>CM060679.1:83071028-87871028 GCA_030686995.1 Artemisia argyi
CTTTTAGGAAGTGATGATATTTTGCTTTATCTTTCGCGAGGGGGTGAGAAGAGGGCAATTAATTTCCTGGAGAGGGAAGAGCGAGCAAGCCTAAAAATCGCATTGCTAGAGCAACATTCTGATAAAGCTTTCCTGCAACTTAAGAACTTTTACTACACTTCTTGATTCTAGATTCAGGACATGAGACAAGTTGTTAATTTTGGGTTACTTAAACAAGATCAAGTTGTAACAATAAACATAAATCGATGATATTCAGTGTGTCTTGCTGCTACATGTGGTAAGTATGCATTGGATTATAAACTTTGACGAATAAGAGTACCTAATATCATGATCTAGAAATTTGGAATCCATTCTCATTCATAACACCTCTAAATGGGAGTTTTTCACATTAACTTAAAGCAATAACTACCGTTTCTAAAAAAATTAACTCTATATTTTCATGATTTCGTGGTTTACAGGACTATAAAGACAATCGTGTGTCTGGTGATACTGATACTGTTTCGCTGCTGTTCGGTGGTTGATATGGCAGGGGCAATAGTTATTGCAGTTCGAGCTCTGAAGATACGAGGACGAGAAGTTCGTATCTACACATCTGACCACACTTTTTGTACTTGATTTTTTGATTTTCTTGCTTCTCTACTATACCTTTCATGTCCTATTCGTTATCTGGTATTCAAACCAGCATACGTTTTTCTTCTTGCTTGACCATCTATTTCTAGCCTCTGTAAAACTTTTTTCTCAGCCTCCTTGGGTATCGCATGATTTATGTTCAAACGTTATTTCTTTTACTTTTACCTTTTTGTGTTGCGACTTGCTTTTTCTATTTGGTTATTTATATGTTCGTTTCCTACCCTATGTTTTCTTTGCCTATTGTTTTTGGTTTGTTGTTAATAGTATGAAAACTAAGTCAAAAGCCAGGCGTAGGAATAGCGATGTTAGTTTACCACAACACTCTGCTACTGACTCTTGTGGTTTGGTTGGGGACCATCTATCTGATCCGGTTGTTGTGCCATTTACGTCTGTCGTGCAACCTGCTCATGTATCTACTCGCTTGGAATATCCAATCACTAATGGTCGCACTTGCGACATAGTACACAGTGACAAAAGATTGCGTTCCAGTTATGGGATAACTATTCGAGAACCTGAGTCGTTTGCCTATACTTCTGGTCCGATGGTGTGGGAAAATGGTGGGGTCTTAGTTGCGGATAAGGGGAAAGGGAAAGCATATTTGTATGATAGTTTACCTGTTGTGGATAAAGACACGACACAAATGGATGCTGATCGTGCTTCACACGTTTGTTTACCTTCAACTGAAATAAATGAGGCTGTTAATAACCACGTGACCCGTGATGTGGGGAGTATGCATACGTCTTCTGTTGAGTCTCCCGGGTCTCGATGTCACACTTCACCTAACTATCCAGGTAAATATACTTTTGCCGTTTCTTACTATGTCTTTTTTGGATATGCATATATGTCCTTTTATTGACTATTATTGTTGTTGCACTCACTTTCTTAACCTATTGTAGGATATCTATCAGGATCAAAAATCTTAGATTTCAGTGCGGGAGTTGTTCGGGATGCAACTTATGACCATCCTACCGTCGGGACAAGTACACGCATTGGCGTTCCTATGTCTACGACTTTTGCTTCTACGTGTGCGTCATCGCCTTTAATCTCATCTTCTGGAGTGACTGGTATAGCATCAGAAGTTTAGCCTCAGCTTATATATCACAAACTCATTGCTATCTTTTAGCTTATATGGTCATTACATATCTCTTTGTTTTTGGGTTTTAGGAATACAACCGTTAACATCAGCTACGCTTTTCAGCAACCGTGCTAACCGGAGAAGGTTTCATGAACCATGTAGTTCGCACTTTGACAACGGTCAGTTAATTATTCCAGTAATCGTAGACCAACGCTCTAATATGTGTAACACTTATTCGTTACTCAGTAATAAATTATACTAACCTTCTTTAAACAGGGACAGTTTCTTTTGCTGCCGGCGTGGCTTCTACAGACCATTCTTCTGCTCAGTTACCCACCCGAGGTAACTTTTATTAACACTTTTTCGTTAACCTGTGTGCCGTCATTCGAGGGCATCAACTATGCACATGTCCTGTAGCTTATATGTTCTTCCATTCTCTACAGGCCCTCCATCTCATTATAGATCGTTTGGTGCTTGTGATTGTGTTTGCCCTTACTATCACGCTCTTTTCTGGATAGAGGAACGGCTTTCTTATGGAGGCTCGACCAATTCAAGGCCTTAGTATCATCGATGTTGTCTTGCGGGTAAAGTTACTCTCAGGGAGCACCAACAGTATCCACCCTATATTCGGCAGTTGTTTTCTACTAGGCATTTCATGGAGAATATCAGGGCCTATAATCAAATGTTTGCTATGACATATTTGGGTGCAACAATAGATGAATCCGTTAATAACGGCAGGGGTCCGTATGTGTTTAAAGTTTCGGGCCAGATATAAGCTTCTTGGGAAATGAGGATCAAGGAAGCAAATTAAATTAGAATGATTATATTCTTTCTTGGTGGTCATGTTACGAATAGAGTAGAGATGAAGTATCTTCTATTTCCTTAATTCTCTTTTTGCATATATATGCTGATATTTAACTCCTTAGCTCATATATTCTAATGCTATTTCTGATAGGAACCATCCACCGGTTCCTTGAGAAACAGAAAGAAATTGCAGCTGTGGTCTTATGCACAACTACAACTGTGGTGATTGTGTCTGTTAATCTGTAATGCCAAATAAGCAAGGCATGTTTCCCTACTTAATACTGTGATTTCTAATTTGCTTGCTCTCAGTATGGTAAAAGTGAACTTTCTTTCCGACTTGTCACTTCTGCTGTATATCCTTTACAAATGTAGATTATTCCACTCTACTTTCCCCACGACAGAATGGAGGAAAAAATTGCTATTATGAAGCTTCCTGATGTTGGGGATGAAAATGGTGGAACAATTATAGATGAATGGAAAATTAGAATAAAACCCCTACCCAATCTGAAGAAGACAGCTCTGAAACGGACCCATGTCTTGCTAGACGTGCCTGTCAGCGACCGTGGATTGACTAGACGGTTGGTGATCTGGAAAACTCATTATGTTAGATAAATATTGAGCAGATTGATACTCTTTATTTGTGAATGTATTGTTCTTAACTCTGTTGTTTCATGACAAGAACTCATCAAATTTATTTGAATTATGTATACCAGGAGATGTAATTTATTCAAATGCTCCAAAACTTATTTTTTTCGGTTACCCTAAAGTATTTTCTCATTCATTTGCAGCATCGGGGCTGATTTTCTTGGACCTTTACTTCCTGCCGTGGCTGACATATTGTTTGATTTTTATCTAACGGAGGATGTTGAACTTTCACGCCTTGAAAACATTAAACGCAACGATGAAATGCTCACTTTGATCTTACTGCCTTCAATAAGCCCCACAGGTATCTCTCTACACACAGACGTAGATATACATATAAATACTGCACAAAATGAAGCCTGATGAATCTTATTGCTATTTTGAACAGGGCCAAGACTAATATCTCATGCAAAGTGAAGCCCAAAACCCCAACCGTAATTCGTAGATCTCTCAGAACCCAAGGAAAAGTGCCAGATTCTACAGGGTTAAAACATCAGTTCCGGACACAATCTAAACCAGATCAAATACTCATATCCCAATTGAAAAACAGTGATGTTCATAGTCTGTTGATATTGTCTAGAAATTCATCACTTGCGGCAATTTCTTTTCCTTCCCTAGAAATTCATAGTCTGTTGATATTGTCTAAGCTAAAAAAACCTTTTTCTGCTGTTTTTAATGGATTTCAGTTCATTGTGTAGGGAGTTTGGTTGATGGGACTACGTTTATATCCACTAGAGATAAAGGAGAACCCTTACCTTCAAGGTCGGCCAAGGTTAGCTTACTTCTTCACGATAAATGGACGAACTGTGTAATGAAGAGTTTCCATCATCTGCAGGCAACCCATATGGACGAACCGAGGTATGAACTGGACAACAATGTATTCGTTTGGTTAACTTTTAAAGTATGGTCTATTGGTCTAATAGTTTAAATGGATCTGTATAGCTGATGATAAAGGAGATATGCCGGGACATATATGCCTTGATCAAATGACATGTTGATAGTTTATAGCTATATCTCAAAAATGTTTTATATGTGTAAATTCATTTAATTTTTTTGTATGTTTTTCAGTTTGTGTTCAATTTTTTAGCTAAAGAAGAGGGGATTGATGCCAAGATTGACTTTCTCAAATGATCTCATATCGAGAGGTGAGGGTTTACATTGTGACTTCGCTCACCCGTAGTGGCTGCTGCTGTCATTACTCACTTGCTTCTCAAAAGCTTTCTCTCTAATCAATGTCGTAATTATCTTAATAAGAAACAAGAGAATCAAGTGCAGTTTTTGAGGCAAAAACAAAAGATCGACGAAGCAGCAAAAAGACTACAAAATGAAATACAGTTCATCAAGGCACACAAGGTGGGAGAAGATTTAGGTTTCGTGACTCTGATATATATCTATATGTTTAAATTGGGTGCTGATTTAGTTGTGGTTGTAGGTTCAACTACAACACAAAATAAAACAATAGGCTGAACAATTTCGACAGCGGAAAGCGTCTCGTGAAAAAGAACTTTTGCAGGTACATATTTACTATTTTCACTTAAGAGGTTGCAAAATGGTGGGTCTGGTAACGGGTCAAAACAGGACATTAATATTAGCTGGTCTAGAGGTGCTCAGGTATAGCCAAAATCATGAAAGTTTCAAACTTTTTAAAAATTGCAATAGGAATGAGTCAAAATGATGAAACGGCAGCTGATGTGTCAACACATTTTTTCCTGGTGTCTGAAAACCGGTTATCTTACGTAATTACATTACAAATTTGTAAAGCAAAATAGAACATATAACAAAATTTAAAAGATAATGTTAATATCTAATTAATTAACTATCTGATTTTTTAGGTATTCTAAGTTTGTCCATTTTGGTACATGCAGCTAAAGGACGGTTGGCTGAAGATCAAGTTGGGTGAATTCTACCAAGATGATGGAGATGAAGGTGAAGTTGAGATGAAGTTTCAAGAGCATAAAATCTGGAAAGGGGGTCGTATTGTGGATGGAATTGAGCTTCGTCCTAAATAGTCCTTTTAAATAATTTATTGTGAATAAAGTTGAGACTTATATACAATGCTGGATTTATAGTATGTAATCATATTTTGTTTGTTGTGGTTTATATTTTCCATGAAGAGAAGTTAAGATAAGCCTTTGTGATGCTGAAAATTAAACATCTATTTTTTCAATTAGTAAGGTGTGTATTGGTCCTGTGACGTAAATTTAGTATAACTCTTCACAATTAGTAAGGTGTGTAAATTGTCGATAATATGTATAAAGCTACTGGTTTTGTTATTAAGTTGAACAATGATTAAGCTACATTATTTGCATAACGTCCTTTAAAATAATACTAAACTTTATCTTAAAAATTGTCACTCGTCAACTATGTTAACTAAAACCATACAAACTATAATTACAAGTCATGCCCGCCCATCGGGCGGGCTTTGAAGTCTAGTATATATATATATATCCAGTAATTATTGTAAGGTTTAATAATATGACAAGAACATATTATTGTGAAATCTTTACTAGTCACAATATTTTCTTACAAACATGATGTGGTGATATTTTTGTGTGTAATTGATAATATAATCAAATGTAAACATGTATGATATATAAATACGAAGCGTAAAAATATAGAAAATGAGTATGATGCTTACTTGATGATATGTGGATGATTAGTGACAAAGAACACTAGAAAAACCTAAGTAATACCCGGTTAAGCTTCTAAAAACTCTAGTTATTGTATACCCTTCAGCAAATAAGCTCCTAATAAGCTATGGATTAAGCAAAAACAAGATTTTTCTTCCCCTTTTCCTAGCAATTTCAGTCGGCTTATACTCCATCTTCGAAGCCCTCGTGAGTCAACCGAAACGATCTTATAGACACCACATCTTTACATGCTGCCATCTTGCTTGCTGAAGAATAGCAAATCGTATAAGTCTCAAAAGCAAAACCTATTCAAAAACATGAGCTATACAGTAAATTAGTCACATACAAAATGGATCAAACATGGTCATGAACTTATTCTTAACGACTGATAGTAGTAACAAAATGTCAAAATCTTCAAAACTTACCTGCCGGTAACCATTGAATAAAACAACTTGGTAATGAACCAAAAATTATAAATCTTAGAAACCAATTTACAATTCTGACTTCCCCCTAAAGGAATCTCCAATAAAAACAAACCAACCGTAAAAAAGTTCTGGTTTAAGTTATAGGCTAAAACTATTAAATCGTATAGAAAGATATCATATACAAAAAAGCACCTAGTAAATCTGATTGTGCCACAAATTGAAGCATAAGTTATGAGTTATTTCTTGTGTACAATCAATTAAAATATTTATTATTACACCTCTAACAAAGGCCTTCGCTTACCAAATTTCAGTATCTTTAATCAAATTAGGAAGATGTCTCTTATAATTGGAGTTGGAAACTGCAGTTAAACAAACACCAATAAGAAAAAGTATAAATCTATATAAAAAGATTAACTTTGAATCAATGAAGCATCCACATAGTAGCCAAAAGGTTAGACAAACAACTAACTATAATTGTCACATCCAGTGATAACCTAACTATTTTAGTGACTATAATATGGACAACAAAGACGTAAAAATCAATGATAATCTAAGGTTCAAAAACTTAAAACCAAAAGAGCATGCAAAACTTCATGCCCAACTAGAAAGTAACAGTTTTGAACGATCTATAACCTGGGTAGATGCATACAGACTAAAACCAAAAAGAAAGGTAACATGCAGATCCATCGTTCAATAGTACCTACACCACTGTATTCGCGTAACCTACGTGCACTACCTGAAGATCTTAACTGCTACCGGAAGTTGGTGGTCAAAATTGATATTTTCATTACATTGTCTACTTTACTAAAGTTTTCTCGACCCTAATTATTCCTTAAAAACATTACATCAGTTTCAGAAACATGTCCAGCAATACAACCGGATGGATGAAGGGATAAATAAAGAACTCGTCTATAAAAAAACATTATGTCAAATTATAAAATCAACACTTACGAAACAGCAACAACTCCAGACCACACCTTTTGCATCCTCTAAAGCAATTTCTGCCAATTACTTAACCTAAGACATAACGTGGATAAAAGAACATTTGAGATTGTGAGAATACAAACGGCTTAGGAAAAATTTCATTGAATTTCAGTAAAAATCGATTATGATTGGAGACTAAAGAATATTGCATTATGCGTAACTATAAACCTTTAGGAGATGATGATCACACAGAATATCATCCATCCTTTGAAGATATAGTTTAATTGTCTTCCTCCACCTCTCTTTGAATAATGAGCTCGTGGCTGATCATCCTTACGTTATAGTTCGAGAAGCAAGAAACTCATAAACTAAAGACATACTAAATAAAATAAATTGAAATCGGTTGGATGTATTCTTGAGACGTTGCATTATCAAACATTTAAAGAAAATTGCTAACCTTTAATTAGTGAGATTGTTGCTCTTCTCGCTTGATTCTTTTGGACAATGTGCACCTAATCCATCAACAAAACTTTAATGACATATGAACCCATTTGAAACATTAATGAATTCAACAACCTAAATAAACTGCAATTTATAACGAATTTACCTTCACACACATTTCATCAAATACATGGTGTGCATAAAACACATCATCAGTTCGTAGCAAATAATATAAAGAATTAAGTATAATTCATAACACAAAAACACTAATCCAATCATGTACAAAATCAGATATATAATTAGTACCATAAAAACAATCGTTCATTCAAGAATCCACCAAGACATAGATTAAACAAACATATTTAGTGTGCCCAATTCATCAAATATCAACAATGCAATATGAACATGTGTTACAATAATGATTTAGGATTAAAAAAAATTACAATATTTAATTGAGCCAAAATTCTTGCATTAATTTTGGTGTTCGAAATTCTAATCATACATAAACCCTAAATTTATTTATTTACATAACCATGTTGGGGATGTGAGATAACATTTCCTCGACATGAATCTCCAAACTAATTCTTCAATCGTAATACTAATTGTTGACATGATTTAGGGTTCATGGTGACATGATTATTCAAAGTATAAAGGTTAAAAATAAAATGAAATTGAAATCGATTGTATCAATATCTGAATTTTATGGATCTGCAAAAATTGGTATAATTGATTATCATCAAGATTGATTATTCGATTTAGGGGAACCCTGTTTTGGTTTCGTGATTTTTTATCAGGGTTTTTTTGTTTGGAGATACTGGATAATGATTTGTGGTGGTGTGATTTGGGATCTACTATTGATTTTGCGATTTTCGGTTAGGGTTTGTAAAGGAGGACAATCTTGAGAGGATTGTGTGTGTGTGTGTTTTTTTTATGTAGGATACCAAATGAATTCTGGAAGAGTAATTCCGCCCAAATTGTTCAAAAAGAAATGGACGGTCAGAAAAAATCAAGAGTTTATAGGTGTCAATTGATTAAGAATTTTGGAGAAGAAATAATAGGACAACCTTGTATTATATAGGAGGTAGATATACTCGGGTGAGCGGGACGGGACGAGGTGAAGATTCCCCGCTCCAAACATGCCCGGTAATGTCCTACCCCGCCCAGTTAATTCGGGTTTGGGTCCGGGTTTTTTCATCCCTACTGGCTGAAGATCCATATCTATTTTGATACCGACTCCCTAAAACGCTTGGAACCATTAATAATAATAAAAAATAATTTTTGTTTGATTCAAACCTCGTCATAATATTCGATTCCCCTCATTGGATTCTTTTGCCCTTCAAACCCTAGTTTAGTTTATTTTTCCAAAGGTAATTTCTGTTCATTGTTGTTGTATGCTTGTTAATTTATTATCTATATAACCAATGATGTGAGTTTTATGATTTGTTTTTTTTCTCTCTTTAAATTGTGAATATATATGTTTGCCTGTTTTAGGATTCTTATTTAGGCTCTGCTGCTTTTCTGTAGAAAATATATATTGTGATTACATTTGTACGGAAATTTTGATGTTAGAATTTGTTTTATTGCTAGCGGAATAATCGAATGTAAGATTTTTGTATTCCGTTAATTGAGTAGCTATCATTTGGGGAACTAATATATATTTTGTAAGTCGATAACAGAAAGTAAATTTCCATGCTTTTCCATTTTAAAATACAACGTTCAAAATGGTTATTGAAACTCTGTTTGTTTATCCGCTATCCAAGAGTCAAGCATTAAAACCATTAAGCGATAGGGTTGTATATGGTATGACCTTAGAAGTTGTAGAGTTCTGATTAAATAGGCCTAAGGATGACTGAATATACAACTACGGATGAGTGAATTTAGTCATATACAACTACTTTAGTGTTGCAAATTATTATCCCTGCGCCTTGTGTGCCTGATGCACGCGCTCGTCTTCTGGGACATTTTGCGCTTTTTAAGACCAAGAAATTAAGAGACTAGTAATACGGAAAGCCTAAATGCTTCTTATAACGATGATTATTCACATGTTTACTGTTGGGTAACTTAGCGGCTGAATTTGATTGGACTGAAATTGTTTTAACTGAAAAGTATTTGTTTGCTTTTGCAGTAGTAGGTGAGATATTTTATGGCATTTGAATGCAAAACGAGCACAAAGATTATTGTTTCAAAAAATTCAGAAGATACAACACAAGCTAATTTAAATCATATTGTGTCCTCCGGAAAGAGTTTGCTTATTGATTCAGAATCTGTATTTACCGAGTCTGGAAAACCAAGACAGTCTGCCAAGTTACCAGCTGATGAATGTTTGTTGAACGATCATAAAACTGTAATTTCTGATCTTCCTCCAGCATTAATATCGGAGATATTTAACTGCCTTGACCCGAAGGAGCTCGGGGTAGTTTCCTGTGTTAGTCCATCTTTATATAGAATTGCATCTGATCACCACGTTTGGAAGGAGTTTTATTGTGAGAGATGGGGACTCCCAATAGCAGTCCCCATCTCTCTAAATGCAGAGTGTTCTGATGAGAAGTCATGGAAAGAACTTTTTGTTGAACGGGAATACCGTAGCAAGACGTTCATGGGACGTTACTCCATTGATACTCTTTATGGTCATACTGAACCTGTTCGCACTCTTTTTCTTCTACCTTCAAGAAAACTTATAATTACTTCAGGCTATGATTCAGTTGTTCGAATGTGGGACATGGAAGATGGCATGTCAATTGCTTCATCTCGGCCTCTTGGTTGTACCATTAGAGCCGTTGCAGCTGATTCTAAGCTGTTAATTGCTGGTGGTTCTGATGGTTTTATACATGGTTGGAGAGCTGAAGATGGACACCCTCATTTGTTCGACATAAAGGGACCCCAGAATCAGAATACCGAGTTTCGACTTTGGGAACATCAAGGTCCTATAACTTGTGTTGGGCTAGATTTAACTAGAATCTACAGTGGTTCATGGGACATGACTATACGTGTATGGGACCGTTTGACTCTCAAGTGTCTGAATGTCTTGATGCACAATGACTGGGTATGGTCTCTGGTCCCACATGATTCTACGCTAGTAAGTACATCTGGTTCTGATGTATATGTGTGGGAGACTCAAAGTTTTTCACTTGTTGACATTGTAAAAGATGCCCATGTTGGTAATGCTTATTCTCTGGCTAGAAGTCACACTGGTAGTTTCGTGTTCACTGGAGGAGAAGATGGAGCTATACATATGTTTGAGATTAGATGTAATTCTTTGCGCCAGGTGGCAACGTGGGGTCCTCATTCTGGTCCTGTATATTCGCTTTCGTTTGAGTTTCCATGGCTAGTTTCTGCTTCGAGTGATGGAAAGCTTTCACTCATTGATGTTAGGAAGCTTTTGAAGAACATTCAACGTTCTTCAGCAAAATTGAATAGAAATAGTAAAAATGTGGAGCCTCCACAAAGAATGCTACATGGGTCAGGTGGGTGTTTGTTTTGTGTGGGCATTGGTGCTGACCGTGTCATATGTGGAGGGGAAGAGGGTACAGTCAGGATTTGGAATTTTTCACAAGCTTTTGAAATGGCGAAACGAGTATCTGCTCTAAAAGCTTTACGTTATGAGAATCGAATGAGGCGCCGTAAGCTTCAGAATGAGATGGATAGTAAAGGTAGTCGAGCTGATCAGTGTCTGGTTGCTGCTAAGAGCCAGATGAGTGGTGAGAGGAATGGTGTGTGGTATAACAAGCGTGGTTTGGCTCGCAAGGTCAAAGGTTGACTCGCATGGTTTAGAGGCTGGCTCTCTGGTTAAAGCTTACATCCAAGCGCTATCCTGTTGTTTTATATACATCATTTCCCTAACATTTACCCATATGTTTTTAGGAAAACTATTTCTTTATAATTACATTTTGTTGGTATTCAGATTTGAAACTTTTTATTTATATTTTTTTAACCAATAAAACATAACAAAGGTTACCCACAGCTTTTATCTCTTTAAATCGAGTAACCTCCCATATTAATTATGGGAGGTGATTCCTTCACTGATAATGCTTTTCATGCACTGGATTTTAAAGTCTGACATTTTTACCCACACTAGTTTTAGTTAATTAGACCATAAACGCACATTTTGCAATTCCCATATTCAATGTCTGACTTGATCCCATTGTTGCCGTACCCGGCATGAGCATTCTGGCACCACCATAGTTGCACTGCCGTCACCTTACCTCTGTGGCCCCTGCATTGGTGGTAAGTTTGCAATTGCTTCAGCAGTATGTGACTTGTACAAAAGCCCAAG
The DNA here is from genome assembly GCA_030686995.1 of Artemisia argyi. Classification (NCBI taxonomy): domain Eukaryota; kingdom Viridiplantae; phylum Streptophyta; class Magnoliopsida; order Asterales; family Asteraceae; genus Artemisia; species Artemisia argyi. The sequence continues at coordinate 83,082,873 of CM060679.1, forward strand.
TTTCTTTAGAATAGTTGTATATTAAAATATGCTTTTGCTATCGAGTCGTTTATCCCATGATTGATGAATTTCTGTCAAGGAGATGAATAACAATGGAGTATGGACAGTCTTTTGACTTCTCCTTCAATGCCTCTGATTATTGAGCTGCTGATGAAACATATTTGTTTAACAACATAGAACACAACCTCGTCAATATTTTGTAAATCTAGCCCTTGAGAGCAATTCTTTGAATGCAGTTCCACGGGTTAATAGATATGAGGCCTTGGACGTCGTTATCTCACTTTACGAGATTGATGTTTTTTTTGACGACTCTAGCACATCTATTGTTCGTGTCAAGCGAGAGTGCAACTATGATGCTGATAAGTTAGCCAAAGATGGTGTCTCTCGATCAACTCTGTGTTCGGAAATTAGATTGATATCATGATTAGATTTCTGTTTGTTAAATTTCTTGCAATCTGTTTGAAGTTTGTTTGGTAGGCTCTTGGGGTGAAGTGATTGTTTTAGTTCCCTTCTGCTACTTATGTAGGTCTTTGTATTGCTATTTAAACGGCTCTGTTAAAATAATATTAATAACCAAAAAAAAAAAAAAAAAAAAAGAAAAAAAAAAAAGGCCATTTTATATGAATGATAAAAGAATTTGTATAGCAGGTGCATCTAAAGCAACAATACATTAAGGCGTTTTTAAGAAAGTTTGACCTTGTTTAGAATTTTTTAAGTTAAAGAAATCAAAGAGATGAGTTAGTGATATGGTTGGTGCAAGTATTTGTTTCTAGAATCATATGCCGAGAGATACCAAGCAAGTATCCCAACATGAAATTGCAGGAGTTCATTGTGGACAATTGCTGCATTGTTAGATAACTATCAAAATTATCAAGTATTTCAATAGCATCAAACCAAGGCCTCATATTATTTTCGAGACATGTTAACTCAATTGCGTTTATGCACCTGAGGGCGGGGATCCAAATGATAGCAGGATACTAACCATGTGTACACTGTAAGGGAAAGAGAATATAGATGGGATGTGGAATTGAAAAAGTAGGTGTTAGACTATTTAGGGTCAAATGAGGATATAAATGTCAAAAGAACATCCAGCATCAAGTAAAACGCAGCAAAAAAGTGTAGTGGAAATAAATATCACTTAACATTATGGATTGTAAAGCTAGTTGAGGACTGCAATTAGAGGTAACAAAATGGGCGCGTTGTGTTCAGGCCAAAACAGCTGGTTTTGGTACATGGTTGAAGCTCGAAACAGGTCGATTTTTGGCCAAATACATAATAGCAAGTGTCATGTTAAACACTCAAGAAAAACTAGAGTATCATTTAGAATACTATAGTCCAATTTCTCAAAGCAGTTTTAAGATTGCTGGCATTAAAAATACACTTTGCCGACCACAACCCATTTAACCAATTTTCTTTTTAGGCAAGTCTTTTGTTTTATTTTATCATATTCCCTGACTTGTGTTGGACGGAGACAATAGTTAAGACTTTTTTTTTTTTTTTTTTTTTTTTTTTTTTTTTTGTAATAATTTGTAGGAATGTCGACACTAATTTCTCATCTGTTCTTTTCATTGTAGACCAACCTTAAGACTTCAATATCAGATTTAAACATCCAGTTATTATAACTACTACCTCCGTCTTATATTAAATGTCCACTTTGAATTTTCAAAGTCTTATTTTATCAACTTTGACCTTTAATATTTTTATTTATAATATATAATACATGATGCAAAATATATGAATGAATTATGTTTTAAATGTATTTTTCATTGACATAATTTTTATCAAGTATCATATAATACAAACAAAAATATTTAAGGTCAAAGTTAATGAAAAAAGACTCGAAAAATCAATAGTGGACATTTAATAAAGGACGGAGGGAGTATATAATATTTAGAAGTAGTTGGTAAATGAACTATTGTACTTGTAACCATTGATACTACAAATTGATTTCAGCACCAAGTGTTAGACCCGTTTCCCGGGTACTTGGACCCCACCCTAGATGTAATGGACTAAGAGCCTTACGTGGTTGGTTAGTCAACAAATGTCGTGATGTGGTCAAACCCGATAGTCATAATATTTCATAATGTGGTTTTAGAAGTATTATGTGTCATAAGTAAGAGGGATAAGAACTTGAGGGACCTAAGTTGACAGAATCCCAAACTGGTACTAGAACCAACTTGTTCTAGTACTAGAACCAACTTGTTCTAGTCTGCAGGGACTATTCTTGCCAAAACCTCAAACTAGCACTAGAACCAACTTGTTTTAGTACTAAGGATGAATGGTTACATGACCTAAGGGACTAATAATGTCATTAGGCCAAAGTTGTGGTGGCTTATATGTGAAGGAATTCCCAGACATTCTAAAATGTTCCAGGAAAGTGTGGTGTGTTCTTGTGTGTCAACATAAAGCAAGAGAGAAGAGAGGGAAGGCTTAACATATGATCTTTTGATGAAAGAATTAGACTCCCAATTCAAGAGATAAAGCCCTAGTAATGATTCTATGCAAGTAAGTAATCACTATCTTGAGTTAATTTATGAATATTGAATTAGGGTTCATATGGAGTAATTGGGGATTTCATCATATGATCAAGATATGATCATATAATGATATATAAAGGATGATGAGTAAGTTATGGTGGGTTTTGTATAAACCTTTGTTTATGATTATTGATTGTTATGCTACTAGGTTTTGTAATGATGAAGGATGATGATGATGATGATGAATAGTGATGTTGTTGATGGTGATTTGGTATATTGATAGCTAGCTTGGAATGAATGTAAGTAACTTGTACTAAAACATATGTTATATGTATGTTATCCATATGTGTATTATGATTGTGATAGTGTAGCATATGGATTGAGTAATGAATGAAGACTATGTGGTATAGTGAATGTTATGGATTGAAGTAAGTGATCATGATGCTTATGTGCTAATATGTGTATGATATATGTTTTATGTCGGGTTACTTACTAAGCGAAAGCTTATGGTTTAGTTGTCTAACCATGTTTTGTAGGTTCATATATCATGGAGATTCTATGGTTTGGAGTATGAGTTAAGACTTGCTTATATGCGAAGTGTAGAAGGATTTGGTAAGATAGTAGGAGCTAGGTAGTATACCGAGCTCAAGTGTGATGTTTGTACCCCCGTGAGTCATTAATGTTTTGTAAAGTATGGTCAAGTGTCAAGTGTTTTGAATTGGTGGTCAATTTGTAAGGTATAACATGGTTCATGTATTTTATGGTCAAGTTAAGGGAGTGTTTGGTGTAAGCGTGTTTCTACCCATTTTGGGATGTAAACGGGTTATGTGTGTATGGAACAAGTTTAGCATGTTATGTTAATGATTTTGGTTAAGTTTGAGGTGTTATGGAAGTTGTATGTGACTCATGTCATGTAACGGGTCGAAACGGGTTTTGGCACAAAACTCGTCAATTTGTAAAGTATATTTCCGAGAGTCAAATGGTAAATGTTTTCACATGGAAATGAGCCCATGGATGTATTAAGTAAATCTGGAAAGTTTTCGTTAATTGTCGAGTCATAGAAGTTGTTTTTTTTGGAAAATGGGTCGAAAGATGCATAAAAGGATTATGCAGATAAAGGGGTGTTTGGGTTAAGTGTGTTTTTACCCATTTTGGGTAGCAAACGGGTTGATTAATTATGTAAATGATTAAGTATGAAAGGTAAATGGCTTTGGGTGAGTTTGGTATGTAAATAAGGTGGTATGGGTTGTTTATTGTGTAAAAGGGTGAAATTTCGGTATGAAACATACCAAAATTCGGTTTCAATTTTGGTTTGAACAGTGTACAGATTTTGTCGGTTTTTAAAAAATCATATCTTTTAATCCGTAAGGAGTTACGGGTCGTGCCACCCGGCGTTTCAAAGGTAATTGAGTCTAGTTTTATTTAAAAATGGTCTCAATGTCTGAATGTTTATGGATTTTTGTCAGCTTGTAAAAGAGTAACGGTATGTCCATTAAAGTCAAGCATTTCCGCGCGTAAATTTTTAATATTTTGGTCTAAGCGGGAACGGGGTGTTACAACTTGGTATCAGAGCTTCGGTTTAAGTGAATTAGGTTTCCACTATAGGTTGCCTAGTCTTAAACCACTAGTAGATATGTTGGATGTAAGTGTTAGTAATGCGAAAAGTAAGGTTAAGTATGAGATAGATTATATTTTATGATATATGAGATTAATGATGATAAGTGATGGATGTATGCTATAGTGTTGATGTGTATGAGGTATTAGTCAGTGGAGGACTTGAAGTGTTTGAATGATTTGTTGGCCGTGTACCTTGATTGGTGCCGATGACTATTTTGTGATTATGTGAATGTAAAAGTAAAGGTAATGGAATACGAGTACTCGTAGAAATGCCAAGTGGTATTAGAGATGGGCTAGTAAGCGAATTAAAGTGTCATGATGCCTTAGTTATAAGGTAGACTAGTGCTTGCGGCTAATTAGAATGTTGATGCTTAGACATAGATTGATTGTTCAATGTGATTTATGAGCCATAGACTATATGATTTGATTATGATTATGAATGTTTTAACACTTGTTAGATAAGTGTTAAGTGTTATTGTTTATGTGACGTTAAGTCTATGGTAGTAGTTTATTATATGTCTAAGTTTTATGTGATGTGCTTGAGAGCACGATTCACAGAAGTATATGAGTTGAGATAGATGCATTGGAATGCATTTTTCGTGAGACATGAACGATTATATGTAATAATGAGTAGATGCTTGAAGCATAAGTCTTACACGCTTAATTAAAATAAGAAAAGTTAAAATATACGGTTAAGATGTGACGAGATTATGTTATATATAAAACATGATAAGTAAAATGTGTTAGTAAGTAAATGGTTAAGCGTGATGAGTAGAAGTGATGAATGAGACATAGATTGCGCTAGAATTCATAAGTGATATGAAGTGCGCTAGAAGAATCGTAAAACATGATTATAGTCATGTTTATATATTGGATAGTATGTGATGAGATTAATGTAAATGTTATAGAATAAGCCTATGTAAGGCTTATATGAGTAAAGTTGAGTAGACTAAATGAAGTGATAGTATGAGTTGTGAACATGGTCAGCAAGGGTTGACGGATAATAGTAAAAGTGTGTGGTAAGGACACATAAAGAATGTGTAAATTGTAAATGGACAAGCATCATATAGAACTTGTCTAAAATAGAGATGCCACGTAGTGAATGTATGAGTCAACTTGGGGTTGACGGATAAATGATAAGTAGCATTGTGAGAATGCAAACATAATTTAACAAGTGTAATATAGCAACTTGTCTAGATGAATGTAAACGTGGTAGCGAATGTTGAAATTGCTCAAGGCAATGAGAAGTGTTGAAGTGATAACATGTACTTAATGATAAAAGTACATGAAAGATAAAGCGAGTAAAGATGATAAGTTAGATATAGCTTGGATCCAATTATCTAGTTTTGGTATCCTTCGGGATAGCCCAGCTTGCCTTTATGACATGTGTTTTAGGCATCCTTCGAGATGGCCTAGCTTGCCTTTCATGGCATGGTTATTAGCTTGCCTTCGCGGCATGTGTTTTGGCATCCTTTGAGATGGCCTAGCTTGTTTTTATGGCATGATTGTTAGCTTGCCTTTCATGGCATGGTTGTTAGTGTAACACCCCGTGCCCGCTTACTTTGAAAACCTTGACTTTTTACGCGGAAGCGCTTGAACTAAAACTGACCTGCTGTTACTCTTTCATAAACTGACAAAAATCAGTACACAATCAGACCTTGGGGCTATTTTTAGATTAAAATAGACTCAATCACCTTCGAAACGATAGGTGGCACGACCCGTGACGACTTACGGATTAAAAGATATAAATTTTTGAAAACTGCCAAAAATCTGCACAGTCTGCCCGGAAAATCTGGACAACTTGTTGTCCCGAAATCACTTTCAAAATCCCCGGCCGGAAACCCGACCTCCCGAACTCGAAACTCAACCAAACTTTCCAGATTTATTTGGTATATGAATGAGCTCATTTTCATGCAAAAACATTTATCTTACGATACCCCGAAGGGGTACTTTACGACGGGTTATGCAAATAACCCGTTTTGACCCATTTCGCAACAAACCACTTATATCACTTTCGTTTTACACCAAACTTTCCAGAAATCAATCATTTAACATATCAAACATGTTCCAATAACACTTGACCCGTTTACTACTAAAAATGGGTATGTTTACACTTAAACCAAACGCCCCTTTAACTTTACTCAAAAACACATAAACCATACTTTGACTTATCAAATGACTACCAAATTGTCATACAACTCTTGACATACACTTTGCCATACAACTGCCCTTTAACAACCCATAAAAGACTAACGGGGGTACAAACTTACACATGGGCCCGGTATTCTAGCTAAGCTCCTAAACACATATTACCTTAAATCTTGCATAACCAAAACCTTAATCCACATATCCAAGCCATCCATAAGAACATGCCAATCCTACAAAATGGTTAGATAACTAAACCATAAGCACAAAGGCTTAGTAAGTAACACGACTATAACATACTATTATACTTCAATCCACATAATGCATCATATATATAAACACTTACTTCATGGCTTACATACCTATGTCTCAACTATCACATATCATCAACATATTCTATAGCATCATCTCATCACATAAGCCATAACCATGGCATCACATAAGCATAATCCAAGCTCATCTTCTCAACATAAACATACATAACACATAATGATAGAAATCCATATAACATTGCTATCATCATTTTACTTACCTTAGCTCCAAGCTAAGCATATCAAACCAATCTCACCATCATCAACGTCATCATCATCATCATCCATACTAGCATCCTAAGGCATAATCATTCTTGATCATCATAAACATAAACACTTAAAACATAATCAAATAACCATAACAATGGTTTATACCACTATTAACTTACCTCTAACACCTCTAATCATCATATAATCATATATTGATTATATGATGATCAAACCCATAAACTTATTAACTTTAACCCATTATAAAATCATCTCATCATTACTATAACTCTTAATTGAGCTTATAAACACCAATTACCCACTGCCCTTGATTAGGGTTCATAAATCCTAATCTTAATTTCAACAATTAACACTAATAGATAGGTTACTTACTTTAAGGGATCATAGCTAGGTATCTATTATTAATGCTAGAGCTTCAATCCTTCACCAATTTGCTTCACCGCCCAACTAGCTTCTTCCCTCCTTTTCTTCTCTTCTAAAACCGTACATACAAGCACACCCAAGAATGGTGTGGATAATAGTATAATTCCCTGGAAACTTGTAGATAACTAAATATTTATCTACTTAGTTGGAGGTTTGGCCAATTGGCAACTTTAGTCCCTTAAGTTCCTTTAACCATTCATCCTTAGTAATAGAACAAGTTGGTTCTAGTGCTAGTTTGAGGTTTTGGCAAGAATAGTCCCTGCAGACTAGAACAAGTTGGTTCTAGTACCAGTTTGGGATTCTGTCAACTTAGGTCCCTCAAGTTCTTATCCCTCTAACTTATAACACATAGTACTTCTAAAATCACATTACAAAATACTATGACTATCGGGTTTGACCACATCACGACATTTGTTGACTAACCAACCACGTAAGACTCTTAGTCCATTACATCTAGGGTGGGGTCCAAGTACCCGGGAAACGGGTCTAACAATTCTATCCCCTTATTTAGATTTCGTCCTCGAAATCTTTCGTCTATTACTATCCAAAACTAAATCTCAACATAACAACTTATTATTCTCATGCTAACTAAGCCATTACCTTGCAACGATCTAGATGATCTTGCAAAGTCTAAACTTGCTATACTTAATCATAATTCATATTATACTATAGGCAACACTTCTCATCATAAGCTCATCTAAAATTTCCCACAATTGACGACTAGTCATATGGAAAATTAACTATTTTAACTTTACATAAGTCAAACTTCACACTATCATCACTTCATTCACAATTGCACTAACATGACCTTAAGTCATATACCGGCCAAAATTACACTTTACACAATATCAACACTTATCTACTTCCAAAAACCGGTAACTTATCTGGCAATATATACATAGTACCATATAAATGGCACTTCCAAAAACCAAATCTACGCATTACTAAAGCAATCTTCTTGTTAAGTCATGGGAATTCCACCCAACATCTTAGCAACTTAAAGCAAAAACTCATTCTAGGCGTCTATCTTAAGGTTCATATAGGACCTTAACACCGCTACAAGCTTTTATATCTAATCTTTTCTTATAACGTCTAACTTGTTTTAGTTTTCACTTTCTCATATCTCTACCCCTATTCATGTCATATCGGCTACACATAAGCCCGCTCATTTATAACTCTTTACTTACATAAAAAGGCATCCCAATCTATGCAAGTAAGGAATTATAAACTTATTGTTCAGCGATTTACAATTTCTTTATTTAAATGAAGAGGCGTCCCAATCCATTTAAATAAAGAGATTATAAATCCTCCTACTCGTGTACTTCCGACACAACAATTATACTTACTTTACTTTCCTTCTTTTCTAGCCTTGGATCCAATCTCACTAACTATTCATCCATGTCATAAAGATAAGCTAGCTGTCCCGAAGGATACCATAATATCATGCCCTTGCGGCAAGCTGGGCCACCCCGAAGGATGCCATAACTATCATCCATGCCATAAGGAAAGCTGTACAACCATGCCATGAAAGGCAAGCTAAGCTATCCCAAAGGATACTTTCATACATGCCAAGAATATAGGCAAACCATGCCGGCGAAGGCAAGCTGACAATCATGCCATGAAAGGCAAGCTAACAACCATGCCATGAAAGGCAAGCTAACAACCATGCCATGAAGGCAAGCTAGGCCATCTCAAAGGATGCCAAAACACATGCCGCGAAGGAAAGCTAACAACCATGCCATGAAAGGCAAGCTAGGCCATCTCGAAGGATGCCGAAAACACATGCCATAAAGGCAAGCTGGGCTATCCCGAAGGATACCAAAACTAGAGAATTGGATCCAAGCTATATCTAACTTATCAGCTTTACTCACTTTATCTTTCATGTACTTTTATCATTAAGTACACGTTATCACTTCAACACTTCTCATTGCCTTGAGTAATTTCAACATTTGCTACCACATTTACTTTCATCTAGACAAGTTTCTATATCACACTTGTCAAATTATGTTTGCATTCTCACAATGCTAATTATCATTTATCCGTCAACCCCAAGTTGACTCATACATTCACTACGTGGCATCTCTATTTTAGACAAGTTTTATATGATGCTTGTCCATTTACAGTTTACACATTCTCTATGTGTCCTTACCACACACTTTTACTATATCCGTCAACCCTTGTTGACCATGTTCACAACTCATACTATCACTTCATTTAGTCTACTCAACTTTACTCATATAAGCCTTACATATGATTATTTTATAACATTTTCATTAATCTCATCACATACTATCCAATATATAAACATGACTATACTCATGTTTTACGATTCTTCTAGCGCACTTCATATCACTTATGAATTCAAGCGCAATCTATGTTTCATTCATCACTTCTAGTTATCATGCTTAACCATGTACTTACTAACACATTTTACTTATCATGTTTTATATATAACATGATCTCGTCACATCTTAACCGTATACTTTAACTTTTCTTATTTTAATTAAGCGTGTAAGACTTATGCTTCAAGCATCTATTCATTATTACATCTAATCGTTCATGTCTCACGAAATATGCATTCCAATGCATCTATCTCAACTCATACACCTCTATGAATCGTGCTCTCAAGCACATCACATAAAACTTAGACATATAATAAACTACTACCATAGACTTAACATCACATAAACAATAACACTTAACACTTATCCAAAAAGTGTTTCAACATTCATAATCAAAATCAAAACATATAGTCTATGGCTCATATACCAGAATGCACAATCAATCTATGTCTAAGCATCAACATTCTAACTAGCCGCAAGCGCTAGTCTACCTTATAACTAAGGCATCATACAACTTTCAATTCACTTACTAGCCAATCTCTAATACCACTAAGCATTCCTACTCACATTCCATTACTATAACTCTATCATACATTCACATTATCACAATATAATCACTGGCACCAACCAAGGTGCACGGCTAACAAAATCATTCAAACAATTCAAGTCCTCCATGGACTTAAATCTCTAAACATCAACACTATACACGCATCGATCACTTATCATCATAAAGCTCAACTAGCATAAAACAACATCCGTCTCACACTTAACATTTACCTTCCGCATTTCTTACACTTAAATTCAACGCAACTACGAGTGGTTTAAGTCTAGGCAACCTAATTCACTTAAACCGAAGCTCTGATACCAATTTGTAACACCCCGTACCCGCTTACTTTGAAAACTTTGACTTTTTACGCGGAAACGCTTGAACTAAAACTGACCTGTTGTTACTCTTCCATAAACTGAAAAAATCAGTACACAATAAGACCTTGGGGCTATTTTTAGATGAAAATAGACTCAATCACCTTCGAAACGATAGGTGGCACGACCCGTGACGACTTACGGATTAAAAGATATGAATTTTTGAAAACTGCCAAAAATCTGCACAGTCTGCCCGGAAAATCTGGACAGCTTGTTGTCACGAAATTACTTTCAAAATCCCCGGCCGGAAACCCGACCTCCCGAACTCGAAACTCAACCAAACTTTCCAGATTTATTTGGTATATGAATGGGCTCATTTTCATGCAAAAACATTTATCTTACGATACCCCGAAGGGGTACTTTACGACGGGTTATGCAAATAACCCGTTTTGACCCATTTCGCAACAAACCACTTATATCACTTTCGTTTTACACCAAACTTTCCAGAAATCAATCATTTAACATATCAAACATGATAACACTTGACCCGTTTACTACTCAAAATGGGTATGTTTACACTTAAACCAAACGCCCCTTTAACTTTACTCAAAAACACATAAACCATACTTTGACTTATCAAATGACTACCAAATTGTCATACAACTCTTGACATACACTTTGCCATACGGCTGCCCTTTAACAACCCATAAAAGACTAACGGGGGTACAAACTTACACATGAGCCCGGTATTCTAGCTAAGCTCCTAAACACATATTACCTTAAATCTTGCATAACCAAAACCTTAATCCACATATCCAAGCCATCCATAAGAACATGCCAATCCTACAAAATGGTTAGACAACTAAACCATAAGCACAAAGGCTTAGTAAGTAAAACGACTATAACATACTATTATACTTCAATCCACATAATGCATCATATACATAAACACTTACTTCATGGCTTACATACCTAAGTCTCAACTATCACATATCATCAACATATTCTATAGCATCATCTCATCACATAGCCATAACCATGGCATCACATAAGCATAATCCAAGCTCATCTTCTCAACATAAACATACATAACATATAATGATAGAAATCCATATAACATATGCTATCATCATTTTACTTACCGTAGCTCCAAGCTAAGCATATCAAACCAATCTCACCATCATCAACGTCATCTTCATCATCATCATCCACACTAGCATCCTAAGGCATAATCATTCTTCATCATCATAAACATAAACACTTAAAACATAATCAAATAACCATAACAATGGTTTAGACCACTATTAACTTACCTCTAACACCTCTAATCATCATATAATCATATATTGATTATATGATGATCAAACCCATAAACTTATTAACTTTAACCAATTATAAAATCATCTCATCATTACTATAACTCTTAATTGAGCTTATAAACACCAATTACCCACTGCCCTTGATTAGGGTTCATAAACCCTAATCTTAATTTCAACAATTAACATTAATAGTTAGGTTACTTACTTTAAGGGATCATAGCTAGGTATCTATTATTAATGCTAGAGCTTCAATCCTTCACCAATTTGCTTCACCACCCAACTAGCTTCTTCCCTCCTTTTCTTCTCTTCTAAAACCGTACATACAAGCACACCCAAGAATGGTGTGGATAATAGTAGAATTCCCTGAAAACTTGTAGATAACTAAATATTTATCTACTTAGTTGGAGGTTTGGCCAATTGGCAACTTTAGTCCCTTAAGTTCCTTTAACCATTCATCCTTAGTACTAGAACAAGTTGGTTCTTGTGCTAGTTTGAGGTTTTGGCAAGAATAGTCCCTGCAGACTAGAACAAGTTGGTTCTAGTACCAGTTTAGGATTCTGTCAACTTAGGTCCCTCAAGTTCTTATCCCTCTAACTTATAACACATAGTACTTCAAAAACCACATTACGAAATACTATGACTATCGGGTTTGACCACATCACGACATTTGTTGACTAACCAACCACGTAAGACTCTTAGTCCATTATATCTAGGGTGGGGTCCAAGTACCCGGGAAACGGGTCTAACAATTCTATCCCCCTTATTTAGATTTCGTCCTCGAAATCTTTCGTCTATTACTATCCAAAACTAAATCTCAACATAACAACTTATTATTCTCATGCTAACTAAGCCGTTACCTTGCAACGATCTAGATGATCTTGCAAAGTCTAAACTTGCTATACTTAATCATAATTCATATTATACTATAGGCAACACTTCTCATCATAAGCTCATCTAAAATTTCTCACAATTGACGACTAGTCATATGGAAAATTAACTATTTTAACTTTACATAAGTCAAACTTCACACTATCATCACTTCATTCACAATTGCACTAACATCACCTTAAGTCATATACCGGCCAAAATTACACTTTACACAATATCAACACTTATCTACTTCCAAAAACCGGTAACTTATCTGGCAATATATACATAGTACCATATAAATGGCACTTCCAAAAACCAAATCTACGCATTACTAAAGCAATCTTCTTGTTAAGTCATGGGAATTCCACCCAACATCTTAGCAACTTAAAGCAAAAACTCATTCTAGGCGTCTATCTTAAGGTTCATATAGGACCTTAACGCCCCTACAAGCTTTTATATATAATCTTTTCTTATAACGTCTAACTTGTTTTAGTTTTCACTTTCTCATATCTCTACCCGTATTCGTGTCATATCGGCTACACATAAGCCCGCTCATTTATAACTCTTTACTTACATAAAAAGGCGTCCCAATCTATGCAAGTAAGGAATTATAAACTTATGGTTCAGCGATTTACAATTTCTTTATTTAAATGAAGAGGCATCCCAATCCATTTAAATAAAGAGATTATAAATCCTCCTACTCATGTACTTCTGACACAACAATTATACTTACTTTACTTTCCTTCTTTTCTAGCCTTGGATCCAATCTCACTAACTATTCATCCATGTCATAAAGACAAGCTAGCTATCCCGAAGGATACCATAATACCATGCTCTTGCAGCAAGCTGGGCCACCCCGAAGGATGCCATAACTATCATCCATGCCATAAGGCAAGTTGTACAACCATGCCATGAAAGGCAAGCTAAGCTATCCCAAAGGCAAGCTAAGCTTAACTTGCCTTTGGGATAGCTTAGCTTGCCTTTCATGGCATGGTTGTACAGCTTGCCTTATGGCATGGATGATAGTTATGGCATCCTTCGGGGTGGCCCAGCTTGCCGCAAGGGCATGGATATTATGGTATCATTCGGGATAGCCAACTTGTCTTTATGATATGGATGAATAGTTAGTGAGATTGGATCCAAGGCTAGAAAAGAGGGAAAGTAAAGTAAGTATAATTGTTGTGTCGGAAGTACAAGAGTAGGAGGATTTATAATCTCCTTATTTATATGGATTGGGACGCCTCTTCGTTTAAATAAAGAAATTGTAAATCGCCGAACCATAAGTTTATAATTCCTTACTTGCATAGATTGGGACGCCTTTTTATGTAAGTAAAGAGTTATAAATGAGTGGGCTTATGTGTAGCCGATATGACATGAATACGGGTAGAGATATGAGAAAGTGAAAACTAAAACAAGTTAGACGTTATAAGAAGAGATTAGATATAAAAGCTTGTAGTGGCGTTAAGGTCCTATATGAACCTTAAGATAGATGCCTAGAATGAGTTTTTGCTTTAAGTTGATAAGATGATGGGTGGAATTCCCATGACTTAACAAGAGGATTGCTTTAGTAATGCATAGATTTGGTTTTGGAAGTGTCATTTATATGGTACTATGTATATATTGCGAGATAAGTTACCGGTATTTGGAAGTAGATAAGTGTTGATATTGTGTAAAGTGTAATTTTGGCCGGTATATGACTTAAGGTCATGTTAGTGCATTTGTGAATGAAGTGATGATAGTGTTGAAGTTTGACTTATGGAAAGTCAAATAGTAGATGTTCCTGGATGACAAATCGTCATTGTTGGAAATTTTAGATAAGCTTGTGATGAGTAGTATTGCTTATAGTCTATTATGAGTTATGATTGTGATATAGAAGCTTGGAATTACAAGATCACTTAGATCGTTGCAATGTAATGACTAAGGATTTTGAAATTATGAGACATGTATATGTTGTGATTCAGTTTTGGATAGCAAAAGACGAGAGATTTAGGGGACGAAATCTAAATAAGGGGGATAGAATTGTTAGACCCGTTTCCCAGGTACTTGGACCCCACCCAAGATGTAATGGACTAAGAGCCTTACGTGGTTGGTTAGTCAATAAATGTCATGATGTGGTCAAACCCGATAATCATAGTATTTCATAATGTGGTTTTAGAAGTATTATGTGTCATAAGTAAGAGGGATAAGAACTTGAGGGACCTAAGTTGACAGAATCCCAAACTGGTACTAGAACCAACTTGTTCTAGTACTAGAACCAACTTGTTCTAGTCTGCAGGGACTATTCTTGCCAAAACCTCAAACTAGCACTAGAACCAACTTGTTCTAGTACTAAGGATGAATGGTTACATGACCTAAGGGACTAATAATGTCATTAGGCCAAAGTTGTGGTGGCTTATATGTGAAGGAATTCCCAGACATTCTAAAATGTTCCAGGAAAGTGTGGTGTGTTCTTGTGTGTCAACATAGAGCAAGATAGAAGAGAGGGAAGGCTTAACATATGATCTTTTGATGAAAGAATTAGACTCCCAATTCAAGAGATAAAGCCCTAGTAATGATTCTATGCAAGTAAGTAATCATTATCTTGAGTTAATTTATGAATATTGAATTAGGGCTCATATGGAGTAATTGGGGATTTCATCATATGATCAAGATATGATCATATGATGATATATAAAGGATGATGAGTAAGTTATGGTGGGTTTTGTATAAACCTTTGTTTATGATTATTGATTGTTATGCTACTAGGTTTGGTAATGATGAAGGATGATGATGATGATGATGAATAGTGATGTTGTTGATGGTGATTTGGTATATTGATAGCTAGCTTGGAATGAAGGTAAGTAACTTGTACTAAAACATATGTTATATGTATGTTATCCATATGTGTATTATGATTGTGATAGTGTAGCATATGGATTGAGTAATGAATGAAGACTATGTGGTATAGTGAATGTTATGGATTGAAGTAAGTGATCATGATGCTTATGTGCTAATATGTGTATGATATATGTTTTATGTCGGGTTACTTACTAAGCGAAAGCTTATGGTTTAGTTGTCTAACCATGTTTTGTAGGTTCATATATCATGGAGATTCTATGGTTTGGAGTATGAGTTAAGACTTGCTTATATGCGAAGTGTAGAAGGATTTGGTAAGATAGTAGGAGCTAGGTAGTATACCGAGCTCAAGTGTGATGTTTGTACCCCCGTGAGTCATTAATGTTTTGTAAAATATGGTCAAGTGTCAAGTGTTTGAGTTGGTGGTCAATTTGTAAGTTATAACATGGTTCATGTATTTTATGGTCAAGTTAAGGGAGTGTTTGGCGTAAGCGTGTTTCTACCCATTTTGGGATGTAAACGGGTCATGTGTTTATGGAACAAGTTTAGCATGTTATGTTAATGATTTTGGTTAAGTTTGAGGTGTTATGGAAGTTGTATGTGACTCATGTCATGTAACGGGTCGAAACGGGTTTTGGTACAAAACCCGTCAATTTGTAAAGTATATTTCCGAGAGTAAAATGGTAAATGTTTTCACATGGAAATGAGCCCATGGATGTATTAAGTAAATCTGGAAAGTTTTCGTTAATTGTCGAGTCATAGAAGTTGTTTTTTTTGGAAAATGGGTCGAAAGATGCATAAAAGGATTATGCAGATAAAGGGGTGTTTGGGGTAAGTGTGTTTTTACCCATTTTGGGTAGCAAACGGGTTGATTAATTATGTAAATGATTAACTATGAAAGGTAAATGGCTTTGGGTGAGTTTGGTATGTAAATAAGGTGGTATGGGTTGTTTATTGTGTAAAAGGGTGAAATTTTGGTATGAAACATACCAAATTTCGGTTTCAATTTTGGTTTGAACAGTGGACAGATTTTGTCGGTTTTTGAAAAATCATATCTTTTAATCCGTAAGGAGTTACGGGTCGTGCTACCCGGCTTTTCGAAGGTAATTGAGTCTAGTTTCATTTAAAAATGGTCTCACTATCTGAATGTTTATGGATTTTTGTCAGCTTGTAAAAGAGTAACGGTATGTCCATTAAAGTCAAGCATTTCCGCGCGTAAAATTTTAATTTTTTTGGTCTAAGCGGGAACGGGGTGTTACACCAAGTGTTTTTTTAGCATCGTGTTTCCTCAATAGGCTTAATCACTTAAACGTGTATCAACTTTTTTGTTTGTAAGATTAGCAATATCTTTTTCTGTAACAAAGAGTTGAGTAGGATGGTAGGCGAAGTTGAATCAACCATACCAATATACCATGGATATCTTAAATATGTTTGCAGTCAGGGTTGATCATTGCTACATAATCGACGAGAAGATATCTGTAATTGATTGGCTCTATATTAGGAGACTATCGTAAGGATAACTTGCACTCTTGATTTCTTGGAAGAGAGTGTAGGTTAAATTAGACGACTCATCTCTTGAAAGTGGGCTAATGTTTTGTTCATTACTAGTTAATTGTGGTTAACAAACTTGTTGTGCTCCTATGAAGATAGCATTGCGTAGTTGAAGTTGACATTTTCCTAATGCTTATATGGTAGGATATATATTTTTTTTCTTCCTGTAGAACATAGTTGACACCAGTGGATAGTTTATATAATAGGAGTAAACGAGGCCGTGATCCCGCGCGTTGCCGCGGGGTGTTATGCGGAAAAAGTGGATTTTTTTTTTTTTTTTTTTTTTTTTTAGTGGTTGACCTATATAAGCATGTTGCATCATTTTTTTTGTATACGTAAGTTAGCGAAAAAAATGCACAAATGATTTGGCCGAACGTTAGTGACAAAGGATTGACTTTGCAACGGATGTATAACATGAAGTACCAACTACGTAAATTACGTGAAGACTAAAATTGCAACGAACCTCTAATGAAGGACCAAGTGCGGTTTTTTTTTTTTTTTTTTTTTTTTTTTTTTTTTTTTTTAATATGAAAGAGATAACGGTCGATAGTTAACGACCGTTAAGTAATTAACGACCATTAGTACTTATGGACGTAGTTTGTAATCGATGTATAACATGAAGGATCAATTACGTAAATTATCTAAGGACTAAATTTGCAATAAAACCCTAAGATGAAGGAGCAAATGCGTACGGATTTGAAAGAGATAATGGCCGTTAGCTAACGACCATTAGTTACTATTCGTAACACTGTAGCATGTGAGTACTTTGTACTGTAGCTACTGTTCAAGGTTTGGTACTGTAGCATGTGGGGTGGGGTTAGCCCTCTGCTTCGTATGTAGATATAATGCAAAAAAAAGTACGCAAAATGTATACGTAATTTAGTACTAACAAAATGTCCGGAAGTACGCTTAAAATGTACATGGACGACCTTTCGGGTTCATTGACATTTTCTTTTGGGGGTGACGTCAAAAGTCACAAAACATTTACAGATTGTTTGGTTGGCCACTTGGCCCAATTTCATTGGTTTGTATGGCATTTGAATTTAAGAAGTGAGTTATTTGAGACTTAGTTTTTGTTATATACTGAGGGATAAATCTACAACATCAATATATTTTGATCAAACAGTCGAGATGCCAAAAGATCCGTGTAGAATCAAGTTTTACCATAGAACCAATCAAGCAATCTCAGCCACTATTTTTTTTTTATCAAAATAAAAAAATAAACTTTCACCCTTTTTCTAAAAATTAAATATCTCGCAAACCGTAAATCGTTACGAGAATAAAAATACAATCGCGACGAGAATTAAATTATATTTCTATAGATATGCATTGTTATATACTTTCGACGAACTTATTTTTTTCAAAATTTACGCCCAGAAATATCATATATGATTTGAAAAATCATACGTGATTCGTTAAAATCAAATCATATATGATTTGTAAAAATCAAATCATATGTGATTTTTACGAATCATATATGATTTTTCTGGGCGAAAAAAAAAAGTTCGTCAAAAGTATTAAACAATGCATATCTATAGAAAGATGATTTAATTCTTGTCGTGATGGTATGTCACAACTCGTAATTTCCGATCATTTTCCAAACCTCGACAATTTACTATTCACAAGTTACTATTCATCATTTACTATTCATCGATCACTATTCATCGTTTTTGAGGTCAATTTGACATTCCGAGACATATTCAGAAATTTTACTATTCACTTGACACTATTCATTTCCGAGAGAAAACCACTATTCACGTGCATTATTCATGTCATCGTAAATTTTGTTTACGAGTGTTCAAATTCGCGTAACCGTATTGGTTCAGGAGCGAATTCATGCATTATTGTCAGGGACATTTCATACGGACTAGAAATAGTCGACATATCATTATTACGGCACTTGCATACTATTCCACTCGTAGGATAATTAAATTTATACTTTTAGTACGATTAACGATTTACGTACGTTTATTTTAAATAAACGCTAATACGCGAACTATAAATGTGTCTAACATGTCCGACACTCCCGACTATGATCCCAATACATTTTTATACTCATTTCTATAATATAAAAACTATAATATTCATTTACCCGGTATTTTGGAAATTTAACCATTACGTATCGTACGTTTAACCTAATAACGCCGGTTTTCACCAAAATTAAACGATAATCACCCTAACTCTCCGTACTTGTACCCGACTTATTTTTACAACTTTTATAACTTTATTACGTCCCGAATAACTTCAACAAAACTTATTTTTAACAAACCCGGTACCCGATTAAACCTTAAACCTAAACCTAACCTAACTACACTTTACTACTAACACTAATTTTACTAATTAATCACCAAACATATCCCCCCATTTCCCTCCCTAAAACCGGCCAACCCCCCCCCCCCCCCTAAAAGTCTTCAAGCTTTAATAACTCACCAACACTCTTAATGGTACACCTAACTTATGTCTCTAGTATATATTAAACTTTTTCTCACATTTATCACATAAAAATCACTTTTACTTACAACTAGCAACTTTTCTCTTCATTTTCTCTTGTGTTTGGTTCGATTTGGGGTAAACAAGGAGCAAGGAGGGTAAATTTTACAAGATCATATTACAAACTAGTTAGTATAATCATCCTTGTTAGAGTTTTGAAATAAAAACTCAAGGATTAGTAAGCTTTTCATCATCTAAACTCTCTAAACCACCAAGTAAGTATACAAACTCATTTTTATGATTTTTACAAGTTATTATTATGTTCATATAATTTTCTTACAAGATCTTATACATGTATCAACTTGTACCACTTCATTTTGTATATATTAACTTTGAAGCCCTAGAAATGGAAACATATGAAACTCTTGTTAGACCTAGTGGTTTGATGATATTTAAGGACCCATGACACCCTAAGAAGGTGTATGGTAGGATTAGATTAGTCTTGTGGTGTTTGAAAGTGGATTGATGGAGGATGGAACTAGTTTAGAGACTTGAAAATGATTTTTGAAACTTTTGAAATACCTACTGTCCTTATTTTAAATCCGTGGGAAAATCAGTAGATGGTGGCCAAGTTTTGACCAAAGATTTAGAAAATACATTCAAAAACGAAACTTTAGGCGAAAGAATGGACTAAAACAAGCTTATAACGAAGGAGATATGATTTTTGCAAATTTAACGACGAAAACTACTTTTACAAAAACTGCTTGCTGTTAGGCAGATTTCAATGGGTAAAAAGAGGCATTAAACGTAACCTAAAAGAGCCGAGTTGTCAAAAATATACTAGTATATACAAAGACGAATCCGTGGACATAAAGAACGAGGAAAACGAGCTTAAAACGACCGAGTTATACCCATTTTAACATCGTCAAAACTATATATATATATTTTTGGTCACAAATAAAAATAATAACTTACGCACTAAATGGTATATTTTTCTAGAAATGATACTAAGGACTATATTCTTAGCAAATGAATACGTATGGCCCAAGAGAATATTTATACGACTTAAACGACGTTATCTTGAGGTTTTCGATACAAGGAATTTAACGCTAACATTTTCATACGAGATAATACGACAAGTTATATACTTCTATATATGGACTATTTTCCTAAGTATGGAAACTATTTTACTATGATGATAACTAGTATTTCCAAATTACGAGTGGTATGGGTATCATGTGCATGTGCATTCATTTCATTACGGCTTGATCTAAATTAGATCGCGATTATTCATTTAGGTTGCGGCTAGTGTTCGCGCCTCATTGTCCCGACTACTTTTACATCATTGTACCATCGTTGTACCATCCTTTCGAGGTGAGTTCTCATAGCCCCGTTTTTAGTACTTATTTGATTTTAAATCCCACGGGGGAGAATACATTGCACAATTATATTATTTTTGTACATGCCCAAGTATTAAATTCCATACATTGCTTAAGTTGGTAGTACTATCACTTCAAGTCCCCTTTATTATCATGGACCGTTAATTATATTGCCAAGCGAGAGTGAGTGGATAGATCTATCGAGGGTGACTCCTCCATTCGTGTTTGGGTTGCTCCATAAGGAAAACGAATGCATTTCATGTCTAATTATAGCACGAGTGCCTGATAAACACTCCTTTGTGGCCAATTTTAGTTCGTCGAGCTTCGGTGCCATGAGCTTAAGAGACAATGTAGCACTTTTGACATTTTAGTACTTTACTTTATACTTGTGGCTTATTGTACATACGATTTAACTTATAAACCTATGATTATTCACCAACTTTATGTTGACCGTTTTCGCAATGTATTTCTCAGGTTATTAAGGTAGCTCATGTTGCATACATTTGGACCTTCATGGAGTCGCGGAGTCGACGCGTCTCACTATATTTTCTGCACTTATGAAACGTTTGATCTTGTTGAACTTATTTTAACTATTTTGGCAAACTCTTTTGGGACCTAAGCTTTGTAAACTCTGAATGATTTGATGATCAAACGCTGTATTTTCTAAACGACACTTTAGGTCGTTCAATATAACGGTAAACTATGGTGCTATGACAGTCACTCCCAGGTATTCCATTCCGCTGCCATTCAGGTATTTTTGGGGTGTGACAGATTGGCATCAGAGCTAAGGTTATAGCGAACTAGGATGTATCTTGGACCCTAGACTATAACCACATCATCATAGCATCTCATCTTTTCATCATAGGTGCATATTCACTATACATGTTGTTTTACGCACACACTGTGCAAGTTATTCATACCCATACTCATATATATATATATGATTATATTGACCTGGTTCACAAGTGACATGTCTTCAGATACCCACGCTGTTATCCTTTCATCGGATTCCGACATTGAAGATGCCTTGTCATCTTCCACTACCATTATACCACCAGTTACACGTACACCACCATTAGCACTATTGAATTGTCATAAGAGCGAGGTTCTCATTCAGCCTATACATAGAATGCCGTTTGATAGAGTATTCAGACTTAATTTTAATGGACTTATTTGGATGCTTATTACAAGGGAGATAGCATGTTTTATTTCCTTCACTAGTAGGACGCTTACTACTTAGGTACTACCACCATCGTTGGTTACTAATTACACTATTGGTCGTCCCATAGTGCGTACTTCAGCTTTACCTCTTAGATGTCGCGAAATAGCGCGAAAGAGGGTAGTATCCCATTCACTATTGTCACCATTATCTCTTAACTCATCACTGGGATTTCATCGTCATCAATGTTATTCTCATCCTTTAGAATACCACCATTGTCAGTTTCCTTTCCCATTTTCACTTGCCACGAATTAGATAACATCTTGTGGATAATACCAAGATTACGGACTCAACAGGAACATCCGCAGGTTCCCCAAGAATGGTTTAGAACCTACGCTATCTAGAACTTGATCGATGTACAGCTACAGACACCACTTCAGGACTATCCCGACCTTATGATGCCGTAAAACCTGATTTCACCTAGAAGGACTACAGGAAGTCTTTAGACCAGACTTATATCCTTACTAGCTTTTACTATTACCCTAGCCACGAGAGGTGTGGCATAGTTCGAAGAAACTTGTAGTATTTTGATTTATGTACAAACGGAATCACCGAGTATTGACTCTACTATAGGGGAATGGTTGTGCCATCTATGATATTGGCCCATATAGACCGAAACCTTCATGTATTATATTCATGTGTTATGAATATGATGATGTTATTACCTATAGATTCTCATGGACTCTTATGATTGATGGAGATAGATTTAAGCAAACCACTCCAAGCATGACGCAAGCCGCTGTTGGACAATTCATTGCCAGGAACGTAACTACCGCCCTCACCAAGGAACTTACTCACGTGGAATTTATGGGTTGTAATCCCTCCTCCTTTAGCGGAAATATTGACACAAAAGAATTTCTCAAATGGTGCGAAGAATTAGAAACAATCTTTCAAAGTGGTGACTGCCGTAAGGAAGACAAAGTTAAGTTCGCCACTTGCACTTTTCAGAAGCATGCCCAGAAATGGTGGACTAAGTATGTCCAGGTAGTAGGAGTTGATGCTGCTTACTCACACTCTTGGGAGAAACTAAAAAGGATGATGAGTTTGAAGTTCTGTGTGAAAAGCGAATTACAAGCAATTGAACAAGAAACACTAAACCTTACCATGGAAGGAGATGATGTTGTCAAGTATACTGCTTATTTTTATGATTTTGATCGACTAGGCTCTGCAATGGATGAACCGGAAAGCAAGAGACTTGAAAGGTACGTCGGAGGACTTTCTCCTGAAATTCGTAGGATGGTCATCGCATGTGAACCCAATACCATGTCTGAAGCTATCCAGATGGCAATCGAAACAAAGGAACTCATAGTTCGCGACAAGACATCGGGAGACAATAATAACAACAAGAGAAAGTGGGACGGTAATCTGGATGCTAATGCTTCTCAACAACCGTTTAAGATACAACAAGTGGTGGAGACCTGTGCTGTGGGGTCAAGCCAAAAGAAAAGGTATGTTGGTAATTTACCCGAGTGCAACAAGTGTCAGTTTCATCACAAAGGATCTTGCCCCTCTCAATGTAAGAACTGCCAAAAGCTTGGACATGAAACCAAGGATTGCAAGGCTCCCACCCTCGCAAAGCATCAGAAACTCTCGGTAACCTGCCGCGAGTGTGGAGTAGTGGGACACTTCAGGAGTGAATGCCCAGAGTTGGGAAGCCAGAATTGGAAGAAGAAGTTTATGTTTTAGTTATGTGAACCATAGGTTGAGCCCTCTAGGGTTGTACTTTCTTTTCGTACTTTCTATAAGTACGTTGATGTAACCTAGTTATATTAAGCACTTTCCTATCTAATGTAATGACTATCTTTTGTTACCTCTGTGATAACCGTAGCCTTTGTTCATTCCATTTTCTATTGCAATGGCGTAATTTTCAATCATTTAGCAACATTATACCATTGTCTTATTAGGGATTTGACCGATTTCGTATTTGACGGATTAATAGATTATTACCAATCCATAGGATTTACCCATGTATCCGATAAACCATTCAACGAGTTTTATTTCAAACTATTTTACTACCTTATGGGGAAATTGTTTTTACCGAATTTCTAAAATAAGTCGTTTTGTTACCGTACTATAAACTGATTATCCAATATGACGCCAAATATTTACTATTATTACGCGAAACAATTTTTATATTACTTTGGAAGGAAATAATTAGTATACCATTTTTAATAACAACGCGTTGAACACCATCTAAAGCTTTTGAGAAAAATAATATTATTTTGATTAAATCAAGCATCGCATCATTAGTCCTCAACTATACATAGCCTGATCACCTATGTATACTTCAGGAAAGATTATGCCATGAAGGGAATAGTTACTTTACAAAGTATTGTTAATAACAATCTTCATCCAAAAGCGTTTTAAACAAATAAACTCTTTTATGAATATTTCTTTCTGACAAATTTTCTCTGGATACTTACCCCACCTGTCACACACTTAGTCATTAAGTTAGACTTTCCATTGACTTCTTTGGGAGAGACTTCCCATATTAAGTACTAGGAGGATTCCTCGATACAAGAAAAACAATAAAAGGGTTACGAAAACTACTAACCTAGAATAGAAGTATACACCAAGGCAATTTATAGCTCAATAACAGTTCTAAGATGCCACTGGACCATCCGACCCACCATCTCTGACCTAGTTGTCCAATTTTATTATTCAAGGGTACTAGTTAGACTGATCTACAGGATCAAACACATTGTGAAGGTACGCTAAGCAACACCATGGGAATAAACCAAGCCTCCTAACCGATACTGTAAAGTGTTTGAGTTAACATGGTCTCATCCATATGCAAACTTCCCTGCAGTGAGTTTACGACAAGAATGATTGATTCGAATTATGGATATCGATATAGATTCCCCTAAAGCATTATGTTCTTTAGAACTTCTGGATAACCTCACCTATACATCGAGAAAGGCATCAGACTCAAGAATATCTCCCCAGCTACATGTGAAGACAATACGGAAATTCATCGACATGGTATCAATTGAAACCCTCATATTGCCAACATGATAACAATTTCAACGATAAACCATCTCAGGACTTAAGTTGGTTGGATACCTAGACTTGTAGTTTTGTCGAATAATCGCCAATAGGCATTTTCTAATGTCAGGAACCGAAGGTTAGACACCTATGCATTTATGCGAATATTTCCGATCCTACCATTTTATCCTTGCTAGTATTTTTACTTTTAAATGAAGTGGATTTCAAAATTTTGTCCATACAAATCACATATCTCGTGGAAAATAATTTTTGAATTGCCTATTTTGAATAAATACGACCCTTTTTAGCCAGTATTTACTTGAACCATTATACAATGAGAAATGTTTAAACATCAAACTTTGGTAAATAGTTCTATTCACAACATGTTTGAAAACCGCGTCACATTTCATAACTATTAAATTTTGAATCATCAATAAAGCTAATATTGAGTATACCATTTGTTCCATTTTCTAAAATTGTTTATTCAGAAAAAGATTTCGACCAAAAACTCGAAAATCGCGAGATAAATTTGGAAACAAATCACCATGCTATATCGCTTGTGCATTTAGGGCTTTGTGACTTGACAATAAGGAATATTGGAATAGGTGATGAAGGAAATTAGGAGGAACATCATAGAACGATTACAAACGTCAGTAATGGAGACCAAGCACAGTAGGCAAAGAATGACACATGTCTTAGCAATCCATTAGACCAAAACACAAGGAATCAAATATTGTTAACCGTATTCTATCTTCTTCGTATAACGCCGTGTTCGAAAGACGTAACGTTGTGGATTTAGTCACAAGATTTATTGTACCGTTTCAATTATTCCTGATAAAGGTGATCGAATCACCTTGGAC
Source organism: Artemisia argyi (assembly GCA_030686995.1). Classification (NCBI taxonomy): domain Eukaryota; kingdom Viridiplantae; phylum Streptophyta; class Magnoliopsida; order Asterales; family Asteraceae; genus Artemisia; species Artemisia argyi. The sequence goes on from CM060679.1 coordinate 83,108,725, forward strand.
TTCTAGCAATCATTTTAAGATTTCCTTCGGAACCTCATAAAGATGTGAACACCGCCTATTATCCTCAGATCGATGGTCATAACGAGAGAACGATTCAAACATAGGAAAGTTATACGCAGAGTATGAGTGATTGACTCTAGAAATGGTTGGACTAATCATTTACCATAAATCGGATTCTTTTACAACCATAGTTATCGCGCGAGCATAGAGACTACACCATTTGAGGCACTTTATGGTCGAAGTACCAATTACCCGTTTACCAACCGAAATCGGAAAGTTAAATTCACTGGTCTAGAACTAAACCATGGAACAACAAAGGAAATTTCACAAGTCAAGAATCGGTTACAAGCAACGAGAAACTGGTAGGAGTTATGTTGGTACATGACGCACATCATACGGATTGGGTATCCTTGAACAAGCAAATTTACTAGATTCACGTGAAAGAACGAACTAAATTGAAAGCTTTGCCTTGGAGAGGCATGATACGATTTTGGTAACACGAGAGATTGAACTTTTAAGTATATTGGACCATTTCAGATTCATGTTAGAATCGACCAGCTGAAATATAAGATTTGAGTTCTGACAGAGTTCAGCAACATATATTACCCATATTACATTATAAACCTGAAGAAGCACTGATCATCTATTGACGAACCGAACTCGGAAAAAGCCAAACTCACTATTCCAGTAAGCATTCATGAAATAACCAGAAATTTCCTACAAGTCAAGGATCAATTACAAATTCTATAAAATTGTAAACCATTAAAACCTCAAGTTGGTAGCCAGATTACGTTGAAAGTTCTGCCTAGGAAAGGCATGATATTATTCGGAAAGATTTGGAAAGTTAAAACCGATATACACTGGACCATGTATTAATTCAGACAGAGTAGGCCTAGTAGCCTTCAGACTTGAGCCTTGTTAAAGAATAGCCGGATTACACAACTATGTTTCACTTATTTGAATCCAGGAAATGACTTTCAGATTAGTCACTTATAATCCCATTTGGAAAGAATTCCAACCCAAAGACAAACGTAAACCTGGTAAGAGGATCAATAGAAATCATGGACTGTTAGAATCGAACGATTGAAGCAAAGTCGAATTCCTATCGTGAAAGTTCGCTGGAATTCTTGAAAAGGACCCGAATTTACTTGGGAACGAGAGGACCGAATGCAACTCAAGTATCCACGTCTTTTGACCAAATATACTTCAGAAACCAACCAAAACTGAACTTCGGGACGAAGTCCCTGTTAGTGGGGAAGACTGTCACAACTCGTAATTTCCGATCATTTTCCAAACCTCGACAATTTACTATTCACAAGTTACTATTCATCATTTACTATTCATCGATCACTATTCATCGTTTTTGAGGTCAATTTGACATTCCGAGACATATTCAGAAATTTTACTATTCACTTGACACTATTCATTTCCGAGAGAAAACCACTATTCACGTGCATTATTCATGTCATCGTAAATTTTGTTTACGAGTGTTCAAATTCGCGTAACCGTATTGGTTCAGGAGCGAATTCATGCATTATTGTCAGGGACATTTCATACGGACTAGAAATAGTCGACATATCATTATTACGGCACTTGCATACTATTCCACTCGTAGGATAATTAAATTTATACTTTTAGTACGATTAACGATTTACGTACGTTTATTTTAAATAAACGCTAATACGCGAACTATAAATGTGTCTAACATGTCCGACACTCCCGACTATGATCCCAATACATTTTTATACTCATTTCTATAATATAAAAACTATAATATTCATTTACCCGGTATTTTGGAAATTTAACCATTACGTATCGTACGTTTAACCTAATAACGCCGGTTTTCACCAAAATTAAACGATAATCACCCTAACTCTCCGTACTTGTACCCGACTTATTTTTACAACTTTTATAACTTTATTACGTCCCGAATAACTTCAACAAAACTTATTTTTAACAAACCCGGTACCCGATTAAACCTTAAACCTAAACCTAACCTAACTACACTTTACTACTAACACTAATTTTACTAATTAATCACCAAACATATCCCCCCATTTCCCTCCCTAAAACCGGCCAACCCCCCCCCCCCCCTAAAAGTCTTCAAGCTTTAATAACTCACCAACACTCTTAATGGTACACCTAACTTATGTCTCTAGTATATATTAAACTTTTTCTCACATTTATCACATAAAAATCACTTTTACTTACAACTAGCAACTTTTCTCTTCATTTTCTCTTGTGTTTGGTTCGATTTGGGGTAAACAAGGAGCAAGGAGGGTAAATTTTACAAGATCATATTACAAACTAGTTAGTATAATCATCCTTGTTAGAGTTTTGAAATAAAAACTCAAGGATTAGTAAGCTTTTCATCATCTAAACTCTCTAAACCACCAAGTAAGTATACAAACTCATTTTTATGATTTTTACAAGTTATTATTATGTTCATATAATTTTCTTACAAGATCTTATACATGTATCAACTTGTACCACTTCATTTTGTATATATTAACTTTGAAGCCCTAGAAATGGAAACATATGAAACTCTTGTTAGACCTAGTGGTTTGATGATATTTAAGGACCCATGACACCCTAAGAAGGTGTATGGTAGGATTAGATTAGTCTTGTGGTGTTTGAAAGTGGATTGATGGAGGATGGAACTAGTTTAGAGACTTGAAAATGATTTTTGAAACTTTTGAAATACCTACTGTCCTTATTTTAAATCCGTGGGAAAATCAGTAGATGGTGGCCAAGTTTTGACCAAAGATTTAGAAAATACATTCAAAAACGAAACTTTAGGCGAAAGAATGGACTAAAACAAGCTTATAACGAAGGAGATATGATTTTTGCAAATTTAACGACGAAAACTACTTTTACAAAAACTGCTTGCTGTTAGGCAGATTTCAATGGGTAAAAAGAGGCATTAAACGTAACCTAAAAGAGCCGAGTTGTCAAAAATATACTAGTATATACAAAGACGAATCCGTGGACATAAAGAACGAGGAAAACGAGCTTAAAACGACCGAGTTATACCCATTTTAACATCGTCAAAACTATATATATATTTTTGGTCACAAATAAAAATAATAACTTACGCACTAAATGGTATATTTTTCTAGAAATGATACTAAGGACTATATTCTTAGCAAATGAATACGTATGGCCCAAGAGAATATTTATACGACTTAAACGACGTTATCTTGAGGTTTTCGATACAAGGAATTTAACGCTAACATTTTCATACGAGATAATACGACAAGTTATATACTTCTATATATGGACTATTTTCCTAAGTATGGAAACTATTTTACTATGATGATAACTAGTATTTCCAAATTACGAGTGGTATGGGTATCATGTGCATGTGCATTCATTTCATTACGGCTTGATCTAAATTAGATCGCGATTATTCATTTAGGTTGCGGCTAGTGTTCGCGCCTCATTGTCCCGACTACTTTTACATCATTGTACCATCGTTGTACCATCCTTTCGAGGTGAGTTCTCATAGCCCCGTTTTTAGTACTTATTTGATTTTAAATCCCACGGGGGAGAATACATTGCACAATTATATTATTTTTGTACATGCCCAAGTATTAAATTCCATACATTGCTTAAGTTGGTAGTACTATCACTTCAAGTCCCCTTTATTATCATGGACCGTTAATTATATTGCCAAGCGAGAGTGAGTGGATAGATCTATCGAGGGTGACTCCTCCATTCGTGTTTGGGTTGCTCCATAAGGAAAACGAATGCATTTCATGTCTAATTATAGCACGAGTGCCTGATAAACACTCCTTTGGGGCCAATTTTAGTTCGTCGAGCTTCGGTGCCATGAGCTTAAGAGACAATGTAGCACTTTTGACATTTTAGTACTTTACTTTATACTTGTGGCTTATTGTACATACGATTTAACTTATAAACCTATGATTATTCACCAACTTTATGTTGACCGTTTTCGCAATGTATTTCTCAGGTTATTAAGGTAGCTCATGTTGCATACATTTGGACCTTCATGGAGTCGCGGAGTCGACGCGTCTCACTATATTTTCTGCACTTATGAAACGTTTGATCTTGTTGAACTTATTTTAACTATTTTGGCAAACTCTTTTGGGACCTAAGCTTTGTAAACTCTGAATGATTTGATGATCAAACGCTGTATTTTCTAAACGACACTTTAGGTCGTTCAATATAACGGTAAACTATGGTGCTATGACAGTCACTCCCAGGTATTCCATTCCGCTGCCATTCAGGTATTTTGGGAGTGTGACATGGTATTTTTTTGTAGCTTAAAGATTTACCGTTTGCAAGATATGCTGTTTTGAAAAAAAAATGTGAAAAATATAAATGGATGGCTATTATTGGTTGATAGGTTCTATGGCATGTATAAGTTCTTCATGGATCTCAACTCTAGTGGGGATTAACCTAAGAATTAATATGGCAACCTATGTCCATGTTTTTTTTTCTTGTCTTTTTGCCTTTCTTATTTATTCATTTTTTTAAAACGTTTTTCATACATATTCGTCGTTTTTTTGTTACATTTTCGTTAGTTTTCTTACGTTTTCATCCGTTTTTATATGTTTTCGTCCGTTTTTATACGTTTTCGTCCGGTTTTATAAGTTTTCGTCCGTTTTCATACGTTTTCATCCGTTTTCAAACATTTTCGCCCGTTTTCATACGTTTTCCTATGTTTTCATCCGTTTTCATACGTTTTCGTCTCCTTTCATATGTTTTCGTCCGTTTTCATATGTTTTCACCTATTTTCTTACGTTTTCGCCAGTTGTCATACGTTTTTGTCCGTTTTCATACATTTTCGTCTGTTTCATATGTTTTCATACTTTTTTGTCCGTTTTTATACGTTTTCGTCTGTTTTTACACGTTTTAATACGCTTTCATCTGTTTACATACGTTTTCATCCATTTTCATCTTTTTTCATACGTTTTCGTCCGTTTTCTTACGTTTTCATCCTCTCTCCTACATATTCGTCCGTTTTCTTACATTTTCTTCCGTTTTCATTCATTTTCTTTCGTTTTTAATGGTTTTCGACCGTTTTCAGATGTTTTCATACGTTTAGGAATATCTCAAGTAATATTCTGTGATATTTTGAATATCAATATCACAAGTGATATTCAGCACTTGTGATATTCTGAATATCACATGTGATATTTTGAATATCACAAGTGATATTCAGAATATCATTTGTGTTTATCACAAGTGATATTTTGAATTTCACAAGTGATTTTCAACAAATATTTTGTAACATGAAAATCACAAGTGATATTCTTAATATCGTAAGTGATATTCAGAAAATCACAAGTGATATTCAGAAAATCACAAGATATTCAGAATATCACAAGTAATTTCACGTGTTTTTTAATCACATTTTTTCACTTTCTAATGTTTTTGTCCGTATTCGTGATATTCTGTGATATTCTAAATATCACTTGTGATATAAAGATTATTAATTGTGATATTTAGAAACGTATAAAAATGGACAAAAACGTACGAATACATATGAAAGCGTAAAACACGCGTTTGAAAACGGATGAAAACGTATAAAAATAGACGAAAATGAAAGAAAACTAATGAAAAGGAAAGAAGGCATATGAAAACAGACGAAAATGTATGAAAACATGTCAAAACTGACGAAAATGTCTAAAACCAGTCAATAGGTATAAAAACGAAGGAAAACGTATATAAATGTATGAAACGTATAAAAACAGACGAAAATGTATAAAAATAGTCGAAAACAAACTAAAATGTCTGAAAACAGATGAAAATAAAAAAAAAATGAATGAAAACGTATGAAAACAAATAAAAACGTCTGAAAACGTATAAAAAATTACCGAAAACGTATGAAAATGAACGAAAACCTCTGAAGACGGACAAAATGTATAAAAACGGATGAAATCGTATGAAAACGTATGAAAACGAACGAAAAAGTAAAAAAACAGACGAAAATGTCTAAAAACAGACGAAAACGTAAAAAAACGGACGAAAACAGAAAAAAATGTCTGAAAAAGTATAAAAACTGCCCAACGTATCAAAACGGACAAAAACGTCCGAAAACGGACAAAAATGTATAAACGGACGAAAACATATAAAAATGGACGAAAATGTGAAACAGACGAAAGCGTATAAAAATGGACGAACATATCTGAAAACATATGAAAATGTCTAAAATAAACGAAAACTTCAAAAACAGTTGAAAACGTATGAAAACAGACGAAAACGTGTATAAATGTATGAAAACGGACAAACATTGACGAAAACGAAAAACGGACGAAAACAAATGAAAACTGACGAAAAAGTAATAAAGTGAAAAAAAAGTGAATTAAAATAAAAAAACGTGAATTAAAAAAAAGTACACGTGAATTTTTAGAAAAGTGTGATTTAAAAAAATGAATTAAAAAAACAGTTATTTAAAAAAAGTGTGAATATAAAGAAAAAAAGTGTCAATAGAAAAGAAAAGACAAAAAAAGAAAAATAAAAGAAAGGAAAAAAGAAAAAAGCGTTAACAGAAAAAAAGGGACAAAAAAACGTGAATAGAAAAAAGAAATGACAAAAAAAAAAGAAAAAAAGAAAAAAAAGAAGAGTAAATAAGAAAGTTAAAAAGACAAGAAAAAAAACATGAACTTAAATTGTATATTAAATCTTACGTTAATGTCCACCATTAGATCAAATTAGATAGATTGTGGGCATTTATCTCTCAGTATGAAAAAAAACTTAGTCCCTAAATGAATTTTTCTCAATTCAAAACCAGTGAAAATACATGTTTGGTTGGCATCTAAGAAATATAGTTTTGATATTAAAATTGGAAAAAGATAATTTTGGATGATCTTAATTCATTTAAATACCACGAGTGAGGTTTTCTAAATGCACTAAAGTTTTAAAATGCACTAAGTATATTAGAGTTATATTAGTAAAATAGACTAAAATACCTCTTCTTTTTTTTTCTTTCTTTTTTTTTCTTTTTTTAAAATGCACTAAACATTTTTTTATCTTTTCACTCTCTACTTTATTTTGTCCAACTCATCCCCACCTCTCTGCCATACATGTATAACCGGTTACCTCTCCGAGATGATATCTTAAAGGTGTGTTTGGTATGCTATCATGAATGACAACGGGTATGAGTTTGATAGTAGTGGTGGGTCCCTCACCTATGAAAGATCTATACATAGCTCTCTTAATGTATATGGAGTATGGATTGTATCTATCATTCATTACCATAGTGGTGGGCCCCCTCATCTTAAACAAACACCTTTAATCACTTTCATAGGTATAGTCTCATTCCCATAGTGGGATACCAAATGCACCCTAAATATAATCAACTATAATTATTCGATCTTGTTTTTAATTGGTTCGAGTTTTTCGATATAAACCAACTGGATGAGGTTGTCACTTCGATCTTATTGATACATTTTTATTATGCAGATTTGTTTCGATTATAAGAAATCTGATAACATATCAATATTAGTGGCTCAAGCCCACTAATTACACGCTCGAATAAAGCCTATTATCAAAGCCCATCAACACTTGATAGAACCCGGCTTAAATCCTAGATCACGTAGGGCCTGGTAAAACCTCTCAGGCCTGACTGAGTATGGCAGTACTACTGCTTTCCAACTGTCACTAGCGGTTAAGATGTACCATTTGACACTGCAATAAGGGACCGCTGTCAGTGAGGTGCAGAGTCTCTCCAGTTTTCTGTTTTTGCCAGATTAAAGGATAGGAATAATCAAATGATTAAGAAATGGTTTAGGTAATAAGGCGGGATTGTGACACTAGACACCCTAAAGGAAGATTATGAGCTAGTGTGAGGAGAAATAACCCTAGTTGCATAGCAATCAAAGATTTAAGCATGTAAGCCATTTAATCATGCATCACATAATAATCAAGGATATTAGCATGTAAGACTATCTGACATCTAAGAGGTATCATAAAAGGCATACATAGTCCAACATATTTTAGGTGCACAAATAACAAGTAAGTCATGTAAAGAGATGCATACAAAACATGATTACTATGAAGACAAGCATTAAGTAAAACATGTTGACATTTAGCACATAAGAACATGTATCATGGACATATATCAAGAATATGACATTAGAAAAGGAATTTAAAGCAAGATATATCTAATGAGCATGCATTCAATTATTAAGCAAGTAGGCATTGAGCAATTAAGGAGGCATGAAGACATTTAATCTTATTATACAAGAGCAAGATGTTGTATACACATATTAAACACATATATGCAAGTAATCTAGGTTTGTCAAGAAGTATATTAATTACTACTTGTTTAAAGTGCACTCCTAACGGGAGACAAATATCATCCATGTAAAATGTCTTTAGTCAAATGTAAGAATGTCAATTTTTCATGTTAGAGAATGGATATGAGACTATTACCAGCGGTGCTCAATTTAGGCTAAACACAACCATTTTTACGGGTTTACTACAAACCTAACTTCTCTCTCGGAAGCAATTCAACCGTTAGGTTAAATTGAATTTCTAGTGCAATAGGTTCTCCAATAGCCATTCTCATATTAGAAAAATTGAAATTCCTATACTTTCCCATCGAGGTTTTTCAAAGATGATATTGACCAATTCCGCTAGAACATATCCTAATATAACTCAACTAACAATATTTTAAAAGCCGGTTAATGAAAACGACATGCCTTACACAACATCCTAACAAAGGCAGGTGCGTTATTTAAATCATGTGTTTGAGATTTATAGTTTGTTTGGTTTAGATGGTGCATTACATAATCACATCTTTGTTTGTTGAGTTCTTGTTTTAACATGTTTTGGCTTAAAGAATACTCCATAGTAAATCTTGAGAAAGAGAGTCTAATTAAGGTTACTTACCTTAATAGATCTTGTAATGTTTTATGTAGTATAATTGAGAGAAAACATATTGTATCTTTTGACAAATATGCTTATTTAAAAGGAAAAACTTTTCACTCTTATGAGTTGCTTATGACAACAAGTATTTTAGTTATTATGTGATTAACAAATTTTACATGTTTATGCAATGACACACGTTGTATTAGGTTTCTTCCAAAATCTAATATCCTACATTTTTCAAACAAGTTATCTTGTAACATAACCATTCATGTTACAAAGGAAGTGGAATGCATAGGATATAAATTACATGTTATCTTGTTGGAGATTAATGATGATTATGTGTGACATTTTTACTTGACATGTGATTTTGAGTCTTGACTCGTTCATGAGCAAAGTCTACATATGTTGTATGTTTGCTCTTGCTTTGTTTTTCAGAAATGACACATTTACAAATTGCATTGCAATGTAAATTTCTAGAATATTTCGGATGAAACATCCAAGTCGTCAATCCTACTTCGTTGTGTATTTTAAGCATCTTTTAAATATATTAGTCTTAATGTTTGGAACACAACCATTAGACAAGAAGACTCAATATGACATCATCAACACAAGTGTGAGTTACCGATGCATATTCTTTTTGTCTCGAGAAGGATGTCATTATTTCCATACCAATCGAGTGTGATTAAGTATGTAGGTTCAAGATGATATGTTTTGTTATATCTTGAAGCTAAACAAATAATGATTCCAGTTTCATTGCCCACACTAAAAAACTTGTCAATTAGATTTGATAGTGATATCAATCATAATTTGAATAATGAATTGATATGTGCTCGAAATTTTCTTGACCCTCACAACCACTCTTTTTAATAAAGAAAATAAGTAAATATTTATGGAATGTGCTCCATCAAATTTAATACTTTTTGTATGTGTGAGGTTAATAATAATGACATGTTAACTTAATAATTAAAGATTTTCATTTATTTTTGTGTGCAAAAACTATTCATTATTACGTATAATATGCGTAGTTTTTGACATTTCATAAGTATAAAAATAATTATCCTAACCATTTTTATACAACACACAACCTAAGAAAAAAAATAGTTTATGACTACATGTTTGAAACAATTAGTGTGCGTTCAATTATATGTAAGGTTCAAAAATACATTTTTACTTAAATACTAATGTATTATTATAAATCTTTCTCTTGATTAGACAACCTATGACCAACCAAGATAAGTGTATGTAATGTTTTAGAACTCATGTTGAAAAAGTGTTAAATATTTTAAGGTGTCATATTCTAACACTTGAACCTTTGGAGAGATAATTGTTTAAGACAATTGTTTTCGACAAACATGATTAATCAACTTAGTCTATTGATCTAAGTGATTTGCTAAAATATTTTAACATAAGCAAGCAATCAAAAACATATAATCATTTAGCATAACACACACAGAGATATTCGTAATCATTTTGTATGTTAGATACAACAATGTATACATAACTTGATTTTCTTTTAAACCAAAATAGTTTCCTCCCATTTAAAAAATTAGTTAAGATTGATATTTTGAAAGGATGAAGACTCAATTTTTCAAAGATTCATTTACTAGAAGTGTCCGACTCGAAAGTAAGAGTAAAATGCAAGTTTTATGTTAAAACGTGACATACAGTTTTGATTACTATGTAGTATTTTGCATTTACAACTTAATTAAGTTTAGAATCAATCCTTGCAAGTATTTTTAAATGAAAGTACATTCAATTACCTTTAAAATGACGAGTGGCACGACTCCTACGGACTTACGATTGATTTTATATGAATTTTCAAAGTTTGACACTATTCTGGTGGAGGTCCCTTAAATACCTGACGGTCCCTTTGTGATAAAGGACCGCCCAGAGATAAAGGACCACCCCCAGTAAGCAAAAACACATTTTTCGTGTAAAAATTTATTTCCTTCAAGCTGGTATACGAAGTGCAGTTAATCAATGAAACTAGTACGAATTAAATAACAAAGCACAAGTTTAGCAACTAAACACTTTTCATTTTTTAATTACTCTTAGTGAGAAATTTGATACGTAGACCGTACTCTATTTTAAAAACCATATGTTTTGAAAACTAGAGCGACGTGGCTCTGATACCAATTGTAGAAACGTTGAGGTGGGGTGAATACGTTCCTTTTTAAAATCTTAAAACTTTCGTATCAAATTCCCGATCAAGTGTGACAAAATATGAATAGTAGTTATGTTACTCATAACAAACATATATGTCATTTAATCACATAAACATAAGCATCATACAAGATTAAAAAGTATTTAGCCATTTCGGATGCACTAGGGATGGTCCCTAATATACACCGACGGTCCCATAAATGTTAGGGACCGTCCATATATAAAGGACCGCCGCCAGTGGGCATTATTACGTGTGATTAAGTTTTCTTACATTTTGCGTTTCTAAGTTAACTAGTTAATATAACAAGCATACACATAACAAGTCACACAAACTTAAATGTAATACAAGCATAGAAAAAAAAGAGATGAGAAGAGAAAATGCAAACCGGACACGATGATTTACAGTGGTTCGACACGAAGCACCTCTTCATCCAACTCCACTCCCCGAGTACCACACTCGAGAGTTACTTCACTAATCAACACGCTCCTTTAAAGCGGAACAAACCATACACAAGCTTACACTAAGTTTAGCGACACTAAGCGGAATGTCGAGTCCTAATCCTAGCTAGAACCAATCTACACCAAGGCCCACGTGGGCACTCGAACAAGCACTCTTGTCCCACTTAGATCGACACACGATCTAAGTCTTCACAAGAACGTGCACTCCCGTTCACTTGAACCTTCACCCGATTCAAGTCTTCAGATAAGGACTTCACTAAGTCCAAATATTCACATTAGAACTCCATTAAGTCCTATTATTCACTTCTTGAACTCACACATGAGTCCAAGTCTTCACGCACTGACAATCTAACTTATACAAAATCCTATTCTACACACAATCACCTACGGACGTACACACCGTCCTAATCTACACAATTACCCACGGACTTACACATCGTCTGGATCATCCCTATTATAATTGAGACTCAAGACTTACATTGTCCTAGTCTAGTTACATGATGAAATAATCTATGTATGTGTTTTTTATGCTTGAAAAACCGCGCCCAAGAATGAAGGATCTTTGCTATTTAAAGGCTCAAACCTTGGAAACCAAGTAAACATCTTGGAGACCAAGTAAAGTTGGAGACCAAGTTAATATCTTGGAGACCAAGTAAATCTTGGAGACCAAGTAAAAATCTTGGGGACCAAGTTCTTCTAGAAGCATTGTTGGCTCTTGATGGACCTTGGGTCTTGATAAGCCTTGTTGGGCCAATTTCTATTAGGCCCCAAATGGCTTGTTCATTTGGTTAGCCCGATCCAATAAGCTAAGTCCATATGCATGCTTGGCCCGATCCAATTAAGTAAGTCCATATGTAGAAGTCTTGTATGCTCGGCCCAATCAGAAGTGATGTCGAGAGACGTTGATGTGTGAACGAGTAACTTGTGCACATTACGTTATGTATTACAAATTACGTGTTTGTCATCAGTAAAACTTGAAGACGTTGTATAGATTAAACGTCGTAACGTTTGCACTAACAACAAAAATCAGGGTCAAAGTAGATCATCGATTGCAAAATCAGGCTACAGATAACAAGGCTACACATTCTTCATGCTTAACTGATCACTAAACATAGGAATATAACACATAAAATAAATTGGCTGAACAAGCTAATTTGATTAAAATTTCAGGATTATAACATCCTAAGTAAAAACCCAGGCATACACGAGCCTGGTAAACATAAATTAAATTGATGAACAATTAATTTCATTATAAAATCAAGGTAAACCACCTTATTACAAAACCCCGGACAACACATGCCTGGTACATCCTACGAAAACAATCCTGATACATCATGGATTGCAAATGTGTTGGATCGGTACTAGATAGATCTTTGAGCCAGTTAGAATAAGTAGAATACTTATGTAATCACAAGAAAACTTGAATCTAACAATAAACTAGTGTTTATGCAGAATATAAACAAAAGAGTTGAAGAAGAATAACTATATAACAATTGATCCTCTATGGATCTATATTACTAACTATTAAAAGTGTTTTCAAGGTGTGCATTGTTCATAGCCTTGTGTTTCTTTTATACTATAAGAAACCCTAATTCGGCATTCACTAGAAAACGTGTATAGGAGACATGCATTATCACTTCCTAATATAACTCATGCATATCCGTTTCTCTATTATAACCTGTGGAAACAAAACTAACAGCATAAACTAAAATCTGCTAACAACATAAACCAAAAAAATACTATACCAGAAGGAACTATATACCTGCCAGCAGAAACCACTACTACACTACCAGAAGTAATATACTATTACATTATAATAATTCCTAACAATCCTCCCCTAAATTTAAATTTGACTAGGTTAACTTCAAGTTTCTAGATAGATCTTTGCTTCTAAGGCTTGAGGATTGTAACTTAATCTTGAGCAGCAGTAAATCTTGTAATCAGCAGCAACATTAAGTAACCAGCAGCATCAAGAATCCAGCAGCAACAAGAGTAGATTTGATAAGCCATTACCAAGTGGCTACCCACTCTTGGTCTAGCTAGTCCTTTAGTGGAATCATGGCATCACCCTGGTGAACTAGTAACTAGTCCAACACTTGGAACATAAATCAATGGTGTGTTGGAAAACCCTAATGGTTTTTGACAAATCCTCACAGCCATCAAACAGATTTGGTATGTCTTTACCTATAGTCGTTTGCTCAGGACTAGCCAATTCTTTGGTTCCCAGAAAGGGGCTTATCCATGGTGAATTGATGACCATTTCCACTCTCAGCACATAAAGCATGGGTGAGTGGAATACCCTATAGTTTTGAGCAAACTATTACAGCTATCAATGGAATTGATGTGTCTTTACCAAAAACCGTTTGCTTTTGACTAGCCAACTCTTTGATGGAATGCATTCATCATCTTGGTGAGTTGAATACCAATTATAGTTTTCCACGGCCTTTACCACAAGCCATAATCTTGTGGGCTAGTCAACTCTTCACTATCAAAGATATGGTGAGTTGAAAACCGTGCAATTTTTGGCAAATTGTCAGCCAAAAACGGATTTGAGATACACACCATAGCCGTACCCTCATGGTGAGTCAACTCTTTCTGACATGGTGAGTTGAATATAATTAACCAATACTCAAAACCTGAAAACATTGTACTCAAAACCTGAAAACCATGCAATTTTTGTTTTTTTTTTTGTTTTTGTTTTTTTGTTTTTGTTTTTTTTTTTGTTTTTTTTTTTTGTTTTTTTTAATAACAATCAAAAGATATAAATAACAAAAGAAAGAAACAAAACAAACAAAAAGATGTAAAAGATACCCTCAATCAAGCAGCAGGAACTTTAGCAGCAGTAAGTTGAGACGTGATAAACCTAACCAACTGCTCAACAGTGGTCAAGTCATTTCCTACAACTGTCTTCCCAATCTTCAACTTATGCTTGAGCATCCTTTCCGTTAACTTGACAGAAAGAGGATATTGTACATCTACAAACATATACAACACTCTCCCAGAGATGGTCTTCAAGCAAGGTTATAAAAGGCGTGAGGCGTGGCGTGGCGGCATGGTGGCGCCTCAAGCCTTACTTGCCATGGCGGAGCCTTTGCGTTTCTTAAGGTGTTACAAAAGCGGCAAAAATATATTTATAGTTTTATGTATTTTTAATTTTAGATCATATTACTCGTGCTATATTAGACATTTAGACTATTGTTTACTATAATTACCAGACTCATATACCAAATTGTCCAAATTCTAAATACTAGTTCAAAATAGTTCAAAAAAAGAAAATAAAATAAAAAATAAAAATAAAAAAATAAACTAGTTCAAAAAGTGGCGCCACGCCTTACCAAAAGGTGCGCCTTTTCGCGCCTTTGCTCGCCTTGTTTCACGCCTTTTTGTGCCATGCCTAGATCAGCCGCCAAGGTCCATTTTGTGGAAGCGAGGCCACGCCTCGCGCCTTGGCGACGCCTTTGCGGCGCCTTGGCACACCTTTTAGAACACTGTCACCAAGACATGAACATTGGAAGGAGTATACAACCTCCAACTTCTCACTTGCCAATTCTGTTGATCGGCTCAAATAGAACCACCATCACCCCCTTCTATAGAGTCCATCAACACCTTCAAATCACCCCAGAGCATTAGACCAACCCTAGTAGTTGTGTTAATGGTATAACGCTTAACCACATAGCCATACAGGAGTATCAAGTCTTGCCTATCCACCATATGCAAAATTTCCTGAAAAAATGTAAAATATTTGATGACACCATCAACTCTGTATAAGGCATTGAGCTCCCCCAGAGGTGAAGTAGTGACCTTCCAACCAGTAATAGGAGCCCAAGGCAAGGGGGATCATCTTCAGAGTCACTCTTAGAATCAAACTTAATAAGATCCTGATCATCCATATCTGCAATAGGCTTAGGAGCACGTGTCTTAGCCACAAAATTCTTTCTTTTCCCTGTAGAAGGAGGTGAAGATACACCTGGTGTAGTAGCAGTAGGAATTGGAACATTAGGTATCTCCTAAGAGGGAACAGCAGAATCAGTAGTTGTTGCAGCAGGAATGGATGATGTGGTAGCATCAGGAATGGATGTATCCTTGGGTGAGGAGATGTGATCACCTCCAGTAGAATTGGGTTCAACAACAGGATTGGTAGTAGCAAAAGCAGGAATTGATGGTTCCTTTGGTATGGCATCACTGATTATTGGAGCAGGACCACCATCAGAAGAAAGAGTTGGACCATCATCAACATCAACACAATGTTGAGTTAACCCACTTGGTATAGAAGAAGCAACATCAGCATTAGGAGAAACGGATGGTGTGACAGCAACAGAAAGAGATGGGCCTTTGGGTGATTGAATGTGATCATTGCCAGCAGGATCAAAAAGCTTAGATCGCTTAGAAGAAGCTTCTTCTAGAGCAGGTTTAGATCTTACCAAAGTCTTTCTAAAGGTCAGAATCCCAGCTTTCTCAAGTGACCCTAATCCTCTCAAATTTCTCCATTAGCTGTGCATTTGTGAACCTCTTGACTTGGGCCATGGTCCACCCAGAATTTTATACAGCAGAGCTCTGATTCTTCACGAACTGTTCCATAAATTCCTTTTGCTAAGCTTGAGACATAGGGTTATCCCTTTTCTCCTTATCAAGCCTTTCAGCAATAGCTTGTTGTTTCTTCTTCATCAATGCAGCCATCCTTACAAGAAAATGTTCTTCTGTCACATCATCTTCTAACAATTCCTTGGAGAGAGATGCATTTTCTTCTACTTAAGCCATGATGTTAAGCCAATCAGACTCAGTTTAATACATGGCAGAAGAAAGAACTTCTTGTTGTCTCTTGTTGGCCATTTCTTTATGTTGTCTGGCCAGATTAGCTACTTCCTCAGCATGTAATTGTTGTGCATACTCTGCACCAAGTATATCTTCTTCCATCTGCCTTTTTGTCCATACTCTGACAGTAGGTTCCATTTCCACCATTGGAGATTTACCTCTATTGATGGAGCCAGAAGGAACACATGTGGTAGGAGCAGGATCTGCAACAGCAGGAATAGAGGAACTAGCAGCAGGAATACTACTAATAGGAGCATCACCAGAAGGAACAGGGTTAGAAGGAATGCTAACAGCATTAACATCATGACCAGCAGGAATATCATAAGCAGGAACCTCACCACTACCAGCAGCAACATTTGATTTGAATCTTTCAAAGGCTGATACATCAGAGAGCCTCCTGAGCCTCCTCTTTGAAGTTGGAGCAGGTTCCTCTGTATTGGCATTAGCTAATGAGGCATTGGCCAACACAGAGAGCACAACCTTTCTCTGCTTTTGCTTAAGTTTGACCTCCAATTTCTTGACTCTGCCAATCAAGATGAGAACTGCATTGCCAAGAGTCTGTTTGGTGTCCTTTAGTTCTATTTCCAATGCTTCAACCTTTTGCATACACCTGTTAACCAGAAGTGAGAGCATCACGATCCTTAGCCCCACCATCAGGTTGACCAGTGGTGTGAGGAGCTTCATAGGACCTGGTTGGAGAGACATGAAAATCACCACCAATAGGGGCATCATCCTCAAAAGGCTGCCTAGTTGGACTAGGAGTGGGTAGCCTTATAGAGGTCGCATGCTCACTAGTTGGACTAGGATTAGGATCCTTTGGGGGTGTTGGAGGATTAACATCAGCTGCAACAGGTGTGGGTGAAGGTATATTACCAACAGCCGCATTAGGAGAGGGTGGTGGTATGTCAATACCAGCAGCATCAGGTGTGGGAGATGGTATAGTACCACCAGCAGCATCTGCTGCACCAGCACCTTCATTGTCCCCAGGCAACATGGCTGCCATCAAAGACTTATGTTCCCCTATAAACTTTGTCTTCATGGTGGCAAATAATTTAGCAGTAAGCCTAACCATGTGTCTGGGTGTATGATCATTGGTTTGAATACCCAATATCATTTGTAAAAACCTAGGGTACATGAGAAATTTAAATTTCTTAGCCCTAATGTTCCCAATCATCCCCTCAAAAATGTACCTAGACCAGTTATAAGTCCTCCCATCAGATTGGCAAATAATACCAGAAGCAAGAGAGCTTGCAAATTGATCACATCCCCCTAACTTTGGACTAATACATTGAAGAAGGGTGTGGACAAGAAATCTCCATTGAGGAGAGAATCGGTTTTTGAAAAAGGTAAATGTACCATCAGTTGGATAATGAGTTTTGGCCATACCTTCAAGTATCTCTTTTTAAGTAAACTTCAATAACCCATCCCCATCATTCAACTGAAGACCAGCCCTAACAGAAGACTCAGAAACCACAAATTCTTTACAATCTATGGTGGCCACAATCTCTTGGGGTCTACCCTCAAGAGTCCTTTCTGTGCCCATGGCCCAGAATTGCCTGACTAAAGAGTCATAAACAATTGGAGGACAATGAGTCAAGGTATACCTGAGGTTTGACCCATTTAAGAAGTCAATGATTGGATGATATAGGTCACTCCCCTTGGATTTTTCCAGATAAGCCACCTTGTTGTAATCTTCCTTGTATTATAATGCCGCTATTGTGAATAAGCACCAACAGAGTATGAAATTGAAGAGAGAAAAATTGGGTTTGTTTCGAAAATGAGAAGGAAAAGGGTAGTTTTAATTGATTGGTCAAGTAGGAAAGTATTCCTAGTAGTGAAGTTAGCGATGTGATAAAAAATTTAAGAATTTTGAAAATTTACCTAATTTGCAAAGCAAATGGAAAGGATATTGTGCAAAGAATCGTTGACCAATTTAAAAATAATTGAATTTCAAAGAGTACCCATTTCCCCTCTTTACCAGCAGAAATACTAGTCAACCAGTAGAAAAACTAGTCAACCAGCAAAAATGCTAGTCAACCAGTCAACCTGTAGAAATACCAGTCAACCAGCAGAAACACTAGTCAACCAGTACAAAATGGTCAACCAGCAGGAACATTAAACCAGCAGAATCACAAAACTAGTTTGACCTATTAGAGGATGCATCCGAATTTTTGTAAGTGTTTCCACAAGTGCATCTCACTTTGTCAATTCCTCGAAATTAAAAGTCTCCAAAATTAACTCATTCAAGCCCAAAAAGTTAGACAATTTACTCCATTTACCAACCAAACATTCAATGGCATTAACTTTCCCGTGGGTGTTTAGGGTTAGAAGGGTCTATATAAGGTTCTAAACACAATACAAATACACCACAAAACTATAAAACCACGAAATAGCCATCCAACAACAATGAGTTCCAAACCAGACATCATTGAGATTTCCTCTGATTCAAGCAAAATATCATCTGAAGAGCTTCCGACTCCCCCACTATATGTGGATGATTCATCATCCATTATACTGAGCTCGATGCCTAGTTATGTGTCTAGCTATCATTCTTCTGAAGATGAACAAGGGCAGACATAAAGTCCTGTAGTCACTTCAAATGGTGCAAGGAATAAAGCGGTTTCAAACAACGGTACAAGCTCTGCTCAAGTTCAATCCCATTCACATCCAAAACCAGGGAAAAGGGAACAAGTGCTAAGCCTTGTAAACCAGCACAATTGGGAAGAAATTAAAGGGAGAGGGAAGAAGAGCATGCCAAACCCCAAAGGAAAAGGGAAAAGGAGCATGGGGTAGTTTTATTTGTGTTAATCTTTTGATGTACTTGAAGTGGTAATGTAATATGCATCTATGTTTGCAACTATTTTCTAATGAATAAAATTAAATACTACTTGTGTTGATCAAGTTGAAACTGATTTGTCCATTCATACCAGCAACAAGATGAATCAAACATCTGCAAAAAAATGTTAGTGTACAAAATATACACCTGCAAAAAAATTATTAGTCTACAAAATATACAACAATAAGCCTCCCCTTAGGCTTATGCCTCCCCTCAATCACAGTACTCAGGGATTGATCATCCCAATGTTGACCACTAAATAATTAAATCTAGGTCCATCAAAGGCTTTAGTCAACAAATCAACCACATTGTCATCTGTATGAATTATAAGCACTTGAATAAGATGTTTCTCATTAGCATCTCTTATAAAATGGTGCCTAATTTCTATGTGCTTTGTTCTTTGGTGAAAAACTGGGTTTTTAACAATGCAAATTGTACTCTGGTTATCAATAAAGATTTTTGTGTTCATGAAATTGAGCCCATAGTCTAGCAATTGATTTTATATCCAGAGTACCTGTCAACAACAACTAGAAGCAGCAACATATTCAGCCTCAGTAGAAGATGTAGCCACAATAGTCTCCTCCAATCTCCTACCCAGAAACTGACAACCCCAGTAGTAGACTTTCTATCAAAATTGGCACCAGCATAATCACTATCACTATAAGCTTTCCAACACAAAAGGAGAATCTCTAGGGTACCATAGACCAAGCTTAGATTGGCCTTTAAGATACTTGAAGATTTTCTTGACTGCATTCAAGTGGGAAGTCAAAGGTGTAACATGATGCCCTGAAGCACTTACTGAAATTATTATATCAGGTCTTGAAGTTATCAAATACATGAGTGAACCAATCATAGATCTGTAGAGATGAACATTAACAGGATCATCAGGTTCATTCTTGGATTTAGGCTTTGGAACTTCATATGGAGTTGTTGCAGTCCTCACACTTTCCAAATCAAACTTTTTAAGTATGTCCTGAACATACTTGTCTTGGCTGATAAAAATCCCATCAGGCTTTTGCTTGACCTGTAAGCCCAAGAAAAATGTGAGCTCACCCATAGCACTCATCTCAAATTCACTCTTCATCAACGTCTCAAACTCCCAACACCAAGCCTCTTTTGTGAAACCAAAGATGATGTCGTCCACATAAACCTAGACTAGGATTATATCTCTTGAATTTTTCTTGATGAAGAGGGTCTTGTCTATAGCACCTCTTCTGTATCCATGCTGCAACAGAAAAGTAGACAATCTAGCATACCATGCCCTTGGTGCTTGATGAAGTCCATAAAGTGCTTTTTCCACTTTGTAGACCATCTTAGGATTCTGAGAGTCCACAAATACCTTGGGTTGAGTCACATAAACCTCTTCTTTAATTTCCCCATAGAGGAAAGTACTCTTCACATCCATCTGATATACCAGAAATCCCATATAAGAGGCAAAAGCCAAAAACAGTCTAATGGCTTCAACTCTAGCCACTAGAGCAAATACTTCATCATAATCAATACCCTCCTGTTGCCTGTGACCTTGAGCAACAATTCTAGCTTTATTTCTTACTACAATTCCTCTAGTATCCCTCTTGTTCTTTAAAATCCATTTTGTCCCAATTGCTGTTTTCCCATCAGCCAAAAGCACAAGTTTCCACACCTTTTGAATCAGAAACTGTTGCATTTCTTCTTGCATAACATCTACCCAAATTGGATCTTCAAGAGCTTGTGCTACACTTATTGGCTCAACTTAAGACAGAAAACAAGCAAAAAGGCAATGTAGATAGTCTGTGTGATTGTTCCTTTTCTGATCATGAATAAATGAGAAAATCCTTCTCACCAAACTCTGACTACTTCACCTTATTTCTTGTCTGAACAGTTGAAGAGGGATTCCAAGTATCAAGGATTGAGGATGAACAGTGTTTATCCTCTTAGTAGCAAAAGGGTTGACTTCAACTATGGTGCTATGTTATTGAGTGTACGACTAAAGTCATCATCATATGAGGAGGAGGTAAAAATGCCTGTACTTGGATGATGATGAATACCCTCCCACTTGAAAAGAGTGATTTACCAAGATCAGTAGGGCTTGGATATCTTGTAGGAGGTTCATTGAAGCCCAATGAGTGAATAGAAGGAGTGGAGGAAGGAACAGTAAAAACAGATTCACCAGTAGAAAGTGAGTCATTACCAGCAGCATTGGTATGACCAGCAGAAAGTGGAACGGGAACACTACCAGCGGGAATGGGAACACTACCAGCAGGAAGTGAGACACTACCAGCAGAATCCATATTCCTGCGGGCTTCAATAGTTGCGTGTCTCAAGAGCTCCTCTGAGTCCTTTGTAAACTCAAAGCCAAACTTTTCAGCTGCTTCCTTGGCCTTATGTTCTTGTCTTTGAAGCTTAGCAAGTTCTTCTGCATAACCTGAAGCACTTTCAAACCATGCCAGAAGCATCTTTGAACACAGTACTTGAAAAATGGTTAGAAGGAAAAGAGGGGACAACAATGGTTTGTTCATCACACTCAAAGTCAGAGTCATCATCCATGGTACCTGCATTGTTAGTGTTATCATCTTGTGTACCTGCAGATTGATTAGCTTTGAAACGAGTATATCCTAATGTATCAGTCAAATAGTTAAGGTTAAAATACCATTCATGACATGCACCCTGAATATTAGGTTTATCTTCAAGCTATCTCAGATTGAGTGTCTCTTCAAACTTTTTGGCAGAGAGATTGTATACTCTGTAGGCCTTACTATGTGCAGACTACCCAACAATAAACCCCTCATCTGCTTTCCCTTCAAATTTACCCAAATGATCACTGGTGTTAAGAATAGTCACATGACAGCCAAAAGGTTTCAAGTAACTGATGTTGGGAACCTTCCCACATAAAAGTTCATAAGGTGTTTTGTTATGAGGACTAGTTATCAAAACCCTGTTCAAAACATAACAAGCAGTACTAACTGCTTCAGTCCAAAATATGGTAGGTAACTTAGAGTCAGCAAGCATTGATCTTGCTGCTTCTATAAGGGTTCTTTTCTTTCTTTCACACAAGCCAAATAACTCAACACTCACATCCTATAAACCCATGGTATGTCAAGCATAAGATCACAAAAACACCACAATAATTAACTACCAATCTAACACACTAAACATATCACAAAACCCTAATGAACCCTAATTAAGCCCTAATTAGGTCTATGTGCTTACTAAACTCTATATGCTTAACTAAACTAGTTTGAAAGTGTCTAAGGCTTAAGTATGAGTTACCTAAGGAACATTAGGATACCTTAGGAACCTTAGGCACTAGTAAAACCCATTAGAACTTAGGTACAAGTCCCTTAAGCACAAAACCATAACTAGGTCATAACTTCCAGGAATTAGGTCTAAACTATCCCAAAACTTCACCATAAGCTACCACCACTTAGTTTAAGCCTCTTAGGACCTAGGATTAGTCATTAGGAATTCATAGGACCCTAACCTAGTCACTAAACCTTAGGTAAAACCCTAAACTATCAGTAAGTAAAACTAGCTCTAAACTTAACCTAAACTAGTAAAACCTAAACATAACTAATACCCCAACCCTAAATCCGCTGCGAACCTTAATATAAAAACTCTGATAATTAAATGAATGATAACGAAATTTCTAAAATCATCTCTTTTCGAGTCATTTTCTATTACTTTAACTGTGATTCCATGACGTAATACCCCAACCCTAAATCCGCTGCGAACCTTGAAAATGGGGGTGTTATAGATTGGTATCAGAGCTTCAGTTGTAGAGAACAAGGTCCCTAAACTATAACTATTTTTCCTAAACCCGAGAAAGTCCTCAGTGCCCCTGCCATTCTCCGTAACTATACGTGCTAAGGTTAGTATAGTAATTGCATGCTTAACTGCTAAATGATTTACAGTACTTTTACTATTATATAGTTATGTCTACTTCCCGCTATTCTACCCCCGTCTCATCTAGTTTACATCCGGAGAATGATCTTTCCTCTCCGAATGTACTAGATTATTCCCCTAAACCATATTTTCCCGATCACTTAGAAGACTCTAGGAATATTTTAGATACACCTTCACCCTTAGGTTATACACCTTTCTTAGATAACCACATTTAAAACACTTAAGAGATTTCTATACTAAGGCATCACCTATTACTCCCCTAAACCCTATTTTACACCCACCATTCCCTACACCTAGATTAGAACCACATGGTTTCTTTCTCCCTAGAGAACCATGTATACCTAGAAACCTTATCCCTACCTATACCCCTAGATATGACCCTAGCAACTATACTTTAGGACCTACACCTTACTTAGTAAACCCTCCCATTTCATCCTGGAAAGATGAATTTGGAGAAAACCCCACTAGGACAACTTTAGAAAATCAGGAAAATCAGTTAGAGGAAATTTTAAATAATTTAGATGAAATTTTCCTTGACCGTCTTGATAAGATAGAAAAAGGCATGATAATAACCTAGGTAATCAACCTGACTATAGTAGTTTAAGAAATACCCTACAAGATACCAGTTTTAAGGTAGCTAAAATACAGAAAAACCAAATGAGACACCACCATAAGATAGCCTTTGCCCGCTTTAGGATTTGTACTTTAGAAAAGATAATTGATGATGATGAGGAAAATCATCAATCAAACTTAGAAAACACAAACTCTTGGAATTAGGAAAAATCTTAGAAACCCCTAAGTAATATGCCTTTTATAGCCTTAAGAGTTATGTCTTAGAATAATTAGTGCCTATAGGATATGTAAGATAGGAAATCAATAAAATAAGTTAAGGTTTAGAAACTACCTAGTGCCCCTCAATTAGGATAATTTAGATAAACTAGATTTAGGTATGCCTCTCCCATATTACCCGAGGTCATCCCTAACCCAATAGTAACCCCTAAGAGAATAGATATAACCCGTAGAACATAACAAGTTTGGTACTTGTTATAACCTACCCCGAACCCTTACCTCTAGGAATTTAGGAAAACTACCCGGATGCCTTAGATACATAGATTCTCTAAACTGTTTTAAACTCCCCTCGTAATTCCTCCTTTCCTAAAAACCAATCCCTTAAAACACTCTCCCTTATCAATGGTGAGAATTCTTATTGTTCACCATAGAGATCTGAATTCTTTCTCCTCTGATCTCTAAATCCTTACTACTTCCTTAGCTTTCTCAAGCTATCTTTTTCCTAGTTAGAGAATCTACCCCTAACTATCCCATATGCAAATATATGATAATCATATACAAGCATATTCCTATCCTTTCCCTCTTTATTTCCTTAGATTACTATGATTCACGAGTTAGTTTTCCCCATCCCCTTAGTAAAACCCGAACCATATTCTTTAGGATTCCAGTACTAAATGTTAGAAATAACTTTAGGATATCCCTAGAAAACATAAGCTTAAGTATATAATACTTTAGATAACTAAGATAGGCTATCTAAGAAACCCTTGAGGAAATAGAAAAATAAGATTAGGATTCTTTAAGGTTTTAAAGGTTGGAAACCAAATAAAAATCCCTACCCCAATAGATAGAAAAATTAGGAAGACATCCCTATAAGATAGAATTTAGAATAGCATAAGAATTCATTTATCAAGGACATTAAGGAATATTAGGAAAAACAAAGGATTAAATAGTAAAACCTCCACCTTAAGCCTTTAAACCCCTAGTTTAGGATAGACGCATTAGCAAGCTTCTACCATAAAGGCACATTAGCAAGCTTCTATCATATAGGAATAAGTCATTTTTTTTCATAAATTGCCCCTACCTAGTCCTAGTCCCTTACGATACCTACATATATATTTGAGGATATTAGATTATATCTTAGGATTTGACGTTTTTTAGAATACACATTAGGAAATTCCACTTAGAAGATACTATGGATACTACCCTAGCTGGTTTCAAGTACCTAGGAATAGTAATACTTATAATAATAGTAATAATGGTAGTAATAGACAACTTAAAGCAAAAGAGAAAACCTGAAACGATGCCTAAGAATAAGGATACTCCTAGTAAACCCTTAGGAAAGAAAACACCTAAACCTACTCCCATTTGAGAACCCTCTACTTCAATAGAACCAAACACATCACACTTAGAAGTTTAGGATTAGTTAGGAAAACTAGAAGAACCTTAGGGGGAAAACAAATTTTAGGAAGGAATCAAGTTAATTTAAAATTCCATTAGGATACTATCTTTCAGGTATCCTATACTCTCACTCTTCCGTTTAATCTTATTCTCCCACTTTTTCTCATCTTTCCATTCAAATTCTCTTTTTCCTACTTTCCTATTTCAAATCTTAGTCTCCCGCTTTCCTACTCTACCGTTTAACCCTATACTTCTATTTTTTTTTCCACTCCACCTATTCCTACTCCTCCATCCTTTCATTATCTCCCACTCTTTCATACCTTCCTATTTCATCCCTTTCCTTCCTATAAGATCCATCTTTCCATTTCCTTCCATCCTTTTATTCCTCCGTCATTTTTCACTCTATATTCTCTCCCTGCCTCATCCTACAATGTTCTAAAAGTTAGAACTTGTATTTCTCGTCATATCACAAGATTCTATTAGTTAAAACTTGTAAGAATATCCACATCGAACTTTAATCCTCATTATGTTCTATTATGATATTAAATCTCGCTTTGCAAGAGTTGCAAAAATGAGATCTTCAACGCCCGTCATTCTAGACATAACATGGAAAATTAGCATGTGGCGAGTTGCTAAACAGGGAGACTGTAGAACTTGTCCCCACTATGACTAGACCTTGTCTCTATCATAACTAGAACTTGTCTCTACCATGATTAGAACTTGTCTCTAAAATATTTCCATACCACATTTCCTTAAGTGTGGTAGACTCTCTTCGTTTTCCGCCAATACTACTTAAAGATGATTTATAATGACTATCCTATTAAAATGAACTAGGACGCTCCTTCATTTTAATGAGAAAGTTGTAAATCAAATGGATTATGAATTTATAAGCTCTTGTTTACAAATATTAGGACGCCTTTATTTGTAAGTAGTGAGACATAAATGAATAAGCCTAAGTATCTGGCATTTGTGGAAGCATTTCCTATTCCGCTTGTGCAAACCTCCCCTTCTTTTTGCACCACTTTTCTTTGGTATCAGAAATTCTTCCCCACAACTTCTACGTCTAATTAAATCTCGGGACGAGATTTATTCTATGAGGGTAAGACAGTAACAACCCACAAAATCTCATCACTATCATTCCCATTACAAATACCTATAGTAGGTATTTCACAGGTAAATTTTTGCTTTTTATGTGCATTCATTACTTGCATGACTCTCTAGACCTGCTCACGTATCCACACAAGCTAAATAACTCAACACTCACATCCTATAAACCCCTGGTATATCAAGCATAAGATCACAACAACACCACAATAAGTAATCTACCAATCTAACACACTAAACATATCATAAAACCCTAATGAACCCTAATTAAGCCCTAATTAGGTCTATGTGCTTATAAACTCTATATGCTTAACTAAACTAGTTTGGAAGTGTCCAAAGCTTAAGTATGAGTTACCTTAGGAACATTAGGATACCTTAGGACCCTTAGGCACTAATGACAAAACCATAAGTAGGTCATAACTTCCCGGAATTAGGTCTAAACTATCCCAAAACTTCACCATCAGCTACCACCACTTAGTATAAGCCTCTTAGGACCTAGGATTAGTCATTAGGCACTCATAGGACCCTAACCTAGGCACTAAACCTTAGTTAAAACCCTAAAATATCCCTAAGTAAAACTAGGTCTAAACTTAACCTAAACTAGTAAAACCTAAACATAAGCACCTCTAATTTAGTTTCTTTAGCTTTATTTTAGTCCTAGGATAGATATTAGATGCCTTAGAACCCGTAGGAACCCTTGCCTAAGCCTTGATCACTTAAACTTGCTAGATTTCATTTTTAAACCCTAATATGAGTCGAATAAATGTTTATATGATATAAGTCCTTTCCATAAGCTATAAGCTAGTTTAGATAACATAGCTAAGCTAATATTAGTTAAACATAAGCTAGGTTATAACTAAACTTAATAATAACATACCTCAATAGTAGGGAGCTTCACATGAGGAGTATTAACTTCTGAATTATGATGGCCCGAACGGTATTATATTAATAACATAATACAATAGTAGGGAGCTTCATGTGAGGAGTCATATACTTCTGGATTGTGATGGCCCGAACGGTGTTATGTTATATCTAAAACATTAACAAACATAAGAATGATTACTTAAGAAACTTAAACAAGATAACTAAAGCTTGACGTACATCCAAACCTACAAAACACAAGGATACATGAGTAAGGCAGTCCAGTTCCCGAGACACTTTTTGCATCAATTAGATTTCCCTAAGCCCAGGTGAGTTCATAGCCTCATACTCTTTTTATGTGAGTTAGCCTCACATCTTTTTAAACTTTCACTCTAAATGCTTTACAAACCCTGTAAGGGGGATACATGATACTTGCTTTACTTTAAACCGAATACAAGTCTTTTTCTTTGGTTGTTGCACGAGTAAACTATTTGCCACCACTACATAACTAAAATTCATGAATCTAATTGTTTGGGATATTTTACCTACGCGAACGCGAATATAGTTGATAGATCTATTGGAGTTTGACAACTCCCGTTGATACTACATCTTTATGGATAGTATCAATAAGTATTATATTTGAACCCACTGAAGGATTAACTTTGGCAAGTTATCCTTCCCGTCCCCCTCATGGTTGGTCTGCAGACCCCATGACCCGGACTATTAACGTGTGGTTCATGAGCTTAGTGCAACACACCCCACTCTTGATAATTGTGCATGCAACACAATTATCACACACATAACATTTTCCCAGATGGGTGTAACAATGGAACCCTGGGAACTTGTATTCACTAACACTTAAATCTGCGACTCTCACTCAACACCTAGTGTTGACTTTTAAGCATGTATTTTAGGTATATCACTTCTACGGAGATATGGCAGAAGGAGGCACTAAACTCGGAGGACTTTCAAACCGGTTATCGATCAAACATAACTTAACACCTTGACTTTGGGACCTCATCAATAGTAAAAGTTTATCTTTTACTATAAAAACTCTGATAATTAAATGAATGATAACTAAATTTCTAAAAACGTCTCTTTTCGAGTCGTTTTCTATTACTGTAACTGTGATTCCATGAAGTAATACCCCAACCCTAAATCCGCTGCGAACCTTGAAAATGGGGGTGTTACACCTTTCTCTATTTCCGGTCATGCTTCTAGAACAACCACTATCCACTATGCCTAGGTATTTATGTAAATGAGGATTTTCCTACAACAAAAGAAATACAACAACATTAGTTTCTATGGGAGACCCAATTCATGACTTACTTGGGCCTGCCTAGTGGATTAGTAAGAATTGAACCATGTAGATTGATGAGATCCACCATTGTTCTTGGATTCCTTTATCAAATATGGTATGTTATGTTTCCTAGAACAACATGCTGAGGACTTAATAGCAGTTTCCCATCTTCCCCCCCCCCCTCATATGCATTTGGTCATAAAAAACAGGCCTATAATAATTCTGAACATAAGAGCTTGTAGGTCTGATCATTGTTCTAACAACACTTTTTCTCTAACTAGCAGAAACTGGTAAGAAGTTTCTTCTACTAGCAGGGAAAGAGTTACCAGTGGGAACTGGTGTACCAGCAGGAACAGGTGCTGGTCTAATATACATGCCAGCAGAAACAGGTGCTGACATATTTAAACTACCAGCAAGAAAGGTAGCTTTGCCAGACCTTGCATGTGTTGCTTGAGGGACAAAGGGAGGAAATCAACATTATTCCACAAGGGTCTAAATTCCTGTTGGCCACTATAAACACCCATCCTTTTCTTATAAAAATCACAATCTTTAATAAGATAGGAGAAGCTACTACAAACAAAACATGATTTATTAACAAAAGATTTGTTTTTAACATGACTTCTCTTATTACAAACATTACTATCACAAGCAAAACTAGAAACAGGATTTTTTTAACAGAATGAAAGGAAATGTCTTCTATAGTAGTTGTCTTTGAATTGGATTCATCATCAGCTACTTTTGAGGAGAAGTCATCAGACTTGGGTGTGGGCGACTTGTCATTTGAATCACATGAAGCAAAGTCATTGGTCCTGGTCTCTGAAGACTTGTCACTGAAAAAACAAGAGACAAAGTCATTAGTTTCACAATTAGTTTCAGGTAAGTCATTTGACTTTTTGCCATAGATCATTTGTGATTCATCAAAGTCTGTGTGGATGGGGGTAGGCTTAAATATCCCTGTTATAGGTGGAGATACAACATTCATTCCTCCTTCTTTAACAAATTTAACAGAAATTTTATAATCTACATTCTCAGGGGTAGGGTCAAAAATACATGGCATATCTAGATCATACACTTCATCTGGCCCTATATAATTCCCATACCCTAACCCAATCTTAGATCTTACAGACATAGAGCTATCATTCAACCTGGCTAGGTTTTTAGCTGATTTTTGCTATTTATTACACCTGGCCACTTCACTATCTAGCTTATTCTGAAAATCCTGTTTTTCTAAAGACACCTTATCATTTACACTTTTAGAATACTTTAATAAGTTATAAGTGTTTTCCAAGATCTTAATATTTTCCTCATAAGCTAACTTATTAGTTTGGTACCAAGCCTTTTATTTTTCTAAAGTTTAAAGAGTACTCTTATAAGCTTGAACT
The DNA here is from genome assembly GCA_030686995.1 of Artemisia argyi. Lineage (NCBI taxonomy): Eukaryota > Viridiplantae > Streptophyta > Magnoliopsida > Asterales > Asteraceae > Artemisia > Artemisia argyi. Next base: position 83,138,552 of record CM060679.1, read on the forward strand.
TGTATGTCATACTCTTTATATTGAGTTTCTAATCAAATTCCTTTTGAAGTTCAACATATTTATCATGACAATCAAAAGGACAAGTTTGTACCTGAGTTGTGACACCCATTAGAGCAAATTTTTCAAACACTTCTTCCTCATTCCCTGTCTCAGCAATCATACTGTATACTTGAGCAGCACCACTTTCCTCATCTTCCCCCTCATGATCTGACCAGTTCACCATAGAATCAACAGATAGCAGGGCTTTGGGTTCCTCTAAGTTTACTTCTTTAACCTTGAATGCAGAATATCTGGCCTTGTGATCTAACTTCTTTCCTGTGCATTCTCTTGCAAAGGACCTAGCTGAGAGCATTTGTAACATCTAACCTTCTTTTTGTCAAACTTTGCGGAGTCTTTCTTGTTGAATTAGATCTTCCTTCCAGCCTTCTTTTCAAACCTATTCACCTTTAGTAAAAGCATGGCCATTTGTGATTTGATATCCAATTCTTCCAAATCCATCTTCTAAATCTGATCAAAGCCTTCATATGCTAGCTGTTGTTGTGGCTCACTTTCAGCAACAAAAGAATAAAGAACTTCTTCCATTACATTGCCAGAATTTGAATGTGAATATAGCAGAGGTGTATGATGTCGATGATGATGAGCTTAGGCTATCAGCATATGTCAGCTTGTTATTAGTACTGGTAGTACTAACAAATGCTGAGTGAGTTTGAGCAGTGGAGTTTTAGCTTGAGCCTCCTTTAATGTCAATCTCAAGTGACTTGAGTTTATTGTACAGGTCATCAAAGTTCAAATAATCTAAACCACCCTTTACTTTAAGAGTGATTGATACCTGTGACCAAGAGGGAGACAATGCTCTCAAGAACTTGACATTGCAGTCTTCATTGTCTGGTCTTGCCTGTAATTGATTGAGTTGGCTCAAGATTTTCTGTAACCTATCATACCCTTTGTGCAAACCTTCAGATTCAGAGATCTTGAATTCTTGAAATTCCTGCTTCAGCATGGACTTCCTCGTCTTCTTTGATTCATTATTCCCTCCAAATCTGGCTTTAAATGCCAACCAAATATCCCTTGCATCATCTAGGTGATGAAAATCACCCATGTGGTCTTCTGGGAGAGACTGAAGCAATAAAGTTCTTGCTTTGGTCTCCCTCTAGACAGCAATGTGTTCTTCTGCAAAACAAGGGGAAGAATTATAACGATACCTTTGAGTCTCTTCCTGTCTTCTTCCTGCTATTTCCATGCAGAATGATGTTCCAGAGATTGTGATCACTGCTTGTGATCCAGTACTCCATTTTCATGGCCCATGTCTCATACTCATCCTTCTTCAAGTAAGGAAATTTTTCATTGTTATTTGTAACAGTGGTTGTGAGAATTTGTTAGACATTCTGTGGTTGAGTTTTCTCTTGTGAGTTTTGAGAATCATCTATTCAGGATGATGTTGTCATAGTGTGAGGGTTTAAGAGATTTGATGAAAAGGGTTCTTCTACTACAGAGTCTCTAACCAGGCTCTGATACCACTTGTTGTATCAGTACTAGATAGATCTTTAAGCCAATTAGAATAAGTAGAATACTTATGTAATCATAAGCAAACTACAATAGAGAGTCTAACAATAAACTAGTGTTTATGGGGAATATAAACAAAAGAGTTGAAGAAGAATAACTAAATAACAATTGATCCTCTATGGATCTATATTAGTAACTATTAAAAGTGTTTTCAAGGTGTGCATTGTTCATAGCCTTGTGTTTCTTTTATACTACAAGAAACCCTAATTCAGCATTCACTAGAAAATGTGTATAGGAGATATGCAGTATCACTTCCTAATATAACTCATGCATATCCGTTTCTCAACTATAACTCGCAGAAACAAATCTAACAGTAGAAACTAAAATCTGCTAACAGAGGAAACCACAAAAATACTATACCAGCAGGAACTATATGCCTGCCAGTAGAAACCACTACTACGCTACCAACAGTAATATACTATTACATTTTAATAATTCCTAACAAAATGCTCGTCTAATAGACATTCGGACGTAGCTAATAGTGGCCTGGCATATTCAGGCTCTAATCTACGCAGAACAGAGGTTCAAGCGAGTAGGACATGGGTTGAGCTTGGATAACGCTCAGGGAAAAACCAGAGTGAAGCACGGCCCATAGGGGAAATCCTTGATATATGCTCATCATGGGACCCAAAACCTATCCAAGATTCATAATTTGACTGCGATCCCTCAAGCATTCATACTTGCAGAATACTTTAAGGGACTCATCGCGGCTGAATCACTTTATTTGCAGCTCCCAACTACCTGCGAGAACAACAAATGCTCCATTAAACAAAAATCTCAGGATTAAACCATACAAGGTCAAAAACTTACTAAGGTCAGGAGCAGGATGTCCAATTGGGGCATTTACCCTCAAAACCAGTGGCAAGGCCGCACAATTGGACATCCTCATCAAGGACTAATTGATGACAACAGGTGGTTGCTCCTTCAAGGTAAACAGCGCAGCAACCCTCATCCCCAATCTACAGGAAGTTACTTAAGTTACTACCAACATGTGCTTCCAGACACCAACCGATGGCGATTGAGAACGCGGTGTAACACTTAAATCTCCCGGAAAGATGAATACTCCAAAGAGTGGTGTAACATTTAAGTTTCTCATCAGGACGACTAAATCTCTCTGGTATGACCTAAAGAAAGGTGAGAAAAAGTCTAATGCAAGTCCCTTCATGCCTTCTATTCTAACAATCACTTGCAAAGCTCCACCAAGATCAAAATACACCCAAAGGATGGCAACATTAGACAAGGATGGAAGAGGAGTAAGCGTCCCATTATCCAACCCCCCCTACACGGTTAAAGGATCCTAGACCATAACTGTCTTCGCTATCAACACGAGTACTCTTCATCTCACACCATAAAAACCAAAGGAAGACAAATGCCCATTGTAAAAATACAATAAAAAACCTACGAAAAATTTTCTTGGAGGAAGTTTTTAGGATTTGGGAAGAGATGTAGAAAAATGGAAGAAAATAAGCTTTATTGTTTCAAGTTGAACTTTTCCACCTTTCTAGCCCTATTTATAAGCAAAGAGAACGAATTAGTGAGTTACACTTGGCAAAAGCCCACTGGGTCAAAACACATTTAATGAGGCACGTGATAAACACCCTGCAAAGGCAATACAACTGACATCAACACACATGTCACGTACAATCAAAGGGACAAGTATACACACCGCTCAAGAAATGTCAGGATGATGCCTTCTACTGTCTCAAAGACCATAAAAATGCATCAAATCCCAAAGATAGAAAATAAACCCAAAGCAGGATATTCCTACACTTCCCCCATGAAAATTTTAAGTACACATCTTTCCCAACTCAGCTTACAACCTTGATCGAGGTAAAAAGCCTACATCTAGTCATCATCACAAAAAATATGATCAAAACTTGGAAACAAAAGGTCTGAGAAAGAACCCTAGTAGCGCTGCACGAGCTAGGGGACTCAGTTACAAAGTCTAGCATCATATCAGTGCATGATCTAATACTAGACTGGGGACTTGATAGTGTATCAATATTAGTGGCCCAAGCCCACTAATTACATGCTCGAATCAAGCCCATAACACGCCATATCATCAGAGAAACAAATCAAAAATAGTCTACATTCTTTGATCGGGGTTCCTCTGACAGCTTACTTACAAGATCATCAAAGATGATCTTTCATATGTTAATTTTTACACCAATGAGTAAATAAAAAACATCATTTGTTGGTGTTGGTTCAACTGGTCAAAGCTAGATTTGTTCCCCTAGAACCTTAGTGACAAAGCCAAAAAGTATCCTCCATGTTTCATGGAAGTAGTTTGTGAAAGTGGTTTCTTTTTCACAAGGTCTTAGGGTGCAAGCCTAAGCGTTGCAGAAAAAGAATTTAATAGTGAAAGTTCATACTCAACTACTTCAGTAGAAGGATTTGCAACATAGTTTTCTAAATAATTGAGTCCCAAATATTTCATTAAATCATTAAAGTTGAAAGATAAGGTTTTAGACTCAACCATAAGTGTATACCAGATGATTTCAGAATTCTCTCTAAAGGTTTTTGTATATTACTAAGGCGGTTTTGGTAAAAGAATTTGCCAGAAAATAGTGTTTCAAATATTTAATAATTGGTTTGTAATGGGTGTGAGTTTTTGGAAAATTATACCTTGCAACCACATTGCTGGAAACACTTTCAACACTCAGAACACCATCAAAGTTGGTGATGAGTGGTGACTTCTTGATCCTAAATTTTGGTATGACTGATGAGGTTTCCATTCTTGGTTTTGTTATTTTTGTGACAAGTTTTCTCTTAAACCTTCTTGACAAACTTTTGTAGATATATTCAGTTTATTTGTATATAACAAGATCACCAAATTTACGTGGGTGATTATAAGAATTCATTATAAGTTAATACAACAGTCTTATAATTACTTTGAAGATATGAATGATCTTGATAAGGTAGTAAAGTGAGTTTATGAACAAGAGATTCATAAGCTGTGAATGAGAGTGTTTTTGTGTATGTTTGAATTAGGGTTTGTGTTCTTTTTGAAAGTATGAAGTGTGTGTGTTTTGTTTGAAGCTTTTATAGTTGGGAGTGATAAAAGGTGGATCTCAAACCAAGTTTGTAATTTTGAAAATTTTGAGAATTACTTTAAATGCATCAATCTCACTACCCAGCCTTTACTAACACGCGAAAGAAAGCCTATCATCATAAGGCATGATAAATAAATTATTTTATTTTGAAAACACAATTTGAGTTTTGAAATCAGTTTGTAAACACTTTCAAATCCCCATTTATGTTAGTGGGATGTTGGTCATGGTTGGTGTGAGACCCACTGACTATTGGGTAACTATTGTAGCAGAATTCCTAGTAACTAGGATCACTTTTGCAGCTTAAATTTCATTAATTAATGAAATTTAGTTACCAACCTTAGACATTTAATAACAAAATACTTTGAGCATTTAGTTACACATTTAATATGTCTTTTGTAACTAGATCACACTTTCAAAGGATCAAGGTATAGAACATTATAGACTAAGATGATTTCTCATACCCTAAGTACTCAGAGGTATGTCTATCAGGATATGAGATGATTCTTCAGATCCTAATGATTAATCATCAGAGGATGATAAATCAATGTTGATCATACCTAATTCAACCTTCAGTATATTGAAGATTGGTTCTTCCATAGGTTTGGTGAAGATATCAGCCAATTGATATTAAGTGGAATGAAGTGTAATTCAATATGACATTTCATGATATGGTCCCTAATCAAATGATATCTAATATCAATGTGTTTTGTTCTTAAGTGAAGTATTGGGTTACTTAAGAAGGCAATTGCAATGGTATTATCATAGAAGATAGGTACCATCTTGTAATGAATGTCATACTCATTGAGTTAACTTTTCATCCAAAGTACATTAGCACAACACCAAGCAGCAATACATATTCAGCTTCAGCAGATAACATTGCCACTATCTGCCGCTTCTTGGCACTCCAACATCTTCCACCAAGCATTTGACAGGCACCTAAGGTGCTTTTCTTTTGTCCACATTACATCATGCATAGTTAGAGTCTGAATACCCTTTGAGATCAAATCCAGAGCATATTGGGTAATACAAACCTGGACTAGGAGTACCTTTCATGTATATGAGGATTCTCTTGGTTGCTGTGAGGTGTGATTCTTTTTGATTAGATTGATATCTAGCACATAAGCATATTGCAAACTGAATATCACGTCTTGGTGCAGTCAGATACATCATTGTCCCTATAATTACTTTGTATAAGGTTTGATTCACTGACTTTCCTACAAGGTTAGGACCCAAATTATTTAAAGGAGCCATTGGAGTCTTTACTCTTTACTAATGAACACTCAGAGATCTCATACTTCTTTAGTACATTTCTAGTGTATTTTTCTTGACCAATGGTTATCCCTTTCTAAAATTACTAAATTTGAAGTCTAAGAAAGTAAGTGAGTTCACCCATCATGCTCATTTCAAACTTCTTTGTTATCAGTTTCATAAAATGCTTACAAAGTTTGTACTTGGTAGAGCCAAAAATGATGTCATCAACATATACTTGGACAAAAATGATGTCTATTTTGGTTCTATAGATAAACAATGTATTGTCAATCTTTCTTTTCACAAACTTGTTCTGAATGAGGAGAGCTGACAGAGTTTCATATCATGCCCTTGGTGCTTGCTTCAGACCATAAAGACCTTTGTCAAGTTTACCCATAAATTCAGGGTATTCATTGCTTTCAAAACTAGGAGGTTGTTGAACATAAACTTCTTCTTTCAGTTTACCATTTAAGAAGGCACTTTTGTTATCCATTTGGTAAACTTTGAAGTTCATGTAGGTAGCATAAGCAAGGAAGATCATAATGGTTTCCATTCTAGCCACAAGAGCAAAGGTTTCACCAAAATCAATTCCTTCATATTGACTATAACCTTGAGCTACAAGTCTTGTCTTTTTGTATAACAGTTTCATTTTCATCAGTTTATTTTTGAAAATCCATTTTAATCTACTAGCACTAACACCTTTTGGACATTTGACAAGTGTACTTTGTTTCTTTCAAACTGTTCAAGTTCATTAACCATTGCTTGCACCAAACTAAGATGTTTCAATGCTTCAGAGACATTTTTGTTCAAGTTCATCAACCATTGTTTTGTTTTGAAAGAAGCCCTATGATGTTTACCCTTTTCACATGCTGAGCAAGGTTTGTCTTATGAAAATATAAGTGAAGGTAAACCAAAGACTTTATTTTGTTTTGCAAGGTATTTAATGTTTTTAAAGTTCAAGTGAGATAGTGTCTTGTGCCAAAGCCAATTAATAGTTTTAGAGGCTTTTGCAAACAAACAAGTTCCATTTTGAGTGAGAGATGACATGTCAAGTACATACACATCTTCTCTCCTAACTCCTATCAACACAACTTTTTTGTCTGCAAAATATTGTACCTTGTTTATCATCAAAATTGAGCAATGTATTTAGCATCACGCAATTGATTGACACTAATAAGATTGTACTTTAGCATCCACTATCAAGATGCCAAATTCGCTTCCTGGTGTGTTTCTTCCTCATGGTGATGTTGACCCATTCTCCATTCCTTGCATGGGTCTTTCCAACTGACAACTTTTTACCCTCTGACAATGCCATTAGTGCACTGACTTGAACCATGTCATCCTCTAAGGAGACATCTTCCTCATCGCAATCATAAGCTTCAGCTATTAGACATTTGTTTTTAGTTTGAAAATGTTTAGTTAATTGATGTGTTGAGGGAGTAGCTTCAAGAAGAGCCAACTTGGCTTTAACCTTCTTGAATTTTGCTTCAAAATCTTTCTTTTTCTCAATCTGATTGTTTTGAAACTGTTAAGAAGACTGAATAAATTTTGGTTGAAAGTTACTTGACCCTGATGAGTAGTGTGACCCTGTATATTTATAAGATGGTACTGATGATTCTGGAAAAACATCTTTTACAAAGTGACCATTTTTACCACACTTAAAGCATTCAGTACTCTCAGTAGCTTTAGCACAAAATTTTTTGACTTATTTCTTTTGATAAAATATTTTTAGGTAGCAAGAAGTGCACTTTCATGAAACACAATATTTAAATCATTTAAGTACTCTTCACTGGCTCTTTCATCAACTATATCATCTGAATCTTCTTGAAAATCCTGAACAACATTGTTATAGAAGAAAGCAATTGATATGGATGCGGTTATCAGGGCCTTTTTGGGCTTAGGGTATCTCCTAGAGATTAGATTGTCTTCATAAGCAAAAATCCCAAAAATGTCAGCTAGGTCTAAGGTCAGATTATGGTTGGCATCTCTTAACCCTTGAGAAAATTTTAGCCACTTATCAGGGAGACTGTTAACAAAACCTACATTTATCTCATGTTTAGACAGTTTAACATCATCATTGATCAGCTCATTGAGATAGGTTTTGTAATGGGTGAATTTTTTAGAGAGACTTTTAGAGTCTTTGGCTCTGAAGGTATTATACTCAAGTTTCATATCCATGATCCTGTTTTCATGGGTATTAGAGGAGCCTTCAAAGCTGAGAACCAAGTTAGTCTAGGTTTGTTTAGCTATTGTACAGTTAAGGAATGACTCCATTATATCATCTAGTAGACATGATATAATGATGTTTTTTAGCCGTTGGTCTTGATTGACCGCCCTCCTCTCATCAACATTCCATTGTGCTTTATGTTTTTCTAAACCTTTGATACGTGGCAATTGCGCCCTCATAACAGGTTTTACCTCTCAAGGGATCTTGAGAAGCTTACAACCCCCATCAGGCAGTGTACCTGATCGTTGTAGTATAGTATAGTGACAAGTACCGGGGGATTGATCGTTAAACTCAGGAATTGTGTAGCTAGGATTAGAAAGCCTACTAAACTAGGTCTAGAGGTGAGGGATGATTCTTTTTGTATTTTTATATATTATGGAAAGCAAGTAAAATCTCGGGTTTTGAAGGAGTGGGCGGAATTAGTTGCTAGCCAACTAACCCAATTAACTAAAGATGCAATCAAAATAAAATAAAAGAAATGAAAATTAAACTAATTTACTAATGTGGTGGAAACAATAATGAGAAAAGTTGTGTTTACTTAGATTTCATTACTCCCTAGATATCTTTTACCGATTGATTAGCTTGTTACAATTGCTTGGATGACGGGTTATATTCCTTAATACCAGTCGTAGGGCCGTGTACAATATTCCCTAACTCTATAAGATCCTACTTCACTCCTATGTCGAGCCGTTAGAAGCTCCTAACATGGGATCATTAGAATTCTCTTACGCATTAAATACAACCAAAAATCGTAGTACACCACCGATCATGTTTCTTAAGACGCTCAAGCAAGTTACCAATGGAAGTCTGCCAGTTTTCTTAAGCCTAACATCGAATACAATCATCCGTAACAATTATAAACAAACAATCAACCAATAATCAACATCTAGGTTTCACTACATCTAATCAAACACAATAAAAGCCTAGCCTAACATGTTAAAAGAAAGATACACAAAAGATAGAATCAAACAAGACATAGACATATTGAATGATTATTGAAGTACTTATCTTTATTCAAACATGGAAGAAAGAAGGGTTTGAAACCCCTTCTAGATGCAGGAAATTCGACCTAGGGTTTTTACACAACTTGTTCCACAAAAGTTCCACACTTTACAATGAAAAATTGGAGAAATATATATAGACTATGCATCCTGACGGCGTCATGTGTTAACCTCTTATGCCATCAACTCGCCGCCAAGTTGAAATTCGTATTGCCTAGATCCACTTCTGACGCCTTCATGTAGGAATAAGCTCTGGACCGTCACATGTATTTGGACCCTGACGGCCTAGGTGACGCCGTCAGGCTAATATCAAAGAAAACACTCTGGGCCGTCACGTTATAATTTCCAAATCCACCTCTTTTGTCACTCATGACGCCATCACTAGTAAACTCTTGACGTCGTCAGGTACTGTTCCAGCAAGAAATTTTGAGACTTTGCCGTTTTCTTCACTTTTATGCTCCAAAAACGTCCAAAATGCTTCCTTTTCCAGATTTCTCCTCAAAAGTACCTAAAATGAAAAAAGGAACAATTTAGGGCAATAATTGATCAAATAATCTCATATTCGGGCTTGAATGACCCCTTAAAAGCGGTACACTTTTCGCCTCATCAAATACCCATACACTTGAGATTTGCTTGTCCTCAAGCAAATGCGCTTTTATTCTAATCAAATTACAAGTTAGGGGTCATTTAACACTAATATAAAAGTAATTACAATAAATAATCATTCCACTAAAAACCAAAAACAAGCACGGAGGTCATACACTAGCACCTCACAAATAGTGTTTAGATACTCACATCTCTCGGGTGTAATAAAGTATCACAATATGGAAATGGAAAACATCTGTCACTACCTGTCATAGCAAATAAATTATCGTAGGCTTGGGAAAGGATCAAACCTCCACCACTTGGCGTAAGCACCTAGGATAAACTATCAAAGAAGTCTTTTAAAGGGTTATAACGTTAGGTGTAGGGATATGGAAAACACGGTTTTGTTGGATAAAGGCAATATTTACTGGTGGTGAGTTAATCATCTTGGTTAATTACATGTATAGCATGGCGTTGCTAAGCCAAGACTCGACTCGACTTAAGCTAATAAATCAAAAATAACAAAAATATAAAACAAACATAGAATGAAACGGGATGGTAGTCTGTATGTTTTTCTCTTTTCTTTTTCTCTCTATTTTTTTTTTTTTTTTTTTTTTTTTTTTTTTTTTTTTTTTTTTTTTTTGCATACACTCTTACCCTACCATCCAAAATAATACATCATAGGGAATGTACATTCCCCTTACACTTGAATTTTACATACTTTACAATAAACTACTCTAATGACTCGAATCAAGATAATCAAAACACTTGGAGTACTATAAAACATTAACGTACATATGGGGGTAATAATTTGATGTTATTCCCCATTACTCCACAACACAAGTACTTTACCCATGAGTCCCAATCATCCTAAAACAATATGTACAAGATATGACTCGACTTAGCAACCATGTAATCAATTAGATAATTAACTTAGGGTTTAAACATGTAACAATAATGCACCAAAGATGAGTGCATACACGGAAGGCTAAGGCGATTTGGTTGCACATTTGGGTGGGTTGTAACAAAATCTTCCTTTATGTAAGATGCTTAAAGTTAGAAACAAAAAGATAGGCTCGGAGGGGTGTACTAGGGGTATCGTGTACTAAAAATGAGTACAACGCTAAGGTGTGGGAAAAATTAATTGACTTTACTAGTCAAATAATATGACTTAAATGGTCAAGTAATTATGATACGGGTTGAAACACAAGGGTGATCCTAATGCCTCTTATCATGTAGTAAATCCTACTACACGAATGTAGTCTCACTAGTGGTCTCGGGATGCATCACTAACGCAAGTTCTAGAATCTAAATGCTACCGGTACACTCATAAGCACTAATAATGAATGTCTTTCCTATCAAATCTAATGAATGGTACGATTTTGTGCTAGTCATACAACTCCTATCCATGAGACGCTTGTTAAGGCTAAAGTTTCACTCCTAAATGTTGTAAAAAATTTTAAATTTGGCGCTAAAATTACACTAATAAGTATTTCTCTTAGTTTTATTACACACCTACTATCAAACAAACAAACTCAAGTGCAATAGTATCCTATAAGGTATCATCATTTACCCTCTCCTTACACTTAGGATGAACATTGTCCCCAATTGTTAGGTCACCATATTGATTTCACACAAACAAGAATGAGATAGATATAAAGATGGGATGAATATTTGAATAAGAGAATAATAAGAGCAAGAGTTTCCTTATGATTTCAAATAAACAACCAAGTTTTACAATGGCCTAAGACTTCTATTTATAGGTGAGGAGCTAGGGCAACACTCCTAGTCCACCCTACATGGATTTGGTATGGGCTTTAAGGCCCATGGACTCAATAGCTTAAGCCTAGAAAACTTATAACATAACATAAATGAAAGTAACTAATAACTTAAGCAACCTATTATTACAAGTGACCGAGACTTGATAAAATAGTAAAAACTATGATCCCAACAATCTCCCCCTAAGGGTCGGTCATCACGGTTTCTTGACGTCTTTGTCATTTCTTCATCTTTGACTTTCATAGCTTTAGACGTCTTTTAATAATAATGAGATAAGAATCATTCATCGTTCTTTGTTCTTTGTTCTTTGTTGTTGTGATAGTGATCATGTTATGAAGTTGTCTGCCTTTCGTCACTTCTACGTCTGTGGTGGTAGTCCGCCATTCCAACATGCTCATACATCTTTGAATTCTGACTTATACATCCACGTAGTCCCTTTCTTTCACTTAAGATCTTTAGTCTTTATACTTTGTAGATTCTTCTTTTAAGCGTAGAATCTTTCTTTGAACTTTGTGTTGCGTTGATCTTTGAGGGAGCTTTTGATGACTTCAAGATGTATGTATGAGCATGTGGAATCCGTCGCCATGGAGATGATGTAACCCTGCATGTAAACAGTTAGCAATAAAACATCTGGTACTTACAGATAAGGAATTAGAGATTGTCAACAGCATATTGTGAAGACTCCTTCTAACCCTTATCAAGGCCGTTCCCATATCAAATACTCCCGAGGGAGCTTACAAGACCTACTAAGTAGCTCAATGACTGGGTGAGTCGCTGGGGATCACTCCACGACTGTAGACCGCTAAGAAACCACCGCAAACACTAAGCATAACCCGCAAGGAGTTACCGAAGTGACCTGCTGTCAGGGCTGTTTGATGTTGACCCTGGCAGGATTTCCGTTCAATCATTGAGAAATACTTATGTAAATTCTCTCATAAACGTTCTTGGCAGATTTCTAAGATCTGCGAAGGACTCGATAATTTACAGCTAGTGTCCATTGATGTAGAACACCAGTTGTAGAAATACTAAGTGTTCCTAAGAGATCTTTGATGTATCTCATGGATCTAGACTCGAAAAGTGCACACTTAGGTTTCCTATGCGGAGACTAGGGAGGGGTCTCCTGCTTCAATATCAACCATCTCTAAGAGATAAGTCGATAGATTACATCGGTTCCCCGTGAGAATGAAACAAGCTCTTTTAAGAGAACTTGAGTGGTTAAGAAGGTTTAGTGCAGTGCGTCACTGGGTCCATGACGGCTTTATCTTCAATACCGGTGTTGCCTTAGCAACAACCAGTAGCATACGAATTGAACCCGGTGTCTGCCCTAAGGTTGAACATATGGAGGGCTATTTCTTTTCACCATTTTCTTTACTTTTCTTCTTAATTCTTCAACTCCTTCTTTCCCCTTTCATTCTTTTCTCCTTTTTCGTATCATACCTAAGGACTTCTAATTCTAACTATTGGTGATGTCCTTGGGTAGATCCCTCCGGCTCTGGCGGATCATAGGACTGTATTTCCTATCTTAATCACCTTATAACTCCATGATTATCCGACAATAGCCAAGAAACCTTTGAAAATCTCTCAAAGTGTTTGTGAATATCAAACATTTTGTTTAACACTTTGAGAGTTTTGTGTTAATTTATAAAGAGCTCCCCCTTTACATGTGCTCATAAGTGTTTAAATAAATTTGCACATGTGGGAGGAACAAGCACTTTTTGAATTGATCCACTTTTAGTGAACCTGACCGATTCGAGACACGCTTACATCACTAGTTAGACTAGCTTGAAGTTATTACCCGGCCTGATCAAGTCCACAGAAAGTTTCTCGAAATGGTACATTTCTACTAAGACAAATCCTTTTCGAGACACGCTTACGTGGCAAGTTAAAGAGTTCCATTGTCAGCTTTTAGGTGACAACTAGCTCTAGTAACTAACTTGATGTTATTACCCGTCGAGGATAAGTCCTTTCGATTATTAACTTATATGTTTCGTCAATTCCTGGGTCAATTCTGAGTCTAGCTCGCACAAGATACTACATTAAGCAACTTTGAACTTTCATATTTTAATCACATTCACTTTTTCTCCCCCTCAAAAATAGCATATGAGATGTTGTTTTTGATAAACTTTTGATTAAAATATGCTTTTTGAGTCTTATGGAGAGATACCAACAAGAACTTTGTATTTCAAACGATGAGTTTTTCAAGTGCTCCCCCTCAACAAGTGAATACTCATTGAGGTGAAATACTTGTCTTTTGAGCAGAATTATGAAAATCAGAAAATGTTTGATTAATTCTACTCAAAAGTAAGAAGCCTTCGCTCCTTATATAAGGATTGAGGCACTGATGCGTACCTCAGGGTCCTTTCTTTACAAGAACGGGTTGTACACTGTAATGTGTGCACAAGCCATAATGAAAATAATTCAATCAAATGACACAATTAATATTTGAAAAATTAATAACCATGAGTACCAGTTTAAACTTCATCAGTGAGTGGAGCGTCAAAGTCAGTGAACTTTGGTTCGGGTCTTTCGAAGAGGCGAATAGGAAATGATGGTCTGACACCGATATAGCTTTCCAGTCGTCTGATCTGTTCTCGTCGAAATAACCTTTCTTCAATCTTCAAGACAAAGTTACGAACTTGTCTTCTTGAGCTAGATTTCCATCTAGGAGGTTCACCTTTTGCTATCTTTCGGCAATCATCATTCAACCTTTTGACTAACCCATCACGAACGGTTCTTAGCGTAACATCACAGAACTTGTGTATCTCATCGTACCGCATGAAGCTTTGTAGCTTTTTGCTGTTGATGTAGGTGAAACCAAATGAAGGTTCTTGGATGAGAGTATACTGTGACGTTTGATAGATTCCATTAAATGTGAATTGCGTCTTTGTCAAATTGATATTCTGTTGGTAACTTTCCACTCCAAGCTGAAGATCTTCCACTCTTTCTTGAACTATCAATCGTCGGATGAATAGAAGTAGTGATGCCATGAAGTTGTACTGAATTTCTCTTTCGAATCCACGCATTCTTCCTTGAACCTTTTCGAGATACATGTCTTCGATGTCATTGAGATAAAGGTCTGGAAAGTCTGCTTCGGAGAATTTGTACTTCTTTTCATCTTGTCGTTTAACAACAATCTCACGCATGAATATGTAGTTAAACCGTTGTGACTCTTGAATCTCCAAGATAGCAATGATCTTAGATTTATGCTTCACATTTTCCAATGATTTCTCTCCTAATCTGCTGGTATAACCGAGACGACGACGTTCTGGCCAGTGTTGAATTTCGTGTAGAGCATTTCTGTCGTAAGCTACGATGGAGTTGCTGAAAACTCGAGTAGTTTCTTCAATAGCAGGAATTTCGTATCTTGCGGCTGGTACTGAGATTGTGAGTGAGGAAGCATATTTCTTCTTGTATGTCTCTTGGGTGAGTTGGATGTTACGAAGATCTTTGTTGAAGAAGTAGCTGTAAGGTAACTTGGGTTTATCTGGAAATCCTGTCAACGGTAATGGTTTAGTCCAGTCAGTGAAGTAAGGCTTTTCATGGTTTTTGGAACTGAGATCGATATTCATTTCAGGATTTAGCCAGTCAAACTCGACAGACATTGCACTGTCTATATTCTGCATATGATACTCGTATTCCACTTTGTTTCCAGATCTGGACTTAAGGAATTCCTGTGCATCCCTATTGATTCTTCTTAGCTCTATCTTCGTGAGTTTGATAATCTGAAGATCCTTCATAATGACTTGGGTGACCTGTAGAGTATTACCAGGAAGGGGTTCTTCATCTACGAGAGGAGGTTGTGCTTGAACCATTTCTGTCAACCAATCATTCTGAGGTGTGTCATCATTGTCGAGCCATGAATAACGTCTTCTCTTCTTTGATTTCTTAGACTTAGATGTAGCATCCTTGTCTTTAGCCTTGGATGGTGACGATGGTCCAGCACGAGAATCGGGAATAGGTGAGGCACGATAATCGGTGTCTGGTTGACCCTGGTAGTCATCAGTAGGTTCCATGAAAGTTTCTTCCTCTTCAGTTGGACCTTGACTGGTAGCTGAGGGGTGTTGTTGATTTCCAGGAGGAGTGGAGTCCTTTCGTGTTTGTAGAGAAGATGAGGGACCGGTTCCAGACTTAGGTTTCTTGCCTTTTGAGTTTGGGTCAGGGTCGTCATCTTTTCTTGACCTTTTCAGGGTTCCAGCTGCTTCTTTGCATGACTCTTTGGACATGTAAGCCGACATAGCATCAACAAGTGCTTTTTCTTCAGTAGTCTGTATGGTTTTGTAGGCGACTTTGTCGAAGAGTTTAGCAAGCAGGTCATCGAGGGATAGTTCAGGGACGGTTGGAGCTGCAGTAGAAGCTTTTGCAGTGTGAAGCGTGAATGGTGTTGTAGACAACATTTTTCTAACGACACTTCTGATTCTGTGATCCAAGTTGTCCTTGATTGGTTCAAGAAGGTTTGCTACTTCAGGAGTGATCATCTCAACTAGATTTTCAGTGAGAAAATCTTGTGTGACAGTCTTAATAAATCCTGTGTAATCCGAGTTCAAGAACTTATCGATCAGCTACTTTGACTCCTGAAAATCTTCAACTTGTTTGGTAAGACCAGTAACCATGTTGGTAAGTTTGTTGACTTGCTCCTGAAGATCAACTGGTTGTTTCGGTTCATTGATTGAATGCTGCTTTGATGCGGTTTCAGAAGGTGTGGGAGATGAATGCTCAGGTGATGATTCGGATGACGACTCGTTGTGAGAGCTTGAAGAAGAAGCAGGAGGAGTCGGATCCTTTGGTGGAGAGTCTTGAGGAGGTGGAGGTTGTGCTGAGGAAGTCTGCTGAGAAGATGATTTAAGAAATATGTTGGTGTCGAAAGCGTTCTTCTCTTCGTTTTCTTTTCTTCGACGTTCCTCTGCTTCCTCTGCTTCTCGTGCAAGAAACTCTGGAGTAATGAGGTATTCATGTTCCTGATCCGTAGCAATATTCTCTTGTCTGCCAACATTCTCTTCTACATTAGCAGTGTCAGTCATAGTGATATCTCCTGTATAATCTGTATCTTTAACAATATCATCAGGCTGTGGAGCTGATTCTAAAGTAGTGGACACAACGGGAGGAATCATGCTGCTTATAGCTCCTTCATGTTCTGACTGATCGACAGGTGGTGGTGTTGAAGGTTGAGACATAAGTCAGCTTTCGAGAGCTGCTTTCCTTTGTTCTTTGCGAAGTTGCTTTTCTTCAGCTCGAGTGTCGACAACTATACTTTTCAGTTTGCGTTTATCGACCAACGGTTCAACGATTGGTTCGTCTTCATCATCATCATTAGGCTCATTAATAGTGATCCCTTTCCTTTTTCTTGTCTCTGCTTCATAAGTTTCAAGACTTTGTTGTATGGCGATCTCCGTTGCGGGAAATGTTTCTTCAGGTACTCTAACTCTTCTTTCAAAGTCATGTTCTTCTTCTTCTGATTCCGTGTCGAACTCTGATTTGCTGTCAGAAGGTGGAGGTGTAGGTTCATCATGAAGAATGTACTCAGGAGTTACCTTCTGCTTTGGCTTGGTTGCAAGTTTGGGTTTGGATGTTGGTTTAGGTTTGGTGGAAGTCTTGGGTTCAGCAGATAGTTTTGTCTTGGGAGCAGCCTTAGACTTAGTCTGAAGTGAACCAGTGGTGCTTGTAGTACTTCCAGACTTCACATTTCCTTTGCTACGAGTCTGAATAGTAGCTTCTTCCTGTATCCCTTTGTAAGCATTATCATAGTATTTGTAGTTCAGACTTTTCTTGATCTTGTCATCAAGAAGGTATTCGGGAAGCCTCATTCCTTTGATCTTGGTAGAGGAAATGGTCGTCTTGATGAATGAGGTGGTGAAGTCGTCCTCGAAGAGGTGCTTCGGCTCATTAGGATCTGCCATCCTCTTGATAAATTCTGGTGAGTCTTTGTAGAAATATTCTATGAGAAGCTTGGTGAATCGTGTGAACGGGATCATAGTCTTAACACGTTCGGTTTGAATGCTGTAGACTATATCGTTCATGATTGGAACTGCAAAGTCAATAGGTGTCAAAGTCACCATTCCCCAAAATGTTTGCAAATGTTCAAGCCTAGGATGTTCATGACCACTTTTTCTTCCTGATATCAATCTTACAACCAACAGACAGAATGTTCTCTAGGGCTGAGGGATATTCTTGGCATTGAATCGGGAACGTTTGACTAGAGGTACGTCATCATCAACATCATATCCTAAC
Organism: Artemisia argyi; assembly: GCA_030686995.1. Classification (NCBI taxonomy): domain Eukaryota; kingdom Viridiplantae; phylum Streptophyta; class Magnoliopsida; order Asterales; family Asteraceae; genus Artemisia; species Artemisia argyi. The sequence goes on from CM060679.1 coordinate 83,156,233, forward strand.
TCAACAAAGAAGTCAAGAAGATCCAGTTCAGGTAGTATTGGAGCAAATTCGTTGTCAGTTTGGGGCAGGAGAAGGACTGTACGAAGAACGTCGTGATCTACAGTGTAGACTTGGCGATCCAATGTAACAGTAAAAGACTCATCATCCAAATTTGCCTTAGCCGTAAGCCAGAACTGATGAAGGTAAAACAGAGGTACTGAAGTAGAACAGATGAGCAGATGTTTGCATGGATGAGCTAGTAGAATATCTTTAACAATCTTGCACGAGTTCTCAGTAATTCTCAATTTGTCGAAATCAACTCGTGGATTGTTGTTGCCAATCGTAACATTGTAGTTATCGGGAGTGATATCATCCATGGTGAGTAATGGAAGAGCTTTTTCAGGGACGTTCTCGTTGTGTTCAGCCATATTATTCTGAAAAACATTATCATAAACAAAACGTCGAGATTTGTTACGAGTTAGCACGATTGCAGTGTTTGATTATGAATAAGCTTTTAGAATTATGTAAGCACGTATGGTTCGATTATAATGTTTGAAATGACGAATTAAGTATACTTAGAAAATGTGAGAGCATATAGAATCGTGAAATTAAACGCAATCATTCATACAGTCACATATGCACCAAGATCATCCAATATACATGATCGCATTACTTATAACAATAAACAATAATCGAGACAATAACATGATACAATATTCAGTGATCTCGAAGTATTATATGACAATTTTATACAAGTATAAAACAATAACACCTTATCGAAATCATCATAGATTGAGTTTTCGAGAATAGGAAAAGAAATTTCGAGAAAAGTCGAATGTGAGGGTTTTTGAAATAATTTACAAACTGTGTTCTCGATAAAGTTTTATCGAGAAAACAAATTTGCAAGACATTTCGAAAACACTAGGTATTGACCTTTCTCGAAAGATTTAATCAAAGTAGAGTTTTCGAAAAAAAAATGCCAAGTGATGAATATTTTTCGCAAACTCACATAATAGTTGTTTTCGAAAAAAATATCAAAAATTGTATTTTTCGAGAAAACTAAATTTTTCGAGAAAATACATAGATTTAAGACTTTTCGAAAAACATTTGTTAGATGAGTTTTCGAAAAGATGTCCACCAGTACTGGTGTTTGCGAAAAAAGGGTGTGATCTCGAAAAAAAAAATTCTTGTACAAGAATTTCGAAATTGTGTCACCGTACGTTTCTTTATCCAAACTGATTTTCAAAGATTGATACCTGTTGTGTTGATGACAGAGCAACAATTAGGCACAAGGAAATAGCAAACATGCAATGATTTCAAAATAAATGTGACAAAAGTTTATCGAGAAACACTAATATGAGCAAACATTCATCACTACTATGAAATATACATCACATAACATGCATAATAACACTTTGAGTACTAACGAAAACTATATGAACACAAAACGAGAGTGCCACTATGAACGAAGAAACCCTAAGAATCGAGAAACATGCATACTTGGATATTGTTCAAATTAAGAGGCATAAACTTGATTCATATACACATGAGACCATATCCCACCAAGAATAATAACAAAAACATCAACAAATCAAGAAAACCCAATTCGTACTAAAAACCCTAGATTTCGAAAATCATGCAAACATGTGTTTTAGAGAAATTAAACGTAATAGGAATGTGAGAGAAATGTTTTAGCACAAAACCCCTATCAATAATTAACCCTCCAAACACGTTTTGTTTAAACCCGAAATTACGTAAACCCTAGTATTTTAATTCGAAAATTCGTGAAATCTAGCCATTAGATTAGCGATTAAAAGAAAACCATGGATAGAAATCATCTAATGATCATATAGAAACTTACTTCTTGCAGATTGAGATCACGGATTTTGTGTTTGATTTAGAGCCGTGGATTTTGAAAGAGAGGGTTTAAGTGGTTTTTAGAAATAAAAGTGGGGTTTTAGAAAAAAACAGGGGTGTGGATTTGTGTTATTTTTGAAACTTTTGATATTTGTCACATATGGTCCCCTAATTACAATAATTACAAGACAAGTCCTAAAACTTTAGAAATAAGTAAAGACACAAAGATATACTAACTTACGATACCATATTGAGAAAAAGAAATACGAGATATGAGTTATGAAATCCCGAAACAACGCATCAAAGGTAATACGCAAGTATATCGTTTTTGAAAAAATTTATAAAATTTTAGGCGAGTCTCCCCCTCAACACTTGTAAAATGACAATGTGTTGAAAAAGAGCGATATACTTGCAGTTTTTTTTTTTTTTTTTTTTTTTAAGAAAGAGAAAAATATTTTTGTGTTTTTGGGGTTTAATAAAAATAAAGAAAAACATTTATTTTACAAAAATAGTAAAATAGTTGATGTTTGACACTATACTTTTGTTTTAAAAACTTTTGTAAGTCAAATGGTGTCAAACATTGCATACCAATTTGGTGAACTAAACTTGCAAACCTTGATGGAGCTAAGGGTTTTGTAAGTAAGTCCGCTAATTGGTACTCAGTACCCACAAAATATAACTCAATTGTACCCTTCTCGACATGCTCTTTGATGAAATGGTATCGGAGATCAATGTGTTTTGATTTGCAATGATGAACTGTGTTGCAGGAGATTGCAACGGCACTCTTAGAATTCCAGTAAATCGGAATCTTGTTGAATAAGTAGCCATAGTCTTTAAGTTGTGATCTCATCCAAATGACTTGAGCGCAACAAGCAGACATAGCTACGTATTCAGATTCGGTAGATGATAGTGATGTGCAATCCTGCTTTTTTGATTGCCAAGACACAAGTTTATCTCCAAGAAACTGTAAGCCACTTGATGTACTTTTTCGCGAGTCTAAGCATCCTGCATGGTCAGCGTCTGAAAAAGCTATTAGTTCAAAACCAGAATCCTTCGGATACCAGATCCCCAAGTGGATGGTTCCCTTTATGTATCGAAGGATTCTTTTTGCCTCATTGAGGTGTTTTTCAGTTGGATTAGCCTGATAGCGAGAACACATAAACACAGCAAATACAATATCAGGTCAACTGGATGTGAGATACATGAGGGACCCAATAATACTACGGTATTTGGTAGGGTCAACTGGAGTCCCATGTAAATCAGCATCTAGTTTAGTAGAGTTGGCCATCGGTGTATTCATAGTATCACTACTTTGCATACCATGTTTCTTTAAAATCTCAAGAGCATATTTGGACTGATTTAGAAAAATTCCACGGGGTGATTGATGAACTTGTAGTCCTAGAAAGAACGTAAGTTCACCCATCAAGGACATTTCAAAATTATCTGTCATTAATTTTGCAAAATCCATTGAGTAAGTTTTGTTGGTTGAAGCAAAAATAATGTCATCGACATAAACTTGAACAATTAATAAGTCCATCCCGTAGGTTTTAGTAAACAGTGTTGGATCCACCGCGCCTAGAGTAAAATCATTAGCCAACAGGAATTTAGAAAGTTTGTCATACCACGCCCTGGGGGATTGCTTAAGACCGTAGAGAGACTTCTTAAGCTTGTAGACATGATTGGGACGTTCTGGATCAACGAAACCTTCAGGTTGACTGACATAAACCACTTCTCGGAGTTGACCGTTCAGAAAAGCCGTTTTCACGTCCATTTGGTAAACAATCATATTTCGATGAGCAGCAAATGCTAAGAACATCCGTACAGCTTCAAGTCTAGCCACAGGAGCAAATGATTCTTCAAAATCGATACCTTCTTCTTGAGAATAACCTTTTGCTACCAAGCGTGATTTGTTGCGTATGACTGTGCCTTCTGCATCCAGTTTGTTTTTCCAAATCCATTTTACACCAATGACAATGATGCCTTCAGGTTTTTCAACCAATTCCCATACTTCTAATCATTGAAAGGTTTCGAATTCTTCTTGCATAGACTCAATCCAGTTTTCATAAGTCATTGCTTCTTTGACATTTTTGGGTACGGTTTCACAAACTGTGAGTGCATAGATGCAAGTTTCACCGTCTATGTGAAGGCGTTGTCTTGTCATGATAGGTGCATCTGGATGGCCAATAATTTGAACTAAGGGGTGATCTCTAGTCCATTTGTGTGTCGAGGGATGAAGTTGATAAGAATCTCGCAAGTGAGCAGGACCCAAATTGCGTGAAGATGACTTAGCAATGTCGGGGACAGGTTGAGCATTTGCAAATGGGTTAATGAATTGTTCTGGGTCATGCTCTGCGGGTTGTGGAACTGATAAAGGTATGGAATCTTCAGCTGATTGTCGTGAGTTAGACCCGGTTTGTTTTGTTGTTGTAGGTGACATGACTGGAGGACCGTCTCTTCCAACAAAAGTTGTTGTTTGTTAAGGTGTATCAGGTGCTTGATGTTGATCAAGATGTGCAGCGGAATTAGGTGTGGCCTCAGGTGGACGGTTAACAGGCGTATCATCAAACAATGGAGCAAACAAGGTTTCCACTTCTTTACGAGAGAGTGACAATGGTTCAGCCAAAGAGACCGGAAAGTTAAGACGGTTGGTTGCGGGTCCTAAGCCGTGTTGCTCAGAAGCCATTTGAGTGAGTTCATCGAAATTAGCATGAATAGTTTCTTGAATTTCCCGAGTACGACGATTCCAGATCCGACAGCCTTTTGAATTTTCACAGTAACCTATGAATACTCCAATGTCAGCCTTTGCTTTAAGTTTACCTAGATCATCACGATCATTGACTGGGTAGCATAAAGCACCGAATACGTGAAAGTGACTGATGTTTGGTTTCCTTTTGTGAACAATCTGATATGGGGTTTTGTTGTGGCGTTTTGTGATCATGCAACGGTTTTGAGTGTAACAGGCGGTTGAAATAGCTTCTGCCCATAAGTAATCTGGTAATTGAGCGTTGATTAACATCGTTCGAGCAGCTTCCACTAACGTTCTGTTGCGTCTTTCGACTACTCCATTCTGTTCGGGTGTGCGTGGAATAGATGTTTGATGTTCAATGCCACTTTCTCAAAATACGACCGTAGAGTCTGATTCTTAAATTCTGTGCCATTGTCAGTTCGAACAGTTCTGACTGTATTGCGAAGCTGAACTTGTATTTTTGTGAGAAAGGTGATGATCATTTGAGGAGCTTGATCTTTACTTCGAAGAAAATAAACCCAAGTCCAGCGAGAGTAATCATCAACAATAACTAAAATGTAGCGTTTACTGTTGATTGTTTGAACACGCATCGGACCACATAAATCCATATGAAGTAATTGTAAAACATGATTAGTATTGTGTTCAGGTTTTGAGGGAAAATGAGCACGAGTACTTTTTCCTTGTTCACAGGCTGGACATAGATGATCTTTGGCATAACGGAATATTGGAAAGCCTTCAACTAATTTGTGACGAGTGAGATCAGTCATCGTTTTGAAATTCAAATGAGAAAGGCGTTTGTGCCATAACCAAGATTTAGTCGATTAAGCTTTGGATAGAAGACAAATTGGAGATGAAGCGATCGTGTCTGACATAGAAATAGTATAAAGGTTAGTGCCACGTTTGCCAGACATCAAATCATTTCCTTGTAGATCACGAACAAAGCAGGTTTTCTCGCGAAATGTTACTTCTAAATCTCCATCACAAAATTGACCGACTGGGAAGAGGTTGTGACCCAAGCCTTCAACATAATAAACTCTGCTAATTTCAATGTTCCCATGCATGTAGTCTCCGTAACCCATGATTAAAGCGTATTGATCATTCCCGAATCTGACAGTTCCAATAAACTTTGAGACAAAGTTCTTTAACAGTTTGAGATTGCCTGTCATATGTCGGGTGCAACCGCTATCAACAATCCAGAGAACGATCTGAACCACCTGCATCAAAAGAAGACGACAGAGATGGAACAGAAGTAAGGGTGGAACCTGAGGAAATAGTGGGTTCCTGTTGGTTAGAAATGCAAATATTTAACGATTTAGGAATCCATTTAAAATTTGGTTTGTATTGTAACCAACGTTGCCAATTCCAACTAGTTTTTGCTTTGTTCTTAGTGAATGCACTAGCTTTGGGCGGGTTCCTAGAATTGTTGATTGCTGCTTGTGGGTTGACTACAACATCTTTAGAAACTGTAGTAGGCGTTTTTCTTAAGGTAGACTTAGAAGCATTAGTGGACCTAGAAGAAGAGCCGGATCTACGTTTCTTTTTGCGGTGTAAGAGATTATTAGCTACACATTTGGTATGATCACCAGATAACACACTTTTACGACAAAACACACAAGATGCATTAATATTTAAAACATTTAAAGGTTCAGCATTCGTTACATTAAGATTTGGATTACAATTTGCCAGATTAGAATCTAAATCAGATGCAACATTAGTTTTATTCGAGTTTCTAAGATGATCTTCTACTTCTTGCACTTCTAGTGTTCCATTTTTGTGTTGCGAGAGCCTACTCTTTTTAGTCTTCTTAACTCTTTTTGGCTTTGGGCTTCTAACGCTCTTAGGGGAAACTAGACCTGTGAAAGTGGAAGAGCTAACATTAGAACTTTGAGCATGCTTACCTTTATCTGTTATGTCTATTTGAAACATTCCTGGTGCAATCACAGTGGTGTCAATGAACTTTCCTTTTTGAAGTAGCTTGATTTTCTCTTTCAAATCAATGATGATGTGTTTTTTATCCTGAATATCAGACTCTAGTAAACCATTGCAATAACGAATGTCATCGCGGTTTTGTTGCCATTCGGCGTTTTCAATTTTTAACTCCGCAATTTCATTTTTTAACTCCGCAATTTCATTTTTACGTCGACGACATTTGTTTTTACGAGACTCATGATTGGCACATAATTGTAATTTAGTTTCAATACTTTGAGCTTGACACCAATCAATCTTATGTTTAAGTTGACAAATTTCGTTTGAAAGTCTGTTTATCACATCATCACTGTTTTGATGCAATGTTTCATTTTGGTGTTTCAATGATTCATTTTGTGACCTCAACGAAACAAGTTCAGCACAGTACTCAGCAAATAATTCAGCATTGCTGGAAAAATGTAGTTCATTCATGAGAGAACAATGAAAATCAGCCTGAAGAAGTTGTTCTAAAAGTCGATCAGAGTCTGCTTTCAAAAATCTGTTTTTGCTTTGTTGAACCAAAATTGCATTTTCATTAAGAGCGAAAATTTCTTTCATATCTTTAACTTCTTTTTGGAGTTCCTGTTCCCAACGAGTAGCACAATAACGCAAATTATGAACTAAAGGCAGAATTTGTTTTTGAAAAATGTCTCGCTTTTCCCGCTCGTAAGCTGATTGAAAAGTATGAATTTTAATTTCCGAATGTTGTTCAATGACGTTTTCCAAAGTATCGATGCCTTTCATGAATGTTTGAAAATAGTTTAAAACTTTACAGCGTGTAGGTAATGGTGTCACATGACCAGAAGACGGTAATGGACCATTTACTTGTGCCACGGGTTTGACAGGAGCTCCATCGGAAGATGAAACATAAGACTTAGTAACAAACCAAGATTTCTCAGGTATTTCTCTTGATGGAACAAAAGATTTTGAAATGTGAGGAGCTTTTGAGTAATCATATGGTTTGCAATATTCAACTTGACTCATTTTTGATCGACTCTTCTCTTCAAGTTCGTATTCTTCCTCAGTATCATGTACAATAACACGCACAACATTGTTATCCATCAATTGGTCCATACTGTACAGCTTAGGATTTGTTTTGAACACTGTGCGAAGAAAAGAGGATCTGTAATCGCCGAGGCCAAAACCTTTACCTGGTCTTGGTTTTAACGAAAACTTTTGAATTGTCGTTACAGATTCCCCATGTTTATAAACGATGTTTTGAAAAGCTTTAATTTGACTTTCGAGAGCGATATTATCATCAAGTAAAGAGCTTTCTTTTTCTCGTTTTTGCACTTTATGTTCATAAAATTCCTGTTTGCAAGTTATCACCTCTTTACGTGTTTTTGAAAGTTCCTGTTGGAGTTGAACAACTTGTTTTTGAAGGTCATGTTTTTCATTTTCCAGTTTGGAAATGATTTTACCGTTTGACTCAACAATGTCATACATTTGCTTTTGAAGATTTTGTTCTTTGACATATGATTCTTGAAATGACTTTTCAAAGCTTTGTTCACGATGAACGACATATTGAAAGCTTGAAAGTTGCTTTTTATAACATTCAATGTCCTTTTTTAACTTGGCATTTTCTTTCAAAACTTCAGTTTGCACGTCCGTTATGTGATTAGAAAGAAGTTGATTATTAAGTTGTTTGGCCGTAACTGTACAGTCAGGAGCTGGATCAGAAGGAGGTTCATGTTGTTCACTAAAGTCATTTTCGTCTTGCGCAATAGGATCATCAAATGAGACGACAGTGTCATCATCAAATAGTTCATCCTCTTGAGAAGAGAAAAATGTTTCAGAAGGAACAACTTGCGCCTGATCTGATTCAGAAACATAGGGTGATGCATTAATTTGTATGGAGCTTATGGTTAGGTCATTTACCTGAGACAAGCCATCAGTGGAGAACACTGGGCCTGAATCATTCAACTGATGTTCCTGCATGTTGGCCATAAGCATCACAGCTGCATTGGCTTCAAGATCTTCCATTTCATCATCGTTGTAAGCATTAGCAAAGAAACTGTTCTCATGAGCATTGAAAGTTCCTTCCTTTTCATCTTTGAGAGCCATAAGTAATGCCTGCTTGTGAAACTGACTACCTTTTCTTGGGTGAGGGCATGCAGTTGCAATATGACCTTTTTCGTTGCAGTTGTAGCACCATATCGCATTCCCAGAGACTGTGTTGTTACTAGCAGCATTGTCATTACTTCGCAGAGGAGCACCTGAATTGTTTCTGAATCCCCCATTGTTGTTGACTCTTTGTCCATATCCAGAATTTCCAGTATACCCACCTGAACGTCCTGAATTACGATTCTGAATCTCAACTCGACCATCTTGAATGACAGCTTGGTTTCTTGTATTTGATGAAGAACGAAGACGGTTGTTGGTTTTGTTGGAGAATTTGCTAAAAGCACGAGCAACAAGTGCAAGTCCTTGATTCAACGTATTGACGTCATCATCATCATCTTCAAACTGATTAGAGTAATACATGCTATCATTGTTGTCATATGGAGCAAGTTGATTAGAAGCGTGTTGAGAAGTAGGAGGATGCTGGTGACTGAAATAATTTTGTTCCTGATCATAAGCATGATTAGACATCGGAGGATGTGAAGCAGGAGTTTGAGCAACGAGTGCAAGGGGATTAGAGGTAGGTGGTGATGTGTATCCTCCTCGGGCGAGTTTGTCTTTTTCAACTTCAGACTCATAGTGCTTGAGATAGTCGTACAACAATCCATATGGATCCCTGTGAAGATTCTTGGCTTGTCTCACAAATGTCACATACTTTTGCCACTCAGGACCCAGACTACTAACAAACTTTGTATTAACAGCGATTCTTGGAAGAGTTATATCATGTCTCTCTAAATCATTGACGACATTAGCGAAACGATGAAAGTAAGACTCAAGAGATTCCCCTGGTTCGATCATGATGTTAGTGTATTCCAAGTAAAGTTTAGATTCCATGTCTTCCTTGTTCAGTTGTGTGCCTTGCATCAGTAGATGAACGTGTTCCCACATAGCTTTTGCAGTTGTTTGAGCATCAACACTTCTGAATATGATGTTTGGTATTCTTTGAAGTATGTAAGACATAGCATACTCATCTGCTTCACGATGGTGTTTTTGTTCCTCAGTAAGTTGAGACTCAGGAACACGCACAGCAGTTGGAGCTACCGGAGGATCAGCCTGTAGGTCACCGCTAACGTAGTTAACAGGCCAAGGAAATGGTCCTTCAAGGATAACTTGTTTCATGTACTTACCATTGGGTTTCTTAAGCTCAATAAACCTTAAGAATCGACTTGCCCATTGAACATAATTACCCGGTGTTAGCATTGGTAGGGTGTCAGGAGAGCCTGCTTCGTGTCTGGATTGTTGAGTTGAAATGACTTCACACATCCTGTCAAACCAGTGAGTAGGTTTTGGTGGAAGTTGGCTTTGTTGTTGCGACATCGGATAAGATTGTTGTATCGGAATCATTTGTTGCATGAAATTATGTTGTTGTGAGTAAACCGGTTGATGATAATATTGTGGTGATTGTTGATACTGTTGTTGTTGCTGATGTTGCTGATGATACTGATGTTGCTGAGGATTGTTGAAGTAGTATGGTGGTTGAGACATTATGAAACACTTGTGTGAAAAGATGGATCTTGTAGAAGGTATAGGTTTGCCAAATCTCGAAATTTTTGCTCAATAATGTGATTGCGAAAACTGGTAACTTATGAGATTGCGAAACTTTTATCTTTTAGTGATTTCGAAAATTGATATCTTAAGGGATTTCGAAATGAGGTTTCTCGAAAATAAGTGTAATTTCGAAAATCTTCAGATTTCGAGAACTAAGAACAAGTTTCGAAAACCTTGTGATTTCGAAAAAAGTCAATTTCGAAAACACACCCACTCACTTTCGAAATTATACAATTTCGAAAGTAAACCAAAAGTCGAAGTACTTTTCTTCCTTATACAAGAGAGAAAAGACTGAGTTCACGATCCGTAAGTCGAAAGAGAGCAAAATCACACGATCTCGAAAATAAGGCAATGATGGATTTCGAAAAATTGCAAAACTTTGTTTTTCAATGAAAGCGATCCAAAAATGAGTTTTTAGTGCAAGATTTTTGTACTTCAAGTTGTAAAATGATGAAATATGGAAGAAAGTAATAAACTTGATAATAATTTTCAAAAGGTAAACAAATTTCGAAAAATAGTACAAAAAATCAAATCGTTATTTTGAGGAAAAAATTGAAACTTTAGTGTTTGAAATGATTTGTAGCACATGTAAGCAAATATGTGATAAAAACCAAAAGAACAAACAAAAAAATGCAATTTTTAACAAAAAATAACGACTAAAAAAGCTTTTATGGATCGAATTTTAAAGAAAAACAAAGCAACACCTTCATATGGCGAATGATACCACTTGTTAGGTCACCATATTGATTTCACACAAACAAGAATGAGATAGATATAAGGATGGGATGAATATTTGAATAAGAGAATAATAAGAGCAAGAGTTTCCTTATGATTTCAAATAAACAACCAAGTTTTACAATGGCCTAAGACTTCTATTTATAGGTGAGGAGCTAGGGCAACACTCCTAGTCCTCCCTACATGGATTTCGTATGGGCTTTAAGGCCCATGGACTCAATAGCTTAAGCCTAGAAAACTTATAACATAACATAAATGAAAGTAACTAATAACTTAAGCAACCTATTATTACAAGTGACCGAGACTTGATAAAATAGTAAAAACTATGATCCCAACACCAATGTTCAATTAAAGAATGTAAAAGTAAAATAGGTAAAAGAATGAAAACAAATACTCCCGTGATTTGTTCGATGTAGATAGTGTGTCAACAAGGTTAGATCTTCCTCCAAGAAAATGAACGTTGAAAGCTTCCTTTCCAGTAATATAAATCATCTTCTTGTCATATATAACCTGTTAAACCTGAGAAAACAATCAAGGCAACCTCGTGTAAAATCGGCGGCAATCTATATATACTAAAAAATCCTAGAAAGCAATTTAAGATATAATGCTTGTGGAATGAATGTTTGCAGATTTCCTGGAGTTTACAAAACTAAAGAATCAACAAAAACTTTAAGACTCCGGTTTAAACAAAACTCGCAAAATTTTTCAGAATTTTGGTACCTGACGCCGTCAGGTTTTAACTCCTGACGCCGTCAGAATGTTCCTGGAAAAATCTTATGTTAAGTTTCCGGAAAATTTCTGAAAAAACTCATGCCTTATTTCCTGCAAAATCCTGCAAAACATCATTATGACTCGATACAAGCATTTGACTTAAGCAAATACTAATATACATGTTCATTTAATATTGTGGCGAATCATGATCATTTTCGTTCTTATAAACAAATTTAGGTTTCCCTTACACTTAGCTTTTGTAAAATACATTTATATGAAGTTAAGACGAACTTAAACAACAAAATCAAGCATTTTCACAATTTAATTTGAAACATGATCTACCAACAATAAAAATAAAACATGCATACGGAAACAATAACATCAAACAAATAAAAACACACAAAACATGGGTTGCCTCACAAGAAGTGCTTTTCTTTATTTACGAGTCTTGTAGCTAGACTCAAGGTCATGGGCAATTACGTGACCTCGTCATTGGTCACATTCTCTAGGTCATCCTCAATCTTAGTTTTATATTTCGGACCTAGTTGCAAACATTCCTTGTAGAAACCTAATATTCTACTCATGACATAGTCTACTCCTCTACGTCTATCCTCATCATTCCTATAGTAGACCGCTTGCTTGTGTTCCTTTTCAAGGTTTGATAGAAGATGGAATTGTTCAATCTTATAGGGCATTTGGTAAGCAATTTCATCGTTCTCATCCTTGAATCTAACTATCCCTAAGGACGGGTCATAACTCATCTCAGAGGCTTCAACAAATGGTTTTCCGAACACTACTTGACTTAGGTAACCATCTATTACCGGATGAATATCCTCTACAATCACAAAGTCGGTAACATAAGTGAAGTTTCCTACAAATACATGTAATCTTTTCACTCTTCCTACAAAGTTGCTCATCCAATTCGTGTTAGGCATCATCCTATATTCAAGTTGCTTCTTCATTACCCAATTATAATAGGTCCTAGTCATAATGTTTATAGGAGACCTAAAATCGATGTAAGCTTTCCACACATGCATATGCCCAATGTTGCATCGTATGTTGATGTTAGAGGGATCTCCTGCTTTGATAAGTGGTGAACCAAGGACGTATGGTGTCTCGGGGTCATCGAATAGATCCTTATGATATTCCCGTTCTTCCTTGGTGGGTAACATATCAAAGTATTCCTCTACGTTTTCTACTTCCTCTAACTTTTCTTCCTTAATATCCTCAACTTCCTTAATCTCATCCTTAGGTCCAGTTTCTATTCCAACTTCATCCTTGTCACTTTCTTCTATATTCTTATCTATTAGCTTTATGGTAACAACATTGACAAAGTGGACGTGTTTGGATGATGAGGGGTCCTTAATTTGGACTCCGCTACTAGTGTCCCTAGTGTCCTTCCTAGGTGTAGTTAGCACTTGGTTGTTGAGGGCTTTCATCAGGTTGTCAATTTTATTGGTCATCTCCGTTTGTTGTTGATTGAATCCGGTTTCCAACTTAGCTATGCGAGCTTCTTGAGATGCCATAAATTTGGACATCAATCCTTCAAGATTATTGGTACTACCATAGTTATTGGAAGGATTGTTGTTGAAAGTATGCTTAGAGGGTGGACCGTTTGATTGGTAACGATTAGGTGGATAGGAAGAATTGTTTTGGGGTATGTTTTGGTTTTCTTTCCACCTAAGGTTCGGGTGATTTTTCCAAGAAGGATTGTAGGAATCACCGTAAGGGTTTGGCTCGGGTTTGAAAGTGTACCACTTGTCTCCCGCTTCGTCGGTACGTGAGGATGCGTAATCCGCAAAAGCTTGTCCGGGGAGTTCCACGCAATCACGAGTGTCATGGGGACCACTACATAATTCGCATGAAGAAGTGATTTTGTTCACTTGGCTTGAAGGCTTAGGAGCTTCGTAGGATTTCATGAGAAACTTGACTTGGTCCTCAAGTTCCATGATCCTACGGTCGGGAGTGCTAGAATTGTTCGAAGGCAAAGATATTGCCTTGACCGTTTTTTCAAATCACGGGGATCATTCCAACTTTCGTTGTCATAGAGAGCAAGATCTTCTATGAGTTCCCACGATTCTTCCGCACTTAGATCACGTAGCTTGCCACCGGCCGATTGGTCAATGGTTCGCCTTGTGGAGAGATCGATATGGTCATAGAAGATTTGGACTTGGAGCCAAAGATCTATGACACGATGAGGGACTTTTTGGAGTAAGTCCTTGAAACGAGTCCATGCTTCATTTAGAGTTTCACCTTGACGTTGTTGTAACATCAAGATATCATTTCTAAGCTTGGTAGTTCTCCTTGGTAGGAAAAATTGAGCAAGGAAACGAGAAGTGAGATCATCCCATGAGGTGATGGATCCCGTGGGTAAACGTTCAAGCCATTGACTAGCTTGATCACGTAGAGAGAATTGGAATAGACGTAATCGGGTCGACTTTCTAGTTGCAATATCAAGGTCTATGGAATCTACGATTTTTAGGAAATCCTTGAGATGTTGATTAGGATCTTCGGAACGAAGTCCATGGAATGCACATCCGCTTTGCCCCAACCGGATGGTGTCAAATCGCAAGGGGGACACATTGGCTCCTTGGGTGAGCTCAATGGTGTTTCGATAGCCTTCGTGGCTAGGATGGGAATACTCTCCTAAAGTTTGGGGTCTAGGAGGTTGGTTTGCTAGTGGTGGGTTTTGTGGGTGGTTTTGTTGTGGTGGGTTGATGGGATCAAAGATATTACCACCTTCCATGATGTCGGATGATAAAGGTTACGAACAAAGAAACGAAGAAATGAGTTAGACTAAAGAAAACCTAAAAATAAAAATAAAAATCTTACTAGAAAGGAATCTAGCAAGTAGACCTAATGAAAAGAAATTCTAACCTAGACAATAACTATTCCCCGGGCTGCGGCGCCAAAAACTTGATATGTGGGAATTGCGCCCTCGCAACAGGTTTTACCTCTCAAGGGATCTTGAGAAGCTTACAACCCCCACCAGGCAGTGTACCTGATCGTTGTAGTATAGTATAGTGACAAGTACCGGGGGATTGATCGTTCAACTCAGGAATAGTGTCGCTAGGATTAGAAAGCCTACTAAACTAGGTCTAGAGGTGAGGGATGATTCTTTTTGTATTTTTATATTCTATGGAAAGCAAGTAAAATTTCGGATTTTGAAGGAGTGGGTGGAATTAGTTGCTAGCCAACTAACCCAATTAACTAAAAATGCAATCAAAATAAAATAAAAGAAATGAAAATTAAACTAATTTACTAATGTGGTGAAAACAATAATGAGAAAATTTGTGTTTACTTAGATTTCATTACTCCCTAGATATATTTTACCGGTTGATTAGCTTGTTACAATTGCATGGATGACGGGTTATATTCCTTAATACCAGTCGTAGGGCCGTGTACAATATTCCCTAACTCTATAAGATCCCACTTCACTCCTATGTCGAGTCGTTAGAAGCTCCTAACATGGGATCGTTAGAATTCTCTTACGCATTAAATACAACCAAAAATCATAGTACACCTCCGATCATGTTTCTTAAGACGTTCAAGCAAGTTACCAATGAAAGTATGCCAGTTTTCTTAGGCCTAATATCGAATACAATTATATGTAACAATTATAAACAAACAATCAACCAATAATCAACATTTAGGTTTCACTACATCTAAGCAAACACAATAAAGCCTAGCCTAACATGTTAAAAGAAAGATACACAAAAGATATAATCAAACAATACATAGAAATATTGAATGATTATTGAAGTACTTATCTTTATTCAAACATGGAAGAAAGAAGGGTTTGAAACCCCTTCTAGATGCAGGAAATTCGACCTAGGGTTTTTACACAACTTGTTCCACAAAAATTCCACACTTTACAATGAAAAATTGGAGAAATATATATATACTATGCATCCTGACGGCGTCATGTGTTAACCTCTGACGCCGTCAACTCGCCGCCAAGTTGAAATTCATATTGCTTAGATCCACATCTGACGCCGTCATATAGGAATAAGCTCTGAGCCATCACATGTTTTTGGACCCTGACGGCCTAGGTGACGCCGTCAGGCCAATATCAAAGAAAACACTCTAGGCCGTCACGTTATAATTTCCACATCCACCTCTTTTGTCACTCATGACGCCGTTACTAGTAAACCCTTGACGTCGTCAGGTACTGTTCCAGCAAGGAATTTTGAGACTTTGCCGTTTTCTTCACTTTTATGCTCCAAAAACGTCCAAAATGCTTCCTTTTCCAGATTTCTCCTCAAAAGTACCTAAAATGACAAAAGGAACGATTTAGGGCAATAATTGATCAAATAATCTCGTATTCGGACTTAAATGACCCCTTAAAAGCGGTACACTTTTCGCCTCATTAACCTTCAGCGGTCTTAGGGACATATGGATCTTCATAAATACATTTTATGTAGGAAGGATCCATTCCTACCAAGTAGCAAAAAATGCACTTTTTCCACTTAGCAGGTTGACCTACTTCAAGTTTAGGAGAAACAGCAGAGTAGCTACCTACCTTTTTATCAACAAGTTGGGGTACATCATTTGCAGCCACGGAAGGATCTTGATTTTAAAAATGTTTTGAACAGTTTATAATAATCAAACAGCTCTGATACCAATTGTTGTTCCCTTTTCCAATATTAGTTTAACTACAAAGTTAACATAACCTAGTTTCATGCTTAATTATGATGTAATAAAAACTAGTGTAAAAGTAAATACAAAATAAATTAAAGACAAAAAGTTTTCAACATTTAATTCTTTTATATTTCACAAAGAATTGTACCCAAGTGTTTGCGGAACAACACTTTGGATTAAATGACAAGTATGTATGTGATCTTCTCACTAAACTTAAAAACAAAACCAAAATTGAGTGTTTAATTAAGAACTACGCTAACCAATAGAGTTATACTCTAGGACTTAGTTATACTTGAGAAGTAAAATGTGGCTCTTGAAAGTGTTACTACATTTTAATACAAGATCTACATTTTCCCACTTTACAATGATCTTTTTATAGGCGGGTGCAATGTGGAAAACCATGAGGTAAAAGTAATGTGTCAACTATTGATAAGCTAAAGTACACTTTGTACTTTTGCTTCTAATCCTAGTATGTATACAAAACATGCTTTCGGCTTAACGTTGTTGACAACTGTTTGTACTTTTTACCAACTATGGTACTTCTTGACTTTTTATAATTGCTTTAAACTTATCTTCACAAGAAGTTTCCTACCCAAGATTTCAGAGCCTAGGTTTCTTTTCAGATGCTCTAAGTCTTCACAATGCATCAGTGTTTGAGAAGATCCGTCAAGGAGTCAGAGTATTATTGTCATCACACTCTGACTCCATTATCTAAGTCTTGGTTCTTATCTTCACTCTCTAAGTGGCACGTCAGGTTGTGATGAGTCTTTCTTCTTCAAACTCTAAAGAACATCTTGAGGATGACTCCCTGATGATATAACATCAGGGACCTTATACACTTAGGGTGTTCATTCAAATCTATACTAAGAGACTTTGGGCTCTGAATTGACCCAATATGTTTACAGTCTGCCTTGCCTAATACTATTAATAAAATTTACAAAGTTTATATTAGTATTTTCGATAACTATCCATTTATAAATTAACTCCATGTTCATATTGTAAAACAAATTAATTTACGAAAAGTCTAAGATCCACATTGAGCTTCTACTATCACATTAGTTGATATGCTAGCAATAGTAGGTTCAATTAGTAGGTGACGATCACCAGTTTTATTACATGTGCAACTCTTATATCTTTATGGGACCCATGGCATCTAGTATATGAGCAACTAGTGTCATGTAAGCATGTTTAGTCCCATATTTGCCGCGGTTAAAGATCTCACCTACTTAACTTGATTAAGTTATCCAATTTGAGATAGTGTGAAAATGGCTCTAGGTCTCACGCATAAAGAATAATCACCTTTGGTTGCAATTCAAGCTAGGTTTCAAGCATAGGCAAAAGGCAATTGCAAGGGTTCTCAAGCGATTGGACGACAAGACTTAAAATTGTGATGGATATATATTTTTTGATAAAACATGTTAATCGAAAAGGTGTACGAAGAAGTATGCATTCATTTTTCGTAGCACAATTTAAAAACCTTTTCTTAAGTTAATTCTATGCATTGTTTTTATATTACTTGTCAAGTTTTCCATTTTAGTCTAATATATAACCTACATGAATGTAAACAAGGACAACACTTACAATATAATCATAACTACCAAACAATTTTAAGTGTTGTTATAACAATGGATTTAAGTTTAAAATCACATTTAAACTTTATTTAACTAAATCATAAAGATATAGTTATGAAAACAATTATGGTTTCGTTTTAAGTCCAAAATCATTTGTGCAATCTTTAACATTCATAATAGATATTAAAAAAACATGAAAATGAAACACGATCACATGATATACAAACCTCAACCGATGAAAATCCTATGTTCGGTTCCATAACACCATGATAACTGAGAGATCAACTAAGGGACAAGCCAAAATAATCAAGAGTTGGACTCTCACTTGCTTTAAAACCTATCAAGAGCAAGTAGAACCCAATGTGCCATTAATTTCCAAAATGTTGTTTGGAAATTTTTTTCCACTTCAAAGCCCGAAAAGTCCATAAAGACCCTTTTACAAAGTTTTAGCCCTTTGATTCCACTACCTCTACGTTAAATTTCAGAAGTTTTGGCCCAGTAGAACTCCGAGGAACTGATTTTTACCATAGCAAGTTCCAGCATGCTTGTTATTGCACTTTCACCTTTAACTTTGTCGCCATTCCAAATTGAGCCTCGATTACTTATGACATAAAAAAAACACATTTTATTTCCATCATTTGTCCTATATATTTGACTTGTTTTATATTATTTTTTATGAGAATTGATAATTAATCGTTTACTTTTGTAATTCTTAATTATAAACAAGCGTTTGGTTAAAGTTAGCTATTTTGAACATAAAATGAAGCAAAATGGATCAAGTTGAAAAGTCTACTAAACTGATGGAAGATACTCTGTATCATTCTAGACAGACACTCCGTACTACAATACTTATACGAATTTGAGGACAGTTGCCTGACTTTGAAGAATGCGCCGCATGGATTTATCCCATGTGCCGCATACGAAACTTTGGTCAACGAAGAAGATCTGACTTATCTACTCCATATACAACGTATTACTTTCCTGACATATGGCGCATCGATCTCAAGACTTCACCAAAGAAATCCAAGACATAGAAGAAGATGCGTCACACAAGATAATGAAGTTACGCCGCATCTAAGGCGGTGTATAAATATTCATGGATATTTTATTCCTAGACCTCACGCGTAGTTATCCAAATACGCGTAGCAACTTAGTTGATGCACCGCATCGAGTCCTCATACAGAAACTATAAATACCGCATTTGACAGCCGAAATTATGTGTGCAACTAAACCCTAAGGAGAATAATACAGACGATTTGGCAACACAAGACACCACCCAAATGAAGGATTCAGAGCAGTAAGAAGGTCCTACTAGCGTTTAATTCATTAAGTAGATTTGTTTTATTTTATTAGTATTCTTTAATCCATCAAGATTGTTGGCCTTTTCTAGGCCATAGGACTCGCCTTTATGTTGTTTTCCCATCGATTAAAATTTATTTGATGTTTATTTGGTTCTTTATGCATGTGCTTTGATTTCCTCTGTGAATAGCCGTGGCTTGTTTGCGCTACTATACGCCTCCCACAATTACTTCATTAACATTATAAGTTAATGTAAGCCCTTAAAAAGGTTAAATAATATAGACATAAGTAATAATTAAGAGTTTACTCGCCTGTAACTAAGATACCAACGAGAGAGAATAGATTTTAGTACTCATCCTATAAAACAAGCAATAAACAAAGTGACAATCTATTTAACTATTGGTCAGGCCTCTTATCTGTATCTGTTTCCTATCTGTGTACATGTTAGCCATCGTGTATTCATCCCATTAGTTTTATTTACTGTTTTAATCTACTCAATCGTGCCAGTCTCTCAGGCTAAAAACCCCCTTGCGTTAGATTAGGTTTCAGGACTAACTTAGGAATTAAAACACCGATAGACATTCTAGGTGTTAACATTCCACTCTTAGTGATCGACACTCTACTTACCAACTTGCTACATTGATCGGGTATACTGCTCGTTAGTGTGTGTTATAGGTTAAGTCAGCTAAATATAAATTTAAAACTAGATTAACATAATCTATACCTACAACGATAAATGCATGCATCAAGTTTTTGGCGCCGTTGTCGGGGAGTAAATTGTTTAATATCTAAATATCTGTTAGTATTTTAATTAGGTTTTTAACTTTATTAGTTTTTAATTTTTAGTTTTTAATTGCTAACTTTGTTGTGTATTAGTTTAATTGCATTTACTGTATTCTTCTGCATATTTTTTGCTTGCTTGTTTATTTGTTTTATGTATTTTGTGGGTTTTTTGTTTTTTCTGTTTTTCTGCATATTTACTGTCTGCTGTAATTTTTTTAATCTAAACGGTACGGTGCATCTGTTCTTACAGATATGGCGTATTGCATTTTTTATTTTACATACAACGCATCTTATTTAATAATTCGAGTATGACGTATCTATCCCCTAGCTACGGCGTATTCTGTTTTTAATCAAAATTTTTCAAAACCCTAAACGCCATACGGCACATGAGTTTTTCTCATACGGCGTATTTTAATTATTAAAAACGGTTTCAAATTCTTTAAATAAGTAGAAGCGGTACATAGACTTTTCTTGACATGACGCACTAAAATTAAAAAGCTTGTATTTGAAACTTAACAAACGTACGGCGTATTAGCTTTTGCTCATACGGTGCATTTATTTTTATAATTATAAGGGATTTGATAATTAAAAACATATTGCGCATTAACTTCTATTAATATGACGTATTGCTTTTTCGAGATAATAGTTTGATTATTTTTAACGAATTAACATACGATGTATCCAGATTATTGGATACGGTGCATCGTCTACAGATATCAGCAACTTTTATTTTTATTTTGTTTTCGTTATTAGTTTTCTATAGTTCTACTTTATCAAACCTATCATATTGATGCTTTTGTGCTGATTTCAGGATGTGCATGACTATGAGTTCTACTAAAGACCTCATCAAGCCTTTCAAAGAACCTGAACAAGCTTTCCATTCGCTTAGGGAGCTTTTCCGTACAACAAGCCTTGAGTGTTCGAGTTCGTCAGAGCTCGATTACTTTTATGTTCAAGAATCTCAGAGTGAAGAAGAAGTTACAGAAACAATTACGGAACCAACTATGCAGGAATAAATGAACAAGACCCGAGAAGACTATGGTTCAGGTGTTGCTAGGCCTAAGTTTGACAAAGAGGCCAAGTTTGAATTGAAGGGTCAATTTCTCAAGGAGTTGTGAGAAAATGCTTTCATTGGATCAGAGCATTAAGATGCTAATGAGCATGTGGAGAATATTCTTGAGATAGCAGATTTGTTCACAAGTGAGAAAGTAACTATTGACCAACTAATGTTTTGTGTTTTCCCTATCTCACTTACAGGAGCTGCTAACAGGTGGCTAAAGAATGAACCAGGTGGTTCAATTAAGGAATGGGAAGATTTGAAGAAGAAATTTCTAAGGAGATATTGCCCACCTGCTCAAACTGCTAAAAAGATGGAGGCTATCAACAACTTCAAGCAAGAGCCCGATGAGACTCTTTATCAGGCTTGGGAGCGATATAAAGATTTATTATTGAAATGCCCTCAACATTATTTGACTGCCATGTAGGAATTGATATTGTTTTATCAGGGATTGGATGTGCCAACTCGACAAATTTTGGATTCTAAAGGAGCTGTACCTCATATGAGTGCAGTCAATGCTAGGAAAGCCATCCAAGAAATGGCTGATCATTCTAAGAAATGGCACGGTGGAAACAAATGACATCAAATAAGTACATTATATTGTTGTAATTTGTCCTATTTAATTGACTTGTTTTATTATATTATATAAGAGAATTGGTGCTTAATTGTTTACTTTAGTAATTCTCAGATAAAAACAAGCAATTGGTGAAACTTGGCAATTTTAGACGAAATATGGAGATAAATGATCAAGATGAAAAAAGTCTATTGAACTCAAGGAGATACGCCGTATCATTCTAGACAGATACGCCGCATCATCATACTTAGATGAATTTGAAGACCATTGCCTGACTTTGAAGCATGCGTCGCATCTGATTATATCATGCGCCGCATATGAAACCTTGGTCAACGAAGAAGAACCAACTTGTTCTACTCCAGATACGCCACATCTTATTAGCAACATGCGCCGTATCATTATCAAGATTTCACCAAATACAATCCAAGACGTTGAAGGACATGCGCCACATAAGATTCAAGATACGCCGCATCTGAAGATGGTGTACGAATATTCAAGAATATATTAATCTTGGACCCCATGTGAAGTTAAGTACATGCCCTACATCTATTAATAGATGCGCCGCATCGAACCCTCAGACAGAAAGTATAAATACCCCATCATACATACTAATTTTTTGTGCAACCAAACTCTAAGGAGATGAATTCAGATGAAAAGGCAACACAAGACACACGCTAAACAAAGATCTTACAGCAGTAAGAAGGTCCTGCATGTATTTAATTCATTAAGTAGTTTTGTTTTATTGTATTAGTAAACTATAATCCATCAGGATTGATAGGCTTGTGGTCGCCATAGTGCTCCCCTTAAAATTGTTTCCCATCGATTATGAGTTTTTATGATGATGTTTTTGGTTCTTTTTAAATGTGCCTTGATAACCTCTATGTCTAGCTGTGTTTTACTTGGGCTGCCATACCCCCTCCACGCTTACTTATCTAGCATCTAGAAAGTAAGATAGGCATAAGTGATCATTAAGGGTTTACTCGCCTATATTTAAGATCCAACAAGAGAGAATAGATTATGATACTCATCATTTAAAACTAGCAATAAAACAAGTGACAAGCTACCTAACAACAGGACAGGACTTCTATCTATATCTATTATCTATCTGTGTACGTGTTAGTCTTTCGCCGTATTTGTTCTCATTAGTTTTATTAGTTTAATTAATCACTGTGCTAGTCTCACAGACTAAAACCCCCTTGTGTTAGATTAGATTATAAAACTAACTTAGTATATTTAAAATACTGATTAGATTAATTAGATATTACGTTCCACTCTTAGTGATCGACACTCTACTTACCAATATACACATATTTATCGGGTACACAGCTCGTTAGTGTGTATGTTATAGGATAAGTTGGCTAAATATAAATATAAAACTTGAATAGGAAAAATCTGCAACACCCCCATTTTTAAAATATTTGCAGCGGAAGAAAGATTGGGTGTTACTTCACAGCTCATAGTTTTCAGTAGAAAATGATTATCAATTTTTCCATTTTAAAACATTTATAATTCGAATTTTTATAAATATCAGAGTTTTCAAAATGAGGTCCCAGTGGTTTTCAAGATTTGTTAAATAGGTTTTCGAATGATAGTAAAAATTTATAGCCTTTGTAAGAATTTCGTGCTCCTCCGTCCCATCCTTGCTCGTTATAGACCTGAGATAAACATGCTAAAAATCAACAAAAGTTGAGTGATATTCATAGGTTTAAGTTTAATAGTTGAACACAAGTTATAAGTGATAATTGCACCGTCATACAATTATAAGTTGAAAACAGTTGTTATTGCATTAAGCTCATGACAATCATCCGATTAACAGATCTCATCATAAATGATGGATTATAGTAACAGTGGCCCTCGGGATAGGTTCTTGCCAGTAACCTATTAGATTTCAAATAAAGTGCGTTTGGTAGTTTTCTCTAACGCCCAAACGGGGATTGTCAATCCCTAATAGATCTATCCACAACTATTTACGTTCACCCTCTGGGTGACTAAGGCTCATGATATGTGGGACTTTTGGCAATAAGGGACTTAAGCAATAACGATATAAAGCATACCAAGAAAAATACTTGTGTTCAGTTTGTAAAAACTAGCATGTATCCCCCTCGCGAGGTTTATAAAACATTTAAATAAGTAAGGCGAGGCTATGAACTCACCTTAGTGGTATAGTGGTAAAAATATCGATACTCAGTTTGCAATAAGGGAACGGCTCTACACACAACCTAGATGATATATGGCAAGTTTTAGTGTTTGATAGTCTTAATGGTTTAATCGCGAGTAGTTTTTGAATACGTGAGTTGTTAATTTAATGATAGTAAAGTTTGTGGTTTTATAAAATATCGTAAGTTTAGTTAAGTTATATATATATATATATATATATATATATATATATATATATATATATATATATATATATACACACACGTAAAGTTTAATAATAATAATAATAATAATAATAATAATAATAATAATAATAATAATAATAATAATAGTTTGAAATAAAATGTAACGTCGTGAACGTGAAATCGTAAAATGAAAAGTAAAGATGAAAATATTAATTATATTATACGGCCCTTGTCTTTTCCAGATTTTTACACTTTTTACCCTAATGGTGTTAGCGTTACGTCGTAAGTCCAAAGTTAAATATTTTTACGTTTTACGTCCAAAACTTTATGATTTTAACATTTTTCATCCTAAAGTTTATAAAAGTTAGTTTTTCAGCCTCAAGTTTGTGAAATGACAATTTTTACCTAAAGTCTATAAAAGTGACACTTTTAACCCGAAAATTATAATTTTTGCAAATTTAGTCCAAAATTTACCAAATTCGAAACTTAACATTTTTATTTCTTAATTAAGCTAAAAAAGGCTTATTTAGTTCGTCAAAACTGCTTATTTTTCAAAAAAGCTTATTTATAGCTTATGGGCCTTTAACGAGAAATCTAAGGCCCGTTAAGCTTTTTAAATCCAAATGGGCTTACGAAAGTTTTGGGCTTGGTTTCGGGCTTATTTTAGGATGCTAAAAACATTATGAAACAGCTTATTTGGATTGCTTATCTCGTTAGCTTATTTTCAAAGGATTGGGCCTTAAGGCCCAATCCATATTCACTAGTTTTTCAGAAAAAGGTTTTAAGTCGCGATGCTTTGCATCATTTAAAGGGTCAAGACGTAATTTTTATTACCAACGTTATACACGAAAATGATAGGTTGTAAAGTGGTTAAATTGTTTGTGAAATAAAATCATGTGCTCGTTAAGTTAAATTTGAAGATATACGTTTGTTTCTTGGGTTGAATGGGTCGAACTTTTAAGTTAAAAAAACTTAGGAATATTTTTAAGGATTTCACGACTAGTTGTTACACGTTAGAAAGGTATCTAAAAATAGTTTATACGTAGCTTTTAAGATTCAAATCTTTATATAACTTGATTACTAAGGTAGTAAATATATAGGCGAAAGTATAATACGTAGGTGTCGTTTATTTAGATTAAGAGAGTTTTAGTGCAAGTGTTTGTGATTTATACAAAAAAAATCAAAGGTACGTTTTAAATAAAAATGGAAAAAGTTTGTGTGAGACTTACTACACCAAAATGGTGGGGTAAAACGAGACGTAGAGTCGAGGGGAAGTGAATACGAGAGTGTAGCGTGTATGTCGACTCAACCAAGGTTCACAAACAAAGACTTGTTTCTTCTAGACTCGATTTGAAAAACTTGTTCTTTTGCCAAAGCGTTTTGAAGTAGAACTAAAGCTAGGACTTAGTTTATTTTTGGAATTTGATTTGTATGAAGGTGGTAAACGAGTGCATGCATGCAAAGCGTATATATATGAAATCTAGTGTATCCTAGTGACTAAAACTTAATGAGATGGGATGGTTACTTGTACTCAAAAGTCATGAGAATGTGTAAGAAGTGCATGTTACTCAAGGTTTTTGTTTCTAGCATGTCGACATCTCTATTTTCAAAAGGAACGTGGGTTTTGAGATTATAAAATGGCATGGTACTTGTGAAATGGATTTTTAAAATGGTGTAGTACTTTCCTAGGTGTATAAAATATGTATGTGAGTGAGCATGAAATAGGGAAGTACTTGTTTGTTTAAAAACTTCATGTCGACACCCTTTTTATTTGTTAAACGATTTGCAAATCGTGCATGGCTTGGTGACAGACGATTAAGTGTAATATTTAAACATTAGATTGTGTTAGAAATGGTTTTAGGACTTCATAGAAACAAGCATGGTTCAAA
Source organism: Artemisia argyi (assembly GCA_030686995.1). Taxonomy (NCBI): domain Eukaryota; kingdom Viridiplantae; phylum Streptophyta; class Magnoliopsida; order Asterales; family Asteraceae; genus Artemisia; species Artemisia argyi. The sequence goes on from CM060679.1 coordinate 83,182,051, forward strand.
ACGGTTTAGTTTTGGATTAGTTGGAATTTTTATGAAATCGTTTTTGTATAAACGCTTTGCCTAGTAAAAACGTAGCTAAACTTGACGTGGGAAACTAAAAATCGGCACACTCAGGGTTGGTTAGGGGAGGAACGAGAATGTGGAAAAATATGTGTAGGTCGTGTGTATGATTTGGGCGTACGAGACTCATTTCTGGCTTGGTCTAGTCGATGGTTACGAAAATAAAAAGAAGAAAATGGGCTTGAATTGAGTGGGCCGTGAATAGTAACAGGCCAAAAGTTTTAGTTGGGCTTAGGATATAATTAAGGGTCCGGTTAATATAATTAGGATTAGTGAAAATAATTAATTTGTGATTAGTGAAATGTTTAGTAAATATTTAGTGAAACGTTTACGTGAGTCCGAGAGTGAATAGTGTTTTGTGAATAGTGTTTCGTGAATAGTAAAACTTTTGGAAAACATCTCAATATCACTAACTGACTCCAAAAACGATGAATAGTGAAATGATGAATAGTGTTTGGTGAATAGTAACCGATGAATAGTAAATTTGAAAAATGTCTCGAAAATGCAGGTTCGTAACGAATAAAAGAAAATTTTAATATTCTCGCGATTTTAGACTATAGTGGTACATGTGTGAGCATGGTACCAAGCAAAAAGAATCATGAATATCGTAGTGATTTTAAGTAACATAGCATATTTGACAAACAAAATATAAAAAAAAAAATTGTTATTGGTAAAAACGTTATTAATTAACGAATGATATATTAGTCTTTGATTTACTTTTACTATTTATAGGGAAATTTTACGGGAGATTACAAAATCACTCTATACTACACGTGACATAACACGCATCAGAACCTCTACAAGATCTAAGAGTGACGACACTTCTGATGGATATGCTGTTATTCAAGCTCAATTGAATAAACTTAGTAGAGATCTGAATAAGATGGATATGCTGCTATTCACTACACTAAAGATTGCCCATCAAAGAAAGAAGGAAAGACATTTAAAGAAGCAAACTACACCCAATTTAGCTAACCATTTCAAACATCAGGAAGGTATAGGGCAGCTGCTCCAGGATACTATCAAAGGGACACCGAAAATCTGTCATATCAAGAAAGGAGACAAACTTTGGATGAAGCCTTAAAGCAGATAATGGCTGATGCTGCTAAAAGACATGAAGAAAACAGTGCTTTGATCAAAGAAATATCATCTTCGACTGATGCTTCTATCAGAAATCAAGGAGCTTCGATCAAGGCATTGGAACTATAAATCAGTCAGATAAGTAAGGTACCTCAAGAAAGGGGATCTGAGGTTTACCAAGCTCAACTGAAACCAATCCTAGAGATCATGTCAAGGCAATCACCACTACTAAAGAAATTTTGCCTAATATGCTTTTTCCAAGAAGACTATTGGATGCTGCTAATGCTGAAAAGCCCAAATTTTTATTAACTCTTCAATCAGTTTAAGAAGATTGCTTAAAGAAAAGTCAAGGATTGAAGATGAGATAAAGGCTACTATGAAAGAAGAGTGCTCTGCAACCGATCACAAAGCTTTGCCTCACAAAGAGAAAGACCCAGGGACTTTTACCTTGCCATGTAATATTAATGATATGTCTTTCAATAATGCCTTAGCTGACTTAGGAGCTAGTGTTAGTGTGATGCCCTTTAAGACATTCACTACCTTAGGCTTAGGAAAATTAGCTCCCACTAAGTTACTTGTTGAATTGGCAGATACAACTGTAAACGACCCGTGGGTATAGCTAAAAATGTGCTTGTTAGGATTGAGAAATTCGTCTTCCCCGTATACTTTGTTATACTAGATATACCTGAGGATATCAAGATTCCCTTGATCCTTGGACGACCATTCTTGTCTACTTCTCATGCTAAAATAGATTTCTTTAAAAGGAAAATCTCTTTAAGATTAAGGGATGACAAACTAGTCTATAAGTGTGATAATCCTATTTAGAGCATCATTAGAAGTGTTTATGTGCTAGGATTAAGACAACGAATGGACCTCAACCTAGAAGCTAGGCTAATGGGTGAAACTTTAATCCAAAACAAATCACCTAACCCTGATTATGAAGGTTTTGAAGAGTTTATTTGTAACACCTCAACCCGACACGGGTCAAAATGCCACATTATGGTGTCCGTCAGAACAAACAACGCAAGCAAAAGACTTACAAACATAAAAGTTACAAAGGTATTTTAAGAAATAAATGAAATGCTAACTTTATACAAGATGAAATACAAATCCAAACTTAATCTAACTGAATCCAAAGCCAAGTCTAATCCAGAGCAAATGGTTATCTAATCATCAGGGTAGTCCAGTAAATGCTCTTATGCACTCTTCACTCAATCCCAACTTCCAACCTAAAACCTCCCGCAGGAAAAGAAATGCGGCTGAGCTTAAAAAACCCAGTGAACAGATATATAACAAAATGAATAATCGAAACGTATATAAGTATAAGGAAAGAAATCATAAGGTTCTGCTAAAATGAATATCATCTGTCAAATGAATAAGAGATCAACGATCAACTGAACAAATATCATAAGTCAACTGAATGATGCATCATAAAAAGATCAAGAGAAAGCATAATCAGATAATAATCAGAATCATAGAGCACATATCCAACAAAGACTTGTCTAACGAGATACTCGAATAGACACAAGGAAACATAAGAAAGCCACGAGCCGACCTAACGAGATACTCGAATAGGTCTCAAATCACATAATCATATATCCGTCAAATCATAAATGTACGGAGAGGGGAGACCTCTAAGTACCAGAAGTGAAAGGGGTACAAGGCACGTACAGCCAGTCACTAAGTCATATCATATCAAATCAAACACATATACCTAGGATGCATCCATACGCTCCCTGAAATTGAATACATATAAAAGTACAAGACTATGCATATATATAACATAATGGCGATAGTGATCACATATATCATATCATATCATAACAGAAGAGAATGCCGGGGATTAATCACACCACCCCAGATAGTGTCATTCCATTGGTGCCATCAATGACATGCCCATGGTACCTCCATGGATAGACTAAAAACTCGGGCATCAAAACAAAACATATCAACAAACAAGCAAAGCTATCCATAATCATAACAAAGATCCCAGAGCATAACAGAACAGAATCTCATATCAAAGAGATAGTAATTAGATCATCATAACAAAATGGATAGCAAACAGAATCCTATCAAAGGATAATATCAAACGGATCATCACAATATATCAAACAAAAGGGATCATAGCAAAGGCTCATCTCAAAAGGAATCATAGCAAAGTCAATGATCAAAGAGAATCATGAGAAGTCCCTACTAAAAATTGAAGAATATATGTTCCTTAAACCGTAAATGAAACCATATCAGAAACATACGGATCGAAAGTTACTCCTTCTTCAGCGAATCTACACGAATTAATGATCGTCTTATTACTCAATAACCACTTCATAAGTTAATACTGATTTTGGTACTTGTTGCTGTTCAGATTGATATATTTAGGGTTTCCTGCTATTTATAGCAATTTTCCAAATTTAGTAAATTTCCATATTTAGTAACCTTTCAAATTAAGTAACTTTCCGTAATTAATAAATTTCCCGAATTAGTCGCTTTCATAAATTTAGAGTTACTATTGATGTAGTAAAGTTAAAGGTTAAGTAACAACACTTCCATAGATTAGGGTTAAATATGTTAGTTTAGTAAAGTTTTAGGGTCATAAATGTAAATTATCAAAATTTAATATTTAAAAAATGTCAAATAATTGACTTTAGAGTTTATACTATAATTTATATCAACATGATAATTTTATAACTCCGTCGTTTCATAATTTATATAAATGTATACCCGACATCAATTTAGACCACGATGACCCAAAATTTCTAATAAACCATACATGACTCGTTATAAACTCGACACCGTTTCATGTTCACACATATATACCCGACATACATATATATATATATATATATATATATATATATATATATATATATATATATATATATATATATATATATATATATATATATTGAAACGTTCAAATGAGAAGCCTAAATTTTGTGAGAACGCGAGAAGCAATCATATCCACTCATTTTATCTTCCTTTAACTTTAATCTAATAGATAATATTAGTTAATCAACTTTTTGAAAATTTCTTTAAAAAATTTGAAAAATTTTTAAAAAAATTTCGAAAATTAAAAAAAAAATCGAAAAAAAAAATTCGAAAAAAATTTTTTTATAAAAAAATTTTTCGAATTATTGTTTTCAAAAAAAAAATCGAAAAACATTTTTTTTAGAAAAAAAAAAAATTTCGAAAAATTTTTTTCCGAATTTTTTTTCCAAAAATTTTTTTTTCGAAATTTTTTTTTCCGAATTTTTTTTCTGAAATTTTTTTTTATCAAATATGAAAAAAAATTTGGAAATTTTCACGAATTTTTTTTTTCACATGTGAAAAAAAATTCGTCACATGTGAAAAAAAATTCGTCGCATGTAAAAAAAAATTTCGTCACATGTGAAGAAAAAAAATTCCGTCACATGTGAAAAAAATTTTCGTCACATGTAAAAAAAAAATTGAAAATTTTCACAAAATTTTTTTGTCACGTGTGAGAAAAAAAATCGTCACATGTGAAAAAAAATTCCGTCACATGTGAAAAAAAATTTTCGTCACATGTGAAAAAAAATTTGGAAATTTTCACGAAATTTTTTTTGTCACGTGTGAAAAAAAAATCGTCATATGTGAAAAAAAAATTTCGTCGCATGTAAATTTTTTTTCGTCACATGTGAAAAAAATTCCGTCACATATGAAAAAAAAAAAATCGTCACATGTGAAGAAAAAAAAATCGAGAATTTTTCAAAAAAAATTTCAAAAATTTTTTGGAAATTTTTCAAAAATATTTTTGAAAATTTTTCTAAAAAATTTTCGAAAATTTTTTGAAAATTTTTCAAAAAAAATTTCGAAAATTTTTTGAAATTTTTCAAAAAAAAATAGTTAGCTAATAATAGCCATTAGATCAAAGTTTAAGGAGGATAAAATGAGTGGCTAGGATTAGTTCTCGCGTTCTCACAAAAATTAGATTTCTCACATGAATGGCCCCATATATATATATATATATATATATATATATATATATATATATATATATATATATATATATATACACACGCATTCGACACCATTCTCATGCAACTATATACTCTTACATTTCTGTACACATGCATAATCCAAACAAAACATGAGACACACCCAACTCGTACACATGCTTCTCCATTTACTCACATAAAACATCACTATAAATACTTATATATGTGCATAAGTACACACCCCTTTTATCCATAGGTTCTTATATGTCTGGTATAATTATATGTTGGTACTAAATACAGATTTACTTGACACAATAATACATACACAAATGTGTCACATTAGATTTCCAAACCCATGCACATTCTCGTTCACACACATACATATTTACACTTTTGTTAATCCCATGCACACTCTCAAAAACACGCACCTACACACGTTAAATTCTTGCTTAAAAACATTCACTACATACATGCATGCATTTCTCTTTTTAGTAGCTCGTATGTATAAGGTCATTTATATATAGACTAAGCATGTACCACTTCCTTCTTCCTCCTTCATTATATACTGATACTTAGTTTCCAATTAAACCATTATCATTTCTTGTTAGTACTTCATTTGTAAAGCTATTATGCATATTACAACCTTGACATTAGAAGCATGCATATCATGTCATCATATATTTATTTACGTTTTGTAAGAATTTACACGCTTTATCTTGCATTCAATATATCCATCTCGAATGGTGATTTAGTTTAAGATTATATCTATGTATTTTATCTAATAAATGGGAATACTGTACAAGCCCTATGATGAATGCCCTACAATCAATTCTCTGACGTGTCGCGCTTCCTATTGGATGTGTATTAATGGCGTACCAGTCCTCTTCTGCAGCAGTCTTCCACGGATCTTGATTTGGTAAGTAATAAATTCGAAAGTCTTGATTTGGTAAGTAATCGATTCGAAAGCTTATAATTGATTGAATGGTAAGATCCTCCTTCTTAATCAAGGTTAAAGATCCGAAGAAACAGCTATCCCATTCAAGAGCGTATCAATTACATATCACAATTAAATGAAAACGCGCTCAAAATTTTAAAAAGAGGAGCGCCCTATAGATTCATATAAATTTAATGAAAAAATGGTACACTCCTTCTTCAGCTATATTTGTAATCTCGATGTCATTTCTTTCAGTTTCAATTTTTTAATTGTTTTGATTTATTGCTTCTCCTGTTTGTTGTGATTTGAGAATGGATAATTATTAATATTTTTTTTATTTGTTAATGGTTGATGCAGGTGAAGAATAGCCAAAACATGGACCAGACATATCAAATAATCTGATAGCTCAAGTCGGTTTTTGTTCAAAGGTATTTCGGTGTCTTCATTGACAGCCTTCATTGACTATCCAAGTGTTTTTTTTTTTTTCCTTTTCGAATCAGGTTCTCAATTTTCTCCATATTTTTGTTATGATTTGATTTATCCTGTGTGTTTTTTTATTTAGATTTGATTGAAGAATTGATCAAATATGAGTTGCTTAATTGTATTTGGGATGGGAAGCATTTCGTGATCCTTTAGAGGCACATGGTCTTGCACACTTTCTTGGTATGTTATGGTCCTGTTATACATGTATCTGATAATTGCGCTATAGTGTGTTGTGTTATCTCGAAATATATGAATGTTAATGGAGATAAATAGACATTTGCTGTGGTACCATTTCAAATGATGTGCACCATTGTTTATCAAATGAGGCTACATCCGATCAACAATGTTCGACGCTGGATGGTTCCTTTATCAATCATAACGCTGCACAACCTGACAGGGATGAAACACAACCATCAATCAGAACTGCAGCACCAATGTGTTATAAGAGTGAGTGCTCTTATATTTTCATGTATGTGCTCACCACTAATACTTTACTTTATTATATCTGCATGGTTGGATATCCATGGTTACATACGTCTTATTCTTTTGTAGTTACATCTACTGGAAGAGGCAACAGACGAAGGCGCTCATGTTTGGCAACTGAGCATAGGTCGAATACACATTTAGGTATTGTGTCACTTACTCAATTTAGTTTCAGCAATAAAACTTTTGCATCCGCATCGTTGTACCTAAATTTTTTTTAAGGCTTTCCTGTTGTTGGCTTAGCAGAACCACATGCTACAGATGTGGGATGAGGGAAGACAGGTGATTCGGTTTCATCCACTCATCGGACCGGTTAGTTACTTCTGTTTAAACTATTCTTGGCTTTTATATAGAGCCACAAAACGTGTTTTTGAAAATTGGTATCTTTCTAATGGCTCAAAGAATGTAGAAATCTTAAAATGGTCTGTGCATTTTTTTAATGTGCTATAAGGGGTGGTTTATGCAAGTTTCATAATTGATCAAAAAATGTGACTTACCAATTCGGTACATAAGGATCGAGACCCATTGATCAGTCTAACTGCTTTCAAAAATTGAATTGAGTTTTGATTAATAAATTGAATCGATTTTTATGCTTCTTAATAAAGGGTGTTTGGAAACAATAGTTCAACTTAGGTGTCTAAATGAACAGTTTGGGAAGGTTGGGTAAAAATTAAAAACATGTCAAGTTGGGGTCACTAATATTGTTGAATACGATCTTAATGTTGTTGAATACAAAAATTGAATTAGATTAATTTTGTTCAGAAGATGATTGAATGTAAGTTTTGGATTCTTATAAGAAAACATGAAGATGATATGTATATTAAATGTCTATTTTTGAAATGTTGTGTTTATTGGTTTTTTTCATTGCGCCATTTCTGGGTAAGTGGCCAAGTGGAAAAACTATATTTGAAAAATCATGGGTTGAGATTAACGGGCAAAAAAATGTTCTAATTAGCCGCATTAAGGAGTACATTAGGTATAATTGGTTATTTTACTGATGCATTAGTTAATTGTGCCTTTGGTTAAACTAATAATACTGTAATTGTGATGGTATTGGATTTTGATTTGTCATTTCAGTATTGTCGATAAGGGGAACTTAATACCCTGCTTTGAGTTTTGTTATGAATTGCAAAGGTATAACAAATAAGTAAATGTATGTACCTTAAGTATCGAACAGATCCTATACATGAATTCAAGCTTCAGGTCAATGTGGAGTTTATAAATGAAGTATGTGTGGTGGTCTGTTATTCATCTTAAAGTGACCATTTTTCTGTTAGCTAAGGTAACCCCACAAACTATAACTAATTGTGCGCAATTTGTGTTTAGATTGGGTAAAAAATGTACCAATAAGGCATAGTTTTTGGAACCCTTTTTATCATACAGGTGAACAACTGAACCAGTAACTTATATCTCTTTCATGCAGGTTTGGGAAGTGGAAGGTTTGATAAAGTACGTACGTAAACTTCTTGGAGCCACAGATCCACAAATATCAGAATCGGAACCATCAGTCCATCATGTGTGATTTGGTTGTTTTTAAAAGGTACCACTTTTAGAAACTACCAGCTGTTTCCCTTCATGTTTTGCATAAGTAGAATAAAAATGTATAATATTCTTCATCCTGATAGACAGAGAAGAATGTACCAATATCAGTAAGAAATAATGGTCAAATCATCTTTAAATTTTGGGTGGGTCTTCATATGTTCAGGTTGCAGATAAGCAAAATTTTTATTAGTTTTACAAATAAATATTTATTTTATTACATCTTTAAATTTTTGCAAAATAATTAATCTTTTTGGATAATTTGTATGAGGTATTAGTGCATCTGAATACCATTGGGCATGACTTTCAAACTGTTTGAACCGTCTAATTGGTTTTCCTTTTACATAAATCTATTTGATCTAATATATGGGAATACTGTACAAGCCCTATGATGCACGCCCTGCAATCAATTCTCTGATGTGTCGCGCTTCCTATTGGCTGTGTATTAATGGCGTACAAGTCCTCTTCTGCAGCAGTCTTCCACGGATCTTGATTTGGTAAGTAATCAATTCGAAAGTCTTGATTTGGTAAGTAATCAATTCGAAAGTTTATAATTGATTGAATGGTACGCTCCTTCTTCTTAATCAAGGTTAAAGATCCGAAGAAACAGCTATCCCATTCAAGAGCGTATCAATTTCATATCACAATTAAATGAAAACGCGCTCAAAATTTTAAAAAGAGGAGCGCCCTATAGATTCATATAAATTTAATGAAAAAATGGTACGCTCCTTCTTCAAGTATATTTGTAATCTCGATGTCATTTCTTTCAGTTTCAATTTTTTAATTGTTTTGATTTATTGCTTCTCCTGTTTGTTGTGATTTAAGAATGGATAATTAATTAATATTTTTTTTATTTGTTAATGGTTGATGCAGGTGAAGAATAGCCAAAACATGGACCAGACATATCAAATAATCTGATAGCTCAAGTCGGTTTTTGTTCAAGGTATTTCAGTGTCTTCATTGACAGCCTTCATTGACTATCCAAGTTTTTTTTTTTTTTTTCCTTTTCTAATCAGGTTCTCAATTTTCTCCTTATTTTTGTTATGATTTGATTTATCCTGTGTGTTTTTATTTAATTTTGGCTGTAGAATTGATCAAATATGAGTTGCTTAATTGTATTTCGGATGGGAAGCTTTTCATGATCCTTTAGAGGCACATGGTCTTGCACACTTTCTTGGTATGTTATGGTCCTGTTATACATGTATCTGATAATTGCGCTATAGCGTGTTGTGTTATCTCGAAATATATGAATGTTAATGGAGATAAATAGACATTTGTTGAGGTACCATTTCAAATGATGTGCACCATTGTTTATCAAATGATGCTACATCCGATCAATAATGTTCGACGTTGGATGGTTCCTTTATCAATCATAACGCTGCACAACCTGACAGGGATGAAACACAACCATCAATCAGAACTGCAGCACCATTGTGTTATAAGCAGGCCCGGATTTGGGCATGTGCAAGGTGTGCAATGGCACAGGGCCTCCCTTTTTAGGGGGCTTCCAATTTTTTAACAATTAAGTTGTATTAAACTCGTTTTTGGATGATTTTATCTTATTAACTGGTGTTTTATGATGGAAATTCTACGTGTTATATGAATATTCATTGATCAATGAAGGAACAAAGAAAAATAAAACTTGTAGGTGTCCTTTAATGGCGAATGACGAGGTAGTAAGAACTGATGGAGAAGACAACCTAAATGGGTTTTGCTTGTGGGGCCTCTATTTGTTTTTTTAACTCTATTACTGCGTATTATTTAAAAAAAAAAAAAAAAAAAAAAAAAACTTCACTTTAAACCTTTGACCTTTTATAACTATTAATTTCAACCCTCCTGTTAAATATGTTAAATATGTGAATTAGCTAAATCTTTTGTAAGAAATTATGACCGAACCACAATGATATTTAACATAAACTTCGCACTTTTTAAAATACCATTTTGAATATGTGATATTTATAGTTTAAAAACAAATGAACAAATTACTACTGCTATTTTAAGATATAATGTAAAATCGAAATAATATTAGCCATTCCTAATAAATTGTTAAACTTTTTGTAATTTAGTGTTTATTTTAAATTTTTGCACAGGGCCTCCGAAATTTACGGGACGGCCCTGGTTATAAGAGTGAGTGCTATTATATTTTCATGTCTGTGCTCACCACTAATACTTTACTTTATTATATCCACATGGTTGGATATCCATAGTTACAGATGTCTTATTCTTTTGTAGTTACATCTACTAGAAGAGGCAACAGACGAAGGCGCTCATGTTTGGCAATTGAGCATAGGTCGAATACACATTAAGGTATTGTGTCACTTACTCAGTATAGTTTGAGCAATAAAACTTTTGCATCCGCATCGTTGTACCTAAAGTTTTTTAAAGGCTTTCTTGTTGTTGGCTTAGCAGAACCACGTGCTACAGATGTGGGATGAGGGAAGACAGGTGATCCGGTTTCATCCACTCATCGGTCCGGTTAGTTACTTCTGTTTAAATTATTCTTGGCTTTTATATAGAGCCACAAAAGGTGTTTTTGAAAATTGATATCTTTCTAATGGCTCAAAGAATGTAGATATCTTAATATGGTGTGCGTAACATTTTTTTAAGGTGCTATAAGGGGTGGTTTATGCAGGTTTCATAATTGATCAAAAAATGTGACTTACCAATTCGGTACATAAGGATCGAGACCCATTGATCAGTCTACCTGCTTTCAAAAATTGAATTGAGTTTTGATTAATAAATTGAATTGATTTTTATGCTTCATAATAAAGGGTGTTTGGAAACAATAGTTCAACTTAGGTGTCTAAATGAACGGTTTGGGAAGGTTGGGTAAAAATTAAAAACATGTCAAGTTGGGGTCACTAATGTTGTTGAATACAAAAATTGAATTAGATTAATGTTGTTCAGAAGATGATTGAATGTAAGTTTTGGATTCTTATAAGAAAACATGAAGATGATATGTATATTAAATGTCTATTTTTGAAATGTTGTGTTTATTGGTTTTTTTCTTTGCGCCATTTCTGGGTAAGTGGCCAAGTGGAAAAACTATATTTGAGAAAACATGGGTTGAGATTAACGGGCAAAAAAATGTTCTAATTAGCCGCATTAAGGAGTACATTAGGTATAATTGGTTATTTTACCGATGCATTAGTTAATTGTGCATTTGGTTAAATTATTAATACTGTAATTGTGATTGTATTGGATTTTGATTTGTCATTTCAGTATTGTGGATAAGGGGAACTTAATACCCTACTTCGAGTTTTGTTATGAATTGCAAAGGTATAACAAATAAGTAAATGTATGTACCTTAAGTATCGAACAGATCCTATACATGAATTCAAGCTTCAGGTCAATGTCGAGTTTATAAATGAAGTAGGTGTGGTGGTCTGTTATTCATCTTAAAGTGACCATTTTTCTGTTAGCTAAGGTAACCCCACAAACTATAACTAATTGAGCGCAATTTGTGTTTAGATTGGGTAAAAAATGTACCAATAAGGCATAGTTTTTGGAACCCTTTTTATCATAAAGGTGAACAACTGAACCAGTAACTTATATCTCTTTCATGCAGGTTTGGGAAGTGGAAGGTGTGATAAAGTACGTACGTAAACTTCTTGGAGCCACAGATCCACAAATATCAGAATCGGAACCATCAGTCCATCATGTGTGATTTGGTTGTTTTTAAAAGGTACCACTTTTAGAAACTACTAGCTGTTTCCCTTCATGTTTTGCATAAGTAGAATAAAAATGTATAATATTCTTCATCCTGATAGACAGAGAAGAATGTACCAATATCAGTAAGAAATAATGGTCAAATCATCTTTAAATTTTGGGTGGGTCTTCATATGTTCAGGTTGCAGATAAGCAAAATTTTTATTAGTTTTACAAATAAATATTTATTTTATTACATCTTTAACTTTTTGCAAAATAATTAACCTTTTTGGATAATTTGTATGAGGTATTAGTGCATCTGAATACCATTGGGCATGACTTTCAAACTGTTTGACCCGTCTAATTGGTTTTCCTTTTATATAAATCTATTTGATCTAATATATGGGAATACTGTACAAGCCCTATGATGCACGCCCTGCAATCAATTCTCTGATGTGTCGCGCTTCCTATTGGCTGTGTATTAATGGCGTACAAGTCCTCTTCTGCAGCAGTCTTCCACGGATCTTGATTTGGTAAGTAATCAATTCGAAAGTTTATAATTGATTGAATGGTACGCTCCTCCTTCTTAATCAAGGTTAAAGATCCGAAGAAACAGCTATCCCATTCAAGAGCGTATCAATTTCATATCACAATTAAATGAAAACGCGCTCAAAATTTTAAAAAGAGGAGCGCCCTATAGATTCATATAAATTTAATGAAAAAATGGTACGCTCCTTCTTCAAGTATATTTGTAATCTCGATGTCATTTCTTTCAGTTTCAATTTTTTAATTGTTTTGATTTATTGCTTCTCCTGTTTGTTGTGATTTGAGAATGGATAAGTAATTAATATTTTTTTTTATTTGTTAATGGTTGATGCAGGTGAAGAATAGCCAAAACATGGACCAGACATATCAAATAATCTGATAGCTCAAACATATCAAATAATCTGATAGCTCAAGTCGGTTTTTGTTCAAGGTATTTCAGTGTCTTCATTGACTATCCAAGTTTTTTTTTTTTTTTTTTTTTTTTTTCCTTTTCTAATCAGGTTCTCAATTTTCTCCTTATTTTTGTTATGATTTGATTTATCCTGTGTGTTTTTATTTAATTTTGGCTGTAGAATTGATCAAATATGAGTTGCTTAATTGTATTTCGGATGGGAAGCTTTTCATGATCCTTTAGAGGCACATGATCTTGCACACTTTCTTGGTATGTTATGGTCCTGTTATACATGTATCTGATAATTGCGCTATAGCGTGTTGTGTTATCTCGAAATATATGAATGTTAATGGAGATAAATAGACATTTGTTGAGGTACCATTTCAAATGATGTGCACCATTGTTTATCAAATGATGCTACATCCGATCAATAACGTTCGACGTTGGATGGTTCCTTTATCAATCATAACGCTGCACAACCTGACAGGGATGAAACACAACCATCAATCAGAACTGCAGCACCATTGTGTTATAAGCAGGCCCGGATTTGGGTATGTGCAAGGTGTGCAATGGCACAGGGCCTCCCTTTTTAGGGGGCTTCCAATTTTTTAACCATTAAGTTGTATTAAACTCGTTTTTGGATGATTTTATCTTATTAACTGGTGTTTTATGATGGAAATTCTACGTGTTATATGAATATTCATTGATCAATGAAGGAACAAAGAAAAATAAAACTTGTAGGTGTCCTTTAATGGCGAATGACGAGGTAGTAAGAACTGATGGAGAAGACAACCTAAATGGGTTTTGCTTGTGGGGCCTCTATTTGTTTTTTTAACTCTATTACTGCGTATTATTTAAAAAAAAGTTCACTTTAAACCTTTGACCTTTTATAACTATTAATTTCAACCCTCCTGTTAAATATGTTAAATATGTGAATTAGTTAAATCTTTTGTAGGAAATTAAGACCAAACCACAATGATATTTAACATAAACTTCGCACTTTTTAAAATACCATTTTGAATATGTGATATTTATAGTTTAAAAACAAATGAACAAATTACTACTGCTATTTTAAGATATAATGTAAAATCGAAATAACATTAGCCATTCCTAATAAATAGTTAAACTTTTTGTAATTTAGTGTTTATTTTAAATTTTCGCACAGGGCCTCCGAAATTTACAGGACGGCCCTGGTTATAAGAGTGAGTGCTATTATATTTTCATGTCTGTGCTCACCACTAATACTTTACTTTATTATATCCACATGGTTGGATATCCACGGTTACATATGTCTTATTCTTTTGTAGTTACATCTACTAGAAGAGGCAACAGACGAAGGCGCTCATGTTTGGCAATTGAGCATAGGTCGAATACACATTAAGGTATTGTGTCACTTACTCAGTTTAGTTTGAGCAATAAAACTTTTGCATCCGCATCGTTGTACCTAAAGTTTTTTAAAGGCTTTCCTGTTGTTGGCTTAGCAGAACCACGTGCTACAGATGTGGGATGAGGGAAGACAGGTGATTCGGTTTCATCCACTCATCGGTCCGGTTAGTTACTTCTGTTTAAATTATTCTTGGCTTTTATATAGAGCCACAAAAGGTGTTTTTGAAAATTGATATCTTTCTAATGGCTCAAAGAATGTAGATATCTTAATATGGTGTGCGTAACATTTTTTTAAGGTGCTATAAGGGGTGGTTTATGCAGGTTTCATAATTGATCAAAAAATGTGACTTACCAATTCGGTACATAAGGATCGAGACCCATTGATCAGTCTACCTGCTTTCAAAAATTGAATTGAGTTTTGATTAATAAATTGAATTGATTTTTATGCTTCATAATAAAGGGTGTTTGGAAACAATAGTTCAACTTAGGTGTCTAAATGAACGGTTTGGGAAGGTTGGGTAAAAATTAAAAACATGTCAAGTTGGGGTCACTAATGTTGTTGAATATGATCTTAATGTTGTTGAATACAAAAATTGAATTAGATTAATGTTGTTCAGAAGATGATTGAATGTAAGTTTTGGATTCTTATAAGAAAACATGAAGATGATATGTATATTAAATGTCTATTTTTGAAATCTTGTGTTTATTGGTTTTTTTCTTTGCGCCATTTCTGGGTAAGTGGCCAAGTGGAAAAACTATATTTGAGAAAACATGGGTTGAGATTAACGGGCAAAAAAATATTCTAATTAGCCGCATTAATGAGTACATTAGGTATAATTGGTTATTTTACCGATGCATTAGTTAATTGTGCATTTGGTTAAATTATTAATATTGTAATTGTGATTGTATTGGATTTTGATTTGTCATTTCAGTATTGTGGATAAGGGGAACTTAATACCCTACTTCGAGTTTTGTTATGAATTGCAAAGGTATAACAAATAAGTAAATGTATGTACCTTAAGTATCGAACAGATCCTATACATGAATTCAAGCTTCAAGTCAATGTCGAGTTTATAAATGAAGTAGGTGTGGTGGTCTGTTATTCATCTTAAAGTGACCATTTTTCTGTTAGCTAAGGTAACCCCACAAACTATAACTAATTGAGCGCAATTTGTGTTTAGATTGGGTAATAAATGTACCAATAAGGCATAGTTTTTGGAACCCTTTTTATCATACAGGTGAACAACTGAACCAGTAACTTATATCTCTTTCATGCAGGTTTGGGAAGTAGAAGGTTTGATTAAGTACGTACGTAAACTTCTTGGAGCCACAGATCCACAAATATCAGAACCGGAACCATTAGTCCATCATGGGTGATTTGGTTGTTTTTAAAAGGTACCACTCTTAAAAACTACCAGCTGTTTCCCTTCATGTTTTGCATCAGTAGAATAAAAATGTATAAAGTTCTTCATCCTGATAGACAGAGAAGAATGTACCAATATCTGTAAGAACTAACGGTCAAATCATCTTCAAATTTTGGGTGGGTCTTCATAAGTTCATGTTTCAGAAAAGCACAATTCATATTAGTTTTATAAATAAATATTTATTTTATTACATCTCTAAATTTTTGCAAAATAATTAACCTTTTTGGATAATTTGTATGAGGTATTAGTGCATCTGAATACCGTTGGGCACGACTATCAAACTGTTTGACTCATCTAATTGGTTTTCCTTTTTCATAAATCTATTTTATCTAATAAATGGGAATACTGTATAAGCCCTATGATGCACGCCCTGCAGTCAATTCTCTGATGTGTCACGCTTCCTATTGGTTGTGTATTAATGGCTTACAAGTCCTCTTTTGCAGCAGTCTTCCACGGATCTTGATTTAGTAAGTAATCAATTAGAAAGTCTTGATTTGCTAAGTAATCAATTCGAAAGTTTATAATTGATTGAATGGTACGCTCCTCCTTCTTAATCAAGGTTAAAGATCCGAAGAAACAGCTATCCCATTCAAGAGCGTATCAATTTCATATCAGAATTAAATGAAAACGCGCTCAAAATTTTAAAAAGAGGAGCGCCCTATAGATTCATATAAATTTAATGAAAAAATGGTACGCTCCTTCTTCAACTATATTTGTAATCTTGATGTCATTTCTTTCAGTTTCAATTTTTGAATTGTTTTGATTTATTGCTTCTCCTGTTTGTTGTGATTTGAGAATGGATAATTAATTAATATTTTTTTTTATTTGTTAATGGTTGATGCAGGTGAAGAATAGCTAAAACATGGACCAGACATATCAAATAATCTGATAGCTCAAGTCGGTTTTTGTTCAAATGTATTTCGGTGTCTTCATTGACAGCCTTCATTGTCTATCCAAGTATTTTTTTCCCCTTTTCTAATCAGCTTCTCAATTGTCTCCTTATTTTTTTTTTATGATTTGATTTACCCTGTGTGTTTTTTTATTTAATTTTGGCTATAGAATTGATCAAATATGAGTTGCTTAATTGTATTTGGGATGGGAAGCTTTTCGTGATCCTTTAGAGGCACATGGTCTTGCACACTTTCTTGGTATGTTATGGTCCTGTTATACATGTATCTGACAATTGCGCTATAGCGTGTTGTGTTATCTCGAAATATATGAATGTTAATGTAGATAAATAGACATTTGTTGTGGTACCATTTCAAATGATGTGCACCATTGTTTATCAAATGATGCTAAATCCGATCAATAATGTTCGACGCTGGATGGTTCCTTTAACAATCATAACGCTGGACAACCTGACAGGGATGAAACACAACCATCAATCAGAACTGCAGCACCAATGTGTTATAAGAGTGAGTGCTCTTATATTTTCATGTCTGTGCTCACCACTAATACTTTACTTTATTATATCCACATGGTTGGATATCCATGGTTACATATGTCTTATTCTTTTGTAGTTACATCTACTGGAAGAGGCAACAGACGAAGGCGCTCATGTTTGGCAACTGAGCATAGGTCGAATACACATTCAGGTATTGTGTCACTTACTCAGTTTAGTTTCAGCAATACCTAAATTTTTTTAAAGGCTTTCCTGTTGTTGGCATAGCAGAACCACGTGTTACACATGTGGGATGAGGGAATACAGGTGATCCGGTTTCATCCACTCATTGGACCGGTTAGTTACTTCTGTTTAAATTATTCTTGGCTTTTATATAGAGCCACAAAAGGTGTTTTTGAAATTTGGTATCTTTCTAATGGCTCAAAGAATGTAGAAATCTTAAAATGGTGTGTGTAACATTTTTTTAAGGTGCTATAAGGGATGGTTTATGCAGGTTTCATAATTGATCAAAAAATGTGACTTACCAATTCGGTACATAAGGATCGAGACCCATTGATCAGTCTACCTGCTTTCAAAAATTGAATTGAGTTATGATTAATAAATTGAATTGATTTTTATGCTTCATAATAAAGGGTGTTTGGAAACAATAGTTCAACTTAGGTGTCTAAATGAACGGTTTGGGAAGGTTGGGTACAAATAAAAAACAGGTCAAGTTGGGGTCACTAATGTTGTTGAATACGATCTTAATGTTGCTGAATACAAAAATTGAATTAGATTAATGTTGTTCAGAAGATGATTGAATGTAAGTTTTGGATTCTTATAAGAAAACATGAAGATGATATGTATATTAAATGTCTATTTTTGAAATGTTGTGTTTATTGGTTTTTTTCTTTGCGCCATTTCTGGGTAAGTGGCCAAGTGGAAAAACTATATTTGAGAAAACATGGGTTGAGATTAACGGGCACAAAAATGTTCTAATTATCCGCATTAAGGAGTACATTAGGTATAATTGGTTATTTTACTGATGCATTAGTTAATTGTGCATTTGGTTAAATTAGTAATACTGTAATTGTGATGGTATTGGATTTTGATTTGTCATTTCAGTATTGTGGATAAGGGGAACTTAATACCCTGCTTTGAGTTTTGCTATGAATTGCAAAGGTATAACAAATAAGTAAATGTATGTACCTTAAATATCGAACAGATCCTATACATGAATTCAAGCTTCGGGTTAATGTTGAGTTTATAAATGAAGTAGGTGTGGTGGTCTGTTATTCATCTTAAAGTTACCAATTTTCTGTTAGCTAAGGTAACCCCACAAACTATAACTAATTGAGCACAATTTGTGTTTAGATTGGGTAAAAAATGTACCAATAAGACATAGTTTTTGGAACCCTTTTTATCATACAGGTGAACAACGGAACTAGTAACTTATATCTCTTTCATGCATGTTTGGGAAGTAGAAGGTTTGATTAAGTACGTACGTAAACTTCTTGGAGCCACAGATCCACAAATATCAGAACCGGAACCATGAGTCCATCATGGATGATTTGGTTGTTTTTAAAAGGTACCACTCTTAAAAACTACCAGCTTTTTCCCTTCATGTTTTGCATAAGTAGAATAAAAATGTATAATGTTCTTCATCCTGATAGACAGAGAAGAATGTACCAATATCAGTAAGAACTAACGGTCAAATCATCTTTAAATTTTTGGTGGGTCTTCATAAGTTCAGGTTGCAGATAAGCACAATTTTTATTAGTTTTACAAATAAATATTTATTTTATTACATCTTTAAATTTTTGCAAAATAATTAACCTTTTTGGATAATTTGTATGGGGTATTAGTGCATCTGAATACCATTGGGCATGACTTTCAAACTGTTGACCCGTTTAATTGGTTTTCCTTTTACATAAATTTTGTAGGTTAACTTAATGGGTCACTTTTAAGACCGTTGCATATCGCAAGGTGTGATCTCTGTGGTGCTTTTAGGACTGTTGCATATCGCAAGGTGTGATCTCTATGGCGGTGACTGAAAAATTCTTTTTCATATTTCATTTGTTGATAATTTTTATCCTCCTTTTAGTCATGTTGGAATAGAAATCAGAAGACTTTTTGACAAAAAAAGAGCACCCCATCTGGAAGTAAGGTCAGTTAGCAATCACCTTAACAAACATTGATGGATTCCCTCACTGTTTAAAGGTCGGTTTGGTATTTCTTTTGTTTATAATATATCTTGGTCTGTAATAAATTTGCACATCATTACTCATATGAATGTGTTTTTAGATATTATCCTGGGAGTTCTGTTCACATTCCGCGTAGATTAGTTGCACCACAGGTACATATTTTTATTTTATATACAATAATGGTTGAATTCATAAATTTATTATTTGTTTTCTAAATCTGTTTTTTTTTTCAGGTGAATCGGCTGTTACAAGTAGCACATAAATGCCAATCTACAATAGCCGAAACTGGTTATGATGGTGTCTCTCAGCAAGACTTGCAAACAAACAGCAATTTGTGAGTTTGAATCATTTGTATCTATGCCCCTGGATTATGTTATAAAATATGAACTGACCGAGTGTGATTATTGGTTGCAATATCATGCCAGTTTCTTCTGTGAATGGGTTACTTTGGGTTATGCTTTATCTCTATTGGCTCAACAACTAAAAACAAATAAAAAACTACGATAAACGAGAAACTATGTCAAATGGGTCAAACGTCACTCGGTGTATATTTGATTCATAAACCTTCCAAACTTTAATTTACAGAAAGCTAGATTAGTCTGGATTTAATAATACTAACCCTTTTGGGTCAACCCAACCTATTCTGGCCCTTTTTTTACTGCTACCAAACTCATTGTAACCTGTTACGTGATAAACCCATTTGTCTACTCGAGTCGTGATTAGAGATCTTGACATTATGACATATGTTGTAACTGATTGTTCGATTGTGTGCCTCAGGGTAGTTACCCCTGGACGACAGCTTGCGAGGAGCTTAGAGTTACAATCATTGAATTAGTTGGGATTTTCTAAAAGATACGTTAGGTGCTTTCAGGTAAATGTTCTTTGTTGACTTTTATTGTTATTAGTCATTTTTTGTATATTTTTGTAGCTTTAATAGTGAATAATTTGCAACCATAACTTGTGTTGTCAATAGCATGAAAGACTTGATAGATTTCTGCCGAGACACTAAAGCTGGTCCTATTGGTAATAATTAGAAGCTATAATTCAATTGAGGTTTAGTAATTCTACGAATAGTTTGTTGTACACGGTTTTACTCAAATGATCTCATTTACAGAGGGATTGAAGACCTTTCCCCGGCAAACAAGCTCAGCCAAATCACAAATGCAGAAGATGAAGGAAATGGAACAGATGTCCAGCAATCCAGGTCTTCCAACAGACCAAAACATGCTCAATAAGTTGGTGTCTACGAATCCAGGTCTCACCTCTCCATTGAACAACAATAGTCATCTTATGGATGTTGGTCGAGGTACTCCTCTAAATGGTTCGCCATATGCTGCATTGCACTATCTAACTACCAAAACATGCTGATGAGACAGAACTCTATGAATTCAAATTCCCAACAAGAAGCTTCTTCTTCTTTCAATAACTCTAACCATAATGGATACCCGTTCCAAGGTTTCATTAGCCGATTTTCAAACTCACATCTTCTCCAACAGATACTTATGTTTCAGGCTCAACAGAAATAGCAGGGTGGTAATCAGGCAATGCAACAACACATGTTTCAGCAGCCATAAAGCGCGAACAGAGATCCGTGATACGAAAACCAAAATAAACTTCTTCAAGATATGAGTAATGGTGGTGGTGGTGGTAGTAGTAGTGCGCCACCCCGCTTTGATCTCTGGGCAGAGCACGGCTAGCGGGAGTATGGGTGGTACGGAAGGGTTAAGATACGGGATTTCATTTTCATGATCAGGGACTTCACCACGACCACCAACTGTGCCAATGAGAAGAAATAGTTTCAAATGTGCTTCATTGATTGACTCATCTGCGGGTGGTGGGACTAACAACATAGGTGTCGGGAATCAAAAGGTAACAACTACTGATTCACCACAATTGTGTGATGCCATTGTTGGGGATATAGCAAGTGAGTTTACGGGGAATGGGTTTTTTGATATCGATGAGTTGGAGAGTTATAATTTGAAGGCATAAAACTTAAAATCTATTTACAGTTGTGTTGAATCATCTTCATCATACCTTGACATTGTTTCTTTTTCTATGGTTAGTATTTTTAACAATCCTCCATTAATACTAATTCTGGAATATATGCCACAAATGTTTAACATCAACTTAAATATCCCAAGAAAAAAGAATAGTTTTAAGATAAATCATGTTAGGTATAAATGGTGAATGTGTATAGAAAATCACAAAAGTTTTCATGTATTTCATATTTTGTTGCGTACATCAAGAGCTTAAGATTTTTACTTTGTTGGTATTTCACGAACAAAGACGCGAAGCAGATCGCAAAAAGAGCTATATATGTATAAGATTGGTTCAACACAACTTACTGTAGGGGTTTGTTAAGTAGACTTGGTGGTTTTGTCTAATAACAGTCTTGGTTACGGTCAAAAAAATGGTTTAACTTTTTGTGAATATGCAAAGAATTGGCGGTTTACGCAAAGGTTGCATCAATACATGGTAAACACCTAGAATGAAATGGGTTGTAGGAGCGATTAAGTGATTTTAAATATAAGCGTAATATATTTAACTGCAATTAAAGAGGTTGTAGAATTGCTTTAGTGATTTTGAATATAAGCGTAAAATATAACTGTAATGAAACGGGTTGTGGAGTGATTAAGTGATTTTGAATATAAGCGTAAGATTTTCAACTACAATAACTTGATGGAAAGTGATTTAGAAGGTATGTCATGTCTCTTTTATCTTCATGCATCAATACATGGTAAACACCTAAAATGAAACGGGTTGTAGGAGATGGTAAACAAATAAAATGTAACAGGTTGTAGGAGTGATTAAGTGATTTGGAATATAAGTGTAATATATTTTAACTACAATTAAACAGTTTGTGTAAGTGCTTAAGTGATTTTGAATATAAGCGTAAGATATTTAAATGTAATGAAGCGGGTTGTAGGAGTGATTAGTGGTATATTCATCTGCAATAGCTTGATGGAAAGTAATTTAGAAAGCATGCCATGTCTCTTTTATCTTCATGCATCAATACATGGTCAACACCTAAATGAAACGGGTTGTAGGAGATGGTAAACACCTAAATGAAATGGGTTGTAGGAGTGATTAAGTGAATTAGAAGGTATGCCATGTCTCTTTTATCTTCATGCATCAATACATGGTAAAAACCTATAATGAAATGGATTGTCTGAGATGGTAAACACCTAAAATGAAACAGGTTGTAAGAGTGATTAAGTGATTCTGAATATAAGTGTAAGATATTTAACTGCAATTAAACATGTTGTATGAGTGCTTAAGTAATTTTGAATATAAGCGTAAGATATTTAACCTTAATGAAATGGGTTTTAGGAGTGATTAAGTGGTTTTGAATATAAGCGTAAGATATTTAAGTGAAATTAAACAGTTTTAGGAGTGCTTAAGTGATTTTGAATGTAAGCGTAATTGATTTTGAACAAACTTACACGTTGGTTGTAAATCGATAGGCGATCACACACATATTTTGCTACTAAAAAAAAGTTTTGGAGACACGAAGGTTGGACGTTTGTTTGTGTAATTGTAACATAATCCATTTCTTATATTATAATGGCCAAATTGTCTCATTCTTTGATTCATATTTTAAATAGAACAAATTGACTTTAATAGTTTTTCTTATCTTCTCATTTCTATATCTCTTTAAAAAAATTACCCGGTGTCAATGGGTCTATAAGCTAGTACTACATATAATGCATGAACCACTCTCTTTCCAAAATTTTCAGATTTACAAAAAATAATGCATGGTTTACAACACTTTAATGCACCCAATTTTCAGAATTACAACAAAGTAAGCATATTGTACAACAAAAAACAGCATGGTGTTATTTTAAGACCAAAATTCTACCGAACAACATTAATGCTATTAAAAACACCCCTTCACCAAAAATTACAACCATTTAAGCACAATTTACAATAGTTTTTAAGTAAATACAAGTCATAAAATACAAAGCACAAGTATGTAAAGCACAATAATTTTAAGGTCAACAATCTATTCAACACATATAATTAATACACTAATTAATTCACCCCTTCACCAAAATATACAATCATTTAACCATAATGTACAAGCTCATTAAGCTACTAAGCCAAGTACTTAAAAATAAAGCCATTAGGCTGGGCACAGTGGTCGGTCGACCGGGCCGGTCGCCCCTGCGCTGACCGAGTCGCCACCACTGCAACCACAAGATCGATGAAGGTCGGACGGCTCCAAAATTCACAAACTAGTCACCCCCTCGACCGATTAATGCATTCCACAAAAGAAGGAAAAAAATGTACCGTTATATATCAAAATAAAAATGAAGATGAAACGAAAGAAGAAAAGAACAATCATCAATCAAGCCAAAATAAACATCAAACTTATTCCATCTATGGTCCACGAACAGAAAGTATACAGTAACAATAAAACCCAACATTTACATCTACCTCAATTCTAACCCCATCTCAAAACCACCATCACGGTCAACACAACATAAAACCTTAGAGAGAGTTTTCATTTGATATTCAAAAAATGGGTCTGATTTTCTTGCAAACATAGATTGTTGGTTATGTTCGGTTATCGAGATAAGAAAGAAAGGAAGAGTACGTGATGTTTGTGTGGCTGCAAATCATGGCTGCGTATTTTTGTGAGAGAAATTAGGGAATAATGTTCGTTAGGATTGAAAATGATCTAAACTAGGTCTAGGGGTGAGGGATGATTCTTTTTTGTATTTTTATATTTTTTTTGGAAAGCAAGTAAAATTCTCGGGTTTTGGAAGAGTGGGTGGAATTAATTGCTAGTCAACTAACCCAAATACTACAAATACAAATAAAAATAAAATAACTGAATAAATGTGAGACTTCTAATATGGAGACAAACGTGTTTACTTAGGTTTCACTACTCCCTAGTTATCTTTTACTGATTGATAGGCTTGTTACAATTGCGTGGATGCCGGGTTGTATTCTTTAATACCATTCGTGGGCCTGTGTACAATCTTCCCCAACTCTATAAGCTCTTATCTCCTCCTAAGACGACACTTTAAGCGCCCAATCCTAGGGATTATAAACAGTGGCTCATGCACTAAATACAACCAAATAACCGTAGTACACATCTGATTCATGTTTCTTAAGACGTTCAAGCATATTACCATTAGAGTATTGCCAGTTTTCTAAAGCCTAACATCGATAAACATCCACCCAAAACAGTTAATAACAAACCATTGAATAAATAATCAATAACTAGGTTTCATTGGACCTAAGCAAACACAAACAAACCTAGCCTAGCATGTTAAAAGAAAGACAAGCATAAGATAAAATCAAACACCACATAGACATATTGAATGATTGATAGATTACCTATCTTCAATTAATCATGAAAGAAAAGAGGCTTTGAAACCTCAAAATAGCTGCAAAAGTCAACTAGGGTTCGTACCCTAAGTTCCTACCAAAAGTCCTCCCTTAATGAATGAAAAATAGAAAAGTATATATAGATTTTACAACTTAACGGCGTCACCTTTTAGGATGTGACGCGTCATCTCGCCGTGTTAGGGTTTCTTGATTGCCTAGATCTACTCTTGACGCCGTCTGGTTGGAAAGTGTTCTGGGACGTCTCTCGTTAACTTAAAACGTGACCACCTTGGTAAAATAACACGTGACGCCGTCACGTATGAATGCCTCAAAATCTTTCTGGCCCGTCAAGTGTAAAGTAAATGCCCACCTCTTTATCAACAAGTGACGGCGTCACCTTGTAACTTTTGACGCCGTCAGGTACTATTCCAGCTTGAATTCTTGACTTTGTCATTTTCTTCACTTTTATGTTTCAAAACGTCCAAAATGCTATGTTTTCCAAAATTCCTCTCAAAAGTACCTAAAATGACAAAAGGAACAATTTAAGGTAATATTTGATCATATTATTACGACTTAAGGCTTAAATGACCCCTTAAAAGCGTAACACTTTTCGTCTCATCAAATACCCTTACACTTGAGATTTGATTGTCCTCAAGCAAATGCTCTTTTATTCTAATCAAAATACAGGATAGCATTTAACATTAATATAAAAGTAATTACAACACAAATGATCGTTCCACCTTAATCAAAATAAGCACGAAAATCATACACTAGCACCTCACAAATAGTGTTTGGATACTCCCATCTCTCGGGTGTTATAAACCTATATATAACTAATGGAAATGGAAAAATATCACGCACTACCTGTCATAGCAAATAGATTACCATAGGCTTGGGAAAGGATCAAAAACCTCCTCCACTAGGCGTAAGCACCTAAGATAAACTATCAAATAGGGCTTTTCAAGGGTTATAATGTTAGGTGTAGGGATATGGAAAACACGGTTTGTTGGATAAAGGATATTTTACTGGTGGCAAGTTAATCATCTAGGTCAATCACATGTACAATGCGGTGTTAATAAGCCAAGACTCGACTCGACTTAAGCTAATCATAAACATAAACATAAACATAAATAAAAGAAACGGGATGGTAGTCTGTATGTTTTTCTCTTTTCTTTTTCTATTTTTTTTTTCTTTTTCTTGATTTTTTTGATTTTTTTTCATACACTCTTGCCCTACCATCCAAAATAATACATCAAAGGGGCCTTGGTTCTCCCCTTACACTTGAATTTTTACATACTTTATATGTAACTATTCTAATGACTTGAATTAAGAAAACTGAAACATTTTGAGTACTTTAAAAACATTTTGCACATGCGGGGGTAATAATTGATGTTCTTCCCCATTACTCCATAACACTAGTACTTTACCCATGAGTCCCAATCGTCCCAAATAATATGTACAAGATATGACTCGACTTAGCAATCATGTAATCAACTAGACAATTAACTAAGGGTTTAAACAAATGTTGTAACAATAATGCACTAAAGATGAGTGCATACAAGGAAGGCTAAGGCGATTTGGGTGTACATTTGGGGGTGGATTGTAAACAAATTCTATCTTTAAGTAAAATGCTTAAAGTTAGAAATGAAAAAGATAGGCTCTGAGGGGTGTACTAGGGGTATCATGTACCAAAAATGAGTACATTGCAAAGGTGTGGGTGAATTACTTGACCAATGAAGTCAATGTAATTATATAAACACAGGTGTAAAAACATGGGTTATCCTAATGCCTCTTATCATGTAGTAAATCTAACTACACGAATGTAGTCTCACTTGTGGTCTCGGAATGAATCACTAACGCAAGTTCTAAAATCTAAATACTACCGGTACACTCATAAGCACTAAGGCTTTTCCTAACAAATCTAGGGGCGAACCTCACATATTTAGGGTGGAAAATTTTTTTGAGTGGTACGTTTTTTGTGCTAGTCATATAACTCCTATCCACGAGAAGCTTATAAGACTAAAGTTTCACTCCTATATGTTACAAAAAAATTCAAATTTGGTGCTAAAATTACCCTAACAAATATTTCTCTCATTTTTATAACACATCTACTATTAAACAAACAAAAATCAAGTGCCATTGTATTCTCTAAGGTATCTTCATTTACCCCCACTTACACTTAAGCCGAACATTGTCCCCAATGTTCAATTAAAAGATGTAAAAGTAAAGAAAATGAAAGAATGAACCAAATACTCCCCTGATTCGTTCGGTGTGGATGATGTGGTAACATGGTTAAATCCTCCTCCAAGAGAATGTAACAACTTCAAGATTAAAGCAACGCCAAAAACTTGAAACTTGATGCCCAAAAACTTGACCATCCATGTACATCATCTTGTCCAATATAACCTCTTAAACCTGATAAAACAAACAAGAAAACCTAGCATAAAATCGGTGGTAAAATCTACATAAAATGAAATCCTAAAAAACGAATAAAGATATAATGCTTGTGGAATGACTGGTTGCAGATTCCTCGAGTTTATGAGTTAAAAATTTAACAAAACTTTACAATTCCGGCAGAAAAACAAAACTTGCAAAATTTTCAGAAAATTTGTACCTGACGTCATCAGGTTTTAATTTCTGACGCCGTCAGAATTCATCTGACAGAAATTTTATGTTTAGTTTCCGGAAAATTTCTATAAAAACCTATGCCTTAATTCCTGGAATTCCTGCAAAATATCATTATGACTCGATACAAGCATTTGACTCAAACAAGTACTAATATGTATGTTCATATCTCATTGTTATCGTTCATGTTCAATTCGTTCTTTGAAAACAAATTTGGGTTTGCCTTACACTTATCTTTTGCAAAATACCTTTATATGTAGTTAAGACGAGGTTAAAAGCAAAATAAAGCATTTTCACAATTTTATTATTTGATTCATGAACAATAAACAATAAGAACAAGACATACATACGGAAGCAAATAAAATCAAATAAACAAACAAACAATGAAAAAGCTTGGGTTGCCTCCCAAGAAGTGCTTGTTTTTGTTCGCGTCACGACCCTGACTCTACCCTTATTTAACAGGAATTGGGGAGGTTTTCCCTACACTTAGGATTAAGTGCGGGTGAAAGTAGCGATACACACCCTTAGGGTGGAAATATGCCACGTGAGGTGAAGGGGGTGAGTGAATGGCTTCCTTCATCCAAAAACTACCTGGATAATATTGGTTGATGGGTGGGTTGGTTCCTCTTTTGTCTCCTAGATGTAAATCTAAGGATAGAAAGTTGTGTAAAGGTTGAGGTTCCGATTCATCAACACTAGGAAATTCCCTAGAACTAAGGGTAAGGTCATCACTAAAAGTATTCAAACCTATATCTTCTAGTTGTGCTTGGTACAAGGGTTCTACCTCCATCGGGATTCTTAAAGTTTCTTCTACTTCTTCCGGGTAAGTCACGGGCGGTGTGTGTGCCTTAACTGATGATGGGACTTGTGGAGTACTTAGTGGACTTGGATTTTTCACCTTATCCTCCATCACATCTAGGTCACCTATGTGCTTTTTATGTATTTTGCTGAAGTCAATCCCCAACATGCACCTAGGTATCTCAAATCCTTTTCTATTCATCTCAAATTCTTTGTCCGATTCATAAGAATCATTCTCAATAACTTGATCACTATGTTCTTTTTTCCTAAAGGATTCCTCATGTTCATCATATGTCTTACTGAAATCTAATCCAAGCATGCACCTAGGTGGTTTGACATTAACCATCTCACAATATCGGTCGGATTCATAAGAAACTATCCTAGGTGAAAGCTCATTTGGTGCATATGTTTCACTAAATGAGGTATTTTGAGGGTTTGATGGAGCTCCAAAGGTGATTTTTTCAAAAGTTTTATGAACTTGGTCTCTTTTCTCAAGGTACTCACTAAAATCAATGCAAGATCATGTCCTCCTCATTTCAATCCATTTTGATATATCCAAATTAGTATAATTACATTTCTTCATGTAAAACTCTAGTGTCCGGTTTGGTGGATTCGCGTTCTCCATAATGGTGAACGGAAGAGTCAATGAAAAGGTTTTAACGAACAAAGACACAAAGAAAAAGATAGACAACAAGAAAGCTGATGAAAAGAAAATAAAAATCTCACTAGATAGGAATCTAATAAGTATATCTAATAAAGATAAAATTCAACCTAAACAATAACTATTCCCCGGCAGCGGAGCCAAAAACTTTGATGTGTGTGCATTGCAACGCAAAAGTTTTACTTCTCAAGGGATCTTGAAAAGCTTACAATCCCCACCAGGCAAGTGTACATAACCGATGTAGTATAGAGTAGTGGTAAGTACCGGGGGATTGACCGTTCTCCACAGGGAATAGTGTTCGTTATGATTGAAAATGATCTAAACTAGGTCTAGGGGTTAGGGATGATTCTTTTTTGTATTTTTATATTTATTTTTTTTATTTTTTATTTTTTGGAAAGCAAGTAACATTCTCGGGTTTTGGAAGAGTGGCTGGAATTAGTTGCTAGTCAACTAACTCAAATAATACAAATGCAAATAAAAATAAAATAACTGAAAATAAATGTGAGAGACTTCTAATATGGAGACAAACGTGTTTACTTAGGTTTCACTACTCCCTAGTTATCTTTTACTGATTGATAGGCTTGTTACAATTGCGTGGATGTCGGGTTGTATTCCTTAATACCATTCGTAGGGCTGTGTATGATCTTCCCCAACTCTATAAGCTCTTATCTCCTCCTAAGACGACACGTTAAGCACCTAATCCTAGGGATTATAAACAGTGGCTTATGCATTAAATACAACCAAATAACCGTAGACCGTAGTACACATCCGATTCATGTTTCTTAAGACGTTCAGGCATGTTACCATTGGAGTATTGCCAAATTTCTTAAGCCTAACATCGAAAAACATACACCCACAACAATTAATAACAAACCATTCAACAAATAATCAATAACTAGGTTTCATTAGACCTAAGCAAACACAAACAAACCTAGCCTAGCATGTTAAAAGAAAGACAAGCGTAAGATAACATCAAACAACGCATAGACATATTGAATGATTGATAGATTACTTATCTTCAACTAATCATGGAAGAAAAGAGGCTTTGAAACCTCAAAATAGCTGCAAAAGTCAACTAGGGTTCGTACCCTAAGTTCCTACCAAAAGTCCTCCCTTAATGAATGAAAAATAGAAAAGTATATATAGATTTTACAACTTGACGGCGTCACCTTTTAGGATGTGACGCCGTCATCTCACCGTGTTAGGGTTTCTTGATTGCCTAGATCTACTCTCGACTCCGTCTGGTTGGAAAGTGTTCTGGGCCATCTCTCGTTAACTTAAAACGTGACCACCTTGGTGAAGTAACACGTGACGCCGTCACGTATGAATGCCTCAAAATCTTTCTGGCCCGTCAAGTGTAAAGTAAATGTCCACCTCTTTATCAACAGGTGACGGCGTCACCTTGTAACTTTTGACGCCCTCAGGTACTGTTCCAGCTTGAATTCTTGACTTTGTCGTTTTCTTCACTTTTATGCTCCAAAAATGTCTAAAATGCTATGTTTTCTAAAATTCCTCTCAAAAGTACCTAAAATGACAAAAGGAATGATTTAAGGTAATATTTGATCATATTATCACGACTTAAGGCTTAAATGACCCCTTAAAAGCGTAACACTTTTCGTCTCATCAACTCGCCGATATTTAGGATCCAATGAGACAGATTAGATTACGATACTCATCATATAAAACTAGCAATAAAACAAGTGACAAGCTACTTAACCATAGGGAATGCTTTCTACGTGTTTCTATTATCTATCTGTGTACGTGATTGCTCTTCACTAATTTTTTTCTCATTAGTTTTATTTTTCTGTTTAATACAAATCCGTGCTAGTCTCTCAGGCTAACCCCCCCCCCCCCCTTTTATTAGACTAGATTGTATAACTAACTTAGATGTTAAAATACTAATCAAATCAACTAGATATTACGTTCTATTCTTAGTGTTTGACACTCTACTTACCACTATATACATATTGATCGGGTACATGGCTCGTTAAGTGTGTGTGTGTGTGTTAGTAATAAGTCGGCTAAATATAAATTTAAAACTTGAATTAGGCTAATCACCCTGTGCTACACTGACATATCGCACGCATCAAGTATTTGGCGCCGTTGCCGGGGAATGAATTGTTAATATATGTTTATTTGATCAATATTTTAATTAGATTCTAACGACTAATTTTGTTGTATATTACTTTAGATTGCATTCATTGTATATTTTGCATATTTTATTTTCTTGTTTGTTTGTTTTCTTTATATTCTGTAATTTTTTGTTTTCTTTATTTAATTTTATTTTTATTTTCTTTTCTGTATTACTGTTATATGTTGCATTTTGCTGTTCCAAACGATGTGACGCATCTGATTTATCAGATACGGCGCATTGCGTTTTTATTTTTATATACAGCGTTAATTTAAAATTCGAAGTACGGTGCATCTATCCCCTAGATACGACGTATTCTGTTTTTAATCAGAAAATTTTCAAAACCCTAACGAGATACGCCGCATCTGTTTCGACAGTTGCGGCGCATCTATCTATTTATTAAAAACAATTTTTTCAAATTTATTAAACTGAGATACGTCGCATCTGTTTTTGCAGATACGAAGCATCTTTTTTCCGAATAAAATTCTGATTTAATTTTTAACGTAATAAGATACGGCGCATCCTACTTTTGGGATATGGCGCATCGTCTGCAGATATCAGCAATTTTTATTCTCAATAATCGTTTCCTTACAAATTACGATTATCTTCCATCGGGAAAATCCTACTGATTTACTTGCCTATTATGACAGGGATTATTATGGAAGATATCACCTTGAGCGAGTACTTGACTATGGAGGGAATGGAGACATTGAGATGCACAAGTTCTCAAATTAAGAAACTATGGACATTGGAGAACGACGATGATGGTGAAGTTTATGAAATTAACTTAAAAAAGTTTCCAGCAATACGTATGGGCGATAAAAACTCAGAAAATTCGGAATGGGAAAATGGGAAATTATGTCCAATTTTGGATGAAACTTATGATGCTATTAATCTCAACTCACCACTCTTTGACGAATTGTTTGAATCGATATCTCACCCTTCTATGCCAATATGCTCTATTAAGACTTATGAAAGTGAAGAAGTTGATTTACTAGGTTGTTGATTGGTTTCATCTTGTTTGGTTCTCGCATCATATTCCGAGGTATGCATTTCATTTGTGGCTGGTTTTGAGAAGGAGGCTTCGTACTCAGGATATGCTTCGCTCTAATGATCCCACGAGAGACGCCCTTGTGTGCTATTTGTGCAACACTCAACCAGATTCTCATGATCATCTTTTCTTTGAGTGTTTGTTTTCTTTTCAGGTTTGGGACGCTTTGAAGGTATTTGCCGGTCTTACGGATATTCCGTCTTCTTTAGAGGATGTGGTGCATCACTTGACCCCTATCTCTACATCTCGGTCTGTGAGAAGCATTGTTTCAAAGCTTTTGTTTTCGGCGACTTCTTATTTTATTTGGCAAGAAAGAAATAACAGGATCTTCAAGCAGCAACGTCGGTCTGAAAGTCAATTGATTGATGTCATTAAATCAACGGTGCGGTTGAAGCTTCTTACATGTCGTTTCAAAAGGAGGGCGAATGTGCTTGACCTATTGCGTGTTTGGCGGTTGCCTATGTCTCTTATGCATTCTTAATGGTGAGTTCAACTCTTGATGTTGAGTTCTTGGTTTGGGAGCGTGAGGCTGGTCTTGCATCCCTGGTGGTTGCCTTTGGCGGTAGTTGGAGTTCGTTGGAGATTCGGGTGAGTGTTGTACTCTTTTTCCCTACTCCAAGGTTTTCCCACTGGGTTTTTACTTGGAAAGGGTTTTTAAGGAGGCAGGCTCATCTGGTGCATCAATCTCCTTCGAAGAGATGGGCGGATATATGTGGTCATTCTTGTATCATTAGGTGGTTATTTCCGGTTGGGGTATTGGTTATTGAATTTATTTCTTGTTTTAACGCTTAGTGGCCTGTCACTAGCGTTTTAGTTGGATGTTCAAGCGTTGCTTGAGGTTAATGTGGTACTTCAGCCACATTCCATTGTACTTTAACGATTTTTTGGTGTAATATAATTTACCGGGTGGAATGCCCTTTACCCAAAAAAAAAGTTGGTCTATTTTCTTGGGAATCCCCTCTTGAAATCCTATTTGCTAAATTTAAACGCTTGGGAAGCATTGACGATGACTTGTTCACCTATGATTTGTTTATGAGCTACACTGAAGATGAATTACTCTTGCTATGGCCTATGATAGAATCCAAAGGATTGGTTTGGACTACTATTGAAGAAGAAGAAGGGAAAATTCGAATTAAATACAAGAGAAAAGATAATGTGGAGCATAAAAAGGAAAAGTTCGAGATTTCAAAATCTTCTTATATGCCTTATGAAGAAAAATTATGTGGATTAGACAAAATTGATCTTGACGATGAAAGGATGTATGCTAAGGCTAAAATCTTGTTCAATAAGAAGTTGGTGAGATTAATGGATATTTCTTTGGAGGATTGGTTGAAGCTTAAATATGGTGATCCGAAATATGATCCGACACCCGAAGTTAAACAGGTAATTATGACATGGTTGTCACGTATCTTTAAAAATCAATTCAATGAATTTATGGAAATTAGGAAAAGAATGCTAAATGACACGAGCTTTGATGTCAATTACGACCCTAATGATAATGATTTTTCGGATTGGTTAGCTAGTAAATTCAACAACCATAAAACCATGGAGCGCGCCACTAAAAATGTACTTTGGGTATATTGGATGAGAGGAGAAGATGAAGAAATGGAAACGGAAAATGAATCGTTATGCGATGGTTCTACTTTAACGGATAATATGGAAGAATTGTTTAGCATTGGCATCGATGTGTTTGACTACGAAACACCATTATGTAAACAATTCAAGGAATTCAACTATCTTCTTCAAATCGATATTGATGTACTCACGGAAGACAAACCTCGATTCATGGACGATGAATATTTGAAGAATACATGGTATTATGAATGGAACAATCAGATACCGTGGGTGGAAAATGACCCTTGGCTTGAATATGAAACTTGGGACCAACAACCTCACAATATAATCCATACATGTCAACCGTTCGATTCAAAGATGGACGAGCTGAGTGGCCCACTTGCAATTGAGAATCGGTGTAACGGAGGAAATCTCCCTGGACTATATAGCACCGGATACTGGACTTATTGCGAAAGCTTAAACTGGTACGAAGAGTTAGAAGATGGGGACTTGAAAACTCATGCTCTAATGGCAAGAGCTCTTCTTATCAATCAATATGAAGAACAAGAAAATGAAGAAACCAAATTTCGCCATTGGATTACGCAATGTTTCGGGAATTATAACACGCTTAATTGTGAACTTATGATGCACTTAGAAGATTACTAGTGGAATCAACGTGACAAAGAAGCATCATTCGATAACACATGAAAGTACTACGAACTTCAACACTCTGAGCATGACGAATGTGAAGAAGATGTAGATGGCGTTAATGATAGAAAATAGAAGCTAAACGTGAGTATAACTTGAAGACTGCTTACCGACAGACAACCCGGATTTATCTTTATTTTTTTTTCGCTGTCGAGTCTGTCAGGCCTGTAGCAGATGCGGCGCATCTCCGTCAATAGATGTGGCGTATCTACTGCACAGGTCATATCTGTTTTTATTTTTTCCGCATTTTATTTTCTGAACTATTGACTTTCTGACAGTTTATTTAATGCGGCACATCCCTGGTTAAGGATGCAACGCATCTAATCTTTCTGACTCGTACTAATTCCAGGCTCGATACGGCGCATCTTCTTCCATAAGATGCGGCGCATCGACTGACCTGATGATTTACAGTTTTATTTTTATTTTTATTTTCTAACCACTAATGAATTTTGTACAAATATCGATCTTCTTAAACTCAGGTGTATAATTGGTGGTATTTATATTTGTCTACACTTTTTGTGGATACAAGAATCATGAAAAGCCGAAAGCCTAACATCCACAGAAATTATTGCTCGCAAACGCATAATGGAGGATCAAACCGAGCAAATATCAGGGGAGTTTTTCAGTTCTAATTCTTTTTTTAATTTCAATAAACAACGGGGACGTTGTTTAACTTAAGTGGGGGGTGGAGAATTAGAACTCTTACTTGTCCTTATTTTTCAAGAATATGCTTTAATTTGCGCTTTAAATGTTAAAATTTTAAAAAAATAGCATGTTTTTGTTTAATCTAAGTTGCATAGCTGCACACTAGACTTTATTTTCTAAAATTGTGATTTGAGTTTATCAAAATTCACAAATCTATAAGTGTGTCGTTGACTTGTAAACTTTAGAACTTGACTTGTATACTATTCGAAACCACCATAATGAGTATTATTTTTTATAATTGGAGTGACTTGTCTAAACAGGTAAAATTCTAGGATTACAACTAAAAGCCTTTATACGTTATGTTTATTAACTAACTACACTGGTTAGTTAACCCCCGTATAAACCCTTTGTTTACTCTCATTTTTAGAGTAAGACACCCCTAGAAAAACCCGTAGAGCCATTCCTTTAGGTTTTATACTCCCTGTTGTTATGTTTTTCGTTACACCTTACACCTTAGCCTACCCCGTAGATTTATGTCCGTGGTTAGTTGGTTAGGCAAAGTATGTTTCCTTGCGTTACCTGTGTTCATGTGCGTAAATTCATTATCTTTGGTTAGGTCGGGAAATTGCACAATGCAATTGGAGTGAAAGTACATATTGTATATTTTTAGTCAGTTTTTTGTGTATTCACTACTTTCACTATTACGTTATGTCTGAAAGCCTGAAAAGAAAAGAAAAATTATCCAGAAATATTGTGATGGTAATGTGGTGAAATTTTACACCATTAGTTATTTTATGTTTGTTAAATAAATAAATAAATAAAATAAAATAAGATAAAATAAAATGGAAGTTTGTTTTAATCCAACATTGTAAAGTTTTGTACTAAATGGTTGATATCGCCACTATTGTTGTATTATATTTATAGATTGAAAGTGAGTTGGTTGTTATGAGAACGCCAACTAAGGTTTGTTTAAGATTTTATTGAGTAGAATTCGTGTCTACCTAAAGCGTGAATTACAAAAGAGTCAAAGCGTAAGTTATTCAATGATATGAGTCTTATTCATAGGATGGTAGGGAAGTATTATAACCACTCTTAGGACTTAATCTATTTGTTTCTTGTTATGTATTTTTTTTATTTTACACCAATTTATATCCTAAATGTTATCCATACCCAACCGTATTGTTATATTCGTTGTTAGCTTTCGAGCATCCGGATATGATGATGGCCAAGTAAGAATATTAAATGTATGAATAAGGTAGTGACCATTCGAGTATTTGATTAATTGACTAACGCGCCAGCGATCTGGTGTGTAAATTGGTGACCATCCGAGTTTTAGATTGATTAAATGATGCAACAGCGATCTGGTGTGCAACTTGGTGACCATCCGTTATGAAAATAACGCGCCAGCGATTCAAGGAACACATTAGTGACCATCCATCATTTGAAAGGTCAAGAACTCGAGCCAGCGATCCATGAAGCATACTAGTGACCATCCGTTAGTTGAAGCGTCAAGGACTCGCGCCAACGATCTACTAAGTTTATGCAGGAGATGTTCAAACAAAGCTAAGTTTAACCCATGAACCAAAAAACCCTTTTTACCGCTTTAGACTTGTTACTCCTTAGCTTTAGTGGGGGAGATGTGTATCCTTGTCAAGCATATGATAGAATATTCGTCACGTCCGGAGAGTTAAACGATTAGATTTGCTTTTATTAAACATATACTTTGTTTCTAATTGGTTAAGTGTTTGGCAGTGCAATTATGATAAAACGAATAAGTGCTTAAATGTAAAAACATCCTATCAAGGATACATTTTCATTATGTTTAATCTAAAGGTTTACTTGAGGACAAGTAAAGTTCAAGTGGGGGGATATTTGATGAGATCAAATAAGTACATATTATTAGCATCATTTATCCTATTTAATTGACTTGTTTTATATTGTTTTGTATGAGAATCGATACTTAATTGTTTACTTTAGTAATTCTCAGGTAAAAACAAGCAATTGGTGAAAGTTAATGATTTTGGACGAATTATGGAGCTAAATGATCAAGATTGGAAAAGTCTACTGAAATCCAGGAGATGCACCGTATCTTTATCAACAGATACGCCGCAGCATCATACTTAGATGAATTCGAAGACAATTGCCTGACTTTGAAGCATGCACCGCATCTAATTACAACATGCGTTGTATATGAAACTTTGGTCAAGGAAGGATAACCAACATGCTCTACTCCAAAATACGCCGCATCTCATTTACAACATGCGGTGTATCAGCTAAAGACTTCACTAGAAACTATCCAAGACATTGAAGGACATGCACCGCATAGAGAAACAAGTTAACCCGCATCTGAAGGCGGTGTACGAATATTCCAGAATATAATAATCTTGGACCCCACGCAAAGTTAAGTAGATGCGCCGCATCGATCCCTCAGACAGAAACTATAAATACCCCAAGACAGATACGAATTTGGTGTGCAACAAAACCCTAAGGAGACGAATCCACTCGAAGAAGCATCACAAGACACGCCCCAAACGAAGATCTTAGAGCCGTAAGAAGGTCCTGCATGTGTATAATTCATTAAGTAGTTTGTTTTATTGTATTAGTAAGCTTTAATCCATCAGGATTGATGGGCTTGTGGCCACCATAATGCTCCCCTTAAAATTGCTTTCCCATCGATTAAAGTTTATATGATGTTTTTTTGGTGACTTGTATTTGTGCATTGATAACCTCTGTATTTAGTTGAGTCTTCTGGGCTACCATACTTGTTCCTCGCCTACTTATCTAATGTCTAGAAAGTAGGATAAACATAAGTAATCATTAAGAGTTTACTCGCCGATATTTAGGTTCGAACGAGACAGATTAGATTACGATACTCATCATATAAAACTAGCAATAAAACAAGTGACAAACTACTTAACCATAGGACATGCTTTCTAGGTGTTTCTATTATCTATCTGTGTATGTGATTGCTCTTCACTGATTTGTTCTCATTAGTTTTACTTTTATGTTTATTACAAATCCGTGCTAGTCTCTCAGGCTAACCCCCCTTTTATTAGATTAGATTGTATAACTAACTTAGATATTAAAATCCTGATCAAATCAACTAGATATTACGTTCCATTCTTGGTGTTCGACACTCTACTTATCACAATATACATATTGATCGGGTACACTGCTCGTTAAGTGTATGTGTTAGTAATAAGTCGGCTAAATATAAATTTAAAACTTGAATTAGGCTAATCACCTTGTGCTACACTGACATATCGCACGCATCACCTGTGCAGAATAATCATACGAAACCACAACTCCCAGTCTAAATCCCAAATTCCTCCTCCACAATAGTAACTAATCCATTAGTTGTTCTAGTCAACTCTGAACCTTCAGTAAGTAGCTCTCCAACCTTATTCCAACCAAAAGGTATTCCACATCTTCATTCATACAAAATCCTAAAAGAACCTCTTGTCACTTGCATGTCATCTTCCTTAGTGAGCAAACACAACCAAGTTAAACACTTGTCAAATTTCCCGCTCAACACATCTTCCAAGTTCAAATAGCTACTCAGTCTGTCCATCCGTCTGAAAGTGAAAAGTCGTACTTACATCCCGAGTCCACTTTCCATAATCTTCTGTATCTCCTCTGAAAGTGTGAAGCAAGACGCACCTCTGTAACACAAAAAAGGGAAAAAATATAAAATATAAAAAAAGTAAAATCCTAAATCTATAAAAGGAAGCATATCCAACGCAATCTTAATTTGGGGCAAAGCCTCCAAATATATGCTCTAAGATTGATTTGGTTGAGAAAGAGCATCTAGGCGTTCTAGAATGTGTTGGAGAGCAAAGCGGGTTTCATCTTGGACTTGGTAAAGCATTATCTTAATGCTTTCACTTATTTTTGCCGCCCGCTCACAATGTAAGCACCCATGGTGAGCATTGGGTAGGATTGGGTCATTGGTTGATGGTGGTGGTAGTGGTACATTGGCGGTTTGTTGAATCGGGTTGGCAATGGAGGAGAGTAAGGTGGTTTGAAACTACATTGCTTGATGGAGATGGGAGTCGACCATGCTTTTGAAAGTATAAAGGTTGTCAAGGCAATCATTGATCTCCTCATGGGTGTTGGGAGGGTTGTTCCACAACGAGGCTTCTATTTCCTCATATGAGGGAAAGATAGACTCAAAGTGTTGGGATTGACATTGTGATGGTGGTTAAGATTCTTGAGATGATGGTGGATCATGGTGTTCAAAGTTGGCTTCTCCATAGAGAAGGCCATAAACATCCTTAAAGATGGGGTGAAACAACAATGGTTTTTGTTGGTGAGGATCTTGTTGTGGTGGTGGATCTTGTTCAAATGGTTCATTGGGCTCAAAGAATGGTCGTGGTTAATAGTTTGCCATTCATACAATTATTATACCTTTGACACGTGATCGGTTGAACCAAGTGGAGCTTATCAAATAACCAGGATTCCCCTATGAATCCAATGAAACCCAAACAACAAAAGTAGGTTGTCTCTATGATGTATCCACAGTACATTGTCATAGTATATCACTGGATGCTAGTCTATCTAGTACCTCGCGAACCAATCTTGCACGAAACTTTGTCAAGCTAATTAATCAAACCCAAAAAACCCTAGATGGTGAACCCTGGGTCATAGCTGAATAATGAAGAGGAGAAGGGAGGATTTCTTTCTTTGTTGACATGTTATGTGATAAGATAAATCTAATCTCATAATAAACTTATAGCAATTAGTAGTTACACTTAACCGTCATAAGTTTCACTCTTTCCCTTTACACTCTTATGGGATGAATTCCAGTCTTGGACAAATGGGCAACCCATTTGTTCAAGCCCAATACCAATTACTTAGTCTTACTAATTAATTATTGACCCGTTAGTCGATCTCGAGTTATGTAAACGATGTATATAACGTAATTACATTACATTATAAATTATGATACCTCTGTGTATACGTGTGTGACCCCATAGGCTTACGTATTTCTAGTCATATAATTATATATCATGATATGAGCATTTCCTAGCAATATTACAAAACACCGCCAAAGTGACATAGTAGTTAAACGTTTTAATGTCTACACAATAAATCTCAGGTTCGAGCTTATTAGGTAAACATCTTGATGTGGCATTAAAAAAGATTATGGGAGAGTTTATTTAGACCCTCCCTATATTACAAAGGAAACCCTCCCTCTTATGGAGGGTTTGGCATTTAGTTTATTATTATTATTATTATTATTATTATTATTATTATTATTATTATGATTATTATTTATTATTTGTTTTTTTTTAATAAAACATCACTTCATTAGAAAATCATAGGATTTACAAGAAATTAGAGGGGAGCCGAGAAACAAGATGGGCCCCCACTCCTTTAGCAATAGTAAAGCCAACCCTACTAAAAATATGATCAACGGCACGTGCTCCAATGCCCTGAGTCAACGAGAATCTACGGACGCGTTTAAGTAATGTCACTGTATCCTTCTCAAGTTCTCCCAAGGAAGAGAATGAGAAGGGGAGAAACCCATAACCAATGTCCGCGCATTTAGTCTCATACTTGGCCCGTTTTCGTTGTGCAGCTTCAACAACCGCGCGCCCCAGTGCAAAATCAGCCATATTGGTCTGTGTCAGGGGAGAAGCCCCTGTCAAATCAACACATGTGTCCCGCCCATCATCCCAAGAATAGAGTAACACATCAGCTGGGCGTAAGGTTTTGTCCCTGTTTCCACATAACCCGATGTCAACCTCTTTACGAGCCGAGATCCCCGACCGAGAACATATGTTAACAAGGGTATCACGTACTATATTATGTCGATGTTTAATCCCGATGATACCAGCACATGAAACCGCATGATCTCCATAAGTGTCCCCCGCAAATACCCTGGAGCAAGCTGAGCATGGCATTTGAGTAGAGAATAGGGGAATACCCAGCCGATAGCACAACACACATCGGTAAGTTCTGGCATTCATGGTATGTCCCAACCCAGAGATCGGGATCACCCTAAGCCAGTCTGAAGTGTGGTCCTCATTTTGCGATCTCCATAAAGCCATTTGTCTAGCAGATAAGCAAAAGGTGGATTCGGCCATTTTGGCAACACGTGTGAAATATATGTCTGCCAGTTTCTTCATGAGTTTGGGGGCAGCGATCTCACTTGAGCTGCCTAA
The DNA here is from genome assembly GCA_030686995.1 of Artemisia argyi. NCBI lineage: Eukaryota > Viridiplantae > Streptophyta > Magnoliopsida > Asterales > Asteraceae > Artemisia > Artemisia argyi. Next base: position 83,223,240 of record CM060679.1, read on the forward strand.
AAGGTCAGTTTCCATTTTAGCATTAAACGCGTACAAGACCTCATCGAAGGAGGAACCAGAAGTTACGATGCCAGAATGTCGGAGGAGCCTAGTCTGCAAGCTAGTAGATTGGAGTCTAGATGCAAGGAAAGCATAGTTTAATACGTCACCCGCAGCATATACACCAAGTCCCCCAAGGTCGAAAGGTAGAGTGGCTAGTCTCCATTGCCACTCACCGAATCCAAGTCCAGAGGCAGTGACAATACGCTCTAGAGAAGAATGAAGTGCCGCATCAAAGGCAATCTGAGCCCTCCCAAAGACCTTAGGGGGCACGTGCGCATAGAAAAATATAACTTGGAAATTCCAGCACATGCCCGAAGGAGTAGCAACTCACATTGAGGGTCATTAAGCTTAGCAACAGCCTCCATAAGCTCAATGGTTTTAGCAACCCTCTTCATAACAAGCTCACTGCTAAACACAAGGTCTACACTGGCAGGTCCCCCCAACAATTTAACACCGTGTAAAGGTCGGGCAATATTAGGCGGGAAAATGCCTGCAAGCCTGCTTCTAGGATCCTCCTTTGGCCAAAAAACCTCGGTTTTATTGACATTAAGATGCAACCCATAATGAGGTCCATCCATCATAATCAGCTCCAAAACCTTTCCAACTGTCAGAGTATCGCCAATGATCGTGCCATCGTCTAAATACCACACTTGAAGGGAAAGACTAAAAGAGTCTCTGATCTTGCAAACCAATGGGTGTAGCACAAGTGCAAAGAGAAGAGGTCTAAGTGGATCACCTTGTTGTACCCCTTGGTGTGACCATAAAGTGTGTTCACCATAATATAATCTAGCTGGGCTGGAGTAGCAAAATTCAACCCAACGGGAAATGGCAGGACAACGCAGGCGAACTTCTTGTAACATGACCCCCCAGTCAACCAAGTTGAAAGCGTTTTTGAAATCCACCAGTAGCATCGAAAGGCCTTCCTCGTCACCACGATCTTCAATAAACCTATTCACAGCATGGAGAATAGCCTGCCCTCCTCCAGGTACTCCGACACCAAATTGGAGATCATTCAAATAGCCGTCTAAAGAGTGGCCAATCATAGAAACACCAACCTTGGAGACTAAACGTCGCCAAACAGTCCCCACAGCAATGGTACGGATACCCCCTCCGGGTTTGATCAGCGGTGTGAGGGGCGCTAGCAATGAACTCCCCTAACGCCCTAGGACATTTACCACCAAGAAAAAGATTAACCACCTGGGTGATAGAATCGATTAACTCATCTGAAATGGCCACAGCCGCACCACTAAAGCAATCCAAAAGATTAACCACCTGGGTGATAGAATCGATTATTATTTTATAACATCGCTTTATTATTATTATTATTATTATTATTATTATTATTATTATTATTATTATTATTATTATTATTATTATTATTATTATTATTATTATTATTATTATTATTATTATTATTATTATTATTATTATTATTATTATTATTATTATTATTTAATAAACGTCACTTTTCATTGAAAATATGGAAATTACATAAAATTGGAGAGGAGTCTAGACACAATCTGTGCTCCCACTCCTTTTTGAATATAGAAACTAACTCGACGAACAATAAAAACACCACTCTTAATGTTATTAGAGTGGCTGCTGGCAATAGACTTGATGCGAGAAAGTGTATTCAAAGCTTCCAACTCGAGTTCCCTAAACGTAGAAAAAGCAAAAGGGACGAACTTGTATCCATTGTCTTCACACTTGGACGCATACTTCTTCCTTATCTTTTCCACAGCATTACTCAAAGCAACCCCAGGGGCCCATGACGTCACCCCAGTCCCAGCAAACGGAGAGACCCCAGTCACATCCAGACATGCATCCTTACCTTGGAGCGAGTTGAATAATAGCAAATCTGCAGGACGTAATTCTCTCCCTTCCTCTGAAAGAAATCCCATTGGAGCCTCATTACGCACCATGATCCCTGCCTTGGAACACATATCAATAAGGATATCACGCACCATATTAGGCCTGAACTTAACACCCACTTCGCTAGAGCAGTGGACCACGTGATCCCCCCATTGGTCCAGACAGTGTACATTGCAACTCGGGCATAGGCTGCCTTCAGAGAACATAGGAACCGTGAGCCTGTATTATTATTATTATTATTATTATTATTATTATTATTATTATTATTATTATTATTATTATTATTATTATTATTATTATTATTATTATTATTATTATTATTATTATTATTATTTTGGTAGTGTTTATTATTATTTTTTGTTGTATTTTTTGTAGTGTATATTTGTTATGTTTTTTGTATTCGTCTAATGTGTTTCTATTTAATTAAATAACAATAACAATAACACGTTAAAATATTAACACATTTGACAACTACAGCAACAACTGTTATTATTCAATTAAACAACAACAACAACATTAACGCATTATATAAAAACAACAACACCTACTGCACATGAAGATTATTTATGTCATCTATAAGCTCCTGGAGTATTGCACCCAACTGACATACATGATCCACGGGATTCGCTTCCATTTCCAGTGATGCCTCCAGCATCTTTATTCTTGTCTTCAACATCGTGTTTTGAGACAATAACATCTTGTTTCTTGTTTCAAGCATGTCAATCTTATTATCTTTAGCTTCGCAGTTTGAGCACTGCTTTGAAGAAGATGCATGACTAAAGTACTCTTTTTCAAAAGCATCCTTCCACATAAAGCATCCACACCCATAATCCTCTGTTCCTGGTAACTTACATGTTAAGAAAATTATAAGAAATGTATTATTAATAAACAAATTATTTATATATTTACGTAAATAAGCAAACGTATGGCTATTTACCACTGAAAAAGGTGATGCATAATACAGTTGACCATAAGTCTTGCGTGTACGAGAAGTTCTTTCTATAATGAATCCTCTCCGACAATTACACAAGGAAGGATTATTTCATTCCATCTGGCCAAAGAATTTGTATAACATAAATCAGTAATTTGATTATGAACTTAAATAAATTTTTAATCATTTAATATGTTTTGAACGTGTTAGAATAAAAACAGTTATTTACAACATTCTCATAGAGTGTGGGTTTGTTAGATCTTTTTTATCTATGAAAAAAATTTTGAAAAAAAGATTTGTTTGATCTTTTTGATGTTGGAAAAAAAAACTATTGGAGCAGTTGGTTGTTTATAATGATCTTTTTAATCTTTTTGATGCTGAGAAATTATGTTTCAGCAGTTGGTTTAAGCAGTTTATTATGAAATAAGTAGTTTGTTGAAACTGCTTATTATGATAAGCAGTTGGTTTAAGCAGTTTTTATGATAAGTTTGTTATAAAATAAGCAGTTTTTATAATAAGCAATTTGTTGGTTTAAACAGATCTGAAACTTGGTTTTTGTTTAAAAAAAAACCCCGAGATACGACGATGATGATTTAAAAAAATAATAATAAAAAAAAAACAAAAAAACAAACAAACAAAAACAAAAACTTGTGTTGATTGGTCTGGCATAACCGAATGGATGGTAAAGTGAGTTTTTTTCCAGTTTGCAACCTTTAAATTTGCAGCCAAAATGATAAAACGATAATAATCTGAGCCTATTAAAAATCTCGATATGTCTTTTGTCGTTTTTTTATAAATTTTGCATGTAATTTCAAAAAGTGTAAAATTTATTACTTCTTGTGTGTAATATGGTGAACTCGACATTTTCCGAAACCAAAGGATTGTTGCGTCTTTGTGGTTTGTGACAGAATGTTGCTTCTTTGTGGTTTGTGACTGAGAATGATATTTTGTTTATAACGATGCAAAGCCTGCAAATGTTGAGAATCTTACTATTGTGAATGTGAGTAACTTGTACAAACTGAAATGGTGGGAATCTTCACTATTGTGAATGTGAGTAAATTATTTTGGTACGTAAATTATTTGAGATAAGGCGATGATGAATTTTTTACTAAAAAACTTTGCAACCATATGGATGGTAAAATAATATTTTATCACTTTGTAACCTTTAAATCTGAGCCTATTAAAAATCTCAATATTTATTGATTACGTTTTATTTTCAACACTTAAGTAAGACATCAATACAAACATTGTATAAAAAAAATAAAAAATAAAATAAAATGTACACACTAGGGAGGGTCTTTTTATACTATGACCCAAAGATTATTGAGATACGCCAGTAAACCATGTTAATTTGAATTAAAACTCGTTATTCCCGAAAACCTGAACATAGAAACAGAAAAATAGTTACTATAAGCAAGGAGTGATAAAATAGGTTTAAACAAATTTCTATTATAACTTTTATTTTAATGTTTAAGATATATTTCGATAATAATAATAATTTCAAAGTATAATGAGATGCAATTTCTAATAAGCATACCACCATATAATTTATATTCTTTATCATATCATATAATATCACACAATATGAGAAAACGACCTTTGGAGGAAGACGTGCCTTACAAAAGTACAGAGGTGGTACAACTTCTATCTTCACCAAAAATAGATCTTTCACGTCATTTTCTTTATATGGGGAACAATTTATCTAGTGGAGGTCATTTCTAGGTTGGTTTTCTCCATTAAGATTATGCAATATTGTTTCTAGAATATGTGTACTACTACGTATTTAGTTATCAAATATACCTTCTTACAATCAAATCAATTTTTAATTGCAACATTATTTGAAAGTGGCGTGGTGCTTGTGCAAAACAGCGACCATAACGAGTAATGTTATTTGTATTTTTAAAATGTTTAGAGAATGAAGTTTTAGAGTGTGACGTGTATATATGAGATACATTGTGGGAGGCAATGATTAAATTGCCAAATTACCCTTCCTTGGTATTAAAAGTTTCGTGAACCTCGTAATGTATATGCATGTAGGGTTATAAACCATTCGGCATTCAACGACTTAAAAGACATCTCCCTGAATATATTATCATTAGAAAAATAATTTGTATGCCTAAAACATGGACCTAAATTTATACCTAAAGATTTGATTGATGCATTTAAAAAATTGATTAGTGAAAAATGATGAGAGAGAATAAGCTTGATACACTTGTCATGAAATGAACAGGTTAAGTCTAACTTTAGGTCTCTTTGTTAGGCCTAAATATCAATGCTCTAAATTATTATTACAAATTGTAAAGAAAAGAAATAATTAATTAGTTTTTTTTTTTTGGAACGTTTGCTTCAGCGGTAAACCTTTTCCTATTGAAATCCTAAGCCCAGGTTCGAACCTGGGGTAATCCCCACACAAGAACTCAATTTGAGAACTTGTGACCAACTCCTCTAGGAGGACATTGGCTAAATAATAATTAATTAGTTAAGGATAAAACTATTATTATTGAAAAAAATAAAAAAAAATGAAAACAATAATGATTATGTTTTTATTAAAATTGTTTTTTTTGTCAGGTGAACGAGTGAATTATTTATATTGCTTGGCAAACGTCAAAAATCTCAAGTTTATATTGAAATGCGTGGGACATGGCCATACATGAATAAATTCTCTTAGCAAACCTTATCGTCGGAAAAATGCATAATGTGTTAGCTAATAAGTGCAAAAATGATGCTGCACGAAGTTGTTTGAACTATGAATTAACATGCTATACGTCGCTCTAATCACCAAAACAATATGGAGTTGTTCCTTATACGTGAAAATACAAAATAGAAAAGCACATGTATTCGGCAATTTCACCGGCTTAAAACAATAAACATGCCTTTCTATATATATGAAAAAATCAACGTATTTGTTGGTTTAAGATATGAAATTTTGAGGTTTAGCCAACGTATAACACGTAAGTTTAAAGAGGAATTGAATAGCTCCTTTGAACAAAATTCGGTCCTGTAAACTTTATTTTCTTCCTTGTATCTTTTTTTTTTTTTTTTTTTTTTTTTTTTTTAACAAAAACAAAAACAAAAAACAAACAAACTGAAGAATTTAAGTTTTACCAAACTAGACTGTATTTGTTCAAGGGAATAGTTTTTTGATTACTTTTATCTTGACGTATCCTTTTTACTAGATATGCGATCATATTTATTCTTAAAAAACATACACATCACATATCTTTTAGAATTTAGGTTATATACCATATACCCCACACACGGAATACACACGGTATACACACGTATATCATAATAACTCAGACACTTTACCAAATTCCATATTCCAAATTCCTTAGCAACTTTGATTGCTTATTCTAAAAAGATTTTCAACACTAGTATCCTCCTTAGTGTGTTGTTTGTGTGAATATAGCAGATATATTCTTTCAAGAGTCAACTCAATGGCTAACACGAATGTGTTTTTGATGAGAATGACCTAATTGTTTTGTTTAAAAGATTGATAATCAATATAGTTTATGCCGATTGTCTTTATGACTAGACATATCTTAGCTAAAAGTGTGTTGGATAAACTTACAGGATGTGTTGGCGAAACACCTATTTTTTATAAAACAAGAAAAATAAAGATTGCGTTCAAATTAAATATTTTCCATCACTTCTTTGCAAAATAGAAAATTTACGTTTCCTACTTTAACAAAAGAAACTACTAAACACAACTTTCTTTTCCTTGTAACCTCCTTGTTTTTTTAGAATAAAAGACATATTATAAGAACGCGTTTTTTATGTTTTGTGAAAAATTAAATCCCCTCCTTTTGTCACAAATCTAAAACTAAAAAATTAAAAAATTGTTTCTCTAACTAAACTCACCCATAATATCACACTATTTTCAGAAAAATGTTGCTTGACTATCATTTAAATCGTCTATTCTACTTATTTGGTCACCATTTTTTTTTATTTTTTATTTTTTTTTATTTATTATTATTTTTTTTTTTTTGGGTCATACATTACAATGTTTGCCAAGTTAAATGATGTCATGGCAATATCATTTATTAACTAGCTTCGTAAAGAAAGAATTTGAATATAATTAAGGGAGATCATGATAGTTTCCTTAGACATAAAAAACCAATGAATACTTTTGAATATAATATACTTAATTAAAAGTATATCTTATCAGCTAATGTAAAAGATTGATATGAAGATTGATACGATAACATTAAAAACAATGGCCATTTAGTGCGGATCACATGACATGAGATATTGTTGGTGTTTCTGGTTGGAAATGGGAGCCACACAAGAGTCATCACCTCCCCTGGCTGTCTCAACATGTCTTTTCCTTTGCTGGTATTGTATTTAGGTTCTTCTAATTGTCAGGGTAAGGTTAAGTGATTTTTTTGAACGGCGGCAATAAATAAATAAATAAATAAATAAGCTAGACGTTAGAAAATTACATAGAATTTACGGTTAATCTAGATATTTGCACCCAATTAATCCAAAAAACATAAAATTTAGGATTTCTAGCACTAATCTAAAAAAATGATTGTGTGAATTACGTAAGATATTACAGTAAATATCTTATAAAATCTATACATCTCATAGTATTTAAATTAGCAAATAATAGCTACTTAATTCGTTAAGAGTTGAGTTATTTTATATTTTTTTATTTCCATACATTAATTCTCATTACATACATTTTTTGATTTAATAGTCAAAATCATACATTAAAAACATTCACTTTCACTCCTTTCATCCCATCATTTTTTTAATTAAAACCTACTTTCACATTTCGTTTTAAAAATAATATATCTAAAAACAGTTAATAATTAGACAAAACAAATTATATAATTACGACAAACATTTAATTATCTTTCGAAAAGCTTTTTTTTGTTGAGTATTTACGGGTTTTTTCTCGGTGTAATATTTCGCTTGATATATCACATATGATATAACATTAATTTGTAAGTTAGAACACTCAACATGCTATTGTAAAATTGATATAAATATTTGTGTAGAAGTCCAAATGATTTACCATTTTTTGCATTTAAAAATTCAAATATTTAGTTTTCCAACTATCACAAATAATTTTCGAACTTTCAAATTATTACATTTTATTTCAGAAGTTGCAGAAATGTACTTTTTAAATAAAAAAGAGATACGTGTCAAAATTTTAATCTAGTTAGAGCATGAGGAATGAATCAAATCTTTCATAACTTGATGTATGCATTTAACACGTATGATGAATCAAAGCTTTTGTAAATACTTATTACTTCATTGCAAAAAGCTTTTCAAAATAGTAAAAACTTAGCACTATAACAAATACCAACACTTGTCAATTAGTGATACAACCGGTTGATAAATTTCAAGTTTTTGAGTAAAGCTTTTAAAAAAGCTATGTTTTATAGCGGTGAGAAAAATTATCCAAATTTTCAGAATGGTAATTGCGGCTCTTACTAGTTTTCCCTTTTTCCCTAGATAATGAATCTTCTTATAAAATTGCCCCAATATAATTTACGCTAGTAATGACCTCCCCCACCAAAACCTTAGCATGTGTCAGGGCGACTCTAGTTTTGTCTCTTTTTTAATTCCGTTCTTATCAGGGGTAAGGTAGGTACCAATTCATAAGTACGGCCTACCTCTTTTAATATCCTACTACTACATAAACAAACAAATCTAAAATAACAATAATAAGTCTTTAAATTGATGTTAAAATACATATGAAAGAAAATAATATGAGACGTATAAATAGTTGCTAAATATTACTCCCTCCGTCTCATAATTATTGTCATGAGAGAGAAATCATAAAGTTTAAGAAAAGTGAGGTTACTTTCATTTTCAACCACTAAAATAGAATATTCTTTCATTAGATTCTCTAGTTTTTACTAAATAAGGAAAGTGGACAATTATTTTGAGATGTTCAAAAAAAGAAATATGGACAATAATTTTGAGACGGAGGGAGTATAAACAAATAATAAATAATAAATAAAAGGTTTTTCTAACTTATGACCTAGGGAACAAGTTAAGCACACCAAAAGTACAATGGTACCCATGAAAAAAAACATAAGAATTCACACAAAAGTACACTTATCTGTATTTTTTGGTAGGTCCCTGAGTACTTTTATGTACTTTTTGATGTAATTAACTTGTGCCCTTAGGGCACAAGTTAAAAAAAACCATAAATAAATAGCTACTCGGTATTAGACGATTTATTTGATGTCATTTATTACTAGAACATGAAAAACAATTTTGTATAAATTAAGATACTGGGCACGATTGATTTGGAGATTATAATCATAAAAAGGTTAAAAACTAATAAGAACTCTAAAAAAATAAAAATGACTACCTTTGGCACAATATCAAAACCCGCACATGATTAAAAAAAAAAAAAAAAAAAAAAGTTCTTTAATTAGTTTTGTAGATACATTGAAACTTACGAATTATTTTCAATAGTTAAAATGGTTTTTCTTACAAAAATAAACTCAATTTCGGGTTTTGCATCCACTCTAACATACTAAAATTGACATTACTCCTATATCTACTCCAAAAAAAACAATTTAAAAACAAGAACATCAAAAAAATTCGCCGTAGGAGAATACTTAGCATCGAAAATAATCTTGTTCCGATGATTCCAAACTAGCCACCACGTAACATAGAAAATCCCTTCCAATATTGTTTTATGTCTCGAACTCAATCTTAGCGCTGTAAACCACTCCAGCCAGCTTTCAAACGAAACAAACTCCTCATAAGGAAATTCCTCATTTCTACACAGTTTTTTCTAGCTTCTTGCTAGTTTTAATATATTCCGCCGTTCAAAAAAAAAGAAAAAAAAAGAAAAGAAAAATCTGGTTTTGCATAGTAAGAAATAGTGTGATGAACTTTGGATGATCGACTTTGGAAAATTGTCTAAAAATACATTTAACTTATCACTTTTTATTATTGTATGTGATGAGGCGAAAAGTGTACCGCTTTTAAGGGGTCATTTAAGTCCGAATTCGTGATTATTTGATCAATTATTGCCCTAAATCGTTCCTTTTGTCATTGTAGAGAAATCTGGAAAATGAAGCGTTTTGGACGTTTTTGGAGCATAAAAGTGAAGAAAACGAAAAAGTCTCAAATTCCTTGTTAGTAACAGTACCTGACGACGTCAAGCCATTACACATGACAGCGTCAAGAGTGACAAAAGAGGTGGATGTGGAACTTATAACGTGACGGCCCAGAACATTTTCAATGTAACTGGCCTGACGGCGTCACCAAGGCCGTCAGGGTCCAAATACACGTGATGGCCCAGAGTAGAATTACACATGAAGGCGTCAAGACTGGATCTAGGCAATACGAATTTCAACTTGGCGGTGAGTTGACGGCGTCAGAGGTTAATACATGACGCCGTCAGGATGCTTAATCTATATATATTTTTCCAATTTTTCATTGTAAAGTGGGGAACAAATTGTGGAATACCTAAACACAAACCCTAGGTCGAATTTCCTGCATATTGAAGGGGTTTCAAACCCTTCTTTCTTTCATGTTTTAATAAAGATAAGTTCTCCAATAATCATTCAATATGTCTATGTATTGTTTGATTCTATCTTATGATTTTCTTTCTTTTAACATGTTAGGCTAGGCTTTTATTGTGTTTGCTTGGATGTAGTGAAACCTAGATGTTGATTATTGGTTGATTGTTTGTTTATAATTGTTACGGATGATTGTATTCGATGTTAGGTTTAAGAAAACTGACAGACTTCCAATGGTAACTAGCTTGAACGTCTTAAGAAACATGATCGGAGATGTACTACGATTTTTGGTTGTATTTAATGCATAAGTGAATTATAATGATCCAATGTTAGGAGCTTTTAATCGGCTCGACTTAGGAGTGAAGTAGGATCTTATAGAGTTAGGGAATATTGTACACGGCCCTATGACTAGTATTAAGGAATATAACCCGTCATCCATGCAATTGTAACAAGCTAATCAACGGGTAAAAGATATCTAGGGAGTAATAAAATCTAAGTAAACACAACTTTTCTCATTATTGTTTCCACCACACTAGTATATTAGTTTTAATTTTCATTTTTTTTATTTTATTTTGATTGCATCTTAGTTAATTGGGTTAGTTGACGAGCAACTAATTTCGCCCACTCCTTCAAATCCCGAGATTTTACTTGTTTTTCATAAAATATAAAAAAAACTACAAAAAGAATCATCGCTCACCTCTAGACCTAGTTTAGTAGGCTTTCTAATCCTAGCGACACTATTCCTGAGTTCAACGATCAATCCCCCGGTACTTGTCACTATACTATACTACAACGATCAGGTACAATGCCTGGTGGGGGTTGCAAGCTTCTCAAGATCCCTTGAGAGGTAAAACCTGTTGCGAGGGCGCAATCCCACGTATCAGTATGCATTGAATTTTTTTTTCCTATTGTATACACAAGCTTTGTTAATCTTACTATTGTATACACAAACTTTGTTAATCTTACTATTGTATCAATGCACAAACTTTGTTAATCTTACTATTGTATCAATAATTAGTGTGCTTAATCACTGCCACGTCATAAAATAGGCGTATTATTGATACAATAGTAAGATTAACAAAGTTTGTGTATACAATAGAAAAAAAAGTTCAATGCATACAATAGTAAAAAGTGGCAAGTTCAATGTATTTTTAGACAATTTTCCCGATGAACTTTCACGACTTGCTTAACAGTTGATATGTTTATAAGTCGTAATTTTTTATCTTCACAATTAAGATGATGAACTCCCAACAATAGGTCTTTAGGCCTATGTATAATCATAATTAAGATGATGAACTTACAAATATGAGAAAAAAGGAAAGTATATGATGTATGCGTTAATTTGAGTTTTTGTTTAACATGATAAATTTTTTATTGAGTAAACTGTAAAATACATTCATGTGGTTTACACATTTTGGCATCTTACATTCCTGTCAGAAACTTTTGGAAAAATACATCACCCGTTAGGCAAATGTTTGCCACCATACATCCCTCGTTAACCATAAGGACTAACAATGTAATTTTTTTCTTCGTTATCTCTTAAAGAAATTGATAATGTTACACCGTTAGCCTTCAGGACTAACGGTATTTGCATCGTTAGTTCTTTTTTTACGTTATCTCCATTTTTTGTACTTTTCTCCGTTCTTTGTACGTTTTCTCCTTTTTTTTCTCCGTTTTTATCCATTTTTTTGTATGTTTTATCCATTTTTCTATGTTATTCATACATTTGATCCGGTTTTATACATTTTTTGTACGTTTTATCCGTTTTTGTTAGTTTTTTCTGTTTTTTGTACGTTTTATCAGTTTTTTACGTTCTTATCCGTTTTTGTACGTTTTATCAGTTTTTTGTCAGTTTTGTACGTTTTATCTGTGTTTTTACGTTTTTCATACGTTTTATCCGTTTCAGTTCGTTTTTTGTATGTTTTACCCGTTATTTTATGGTTTTATCCTTTTTTTTTACGTTTTATCCGTTTTGTACGTTTTATCTTTTTTTTTTTTTTTTTTTTTTTTTTTTTATGTTTTATCCGTTTTTTAGGCTTTTTTTACGACTTATCCGTTTTTTGTACGTTTTATCCGTTTTTTACGTTTAATCTGTTTTTGTATGTTTTATCAGTTTTTTTACGTTTTATCTAGTTTTATTCGTTTTTTTTGTACATTTTATCCATTTTTTAAACGTTTTTAATATGTTTTTTACGTTTATATCCATTTTTATGCTTTTGTATCAATTGTTTTTACGTTTTATCTGTTTTTGTATGATTTTATCCATTTTTTTATATTTTATCCTTTTTTTACTTTGTATATTTTTTATCCGTTTTTTACATACAAAAAATAGATAAAAACGTACAAAAACTAGAGAAAATTTATAAAAAAACGGATAAAATGTACAAAAGACGGATTAAAACGTAAAAAAAATAATAAGACGTAACAAAAAGCGATAAGAAAACTGACAAAAAACAGATAAAACGTACAAAAAACGGATAAAACGTATACAAAACGGATAAATATGTCTAAAAATGGATACAATGTACAAAAAAAGGGGAAAACTGACCAAAAACAAATAAAATGTACAAAGAACGGATAAAACGTACACAAAACGGATAAATACGTACAAAAAATGGATAAAATATATAAAAAATGACAAAAAAATGATAAAATGTACAAAAAGCGGATAAAAAGACTTGAAAAAACTGATAAAACGTACAAAAAGGGGAAAATGACAAAACACGGACAAAACGTACAAAAAATGGATAAATACATACAAAAAACGGATAAAACGTAAAAAAAACTGACAAAAATGGTTAAAATGCACAAAAACATATAAGAACGTAAAAAAATGATAAAACATACAAAAAACGGGAAAAAATAGAAAAAAAAAACTGACAAAAATGGATAAAATGTAAAGAAAACGGATAAAACGTACAAAAAATGGAGATAACGTAAAAAAAGGACTAATGGTGCAAATACCATTAGTCCTAAAGGCTAACGGTGTAACATTATCAATCTCGTTAAGAGATAACGGAGAAAAAATTTGCATCGTTAGTCCTCAGGGTTAACGAGGGATGTAGGGTGGCAAACGTTTACCTAACGGGTGATGTATTTTGCCAAAAGTTTCTGACAGAAATGTAAGATGCCAAAATGTGTAAACCACATGGATGTATTTTGCAATTTACTCTTTTTTATTTAATAAAATAGAAAACTCACAACAAATGATATGGCAATTGCGAATTGGTAATTCAGACAATCGAGATGCTTACACAAACATTTTTTGAGTGCAAATAAAAATCTAAATAAGTAGAAGCTTTGAGTGAGTTAACAAACCTATGGACAAAATTTTACTAATGGCGTGTTTGGTTGGAGTATATTGGGGGCATTTCACTACATTTGTACTTTAATTTCCTTTAAAGTATTTGGTATCTCAATTGAAAAAATTTAAAATTTCATGAATTGACAAAATGGAGAGAATTAGAATGCCTCCAAAAAGTGAGAAACTCTAATTGACTTGAATTTTTTTTTTTTTATAAACTTCTTTCTTGTTGTATTTGTTGTTGTTGTTTTAAATCAAAGGAAATCTGTCACTAGGGGTGTTAGTTGGGTGTGGGTTTGTTCGGGTTCAGGTCAATTCGGGTTGGGTCAAAGTCGAGTTACGTTTTAAAATTTCCGACCCGAATCTCACCCTATTTGAATTCAGGTTAGTCCGGCTTGTGTCAATTTGAGTTGGGTCTGTTCGGGTTCAGTCAACCCCAATATGAATAATATATAATAAAAATGATTCTTTTACTTATTTAAATTGAATATTTAAAAATTTTATTAATATATATATATATATATATATATATATATATATATATATATATATATATATATATATATATATATATATATTCGTATCAATCAGGTCGACCCGAGCCCGAGTTATCAAAAATCTCCAACCCGATACCCGACCCTATTTAGTATTCAGATTACTCGGTTTGACCCGAATAATTTTTTTTGACCTACGTAACTCAACCCGAATAGGCTTAATTGGGGTTGGGCCGGGTTTTTTGATACCCGTATTTGTCACTCCATAAAAAATTGCAATAATAAACATAGTAACAGATTTCAAAATATTATAAATTTCTGTTAACCAAACATGCAAAAGTATTTCAAATTCTGAAATTTTAAATTCTCAAAAATTTAAATTTTTAGAGTTTAAAATTCTGAGATTTCAAATTCATGAATCAAACGCCACCTAAAAGAATTCTATGCCGTAATGTTTTTGCTAATAATTATAGTTTAAACTGAGCACGGTACCGGTACCGTACCGATCCCGTACTGAATTAGTGGTACCGATTTTTCCCGGGCATAAATTAGTAGTATCGGTACCGTACCGAACGGGATTCGGATATCGATATCGGAAAATCGGGTTTTTCCCTTTTTTTTCGAGAATTTCCCGATTTAGTACCGTTCCCGTACCGAATTATTGGTCCCGATTATTTTTCACCGTATTTCGTAGTCCCAGTACAGTACCATATATCGAAAATCGGTACCGTTTTGATACGGTACCAGTACAGTTCCGATTCGGTTCGGTTCAGGGATTCGGTTGGAAATGCTCATCCTTAGTTTAAACTTTTTCTTGACCTTTAGTCTTTTCTTTGAATATTAACGCATTCTAATTTATATTATTCCAACGCTACACCCACGCAACAAATCATAAAAAATATATATATTTTTATTCTTATTGCTTTTAGGTTTAGTTAGAAGTATTTCAAATTCTGAAATTTTAAATTCTCAAAAATTCAAATTTTTAGAGTTTAAAATTATGAGATTTCAAATTCATGAATCAAACGCCACCTAAAAGAATTCTATGCTGTAATGTTTTTGCTAATAATTATAGTTTAAACTGAGCACGGTACCGGTACCGTACCGATCCCGTACTGAATTAGTGGTACCGATTTTTTCCGGGCATAAATTAGTAGTATCGGTACCGTACCGAACGGGCTTCGGATATTGAGATCGGAAAATTGGGTTTTTCCCGTTTTTTCGAGAATTTCCCGATTTAGTACCGTTCCCGTACCGAATTATTGGTCCCGATTATTTTTCACCTTATTTCGTAGTCCCGGTACCGTACCATATATCGAAAATCGATACTATTTCGATACGGTACCGGTACAGTTCTAGTTCTATTCAGTTCCGAGATTCGGTTGGAAATGGTCATCTTAGTTTAAACTTTTTCTTGACCTTTAGTCTTTTTTTGAATATTAACGCATTCTAATTTGTATTATTCCAACGCTACACCCACCCAACAAATCACAAAATATATATATATTTTTATTCTTATTGCTTTTAGGTTTAGTTAGAAGAGTAGAAGACACCTTATGATATCTATCCTTCCACATTTATGTCCTCAAGTTTCATTTTTAGCAATTTCACCACTAAATTCCAAACCTCTTTGTGGAAAACAAATAACCATGCGAAATGACTTGGTTTCTAAATTCTAACTACCTTTCACATACAAAGCTGGTTTTCTGTCATACTACACTAGTTATAATGCCCAGACACGCGCGGGTTTTTTTTTTTTAATTTTTTGAATCATATATTTTTATTTATTAAAAAACAAATAATTTAATCTTTGTTTTGTTTGATTTATGATGTTTAATTATAGTTTTTTATTATTAAAAATAATTATTTAAAAATTTTAATCCTATTATTAATTGCATCTTATCTATATTTTTTGTATTTATTTTCTACTTGTGTTATGGATAAATATAAAATATTAACTAATAAGAAAATAATTTTTTTTAAATAAAATTATTACTAAATAAGGTATGAATCATTTTTTTGAAATAGAAAATTACCATAGAGGTTTTGTTTTATTATATAAAAGATATGTTTTGGAATTTACAAAACAAGTCCAACAGTAAATATGAAGTAAATGTCATTTACATAACAATATACTACATGTGTCTAATGATATTTGTTCATATGACGATTTTGGATTCTTCCAAAATTATTGTTTACCTTACGATAATATTATAGATATATCCTTGTGTAAAATACAAATGACATGATTCAGCTATTTGGTTATTGACGTTCACAAGAAAATAAACTAAATTGCGGCTAAAATAGATAGGTTTGACGGATAACGAAAACCATTGAAAAGTTATTTAAAGCCTATATATAGATGTCTTATAACAATACCACCAAATATGGAAAATATGATCTCGTTTGATTATGTTTGTATTTTAGTTTTTAACGTAGGAAAATGATACAACCACATAAAAAGTTTCACACAAATGAGCCACAAAATGATGTGTCAAATAGGAATTGGTGGAATGAGAGAGAAGAGAGAGAAACTATAGTAAAATCAACCAATCATTGCTTGTCACATCATTTTGTGAAGAGTTTTGTGGATATTTTTATGTGGGTATATCACTCCTCTTTAATGTATTCATGCTCATTATAGCTTAAATATCTAAGATAAGCAGCTCCAATCATGAGATGACATGTGTCACTTCCTAACTTAAAATTCATCTTTATTTTCCAATTGAAATATCTTTTTATCTATTTTTTTTTTATATTCTAATTTCACCATATTTTTTAAAATTTTATGCTTTTTAATTTAACATATATTTTGATATATTTTTATGACTTTTTAGTTTTTACATTTATAGTGTGTTTATTTTTTTTAATTCAAATTTTTATCACTTTAACCTTTATTTCAATCAATACAATCTTGATTCGACAAAATCATATACTTTTGGAGGGAGTGTTTGACGGGTAACAGATTGCGAGGGTCTTTCTATATGCGGGAAAAATAATGTTACGGGAAACCAACGGGAAACCCAAGCAAATAAATACAACTAACATATATATTCGGAGTGTTGTGAAACGAATTCATTAAGCGGGTAGGGAATTGCGAGAAAAGTTGGGCTATCAATTCATTTACTATATTATACAGTAATATAACTATATTTATTGCCGTCGCTATGCGCGGGTATCCAACTAGTAAAAAGAAAAAACCCATAAGATGACGAGTAAGCTTGAAAAGATGGAGATAGAATATAGGGGGATTTACATGTACACATCAATATTTACATATTTCTCCTAACACAAAATTTTAATGCGTGATCTACAAAACAATAAAACAAGGTTTGAAAAAATATGTAAATAATGAGGTGTATTTGAAGATGTATGTAAATGCCTCTAGAATATAAACCAATTCAATAAAGAAAAATACTAGATCCACCAAAACTTACAAAACTTTTCCCACTCGCTGACGTGGCAGAGTGTTGATTGGTTGGTTTTCTGTGGGCACAGAAAACCAACCAATCAACACTCTGCCACGTCAGCGAGTGGGAAAAGTTTTGTAAAGTTTTGGTGGGTGTAGCACACCTCTTTAATAAACTTATAAGCATTAAATATTCACCGACATCATCTAAATACTCTCCTAAATAAGGTTTAAATTTTTTTATAAATTAAACGAATGCTCAGTTAACCAGTTAAATGAAGGTTTTTGTGAAAAATGATTGCTGTTCAATCTCAACTTCTAACCAATTAAGTTGCTGGAATAGGAGATGATTGTGTGAGACTTGGTTCTTGGGGGAAAGGTTGTCTGTCCCAACTCCCAACCGATCTACACTTTTTGCGAATAATTTCAGCAATATACAAAAGAGCAAAAAAAGCGAAAGTTTGTAAAGTTAGGGGGGGGAAGTAGTAAAAAGAGAAGATGAAAGTACTAGTATGAGAAAAAGTCAAAGTGTTCGTACCATCCGGAAATAAGGAAAAGTGTACCTTCCTCACATATTTGCTCCACCGAATAGAACTTGTTTACGTTTCTGACAGCGACTTTTTCTTATTACAAAAATACCCTCGTCAACTATTGCCGTCGCTTTCTGTCCTTACCCGTACGGCTCTGTTCTTTTTTCTTTTAAATGACTCTCTTACCCTTCGTCTAGAATACTATAGCATTCTGATTGTTGCATAAACAAGTGACACCACGTGGCTTTGTCAAACAAGAAAATTTATCACAAGGGTAAAACCGTCCTATAAAAGGCCAAAATAGTAATTTTCCCATGAATCCTTAATTAATATTTGCCCATCTTCAACCTACATTACTACTACTACTAGTCAGTTATCAACTACCCCAATAACCACACCACCCTTTATTCCTGTTTAAGCCGTTACTACTACTTCCATCATTTATTTATATAAATTCTTTTCATTCAATTATTTATCATCATCATCATCATCATCATCATCACAACTTCTTAAAAAACATAACATGAAGAAACAAAAATGTCTTATCCAAGAAAACCCTTTTGATCTGTTATCAGAAGAGATCATTTTCACCATCTTGGATTACTTAAAACCAAACCCTTTTGATCAGAAATCTTTTTCTTTAGTTTCAAAGTCTTTTTATTCATTTGAATCTCATCATAGGAAAACCTTAAAACCCTTTCCTCGTACCACCGCAACATCATCCCATGATCATCATCATCATCATCATACCACCTTAAAAAAGCTTTTAAAAAGATACCCATTTGTCACACATCTTGATCTTACACTTTGTCCTAGGATAACAGACACTTACTTGTCCTATATATCGAATTCATGTGGTGCAACTTTGAAAAGTATTGATTTGTCTAGGTCTAGATTCTTTACACATGTTGGGTTGTCATGTTTGGTTAGTAGGTGTGTTGGTTTGGTAGATATTGATGTTTCAAATGGTGTGCATTTGAATGATACTGCAGCTGCTGCTATCGCAAGCTGTGCCAATTTGGAAAGGCTGTGTTTGAGCAGGTGTAAGAGTTTGACTGATATTGGTATTGGTTGTATTGCTGTTGGTTGCTTGAAGTTGAAGGTTTTGAGTTTGAAATGGTGTTTAGGTGTTACTGATTTAGGTGTTGCTTTGATTGGTGTTAAGTGTAAACAGATTAGAAGCTTGGATCTTTCTCACTTGCTGGTATGCAATACTTTCTATTGTTAGTAGTAATACATTCTACTATTTGTTGTGCTTTTTGTCAAATGTTTCAAGTTTCTTGCTTTCTATTTTTAGCCGCTTTGGAGTCTAATGATTAGTATTCAATTCTGAAGAGTGATGATGGTAAATTTGTTTGCTAATAGAAGTTAACATTTTTTGAAAATTGTGAAACAATTCTAATATATTGAAAATTGTGAAATTTAGGTTTTGATCAATCGGAAGTTATTTTATTTTATTTTATTTTTTTATATATATTTTTTAATTGATTGAGGGAGTAGCTAATGTTCCATTTTGTGAGGAAATCTAAAATTAGTACTAGTTCAATATTAAAAGCTTTAAGATATTTTTTTAGTTTAGATAAAGAAAACTGTATTAAATGAGGTGATGCAATTTCAAAACTCATAATCAATGATAATTGACAACGTGACGAGTATTTTAGGTGACTTCATGTGCTATATTTTCTTCTGCGGTCAATACAATTAAGAAATTGAGTCAGCCTGTTAATGGGTTTGTTGTTTCTTTGTTAGTCATGTCGTTGGTGTCACTATTGTTGTCTATTGATGATTATTGATTTTGTACCATTGTAGAGGGTTATTGCAGTTCCTTAAAGTTTAGTTCATATGGTGTCTCGATCGGATTAACTAGGCTTTTTGTTTTATATGGTGCGAGAAGAAATCAAAATGTGTCATAGGGTCCTGTTATCTTGACGAAAATACGAGATGGGACCTACAAAGGCGATAATTATCATTTTTTGGTTCTTTGATATAATCTTGGATACTCATTTCTTCTTGTTTGTGTTGATCATTTACAGATAACAGAGAAATGCTTGCCTTCACTTTTGAAGTTGCAATATCTCGAAGATTTGGCTTTAGAAGGCTGTTGTGGGATCAATGATGAAAGTCTTACATCCCTTAAACAAGGGTGGAAATCATTGAAGGTATCCTTTCTAAATTACAGTCCTAACTTTTATATTATTTCATGAACTTTTTAAGACACTAAGGAACTTCTCTGCTTTTACTCTTGACAGACATTGAATATATCACATTCTGAGAATGTTACTCATGTGGGAGTGTCTTCACTAACCAGCAATACCGGATGTCTTCAGAACCTTGATTTAGCATATGGGCCACTAGTAAGTCCCATACTCATTTATCGTGTTGTATGCCAGCTGATCAAGTAGATGATGTTAAATGGATGAAAAAGTTTTACTTTAAGTTTTCATCCAAGATATTAAAACTTTGATCAGAAAGTCAAAGTGGTAGATTTTAATACGGAGTGTCATTTTGTTAAGGGGCCTGGGAAGCACCAAATAGTATAGATTTGAAAAATCAACTTTTCAGCAAGATTAAAAAAAAGTTGGTACTTTACTAGTTTTTTTCGCATATGTTGGATGTTAATGTTACAAAGCACTAAGCACCTAATGAAAGCAAATGCTTCCTTACATTAAAAAAAACATACTGACGGACATGGATTCTGGTTTACGCAAGTTTTCTTCTTTTTCTCTTATTGAGTATTGCTAATATTAGCACATGGACTGGTTCAGGTAACAAATGCTATTTCTGAATGTCTACGGAAGCTTTCACAATTGCAGTCGATCCGGTTAGATGGTTGCCAGGTTATGTGTTCGGGACTCAAGGGCATTGGGAGCTCGTGTGTATCACTAAAGGAGCTAAGCTTAAGTAAGTGCTCAGGTGTGACAGATGATGGTCTTTCATCTATAGTCACGAAGCACAGAGACTTGAAAAAGCTAGACATCACTTGTTGTAGAAAGATAACTCAAGCTTCAATTGCTCAAGTCACAAAATCATGTCCATCCCTCATTTCCCTCAAGATGGAGTCATGCACACTTGTTTCCTCAGAAGCTTTTGTTTTGATAGGGCAGCATTGCCATTTCCTTGAGGAGCTTGACGTTACTGATAATGATGTTGACGATGAAGGTATGCACCTTCCTCTTTTTCTATTAATTTAAACCACAAAAGGCCAATAATTTTTTTTTCTGTGCTTGTTTAAACTATCCTTCAATAATGACAAAAAAAAGTGAACCTTTGCCTTGGTTTATGTAACGTTCCCTATGAGCAAAATAGGAAATAATGTAATTTTCCTGGGTACCTGCATAATGGAAATGGTAAACACAGTATCATGTTTCTGCAGGCCTAAAGTCGATTTCAAAATGTTCTGAACTCTCTGTCTTGAAGCTCGGAATATGCCTGAATATAACTGATGAGGGGCTTGTTTTTATTGGAAATGGATGCCGTAAACTTATGGAGCTCGATTTATACAGGTATATGCGTGTTTTCACAGAGATAATAAAAATGATAAATCGCCATAACAAATTTTGTAATTTTGATGCTTCATCCATCATCCATGACTAACTTGTGAATGTACTTTTCTCGTTTAGATCAATTGGAATAACAGATATGGGCATATCTGCAGTTGCTGATGGTTGTACTACCCTTGAAATGATCAACGTCTCTTACTGTGAAAACATCACTGATAGCTCGCTGATCTCGTTGTCAAGCTGTTCTAAATTGAACACACTTGAAAGCCGTGGATGCCCTCTTATTACATCTT
Source organism: Artemisia argyi (assembly GCA_030686995.1). NCBI lineage: Eukaryota > Viridiplantae > Streptophyta > Magnoliopsida > Asterales > Asteraceae > Artemisia > Artemisia argyi. The sequence continues at coordinate 83,245,111 of CM060679.1, forward strand.
TGGGGCTAAAAGCCATTGCCATTAGATGCAAGCAACTCACGAAGCTAGACATCAAGAAGTGTCATAATATAGATGACTCCGGAATGATTCCACTGGCTCATTTTTCACAGAACCTCAAACAGGTAGCCACTAATTCTTGTGTTTTGTAATGAATTCTTGCATAACTGGTTTACTTATTTTTATTTTTTAATTTATATATTATTTTTATTTATTTATTTATTATTTTTCCAGATTAATTTGTCATATAGTTCTGTGACGGATGTGGGGCTGTTATATCTTGCTAGCCTTGGGTGCTTGCAGAGTATGACGATTCTTCACATGGATGGTTTGACTCCAACTGGACTTACAGCTGCATTGCTGGGATGTGGAGGTTTGACTAAAGTGAAGCTCCAATCGTTGTTTAGAACTTTACTACCAAGATTGGTTCTTGAGCACCTAGAAGCTCGTGGTTGTGTTTTCCAATGGAGAGATAAAGTCTTTCAGGCCGAATTGGATCCAAAATGTTGGAAGCTACAAGCAGAGGACATTGAATAGGCAGGCATAACATATATTTGGCGAGTCTCATCTTGGTTAGATACTTGAAAGAAGTGGCTTAAGACCCCCAAACTTCTTTCATGTAATCATTAGAATTATATATGTCCCCGATTTGTCTATGATGTAACACGAGTTCAACTATTAGCTAGGGTGTATCATCTTACTAGAATAAAGTACAGTGATCAAAGAGAAACGGTATGCGCAAAAGCATTTTCGTTGAGGACTATAACTACACTTTCTTAAAAGAGATTGTGAAGGCGATTAACTTTTGTGTTTTTTATAGATTAAACATCAATGTGTGAAATCAAACGTTACCAGACGATGAACATTGGCTTCTTTTGGTTATAGGCTTGTGTCGGGTTAATACACACAAATGTTACTAAAGTTTCCCAAAAATTTGCTTTCAGTTACTAGTGGTGTTTTTTTTTTTTTTTTTTTTTTTTTTTTCAAAGAGGTTACTCATGTAAACGGGTTCGTTAACTAGGTTACTCATGTAAACGTGTTCGTTTAATTAGGTTACTCCCAGGATGGGCTACCAGGTGTAACGGTTTTCCACTATCTTTAATTTACAGTTTCGGTCCCTGTGGCATGACGGGTATAACGAATTTAGTCCTTAGGAAGTCATTAATGTTTTAAAAGTTAGTACTTTGCGGATAATGTATAGAACCCAATATAAGTATCCGTCTTTTACCATTAATAACAATGGCTCTACCATCATATGTCACACTAGACAAAACATGTTGGCAACCAATTGAATATAATAAAAAGTACGAAAACCCATTTGGAAAACAAGTTGGTTTCCATGATTTTGTGTGAAAATGATGAGAAGAAAAATGTGTGATTATGTGAAAGAGAGTAGACTTATAATGCCCTAAAAATTGAGTTAACATTTTATTAGCCATTTTGATTATACCCTAAATATAAATAAATGAATACATAAATTATATCTTGGATTATATCAAATACATGTATCCTTATTCCATTGTATTACATATGAACCCGGTAAATTGATTTTATCTTGGATTATATCAAATACATATATCCTATCTCATTCAATATATCTCTTTAAACCGAATAAAAAACGTCCCAAATCTATACGAGTATAGAAAGGGTAGCAAGGCAAGATGGGTTCAAGTTTTGATTCGATAATGTTAGAGGCCGTGTAAGTCTCCATAATCGATTCGACCAATCACATTTTTTTAAGTTCATGCGTTGTTAAATTTCTAGAGTACACTTCACATAAGATGATTAATGAATATAATGATTATAATGGTGAATGATCATTCTGAACAAGGAATTTATATATATGGCACTTGCAACCCATTACTTATACATTAGTCATTTGGGTTGATGTCTTGTTATCCTAAAGGAGTAAACGAGTCAAATGGGTCATCGGGTTAAAATTTAGATTGTTATTTAGTACAAATTATATTTAATCATATTATGGCATTAACCATCTATATAAAAATTAAGACAAAAAATGTTTACAGGTCAACCAGTTGACCTCACTCTACGCAAAAAGTATCTATGAGGAGGTGAAACCGATTTAATATTTTTCCAACCATCTCAATATACCCCATTTTCGCACCCCTTAAGAAGTGTTGCATTAATTCGTTCAAATAAGTACACTTACAGTTAGCTCATCGACATCCACAGTCAAGAACATAAGCGAGGATTCGAGAAAAACATATAAAACGTAAGGAAACCTTGTTACGGGTCGCCCACATGAGAGGATTCGAGAAAAAAAAAAAATCTAAGGACTAAATTTGTTAAACCCGACAACCCACAAGGACCATTTAGTAACTTTTTACCTACTATCATAAGTTGTAATATATGGAGTAACGTAAACAACGGGTCACGCAAACATGAATAACCTCTTTGAACAAAAAAAAAAAAACTATAGTAATTAAAAGCAAATTTTTGTGAAACTTTAGTAACATTTGTGTGTATTAACCCGGCTTGTGTCCCTCATCTTTGAACATATTGGCCTTGTTCTTAAACTGCAACTTAACTTACGAATTCTATGAAGAACGTTTAATGTAGTAGAAGACTTCTTATCATATTAAACTGAAAAAATGAATTGGCCTTTCAGATTTTGTAAATGCTGGATATAAACTCAAATAGTCGATTCAATGATGTCATGAGAATAGACAAGACGTATAATGAAGATAACAAGTTGTAAATGTATGGAAAGATTTACCTTGAAAGCTCTCTGACGGCGTTAGTTGTCTGCATCTAATTTTCGGTAGACCTACCATCACATATGCAGTGAATAAGTGTGTCAAAATGTAAGTATCCCATCGAGACAGAGAGCCACACTTTCCCTGCCCATTTTCGGATGGCTATGACTGCTAACCAAGACTTATCGATCTGTTACAGTACCAATTTAGATGAGTATAGTTATCTTAGTGATCTATTAGTAATCTAAATTAAGGTTTGTTAGTTGTATACCTTTCAACTGGCCACTCACTAGTCACAATGTATATAGCTTGATATTGATTTTGTCAAAGTCCTTCACATACCCCTCTGCAGTTGTACTATTAAAGCATCAGGTTAATATTATTTTTACTTCATAGAAATAGGGAAATGGAAGTATTTACTAGCAACATGTTATGCCGAAAGTGATTTGAAAAGACATTCATGGCTGGAATCCCAAAAGACATTATTAATATCATAGTAACTTTGATGAATGCTACATATTCCTAACGACTGGAATGGATGTTATAAGATCAAAGGAGTGTGAAGGTTCATCATATCATAAATACATAGAATATTCTTTCCTAGTTTCGGTTTGAACTTGGAGAATACTGGTGGGTATGGGAGGTGAAGCACCAGCAATCGGCATTGACCTGGCAACCACATTCTCGTGTGTTGCAGTATGGGAACATGATCGAATAGAAATCATAACCAACGATCAAGGCAATCGAACAACGCCATCCTGTGTTGCTTTCAATGACGAGGAACGTCTCATTGGTGATGGTGCCAAGAATCAGATCTGTATGAACCCTACTAATACTGTTTTTGGTAAGTTCAGACTTTTCATAGTTCAATCTCGAGAAAAATATTTAATAATGTATTATACTTGTCACAAAAATTACTTTCGTGTAGCGTACAAAAAAAATAGCTTTTTGATGTACTGAACTTTCATTTTTGTCATTTTTGATGTATTTTCGTGACAAAAATGTCCTTGGATTTTCAATATTTTGATGGGCAAAAATGTCAATAATACATAAAAAAAGCCAAAAAATGAAAGTTCAGTACAGCAAAAAACTATTTTTTTTGTTCGCTACACGAAAGTAATTTTTGTGACAAGTATGATACATTATTAAATTTTCTGCATTAAGATGCAAAGAGGATGATCAGCAGAAGATTTAACGATGCTAAAGTACAAGATGACATGAAGTTGTGGCCATTTAAGGTGATTAAAGGATCTGGTGATACGCCAAAAATTGTCGTTACACACAAGGGTGCTGAGAAACAATTTACTACTGAGGAAATTTCGGCGATGGTTCTTATTAAGATGAAAGAAATTGCAGAAGCTTATATTGGTAAAACTGTAAAAAAAAATGCTATCATCACAGCCCCTGCTTACTTCAATGATGGCCAGCGTCAAGCAACAAAGGACGCAGCCACCATTGCAGGCCTAAATGTTGTTCGTATGATCAATGAGCCAACAGTAGCTTCATTTTTAATAGGATTGGTTTTGCCATCCAAAAGGGGGTTGCGGCGCAACTTGTTGCTCGTTTGTCTGCCATCTTATTGTAATCCGTTAAATTGTTTTTAGTTAAATATTAATCTCTTCAAAAAAAAAAAAAAAAAAAAAAAAAAAAAAAATGGTCAATGCTTATTGCAAAGAGGAATGTACTTGTATTTGATCTTGGAGGTGGCACTTTTGATGTCTCTTTGCTAACTATCGACGAAGTTGGTACTTTTGAGGTTAAGGCTGTTGCCGGCGATACTCATTTAAGAGGTCAAGATTTTGACAACGCAATGGTGATATTGTGTTAAGGATTTTAAGAAAAAACAGAAAAAGGATGTCACTGTAAATGAAACAGCGATGGGAAGGTTAAAAGTTGCTTGTGAGAAAGCAAAGAGAGTTCTTTCCTATGCTACTCAAGCTTCAATCGAACTTGAATTGTTACATGAGGGCATTAACTTTTCTATGAAGTTTACTCGAGCCAGGTTTGAGGAGCTTAATATGGACTATTTCACAGATCTAGTGTATCAAGAAACTGGAGACATGTTTAACTGATGCAAAAGTTAACAAAGAAAATGTGGATGATGTGATTCTTGTTGGTGGGTCGACTAGGATACCAAAGGTCCAACGTATGTTGCAAGAGTTCTTTCATGGCAAACAGCTATACAAGAGCATTAATCCTGATGAGGCTGTTGCATATGGAGCAGCAGATTTGGCTGCAAAGTTATGTGGTGACACTAACAAGATGCTAAAGAATTTGGTGCTAATGGATATTACTCCCTTATCACTTGGTACTGAAGTAAAAGGAGAAATAATGAGAGTTTTGATCCCACAAAACACACCTATTCCTACAAAGAGGTCCGAGAATTTTATAACCACTGTAGATAACCAATATTCTATGGGCACCATGGTTTACCAAGGTGAGCGAACAAGATCCAAGGAGAATTATTTGTTAGGACAGTTCATAATTTCTGGCATTCCGCCTGCTCCCAGGGGAGTCTCAAAACTTGAAGATTGCTTTGAAATAGATGCTAATGGCATCCTTACAGTCACATCTAAGGTACTATCTACTGGCAAGACTAAGAGTCTTACAATTACCAATCACAGTGGAAGATTGTTGAAGCAACAGATGGAGAAAATTGTGAACGATGCAGAGAAGTTCAGAATTGAGGACCAAGAGTACAAGAGGAAAGTGGATGCATACAACTCCTTGGAGGATTGCTTTTATGCCTTAAAAAATAAAATCAAAGGAAATGATACGCCGTTAAAGGTCTTCAAGAACATGAAGTATGCACTTAAGGACACCAAAAATTGGCTCTCCAGTAACAAAGTTGCAGAGGTTGATGAGATTGAGGCCAAGAGGGAGTACCTGGAGTTCATATCCAAACTTGCATTTTCAGACTAATATGTATGTGTTTTGCGCAATGGCAACTCATGATTTTCGAGAACAGGGTTACTATTTGTAGCGCATCATTTGCTTCCTATTTTGAATGAACACTAATAGACAATTAAATAAAATATGATACTCTTCCAGACAAAATTCAAGTTCGTTCATATTTTGTGAATTATTGTTTTAATTACACTTGTTTAAAAGATACTGTATAATGTCTCACATTCCCTGGAAACCAAAAAATTGTGAAGTGCCTGACATTGATTTACTGGTTAAAAAAGAGCTGTAGTCTTAACAGTTTTGCTGATTATATAAATAGATTGTCGGCGCGTAAGGTTTCACATAACATCTGCAGTGCTAATAAACTAATGAACATTAGGTGATAATCATGAAAGGCTCAATAAAAGTGTGTTAGTCATTGATCCGCTGGAAAACCTATGCGACCATATATTAGTTCACCGCACATTATAAAATTATCATACTGACATACTGTGAAGTAATAATGTAATATGATTATCCTATTTAGATTCTACAAATTTCAGTATATTATAGTATAGATAGGACTTGAAAACTTTGATTGAGTTATTTGAGGCAATCTAAATAAAAACAGACCTTCATAACCTACTAGAACTAGGATTCTCAAATAACCAGCAATCATTAAAAGAAGAACCCAGCAAAATTCATATTAACCGACAAAAAAAGAAACAAAATATAAATATAGTGCATAAATACATGGTTGCAAACAAAACGTTGATTGATGTCCTTAAGTGGTGGGGATTCGCATTGCATAACTTAGCTAAATGCCCCGTCTGCTGGCAGTTATAACACCTTACCACAGCAGCATCACCCCTGTTCACAACAGTCCCAACATTCCCTGTTAGTCTTTGTGGTGCCTCACTTCCTCTAGTGTTCTCAATCTCTTGTTCCTGGTGGTGTTTGAAGCAGTATGAAGATTGTTGTTTGTTGGTTGAGTTAATTACATAAATGGTCCCTGTGGTTTGTCGGGTATTAGGAATTTGGTTCCTAAACTTCATTTTTTTGCGGATATTGTCCTTGTGGTTTTGACCCGTTACGGGTTTGGTCTCTTGACCACCTTTTCTGTTACTTTGACTGTTAAGTCAAAGTTTAAAGGGCTAAAATGACATAAATACCCTTTAATAGTATAGTCTCTGTGGTTTGTGGGGTATAACGAATATAGTCCCTAAGGTTTTTTTTTTTTTTTTTTTTTTTTTTTTTTTTTTTTTTTTTTTAACTATTAATATTAGTAATATTTTTTTAATTAAAAAATATTCAAAAATATTCATAAGTTTCTATTCTTTTTTATACGTTTTCGTCAATTTACATACGTTTTCATCCGTTTTTCTTACGTGTTCATATTTTTTTGTTCGTTTTTATACGTTTTCGCCCGTTTTATATGTTTTCAACCGTTTTCATACGTTCTTGTCCGTTTTTATTACGTTTTCATACGTTTTTATCCATATTTATCCGTTTTTATACTTTTTCATTCATTTTTATACGCTTTCGTCTATTCTTATATACGTTTTCATATGAAAACGTAATAAAAACAGACGAAAACAGATAAAAATGTATAAAACCGAATTAAAACATATGAAAACCATATAAAACCGGGACAATTAAAAAAAAAATCTTTGTCATTTTTTTAAAACTTTTTTGACATATTTTTTTGAACTTTTATGAATACTTTTTTTTTTTTTTTTTTCTTCTTGGCATTTTTTTTTTAACAAAAAATTTAGCCAGATTTTTTTTTGACAAAAAAATTTATAAAAAAACTCCATCAAAAAAGTATTCAAAAAATTAAAAAAATCTACCAAAAAGTTTTAAAAAACTTCTTTCCAAAATTCTAAAAAAAACGAGATAATAAAATTTGAAAAATAGATAAAAAAAAAACTTAGGGACTAAATCCCTAATACGAGACAAACCACAATGCGTAAACATACGAGGGTATTAGTGTCATTTCAACCATTCTTGACGGTCAAAGTAACAGAAAAGGTGGTCAAGGGACCAAACCCGTAACGGGTCAAAACCACAGGGACGATATTCGCAAAAAATAAAGTTTAGGGACTAAATCCGTAATACTCGACAAACCACAGGGACAATTTATGTAATTAACTCTTGTGGTTTGGTGCAGTAGGACTTTTGGAAAGCTTTGGTAAGAAGTGTCATAGCTTTCTTCATGTTATCCGTTGGATCAAATTCTTTCTCAACAAGAGCATTGTCCTCGTCTGATCGGAGTCTTCACTTTTGCCTCAGCCCTACTCCTTAATGATGGTGTGTGTGATGATTAAGGTTGGGTTCTATATGTTGCTACTATTGCTAATGGATCTCGTCTTTCTTAACATCTCTTCTCTCACTTCATTAGCTTCTTTCTGATTCTTCTCAAGTATGTCAAAGATTTGGTTGAAATCAATGGCATGTAAATCCTTTGTCCGTCTCACCAGAGTAACATACCGACGCCATTCTGGTTGTAGACATAGCAGAAACTTAATGTTCTCATTAATCCTCTTTGGATGCAGCTTGTTCCTAATCAACTATGAAGTCCCATCGTCATCCTATGAAATAAAGAAGACATTTAAAATGATCGGGTTAGGATATGAGTCGATACATGCTTGTATAAATGATTGCTATTGAGCAAAGCTTTGGATAATTGTTAATCTGTAAAGCGAGTAGATGGAAAGACAACAACACAACGAGGAAGAAAGTTACTAACAAGGTGTTGCGTTACTTTATTTTGACTCCTAGACAACAACGTATGTACAACTTCAAACACACTGCCAAGCATATGACTTGGCATGCTACTGGAAAGTCTAGGGAGAACGGTAAGACGCAACACCCGGTTGATGGTAAAGTATGGAAGAATTTTGACATAATGAATTCGAATTTTGCAAAACAAACTAGAAACATATGATTAGGATTGGCTGCTGATGATTTTAATTCGTACGACAACCTTAGAATGACTTACAGCATGTGGTCGGTTATATTAACAACATAAAATACGCCTCCATGTATGAAAGAGACTTCTTGTATGTTGACGATGTTAATTTATGGCCCTAAATCACCTGGGCAGGATATTGATGTTTACTTGAGGCCTTTGATCGAAGAACTAAAAAACTTTATAGAAAACTGGCGTCTTGACTTGAGACGATGCTATAAGTACTTAATGCACAATGAAATCGATGTTTTTGGGACCATCAATGATTTTACTTCTCGAAGTAGTTTGTCTTGGTGGAGTTGGTAAGGTTACTTGGCATGCCATACATGTAATCACTCCATATACTTGTGTGTCAGGGAAAGCCGCTTATGTTTGTCATAGGAGATTCTTAAAAGCGAACCATAGATGGAGGAAGAACAATAAGACATTCAATGGTAAGTTCGAGATTGCCTAGACTTACGCCGGGGAAACATCCACGTTTTGGGGGTGTGAAAAGAAAACGTTTTCCTACCGTTGAATTGAATTGGAGCAAACGATCTATCTTTTACGAGCTTCCGTATTGGTCTTTTGTTTAACCAAAACATAATTTGGATATCATGCAGATCGAAAAAAAAATGTATGTGAGAGTTTGTTAGGTACTTTATTAATTAATGACAAATCCAAATACAAAGACACGATTTGAAAATTGGATTCGACTGGAATTGTGGCTCGTCGATAAAGGAAACAGGAAGTGCTTGAAGCATCATCCTAAGTACTTTTTCACAATGGAATTTTATTTTTTATTTTATTTTAATTTTTTTTTCGGAATTTATTAAAACGTAATAAAATACGGTATGTCCATTACCTAATAAAATATACGAGTGAGTATGTTCATTACCTAATAAAATATGTAAAGAGTAAGATGTCAAAAGATGTAACATATGGATCGAAACATCACAATTGCTTAAAGATAAGGGGCATCTGTAAACATTTTCTAGTTTGTCCCAATTTTTTCTCCACGTATCATTATTAAAGGAACATTATTTATTTATTTATGGACGAATTAGAAAGTGCGTAAATGAATAAATGATAGGGTTGAAGTAAACTAGAGATAGCAACGAATGGTAACAACTTGATACATAAGTAAGAAACTCGATAAAAATAAATAAATAACTTATAATACCAAAGACTAGATTTTTAATGAGCAAAAAACTACTCTTGATGTACAAAAGTATTTCGGTATATAAAGATGAATTGTTGATGCACAAAAAACAAATCAATAAGTTCGTCGTTTCGCATCAAATGCTCGTCTTTGGCATCAATAGATTAAATTAAATTTAGGGTTTAGCATCGTGATTTGGTTGTGTTTTACCTGTTTTACGGTAAAAGGTTATTTTACTCGAACTTATTCTATAGAGAAACGAAAGTAACGGTTACTATTTAACTAGCTATCCATACATGACTGAATTTTTTGTTATTTAAGGATTTAATGCAAGTACAACAGAATATTAGAACAACATTTATGAAAAAAATGCAGAACAAAACAAATGAAAAACTATGTTCGTTCATGATGTCATTTCAGTGCATAAGTGTCTTACCTTTGTTGGAAAAAGTATGCACCTTCCATTATATTTTCAGTGCAAGTGTTTGCATAAAGTCTCAGAGAAACATTTGGTTTAATATATTACAACGTTTAAGATTTTGAAATGAAAAGTATATAATCCATATTGATCATCATATATGAGTTTACCAATTACCGTCTCCTAAAGTTAAATGTAGACCATGTACCAAATGTTGTTAGGCCAATGCTAATGGTGATCGTAACTATTGTGGTCACCCCTACCACATCAACGTCACATCAACTTGCTAATGATGATCAGATTTTCTGCAATTAGTTCTAGTATGAAATGAGTCAATCATCCACTGTGGTATCTTATTGAACAAAAACGGTGATATTGTTCCTCCATTGATTAATAATTTTGATTTTTTGCAAGTCTCATGATCATTCTATTCTATTATGAATAGTCCATGTAGTTGATTACATGATTGGATCATTTGTCTTTGCTTGAAACTTTCACTGTCTGTCAAAGACCACAATGGTAACCGTAACTTTTTTCTTTTCTTTTTTATTTTAAATTAAAAGTTTATTCATAATATATGCCAAAATTGCATTCAAACCGGTTTTATAACAAAAGATAAAGATACTATCATTTATTGTGTTAATAGAAAAAATTGCAATGCACTTTATGCCTCCAAAATAAGACCAATACAATATTATACAATGGTAAAAAAATCGAGGAGTTATGCCCGTTTAATCGGTTGGCTGACAAATCGAAAAAATGCAAAGGTTGGAGTGGGATTCGGTCAAGCTCGGTTGAGCTAGGGGGCAACGCGGTCGACTACTCGGTTGGGAGTCAACCAACCGAGCAACCACCCTTCCATTAGCATTGGCCTTAGGATCCCTTTAGATCGAGTTCCTGAACTGCTTTTTGAACGCAATAAACCTCTTTCGTCTTTGTTTGTGAAGCACAACCCTCGTATGACTTAACCAACTGGGCTAGCTCAGTTGGCCACCAAGATTTCTTAGAGGCTTGGGGAGGGGAGGTTTGGCTAGGGGAGGTCTCAAGTTCAAGTCCTACCCGAGACTTTTACCCTTTCAGACGGAATATGAGGAAGTACATGCGAAATTCAGGGTCAGTATACTGCCCAATTGGATGTCACTACTACCTGAACCACTAACAACTAACAAGCCATTAAAAAAAATAATTGTAAAAAATAAAAAAAAATAAAAAAATAAAAAATAAAAGTTTCACATCCAAGTGACCATTTTTTTTAATGTCAAATAACTATCTCAATATAAACATCATAGATTATCTCAAATGTTTTAAACATGACTTAAACTCACAATCATTTTGACTATAAAAATTCTCACTCAACAAGATATACCATTAAGACACAAACTCTTTGGTCACATCCAAAATAAGCACAAACGAATATGGTATAAAATTAACGCTACCTAAATGATGTCAAATATACATGTCCGGCTATACTTAAGTAATTGTGAAGTGAGACAACATATGTGAAATAACCTTTGTAGAATAGTTTGGATTCTTGTTTACAAAACTCAAGGGTTTGATTCCACCAAAACATAAAATGAAGGCCCATATTCAGATACCCATGAAAAGGTAAGGGTGATATAATCCAAAATACCCATTCCAATTGAGCCGCCAATGTCCAAGTCAAACCCACAAGCTTTGACCACAGAAATATTCCACGGTCAAACTTGAATATTTTTTGATAGTTTAACCTTCCAAGAACATGACACCATCTCATCTCCTTAAATATAACCATTTTCAATTCTTAAAAACAAAAAAAACAAAGAATCATTCAAATTTTCAACTCAACTGAAAAAACATCAAACAAACTAAAATATATTTGAATGGCTTCTTCTGGTGGCAGTTTGAACAATAGTTCTACTACAACTTCACAGTATCCATCTTTTTCATTTTCTACTGCATCTTTTAGTGATCTTATTGCTTCTAATAACAGCAATAGTAACCACCAAGATTCTTCTAGTTGGGGGGGTTTCTTTGGTGCAAATGATAGTCCAAAAATACCATTCTCACCATCTGCTTTTCTTTCTACACCAACTGGTTTGAACCAGAATCAGTTCTTGGACTCTCCTTTTTTTCCTTTTAACTCAAATGTAAGTTTTCTTTTTTTCTTTTATAAATTTATTTTTTTATGGGTTTTGGATTTGAGCTAATAATGGGTTGTTGGTTTTTGTTTGTGTAGATTGTTCCATCTCCAACAACTGGAAGCTTTTCTAGTTTGGATTATAATAAGGATGATGAAACAAAGTTTTCTAACTTTTCATTTCAACCACATGCTACTACTAACAAGATGGTATGCACTAATATTCTCTTATATAACTTTTCATGCTTAATTTTATTAAGTAAAACTCATCTTGGCTCATGATTTCTTTCCAAAAAAACTAAAGTAATTGAGCTTTTTTAGATGATACATTTGATTATGATTTCAAGATATTACTATGCTAAGGCGATTGCGTATAAAAACCGCTTATCTTGTTATTTTGATATTGATACATATGGGACACTGACCCGCTAGCGGCCGGTCTCACGGTCAACATAACATGGCGTGTTGTTAATGTTTTTTAGACTGTTTTGAGATTGTTTGTCTAAACTACAAGTTTTAATTTAATAAACATGTTTTAGAAGCACATTAATGAGTTTAAGTTGTAACGTAATGAAATGTCATTGTAATTCATTCATTTGCTTGTTGTGTTTGAAACAGGAAGAACAAGTGAAAAGTCAACCACAAGAATGGAGCATGACAAAACAAAGTGATTTCATATCAGAAATAAACAAAACCAAATCAGAATCTGCCCAAAACCAATATGTTTCTGATCAATCTCAAGCCACAAGAGATCAAACAAGGTTAGAAGATGGTTACAATTGGAGAAAATATGGACAAAAACAAGTTAAAGGCAGCGAAAATCCTCGAAGTTATTACAAATGTACATATCCTAATTGTCCCACAAAGAAGAAAGTGGAAAGAAATTTAGAAGGACATATAACGGAGATCGTTTACAAAGGAAACCATAGTCATTCTAAACCTCAAAATGCCAAAAAATCATCTTCAAACACTTTCTATGAAGCTCCAATTGAGAACCATCCTGTGGATTCTTCTGCATCATTCGGGGAGGATGAGTTTGAGCAAGCCTCGTCAATGAGTAAATCTGGAGATGACCATGAAAACGAACCCGAAGCTAAGAGATGGTAAGTTACTTTATGGTTAATATGTGACTAGGAGTGGTTATAATTTTTACTCAACTTTTAAATGGTTTATTTTGTAGGAAGGGTGAGACCGAGAGCGAAGCTATTTCCGGGCCAGGGAGTCGAACAGTTAGAGAGCCCAGAATCGTTGTTCAAACCACTAGTGATATTGATATTCTTGATGATGGTTATAGATGGCGGAAATATGGACAAAAAGTTGTAAAAGGCAATCCAAATCCAAGGTACGTTTATAGTTTGGGACATAACATGTTTTAACACTTGTAAATTTTACGATCCCTCAAATCTTTTCACATTGAAAAAATTCTTGCATTTTTCTAACTTGGATTTCTTTTAACTTTTTGCAGGAGTTATTACAAGTGCACATTCGTCGGTTGTCCAGTGAGAAAACACGTTGAAAGGGCATCACATGACTTACGAGCTGTGATCACAACCTACGAAGGAAAACACAATCATGATGTACCAGCACCTCGTGGTAGTGGGAGTTACGCTATTAATCGACCACCACCAACAACCAATGGTAATACCAACAACAGCTATGGACTCATGGCTATTAGGCCATCAGCAAACTACTCAAGTAGCATTCAAAGCACAACAGGATTGACTGATAATGGCGGTCAACCCCCATACACTCTACAAATGTTGCAGAACAACAGGAACTATGGGATCCCAGAGGGTTCTTACATGAACCAAAACCAGGGGAAAGACGGGACGCTATCAAGTACCAAGGAAGAACCCACGGACGATTTATTTTACAACTCTTTTTTAGGTTAGATCATGACAAGAAAGGAAAAGTGATCAAAAATCAATTAGTTTTGGCACTAATCTAGTAGAAATTTTATAGGTGCTTGCAAAGAAGAGTGTATTTGTAGTATCATACGTAATAAACTTAGCTTGTTATGTAAAAAATTCTTTTTGTTAAATTCAATAAAAGTATGTTTGTTTACGGACATTGTGCCGGTAGTTTGTTTATTTGCGACTCTTTATTTGTTGTCTCATATTCTTTGACAGACGATCCATTCAAGTTCTTGCATTTACCATATTAAAATTTGAAACTATTTTGACTGCTTTTATGTTTATAAATGAATAATTATACTTGCTCTGTGTTTTTGCATGTTTCCGCAACAGTATGTCAGCAACAACATTGTACGAGATAACACGTACTACAATCACAGACAAGACAGCAAACATAAAGAGACCAGACAGAATGGTCCAATTCAGTGAATGATAATCCACCATACTTGAAGAATTAAAATATAAGACATCTATGTAAGTATGATCCTTCTACTAAGTCGCATCTCGATTCTAATGTCAAAGTTATGAAGCACCGTCTCTCACGGAAGTTGTATGTAAACTTTGCACTTCATATTGCTACAATGTCTTATAAGAATAGTCGACATGTATATAGCTATATATTGACATTCTGCTGTCAATACTTCTTGGAAGAATAATCTCTATTAGACTTGAGCTGATAGTCATCATAAATTCATAATCAAAGGCATGTGCATTTTGTACTAAAGGAAGGTCACATGGAGTGATGGACCCCACTATTATTCTAAACATTAAAGATTTGTTTATACAAAGTAAGATTAATCATACTAATCCTACTAATTGACTCATGCCAAATGAGCATGTGATGTCGACTATCCAGAGGATTAGTACTAAATTGTCAGGAAACTATAGCATCATAAAACAACAGTGGACAACCATTACGTTTGAGTTAAATACCCCATTGGTATCTGTCGCAGAAGCCTTGAGTATATGTATGTAAGGGCAGAGCTAAGTATAGGCAGGCAGGTTCTTTTTTGCCTTATTTTGATCTTGTGTGGCTCTGCCTGTATGAACAGACCGAGTATACAAACATTTGGATTTTCCAGATCATAAGTGCAACAATAACGAGCTCACATAGCAAAGTTCAGTGGAGAAAACATTATAGTAAATAAACTTAGTGGTTTTACATAAGAGCTCTAATCAAAGAACCACAAGATTGATAGACATAAAGGGGTGTATTCTCTGTATTTCATCCAATCCGAATTACAAATATAAATAGCTTACTTCAAAGTAACCGTGATTCACTAGTGAAATGTAGTTATATGTACATAATGAACGTTGTATATATACTACTTTGAATGTACATTCAAAATGGTAAAACCTTGTTTCGGAGAAGACTGTTGATTCCAAAGCACAAATATTAAAAAAAATAAGAGGGGGAGGGGGGGGGGGGGGGGGGGGGGGGGGGGGCGGAAGGTGTCCAATCATTATTTGTGATTTGGATGCTATACATGTGAAGATCAGGGCTATGGTATATGGAAAATGAATGGTACAAAAAATTGAAAAGAATGAAGAACACAAATTGATCTTTGATTACTTTTATATATAAGTATGTTTCACTAGTTTGTACCCGGAGAGCATGGCTGATAACGCAAGAACGAAAAAGGCGAAAAACTCCATGCTAATGCACGCGGCTGAAGAGTCTGTGAAGATGTTGTCGGCTCCTTCCCTCATTCTATTTGTCATTGGCACTGCCGATGAGGCTGCTGATAGTAGTAGATATGCTATAAGCTACAAGAAGCAATAACGCAGATCAAACATGTTATTATTGGAAAATTAAACAGATCAAACATTCAAATACTCATTAAATAAGTCTCTCTATATGTTTAGGAGGTGCAAGTTTCAATCTAGCAAGGAATAAAAGTACTAAAAGTAGCAAAATGTGAAACTACACAATCCATATATATGGTCCAACCATATATATTTAAGGTCCTTTTATCATGTCACAGACATTGGAAGCTTCGAAGGAAGCCTTGACAGCCATAAATAACGTATACCCAACTGTCCACCTTAATATAATATTAAAGCAAAAGCATCATCCACAAAAGACAGATTTTTTAGTATCTTCATTAGATAATCAAAATTCAAAAATGGTTCAGATTGTTTATTGTTGTTATTCTTTGTTGTAAGCAATAGTAACTTGTTAGTATGATTGATGGTTTTGTATGACAAACAATACCATTAAACTGATTTTTTTTTTTTTTTTTTTATTCGGCTAAAAAAACATTAACTGAGATCAATTTCTATCGGGCAAAATTTTGGGCTATATGATAAAAGAGTTGTAATTTATGCGAGGTGTACTTGCAAGAATGTAACTTTTCATCTGTTAACCAAACTTGACAAAAGACCAAATTTGTTCGACACGTTTAAAACAGGATATCTTTTAATCCGGTATCTAACCCCACATTTTCATCTTCAATACCTGGTGCTGGAAAGGAAATTTTTCTAAATAATATTAAAGCTTTTTACGAGAAAAAAGAAAAAAGAAAAAATATTAAAGCTTTCTAAATAATATTAAAGCTTTTTAAATTTTTCTAAATAACCCACTATGATACCTTATCATATAACCCAATCAAGATAAAGCTTTTCAAGATTTCTAGCCTTTTACTCAAAAACCATTTCCATTCCAACACGATAACTTGTATAAAGTTTCATATACTTTTCCGGCTATTTTAGACCGTAATCAAATTAAATAACACAAAAGATAAAATTATAGTAGCAAAACAAAGAAATCAATCATCTGGTAAGTTAATATGAAAAAATCAAAGTACCCAACTGTACCAATCAACTATGTCACGTAATTGATATGATTACAAAAGTATAAAAATAAAATGTCACTTTTAAAACTAGTTTATTCAAGAATAAATATAAAATTAACTAAAAGCACCCAAAATAAGAGAATAAATTCAGAAATGAATCAAACCTGATCACCAAAGAAATTAATAAGGGCCAAATTCCGTCCGGAAATTATTTCTTTTCCAGTTGACATTTCATGAATCTGCCTCCATGACTGTAATCCGGTATATAATGTCGATAAAATCGCAATGGCCAATGCATACCTTGTGTACACAGAAAAAAAATAAATAGGTAAAATTAATACATAGGTGAAATAGTACAAGACAAATTTGTTAGTGAAATGATGATACCTGTATTCTTCATATTCTTGAAAATTGCGACCAGGTCCATGCTGATTACTAGCCATAATAATAAACGCGAGCACTGATAACATAAAACCCAAGGCTCTTAATCCTAAGGAGCCTCTTTTTAAAATGTCTTCATGCCTCCACCTTCTTAGGATACCAGTAACACCGTATCCTGGGGGTGGAGGCAGAGGTGTTTGCGATGTCTCACCAACGTTCGCATTGTCTGGTGATGCCCGTGTTGGTGTTGGCATTTTTGCCTCTTGTGGTGGTGATGATGAAAATATCGACATCACAAGACAGTTGTGAAATTCGGATCAGAGTATAGTTTTTGTGTTTGAATGGACACAATTTTGAACAAATCAAATGAAAAACAAGGAACCAATATTCTTCTTTTTGACAACTCATCTAAGTTGTTATTTTCTCTCTTTTATAAGGTTTTGTTTTTTTATATATACAAACAAAAGGTTCCCTTATGACAATTAAATATCGATATATAACTTACCAATTAAGTTACTTCATGACAATTACTGGTATGGATACTGAATCAGAAGCTTCAAACTGTGAAAACAGAACCCAGTCCCACTAGTCTAATAATTTTCGGTGACAGTATAGAACCTAAAATCAAACCGATAATCCTTCATGTTTAGTACATTCTTACATAAATGGCATTTTGATGCAACTGAAACAAACCAATAGATTCATTCAAGTTGGGTAAATTTGAGGATGGTCAGAAGTATCACTTATTTAGGCTAAGGTAAAATAAATATTTCAGTTATAAATTTAGACATGTTTTCTGTTCGAGCATAACTAAATGTGCAAGATTTCATCTCATGAAGTTGAAGTAAAACATTGCTATTAGAATATGCTTTATTTCGGGTAAAAAAATGTTAATCACTGTATACTTGAGATTACTTTACAAGAGACAGGAAAGTAAAAAGAAAGAAATTGAAAAAAAAACAAATTTTGTGTTCTCAAAATTTTTTTTTTAGAGAAGAAAAGAAAAGAAGAGGAAGGATCTAAGATTTGATCTTTTTTTTTACTCTAAAATGTTGGTCCCTTCTCTTCCCCTACAAAACTAACTCGTGAACACACCATTGCATTATCATGATACTTAAAGAAAATGGAGAAAAGACACCTAAGCACCAGTCATCAAGCATCATGTTTTCACCTCCAGTACGGTTAATATTTTCTGGCATAAGATGTATGCCTACAATTTTTCAAATCATATGAATAGCGATATGAAAAGACTTGTTATCCTCCAATAACCAAACGTGTTTTTTCCACAGAAGATCAAAACTCTCGTAATATGAACCATTGTTTCGATTTTTAAACACAAAAGACAGCTAATATAGCAAAGGGTTAAACCCTGTATTCATCAAGGGTTTTAGTAGGGTAAATGGAAAACAACAAAAAAATCAACCCAACGATAGTGTGGTTAATAGCTTCGTCCCCAGTACGTCCATTTCTTAGCAGGTTTTCCCGATGCAAAGCATAACGTTCCTGTCAGAATAAAAGAAAAGCCACATAACTACCAGTTTGTTTTTCCCTAGTCAATTTTGACAAATTGGATCAAACTTAATTAGCCACTTATTTGAGAGGGTGAAGCTTTAATGCTCCCCCCAATTAAGAGGCATTAAAGGAATGGGCCCACATTTGTTCCCCACTAAGAAGAAAAGAAACACCCCCTAATCTTTGTTCATCAGGTTGGCAAAGAAGAGATAATACATGTATACATAGTACTGTATATAATAATTAGACAAAGCCCTCTATTAAAAAAATTACCTTCAGGCAGTTCAGGCTGGTCAAATGGAGAACAAAGTGTCTTAGCAGCTCCGACCTCCCCTTTTGTCTTAGCTTTGACATCCTTCTCGACTTCCTGAATCATGGATTACATTTGTATGTCAATATATAATACATACAGATACAATACAAAAGACAAACGACTGAAGCATAGTAGCGCAAACAAAAGGACACATGATTGAGCTTTGCTTTTGCATCCTTCCGGATATGTAGTTAGGATAGATGCTTCAATAGAACAGAGTTGAAACAGATCATCTGAAGTCTGAACTGGCCCATGGCCCAAATAGATGGATCACGGCATGGGATATGGATCGAGGCAGGGTGGGAATTTGGAATAATCTAATTAAGAACTTAAAATTTATAAACATTAAAATTAAGAATTTTGATCAGTATTTATAAAGATCGACCCACAAATATCACTGACCAACCCGATTATGGACCCACCTAAATGGGTCAACCTCTTTAATCGTTACCTAAATGGGTCAACCTCTTTAATCGTTGTTTGACCAATGGGCTGGTTATTTTTATTGAGATACTCAAATATAAATGGCTCAAATCTAGGTTAAGACTCAATCCACTGAGACAAGCATTAAGATATAATGGATACAAACTATTACCTCTTCATCACACCATGGAGCCAAGATCAATTTCTTTTGGCCTAATGCTTCAATGAACTCATCCCAAGTTTTGGTAACTTGAATACATGCATCTCGTTTTTGTTTAGCAACATCAAACATGCTTTGCTGAATATCATCCAACATACCCTTAACTTTCTCACCCAAATCTGCCATAGGAAGATCAACCTTTGATCCATTGTCCCGACGAACAGCACGAACCTGAAAAGAAACAAGCATCAGGCTTTTGCATGGAACACTTGCAGTTGAAGAAGGCCAAATAAGTTCAGTAACAAATTAGAACGAGTTCAAGTTAAATCAGACCATAAAATATAATAAGCTATACATTTAGTAAAACGATATAACCCATTTTCATGAGTTTGAGATAAAGAACCACCCAAATAAACACAAAAGTGATGCATTTTCAAAATTGGGACCTCTACTTGCATTTTGTAACAATGAACATCACTGTCTAACCTGGTTATTAGCTAGATCCTTTGGTCCTATTTCAATCCTCAAGGGAACACCCTTCATTTCCCAATGAGAATACTTCCAACCAGGCGAATAATTCTCTCGAAGGTCTGCCTCAGCACGAATACCTAAATCACATAACGTTTTCACAGTTGCCGAACAAGCATTCATTATTTCTTTGACATCTGCATCTTTAAAAGGCACATGAATCACAATAACTTGTACTGCTGAGATTTTAGGAGGCAACACCAGGCCTTTATCATCTCCATGAACCATAACCATCACACCAATCTGAAAACAAAGCAAGTTAAAAATTAAAACCAGTTATTGTTAAAACATGTTTTTACAAAAGCTAAGAAAATCGCTTGATTACAGTTCTGGTACTATAAGCCCATGAGTTCTGCCACACCATAGCCTTTTCTCCCTTCTCATCTTCGAAGTTAATCTCAAACATCTTAGCAAAATTCTGGCCCAAGCAATGTGAAGTTGCACCTTGTACACCACGACCAGTATTTGGAATAAAGGCCTGCAAGCATTAAAGCAATTATAAAGAGACATGTCATTTAACATTAGTTATCAACTGATGATAGTATCTTATAGGTGGTACCTCCACACTAGTAGTATATAGCCCACCAGCAAACTTCTCCAGCTCACTCTTTTTCCCTTTCACAACAGGGACGGCCAAGTACTCCTCGTAAAGACGTCTATACAGTTCAAGTATTTCAAGAACCTAAAATATAGCATAATTATAATTATATCATTCCATTTCCATGCATTAAAAACACATGTAACTAGAGGTGGCAATTTGTGCCCATAATGAAAAAAATGGGCAAAATTTGACTACTTTGTAAAAGACTTGGGCACATTTTGCCCCATCCTTTTTTTGAAATGGGCATATTTAGCCCATTGAAAAGCTAAATGGGCACTAACGGGCACATATTTTCTCTTAATTGAGGAACATTATAATCATTTTTAAAGAAAAACTTGTATATATAATATATTTAATTTTTTAAATATAAATGAAGTATTACGTTTAAGAAATTTATTTCATCATTTTTGGTCTTCTATAAAGCGATTTGTATAACATGTGCCCGTTTGGCCCGTGCCCGTTCTAGCCCGTGCCCGCACGTTTGGCCACCTCTACATGTAACAATGAATGAACTTTCTGATGTTTTAAACAAGAGATCAGTGAGATGCACTGACTCCAGATGACTATGAAGTATGAAGTAATTACACAAGTTTTAAACTTTATTTTTTACCTCAGTGTCAGCCTCCTCCTTTGTTGCAAAGGCAGTGTGTCCTTCTTGCCAAAGAAACTCACGACTCCTACAAAGTTGAGAAGTTAGTACAGATTCAAATTGTTATCATAATGTGAGCCGGATGACTGATAAAGTGGTGCTATAAGTAGGCACACAAAACAACAAGGGATATGAAAATATCACCTGATAAAGGGAGTAGGATTACTGAACTCCCAGCGAACAACATTGCACCATTGATTTAGTCTTAAGGGCAAGTCACGGTGTCCCCTGATCCACTTAGAAAAGTAGGGATACATGACAGTTTCACTAGTGGGCCGAATGGCAATAGGAACTTCCAAATCGGAGCTACCTGATCTCGTCACCCAAGCAACCTGAAAATTTTAAATCAGGGAAAGCTTCAAAAACTATATTACAGTCGATAACAAAGACAAAATATTCGAAAACTTGTGCTAAAGGTGGCAAAGATAAGAAGTTCACACCTAGAAACCAATCAATTAAAAGTGTAAATACAATGTTCATAGACTATATACCTCAGGGGCAAAACCCTCTATGTGATCCTTCTCCTTTTGTAGAACCGTATTGGACACAAAAAGTGGGAAGTAACATGTTTTGATATTCATCTTCTTAATCTCTGGATCAAAAAAGTTCTGCACAAAGATATTACAAAACAGCTTATACCATCATGTTTTTGCTAGCCTAATATTTTAATAAGTGAAACAAAAAAAGCACAAAAAGTAACAGAGCAAAACAAAAAAGATTAAGCTCTACGATCCATGCTTACTTGCATTGTCTCCCAAATGGCCATTGTCCATGGACGGAGAATGTAACAGCCTGATATTTCATAGTATTCTATCATCTCCCCATTTGTAACCACCTATCAGCAAAAAAATAGTAAATAATAATAACCATCACTTATTCGTCTTCCCACAGCCCCCATTAACATGGAATACATATACTATTAAACTATGGTTGAGTGTATCGGGAAATACAACATTTATTAAATACTATAGTATGTTGCAGAAAACAAAGTTTCTTTTCTAGTGAAGCTTGAGATGGATATGTGTGGATAATATGTATTCAAAATCATTTTAGCAGATAAATATCAAAGTTTTAAAGTGATGTTGTCGACATACATGCTACACTTTTCAATTCTGTAATAGATATCTACTCAGTCCATCTTTTATGTAGAATGAAATAAACAACGTCCATGTGTTTCTAGATCATAGTTAGCTTAGTACCCATTGATATACTATCCCATCACAATATAATTAAAAACTGCCCACAATGATGAATTCAATTTTTGTTGTCAAGTTTATTCACCAAAGGTCCGCAATAAAGAGTGTTATCAAGGGAGTATAAAACCAAATAGTTATCGGGAAATACATAGAAGATGGAGCGCCAATTACCTCAGAATACCATTCTCCAAAGTTACCATCCTTAGTGTTCGTCAGACCTAGACCAGTCTCCTTCTTTCTTCCCTCTGCACACAATTTTTATGACAGAATTACACACAAAAGATGATAAGCAAGTTTATAAAACATTTGAACATTTATGTGTCTGTGGAACAACCGAACAAGAGTCTGAGGTTTAAAGCAACTTTTGAAACCCAACAGACCATCATCTAAGTAAAAGAGCATGCTGCTATTACTAATCTTAAAAGCAAAATTCAACCTACAGAAACAATGTAACCAATCCTAATAGTTTAGCAATTTCACATCAACCTTAAATCCATTTCTAAAAAATCTTCAGCATAGATTTTGTTTTTGGTCTTCATTTAAATAAGGTCATTGCAATTTGATAATAAGCTAATAAGCACCTTAATCAAGCTTAGACAAACCATATAAAACAGCTAACATGAGTGAATAGTCCTCCCATTGAAAACATTTATCTGTCTACCACTATAATTACATATAAGCATTTTTGTGTCTTGAGACCAAGCGAATCTGAGCTTGTATGGTCAAACAGACCCCATCATAAATAAGTAAAAAAAAAACAGAGGCAATGTGTCCATTCTAAAATCGTACACAAGTTTGCATCAATCCATTTCTAAAAACAGTTTAAGTATAGATCCTTTTTTTTTTTTTTTTGTTCTTAATAAGCTTATTTTTGTTAGCTTATTTAGTAAAAATAAGCACACTGTGGTGTTTACCTAAGCTTATTGGAAAATATGATAAGGTGAAGTTGATAAACCCACCAAAAAAAGCTTAAACAAACACCCCCCTAAAGCTAATAAGTCTTCCAGTTATCGGTTGATATAAAAGCTTGTTATATTTTTCCAGCTTAGCCAAACACCCCCAAAACAAGGATCCGTAATTCATAGTCGTACAAAAAAAAAAAAAAAAAAAAAAAAAAAAAAAAAAAAAAAAAAAAATCACTTACTAGCAGATTTAGTAGGAGGAGCAGGCTTATCTCCTTTACCAGCAGCCATTTCTTTTTTTTCCTTTTTTTCTTTTCTTTCACCACCTGTTGTTGCTGATGTTGTTGGTTTTAACAAAACAACAAAAGATATATATAAGTTGTTAACTAATTTAATTATTTATACACACACAAATAAAATTAAAAAAAAAAAAAAAACATATCATCATTATGAGGAGTAAGAATGTACCACCGGATTTCTTAGTTTTTATCTGGTCAACGCCGCCGTCCATGATGCTGATGATGAATCCAGTAATAGTAATGAATGAAATGAAGAAGAATATGTGATGGATGATATAAAACCCTAATTTTACCTTTTAACTTACACCTTTCGCCCCCCCTTCTATTTCTATTCCTATATAATGGTACCCTTTTATTTTTCTTTCCTTATACAAAATGTTTTACTACAAAAATAAATTCTTTCTTTACACAAATTTTATAAAACTATGATAATAAAAACAAAGTTTTACCTCTATAGATAATCCAAAAATACATTTTAAACTTTCTATTTAGTAAAACAAATGAAGCTTAAATATTCATACCTACACACATTAATTATTAATGCCACATTTATACTATCTATAAAGAGAAAATGATCAAAAAGTTAAGAAGTGAAAAGTGATAAACTTAAATTAATGTTTTGTCTAAATTCCTTAATGCCTCTAATTTAAAACTTAATCAAAACTTAAATGAAAATATGAAAACTTACATTACACGTTCAATTTTTTTGTCAACTTAAAAACATAGAAAGTTAAATGAATAATTAATAAATGAAAACATGAGAATGTAAAATTGTTTTGTCAACTTAAGAAATGATTACACACGTATATAAAAACAAACTTTTAAATACTAGACGAGTACCCGTGCATAGAAACAGAATTTTATAATGGCAGATAATTATAGTGATATTTTGGTTACACAACCAAAATATCATTATAATTAAATGTCGCTATAAAATCTTGTTGCTTGCACGGGTACTTGTCTTTTTTTTTGAAAAGAGACTTTCATTCAAAAAACGGCACCGTCCTCAAAGCGAGGACCGCCACCCCAAACAAACCGAAACAATTACAACATATACAAGGGAGATAACACCCAATCCTTCCAATCTATGTTCTTGAGCCTACTTCTATGTTTGACCAAAAAAAACGAAGAAGACTTAATATTTCGAACCACCTCTTGAACTTTTGCTTCTTTATTGTTGAAAATCTTCTTGTTCCGAGCTCCCCAAATTTCCCAGAAGGAAATAACAATAATGCCTTGGATCAACCATTTCTTACCCGACTCTCCTTGAAACGTCTTGTGCCAATCCAATAAATCTCGAGTATCGAAAGCATAGATGTTATGAATACCACACCAAGCAGCAATAGAATTCCAAACTCCATTCGAAAAGTCACAAGCGGTAAAAAGATGTACCGAGGACTCACCACCATAGTTACATAACTGACAAACCTGATTGTTGACGAACACATTCCTTTTTTCTAACGCCATAGCCGTCGGAAGCCGATTCATCTCAGCCCTCCACGCCAGAATGCTACACTTCAGCGGGACCCATTTAATCCATTTGAATTTGAACCAGTCCCCATACTTTCTCCTTGAAACGTTTGGCACGGGTACTTGTCTAGTCTCTCAAATGAGCTTTTACATTTCACAAAATGAAATAACTAAATAATCTTTCCTTATAAGAAACAAAATGAATTAGGGGTCGTTTAGTTTAGTTGGTGAAAATTTTCCTATTTTTCCAAAAAAAAATTCATATGAAAAGAGAACAATTGAAAATCCGTCCACTTAAACCTTTTTCCAACAATTTTAAAAAATGTGAAATTCTCATTCTCTAAATTTTAACTAATAGTTTGAAAAGCTCGTTCTACTCTTCTCACTTTTTTTATTATCTAAGAATTTAAAAACGGAAAAATAGAAAAAAAAAAATCACCAACTAAACGGCCCCTTAGTGTCGCAAGTGAGATTCTAATATTTCTTAGAATTATAAATCATGTATTTCTCCTTTTTATCAAATTAACATATGTTACATAAGAAAATTATCAATAAGTTATTAGTATTTTTGCAAAATGTTACCTCCAAACAATGTACTTGGATGTTACGACGGCTTTTTAAGCATATATCATCACTCCTACAAATTCAAGAGATGTTATATATAACATTTGTAAATTTTAAGGACTGTTGTGCAAATTCTTAAAAAAATATATAAAAAAATAAAAATTAAATAAAAATCTATCATTCATGGTAGATTGTAAAATTGAAATTGTTATTGATAAGCTTTTATAAAAAAACCTTTATATAGAAAATATAAAGAATCTATAACCCAGATTTGTAAAGCCATAGATTATATTTTAATATTACTTCTAATACCATTTCCATTTTCTGACTAAAAATTGTGATAACATTTAAACATGTTTTCAACTTTCTTTTTTTCAATTAATAAAGAAAAAGTTGCCAAGACATTGGAGCACGTGCGGCTCCACATATTTTTAGTAGGATTGGTTTTGCTATAGCTAGAGGTGTGGGGGCCCAGTTAGTATCTCGGCTCCCCACTAATTTCTTATAAAATCCTATTTGTTTTTCAATAAAGTGATGTTATAATAATAATAATAATAATAATAATAATAATAATAATAATAATAAAGTTTTATCTCAACTTATACGTAGTTGTAGGGACGTGGACCAAAAAACAAGTGAGACACTCACACAATACTAGGATTTATAAATCACTACCACTTGAGAAACATCGCACATTTAAGACTAAAGACGTCTCTAATAGAAGTTAGAGTGACTTTTTCGTTCAAAAAAGTCGTTGAAAAGTTTTTCTCATTGAAAACAATCTCTTTTTACTTAATGACTCGAGATTCGTCAGTCGTTAAAAGTTACATAAATAGTCTTTGTGGTTTGTCTGGTTTTGCAGATATCAACCCTGTACTTTTTTTACAGCGGGTCATATTCTTATGGTTTTAGCATGTTACAGGTCCTGTCTCTCTTGCCTAAGTCCGTTAGTTTTTTTCATTAAATGTATATTTGAACAAGCAAAATGTCAAAAATGCCCTCACCTTAAATACTAATGTATTAATATGATCTTTTGTCTTATTTAGACAATGGTCAAGCAAGACAAGATGATATAATGTTTTAGAGATCATGTTACGGATTAATGAAAGTGTTAAATATTTTGATGTAATATATTTTTTACACTTAAACCTTTGAAAAAATAATTATGTAAGACAATATCTTCCGACACACATGATCAACCAACTTAGTTTATATTCCTAAGAAGGTTACTAAAGCATGTTAAAACTTGCAAGATGTCGAAAACACATATGCAAAAAAAGTGGTCTATGTCTATATGCAATAGCAATACAGCATCAATTACACAACTTAGTGCAAGAAGTCTATTGTAAGTCATATTGACGCATAAACCGAAAAGCTAATAATCAACACATAACAAAAAGACATGTAAAACTTTTGTGATTATAGATATAATTAGCTCAACTAAAAATAACTATAAGCCCTTAAAAATATTAACTAACAATACTAGGACACAAAGAAAAACAAATAACCATTTATCATAACACAAAAATACTTATCTTCATTTTGTGTATTAAGTATAACAATGTATACTTAGCTTGATTTTATTTTGAAAATGAATTATTTTCTACCCCATTTCAAAATTTGATCAAGTTTAACACTTTGAAAATATAAATACATCAACGTGTGATGTTTTCTTTGTAATTGACCAAAAATTTGCGCAATCGGCATGACCGAAAACGACTATCTGTTAAGAATCAAAGACTCTCGTAAATTTTACTTTACAATCATTTCTTAAAAATAATTTTAAATGAAAGTATACTCAATTACGTTTAAAACGATAGGTGGCACGACTCATACTGACTTGCGGTTGATTTTATACGAATTCTTAAAAATTACTTAATTCTTAAAAAACAGACGAAGGTATCGTTAAATTTAGCGGTATTGTCCGTATTTAATGGTACCGTCTGTTGTATTTAAGGGTACCGTGACCTGATGTTACAGTTTTGTCAAAAACCAATTTTCTCATCGCAAACAAGTATTTGACGTAACGAAAAGATGTAAAACTTAATAAACTAGATACCGAACATATAAAATATATATTAAGTAACATTTTCACGTTTAGGACTAAGAAAATCATTTACGAAAATATATTTACTATAAAACAAGGAGTTGTCTCAAACACTCCTTCAAAGCCGCATCACTTTATGACTCGTTATATAAACATGACCAGGACACTACAAACTCTATTCTTTTATTGGTTTAAGAAAACCTTCAAGCTAGTATGACAAAGTATACTTAACAACAAAACTTGTAATTATAAGCAAGTAAATACTTTTCATATTTTATCCAACTTCATGGGTAATTTGATATATAGATCGTACTCGAATTTGAAAACCATTTGTTTTAAAAATTTGAGTAACGTGTCTCTAATACCAATTGTGGAAACCGTAAAGGGAGTGAATACGTTTCCACTTAAAACTTGAATCTTTTGTATCAAATGACTAATCAAGTGTGACATAATATGAGAAGTGTCAACACGAAGTCTTGCGACAACTAGTGATAGTGGAATACCATAAGTGAAGCATGTTACCATGACACAAACATAGACACACGTAAATATCACACAATATATGCAATAAGCCACACAAACATAAAAGCAATGCAAATATAAAACGGTAAATGCTAAGATAAAAAGTAAAGAGATAAGTGAAGAAAACGCAAACCCGGACACGACGATTTATAATGGTTCGGTCACAAAACTCCTCTCCGCCCTACTTCACTCCCCGAGTACCCAACTCGAGAGTTACTTCACTAATCAACAAGCTCCCTTCTTAGCGGAGAAAACCATACAACATTGCTTACAATATTTTCCGACACTAAGCTAAATGTCGGGTTCTTCTTCGGGTACAACCAAACCCGTTATGTTTTATGGCCCAACATAACAAACCTTGTGCTTTAATACCTAAACACATAAACCACGTCGCTTACGTTATTTTCCGACACTAAGCTAGATGTCAGTATTAATCTAGCTAGTACCAATCTCACTCACGATCTACCCGATCCTCATAAATCACGCAAGCTACAAGATCCACATGATCTATACTCGATCTACCCGATCTACTCACTATCTACCCGATCTACACACTCTCAACACAAGATCCCCACGAACTCTACACGATCACAATGATCCACACAAGATAACTAAACAAGACTCTAGACAACTTGATGTATATCAAGATACAACAAGTATGTAACAAGTGTACAAGTGCAACTATGACTGCAACACTTTGTATATTTGTGATACTTTATGTTCTTCTCTTGCATTAGTAGAGGAATGAAGGTGATCACTTGAATGAATGATTGAATCACTCTAAAATAAACTAAAACTATCTAAATGATCAAAGAAACTAATCTATATGAAATTGGTTTTTGACCAGAGAAAAGTGTGTGAAAAAATTGTTGTTTTAGGTGCAAAATGGTTCACTATTTATAGGCAGTTGAAATTCAAAATTTCAGTCCGACATTACCACGGTACCACTAAATTTAGTGGTACCGTCTGTGCAAAAGACGCTCCCTTTTTTGTTTTTAGTGGTGAAGGTTTATTTGGGGATGTTTGGAGCTGTTTTGGGGGGAAAAGTAGTTGTTGGGATTTGTAAACTAATTTTTCAAAATAAAACATCTCTTTTTAATTCAAAAATAATTTGTAAAATGTATTTTTAAAAAATGTTTTGTCACATTCATAAAAATGAGATGTTTAAAACAAGAAATTTATTTATTTGATCATCCGTCAAGTTTAAATTTGTTTGTTCATACCTTGAGTAATTTACATCGGGATGGAAATCAGCAACTCTGTCGAGGCATACTTGAGACGTCGAGAGATGTTGATGTAAGTAAGCATTGATGATTTGTGTTTACAAGTAACTTGTGCATTTTACGTTATGCATTATAAGTTACATGTTTGTCATTATTAAAACCGAAGAAACCGTTTAGTTTAAATATCGTAATATTTGCACTAACAATCTCCCCCTTTTTGATGATGACAAATATGTAAACCGTGACACATAGTAAAATGTAAAAGTTACCTGTTTACACTTCCTTCTCCCCCTTTTGTCAAAGCAAAAAGGTAGTTGCCTCGAGCTCTCCCTACTCCCCCCTGTTACACAACTTTCCTTTCTTCCCAAAAAGGCGAGCTTGCATCATCCCAGTGAAGTCTTATATCACCACTATTAGAAAGACTCTATGCTATGTATTCAAATATTCCTGAGCTCCCCTAGCTCTATGCTCCCCTATGGTGATTGAATCCTCTTGTTTATTTACCTTAGTATCTAGCGGATCCATGGATCAAATTCTTACAAAGGCTTTTCCTATATCAAGGGTTAGCATCGTTCAACATAATATATAAAAGAATAGGAGCAACATTATAGGGATAAAATACACATAGCAAGACATGCAAAGGTTAAGCTATACTTAAATGTGGCAAAAAAAAATAGTTTGATGAAGTATGTGAGCATGTCAAAGTATGCTAGAGGTTAGACACGTGATGAAAGTGTGCCCAAAAAAATGAATACGAAGAAAGTTGAATGACACAAAGATGTGAATGCGTAATGCAATTCAATGACACTAGAGGGTCACAACTTGACCGACAACCTAAGGTGTAATTGTTCAACTAATCACATTAGCAAGAACGAGATTCGTTCGTTGACTAACACATAAAATGACTTCTTCCAAGTTGTCATTGGGAAGGCGAGTTCTAACAAACTTTTTGAACGACATAGTCATCTACCTAAGATGATTGGTGTTGAGTATACTTTGTTGAAAAGACATACTCTAAATGAGGTAGATATATGTCATTACTATTATGACAAGTCATGCCATAAAGTAGACTCGATGGAAGTTATAAAAAAATGAAAACGACATGCACCAAGATATTAGTGTAAATGACTCCATACGGAGGGAAACTATTGGATTTGATCTTTTAAGAAAAGGTGGACAAAGACGGTTTAGATTAATATATCGTTTGCATTAACAATGAGATGCATGATATATTTCAAATGACAAAAAGAAAATGTGCATGTGATCCTATTGTGGGTGAATATCTCTAACGGGGTTGAGGTAACAAAGTTATAGAGTTAGAGATACTTTGATGTATGAAGGATTTCGTGTGATTGTGTGGTTATACTTATCGGGTATAATGATTTTGAGGATTGAAGTTTTTTGAACTAATTATCACTATCAAGAGTGAAGAATAGTTACAAGGTTTTATGTGTAATGATTGATAGGTAGAAGGTTCTTAGACTAACTATCACTGTCAAGAGTAATGTGTAGCTACAAGGTTTGTGTGGAATTGATATAGGGGTTGAAGGTTTTGAAACTAAATATCACTGTCAATAGTGAACTTTAGTTATAAAGTTTGTTGATATAAATAATGCCTAAAAACATTGTTAACATTCAACGACATCTCTATGTTTTGATAACCACAAAACGTAAATCCATTGAACTAAAAATGATGTCGTAAACAAGTATTTAACGATAAATATTTCACTTTACATCCAAATCACTTAAGGTACGGATAAACAAATTATTTATTGCATTCTATGATCAAAGGAACATTTTCTCAATCACTAGAATTTTTATAAAATGTCACAAAACATTTTATATCTTTTACAAAATCATTTTTGGAATTAAAAGAATATGTTTAAATAATTATAAATATATGAATTCAAAATTTTAACCAAAAATGGCAAAATTAATCCAGAAAAACCTTCCCCACAAAATGACAAAAATGTCCAACGTTCTGGAGGGGCGGCCCCCTTAATCATTAAGGGGACCGGCCCCTAATTAAGGGGACTGACACGCTCCAGAACAGTAAATTTTTTGGCTATAAATACTGGTTCATTTCACATAATTTTCTCACCTTTTGCACCCCAAAACTTTCTGATCTAAATCCCCATTTCCATTACCTAAAATCCTTTGATCATATATACATTAATCTTTGTTTCAAAGTGATTCAAGTCTCATCTCTACAAGTGCGAAAGAAGAATACTTTAAATCTACCAAGACAAGAAGTATTACAACTTGTTGTGACCTCCACATCTAAGTTGTTAGAGCATCATTCATTATATCTATTTCTTTGTGTAACTAGTTATGAATATTTGATAGAAGATAGATTAGCAAGCTGTGTTGATATTGTGAAGTAAGAAAGTTGTAAAGAAGAAGTAGTGTAAATCTAGTAGATAGGTCTGAAGAAGAAGTAGTGAAGATTAAGTAGTGATTAGGTATGAAGAAGTAGTGGTGTGATTAAGTAGTGACTAGGTGTGAAAAAGTTGTGTAGAAGGTGTGACTAAGTTGTGGTGTGTAAATTGGTGTGTAAGGTTTTCTCCGCCATAGTAATGGTGTGACTATAGCTTTAGTATTAAATTTTAGTTGTTTATATTGTGCAAAGACTTGAATTCACATAATATCGAATCTACATTTTTAAAAGTAAACAAAACGTGTAAACAAAGTTTTTCATAACAAATTAAAAAGACGTAAAACTATTCAACCCCCCTTATAGTTTTCCACAATTGGTATCAGAGTCACGTCAAACGAGATTTTTAAAATATATTGTATTTTAAAACTTGCAACAATCTATGGAATCTGAAAAATATTTAGAAGGGCAATTTATGCAAAGACCACCACTATTTGAAAGTGATGGATTTTCATATTGGAAAAATAGATTCGAAACTTATGTGAAATCTAAATATCTTGATCTTTGGCATGTTATTACATTTGGTGATTTTCCCCCTGTTCAAAATAATCCGGAAACTAAAATGGGTGAAATTGTACCTTTTGAAAAACAAGATGATGATTTGAAAAAGAAACTAGCAAAAAATAACAAAGCTAAAATGGTAATTTATAATGCATTACTGCGCAAAGAATATGAAATAATTTTTATGTGTGAAACCGCAAAAGAAATTTGGGATTCATTATTAATCACTCACCAAGGTAATATTCAAGTCAAAGACAACAAAATAGATCTTCTTGTACAACAATGTGAACAATTTATGATTCCGGAAGAAGAATCAATAGATAGTGCGTTTGCTAAATTTAACACTATTATCACAAGTTTAAAAGCACCTGATGAGACTTTTTCTAGTAAGAATTGTGTCAGGAAATTTCTTAGGGCATTGCATCCAAAATGGAGAGCTAAAGTCACGGCAATTGAAGAATCAAAGAACTTGATGACGTTATCACTCGATGAGCTTATTGGTAATTTGAAGGTCCATGAAGAAATTATAAAGATAGATTCGGAAACGATCAAAGGAAAGAAAGAGCAAGTCAAATCTCTTGCACTAAAAGTCAAAAAGGAACTTAGTGATGACGATGATTCAAGTGACGAAAGTGAAGACGAAGAATATGCAATGGCCGTAAGAGAATTTAAGAAAATTTTTAAGAGACAAGGAAGATTTACTAGACAATCATGAGACGAAAGAAGATTTCAAAGAAATAGAAGTGATAACTACGAGAGAAGAACGTGCTTTAGATGTGGAAGTCCAAATCATCTCATTGGCGAATGTCCAAAGCCACCGGGTTATGAAAATCAATGTGCCTTCGTTAGTGGAACATGGAGTGATAGTGACAAAGAAGAAGTGGAAAAACCGAGAGACGAAAAATGCTTTGTAGCCAAAGCGACCGATGAAATATGCTTAGGAATAGGCTTGGAGCCCGATGAATGGATCAAGGATAGCGGATGTTCGAGGCATATGACGGGGAACCGCAAGCTATTTTCTACATACAAGGCATACAGTGAAGGTAATGCTATTTTCGGTAGTGATTTGCGTGGAAAAATCATTGGCAAAGGTACGATCTCTCAAGACTCACTTACTATTGAAAATGTTGAGCATGTAGATAATTTAACATATAACTTACTTAGTGTAGGCCAAATATGCGATAATAAATATAGGGTTACCTTTACAAATAGGGATAGCGAAATGGTTAAGAATGGAAAAGTCATAGGTAGAGGAATTAGGAAAAGAGGCATATATGTTATGAAACTAGGAAACAAACCGGAAGATAAGATATGCCTAGCAACCCTAGACGAAAACTCCACTTTGTGGCATAGAAGATTAGGACATGCAAACATGCAACAAATACAATCTTTAGCCTCCAAGGAATTAGTTAGAAACTTGCCCAACCTACGATATGACAAACACTTTTATGATGCTTGTAAAATTGGAAAACAAGCTCATGCAAGTCACAAAGCTAAGAATATAGTATCCACTACTAGGTGCCTAGAATTATTATATATGGATCTATTTGGTCCATCCGCTGTGCGAAGCTATGGAGGAAACCATTATATCTTAGTAATAGTAGATGACTATTCACGATACACGTGGACTAGGTTTCTAAGCGACAAAACCCAAGCCTTTGAAAAATTTGAAATATTTAGTAAAATGATTCAAAATAAATTAGGATGCACAATAGTATCTATTAGGACGAACCATGGTAGGGAATTTGATAACGAAGTAAAATTCGGAAAATATTGTGATTTAAATGGAATATCTCACAATTTCTCCGCTCCTTGTACTCCTCAATCAAATGGCGTAGTAGAAAGAAAGAATAGGTCACTACAAGAAACGAGTAGAACAATGTTAAATGAACAATCCATCTCACAAAAATTTTGGTGTCACGCCGTAGATACATCAACATATATAATTAATAGAGTATCAATTAGGAGAATTTTAGGAAAAACTCCTTATGAGTTGCTAAGAGGTAGAAAACCTAACTTAAGCTACTTTAGGGTATTCGGAAGTAAATGCTATATTTTAAACACTAAGGATTACCTTACTAAGTTCGACCCAAAATCATACGAAGGAATATTTTTAGGATACTCGCAAAATAGTAAAGCATATATAATACTTAACAAACATACTATGAAAGTAGAAGAATCATTAAATGTAACATTTGATGAAACACCACCACCTCCTAAAACATTACCTTTAGAAGATGATGACTTAGTTGAAGATGATGCTATTGAGGTTAGTAAAACAAAACCCCTAGGAAATGATAATGAGGTTATAGACTTAGAAGATAACGAAGTAGTAAATATTAAGAAATCTAAATCACATCCATTAGATAACATAATAGGAAGTCTTAATCAAAGAACCATTAGGTCACAAACCCAAGATAAAAATAACTTCTTTTTTTCCTCTCAGCAATAGAACCTAAGAATATTAATGAAACATTAAAAGATGAAAGTTGGGTTATGACTATGCGAGAAGAATTAAATCAATTAAAGGCTAATGATGTTTGGGAATTAGTCCCAAATCCAATGAACATGACCATCATAGGAACTAAGTGGGTATATTCCAATAAGTTGGATGAAAATGGAATAGTAACTAGGAACAAATCTAGGTTAGTTGCCCAAGGTTATAATCAACAAGAAGGAATTGATTATGATGAAACTTACGCCCCCGTAGCTAGATTAGAATCTATTAGAATACTACTTGCCTATGCATGCGCCCTAGACTTTAAGTTATTCCAAATGGACGTGAAAAGTGCATTCCTCAACGGTTTTATCAATGAGGAGGTTTATGTGGCACAACCTCCAGGATTCATTGACTTCGCAAAACCTGATTATGTTTATAAACTAAAAAAAGTTTTATATGGACTTAAACAAGCTCCTAAGGCTTGGTATGATCGATTAAAAGCATATCTTATTAAACATAATTATTCCATGGGAATGATAGATAACACTCTTTTCACTAAAAAGAAAGACCCAAATCTCATCATTGTTCAAATATATGTCGACGACATTATTTTTGGATCGACTTGTCAAGAAATGTGTGATGAGTTTGCCAAAATCATGCATGATGAGTTCGAGATGAGTATGATGGGCGGACTAAACTTTTTCCTAGGATTACAAATAAAACAATTAGAAGATGGAATATTTTTTAACCAATCTAAGTACATTAAGGAAATGCTTAAGAAATTTGGCCTAGAAGACTCAAAACCCATGAAAACTCCTATGTCTATGGAAGTGAAACTCACAAAAGATGATGAAGGCGAGTCCGTGGATAATACTAAGTATAGAGGAATGATAGGTGGTTTACTATACTTAACGGCAAGTAGACCCGATATCATGTTTAGTGTTTGCCTTTGTGCCCGCTTTTAAGAGGATCCCAAAACCTCTCACCTAGAAGTGGTTAAGCGTATCTTCCGATACATTAAAGGCACTATACACTTAGGATTATGGTATCCTAAGGGATCCGGCATTGAAACCATCGTCTATGCGGATTCGGATCATGCGGGAGACTACGTAGATAGAAAGAGCACTAGCGGTATTTGCACGTTTATGGGATGTTGTCTAACATCTTGGTTTTCGAAGAAGCAAACCGCTCTTGCTATTTCTACCACCGAAGCCGAATATGTAAGCACTGGAAAGGCATGTCAACAAGCAATATGGATGAAACAAGCTCTCGTAGACTATTGCATTATGTTAAAAAATGTTCCTATTATGTGCGATAATAAAGGTGCTATAGATTTAAGTAAAAATCTGGTTCAAAACTCTAGGACTAAACATATAGAAATACGCCACCACTTCCTTAGGGATAATGTACAAGAAGGAAACATATCTATAGAAAAGGTTGCTTCGGAAGATAACATTGCGGATATATTTACTAAACCCCTTAAGCGTGAATTATTTAACCAATTGCGTTTAGGATTAGGAATGATGGAACAAATTGACTAAATTTTATTGCATTTACACTACATATTCATTGCATAAGATTTATTTTTCATCCACCTCTTCATATCTGAGTCTAGGAATCTATTTTGCACAAAATTAAAGATTGTGAAACTACATTTTATTGCATAAACATTCTTATAAAACCCAATTGAATTTTCTTTAAAACTATTCTCACATCTAGGAAACACATGAAAAATTTTCTTGCAATGTTGAATAATGCTAAAAACATTTTCTTAAATCATGCATAAAATCTCACATAAATTGTCAAAATATATAATCTAATATATACCATTGATATTCATGAATTGAGCAAAAATCGAATCAAGGAGATTTTGGATTGTTTCTTAGGAAGTTTTCTTATTTGCATTTAGGAGTCGAAACAATCACAACTCCACATTTGTTGCATATAGGCACACACTATGACAAAGTCACAAACAATGTAGTCATTTTTGTTCCATCACTAGTTTCTCACTCACTAGTTGCCTTTGCCCTTGCTCTAAGATAGTTCCACTAGGTAGAATTGTTTGCCCTTGCCTTTACATGCTCCCACTAGGTAATATTGATTGCTTGATTGTTTTATTACTTACGTGTTTTTGCATGCATGCTAAATTTTGAATAGATTAGATGTTAAATTGTCTCAAAGAGTTGAACTTGCTTGAATCCAAACCCAAAAACACAACATTTCTGCAAATTTTCTGCCAAAAACCCAATTCTGGCAATCTAGAAACCACCAGATGGGCGGCCCCCTTAATTATGTAAGGCGGTCCCCTTAATTATTAAGGGGACTGGCCCATAATTAAGGGGATCGGCCATCTGATGGTCGGGTTTTACAGAATCTTTTCTGCTTTTTAGCCCATTTCATCCTACACTTTCCAAAATTCACAAACATATTTTGTCTTAATCTCCCAAACAAACCTTATCCATCCATAATCACACAAATCTCACACTATAAATACCCCATTCTTCAATCTCTCCATTCATCTCATCATGACCTCTCCAAACAAACCAAAACCAAAAGCCTCAAGCTATT
The DNA here is from genome assembly GCA_030686995.1 of Artemisia argyi. Lineage (NCBI taxonomy): Eukaryota > Viridiplantae > Streptophyta > Magnoliopsida > Asterales > Asteraceae > Artemisia > Artemisia argyi. The sequence continues at coordinate 83,282,798 of CM060679.1, forward strand.
AAGGATGACGGAAAAACCCGTTTGGCAAAGAAAAAGCCCTCAAAACAAATCCATCATAACAAATGAAGTTGGAAATCAATCAACACCTCCAACTACTTACTTCCCAAACTTCACTCCAAACCCACAAGGATATTCCTTTGATCCACTTTACAAACCATACAACATTGGCCAAACATCCACCTTCATGCCAAACTACACATCTCAACCTCCAACCATCTATAATGATCCCTACAAGTTTGATCAACCATCAAACTACACTTCCAACAATTTCAATTTCAACTACACAACCCCAATTCATCCATATCAACAAAATGACACACTCCACATTGCCATGGAAAAGCAAAAGTTCCGTGAAGAAATAAACCAAATTCATGATCTAAGTGATCTCCTTGTTATGCATCTTGCACAACGCAACAAAGGGCAACCTCCATCATCAGCCTATGCAAATTGCTTACCCCACTCTCTCTCAACTTGGATCAAGTTACAAACCACACTCACTTTTGCCCTTCTTGCATTTTCCTCCAAAAACAAATCCTCTACTTGAGTGAAGATATTTCTTGGATCGAGTATCTTCTCACTCGTCCTCACCCAATACCACCCTTGACACGATACAACATCGTGAGATCCACCTCTTCCGCTCCATACCCTACTCCATATCCTTCTTCATCAAACAACTAAGCTTTATGCTTATGCTCCCCTCAACCAAATAAAATACTCAACCATGGGTTGCAAGCAAGTCCAAGAGCTCTCTTTGGCAATTTAGGACTACTTTGTTCCTTTTAGTTTATTGTTTTATAATCAATATGCTTCTAGCATATTAAATGTTGTAATGATGTTTATTTTAATAATCATCTTATATGATTGAATGAAGTAGACATTCATGTTTTATTTCTTGCCTTGATCATATATATATATATATATATATATATATATATATATATATATATATATATATATATATATATATATATATATATATATATATATATATATATTTGTCTTGTTCCCTTCACATATTTTTTTTGCCAAGCATTTCATAGCTCGTTTCCTTGATGCTCTCGAATGAGAGGGAGCACACATCAAGGGGGAGTTTTTCTACCCGTCTAACTTCTTCTATAAAGATAATCGACATAACCTTTTTGATTCTACCAAAAGGGGGAGAAGTGAATATAAACTCTAAATACTTGTTTAAAAATTAATTTTTAGATTTAATGAGTTTAAAGGTTTTGTAATCATCGAAAAGGGGGAGATTGTTGATATAAATAATGCCTAAAAACATTGTTAACATTCATCGACATCTCTATGTTTTGATAATCACAAAACATAAATCCATTGAACTAAAAATTATTTCATAAACAAGTATTTAGCGATAAATATTTCACTTCACATCCAAATCACTTAAGGTATGGATAAACAAAGTATTTATTGCATTCTATGATCAAAGGAACATTTTCTCAATCACTAGAATTTTTGTAAAATGTAACAAACATTTTATATCTTTTACAAAATCATTTTTGGAATTAAAAAAATATGTTTAAATCATTATAAATATATGAATTCAAATTTTTAATAAAAAATGGCAAAATTAATCCAGAAAAACCTTCCCCACAAAAGGACAAAAATGTCCAACGTTCTAGAGGGGTGACCCCCTTAATTCCTTAGGCGGCCCCCTTAATCATTAAGGGGACCGGCCCCTAATTAAAGGGACCGACACGCTCTAGAACAGTAAATTTTTTGGCTATAAATACTGGTTCATTTCACAGAATTTTCTCACCTTTTGCACCCCAAAACTTTCTGATCTAAATCCTCATTTCCATTTCCTAAAATCCTTTGATCATATATACATTAATCTTTGTTTCAAAGTGATTCAAGTCTCATCTCTTCAAGTGCAAAAGAAGAATACTTCAAATCTACCAAGACAAGAAGTATTACAAGTTGTTGTGACCTCCACGTCTAAGTTGTTAGAGCATCATTCATTATATCTATTTCTTTGTGTAACTAGTTGTGAATATTTGATAGAAGATAGATTAGCAAGTTGTGTTGATATTGTGAAGTAAGAAAGTTGTAAAGAAGAAGTAGTGTAAATCTAGTAGATAGGTGTGAAGAAGAAGTAGTGAAGATTAAGTAGATTATCTGTGAAGAAGTAGTGGTGTGATTAAGTAGTGACTAGGTGTGAAAAAGTTGTGTAGAAGGTGTGAATAAGGTGTGACTAAGTTGTGGTATGTAAATTGGTGTGTAAGGTTTTCTCCGCCATAAGGGAGCTTGTTGACATAGTGAAGAAAACTCTCGAGTTAGGTGCTCGGGAGTGGAGCAGGGCAAGGAAGGTGTCCTTGTAGCCGAACCACTATAAATCTCTTTTCTCGCGGTTCGATCTTTCCATCTCTCACTCATTTCATCACTTACATTATTATAGCTTTAGTATTAAATTATAGTTGTTTATATTGTGCAAGACTTGAATTCACATAATATCGAATCTACATTTTTAAAAGTAAACAAAACGTGTAAACAAGGTTTTTCATAACAAATTAAAAAGACGTAAAACTATTCAACCCCCTTCTAGTTTTCCACAAGGTTTGAGTGTGATGATGAATGATATTATAGTGAGGTTTGATGTGAGGGTTAAAGGTGCTACAAATATCTAGGTGATCACAAGGAGTAGAGGTTAGGAAGCTAGAACCGATTGTGATTTTGTAACTGAGGTATTGCTAGGTAGCGAGTACTTAAGAAGTGAATCTATTAGTAAAGACTTACAAGGAATAAGAACCGTATTCTTGTGTTCTTGAGTGTGTTTGGTGAAAGACTAGATGTGTATGAGTGTGTTTTTGCTCCCCTTAATCGATAACCATCCGGACAAGATGTGTTGAAGAACAAATCGAAACTAAAGAGGAAAACAAACGTTGACGGAAGCAATGAGCTTAGTAACATTATGACAAGTGGTGGATAGCATACATTAAACTTCACCCTTGAAGGCACATAGCTCTTCTCAATCATTGTGAATATTCATAGAACATTCATATGATGAGTGTAGAAACTAGAAGGGGGATTGAATAGTTTCACTGATTCTTTTTACTTGTTAAAATGTTTCGCCGTTTTTAGGTCCGAGTAATATTCTTTTGCAAACTTGTTAAATTTTAATAGTTATGTGATATCTATTAAGCTACAAATAAATGTAAACAAACAAGTAATGTAAAGAGTAAGGAAAGAGCACAACCAAAGAGACACGGAGATTTATAGTGGTTCGACACGAAGCTCACTCTTCGTCCTACTCCACTCCCCGAGTACCATACTCAAGAGTTATGAATCACTATATATCAACACACTCCTTCAGGCGGAGCAATCTGTACATAAGCTTACACAAAGTTTAACGACACTAAGCGGAATGTCGAGTTCTAATCGTAGCTAGAACCAATCTATTCCAATGCCCACGTGGCCACACGAACAAGCACACTTGTCCTACTTGGATCTTCACCCAATCGAAGCCTTCTCACAAATGACACACTTGGATCTTCACCCAATCCAAGTGATGCGTGGTTTTGCAACCTTGCAAAAGGTTTTACTTCTCAAGGGATCTTGAGAAGCTTACAATCCCCACCAGGCAGAGTACCTGACCGATGTAGTATAGTGAGTGGCAAGTACTAGGGGATTGATCGTTCTCTCGGGGAATAGTGTTCGTAAGGATTGAAACTAATCTAACTAGGTCTAAAGGTGAGGGATGGTTCTTTTTGTATTTTTATGTTTTATGGAAAGCAAGTAAATATCTCGGGTATTGGAAGAGTTGGGCGGAATTAGTTGCTAGCCAACTAACCCAAATAACTACTTAAACAATAAAAATTAAAATAACAAGAAAATAAAACGTAAGAACTTCTATATGGAGAAAAGCGTATTTACTTAGATTTCATCACTCCCTAGTTATCTTTTATTGATTAGTTGATTTGTCACAATTGTGTGGATGAAGGGTTGCATTCCTTAATACCATTCGTGGGGCCGTGTACGATCTTCCCCAACTCTATAAGCTTCTATCTCTTCCTACGACGATACGTTTAGCATCCTATCATGGCCTCATTAATAGTTAGTTATGTATGTAATACAACCAATAAAACCGTAGTACATATTCGATTACGTTTCTTAAGACGTTCAAGCAAGTTACCGTATAGGAGATTAGGCAGTTTTCTTAAGCCTAACGCTAAAATCAATCACCTACAACAATCAATGACAAACCAACAATCAATAATCAATAATCAATAACTAGGTTTCATTAGATCTAAGTAAACACAAATAAACCTAAGCTAGCAAGTTAATAGAAGGAAAAGCATACGAGATAATCAAACAACACATAGACATATTAAATGATTAATGGATGACTTATCTTCAATTAAACATGGATGAAAGAAGGGGTTTGAAACCCTTACAAAGGCTATAAAATCGTCTAGGGTTTGTTGCACCAAAGTTCCTCTCTTAATGAATGAAAAATCCAAAAATATATATAGTAAATACAAGCTGACGGTGTCACCTTTTCGGTCGTGATGCCGTCAAGTCGCCGCCGTACAATTTCTCGGATTGCCTAGATCTACTCTTGATGCCGTCTGGTTTAAAAGGTTCTGGCGCGTCTCTCTTTAAGTTAACACGTGACGGCCTTGGTGTTTTATAACGTGACGCCGTCACGTGTAATATTCCAATTTTCTTTCTGGCGCGTCAAGTGTAAAGCAATTATCCACTTCTTGATCTTGATATGACGACGTCACCTTGTGACACTTGACGCCGTAAGGTACTGTTTCCAACTTGGATTCTTGACTTTGTTGTTTTCTTCACTTTATGCTCCAAAAATGTCAAAAATGCTCCATTTTCCATAATTCTTCTCCAAAGTACCTAAATGGACAAAAGGAACGATTTGAGGTAATATCTGATCATAAAAACACAATTAAGGGCTTAAATGATTCCCTAAAAGCGTAACAAATTTCTCCTTATCACCAAGCCTTCACACTAAGACACACTTGGATCATCACCCAATCCAAGCCTTCACACTAAGACACACTTGGATCATCACCCAATCCAAGCCTTCACATACCGACTTTACTAAGTCCTAAATTACACACCAAGACTCCACTCTCCTTACAAAAAATACAAGACCTATTCTAGTTACAAGACTTCTTGGATCTTTATCTTCTTCCAAGTTCTCACAAATAACTCCATCCTCGACGCACACACAAGTCGGAAATATTTACAAGAAGAAAATAGAGGGAAGAATAGAGCCGCAACACTTGTTACGTTTGTGTGTGGACTCATACAACATCTCGATTCTTCATCTACATCGAGAGTTCTTTTCTTGCACTTTGATATGAAGAGGAAATCACTTATAAACATATACGACATGTTATAGTGATCAAAGAAGAAAGAAAAGAGAAACATAAAGTTTTTGTGCAAAGAGGAATTATTTTATGAGAAGGAACAGTTCAATATTTATACACGACAGGAAAGGAGGTGGTGGTCCCTTAAACATGTGACGGTCCTTTATCACTAAGGGACCGCAGGTCCTTTTAAGGGACCATCCCGACAAGACGCTCCTCTTTTTGCCCTGACATGGTGAAAACTTATCTGGTGAAAGCTTAACTGTTTTACGGGGAAATATAGGTGTTACATATTTGAATTTTGAATATATTTTCTTAATAAAATATTTCTTTAAAAACACAAAAATACTTTTGTGAAAAATGTTTTGCCAAACTTCAAAATGTAAGTTTAGGAGAAACTAAAATTCTTTAATCACTTTACTAATGTCGGTATAACGTTTGTTCATACCTGAAGTGACGTTGTAGTAGCTACGTGGAAGAAATGAGTTTCCTCGAAACTTATTAACCGTAACTTTACCATGTCTTTATATTTTGTGATTATCAAAACACAAGAAGACCGAATAATGCGAATACCGTTTTTGACATTATTTGTATTAACAATCCCCCTTTTTGATTATTACAAAATATAAACTCATTTTAGGTAAAATTATGCGTTGATAAATTTTTAATGAGTTTTCTAGTTACTTCTCCCCCTTTTTTTAGAATCAAAAAGGCTTCGTCGATGTTGAAGAGAGGAAAGAATTCGACGGAATACAAACATCCTTAAGAGGGCATCGTCAATGTGAGGAGAGAAAAGAGATCGACGGAATACAAGCATCCTTAAAGGGCATCGTCGAAGAGATCGATGGAATACAAGCTCCCCTAGCTTAGTGCTCCCCCTAGATGAGGGCACTGGGGAATCGAGCTATGGTGATGTGCTACAAAAACAAGTTAGAAGCAAAGCACGTGCATATATATAGAAGGATATTGAGAAATAATATAGACAGAAGGGTGAAATCAAATAGATAGAACACGAATAGAAGTTTAATCTGAGTTTTAGCACGTACTGGGACGGTCCCGTAAATGAGGGGACGGTCCCTTAGTGATTAGGGACCGCCAATCCAATAAAGGACCGCCGCTACTAGGCGTCCTGGTTGGCAGATGTGTTGTAATTTTAATAACTTCCCATTTTTAAGGTTGAATAATTTTAGTTCATTTTCAAGTCAACTATGACAAACATCACAACATGTTAACATAATCATTTATTCAGTCAAACATACAAGAACATTCATGATTATCACATAATCAAGGCATCATCAAATCCTACAATAATTAGTCATCAACTAATACAACAAACTATTTTGCAAACATGCTTGGCCCAAAATATAGCTTCCACTTGATTATTATTAACTAGATATGTTGAACCTAAGACCTCGATAGATCTTTGAGCACTCGTGGATCGTTAGTTATGTTAATGTAATCACTAACACACTAAAAGATAATCTCTGTAACTTGTATTCTTTGCGAAAACAAACACAAGTATTAACAACTGAATACTAAGAACAATTGATCCTCTATGGATCTTTTAACTATACTGAAAGTGTTTTCTGAAAACGTGTATTCCTTTTATACACAAGGAACCCTAAACCGTTTCACAAGAAACGTATATTCTAAAAACTTTAAAAGATATGCATTATCACTTCCTAAATAAACTCATGAATATCCTAACTATATTACATAAAATACGGAATAACTATATCCGCAGAAACTAATAATGCTGAAACTAGACTTCAGCAGATACATTGCTTCAGCAGGAACCAATTCTTCAGCAGTATCCTTCAGCAGTAACCGTCAGCAGAATTCTTACTTAGCAGAATTCCCAACAATCCTCCCCTAATCTTGAATTTGACTTGGTTAAGTTCAAGATTCTTGATAGATCTTTAAAATGACAAACCAAGAGGATTGAAGTCGAACAGCAACAACAAAGAATCACCATCACCAGGATCTCTATGATCAGCACATACTTGAAAACTCCATTCTTTGCAGCAACAAATGACCAATTGTACATCAAAACTTATTAGTTTCATACTATTCTCATCACATCCAGGTGTGTTAACTCCTATGAGAGGTGAATCATTGAAAATAATGGATTTGATGTCTTTTTACCAATAGCCATCACTACTGGAGTAGCCAAATGTTTCAGTTCAAAAACTATGGTACACTGATGACCATATGATTTTTAGCAAATCACCAGCTATAAACGGATTTGAGTTGTCTTTACCTGTAGCCGTTTGCTCAGGACTAGTCAATTATTTGGTTGATTTAATCACCTTGGTAAATTGAATACCAAATATGGTTTCCACTGCCTTTACCACAAGCCATATACTTGTGGGCTAGCCAATTATTGGGAATCCATAAAGGAAAAATCCATGGTCAATTGACAACCATCCAACTCTCAACTGTTAAGCATGGGTGAGTTAAGTACCCAATAGTTTTTAGCAAACTATTACAGCTATCAACAGATTTGACATGTCTTTACCGAAGCTGTACCCTTTGGACTAGCCAACTTTTTGATGGAATAGTCAACATCAGGTAAGTTGATAACCACAGAAGGTGTAGAAATAATCAACACCAAATCCTGCAAACAACATACATACAACTATGGAATAGTCAATATCTGTTAGGTTTTTTTATTTTTTTCTTTTTTCTTTTTTTTTTCAAAAACAAAGAAGAAAGAAAATAAAGAAATATACAACAAGATACCATACCAATACCCAATCATTCCAAATAAGTTTCAATACGAACACCATGCTGAGTTTCCAGTTCCTTCTTAACCAAAATACTCCTCTTGATAGCTCTAATCAACTGTTCAGCCATATGCATATCGTTCCCAATCATATCCAAAGGAACAATGAGTTTTACTTCCAGCAATAGGTTCATAACACCTATTGTGATTGGATATATGACATCTGCCCAACAATACAAGGTTTTGCCAGTGGTAGTAGTGATCATATGAACATCAGGCAAAGGAAAGTATTTCCAAGTATCAACTACCCAATTCTTATGTCCTTTCCACACTTGAAATCCAGTACCAGTGAAAAGATGAGAATCACAGAGGACTTGTAAATCTCCCAGCAAAAACATACCAATCCCTTCAGGTTGATGAGATTTATAATAAGTAACAACCCAGCCATATAGAGAATTAATGTCTTGCATATCCACCATATGTAAAATTTGACTTAGAAAAGTAAACTCTTTGGTGGATCCATCTTGTCTGTGAAGTACATTGACTTGTCCGTGACCAGTTGGAGAGTCAACAAGTTCCCATTTAACTACTCTCTCCCAAACAACAGGATTGTCATCATCAGAATCAAAGTCAATAAAAGTACTATCTTTAAGTGATTCTCCCTTAGAGGCTTTTCTCTTCTTAGCCACAGTCTTCTTTCTATTACCAGGGGTAGCAGGAGTAACAAGTGGAGGATCATTCGAAGTCTCATCAGTGGGAACTGGTTCTGAAGCATCAAGAGATACACTCTTTGGATCTTCATAAGGAAGGGAGTCTGAAGCTTTAGGAACATCTGCTGAAGCATCATGAGAAACAACTTTTTGATCTTCAGTAGAAATAGGTTCAGAGGTAGGAGCTTCAGTGGAAACATACTCTGGAACTATAGGAACAGCTGATGAAGCATCAATAGTAGGAGAAGAAGATCTACCAACATCTGAAGGTGTAGAAGGCTCCATACTAGTATCAGCTGCAATATCAGTAGATGATGAAGGAACAACATCAGAAGAATTATCCACCTGAGTTAACACTGAAGGAGAATGAATATACTCCTGAGCACCAAATGAAGACTCAGTGGATTCTGTGGGCTGATCAGCAGAATCATCAAGCCTGATCCTCTTAGCAACAGGCCTATCCATAAGTCTGCCACGTTTCTCTAACACATCTGGAACATTGATACCTGAGGAATGAAGATTAGAGATGATCTTGTCATAGTAGAAAGTGAGCTGAGTATCTGAAAAGCCCCAAACTTTCTTTTGAGTCCATCCTGTTCCAAACATAGAACACCCTTGATTCTTGACAAAATTCCTCGTATACTTTTTAATCTCTCCTTTTGTCCATGGTCTCTCCCTTAGCTCTTTAGCTTTTCTTTCTTCCTCTGCTTGCCTCTGTAACTTAGCTCTTTCAACCATCCTTTTAGCAAAATCAGTCTCATGATAAGCAACTCCAAGAACAGATTTTGCCAAATCAGGCTTAGTAGAGACTTGAGAAGCCAAATTTTCCCATTGCTCAGCAGATAACCTCTTAGCAATTTCATCTAACTCCTTTTTCCTTTCAGGAGGTAGTGTATGAGTAAGTGGAGGACCCATTTGATCCAAATCAGCCTGTATCTTTCTAGCAAGTTCCTCAGATGCCTTCATATCCAAATCTCTCTTAGTCTTTGTAGCCTCCTCTTTTGCTTCCTCTTTAGCTTGCAATTGTGCTGCAAGCAGTTCACTAAGCTTTTCATTGGCTAATTCTTGCTTAGTTTTCTCTCTAGAAGGAAATGTTGAAGCTATCATAACAGATTTTCCTTTATCTTTCTGAGTGAAAGTAGCTTCAGGAGGAACAGAAGTCTGACTAGTAGTATCTTGTGTGGGAGAACCATCAGGACAATCAACATGTACAGCTGCTGATTCATCAGCAGGAACTTCCTTTGGCATTGGATCAGCTGATGTTGTCTTGTCAGATGATAACACATATTCTTCTCCAGCAACAAAGAATGTATCTGCTGATTGAGAAGCATCATCAATGGTCTTTTCAGCGAGAACATTATTGGTTGTTTAATTCTCTTAAAGTTCAACATCTGTCATCAAAATCTCATCCTCACTAGACACTTTAGAAGATTCAACAGCTTTCTTTGCCAAATATTGTCTTCTGCTTCTTCTGCTGAAATGAATTGTCTGCTTGGGTTTGGAAACTTAAGCAACTTTGGGAGAAGAAGCATGTGTCTGTCTAGCAACTTCAGCCAAAATCTCAAGGGAATCCAAATTACCCTCCTAAGGCACTTCAACAGCATCTGTCACAATCATTCTTTTCTTCTGCTGATTAAGTTGTGCCTCCAAATCCAGAATCCTGCTTTTCAGCAAATCAATCTCACCACCAAGAGTAGACTTGGTATCAGCAAGCTCCTTTTGAAGAGCATCAGTCTTTCTAATATACCTGCAGAGCAAATCATGTATAGAAGTGAGAGTAACAGGGTCCTCTGCTTCACCAACAGATTGCTCAGTGGTAAAAGGAGCTTCATTGAACCTAGCAGGAGAAACAGACATATGTACAATATTGGGAGAGACTTCATCAACTGGCTCTCTCACAAGACTAGGTATAGGTAATCTAGCAATCTCAGGCTCAAGAGGTGTAGGTACCTGTGTACCAAGAGACTGAATTGTCTCTTTAACCTCAGGAGTTAGCTCAACAGGAGCAACCTGAGTTAGTGATGGAACAGGACTAGGTGACAGAGGTAAAGGGGAAGGTGGAGGTTGGTCAGAAGTAACAGGTAATGGTTCAGGAGTTATAGATGGCTCCCCCTCATTTACCACTGAAGGATTACCATCAGCAGCAACACCAGAAGATGATGAATTACCATCATCAGCAGCATTTGGAGAGGGCATATGATCAGTAGCATCACCCTCAACTGCATCATCATTGCCATGTGGCAACATAGCAGCTAACAGAGGGTGATGTACCCCATTATAGTTAGTTTGCATAGAGGCAAATAACTTAGAACCAAGACTCTTAATGGGCACATGAATTCTGTCTTCAGTAGTTATGTCTAAAATAATTTGCAGAAACCTAGGATACATTAAAAACTTATGATTTTGTTTCTCAATATTTTCTAGCATATTAGCAAAAATAAACTTTGAGAAATTATAAGTTAACCCTTTAGAGAGACAGACAATACCACAGCCCAATTGGGCAGAGAACTGATCCCAACCACCACACTTATTGCTGATACATTGGAGCAACAAATGCACCAAATACCTCCACTTGGGACAAAACTGATTCTTCAACCACTTAGTTGTGTCAATGCTTTGATAATAACTTCCCTTAAACCAACAAGTATCTCTTCAGTGTTGGAGTGAAAAACACCATTCTCATCATCTAACTGAAGCTTTGTCCTGATCAAACTTTCAGTCACCACATACTCATTACCATCAATGTCAGCCACAATCTCTGTGTCAGATCTTTTCCTAGCAGATGCCCAAAACTGCTTCACCATATATTCATATATCACATTTGGAGAATGTGTTAAGGCATAATGAATCTTTGAACGCTGTAGAAACTCCACCATTGAATCATACTCTTCATGACCCTTAGCCTTTTTCAAAATAGCAAACTTGTTATGATCTTTCTTGAATTGAAGTCGTGCTATTTGAATAATTTTGCGAGAGACGGTTATGAATTATGAAAAGAATGATGGGTTTAAATGGAGTGATGGGAGAATAATTTAGTTTAGGCAAAGATATGCAAAGTAGGTTATATTTGGAAGTTCCCCAATCGTGGTCAAAATTATCGGAACAAACTGTTGACCATGTCTGACGTGTAAAGTGGATTTATCCAATTTCAAAATTACCCTTCAGCAGAAACGAAAGTCAATCTGCTGATGGATGGTCAATCAGCAGAAACCAATCAAAAGTAAAAATATCTTCAGTGAATATCTTGATTTTTTACTGTGCCACCCAACTCGCATTAATGATCATAAAACCTAGACTTTGCCTATTTAATAACCCCCAAATCACACTGCTCAGATATCAATTAACCCCAAATCATATCAAAACCCTAGTTTCAAAATTAAACCAAATTCATCACAAAATAATGTCTTTTGTCACACCCCGCCAAGGCGGAAACGCGAGGGTGTAACTTCATGGATATCATCACAACACATGGTGCCTATATCGAGAATAACTACATGCAATAAAAATGGCAAAGTATAGACACAAAGTGTCATAACAATACCCAAAAGATAACAACATGATAAACTCCAAACACAACAGATAACCTCCTCCAATGCAACCAAGGTCTCGTCTAATCACTTCATTCTATCATAGCCTTAGAATGCTCACCTTAAAATGATGCTTAAAACATCAACATAATGTTGGTGAGATTCATAGGTTTAAGACTCAAACACACTAGGCAACCAAAATCACTGTAATTATAAAACGTAGCTGGACAAATAAATATAGTTATCATACAAGCTACATGTATCCATAAACCAATCATCACACAAAAAGGCAACCATCGGGTCGAAACGTGACCGCCGCTTCAAAACACATCATCAATTGGGTCGCATGCGCGAGCAACAGGATAAGCATCCTCCCAATTGGAAATCACACAGCATCAATTAGGTCGCTAACCTAATCGGAATCACCTATCACACAACATCAATTAGGTCGCTAACCTAATCGGAATCACATATCACACAACATCAATTAGGTCGCTAACCTAATCGGAATCACACTTTCATGTACCACATAGCATTATTACGATAACATTATAAGTCCAAGCTTTTAAACCACACACAATCACAGTAACTCAAATCATTTAAGACAAGCATCATTCCCATCCCAAGTTAAAAAGTGGGACTATGAACTCACCTCAAACCTTGCAGCTTCCACAAAACAAATCACAATCTATAACACACAAAAATAAATCCACATTACACATGGTCAAGCCAAAAGCTACAACCCATGTAATACACATATGATGGATGTCTAAGACTCATATGACCCACCATGGATCTCCTAGACACCATACTAACCATAACCTAACACTCACTAAATCCCTTGCACTTTTAAAATCAGAAAACGCAGAATTTTTGGGTACATTCGCCCACATGAAATCATGAAAAATAAAGCTCAACAACTCACACCAAAAATTTACCGTGGTCTCTCATAAGCATACAAGCTAATCCCAGAAGTCCATGGACCAATAATACACACAAATACTCATAATAAATTCAAACTTGTCAACTACTCAAATTCGGATCTGAACGCACACCAAAAAGTATTGATTTCCATAAAATACTTCCACAAGTTTTTATTGCGAATCCTTTTCGTGGTAGTCTAATATAACCTAATACTTAACTAATCCAGAAGGCCTAGTCAAAATACCACTTTTACAACCAAATGACACCCTCAAACTTTTACCCAAAATCTGTCCCGGTTTGACAGCTTTGACACCTTAACAAAGAAAAATCAAAAGACCAACTTCCCGACCTTGAAATCAATCGTGGCTGGACTTTTTGGAAAGCTATTTCATTAAATTTCAATTTAGACCTAAAATTCGTGACCTAACTCTTCACCATCTATTATTTACACTCACATCTTTACAGCCATAGTTTTCTGTCCAAACCCTAACACATAATCTTACGTGTTTTACACTCAATTCCCTTAACCAATTACCATACTATCATCAACCAATGATTCTAACATGTTTTAATTAATTAATTTATAGAAGTTTACAAACGCTAGATCCATCATACTTAATATTACATGAATTAGATCAATAACTAATTAATTGAATGAAAACTAGTATCGAAAATATACCTTGATCTTGATTTTAGCTTCAATAATAAAAACCCTAAGTTTTTCTTCTTCCCTTGCCTCCCATGAACGACCACAACCAGAGAAAAGGGGGTTTGGAGTGTTTTCGTTTTGTATATATACTATCATAATATAATTCTAGATAACCCTTTTAGTTAGGAGTTGTAATTGGACTAAAATTGAGTTTCCTTTTCCTCCTTAACCCACATTGGTCGATTTTTTTTTATATATAATGGGATATATATTTATTTATTTTATTAAATTTATTTATTACACTCAAAACCTCATACTTTTCATATTTTATGTATTCTCATATCGAAACCTAACGTCTTACGCGATAAACCTCAGTTTTTACGACAACCCGGAAAAATTATCATTTCCAAAAATAAAGTTTCCAAAAATAGAATTCCACACTCTTTTGAAACATAACTCATAAAAACAAACTCCTCGTAACTTGATAATGCTCAAATACTTGAACGAAGACTCGTTACGCAAAACACAAAACCACCAAAAACTACACAAGTCATTTCTACACTACAAAGGTGATCAAAATAAACTTTCCCAAATTCCAAACTTTCCAAATCACAATAAAAACCATTTACGCAAAGGGATTTAGTGCTAAAACTCACCTAGATCACTTCAAACACCTAGGACACACCAAACAAACGTCAACCGAGTCAAGACTATCAGTCAAACTGACCTGCCAAAACCACGGTTGTTACATCATCCCCCACATAGGGAAATCGCGTCCCGAGATTTCAACTACTATAGTCACCACTCACAACAGCAAAAGGAAATTTATGGATTTTTAAGCCGATAAATACCACCCCATAAAATCACAGAGAAAGAATCGCAAAAATGTGAACCAACTAAATATTTGAATTCACACGATAGAAAACACTCCGACACTCCAACGATACACGAAAATAGATACACTACACCAATCAATAACACCAATGATCCAAAACGACTTCTCACAGGTAGGTACGATACTCTCGAACCAAAAGAAAATCCAAATGGTAACCGCAGGAAACAACACATATAACAGACATGCACAAAACAAACATTAATTACATCTGATCCTCACGCTCCCAAGTAAACTCAGGACCATGCTTAGAATCCCACCATACCTTTACCAACACTATCTCACCACACATCAAACCCTTAACATCTCGATCCATAATCTCAACAGGTTTATCGACAAAACGAAGAGTCTTGTCAACCTTACATTCATCTAATGGCACATGTAGACTAGCATCCGCCAACCACTTCTTTCCATTATATACGTGAAACGTATCATGCACTCTACTTCACTCCTTAGGCAAATTCAACCGATATGTTTCAAATCCAATCCTTTCCATAAATCTCAAATGGTCCTACATATCCGGTGCTAGCTTGCCTTTCTTACCGAAACGCACAACACCCTTCCAAGGAGATACTTTTAACCTCACTGATGCGTAGGGATTGCACAAGGCTTTACCTCTCGAGGGATCTCGAGAAGCTTACAACCCCACCAGGCAGTGTACCTGATCGATATAGTATAGTATAATGACAAGTACCGGGGGATTGATCGTTCAGCTAGGAATAGTGTCGCTAGGATTAGAAAACCTAAAGATTAAGTCTAGAGATGAGGGATGATTCTTTTTGTATTTTTATATTTTTAAGAAAGCAAATTAAAATCTCGGGTTTGAAGGATTTGGGCGGAATTAGTTGCTAGTCAACTAACCCAATACTAAAATGCAATCAAAATAAAATACTAAAAATGAAATTAAACTATATTATACTAAGGTTGTGAGCAATATGTGGGAGAAATGTGTTTACTTAGATTTCACTACTCCCTAGATATCTTTTACACGTTAATTACTTGTTATTGTTGCGTGGATGACGGATTGTATTCCTTAATACCATTCATGGGGAGGCGTACTTACTTCCCCTATCCTATGAGTGCCTACTTGACTCCTATGTCGAGCCAGCTAAGAAGCTCATAACATGGGATCATTAGAATTTACTCATGCATTAAATACAACCAATAAAACCTAGTACACATCGGTTCATGTTTCCTAAGACGTTCAAGCATGTTACACAATGTAGATCTGGCAGTTTTCTTAAGCCTAACATTGAAATCATTCATCCAATACAACTATAAACAAATAATCAACACATAATTAACATCTAGGTTTCATTAGATCTAAGCAAACACAAGATAGATCTAGCCTAACATGGTGGAATCAAGACAAGCACAAGATATAGACAACCAACACATAGACATATTGATTGAATTAAGAGAAGACTTATCTCAATAGCACATGTAAGGATTCAAGGGTTGAAAACCCTTGAAAAAGCTGTAAAATACGTACAAGGTTCGGCCTTAGGGTTTCTCCACACTTGTTCCTCCTCTATGAATAAAAATTAGAAAACTATATATAGATTTTAGAAGGTGACGGCATCAAGAACAAATGTCTCACGCCATCATCTCGCCGCCAAATAGTTCCTCGGATTGCCTAGATCTGGGTCTGACGCCGTCAAGTATACTCCTTATGCAGGCCATCACCAAATTAACTCTTGACGCCCTTTTTGTGACGCCTTCAAGTTTGTACTGGGTCATCATGGATTTTACTCTTGACGCCGTCATCTATTTCCTCCTGACGTCGTCATGCACTGTTCTCAGCTTGGAAAATTAAGTCTTTGGCGTTTTCTTCACTTTTATGCTCCAAAAATGTCCGAATTGCTTCCTTTTCCAGATTTCACTCCCAAAGTACCTAAAATCACAAAAGGAACGATTTAGGGCAATATTTGATCAAATAAATTCAATTCCGGGCTTAAATGACCCCCTAAAAGTGGTTCATTTTTCGCCTCATCATATACCCTTACACTTGAGATTTGCTTGTCCTCAAGCAAATGCGCTTTTATTCTAATCAAAATACAAGTTAGGGGTCATTTAACACTAATATAAAAGTAATTACAACAAATAATCGTTCCACTAAAGACCAAAGACAAGCACGGAGGTCATATACTAGCACCTCACAAATAGTGTTTAGATACTCACATCTCTCAGGTGTAATAAAGTATAAATTACAATATGGAAATGGAAGATATCTCTCACTACCTGTCATAGCAAAATAGATTACCATAGGCTTGGGAAATGATCAAACCTCCACCACATGGCGTAAGCACCTGGGATAAACTATCAAAGAGGTCTTTTAAAGGGTTGTAACGTTAGGTGTAGGGATATGAAATACACGTTTTGTTGGATATAGGCAGTCTTTACTGGTGGCGAGTTAACAATCTTGGTTAATTACATGTACAATATGGCGTTGCTAAGCCAAGACTAGACTCGACTTAAGCTAATAAATGAAAATAACAAAAACATAAAATGAACATAGAATGAAAAGGGATGGTAGTCCGTATGTTTTTTTTTTCTTTTTCTTTTCCTTTTTTTTTTTTTTTTTTTTTTTTTTGCATACACTCTTACCCTACCATCCAAAATAATACATCATAGGGAATGTAAATTCCCCTTACACTTGAATTTTTACATACTTTACAATAAACTATTCTAATGACTCGAATTAAGAAAATCAAAACACTTGGAGTACTTTTAAGGTAATAATATGATGTTCTTCCCCATTACTCCATAAATAAGTACTTTACTCATGAGTCCCAATCGTCCCAAAACAATATGTATAAGGATATGACTCGACTTAGAAACCATGTAATCAATTAGATAATTAACATAGGGTTTAAACAAATAACAATAATGCACTAAAGATGAGTGCATACACGGAAGGCTAAGGCGATTTGGTTGTACATTTAAGTGGGGTGTAACAAATTCTTCCTTTAAGTAAGATGCTTAAAGTTAGAAACAAAAAGATAGGCTCGAAGGGGTGTACTAGGGGTTTCGTGTACTAAAAATGAGTACAACGCTAAGGTGTGGGAAAAATTAGTTGACTTAACTAGCCAAGTAATATGACTTAAATGGTCAAGTAATTATGATACGGGTTTAACACAAGGGTGATCCTAATGCCTCTTATCATGTAGTAAATCCTACTACACGAATGTAGTCTCACTAGCGGTCTCAGGATGCATCACTAGCGCAAGTTCTAGAATCTAAATGCTACCGGTACACTCATAAGCACTAATAGTAAATGCTTTTCCTATCAAATCTAAAGGCGAACCTCACATATTTGGGTGGAAATTTTTTTTGAATGATACGGTTATGTGCTAGTCATACAATCTCCTATCCATGAGACGCTTGCTATGGCTAAAGTTTCACTCCTAAATGTTGTAAAAAATTTTAAATTTTGCGCTAAAATTGCACTAACAAGTATTTCTCATAGTTTTATTACACATCTACCATCAAACAAACAAACTCAAGCGAAAGTGTATCTGTAAGGTATCATCATTTTACCCTCCCCTTACACTTAAGATGAACATTGTCCCCAATGTTTAAGTAAAGAATGTAAAAGTGAAATAAGTAAAAATAATGAAATCAAATACTCCCCTGATTCACTCGGTATGGATAATAAGGTGGCCAGGTTAGATCTTCCTCCAAGAAAATAAACAATCAAAGCTTCCCTTCCAGAAAAATAAATCATCTTCTTGTCATACGTAACCTGTAAATCCTGAGAAAACAGACAAGGCAACCTCGCATAATATCGGCGGCAATCTACATATGTTATTAAATCCTAGAAAACAAAATAAGATATAATGCTTGTGGAATGAAGTTTGCAGATTTCCTGGAGATTATAAAACTTAATAATTCAACAAAAACTTTAAGACTCTGTTAGAAAAACAAAACCGGTAAAATTTCCAGATTTTTACACGTGACGCCGTCAAGAGTAAACTCGTGACGCCGTCAGAAGTGACCTGCAGAAATTCTTATGTTAAGTTTCCGAAAAATTTCTGGAAAAACTTGGTTCTACTTCCTGGAAAATCCTACAAAACTTCATTATGACTCGATACAAGCATTTGACTCTAACAAATATGAATATACATGTTCACTTAATATTGTGGAAAATCATGATCGGTTTGTTTCTTAAAAACATATTTGGGGTTTCCCCTTACACTTATCTTTTGTAAAAATACCTTTGGGTGAAGTTAAGACTAGGCCAAAACAACAAAGTAAAGTATTTCCACTATTTAGTTTACAAACATGATCTACCAACAATAAAAATAAAGCATGCATACGGAAGCAAATAACAATCAAACAAAATAAAAATCACACAAAATCATGGGTTGCCTCCCAAGAATCACTTTTCTTTATTTACGAGTCTTGTAGCTAGACTCAAGGTCATGGGTTACTACGTGACCTCATCGTTGGTTTCACTCTCTAGGTCGTCTTTTAAACCAGTATCGCTTTCATAGTGTAAGTACTTCGGGTCTTCGAACTCAAAGACATCTTCTCGATACTTAGAACCAAGTTTACTAACATCTTTAAAGAACCCACATGATAGATCGGAAATGTTCTTACATCCTCTCCGCACATCTTCATCACACAAAATAAGTTGGGAACTTAGCCTATCAAGCCCGTCACAATCGATTTCCTTGAGATCTTTTCTCTTGTACGGTGTTTGGTATGAAACCCTCCTAATTCCATCAGCGAAGGTCATGATCCCGTTCCGGTCATCAACTATCAAATTAGTGATTTCACAAGAGGGTGCTCCAAAAACGACTTGTGATAACCTCGGGTCGACATAGTCTTCGATGTTGTCCACAATCGTAAATTCTATATTGAATGCTATATTTCCTACGAACACCTGGATTTCATGATCTTTACCAACCACGTTCTCTCCCTTGTAAATCATTCCCCATCTACAGATATTGTTATAATAGAATAGGGACATAAAATTCTTAGGCAGGAATACGTTAATGTCGACGTTATCGAAGTACTTATGACCGATCATGCAGGGAATTTTGAGATTATTCGGATCACGCCTCCTTATCTTACCCGATTCTCCATCCCTTGATCCATATAGATTCCCCTCAAAGGAAGGACGATACTCGTACACCTCCTCATTACCCCTACGAAAAATTACCTTCTTAACACCATTGGTGAACAATGCACTACCATCCTTCTCATCAAGGATTACTCCCGATTCATTGATAAATGGTTTCCCAAGAACAAGGTTGGTTAATGTTTGATTGGTGAGAGGGTCCACGTCATCGACCATGGTGAGGTCAGTATTATAAACAATCTCTCCAATCATGATTGATAAATCTTTTATTACCCTTGCGTTATTGACTCCCTCGCACACTATTCGTTCTGGGAATGCTTTGTGGTATAGGGAAAGGAGGATTATGTTGATGGGGAGGCTAGGATCTATATGACTATCAGTTAAGAGCTTTTCCTTAATGGTGCAGGAGATTTTGAAAACTTTAGAGTTGCTTTTCTCATTCCTATCACTACTCCCACTAGTAACATCCTCCATTTTTCTTTCGGGTTCCTCCATAATAGATTTACCCACAATGGCTGGACTTCTCGTATGCACTTTCGATATCTCTTTCCTCTCATCCGATTTGCTATACTCATGAGTGGCGGACTGCTCGAATGAGTTGGTAGGGCTTTTGGCCGATTTGTGGTCCAACCTAGAGGTTTCATCTTTAGATGTATGACCCATACTTCCAGTTTGTTGTTGGTTCAAGTTAGGTGTAGAAGCATGTATCGTGGTGATGGTATTTACGAAATGGATCGGTCCTAAGGGGTTGACAGGGTCTTTTACCTTTGGTGACAGATGTTTAAATAGCTTACTAGGACTTTTTATCTTCACAGGAGAGGTTGGCTGATTCATGATGGTAACAGATTTGACCTCTTCAGCTTGAATCGGTTTATTAACACCGTGCTCTTTGATAGCAGTTAACAGATTACAAATCTTGTTATTCATATCGGCTTGTTGTTGTCTAAAATCTAAATTTAGCCTTGAGCGTAGAGAGCTGCAATTCTTAAGATAGAATGAATTTTCGCAAGGCATCTTCACAGCTTTGCCTGGGAGTTCTCTGCGATGAAAAATGCTCGGACCATTTGAGTGGGGGGGGGGGGAGTCATTGAAGGATACGCTCCGCGTTTGGTACCCTCTGAAATTAGGTTTATCCTTCCATGCCTCATAGGCCTCGTCAGAATTTCGAGGGCCTCGACCTACTTGTGACGATGTGAATTCGTTATAAGCGCGTTTTGGAAGCTCCATGCAGTTATGAGTTTGTGAGGGCCATTACACAATTTACATGTAGAAGCGATTCTGCTTACTTGGCTTGAAGGCTTTTGAGCTTCGTAAGATTTGATGAGAGACTTGACTCGACCTTCAAGTTCCATGATCCTACGGTCGGGAGTGCTGGAGTTGTTCGAAGGCAAAGATATTGCCTTGACCGTTTTGTTCAAATCACGGGGATCATTCCAACTTTCGTTGTCATAGAGAGCAAGATCTTCTATGAGTTCCCATGATTGTTCCGCACTTAGATCACGTAGCTTACCACCGGCCGATTGGTCAATGGCTCGCCTTGTGGAGAGATCGATATGGTCATAAAAGATTTGGACTTGGAGCCAAAGATCTATGCCATGATGAGGGACTTTTTGGAGTAAGTCCTTGAAACGAGTCCATGCTTCATAGAGAGTTTCACCTTGACGTTGTTGGAACATCAAGATGTCATTTCTAAGCTTGGTAGTTCTCCCTGGTGGGAAAACTTGAGCAAGGAAACGAGTGGTGAGATCAACCCATGTGGTGATGGATCCCGGGGGTAAACTCTCAAGCCATTGACTAGCTTGATCATGTAGAGAGAATTGGAATAGGCGTAATCAGGTTGTCTCTATAGTTGCAACATCTAGGTCTATGGAATCTACGATTTTGAGGAAGTCCTTGAGATGTTGATTTGGATCTTCGGAACGAAGTCCATGGAATGCACATCCGCTTTGCACCAACCGGATGGTGTCGGATCGCAAGGGGATCACATTGGCTCTGGTGAGCTCAATGGTGTTTCGGTAGCCTTGGTGGCTAGGTCGGGAATACTCTCCTAAGGTTCGGGGCCTAAGAGGTTCTAGTGGTGGGTTTTGTTGTGGTTGGATGACGGGTTCAAAGATGTTCCCATCGTCCATGATGTCGGGTGGTGAAGAGTTACGAACAAAAACACAAAGAAATAAGATAGACTAAAGAGAACCTAAAAATTAAAAATAAAATCTTACTAGAAAGGAATCTAGCAAGTAGACCTAATAAAAAGAGATTCTAACCTAGACAATAACTATTCCCCGGGCTGCGGCGCCAAAACTTGATGCTTAGGGATTGCATAAGGCTTTACCTCTCGAGGGATCTCGAGAAGCTTACAACCCCCACCAGGCAGTGTACCTGATCGATGTAGTATAGTATAATGACAAGTACCGGGGGATTGATCGTTCAGCTAGGAATAGTGTCGCTAGGATTAGAAAACCTAAAGATTAAGTCTAGAGATGAGGGATGATTCTTTTTGTATTTTTATATTTTTAAGAAAGCAAATTAAAATCTCGGGTTTGAAGGATTTGGGCGGAATTAGTTGCTAGTCAACTAACCCAATACTAAGATGCAATCAAAATAAAATACTAAAAATGAAATTAAACTATATTATACTAAGGTTGTGAGCAATATGTGGGTGAAATGTGTTTACTTAGATTTCACTACTCCCTAGATATCTTTTACATGTTAATTACTTGTTATAGTTGCGTGGATGACAGATTGTATTCCTTAATACCATTCATGGGGTGGCGTACTTACTTCCCCAATCCTATGAGTGCCTACTTGACTCCTATGTTGAGCCGGCTAAGAAGCTCCTAACATGGGATCATTAGAATTTACTCATGCATTAAATACAACCAATAAAACCTAGTACACATCGGTTCATGTTTCCTAAGACGTTCAAGCATGTTACACAATGGAGATCTGGCAGTTTTCTTAAGCCTAACATTGAAATCATTCATCCAATACAACCATAAACAAATAATCAACACATAATTAACATCTAGGTTTCATTAGATCTAAGCAAACACAAGATAGATCTAGCCTAACATGGTGGAATCAAGACAAGCACAAGATATAGACAACCAACACATAGACATATTGATTGAATTAAGAGAAGACTTATCTCAATAGCACATGTAAGGATTCAAGGGCTGAAAACCCTTGAAAAAGCCGTAAAATACGTACAAGGTTCGGCCTTAGGGTTTCTCCACACTTGTTCCTCCTCTATGAATGAAAATTAGAAAACTATATATAGATTTTAGAAGGTGACGGCATCAAGAACAAATGTCTCACGCCATCATCTCGCCGCCAAATAGTTCCTCGGACTGCCTAGATCTGGGTCTGACGCCGTCATGTATACTCCTTATGCAGGCCGTCACCATATTAACTCTTGACGCCCTTTTTTTGAAGCCTTCAAGTTTGTACTGGGTCGTCATGGATTTTACTCTTGACGCCGTCATCTATTTCCTCTTGACGCCGTCATGCACTGTTCTCAACTTGGAAAATTAAGTCTTTGGCGTTTTCTTCACTTTTATGCTCTAAAAACGTCCGAATTGCTTCCTTTTCCAGATTTCACTCCCAAAGTACCTAAAATCACAAAAGGAACAATTTAGGGCAATATTTGATCAAATAAATTCAATTCCGGGCTTAAATGACCCCCTAAAAGTGGTTCATTTTTCGCCTCATCACTCATAATATCACCAATACCAAACTCTAAGGGCTTACAGCAATAATTCGCATAACTCTTTTGGCGATCTCTTGTTGCCTTAAGTCTTTCCTTAGTCAGAAAACCTTATTCGTTGACTCTCGTTCTAGTTCAGGACCAATTAGTTGACTTGTTCCAACCTTTGCCCATAGAACAGGTGACCTACATTACCTTCCATACAACATTTCACACGACACATACTCAATACTATTGTTGATATAGGAGCACTCAGCTAAGGGTAAATGTATACCCCGGCTTCCTTCAAAATCAAACACACCCATGCTCTCAGCTCACCATCCATCGCCTGATTTGTACGCTCACTTAGTTCACTCATTAGATAATGATAAGTCGCACTCATCTACATACGCGTTCTCAAGACTCCATAACATGTTTACCACTATCGCGAAGTAAGTATTTCATCATGTTTCTTGCGACACCCCATGGCTCATTACCAACTCACCGAGTGAAAAGTCTCGCCTACTCCTCCATACATCTCTTGCAAAGGTAATGATATGTCTTATCCATTCTCGAATGTATCAAATACCTTGCATTTTCCTGAAACTAATAGCATGATCGAAATTAGCAAATAGTATTTCCTCCAATAGAATTGCAAAAAAGAGTGAATTGTTCAATACCAGAATTGCAACTAGAGGTCACTACATTAACTTAGGTTAACCCAATAAAACTCGATTAGTAGCAACTCCAGTAACTTAGGTATGTATGTATATAGCTATATATATATATATATATATATATATATATATATATATATATATATATATATATATATATATATATATATATATATATATATATAGATATATACACTAACTATATAAAGCAAGCTTTTAAAAAGCAATCTCTAACCCAGAATTCTTCTAAATTCACCACGTGGATAATACCTTTAATAAACGGCCTATATTGCATTTCACTAAAAAAAACATTAAATGTCAGACACTAAAAAAATGGGAGGCATCTCTGATCTCTCATTCATTTGTTAAAACTCCAAACAAAAAACACACAAACGATTCTCTCTAGATCCCCTTTTGCAACCCTAACCCAAAATCAAAATCAAGATCCATAAAATTAAATCAACTTTTGAGAAATCGATATCTAACAATGATTATCAAGCAACATATCCAGTCCAATGATTACGAAAATATGTGTTTATGGTATTATTACAAATAGTTTTCAAGAAGCTTATTTCATATTTGTTGAAGCTGCTCATTGAAGCTTATTTCAGATTTGTTGAAGAAAGTGAACCAACAAGTTTGATCTGCACACAGGTCCTCTTTTCAAAAGCATTTGATTTTGGTCCCTATTAAACTGAGATCCCTAGCAAGTAAACTATGATTCAGAATCCAAAAAAAAAAAAGGCTGCTGATTGGAGCTAATTTCGGATTTATTGAAGAAGGTGAATGAACAAGTTTGATCTTCACACACGTTCTCTTTTGATTTTATTTTTTATGATTCATTTATTATTCACTCTATGCTTTAGTTTGTAAGGTATTTTCCAGAATATGTTTTAAACATTTTCACAATTGCTTTTATGATATAAAATTGTTATTTGATAAAGAATATCCAGTCCGATGATTACAAAAACATGTTTTTATGTTCTGATTAAAATTAAATCAAATTAGGATTGCATGATCACGTACCTTTATTCTTCAACAATGCATTGGAATTATGTGTTATTTTTGTGACCATAGCATACTTATGATTGTAGATACTTAATGAACATGATAGGTCTGGAGCAGCTAACAAATACCAACTTTTGAAATCCTAATATCTTTTTTTGCAGGCTTTGGACTCGATAAAGAATTCCTGCCTAAAAAGGATAAAGGGAAGGACAAGGATAAGAGCAAAGCTAAACCGGTTGCAGGCATTACTATTCTTAAGATTTCTTTGTGACACACTTATACCTTATTTTCTTTTGACAAACCCGTTGCTCAGGTTTCTAACCTTTTAACGTAAGGTATAATGGTGCCATAACACCTAATTTTATTTTAACTTCATATAACATCTACAGGATTCTCATTCTGAAATGCATATTAGACAAGTAGTTATTAGCCGCACAAAAAAAACAGGTTACCATTAAACTTCTTAGGTTTATTAATTTGAGCTTGATTCATAATCTAAACTTGTTAATTATAGTAGAATAGTATATATACACATGACATTCATGTAAATGTTACAACCACCACATATTAAAAGCAATTAAGGCAATTGCATGTTAAGGAGAACAATGCCAAAGTGGTTGCAGACATTGCGTCATATGAAGGAAGCGGAAGCATCAGATGAAACTATAAGGTGCACAAATCAGTAGTCTGATTTGGATGTTTCATGTAATGGTTGATAACCTCCCCTAATAATCTGACATTATTTGATTGTGCTAAATGACACGATTAGGTGAAAATTGTTCAATGTTAGGCTCCTTAAGTGCAATGGTAGATGAGATCAACAAAGAAGCAAAGCAAGAAAGGAGCACTCAAAAGCGCTACCAAGTTTAGAATATGTGGTTTAGCTGGAACCATCAACATTGTGGAAGACCTACTAAACTTGGATGTAGTTATGTAACTCATAACACCAACTAGATCATTGTTGAATACATTTGGTAAAAATACTCTTCATTCTAAGTTTAAGCAAATTTTTTGTTCACACCTAGATATATTTCAACTATTTTGCTTGACTTTTTAAACATGATTGTAGGTGCCGGGACAGATGTGGGCAG
Source organism: Artemisia argyi (assembly GCA_030686995.1). Classification (NCBI taxonomy): domain Eukaryota; kingdom Viridiplantae; phylum Streptophyta; class Magnoliopsida; order Asterales; family Asteraceae; genus Artemisia; species Artemisia argyi. Next base: position 83,309,114 of record CM060679.1, read on the forward strand.
TAAATCAAGGGTATACTTGCTTTTAGTGCATTGACTATTTTCTTTAATCATCTAATATGTTGAACAAGGAAAGTCATATAATTTTAATCTATCTTCTATAGACTCTCTAAATATCAGTTGAGCATCCTTCTGAGTATCCTATGTGGAACTACGATCCATCAAGTACCGAACAAGCACCATGAGAAGATAGCTGATGAGGCAAAAAGTGTACCGCTTTTAAGGGGTCATTTAAGCCCGAATTCGTGATTATTTGATCAAATATTGCCCTAAATCGTTCCTTTTGTCATTTTAGGTACTTTTGAGGAGAAATCTGGAAAAGGAAGCGTTTTGGACGTTTTTGGAGCATAAAAGTGAAGAAAACGGCAAAGTCTCAAATTCCTTGCTGGAAACAGTACTTGACAACGTAAAGACATTACACATGACAGCGTCAAGAGTGACAAAAGAGGTGTATGTGGAACTTATAACGTGACGGCCCAGAACATTTTCTTTGTTAATGGCATGACAGCGTCACCAAGGCCGTTAGGGTCCAAATATACGTGACGGCCCAGAGTAGATTTGTACGTGAAGGCGTCAGAAGTGGATCTAGGCAATACGAATTTCATCTTGGCGGCGAGTTGACGGCATCAGAGGCTAATACATGACGCCGTCAGGATGCTATGTCTATATATATTTTTACAATTTTTTCATTGTAAAGGGTGGAACAAGTTGTGGAATATCACACACAAACCCTAGGTCGAATTTCCTGCATATTGAAGGGGTTTCAAACCCTTCTTTCTTCCATGTTTGAATAAAGATAAGTACTTCAATAATCATTCAATATGTCTATGTATGTCTATGTATTGTTTGATTCTATCTTATGTCTATCTTTCTTTTAACATGTTAGGCTAGGTTTTTATTGTGTTTGCTTAGATGTAGTGAAACCTTGATGTTGATTATTGGTTGATTGTTTGTTTATAATTGTTACGGATGATTGTATTCGATGATAGGCTTAAGAAAACTGGCAGACTTCCATTGGTAACTTGCATCAACGTCTTAAGAAACATGATCGGAGGTGTACTACGATTTTTGGTTGTATTTAATGCATAAATGAATTCTAATGATCCCATGTTAGGAGCTCTTAATCGGCTCGACATAGGAGTGAAGTAGGATCTTATAGGGTTAGGGAATATTGTACACGGCCCTACGACTAGTATTAAGGAATATAACCCGTCATCTATGCAATTGTAACAAGCTAATCAACCGGTAAAAGATATCTAGGGAGTAATGAAATCTAAGTAAACACAACTTTTCTCATTATTGTTTCCACCATATTAGTATATTAGTTCAATTTTCATTTCATTTATTCTATTTTGATTGCATATTAGTTTATTGGGTTAGTTGGCTAGTAACTAATTCCGCCCACTCCTTCAAAACCCGAGATTTTACTTGCTTTCATAAAATATAAAAAATACAAAAAGAATCATCCCTCACCTCTAGACCTAGTTTAGTATGCTTTTTAATCCTAGCGACACTATTCCTGAGTTGAACGATCAATCCCCGGGTACTTGTCAATATACTATACTACAACAATCAGATACACTGCCTGGTGGGGGTTGTAAGCTTCTCAAGATCCCTTAAGAGGTAAAACCTGTTGCGAGGGCGCAATTCCCACGTATCAAGTTTTTGGTGCCGCAGCCCAAGGAATAGTTATTGTCTAGGTTAGAATTTTTTTTATTAGGTCTACTTGCTAGAGTCCTTTCTAGTAAGGTTTTATTTTTTATTTTTAGGTTTTCTTTAGTCTATCTTATTTCTTCGTTCCTTTGTTCGTAACCTTTGCCATCCGCCATCATGGAAGGTGGTAATATATTTGATCCCATCAACCCACTAAAACAATACCACCCACAAAACCCACCACTAGCAAATCAACCTCCTAGACCCCGAACTTTAGGAGAGTATTCCCGTCCTAGCCACCAAGGTTATTGAAACAGCATTGAGCTCACTCAAGGAGCCAATGTGTCCCCCTTGCGATCCAACACCATCTGGTTGGTGCAAAGCGGATGTGCATTCCATGGACTTCGTTCCGAAGATCCTAATCAACATCTCAAGGATTTCCTAAAAATCGTAGATTCCATAGACCTTGATGTTGCGACTAGATAGTCGACCCAATTACGTCTATTCCAATTCTCTCTACGTGATCAAGCTAGTCAATGGCTTGAACATTTTCCCGCGGGATCCATCACCTCTTGGGATGATCTCACTTCTCGTTTCCTTGCTCAATTTTCCCCACCGGGGAGTACTATGAAGCTTAGAAATGATATCTTGATGCTCCAACAACGTCAAGGTGAAACTTTCTATGAAGCATGGACTCGTTTCATGGACTTACTCCAAAAAGTCCCTCATCATGGCATAAATCTTTGGCTATTAGTTCAAATCTTCTATGACCATGTCGACTTTCACACCAAACGCACCATTGATTGAGTCGCTGGAGGCAGGTTGCATGATAAAAATGCTGAGGAATCTTGGGAAATTATTGATGAGCTTGCCTTCGACAATCGTAAGTTATGGGAAGTTACGCATGTTATAAACTCGGCTATCAACGCAATCTAGACACCTGGGGAAACTACTCAAATATCTGAATAACTCCTTTGCAAACTTGAGAAAAAGGTTGATTATCTCATGGAGAAACAAAAGAGACCTTTAAGTCCCAGACGGGCAGCAGTCAATTATGTCTCAAATATGATTCCGACACCATTGTCTGAGTCACCTCTTAGAGAGAATTTCAAAACCTTTCAAAATTATGCTCAACCTTATTCGCCTCCTCAAAACCTCAGCCCGGAATTCGAAGCTTGAATGAGAGAGTACATGGCAACCCATTCTGAGCAGCTTGCGAAATTCAAGGAAGCCGTTTATAAACAAAAGGAGGAGATGCAAGAGAAAATGAAGGAGATGATGAGCCTAGTGAAAGAATACTCAAACCAAAAAACCCAAGAAATGATGTTATTAAGAAAAGAAAGCGTTACCCCCACTACCCAATTTGTTAATTCTCTCACAATTGTCCACGAGGGTAATGAGGAAAAGGAAACATCTAGTGAACAAACCATTGAGGAACCGCCAAAATCCAATCACTAGGTTACTACCTAAAACATGATATAAATAAGAATACCATAACAAATTGGATAAGGGGTGATGGGCGTAACCAATCCTCCAAACAGGTTTCAAAAAAGGAGAAAGAGGGGAAAGATGAGTATGATACATTACCTGGGGGACCGGTATTCGAGAAGCTACTCATATAAAAAGTGGCTACTAAGCAGATGGCTTGTGGGAACTTTGAGATACCGGCCAGCATTGGGAAGTTTCAATATCTGGACGCTTTCGCCGATCAAGGATCGGAAGTAAATCTTATGCCTCTAACTATTTACACCCAACTAACTACGGAAATACCAGCCACCACCCATGTTAGGCTATCCTTCACTGGTCACTCTTATGTATACCCTTTGGGGATTGCAGAGGATGTACTGGTCAATGTTGCAGGGTTCATGTATCCCGTCGATTTCATGATCATCGATGATAAAGGAGGTGGGTGCATGCCAATAATCCTTGGAGCACCATTCCTCACCACCGCGAGGGCTGTCATTAGGTACGAAAAGAGGGAGATTGAACTTAAGTCAGGAAAAAGAAAGATTAGCCTTCCTATGACCCCACAATGTGTGCAAGAAAGCCTGCTGAAAAGAAAGCTCAAAAACAACATTGACACATCGCCTAATCATGTTCAAGAAAAAAAATCCTCGCATGGGAAACAAGAATCAAAAGCTACAAAGAAACTAAGCCTAAGAGAGGCAAAAGCAGCAATAAAGTTCATGTCAAGTTTGAATGTAGTCAACCGACGGAGAATCATGTACCATTTGCAGAAGGAGACTTGGTACTCTTAAGGCATTCAGATATAAAAGTACCTCCCGACGAGCCGAGTCCCTGGTGGTATGGACCATTCACAATTGAAAGCCTACGCCAAGATGGGATAGCTACCTTGAGCAGTAAAGGAGGAGGGGAGGTGACTGCAAGTGTCGAATGATTGAAACACTACCACCCCGATAGCGAGGATCGTAATTATATGGGATACATCATCTCAAGAGATGAGGTCACGTAATTGCCCATGACCTTGAGTCTAGCTACAAGACTCGTAAATAAAGAAAAGCGCTTCTTGAGAGGCAACCCATGTTTTGTGTGTTTTTATTTGTTTGATGTTATTTGTTTCCGTATGCATGTTTTATTTTTATTGTTGGTAGATCATGTTTCAAACTAAATTGTGAAAATGCTTTATTTTGTTGTTCAACTTCGTCTTAACTTCATATAAAGGTATTTTGCAAAAGCTAAGTGTAAGGGGAGATCCAAATTTGTTTATAAGAACGAAAATGATCATGATTTGCCACAATATTAAATGAGCATGTATATTAGTAATTGTTAGAGTCAAATGCTTGTATCGAGTCATAATGATGTTTTGCAGAATTTTCCAGGAAATAACGCATGAGTTTTTCCAAAAATTTTCCGTAAACTTAACATAAGATTTTTCCAGGAACATTCTGACGGCGTCAGGAGTTACAAGCTGACGGCGTCAGGTACCAAAATTCGGAAAAATTTTGCGCGTTTTGTTTAAAACGGAGTCTTAAAGTTTTTGTTGATTCTTTAGATTTATAAACTCCAGGAAATCTGCAAACATTCATTCCACAAGCATTATATCTTAAATTGCTTTCTAGGATCTTTTAGTATATATAGATTGCCGCCGATTTTACGCGAGGTTGCCTTGATTGTTTTCTCAGGTTTAACAGGTTATATATGAAAAGAAGATGATTTATATTTCTGGAGGGAAGCTTTCAACGTTCATTTTCTTGGAGGAAGATCTAACCTTGTTGACACACTATCCACACCGAACGAATCAAGGGAGTATTTGTTTTCATTTTTTTTTACCTATTTTACTTTTACATTCTTTAATTGAACATTGGGGACAATGTTCATCTTAAGTGTAAGGGAAGGGTAAATGATGATACCTTATAGGATACAATTGCACTTGAGTTTGTTTGTTTGATGGTAGGTGTGTAATAAAACAATGAGAAATACTTGTTAGTGTAATTTTAGCGCCAAATTTAATTTTTTTTACAACATTTAGGAGTGAAACTTTAGCCTTAACAAGCGTACCATTCAAAAAATTTTCCACCCAAACATGTGAGGTTCACCTTTAGATTTGATAGGAAAAGTATTCATTATTAGTGCTTATGAGTGTACCGGTAGCATTTAGATTCTAGAACTTGCGTTAGTGATGCATCCCGAGACCGCTAGTGAGACTACATTCGTGTAGTAGGATTTACTACATGATAAGAGGCATTAGGATCACCCTTGTTTTTAAACCCGTATCATAATTACTTGACCATTTAAGTCATATTACTTGACTAGTAAAGTCAATTAATCTTCCCACACCTTTGCGTTGTACTCATTTTTAGTACACGATACCCCTAGTACACCCCTTCGAGCCTATCTTTTCGTTTCTAACTTTAAGCATCTTACTTAAAAGAAGAATTTGTTACAACCCACCCAAATGTGCAACCAAATCGCCTTAGCCTTTCGTGTATGCACTCATCTTTAGTGCATTATTGTTATTTGTTTAAACCCTTAGTTAATTATCTAATTGATTACATGGTTGCTAAGTCGAGTCATATCTTGTACATATTGTTTTGAGATGATTGGGACTCATAGGTAAAGTACTAGTGCTTTGGAGTAATGGGGAAGAACATCGAATTATTACCCCCATATGTGCGTTAATTTTAAAAAGTACTCCAAGTGTTTTGATTATCTTGATTCGAGTCATTAGAGTAGTTTATCGTAAAGTATGTAAAAATTCAAGTGTAATGGGAATGTACATTCCCTATGATGTATTATTGTGGATGCTGGGTAAAAGTGTATGCAAAAAAAAAAAAAAAAAAAAAAAAAAAAAAAAAAAAAAAAAAAAAATCGAAAAAAGAAAGAAAAAGAAAAAAAAAAATAGAAAAAGAAAAGAGAAAAAAACATACGGACTACCATCCCGCTTCATTCTATGTTTGTTTTATGTTTTTGTTATTTTTGATTTATTAGCTTAAGTCGAGCCGAGTCTTGGCTTAGCAACGCCATATTGTACATGTAATTAACCAAGATGATTAACTCGCCACCAGTAAATATGGCCTTTATCCAACAAAACCGTGTTTTCCATATCCCTACACCTAACGTTATAACCCTTCAAATGACCTCTTTGATAGTTTATCCTAGGTGCTTACGCCAAGTGGTAGAGGTTTGATCCTTTCCCAAGCCTATGATAATCTATTTGCTATGACAAGTGGTGAGAGATGTTTTCCATTTCCTTATTGTGATATATACTTTATTACATCCAAGAGATATGTGTATCTAAACACTATTTGTGAGGTGCTAGTGTATGACCTCCGTGCTTGTTTTTGGTTTTTAGTGGAATGATTATTTGTTGTAGTTACTTTTATATTAGTGTTAAATGACCCCTAACTTGTATTTTGATTAGAATAAAAGCGCATTTGCTTGAGGACAAGCAAATCTCAAGTTTAAGGGTATTTGATGAGGCAAAAAGTGTACCGCTTTTAAGGGGTCATTTAAGCCCGAATTCGTGATTATTTGATCAAATATTGCTCTAAATCGTTCCTTTTGTCATTTTAGGTACTTTTGAGGAGAAATCTGGAAAAGGAAGCGTTTTGGACGTTTTTGGAGCATAAAAGTGAAAAAAATGGCAAAGTCTCAAATTCCTTGCTGGGAATAGTACCTGTTGACGTCAAGACATTACACATGACGGCGTCAAGAGTGACAAAAGAGGTGGATGTGGAACTTATAACATGACGGCCCAAAACATTTTCTTTGTTAATGGCCCGACGGCGTCACCAAGGCCGTCAGGGTCCAAATATACGTGACGGCCCAGAGTAGATTTGTACGTGAAGGCATCAGAAGTGGATCTAGGCAATACGAATTTCATCTTGGCGGCGAGTTGACGGCGTCAGAGGCTAATACATGACGCCGTCAGGATGCTATGTCTATATATATTTTTCCAATTTTTTCATTGTAAAGGGTGGAACAAGTTGTGGAATATCACACACAAACCCTAGGTCGAGTTTCTTGCATATTGAAGGGGTTTCAAACCCTTCTTTCTTCCATGTTTGAATAAAGATAAGTACTTCAATAATCATTCAATATGTCTATGTATGTCTATGTATTGTTTGATTCTATCTTATGTTTATCTTTCTTTTAACATGTTAGGCTAGGTTTTTTTATTGTGTTTGCTTAGATGTAGTGAAACCTAGATGTTGATTATTGGTTGATTGTTTGTTTATAATTGTTACGGATGATTGTATTCGATGTTAGGCTTAAGAAAACTGGCAGACTTCCATTGGTAACTTGCTTGAACGTCTTAAGAAACATGATCGGAGGTGTACTACGATTTTTGGTTGTATTTAATGCATAAGTGAATTCTAATGATCCCATGTTAGGAGCTTTTAATCTGCTTGACATAGGAGTGAAGTAGGATCTTATAGAGTTAAGGAATATTGTACACGGCCCTACGACTAGTATTAAGGAATATAACCCGTCATCCATGCAATTGTAACAAGCTAATCAACCGGTAAAAGATATCTAGAGAGTAATGAAATCTAAGTAAACACAACTTTTCTCATTATTGTTTCCACCACATTAGTATATTAGTTTAATTTTCATTTCTTTTATTCTATTTTGATTGCATCTTAGTTTATTGGGTTAGTTGGCTAGCAACTAATTCCGCCCACTCCTTCAAAACCCGAGATTTTACTTGCTTTCATAAAATATAAAAAATACAAAAAGAATCATCCCTCACCTTTAGACATAGTTTAGTAGGCTTTTTAATCCTAGCGACACTATTCCTGAGTTGAATGATCAATCCCCCGGTACTTGTCACTATACTATACTACAACGATCAGGTACACTGCCTGGTGGGGGTTGTAAGCTTCTCAAGATCCCTTGAGAGGTAAAACCTGTTGGGAGGGCGCAATTCCCACGTATCAATAGCGAAGTTAATCTTATAGTAAGTCTTGTCTATAAATATTGCAACAGATGGTTCTGCAAATATTGTCTCTTTCAACACAAAATGTTTAACTAAGGCATTTGTCCCTTTCAACATATGGTTGTGCGAATATTGCAGAAACTCAAAGAAGTGTTGCGGCGGAAGGCCAATCTAAGCAGGTTACATGTGCATTATGCAAGGTAACATTGGTATTCATAATAAAATACTGTTATTATAAAATACTTAGATTGTTTATAAGAAATGTACTTTCAGAAATCTTATTTGAGATACTGATGGTTAAAAAAATGGACTAAAGTGATATGTGTCAACCCAACCCATAACAAAAAGACCAATTTTGGACTATTATACAACTCTACTTACCTGCCCTTTTTTTAAGTAAAGGGTTTTTTCCCTCCCATTTCCCCACAAATACTCACATATTCCTGAAGTTTTTAGATTTTTTTTAAGAGTTATTTTGCATGCAAGTTGTGGAATTAGATAATTCACGACAAAGTCGGTGAATCGGATATTGAAAGTGACAAAATGATTAGTATAGGCAAGGAATTGGACATGTCAAAATTAGTCATTTTGTTTGTAGGTCAAAATTGGTCGGGTTAGAATGAAACATTTATTGTAAAAAATATTTGAAAATTGTAAAATACTTTGTTCATTACATTGATTACAAAAACCCAAACCCAAACTCAATTGAGATTTTACCCGATTCACCTGACCCCTACATTTTTCCACGTCGAATATTGGTGTTGTAGTATGACTTTGATATTAGTTTGGAAAGTAATAGACAAAGTTATAATGTTTAAACAACCTAAAGTAGACTGACAATTGTAGGGCATGATATTAGTTGTGAATCCTTTGTAGATAGTTTTAGTAGGTTGACAACTGTAGGATATATTTGGGCGGGATAGGCTGGCTAAAAGTTCCCGAATTTCATTACTAATGAAGTATATTTCTAAAATCATAATCCACACATTCATTACCTATTAGAAAATGGACAAATTTGTTTTTCCGTATCTACGTGGCCCATTCAAATTTGACACATGATAAAATACTATTTGTCTTAACTTGAATGGATTTTTACGTGTTACCCAATCTGCTCACTTTGCACTTTAGCCACTTGCATTATGTTACAATCTAACATGAGACACCAGAGAGAACTTGCGGATCTGATTCCCACATCCAATTTGCAGACAATGGCATTATTTACTCAATATTGTCCTGTCTTTCGATTGTCAATAATTTACAACTCTTATTTAGCTTTACTTACTGATGAGGCGAAAAATGATCCGTTTTTAGGGGGTCATTTAAGCCCGGAATTGAATTTATTTGATCAAATATTGCCCTAAATCGTTCCTTTTGTTATTTTAGGTACTTTGGGAGTGAATTCTGGAAAAGGAAGCATTTTAGACGTTTTTGGAGCATAAAAGTGAAGAAAACGGCAAAGACTTAATTTTCCATGCTGGTAACAGTACCTGACGGCGTCAAGAAGGAAAATATGACGACGTCAGGAGCAAAATCCATGACGACCCAGAGAAAACCTGAAGGCGTTAGAAGTAGGGCGTCAAGAGTTATTTTGGTGACGGCCTGAAGAAGGATTACACATGACGGCATCAGACCCAGATCTAGGTAGTCCGAGAACTTTATTGGCGGCGAGATGATGGCGTCAGAAATTTACTCTTGACACCGTCACCTCACAAAATATATATATACTTTTCTATTTCTCATTCATAAAAGAGGAACTTGTGTGGAGAATACTAGGGCCGAACCTAATAAACCCTAGGTCATTTGTAACAGTATTTTCAAGGGTTTATACCCCTTGAAACTTTTCATGTTCAATTAAGATAAGTCTTCTTTCAATTCATTCAATATGTCTATGTGTTGTTTGAATATATCTTATGCTTGTCTTGATTATAACATGCTAGGCTAGATCTTTCATGTGTTTGCTTAGATGTAATGAAACCTAGATGTTGATTATAGGTTGATTGCTTGTTTATAGTTGTAATGGATGAATGATTTCAATGTTAGGCTTAAGAAAACTGGCAGATCTCCATTGTGTAACTTGCTTGAACGTCTTAAGAAACATGAACCGATGTGTACTAGGTTTTTATGATTGTATTTAATGCATGAGCGAATTCTAGTGATCCCATGTTAGGAGCTTCTTAGCCGGCTCGACATAGGAGTGAAGTAGGAGCTTATAGGATTGAGGAAGTAAGTACGCCACCCCATGAATGGTATTAAGGAATACAATCCGTCATCCACGCAACTGCAACAAGTAATTAACCTGTAAAAGATATCTAGGGAGTAGTGAAATCTAAGTAAACACAATTCTCCCATTGATTGGCGTGAAACGGTCAGACGATTATTGGTCAACCACTTGTGAATTACTAATTATTTTAACTAAAGTAAACGTAAACGTACGAAACAAAACGATTTTAACTAAAGTAGGAATTTGTATTCCTTAGGGGCTTAAATGCAAATTAAATAAACTTAAAATATTTATTTTATAATTACTAATTATTTAATTAATTAATTATTATTTAATAACTATTATTAATTATTTAATAATACACTAATAAATAAGAAAATGTAAAATAAATCTAGAAATATAAAATTAAAATTTCTAAAAGTCTAAAATATTGTAAAACTTATTTTTAAAAATAAAATTATATTTTTCTTTCTATTTATCTAATTATTATTAATTAATACTATTTAATTATTAATTAACTATTTATATGATTTAAATTATTATAAATACTTAAAAAGATTTAGATAATTAAGAAGATTTTTATAAATCTAATTAACCATCACAGGAATCCTAAAAAATTATAAAAAGTTTATTTTATGTATTTTTAAACTAATTTACTAATTATTATTCTATTTATTTATTAATTACCAATTAAACTATTTAAATTATAAAAACTAGTAAATGAACAGTAAAAATTACAAGAAAATTTCTAAAATTATATTATGACATATAAATGCTAGGAAAAATATAAAAACTAGGTGTTGCTTTGTAAAAAATAATTATGCTATTTAAAACTTAATTATTGATTAATTATAAGTAAAACTAATATTAATTCTAATAAATACTAAATGATAATATAAAAATCTAATAAATTTACTAAAAATACTCTAATATAAAAGGAAATTAATAAAAATATAAAAATACAACTTACTAAATAAAAATCTAAAAATGAAAATTAAAATTAAATTATATTAAATAGAAACTATCACTTATTTTTATATTGGTTTTTCTTGATTTTTCTTTTACAAATCTATTTTATATCTAAAAATAACTAACTTTTTTAAAAACAACTATCTTATAGCTTAAAATTAAGCACTGTGGAAGCTTATTAGCTCCATAGTTAACTTTGTTTGACCAACTAAGCAAATAAGCTCAAATGAGCTTGTGTGGGACCCACTATGGATTATTCTGATTCAAATAAGTTAGCTAAACAAGTATTAGCAAGATTTGATCAGATAAGCCTTTGGAATAAGCTAATAAGCACTTAATAAGCTCTTGGCAATTTGCTACTCAACTGAAAATGGGACAGATTTGTGTGGTAGTTTCAAGTGGGGTCCACAGGTTCCAAGGTCAAACAAAGGGTCAAACTTTAAAGCCTGGTAGGAGGAGGGTTCAAAGGAGCTAAGTGGTGGTAATAGGGCCCACTGAGGTGATCAGAAATCACCACCAAAGTGGTGGTGATGGACTGAAGTCTGCTGGTGTAGGTGAGATAACCTTCCCTTCAAGTAACTTTGAGGGTGAGTGGGACCCAGGGAAAAATTGCTAAAAATATAAGCTATGTGGGAACTTAAAGACAAGGTGGGAGACAATAAGTAGTGAAAAGCACAGGTATTTAATCTCAACACATAAATCTACAAAAATCCCCCAAGTTTTGAAAAAGTCTGAGATGAGCAAAGTTTGACTTTTTGATTAAACCTAAGATTTGACTTTTATGGATTTCTGATGGATCCTATGAGCTTATGAAGCTATGATAAGCTATGATAAAGCTAACCTAAGCTAAAAATATGAGTTATGATCTAATGTGGAGGGTTTGAGACTTCACTGTCCATACAGTGGACAGATAAGTGAGATTTGTGGTGAGTTTTGACTATTGTGCAAATGAGGGCTTGGTTTTGTTGTTTGACTAGGCTATTTAACTAATAAGAAAGTTGTCTAAGCAAATTTTGGTCACTAAATCTCACCTATGCACAGGGTACTCCCCTGTGCCAAACACCCCTTAAAAATTAGTTGTGATGATTTAAGGAAGCATGTGAGTAATCTAAACCATGAATCTGTTTCTTAAGCTTTCACTAACATCTAACAAGCATAAATAAACTGAAGTAAAAAATAAACAACAACTATGGCTAATTGGAATAGATTATGCAAGAAATTTGATTTGTGACTTACAAGTGGTCAAGGCTGAGACATGAGTGACCATGGACCAAGATCATTCCTAACAACCTTCCACAAGGTTACTAATACCAGAACAATCCAAATCACATCCTGCTCAGTCCCCTTCTTGTTCTTTCCTTGATTTTTTTTATTTTTTTTCCTATTTAATTGACTATTTTTGGTATTTTTTATTTTTCCTAAGTGAACTGAATGTTTAGACTTCTGATAGCTTTTATGAACTATATCAGGAGCTTATAAGTCTAAAACAACAACAATTATCAATATCACAACTAATTGAGATTTTTGAATTTAAAGAAAAAATTCATAAACTTACATTAACTAGAAGAACTGAAATTGTTTATTGAAACAGTTTAGAAATACATTAACAAGACTTGATACAACTGATTTGATTGAAATTACAACTGAAATTGAAGATTACACTACATACGATTGAACTACGCTAAAACTAATCTAATACTCTTCATCCCTGCTTCTTCTTCCTTTTGTAGATGATATTTAGGGTCTAGTTGGACCCTCTGACACTTTCCCAACACATCTGAGCCCTTGAAATGGTCAATTGAATCACCACCATTCAAAACACCTTTTCGCGCCAAAAAAGTCTTTGCCACTGTAGTTTGCGTGGAGAGGTTTTTTTAGGCATTAAATGCATTTGGGGTGTTGTGGAGGTGGAGGAGAGTGGGTAGGAAAGTGGGTGATGAGCTGAGGTGGAGATAGCAGGTGGCTATGGTGACTCAGTGTGGGAGGTGGAAGAAGGAGAGGGAAAGGGGGGTGGTGTTTGACCGGGGTAGTTTGACCCCGTTTTATTTATTTAGGGTGTTGGGCTGGTTTATTTTGGGCCTAGGAATAGGAAGGGTGGGCTTGATTGTTGGATTGGGTTTAGTTTGGATTTGGTTTGGTTTTTAATTTATTAAGGATCCGTTTGGTTTAAGTAACATAAGGACCAATTTTGTAATTTGGAAAAAATATAGGGACTGAAAATGTAAATTCCCAAAAGTAATCATAAGGACCTATGTTGCCATAAATGAATAGTACAAGGGTATTTTTGATATTTTTCACTTTTTTAAATACCCGGGGACTATTTTTGCCAAACTTGAAACTTCAGGGACCAAATATGTCATTTCACCAAACTTGTCACCCAAGGACCATTCCTACAAAAGATTAATAGTACAAGGACCAATATTTATTTTTCTCAAAGTTTTTACATCCCAGGGACTATTTATGTCAATTTCCAAAGTATAGGGACTAAATTTGTAATTTTGTGAAACTTTGCACCAAAGGACTAAATATGTAATTTTGTGATTAAAAAGGACCTTTAGTGACTTTTTCATGTTTTTAGAATAACCAGGGACTAGTTTTGACAACTTTTGGAACTTGAGGGACTGAAACTGCCAATTATGCAAACTTTGTACGTTTTTCATCTGTTTTTGATTATTTTGCATTTGAAACATATAAAACACACTTCTAAGATATTTTATGTATTTTGATGCATATTTGAGTGTTTTTTGATGTTTTGGCAGTTCAAATTGGTATAAAATGATGAGTATTTAGACACTCATCAATCCCCCACACTAAAACATTGCTAGTCCCTAGCAATCTTTTGAGAAAAACTTAATGGATTTGAAAAACTCTTTACCAAAAGCCATCACTTCTAGAGTAGCCAGGTGTAAGAACTGTGGCACACCTGATAACCGTGTGATTTTAAGCAAACCACCAGCTGTCAACGGATTTGATTAGTCTTTACCAAAAGCCGTTTGCTTCTGGACTAGCCAACTCTTGATGGAATAGTCAACATCTTGGTGAGCTGATTACCAATTATGGTTTTTCCATTGCCTTTACCAAAAGCCATAATCTTGCGGGCTAGCCAACTCATTCGCTTTATGGGATATGGTGAGTTGAGGTACCATACAATTTTGGGTAAATTGCAAGCCATAAACGGATTTGAGATATCTTTACCAAGAGCCGTTTGCTCCTGGATTAGCCAATCCTTATGTGGGTTAGACATGGCGGACTGATAACCATTTATTGCGTTCTAAGTGAGAAAAAATTTTAAAATTTGGGCTAAAATGGGGGTTCTTGATGGAACATGTGTTTAAATTCGTTAGAATAACGAATCTCCCCCCACACTTAGAACTGAATATTGTCCTCAATATTCAACGTACCAGGTGTTAAACCAACACTTAGAACGTAAGAAGGAAAATACTCATAGTCTTTATTTAAGTTTATATACGTTTTTTTTTTTTTTTTTTTTTTTTTTTTTTTTTGGGTTAGTATTTCCCCCACACTTTGGGTGAAAACCCTAAGTACATGCTACTGTTTTTGATTACCTAGTCGCTAGCTTGACTCGACCCCGAATTCATTGGTTCATGGGGAAGTAAGTGGACTAAACAATCTCCATCGGACATTCATTCAAGATGTTTGGATAAACATTTTAAGCACGTGAAAGTTCCACACCGATGAGATATACAGAGAGACCCTGGCTCATAATTTATAAATGAGAATGTTGGGGTCAAAGATAATGTCCTCACTCCCGAAAGAGTGAAGAACAGGAGAAGCCACGGGATATATGAAGAAAAGAAAGAAAGTCATGATGAAAATCATGACTAACTCCTCATCTTCAATAGGAGAATTCATTGTTTCATGAATCTCCTCTTTTAAGCTCGTTTGATCAAGACATATTATGGGTATGTCTAGATCAAAATAAAAGTTATCATATTCCGGAGGAGATATGATATGAGTGAGTTCAAAGGAGAATTCCTCGTAAAGAGAATCATTCACAAGATGTAAATCCGTGAACTCATGTTCCGTTGTGGACTCATCACTATCCTCGATCTGAGTACCAAATATTGGATTATCAGAAATCAAAGTGAATTCAGATTCAAATTCAAATAGAGGATTGGTGATAGTAGTTTTGAATGCTTTGGGAACAATGTGATTAACATTCTCTACTGGACTGTTGGGATAAGAACTGAGTGAAGGATCATTATGTAAGAGACTTTCCATCTCTTCCAGATCGACTTCAAAGTCAAAGAGATCATCATTACTTCCTGATAGAAGTGGAATGATGTGAGTGAGTTCCTCTGTGAAATCCTCAAGAAGAGGATCAATATCAGAATGAGGCAATGATGCCTCAACATACTCAATGTCTCCATAAGATACACAATCATCACTGGAATTAGAGACATTCTCAATTTGATCATTTGGATTATCAGGGGGTAGGGATATCACACACTTGATAAAAAGTCCCCTGTGACCCTCTCGGGATTGGGACAAGGATTTCAACACTAGACTTTATTAATTCGTCCGATTCCTTATTGGGAACAGTGCTAAGATGCTCATCCCCCATGTTTAGAGAGTGAGTGTGAACTTCGGGTGTGGTAACAACAGACTGAGGGAGTTGAGAAGGACTAGCATACATGGATTTTATAATTTCCATTTGTTCTGCTACTAGTAATTCTCCCATACTCTTTTCTCCCTGTATTTCCATGGAAGGAGTCTCAACTGATGAACTTGATGAGGTATCATCACTTTTATCATCTTCATCAAGAAAAGCAGCATTTTGAAATTTGGCACGTGTTATAGATGCTTGTTTTAAGACTAGTAATTCTTCCATGCTTCTTTCGTCTCTAGCTGCATGTTCTTCTGCAAGTAATTCCGCGATAGATTTATCACGAGAATATGGAATGAGTGGAGACTGTGGGGGTGTGGATGTGTCAAAACCGGATGTATCAGAACTAGAACAATTTTCAGATTTATAATACGGTTGACATTTGAAATCATCATGCAGACCCCCACAATGTACACAAGAAAAACTTGGTGCATTGTGAAACGAAATATTAGCCAACTCCTCCTTAAGGTCTTTAAGTTTCTCAAGAACCTCTTGACAAAGGTCTTGCTGGTATTGAGGAGTTGCTTGGTTCATTTGGTACTGTGGAGGTGGGTCTTGAAACAAATACTCGTAATTGTTGCAAGGAAATGGATTCCCTGTTTGACAATCTGAGCTAAAGTGAGGACCTCCACAATACTCACAACAGTTGAACTGTTGTGGCTGTGAGTCGTATGTGCTTGAGTCATAATTGTTATTAGGAATCTGCTCATAGACAAGCGTGCTTCCTGATTGACAATCAGAATTGTAGTGTGAACCACCACAATACTCACAACAGTTAAATTGCTGAGTCTCATGGTGTGGAAGCTGATGGAATGAGTCAGTCATGTTAGGGTAGGAGTAGGGATTCTGGTTATAGACAGACCCGTTTCCTGACTCTACCATACCACAACTGGGGCAATTACCACCATTATAAGGACTACCACACCATTGACAAACAAGAAGGTGAGAATAATACATAGAAAGAATCAAAGGGTAATAGGGGTAAGAAATGAAGAATCAAATAGGTAAGAGGATAAAGGTGAATATTTTCGATATTTTTGAAAATTTTTGTAGTAATAATAATAAGGAAAATATTTTTGGGTTTTTTGTGTTCGTTGAAAACTGATTTTAAAAAGTTTTCGGAAACAATTTTGGTTTTATATGATAATAATATGAACAAGGACGGATAAATATACAAATGAGCGTGTATTCAGATTCACTAATACGCAAAATTGTTTAGAATAAGCGCACAACCTCCCCGGCAGCGGCGCCAAATTTTGATTGGCATGATACGGTCAGACGATTATTGGTCAACCACTTGTGAATGGGCAACTATAATAGTCAAACAGCCTAGGCCAATGCTTCCGTGGAATACAGTGTTTCCCCGGGTCGTAATGTCCCAACGAGGTTGTGATAGTATAAAAACGAATCTGTGATCGGTGATTATGAACAGGGATATGAATAAAGTGTGTGTGAGTGATTACACTAGGGTTTTATAAAACAAAATAACTTAGATAAACTATTTTAACGATTACGTAAAACCTAGATATCTAACAACGTTTAATAACTAAAAATGCGTACGTTTAATTTAAATCTACGTCAACGTACGAAACAAAACGATTTTAACTAAAGTAGGAATTTGTATTCCTTAGGGGCTTAAATGCAAATTAAATAAACTTAAAATATTTATTTTATAATTACTAATTATTTAATTAATTATTATTATTTAATAACTATTATTAATTACTTAATAATACACTAATAAATAAGAAAATATAAAATAAGTCTAGAAATATAAAATTAAAATTTCTAAAAGTCTAAAATATTATAAAACTTATTTTTAAAAATAAAATTATATTTTTCTTACTATTTATCTAATTATTATTAATTAATAACTATTTAATTATTAATTAACTATTTATATGATTTAAATTATTATAAATACTTAAAAAGATTTAGATAATTAAGAAGATTTTTATAAATCTAATTAACCAACACAGGAATCCTAAAAAATTATAAAAAGTTTTTTTTATGTATTTTTAAACTAATTTACTAATTATTATTCTATTTATTTATTAATTACCAATTAAACTATTTAAATTATAAAAACTAGTAAATGAACAGTAAAAATTACAAGAAAATTTCTAAAATTATATTATGACATATAAATGCTAGGAAAAATATAAAAACTAGGTGTTTCTTTGTAAAAAATAATTATGCTATTTAAAACTTAATTATTGATTAATTATTAATAAAACTAATTTTAATTCTAATAAATACTAAATGATAATATAAAAATCTAATAAATTTACTAAAAATAATTTAATATAAAATGAAATTAATAAAAATATAAAAATACAACTTACTTAATAAAAATCTAAAAATGAAAATTAAAATTAAATTATATAAAATAGAAACTATCACTTATTTTTATATTGGTTTTTCTTGATTTTTCTTTTACAAATCTATTTTATATCTAAAAATAACTAACTTTTGTAAAAACAACTAATTTATAGCTTAAAATTAAGCACTGTGGAAGCTTATTAGCTCCACAGTTGACTTTGTTTGACCAACTAAGCAAATAAGCTCAAATGAGCTTGTGTGGGACCCACTATGGATTATTCTGATTTAAATAAGTTAAGTAAACAAGTATTAGCAAGATTCGATCAGATAAGCCTTTGGAATATGCTAATAAGCACTTAATAAGCTCTTGGCAATTTGCTACTCAACTGAAAATGGGACAGATTTGTGTGGTAGTTTCAAGTGGGGTCCACAGGTTCCAAGGTCAAACAAAGGGTCAAATTTTAAAGCCTGGTAGGAGGGGGTTGAAAGGAGCTAAGTGGTGGTAATAGGGCCCACTGAGGTGATCAGAAATCACCACCAAAGTGGTGGTGATGGACTCAAGTCTGCTGGTGCAGGGGAGATAACCTTCCCTGCAAGTAACTTCGAGGGTGAGTGGGACCCAAGGAAAAATTGCTAAAAATATAAGCTATGTGGGAACTTAAAGACAAGGTGGGAGACAATAAGTAGTGAAAAGCACAGGTATTGAATCTCAACACATAAATCTACAAAAATCCCCTAAGTTTTGAAAAAATCTGAGATGAGCAAAGTTTGACTTTTTGATTAAACCTAAGATTTGACTTTTATGGATTTCGGATGGATCCTATGAGCTTATGAAGCTATGATAATCTATGATAAAGCTAAACTAAGCTAAAAATATGAGTTATGATCTAATGTGGAGGGTTTGAGACTTCACTGTCCATACAGTGGACAGATAAGTGAGATTTGTGGTGAGTTTTGACTATTGTGCAAATAAGGGCTTGGTTTTGTTGTTTGACTATGCTATTTAACTAATAAGAAAGTTGTCTAAGCAAATTTTGGTCACTAAATCTCACATATGCACAGTGTACTCCCCTGTGCCAAACACCCCTTAAAAATTTGTTGTGATGATTTAAGGAAGCATGTGAGTAATCTAAACCATGAATCTGTTTCTTAAGCTTTCACTAACATCTAACAAGCATAAATAAACTGAAGTAAACAATAAACAACAACTATGGCTGATTGGAATAGATTATGCAAGAAATTAGATTTATGACTTACAAGTGGTTCAAGGCTGAGACATGAGTGACCATGGACCAAGATCATTCCTAAAAACCTTCCACAAGGTTACTAATACCAGAACAATCCAAATCACACCCTGCTCAGTCCCCTTCTTGTTCTTTCCTTGATTTTTTTTTCCTATTTAATTGACTATTTTTTATTTTTCCTAAGTGAACTGAATGTTTAGACTTCTGATAGCTTTTATGAACTATGTCAGGAGCTTATATAAGCTTATAAGTCCAAAACAACAACAATTATCAATATTACAACTAATTGAGATTTTTGAATTTAAAGAAAAAATTCATAAACTTACATTAACTAGAAGAACTGAAATTGTTTATTGAAACAGTTTAGAAATACATTAACAAGACTTGATACAACTGATTTGATTGAAATTACAACTGAAATTGAAGATTACACTACATACGATTGAACTACACTAAAACTAATCTAATACTCTTCATCCCTGCTTCTTCTTCCTTTTGTAGATGATATTTAGGGTTTAGTTGGACCCTCTGACACTTTCCCAACACATCTGAGCCCTTGAAATGGTCAATTGAATCACCACCATTCAAAACACCTTTTCGCGCCAAAAAAGTCTTTGCCACTGTAGTTTGCGTGGAGAGGATTTTTTAGGCATTAAATGCATTTGGGGTGTTGTGGAGGTGGAGGAGAGTGGGTAGGCAAGTGGGTGATGAGCTAAGGTGGAGATAGCAGGTGGCTATGGTGACTCAGTGTGGGAGGTGGAAGAAGGAGAGGGAAAGGGGGGTGGTGTTTGACCGGGGTAGTTTGACCCCGTTTTATTTATTTAGGGTGTTGGGCTGGTTTAGTTTGGGCCTAGGAATAGGAAGGGTGGGCTTGGTTGTTGGATTGGGTTTAGTTTGATTTGGTTTGGTTTTTAATTTATTAAGGATCCGTTTGGTTTACTCTCTCCAAAGGAGAAATCCGGCCGCCATCTGCTATGCCTTTTCCGATCATTAATCATCTCCCATGCTACGTCCTCTTTACCTTTTAATCTTTATAGGTTCTTGGGTATGCAATACGTGTTTTGGGGATATGTTTTATCTCAGATGGCGGCTGATTATCATGTTTATTTATATGGATTTCTTCTTGTTTATTATCAATTCCTCTTGGCAATTTCGAATACCCTAACTAATCTCTTTAATCGATTTGATTACTTTTTTTAGGGCTTCGGATGTGGTCCTTTGCTGATATATTTTTAAACCGCCATTAGGGTTTCCTTAATCGATCTAATCATGGGTTATATATTAAAGATCGATTTCTGATATACCCTAAATGATTTCATGTGTAATCGTTTTTAGGGTTATGTTTCTGTTCGATCGTTTGGGTTTCATGGTTATATCTGATATACGATCAAGGGGTGATGTGTGGATTAACATGTTTCGTATGTACATGCTTCTGGATGATCCATATGTTTGTTGGGGTGTTATGTGCGATCATGCTTATGAAACCCTTTTAGGGTTTCGATTCTCTTTTAATGGTATTCTTGCTGGTGATCGTGGCATGTTTCTGAATATAATTCCAGTCGATTTGTTATAGATCGATTACATTTAACATGGTTCGTTCTGTTGGGTGATTATGGATCTGGTTGTTTTACTGAATGTCAACCTTGGCAAGGGGTTGTGGTTTTGTCATGCTGGTGCGTGTGATGCTGATCTATGCTATTCTGGTCGTGTGTTTGTGCCACTATGGACGTTCTAAGGATTTGAGTGGGTTTTAGAGAGATGTAAGTCAAGTTTGATGGTATTCTTGTTCAAAAACCATCCTTTTTTCACTTACCTGTGTTTGATTCATTATGTTGCTGGTTTTGTGATCAAAGTTTACATATTACGATTAGACTTAGAAGATTGGATTGGCTTATTTTGTATGGTTCGTAATATGCTGATTTGGAGGTTAGGGTTTACTCTAATCTCTTGGATTGTCTATGGTATTGGAAGTTAGGGTTAAACCCTATGATTATAGCAACATTGGTTCGATTTCTACTCCTTATTATGTCATTTATTGCTGCTACGGGTGGAGTATTGTACAGATCATATGGTGGCTGATTAGTTAGGGTTTTTTTAACCCTATGATGGTTTATGGCTAATTCTTTACTTATTGGTTATATTGGCTGATGCTACTGTTTGGTAAGGTCAAGAATTGGCTGCATGATGGGTAATAGTAATGGGTACCTTCTAATTCCTTGAATCCAGGCAGAATGCTTATATAATGGTTGATTGGTACTCTATGTGGAAGTTAAGTTGGAAGGGTCTTGTTCAAAACCCTTTGTATCATCAGATTATATGTTGGAGATTGCTTGGATTGTATCCGTGGATTCTTCATGGAAGTTAAGGTGAACGGCCAGAGTGATTTAGAAGGCTCAAGTTTTTTCTTGAGTAGCATTGTCATGTTTTATGTACTTATGTCATTATTGGTAGGTTCATTTTATTGTAAGTTATAGGAATGGTGTGTCATTCTTATATGTGCGTCTGTAAGTGTCCTAAGGGACTGAGATTAGGGGTTCACCCTCATCCTTTGTACTTCAATGTTTTTTGGTGTAATATATTTTGCCGGGGTGAATTAACCCTTTTACCCAAAAAAAAAAAAAAAAAAAAAAAAAAAAAAAAAAAAATCCGTTTGGTTTAAGTAACATAAGGACCAATTTTTTAATTTGGAAAAAATATAGGGACTGAAAATGTAAATTCCCATAAGTAATCATAAGGACCTATGTTGCCATAAATGAATAGTACAAGGGTATTTTTGATATTTTTCACTTTTTTAAATACCCGGGGACTATTTTTGCCAAACTTGAAACTTTAGGGACCAAATATGTCATTTCACCAAACTTGTCACCCAAGGACCATTCTTGCAAAAGATTAATAGTACAAGGACCAATATTTATTTTTCTCAAAGTTTTTACATCCCAGGGACCATTTATGTCAATTTCCAAAGTATAGGGACTAAATTTGTAATTTTGTGAAACTTTGCACCAAAGGACTAAATATGTAACTTTGTGATTAAAAAGGACCTTTAGTGACTTTTTCATGTTTTTAGAATAACCAGGGACTAGTTTTGACAACTTTTGAAACTTGAGGGACTGAAACTGCCAATTATGCAAACTTTGTACGTTTTTCATCTGTTTTTGATTATTTTGCATTTGAAACATATAAAACACACTTCTAAGATATTTTAAGTATTTTGATGCATATTTGAGTGTTTTTGGATGTTTTGGCAGTTCAAATTGGTATAAAATGATGAGTATTCAGACACTCATCACCCATATATTGCTCACACCACTAGTATAATTTAGTTTATTTTCATTTTTATTATTTTATTTTGATTGCATCTTAGTAATTGGGTTAGTTGACTAGCAACTAATTCCGTCCACTCCTCTAAAAACCGAGATTTTACTTGCTTTTATAAAAACATAAAAATACAAAAAGAATCATCCCTCACCTCTAGACCTAGTCTTTAGGCTTTCTAATCCTACCGACACTATTCCTAAGTTGAACGATCAATCCCCCGGTACTTGTCACTATACTATACTACAACGATCAGGTACACTGCCTGGTGGGGGTTGTAAGCTTCTCGAGATCCCTCGAGAGGTAAAGCCTGGTGCAATTCCCACGCATCAAGTTTTTGGCGCCGCAGCCCGGGGAATAGTTATTGTCTAGGTTAGGATTTCTTTTTATTAGGTCTACTTGCTAGATTCCTTTCTAGTAAGATTTTATTTTTATTTTTAGGTTCTCCTTAGTCTATCTTATTTCTTCATGCCTTTATTCGTCATCTCCACCATTCGCCATTATGGCAACCGACGAATTCTCTAACCTTATAATCACTAGGAGTCGTAATTCCGCTAGAGATCTTGTTTTGCCTTATGCAGAACCTGATAGAGAAATGCGTAGGCTAAGACGATCTCACTCAACACCTGAACCATCTAGCATAGCCATCGATTTCGATGCACCCCTTTCTGAAGAAAATTCGGAAAATCACCTTACAACCCCTAGCTCCCAATCCAACTACGAGATGAGTACCCCCGCAACTCCCACCCCTAAGCGCCTTAAGGAGTACTCCTCGCCAAATCCTCGTGGTTTCTCAAGCGCCATTGTCTACCCAAACGAACACACCAATGAGGTATTGCATGCAACCGATGTTTGGCTTGTCCAAAGTGTGTGCAAGTTTTGTGGACTAGATGATGATGACCCAATTCAACACATCAAGGACTTCTTAAAAATAGTAGACGCCCTCCATACGGATGGGGCTACTAGAGACACGTCCCAATTATGATTCTTCCCTTTCACCCTCTACGAAAAAGCCCAAGAGTGGTATGATAAATTTCCTTCCGAATCTATTTTCACATGGGAGCAACTCATATCCAAATTTTATGAGAAGTTCTTTCCAGCTGGGAAAACTTCAGCATTTAGAGATAGGATCCTCCGCTTCCGAAAAGGGAAGGACGAACCCTTCCATAAATCGTGGATTAGATTCAAGGATTTAATAAGACAAGTTCCCCATCATGGCATCGAACTATGGCTTTTGGTCCAAATCTTCTACGACAATGTCTCCTCAAATGATCGGAAGGGGATCAACAATTATAGAAAGGGGAAATTAGCCAATCTTAGTGCCGAGGAAGGATGGGATAGGATTGAGGAATATGCTCAAGACCAGGATGACACTTGGGATGAACCTGAGTCGACTGTCAGCATGTCTAAAATCACTTCAACATCTTCAGATCAGTTAAGAAAAATTCACAAGAAAATGGAATACCTAGCTGGGTCGCAATTACCTAAACGACTTTCAAATCCTTACTTGATCTGCGACTACTGTGGGGGCCCGCACGAGGTAGAGGAATGCAGAGGAGAACCCACGACTGAACATGCATGCTTGTCAGGAGGTGACATCTATGCTGATCCCTCCCTTTTGCCTTTTTTACCAAAACGACGATTACACCCTCTGGGGAAATCTGGTAAAGAGAAAAGAAGGAGAGGAAGGCCCTGAATTTGAAATCAGGAGCACTTTTAAAGATGACCTTGGTCACTTCACTCAAGAAAAAGGTTTACAATTAAAAGGTCTTGATGACCTTGTCGATGAGCAATAGAATGACATCGGAGACTGGTTCAACAAGCTTAACTCCACCCTCGATAACCTAGACATGCCGTCAGTAAGCCAAAAAGACCCCATGCTCGCGATAATCACTCGAGCTGGGACAACAACCAAGGACCCCCTTACCCGAGCTCGCACCCTATCACCCCTGATCCAACCAAGCCTCGCGAAGAGGAGGGTGATGTGAGCAGCGAAGCTCCCGAACAACCTCCCTTGGCGATCCCGTCCCCATCGACCCCGCCTAAGCAACCTGTGAGAGTCCCATTCCCATCCCTATTAAAAAACCAAAAAACTGAGAATGATAATAAAAGATTCTTGTCATATCTCCTTGATGCTTGTTATCACATGCCAAAGTATAGCACATACTTTAAAAATTACTTGCCAACCGAAAGAAACTCGAGGGTCTTGTGACTCTGGGGGAAGAATGTTCGGTGGTGACCCATCGTGGGTTACCAAAAAAGGTAGACGATCCAGGCAGCTTCACCTTGCCCTGCTCCATAGGATCTCTATCGATAATGAATGCTCTTGCCGATTTAGGGGCGAGTATCAACCTCATGCCTCACTCTATGTTCCTTAAACTAGGATACTCCGGATTGAAGCCTACCCGTATGAACATCCAACTAGCCGATAGATCAGTCAAATACCCCGTAGGGATATACGAGAATGTGCTAGTTAAGGTTGGGTAATTCAAATTCCCGGTAGACTTCGTAATCTTGGAGATGGAGGAGGATGACTTGGTACACATCATCTTGGGGAGGCCATTTCTTGCTACCGCTCGTGCAATCATTGATGTTCATGACGGCAAGTTAACCTTACGAGTAGGAACCGATAGCTTAACCTTCGACATTAAAGACACTATGGACCTCTCTCTCGAAGCATCTAACAGGCTCTATTTCATTGGAGAGGTCGATGAACTCACGGATGTCATTAGAATAGAAAAGACTGGTCATTTAAACTCGACGATGCCTTGTGGGCATTCCGAACCGCCTACAAGACACCTATTGGAACGACCCCGTTCCGCATGGTGTATGGTAAGGCATGTCACCTGCCGCTAGAATTAGAACATAAGGCTTATTGGGCGCTTAAGGCATGTAATTTAGATTATACAATTGCCGGAACAAATAGGTTTTTGCAACTACACGAGCTTGATGAGCTAAGGCTAGAAGCGTATGAGTCTTCCATTACATATAAAGAGAGGGCAAAAAGATGGCATGACCAACGGATTAAGAAACCCAAGGAATTTTCAGAAGGGGACAAATTCCTATTGTACAACTCTCGGTTAAGGTTATTTCCAGGGAAACTCAAGTCTAGATGGTATGGACCATTTACGGTGAAAAGTTCCTCTAAAACTGGAGATGTTGTGTTACTAGACGATGAAGGTAGAGAATTTACTGTCAACATACAACGTGTAAAACATTATCAAGAAAATAGTAATGAAATGATTAGTGAGGAGGATGTAACGTTTGATGATGAAGTCACGTAATAACCCATGACCCTGAGTCTAGCTACAAGACTCGTAAATAAAGAAAAGTGCTTCTTGGGAGGCAACCCATGTTTTGTGTGATTTTTATTTTGTTTGATTGTTATTTGCTTCCGTATGCATGCTTTATTTTTATTGTTGGTAGATCAAGTTTCAAAACTAAAATGGTGAAAATACTTCACTTTGTTGTTTGGCTTAGTCTTAACTTCATCCAAAAGTATTTCGCAAAAGATAAGTGTAAAGGGAAACCCCAAATATGTTTTTAAGAAACAAACTCGATCATGATTCTCCACAATATTAAGTGAACATGTATATTCATATTTGTTAAAGTCAAATGCTTGTATCGAGTCATAATGATGTTTTGCAGGATTTTCCAGGAAGTAGGACGAAGTTTTTTCAGAAATTTTCCGGAAACTTAACATAAGAATTTCTGCAGGTCACTTCGGACGGCGTCAAGAAGAAATTCCTGACGGCGTCACGTGTAAAATTCTGGAAATTTTACCAGTTTTGTTTTTCTAACGGAGTCTTAAAGTTTTTGTTGAATCGTTAGTTTTATAATCTCCAGGAGATCTGCAAACATCATTCCAAAAGCATTATATCTTATTTTTTTCTAGGATCTGTTAGCATATATAGATTGCCGCCGATTTTACGAGGTTGCCTTGTCTGTTTTCTCAGGTTTAACAGGTTATATATGACAAGAAGATGATTTATATTATGGAAGGAAAGCTTTGATTGTTCATTTTCTTGGAGGAAGATCTAACCTGGTTACCATATTATCCATATCGAGCGAATCAGGGGAGTATTTGATTTCATTCTTTTACCTGTTTTACTTTTAAATTCTTTACTTGAACATTGGGGACAATGTTCATCCTAAGTGTAAGGGGAGGGTAAAATGATGATACCTTACAGATACACTTTCGCTTGAGTTTGCTTGTTTGATGGTAGGTGTGTAATAAAACTATGAGAAATACTTGTTAGTGTAATTTTAGCGCCAAATTTAAAATTTTTTACAACATTTAGGAGTGAAACTTTAGCCATAGTAAGCGTCTCATGGATAGGAGTTGTATGACTAGCACAAAGCCTTACCATTCAGAAAAATTTTCCACCAAAATATGTGAGGTTCGCCTTTAGATTTGATAGGAAAAGCATTTACTATTAGTGCTTATGAGTGTACCGGTAGCATTTAGATTCTAGAACTTGCGTTAGTGATACATCCCGAGACCGCTAGTGAGACTACATTCGTGTAGTAGGATTTACTACATGATAAGAGGCATTAGGATCACCCTTGTGTTAAACCCGTATCATAATTACTTGACCATTTAAGTCATATTACTTGGCTAGTTAAGTCAACTAATTTTTCCCACACCTTAGCGTTGTACTCATTTTTAGTACACGAAACCCCTAGTACATCCCTCCGAGCCTATTCTTTCATTTCTAACTTTAAGCATCTTACTTAAAGGAAGAATTTGTTACACCCCACTTAAATGTACACCCAAATCGCCTTAGCCTTCCGTGTATGCACTCATCTTTAGTGCATTATTGTTATTTGTTTAAACCCTTAGTTAATTATCTAATTGATTACATGGTTGCTAAGTCGAGTCATATCCTTGTACATATTGTTTTGGGACGATTGAGACTCATGGGTAAAGTACTTATTTTATGGAGTAATGGGGAAGAACATAATATTATTACCCCTATATGTACGTTAATCTTAAAAGTACTCCAAGTTTTTTGATTATCTTGATTCGAGTCATTAGATTAGTTATTTGTAAAGTATGTAAAAATTCAAGTGTAAGGGGAATGTTCATTCCCTATGACGTATTATTTTGGATGGTAGGGTAAGAGTGTATGCAAAAAAAAAAAAAAAAAAAAAAAAAAAAAATAGAAAAAGAGAAAAGAGAAAAAACATACGGACTACCATCCCGTTTCATTCTATGTTTATTTTATGTTTTTGTTATTTTTCATTTATTAGCTTAAGTCGAGTCTAGTCTTGGCTTAGCAACGCCATATTGTACATGTAATTAACCAAGATTATTAACTCGCCACCAGTAAAGATTGCCTATATCCAACAAAACCGTGTATTTCATATCCCAATACCTAACGTTACAACCCTTTAAAAAGACCTCTTTGATAGTTTATCCTAGGTGCTTACGCCAAGTGGTGGAGGTTTGATCCTTTCCCAAGCCTATGTTAATCTATTTGCTTTGACAGGTAGTGAGAGATGTTTTCCATTTCCATACTGTGATATATACTTTATTACACCCGAGAGATATGAGTATCTAAACACTATTTGTGAGGTGCTAGTATATGACCTCCGTGGTTGTCTTTGGTCTTTAGTGGAACGATTATTTGTTGTAATTACTTTTATATTAGTGTCAAATGACCTCTAACTTGTATTTTGATTAGAATAAAAGCGCATTTGCTTGAGGACAAGCAAATCTCAAGTGTAAGGGTATATGATGAGGCGAAAAATGAACTGTTTTTAGGGGGTCATTTAAGCCGGGAATTGAATTTATTTGATCAAATATTGCCCTAAATCGTTCCTTTTGTGATTTTAGGTACTTTGGGAGTGAATTCTGGAAAAGGAAGCATTTTGGACGTTTTTGGAGCATAAAAGTGAAGAAAACGGCCAAAACTTAATTTTCCATGCTGGGAACAGTACCTGACGGCGTCAAGAAGGAAAATATGATGGCGTCAGGAGCAAAATCCATGACGACCCAGAGAAAACCTGAAGGCGTCAGAAGTAGGGCGTCAAGAGTTATTTTGGTGACGGCCTGAAGAAGGATTACACATGACGGCGTCAGACTTAGATCTAGGCAGTCCGAGAACTTTATTGGTGGCGAGATGACGACGTCAGAAATTTACTCTTGACGCCGTCACCTCACAAAATCTATATATACTTTTCTATTTTTCATTCATAAAAGAGGAACTTGTGTGGAGAATACTAGGGCCGAACCTAATAAACCCTAGGTCGTTTGTAACAGTATTTTCAAGGGTTTTCACCCCTTGAAACATTTCATGTTCAATTAAGATAAGTCTTCTTTCAATTCATTCAATATGTCTATGTGTTGTTTATATATATCTTATGCTTGTCTTGATTATAACATGCTAGGCTAGATCTTTCATGTGTTTGCTTAGATGTAATGAAACCTAGATGTTGATTATAGGTTGATTGTTTGTTTATAGTTGTAATGGATGAATGATTTCAATGTTAGGCTTAAGAAAACTGGCAGATCTCCATTGTGTAACTTGCTTGAACGTCTTAAGAAACATGAACCGATATGTACTAGGTTTTTATGATTGTATTTAATGCATGAGCGAATTCTAGTGATCCCATGTTAGGAGCTTCTTAGCCGGCTCGACATAGGAGTGAAGTAGGAGCTTATAGGATTGGGGAAGTAAGTACGCCACCCCACGAATGGTATTAAGGAATACAATCCGTCATCCACGCAACTGCAACAAGTAATTAACCTGTAAAAGATATCTAGGGAGTAGTGAAATCTAAGTAAACACAATTCTCCCATATATTGCTCACACTACTAGTATAATTTAGTTTATTTTCATTTTTATTATTTTATTTTGATTGCATCTTAGTAATTGGGTTAGTTGACTAGCAACTAATTCCGCCCACTCCTCTAAAAACCGAGATTTTACTTGCTTTTATAAAAACATAAAAATACAAAAAGAATCATCCCTCACCTCTAGACCTAGTCTTTAGGCTTTCTAATCCTAGTGACACTATTCCTAAGTTGAACGATCAATCCCCCGGTTCTTGTCACTATACTATACTACAACGATCAGGTACACTGCCTGGTGGGGGTTGTAAGCTTCTCGAGATCCCTAGATAGGTAAAGCCTGATGCAATTCCCACGCATCACTTACCAACATTCATTATGTAATGTTAATTATTGAATGAGGCAATAGGTATGTGCAAGCGAAGAAGGAAATGAAAATGAATTTTCGATACCTAAGGTATATGGTAAAAGGTTTTTGGAGCTTGTGCATGTCTACAAGTTAGTAGTAAGTAATCCGTTTTTTCGCTTTCGTATCAAGTTAGTTTCTATGTATTGAAATTTGTATTTTATTTTTGTATCAGGTGCCATTTACTGTTATGTATAGAAAATAAGACTACATGTCTAAGTAGCAAGAACAAGGTGACATGGAGAATTTAAATGATTCTGGCCCAAAACCCACTCTGAGGTGGCACAAGGTAACTGAAAAAAAATTTAGTTTTATTGTGAGTGGTACATGTGGGGCATTTTCCATCCATTTGCTTATAAAATGTTGGTTTACTCAGGTTAAAAAACAACCTTTAAGTTAAATGGTTTGAACATGTCGGACAGTCACTTCAATTGTTCTTATCCTAATGCATAGCCCCATCATTCAATTTATCAAAGAAACAGCTCTATGAAATAGTGTAATTAAACCCAACTTGTATTCAAAAGGACTTGCATTGATTTCCTAATTAGGTTTGTTAGTTGTGCAGGACATTGGAATGTCTCGGACCTGGAAACCGAATAGTCCTCTACATATGTACTACAATAAGCGATTTGGAGAAAAGGAAATATATGATTAAACATGCCTTCAGTTAGTTGACATTGACTCAAAGGCCAAAAAGGATATCACATTATTGTATTCTCTGAACTTAATGCAAAATTCTAAGTGTTATGAATCAAGCTCCATTGAGAACTCAGTTTCTATTTAAGTGCTTTTTTATGACAACATTATATTAAAACAATTAATTTGAACTTATGAAAACCAGTCGAAAGTATTGGAAAAATGCATATATCTTTTCATATTGAGGCTATATCTCCCTATCCTTTATGATCACTACTCTTTAAGCCATCTGAATCGTGAATCAAAAGTCTCTTTTTGAGGGCATCTCTAGCTTCAGGAATCTACCGCATGAAGAAGCTCAAGTATGAACATAAGTACTCTATAAAAGTTTATTATAGAGCATGTCATGAGATTAGATCCTTAAGCTACATTCTGCACATGTCAACTATGACTCAAAGTAATTTTTGCTGTACTTTCCCATGCATTACTGAGCTAGAGTTTCAAAAGGAAAGAGTTATGCAAAAAGTACTATCTTTACTCTATATAAATCAATTGTATTACTTACTTCTTACATTCAACAACATCGTGTTCTTATTTATCGACATCTATAATGTTTTTTTATAAGTTGCATTTTCAATTTTTTCCATCATCTGTTATCTTAAATGAATTATTTTTTAGTCTTAAAAACAATTATTATTGTTTGTTTATCTTTTTTAACGCGTTTGAATCAAGTTTTTTTTATTAGCTATATCTTACAAGAGTTCATAGAGCTAGCCTGGTCAACAAACAAAAAGAATTTCAATGTGTGTGTTGAAGTGCTCATGGATAAGTCTTTGATTTGAGTAATGTAGACTGTAGAGTATTTGATTTTAGTAGAGTATGCTATCATTTTCATCATCTATTATTTTTTAAAAAAATCTTAAAATTAGCCGCCCATCGGGCAGGCCTTGAAGCTAGTATATACGAGGTGGATCACCCGCGCGTTGCCGTGGGATGTTTTTTGCTAAAGTAGTTAGTGCACTGAACGACCGTTAGTTATAAGGACTAAATTTGCAACGAACATAAGGACTAAATTTGTAACGAAACTGTAAGACGAAAGACCAATTGCAGGCGTAATTTAAAAAAAAATCAAAGTTAACGGTCGTTAGTACTTAATGGCCGTTAAGTACTTAACGACCGTTATCTACTGTACATTCTACTATAGCGACGTGAGTATAAATCACTGTAGCTTTTTGCTACAGTGTTTTGGAGGAGCACTTCCTGGTGAATGTATTTTTTAGTAATATATATATATATATATATATATATATATATATATATATATATATATATATATATATATATGGGTAGAGTTATAATAAAAAGTCTAGGGAGGCGAATTTTGGTGCATCATAGTTATAAAGTTACTGCATCACATTTTTAAGTAACTGCATCACAGTCATAAATTTTAGTGCATCACAGTTACTGCATCACAGCTATAAAAAGTTACGACATTCCAGTTAGTGCATTGCAGTTATTAAGTTACTGCATCACATTTAAATTCACTGCATCATAGTTATAAATTTAGTGCATCAGAGACTTTTTATTCTTTTTATTTTAAGACCCTTTTTATTTTAACATATATATATATATATATATATATATATATATATATATATATATATATATATATATATATATATATATATATGTATGAAACAGCTACCAACCGATAAGTAAAATTAAGTGAAGAGCTGGGAAGATATATGATAATGTCATACAATGTTCATGGTTAAATGAGCAGAGATCATACATTTTCCATTGGCTTTACTTTCGATCTTAATATGAATGTTTCAATCAAACACCAGCTACAAGGTGTACAAAATATGTGAGTACGCGAGGAAATGAACCTAAGATAATGATATAACCAAATTTTATGTCAAGACAATGATGAAGATATATTGAATACGGTTAAAAAATATTTAGCACAATATTTCAAATTTACAAGTATCATCCAATTAGTTACTAAATTGAATAAGAATCCTTTACACAGGGGGCATGGTACATATGCGTAAGCGACATTAAAAATTAATAACACCTTAGCTACCACTTTGGCTTAGATAATTATATCCATTTGTCTTCCAATCTTTACTATGTCACATGGGCTCTAATATGTTGTGCTGTAGTTTCTACTATCATGTCCAAATTTAGTGTTCCACTAATATTACTTATCAAACAACAAATAAATTAATCACTGAACCATTTTGTCAAGATTACTTGAGCATAGACGTGACAGATTACCAAAAACCATTAAAGCTAGTCTAACGTATGCTAAAAAGATCATCCTAATAATATACTCAAACAAAAACTCTTACTAACGAACAGAAGAGAGTATCCGAATACAAAAAGGCACCAATACACTATGATATTTTTCTTGATAAATCACCAATCTAGATGATATTGTTAATAACCAAAACGAATAAGCAAAAACTAGCAACGAACAAGTAATGAGCCACTATGCATTCAAACACATTTCACATATCTAAATACCATAGTTGACCACTTAATCGCGTAGAACCAGTCACTATTATTAACAAACATGTTTAAAAATACGAAAGTATGCTACAATGATTCGTATCAAAATGCAAGTAACCAAGGTGAGTGGAGCCAAATTGGGTATAAAAATCGGTTTGGTCAAAACCCGGTTTAGAGTATTTGAACAACTGTGTTAATACTGTCGCAATGGCATCAAAAATCACTATCTCGTATGTGGATTTCCAATTCATTGACAGAAAAAGAATGAAACAAACAAACAGCGCACATTGGGACCTAAAGTTTTTGAAAACCGAATAGAAACTTACAAAGCAAGTGCAGAGACTATAGTCGGATTATCTCATCGAATTTGATCTTTATGTCCAAGCTGCCCCTTCTGCAAATACACCATAATGCACTAACAATCAAACATCAAACATTTTTAACATTCAAAAAATCACATAGTGTTTAACATTTACACATTATAATATGAAAATATGTAATTTATTAACTTACATCATTTCTGTCCCAAGTATAGCAACGTCCATTAACATCCAGTGCCACACAATGAACATATGCTGCATAAAAACCATACCATAATTTGCAAAATCAATAGTCGATATAAGTATATTTTATGCCAAATGAAACTAACTTTCCACAATGCTTTTATCTGGCCTCAACGATATAAAATATCTATATGCTTCCGACAACGTCACGACATCCTTAAAACTATGCTTAACACTAAGCTTATCACAATGACTAAACTAGTTACGTTACAGAAAAAACAAATACATTTTGACTTCGACCAAAAAATCATAATTTCACATACATTAAGACTTCAATAAGATGCGATTTAAACTGACTATCGCAAATATACGCCTAAACATAATTTAACTAGTTACAATAAAAAGTTAAATAATTAGTTAACATGATCATCAAATCTGGACATCCTGTAAAATCAGGAATTGGACCCGTTAGTGCATTCCCATCAAGCCACCTACAATTAGAAACATGTAAAGATTATTGTATTCCTTTAATTGTTCATGGGGATTTTAAATTAGAGTTTTCAAATTGAATTTTGGGGGAATTGGGGTTTTTCTTGTATGGGTTTTCTTTGTGTGTGGGTGAAATTGGGATTTTAAACTTGGGATTTAGAGCTGATGATGGTTGTGATGGTGGTTTACGATAGATCGAGAATTGAGAATTGGGTTTTTTTTGTTTGAATGAAATGAAGAAAAGGGTTATGGATGACATTATATATGGGCAAAATAGTCATTTAACAGGAATAACGGGATTTGTTGAGATATAACGGGGCGTTGACCAACGGAAAATGGGTCAAGGGACGTAATCGGCCTCAAAAACCCAACTTTTGGACTCACGGCGACTATTTTCTTAAGTTTGGGGCCCAGGCGGTGTTTTTGGGAAAGTTTAGGGACCAACGGTGTATTTTTGTCTTAACATTATTATTCAATAGATTTGATTGTGATGCTCTAAGCTAAAAAGCCTTTGGTGACAACATTTAAACATGTATAAGATGTTCCATCTCTTGACACTGAAGTCCTCGAAAAGAAACGAAACTCCTGTTGGTTTTTTTAATATCATAACAATTATATATAAACATGTAAACATCATCAAAGCATGCATCGGAAGTAAGAATCATAATACTTGTAATTATTAACCGAATTAAAAGAATATGCGTACCTTAATGATTTCTAGCGAAACAAGAAATCAAACAATCAAGAACCAATAAAACCCTAAATTAGGGTTTAGTGAATTCGACTAACACCTAAGTCGAATGGGAAAAGATTACTAACAAAAGTATGTTAGTCCTTCGTTCTTGTATACACGTATTACTAACGTTTCAATGAGAAAAGTTAGGTTCTTGAATCACAATAGATTTACTAAATACTTTGTAATGTTCAAGGTTACTCGCAAATCCCTTTTCTTGGGGCTTCACTCGTAGACCTATGAACAAGAGAGGAGAAAAGAAGAAGTTTTGCCTTCTATTAAAATCAAGTGTACTAAGGGATGAATACATAGGGATGCATTTATACCCAATCCGTTTTAATTTGGTTTTATAAAATAAGGAATATAATTTTGTTTTTATAACAATTTCGGCAGTTATGCTTTTTTTGATGTGTGTCGACATATATGATAACGTTATGATTTTTATTGTTAAGCTCAGTGCTAGCTGAGGCCTTATGCAAAAACTTATACGATAACTATATACCACGATAAAAAATTATGCCAACTAATGGTTGAGATCAATTTTACAATGGTTTCCGATGTGGGATTCCATTGTTTGGCCATAAACAAGCCCAAGAGAGGATTTCTAGAACCTTCTCTTGTCTTGTTTCATTTTCTTCGTATCACGTTGACATTTATTAGCCGTTAGTCAATTCCATTACCTAACGCTCTTTAGTCGTTTATTGTGAATTTATTAATTAATCATAACTTAATATATTAATTATAAAAACATTGAAACTCTAATGTGTGCAATCCCGAAGTTGCGTGTGCAATCCCGAAGTCTCGTGTTTGAATCCGGTCATACTTTATTAATATACATCCACAAAACTAACAACTCCTATAATTACATAACCAACTATCCAACAACCAAATATTTGAAGAGACAAGTGAGCTACCAAGATCTTGTCGATATGCATTAGTGTGATTGACATGAGTCAAGAGAGGTTGACATGACTATACCAAGTTCTTGTACTCTTAGCTAAATCAACAAGTTCGTTTTGAAACTTCAAAAGTCACAGTACTGCTCATAGAAGGAGATAGAGCTATTGCAGTTATTAAGATATGCAACGTGGAAATTGAGCAAAATGTTGAAATTGGAGTTAGAAACAGTATAATGTCTATGCCACTGACGAATCCAACAACTACAAACATTTTTCAAAGAAAGATGGTTATTTAAAAAGACATATGACATGAAGATATTAATGGTGAAAAGAAAAAGAAACACACCATCGGCACAAGATATCGAGGCAATTAACTTAGAAGAACTAGATCATAATTTGATAGTTTCCAGTATCCTATTCTTCTCACACACATAACCTAACACGTCCAAGAGTTGCCCCAGAAAAATGAAAAGACATTCTAGCGTGTTGGATTATGTGTGTTAAATACACACGATAAAGAATCAACTTAAGTTTTTCATAGTGAGTGTATCACATATGTGGATACAATTATTTTCTTTTGAGAATTCTTGTGATCATTGAGTAATGCATGTATGTAAAGATTGTAGAACCCTAGATGGTCGGGGTGAATACGTGGTAAAAGGAATGTTTGCGCAAGTTAATTAGTTATATGTACGCTTGATTATGAACACAAGTGTTTAGTTTCTCACTAATGTTGTGTGCCTCGAAATTTGTAGGGACACAACTTGATACTTGCAAACTTAGGAGATTCTCGAGCACTTCTTTGCAGGAGAATAGCAATCAACTGCAGTTGATCCAACTCACAGTCGATTTAATTTAAGAATTCAAAATAAAGCTTTTATCATTTGCTTGTAACCGTTACATTCATGGAAACTGTATTGATAACAATAGACTTATAAAAATAGGTGAACATGAGGGAATAAAGAGTCATGGTGGGAGAGTACAAGCTATGGAGCACAAATCAAGTGTTATGCATGCATGATCAAGATCACGTGGCATTAGCATTGAGACGGGTTTTTGGGGATTTCTGCTTAAAAGACTATGGACTTATATGTTTTCCCAGTGTATATAATCATAAGCATACGAACGAAGATGAATTTGTGGTCTTGGCAACTGGTCGAGAACTAAACTATACATTATTCGAATCGAATAGTCAATTTATTCAAGTCAAACCGCATTTAGAGTAAAGTACTTTCTTGTTTCTATACACTTATGAAATCGAGTTCCCTTAATAATTATTCTAACATGTGACCAAAACTTTATTAAGAACACATATATATCTTTTTTATTAGCGGTGTTCACTTTATACTTGTTTAACTTCATGTTAGTTGAATATAGGTATCAGATGTGCTAAAAAAGGATGAGGTCGTAAGGATCGCATGGTATGTGAAAAACAGCTCAATGGAACTTGTGCAGTTTTTATTTGGTTTTACGGGAAACAAGTCTCTAGTTAGCAAAACCCCAGAAGCCCTTGATCTGAATTTAGATCACCGTGATCTTGATGCCACGGAAAACATAGAAATGACGAGAGATGATGCTCTACACTGTACTATTTATCACTTTTAAGAAGACAAAGTAACTCAAGATAGAGCCATGAAAATGCAAGAGAAGGAATAATGAAAGATATAGGTTTAACACTTCAGAGATAGCAATGCGTTTTGTGGAGTTGTAAAGGAAATTGTGTTGCTTCATTGAAATATAAACTTCAATTTAATAGCATTACAGAGGAAGGTTAACACACATTGGTGCCAAGAATATCATATAAAAGCAAGTCATAGAATTAAGTTAGTAGATCACTTAATCTCATACCATAACCACAAATCAATCCTTTACAATAGTGTACTAAGAAATTATATGTGGCGACAATTGAACTATTTATTTTGACTACAACGACAATTAGCCTTCATTCTTTCATAGAGTGATAGCTGAGAAGAAACATCTTTGACAAGCACCATTTGTCACTTCCCAGCCTTGGCCTTCTCTGTAACATTCAACCTGCCATACAAGTCAGGTACTAAATGAGAATTATGAGTAAAATGTTTGAAATATGTTCAAGTCGTTTAAAGTAGAAGGGAGTATATAAATCTCTCTTACAACACTCCCTTGAAAACTAAATTCAATGCTAGACGTGGCAAAATCAGGTTATGTTTTATGTCTAACGGGTCATGAGTGTAAAACTTGAAATTATTAAATTACTAGGAATGGGTCAAGTGCATCAAAAGCTGCACAAAGCGTATTTCAACACATTAATATACAAGGTTTAGAGTCACCGTCTAAGAAGCCCATTTTGACCCATACAGAAAATAACCTATTTTGTATCATCACGCAACCCGCACATTTTGCAAAACACTTTGGCTTACTAGGAGACATCTCAAATTGCAATTTCAATGGTAAGATGGCGAGGATGATAGAGTAAGCTAAAAGCGACTTACTGTCTCGTTGATTATTTCACCACTTCTGAGCCCCCCAAAGATATATACACCATCGTTAGCCACTGCTGCAGCCGAATATCCTCGAGGATGATTCATTGGCTCTCCAATCATCCATGATCCACGTCTAGGATCATAGATTTCTACAGTTGAAACCATTGCATTACCATCATAACCTCCCAAGACGAATCTGCAAATAAACAACAATTTATTATATCTTGTTTCTAAGTTATCTTACTTGCCGACTTATGTTGTGATCAAAATAACAGCAAAACGTACAATTTTTCGTTTAAAACAACCATACAAGGGCAACCCCTCACTGTAGTCATGCTCTCAATTTTCTTCCAACTATGTTCTCTTGGATCAAATCTCTCTGCTGAACTGTTGCAATAATGGATTTCCATATCAGGCATACATTGCAAGAATTATATATAAGGTTTGTTTGAAAACACTCACTGGAACGACAAGTTAAATGCTATGATCATTATATATATAAGGTCAAAGATGAAGTACCTCAAGTAGTTTTTCCCGTCAAAGCCACCAACAGCATAAAGTGCCCCGTTAAGCTCGGTTGCAGCAAGAGCAAAGCGCTGCAAGAACATACATTTGGCAAAATCCAGGAAAAAAGTTTAGAAGCTTTATTCTGCTAAAATTACCATTATAACATTATGCCTATATGTACAGAAATAAACAAATATGCTAATAACACAACCTTGCCTTTCTTCAAAGGTGCTTGCAACGGGCTTTACAAATTTCATTTACGAAGTAGATAAAATGCTGTACCTTTTGAAGCATTGATCGTGTTGGAATCCAGGCTCCAACATCAAAATCTAACATCTCCACTGCTGAGTGGCAATCTACTCCATTTCCACCACCAAGTGCATAAATTTTATCTTTCACAGTAGCACCAGCAAGACTTCCATTTTTCTGATTTAGAGGAGGACAAAATGTCCATCGATTCTTTGCTGGATCATATGATTCAACTTCACCAAAACACAACAAAGATATAAAACAAATATTATGTGTGTTCTGAATGTGATAATGTTGTATTGTATAACTAGTACTCTACCAAATAACTACCTATAATAAAACGGTCTATATAATAAGATGTGTGAGTCTTTGAAAAATTCTTATTAAACAATGAAAATTCGTGTAGATAAAATGAGCAAAAACGACGGTTTAGTGAAAATTCGGGAGACGTTATGTGAAGTGTAAATAAAAGTCGTATAAAATTAGGCTAAAAGGAGAGGTAAATACGTAAGTTATATAAAAGCTTTATAATAGTCATAAAATGGCTAAAGGCTATAGGCTACCTGTGTCGAACCACTGTCCACGGGTCCCGCCACCAAACACGAAAAATTCACCATCCAACTTTGAAACCGCTGCATAACATCTTTCAGTATGCATGGGACTAAGAGATTTACTCAGATTCTGTGATGGGGAGTAGCAGTCTAATGATGACAACCATGATACACCGTCATATCCTCCAATCAGAAGTATCGAGTCATCAGGTAAACTATCGGACATTATTTCTTTTCCTTTTATATCATCAAATTCCTGAGAGCCTACACAAGTTTGTACATTTATCTTGTTACACGTGCCTTTTAGGTTCCTTATTTCTGCTTGTGCTGCAGCCTGGAAAGTCAACAAAACAAGACGCTTAGTTTTATTTTAATCTTAAAGAGATGGCATTTAAAGACACAATTCAGTTTGGAAGGCGAGCTGTCTATCAGAAACCAGTTAAATTGTGCAAGTCTATAGCAAAGAACGATATTATATTGCATTACTACACATTAAAATGTGGGAGACAAAAAAGATTTTCATAGGAGATGAGGCACATATCAGACTGTGAGTGCCATAGGTTTGTCAAAGGGCCAGAAAAATTAATAATTTCATCTGACAAACCACTCAACTACCCAACTACATAGATCATGATCTGGCCCATTAACTGATGGATCATGATTCAACCAATGATGCAACTACATAGATGATTCTCACCAAGATCAACCCATTTATATATTGTTATATACCTACGCAAAGTTTGATGTTATAAAAACGTATCACATCCAATGTTGTATATAAATAAAACTTGTAGTACGTTAGGTAACAGAACGGCTGATTATCAATGAAAATGCTGAATAAAAAAGTTGGAAGAAATAATCAAAATAACAATAAAATGGATAAGTGCAGATGGATCCACTTAAATGGGTTGGTCTATCAAATCTGTAGAATAAATTTGTAATATGTTGAGCATATGAAATGAGTTCCCATGAAATCAAGATCAAGACCCAGCCCATTCACAAATCTTTGTGCCGTGCATACAAATGCCAAAAGGTTGAAAAGCATGGTTACCCACAAAAGAAAAAGAAAAAAAAAACAATGAAGCCTAGACCACAATATACCTCAGAGTAGTAAATTATAATACTTGAATCTTTCTTTTATCCTTAGATAAATATATAGGGAGAGAAGCATGGTGTTGCTAAATCATCTAAAAACAGAAAATCTACTTCAAGATTCAGTAGAAATAGAAAACAATACCAGATTCTGCTCCACAGAAGCAATCTTCTGTTCCAAATGGTTAATCTTGTCACTCAGCGCTGCTTTAGACGCCATTAAATCTTTAACTTTTTCGACCAACTAATATGCAGAAAAAAATGGTTTTTATATAAGAACCAAGAACAAGCGAAGCACATAATATAGATATATATATTCATATTTTTAAGACCTGAGCTATAACAGGATAACTTTTATCTTCCTTCTTCTCCACAGTCATGTTATTCGCAACAGCAGAATCATCTTTACAGTCAGAAGAAGGTGGGCATGAGGCCACCAGGTTACGCTTTTGAGCCAGATTTTTAAGCCTCATGGTAATAAGTTCCTTCTCATTAAATGTTTTACAAGTTGTAATATCCTTTGTATTGCTTGGAAAACTCTTGGCACCATTTAAGTGACCACCAATGACTTGTGGAGGCATATGGCACACACTTTCCTTTTCCAATGGCAAGAAAGCTGTCTGCTTCATTGAATTATGTGGAGTGAGTGTTGTATAAGTCTTAATCTCTTTTATTTTGCTAGGCAAGCTCTTGGAACCATTTAAGTGACCACCAACAGCTACTGCATTTATATTGCGCGTACGTTCCTTTTCCAAAGGCAAAAAAGTTTTTGGCTTGATTGTACTATGTGGAGCAAGTGTTGCACGTGGACCAGATAACGCTTGAGTTGACAATAAGGACAATAGCTTGTTTGTTTGGGCATGGTCCAACTCAAACCAGAAACGATGTGGATCAAAGTAATTGTCAGCTATTATGGGCTTAAACTGATTCTCAGTTAACACTCTACAATGCAGCTTCACACGGATTTGAACCTGATTCACAAATCAGGTTTTCATATAAAAAATTGCATTATACAAGCATCAATGAAAGGGTGTCTACGGATTTAAAAGTTTATTATATCAGGAAAGAGAATAATATAATCTAGTGTAATAAAATGGGTCGTAAAAACAGTGTTAGATGTGCCTCTGCTGTTTGTAGTTCTAATAATAAAATAAGAAGTTGTTCAAGAAATTATGGTAATTAATTTCATAAACAGATATAATGTTCAGAAAGACATTTTTTTAATTGAGAGTTCCAAGTCTCAGCAAAAACAAGGGGCAAATAATCAGTTTTTATTGCAGCCTATAAACATGCCATTCGACACATGATTAATCAGATAACAAAAAGCTAAGGGTTTCTATCCACACATTCAGAAAACTGATCATTCAGTCCAAAATGTAAAACCCAAACACCCCCTAACAGTAACAATAAGAGGAGGATTTAGGGTATGAACTACCGGTTCTGTATAGGTTGCACTATAACAACAAACTTTACTTATTATTGTTATCTTTAAATCATAAAAACACTGCACACGTGCAGACCCATGTAGGTCAAACACAATGGAAAAGTCAAACATAACACAAGAGAGTCATGATGTACCTGAGCAGGATATGGTGTTCGTTGTGAGCCTTCCAAAGTCCACGCATACGGGTCTATGTTCATTTGGCCCGAGCTTGCAGCCTCAAAGATGCCAAGTAGTGTCTTATCAGAATAGTTGTAGAGAAACAGTGGCAAACCAGGTTCAATTTTTTTCACATACACAAAGTGTGAACCTGGTAAACCTGGTACAATTTGGTGATTTATATTAGAAGTGAAATATTTAATATCCTAAAAGAAAATTTGATTTTGAAAACTGACCAAAGAGTTGCTTGGAAAGACATTCGTTGATTGTTGCCTTGGTGGCACCAAAAATGACACCACCAAGTTGTACCTTCCCTAAACCTCTAGCTTTACATACCCCATAATCGGAACCCATCTATAATACATAACAACATACGCAGAGTTAAGGAGTTGTTGAATTACACAAGTGACAAAGAAAGCAATGATAGACAACTTTTAATGTTATAACCAAATTTAACGCAAAAAAAAAAAAAAAAAAAAAAAAAAAAACATCAAGACTAGTTAAGTAGCGCAAAGTTGAAGAATGCAAAATGTTGTGCCATTGTTGAATTTTCCGGGTTCGAAATTAATGGTACCACCAAACAAGAAATCTAACCTAACTCATAGCCGAATCAACATTCTATGTACACATATTTATTTTTTTTTAAAAATGATCATCACATCATTTAAATTGCAATTTGAAGACAAGCCAAAAGAAAATTTACTCAGAAAACATAAAAATCAAAGCAAATTCCAGTTTCTAACAAAAAATAATCATCAAAAGATGAAAACCCCTTACAATGAATGGCATATAAAATCAAAAGTCATAAGAGATAATTGAGTTTACCTTAAACCCACAAAACCCTTTGTTTGTTGTTTGAGAGCGCAGAACCCCCGCAAGTAACAACACATTAAGTGATCTGCCTTGGCTTTATATAGTAAAGTTGACATAGTACCTTTTTATGCTCCTACTTTATGCATTCATTCATTCATTGTTTGGGCTTTTTCTATATTCTTTTTAAAATGTTCTATGGGATTTTACTTCTTTTTAACCTTCTATATTAGTTAGGGCTTCTCTAATAATATATACTAGACGAGTACCCGTGCATAGCAACGGGATTTTATAACGACAAATAGTTTATTGATAAAAAAAATTTATAGGCTATAAATGAAAAATAATAAAAGTTTGAAGATTTGGGAATTAAACATAATGTTTTGAAACCCGGTTCCACCCGGGTGGTTCAACCGGTTGAACCGTTTTGGTCGAAAAATTGATCGATTTAAACCGGGTCAACTTGCTAGGTTGGGTCGAAAATGGGTCAAATTAAACCGGTTCAACCGGGCGGGTTTGAAGCGTCCCGGGTCAACCCGGTTTGTGATTTGTATTAATTGTTTTAATTGGTTATAAATGAAAAATAATAAAAGTTTGAAGATTTGGGAATTAAACATAATGTTTTAAAACCCGGTTCGACCGGGTGGTTCAACCGGTTGAACCGTTCGGTCGAAAATTTGGTCGATTTAAACCGGGTCAACTTGCTAGGTTAGGTCAAAAACGGGTGAAATTAAACTGGTTCAACCCGTCGGGTTTGAAGCGTCCCAGGTCAACCCGGTTTGTGATTTGTATTAATTGTTTTAATTGGTTGTACAATGTGTATAAATCATTGTATTTTTAAGTAATAGGGGTATTTTAATAAGAGTATTAATTACATTTCATAATTTCCTTTAATAAGTTTTTTCAACATTTCACATTCCTTGACTTTTCACTTTTCCACTTTGACCATTTTTGCTTTATAGGTAATATAGATATTGTAGAAGTTTTTATTTTCATTTTCCAGAGCATTCCAAAC
The DNA here is from genome assembly GCA_030686995.1 of Artemisia argyi. NCBI lineage: Eukaryota > Viridiplantae > Streptophyta > Magnoliopsida > Asterales > Asteraceae > Artemisia > Artemisia argyi. The sequence continues at coordinate 83,353,124 of CM060679.1, forward strand.
GCTGAAAAAGAGTGTTTTAAAACCTGACCCGGCCGGTTGAACCGTGAATCGGTCGGATGATCGGAAGGCGGTTTTAAACAAAAAAACCCGGTTGAACCGTCGGTTAAATCGGTGGAACCGTGACCCGATGGCTCGGCCGGGTCAATTAGAAAACCGGTTTTAAAACATAAACTACTTTTGTTTTATCATCAAGCACGGGATATCGACGTCTTAATTCAGGTTGTCTCGTGCATTATGGTTCTCCTACTCGATATTGTGCTAAAGAATCAAGTGAACCATTTTTTGTATAGTGCACATTTTTATTACCAAAATGAACTTTCTCTCAACTATTCATTAGATGTAAGACATGTAGCAAATAAAAGCTCTATAAACTAGCCGCACATTTATATATTTTGACCCAACGCGTTTGTTTTTCAATATAAAAGGTTTAGGCGCACTCAAAACTCATATCCGCCTCTTGTGCGTCTAACTAAAAGACAATAAATGACAACAAGACAAAACAAAACCCAAGCGCAGCTAGTATCTCTCAAAAGGGACTATTAAATAGAGGGTAAGTAAAAGAAAGTAAATGATATACTTTAAAGGTGATATACTTTAATTATGACGTCTTGTGCCTTTGGGTGTACTCTTTAATTTTCGGTTCATGTAAATTCAAAAGGGTTTGACTTTAGTCTTTTTACTTTCAGTGCATTAATAGATGCACCAAAATGGATATGGGGTAAGTAGGTAGCTACATTTATTCATTTATTATATACCTCAAGTAACAAAAAGAAGTAAATGAGGCGTATCATAAAATTGAACTATTGAAGTGTGTTTTCTATAAAAGTGCTTTTGGATCAAGTCAGAATATTAAATATGGTGTCAGTGTACTTTTAGTTCACTTTGGTAACATGAACAAAATTGATCTCTTTTTGTAAAGAGAGTAAAAATAGAGTTTATTTTAGTAATTAGTTAGGAAGAGATCTGGTAAAAAGAAAAACTAAAATATGAATAATAAGAAGATTTTTAGCCATATATTTCAAATATGAAGGATAATTTTAAAGGGAGACGCATATGAAATAAGTGGTTATGGTTTCTTCTCATCATTCTTATTTTAATTTTTTTTTCTTGTTTGATCCTAACTTATTAGTTTTAAAGAAAAAGTGATATGTAATGTTTTGATCGGTTAATGAGATTGTATGATATTAGTAATTTGATGTATTAAAGTGAGAGGGCTAAATTGTGAAACACAACATTTTTTTTAAAGTGGTTGAAAAGAGAAATTTATGTGACGTAATGTGCTAACCTTGAAATATGATAAATTAATATTTATATTATCAGTTATTGAGATTTAATTCGAGATTTTAATCTCTATGATATAGTGATTAGACTTGCATGAAACTCATAGAGAATCCGTCGTGGCTCCAATAGGCCGCTAACCTTGAAATATGATGAATTATTATTTATATTATCAGTTATTAAGATTTAATTCGAGATTTTAATCTCTAGGATATAATGATTAGACTCGCATGAAACTTACAGAGAAGCCGTCGTGGCTCCAATAGGCACCATTTAAACGCAACGTGAAGTGTATCTTCTTTCAGGCAACTCCCAATGTGTCGAATGTGAGTTGTGTGCGTATTTGTGTTTGTAATTTATAAGTACTCCGACACCTCTCCCCGTAGCTCCCACTCCCCTTCTCTTGTTTTTGGTATGTTCACATTTATTTTTTTAGTTAGATATTGGTATCTTTTTTCTTCTTAGAAAAGTAGCATTCATGCACTAATTAACACTAATCATCTTTAAACGTTTACAAATTTCATGACATCATACAACAAACAACACATTGGTGTTTAGACACTATTTATGAATGTCTATATGTTTGTTATATTATGTCATCTCACGTCGTGAAATATTGCATATCTTCTTTATTTGCTTGAGATTCTCCGGTGGATGTGTCAAAGTCAAACCCCACATGCAACAACTTTGAGACGGGTTTTCAGGGCTATTCCGCGTGAGGCCAGGAAAGCGAGGGTTTTTGTAAAATAGGTCATGAGTTTGATCCCAACTTCACAGGTTCGCAAAAAGCAATATTGCCCGAGGTGCATTTTCATTACTCATGAAATGGAACACAAGTTAAGGCTGCCCATCGAAACAGCCTTTTTTGTTACAAATAAATGATGAAAATTTTCATTTTGGAACATTACTTCATTACAAAATTTAGTTTGTTGACCTTTTGTAAGTGGAAACCAAATCAAATTACCAAATATACCCATAGTAATAATGAAAATGAAACTTGAAAATTACAAACCAAAAGTATTTTTTGTTCACCATATGATTGATTAACAGACTCTCAAAGAGACGATAAATAAATAATGAATATACCTTGGTACAAAAACAAACAGAATCTGTCGCAAAATCAGCAGCAGGCAGGTTTGTGTAGACGAGGTCGATTACAAAAAACCCGACCATTGGCTTTCACAAATCCTGCTATCGCTAAACTTAAACCAGCCCAGAAAAGGGAAAATAGCACATGCCAAACATCAAGCCGAACTGCAAAGAGAAGGATCAGTTAGGCATAAATCTAGAAAACAAACTCTATAGTTCAGCCACGAAAACAAGCCAGATAGAAAAGATAGCCCAGTTTTAAGAGCTTAAGAAACACGAGGCATGCACATAGTTTCCCGCATAATCTACAAGTTATAGTACAGAGACATTGAGTTGCTTCGGGCTTGGTTAATTAACCATACTTGATAATGTTATTCTATTTTGAGGTTAAGTTCAGAGTTTCGCATAAGTAAAATTTGGCTTGGTAAGAAAAGATAGCCCAGTTATGCATGCACTAAGGTCAACTAATTAAAATTTGGCTTGGTAAGAAAAATAAATTGATAATATCACTACACTGGTGTGTGATGCTAGTAATAAGAGGGGGCAAATTCAACCCAATTATGTGAAAATGGATTACCCATATATAATTTATGGGTCATGCAAGTATTTTTAAGAAAAAAAAAAACTTGGCTAAATACGAAATTTGTCCATCATGTTAAAACTTGCCCCTGCCAATTGACATAGTTCAACTGTTTATAACCACCAGTATGGTTTTTATCGGAAAAAAAAAAAAAAAAAAAAAAAAAAAAAAAAAAAAAAAAAAAAAAAAAGTTGGGTTGTTATTTAAAAAAATTGATATCTAATGAAAAAAATTAAGGTTTTGCTATTTGTAGCCCTAAGGGCTACATTTAAAAATTAAAAACGTGCATTAAGGGTGGTACATTTGGTCGGTTGGGAGTAGTTAAATGCGGGGTGGGTGGTTTATTCTCATGGTAAATGCAATTATTGCATGTCCTATAGCCCTAAGGGCTACGAATAGCAAATTCCAAAAAATTATTATAGAAATTATGCAAACGAAGTGTTGGTGGGTCCTAAAGTATATACCCCAGAACCTAAATTGTACTTGATGCAAATAATATCATCCTAAATAGAAGGCAATCCACAAGTGCAGTACAAAATCCACGAAACACGGAATGGGACTATGGGTAATAATAGAAAAAGATCTACTGGCATGACATACAATCACTAGGCTTAATGACTGAGAATATAAACTCCCAATATTAATTACTAAATATAACAGTCCTTTGGCATGCAAAGTTTAGGCAGTTTTTAATTCATGCAATTAAAACTCTTGCATTGTCAAAATCATTCATCACTAACATGAACTACTACTCGGTTTTAGACTACCACCATCGCTAGTCATACAACTTTTTCTTACAAAGAATACCATCAACCAGGAATGGTAGTCTTTTATTTTCGTAAAAAAACAATCAAGAAAGAGGTATCTTTGATTAATTGGTGGTTATGATCAATGGTTTTCTGCTTAGTTAGGATTAACCAGATCCGGAGAAGCAGTTAATAAGTTGATGTATAAAAACTGATTAATGAACTACAATTGTTACTTATCCCTGGCGTTAATCAACTAATTATTTGATTATCTGAATTTTATTCTCTTTTTTGAAGTCACAATAATCAATTCCAAAACTCATATCCATACAGTGCGCATCCTTTTCCTAACTAATGAGAGCAAAAACAGCCAACCAATATCAGCACAAGTTACAGGAATAAACCAACTCACCTCGCCTGAGTGACATCATTGTGAAAAAGAACCCCATCAATATTAATGCTAACGCAAGACGGAAAGACTGCAAAAAAGTAAAATAAAATAAAATAAAAATAATAAAATAAAAAATAATAAAAAAAATATCAACATTAAAATCACACAAGGTAAAGCAGAAACTATGACGGATACATTTAGAGAAATGATACAACCACATAAATTTTACAAAAGGATTTTCGCACAAAGAAGTTTAACAATATGATTAGTTACAAAAGCAAGAGTTGGTGAAGGAAGTGAGAGAAAAAGGAGGAATGGTATACTCACAAAACTTTTACAAAAAAAATTCTCACACGCATACGTGGCCAACTAAATATGGAGGGGGTGAGGAAGAAGATAAGAGAAAGTATAATGGAATATGATTGGTGCACTACATTTGCCACATATGTGTGGATTTTTTTTGTAAAAACTATGTGGATGTAGCATTTCTCGAGAAAAAGTTGCCCAAGTATCATGAGTGTAAAAGTTTTTATGTGATTGTAGCAAACCTCATAAATTTATAAGCTATCTTGTTATATCACGTTCAAGTGAATAAAGTGAGATGAGATTTATCCGAGTAAGACTCCACCAATTATGACAGACTCAATTGCTAAGATGAAAGACAATGATTCTATGCCTCTGTGGACAACACTACAAAAGCAATACCTCCAGAATTTATATAACAAACAAATTAAACTTATCTGATAAAGTGAAACTTTTACGAACTTAACTCATGCATATACTCTATATGATCAAGATACAACCGGGTTCAATAATATATTCAGAAATGCCTAATTAAACTCACCGCAATGGCCTCAACCCTTCCTTGGGGCTTTGTAGGAGCCATATCTCGGGAAACAGAAACAATGTAATGTCCTTGTAGTAGATCAATCGCATCCTACATGAGCAACATTATAGACATTGAATTAGAAAAGTGATGCCAATTGAGAGTATGGCAGAAATAAGGAATGTCCTTGGATGAAGTTAAGTCTATAGGTGACCTCACTAAGAGCGACTTACATTCAAAAGGAGAGGCACTTTTTAGTTATTGATGTCAAACAAACTGTGCAATGTGCAAATTACAAGAGGACCTAATTCTTAAACTGGGAGGAGTCGCAAATACACGACCAGTCTACAAAAAGGTATCTATCAGGGTAAACTAGCCTTGCCCTTTTGGCCTAACTTTATTCAAATCTTCACTTTTCTTTTATTAGGATTTTATGTTGATAGACAATTACAATTATTTAAAGCAAAATTTTGAGCTTTGAATTTTGATTTGTGGCAACCTACCAAAAACAGCTCTCTTGCGTGCTTCAGTTAATGATCATGTAATGCAATAAAAGATACTGGGGTGTAACTGAAAGACGGATATTTCATCCATGTCAATGATACACGTATAGTTGTTTTATGGAATTACACCCAGAGATGCTACTACCATCCAATATAACATGCCATTTTATACCTTATTAGAAAATTATCTCTAAACAATCGCATTTAGTTTCCATTAAAAATAGTGTGGCAATGGTTTATTCAGATCACTGCAGCCCAGAGAGATTATTTTCTACATTACTGAGCACTATCCAGTAAAAAAAAAAAAAAAAAAAAAAAAAGGTGTGTGTGTGTGGTGGTGGTTGGGTGGGGGGGGGGGGGGGGGGGGGGGGGGGGTGTTACTGAAAGACGGATATTTCATCCATGTCAATGATACACGTATAGTTGTTTTATGGAATTACACCCAGAGATGCTACTACCATCCAATATAACATGCCATTTTATACCTTATTAGAAAATTATCTCTAAACAATCGCATTTAGTTTCCATTAAAAATAGTGTGGCAATGGTTTATTCAGATCACTGCAGCCCAGAGAGATTATTTTCTACATTACTGAGCACTATCCAGTAAAAAAAAAAAAAAAGGTGTGTGTGTGTGGTGGTGGTGGTGGTGGTGGTTGGGTGGGGGGGGGGGTGTTACTAATGAAAACACATAAACCAGTGGACTCAGATCTGTTTGGATACAAGATCCTTTTTGAATAGTAATTTTAGATTATGGTAGCTCCAGCTTTGTTGTGGACAAAATTTGTACTACAATGGAACACTTTTTTAAATGACAGTCCAAACTGGGATTGCTATGTTTCATTTAGTTTACAAATCACATAAATAGAATCGTATCGAGAGACCAATCTAATAAATGGACAACAACTATAACTACGTTCCATTTTAACTACAGAATTGAAGGTAATGAATGGATTAAGTTCCCTCAACACCCTGTCTTTTTATCTATTGTCTGCTAGAATGCATTTAGCATGCTTCAAGTACACATCAAATTAAACTTTTTTCCTTCTGAACTCAGCATTGATAATATAGTTGCTAAAGAGGAGACTAGCATGCTAACCTGTTTTGTACCATCAACGAAGTTATTTAGGTAATAACGCTGTAGGGCATATATACCATCATTGATTATCCCTTGCTTGGTCCTCTTGCCATATCTATGTAAAAGACAAAAGAATTACACAACAAATACGTTAATTTTCAGCCTTCCAATAAAACGTGTAAATCTTTCTGGCAAATTGTAATTACGACTCAAAGAGAAGGCAAGGTTTTAATTTGATCTAAAACTAAATCGGTAAGAAAGCACGGACAGAGTTAGCTATATTAAGTATTAACATCAAAACAAGAAACACAATGATTATCCTAAAGTCCTCATTGATCATTATATATTAAGCATTTCAAACATCACCAATATGCAAACATCCAGAAGCCTACTCTAAGAGAGACTCAAATTTCTCTAAAACCAGAGCACTGCCAGATAATTAAGCTCTTATAGGTTAAGCCCTTATAGGTTAACAATTTTCCCAGCTTAATAGGAAAGAATAAAGATGCACGCGAGGTGTTCAGAGTGTAACAGTAGACCCTGGATACTCACTGGTGTATCAAGGTATAGATATTAATAGAAATTTTTTAATATTGCCAAACTGATTCTAACAAGTGTTTCTACGAAATGGCACAAAGTATTCTTTCCGTCAAAGTTCTTTTTCGCAGACATTATACAAATGTATGATGCATGCATAAAGTGTATGTATGCATGTATACTATTTTGAAGATGGTATTTTGAGGTATTCTACAGAATACCTACCTAATGCTTAAAAAAGAGACATCCCAACACACCAGTTAATAGTAGGTCCTGTAGGTGGCAAAATGGGTGGATTGGATGAATCAGGTAAGATGTCAAAGAAGTTCACTGCTAACCTGACTGTAAATATTACTACGAGGTACAAATTGCATCCGTAAATCGATATATATCACCAAAGACGGAAAACTAACTACTGTGGCAAAGAGTTCAGTACATTCATTAATTCTTCAATATAGAACAAAAATCTTATGGCACATCATCAAACAACAGTGTGATCTTTTACTGAGCACAAGAACTGAGAACTAGAACAACACGATTGATACTATATATAATGGAGCGGAATATTAAACCGATTCAAAACATTATAAGTATAAAAGTACAAGTAACTAAATTTAAATGGTATAGCCTAATACTAAGTATAACAGTACTAAAAAGGTGAGAACAGCAAGCAAAAGACAGTGTAAAAGCACCTGACAAAATCTCCTTTCAAAGCTGGTGTGCCTGAATACTGAAGGCTGATATCATCACCATGATTTGCCCATACTGAATATTTTATGACAGGAAAATATACAAAATTTATTCAACATTTTCATATGCAAACTAAGAATCCGGAATAAAAGGAAAAAACAGTGTACACAAGGACGTACATATTTTGAAACAGTCATCAAAACTAGAATGAGAGTGAATAGTCTGGTCAGCATCAAAAACACCAAGCCTTTGAAGTTGGAATTCCAACATTTTACGCCCGATCATGCTCTGCAAATTTTTTGGTGTTAATAGAATCCAGTAACCAAAAGAACTATAACAGAGTACAGATTATTATTTTATGCTTTGCCTAGTTTTCAATGCAAAATTCAACTCTGATTATGTCAAAAATGCACACAGCAAATTAACAAGATGATAAAATGTATTACGTCAACCTTGCAGACTAGACATAGACAGCAATCACACCAGGGGTTCCGTCGAATATCAAAATCATGATATTACAACGAACATAAAAAATTCCAACTTATGAGTGATATAAATTTACCTGTGTTACATTTGTGCGGTCTAGACAATCAATGCAATTAGTTCGTACAACTCCAGTTTGAGCTTCAACCTTTTCACCCTTATCATTTAGCAAAAAGTACCTACAATTAAATAAGAGCATATTTTAAAAAATAGAATGAACGAAAGTCACATAGCTAGAAGTTTCCTCTGTGTCTTTGTTTACTAGCCTCTTTCGAACATGCCCACAGATGAAAACGTACTGATTTTAAAATTTGTGAAATGTACCTATTTTTAACAAGGAAGTCCTCGATTTGATCATAAAGCATAGATAGGCGTTCAAAATGGACATGTCCACAGATGCGATGGAAGTCGAAGTGCACGTATCTACAAAGGTCAACACATTTAGCTAATAACATCATATATATGATCCAGACTGCAAAATTATGAGATAAGATTCTACCTCATCTCATCACTAAGAATGTTCTGTACTGCTGAGGCATACTTTTCACACAGGCGCCCCTCCCCACCACCCTAAAAAAGGTTAAGAGTTATGCTAACAGAAACTCATGTATTACAATTACCAAGTGCATACACGATTGTATACCTTATTGACAAGATCAACAGCTATAACATTTCCATATTTCTTCCTTAAATCCAGAAAATGCCTCTCAGCAACTCGAGGCTGAAGAAACCATAAAAAAAGGGTAAGATAGTTAAAGATACACACAAATCAAGTATATTTATCTGTGAAAGGATTTATGCATAGTATCCTCACTGCTTCTTCGGGTTTCACAATCTCAAACTTAGGCTTATAGGTCAGATCAACAATTTGTTCCCACATAAATGGCATTGACCCCCGAACCTACAAAACAAACAATACAAAGTTAATCTATGTCATATTGCAATTATTTACAACAATTTGCAACATAATGATGTGATTGTGCATTTGTGCATATGAAGGGCCCTTTTCAATTAATAACATATAACATTAAAAAAAAAAAAAAAAAAAAAAAAAAAAAAAAAAAAATGAAAGATTTATATCATGTGTAAACTACTAAATTTACATGAACTGTCATCATGATTAGTAGTTATGTTACATGGATCACTGTGCCACAGATATGGCGTTGTTCTATATCATTGGAAATTCTATGCCTTTCTACAGTATGGTGAAAATATACACAATGGAGTTTAAAACACCAGCAATATGTGGAAGTATACCTGCACAAATGATGCAGTAAACCCATTCACTTGTACAAGTTGTTCACTTTCGACAAAATTTGCCACATAGCCATCAGAATCAGCTCCTCTTCTCCACATCCGAGTCCCTGCCCGGAATTACGACTTAATGCTTAATAAAACCAGATAGGTGGCCTATGAATCTATTTTCCTAGTTTAAGTGAGAAATAAGAATTTCAGGGCTTCATTGAAAGCAAGTGAGCCTAGCTAGGCATCTAGTTTCCAAATCTAAAAGAAAAATAAGAACGTTACATGTAAAGAAGAAAAAATTCATTCAATTTAAGCTTTTATGAAAGAATAGCTGCTCAACTACAGTGGATATCAAATTCTGAAGAAATAAAAGCTAATTCAAAGTACACACATATGCTGGACGCATCAAATCAATCAGGGCATTGTTGTTCTTTGAGGATAGCTGGATACCCATATGCAATTTGTCTACATTGCAAAGTAGACAAATATGGCCTGCTTGAGAAAATAAAATTCTGAAAGAATAATTTATCTCCATCACAGTAAGTGAAGATGCTAAGGCGCCGTTTAGTTGAAGAAAATATTTCATAGGTTTCAACTCTAGTTTTGAAAAAAAAAAAAAAAAAAAAAAAAAAAAAAGGAGTGGCGCGGTTGTTTTTCTCCAGAAAAGAGTTGGAAATGTAAAAACGTGATCAAATGGTGTTTCGTGTTTTTCACTTATAACGGATATGGTGATTTTGTGTTGTAAGAGAAAACATGGAGAACACAGTAATTGTTTTCTATTTTCCAGTAATAATTCAAAATATAGGGATCTTGTGCTTTCAAGAAAAAATTTGGGCAAAAAGAATGTTTATCTACATGTTTACATAATTTCGTGTTTTCTAGAAAATTATTTGTGGGAAACAGGGAATGTATACTTCAACTTATTCGACCCTAATCTTTCATTCTTTTTCACTATTTTATTGAAAAAACATTGTTAAACTTGTAACAGGAAATAAAAAGCTGTCTAATGCCGTGCTACATTCTTGTTTCTCCATGCATATATCTTACAGGAAGAAGCTTAAAGGATATTTTGAAGCATACCAGTTCTTCTTGTGCACCTTCGTGCAATCAGGGTGACATCTATTGTATCTTTCCCAATTGCCGACTGAAAGTTCTGAAAAGCTGTTCATAAGTTAAGACGGCAAACAAAAATATTTCACCCTGGTAATCTCAATCCTCTGAGATGCATTCGATAATCCGTTATCAAAATAGAGGTTCCAAATTCAAACAATGTTGAGAAGAGGAAAACGTGCATTACTCATGGGAAACACGCAAACTCACACTTCTCTTTCTCATACACACGATAAAAAACATAACACGCTCATCAGTGATGTGGCAAAACAGCTGGTGTAACAGGTTGGGTTACTTGTCAAAGTGGGAAAATTGCACTTATTAGCTGGGTTGACCAAACAACACTTTTTGTCCATTTCATTTGGTATATTTAAGAATAGATCATAAAATAGATTACAAAAGCTCTACTATTTACACAAAACTCCAACTGTATATTCAAATAAAACGATTCAGAGGGTTTTAGGCACACAAGTGCATTTGACCATTTTCATGTTTACCTTTGTTTTAAACAAGTCAGCCATTTAAACTGTTAGGAATGTAACCGAAAACGACCCATTTATAGGTTAAAATTACCACCTCTACTCATCACTCATGTGACTACTGAGACAGTGACTAACTACATCACATGACCTCGTTGAAAAGAAGAAAGAAAAGGATACTCCCTTGGATCACAGGAAGCATATAGTGGTCCAGCTGCAAGGAAATCATGACAAGTTCAGTTATTAAAATCTAGGCAAAGCTGCAAAATTGATTTAGCCATTTTGACGAAACACAAACCTTGTTATCAATCAGAACTTCCAACATATAGTTGTTCCAAAGGAATCGAGGCTCTGCCTGTGGCAAGAAAATTTCAAGTTGTATGACAAATTTATGCGTCAGAACTCAAATAAATTAGCATCTTAATGCCAAAACTACCAATTTTGTATGTGCATACTTATGAAATAGACTCGGTGTAAATACAATTACAATATTAAAATATTTCAATTCACTTGCCTGTCTCCAAAGAGGAAGAAGTCTCGATTCATCACCCAAGTCATTCAAACGTTGTGCACTGCAAATAAAATTGCACACTAAAAGAATTAATGTCACATGGAATCATTTTGTCAAAACGATAGTCTAAAATAAACGGTATATTCATAATGTAATACGAAAGATAATAAACAACAGTATGCATTGATGGAGATAGAGGTATAGAAAACATATCAGTTCTTGGAGATAACTGATTCGAGACGTTATTATTTAGAGAAATAGATGGACCTTAATGTTATGTTAACATCATATGAGAAGTAAAGACCAGGAGTCTTCTCTGCAACTTTTAACACTGAAGAAAACTCTGACTCCATCTTTTTCTGCCAGACCAGTGAATTGTTATTGTTAAGATATTACATATACTGTAAACCAATAACAGCAATGTACCGTATGTGACTATGTTCACCTGTTCCTCGGGAGAGTTTTTCAAAGATAGATCACAGGGAAGGACTTTCAATTTTGAAACTTTGAAAATGGGATGGCCCAAGTAAGAACCAGCACATTCACGTTCTGTTATGACGAATAGATATGATCCTAGAGATGGAGAAAAAGAACAGTTCAAGAGTCAATCAATGAACTATTACAACAAAATATCGCTTTTAATATTATTACCACTACTATAAGTGTGGTGATAAATATTATGTGTGCGTTTAGATGGAGAAAAAATTCTCTTGTTTTCTATCTCTAGTTTTGTAAAATTTGGAAGAGAAATTTATCTTCACAAAACACTTGAAAATATGGAAAACGCGTTTAGTTGATAACTTGATATTTGTATTTTCTATTTTGAAGAAGGGGATGGAGGGTTGTGGGTTACAAGGGAAAACAACTAAAATTTGTTTTGTAATTTTCTTTGTTAAGCTAAGAAATAAAGGATTTTGTGTTTTGCAAAACATTTTGTTGGAAAACACTTGTTTGAACGCGATCTCTATTTTCCTTATTTTCTACAAAACATTTTGTGGAAAACAAGGGTGTTTTCCTCCAACTAAACGCACCCTGTGCTTTTCCAAAGACATATAAGCAGGAAAAAAAAATGGTCTACATGTACGATAGAGTATAGACATCCAAACCAAGACTCAGTTTACTCAAACGGTCATACCCCAGTTAGTATCTTGGAAGGAACTAAAGATTATTGGCTGAACATTAAGGGTACCAATAAGGAAATAATCAGTTTTTAGTGTTGGGCCATCTGATTAGGATTTATATTTTCTGGTTCGGAATGAGATCATCAAGTATGCTGTAAGAAAAGTGACTATTTAGATAATACTGTACTACCTTTTGCTTTAAGTAACTAATTATTTGCTTACAATTCTACTTCTTCAAGTTGCAATAACGAGTAACGACTTCATATCCAAACACTTCCTAGTTGCTCTGTCTTATCGTAGGATTGCATGTGAAATGTCATTTAAAATGGGGAAAATCACCAAGAAGGTAACTAAACATCCGTAATTTAACAATGTGGGGTTCGAGTAATTTTTAATTTTTGAATTGGGAGTTAATTAGTTTATACACAGAATGCTGGTACTTGCTTATCTATCTTCAAACCAACCTTGAACAAACTAGTTTTCCCATGTCTAGTTTGGAAAACAAACGGACACTTAACAAACAAACTAACTCTTAGTGCAGTCATATCATGTGTATACTAATCTAACTAGTTATTTAAAAAGAAAAAGCTTGCGAATTAGAAAAGAACCTGCGAAAAGCTTAAGAATGCCAACAACACCAAAAATAGTCTCAACTTTAGGCCCCCCACTCGAATTGGGAACTTCATCTGCACAAAAAACAAATGGCATTCACATCTCACATTAAAAATAATTTATTTAAGAAAAGAAAGAAAAAAATATACCAAGAAGTGAAATGGATCCATCAAGTCGACTAACAGACAAACAAGATCCAGAAGAACCATCAGTTGGTTCAACTACATATGATTCATTCAATTCCCATAATCTCATACGGGTATATAGTTTCTCACTAGGATCTCCCTTCTTCAACATCTTTTTTCTTTTTCTTTTTCTTTTATTTTATTAACAACAACAAACAATTATTGGCAAATGTATAAAATGGGCTTAGCATCACTGCTGTAACAGCAGGTATCATAGCAGCAGTAAAGGGGATTTTTTTTTTCATTTTTACACTTTCACCCTCCAAGATTTTAAGTTATACATGATACACCCCTGAGCTATAAAACCACAGCAGAAAACTTCCCTGCTGTTTACAGCAGGGATGATTTTCCCGTATAAAATATAAATGTTGTTGTTTCTCGATTGGATCTTTGCTTTTTTAGTAAAAGGTATAAATACCTATCTACACGTGCCACGCACCTTCTCCTCTTCACAGGGGTGTTTGGATAATTTTTTCTCAAATAATTTCTTTTGGACAAAAATACACGGTTGGTACTAAACTTGTCCAAAAACATCGTCATACCTCTTAAGTTTGTAAAATCGTCACCATGGATCCAAAAGTTGTATTTTTGAGGTCGATTGCGTCCCTTTACCCATTTTCTTTTAGTCAACGCCTGTTATTTCCCCGCCTTGCACATGAGGGTAAAATGGTCATTTCATTATTTTGGTTAATTTTTTTGTGGTACAACCTTAGGGAGAACGGTGTATTTAATCAAAAAGTTATACCATCAATACCACCACCGTCTCTTTATTTTTTTTCCTGCTTCTCTCTCTAATTTTCTGCTTCTCTCTCTAAAATTAACACCATCATCATTTATAAATCCCGTAAACCATTCCATTAAAAATAGCAAAAACAACAAATATTGGGAGAATTACCATATGAAATATCATTTCCTAGCCTTACCTTGTTATACAAACTTCTACCGCACGAAATACATAAGTTAATAATAATCGGTTGTTCGAGGAAATTAAATATACCTTCATTTTTATTATTAAATCTTGAGTCTAAATTTGTATTTGATTTGAAATTTGTCACAACTCGTAATTTCAGGTCATTTTTCAAACGTCGAAATTTCATTATTCATCACGGAAAGTTACTATTCATCTGTTACTATTCAACATTTACTATTCACCGATCACTATTCATCATTTTACTATTCATCCGCCAAAAAACAAAAATATAAATAGAGAAAGTTTTGATTGTCGGGAGAGTTGCGTCGGAGACATCTTTATCTGAGGAGGAGGCTTTGTCGTCCGGCGAAGTTTAGACCGCTCACAGTAGTTCTACCTATAGAAAGTATCGTTTTCGGAGTTAGTTTGAGATTCCAAGAAGCGTTCAAAAATTTTACTATTCATATGACACTATTCATTCCTGGAAGGAAATCACTATTCACGATTGTCGTTCATCATTTCGTAAATCTACTTTACGGGTATTCAAATTCGCGTAAACAGTTAGGTTTAGCTGCGAATTTATGCATCATCAGTAGGGATACGTCATATAGACTAGAATAGTCTACATATCATCAGTAACGTCATCAGCACTTTAGATCATGCACGGATATGCATTATTTCCATTTACGTATGATTAATTTGTAATTAACGTTACCACTCAGTTTTTGCTACTAACATATACCCGATACTTCCGTCTATGATCCTAATATATTTTCATACTCATTATAATAATATAAATTTTATATTATTAGTTTACCCGGTGTTTTGAAACCATTTGCTATATTTTCCGGTAAACGAATATAATTACGTCGAATCACGATATTCCAACTCGACAATTATTTTAATACCCGATTCTTATCAGGAATGAAATTTCATTATTTTTACAACTTCATCATATTTTATTTCAACACGACACAATTTATTTTTGGTTAACTCAGTATCCGGTAACACCTAAACTACACAATAACCAACTAAATCTACACAAAAGTCTTCATTTTACTTACACACTCATCCTTTTCTTACTAAAACCCACCCTTCCCACCTTGATTTATGGATCTTGTCCCATAAATATCTACATACACTTACATATTATTTTTTTCTCTCATTATTACAATATACACTTCAAGTAAACAAGCTAAAAAGCGCTCATCTTTTCCTTCTCTCTACAAAATTCAGCCAACAATAGATCAAGAAGAAGAAATGATTTTTTTTCAAGATTCAAGTGTTTATCAAGCCTTAGTATTGATCTAGTTAGGATTTTGAAATAAAAATCCCTATGTTATTTACATATTTTCATCCAAATCACCTCAAATCTTCAAGTAAACTTTTTAATCTTTTCATACTTTCATTTGATGTATTATCAAGTCATAGTAGTAGATCATGCAAATATATATGTTATATATACCACTTTATACAATAATACTCTTTAATCTTAGATCTATAATTTTTATTAGTAACTTCAAGAGATCCACCAAGATTGGTGATGTTTAGGAACCCATGACACCCTAAGAAGGTGTATGGTAAGATTAGACTAGATTTGTGGTGATCGAAAGTGTTTTGGTTGAAGTTGAAACTAGTTTGGAACCCTATAAATGATTTTTGAAACTATATATATACCTACTGTCCTTATTTTGAAAACGTGGGAAAATCAGTAGATGGTGGGTAATTTTTGACAAAAGATTTAGAAAATACTTTCAAAAATGAATCCGTGGGCGAAAGAACGGATTAAAACGAGTTTATAACGAAGGAGATATGATTTTTGCAAGTTTAACGACGAAAACTATTTTCTGAAAATGTACTTGCTGTTGGACGGATTTCGACGGACAAAAAGAGGCGTTAGACGTAATCTATAGGAGCCGACCTACTGAAAATATATTAGTATATATTAATACGATTCTGGAGATATAAAGAACGCAGAAAACGAGCTTATAACGACCAAGATATACATGTTTGAAACCCGACAAAACTTATAATAAATTGACAGCTTTTGGTACTAAAAGTTGCTAAGTGTTGAAAACTATATTTTCAAGTAACGACATTGAAAGCCATATTTCTTAACCGCCGAGACCCGTATGGTCAAAAGTTATATGACATAACTTCTAGACATTGTTGCAAGGTTTTCAAAAACGTCGAGTTTCATCACTAACACTTAACGTTTTGTGACTAGTTTTACGAAGCCATTTAGGCATATTTTCAAGTTATTAAAAGTGTCATTTTACGACGAAAACATTATATTTACCGATAAAACACCAAACGAGGATCGTGGAGTACCGTTTCAACGTATTTACATGGAAAGTGGTTATTAACTTAACGAGACGTCAAAAATGTATTTTTCGACGATAAACGTTATTTTCAAGTTTCACGAGTGGTATCGATAACATACGTATTTGCATGTGTAGCATCATTTCATTTCTTACATTAGACCATATCATTCATATTAGGTTGCGGTTAGAGATCGTGCCTCATTTCAGTGTATCCACTTTTGTCATCGTAGCCATCGCACCAGGTGAGTCATAGCCCCTACTCTTTTAATTATTTTGTAAACTCTTTGGGGGAGAATACATGCTCGTTTTACTTAAACACATTACTCGCTTTACATGGTTGATTACTCAAATACTTTTAGCTTTACCTAAATATATGTTTGATCACCTGCATTTCATGGGTATGTTTGATTTCCTGTATTTCATGGATATGTTTGATTACCTGTATTTCTTTGGTATGTTTGATTACCTGCATTTCATGGGATTTGTCATCCTTGTTTATATGACCTCATGGTCACCAATTGTTCATATATTTCAAATGTAATATTGTGGTTTCCCCACTTGGCTGTGATGTCAAACGTATTGTGGTTTCCCCACTTGGGTGTGATGTCAAACGAAATATTGTGGTTTCCCCACTTGGCTGTGATGTCAAACGTAATATTGCTGTTTTCCCTACTCGACTGATTTATCTATCTGGCGACATTGTCAGGATTGTCAAAACTGTTTATCT
The DNA here is from genome assembly GCA_030686995.1 of Artemisia argyi. NCBI lineage: Eukaryota > Viridiplantae > Streptophyta > Magnoliopsida > Asterales > Asteraceae > Artemisia > Artemisia argyi. The sequence continues at coordinate 83,370,549 of CM060679.1, forward strand.
GGCGACATTGTCAGATTTATTTTATATAACCTCATTGTCATCATTGTTTATCTGGCGACATTGTCAGACTTGTTTATATGGCCTCATTGCCAATGATTGTTTATATAGCGGTATTGCTACACTATTCTTTGAATTCAGATACAAGTATTACTTTTGTTCACGTAAACCATGTCATATTTGGCAGTGGGTTGTAAACACACAGGTTACAAGTCTTTTATGGCAGGACTTGGAACTGAGTGGATTTACGATGCCTTTGCTGGAAAATCTTCATTCATATGCATTACATTCTTTTTCACAAGACTCTATGAACTCACCAACCTCGTGTTGACACTTTAGCATGTATTTTCAGGTTTTGAGTTATGGCACACTACTGGAGGTTTTGGCAGGGCATGGCATGGTCATAGAAGACTCTGATATTCATATGGGGACCGTTTTTAACTATTTTAAGGGCCTACTTCCGCACTACTTTTAACGATGTAAATTCAATACTTTTTGTTAAACGGTTTTATTCTAAATGATTAAAGTAAAAACCATTTTTGTACTTGTGTTGAGATACCAATTGAGTTACACCCCAGCTACTTGTATGCTTCCGCTGGACCCGATTCTGGGGGTGTGACAGATTGGTATCAGAGCTTTGGCTATAGCGAACTAAGTGTTTTTAAAACCTAGACTATAGCTACTTTCACGAAAACTTAACCCTATGACCGTCACGTGCCTGCTTGCCAAGCTGAAGCCTCATTTGTGGTTAGTTGCTGACATGGGTGATGAGATTTGTGTCTCATTATCTGGTATATTATATTCATTTATTATAGTTGATTACTATAATTGTCTTTCATATAAGCATGTTCACGTATCATATATGTCACCGCATTATGTTTTTCCTTGCATAGTTTCATCATTTGACCTCGAGTTTGGTCACCTGCCTTAGTCTTTCAGAACGTCTTGGTATTTGTGAAGGACATAGTATAAGTATAACTGAGCTGAGTATTTCAAAATTCATGAAACCTCGGTGGAATATAGACTGATCATCTATATTCAACCCGGGATAGTGAGATATAGGCTGACCACCTATGTCTGACTCAGAGATGAATTTTGCAACACTGAGAATGGTTATAATAAAATTTTGTCTGGATTGAATCCTCTACTCAATTTCAAATGTTTCATTCATGTGTGTGTATACCCTCGTTGTCAGAACATTCATACTTTTCATCACTTCGTGAACCACCGATTGAAAGCACGTCAACTGGTCATTTCATTTCATGAATCTTCACCTTTATGCACGATACACTTACATCACAATATTCTCTTTCATCACAATCTCATTATGTCGCAGCTGTCACAGTCTTTTCCCTTCTCACCATCACTATCATTTCCCTTCCCCATTCCCATATATATAAGGAATCAGGAGACACTCTATAGATCCCTATGTCACTCATCACTCACTACTCTCAATATTGATAAGTGGATATTATCAATGACCTCCCTAGGAAAGACTTTCCATACCATCTATGAGGAGGATCCCTCAGTACATTAAGACCATTCAAAACTTAACAGAAATCCTAAGATATCACAAAACCATTCGAACCACTATCACTGGCCTGATCGCCAAAATTCTACCATTTAGAAAGTATTGGCTTGACTGAATTACAAGATTAGTTTCGATGCGAATGCTCACTAAGCAACACTATAGAGATACATCCAACCACCTATAGAACCTTGAATTGAACATGTCCTCACCAATAGACTTTATTCAAACATGCTAGGCACCTATGCATTTGTGTAGACATACCTACCCGACTATTTTATCCTCTTAATACTTTCACTTTTAAATGGATTTTTTTTCCAAACTACAGTTATACAAAACATATATCTTGTAAGAAATACTTTTCTGATGCACTTATTTTGACAAGCAAATTCCTTTTGGTTAATCTTTTACAAAACTATTGAATGTTAAAAAAAAATTAAACATCGATCTTTGGTAAACCGTATTATCCACCTGATGTTGAAAACAGTCCTATCTTGCATAACTATTAAATTTTGAAACATCAAGAAAAATGTTACTTAGAAAGCCTTTTGCTTAAAATTGTAAATTCATTTATTCAGGGAAGGTTTATGAACGAAACACACAATCTCAAAACAAACTTTGAAAATCAATCACTATATTACATCACTTATACATTTAGGATTTTGTGATTTGATGACATAGAGCTTAGGGAAAATCTTAGTAATGGAGACTAAACACTGTAGATGGAGAAAGACCCAATTCATGACATTCCTGCGGAGGAATCACAACCTTATCCTAATCTATTCTTTTCAATAACACCCTTTTGACGGACTTAACCTTGTAAGTTTTTCCACAAGATTCATGATACCCATTTCCATTATTCCTAATAAAGGAATTTGATTCACCTCTAATTCCTAGCGATTTCATTAAGATTCCTTTGGAACCACATCACCTATCATCTTCAGACCAATGGTCAGAATTAGAGAATGATTCAAACATAGGGAGATATGCCCAAATCGGGTGTGATTGACTCTGGAAATGGTTGGGCTGACCATTTGCTATAAATCGGATTCATTGACAACAATAGATATCACACGATCCCAAGGACAACATCATTGAGACACAATTCACAAACATGAAGAGATAAACCCGGGATACATTGGACCATTCAATATTTCAGACAGAATGAGCCTAGTGGCCTACAGACTTGAGCTCCTATTAGAGCTCATATAAACTCCCGTAAATTTCCCTATAAATAGTAAAAGTAAATCAAAGACAAATATATCATTACGTAAATTATTAACGTTTTTACCAATAACAAATTTTTTTTTCTATATATATTTTTATATGTTATGTTACTTAAAAATCACTACGATATTCATGATCTCATTTTGCTTGGAACGATGCTCACACATGTACCACTATAGTCTAAAATCGCGAGAATATTAAAATTTTCTTTTATTCGTTACGAACCTGCATTTTCGAGACATTTTTTAAATTTACTATTCACCAAACACTATTCATCATTTCACTATTCATCATTTTTGAAGTCGGTTAGTGATATTGAAATGTTTTTCAAAAGTTTTACTATTTACGAAACACTATTCACAAAACACTACTCACTCTCGGACTCACGTAAACGTTTCACTAAATATTTACTAAACATTTCACTAATCACAAGTTAATTATTTTCACTAATCCTAATTATAATTACACCAAACCGGGCCCTTAATTTCATTCTAAGCCCAACACCAATTCTCGACCTGTTACTATTCATGGCCCAATCCTTTTAAGGCCCATTTTCTTTCTTTTGTTTTTCAAACCACTCGACTAGGACAAAACGAGCCTCGTACGTTCAAATACTACACACGACACCCCTATATTTTACACATACTCGTTCCTCCCCTGGCCAACACTTAGAGTGTCGATTTTTAGTTTCTCACATCGAGTCTAGATACATTTTTACAAGGCAAAGTATTTGTCCAAAAACAATTTCATACGTTTTGCAACTAATCCAAAACTAAACCGTTTTGAACCCCGTTTATTTCTATTAAGTCCTAAAACCATTTCTAAACTCAATCTCATGTCTAAATATTACCTTGATTAATCATCTCCAGTTCTAAGCCAAGATTACAAATCGGTTACCAAATAAATAGAGTAGTCGACATATGTTTTAAAAACAAAATGTACCTCCCTTTTTCATGCTCACACACTTCCATATTATATTCACTAGGCAAAGTACCATAACCTTTTAAAATGTATTTCACAAGTACGGGTTCATTTCAAAGTTTCAATGTCCACGTTTTCTTTGAGTTTTGAGGATGTCGACACATAAGAAACCAAAAAGCTTAAGTGACATGTTTACTCTTACACCTTAGGACTTTTGCATACAAGTAAGCATCACATCTCATTAAATGTTAGTCACTAGAACACTTCAAGTTTCATATATAAGTAGCCATGCATGCAAGCTTTCGTTTTTCATTTCCATGCAAAACCAAAAATTCACCAAAAACCTTTAAGTCTTTAGTTTAGCCTTGGGTCGAAGCAATTGGGTAGGAGTTCAAGGGATTCGTGTGGGTTTAGGAGGAACAAGTTATTGTTTGTGAACCTTGGTTGAGTCGACACACACACTACACTCTCGTACTCTCTTCTTCTCGACTCTACGTCTCATTTTACCCAACCATTTTGGTGTAGTAAGTCTCACACAACTTTTTCCATTTCATATTTAAAACGTACATTTGCATTATTTTTATACGCGACACACACAAATACACCTCATTACTCGAAAACTAAATATACAACATATATATATATATATATATATATATATATATATATATATATATATATATATATATATATATATATATATATATATATATATATATATATATTTTACGTTCATCTATATATTTCACACCATAACAAATAAACTATGTAAAGTTTTGAAACTAAAAAGCTACGTACAAACCAGTTTGGAGTACATTCCTAGCGTACCACAACAAGTATGAAAAACTCTAAAATTTTTCTAAGTCTTTTGTTTTATAAAAACTCGTCCTATGCTAGCCAAAAACGCACGTATATCTTTAATATTTACTTAACGAGCATGCCATTTTATTTTACAAACTAATAGACCTTATGACAAACAATCATTTTTGTATAGAAACTTTGTAATAAAAATCGTGTCTTGAACCTATAGAAAGCACAAAGCAAATCGACTTGGAAATTAGTTGTGAAAACTCATTAGTATCGATTGGGCCTTAAGGCCCAATCATTTCAAAATAAGCCGATCAAATAAGCTACGGTAATAAGCAGTTTGGTAACTTTTTCATAGTCCTAACCTTAACCCAAAACAAAGCCCAAAACCCTCGTAGGCCCATTGGATCTAAAAACACTAACGGGCCTTAGTTTTTCGTAAAAAGCCCATAAGCTATCAAATAAGCTTTTAGAACTAATAAGCTGTTATAATAAGTTAAATAAGTTGTTTTGAAACTATTTAAGAAATGAAAACATTAAGTTTTGAAAATTGTGAATTTTGGACTAGATTTGCAAATTTTACAAAATTTGGGTTAAAAGTGTCAATTTTTCAAAGTTGTGGTATAAACTGTCATTTCGAAAACTTAAGGATGAAAACTGAATTTTTGAAACGTTAGGGTGAAAAGTGTAAGAAATATAAAGTTTTGGACGTAAAATGTAAATATATTTTATTTTGGGCTAACGGTGTAACGCTAACGCCGTTGGGGTAAAAAGTGTAAATTTTTGGAAAAGACAAGGGTCGTATATAAAAATTAACATTTTATTTTTATTTTCCATTTTTACGATTTCACGTCACGACGTTACGTTTTATTTCAAACTATTATTACTATTATTAAACGTTACGTTATATTTCAAACTAATATTACTATTATTATTATTAAACGTTACGTTTTATTTCAAACTATTATTACTATTATTATTAAACGTTACGTTATATTTATATATATATAACTAAACTAAACGTACAATATAATATAAAAACCAAAAGTTTTACTATCATTAAATTATCAATTCACGTATTCAAAAACTACTCGCGATTAAAACACTAAGACTACTAAAACTTGTCATATATTATCTAGGTCGTGTGTGGAGCCGTTCCCATTTTGCAAACTGAGTATCGATATTTTTATTCACTAAACCACTAAGGTGAGTTCATAGCCCACTTTTATAAAACTGTTTTCGTGGGGAGATACATGCTTAAAACTCTGAACACAAGTATTTTCTTATATTGTGCCTGAAATTGTTATTGCTTAAGTCCTTTTTTGCCAAAAGCCCCTCATATCATGAACCTTAGTCACCCAGAGAGGTGAACGTAAATAATTATGGACAGATCTATTAGGGATTGACAATCCCCGTTTGGGCGTTGAGAAAACAACCAAACGCACTTTATTTGAAATCTAATAGGTTACTGGCAAGGACCTATCCCGAGGGCCCCTGTTACTATAATCCATCATTTATGATAAGATCTGTTAATCGGCTGAGTGTCATGAGCTTAATGCAATAACAACTGATTTTTAAATTATAATTGTATACCGGTGCAATTATCACTTATAGCTTGTGTTCAACTATTAAACGTAAACCTATGAATATCACTCAACTTTTGTTGATTTTTAGCATGTTTATCTCAGGTCTAAAATGAGCAAGGATGGGACGGAAGAGCACGAAATTCTTACAAAGGCTATAAAATTTTTATTATCATTCGAAAACCTATTTAACAAATTTTAAAACCACTGGGACCTCATTTTGAAAACTCTGATATTTACAAAACTTCGAATGATAAATGTTTTAGAAAATCATTTTCTACTGAAAAACTATGAGCTGTGAAGTAACACCCAAATCTTTATTCCGCTGCAAATATTTTAAAAATTGGGGGTGTTACAGATTGGCATCAGAGCTTTAGTTATAACGAAACATGTCTAATTTGGATCTGAACTATAACCGTTTTTACAAAACAAAACATTTTATAGCCTTACACTCTTCGTGCCTTCCGTGCCTGCAGACTACCTTGCTCAGTACATTACCTGTTAAGATTATTCTGCATATTTAGAAATTGCGCTTACATAATTTTCATTTCATCCGTACTATTATATCTATAACGTAAAAGCTACTTATAAAATACTATTCTCGGTTACTACAGTAACATGTCTCCAAAAACTTTCTTGAACGCCAAAACTACCCTCCGTAATACTAATACCTCACCTATCGATCAAAATTCTCCGAATACCGAAGACCCCTACGTACAAATATCACAACCCCAACTTAATATAGGAATCACTCAGAGATCACTCTCATCGTCACCTATTTGTTCACCCCTACGTCAAAAACTTAGGAGAACTACTGAATCATATGAAGATATGATTGGTGGTCAGGCAACATTCGAAGTTGGACAAAGTTCACGTCAAGAGAGGCCGTGGAAGAATGTTGAGCTAAATTCTCCGTTACCCTACACTTTAGATTCCCCAATACCAGATATCCCAAATACTTTATCCTCACCTAATTCCCCCAACTACAATATAAGCACACCTGATTCAATATGGACTCTTGTTTATCAACAAGCCAACATATTAGAGGCTCACACTGAACAGCTAAAAGGTTTACGACCAACAAAATTTGAATGGTACGACCGTAACCTTGACGCATTGTTCAAAAGAGCGGATGCTGAAAGACAAGCAATATGTGAATTAGGAATAAAGATTAATGAGATAAAGGACAACACCAACCAGGAACTTAGAAGCTTGGATTCCAGGGTCCGTTCTGCAAGAAGAGAACACGGTCATACACATGGTAGAATTGAAGACATTGAAAGAACCCTATGGATGGCTAGAGAGACAGCCAGGAGCCAAGGTCATAAGATTGCCGCATTAGAGAGTATGTTGGCAAACCAAATGAACATGTGTCAGGAACGTTTCTCAAACATGGAAGCAGCACAACTTGAACTTGAGAAAGAGATTAGATATTTACGTCAGAGGCGTAACTAATCTTAAGTTTACAAGTATCCCTGCTGCAACTACTAAACCAGACAGACTTGGTTAGTATTTCATGTAATGTTCAATAAATCTAAACCTTTCAAAATTTGTAATCGAATCATAATATATAATAACCTCCTCTTCCGTCACATCTCTCCGTTATAAATCAATCGTCTCTTTCGTATCAAGCATGCATACTATGAATCCTCATACTTTCATGCAAAAATCTCATCAATTGTTACCTCCCTTGATGAACAAATAACTCCACGTAGATCCATGACATATTAATAAGAGACCTTGTACTAATCATTTTACAAAGACGATCAGTCAAGTTATTAATATTATGGAAATTTCTACAATGCCATTCAAATCTACAGTAAGATTTCTTACAATTGTTAAGATCTCTTAAGCATACTGTAACAAACCCATAACCAAAGGACTGTCTAAAAATAAAAATTTTCAAGAGAGAGCTTGAAAATGGAGAGAAATTTATTTTTATAGACAAACCCGTTTGATCCTTAGTAATCCCATATCAAGAGTTGATTATCTATCTATGATACAACACAGACATATCTTGAAAATAGATTACAATAGGGATTCAATTTAGTCTATCATCAATAAAATAATTAGAATTCATTATTTAAATTATTCTGACATCAGAAGGATTCTAAGTTAAGTTTCATTAATGATTTCAAAAGATGGACAACGTAAACAATACATGTACTCCATCTTCATCAAAGATCACTATGACTACTGAAGATGTCAGGGAGTTAATAAGTAACATCATGTCAGTAGTACTTAAAGGAGTCACCATAGTTTATCCAAAAGGAGAGTCGGATACGTCTGACAAGCAGAACCAGGAAAACTACATGGAATATAGGCCAAACCCCTTTAAGACGCCAGAAGGAATGGCTAACCCTACCATCACCCATAACCAAGGAATTAGGCAAGGAGTTATACCTAATGGAAATAAACAAAAGCGAAAACTCTTAGAAATGAGGAACCTTTAAAGACTTCGATAGTATCAAAGGAATGATGACTAGATTGAAGCAGATGAATAAATTCCTGTTGTAAATAAATAAATCCTAGTTCGACAATTTCCTGAGATTGTATCTCTTCCCCGTATTTTACTTTAAGTTACGATGGATGTAACTTAAGTATAACAACTATCCTTCTACCGTATCGAAAAATCTGCCTTGTAATATTTCCAAAATAATTATAATCTACGTCAATTTCAATTCCTATCCCATTTACCAAATAACAGCAAACTGTTATTTCCTTAGAAATTTCTGACTCATCATCAAAGAATATATATATATATATATATATATATATATATATATATATATATATATATATATATATATATATATATATATATATATATATATATATATATATATATATATATATATATACATAAAATAAATAAATAAATAAATAAAGTTCCTACTTTATTCCTAAAAGAAATTACGTATTATATCATAATAACAAAACGTTGAACACCATCTAAAACAACTTAAAGAAAAGCATAAATACCACTGTGACTGAACCAAACATCACATCATTTAGTCCTCCATTAAACATAGCCTGACCAACTATGTCTAATTTAGGAAGAATCATGTCATGATGGAACAATCATAATGTCAAATTTCTAAATAACAATCTTCATTTAAAAGCAACAGATAAAGATAAACTGAACTATTCATAAATATTACAAACTACAATAAATACCTATCTTATTCCTTCATCATTATGACGACAAACCAACAAAAGTACAAATAGGAAAACTCTAATAATTCACAAAGACTCATAGGAAACTCTAATAACGAAAAGTTTATCCGAATCCATGGAAATTAATAAATAAACAAATAATTAGCATCGGAAGTGCTAACATCACAATAATTACAATATAAACCATATAATCTTCAATAAGGCTGATCCGACATAAACAATAAGGATTTCCATCAACAGTACCATAGCAAGGACCACCATAGGATGGATTACTCTGATTATTTTAAAAGATAAGTATAAGTACACCCTTAGAAACAATAGCAAGGCTAGTTTTTAAACATAAGGACAAATAATTCTTATTTCACATTTATTTGAGGATTACATAGAAACATAACAAGGATACATTTTAAACAACCCTAGCTCAAGACTAGTGCCTCCATGTCTTATCAACAGCATATGATAGAACCGTGAGTGGTATTAGGAACCCCAAAATCCCGACCAAAACTCCATAATCTTCATCCATAACAAAAGTCAAATAGGTGATGGTAACAACGATATATACCATTGCGATAATAGTAATTAGGCTCGGCATTTTTCGGAAGTATTTAATGAGAGAAAAGGGTTAAGAATACGAAATGTGAAATGATAGGAAAATGGTTGATGGAAGAAATGGAAATTTGAAAGGGGCATATGTAGGAAGAAAACTAGCCATTAGTCACTATTTCGGACCGTTAGGATTTACTATTCCCAACCGTTGGACACGGTACACCTAGCCGTTATTTTACTATTCAAAACCATTACCTTCAATATTCACAACCCTTAAATACACCAGTTACTAGATCCTGTCTAGCACAAATAAGTCTAAATAAACCGCGTCTCCTAAATCTTAATAATAAAAATCTCTCGACAACCCTCTGACCGAAATTTCCCTAATACAGAAATTTTGTTAAACTTGAATTCCGGGACGGAATTCAGAATGAGGGGTAGGTACTATAAACTCCCGTAAATTTCCGTATAAATAGTAAAAGTAAATCAAAGACAAATATATCATTACGTAAATTATTAACGTTTTTACCAATAACAAAATTTTTTTTCTATATATATTTTTATATGCTATGTTACTTAAAAATCACTACGATATTCATGATCTCATTTTGCTTGGAACGATGCTCACACGTGTACCACTATAGTCTAAAATCGCGAGAATATTAAAATTTTCTTTTATTCGTTACGAACCTGCATTTTCGAGACATTTTTCAAATGTACTATTCATCGGTTACTATTCACCAAACACTATTCATCATTTCACTATTCATCATTTTTAAAGTCGGTTAGTGATACTGAGATGTTTTTCAAAAGTTTTACTATTCACAAAACAATATTCACTCTCGGACTCACGTAAACGTTTCATTAAATATTTACTAAACATTTCACTAATCACAAGTTAATTATTTTCACTAATCCTAATTATAATTACACCAAACCGGGCCCTTAATTTCATTCTAAGCCCAACACCAATTCTTGACCTGTTACTATTCATGGCCCAATCCTTTTAAGGCCCATTTTCTTTCTTTTGTTTTTCAAACCACTCGACTAGGACAAGTAAGAAACGAGCCTCGTACGTTCAAATCCTACACACGACACCCCTATATTTTACACATACTCGTTCCTCCCCTGGCCAACACTTAGAGTGTCGATTTTTAGTTTCTCACATCGAGTCTAGATACATTTTTACAAGGCAAAGTATTTGTCCAAAAACAATTTCATACGTTTTGCAACTAATCCAAAACTAAACCGTTTTGAACCCCGTTTGTTTCTATTAAGTCCTAAAACCATTTCTAAACTCAATCTCATGTCTAAATATTACCTTGATTAATCATCTCCAGTTCTAAGCCAAGATTACAAATCGGTTACCAAATAAATAGAGTAGTCGACATATGTTTTAAAAACAAAATGTACCTCCCTTTTTCATGCTCACACACTTCCATATTATATTCACTAGGCAAAGTACCATAACCTTTTAAAATGTATTTCACAAGTACGGGTTCATTTCAAAGTTTCAATGTCCACGTTTTCTTTGAGTTTTGAGGATGTCGACACATAAGAAACCGAAAAGCTTGAGTGACATGTTTACTCTTACACCTTAGGACTTTTGCATACAAGTAAGCATCACATCTCATTAAATGTTAGTCACTAGAACACTTCAAGTTTCATATATAAGTAGCCATGCATGCAAGCTTTCGTTTTTCATTTCCATGCAAAACTAAAAATTCACCAAAAACCTTTAAGTCTTTAGTTTAGCCTTGGGTTGAAGCAATTGGGTAGGAGTTCAAGGGATTCGTGTGGGTTTAGGAGGAACAAGTTATTGTTTGTGAACCTTGGTTGAGTCGACACACACACTACACTCTCGTACTCTCTTCTTCTCGACTCTACGTCTCATTTTACCCCACCATTTTGGTCTAGTAAGTCTCACACAACTTTTTCCATTTTATATTTAAAACGTACATTTGCATTATTTTTATACGCGACACACACAAATACACCTCATACTCGAAAACTAAATATACAACACATATATATTTTACGTTCGTCTATATATTTCACACCTTAACAAATAAACTATGTAAAGTTTTGAAACTAAAAAGCTACGTACAAACCATTTTGGAATACATTCCTAGCGTACCACAACAAGTATGAAAAACTCTAAAATTTTTCTAAGTCTTTTCTTTTATAAAAACCCGTCCTATGCTAGCCCAAAACGCACGTATATCTTTAATATTTACTTAACGAGCATGCCATTTTATTTTACAAACTAATAGACCTTATGACAAACAATCATTTTTGTATAGAAACTTTGTAATAAAAATCGTGTCTTGAACCTATAGAAAGCACAAAGCAAATCGACTTGGAAATTAGTTGTGAAAACTCATTAGTATCGATTGGGCCTTAAGGCCCAATCATTTCAAAATAAGCCGATCAAATAAGCTACGGTAATAAGCAGTTTGGTAACTTTTTCATAGTCCTAACCTTAACCCAAAACAAAGCCCAAAACCCTCGTAGGCCCATTGGATCTAAAAACACTAACGGGCCTTAGTTTTTCGTAAAAAGCCCATAAGCTATCAAATAAGCTTTTAGAACTAATAAGCTGTTAGAATAAGTTAAATAAGCTATTTTGAAACTATTTAAGAAATGAAAACATTAAGTTTTGAAAATTGTGAATTTTGGACTAGATTTGCAAATTTTACAAAATTTGGGTTAAAAGTGTCAATTTTTCAAAGTTGTGGTATAAACTGTCATTTCGAAAACTTAAGGATGAAAACTGAATTTTTGAAACGTTAGGGTGAAAAGTGTAAGAAATATAAAGTTTTGGACGTAAAATGTAAATATATTTTATTTTGGACTAACGGTGTAACGCTAACGCCGTTAGGGCAAAAAGTGTAAATTTTTGGAAAAGACAAGGGTCGTATATAAAAATTAACATTTTATTTTTATTTTCCATTTTTACGATTTCACGTCACGACGTTACGTTTTATTTCAAACTATTATTACTATTATTAAACGTTACGTTATATTTCAAACTAATATTACTATTATTATTATTAAACATTACGTTTTATTTCAAACTATTATTACTATTATTATTATTAAACGTTACGTTATATTTATATATATATAACTAAACTAAACGTGCAATATAATATAAAAACCAAAAGTTTTACTATCATTAAATTAACAATTCACGTATTAAAAAACTACTCGCGATTAAAACACTAAGACTATCAAACACTAAAACTTGCCATATATTATCTAGGTCGTGTGTGGAGCCGTTCCCATTTTGCAAACTGAGTATCGATATTTTTATTCACTAAACCACTAAGGTGAGTTCATAGCCCACTTTTATAAAACTGTTTTCGTTGGGAGATATATGCTTAAAACTCTGAACACAAGTATTTTCTTATACTATGCCTGAAATTATTATTGCTTAAGTCCCTTTTTGCCAAAAGCCCCTCATATCATGAACCTTAGTCACCCAAAGAGGTGAACGTAAATAATTGTGGATAGATCTATTAGGGATTGACAATCCCCGTTTGGGCGTTGAGAAAACAATCAAACGCACTTTATTTGAAATTTAATAGGTTACTGGCAAGAACCTATCTCGAGGGCCCCTGTTACTATAATCCATCATTTATGATGAGATCTGTTAATCGGCTGAGTGTCATGAGCTTAATGCAATAACAACTGATTTTTAAATTATAATTGTATACCGGTGCAATTATCACTTATAGCTTGTGTTCAACTATTAAACGTAAACCTATGAATATCACTCAACTTTTGTTGATTTTTAGCATGTTTATCTCAGGTCTAAAATGAGCAAGGATGGGACGGAAGAGCACGAAATTCTTACAAAGGCTATAAAATTTTTATTATCATTCGAAAACCTATTTAACAAATTTTAACACCACTGAAACCTCATTTTGAAAACTCTGATATTTACAAAACTTCGAATGATAAATGTTTTAGAAAATCATTTTCTACTGAAAAACTATGAGTTGTGAATTAACACCCAAATCTTTATTTCGCTGCAAATATTTTAAAAATTGGAGGTGTTACAGCTCAGTAGTTTACACGATAAATATCATCATCTTTTCACCAATACCACTTCAGAGACCAACACAAACTGAACTTCGGGACAAAGTTCCTGTTAAAGGGGAAGACTGTCACAACTCGTAATTTCAGGTCATTTTTCAAACGTCGAAATTTCATTATTTATCACGGAAAGTTACTATTCATCTGTTACTATTCAACATTTACTATTCATCGACCACTATTCATCATTTTCGGAGTTAGTTTGAGATTCCGAGAAGCGTTCAAAAATTTTACTATTCATATGACACTATTCATTCCTGGAAGCAGTGTAGCAAAAATCGGCTGAGGCGGCCGATTAATCGGCGATTAATCGGCCTCGGCCTTGGAACTTGGAGGAAATTCCAAGGTAATCGGCCGAGGCGGCCGATTAATCGGGAAAAAATCGCAACTCGGCCCCCGACCGCCTCGGGACTGATTCACGATTTTTGCAACATTGCCTGGAAGGTAATCACTATTAACGATTGTCGTTCATCATTTCGTAAATCTACTTTACGGGTATTCAAATTCGCGTAAACAGTTAGGTTTAGCTGTGAATTTATGCATCATCGGTAGGGAGACGTCATATAGACTAGAATAGTCTACATATCATCAGTAACGTCACCAGCACTTTAGATCATGCACGGATATGCATTATTTCCATTTACGTATGATTAATTTGTAATTAACGTTACCACTCAGTTTTTGCTACTAACATATACCCGATACTTCCGTCTACGATCCTAATATATTTTTATACTCATTATAATAATATAAATTTTATATTATTAGTTTACCCGGTGTTTTGAAACCATTTGCTATATTTTCCGGTAAACGACTATAATTACGTCGAATCACGATATTGCAACTCGACAATTATTTTAATACCCGATTCTTATCAGGAATGAAATTTCATAATTTTTACAACTTCGTCATATTTTATTTCAACACGACACAATTTATTTTTGGTTAACTCGGTACCCGGTAACACCTAAACTACACAATAACCAACTAAATCTACACAAAAGTCTTCATTTTACTTACACACTCATCCTTTTCTTACTAAAACCCACCCTCCCCACCTTGATTTATGGATCTTGTCCCATAAATATCTACATACACTTACATATTATTTTTTTCTCTCATTATTACAATATACACTTCAAGTAAACAAGCTAAAAAGCTCTCATCTTTTCCTTCTCTCTACAAAATTCAGCCAACAATAGATCAAGAAGAAGAAATGATTTTTTTTCACGATTCAAGTGTTTATCAAGCCTTAGTATTGATCTAGTTAGGATTTTGAAATAAAAATCCCTATGTTATTTACATATTTTCATCCAAATCACCTCAAATCTTCAAGTAAACTTTTTAATCTTTTCATACTTTCATTTGATGTATTATCAAGTCATAGTAGTAGATCATGCAAATATATATGTTATATATACCACTTTATACAATAATACTCTTTAATCTTAGATCTATAATTTTTATTAGTAACTTCAAGAGATCCACCAAGATTGGTGATGTTTAGGAACCTATGACACCCCAAGAAGGTGTATGGTAAGATTAGACTAGATTTGTGGTGATTGAAAGTGTTTTGGTTGAAGTTGAAACTAGTTTGGAACACTAGAAATGATTTTTGAAACTATATATATACCTACTGTCCTTATTTTGAAAACGTGGGAAAATCAGTAGATGGTGGGTAATTTTTGTCCAAAAATTTAGAAAATACTTTCAAAAACGAAGCCGTGGGCGAAAGAACGGATTAAAACGAGTTTATAACGAAGGAGATATGATTTTTGCAAGTTTAACGACGAAAACTATTTTCTGAAAATGTACTTGCTGTTGGACGGATTTCGAAGGACAAAAAGAGGAGTTAGACGTAATCTATAGGAGCCGACCTACTGAAAATATATTAGTATATATTAATACGATTCTGGGGATATAAAGAACGTAGAAAACGAGCTTATAACGACCAAGATATACATGTTTGAAACCCGACAAAACTTATAATAAATTGACAGCTTTTGGTAATAAAAGTTGCTAAGTGTTGAAAACTATATTTTCAAGTAACGACATTGAAAGCAATATTTCTTAACCGCCGAGACCCGTATGGTCAAAAGTTAAATGACATAACTTCTAGACATTGTTGCAAGGTTTTCAAAAACGCCGAGTTTCATCACTAACACTTAACGTACGATATTTTGTGACTAGTTTTACGAAGCCATTTAGGCATATTTTCAAGTTATTAAAAGTGTCATTTTACAACGAAAACATTATATTTACCGATAAAACACCAAACGAGGATCGTGGAGTACCGTTTCAACGTATTTACATGGAAAGTGGTTATTAACTTAACGAGACGTCAAAAATGTATTTTTCGACGATAAACGTTATTTTCAAGTTTCATGAGTGGTATCGATAACATACGTATTTGCATGTGTAGCATCATTTCATTTCTTACATTAGACCATATCATTCATATTAGGTTGCGGTTAGAGATCGTGCCTCATTTCAGTGTATCCACTTTTGTCATCGTAGCCATCGCACCAGGTGAGTCATAGCCCCTACTCTTTTAATTGTTTTGTAAACTCTTTGGAGGAGAATACATGCTCGTTTTACTTAAACGCATTACTCGCTTTACATGGTTGATTACTCAAATACTTTTAGCTTTACCTAAATATATGTTTGATCACCTGCATTTCATGGGTATGTCTGATTACCTGTATTTCATGGATATGTTTGATTACCTGTATTTCTTTGGTATGTTTGATTACCTGCATTTCATGGGATTTGTCATCCTTGTTTATATGACCTCATGGTCACCAATTGTTCATATATTTCAAATGTAATATTGTGGTTTCCCCACTTGGCTGTGATGTCAAACGTAATATTGTGGTTTCCCCACTTGGCTGTGATGTCAAACGTAATATTGTGGTTTCCCCACTTGGCTGTGATGTCAAACGTAATATTGTTGTTTTCCCTACTCGACTGATTTATCTATCTGGCGACATTGTCAGGATTGTCAAAAATGTTTATCTGGCGACATTGTCAGATTTATTTTATATGACCTCATTGTCATCATTGTTTATCTGACGACATTGTCAGACTTGTTTATATGGCCTCATTGCCAATGATTGTTTATATAGCGGTATTGCTACACTATTCTTTGAATTCAGATACAAGTATTACTTTTGTTCACGTAAACCATGTCATATTTGGCAGTGGGTTGTAAACACACAGGTTACAAGTCTTTTATGGCGGGACTTGGAACTGAGTGGATTTACGATGCCTTTGCTGGGAAATCTTCATTCATATGCATTACATTCTTTTTCACAAGACTCTATAAACTCACCAACCTCGTGTTGACACTTTAGCATGTATTTTCAGGTTTTGAGTTATGGCACACTACTGGAGGTTTTGGCAGTGCATGGCATGGTCATAGAAGACTCTGATATTCATATGGGGACCGTTTTTAACTATTTTAAGGGCCTACTTCCGCACTACTTTTAACGATGTAAATTCAATACTTTTGGTTAAACGGTTTTATTCTAAATGATTATAGTGAAAACCATTTTTGTACTTGTGTTGAGATACCAATTGAGTTACACCCCAGCTACTTGTATGCTTCCGCTGGACCCGATTCTGGGGGTGTGACAAAATTACTATATTTGATTTTCGTACACAACTTTAATTTTCTTTTACCTTGAGTCTGAACTTGGAATTTGTTTAATTGATTTGAAATTATTATGTAAACTTATGAAATGTGATTGCCCTAATCATATGTAATTGTCTGTACTCTGTTATGAAAAGGTTATACAAGATATGAAAATCACGAATTAGTGATCAAGTAGTGAAACTAATAATTACTATTGAAAAATCTAGTTTAACAAAATCATAAGAAATCATTGATATTAAATTTGTACATGTTACATAAACATGTTTTAGGCTTGTTTTTCATTGTACAAGGATTCGAATGGTTATTATCCCCTTGGATGGTTATTTTTTCACATTAAAGAGTAAATTGTTTCATGAGTCATGCATGGTTTAAGAGTGACTAGGCTTCCCCATGTTTAATGTACAATTAATTTGTGATTCAGCATGTTCAATGTTGTTTCAAGATTTCTTCTTGAAAGTTGAATTGGAAGCTAGGTGAAGTTTCCAATATATTGCAAGGACAATTAAAAAAAATGTTTGTAAACTTGCAAGTGACTGCATGTAGATTATGGTCTGAATTACAACAGTACCTTTTGTTCACTATGTTATTGGCGTTAAATCGATGCAATTTGTTTTCTAAAAACCCCACTTGATCACATGGATATATAATAGAGCAAACATGGGCAAATGTGGAAATAATTCAATGGGCTGGCACTCGCAAATGAATATTTTTCGATTATTTTCTAAAGACCATTTCCAGTCTCTTATCTCTTTGCCTTACCTATAAAAACTAGCATTCGCAAAAACATAAACCATCAAAATTATATCTTAATCTCGATTTCTATCTGTCTCAAATCAATAATGGGGTAGTCTAGATATTCAAATTCTAATGCTTTAGCGGTTGCTCATACATGTATGTATTTTTAGTGGAATGGTTTACGAGATTTAAAAATGGTGATGGTGTTAATTTTAGAGAGAGAAGCAGAAAGTTAGAGAAAGAAGCAGGAAAAAGAGATAAAGATAGGGTGGTGGTAGTGATGGTATAACTTTTTGATTAAATACACCGTTCGTCCCTAAGGTTGTACCACCAAAAAATTAACCAAAATGATGAAATGACCATTTTACCCTTATGTGCAAGGCACATGGGGGGAAATAACAGGCGTTGACTAAAGGAAAATGGGTCAAGGGATGCAATTGGCCTCAAAAACCCAACTTTTGGACGCATGGCGACGATTTTGCAAGCTTAGGGGGCATGACGATGTTTTTGGACAAGTTTAGGGACCAACGGTGTATTTTTGTCTTTCTTTTGGCAAAACTAGATACATCTAATAACTATTAGGCTGTGTTTGGTTTACCGAATTTGTTGTAATTGGGCAAAATTGGAATCTTAATTATAATTCCCTAGGATGTTTGGTTTCATTTTGGATGGATTTGTAATCTTTTCATATAACTAGATGAGCACCCGTGCATAGCAACGGTATTTTATGGCGGCAGATAGTTTTAGACTAAATTTAGGTCTTTTTAAACACTTCGTAATCATAATTTAGGTCAATATTTCTATGAAGCATTCATAATATTTTGTGTCTATAATGTATAATAATTTGTGTATTTGTATAATATTATAAAAACTATTAAGAAATAACATTGAAGTAGGATCTTACGATCTCGATCCGATCTTACGATCACGATCTTGCAAAGAAAAAAACAACCCTGAGTAGGATCCCGATCTTGAAAACCTTGGTTTTAGTGATAAAAAAGCTTGTGGGTTATAAATGAAAAAGAATAAAAGTTTGAGGATTTGGGGATTAAACATAATGTTTTGAAACCCGGTTCGACCCAGGTGGTTCAACCGGTCGAACCGTTCCAGTCGAAAAAATGGGTCAATTTAAACCGGGTCAACCCGTCGGGTTGAGTCAAAAAACGGGTCAAACTAAACTATGTCAACCGTCGGGTTTGAATCCTCCCGGGTCAACCCGGTGTTCGATATGTATTAATAGTGTGTTAATAAGTCAACTAATTAGCCATTGCATTATTTATCCCATTGCCTTAAAATAGTTTCCATTTAAAACATATGCTTGATGAGGCGAAAAGTGTACCGTTTTTAAGGGGTCATTTAAGCCCGAATTCGAGATTATTTGATCAATTATTACCCTAAATTGTTCCTTTTGTCATTTTAGGTACTTTTGAGGAGAAATCTGGAAAAGGAAGCATTTTGGACGTTTTTGGAGCATAAAAGTGAAGAAAACGGCAAAGTCTCAAAATTCCTTGCTAGAACAGTACTTGACGACGTCAAGAGTTTACATGTGATGGCGTCAAGAATGGCAAAAGAGGTGGAAGTGGAAAATACATGTGACGATCCAGAATGTTTTTAGGCTTATTGGCCTGACGGCGTCACCAAGGCCGTCAGGGTCCAAATACACGTGACGGCCCAGAGTATTTTTCTACATGACGGCGTTAGAAGTGGATCTAGGCAATACGAATTTCATCATGGCGGCGAGTTGACGGCGTCAGAGGTTAATACATGGAGCCGTCAGGATGCATAGTCTATATATATTTTTCCAAATTTTCATTGTAAGTGTGCAACTTTGAGGGAATAAAACCCTAGACGAATTTGCCAGCTATTTGAAGGGTTTCAACCCTTTGTTTTCCATGTTCAATTGAAGATAAGTACTTATTCAAATCATTCAATATGTCTATGTGTTGTTTGATTATATCTTACGCTTGTCGTCTCTTGAACATGCTAGGCTAGGTTTTTATTGTGTTTGCTTAGATGTAGTGAAACCTAGATGTTGGATTATGGGTTGATTGTTTGTTTATAATTGTTACGGATGATTGTATTCGATGTTAGGCTTAAGAAAACTAACAGACTTCCATTGGTAACTTGCTTGAACGTCTTAAGAAACATGATCGGAGGTGTACTACGATTTTTGGTTGTATTTAATGCGTAAGAGAATTCTAGTGATCCCATGTTAGGAGCTTCTAACGGCTCGACATAAGAGTGAAGTAGGATCTTATAGAGTTAGGGAATATTGTACACAGCCCTACGACTGGTATTAAGGAATATAACCCGTCATCCATGCAATTGTAACAAGCTAATCAACCGGTAAAAGATATCTAGGGAGTAATGAATTCTAAGTAAACACAACTTTTCTCATTATTGTTTCCACCACATTAGTAAATTAGTTTTATTTTCATTTCTTTTATTTTATTTTAATTGCAATGTTAGTTAATTGGGTTAGTTGGCTAGCAACTAATTCCGCCCACTCCTTCAAAACCCGAGATTTTACTTGCTTTCCATAAAATATAAAAATACAAAAAGAATCATCCCTTACCTCTAAACCTAGTTTAGTAGGCTTTCTAATCCTAGCGACACTATTCCTGAATTGAACGATCAATCCCCCGGTACTTGTCACTATACTATACTACAACGATCAGGTAAAAAATTCCCACGTATCAAGTTTTTGGCGCCGCAGCCCGGGGAATAGTTATCGTCTAGGTTAGAATTTCTTTTTATCAGGTCTACTTGCTAAATTCCTTTCTAGTAAGATTTTTATTTTTATTTTTAGGTTTTCTTTAGTCTATCTTTTTTTTCGTGCCTTTGTTAGTAAATTAAATTCATTGACTATTCCGTTGGCCATTGTGGAAAACGCGAATCCACCCCTTTCCCCTAGTGAAGTGGCTTTGTTGCGTGAACAGATTGAGAATGAGATTAGGGAACTTAGGGAGCTTAATAGGTTAATTAATGTTGAGCTCAATCATGCATTTAGTGACCTAGCAACCGCCTTGTATTCAAATAAGGACCTAGGATCTAATAATTTTGAAGTTGTTGTTGAGGAACTTGAGGAAGGGGAGATAGATCCGAAACCGGATGATTACTTCAATCTATATCCCACTAAGGAGGAGACTGTGTACTATAATAATCTTGTTGATAATCATCAACCTCCTTTTACTAGAATTGACCCTAAGATAAAGAGAGGCGATCCTAAGAACGTTAAGATACCATGTATGATTGGGTATAAGCACATTGACAATGCTTACATTGATTTTGAATCCCCAATCAACATTATGTCCTCAAGTGTTTATAATGATATAGTGAAAACAAGACTTGGACCTAGAAAAGATCCCAAATAACCCGGTGGAGTTTGTAACTTTGTCGGGAGAATTAAAGGTCTACATGTCTTTGTTAGGAACTTTACTTATATCATTGACTTTATGGTTGTTGAAGACTTAGCTAGTGTTATTGATTGTCGCTTATCCCATGTTGTATTAAGTAAGCCATTTTTTGAAGAATCCAAGTTAGAATATGATGGGATAGAGGGGACGATCCGATTTACTAGTGAAATTGATAGGATCACATATAGGATGCCTAATAGAATGAAGAAATTTCATTTTGTGCCTCGATTTGATATCGATAACATTGGTGCTTTTGAGGACATCAATGAAGAGGATAAGAAAAAGGGCATGGATTATGTATGGGAGAAGAAGAGCCTTTTCTATAAGGATTGCTTAACTCTAGGGCCAAAATATAAAGTTGATAGGGAATTTGCCAATAAGATTATAGGAGCAATTGAGAAAAAGGTGGTTGGTCTCTATAAAGAACATTTACAATCGGGTCCGGAATACAAAACTAAGATTGGAGATGACCTAGAGAATGAGACCAATGATGAGGTCACGTAATAGCCCATGACCTTGAGTCTAGCTACAAGACTCGTAAATAAAGAAAAGCGCTTCTTGGGAGGCAACCCATGTTTTGTGTGTTTTTATTTGCTTGATGTTATTTGTTTCCGTATGCATGTTTTATTTTTGTTGTTGGTAGATCATGTTTCAAACTAAATTGTGAAAATGCTTTATTTTGTTGTTTAACTTCGTCTTAACTTCATATAAAGGTATTTTGCAAAAGCTAAGTGTAAGGGGAAACCCCAAATTTGTTTCTAAGAACGAAAATGATCACGATTCGCCACAATATTAAATGAGCATGTATATTAGTAATTGTTAGAGTCAAATGCTTGTATCTAGTCATAATGATGTTTTGCAGGATTTTCCAGGAAATAGGACATAAGTTTTTCCAGAAATTTTATGGAAACTTAACATAAAGATTTCTGCAGATCACTTATGACGGCGTCAGGGTTTAACACCTGACGACGTCACGTGTAAAATTCTTGAAATTCTGCGAGTTTTGTTTTTCTAACGGAGTCTTAAAAGTTTTTGTTGATTCTTTAGTTTTATAAACTCCAGGAAATCTGCAAACATTTATTCCACAAGCATTATATCTTAAATTGCTTTCTAGGATTTTTTAGTATATATAGATTGTCGCCGATTTTACGCAAGGTTGCCTTGATTGTTTTGTCAGGTTTAACAGGTTATATATGACAAGAAGATGATTTATATTTCTGGAAGGGAAGCTTTGAACGTTCATTTTCTTGGAGGAAGATCTAACCTTGTTGACACACTATCCACACCGAACGAATCAGGGGAGTATTTGTTTTCATTCTTTTACCTATTTTACTTTTACATTCTTTAATTGAACATTGGGGACAATGTTCATCCTAAGTGTAAGGGGAGGGTAAATGATGATACCTTATAGGATACCATTGTACTTGAGTTTGTTTGTTTGATGGTAGGTGTGTAATAAAACTAAGAGAAATAATCGTTAGTGTAATTTTAGCGCCAAATTTAAAATTTTTTACAACATTTAGGAGTGAAACTTTAGCCTTAGCAAGCGTCTCATGGATAGGAGTTGTATGACTAGCACAAAACCGTACCATTCAGAAAAATTTTCCACCCAAATATGTGAGGTTCGCCTTTAGATTTGATAGGAAAAGCATTTATTATTAGTGCTTATGAGTGTACCGGTAGCATTTAGATTCTAGAACTTGCATTAGTGATGCATCCCGAGACCGCTAGTGAGACTACATTCGTGTAGTAGGATTTACTACATGATAAGAGGCATTAGGATCACCCTTGTGTTAAACCCGTATCATAATTACTTGACCATTTAAGTCTATTACATGACTAGTAAAGTCAATTAATTTTTCCCACACCTTAGCGTTGTACTCATTTTTAGTACACGATATCCCTAGTACACCCCTCCGAGCCTATCTTTTCGTTTCTAACTTTAAGCATTTTACTTAAAGGAAGAATTTGTTACAACCCACCCAAATGTGCAACCAAATCGCCTTAGCCTTCCGTGTATGCACTCATCTTTAGTGCATTATTGTTATTTGTTTAAACCCTTAGTTAATTATCTAATTGATTACATGGTTGCTAAGTTGAGTCATATCTTGTACATATTGTTTTGGGATGATTGGGACTCATGGGTAAAGTACTAGTGTTTTGGAGTAATGGGGAAGAACATCATATATTACCCCCATATGTGCGTTAATCTTAAAAAGTACTCCAAGTGTTTTGATTATCTTGATTCGAGTCATTAGAGTAGTTTATTGTAAAGTATGTAAAAATTCAAGTGTAAGGGGAATGTACATTCCCTATGATGTATTATTTTGGATGGTAGGGCAAGAGTGTATGCACACACAAAAAATAAATAAAAAAATAAAAAATAAAAAAAGAGAAAAACATATGGACTACCATCCCGTTTCATGTTTCTATCGTCCCATTGAAAATAGAAACATTCACGAGGGTAGAATTGTCGATCCATCCTATTATGAATCCGATCAAATCGAACGGATGTTCACCAATATCCGTCTTGATTGTCTTTTCAAAATCAACGAACCAATCATTCCTCGCTTTGTCCTCGACTTCTATAGCCAAGTGACGGTGCAAACCGATCCCTATGGCCATCTCCTCATTTCTTTCATGATCCAACATCAATTCATCACTCTTACTCTTGCTCAGTTTGGACAAATCCTCAGAATCCCATACAACGGCCAAGCTGTATACTCTAATGAATGGGATCTTTCCTCACTTGAACGAAATCATCCTCAGGATGGTCCATACTATTATGAGATTCCAAGTCCTGAAGACATTCGTCGACTGCTTGAACTAGAACGTGGTACGACTAGTCGCAAAATCAAGTCGAAGAATGTCGATATTCATGAAAATCAAATTCTTCTTAAAGAGCTAAGCCCCGACATGAAAAATTGGGAAGAACTCATTCGCGAGAATGCGTTTGGTACCGGCAGTCACCGTGATCATCTCATGGCTAGCATCGCCCACATGTTGTATTGTGTAGTTGCTGAAGAAAACTACAATCTGGCTTATCTCTTTGTCCATCGAATCATGACCGCCAAAAACACTCCTAATGCCAATCTTCCTTATGGTATGTTCCTCACTCGACTTTATCGTCATATCATGGAACAATACCCAGATCTTTGAAATGATTTCTATGTGCATGTTTATCCCACTTTGAACCAACTCACTCTTGTTCGTACTCGTCGATCTCGAAGTGACAAAGGAAAATCTCGTGGTCCTTTGTTTTCTATGCCTCGTGGTTCAACATCTCATCGAGGTAATGATGATGAGGAGGAGGAAAACACCTCACGTATTAGTACCCCATCTCCCACTACCTTTGTTGATGATCTCCCTAATCTTGATTATACCGAATATCAAATTCCTCTTCCTCATGAACGTACCGATGAACTCCTCTTCACCCGTCAAACGTCCTTAATAAACGGAACTCAGGAAATGCATGAAGAAGTTAGAGGAGGATTCAAGTCCGTAGGAAAGATGTTCAGGAAGATGATGAGCAAGAAGAAGAAGTAGAGTTGTTGATGTGAAGCTACTTAATAATATTATTGAACTATTAGACATTTGTATGTTTTATTATTTGTCCGATTTATTCGGAAATACTTGTGTTCCTTCATGTTTGTTTCTTGAATGTTGCTTAGGTTTTAACTATTATCATGCTAGGACCTTGATTATAACTTAATGCTACTATTATGCTTCTTTTAATTTGGCTTATAATATATTAGTGTGCATGCATGACTTATTATTTTATGCTTATATTTTATCATTCCTAGAGTATATGCTTCAAATAGAGCTTGCTGGAAACACACATTTGAAAACCAACCCATTTCTGCAAATTTTTGATTTCTGGTCGCCTGGGAAAACACCAAATGGGCGGCCCCCTTAATTTTCCTAGGCGGTCCCCTTAATTATTAAGGGGGTCGGCCTACAATTAAGGGGACCGGCCATCTGGAATTGGGTTTATTGTTTTTTTTTGCATCTTGTGACCTCTTTCTCTAGTATCAGCTACAATTTCTCCTTATAACCCAACTGATTTTAGAATCTCCTTAAACCATTTCAAAAACTTACCTAAATCAACCATTTTCATATTATAAATTCCCTCCAAATAAACAATCTTCATCTCATTATTCATCATCTCTTTCAACCTAAACCATCATGTCTTCACCAAGCACCTCCATCTCTAAGGCCTCAAAGAAACAAAAGATTGTTATCATCCCTCCAAAACAACTCTTCATTGACTTAACTAATGAAGACAACACAACCCCATCACCTCCACCTAAATGCTCATCCCCAAGTGCACCAAATGCACCATCCAAAACACCTTCCACTCATGGAACTTCCTCATCTTCCATACCTTCAACTTCATCAATCAATGACTACATAAACTCACACTTGTCATCACCACAAAGCATTATCACCACATCCTACACAAGAACCTCTTTCCACCCGACTTACCATCTCACTTTCACCAATAACACCCCTTGATGCTCATGTCTCATCTCCACCAATTACACCATCATTCTTTGTCAATCCCGTACCTTGGAGCTTACTTGAAGCTCATGGTGATACTTGCCTTTGTTGCATCCACAACCGAATATATGTTTTCATATATTGAACACTTGCTGACCAACCCACCACCACCACCACCACCTCCACCATCCTCACCTATTATTCCACCACCACAATCTTCACCCATTTCTCCACCATCACCATCATGCTCTCCAAATTAAGCATATGCTATGCTTAATAAATAAAACTCTTACCACCCTTTTGTTTGCAAGCTCTATGAAGCCCATGTACTCTTTGCATGATGGAGTACTATTCTAGTTGTTGTCTTTTCTAGTTGTTATTCTCATTGTAATCTCTCTTGATGTTACATGTATTGTTGTGTTTTTACACAACTTTCGCTTTAATATGAATGCTTCTATTTAATGATGCTTGTTTATATTGTTGTCATTTTATATATGATTGCATGTATATACTTGTGCTTCTAATATTTTTGTTTTGCAAGCATTCCGTAGCTTGTCTCCTTGGTGCCCCCGAACGAGGGGGAGTACACATCAAGGGGGAGTTCTCGTCCCGTCAATATTTCACGATTGAAACTTGTCAGAAAAACCTTTTTGATTCTACAAAAAGGGGGAGAAGTAAATATACACTAAAATACTTGTCTAAAAACTAATTTTTGATTTAATGAGTTTAAGTTTTGTAATGATCAAAAAGGGGGAGATAGTTGATATAAATAATGTTTAAAAACGTTATTAATATTTTTCAATAACTCTACGTTTTGATAATCACAAAATATAAACTAAATTAAGTCAAGATTATGACGTAAACAAGTATTTAGTGACAAATATTTACTTCTACAACTAATATCACTTAAGGTATAAATAAACTACGTATCTTATGCATTACATGATCAAAGAAAGCATTTTCTTAACACAAAACATTTAATAAAATGACATTAACATTTTATATGTTTTAGTAAATCATTCTTGGCAGTGTTTTATTAAACCACAAAGATATGATTTCAAATTTCCAACCAAAAAGGGCAAAATCTCTCCAGAAAAACCTTCCCCACAAAAAGACAAACACACCCAACGTTCTGGAGGGGGCGACCCCCTTAATTCCTGGGCGCCCCCTTAATAATTAAGGAGACCGGCACGCTCCATAACAATATTTTTAAGCCCTATAAATAATGGTTCATTTCACAAATTTTCCTTACCTTTTTGCACTCAAAACTTTCTGATCTCATATCCATTTCTATCCCAAAAACCTTTGATCATATAATTCATAAGTCTTTGTTTCCAAGTGATCCAAAGCTTCATCCACACAAGTGTAAAAAGAAGAACACTCCTTCAACATCCATACAATTGTAGTAGTGTTGTGATTAGTTAGTATCATCTTGTAGTAGTGCTAGATATTTGTAAAGTGTTGTGTGATTTAGTTGATTGTAGATATTAGGTGTGTTGTAAAGTAGTGTAGAAGTTGTGCATAGAAGAAGGTGTGAAGTAGACGTGAAGAAGAAGTTGTGGAGCTATCGTGAAGAAGTTGTGAAGTCGTGAAGAAGTTGTGAGATTAGTTCTAGCTACGATTAGAACTCGACATTTAGCTTAGTGTTGTTAATCGGTGTAAGCCAAGGTGTGTAAGGTTTCTCCGCCATAAGGAGTTTGTTGACATAGTGAAGAAAACTCTCGAGTGTGGTACTCGGGGAGTGGAGTAGGGCAAGGAAGGTGTCCTTGTAGCCGAACCACTATAAATTCGCGTGTTGTGGTTTGATCTTTCTATCTCTATCTTTATTTCATTTCATTACAATAATTACATTATTAGATTATACTTGTTTATACTTGCTCACACTTGTTGACATTTGAATTCACGTAAGATCGAATCAAAGTTTTTATAAGTTACAAAAGATTTTGAAAATAAATATAAAAAGAAAGTAAAACTATTCAACCCCCCCTTCTAGTTTTCCACAAAGGCAACTCAACAAGCTGTTCACAATGCTTCAAACTAATCTGTTGGAGTTGAGGAAATTGATGAACTGCAGCCTCCCAATGTACAAAATATGTCTTCCCAATTTGAAGAACTCTTAGCCGAACAAAACTTCCATCGAGTGTCTTCCATATTTCACCCACAAACGCATTGTCTCCCAACTTAAGTACCTCAAGACCTAGCAATTTCATAAGAACTGACATGTCTTCCCAACCAAGCATCATGTTAGATATAGTAAGTTTCTTTAGTTTTGGTGGGAACTTATACCAAATTTAATAAAAACGTGTATAAATTTTAAAAAAGTATATAATAACGTGTATAAATTTTAAAAATAATTAGAAAATATTATTATTATTATTATTTTAAGAAAACCAAATTTGAAGTTATTTATAAACTGTCGTTAGTATAAAAGACTAACGTTGCAAATGTTCGTTGGATAAGCAACTGGTTAAGGGTCAAGAAGGTCATCCGGTACACAGAAAGGTCAAATTTTGAATGATTAGTGAATGGGAAAAAAAAAATTGATAGCTACACAAAAAAGTGTCAAGTTAATACATTTTCATATTTAACTAAAAATTTGTAAATTTCATATTTACCTAAAAATATGTAAAAAAAAAAGAAAAAAAGAAAAAAAAAGAGTGGTGTTCATGCTTGCTTATGTACCTAATGATTTGATTGATTAATTTGAAAAGGGAAAGTCTAAATACACCAACATGATTCATTAATCATTGAGGTCAAAAGTGTGTATTAATGATTACATTCTAGTATTATTATTACCTACATATTTTTTTAAATATTTATTAATACATTTTTTTATTTTCTTTTTTTTTTCCTTTAGTTTTGTAATTAATACCTCCTATAATTTATTTTGTCTTTACTTTTAGTTTAATTTCTCATTAAATATTTTTAACAGTGTGTTATCAGAATACAAATAGTTAACGAGAAAATGAATTGTCTATTAAAAAAATAAAAACATGTAACACTTGTAATAACTTTATAAAATAAAAAGTCATGAATACATTTGTCTTTCATTCTGAATCATTTGAGTATACATGTATTGTCGACTTAAATATATAGTTTCCCATGTGGATGTGATCTCACTTTTGTACCCTTGGTTATGGTTGTTGTTAATCATTTATAAAACCTACATTTACCAGGATTTGCTCCCCCAACTTTCTGTAGCAATTTACTGTAGCAAGACACAAATAAATATTAAACTAAAGTAGCTACAGTGCAATGTGAGGGAAGGCACAGTAAAACGCATAGGAAAACAATACTTTGTATAACCCAAATGTAATACCCTGCCTCTCCCACAAATTCTAGAACTCTCTCATTCATCTTCTCCCACACACCTTCATGTTTCTCTATACCAAAAAACACATGAACAATCCACACACTCTATGAAACCACACATAAGAAACACCAAACACACAAATCCCCAAAACACACACAAACGGATTAACCCACCACTGTTTACAACTCCCCTCACAAAGGCCGTTTCTCTTTTGGATCTGAGACCTTCACCTCCGAACGACAAACCCACCACTGTTTCACGCTTACCAGATCCGAAATCATGGTTGCATCTAGAACTTCATTTACAGCTACATCTTTGGTTTTAGATCATCTAATAAAGTTATCGGTGTTTCATTTTGTGGGGGGATAAAAAAAATCAGCGTCGTTGTTGTGATAAGGTTTGGATTCCTTATTGTGTTTTCCGTGTTTTTTTGCCTATTGATATGTTCCTGATGTTTGATCTAGGGTTTTAATTGATTAAATTGTGTTTAATATTATTGTCGCCCTTTATGCAAGTAAATTAGGGTTTTCAATTTTTAGGGTTGTTGTTTTAAGCATCCAACAATTTAACCAGGTTTTTTTTTTGGGTGGAGGTGCTTAAGAACTGCTTTTTTGGTTGTTTTTTTTTTTTTTTTTTTTTTTTTTTTTTTTTTTTTTATTATTATTTTTTAAAATTTTAAGAACTGCTTAGTTTTGAAGGTTAATTTAATGCAATAACTTACATGGGTTGTCTGTTTTTGGTGCTGTTGTGAATATATGTTTGCTTGAAATTAATTGTATATATATTAGAAACATATGAAGAAGGTTTTGCGTTGTGCAGTCTGATCGCCTCCTCGGTTACATCCTAAGGTGTAGAAGTTAAACTTGATTCAACTTCATGGTGTGATTGAGTAAGGGTATGACTGTCTACTAGCTATATAAAATTATGAGCAATGCGTATTAGGCCACACACATGGGAAAAATGATTTGCAAACTACCACTTTTTGTGGTCGGTGTTATTAAAGGGGTGTTGGTTTAAGCTTTTTTTATTAAAAACCGAAACCGAAACCGAACCAAAAACCGAAAAAATCGGCTGAAACTAAAAACCGATGCTTCGGTTTTTAATTTTTCAAAAACCGAAATATACGGTTCGGTTTTGGTTTTCGTCCAAAAACCGAACCGCAAAAACCGAGCCGAACCGATTTTATTATATAATAATATATAATTAATATAATATGAATAAATAACTAAATAAATCATATTTATAAACTTATATTCATTTTGTGGGTAGATTTATAAAATATTTATCATAACGTTTATGTTTATATGCGTGTTTGTCGTTTCGTGTGTTTACTTGAGAATATATCAATAAATATATAACGATGATCATACTATGTGTATGTTCACTTGCATGTGTGTGTGTCTCATCTATATGTGTAATTATAGAATTATGCAATAAACATTATTATGCTTACATTGACAAGAAAAAAGTATATAAGAATAACCAATTTTCTATGTAATACAAGTTTTTTGGTATAAATTTGTCATGCCCAAATATAAACGGTTAGAAACCGAAAAAACCGAAAAATCGAACCGAAACCGATGATAAACCGAACCGCCAAAAACCGAACGGTTTTGGTTTTGGGTTTTATAAAAACCGAAATATTCGGTTCGGTTTCGATTTTAGCCAAAAACCGACCCAAACCGAACCGTGCACACCCCTAATAATGTATGATCTCGTGCCGTGAGGTGATGTTTTTGCAAAAGTGGTGTCATCTTAGTATTTTTTTCTATGACACCGAAATCCATCATTAAGCACAGAACACTCCTTTCTCATACTCCGTATAACATCGTTCCTTTTAAAGTGATGACTATTTTTTTCCTTTTATTTTAAAAGAATAACCAAAAAAAAAAAAATGTTTTAAACTTTTCCGAATTTGGAAAAAAAAAATGTCAAAAATTCGTTTTATCAAATTATTTTCTCGAAAAAACTAAAGATAGACATGTAGTCATGTACTTTATAGTGCATAGCTCTTTTAAGTACATAGCTCTTTTATAATTTTCATTGGGCTAAGCTTCAATAAACTTGATTTTAATTAAATATAAATGACATATGAAAGATATTTAACTGAAATTATGTTTGAACCCCTTGCGAAAAAAAGTAAAACGTGAAAACAAGTTGTGAATATAATTAGTGTGTAAAATAAAATTAAAAAGAAAAAGAGAAAGAAAAGAAATATATCTCTTATCACTTTATGCGTATCACAATGTTTAGGAGTTTGGATTCCTATTTAATAACTTCTATATTGCAAATTATGAGAGAAAAAGCAACACAATTATCCATAGTATTTAAAATCTTTTTGGTGTATATAGTAGTACTATTTTTTTCAAAAAGAAAGTACATGATACAATTGTACAAATTATTTATACATTAAACATGTGTTTTAGGTCTTAATAGACCACCGTTTACTTAAAAATGTTTTAAAAATATTATAGATTATGTTCAATTGTTGTACTTTGGGTATATAAAATTAATTATGGAAGTAGTGGGAGATATGAAATAGGCGGAGATATTACTTCCTCCGTCCTTAAATAAATGTCCAGACTTTTAAAGACTTTTCTTTTTAACGTTAAATTTAAATTATTTCATTTGTATTATGTAATACTTAATGAAAATTATAACGATAAAAATAAATTTAAAACCTAATCCATTCATATATATTTTGAATCAAGATTTACTAACACAATTAAAATAATTTTAGATTAAAAAAGGAGTGTTCCAAAGATTTTTATCCAAAGATATACAGCTCGTTTGCGATGAATCCAATATCTTTAAATGGACCGCACTTATCAAGGTACGTTCCACATAATACAAACACACTTTTTTTTTTTTTTTTTTTTTTTTTTTTTTTTTTTTTTTTTTTGGTGTTGTTTTACCAACTACTACTGTTTGATTACAGGGACCATCAGAAACTCCTTATGAAGGAGGAGTCTTTCAGCTTGCGTTTTCTGTTCCAGAGCAATACCCTTTACAGCCTCCGCAAGTGAGATTTTTGACAAAAATATTCCATCCAAATGTACATTTCAAGGTATCCATCTCCTCTTTTTTTTTTTTTTTTTTTCCTTCTATTATTGCGTTGATAAATATGAACATTTGTTAGAGTTCTTTCTCTTCCCAACACTCTTAAATAGATGAGGATCAAATATTTGGAATAAAGATGGATTTCTTATTTGATGATTTTGTTGTATTCGTACATCTTTCCTTAGTTGCCCTACTAACTTCTCTCATTTATCAATGGTAATTGTTGGTAAATGATCAAGAGAAGCCTAAGTAATCCATAGAGTCCGCTTAGTACAATCCTTCCACATGAACAGGGCACTCTACAGTCCTTTTGACCCGTGAGCGATGGGTGTGGTCCATAAGAAGTTGATAATATATGTACCATGTAGGGTTTGAACTTTTACACGTCTGTTGCCAATAGAAAAGTAACTTATGTCATTTTTTTCTTTTATTATCAAGAATTTGGGAAGATTGCTTGCTGATCACTCTTTTCGTCAGGATGCAACTTTTACTTACTGGATTACTATTTTCATAAGTCAATAAGTGGGTTTAAAAACTGTTTATGTGATTTTGAAGACTCACAATTACACAACTAGTTGTAAGTGTCATAGGTATGGATGAGTGTTTGCTGTTTAAAGTTGTGTTATTAGTCAGATAGCAGTTTTTTGAGTCTTTGACTAATTATGATTTGTTTAATGAATTGGATACACATAATGACAAAGTAGTGTCACTAACTCACTATCATGAAGTAAGGAGAATTGCTTTGTGAAATGGGAGTTAACAGTATCAGATTAGGTGAAAAGATGGAACAGTTGGTAATTTTTGTTATACTCTGAAAACTCTGTTTTGTTGCCTCATTATCCACCGTTAGTTATACGACTCCTAGAGGTAATCATATAATCGGAAGTGGAAATGCCTATATGGCTATATCCAAAAATTTGAAACCAGCTAGTATGACTACAAATTGCAATAGCCTCATACTTTAAAACATGAGCCAACACATCCCAAATTAAACTATATAAGTTGGAGGATGTTTAGGGTGTTGGCATTTTTTTGATGCGGATAAGCAGTTTGGAGTGTTTGAAACTTTGTATGGTATGTGTTTATCTGCTTTAGAATAGATAAGTAATCCCAGACACCCTATTACTTGATGGTGTATAATGGATTATACCTTACAGTACGCATGTTTTGTGACATTATCTAACTGATGTGTGATGTCTAAGAATGTCATTATTTGTTTATGACAAGGTGTAGATCTGTTAAACCTTCAACATGAATTTCTTGTGCTTGATTTAATTTTGGTGTTTGTATAGACTGGAGAACTTTGCCTTGATATCCTGAAGAATGCTTGGTGTCCTGCTTGGACACTTCAGTCTGTTTGTAGAGCTATAATTGCTTTAATGGCCCATCCCAAACCCGATAGCCCATTAAATTGTGATTCAGGTATACTTTTTCTTTAATATCTGCATTTTGTTTTGTACTCCTATAAACTTTTCAAAATTTCTTTAATCAGCTGCTTTTTCTCCTTCGGATTCCCAATTAGTTTCAATACCTAGTTGAGATGCGAAGTGCTGGTAACATGCAGATAAAAGATAGATTATGAATTCTTGAGACATATCACATATCAGCTTAGCATTTACAAGAGAAATGCAATTATATTATTGGTTGTCGAATAAGTTCACGCTGATCAAATCTTTCATCAAAAAGTGGTAAGCGCGGGTCAAGTATTGGACCGTAAAACCCGGACCAGACCGTGGACCAAAACAACCTGAAATACAGGACTGAAGAGAAGACCTGAGTGAATGCTCCCGGTCTCATCCAGGCTGGTGCCGGTTCAGACCAGTTTGGACTGTATTATGTTAATTGTCTTTCCAGCTTCTAATTGCTAATGTCTGCCTGTCTGAACGACACTGGCCTGCAATCAACCAGGACGATTCGGTCCTGTATAAGGTTGTTTTGGTTCCAGGTTCGTTCCGGTCATTGACCCATGCTCACCCCTAGTTGGTTGTAATCCCTACAAAGAAAGGAAATAAATATTGACATTCCAAATTAGTTCAAAAATATGCTATGGATCGGTTTTGACCTGGGCCTGACCTGAAATTAATCAGGATTCCGGACCATACTGACTGTTCCCGGTCCCGATTTGGGTCAGTCGGGTTTTTGCGCTGGATAGGTTAGCCAGGTTTTTGCGCTGGATGCTCACCCTTAAATATTAGTTGTGTAACTGGTGATTGAAGAAGAATTTCTAATTATGCAAGACATTTATAGATCTTCTGCCATTATTTTACGATTGTTTAATGATTGTTATAGAGGTACATTCTTTTATACAGGTAATTATTCACTTTAAGCTAGAGACATTTATGTGACTCTGCTTCAATGTCGATACTTATCAGTGACCCTTTTATCTAGTTATCTTAATCTGATAGTTTAGACCTAAATACTTGGGAACCAGAATAGTAATATTTTATTATTTATTGACAGGAAATCTCCTTCGATCTGGTGATGGTAGAGGATTTCACTCCATGGCTAAGATGTATACGAAGCTTGCAGCCATGCCAAAGAAAGGTTGAATTGTGTTTAAGAGGCTTGCAGCAATGCCAAAGGAAGGTTGGACCGTGTTTTATCTTATTTGGTTGCAAGCCAAAAATTGAAAACTTCATATCACCATTGTACGGATTGATACTTGTTTGTTACAATGTCATTCTTGGGAAATAAGATTTTACTTCAGGAATTAAATGGAGGCGTAGATAAAGACTGACTGCAATTATTGTATTACATACAAGTGATTGTAATATGAAGACATGAATTAAATGGGAGTCCTTTTGAGGATCAAGTCTCATGAACAAAAATTAAAAATTAAAAAAAAAAAGAAAAAAAAAATTTTGTTTGAAATGAATTGAAGTGTGGCTCAACTTTGCAACTAGAAAAGGAATATCAACATTATAGAGATAAACAGGCAGACTCTTTTATTCGAATACAAAACAAAGTAAAATTCTGGCATAAAGTGATGATCACATTTAAATAGAAATGTTGCAAATCGACTTCAAATGGAATGGGTTACAACAGATTAACAATATACTGAATTTAACGCAAGTTGGTGTACAACTCAACAACGATTCTACAATGATTTACACTACCACCAAAAGAACTGTACACATATGCTAATTTGACCCCTTACTGTTCTTTTGGGCACTAGAACCGCCTCTGGCTACCTAAGTGACAACAACAGAGGTTCTCAAGTGTCAAGTCCTCGTACATGTATACATACACACATATCCAAGCAGCAATGATATGTTGCACCATATGATGCGTTCACCAATGTCTATGGTTGGAGAAACTTGTCGAACCAATCGCTCGCTTCTTTAACCATTAATGATGTCATTTGATGCCCAATTCCTGCTTCTGCTATCACCTGCATTACATTTATAACCAAAGATATAAAACAAAGGGTCAAGGTCAAACCAACTCAAATGGCTACAGAGAAGCTTTTGTTAAATTTTAACCAAAAGACTGGTACATTAGGCTCAGTTTTTGGATGTAAGTGGTTCCGGTTTCAAAAGCTTTCAATATAATTGGTCTAAATTAGTTAACGTTTAAGTTGTTGATCGAATTGAACCAAACCTTATCCCACAAAACCAGGTTAAATGGATGAACCATGTATTATTATCATTGCACTACTATAATCTTAATTTATTTTCTTAAGGATAAGATCCCTTCCCATACTTATGTTTCAGTTATAAGTCATGATACTTGAACAAAACGACTTATCGATAGCTCTCACAGTCTTATACAGTAAGTCATTTTCATACAAAATATTGTAGCATACAATTCCAAAAATAGTATTGTTTGAGCTTGTTATAGAAAACCTGGGCAGTTTCATAGTGTGTTAGTACCTTGAAATTATTTGAGCAATTGGCATTTTCGAATGCCTTGCGTGTATCTAAAATGGTAATTTCTAGACCTGCTACTGGGCAACGGGGATCCTCTTTACCTGTGTGTTTGAGACAGTTTGCCATGTTATATCTTTGATCTGGAACAAAATATAAAGCATCCATAAATATATTCTGAATTAATAAGATGGGTAAAAAAGTTATTTCACCTTGCAGCATCAACAAAGGGCGTGGTGCAATGAGCGGGACTGAATAGTTCGAGTCAAACTCAGATGCTAAACCAGGAGCTATCCTATCCCAAACCTGATCACAAAAGTAACAAAACATTATAAAGTACTCATTATTCAAGGAGGATTCTAATAACTATATCATAGTCAATCATTTGTACAGTAATTAAATTATATGTGTAGTCAAACATAGCAATCTTTTGGGATGAAAGAAGTGTTCAAGGGATATCTCCCTTCCTCGTGCATTTTCAGGTAATAATTACATATTCCACCCAGATTCATCCTTACATAAGTCATTATCAAGGACACGTTAGGCATTTTATGATAACCAAACAATTTTTGTTAACATGTGTGTTTAGTTCAATGTTGCACTGTCTTACGAGGAGTATAATTTGAATTATTCACTCACCTTTTCCACAACTTCTTTGTCAATAGCATTCTTCCCTAAATCAGCCCGTGCTTCTGAAAGGAATGAATGTTGAAAAGTGTTACGATCGTTAATAATTAAGAGTCGTGCAGAATCAAATGTGTCAACATATTTGGCGGGGAGGGGGGGGGGGGGGGGGGGGACCCTCCCCAGCCCCTTATATGTTCCATCCATGATATTGCATATATCGCATAAGACGTCAAACCCAATCTTAAACAACGAAGATGAAAGTTCTACAAAAATATTGCTTCACTTGGTCTAATAATCGCTGAACTATTTTACAATTTATAATTGTGACGAAGTTATAAGACACCTAACATGCTTAAATAGAAGTTTTTAAATAACTAAAGTCTGAAAATCGTCTTACGTTCAAACACAGACTTGATGCTGTCAACTCGAGCCTGCCATTTATCATTATCTATGGCCCAACGAAATCCCTATACAACCATATCAAATTTAACTATAGTTAATAACATTCTCAAGTAAGAAACTGGATGTTTTTTTGGTAAAGACATACCTGAACACCAATTATGGGGACAACCACTGAATAACGTGTGTCAAGAAAAGCAGCAAACCATGCATGCATGCCTGCAAGAAAGAGCAATATTTCAGTTAGATGTGGCAAGATCTACCCATATACTTATGAATGGGATGCTTTTAGTTATGTTTATCTCAAATGAAATGGGTCAAATCAAAGAGTAAGTTAGTAAGGAAATGGGTTGAACAGGTAGAAAATCAAGCAAAGCATATTTTTAAGGCATTTAACCTCCTAAATCGGTTATGCAAAGAATGAGACTTATATTGTAATCATTCAGTTTTTTTAGTCATGTTCAACACAATAAATCTCGATAAAAAATCTAAAACACTGGGACAAAAAGTGTTTAAAGGTCAACCCAACCCAACTCAAACTAAAATGACTCATTTGGATGAGAACCTGTTTCGACCCATCTACAGAACCTCCCATTTTGCCAACTTTAACTGTAGTAAGTATTATGTAATTTAAGAGAAAAGGATATCCTCTTCCTATTGATTTATATTTTATTAACCTTACCTCCAAGTGATTCCCCAGTAATTCCTATCCTAGAATGGTCCACATCATCTCTTCCAGTAAGATAGTCTGCCAACTTTACAAGGTCCCAGATCTGTCAAAATAAATGAAGATAAATAAATTGAATTCCATCCGTTAACATACAATAACATTTGAAATAGTATCTCAAGCATGAGGAAGCAAAGAAGTATAACCGTATCAAAGATGAATGGCATTGTATCACCTCTTTTCCATGATGAAACAAGAGCCTGCATCAAAGACATATAAAATCAGATCATGACTCGAGATTATGATAACTCCAGCGATGAATAAATCAGAGCATAACACAGGAAAGATGTGTCAAATAGTAACATTTATGCTTATAATATTCTTATATGTAACGGAAAGCATCACAAACAAGATAAAAAGCAATTAAAAAAGGTTTTGATTCTCACATCTTCATAGGTGGTGACGGTTTTGGCACGTTCTCCATGGTAACGAGAATCAATTGCAACGGCAATATATCCACGTGAAGCATAGGCCTGAAAATATGTAACTTTATATATATATATATATATATATATATATATATATATATATATATATATAAACTCATCAAGTTAGAAAAGACCACAAAATTTCCTACCTCAAGTAATGGGCGTACCCACTCTTTGCACTTATTTGTGCTATGCAGA
This sequence comes from Artemisia argyi, assembly GCA_030686995.1. Taxonomy (NCBI): domain Eukaryota; kingdom Viridiplantae; phylum Streptophyta; class Magnoliopsida; order Asterales; family Asteraceae; genus Artemisia; species Artemisia argyi. Next base: position 83,409,360 of record CM060679.1, read on the forward strand.
AAAACGACAGCTGGCCTTTTAATATTACTGCTTTCTTTCAGACTCAAGATGAGCACAGGCAAACGCCCTTGCTCTCCTTCCTATTTCAAATACCATAACAAGTTTCTCCATATTAAAATTAGAAATGAAGTAACGGATTATTGCATACAACTGTAACCAACTTTCATATGATTTCAGCAATGGGTAAGCATCTTTTGTTAAACACGACAAAAAACCTCAATATTTTCAAAATTTCGAGGCAGGGTAATCTTCAACCTTGTCAACTTGTAATCGCTTATCTGGGCCAAATCATGATATAAAATTTGAAAGCTGAGAGTTTTTATGAGTGAAAACAAAATAACTATGCAAAACTGAGATCACATCAAAGTTGGTTTCCTTTTATGCAGTAACCCCTAAAGTAATCACGTACTTAACTTGCGCACAATAAATCATTCTACCAGTGTAAAATTTTTGGCTATAATAAAGGATGAATATCGAAAATTTAGTTACCTCGGTGGTTATGTACAAATTTTCTTCTTCAAGGAGTTCCTTGAAGTTGGGAATGTCTAGTTTTGGACAAGATTCCATTGCCTGGTATTGGTGAAAATAAGATATAATTTCCAACAAAGATAAAAGTAAGGTAAATGGTTTCTCAAGTAATTTCACCTCACTATGTTGTGGTGGTGGAGCTCCCTGATATAAGGGGTCCTTCACGGGCTTTGCGGGTTGTGTCTGAAGTTGAACTGAAAAGAGCATTTTAACATAGATGAACAAATATTTGACAATCAAAGAGATGAAACAATGCTTGTATCGAAGAGTAATTAACATAAAATTAGTAAAATACTAACACTTATGGTAAAGAAAAAGGTGCAATTAACACCTATTCTAGAAGAATCATGTTCAGTTAGCGGAAGGGTTTCACTTTGACTTGGGAAAACAAATTTCGTGATATTTGAAGTTCCAAAAATCTGTTTTGAGTCTAAACATATATGAAGAACACTAACAACCTATAATGGTATTCTACAAAGGAAGCTCAGCCATAAAAATTAAAAAGTAACATTGTAAAAAATATACTAGCAATTAGTACCATCAGCAGGAGAACGTCGAGTTTTAAGAAGTCGAATAAACCGAGATCGAAGCTCTGCTGCTGCTGCGTCCATTTTCCAATTATCAACTGTGAGATTATTATTATTATTAATCTTGTGAAAAAATGATGATATATGTTTCTTCTTATTATTATAGTGGAGCAGTTCTAATGATGCTTGACCAGACAACAATATACAATGATGGGCCCCGCAGACATCTACCAGAAATGGTTGTGGTTGTTGGAGCTGACATGACATACACGTGCAGTATCATGTTTATGACAATTATATGGTGGTATGAGAACATATGCTTCTTCTTTGCACGGTAATACTTATGGAGTAGTTAGCGTGTGAATGTGTGAATTCACTTATGTAAATTAGGTTGCCTTTTTTTTGGAATGAACATTATAGGGATGGTCTTAGAGTTTTTCAGCTGCCCCAGAAGTCTATCCATGGTTCGACGATCCCGGTTTTTTAATCGACCCGGCCAAGTCACCGGGTCAACGGTTCAACCGCCGGGTCGAACCGGTTTTATGAAGAAGAAGAAGAAGAAAATAGCTTTATGGATATTGCACAAACAACTTTTAAACTTGTAAATACCACCCAAACAACACTTTAACAAGTCTAAAACATTGAAAATCTAATATGAAACTTGATCAAGTACCGAACAAATACAATAGAAACAGGTCTGAAACTTCAAAATGACATTATTTGAACAGTTGAAGTTAGAAAGTTCAAACATCAAAAAACGATTGTCCACCAGTCATAGAGAGATCCATATATATGTCATGATCAAGAATACTGGGTTTAGGTTCTATACCTACAATATTAAAACAAAAATTTCCAAAAACAATCAGATTACTACAAACATCAGTTTATATATTATATGTATTTTTTTTTTGTTAAAAAATCAAAATCTGACCAACATCTACAATTAAGCTTATAACTATATTTGTACATAACCATACGAGAATATAACTTAGTCCAACACAAACTATTATTCCTTAAATAAGTAAACAATATTTAATACAACAAATTAATGCAAAGTAAATAGAAAAAAATTAAAACTTACGTCATACAGATCATGGGATTTTGGCAATTTTGGAAAACAAAAAAAAGAATGGAAGGTTTTTGAGATGGACTATGGGGGTGTTTTTTTTTTTTTGTTAGTTAAGAGATGCGTGGGGCCTATGTGGGACCCACGGCTGTTAAATGGCCTTAATGGGGAGAGTCTCCATTATACCACTCACATGGGGATAGAGGCACTAGTGGAAAAATGATGGGCTCCACATAAAAAAAACATTATTATATACTTTGTGTGAACCCATTCCCTTAGCTAAAGGAAAAAGAAACAGCCCCTATGAAAGGGAGTGGGTGGGGAAATGAAAGGATGTGTGTCTGTGACACGTGATGTTAGTGTATGGGGAAAGCAAAAATGAATTTTGTTATTTAAAAATGAAAATGAAACATACGTAAATCTTAGACCCGGCCGAGTTAATAAAACCGGTTCGACCCGGGTCTTTAAAAACCTGCCGGTTTAATCCGGTTCCGAAAATGCCAAAAAACCGTTCATGTCCAGCCCGGTCTCCCAACCGGTTCAACTGGTTGAACCGGCCGGGTCAACCCGGGTTTTAAAACATTGTCGACGATGATTCACGTGGAGGACATCCAACAAAGGAGACAATAATGACACGTGACATGTTATTCTCGGTCTCGTTGGGTGCATGGAACGATCCATACACGATTGCATCATTATCTCTAAGCAAATGAGGTAGTGACACGTATTTGCTTGTCGTAACGGTCCTGGTGAAAGTTCTCTTTCGTTGTCTGAATGTATTTGTTAGGCCTTTGATCCTAGCCTCGGAGTTCGTTTCCCAGACGTGTTATGATGAGTTGTGACCGTTATTGAGCCTGGTTAGAGCGTGTGGATCTTCAGTCAATTGGTTTGAAGGTCCTATATGCTATCAAGTCCCCCAGTCATTAGTGTATTTGACTGTTTTAGAAAAATGCGCTAATGGACTCATGATGAGTCATTATGATGCTTTTTGTCTTTGCCTGGAGGCGCGGATGCCCATGGATTTGATTGTGGGCCTCGGTTTTCTTTTTTCAAGCCCGTTGTGCATTTAATGCTGCGATACAGCCGTTATGTTTTCTGTCATTTTCGAAGTTCCCTATATTTTGATTTTTTTTGAAATTTGTTTTGAGGTGTCAATTGTGTCCCTTCATCTTGCATGTGCATTTATTATGCGTTTTCTTGGCCCACTTATCTTAGGGCTCTTATAAGTAGGAAGTATGGGAGCATACTACCTTTTCACAAGTCTGTTTCTTCTTATTTCCCTTTTCTTTCCAATCGTTCTAAAAAAGACTATCGTAATGTTACAAAGAGGTTTGTGAATCCGTTCTTCCTGCAATCTTTTTAGAAGGTTCTTTCATATTTTGTTTTTGTTTAATCATGTATGAGTCCAAGAAGTCTGTCGCTAGTGGTAGCTAAGTAAAAGATAAAAAAGTTTAAAAGATTTTAGAAGTTTTACCCGTGGATTAATGAGCATAATCCACGGGCTCCTGAGGCGAACGATCAGGCAGATGTGCCTCCTTCTCGTAAAACGGTTTCTTTGTATCTTGAATACGTCAGCCATTGCAATCTCCGTTTTCCTCTTCATGATTTTTATTGTGAAGTGCTCAACTTGTATCATCTTCATTTCTCTCATTTGCATCCTAGTGTCGTGCAAAAGATTAATACTTTTGTTGTGTTGTGTCACTCTCTTAATCTTGCGTCGGATATGTGTGTCTTTCATTACCATTTTTGTTTGAAAGAGTCCTATTCCTAGTGGACCTTGGAGAAAAGGCCTCAAGCCGTTAGTACCCTTAATATTGAATCCATGTCCAAAGGTTTCTTTTGTTGGCGCCAAGATTGTATTTGGATTGATGTTAGTCGAGGGGATTTGCCTTTCTCTCTTCTTGGGTGGGGTCAGGGTGTCATTCTTGATGATGATCACATCCCTTCCCCCATTCCAATTGTGCTCTTGAGCAACTTTTCATTAGGTTGTAGGATATTAGTATCTATCAAAGGCCTTTTAACGAAGGTGTTTTGTTATAAGCTTGGTTGAATCATCACCGGGAAGAGGGTTATATCCCTGAGATATTGATGGGTGGAGAGGGTGAGGTTTATGCTTTCTTCGTTTTGTTACCCTTTTCTTTGTGTCTCTAACGGCTTATTTTTGCTTGCACTTTTTCCTTTGACCCATTACCTAAAGGACTGTAATGACGATATTGTGGAGGTTATCAGCATTCGCGTTGATGCTTCTGAGGATGGCACTGAAAGGCTTGTCGAAGCCTACCCTGAAAATGTTAATGTTTCTCAAGCACCACCTATACAAAGTGATGCGGATGCGTTAAAGTTCGGTGTTGAAGATGTTGGGAAGGAGAAGTATGTCTCTCCTATTTTGCGAAATTCGAGGTCTAGGCCTCATTCCAGTTATGGTGGCCCTTCTGTCAAGAAGTTAAAGGATAAGACTTTTACTCTGGAATCTTCTAAGGCTCTTACCCCGCCGAAGTTGGTTTTGAAAATGGGTAAGTTCACTCTGTAACTTTTTTAAATAACTGTTACCTTTTCTAAATTTTGTAACTGCTTTGCAGACGGTAGTTCTTCTAGTGCTGAAGTTTTCAATCTCCTTTCACGTGGGTGATTTGGATGAGAACCTAAAACCTTGACGGGTTTTCCTTAGCTCTATTGTTCCATGCTCGCAGGGAGGTTAAGTCTATGGATGAGATTCGTTTTTTCATGGATCGGGCTATGATGAATCTCATATCTGATTATGACAGACTACTTCGTTGGTTAAGGCGAACAACTCTTCCGAAGAGCAGACTCGCAACCTGCAAGTTTCGCTGTCCCTGGCTAAAGAATGTGTGCTCAAGTCTAGGCAGGAGCTTGATGCTGAGAAGTATCGCTTGGAGACTGAGAAATTGCCCTTGAGCCAAGATCTACAAAAGGTTATTTGAAGAGAAAGACTCCATGGTTGCTCAGTGATGAGGTGAAAAATGAACCGTTTTTAAGGGGTCATTTAAACCCGAATTTGAATTTATTTGATCAAATATTGCCCTAAATCGTCCTTTTGTCATTTTAGGTACTTTTGGAGTGAAATCTGGAAAAAGAAGCATTTTGGACGTTTTTGGAGCATAAAAGTGAAGAAAACGGCAAAGTCTTAATTTTCCTTGCTGAGAACAGTACCTGACGGCGTCAAGAGTTTCCAAGTGACGGCGTCAAGAGCAATACAAGAGGTGGAAGTGGATGATACACGTGACGATCCAGAAAGTTTTGTACTAAGGACATGACGGCGTCACCCAAGGCCGTCATGGTCCAAATGATAGTGACGGCCCAGAACAAAATCACACATGACGGCGTCAAAAGTGGATCTAGGCAATCCGATTTCATTATGGGCGGCGATTTGACGGCGTTACAGATTTCTTCTTGACGCCGTCACCCTGTAAAATATATATATAGTTTTCCAAAATTCATTCATTAGGGTATAACTTTTAGGGTGCAACTTTAGAGAAAAACCCTAGTCCGATTTTCACAGCTTTTTCAAGGGTTTTTACCCTTTGAAACCTCTTATGTTCAATTGAGATAAGTACTCTTTCAATTCAATCAATATGTCTATGTGTTGCTTGAATATATCTTACACTTGTCTTCAGTTTAACATGCTAGGCTAGATTTCTTTTGTGTTTGCTTAGATGTAGTGAAACCTAGATGTTAATTATGGGTTGATTGTTTGTTTATAGTTGTTACGGATGATTGTATTCGATGTTAGGCTTAAGAAAACTGGCAGACTTCCATTGGTAACATGCTTGAACGTCTTAAGAAAAATGATCAGAGGTGTACTATGATTTTTGGTTGTATTTAATGCGTAGGAGAATTCTAATGATCCCATGTTAGGAGCTTCTAACGGCTCGACATAGGAGTGAAGTAGGATCATCTAGAGTTAGGGAATATTGTACACGGCCCTACGACTAGTATTAAGGAATACGACCCGTCATCCATGCAATTGTAACAAATTATCAACCTGTAAAAGATATTGTAACCACTGGTAAAATTTCACTTTGTAAGAAAATCATTTCATAAACTCTTATCCTTTTTCCATGCATATTTTTTTTTCCTAAGAACATGACTACTAATTAATGTGACGTAACTCACAACATTGATAAACGTTCTCCCATGTAACCGACACTAATTTATTTATGATAAGTACCTTTAAATATCAAGTATACAACATCACGATATCACATTTGCCATTTTACGTTAATCCGATAACGTACGTTTTCCAAATATTAGGGTTTTCTTCAAACTATGAAACTATTTATTATTTAGTATCTAAAACCCTAAAAGTACAATATTTTCAAATACAAAGTATCAATTCTCTAAATTAGTGAATAAGTATCTAATACACAAAAACCTAAAAATTTACATTTTTACTAAACTAATTTATTCAACACTTAAACAAATTTATTTATATCAATTAAACCTTAGGTACTTATCCTAAAGCCCTAGTTACTATTGTTTAAGCAAGACTTATTCCTAGTTCATACATAGTTCGAATGGAACTAGAAGTAGAATAGAGATTTATAAGATGGTCACTTGTAATTACCCTAACCACATGTATTACTACTAGTTTTTACTTAGACACATAGGCATGTTTTACTTTGGTCAAATATTGTAGGTAAATCCTATGGTTAGAAAAGTTACCACATATTGATTTGTCAAACACATCACCCGAATCACACAAATGGCAGCTTAGGGGATGAAACACACATCACTATGTCTCTTATAAGCTTTACATGATGACTAGTAGGATCAAGAAGCCTCTTATCTTATAAATATATAGGTCGATCCATGCTCAGGTAATAGAAACACAATCTTATTAAATATCTACACTAAGGAACCATGTATACTTAAGTTACCAATCTTACTCACTAACTAGAAGTAAAAAAAAAAAGGTATAAGAGGTATTGGTAGCAGTGAAAAGAGGAAGTAGTACAAAGGAGGGTGAGTAGTATATTTCAAGGCTTCAATTGTCCAAGAAGTTCACCTAGGTTCGAACCATATATATGTAAGTCTTCTCATCACCTTTTCTAACTCATTTGTACACTTATATTAGTATTAAAATTCTGATTATAACAGCCCTAGTATAACTTAGGATAGAAAAACTTTGTATTTTTTTTTCTTTCTTTTCCTGTAGATCGAGCCAAACAAACACCTCCATACTAATGTGCAAATCAATCGCGGACTTTAGTATTGTTAATAGACCAGATATGAACATGCATGATCATGTTGGGATACTTTACAAGTTAGTTTATAGGCTTAAATATCAAATAGTAATCTGTTTCAGCAAACTGTGTTGGGTCGTGGGGTGTTTAAGGGTGTTAACTTCGAGCCTATGTTTCACCTAGCAAACGAGCACCTAAAAATTCGAACCTAGTATCTAAGTGATGACCTCCTAGCATAGATTCATAAGGAACAAGAACGAAGTGAAAAGATTGCGTTGCCTCGCTTTTATTTGGTGCCAAAGCAGGTGTCGCAAACCTGAAAAACAAACATTTACACTTAGATTATTTCATGAAAACTATACTCGACCCCCTACTTTAGCGATTGATTGTGAGCAAACCACAAAACGATAGGACTTCTAGTTTGAACCTATAGAAAGACCTTCTAGTAGACAACTAAAAGGAACCATAACATAGTATAAACCTCTTCATACCTTGTTTATATCTAGGCGTACTTTTGGTCCAAAAATCTGTTTTATAAACTTTGTCTTTGTTTATTTCGAACGTATAAGCTAATAATATAAGCTATTAAGCTGATGAAAATCATATATAAACTTATTTTGAACTTAAATAAATAAAATGTAAGAAGTTGGATTAGTTCCGTGGCCAAAAACGCATTTTTATTAAAATAAGGACATCGGGTATAATATATTTATGCATGAGGGGTATATATTGTCAAAACTAAAACTATTTTTATATGTTGGACTTAGAATAAAATAAATTTATGGTCAAGGGTAGAAAGTGCCATATTTGAAAATATAAGGTAGAAATTGTCATTTCACTAAAGTTAAGGGTATAAACTGTCATTTTACCAAACTTCAGGGTATAAATTGTAATTATAAAAACTTCAGGGTGTAAATTGTAAATATATGAAACTTTGGGGTGATTATTGTCAATACTTATAAGTACAGGGGTAAAAAGTGAAAAACTTTATATAATTAATATAAAGTAAATAATACTCTAAAATAATTTAGTAAATTATTAAAAATAAAATTTTAAAATGGTTATTATTTAATTGTTGTAAAAATTTCATATTATTAATAAACGTTACAGAGATATATAAATCGTGAATATGAATACTAAATTGATACATCAACTCAGGTTACTTATCGGAGACGTTTATCAACTGTATTAAATTATTTCCTATTCAGACTACTTAAACATCAAGGTGAGTTCACAGTCCCACTATTTTATATTGTTTTTCAAACTTGTGGGGAGATACATGCTACAAACCGAACACAAGTATTTTTCTGTATGCTATCCTGATCTGGTATTGCCTAAGTTAGCTGTGTTGCCACTAAAAGACCCTCATATCATGAGCCATTAATCACTTGCGAGTGAACGCGAATATAGTGAATAGATCTATTGGAATTGACGTCCCCATTTGTGTTAGCCGGATAGGTAACCAAATGTGCTATATTTGAAATACAACCGGGATGTTTGGCAAGCTCCTGCTCGAGGGCATTATTACTCACATTATCATTATAATGTAGGTAACTTACATTATAGCAAATTACTATAATGTCCACACGTTGTTAAGGTTTGCGTGTCATGAGACTTAGTGCAATATGCTACCCTGCAATACGTTGTTTTATAACTATTTGACTTGTGTTCAAACCATTACTTATTTATAAACGTTGTGGATTCACTCAACATTATGTTGACTTTTTAGCATGTTTTATCTCAGGAAATTGAAGCAAAACTGGGCATGGAGTGGCAATGGGCTTTCTTATATAAAAAGGGTGTCCATTTTGTTATCATTCAACGAATAAAACTTTTATATGTATTTCAGTACTCCCACAGGGACCTCTATTATGTAAACTCTGATTTAAATAAATGAATGATAACGGTGTATATTTTAAAACGTCTCTTTTTGAGTCGTTTTCTATATTTATGACTGTGATACCTGAAGTAATACCCCAAACTTGTATTCCGCTGCGAAATTTAAAAAAATGGGGGTGTTACAGATTGGTATCAGAGCCATAGTTATAGAGAACAAGGTTCAAACCTAAGCTATAACTATTTTTCAAAACTTAAATAAAGCCCTCCATGCCGCTACGTTGCCAAAACTTTACTTATGCATGTTATGATTACTTAGATATATTGTGAAATGATTATAATTGTCTGTGGTTACAGAGTCATGTCTTCCCCTGTTCCATCTATCACACTTTCGGACATCGAACCCGAGGATGATATTTTCTCTGTTCCTGACCATTCTCCTGCACCTGGGCATGTTACATCAGATGAGGAGTCAGAACCTACGGAGGAGTCAACTGAGGACTTCGCGGTAGTGCCTGAAATCGCTCCCTCTTCAGATGATCAGTATGTGCTTTCTAGGGAAGGAGATTCTATTTCTGATAACGAAGATCCATCTGAGGCAGATATTTCTTCACCTTCAGAATCACCCTTACCACCACTCCGTAAAACTGCACGAATTAGGACTATACCAGTACCTCCACCACATCCATACATGTTACCCACATATGTACCACCATCTTCCGAACCCATCCCAGAAGAAACTTTACCACCACGAAAAAGAGCTTGTCCCTACACACCACCATCCTCTACTGATTTTACTCCTTTATCTCGACCGTATGAGCTCAGTGAGGAAGTCAGAGCTAGTATTGCTAGGTTTAATGCTTTGCCACGATCGCCTACACCTGACTTTCCTATTCCACCTCGAGTTTTTGAAACAGGAGAAAGTTCTCAGGCAGCCGAGAATAGACAGCCGACTATCTCTACTCTTGTTAATCGTGTAGAGCGTCATGAAGAACAGATCGAAACGGCGTTGTGTCATTTGGATGAGTTGCCTCTAGAACGTATCGAGTCAATGGAGTACACATCGGAGAATATAATAGACAAACAAACTACGATGCAGCAGGAGTTGGATACTCTGAACACTGGATTACAGCAGACCCGAGAGCAGGTGCATGACTTTGCGGAATCATATGGACAGGATATTCCGCTACTGTACGACAATGATTGGTTGACTGCACAGGCTGTAGTAATGCAAAATGAAGATATAATAATAGCTTATCATAGAATTGCTACCTTGGAGGCAGTTGTTATGGATTTGCAAGCACAACTTCAGGAGAACACCCAAATTCTCCTCAGCATGATGGCGGAGCTTAATAACCGCACTGGAGGAGCTTCTGGCAATTAGTAGATAGGGTCTTTATCTAGCATCTTTTGTGATATAACCTAGCCACGGGGTGTGTGGCCTAAATAAAGACACTTGTACTTGTTTTGTTATGTAACAAATCAACAAGTAGTTTATGGCAATATATGTGGTTATGTTCTATATTATAATTGTGTTATGATATCAATATACGTGTGTCAATATTAATTAAGTACTTGGAGATGTTGTGATTATTTTTACAAGATGAAATGATATATTGAGATATCATAATTGAAATCTTTTCACGCATATACATTGTTATTTATATTGTTCTAATATAAATTGGATTTTATATAAGCCAAGAAATTCTAAATATGTATTTTCTTGTGGTATTAATAGAACTATGCCTCGTGCAAGAAATGCAACTGAGACTCCAGAACCAGCCATGTCCCAAGCTGCTATTCAAAGACTGATTGCTGACGGTATAGCTGCTGCACTTGAGGGACAAGCAGCAACAATGGCACGTTCTGGCAGTGCTATTAGGCAAAATGGAGAAAGTGAAGCTGCTACTGCACGCAAGTGCACATACAAAGACTTTATGAACTGTAAGCCAACCTATTTCAAAGGTACTGAAGGGATTACTGAGTTGGCTCGATGGTTTGAGCGTTCAGAGACTGTGTTTATGAGAAGTGGCTGCACGGATGATTGTAAAGTTACTTTTGCCACTGGTACACTTTTGGATGATGCACTGTCCTGGTGGAATGCTTTTGCCCGCACTATGGGAGTTGAAGCAGTCTATCAGCTTAGCTGGGCAGACTTCAAAACAAAAATGCTCAAGAAATACTGTCCTCGAACTGAAATTAAGAAACTAGAAGATGAATTTCACACTCTGGTTGTGAAAGGAAATGATCTCAAAACTTACAACAGGAGGTTTCAGGAACTAGCTGTGTTGTGCCCAACCATGGTTCCTGACTTTGAAAGGGAATTGGAGAAGTATGTCGAGGGACTTCCTCGAAGTATTGAGGGGGATGTTACTGCATCCAAACCTAAGTCATTGGAAGAAGCTATTGAGTTTGCTCAAAGGATGATGGATAGGGAAATTAAGCGTAACTCCAACCAAGGAAGTAATGATCACAAGAGGAAGCTGGATGATAAGAGAACTACCCATCATCACCAAAACCATTCCAACAACAATTACCGTAACAACAATAACCGCAACAACCACCATAATTATCAACAGAACCGTAACAATCATCATCAACAACAAAATCACAGGCAAGACGCTGCAAGAGCCCCAGTTGCTACTCCTACTAATGAAAGTGGCTATGTCGGAAAGAAACCGCTGTGCAACCGATGCAAGCTTCATCATTATGGGCCATGTACTGTTAAGTGCTTCAAATGTGATAAGATAGGACATCAGACCAAAGACTGTAGGGCAACAGGTGCAATCCCTCAGCCGGTCAATGTAACTTGCCTCGGCTGTGGTGAGAAAGGGCATTATAAGAACCAGTGCCCAAAAGGGAATGGTAACCAAAACAATGTGGCACGTGGAAGAGTGTACGTGTTAGGAGATGGAAATACTCAGCAAAACCCGGACGTGGTCACGGGTACGTTCCTTCTCAATCAACATTTAGCTAAAGTATTATTTGATTCAGGAGCCGATAAAAGTTTTATATCTATCACGTTAGCTTCATTACTTAAACTCTCCCCCACTGCCTTAAACAATACCTATGAAATTGAATTAGCTAATGGCAAAATAGTAAGCACTAATTCTATAGTCCGAGATTGCACTCTAATGTTGTTAAATCAACCTTTTCATATCGACCTTATGCCTATCGAACTTGGAAGCTTCGACGTTATCATCGGTATGGATTGGTTGTCTAAGAACCATGCTCGGATTATATGTAATGAGAAAGTGATTCATATTCCTTTTGAGGGTGAGACTCTGGTTATTCGGGGTAACCTAAGCAAAACCCGATTAAGTATTATATCCTGTCTCAAAACTATGAAATACATTGAGAAAGGATGTAACGCTTTCTTAGCTCAGGTGACCGAGAAAAAGACAGAAGAAAAACAACTGGGGGATGTGCCAGTTGTAAGAGAATTTCCGGAGGTTTTTCCCGAAGAGTTACCTGGACTCCCACCCGTACGTCAGGTAGAATTTCGGATTGACTTGGTGCCAGGAGCAGCGCCCGTAGCAAGAGCACCTTATCGTTTAGCCCCGTCTGAGATGCAGGAATTATCTGATCAACTGCAAGAGCTACTAGATAAAGGTTTTATTCGACCTAGCTCTTCGCCTTGGGGAGCTCCTGTTTTATTTGTTAAAAAGAAGGACGGATCTTTTAGGATGTGTATTGATTACCGTGAGTTGAATAAACTTACCGTAAAGAATCGATACCCGTTACCAAGGATCGATGATTTGTTCGACCAATTGCAAGGATCAAGCGTTTACTCCAAGATCGACTTGAGGTCAGGTTATCATCAATTGCGTGTCAGGGAAGAAGATATTCCCAAGACAGCCTTCCGAACGAAATATGGTCACTATGAATTCCAGGTAATGCCATTTGGGTTAACCAATGCACCGGCCGTGTTTATGGATCTCATGAACCGGGTGTGTAAACCCTATCTGGACAAATTTGTGATCGTGTTCATCGATGATATTCTTATTTACTCGCGAAGTGAAGAAGAACATGCGGAACATCTTAGGACTATTTTGGAATTGCTCAAGAAAGAACAATTGTACGCAAAATTCTCCAAGTGTGATTTTTGGATTCACACTGTACAGTTTCTTGGGCATATGATTGATCGCAATGGCATTCATGTGGATCCTTCTAAAATAGGAGCAATTAAAAATTGGCCGACTCCGACAACTCCTACGGAGGTGCGTCAATTTTTAGGACTTGCTGGGTATTATAGAAGATTTATAGAAGGGTTTTCCAAGATTGCTAAGTCTTTGACTGAATTGACTCAGAAGAATAAGAAGTATGTTTGGGGAGAAAATCAGGAGAAAGCTTTCCAGCTGTTAAAGCAAAAGCTTTGTGAAGCTCCAATTCTAGCTTTACCCGAAGGGAATGATGATTTTGTTGTCTATTGTGATGCATCGCATCAGGGTTTTGGTGCAGTGTTAATGCAAAGAACGAAGGTGATTGCTTATGCTTCTAGACAGCTTAAGACTCATGAAGAGAATTATACAACTCATGATCTTGAGCTGGGAGCAGTGGTATTTGCTCTCAAAATCTGGAGACATTATTTATATGGGACGAAGTGTGTGGTGTACACGGATCATAAGAGTCTTCAGCATATTCTTGACCAGAAAGAATTAAATATGAGACAACGGCGATGGTTGGAATTGTTAAGTGACTACGACTGTGAAATTCGTTACCACCCTGGAAAAGCAAATGTAGTAGCAGATGCTTTGAGCGGGAAGGAGCGGATTAAGCCATTACGAGTAAGAGCGTTGGTCATGACTATTAACTTAAATCTGCCATCCCAAATTCTGAATGCTCAGAAGGAAGCGATGAAAGAGGAAAACATTAAAGCTGAGAATTTGAGGGGTATGGATAAGGAATTTGAAGTTCGATCCGACGGAATACGTTGCATAAGGAATAGAAGCTGGTTGCCACATTTTGGTGGTATAAGGAATGTGATTATGCATGAATCACATAAGTCAAAGTATTCCATTCACCCTGGTTCCGAGAAAATGTACCAGGATCTCAAGAAATTTTACTGGTGGCCAAACATGAAGGCTGACATAGCTGAGTACGTCAGTAAATGTTTGACATGTGCACGAGTTAAAGCAGAGCATCAAAAGCCGTCTGGCTTATTAACTCAACCAGAAATACCTGAATGGAAGTGGGAAAGGATAACTATGGATTTCATCACCAAGTTGCCAAGGACGTCAAGTGGTTATGACACTATTTGGGTCATTGTTGATCGCCTCACGAAATCGGCCCACTTTTTGCCGATCAAGGAAACAGATGAAATAGAAAGTCTCGCACGGTTATATCTGAAAGAAGTTGTCTCCCGACACGGAGTACCTATTTCTATTATCTCGGATCGAGATTCTCGTTTTACGTCTCGATTTTGGGATACTCTTCAGAAAGCTTTGGGTACTCAGTTGGATATGAGTACTGCTTATCATCCACAAACAGACGGACAGAGTGAAAGGACTATCCAAACATTGGAAGATATGCTCAGAGCGTGTGTAATAGATTTTGGTAAAGGATGGGATAAACATTTGCCTTTGGCAGAATTCTCATACAATAATAGTTACCATGCTAGCATCAAGGCTGCACCATTTGAAGCCTTATATGGACGGAAGTGTAGATCACCAGTATGTTGGGCTGAAGTGGGAGAAGCTCAAGTTCAACTTACTGGACCAGAAATCATACAAGAAACCACTGATAAGATAGTACAAATTCGGCAACATTTGCAAGCTGCACAAGATAGGCAAAAGAGGTATGCTGATGTAAGAAGAAAGCCGATGGAATTTGAAGTGGGTGATAGGGTCATGTTAAAAGTGTCACCCTGGAAAGGTATGGTGAGATTTGGAAAACGAGGGAAGTTGAATCCCAGATACATCGGACCATTCAAGATTCTGGAGAAAATAGGTCCCGTAGCTTATAAGCTAGAACTTCCGGTAGAACTCAGTAACATACATCCTACTTTTCATGTTTCTAACTTGAAAAAGTGTCTATCGGATGAAACTCTTGTAATTCCCATGAAAGAGTTGCGTCTCAATGACAAACTCAATTTTGTGGAAGAACCTGTAGAGATTATGGATAGAGAGGTCAAGCAAATGAAAAGAAGCCGTATTCCCATCGTTAAAGTAAGATGGAACTCCAAGAGAGGACCAGAATTTACTTGGGAACGAGAAGATAAAATTCGAGCAGCATACCCGCATCTTTTTACCAACTTACCACCCAACCTAAACTGAATCTCGGGACGAGATTCCCTTCAACCGGGGGATACTGTAACCACTGGTAAAATTTCACTTTGTAAGAAAATCATTTCATAAACTCTTATCCTTTTTCCATGCATATTTTTTTTTCCTAAGAACATGACTACTAATTAATGTGACGTAACTCACAACATTGATAAACGTTCTCCCATGTAACCGACACTAATTTATTTATGATAAGTACCTTTAAATATCAAGTATACAACATCACGATATCACATTTGCCATTTTACGTTAATCCGATAACGTACGTTTTCCAAATATTAGGGTTTTCTTCAAACTATGAAACTATTTATTATTTAGTATCTAAAACCCTAAAAGTACAATATTTTCAAATACAAAGTATCAATTCTCTAAATTAGTGAATAAGTATCTAATACACAAAAACCTAAAAATTTACATTTTTACTAAACTAATTTATTCAACACTTAAACAAATTTATTTATATCAATTAAACCTTAGGTACTTATCCTAAAGCCCTAGTTACAATTGTTTAAGCAAGACTTATTCCTAGTTCATACATAGTTCGAATGGAACTAGAAGTAGAATAGAGATTTATAAGATGGTCACTTGTAATTACCCTAACCACATGTATTACTACTAGTTTTTACTTAGACACATAGGCATGTTTTACTTTGGTCAAATATTGTAGGTAAATCCTATGGTTAGAAAAGTTACCACATATTGATTTGTCAAACACATCACCCGAATCACACAAATGGCAGCTTAGGGGATGAAACACACATCACTATGTCTCTTATAAGCTTTACATGATGACTAGTAGGATCAAGAAGCCTCTTATCTTATAAATATATAGGTCGATCCATGCTCAGGTAATAGAAACACAATCTT
Source organism: Artemisia argyi (assembly GCA_030686995.1). Taxonomy (NCBI): domain Eukaryota; kingdom Viridiplantae; phylum Streptophyta; class Magnoliopsida; order Asterales; family Asteraceae; genus Artemisia; species Artemisia argyi. The sequence goes on from CM060679.1 coordinate 83,425,672, forward strand.
ATTAAATATCTACACTAAGGAACCATGTATACTTAAGTTACCAATCTTACTCACTAACTAGAAGTAAAAAAAAAAAAGGTATAAGAGGTATTAGTAGCAGTGAAAAGAGGAAGTAGTACAAAGGAGGGTGAGTAGTATATTTCAAGGCTTCAATTGTCCAAGAAGTTCACCTAGGTTCGAACCATATATATGTAAGTCTTCTCATCACCTTTTCTAACTCATTTGTACACTTATATTAGTATTAAAATTCTGATTATAACAGCCCTAGTATAACTTAGGATAGAAAAACTTTGTATTTTTTTTTTCTTTCTTTTCCTGTAGATCGAGCCAAACAAACACCTCCATACTAATGTGTAAATCAATCGCGGACTTTAGTATTGTTAATAGACCAGATATGAACATGCATGATCATGTTCGGATACTTTACAAGTTAGTTTATAGGCTTAAATATCAAATAGTAATCTGTTTCAGCAAACTGTGTTGGGTCGTGGGGTGTTTAAGGGTGTTAACTTCGAGCCTATGTTTCACCTAGCAAACGAGCACCTAAAAATTCGAACCTAGTATCTAAGTGATGACCTCCTAGCATAGATTCATAAGGAACAAGAACGAAGTGAAAAGATTGCGTTGCCTCGCTTTTATTTGGTGCCAAAGCAGGTGTCGCAAACCTGAAAAACAAACATTTACACTTAGATTATTTCATGAAAACTATACTCGACCCCCTACTTTAGCGATTGATTGTGAGCAAACCACAAAACGATAGGACTTCTAGTTTGAACCTATAGAAAGACCTTCTAGTAGACAACTAAAAGGAACCATAACATAGTATAAACCTCTTCATACCTTGTTTATATCTAGGCGTACTTTTGGTCCAAAAACTGTTTTATAAACTTTGTCTTTGTTTATTTCGAACGTATAAGCTAATAATATAAGCTATTAAGCTGATGAAAATCATATATAAACTTATTTTGAACTTAAATAAATAAAATGTAAGAAGTTGGATTAGTTCCGTGGCCAAAAACGCGTTTTTATTAAAATAAGGACATCGGGTATAATATATTTATGCATGAGGGATATATATTGTCAAAACTAAAACTATTTTTATATGTTGGACTTAGAATAAAATAAATTTAAGGTCAAGGGTAGAAAGTGCCATATTTGAAAATATAAGGTAGAAATTGTCATTTCACTAAAGTTAAGGGTATAAACTGTCATTTTACCTAACTTCAGGGTATAAATTGTAATTATAAAAACTTCAGGGTGTAAATTGTAAATATATGAAACTTTGGGGTGATTATTGTCAATACTTATAAGTACAGGGGTAAAAAGTGAAAAACTTTATATAATTAATATAAAGTAAATAATACTCTAAAATAATTTAGTAAATTATTAAAAATAAAATTTTAAAATGGTTATTATTTAATTGTTGTAAAAATTTCATATTATTAATAAACGTTACAGAGATATATAAATCGTGAATATGAATACTAAATTGATACATCAACTCAGGTTACTTATCGGAGACGTTTATCAACTGTATTAAATTATTTCCTATTCAGACTACTTAAACATCAAGGTGAGTTCACAGTCCCACTATTTTATATTGTTTTTCAAACTTGTGGGGAGATACATGCTACAAACCGAACACAAGTATTTTTCTGTATGCTATCCTGATCTGGTATTGCCTAAGTTAGCTGTGTTGCCACTAAAAGACCCTCATATCATGAGCCATTAATCACTTGCGAGTGAACGCGAATATAGTGAATAGATCTATTGGAATTGACGTCCCCATTTGTGTTAGCCGGATAGGTAACCAAATGTGCTATATTTGAAATACAACCGGGATGTTTGGCAAGCTCCTGCTCGAGGGCATTATTACTCACATTATCATTATAATGTAGGTAACTTACATTATAGCAAATTACTATAATGTCCACACGTTGTTAAGGTTTGCGTGTCATGAGACTTAGTGCAATATGCTACCCTGCAATACGTTGTTTTATAACTATTTGACTTGTGTTCAAACCATTACTTATTTATAAACGCTGTGGATTCACTCAACATTATGTTGACTTTTTAGCATGTTTTATCTCAGGAAATTGAAGCAAAACTGGGCATGGAGTGGCAATGGGCTTTCTTATATAAAAAGGGTGTCCATTTTGTTATCATTCAACGAATAAAACTTTTATATGTATTTCAGTACTCCCACAGGGACCTCTATTATGTAAACTCTGATTTAAATAAATGAATGATAACGGTGTATATTTTAAAACGTCTCTTTTTGAGTCGTTTTCTATATTTATGACTGTGATACCTGAAGTAATACCCCAAACTTGTATTCCGCTGCGAAATTTAAAAAAATGGGGGTGTTACAGATATCTAGGGAGTAATGAAACCTAAGTAAACACAACTTTCCCCATTATTGTTACACCACATTAGTATAAGTAGTTTCATTTTCATTTCTGTTATTTAATTTTGATTGCATTTGTAGTTATTGGGTTAGTTGGCTAGCAACTAATTCCGCCCACTCTTCCAAAAACCGAGATTTTACTTGCTTTAATAAAATATAAAAATACAAAAAGAATCATCCCTCACCTCTAGACTTAATTTAGGAGACTTTATAATCCTAGCAACACTATTCCTGAGTTGAACGATCAATCCCCCGGTACTTGTCACTATACTATACTACAACGATCAGGTACACTGCCTGGTGGGGGTTGTAAGCTTCTCGAGATCCCTCGAGAGGTAAAGCCTGGTGCGATTCCCACGTATCACTCAGTCAAAAGTTAATGAGGCTACTCTTTCTGAGAAGGTTGTTGGGTTGACCGACAAGATCGCTAGTTGGGAGGCTGAGCTTGATGAGCTGAGAGCCTCGTCACAAGTTGCTTTGGAGGCTGCTAACTCTGAGAAGAAGGAATTGATTGACTTTTTCCACACTCTTGTGGATATGCGTATTTGTTCTTCTAAGTTTTTTGCGGAGTTAGGTGCTTTGCAGCAACATTTCACTCCTCTTGCTAATCATGCTTTTTCTGTTGATCTAAAGAGGATGCACTCCGACATTCCTGATGAAATTTTGAGGCTTCGTCCTACTGTTGGGGAGGAAGTGGATTAGGCTAGCGCTCATTTTGCTTCTAGGGATTGGTCTTGTCTGTCCCTGCTTTTTAGAGAAGGTTGATCTTCTTCTAGAAGATTATAGGTTGATCGAGCCTGATACTTCTTCGTCATCAGCTCAACCTTAGTTTTTTGCTTTTATGTGTCAAATACTTTGCATTTTCTTTTCATTGACCTTATTGTAACTGAATGGTTGAATGAATTTTTATTGAGAATATGGTTGTTTGCTTTTGTAATTGTTTGCAGATATAATGCTAGGGCGAGTTTGCCCTGATGATTGTTGGTCTTTGATTGTTTTTTTAGGCTTATGTACCTGATTCCTCTGAATGCTCTCTCAGAACATGCAAGACACGCAGGCGTATACATAGTGCTTATTAGGTTATGCTTTCCTAATAATTTTGCCTCCTCCTCCTGAGGTAAGTTTTAAGGATGTTGATCCTTTGTTTTTCATGAAAAATACTAGATTTCGTATTGCTTGCCTAATTTGTATTAGGACTTTTCTTAAGTATTTTGGTTGACTTTTCTTGCCTCGATGGCCTTTTGTTTGATGTTGGCATGTGCATGTAAGGAAATGGATTTCTTTTTATGAAATAGTATATTTCATATTTGTTGGTTGTTTTTCCCCTTTTTGTCGAGATTTATGGCCCATAGAATCATTACTTAGGTGGAGCTCATTAGTAAAAAGCTCGAGTCAGTATGTCTAGTGATTAGATAGATATGCCTGACTTTTACTTTATCCAACGAGGTGTTCTCCTTTAGAATAAGTGAAACTGCAGGCTGTTTGTTTGTTGTTTGTTTGACTGTCCCAAGAACCTCTAAGATGCCTATTACTGGTGCACGTACTTGGTTTTGTGTATTGCCACTATCTTGTGGTTGTGAACAATCTTTCACTTTATAGTTACTTGCCAAGTAAACTAATTGTGAGGATACGAGAGACAAGACCTATTTGCCTGGTCAATCCCTGATGAATGTAAAAAAAATATATTTCTAACACATTAGCTATGAAGAAGTATGGAAAATGTTTCACGAATGCTTTTAACAAGTCTTACATATTTTCCTGACTATAATCTCTTTCAGGGAAAAATAAGGATAAAGATAGATAGGAGCTTGTAGTTCTACAGAGGAGTGTTTCTCCTTATTGTGAGTAGTTACCATGGGAATAGTCGACCATGTTTGAAGCTGTTGCTTTTAGATAGATGACTGAGGAATATTCCTCAGGCTAAGTAGTTGTCAGGGGAATAGTCGACCCTGTTTGTTTGTTTTTCAAGGCAATGAAATCCAGTCTTTGCTTGATCCCTTCGTTTCAGTTCTGCAAAAGAACCTTTCTTTGTAGCACTGGACGGTTTCATTGATAACTTGCTTTAAGAGGTTTGATACATTGGGTGATCTACTCTTGTCATGTTTGGTTGTTGTCTGGTGATGCTTGAGTTCATGCACTCTTTGTTGTTACTATTTTTATGGGAACAACGTGGACTATGTCTCCATGAGTTATTCCAGCCTGAAAGAAGTTGGCCTGGAATATGTTGTTGTCTTGGGAGTTGAACATTTCTAGGGGACGAATGTCCCTCTCCCTGAGGCTGAACCTTGTATCCTAATTGATGTTGACTTGAGTGTTGTATGCTTATGACGGTGTTCAATAACCCATTGAAATTTGTAGAGAATATTAACTAATTTGATGTTTTACTTGAGGGGGGACGCCTATTGATGGTGTGATTATCTAGCTTTAAATTTATAGTACCAAATCCTTTAGAAAATCACCATCACTCGTAGGCAGTGTAACCATTTGGGTAGTATAGAGAGTCATCAAGATCAGGTCATTCGCGAGGAGCAAGGGATTATAAGTGTCTAACTCATAGGTTTAATTAACCAATGCGCTTGAAATCCGCCGATTATGTATTTAACATAATTACTAAAAACAGAAAATAAAATAAACTGAAAAGTAAACAGAAAGGTAATTTTAGTGAAGAGAAGATCAAGAGATAAAGGCATGCTTGTCTTTCTAATCCTCTAATTTCATCAATGCCACAAGTTCTAAGTGCAATGTTCATCCAGTGTGTTTCAATGAATATGAGGTATTAGAGGTCGAGTACGGTCGCTTCTGCTCATAAATTCTTCCTAAAAGCTGGGCACGCCCTTTCAGGAACCTCTACTGTCACACCCCCAATATCGGTTCCAGCGGAAGCATACATGCAGCTGGGGTGTAACTCAATTGATATCACAACACAAGCACAAAAATGGTTTTCTTCTTTAATCATTTGGAATAAAATCGTTAAATCAAAATGTTGAATTTACATCGTTAAAAGTAGTGCGGAAGTAGGCCCTTAAAAATAGTTTAAAACGGTCCCCATATAAATAATCAGAGTCTTCTATGACCATGCCATGCCCTGCCAAAACCTCCTGTAGCGTGCCATAGCTTAAAACCTGAAAATACATGCTAAAGTGTCAACACGAGGTTGGTGAGTTCATAGAGTTTGTTTAACAAATAATGCCTATAGAGAAATGATCGCCCAGCAAAGGCATTGTAAATCCACTCAGTTACAGGTCCCGCCATAAGAGACTTGTAACCTGTGTGTTTATAACCCACTGCCAAAAGTATTAAAGTCTACGTGAACATAAGTAATATGTGGACCAATAGTCAATGATAAGTGTAGTTTGACCAATACATTCGGTATGTGACCAATTCATTCGGTATGTGACCAATTCATTCGGTCGTATTACCCGTACATTCGGTTATGTGACCAGTTCATTTGGTCATGTATGTACATAGTGGGAAAGCCGGTTCATTCGGTTAAGTGTGCATAATAGTGGAAAAGGCTTGGGTCCAAAGGTAACAAAGATTAAGTGTGATGCAATTGGATATACACTACATTCGAATGAGTAAGAAATTCATAAATGGAGCAAGTAAATGTTTAACTAAGCATGTAGCAAAAACCAATTAAATCCAGTATACATTTAGATGGAAACGAGCATGTATTCTCCCCCAAAACCGTTATAAAACAAGTTAAAATAGTAGGGGCTATGACTCACCTGGAGCGATAGCTACGACGACAAAAGTGGATACACTGAATTTAGGCACGATCTCTAACCGCAACCTAATATGAGTAATAACGATCTACCTTAGATCATGACATAATGAAATGAATGCACATGCACATGATGCCTATACCACTCGTAACTTGGAAATACTCGTTATCGTCATAGTAAAATAGTTTCCATACTTAGGAAAAATAAGTCCAAATATAGATGTATATAACTTGTCGTAGTATATCGTATAAAAATGTTAGTGTTATATTCCTCGTTTTTGAAAACCTTGTAACAATATCTAGAAGTCGCGTCATTTAACCTTTGGCGATACGGGTCTCGATCGATGAGAAAATCGACTCTTAATGTTGTTACTTGAAAGTATTATGTTCAACACTTAGAAAATTTCATTATAGTAACAGCTGTCAAAATATATCTAGTTTATCGGGTATATAGATGAGGTCGTAGTTTATTCGTTATAAGTCTATTCGACGAACGGCCAATTGATTTGAAAAGCTTGCTGGAAGGTCTTGATTTCATAAAACTACGGCTCGGACTCAAACCAATCCGATCATAAAGAAAAACAGCCGAGAAAGTGGTGTCTCGCAAAGACAGTTTTACGGCAAAATAATAATAGAAAAGCTGATGGAAATTTGTAAAAATCGTCTAAGTTCAAACGCTTGTATCTTTTTCGTTATAAGCTCGTTTTCTACGCTCTTTATATCCCCGGAATCGTGGGATGGCATACTAATATATTTTTGATAGGTCGGGACGGCTAGATTAAGTTTTAGGCCTCGAAACAGTCCATGAAAACTGTTCAACAGCAAGTAATTTTTCAGGAAATAGTTTTCGTCGTTAATATTGGAAATAGCATATCTTTTTCGTCGTAACTCGGATTTTAGTGATTCAAGCGGCCACGGTTTCGTTTTTGAAAGTACTTTCTGAATATCTAACCCAATGTTACCCGGAAACCCCTGAGTTTTCTGAAATTGGCGATTTGGGACAGAACCTATATTTGAAAGTATTTTTCGTTCTTAATATTCGGAAAAGCATATCTCCTTCGTTATTAACTCGTTTTTATCCCCGTTTTCGGCCATAGTTTCGTATCGGAGAGTATTTTCTAAATCTTTGGTCAAAAGTTAACCTTGAGTTCCTGAGTCTCCCACGTTTTCAAAATAGTAACAGTAGGTATATGTATATTTTCCAAAATCATTTTCCTAGTTTCAAACTTCATCCAAACCACTTTCAATCACCACAAAACTAGTCTAACCCTACCATACACCTTCTTAGGGTGTCATGGGTCCTTAAACATCATCAACCCACTAGGTCTAACAAGAGTTTCATATGTTTCCATTTCTAGGGCTTCAAAGTTAATATATACAAAAATGGAGTGGTACAAGATGATGCATGTATAAGATCTTGTAAGAAAATTATATGAACATAATAATAACTTGTAAAAATCATAAAAATGAGTTTGTTTACTTACTTGATGGTTTAGAGAGTTTAGATGATAAAAAGCCTACTAACCCTTGAGTTTTTATTTCAAAACTCTAACAAGGATGATTATACAAACTAGTTTATATCAAGATCTTGTAAAATTTATACTCCTTGCTCCTTGAACACCTTAGTTCGATCCACACTCAAGAGAAAATGAAGAGAAAAGTTTACTTGCTTTGTAAAAATGATTTTGTAACTAAAAAAATGGATGAAAAGTTTCTTATATACTTGGAGACAAAAGTTTGGTGACATTAAATTTGGTTGGTGTGAAATTAAAGTTTGAAGACCTTAGGGGGGGGGGGGGGGTGGCCGGTCCTAAAGGAGGAAAATGGGGGATATGTTTTGTGATTAATTAGGAAAATTAGTATTAGTAGTTAAGTGTAGTTAGGTTAGGTTTAGGTTTAAGGTTTAATCGGGTACCGGGTTTGTTAGAAATAAATTTTGTCGAAGTTATTCGGGTCATAATAAAGTTATAAAGATTGTAAAAATAAGTCGGGTACAAGTACAGAGAGTTAGGGTGATTATCGTTTAATTTTGGTGAAAACCGTCGTTATTAAGTTAAACGTACGATACGTAATAGTTAAATTTCCAAAATACCGGGTAAATTAATATTATAGTTTTTATATTATAGAAATGAGTATAAAAATGTATTAGGATCATAGTCGGGAGTGTCGGACATGTTAGACACATTTATAGTTCGCGTATTAGCGTTTATTCAAAATAAACGTACGTAAATCGTTAATTGTACCAAAAGTATAAATTTAATTATCCTACGAGTGGAATAGTATGCAAGTGACACAATGATGATACGTAGACTATTTCTAGTCTGTATGAGATGTCCCAAAGGATAATGCATGAATTCACACTTGAACCAATACGGTTACGCGAATTTGAACACTCGTAAACTAAATTTACGATGAAATGAGTAATGCACGTGAATAGTGAAATTTCTTCCGGAAATGAATAGTGTCAAGTGAATAGTAAAATTTTTAAACGCTTCTCAGAATATCAAATGGACCTCAAAAACGATGAATAGTGATCGATGAATAGTAACTGATGAATAGTGATATGTGAATAGTAAATTGTCGAGGTTTGGAAAATGACCGGAAATTACGAGTTGTGACATCTACCCTAACTAATTATCCGAGCATTAAGTACCATCAACTGATCTATGTAACCTACATTTTTGTATGGGTACTAAACCTCTTAGTTTTCTTGATAAAGGAGAAAGCACCCTTTCAAGTGCAATAAAGTCAATATCGCTACTAAATCTTAAACCCTATTGTCTACCACTTTTAACTAGGTGGCGGCACGGTTAAGTCATCGCCACCATTAAAGTTACATGCCAATGTAATTAATGATTCTTATAGGTGTTGTTCATGTGGTCTATATACTAAAAAGCTATAGTCAATAGGTAGTCATGGTCTACGCAAAGACGTAAGTCTTTAACAATACATAAATCATCCAAAAAACACATAGAATAAACTAAAGAACATGTATCATTGAATCAAATAGGTTCATAACAAGGCAAGAAAAAAGGCTTTGCCTTCCATAACAAATGATGAACAAAGACTATTCAGAGTATGTTGGTTCCCTAATAATTGTATAAAACATGATTTAGTTTACACAATAACCAAATGACTACTAATAACACCCATTGTACTTTTCCAACATTTAATTCTTATGTGCAATTAGCAAAGAATTATACCCAAGTGTTTGTGGAACAACACTTGGGATTGAATGACAATGTAAACTCTCCAAAATCAACAACAAGTAGCATATAGCTTTGATTTGTTTTTCTTGGAAGAGGAGGATCCTATCAACTATACATTTGCATTTCATTTACAATTATGTGTAGAATCCTGCCTATCTCAATTACAACTTATGTATATATAAGCAAAAGAAAGTGAAGCTTTAAATAAAGTACAAATAAAGCACAAGCTTCTATGTGAAGCTTTTAAAAAAAGTACTAAAGCAAATAGTTATTATAACTATTTGCCTTTAGATACTTTGATACTTTATTATTATTTTTGTACTTTTTGTCTTCCTTTTGACTTTCTTATGCATGCCTTTTAGCTTTTATCTTCCCAAGAAAATATTTCGTAATTGTTTCTTCAAAGATAAGTCTTCAGGGATTCAGTGAGTTATTGTCATCACTCATTGACTCAATCATCCAAGTCTTGGTTCTTGATCTTCACTCACTTAGTACCGCCTCAGATTGTGATGAGTCTTTTCTTTTCAGACTCTGAAGAAAATCTTGTGGATAACTCCATAATGGCATGAGGAGGAATCCCTCATGATTGCTTCATCAGGGACATAATATATACTTAGGGTATTTTTCATTCAAATACTATACAAGGGCAATTAGGTATTGAATTGACCCAACAGAGTAAACAAGATAATTGAAATCATATTAAAAAACTGATAATCAATTGTTTTTGATGTGTAAAACCTTCACACTTGGTGTCTTCCTTCGTTCTTTAGCCTCCTTAAATGACTAGGGTTTCAAAACCTAAGAACTCTTTAACTTGTGTGATAAAAATTCGTATTTATAGGCAGAAAGGGCTTGGGCCCTTATGGTGTTACGGCGTATGCACGAAGATGGGCATACACCGTATGCCTCTAGAATAGCATATCCATCTTTAAATCTTTGACAAGAGTTCATCCGCCGTATGCACTAAGGGTGGCATATGGCGTATCTATCTTCAACACTTGATTAATTCTTAACGAGAGCTCATACGCCGTATGCTCTAAGAGTGGCATACGGAGTATGCGTATGGCTGGAGATTGGCTTCATAACATTTAGGCTGTTTTAGCTTGTTTTCTAGTCTTTTCAGCGAGAATTCTCTTTTTGCTCCAAATAAACACTAAAATACAAATTTACAGCAATTTAATACAATATTTCATCAAAGTAAGGCAAAAAGAAGCAATTATCGTGGGTTATTTGATAGAAAAAACATGTATAATTTAGGAGCTATAAAATATCCACCACTTGATTTTTGCTTGTCCTCAAGTAGAATCTGAATTAAACTTACAAAATATCTCCTAGTGTAACTAGAAAATATGAATTTAAATTTAAACTACCTCTAGTTCATTGCAAAACCGAGCACCTCACGAAAAGGGAAAGAAAAATACCACTCAATTACTCTACTAATCTATGTGTTATATTTTCTGATCGTTTAAGGGCTCATTCATGGTACAGAAACTAATAAGCTTGACCAAATTTCAAGTCTCCACCACTAGAGTCTATATATAATAATTATTCAAAAAGACAAAAATATGGGTTGACACATAATGGTAGGCTTACGGCTTTAAATGAGTGTAGAATATAGGCATGGAAAACATTTATGGGTTAAGACAATGATAGGGGTGGAAACGAGCCGAGCCGAGCCGAGCTCGAGCCTCCAAGAGCTCGAGCTCGGCTCATTTATATTTTTAAAGCTTGAGCTCGAGCTTGGCTCGGTACGAGCCTTGTGATTTGAGCTCGAGCTCGGCTCGTGGTGTTTATATAAAACTCAAGCTCGGCTCGTTTTTATGATGGCCTACAAAAGATAAAACTTGGCTCGAGCCCGTTTATCAATTTTAAGCTCGTTAATGAGCTCGTTAGTCATTTTAGATACTATGTGTGCAAAAGGAGAAAAAGACACTTATGCATTCAAACAACATGTAATTAAAATAGTGGCTAACCCAAATTCAAAACTACAAGGAAAGAACTATAGGAGCATAACAAACTTTAAATCTGAGTAAACACTCCATGCAAAATATAGCATCCATTTATGATTAACAAAACGATTTCATGGATCATATGAAACAAAATATCTAGCAAAAGTTCTAGAAAAGCAACAAAATATGATCATGATCGCATGAGACATCTCCATCAGATTTCTTTTTGACTACAAGCGTATGATATGACAAAAGAACCCGACCATGGAACTATTAATGGAACATATGCATCTACCCTGTAAGATGAAATATAATACTATTAAGGAGGTACAAATGGTTTAGTTGCAATTCATAACATACAAATGTTAGTTTATGGACATTATTTTAGTAGTCGTATGTTAGGATCGAACTCGAGATCACGGGATTGCACACTTTACGTATGAGACTCGATGTTTAAATAATTAATATAAAATGTTATATTTAATTATTTAATTCACAATAAACGACTAAAGAATGTTAGGTAATTAATGGAATTGACTAACGGTCGGTAAATGTCAACGGGATACGAAGAAAATAAAACAAGACAAGAGAAGGTTCTAGGAATCCTCTCTTGAGCTTTTTTATGGCCAAACAATGGAATCCCACATCAGAAACCATTGCAAACTTGATCTCAACCATAAGGGTATAAATACATCCCTATGTATTCATCCTTTGGTACACTTGATTTCAATAGAAGGCCAAACTTCTTCTTTTCCTCTCTTGTTCATAGGTCAACAAGTGAAGCCCCAAGTAAAGGGATTTGCGAGTAACCTAGAACATTACAAAGTGTTTGGTAAATCTATTGTGATCAAGAACTAGCATTCACATTGAATCGCTAATAGTACATGTGTACAAGAACGTGATACAATCACACTATTGATTGTATCTTGGATTGAATAACAAAAAGGTAAGAGGTTATTCTTACAATCCACATAAACCCTAATTAGGGTTCATAAGTTGAAGATTTGCTTTAATTGATTCTTGTTCGGGCTAGAATCATAAAGGTGCGTTTACTATTTATTATTGATTAATTAATTACATGTTATATGATCTTTATAAAGCTTCCGCATGTGTACTTGATGTTTATTGTTTATATTTAATGATTGTCATGTTATATAATTCCAACAGTGGCATCATGAGCTGTTATAATGTGTAATTAATTATCAAAACGCATAAAAATTGAATCTTGATTTGTTTAGTTACATGTATGTCGATTTTTTTAGGGTTTTTATAATCCTAACCCTAATTTTTTTAAGGGTCGATTACCTTTATGTTTTATTTAGGGTTTTGGTTTTGATTTTTAATATGATTAGAAACCCTAGGATTGTCATGTAATTGTTTATGCGTTTTAGTAAACGATCTTGGTGCAATATGTTAATTGTTAAGCATAATCCAGAAAAATGCATGTTTGCATGGATTTTATTGTGTTTGAATTTAAATTGTTTAAATTGGATATATATATCAAATTGTTAAGTTATATCGAAACATGTAAATTTATTAATAGATGTCGAATTGGAGAAGACTTCAATATTAAGTAATCAATTACGTGCTATGTGGTGTTTATTTAATTTTGGCTTACGCAATCGAATTGTCGATGTATGTGGTTCTTTTTCCTTTGAAGAATAAAGCCCTAATTGAATAAATACATTATACACCTAGTTTTGATTATTAATAGGATTATTGAATTAAATTTGCATGTGGCTACATGTTTTATACATATTTAATTGTTATGTTATGTATATATGTTTATTTAGTTGTGTTATTTTTTTATTATGCATTACTTGTTTTTTGTTTATTATTTATGTGAGATATGTTTATAAACGAAAAAGGGTAATTTTTGAATAGAAAAATAATATGGACTAAATAAATGGCGAAATATGTTTTGGTTTTAAGAGTCAAAATCTCAAAGGTTTATTGATTGATGTTTTTGTACCTAATGGTTAACTAGGCGGACCGAAGTTTGCACACTATAAGATGGGTATAAGGTTGGTTTCGCATTAAATTGTGGCCTCAAAGAGATAACATTCTGTCTTTCCGCTCGTTTGTGTGTAAATTAGACTTACCGAACAACCATTACATGTACACTGTCATCTTCAGGGTGAATTGACCACAATTCCATAATGATTATCCGAGACACTAAGCTTATAGTGGACGATAATTGTTGGTAATTCTTTAATTGGTGAACCCGATACCTCAATTAAAACTTTGCTGTTTTACTCTTAGTGAATTGGTAAATAAATTTGTTTTGTAAAACCAATGTTATGAAGTTGTATGCATGCTTCTTCATGCGTTATTTTGATTACACATCAAAATTAATACCCTTATAAAATTAAGTCGAATGCCATCTAATTAAAAACAATTGAATTTGTAGTTTACGTCATGTGAGAACTTGGCTAGATTGCAATGGAGAGGTTTTGTGAATGTAAACCCCATAATGATGGGGATGAAACATGTTTACATAGAAAAAGTTTTGTGAATGTAAACCCCATAATGATCTAGGAATTGCAATATGATATTGGCAATTATTGTTCGACAATTACCTTGTTGAATACTATTATTACTAGCAGATCAACTGATGTAATGGTACTATGTCAATTTGGATCCTAGCTTTAAGAAAATACTATGGTTTATATGAATATTTACCAATGGGTATTTTATTTTCTTAAAGATCTAATTATCGAAAATACTGAAATTGAATTTTGTAATTCATTTAAATGTATTAATGCAACGTTCAAACCGTAAACACACTTTGGGCTTTGGTAAATTGATCTCGTTCTATTTTCAAACAAATGTTTGATTAAGAATGATTTACTTAAAAGACAAAAGAAGTCTCCTATCTATGAAAGAAGAGTGAGATACAATCCTATTTCTTTTCATGAATAAAAAAGGATAATAGGAATATTAGATATGTCTAAATTCTAATATAACTCATAGCAATTTTTTTAATAGTTAAGATAATTGCATATTTTTCATAAGGATTTCATCACCCTCATTCGGTGATTAAATTCTTAGTAACAAATATGATATTTGATTAACAAAAAATTATGTATGACATTTTATGAGTTATTAGAAGCTAGACTAATTACCGTAAAATATTAAAAGACAAACTAGTTGTTTTGACTATTTAAAAGGTACTACATACATTGTAGGATGGTAGACCTATTAAGGAAGAAATTGCATGCCCAATTTTTCAAGTTAATAGCATTTGGTGGATTGTCCATCATTTACATATTAGGATACACTCTTTAGTGCATAAGTAATTGTTACGTATGGACATTCAAAGGTGTAGGAAATTTAAAAGCACACTATTTTCTTTCACTGGATATGAAACATTTACAATGTTGTCAAATTCAGTAGGAGTATTGTGTATTTATTACTGAATAAGGAATTATTGTAATGATCTTTAATTCAGTGGGAGTTACAAGCTTTGACATCTTGGTAGCTAAAGATAATTACTTTCCAAGTGTAGACACTCATACTTTTAAGGATAGTCTTGTACGTTTCCTTACTATACATTGTTGTTCTATAACAACTTGTTATGCTAAAATCTATGACACTATCATATTGATCACATAAACAAATGCATGGCGTGTTGTTTATCAACTATATGAGGTTGTTCCATGCACAAGTGGGAGAAATGTTATCTTTAATGTTTGCAAGAAACAACTCATAAAGATATGATTTAATATGATTTAATGGATTCTCTTGACTGAAAGGTAAGAGAATAACGTTCTAATATGAAATATACTAATCTAATTCAAGAAACACTTGGTGTTGCAATTTATGTTATGTGAGAGAACTTAGCTAGGTTGCATCAACAAGGTAAATTTCATATTTACATTACTAGCAGATCAACTGATGTAATGGAATTATGAGAATTTGCAGTTTCTAAATTAGATACCTATTAGAACATGTGTCAATATGATATTAAGAATACTTTTAGTTTGTATATTTATGAATTCTTGGAATGACATAAATTAATAAAATAATCTAATGTTACTTCAATCTGAATATTTATGTGTTCTTGGAATGACATAAATAAATGAAGAAATAATGTTGTTTACATTATTGTGAAGTAATAAATTAACTTGAAATTACTATTGAAACCAATAGATGGTGTTCATAATTACTTTAGTTAAACATGTTTATGCTTCATTGTAAAGATATAAACATAAAATCTTTTATTTGTTAGAAGACTTATAATAAAGTAAGACGTTATCTATTTATGTTTTGTTAATTAAGACATATAGATAAAGTCATTAAATTGTTAAATGACTTATAACGTGTAGTGGGATTATAACAGTTTATGTTTTCTTGTGGAGACATGGACATGAAGTGACTTTGTCAAAAGTACTTGTGTTATAAAGCATGTGATTGGCTTGAAAATTTTATTATACCATTATAATGACTTAGTTGGTAAATAGACAAGTCAAAAGAAATATAGTTATCTTAAATATTGTTAGATTTTCTTACAATATTAATCTTAATGAAATGCCAAATATTTATGGTATGTTCAGTTAGGAAAATAAGACTCTAGTTTTATTGTTTGATTAAAGATAACTATGACTTCTTTTCTTCCAAAAGTTATCAAGGTTAGAATATTGAGTATGGCTTGGACAACTTAATAAAACTCCAACCTAGAAGATTAATAAGACATGATGGAATGTGATAAATTACATTAAGTCTTAAATTGAAGTTCTATTGTTCCAATATTATCACGTCTACAACTAATCTAAATATGTAAAGTGGGTGTGAGCACTTTAGAGAGAAGAAAGAAAGAGATATCAAAAGTCTCGCATTGATAGAACATAGAACACACACCTCATAACTCATGAGGTAAGGGGGTATTTATACCCAACGTCTAGCCAAGCCTCTATCGCGGATATACAAGTTCCGCGATGGTAACCTTGTGTCGCATACAACTATAATTACACAACATACCCTATACTAAGATAAAGTATAAATAGAAGTCCCTAACTAATGATTTACACTTTTCGTGTTCCAACAATCTCCCCTTAAGGGTAGATCATTCGGGTCTTCTATTTATGGGTATTCGGTTGGGCTAGCTTCGACATCCGATTCTTTGTTCCATTCTTCTCCATGATGCACGAAGCGTGAGCCTTTCCTTTATCACTTTCATAACTCTTGTCAACAAACGATGATTGCTTGTTGTCATCTCGATCTGCAGTCTCTCCACACGTTTCTTAATTCGCTCAAATTTCTTCAATATCTTGAGTAGAGTACCTGAGGAGAACTTAGCTACTTCAATGACTCTGAATAATCTTTTCTGCCTTTTGTCGGTCTTGTAAACAACACAAAGTCCAAGTCCGGGTCTAGTGAAGCAAGTTCAGCACTTGATCTTTTGTATACCGACGCAAGCTAACATAGGAAGAGTCAAGTTGACTTTCCTTTGATAGCTTTTGATCCCCATCTGGAAGTCTTCAATGTGAGCTACTAAAACATAGGCTTTCATGAAAATTAGGACTGATTCGATCACATCTTGATCGATGGCTTTCTTGTTGTAGCAGTCTCTTCTTCTCTTCAGAATATCCTCAAGGTCATGAGGATTAAGATTCAGATAATCTGATTCATTGAAGCGGTAGTGTTGATTGTTGGTTCGAACAACATGATAATCAACATAACCATGTGAATGCTGATGCTCGAAGTTAACTTCAACATATCTAAGGATTCTGGAGCTTTAGTAGACTTCATCATGAGGCTTCCTTTTGAGTTGCCTGAGTCGGTAGAAGCCCTTTGATCTTTCATTAACATTAATAATCCTGATAAAAGCATCGAAGTTGTAATCCTCACGATCAACTTCTTTATCAGAGAATATGCCCAAAAATGTTTCTTCTTCCAGAAAAGGTTCCGGAATTTCCTCATATGTCACAACTTCCTTTATAGATGGTAGGTATTCATTTGGACCGTTTAGCATATATTTAAGATCGTCATTGAAGTGTGGAACTAAAGGTGCCGAGTCAGATCTTGGAACTTTAGGAATCTATTTCCACAATGGAGAGCGTTCTCTTCTTTCCTTTACAATTGTTGAAGAAGGGGATATGCCAAGAGCTTTTGAGACCTCTTGATCTACAAGTCTGGTATTGAAATCTCTATCGCTTTTGAACTTGTAAATCAAAGAGTCATAAATGCAATTAACTCTTTGATCCATTGTGGGTCTTCCTGAATGTTGATTCCAAACCTTTCATGCAGATCAGAGAACATGCAATCAAGCTTTTCGGCTGTAGGATCTCTAATTTGTTCTTCTATTTGTATCGGATCCCTTAGCACATCTTCAAATACATCGTCATCTTCAACATCAGACACATCGAATCCACCAGTCTCTGGAGGTATTTCACCTTCCCTATAAGTCATATCATCCCAGTCATTCTTGTCACCACCTGCATCTTCTTTTTGAGTATCAATCTTAACATTAACATCTTCAGCATTCACTTCTTCTAGATGAGCTGTTTGTTGTCGTGAGCTTGATTTTTGTTGTTGTTGTTGTTGAGATGATGTTTGTTTCTGGGATGAAAACGTTGCAGTGGTTGTTGTTCTTTGTCTTTTGGCGCTTTTCTCCCCCTCAGAATTGTCCGAGTCTGGATCATCCTGATTGCGCTTCTTTGACTGTGGACGACATTGACTTTCTAACTCCGTGACTCTTGAGGACAATATTGTAATAAGTTTTATTGCCTCAGAGTTCAATTTTGTCATTTCTTTTTCAACTTTCAAAACTTGATTCGTGACTAGAGTTGTTGCCGGTGGTTGAACTTCTGGGTCCAGTAAACCATTGTAAAAGTTGGGATGTGCTGCCATAAGTGATTCATCATTCAAGATCTTATCAAGCATTAGTTAGGAGATATAATCCAGGGATAAGGATCTTGATGATGTGGAAGGTTCAACTTGTGTTGATTGTTGTCGTAGAGCTGCAAACCTTGACTCCATGTCAGCACGAAGTTTTCCCATTATTTCGTTGAATTGTGTGGAAGTCACAAATGGTACTAGATTAGCTCGGATTCGTTGAAACAATGTCGATGTAGACATCGTTGGTATGTATTTTGGTTGAGATGTTGTTGTTGACGGTTGTTGAAAGTGAGTTGTATGTGGTATTGTTGTTGTGTGAATAGTTGTTGTTGCAGTTGCGGTTGTTGTTATTGTTGTTGGAGGTGGTGATGGTGGTTCCACATTAATAATGACTAGAGGGGTGAGCTGGTGTTGCTCAGAGGACCTAGATCTACTGTTGTCATACTTCATCTTTTTCATAATCTCAAGTCTATGGGTGTCATCTCCGTCCCCCTTATCATCTCCATCATCATCATCGTTACCAGCATTACTAGGCCTAAACTCCTGACTATCCTTATCCTCCTTATTTTTCTCTTCATCATCTTCCTCTTCCTCATCTAACAATTGGCTTCCTTTCTTAGATTGTTTCCTAGCCGATTGTTTTTGACGTTTCCTATTTTTTCCTATGTTGGCTCTAGACTCTACTTTAACCCTAGACACATCCGGGGTAGGTCCGCTCGGTATTGAGCTTTCCATAGGAGCATTTTCTATTCCCATATACTCCTTGTATGCCTGTGATTCCTTGTTAACGAGCTCCAACAGACCCTGTGGTATTGCCATCGGGACAATTGTGCAAACAACGGAGTCCCCACTTGTGCTATGAATATGTGGCACTCTGGGTGTTGGATCGTCTTGTCGTTGTGAGATACTTGGGTGTTCCCTCATGAACTGAGCAATCAATAGTTTGAAGTATCTGACAAACGGAATGCATACATTCTTCTTCTTCTCCGATCTACAGACATGGTCAACAACATCTGTCCATAGAAGCTTTGCATAATCGAAGTGACACTGATTCACTATACCATACATGATTTGATATAATGAAGTAGTGCCTCGATCCATTCCCGTTTCTTTTCCGGTTAAGCACCGATTAAGAATTGAGAATAGCGTAGCCCATTGTGCAGGTAGGCGCTTCCTCTTGAATGTTGACAACACTTTAAACTTGTGCTTGTCATCAGCTTCCTTGTCGTATCCCAACTCCATAAAGTATTGCATGAGTTGGTCAATATTAGGAGGTTGTTGGAAAGCTGTGAGGTTTCCATGTTCAGCATGAGGAAGATTTAGTGCTCTACGAAGATCTTCTGATGTAATTGTTATTTGTTGGGTTTCAATGATGCTTTGAATAGTGTCAGGTTTAGTTTCATTGAGAAACACAACATTACGCCAGAATTGTTGTAGGTATATCATGGGGGTGGTAGAGTCGGATAATGAGAGCATTGGATAAGTTGGGTGATGTTGAAGGATTTCAGGAATGATTGTGTGATCACATTCAAAGAGAGATATGTGGAATTGGTGATTGCATTCACCAAGTCTGATGTATTCAGCTGTCGGCACATGTTCTTCATTAGTTGGTAATTGTACAGCTGTAGCATCTTCTTGAATGTGTTGTGGTTGATCATGAATTTGTTCTTGAGCCATTGTAATGATTGATTCTGAAATGACATAAAAGATGTAAGAATCTTTGATAAAGTTTACAATATTTATTTTTCACTCTGTCTGTTTTTATATGCTCTGGCATTTCTTTTTCTTTTTCTTTTCTTATGCTTTCTTGCTTTTATAGCATAAGCGCATGCTCTTTTCTTTTCACATGCGATTTTATTCTCTCTTTCTGTTTTTATTTTCCTCACCAAAAAATTTGTTGATTTGTGATACTTTTGCAAAAAAAAAAAATGTTTAAGGTATAGAATAAACGTTGTTTTATAATGCTCATGCTTAAAAATATGTTTATCTAACCCTTTTGAAGCTTTGGGAAAAAGTATCATCTTGTATTCAAACAAAAGTTTTCTAGTTAAGCTAGAATCCTTGTTTCTGGAAATAAAAACTTTCACAGAAAATGTTGTTGCATGAGCGTAAGATTTCTTAACAACTGACAATACTTGAGACTCTCTATTACGTGGGCTAGTTAAAGGATCCCATTACCAGCATTTAGGTTATAACTAGTCCTAGTAACCATCTTGAAAATGAAAAGTCTTAAGTGGAGTCAACTGTAATATATCTTAAAAGAGCTTTTGTTGCATAAGTGTGAGATTTCTCAAAACATATCTAGACCTTGGATACTCTGTTACGTTGTGTAGCTAAAGTGATGCATTATCAGTTTTTAGGTGATAACTATCCCTAATAACTACCTTGAAGATGAGATACCCTTAGTGTAAATAGAGTTGATTTGTCTCAAAACCATTTGAATGAAAACAATTAAGAGTGAAAAGTCTGTTAAGTGATTGCATGAATTGGTTTGAAATTATATTCATGGTATTGGCAACCACTAACATATTGTAAACATATCCGTCAAATAAGTCATATACACAAAGTATTCATAAAAGTTGCAATCATAGAAAAGTCTAAGTGTAGTAATTAAACATATGCATCACATAGAGTTAAGGCAATAATAGTGATACAATCCTAGTCTAATTATCAATGAAAACTAATCATATGCAATATTTTATGTCTCAAAGGTTTTCATTTAATCTTTTAAAATGAGAACAGATTGTATTTGATGAAAACAAGTTGAGAAAAATGCTTGTGTAGATTGTACAATCACTTCGGCTTTTTGTAAACTCATTAAGATCAAATTGTGACTTAATTTGAGAAAGAATGTTTTGATCAATGTTTGTTATTTAGTCAAAATTTATTAAAATGTTTGAAAAACTTTATATAAATGCATGATTGATAAATGTTTTACAATATTTTAAATTTTTTTTGGTAGAGTAACATTTAGTATAAGTGGGTGAAAAAGCATCGCAATATCTGGTACCGCGAATTTGGTTTGGTGGGAAAACGGTCAATAAAAGTCAATTTATCATTGAAGGTGACACAGGTATCGTAAACCAAACAAAATGTGATGGTAAGCCATCGCATAAAGTTTCGGTTCCAAAACATTCGTATTGAAAACTGTGATGGCAAGCCATCGCATGACATTTAGAGAGGCCCGTATCGCAGAGCTTTTACCCGCGATGCGAAGAAAATTTTCATCGCAGTTAAAACTCTCGGATTTTTAAATAATATTTAATGCACATTTTGCCTCTTTTCTAAAGTCTCGTATCGCATCTAATACGATGTCGCATCGAGAACTGTTCATCTTCTTCCCAAAATCAGCCCATTTTAACCAAATCAAACCGTTCAAAAACCCATTTTCTTTCAAATTAATGATCAAACTGGTCTATCTCAGTCACCTAACCACAAAGTTTTAACACTAACACACCACAATTTAAACTCAATAGTGAAACAAACGCATTCTTGGTGTCTAAGCCCTAACAACGCAATTGGGCATGAAACAGTTAAAATTAAATGTAGATAAGCAAGAAACATATGTAAAACATCATTTAGAACAGATTTGAAAGCTTACTTTTTGCACGAAATTGAGAGAATAGGCAAAAAATCTGTGATACGAGAGTTCTTGTGGATGCGAGTAAGTGTGAGTTAGGTTTAGGAGAGAGAGAATGCGAGTGACAAAGTGTGTGTGTGTGTTTTTCTCGCATCACATAAGTGGGGTTTGTTGACTCGTATTTTTCATTTTTGACCCTTTATGTTTTGAACTCAGGTCTGCGAGAACTTTTTGGACTAAGGGAGGGTTCAAATCAGCATTTTGACAAGTTTAACAAAACTCCCCCTTGACATTAGCCCTTTTAACACTTAACACTTTTGATTTTTTTCTTAAAATTATAACAAGTTTTTGAAAACATTTTGGTTCAAATAATTTGAACGTTTGTGTTATATCAAAATTGTTTTTGATTTAAAATTAAAATCAATCACTCCCCCTCGAAGTGATGGTTATTGATGAGGCGAAAAATGATCCATTTTTAGGGGGTCATTTAAGCCTGAATTCGAATTTATTTGATCAAATATTGCCCTAAATCGTTCCTTTTGTGATTTTAGGTACTTTTGGAGTGAATTCTGGAAAATGAAGCATTTTGGACGTTTTTGGAGCATAAAAGTGAAGAAAACGGCAAAGTCTTAATTTTCCTTGATGGGAACAGTACCTGACGGTGTCAAGAGCATTCATGTGACGGCGTCAAGAGTAAAAGTGGTGACGGTCCAGAAGAAACGTGACGGCGTCACCTAAGGCTGTCACGTGTTAACTTGTCAAAACTGGCGCGCGGAGTAGCTGATATTGTTTTGGTCATAACTTTTGCATACGAACTCGGATTTAGGTGATTCAAAAGCCCACGCGAAGAGGATGAAGAAATCTACAATTTGGTCAAAAAATGGGTGTGAAGCCATCATGTGTAACGAGCTGACGCCGTCATGCCTTGCCGACAGAAAACTTGCCTATAAATATAACATCATAACTTCACTTTTTGTAAGCCCTAAACCCTAAGGTCGATTCCTGGGTTTAGGTAGGTGTTTTTCTAGCAACTTAGGGGGTTTCAATCACTCCATAAACATCATGTATTGGTTTGATGATTCTATCTCAATTATGTCTTTCATTATTATTGTTGTTTGCTCTTCATTGATTATGTTTCGCTGATTCACCTTGTGTCTACTTATGATTGTGTGAAACTTGTATATAATTGATTAGATCTTATTGATTCCTTGTTGATGTTTGTGTCTATCTTCATCAATTAGGGTGTGACACTTCGATAGGTCTAATTGGTTTAGCTTATAATTCTTGTTTCCTATTGTCTCTTGTTTAATTGAATGAATTCGATGTTAGGCTTAAGAAAACTGGCAGACTTCTATAGGGTAACATCCTTGAACGTCTTAAGAAACATGAACCAATGCGTACTAGGTTATTATGGTTGTATTTAATGCATGAGCGAGTTCTAATGATCCCATGTTAGGAGCTTCTTGCAGGCTCGACATAGGAGTGAACTAGGAGCTTATAGAGTTGGGGAAGTACGTACGCCACCCCACGAATGGTATTAAGGAATATAACCCGTCAATTAAAACAAGGTGTGACAATTCAATAGGTAGAATTGGATAGCTAGCAAGGAGTAACATATCATAGGTAGACATGCTTCACTTACCTTGTAGAACCCTAGTTTACTTTTCTTGTTAATTAGTTTAATTAGTAGCTTTTGGGTTAGTTGATTAGCAACTAATTCCGCCCCTCCTTCCAATACCCGAGAATTTTACTTGCTTTTCATAAAATATAAAAACACAAAAAGAATCATCCTTCACCTTTAGACCTAGTTAGATTAATTTTCAATCCTGACGACACTATTCCTGAGTTGAACGATCAATCCCCCGGTACTTGTCACTATACTATACTACAACGATCAGGTATACTGCCTGGTGGGGGTTGTAAGCTTCTCGAGATCCCTCGAGAGGTAAAGCCTGGTGCAATTC
Source organism: Artemisia argyi (assembly GCA_030686995.1). Classification (NCBI taxonomy): domain Eukaryota; kingdom Viridiplantae; phylum Streptophyta; class Magnoliopsida; order Asterales; family Asteraceae; genus Artemisia; species Artemisia argyi. The sequence continues at coordinate 83,449,345 of CM060679.1, forward strand.
CCACGCATCAAGTTTTTGGCGCCGCAGCCCGGGGAATAGTTATTGTTTAGGTTAAAATTTATTTTGATTAGGTCTACTCATTAGATTCCTTTTTAGTGAGATTTTTATTTATTTTTATTAGCTTTCTCGTAGTCTATCTTTTCTTTGTGTATTTGTTCGTAAAAGGCTTTCCATTGACTCTTCCGTTCACCATTATGGAGAACGCGAATCGACCATACTACTGACCACGAAACCCATTCACTCCTAATGACATCTTGATGTTCAAACAATATCGAGATGAACCTATTTATGATGCATGTACTCGTTTTAAAAATTTACTCCGAATAGTCCCTCATCATGGTTTCAATCTATGGTACCTAACTCAAATCTTTTACTATAGTGTCCACCCGTATTACCAAAGGTACATTGATGATTTTTCCAACGGGGACGTTAGGGAATTAAATGCTGAAGAAGCATGGGATGCCATAGAAGATTGTGCCCATTATAGAGTAGACAACCCGACAAACAACATAACCAATCAATTGACAACAAATTTGAAGGATCATGAAACAAGTTTGTTGGGGGATGAATATGCTCATGTTGAGATACCTAGTTGGATGGCACCTAATATCATAGTACAAAACAAATATATAGGTAATCTAGACACAATGGAGGATGAGGTGGACAATCCAAGCCCACAAAGTACCCCACTAGTCCTACCATCATTTGAGGCACATACACCTCCCGTGACTTACCCAGAAGAAGTAGAAGAGACTTTAGAAATCCCAATAGAGGTAGAGCCCTTAGACCAAGCACCACTAGAGGATATAGGTTTGAATACTTGTAGTGATAACCTTACTCCTAGTTCTAGGGAATCTCCTAATGTTGATGAACCGGAACCTCAACCTATACAGAACTTTCCATCCTTAGATATACATCTAGGAGACAAAAGAGGAACCGACCCACCCATCAACCAATATTATCCGGGTAGTTTTAGGATGAAGGAAGCCATTCACTCACCCCCTTCACCTCACGTGGCATATTTCCACCCTAAGGGTGTGTATCGCTACTTCCACCCGCACTTAATCCTAAGTGTAGGGAAAACCTCCCCTATTTCCGTTAAATAAGGGTTGAGTCAGGCTCGCGACTCGAACAAAAACAAGCGCTTGTTGGGAGGCAACCCAACCCATGTTTTTAATTGTTTGATGTTTTTATTTTATTTGTTTGTTTGTGTCATATATGCTTAATCATAGTTGTTTAATTTTCATGTTTCGAATAATTTGTGAAAATGCTTTATTTTGTTTTTAACATCGTCTTAATTGCATATAAAGGTATTTTACAAAAAGATAAGTGTAGGAAAATTTATATTTTGTTAAAAAGAACTAAATTTGAACATGAAAACTTCACAATTCATGATTAGCATATATTCTATCTTGTTTGTGTGTCAATAATTGTGGATATGTTTTATGAGTTCCTATTTGTAATTCATTCCACAAGTATCCTATCCTTTTGTTGCTTTGTCTTGTTTCTATTTCTAAGTCTGGAATTACATCTAGTTGTGATTTTTGTTCGGTTTGATGCTTTGGTTTTTGTGTTTGTTGATTACAGGACTAGAAGATGATTTATATTTCTGGAGGGAAGCTTTCAACGTTCATCTTCTTGGAGATAGATTTAACCATGTTGTCACATTATCCACACCGAACGAATCAGGGGAGTATTAGTTTCTTTCATTCTTATTTATTTTTACATCTACATTTTTATCTAGAACATTGGGGACAATGTTCAGTTTAAGTGTAGGGAGGTTATATTAGAAACTATAACTCCACTTGGTTTTTGTTTTGTTTGATAGTGAATGTGTAATAAAACTGAGGGAAATATTTGTTAGGGAAATTTTAGCACCAAATTTAAAATTTTTTGCAACATGTAGGAGTGAAACTTTAGTCTTAATAAGCGTCTCATGAAGAGGAGTTGTATGACTAGCACTAAAACCATACCACTCAAAAATTTCCACCCCAAATATGTGAGGTTCGCCCTTAGATCTTTAGGAAAAAACATTCATTGTTGGAGCTTATGAGTGTACCGATAGTATTTAGATTCTAGAACTTGTGATAGCGATGCATCCCGAGACCGCTAGTGAGACTACATTCGTGTAGTTAGGATTTACTACATGATAAGAGGCATTAGGATAACCCTTGTTCTACACCTGTAATATAATTACATTGACTTCATAGGTCAAGTAATTCTCCCACACCTTTGCGTTGTACTCATTTTTAGTACATGATACCTCTAGTACACCCCTCCGAGCCTATCTTTTCGTTTCTAACTTTAAGCATTTTACTTAAAGGAAGAATTTGTTTACAATCCACCCCAAATGTGCAACCAAATCGCCTTAGCCTTCCTTGTATGCACTCATCTTTAGTGCATTATTGTTAATTGTTTAAACCCTTTGTTAGTTGTCTAATTGATTACATGGTTGCTAAGTCGAGTCATATCTTGTACATATTATTTTGGGACAATTGGGACTCATGGGTAAAGTACTTGTGTTATGGAGTAATGCGGAAGAACATCATATATTACCCCCATATGTGCGTTAATATTTAAAAGTACTCAAAGTGTTTTGATTATCTTGATTCGAGTCATTAGAATAGTTGACTGTAAAGTATGTAAAAGCTCAAGTGTAGGGAGGAAGCGAGCTCCCTTTGATGTATTATTTTGGATGGTAGAGTAAAAGTGTATGCAAAAAAAAAAAAAAAAAAAAAAAAAAAAAAAATCGAAAAAAAAATAATAATTAAAAAAAGAGAAAAAAAAAGAAAAAAAATATATAGAAAAAGAAAAGAGAAAAACATACGGGCTACCATCCGTTTCTTTTATTTATGTTTAAGTCAAATAGTGTCTTGAAAATTCAAAAAGAGTTGTGGTTAGTTTAAGTTGAGTCGAGTCTTGGCTTAGCAATGCCTCATTGTACGTGTAGTTAACTAAGACAATTGACTTGCCACCAGTAAAATATCCGTTTATCCAACAAAATCGTGTCTTCCATATCCCCTACACCTAACGTTATAACCCTTTAAAAGACCTCTTTGATAGTTTATCCTAGGTGCTTACGCCAAGTGGTGGAGGTTTGATCCTTTCTCAAGCCTATGGTAATGTATTTGCTATGACAGGTAAGGAGTGATATTTCTCCATTTCCAATTTTGACATATAAATTTACAACACCTAAGAGATGAGAGTATCCAAATACTTAATGTGAGGTGCTAGTGTATAATTTCCGTGCTTGTTTTGACTAAGGTGGAATGATCATTTGTTTTAATTACTTTTATATTAGTGTTAAATAACCCCTAACTTGTATTTTTATTGGTGGAAAAGCTCATTTGCTTGAGGACAAGCAAATCCCAAGTGTAGGGATATATGATGAGGCGAAAAATGATCCATTTTTAGGGGGTCATTTAAGCCCGAATTCGAATTTATTTGATCAAATATTGCCCTAAATCGTTCCTTTTGTGATTTTAGGTACTTTTGGAGTGAATTCTGGAAAAAGGAAGCATTTTGGACGTTTTTGGAGCATAAAAGTGAAGAAATGGCAAAGTCTTAATTTTCCTTGCTGGGAATAGTACCTGACGGCGTCAAGAGCATTCATGTGACGGCGTCAAGAGTAAAAGTGGTGACGGTCCAGAAGAAACGTGACGGCGTCACCTAAGGCCGTCACGTGTTAAATTGTCAAAACTGGCGCGCGAAGTAGCTAATATTGTTTTGGTTATAACTTTTGCATACGAACTCGGATTTAGGTGATTCAAAAGCCCACACGAAGAGGACGAAGAAATCTACAATTTGGTGAAAAAATGGGTGTAACGCCATCATGTGTAACGAGCTGACGCCGTCATGCCTTGCTGACAGAAAACTTGCCTATAAATATAACATCATAACTTCACTTTTTGTAAGCCCTAAACCCTAAGGTCAATTCCTGGGGTTAGGTAGGTGTTTTTACAGCAACTTAGAGGGTTTCAATCACTCCATAAACATCATGTATTGGTTTGATGATTCTATCTCAATTATGTCTTTCATTATTATTGTTGTTTGCTCTTCATTGATTATATTTTGCTAATTCACCTTGTGTCTACTTATGATTGTGTGAAACTTGTATATAATTGATTAGATCTTATTGATTCCTTGTTGATGTTTGTGTCTATCTTCATTAATTAGGGTGTGACACTTCGATAGGTCTAATTGGTTTAGCTTATAATTCTTGTTTCCTATTGTGTCTTGTAGGATTCTCATAATAGTAACATGTATGGTTATTGTGAATATGGTTCGAATTAATAGAAGAAGAATAGAGAGAGAAAGAGAGTTGGGAGAATTCCTAGAGAGAGAAAGAGATGAGAGAAAATGTAGAATGTTAGATTGAGAATGAAAAGCTCCGACCCTTTCCCATGGGTGGGAAAGGGTATATATAGTTACAATGGAAACGCCCCTTGAAACGGGCTGTAGAGCGGGCTGACAGTGGGTAAGAGACCCGACCCGACTCCACAAATACTAACTAATACTACTCTACATACTAACTAATATGATAATTACTACGAGCTACAATATGCTAAACTATACTCGGGGTGACCGAGTCTTCATATGAATAATCGTATTCCTAACAATCTCCCCCTAAGGGAGGTCACCCCGGAAAATAAATGTTGAGTCATAGCATCCAGATCTTTGAGGACATCTGTGTAGCTCGTAGCCTTGTGATTCTTCAATGTGATGGATGATTTTTGGAAATAACATCAGTTGTATCATCCAAAAGAATGTTTGAAAGTCATCTAGGAGTAGTAATGTCTCCATGTGATATGAACCTCTTTTTGTTGGCATGCTCACACTTTTCAGAATCATGATCTTCTTCATAAGAGTTGAGGAAGCACGGTTGAAGCCCATTCAATGATCATGTTATCTTTTAAGTTAAGAAGTTGAAGTGTGAGCATGTGTTGATGGATCTGCATTTTTTCAGCAATCACCCGCAACCGTTAGAAACTCCTGCAAGTAGACAGTTAGCAACAAATCATCCGATGCTTATAGGTTTGGAATTAGAGATCGTCAACAGCATAGTGTGAAGACTCCTTCTAACCCTTACCAAGACCATTCCCAATCGGTAAGCCCCGAAAGGATTTACACGAACTACCTAAGTAGATCAACGATTGGGTGAGTCGCTGGAGATCACTCCACGACTGTTGACCGTTAGTAACCGTCGCGACCACTAAGCGTAATCCACAAGGAATTACCTAAGTGACCTGCTTTCAGGGCTGCTTGATGTTGACCCTGGCAGGAATTTCCATTCAATCACTGGGAGTTACTAAAGCAACATCCCTCATAAATGTTCTGGTAGATTGCTAAGATCTGCGTAGGATTCATAGTTTACCACTGGTGTCCTTAATGTTGAACAACCAGGGTGGAAGTAGCACGTGTTCCTATGAGATCTTTTTATGTATCTCGAGGCTCTAGACTCAATAAGTGCATTTGGTTTTCCTATGCGGAGATTAGAGAGAGGTCTCCTGCTTCAATATCAACCATCTCTAAGAGATAAGTTGATAGATTACACCGGTTCCCCGTGAGAATGAAACAAGCTCTTTTAAGAGAACCTGAGTAGCTTAGAAGGTTAAGTGTAGTGCGTCACTGGGTCCATGACGTCTTGATTTCAATACCGATGTTGCCTTAGCAACCATCAGTAGATTATGAATTGAACCCGGTTTCTGCCCTAAGGTTGAATAAATGGAGGGCTATTTCTTTTCACCCTTTCTCATTTCATTTCTTTTTAATTCTTCAACCCATTCTTTCTCCATTATCACATTTCTCCTTTTTTCATAATCATACCTACGGACTTTCTAATACAATCTAGATGGTATTGTCCATGGGTAGATCCCTCCGGCTCTGGCGGATCATAGGACGGTTTTCCTAACCTTAGCCACCTTATAACTTCATGACTATCCTATGTTGCCATAAACCAAATCATTGAAGATTTTCTCAACGTGTTTATGATTGAAAATTCATTTTGTTAACACGCTGAGAGTTTTACCATTTTCAAATGCTCCCCCTTAACATGTGCACCGATGTTTTGATGATAAATTTGCACATGACGGGAAGAGTTGTACTTTAGAATTGATCCACCTTTAGTAAACATGAACAGGCATTCGAGACACGCTTACATCACTAGTTAGACTAGCTTGAAATTATTACCCGGCCTGGTCAAGTTCACAAAAGGTTTCTCGAAACGGTACACTCTACTCAGACAAGTCCTCTTCGAGACACGCTTACATCACTGGTTAACCCAGCTTGAAGTTATTACCCGGCCAGGACAAGTCCTTTCGATTGATGACGGTCTTTGTTTCGTCAATTCATTGGTTAAGACTGAGTCTCGATCTCACAAGATACAAGGATCATTTTTTTTTCAAATCATTTGCTCCCCCTTAATATGTGCATTGGTATACAAAAGGGTTTAACACATATAGGAGAGCATTCTTTTTGAACAACACCAGATTTTAATCAGATTTCCATATTTAAATCACATTTTTCTCCCCCGATCAAAAATTTCAAACCAATTGAGATTTGTGATCCCAAGTGATTTAAATAAGTTAAAAGATTTTGGGAGAAAGATGTGTCATGTTTAAGAATTACTGATTTTTTTAGATGATACATTTGCTCCCCCTCAAACCTTGAGGGAGAATGTTATGTGGTAGAAGTGATGAGTTTATAAATGATTTAGAGTTTAATGAGAAACTCATGAAAAATTCATATACTAACACATAACAATCACATGTCGAATACGCCCTTACGCACAAAGATCTTGTTTTGATGACATATAGTTTTTGAAATCATGCTCCCCCTCAATCGATGACGCAATTTTCAATAAAGTATTTATCACAAAAGATTAATTCTTTTTCCATCGATTGAGGGGTATGTTGTTAAAACACAGTGTTAATTGTATTTTTATCTTCAAAAACCATGGTACCACCAAGTTTGGATCAAATACTTTCCCGAAGAATCTTTGAAAGGAAAGTATTTGTTTGATAAAGAAGACTTCTCTTCTTTTTCAAGAAATGATGCACTGAAGCGTACATCAGATCGGAAAGGCACGAATATAAAGTAATTCATGCCTTTGTTAGGAATAGACGTCTTTTTGGCGACGAACTTTCCCCAGTATGACGACCGGGTTGCTATCTGAAGTAATAGCAAACCATTTTGAAGACTTTTGGGGAGCGACATGTTTTAGAACACATTATTAAAACTTAAAAGAACTTTTGCTCAAGCATATGTATGACTCCGTGCCATTGTTGAATGACATTTTTAAAGACGTACATAATATTGATTACACAAGAGACATGTCGCGAGATTTTTTTTTTTTTTTTTTTTTTTTTTTTTTTTTTTTTTTATGATTTTAAGATATATACAAGGATATGTGAAGCACCTCCTTTACTCCTCCTGTTCTTCCTGAAGACCTGAAAGAGCTTCTGGCGTGAGGCTCTTCATTCCCAATCGAGGGAGAATGAATTCAAAGCGTTCTCTGGGAAGTGCTTTGGTGAATCCTAACGAAGTACAGTTCCATAATTCCCTTCTCAACTTGCTCCCTGATGAAGTGATGTCGAATATCAATGTGTTTCGTTCTGGAGTGTTGGACGTTGTTGCAGCAAAGAGCAATTGCACTTCGGTTGTCACAATACATGGGGACTTTGTTGTAGGAGAAACCATAGTCTGAGAGTTGTGATCTCATCCATAAAATTTGGGCACAGCATGAGGACATAGCAATGTACTCTGCCTCAGTAGAAGAGATGAATTTACTCATTTGTCTCTTTGAAGACCAACTAACCAACTTATCCCCCAGGAATTGAGCAGCTCCTGACGTGCTTCGACGAGTATCTTTACACCCAGCATGATCAGCATCTGAGAAAGCTGTGAGTGCCATAGCTGTGTTCTTGGGATACCATAGACCCAAGTGGACAGTTCCTTTAAGATACCGAAAGACCCTCTTAACTACTTCTAAGTGCTTATTGGTCGGTTTGGATTGATACCGAGCACACATACATACTGCAAAAAGGAGATCTGGTCGGCTGGCGGTGATATACATCAAGGAACCAATCATGCTTCGATACTTGGTTTGGTCAACAGGAGTTCCGATACTGTCTTCATCAAGTTTTGATCTTTCTATCATGGGAGTATCAACAGAGTCACATGATTCATATCCAAATTTCTTCAAGATTTCATTAGCATATTTGGATTGATTGATGAATATTCCATTTGGGTTTTGAGAGACTTGTAGACCCAAAAAGAATGACATTTGACCCATCATGGACATCTGAAATTGAGAGCTCATCTCTTGCGAAAAACGATCACACTCCTGAGGATCAGAGGAGGCAAATATGATGTCATCAACGTATATTTGAACATGCAGGTAGTTTTTGCCTGTTTTCCTGGTGAAGAGTGTAGGATCGACAACTCCCTTGGTGAACTTGTTAGCCAGAAGAAACTTAGACAGAGTGTCATACCATGCTCTAGGAGCTTTCTTAAGTCCATAGAGAGCCTTCTTCAAGCGATAAACATGGTTAGGACGTTCGGGATTTACGAATCCTTCGGGTTGACTAACATACACCTCCTCTTTTAGATTGCCATTTAAGAATTCCGTCTTCACGTCCATTTGATATACTACCATATTCTGACTGGCAGCATTAGCAAGAAATATCCTTATAGCTTCTATTCTAGCAACCGGAGCGAAGGATTCTTCAAAGTCTATTCCTTCTTCTTGTCGATATCCTTTTGCTACAAGTCTCGCCTTATTCTTCAAGACATCTCCATGGTCGTCAAGCTTGACCTTGAATATCCATTTGAGAGCAATGATCATAGCACATTCTGGAGGAGGTACTAATTCCCATACCTCAAGTCGATCAAACTCATGAATCTCATCTATCATAGCAGTAAACCATGAGTTCTTAGTCATTGCTTCTTTGAAGTCTTTGGGTTCGGCTCTAGAGAGGACGGAGTTGAAGAAGCACCATAAGGCATCCGTAGCTAGTTGCTTACGGGTTGAGACTGGACGAGAAGGGTTTCCAATGATGTTGTCGATCGGGTGATCATTTGTCCATTTTCTGAGATGCTCATGGGGTTGAGGGTAGTGAACTGAGGTTGCCGTGTAGGTTTCTTCTGAGGATGTAGTATCATCAGAGGATTCAGGAGCAAATACATTTACAAACGGTTCGTCTTCAGGAGGAGCGAAAGGATTTGCTTCAGAAGTATTATTTACAGAAGCTACTAGTTGTACTGATGAAGATTGACTATTAGCAGTAGTGACTGAATGACTGATGGTTGGAGCTTCTGGGCCCAGTGATATAGACATGGATGGCCGTGCCTCATGATGTGGTGCATTACCTCCACCAGCAGGTAGTGGAATGACGGGAGCTTCAGGAGCCGCCAAGTTTTGAGGCTCAAAATATTCATCAAACATGGGGTCAAACAGTTTCTTCCAATCATCACTTGAAGGAGGTACAAACGGAGTAGCTGAAGTGGGACTCTGTATAATCCTGGAGCTAATGGGTCCAGGAGATAGAAGATTTGATCCGGGTCCTGAACTTGAGTGTCCAGGAGCCTGTTGCTCGGTCAGCTCATCGAAAGTAACATGGATGGTTTCCATTATGTCTCTGGTACGCTTGTTGTAGATTCGGTATCCCTTTCTTTCTGGAGCATACCCAACGAAAAAGCCAATGTCAGCCTTGGCCTTGAGTTTCCCAAGATCTTCACTGTCATTTGTTGGATAGCACAGAGCACCGAATACCCGTAGAAACGACAGGTCTGGTTTTCTGGCATGAACCAGTTCATATGGAGTCTTGCTGTGAAGAGGGTGTATCAAGGATCTATTCTGTGTGTAGCAAGCTGTTGCAATAGCCTCGGCCCAGAGAAACATGGGTGCTTTAGAAATTATGAGCATAGTCCTAGCGGCTTCAACCAAGGTGCGGTTGCGTCTTTCAACAACTCCATTTTGTTGTGGAGTACGTGGAATGCTCTTCTGGTGACTGATGCCGATGCTTTCATAAAACTGATTAAGATGTTTGTTCACAAACTCTGTTCCATTGTCAGTGCGAATGAACCTAACAGTCTTGTTGAGTCGAACTTGCAGTTGCTTGATGAGTTTGATGATGATCTCTGGAGTTTCATCCTTAGATCGTAGAAACTTTACCCACGTGAAGCGAGAGAAGTCATCAACAATAACAAGCACATATTTCTTTCCATTGATACATTGAACCCTCATTGGTCCACAAAGATCCATGTGAAGGGTATGTAGAACTTCCATGATGGAGTTGATGGTTTTGGGTTTGTGGGTGTGTTTTTTGCTCTTACCCATTTGACATGCAGAGCAAAGATGATCCTTTTCATATTTGAGTCTTGGCAGGCCTCGAACAAGATCTTTACGGGTGAGTTCATTGACAGTACCGAAGTTTAAGTGATTTAAACGACGGTGCCACAACCAGGATTTGTTCTTGGAAGCCCTTGAGAGTAAGCAAATGGGAGAGGACCGCATCATGTCTTCAATTGAGATGGTATAAAGATTGGTGCCCCGACTTCCTTTGAGGAGTTCAACACCATCTAATTCTCTAACAAAACATGTGTGTTTTCTGAAGGCAACTTCAAGATCTGAATCACAGAATTGGCCCACAGAGAAAAGATTGTGTCCAAGTCCCTCCACGTAGTAGACTCTAGATATCACACTGTCCCCAAAAACATAATCACCATAACCCATTATTTTGCCAAAATGGTCATTCCCGAATCTAACCGTACCAATAAACCTTTCCACGAAATTCTTGAGCTGCGAGCGGTCTCCGGTCATATGTTTTGAGCAGCCTGAGTCCAAATACCAAAGGACGATTTGTACGACCTGCATTTGAAACCAGACGAGGGTGGATAACTGACAAAGCTGGAGCCCCACAAGCCATTGGGGTCCGTTAGGTTAGCACATACAAACACTGGATTATCATAAGTCACGGGTATGCCGTTGGTATCCGTATTAAGTGATGCACTAGACCTAGAAGTGGTTCTACGTGCTTCTAACTGGAATGTTCTACCAGTGGGTATCCATTTCTTAATTGGCACTATCTTGGAGTTAGTGAGCCTAGTTAAAGGGCACTTTTCTCCTAGAGAGAACTTCCTACCAGTAGGCCTCCATTGATATCCCACATTTGTAAAAACCTTTCCTGTACATTTCCAAACCTGCCTATCATGATTATCATTCAAAACATTCTTAACCGAAGATTGCATAGAAGGCTCAAAGAGAGGCACAACACAAACATCATGATTACCAACAGTTAAACATTCATTACATGTTTTACAAATAGCATAAGAATTCGAATCAATTACATCATTGTTTAAACAAATGTTTGAATCAACACGATTCTTTTCATTCACCAAATGTTTCTTATTGTTCCTAGATGATTCTTCTACTTTATTCTTAAGTCCACTCTTAGCCGGCAAAGCCCTATCATTCTTTGTATTGCACCTAGGCTGTGGCCCGCTAGCTTTAAATACACCTTTTACTCCTGTAGAAGCAATGATTGGAACATTAGTAAGCTTGGTTCTGTTTGTTTGTTAGTGATCATGACGTTGGATTGAGGCAAAGTCTGAGGGATATCAACTGTAACATGTTTGTTTCTATCATTGGACTGTGTTGCATATAACCTTTGCAGCTTGTTATCATTCTTGGGGCATGTACTAATAGCATATTCTAGCAATTCCTGAGCTCTATTAGTGAGGAAACATGCATCAACAACTACTTCATCAAGCGGTTTGGTTATCCTATCTTCCTCAACGGTTTCTCTAAGTATGACAAGGCATTCCTTAAGATGTCTAAGATAGTTGCTATGAACTAACTTGTTGTTCCTAAGGGGTAGAGAAACTTCCAAAGCATCACACGAATATTTCGAACAAACATGAACATTGTTACTCGCATGGTCACATGAACCAACGGGCATTTTCCCTTTCACCATAGTCTTTAGGTTCTCAATTTCATTTAACAAAGAAGTGACCTTTTTATTGTTTTGATCACGTGTTATTTTAATTGACTCAAATAATTCTTTGTATCGTTGTTTAGCATTTGACAATTCATCACGAAGCCACACATTTTCATGTTGTAGATCGTTAATGATGCCTTGTTTTTGAAACTTTTGAGAATCTAGAGACATTTGGTGATTAGTATCTTCGCCCATGTTAGACTTTAATTGTGCAATTTGAGCCCTCAACTTTTGAATCGTGTTTGAGTGAGCCTGAATTGTTTCATCCTTTTTGCCTAATTCAAAACATGTGTCAAAGTCAGGAGCATCCGAGGATGTCTTGGCATTTGAAATTTTAGTGCTTTCTTCTAGATGTTGATATTTTAGTTGCAGCTTAAGATAATCAACTTCTAGTTTCGAAAATTTCCTGACCATGTTATCATGGTCATCGTTTTGAATTTTTTGATGGAGTTTGAAATTCTCCCCCTCAAGCTCAATCACACGATTCTGAAAGGTATGCAAGGTGACCGACATTTCATGAAATTGTCGAGCAGATAAAGCTGAATCGGTCACGGTGTAAAACACATCCTGTGCAATGCAATTAGCAATCAAGTTCTCATTCATGATGAGAATGTTTTTCTTGTCTATTTCACTATATTTGAGATCAATTGCCAATTGTTTACCCTCATTTTCCACCTCATTAAAGGTCTTTTTCATTTTAATGACATCATTATTAATCGTCTTTTTGAGGCCATCAAAGTGTTCTTTGAGAAGTTTGAAAAATGGCATGACTTCAGTTAGGTAACATCATTTTGTTTGCTCAAAACCCCTTTCTCCTTCCGTAATCCCAGTTGGTGTAATTCTCTTTTTACAAGTTAGCTCAAAATCATTAAACAGTTGGCCTAATACATACAAACCAATGAGAGTATTACACTGCGTGGGAAGAGTGAAGGGCACAAGGTGCTTAGGTGTGTTTATGGGATATACAGTGGGGTCAGCAATCCTAAAAACTGTACGTGTGTTACCTATAAGCCTTTCAGCTCTCATTTTCTCAATGTCTATATTCCAAAAAACCTTATCTGGGAGAATTTTCTTTTGGGGAACAAAAATGGCCGAATGATTATCTACAGAATAGTCATAGTGAAACACGATATTCTTAGCAATGCACCAGGGGTCCTTCAAATGCTCTGTGATTCTTTCCCTAGTTCTATCTTCCCACTCATTAATCTCGTCATATGATCTCACATCCGGAGGGGCATGGTCAGGCTCAAGCATAGTGTTTGCATCATATAACGCAGGTTGAGCACCTATACCATTTCTAAGACATTTGGCTTTTGGTTTAGAGGCATCCTTTTCACTAAATTCATCTCTAAACTTCCTATGATTGTACATCATTTGAGCAGATTGAATGGTTTGGTCTTGCGTGTATAACTTATCTTCTAATTTGTTTTTCAAGTTTTTGAGTTTTGAGAAATCACTAAGAAGTTTTGCTTCTTTTTCTTTGTGTTCTAATTTGGTAGATGTCAGAACCTTTTGAATCTCCTATTTTTGTGAAACAGTTTGATCCAATTGTTTTTTCAAAGACATTAACTCTTTTCTCAACGTTTCTTGTTTGGAGTTATTTCCAGATATGTACGCACGCAATTGATATTCCATTTTCTGTTCTCGTTCATTAAGCTCAAATTTAGCACGTTGTTCATATAAAGCCACCTGGTCCTTAAGGAGGTTACATCTAGTGGTCAAGGAATCATCATGGTTGTATATAGTGTGCTCATGCAGCTCTTGTTCAACGGACGGCGAATCACTTGGTACAACTGTCAGGCTATTGTCAACCATATACCTTTCATATGGGATATTGTTAGTATTTCCCATATCAGTGGTATCTGAATTGTCAATATCCTTGAGTTGTACCGAGTTACATGCCCCCTGTAGAGTGGTGGTATTATTTAGATTGGACAGCGTTGGTACCTCAGAAATAGCAGATGTGATGGAGGAACCAGACTGTTGTGGAGTAGAAGCAGCAGCATACAGATTGGCCATGAAGATTGTCTGTGCGGTAGGTTCATCATCCACATCAGAGTCGAATGCATCACAATCCTCCACTTGGAATATGTTCGGATCATTGAGTGCCAAATCCTGAACCAGTTGATCATCAACATCAGCATCGAACGTATTCCCATCATCACCAGCTAGGAAGAGTAGTGCTTCTTCATCCAGAGCAATCCCATTCTCTTGTGCCTGCATTAGCAGCATCTTGTCCTTAAAGTACTCAGAGTTCTGTGGACGCTTCGGTTGAGTGCAGTTTCTAGCAATGTGGCCCAATCCACCACAATTGTAGCACTTTGGCTGCCTAGCCTGGACTTGAAGTGCATTACCAACTCTGTACTGCCCATTCCCTCTACCAGCATTCCTTTGATTCACTGTCTGTCTCCCTGGCACATTCTGCACTACAACCCTACCATCTTCAATAATTGCCTGACTTCGAGGGTTTGAAGAGGTTCGGAGTTGGTTGTTGGTTGGTGGAAGAACAGCCCGGAATTGTTGAACAAGAAGAGAGACTTGGTTTGAGAGGTTGTCAATCATCATGTCGGTGTTAGAGTACCCAAAATCAAGTTGGGTGTTAGAAGTAGATGATGAAGGTGTAGATGATTGACTGATCATTGCAGTAGATCTGGATGAGAGCTGTTGTGGTTGAGATTGCTCTTGTGAAGACTGGTTGAGTTGCTGAACATTTGTGACAAATGCAAGTGAATCATTTGAAGCTGGAGGGTTAAGCTTTTCCCTCAATACCCTATCATATGCAGCAAGTTTCTCGTGTTGTTGCAGGTATGCATAGAGTTGTTCATGATTTGTATCCCTGAGCCCTTTGTTGAGTTTAACAGCTGTGACAAATCTATCCCATTCCGGTGCCATGTTGTTTACAAATTTTGAATTAAGCTGGATATTGGGCATTGTCATCTTGATGATTCTCATGTCATTGACTAACTTGTGAAATCTGACGTAGTAGTCAGTGATGCTTTCACCAGGGTTCATTTTGAAGTGCTCAAATTCATCATATAACTGAGACTCACGATCTTCTTTTGTTAGTTCAGACCCTGCGAGAAGCATTTTCACATTATCCCAGACAGCTTTGGCTTCTGTGTTGTAGTTGATGAGTTTGTAGACATCTTTTGGAAGTCCTTGAATGATGATGTTCGAGGCTCTGATGTCAGCATCGTAATGTTTCTTTTCTTCATCTATCAGCTCATTATAGGTACGAAGTCTGTCAGGACCAATTACAGCTGGAAGTTCATCAGTAGCTTCAACCGTGTCTCTGGTGAAACCCGGGTGAAAAGGTCCTTCATCAATGGACTTCAAGATGTTTACCCCAGTTTCCTTTCCTAAGCAATAGAGACGAATCCTTTGTGCCCATGATTCATAGTCCGTCCTGTCCAGCATAGGAGGACGTGTATCAGACCCAGCTGCCTGAATGTCATCCGAGGAAGTGCTTGCCATGTTATGAAAGGTACCAAGTATTTTAAACAGAAGTGTATTTAGTGTATCGTTGCAACAAGTCAAATTACAGCAGATCTACAGTGGAACAAGACAAATCGTAGAATTAGTCTCACAACGTCAGGTTACTTTAGAAGTAACTAGTCAAGCCGTAAGATTAGTCCCACAATGTCAAGTTACTGTAGAAATGGTAGTAACAACTTGAGTCGCAATAGTGCACAAGTTTCACAACTGTAGAAAATTTTTGGTGATGAAAATTAACCAACACGCTAATTACACTAGCTCAACTCTCTATCAAGTATAACCAACTCGCTAGAATAGTCAAATCGCCAAACTCCACCAACACGCTGCAGTGCACAACACGCTGGTAAATATTCAACTCGCTATTTTGATAACAACTCGCTGGAGATGAACAACTCGCTAAGGAAGGACAACTCGCTAATCAAATCTCAACTCGCTGTAAAGTAACAACTCGTTACACAGAATCAACCCGCTACCAAATACCAACACGCTGAATTCCACAACTCGCTATAAAAGATCAAGTCGCTATCGCCAACTCGCTATTGATAATAGGACAAAGCTGTCGCTTTCTAGCGGTTTGGCTTTATACCCAAAAACGGCAAACAGCCAAAACGCTAGGATCAACTCGCTACAAACAGCTGCCAACTCTCTACCACGAAATAACCAACACGCTACAATGAAACACACCACGAAATCACTATATCTTCCACAAAAATGATGATATAACCAAACCAAGAGTAACACAAGATGTCTATAAACTTTCTAACAAGGAAAGTACAAACGAAACATCAAGATAAACACCCTACGAGATCAAAATGAGAGAAAAACCCACTAAAACTATTCGAACCAAAAATATCACATAAACTAAGCCACGAGATTTTGTATACCACTAATCCTAGGATAGAACCTTGGCTCTTGATACCAATTGTGATACACTTAAGATTATAACGAGCTTAGATATAAATTTATATGGATCGAATATGTAAGGTTTTAGTGAGAGAAAGTTAGTGAGAGAAAGGAGGATGGAACCTAGAGAGAAAATAAACAAAAGATTGAATTGCAAAATGAGGTCCAACCCTCTCCCTTGGGTGGGAGAGGGTATTTATAGTTACATGCTCAACGCCCTATTAAACGAGCTGTGGACCGGGCTGACAGTGGGTAAGAGACCCGACCCGACTCCACAAATACTAACTAATACTACTCTACATACTAACTAATATGATAATTACTACGAGCTACAATATGCTAAACTATACTCGGGGTGACCGAGTCTTCATATGAATAATCGTATTCCTAACATCTCTTGTTTAATTGAATGAATTCGATGTTAGGCTTAAGAAAACTGGCAGACTTCCATAGGGTAACATGCTTGAACGTCTTAAGAAACATGAACCAATGCGTACTAGGTTATTATGGTTGTATTTAATGCATGAGCGAGTTCTAATGATCCCATGTTAGGAGCTTCTTGCAGGCTCGACATAGGAGTGAAGTAGGAGCTTATAGAGTTGGGGAAGTACGTACGCCACCCCACGAATGGTATTAAGGAATACAACCCGTCAATTAAAACAAGGTGTGACAATTCAATAGGCAGAATTGGATAGCTAGCAAGGAGTAACATATCATAGGTAGACATGCTTCACTTACCTTGTAGAACCCTAGTTTACTTTTCTTGTTAATTAGTTTAATTAGTAGCTTTTGGGTTAGTTGATTAGCAACTAATTCCGCCCCTCCTTCCAATACCCGAGAATTTTACTTGCTTTTCATAAAATATAAAAACACAAAAAGAATCATCCTTCACCTTTAGACCTAGTTAGATTAATTTTCAATCCTAACGACACTATTCCTGAGTTGAACGATCAATCCCCCGGTACTTGTCACTATACTATACTACAACGATCAGGGACACTGCCTGGTGGGGGTTGTAAGCTTCTCGAGATCCCTCGAGAGGTAAAGCCTGGTGCAATTCCCACGCATCAGCTATTTTTTCAACATTTACAACAACTTTTTTGTCATGTTTTTCATTTTTCCTTTTTAACAACCTTTTAGCAACACTTGTTTGCGACTTATTCATGATTTCAAAAACAAACTTCTACATTTTCCCCCCTCAAAAATAGCTTAGGTTTTTTTAAACTGTTTTTGATCTATTGATGAGGCGAAGCATTGTTTTTGAAAGTTTTATTCTTACTCGAGCTATTCTCAAGATTTGATTATCACGAGCAAAAAAATTTATAAAAAGGTTTTTAGAAAAAATCTTTTTGTAAAATCTTGTATAGATTTTGCTCATAATAATAAGAAGATTTCTCTCCTTTTCTTAAGGTGACGCACTGAAGCGTACGTTCAGGGTCCTTTCTTTTGTTACGGGTGTTGATCTGTGATGTGATCAACAACCATTATGTTTGAATAATTACCGTTTTGGGTTACCTGATGTACATGTGATGTCTGGTACATTGTTGACTACTTTGACCTTTGGATTTTCCTCGTCATGATCATCACGAATACTTGCCATGCCTAACCGTTGTCAGAGGTATTCAAATCTTTCAGGAGGCAAAGATTTTGTGAAGAAGTCAACAATTTGGTAGTTAGTTTTCACAAAGTACAATTCCACTGTCCGCTTTTCTACATGCTCCTTGATGAAGTGATATCTGACTGCTATGTGCTTCGTTCTTGAATGCAGTACTGAGATGGCAATGGCACTTTTCGAATCACAATAAATTGGGATTTTGTCGTAGAAGAAACCATAGTCCGTCAATTGTGTTTTCATCCGTAATACTTGGGCACAACATCCAGAGAGGGAAATATATTCATCTTCAACAGTATAAAGTGCAGTATGATTTTGTTTCTTGAAGACAAGCTGATTAATTTCTCCCCCAAGAATTGAGCAGTTCCAGAAGTACTTTTGCAATCAATTTGACATCCTGCATAATCTGCATCTGAATAGGCAATAAGTTCAAAACCGAAGTCTTTTGGATACACGAGGCCCATGTGAGTTGTTCCTGTTAGATATCGAAAGATTCGTTTGAAAGCAGTGAGGTGTTTTTCCGTTGGCCTGGATTGGTAACGGGCACACATGTAGACGGCAAATTGAATATCTGGACTACTAGATGTGTGATACATGAGTGAATCAATCATACTACGGTATTTTGTAGGATCAATTGGTTTTCCTGATTTATCTTCATCTAGTTTATGTTTGTGAAGCATAGGAGTACTTATGGAGTCAGATTTATCCATCCCAAACTTCTTCAAGATTTCCGTTGTGTATTTGCGCTGATGGATAAAGATACCACTTGGAGTTTGTATGATTTGTAGACCCAGGAAGAATTTAAATTCCCCCATCACGCTCATCTCCAATTTTTGTGGCATGATACTTTCAAACTTTTTGCAATACTTAGGATTCGTAGATCCAAAAATAATATCATCGACGTAAATTTGAACAAGCATGATATCATCACCTTTACGCCTTATAAATAACGTTAGATCAATTGAACCTTTGACGAATTTGTTCTTGAGGAGATATTCTGACAGAACTTTGTACCATGCACGTGGTGCTTGCTTGAGTCCGTAGACAGGCTTGTCAAGAACAAATATCATCTGGGTGATCTAGATCAACGAAACCCTCTGGTTGGCTTACATACACCTCTTCTTCTAACTCCCCATATAAAAAGGCCGTTTTCACGTCCATTTGATAGACGGTGAAAGATTTGTGAGCTGCATAAGCCAAAAATAAGCGTATTGCTTCGATCCGAGCAACCGGTGCAAAAGATTCATCGAAATCAATTCCTTCCTCTTGATTGTAACCTTTGGCAACCAGACGAGCCTTGTTTCTGATTACATCGCCATCTTCATCAAGTTTGTTCTTCAAAATCCATTTCAAAGCAAGTATAAGTTTTCCAAGAGGACGTGGAACCCTTGGCCAAACGCCATGTCGTGTAAATTGATTGATTTCTTCTTGCATTGCACTGATCCAGTCTGGTTCAGCAAGTGATGCTTTGACATTGGCATGTTCTATTTGACTTAGGAAAGAATTGTAGAAACAGAAATCAGTAGTAGAACTTCTTGTTTGAATCGGTTGAGAAGGATGTCCAATTATTTGGTGTAAAGGGTGTTCATGAGTCCAACTTCTTTTGTGCGGATGTGGTTGGTAATGTTGTTGCATGTTTGAAGGTTGATGTTTTGCGGCTCTGAAGGTTCACCGACATCATTTTCTGGAGTCACAAATGGATTGATGAAAGTATCTTCTTCAGACGATGCATTGGTAATTATCTGATCATCAACATTTGTGTGGGAGGTTGGAGTGACATTGTTTGGTGAACGTTCTATTTGAATGTTAGTGGATGGAGAAGTATCTGGTATGGGATCAACATCTTAATAAGTAGTTGTTGATGAACCGAATACTGGAGATGGTATGTCTTCTTGATTGTTAGCTTCGATAATCGGAAGTGCAGCGGATAATGTTGACATTTTCATCTTGTTTCCACCACATGATTCATCGTAGAAGTTTTCAAACAGTCCATCTAACACTTCTTTTTGAGTACGGTTAAGGTTAGGTGTTGATGATTTGAGGTTAGGTGCGAGTCCTGAATTGTGTTGTTCAGAAGTCATAGTCGTTGGCACGGGTTCAGAACATACATGATCAGAAGCCATTTCTTTTACTTCATCGAAATGAACATGGATTGTTTCATGTATCAGCTTTGTTCTGTGATTATAAACTCGATAAGCACTTGATAGTGTGGAATATTCTAAGAAAGTTCCGACATCCCCTTTTTCTTTGAGCTTTCCAATATCTTCTCAATCATTGAGTGGGTAACATTTACAACCAAAGGTGCGGAGATATTTTACATCGGGTGTGGAAAACTAGAAGGGGGGGTTGAATAGTTTTATGTCTTTTTAAATTTATTTCCAAAATATTTTGTTGGTTATAAAAACTTTCGATTCGATCTTAAGTGAATTCAAGCAACAACCAATATGAGCAAGTCTAAACTAATATTGAAAGTATTGAAATATAAAGAAGAAAAGATAGAGTTAGAAAGATCAAACCACAACACGCGAATTTATAGTGGTTCGGCTACAAGGACACCTTCCTTGCCCTACTCCACTCCCCGAGTACCACACTCAAGAGTTTTCTTCACTATGTCAACAAACTCCTTATGGTGGAGAAACCTTACACACCTTGGCTTACACAAGTTAACGACACTAAGCTAAATGTCGAGTTCTAATCGTAGCTAGAACCAATCTCACACCAAATATCACACCACGTGATCTTCACACCTTAATCACACCTTCACACCTTCTTCAAGACTTCACACCTTATCAATCTTCACACCTTCTTCTATGCACAACTAAGTCACTACTACTAAACTAGTTTACAACACACCAAGATTCTACAATCAACAAGTATTCACAACACCTTAACAAATAGCTATCACTAGTACTATATGAAACTAGCTATACACAACACCACTACAATAAGATGGATGTAGAGAAGTGTTCTTCTTCTTGCACTTGAATAGATGAAGCTTTGGATCACTTGGAAACAAAGACTTATGAAATATATGATCAAAGGATTTTAGATCTAGAGAAAAGGATTGGATCAGAAAGTTTATAGTGCAAAAAGGTGAGAAAAATATGTGAAATGATCCAATATTTATAGGGCCAGAAAATACTGTTCGGGAGCGTGCCGGTCCCCTTAATGATTAAGGGGGCCGCCTAGTAAAATTAAGGGGGCCGCCCTCCTGAACGTTTGAAAAGATTCTCTGGATAAAATTTGCCCTTTTTGGTTGGAAATTTGAAATCATATTTTTGTGGTTTAATAAAGCTTTACCAAAAATGATTTACAAATATATATAAAATGTTAAAATCATTTTATATAATGTTATGTATTAATATAAAATTTCCTTTGATCATGTAATGCATAAGTTACTAAGTTTATGCATACCTTAAGTGATATAAGATGTAGAAGTAAATATTTGTCACCAAATACTTGTTTATGTCTTATTCTTGACTTAATTTGATTTAAGTTTTGTGATTATCAAAACATAGGTTTATTGAGAAATATTAATAACATTCACAAACATTATTTATATCAACAATCTTCCCCTTTTTGATGATTACAAAACTTAAACTCATTAACTCAAAAATTAGTTTTTAAACAAGTATTTTAGTGAGTTTATATGTACTTCTCCCCCTTTTTGTTACATCAAAAAGGTTAAGCCGACAAGTTTTCATTTGTGAAAATTTTGACGGGTAGAAACTCCCCCTTGATGTGTACTCCCCCTCGTTTGGGGGCACCAAGAGAACGAGCTATGGAATGCTTGCAAAACAAAAATATTAGAAGCACAAGTATAAACATGCACACAAATATAATGTAATAAGGAAAGAAAGAAGCATTCATATTAGAACAATTGTTGTGTCAAGACACAACAATACAAGTACAAGAGCTAACAACATAATAGCAAATACATAAGCCAATTAATCAATAAAGATACATCATCATGCAAAAGTACATGGACTTCATAGAGCTTGCTAGCAAAAGGGGTGGCAAAGACTTTTATTTAATTAAGCATATCAAATGCTTAATTTGGAGGGCATGATGGTGATGGTGGAGGAGTGGATGAGAATTGTGGTGGAGGAATTATAGGAGAGGATGGTGGAGTTGGAGGTGGTGGTGGGTTGGTAAGCAAATGTTCAATATATGAAAACATATATTGAATTTCATCTTTAAGGCCAAAGATGATGGTTCGGTTGTGGATACAACAAAGGCAAGTATCACCATGTGATTCAAGCATCCTCCAAGGTATGGGATTGGCAAAGTATGGTGGTGTAATTTGTGGAGATGAGAGTTGAGTATCAAGTGGTGTTGTTGGTGAAAGTGAAATTGTAAGATGAGTGGATATAGGTTCTTGTGTGGGAAGTGGTGATGATACTTGTGGTGACAAGTGTGAATTGATGTAGTCATTAATTGATGAGGTTGATGGTAAGGAAGATGAGGAAGTTCCATGAGTGGAAGGTGTTTTGGATGGTGCATTAGGTGCACTTGGAGAGGAGCATTTTGGTGGAGGTGATGGGGTTAAGTTGTCTTCATTTGTTAAGTCAATGAAGAGTTGTTTTGGAGGAATGACCACAAGTTTTTGTTTCTTGTAGGTTTTGGAGTTTGAGGTGCTTGGAGGAGTCATGATGATATGATGAATGATGAGATAAAGAATGGTGATAATGGAGGGAATTTATAGTATGGAAATGGGTGATTTAGGTAAATGTTTGAAATGGTTGAAAGAGATTCTAAAATCAGTTGGGTCAAAATGGGAAATGGTAGCTGAAACTAGAGAAAGGATTCACAAGATGCAAAAGAATACAGTAAACCCAGTTCCAGATGGCCGGTCCCTTTAATTGTATGCCGGCCCCCTTAATCATTAAGGGGACCGCCTAGGGAATTAAGGGGGCCGCCCATCTGGTGATTTCCCAGACGACCAGAAACCCAAAATTTGCAGGATTTGGTGATTTTTCAAGTGTGTTTTTCCTGCAAGCTCTATTAGGAGTATATACTTTAGGAATGATGATATATAAACACATATATATAATCAAATTTTGCATGCAAATAAACATATTATAATCCATTTTGAAAAGAAACATGGCATAACATTAATATGAAAGCATGATAATAATTAAAGTCTAAACATCATTCCGAATAACACAAGAAATTAACACAAGTATTTCCGAGTAAGTCGGACGAGTAGCAAACCATACAAATGTCAAATAGAAGCAAGTAGTAACTAATAGCAATAAATCAAAATCTTCTACTTCTTCTTCTTTCCAAGCATCTTCCTAAACATATTCCCAACGGATTTAAATCCTCCTCGCATCTCTTCATGCATTTGTTGTTGTTGATTGATGATGGAGGTTTGGCGAGTGAAGAGAAGTTCATCGGTACGTTCGTGAGGAAGAGGAATTGAATATTCGGAGTAATCAAGGTCAGGAAGATCATCAACAAAGGTCGTGGGGGATGGAGTACTAACACGTGAGGTGTCTTCCTCCTCATCATCATCGTCATCACGATGAGATGTAGAACCACGACCCCTAGAGTACAAAGGAACACGAGATTTTCCTTTGTCACTACGAGGACGACGAGTACGAACACAAGTAAGTTGATTCAAAATGGGAAGGATATGAACGTAGTAGTCTCTTTGAAGATGTGGGTAATGTTCCATCACATAACGATAAAGTCGTGTGAGAAACATACCATAAGGAAGATTGGCATTTGGGGTGTTTTTGGCGGACATTATTCGATGAACAAAAAGATAAGCCAAATTGTATTGCTCTTCAGCAACAACACAGTGAAGCATGTGGGCAATGCTCGCCGTGACATGATCACGGTGACCACCCGTACCAAACGCATTCTCGTGAATGAGTTCTTCCCACTTCTTCATGTCGGGGCTTAGCTCTTTGAGAAGGATTTGATTAGCATGAATGTCGACATTCTTCGACTTGATCACTCGACTAGTCGTACGACGTTCTAGTTCGAGCATTCGATGAATGTCTTCAGGACTAGGAATCTCAGAATAGTAGGGGCCATCCTGAGGACGATTTCTTTCAAGAGTGGAAAGATCCCATTCATTTGAGAAAACGGCTTGGCCGTTGAATGGGATTCTAAGAATTTGCCCAAATTGAGCAAGAGTAAGAGTGATGAATTGATTTTGAATCATGAAGGAAATGAGGAGATGACCATAGGGATCGGTTTGCACCGTCACTTGGCTATAGAAGTCGAGGATAAAACGAGGAATGATAGGTTCGTTGATTTGGAAAAGACATTCAAAACGAATATTGAAGAACATTCGTTCTGTGTCATCAGATTCATAGAAAGATGGATCGACAATTCTTCCTTCGTGAATGTTTCTATTTTCAATAGGACGATAGAAACATGCAACTGAAGGAGACATGCCGGGAGTAGAAGAGACATTTGGAATGTATTGTTTGGTTTTGGATACATCACCAACCGTGGTCTTAGGCATTTTCACCTAAACAAAATAACAACAAGAATAGAATTAATATAAAAACAACCATCATGCATATATTGTTTATATATATATGTATATATATAATTATATGCAATATATGTGGAACGAAATTCTACTTCGACAAAAAAAAATATATATTTAATGAAGTAGTTTCATGATGTTCCTTTTATTTTGATTTTAAACTCGTTTAGAATGTATAATATCAAAAGGGTATGATATCATAATTCATTTCAAAATAAGGCTAGATATATATTAGATTATATATCTTCCATTTCGTAAAAGTTTGACACAACATAAGCTTTTTTAAAAGATTGAAATGCAAATTTTAGTTTTCAAAAATATCATTTTAAAGATAAACCAAACGCTCCCTTAACTAGATAAAAATATCCTAAATATCAATATATATATTGATTATATATCTTGATGACCTCTATTGATTCTAGTATTATTAACAAAGCTTATAAGCTAGTTTTAGATTTCAAATAACTTTGTATAGTTATGGTTTGTTCATGAACCAAACGCCCATGTTGACTTCATGAATCATTTATCAACAATTTGAAAAGTATGCTTTGATTGTTTAGAGCGTTAAAACAATGTAATGTAGTAAGTTTTAAATGGTTTTTAAGAGTTATATCAACAATGTGCCTTTTGAAAAATAAAATTCGACTAGGGTTTTTGGGCGATTAAAGATTTTGACAAGATGATATGTTATACTAATTTTGAGTTGCAAAATATCATCCTAATCCTATGGGGAGCATTTGGAAGTTCAATTTCTAGCTTCAATTACACTTATAATCGAATTAAAATGAATTTTAATAAAATGCATAATTATTGATTAGACACCAAATCGAATGAAATGTGATGAAATGCATGTTGGAAAACTTACAAAAGATGTTGTTATATGTTTGGTTGAAGTTTGCCCCTTGCGAAACAACCCCGAATTGGTGATATGATGGAGGATTTTGAAGTTTTTGGATGTTTTGGTTCGTACTCAGTAGCAGTGGGGAGGAACAAATGAGTGAATGGAGTGTTTGGGAATGGAAATAAGAAGGAAAAAATAAATTTGGAACTGTCAGATGGCCGGCCCCCTTAAACATTAAGGGGACCGCCCTCGATAACAAGCCGGTCCCCTTAATCATTAAGGGGGCCGCCTTTGAAATTTTCCAAATTTCGCGGAATTCGTTTCTGGAACAAAAATATTTATACGTATATACTTAGATTTATAATATATCAAAAATACGTAAACGTCTATTGGCACGATGATAAAATACTTAACAACTTTTAATTACCGTTTCGATAATTAAAATATACCTTTGACAATTTTTGGATAAAATGATCAAAGTGTTAAGTTGATGAAGGGTTTGAGGTGTGTTCGGGAATATGTGAATAAGTGTATATATATATATATATATATATATATATATATATATATATATATATATATATATATATATATATATATATATATATATTGTTTATATATATAAGTATAAATGTGTTTGAAAGATGGGTTGATGAGTGAGATTTGAAGGATAGTAGCGGAGATAGGATAAACTTGGCGAGAGGAGTTTGTTTCATCCATAGAGTTCACGTGCGAAGGCGTTCTTGCATTATAAAAGTCCACTTGACTCATATCCCTTCATCATCATGAGTCTCCTAAAAGAGGACTTACTAGAATAACGTGAGAGGGGGAAAGAAAGGGTTCGATAAAGAACGATTTCTTGGAGTTCTAGAAAGTCAACAAATGACATATCTAGGTTATGTGCAAGTGAATATATATATATATATATATATATATATATATATATATATATATATATATATATATATATTTAATATATTACGTATAATAGTATATATATATGTATATATAAGTATATATGTGATTCTAACACATAGAAGACAATGACAAATTATATCTAAATAATTAACGAAATCAAACAATACATATTTATCTAAGCATGGCAATGAGTTTTGAAAGAATGGCGTACCCGGTGGTCTTCAAAAGAAATCTTCAATATCATCAAGATGAAATATAGACTTTGAAAAAGTCTATGTTGAGAGAAAAACCAAGATTGCCTCAAGGAATGTTTGTCTAGCCATTTGATCTCCATTTTCCTTTTGGTCCAAAGTTATTTGGTCCAAACATGTTTAACATTTGGCTCGGGTGCATGAAAGGTGGTAGAATGCCCCAAGGATTGTAGCTTTGTTGGTAGTTCCACATTTGATTACTATTGTTATTATAGTTTTGTCTATTTTGATTTCTTCTTGGTTGAGGTGGTTTAGACCTAGGATGAGAATTATTTGGTTTTCTAGGTGGTGGAGTTTTAGATCTTATTTTGGGTTTAGACAATCCTACTTTGGTCTTTAAAGACGGTTTATAAAAATCTTTAACTTCTTCATCATTGGCAAGAGGTATTTTCTTATCATTAATAAGTATATACTTAGGATTAGATTCTAAAGGTTTTTGTTTGTTGAGTTCACTTTCAAATTTTACATTTTTAATCTCGCTTGTTGAAGCCTCATTTGAATTAAATCCTAAGCCGGTTTTGTCTCCGGACGTTCTTTGAATACTTATTATTTTACTAAGTGATTAACTACTATTTTCAAATTTGTCAAGTTTGCGAATTTCTTTCCTAAGCATTTCGTTTTCACCTTTAAGCTCTTGACATGATTTACATTCTTCAAAAATTTCTTTACCTTTTTCTAGTTGATGTATTTTAATTTTTAATTCAAGTGCTTCATTTTCTAATTGATTGTTAATGTATTTTAGTGATTTGTTTTTGGTCATTACTAGTTGTCCTAGTTTGCATAGTTTAATATATTCATTATCTAGATCTTTTTCATCTAATGATATACTTTCATCACTAAAATATTCGGTTTCGGAACGTACCTCATTTGGTGTATTCGCCATGAGACATTTTTCTTCCTTTGTCATTTCATTCTCATCATCATCACCATCACTCCAAGCACCTCCAACAAATGCTCTTTGATTTTGATCTCTTGTCATCATTGGACATTTTCCAATAAGGTGATTTGGATCTCCGCACTTGGAACACTTTCTTTCAATCTTGTTGTTCTTGTCATCTTTACTCTTTTGAAATGTTTTCTTTTCGTCGTACGGTTGTCTTACGAATCTTCCTCGCCTTTTGAAGAATTTCTTGAAATCTCTTACGGCCATGGCGTATTCTTCGTCATCACTTTCGGAAGATGAGCTATCTTCGATACTAGATTCCTTTCTAGCTTTCAAGGCGATTGACTTGCTTTGCTCTCGTTTTTCCTTGACCATTTCGGAGTCCTTTTTAATGATGACTTCGTAGACTTTTAGATTTCCAATTAATTCGTCAAGTTGCAAAGTTGACAAATTCTTCGATTCTTCAATAGCCGTCACTTTAGCTCGCCATTTTGGATGAAGAGCCCTAAGAAACTTCCTAACAAAATTCTTACTAGAAAAATTCTCATCAAGTGCTTTTAAACTTGTGATGATAGTGTTAAATCTAGCAAAAGCATTGTCAATTGATTCCTCTTCCGGAATCGTGAATTGCTCGTATTGTTGAACAAGTAGATCTATCTTATTATCTTTGACTTGACTATTACCTTGGTGAGTTATTAGTAAAGAGTTCCAAATTTCTTTTGCGGTTTCACACATAAAGATCATTTCGTACTCTTTACGTGGTAGCGCATTATAAATAACCATTTTTGCTTCATTATTTTTAGCAAGTTTTCTTTTTAAATCATCATTTTGTTTTTCAAAAGGTACGATTTCATCTTTCTTAGTTTCCGGGTTATTTTGAATAGGAAAAAAATCACCAATAGTAATAACATGCCAAAGATCTAGATCTTTTGACTTCACATAAGTTTCGAATCGATTTTTCCAATATAAAAATCCATCACTTTCAAATAGTGGTGGTCTTTGCATAGATTGCCCTTCTAAATATTTTTCAGATTCCATAGATCGTTACAAGTTTTAAAATACAATATATTTTAAAGATCTTGCTAGACGTGGCTCTGATACAAATTGTGGAAAACTAGAAGGGGGGGTTGAATAGTTTTATATCCTTTTAAATTTATTTCCAAAATATTTTGTTAGTTATAAAAACTTCAATTCGATCTTAAGTGAATTCAAGCAACAACCAATATGAGCAAGTCTAAACTAATATTGAAAGTATTGAAATATAATGAAGAAAAGATAGAGTTAGAAAGATCAAACCACAACACGCGAATTTATAGTGGTTCGGCTACAAGGACACCTTCCTTGCCCTACTCCACTCCCCGAGTACCACACTCGAGAGTTTTCTTCACTATGTCAACAAACTCCTTATGGTGGAGAAACCTTACACAAGTTAACGACACTAAGCTAAATGTCGAGTTCTAATCGTAGCTAGAACCAATCTCACACCAAATATCACACCACGTGATCTTCACACCTTAATCACACCTTCACACCTTCTTCAAGACTTCACACCGTCTTCACACCTTATCAATCTTCACACCTTCTTCTATGCACAACTAAGTCACTACTACTAAACTAGTTTACAACATACCAAGATTCTACAATCAACAAGTATTCACAACACCTTAACAAATAGCTATCACTAGTACTATATGAAACTAGCTATACACAACACCACTACAATAAGATGGATGTAGAGAAGTGTTCTTCTTCTTGCACTTGAATGGATGAAGCTTTGGATCACTTGGAAACAAAGACTTATGAAATATATGATCAAAGGATTTTAGATCTAGAGAAAAGGATTGGATCAGAAAGTTTATAGTGCAAAAAGGTGAGAAAAATATGTGAAATGATCCAATATTTATAGGGCCAGAAAATACTGTTCGGGAGCGTGCCGGTCCCCTTAATTGTAGGCCGGTCCCCTTAATGATTAAGGGGGCCGCTTAGTAAAATTAAGAGGGCCGCCCTCCTGAACGTTTGAAAAGATTCTCTGGATAAAATTTGCCCTTTTTGGTTGGAAATTTGAAATCATATTTTTGTGGTTTAATAAAGCTTTACCAAAAATGATTTACAAATATATATAAAATGTTAAAATCATTTTATATAATGTTATGTATTAATATAAAATTTCCTTTGATCATGTAATGCATAAGTTACTAAGTTTATGCATACCTTAAGTGATATAAGATGTAGAAGTAAATATTTGTCACCAAATACTTGTTTATGTCTTATTCTTGACTTAATTTGATTTAAGTTTTGTGATTATCAAAACATAGGTTTATTGAGAAATATTAATAACATTCACAAACATTATTTATATCAACATCGGGTTTTCGTTTGTGAAGGATATGATATGGGGTTTTGTTGAATCATTTATTAATGATAGATCGGCTTTGTGTGAAGCAAGCGGTTGATACGGCTTTAGACCAGAGGTTTAAGGGTAGGTTTGCGGAGGATA
This sequence comes from Artemisia argyi, assembly GCA_030686995.1. Classification (NCBI taxonomy): domain Eukaryota; kingdom Viridiplantae; phylum Streptophyta; class Magnoliopsida; order Asterales; family Asteraceae; genus Artemisia; species Artemisia argyi. The sequence continues at coordinate 83,479,252 of CM060679.1, forward strand.
GCATTGTTCTGGCAGCTTCAACTAACGTACAATTTCGTCTTTCAACTACACCATTTTGTTGAGGAGTGTAAGCTACCGATCTCTGATGAGTAATGCCAGTTGAATCGAAGAAATTCTGAAGAATCTGATTCGTGAACTCCGTTCCATTGTCTGTACTGATAAATCTGACGTGAGCTTGTAAACCAACTTGAATTCTTTTGATGAACTTGATGATGACACTAGGAATTTCGGCTTTAGAAGCAAGAAAATGAACCCAAGTGTATCGTGAATAGTCATCCACAATAACCAAAATATATTTCTTCCCATTTATACTGACGACGCGTATGGGTCCACACAAATCCATGTGTAACAGATGTAATGGAGCAACTGAACTGAATTAAGGTTTGGATTTGAGTGTTGCCTGTGTCATTTTACCCAATTCACAAGCAGAACAAAGATGGTATTTCTTGAAAGATAGTTTTGGTAATCCTTTGACTAAGTTATGTTGAGAAAGGTCATTGATCGTTCTGAAGTTCAGGTGAGAGAATCGAAGATGCCATAGCCAGGCTTGTGATGATGTTGCTTTGGCAAGCAGACAAATTGGTTTTGGTGATGTTAATTTCTTAAGAGCAATTTGGTATAAATTCGAATCTCGGGAGCCTTTGTGAATATCAACGCCTTCAAGGGTACGAACAATACACGAATGTTTCCGAAAAGCCACCTCTAAACCACTATCACAGAATTGACCAATACTGAACAAGTTGTATCCCAGTCCTTCGACAAAGTAGACACGTTGAATTGTGAGCTTATCATGAATGAGATCTCCATAACTGGTGATTTTAGCTACGTGATCATTCCCAAAACGCACTATACCTAAGAATTTGGCCACGGAGTTCTTGAGCAGTACCCTGTTCCCGGTCATATGCCGGGTGCACCCCGAGTCGAGTTACCAGATGCACACTTGGACAAGCTGCACATCAAAGCAAGACACAGAAAATTAGAAATCCACTGATAAAGTGGTTCCACGTAGTTAGACAGTAAAGAATGCACACCTAAAGGATTAAATTCAGAAGCAGGAGATATGGTAGGTGATTCTTGCTTCTTAACTGGTTGCCATCTATACCATACGTATTTAAACACTCTTCCAGTAGGAACCTACTTAAAGCATGATCTAGGGTTTAAGTCATAGTGATCTAGATTCTTGCCCTTAGGAATCATTAGCTTTTGTTGTTGATGCTTAGTGTTTCTTGGCTTCGATGTATTAGTCCTAGTGGTCTTAGTATTCATGTTCACACAATTCATATGAGGATGCACACTTTTATCAGAAACCGAATTAAGAGTAACAAAATTAGAGCAAGCATTCATGCTATTAGAAGCAACAGATCCATGCATTTAAATGTTATTACATTCATCCATTTGCTTAGAGCGTTTTTTATTGAAAGCACTAAAATATCTAGGTTTGTCTACAACTTGAGGTTGAGAGGCTCTAGTCTTCCAAGCGTTATTCTTTAGTGGTCTCTCCCTGCTAGAAGTAGTTTCTAAACCTGGATCAGCAAGCAAATCTTTGTTAGGAGATTTTGAAGATTGATCATGTTGAACTAATTTATGTTTCTTATGGTTTTTAGACATGTGTTTCCTTGATTCTTTGGGATTCTTTTCTACTGGGGGAGGAGTCAAAGAACACATTGGTGCATCTGGAGGTGTATCCTTGCTAAGTAATGCTTGCATCCTAGCTTTTTCTAATTCTTTCTTATAAAGCATATCATTTGTGCCATAAGGCTCACGCTTAGAAGTAGAAGCAACATTGTACATACCAGGAGCAATTACTTTAGGATTAGTTAAAACCTCTTTATGTTTTGGCTCAAGAACATGGGTTTGTTGCTTTGAAGATGCCGAAAATGTTGGTTGATTTGAAAAATATGAAAAACTTGCATTTTCCAACTGGCGTTTTGAAGCAAACTCAGTATTCTTGGTTTTTGTCAAATCAAGCACTTTAGATTTGATTTCCTCATTCTCTTTTAAGATTAGTTTCAAAGAATTTTTGTAGGAAGGCTTGTCATACTTGTTTTCTTCAATCTTTCGTTGCCAATTTGATTCGAATATCAAAGATTGTTTTTCAATTTTGGCAAACGACTTTTCAAAATTTTCATTTTGACAAGACAATTCCTCGTTCAACTCAACATTCTTTTGCAAGCACTGTTTTAGACTCTTTTAAAGCAGGGTTTTCCATTTCAAGTGACGTTTGTTGATTTTCTAAAGTCACAATTTTCTCCTCATTTAGTGCGAATGCTGGTTGGATTGATTCGAATTGATTTTGAAAATATTCCTTTTGAATGTCTGAGTTTAAGCAAATAAGATCATATTCATCTTCGAGATGTTACGTATTTTAAATCATTTTGCATTTCAGTCATCAATGTCTCTTCAAAGACTTTAAGTTTATCGTCAATACTTTTCACGGGAGGCTCGATAAATAATTTTATCTGTTTATTAACTTCCCTTGAGACATCTATTTCGTAGGAATTAGATCTCACAAGTTCATCAGTTGTGAATTCTTGCTTCTCACGAATAGTTCTTAACGATGAACTTATTTGATTCCTGAGATGACAAAAGGTTTTCCTTGCTAAACTCTCATAATTGCTAGAGAAATACGGATTGACCGTAGGTACATTCACATGTTTCATAGCATTTGTTGGTTTTCGTTCAAGAGCATTTTCTTTATTAATCACTCCATAATTAGCACTAAAATAAGAGAAATTGGTTTTCTTTTGTTTGACCATTAAACGTTTTTGGTTTTCCTCATTTGAGATGTCATTTGGAACAAAATGTAATCTTTGAATGTGTCACATCTCATGTAGTCAGAATTATACAAACTTGGTGCTTTACGTTTGACCATTTCAAGATAAGAAGGGTTAGAGAAACCAAGTCCCGGTCTTAAATCCAAAATAGGATCAGATTTGGGAAGATACATGTGCATAGTCTGAGGAGTCTGACCGGTAGTGCGAATTTTCAATTCAGCTTTAGTTAATCGTTAGATACAATTAGCTTTCTCATCTTTAAGTTTAGAAACTTCATTTTCAAAACTTGTGATATTTCTCTTAAGAGAAAAAATCTCATCTTGTAAATCTTGAATTTGTCATTTTAGCACTAAAGGCCGTTCAGACTTCTCTTCGTACAACATGTACTTGATTTTCTTTTCTAAGAAAGCACTTTTATCTTGTTCAAGTTTTATCAAGTTAGCATAATTTTTTATCTATGTTTGAATAGTGGCATATTTTTGAAGCATATCAACATGATCTTGACTTGTTGATACATGATTACTATTGGTACTATCAGCAGATAACGTAGGTGTAGCACTTGTAGATGTTGCACTACTTGTGTTAACTTGAGTTGTCATGCTAGTGGTACTAATGTGACCATGTATAAATTCATCAAGATCATCATTGTCACAGTCATCAAAGATGCTTGTTTCCAAGAGTGTCGCCATCTTCAACATCTGTGTCATAGCTAGGAGTTGAATCACCATTATGAGCTTCAAAACCATCCACCTTTTCCAATGAGGCCATGAACACCATGTTTGTTTCCAGGAATTATCCTTCATCATCAGTATCCATCATGAAATCATTTTCTTCAGCATTGAGAATTTTACCCTTTTCTTCCATGTCAGCCAACAGCATCTTTTGTCTGTAGTATGTTCTGTCACGAACTTTACATTTGGACAATTCTTAGCAAAATGACCTTGTTGGCCACATTCAAAGCACTTTGGTTCCTGTAACTCTTGACCAGCTTCAACTTTGTCATCTCTCTGAACACCTTGACGCACAACTTCTCCTCTAGGTGGAATATCTTGTCGTTTGTTCAAAGCAGTTGATAGGGGTCGTTTACCCTTCAAAAATAATTTATAGAAATGGAAAGACTATAAGAACCTTAATATTAAAGTATCTTGGCAAGTATTGATCTCCCGAGTGTCGTTTCGAAGGAGTGGTGAATTGAAATACGTAAGTCAAGTTTTGTTTGATGCTTAGTTATCACAAAAGGTTTTTGTTGGTTTTGATTTTTAAAACTAATAATGATAAAGAAAAACACGAATAACAAATAAAATACTTGCTTAGACCCGGTAGCTTTTAACGTTGTGAATTTAGTCGCAATTTAAATTTAGTATTTTGACTTGTAGATAATTTTGAGTTTTAAATCAAACGAGCCGGTAAACGGATACGTGACTCAAACTCGCCCGACAAGAAAACAAAATGATCTAAACAAATACGATAAGGTGAGTGTCCTCTTTTTATGGTATTATTGTTTAATCAAAACATATCTAGTTAAAAAGCATTTTGTTTTAAAATATTTTGCAACTAAATCCGAGTCAACCAAATCCAAGTCAAATTACTAACTAAAAATTACAACGAATTACTCACAACATTTAAAACTATCAAAGTCTAAGCAAGTAACAATAATCTACTCCATAATGCTAAACATAACTAAACTAATATTAAAACTAATATACATGGCAATAACAATCAATATACTAAATAAAATAAAAAGATAAAAAGGATAGAAATAACCAAATGAGAGTAAAGATGACTAGATGAGACCCACTTCATAAGCTCCAAAACCCAATCTCTAACTCCACTATTAACCCAAATAATCAATCACTAATTACTTAGAATAGTCACCCATAAATTCGCTTTGTTTATTTTCTAAACATCATTCGTTACTAAACTAAAAACAAAAGTTTGATGAAAAATTGCAAAAGGACTTGATTGGTTAAACGTTTTGCAAATGATGTTTTCAATTTAAAGTTTTATCTTGACAACTAAAAGAAAATAGGATCAAAAACAAATCATAACAGTAGAGTGAGATTCGGACAAAATTGCATCTGGACTATTAAACTACCAAGTAAGACTAAAAATGATTTTGCTGAATTTTAAAGCTAAATAAAGTAATCACTTGGTAAGAAAGACAAACTATTAAACAAAGCTTGGACTAAAACAAAGTAACAAAATTTTGACTAGTAAATACGGAGTATCATCTTTGACCTTTTGATTGAACCAAAAGGAACTAGTAATAAAAATAAATAAATTACATCTGATCATTCCATTTTGTTAAAATCTTCGAAATACATAAACAAATGTAGGATAACGGTGAACCGACCCCCAAGTAGGGTGCGGCTGTTGTTTCTTCCAGGACCGTCTTTCACTTGTCCCTTAATTCTTTTATAAGGCAAATATTAAGTAGCCCTAGAGTATTAGTTGTCTGGATTTGACTTGGACAAGGCCCGTTGTGGCTTGGCTGTTCGTGCGCTCCAATAATACAAAGTTCTTAAGAACTTGACTTAATATCTTCTGGGCTTAAGCTGGGTCTATTTCTTTGGCTTATCTTCTGGCTTTTATTGGACTTCAATAATTTTCAATAAATGCTCGAAATCTCGTACTTTTGCTCCAATTTTCTCATGTCACGTGCCTACAATAATAAATAACAACTTTAAACAATATATGCATTTAAAATACACATTTTTGTTATTTATTTAGCCGTAAATGAGGGTATATTAGCACTAAAAATATGAATAATTACACATTTATCATCCCCCTACACTTAGGCTGTTGCGTGCCCTCACGCAACGATTAATAAACACGCCAAGGCAAAAATGATTTTCATCCCCTAAACGAATAACATATCACATCAAACAAGAACAGATACATAATCATTTGGGGGACATAAATAAAAATCATTAAAGTCGATAACGCCCCATTTTAACCCTTATTCGTACATATAGCTAAAAATATATTTTTTATGGTGACCCGCCATGCTTGACTTTATTTTCACGATATATACAAAGCTTAAGAACGGGAAGCACGCAAGCTGGGTGCCTCCAGGAGATAATAATCATCATCCTCTTTTTACTACCCCCAACTAAGTTTAAAAACCCTTGTGCAAACGTTTTTGTAAAATGCTAACACTACTTATACTAATAATCTATGTAAGACAAGTCTTAACTTTTTACTCCCGCAATTTATCAAGTTTAGGCGTGTGTGCTTATTTTCAAAAGTTTGACCACCAAAAATCGGAGCTCATTATGGTTGTCATTTATTTAAGCCCAATTCTAACTCACCGGGAACCTCAGAAATTTAAGAATAAAAAAGAGCCTTTTCCATGTAGCGGCTTTCTTCTCGGCACATCCCAAACCAGTTGGTTTTAGGTGACCAAGCTTTTGACACCTCACAGAGAATAGTACCGGAATTGACGGGATTTTGATTCAAAGATTTTTGATATTCCGTGGCACATTAAAATCAAACCTTAAATAAATAACAACAAACGATTATCTATAGATTAAGGACGCAAAGATGAGATCGCTCCATGTGACGATTTTCTTCTCAGCTTATCCTTTTAGCAAAAGCTTAGGAGGCTAGGTTTTTACACCCTTGAGAATAGTATCGGAACTTTCGGGGTCTTTCGAAGTCAACAATCTATAAATTCCCGTTTAATCTTTACACAAAATCAACGAATATTAGCTCAACTTCCTATTTAAATTTGAGAACAAGCAACTTTTATTTATTTATTCTAATTCTATTCAACACATCTTTTTATTTCAATTTTCTCATTTTTTTTCTTTTCTTTTCATTTTTCATTTTTTTTCTTTTCACTTTTTCTTTTCATAATAAACTCAAAATTTTTGCATCATTCAGTAATTTTACATTACTTCATTTAGCAATATTATACAATTTTTTAGGGAAGTTGCTTGTTCCAAAATTTAAATAAAAAATTAAACTAGTACTCTATATTAATCTTGCATAAAAACTTGTTTGCATAACGAAAACTTTTAATGGTCAAAAGTTTGAAAACAGCACGTATTTAATTCAGATTAGGAGCTACTGGGAGAAAAAGCCATAGATTACTTATATAAGCTCTAAAGAGAACCAACTACTCTACGCTTAGCATTTTCATTTGCACAATTCGTAAAAACTTAGTCTAAAAAGTTAAGGAAGCAGCCAGATCAACACTCTGGTCGAGTCAGGATCTCCTTTGTTCTAGCTTAAGGGACTAGTCAATCACGCACGGTCAAAACTTTTTTATTTATTTATTTTTTATTATTATTTTTTTATTTTTTGTTTAGAACAAAAGAAAATAATAATGCAATGACAATAAATAAAATAAAAAAAAATTGGTCAAAATGGGGTTGCATGAGGGCAAACACGTAGGCATAAGTATGATTATTTTGATATAAACCTCCCCTACACTTAGAACCGAACATTGGCCTCAATGTTCAAAGTGTTCAGGTGCCACCCCTACACTTAGAACGTAAAAGACCAATGCTAAAATTCCAAGTGTAAAGAGGGTATATAATGCAATTCGTAAGCCATATATTAATCATAAAAAATACATGCTTTAAGGAAAAACATAAGACATAAATGAGCAGAACTGAGGACTCCCCTGATATAAACGTGCAGCTCGATCGGAGACTGAATGAGTGATGATGAAAAGCAACAACAACAATCATGAAAGTCTTCTCGATCAAAAGGGTATCATGCGAGCAAAAATATTAGCCACGAAGCAACAAAGAAAACAAGACACCCCCAAACTTATTCAATACTAACACTAATAACATAACTTACTCAAAATAAACCTACGTGTAGATAAACTACTTATTCCATATTAAGATAACACGGGTTGCCTCCCGAGAAGCGCTTGTTTTTGTTTGAGTCTCTAGCTTGACTCTAGGGTCACTTACTTCTAAGTTCATGGTCACATCCATCACTTAATGTTAAGTTTGGATGGTAAAAGCGATACAACACCTCCTTAGGTGAGTATGCAACCTGACGGGGTAATGGTGTATGGGTAAATCTATCAAAAGGTTTATCCATTACCCGCGTCACATCACTCGATTGTGTCAGGGAGAAAAAAGGGTCAAATCTTTCCACTTCCCTTAAGAAAATTTGCTTAGAATCAGGAAGTTGTGTGACTAGTATAGTGGACTCATCAATTAATGGTTTTGACTTAGAGTGGTCCAAGCTACTCAAATCCTCAAACTCATCATCAAAAAATTTGTTGTCAAATCTTAAGGTGAAGCTATCATCAAAGTCTAACAGAGGGTTTGATATAGTCACATCAAAAGACGTAGACATCGAATCAGAATTACCTAAAGGTTCATCAGATATCCTTGGGATTGGGACGGGGTCATTGGTAGGTAAACTTTCTATATCACTAGGATTAAAGTCAATTTCCCTATCCCCCATTGAAAGGGTATCTAAATGCTCTCCAAAAGGTAAGTCGATATCTAAATTTTGGTCTCCCGAAACATCAAGTCTAGGTAAGGATGGTGTGTATGCTAGTGACGGAGATGGGACATGTGCAGTACTTTGTGGGCTAGAAATATACACCTTGTCCATTGTAGTCTCCGTATCATGTTCATCACTCTCCTCATGATAAAATGAGTTAAGAGGAGGATTTTGTTTTTTAAGAATCAGCTCCTTAAGACAGTTTATTTCATTTTGAAAGTTCAAGTTGACTTGATTTTGAGCAATAATCATTTTAGTAATCAATTCAGCTCTAGTTAACTCACTTTGAGGAAGTGGTTGAGGGGTTGTGTATTGTGAAGGTTGGTCAAAACCGGATGAGTTATGATTGTCATAAGGAGTATGCTCATAGACAAGCGGGTTCCTAGTTTGGCAATCAGAGCTATAGTGAGGACCTCCACAGAATTCACAATAGTAAAACTGCTGCGACTGACTCGGTAAATCATATGGATGTTGGTCATAACCAAAATTTTGATTGTTACACGGAACCTGATCATAGACAAGCGTGTTCCCTGTTTGACAATCAAAGCCTTGGTGAGGACCACCTCCATAAGACTCACACGAGTATGTCTCCATCTCGTGTTGTGGGGGCTGGTGGAAGAAGTCGGTTGTTTCATGGTAAGAATAGGGATTTTGGTCATAGACAAACCCGTTTCCCGATTCTACCATGCTACAACTGGGACAATTTTCGCCATTATAAGGACCCCCACACCATTCACAACCATATAAGTAAGATGAAGACATAGAGAAGAATTAAAAAAATAGAGGGTAAGAGATAGAATTAAATAAATAAGAGGATAAAGAAGAATATTTTTCAAAACTCTTTTTTTTCAAATAAAAAACTAAGGCACTAACTCGACTCGACTAAAGCAAATCCTTACACCAACTCCCCGGCAGCGGCACCATTTTGATAGGGGTCGTTTACCCTTCAAAAATAATTTATAGAAATGGAAAGACTATAAGAACCTTAATATTAAAGTATCTTGGCAAGTATTGATCTCCCGAGTGTCGTTTCGAAGGAGTGGTGAATTGAAATACGTAAGTCAAGTTTTGTTTGATGCTTTAGTTATCACAAAGGGTTTTTGTTAGTTTTGATTTTTAAAACTAATAATGATAAAGAAAAACACGAATAACAAATAAAATACTTGCTTAGACCCGGTAGCTTTTAACGTTGTGAATTTAGTCGCAATTTAAATTTAGTATTTTGACTTGTAGATAATTTTGAGTTTTAAATCAAAACGAGCAAGTAAACGGATACACGACTCAAACTCGCCCGACAAGAAAACAAAACGATCTAAACAAATACGATAAGGTGAGTGTCCTCTTTTTATGGTATTATTGTTTAATCAAAACATATCTAGTTAAAAAGCATTTTGTTTTAAAATATTTTGCAACTAAGTCCGAGTCAACCAAATCCAAGTCAAATTACTAACTAAAAATTACAACGAATTACTCACAACATTTAAAACTATCAAAGTCTAAGCAAGTAACAATAATCTACTCCATAATGCTAAACATAACTAAACTAATATTAAAACTAATGAACATGGCAATAACAATCAATATACTAAATAAAATAAAAAGATAAAAAGGATAGAAATAACCAAATGAGAGTAAAGATGACTAGATGAGACCCACTTCATAAGCTCCAAAACCCAATCTCTAACTCCACTATTAACCCAAATAATCAATCACTAATTACTTAGAATAGTCACCCATAAATTCTCTCTATTTATTTTCTAAACATCATTAGTTACTAAACTAAAAACAAAAGTTTGATGAAAAATTGCAGAAGGACTTGATTGGTTAAACGTTTTGCAAATGATGCTTTCAATTAAAAGTTTTATCTTGACAACTAAAAGAAAATAGGATAAAAAAAACAAATCATGACAGTAGAGTGAGATTCGGACAAAATTGCATCTGGACTATTAAACTACCAAGTAAGACTAAAAATGATTTTGATGAATTTTAAAGCTAAATAAAGTAATCACTTGGTAAGAAAGACAAACTATTAAACAAAGCTTGGACTAAAACAAAGTAACAAAATTTTGACTAGTAAATACGGAGTAATATTTTTGACCTTTTGATTGAACCAAAAGGAACTAGTAATAAAAAAAAAATACATCTGATCATCCCATTTTGTTAAAATCTTCGAAATACATAAACAAATGTAGGATAACGGCGAACCAACCCCCAAGTAGGGTGCGGCTGTTGTTTCTTCCAGGACCCTCTTTCACTTGTCCCTTAATTCTTTTATAAGGCAAATATTAAGTAGCCCTAGAGTATTAGTTGTCTGGATTTGACTTGGACAAGGCCCGTTATGGCTTGGCTGTTCGTGGGCTCCAATAATACAAAGTTCTTAAGAACTTGACTTAATATCTTCTGGGCTTAAGCTGGGTCTATTTCTTTGGCTTATCTTTGGGCTTTTATTGGACTTCAATAATTTTCAATAAATGCTCGAAATCTCGTACTTTTGCTCCAATTTTCTCATGTCACGTGCCTACAATAATAAATAACAATTTTAAACAATATATGTATTTAAAATACACATTTTTGTTATTTATTTAGCCGTAAATGAGGGTATATTAGCACTAAAAATATGAATAATTACACATTTATCTGCAGTTGATGCAGAGGTGGTTATGAGATTGTTGTTTGTTGGACGTTTGTAGAAGGACCTTTGGATTTGTTTTCCAAGAAGTGCAAGGTTTTGAACAATCTTATTGAGTTCAACATTGGCAGGATCTTGATTGGACTCAATTGCTTCTTCCACTGGAGTGAAGTGATATTCATTGTTGGAGCTAAAGGAGGATTGGTTTTTATGATAATTTGACACAAGAGCAAGAGGATCAACAACAGGTGGTTGTGTGGTAAGTTGAGTTGACTGTTCCTTTTCCTTTTCTCTACGTTTTTGATCAAGAATGTCATTGACTTCAACCTGATTATGTTTCAGTAGATCAAACAAGTTGTTGATATCTTTGACAGTTAGGTCTTGGTTTTGTCTGATAGCAATAGTGAAACGTTGTCACAACTCACCATTTCAGGTCATTTCAGGTCATTTCCCGAACTTTGGAAAAACACTATTCATCAAACACTATTCATCAAAACACTATTCATCAGATTACTATTCATCATTTTTGGTGTCAGTTTGACATTCCGAGAAGCTATCAGAAATTTTACTATTCATGGAACACTATTCATTGCGGGAAAAGATTTCATCATTCACGTGCATTACACATTTCATCGTAAATTTAGTTTACGGGTATTCAAATTCGCGTAACCGTATTGGTTCGGGTGCGAATTCATGCATTATCAGTAATGACATTTCATACGGACTGGAGATAGTCTGCATATCATCAGTAGGTCATTTACATGTTATACCACTCTTAGGATTTTCAAATTACTATATTCAGTATATTTAACGTTTTACGTATTATGATTTCTAAATAAACGTTAACACCCGGTTTATACACGACGAATATATCTAAATATTCCCACAATGGTCCCGACATATTTTTATATCCATTTTAACATCATAAAAGTTATAACATTCAGTTACCCAGTATTTTGGAAATTTATTTTATTTATAACGTACGCGTATAAATATAACGACGGTTTTCGTGAAAACTAAACAATAATCACCCGATCACTCAGTAAATGTACCCAACATATTTTTAATATGTTTTTATCATTATTATGACTTCATTTCATCCCGGTTAACTTCGTGAACGTTTATTGCTATTAAACCCGGTACCCGATTTTAACGAATAACGCGTAATAACACTTAACGCTACACTATATTTTCTAAGTGATCAAAACCGTTTTGGCTACTCCTTTTCACACCCAAAACCAGCCATGACCACCCCTTTTTAACCTTGTGCATTGATTTATCATTATTTAACAAATAAACACATAAAAACCTTACTTTACCAAATTTTCTAAATCATAATCACACCTTTTGAGCTAAGACAAATTTTCATCTCATCTTCCCCATTTCCATCTTCAAACCCACGACCCTAATTGATCTCATTGATCAAGTGATCATTTTTCATGAAGTAAAACACAAAAGTTGTTCATTTTACAAGTCTAATCAAGAATCAAGCAACAAAAACACAAGAACATCAAGCATAATCATCCAATAATCATCTCATTTGGTCAAGTAAGTTTTCATCTTTATTTTTTCATGGATCATCCTATTTTTACATGTATTACATAAGAATCATGCTAAAAACCATGTATAGGTAGCTATACTACACTTTATTTTGGCTAAAAAGAAACATACAAACCCTAACTTTCTTGTTATGAATCCCCTAGCTCTAATAACTTGGTTAGGAGTCCATGGCACCCTAAGAAGGTGTATGGTAGGATTAGATTAGTCATGTGGTGATTACAAGAGGTTTGGTGATGGTAGAAATTGATTTTTAACCTTGGAAACTTGATTTGGAACCCATTTTAGACATGCTGTCCCGTTTTGTAAAAATCTGGAAAATCAGTAAACACCAAGGAAACTTTGGCAAAATTTTTAGAAAATACTTTCAAAAACGAATCCGTAGGCGAAAGAACGGATTAAAAAGAGTCTATAACGAAGGAGTTATGATTTTTGCAAGATTGTTGACGAAAAGTATTTTCTGGAAATTAGTTGCTGTTGGACGTTTTTCGTCGGTCAAAAAGAGGCTTTAGACGTAACCCGGAGGAGCCGAGCTTTCCAAAATATATTACTACATACTAAGACGTAACCGTGGACATAAAGAACAAGTAAAACGGACAAGTAACGACAAAGATATACACGTTTGAATATCGGCTAAAACCACTTTATATTTGACAGCTTTTATTAAATTTTGGCGCAAAAACTACGAAGTACATTTTCAAGCTAGAAGTAATATTAAGTACCAAGCTTTATAACTAATGTAGTATTAGTTATCACGAGTATATTTTCATCATTTCAAAGATTACAACCCGAGTATTTCAACGCTAACATGGAAACTTACGATATATATATATAAGTATATATATATTACAACTAGCTTATTATATTTTCTAATAGCAATATTTTCCAAATTCTTGGATTATATACTTTTGATAACAACAAGTGTTTTTCAAAGAGTAGAGTGGTATAGGAAACATGTGCATGGACATTCATAACATCATTTCATGATCTAAAGTAGATCGTTCATCATTCACATTAGGTTGCGGCTAGTGTGCGCGCCTTGTTTTTCAGCTCATTACATGTTCATGGTACCATCATATTGGGTTGCAGCAGCAAATTGTTCATTGGTGTTCATTTCATTTCATCACAGTTTCATCAGTTGAGGTGAGTTTTCATAGCCCCGTTTTCAATACAATATTTTGATTTCAAATCCCACGGGGGGAATACATTGCATCAATCATTTTAGTACGAGCCCAAGTATTCAAACATGTACATAGCTTAAGTTACCTTGCCAAGTGCTAAGTCCCCTGTAACATCATAAACCGTTAATTTCAAGTACTAAGCGAGAGTGAGTGGATAGATCTATCGAGGGTGACGCCTCCATCCGTGGTAGTGGATACCAACAGTAAGCGGATGCATGTCATGTCTTTTACATTTGAATGTTTCGGCAGAACATTCGGGAGGGGCATAGAATTTCATCAGTCATAGCTTCGGTGTCATGAGCTTAAGGCTATTGTACAATTTTCACGAGATTTTTATCTTGCATTTTACTTGTGGTGGCCGTACATCAGTACATTTTACAAACCTATGGAATTCACCAACATTCGTGTTGACGTTTTAGCAATGTATTTCAGGTTATTAAGGTAGCTCATGAGACATGCATTTGGACTTTCATGGAGTCGCGGAGTCGACGCGTCTCATCATTATTTCATGCACTTATGTAAACATTTGATCTAGTATGACTTGTTTTCGTAAACTTGCAACACATTTTGGGGACCTCATTTTGTAAACTCTGAATTATTTCAATGATCAAATGCAGTATTTTCCAAACGACACTTTAGGTCGTTCAATGTAACTGTAACTGTGGTGCTATGACAGACACCCCCAGGTATTCCATTCCGCTGCAAGTCAGGTAAATTGGGGGTGTGACAGATTGGTATCAGAGCTAAGGTTATAGCGAACTAGGATGTATCTTGGACCCTAGACTATAACCACATCATCATAGCATCTCATCATTTCATCATAAGTGCATAATCATGATACATGTTGTTTTATACATCCCCTGTGCGAGTTATTTATACTCATATCCGTATATGTATATCATTTTAGTGACCTGGTTCACAAGTGACATGTCTTCAGATACTCACCCTGACATCCTTTTATCGGATTCCAACATTGAAGATGCCTTGTCATCTTCCACTACCATTATACCATCAGTTGCACTTACACCACCATTAGTACTATTGATTTGCCATAGGAATAGGGTTTTCCTATCATTCAGTCCGTACATAGAATGCCTTTTGGTAGTGTATTCAGAATTAATCTTAATAGACTTATTAGGATGCTTATTGCAAGGAAGATAGTGTGTTTTCTTTCCATCACTAGTAGGGCACTTACTACTCAGGTACTATCACCACCATCAGTTACTTATTACACTATTGGCCTTCCCACAGTGTGTACTTTAGTTTTACCTTTTGGATGTCGCGAGGTAGCGCGAAAGAGGGTAGTATTCCATACACTAGTACCATCATTGTCATTTTCCTTTTCCATTCCCATTTGCTCAGACTTCAATCGTTTCGCAACATTTTAGCATTGTCTCATCAGGAATTAGGTTGATTTCGTTTTTGACGAATTAGTAGACTATTACCATTCGACAAGATTCACCCATGTATCCAATACACCATTCAAGCTATTTTACTATCATATGGGGAAACTGTTTTACAGAAAAATTTCTGAAGTAAGCTATTTTATTACCATCCTATAAATTGATTTTTCTGTCATTACACCAAGTATTTACTATTATTACGCGAGGCAATTTTCATGTTACTTGAAAGAAAATATCAGGACACCATTTTAATAACAATGCGTTGAACACCATCTAAAACTTTTGAGGAAAGTTATGATATTTTGACAAAATCTAACATCGCATCATTAGTCCTCAATTATACATAGCCTGATCACCTATGTAAAATTCAGGAAGGATTATGCCATGAAGGAAATAATTACCTTTTCAAAGGATTGTTGATAACAATCTTCATCCAAAAGTTTCGTAAACAAAGGAACTCATTCATAAACATCCATTTTGCCGAACTATCCCTGGATACTTACCCTACCTGTCACTCACTTAGCCATTAAGTTGGATTTTTCCCATTGACTTTCCTAGAAGAGACTTTCCATATCAATTACATGCAGGATTCCTTTATACAATAGAAGCAACGAAAGGAGTACAGAACTAGTAACCAGGACTAGAAGTATATAGTGAGAGAATTCATAACTCAACAACAATCCTCAGATACTGCGAGACTATCCTAAACACCATCTCTGACTTAGTTGTCCAATGTCATTTTTCAAGGGTACTAGCTATACTGAGCTACAGGATTGAACTCAATAAATGTCCGCATGACAACACAATAGAAATAAACCCAGCTTCTAATTGAGACTGTAGAGCATTTCATTTAAACATGGCCTTATCCATACATGAACTTTCCTACAGTAGGTTTTCACAAAGTACAATTGTTTGAATCAAGAATATCGATGTAGATTCCTTTAAGGCATTATGTCTAGAAATTTCAGATAACCTCACCTTCATACCAAGCAAGGGATCAAGCCAGAACATATCTCCTCATCTACATGGGAAAACAGAATAGACATTCATCGACACAACATCAAGTGATACATTCGTCTTGTCTATTACAACAATAAACAATTTCAGGACTTAAGTTAGTCTAAATACCTATGCTTGTAGTTATGCCAGATAACCACCAATAGACATTATCCAACCTCAGGAACTAAGTGTTAGACATCTATGCATTTAAGCGAACATTTCCTATTCTACCATTTTATCCTTTTCAGTGTTTTCACTTTTAAATAAAGTTGATGCGTTTACATAAATCACATACCTTGTGGAAAAATGATTCCTGAAATTCCTATTTTGAACAAGTACAATCCTTTTTGGTCAATCTTTAGCAACACTATTGTACAATGAGAAATATACATAAACATCAAACTTTGGTAAGCAGTCTTAATCACAACATGTTTGAAAACAGTTCCTATTTCATAACTACTGGATTTTGAATCATCAAGGAAAATATTACTCAGTAAATCATTTGCTCCATTTTTCTAAATTCGTTTATTCAGAAAAGGATTTCAACTAAAACTCACAATCGCGAGACAAATTTCCAGAACCAATTTCTCTACAACATCGCTTATGCATTTAGGATTTGTGACTGGACAATAGAGAATATTTGGTATATGTGGTGAAGGAATTAGGAGGACATCACAAATTGATCACGAACTTCAGTAGTGGAGACCAAACCCAATAGGCAAAGAAAAACATATGTTTTATCATCCGTTGGAACAAAACACAAGGAATCAAATTGTTACCTATATTCTATCCCTTCAGATAACGCCAAGTTCGGAGGACCGAACGTTGTGGAATTTGTCACAATGGTTTATTGTACCAATTTCAGTTTAACCTGTTAAGGAAACCGATTCACCTTGGACTTCAGGTAATCATTTCAGGATTTCCTTCAGAAACCCATTTAGATGTGAACATCACCTATCACCCTCAGGACGATGGTCAAAGCGAGAGAACAATTCAAACATAGGAAAGTATGCTCAAAGCATGAGTGATTGACCCTAGAAATGGTTGGACAAATCATTTAACATAAATCAAATTCATCTACAACAATAGTTATCACACCAACAGCGAGAAACTGGCAGAAGTTAGATTGGTACATAACACACATCATTTGGATTGGATATCCTGAACAACAAACCAACCAGATTCAGGTAGGAAAACAAACTAATTTAAAAGCAATGCCTTGGATGGGCATGATACAAATTGGATAACAAGAAAGGTTGAACCTTTAGCATATTGGACTATTTAAGATTCATTTTAGAATCGACCAACTAGCATACAAACTTGAGTTCTGGCAGAATTCAGCAGTATATATTACAGTATCACATTTAAAACATTAAGAAGCGCAGACCATCGATTGATGGGCCAAACTCAGAAAAAGCTCAACTCACTAGTTCAGTAGGCATTCATGAGATAACCAGAATTTCCTACAAGTCAAGAATCAGTTACAAGTTCAATAAGTCGTAAACCATTAAAACTTCAAGTTCTGCAGAGTTATGCAGAATGTTCTACCTAGGAAAGGCATGTTATCGTTCAGAAAACTTGGAAAGTTACACCAATATACGCTGGACCATTTATATTTTGACAGAGTAGGCCTAGTGGCCGTCAGACTTGAACATTGCCAGAGAACAACAGGATAACACGAACATATTTCACATTTTCAGATCCCCAGAAATGACTTTCAGATGAGTCACTCATGATTCCATTGGAAGGGATCCAACCCAAATGACAATCTCAAACCTTGTAAGAGAACCAACAGAAATCATGGACCGTGTGGTCAAACAGTTGAATCAGAGTTGAATTCCTATCGTTAGAGTTCGCTGGAATTCTCGAATATCATCACCTTTTCATCAATACATTCTCAGAGACCAACATAAACTGAACTTCGGGACGAAGTTCCTTTTAGGGGGGAAGACTGTCACAACTCACCATTTCAGGTCATTTCAGGTCATTTCCCGAACTTTGGAAAAACACTATTCATCAAACACTATTCATCAAAACACTATTCATCAGATTACTATTCATCATTTTTGGTGTCAGTTTGACATTCCGAGAAGCAATCAGAAATTTTACTATTCATGGAACACTATTCATTGCGGGAAAAGATTTCATCATTCACGTGCATTACACATTTTATCGTAAATTTAGTTTACGGGTATTCAAATTCGCGTAACCGTATTGGTTCGGGTGCGAATTCATGCATTATCAGTAATGACATTTCATACGGACTGGAGATAGTCTGCATATCATCAGTAGGTCATTTACATGTTATACCACTCTTAGGATTTTCAAATTACTATATTCAGTATATTTAACGTTTTACGTATTATGATTTCTAAATAAACGTTAACACCCGGTTTATACACGACGAATATATCTAAATATTCCCACAATGGTCCCGACATATTTTTATATCCATTTTAACATCATAAAAGTTATAACATTCAGTTACCCAGTATTTTGGAAATTTATTTTATTTATAACGTACGCGTATAAATATAACGACGGTTTTCGTGAAAACTAAACAATAATCACCCGATCACTCAGTAAATGTACCCAACATATTTTTAATATGTTTTTATCATTATTATGACTTCATTTCATCCCGGTTAACTTCGTGAACGTTTATTGCTATTAAACCCGGTACCCGATTTTAACGAATAACGCGTAATAACACTTAACGCTACACTATATTTTCTAAGTGATCAAAACCGTTTTGGCTACTCCTTTTCACACCCAAAACCAGCCATGACCACCCCTTTTTAACCTTGTGCATTGATTTATCATTATTTAACAAATAAACACATAAAAACCTTACTTTACCAAATTTTCTAAATCATAATCACACCTTTTGAGCTAAGACAAATTTTCATCTCATCTTCCCCATTTCCATCTTCAAACCCACGACCCTAATTGATCTCATTGATCAAGTGATCATTTTTCATGAAGTAAAACACAAAAGTTGTTCATTTTACAAGTCTAATCAAGAATCAAGCAACAAAAACACAAGAACATCAAGCATAATCATCCAATAATCATCTCATTTGGTCAAGTAAGTTTTCATCTTTATTTTTTCATGGATCATCCTATTTTTACATGTATTACATAAGAATCATGCTAAAAACCATGTATAGGTAGCTATACTACACTTTATTTTGGCTAAAAAGAAACATACAAACCCTAACTTTCTTGTTATGAATCCCCTAGCTCTAATAACTTGGTTAGGAGTCCATGGCACCCTAAGAAGGTGTATGGTAGGATTAGATTAGTCATGTGGTGATTACAAGAGGTTTGGTGATGGTAGAAATTGATTTTTAACCTTGGAAACTTGATTTGGAACCCATTTTAGACATGCTGTCCCGTTTTGTAAAAATCTGGAAAATCAGTAAACACCAAGGAAACTTTGGCAAAATTTTTAGAAAATACTTTCAAAAACGAATCCGTAGGCGAAAGAACGGATTAAAAAGAGTCTATAACGAAGGAGTTATGATTTTTGCAAGATTGTTGACGAAAAGTATTTTCTGGAAATTAGTTGCTGTTGGACGTTTTTCGTCGGTCAAAAAGAGGCTTTAGACGTAACCCGGAGGAGCCGAGCTTTCCAAAATATATTACTACATACTAAGACGTAACCGTGGACATAAAGAACAAGTAAAACGGACAAGTAACGACAAAGATATACACGTTTGAATATCGGCTAAAACCACTTTATATTTGACAGCTTTTATTAAATTTTGGCGCAAAAACTACGAAGTACATTTTCAAGCTAGAAGTAATATTAAGTACCAAGCTTTATAACTAATGTAGTATTAGTTATCACGAGTATATTTTCATCATTTCAAAGATTACAACCCGAGTATTTCAACGCTAACATGGAAACTTACGATATATATATATATAAGTATATATATATTACAACTAGCTTATTATATTTTCTAATAGCAATATTTTCCAAATTCTTGGATTATATACTTTTGATAACAACAAGTGTTTTTCAAAGAGTAGAGTGGTATAGGAAACATGTGCATGGACATTCATAACATCATTTCATGATCTAAAGTAGATCGTTCATCATTCACATTAGGTTGCGGCTAGTGTGCGCGCCTTGTTTTTCAGCTCATTACATGTTCATGGTACCATCATATTGGGTTGCAGCAGCAAATTGTTCATTGGTGTTCATTTCATTTCATCACAGTTTCATCAGTTGAGGTGAGTTTTCATAGCCCCGTTTTCAATACAATATTTTGATTTCAAATCCCACGGGGGGAATACATTGCATCAATCATTTTAGTACGAGCCCAAGTATTCAAACATGTACATAGCTTAAGTTACCTTGCCAAGTGCTAAGTCCCCTGTAACATCATGAACCGTTAATTTCAAGTACTAAGCGAGAGTGAGTGGATAGATCTATCGAGGGTGACGCCTCCATCCGTGGTAGTGGATACCAACAGTAAGCGGATGCATGTCATGTCTTTTACATTTGAATGTTTCGGCAGAACATTCGGGAGGGGCATAGAATTTCATCAGTCATAGCTTCGGTGTCATGAGCTTAAGGCTATTGTACAATTTTCACGAGATTTTTATCTTGCATTTTACTTGTGGTGGCCGTACATCAGTACATTTTACAAACCTATGGAATTCACCAACATTCGTGTTGACGTTTTAGCAATGTATTTCAGGTTATTAAGGTAGCTCATGAGACATGCATTTGGACTTTCATGGAGTCGCGAAGTCGACGCGTCTCATCATTATTTCATGCACTTATGTAAACATTTGATCTAGTATGACTTGTTTTCGTAAACTTGCAACACATTTTGGGGACCTCATTTTGTAAACTCTGAATTATTTCAATGATCAAATACAGTATTTTCCAAACGACACTTTAGGTCGTTCAATGTAACTGTAACTGTGGTGCTATGACAGACACCCCCAGGTATTCCATTCCGCTGCAAGTCAGGTAAATTGGGGGTGTGACAAACGTCTCCATTCAGGTTGAAGGTTTGTGAAAAACATGTTATTGTGTTCAATGTTTGATCGCTTGAGGTTATGATGGTTCATTTCATTGATAAGTTTGTTGAATCAAATGTAAGCATCTTCAAGACTTTCTTCTGGAAGTTGCTTGAAGGATTGGTAATTCCATAAAGCTAGAGTTTGTTAGGTCTGAGTACCAACGTCTGCACCTTGCATAAATCTCTCCAAGGCTTTCCAGAGATCATGTGCAGTAAGATTGCTATCAACGGCATTGTAAATGTCATTGCTTAGTCCATAAATAATTAAGTTTTTGGCACGGATATCAGCTTCAAATTGAGCAAGTTCAGTTGGACTTAAGTTATCTTCAGTTTGTAGTCGTGTCTTACCCTCAGTAGTAGTATCAGGAATTTCCTTCATAACATACGGTCCATTCTTGATGGAGTTAATCAACAACTTGCATTCTTTGTAACCCATAATAATGTTCATGAACCTTAAAGACCATTGAACATAGTTTCCTCGGTATAACATGGGAGGTCTAGCATTACTCCCTGTGGCCAATGCATCTTGAGTAGTAGACATAGTGATAATGGATCTTTGATATGAGATGTTGTTTTGTTTGAGTGAGGTGTTTTAGTTTGTTTGAGTTGTGATGGTTGAATGTTTGGAGAATTGATCTAGTGCAATGAGTATGATCAAAGTCTTTTACAAATTTTGAATCTTTTTGAGGGATTTGTTAAATTATAAAAGTCTTAAGGTCAAAGTATTGCAATAGAGTCTCATGAACAGTAACTATCGCAGCTTCTGGTGAAAATTGGGCAAAGTTTTCTTTCGTAAAAGGTGGGTAACAGTAAGTCTCGTAAAATCCAATGTCGCAGAGTCTTAAAAGTATCGTACATATACAAGAGCTATCGCAGAAGTCTAATGCGATCTGAGCAGAGTTTTCTTTCATAAATAGTGGGTAACAAAAACTTTCGCAGAGAAAGAATCGCAGCCAATTCTTTCGTATCACACAAACTCTTATCATAGATAACTATCGCGGAGACCACAACCCTTGTATCGCAGCCTAAACCCGTTGCGATGCGAACAAAGCTTAACCCCTACTTTTACAAACAAAAAGTACACTACTTCAAAAACCTTAAAACCACAAAAATCAACCTAGATTATCACTAAATACTTAGAAACTATGAATATAATGATGAAAAACTCTTTCTTTTTCAGAAATAAGTTATCCTAACATACGTATAATAAGATTAACCACGTAAATGAGTAATCTAATCACTACGAATGAAGCATAAACTATTTTAGAGAGAGAAAGAGAAGAACACCAAGAAAAACAAGGCTTCTAAATACAAGAGAAGCTTTAACAACACTAAAACAAACACAACAAGAAACAACGATTCATATTTGGCTCTTGATACCAATTGTTGTTCCAATATTATCACGTCTACAACTAATCTAAATATGTAAAGTGGGTGTGAGCACTTTAGAGAGAAGAGAGAGAGAGAGAGAGAGAGAGAGAGAGAGAGAGAGAGAGAGATATCAAAAGTCTTGCATTGCTAGAACATAGAACACACACCTCATAACCCATGAGGTAGGGGTATTTATACCCAACGTCTAACCAAGCCTCCATCGCGGATATACAAGTTCCGCAATGGTAACCTTGTGTCGCATACAACTATAATTACACAACATACCCTATACTAAGATAAAGTATAAATAGAAGTCCCTAACTAATGATTTACACTTTTCGTGTTCCAACAAGTTCTAAATTTGTTTAACTGCTTATGAGTAGGTTATTAACAAATAAAAGTCATGAACTGTCAATATGTATTTGTAATATCCCAATAGAGAATATTGTATTATTGCTTTATTTGATAAGTATTTAAAGATAGTCTTTAAATTACTAAAAGCAAGTGGGAGTTTTGATATTTAAAAGATAAAATTACAAGATACATAATCTTCTAAAATACACTAGTAAATATCATAATGAGTCTTGACATTTAAATGTTAAATCTCAAGATGATGGAATTCTCATTCATAGAATAGCAAAATATCTCAGATATTCGATTAATATGCTGAGGCTATGATTTACAGGATTATTGTAAACCTGATAATCATTATGATACATTACCAAATATGAAATTGGGTAAAGTACACATGATATGAATGATTAAGATGTTGTCCATAAAGATAATCAATTTTAGGAACTTGGTTTATCTTAATAGTTAGACTAGAAAATGAAGAGTTTCTTCAAAGATAAGGTAACCCTTGTGGTTTAAATCTTTGTAAAGAAATCATATGGACAATATTGTGCATGTATTTAATGCATGTCTTATAACAAGATTATTAATCACATTTAAGCAATTAACTGTGATTGAATATTCTATTCTAAACACATTAAATATATAAAGATTATGATTGTCATATTTAATTTCTATTAATATGAAATTGACAATGGAATTTCAAACTCTTTCTTGAGTGATTACTTGAGCGAGGATGATAAGTAATCAAAAGGAGTTTATGAAATTGACAATGGAATTTCAAACATTACACAATAGATATTAAGGTCTACGGGAAGTTTTTAATAGCATATTGTTGTTCGCATACAATGATGCTAATGAAATTGAGATGACACTCAATACTAGTTATGGTAAGGATTTCATCTTTGACCATTACTAGTTATTCTTACTAAAAGCATAGTTGCATTATACATTAAGAGAATAAGAATACTTTAAACTTTAAAATGTTTGAAAGTTTGATTATCATAAATTGGTGGTTTAGGATGTCACACATTGTATGAAATATTATAATGGCATTATCAAAATAGTTGAGTATGCACATACAAAAACTTCACTAGCTGAATTATTGAAATAAGTATTCTTAAAATTCCGATAGATCAAATTTGGATGATTTATGTCTTGTCAACAAGTATGAATGTCATTACTTGAGACATTATTCATCAACAAGAGTTATCATGCATTGATCTATTTAGTATTTGGATAAGGGATGTTAAATAATTATTATAGTAAATTTAAATACATGGTATGTTTAATTTATAATATATTGTATCCTATATTTGTATGTTTAATCCATGAATAAATGTTATTCTAAATTGTCCGTTGTCAGTTAATAATATGGGAATATTATTAAACCAAGACAAATCTGAAGGTTGGTATAGTATACTTAAAGTATATTGATGCGTAGTCATGCCATTTCAGATGATAATCAATGATATCGAATATAGGACTTATCCCAACTATATGATGTTAATTATGGATCTTGTCATTAAGTAAATCATAAGAAGTTATCCTCAGACTTGTGATGAAAGATAAGTGTCATGAATGTAGTACAGTTTTATGGAACAACTTAACGCTATACGTAACTGGTAGTCATAAGGGTTGTTTTCGGAAGTGTTACAAAGTTTGTGGGTTTTGCTTGTAGTCAAGATAGAATTTATTCCTTCAAATTTATTTTTAGAGTTTAATACCGCTGGGCCCTTCGTATGGTTGTCAAGATGTTTGCATGGCCGTGCCCAAGATCTCCCCTGAATATGTTCAGAAGATTTGGTAATCTTGATCAATTACAAACAACGAGAAACAGAATGGTTAATTAAGGAATGACTTTGATCCATATCCTTATTAACGTGGTATTAGAAACAAAAGGATAATAATAATGAGAAATCATTAAAGGTTTTTCCAGGAGCCTTACTCGAGTTGTACTAGAGGCATCGAAGTGTTGCTAGACGCTAACCGATGTGATTACACTATTAAAATATGTCCAAGTGGGAGCTGTTAGTTTATGGAAATTATTTTAGTAGTCGTATGTTAGGATCAAACTCGAGATCACGGGATTGCACACTTTACGTATGAGACTCGATGTTTAAATAATTAATATAAAATGTTATATTTAATTATTTAATTCACAATAAACGACTAAAGAACGTTAGGTAATTAATGGAATTGACTAACGGTCGGTAAATGTCAACGGGATACGAAGAAAATAAAACAAGACAAGAGAAGGTTCTAGGAATCCTCTCTTGAGTTTGTTTATGGCCAAACAATGGAATCCCACATCGAAAACCATTGTAAACTTGATCTCAACCATAAGGGTATAAATAAATCCCTATGTATTCATCCTTTGGTACACTTGATTTCAATAGAAGGCCAAACTTCTTCTTTTCCTCTCTTATTCATAGGTCAACGAGTGAAGCCCCAAGTAAAGGGATTTACGAGTAACCTAGAATAGTAGAAATTGTTTGGTAAATCTATTGTGATCAAGAACTAGCATTCACATTGAATCGCTAATAGTACATGTGTACAAGAACGTGATACAATCACACTATTGATTGTATCTTGCATTGAATAACAAAAAGGTAAGGGGTTATTCTTACAATCCACATAAACCCTAATTAGGGTTCATAAGTTGAAGATTTGCTTTAATTGATTCTTGTTCAGGCTAGAATCACAAAGGTGCGTTTACTATTTATTATTGATTAATTAATTACATGTTATATGATCTTGTTATAACGCTTCCGCATGTGTACTTGATGTTTATTGTTTATTTTAATGATTGGCATGTTATATAATTCCAACAACAGAAACATGAACTGTAATAATAAACCTATCTCATTGACCAAGAATTCCCTTTATTTAAAATCACCTGGAACTAGATGCACATGGCTTTTTAGCTACTGTTTCTGTTTCACTTTTGGTTTTTAACTTTCCATTTCTTTAAAATCACCTGGAACTAGCTTCTTTTCACGGTTGGCATTAAAACCTCAGTGGGTATGTCTTCCTTCTACAAAAATAAAATACAACAATTTTTAACGATGAATTATCACACAATATATGTCCACAATAAAGTGTTATGTTAGTGATCAGGTTTCGAGGTGTACTTTCACGTTTTTTTCAATTCCGTAGTTTGGTCTAATCCAATCCTCTCCATAAAGCAACATTTCTACTTGTTAGACTTCAACGTGGATCGATATGGATCGATAACTCTTCCACCAACACTAAATGTTGCTTAAGATGCCATTGTGGAAATTGGAACTGCAATAACATCCCTTGCCATTTTTGACAAAACATGATACTTCAATTGGTGAACATTCCACCACTCTAAAGCAATGAATTTCATCCCCCGGTGTCCTTCAACTAAACCTTCTTCCAAGTACATTCTAAGTTCATATTTGTCACACTTCTCTACATATACACCTTTATAAAAATTCCCAAATTCTTCTCATTCTGATCCTACAAGTCTTCATTTAACCTCAAGTTGGAGCTCCCCCCACATGATCCACTTTTATAACTTGCAACTTCTTTAACCATTGCATCATGCATCAGGCATCTCCACATACTCTTTAAACATATGATCAAGTGCGTCTGATACCTCTTGAGCGTTGTTTGCAACTACAATAACAAGATATATTTTCTTATAGCAAAATTTAATGTACCAAATTTTCATCCTAGGATCCTAGGATGAAAATGTAAAAGTATTTTACTTTACTTTTACATTTTCATCCTAGGATCTAGCACTATAGGTATAGCCATAAGGAGGTGGCACTCCCCAATACTTGTCGAACTTCTCCTTCATCGCTTCTGCCATTTCACGAATAATCATTTCTCGAAAGTGCACTTTTATCTATTGTTTCTTTGACCTTGTACACCTCCATAAGGTATAGATTTGTAGTTGGATAATCAGGGCTTGAAATGACATTTGTACAAACTTTAACAACCTTTAAGACTTCACACACAACTTTGACATTTTCCCAATCTTCATCGCTAGGCAAGTGACTGAAATGTGGTTCATACTCTGCATATCTAAGAAAACAAGTAAAAGTTATTAAAGATACATCATCGTAAATCAAAATTGTTAAAGACATTTATTTTCCTACTAAACACATACCTCGGAAAAACATCTTTGAAATTAAGAGCTAGGGACAACATATCATATGTTGAGTTCCATCTTGTTGGAACATCAAGCATTAGAATTCTATCATGTGTTTGCAGATGATGTGCAACATTCGAAAACATTTGACGCCTCGCCTCTGAATAATTGATATATTTCACAGCTTCACGAACTTCTTCGATGACAAGACCGATCTTTGAAAGGCCCTCTTTTACAAGGAGATTAAGGATATACACACAACACCTAACATGAAACAACCTGTCACACCGCGCCGATGGCGGAAACGCGAGGTGCGACTCAATCAATAATCATCGCAAAAGAAATATAGTCAATACCATAATTAAAATTTAAAGAAATAGTACATTAATACAACATTGTTTAGCCAACATCGGCCATTGAAACATACAGTTTTGTTTTCAAAAGATAATATTTTATTACATCCAACTAGATATGACATATGAAGACTCCTTTATGCTAGTTTCTTCATAAAATATTCTTACTGGCGATCATCTGAAATGCATGCGAAAATGGGTCAACTATGAAAATAGTTGCTGAGTACACAAGTTTTATATAAAAGTAAGTTCAAAGTCTTTGAGAAAAAGTCCACATGGCAAAGGTAATGTCAAATCATTCAGTTACATATCCCGCCCATACAAGACATATAACCTATGGTTTCACAAACCATTGCATATAAGGTTGTACATTTTATAGTCAAGCACACATGATCATCAGGTTCACATTAAAAGTACCATGTATATAATAAAGTATGCGGCAAAGCCCCTAAAATAAATAATATGCATTCCGTAGACAAGGGAACGAGAGGTTGGCTGACCTCTAATAGCTCTATTCATACTATCTACTGCTCAGTAACAAGGGAGTCGTATGAACGGTACGTTTAAATTGAAGTGCGAACGGCAAAATCAATCGGGGACTAACAATGCGAATGTACGAAACAGTACATCATAACTATTATATACAATTTAATCAAGCTTGCTCTGTAGACAAGGGAGACTAAAATTTGTGGAAAACTAGAAGGGGGTTGAATAGTTTTACTTCTTTTTGTTTTGTTATGAAAACTTTTGTTTACTTAAAAAAAACTTAGATTCGATATTTATGTGAATTCAACTATTGTACAATATAAACAATTATATGTAAGTAAATAAAGACAATGCAAGTAAAGTAATGAGAGTAAAGAGATGGAAAGATCTAACCACGACACAAAGGATTTATAGTGATTCGGCTACAAGGACACCTTCCTTGCCCTACTCCACTCCCCGAGCACCTAACATGAGAGTTCTCTTCACTATGTCAACAAGCTTCATTATGGCGGAGAAAACCTTATACATTTTTGCTTACAACAATTTAATGACACTAAGCTAAATGTCGAGTTTTAATCCTAGCTAGAACCAATCTCAAACCACTTGTATCTTCACAACTTCTTTCACAACTTCTCCACGACTTCTTCACGACTTCTTCACAACTTCTTTCAAAACTTCTTCACAACTTTTAAAAAACTACTTCACTACTACATAACACTTCCTCTTCACACCTTCACTACCTATATACCTTAGCTTCTTTACACCTTTGCCACTTGCACAACTAATCTACACACTTATGTTCACAATTAACTACCTAGTTTACACAACTTATACACAAATGAATGAATGATTTACAAAGAATTGTACACTAACAACTTGAGTGGGAGGATCACAAAAAGTTGTAATACTTCTAATCTTGAAGGTTAGAGGTATTCTTCTGTTACACTTGAATGGTTAAGGCTTGGATCACTTGGAAACAAAAGCTTATGATTATATGATCAAATGATTTAAGAGAATAGAAATGGAGAATTAGATCATAAAGTTTGGATTGCAAAAGGTGAGAAAAAGTCCAGGGAATGCCCAATATTTATAGGCAAAGGATTCCAGCTGGAGGAGCGGGGCCGGTCCCCTTAATTAGAGGTCGGCCCCCTTAATAATTAAGGGGACCGCCTAGGCAATTAAGGGGCCGCCCCCTGTAACGGCTAGAATCTTTGTCTTTTACTGGGGAAGGTTTTCTGGAAATTTTTGCCATTTTTGGTTGAAAATTTAAATTCATATATTTATTATGATTTAAACATATTTATTTAATACCAAAAAGTATTTTCTAAAAGATATAAAATGTTTGTGACATTTTATAAAAAATCTAGTGTTTAAGAAAATGTTTGTTTGATCATAAAATGCATTAGGCATTTTGTTTATTCATACCTTAAGTTATTGAGTTGTTGAAATGTATATTAACAACTAAATACTTGTTTAAGTACTAATCTTTTCGATTAATGATTTTACATTTTGTGATCATCAAAACGTAGAGATATCGAAAAGTATTAATAACGTTTTTAGGCATTATTTATATCAACAAAATTTAAGTGCATACGGCACATCATAAGTTCAAAACAAGTATTAAGTTCAATTCAAGTCATAAAAGTTCAGAATCAATTTCAAGTGTTCAAGTAAATGTACCAAAAATTTCCAAGCAAGTCATGAGAATTTAAATAAAACACAAGTCATAAAAGTTCATAATCAATATAGTGAAAATAGTAAAAGAAAGGGGCAGTGATTACTCACCTTAAATTCGGAGAGTGACAAGAGAAAATAACGGATACAACGAACAAGGAAAACCCGACGAGCACATGAACGGAAATGACCAAACACAAATTAGGAACCCTACAAACGCGTACCTCTACAAATGACCTATAAACAGTAACGTGACAATTATTAGACTCCTAAAGATATGCTCAGACGTGATGACGAAAAATAATAAGTCAAAATACTAGTTTCGTCAAAATATACCACATTATAGTTTTAGTCTCAATTATTCAATTGTCTGGATTTTAAGGTTGTAACGAGCAACCAATTCACCAAGTATAACTTGTCTACTGGTTAAGCCCTTTTAATATGTCATTATACAATGTCTTAGGTGTCTCATAGAATTTTCACAGATTTTAAAAAAGACTTATACCCGATCAATTTGACCCCCTCCAAAAATGGTCGAATCTGGACATACAAAGGTATTTTATTAACCAGATGTTCTAGACCAAAGTATTTTTAGCTAGACCTATTTGAGAAATTTACTGTAAGTGTCTCCCATATCATTTTCGAGTATACATTTACCATATTTTGTGATTTGTGGCCTTTTTAGCTCAAGAGTTGAAAACAGATCTTCGGGAAGATTTGACACCTTAAACCATTTTGCAAAACTCACTAACTAAACTACCTCATCTCATTGAGAAATTTACTTTTCGGGAAACTAGACTCTGAGTAGATCCAAAAATCATGTTCATAGACCCATTATTCATCAATATATCATCCAAACAATCCAACCTAAAGATTTAAATAGTGTGCTGTTAGGATTTAACCATAACTAAAACATGTTTAATCTCTACCCAATCAAGCAAAAACGACCCAAACCTCGCCCATAATCATTTTATATGTCTTAGGAATATTTTTATCAATTTATCTCAGTTGTATCATAGATCTAAAAGTTCATTTTATGTATAAACTCAAAAGTATGTCATAACTCTAAAAATCAATACTTTTAACTAGTGTTTCTTGCACGAATTCTTTAACCAAAACTAAGAATCAACAAACTATTTTTTTATATATATTATTATGAACCTAAAAAGAGTGTTTTACCATAATATTCTCAGATCTATAAGGTTATATAAAAACATGTATAAAACATAAGAAAACTTCAAGAAAACTTGATTTTCAAAGCTTTTTGGTGCAAGAAAGACACAAGTCTTCTTACACCAAGGGATTTACCTCCCAAAATGACTTCCAAAATTTTTGATGATGAGTTTTTGGTGGTGTTGATGGATTGGCAGCAAGAGGAAGATAGAACCAAGAGAGAAACTTGAATTTTTATCAAAAAGAAAATGAGAGAAACAAAAATGGAGTAATAAAGAGTTATGGAGTGTAGAAGTAGTTGTGTAAGAAATTGCATGTAATCTCATTGGACAAGGGGGAATCCAGTTTGGAGGGCTCGAAATTGTGTTTTAACTTTATTTTTTTTGTTAAAAAAATAAAGTAAATAAGTTTGAAATGTTTAATTGTAAATATAGTGTTAAAACGCGACGTCTAAAACGAGTTATTGACTTTACCGGGTGACTTAGAAAGTGGTAAAATATAAAATGTGAAATGTACTTATTCTCAAGTATAAATGACTCTTGTATAAACATGTAAGTGACATGTATTTATAATTTGTAAAAAGGTATACGTTTTAAACGAAATTAAGTTACGTGATTTAAAGTTTACCGGGTAACATAAAAGTTGAAACTTATAAAATTTGTATAAGTTTTCAAAATAATTAACTTTAGTAGTTTTGAAGTGACATTAGCAAATCGCGATGGTTAAACGACATTAAAATAAAATGGTAGATCGTAGACTCGTTCGTTGACACAGGTTCGTAATAGTTTAGACATAAAATACAAAAATGGCACGACATGTATAAAAATAACTCGTCGACATAAAAATAGTTAAAAAATGACAAATGATTATCGGTCACTAGCCAGAAATTGATAGTTGTTACAATATCCCCCTGTATAAAAGGAATTCAGTCTCTGAATTCAGCTCGTTTGTACATTCTCGTTGCTAGATTTGATGTGGCAAACTTTCCCATTCTCTAGCATAAACCTCAAAAGACCTTTAGTTAGTTGGCTCTAAATTAATCTCAAAATTCTTCAAACAAGAATTGTCATGAGATTAAGTTGAATAAGTTGAGTGACAACTTGATTTTCGCAACTCATCAAACAAGAACTGTCACTAGATCAAGCTAGAAAACAAGCTATCAAAAAGAAATAATTTACATCTTTGAAGGAGGTCTTTTGAAAGATTGGCTCAATTTTGGAATTGCTTAACCCAATCAAATTAATGAATAGTAGTGGCTTAGATTAGCGAGAAGACTAGAAAGGCAACTAAGGGGCTATTTGATAAAACCGAATGATCTAGCGCTGAATGATTTAGAAGCGCTGAATGGTCTAAAGACTTTGAATGAATTTGGTTCTTGATGAGGCGAAAAATGAACCGTTTTTATGGGGTCATTTAAGCTCGAATTTGAATTTATTTGATCAAATATTGCCCTAAATCGTTCCTTTTGTCATATTAGGTACTTTTGGAGTAAAATCTGGAAAAGGAAGCATTTTTGGAGCATAAAAGTGAAGCAAACGACAAAGTCTTAATTTTCCTTGCTGGGAATAGTATCTGACGGCGTCACAAGCTTCTACATGACGGCGTCAAGAGTAATACAAGAGGTGGAAGTGGATGGTGCACATGACGATCCAGAAAGTTTTGTACATAGGACATGACGGCGTCACCCAAGGCCGTCCTGGTCCATATATTAGTGACGGCCTAGAGCAACTGTAACAATTCGCAATTTCAGGTTAACTTTTATTCCCGAAAATTTCACTATTCACTTTTTACTATTCACTTTTACTATTCACTTTTCACTATTCATCTCAGAAATTTTTATTTCATATTCTCGTAAGTTAAACTATTTTAACGATAATCCGAGAATTTCACGCTCGTCGGATCATTTCTGCAAAAATCACAAAGCCGTGTCCGAGATTTACTTTTAGGTTTAAACGTCCTTCTAGCATCCCGATATGTCCATAAAACATTATAAACAATAGAAATATGATTTTCTCTCATTTTAGGACAATTCCAAAAGTTTCGGAATTTTACGTTTTTCAGTTCAGCGTTTTACGCGAATTGCGCGTTTTAGACCCGTGTTTCCAGTTTTTAGCAGGGTTTTCGCACCCGATAGAACCTACCACTCATTTTATATTTTATTATGGACTATATTGACATGTTTAACCATATTTATAAGTTTCATATTTTTAGGATACCCGGTTTTACGTTTCGTGGCCTAAAAACTTACGGTTAGCAATTTACGGAGTCAAAACTAGCTACATACTTAGGATATTATCATCCAAAGACCATGACTACTCATCTAGTCACCCTTATCATGTATAAACCGACTTAGGGGGGGGGGTAGGAGTCACCATTTTGTGGCTTGATCTTGACCATTGATCTCTAGGATGTTTACAAGTGTCTAAACTAACCATGGTTTAATTCTAACCCAATATATGGTTAACTATTTTTCTCATCCTATAAATAGCCAACTAATAACACATAGAAAACTTGCACCACACCTTCTTATAACCTTTAAGTCCTAAAACCTAAGGCACTTTTCTTATATTTTGTAAGAAAGTTAACTAGTTTTTGAAAGAAAACTAGTGTTTGATCTTCAATCTTGGAAATTTTCTAAGAAAAGTTGTTATAACTTTAAAGTCTCCAAAAAGACGTCGTTATAATCTTCAAATAGCTTTGGACTTCAAGAAGGCGTCGTTATAATCTTCAAATAACCTCGGGTTATCATAGGTTGCAAAGGAGGAAAGCTTGTTCAAACAAAGTCCTAGTTCTTGTCCTAGTTTCCCTTTTTCATTAAGGCCAAAAGTTGTAAGCAAACCCTTATACACTTTCTTGCTCAATATCATTTCATGCTTATTATGTTTCTTTCATGCTATATATGGTCTTTGTATTGTGTTCATGATGTTTAAAAATGGATAAAATAAGTATTGGTATACATATGTTAACTTATGACAAGTAAACAAGCAAACTAGTGATTTTTATGGAGAACCACGACCACAATAGTATAACTTTGATATTTGACACTTACTTATTGTTAAAGAGGACTTAACAAGGAAAACATAGCAATTTGAATCACCCAAAACGAGTATACGAGTCAAAAGTTATGACCATTTGAAGTTAGCGAAACCAAAACAGCAAATCTGCCTAAATTGCATTCTGATCAAATTATGATTTTGAAAGTCCCACTTCTGGTCCGATTCATCAAAAAGTTAAAACACGAAAGTTGTCCGGAACGACGTTTTCGTTCAGGAGTAAAGAAGCTCGAGACCTGAAAATGCTTTCTGAGTGATAAATTTCTTCAAATTCTTAACAGCCCATTTTTTAGACCAAAGTTACTATATAATGATTATATTTAGATGAGACCAAGAGGTCTAATGACCTAAAGCCAAGACCACAACCATGGCTAAAGCCAAGGTTGAGTCTCAAGACCATGGTAACATGACCAAAGTCACGGCAAAGCCACGGCTAAAGACCATATAACTATTAAAGATCAAAAGCTTATATATATATGTTATCGAATACTACAATAGTAGGGAGCCTCATGTGAGGAGTTCATTGAGTAAGCCGTCGAGACGAGTTGTGGATTTACGAGTTAAAGTGTCCTGGCTCCTCGAACGTTTACTTCATGACTTCTGAATTATGTCGGCCCGAACGGTAGTAAGAGATATACAACCTATACATGTTTCATAAACCATTTATATTCAAAGACTTACACTATATACTAAGTACTACATCATGAACATTATGCAAGACATATATAGGCAATTCTTCGTATACTTAGACGTTACTCCAAACCTAAGTCGCAACGTTCTATTATAGGCTGCTCTTAGAGACTTTCGCGATTCGACTATCATACTCATTACATAAGCTTAAGGTGAGTCATAGCCCCTACTCTTTTCGTACTTGTTTTAACTCCTGGGGGGGATACATGCTCAACTACTTGCTTACTTGTACAAATACTCAAAACGTCTATACTTGACTGTGTTATACTTGATTGCTTACATACATGACTGCGTTATACTTAATTGCGTTATTCTATTTATTGACTAGTAGTTGTCTTTGGGAATTGACTCCCAGTTGTCTTTGGGAAGTGGCTCCCAGTTGTCTTTGGGAATTGACTCCCAGTTGTCTTTGATACATCCTAACATTTGCGAATGTTGGATACATCATAAAAGTGAGGTCTTCGGAGATGAAGTAGAGACTCACTACTAATTGCTTAATTGTCTTGATGAACTTATACATGTCTTTATCATACTATATATGTTAGCAGTGGGTTGTGAACACACAGGTTACAAGTCTCTTATGGCGGGACTTGTAACTGAGTGGATTCACGATGCCTTTGCTGTGTGATCATTCTTTAAGGCTTTTTCAACTGTTTTAAGACAAACTCTATGAACTCACCAACCATTGTGTTGACACTTTAGCATGTTTATCTCAGGTTAGTAAGGCGATAGCTAGTGCGTGGAACTTAGAGTCAAGCTGCATACTCTGAAGACTTACGCTTTTATCATTTACCATTCAAAACATTTGTATACATTTATGTATCATACTTTGGAATCTCATGTTTGTAACTTTGAATTCATTAATCAAATGGTAACTTTTCAAAACGTCTCATTTAGAGTTCGTTTTCTATACCTTGTACTTTGTATTATGAAGTAGCACCCCTGTGACACAGTCTTCCGCTGCGGTATTTTGGGGGTGTTACAGATTGGTACCAGAGCCTTGGTTATAGAGAACTAGGTTGCATTTAGTGCCTAGACTATAACTGCTATATACATTGGGACCTTCCTCTTTATTTGCCTTTCACACAATACATACATTTATGCTTTTTGGTTAGAGGTTTGCTTAGTTCCACGCTGTTAGATGATGTGACTTTAGTATTATAAGGAGCCCCAGAGATTCGTCGAGTCATTAAAAACATGGAGCTCAGTGATAACTAATTAGTTAACTTAATCTTGTGTTTGATGAGACACAAGATTTGAGTTAAATAATATTATTGCTTAGCTTTAGGGATTTGATGACTGGATTATCTTACCATCTGCCTCAGAAGGCGGATTTTGTGTCGGAAATTCTTAAGTAGGATGTTTTAGAATCTCCTTATTTAAATGGATTGGGACGCCTCTTCAGTTAAATAAAGAAATTGTAAATCACCGAACTATAAGTTTATGAAACCTTACTTACATAAATTTGGACGCTTCTTTATGTAAGTAATGTGTTATAAATAAGTGGGCTTAATTGTAGCCGATACAACTCCTTAACCAGAACCTTAGACAAATCAGAGTGAACACCACTATATTAGAGATCCCAAATTCTCTTAGACACACCGTAAGTAGTTAACATCAACTGAACTTCGGGACGAAGTTCTCCTTAAGGGGTACAGACTGTAACAATTCGCAATTTCAGGTTAACTTTTATTCCCGAAAATTTCACTATTCACTTTTTACTATTCACTTTTACGATTCACTTTTTACTATTCACTTTTCACTATTCATCTCAGAAATTTTTATTTCATATTCTCGTAAGTTAAACTATTTTAACGATAATCCGAGAATTTCACGCTCGTCGGATCATTTCTGCAAAAATCACAAAGCCGTGTCCGAGATTTACTTTTAGGTTTAAACGTCCTTCTAGCATCCCGATATGTCCATAAAACATTATAAACAATAGAAATATGATTTTCTCTCATTTTAGGACAATTCCAAAAGTTTCGGAATTTTACGTTTTTCAGTTCAGCGTTTTACGCGAATTGCGCGTTTTAGACCCGTGTTTCCAGTTTTTAGCAGGGTTTTCGCACCCGATAGAACCTACCACTCATTTTATATTTTATTATGGACTATATTGACATGTTTAACCATATTTATAAGTTTCATATTTTTAGGATACCCGGTTTTACGTTTCGTGGCCTAAAAACTTACGGTTAGCAATTTACGGAGTCAAAACTAGCTACATACTTAGGATATTATCATCCAAAGACCATGACTACTCATCTAGTCACCCTTATCATGTATAAACCGACTTAGGGGGGGTAGGAGTCACCATTTTGTGGCTTGATCTTGACCATTGATCTCTAGGATGTTTACAAGTGTCTAAACTAACCATGGTTTAATTCTAACTCAATATATGGTTAACTATTTTTCTCATCCTATAAATAGCCAACTAATAACACATAGAAAACTTGCACCACACCTTCTTATAACCTTTAAGTCCTAAAACCTAAGGCACTTTTCTTATATTTTGTAAGAAAGTTAACTAGTTTTTGAAAGAAAACTAGTGTTTGATCTTCAATCTTGGAAATTTTCTAAGAAAAGTTGTTATAACTTTAAAGTCTCCAAAAAGACGTCGTTATAATCTTCAAATAGCTTTGGACTTCAAGAAGGCGTCGTTATAATCTTCAAATAACCTCGGGTTATCATAGGTTGCAAAGGAGGAAAGCTTGTTCAAACAAAGTCCTAGTTCTTGTCCTAGTTTCCCTTTTTCATTAAGGCCAAAAGTTGTAAGCAAACCCTTATACACTTTCTTGCTCAATATCATTTCATGCTTATTATGTTTCTTTCATGCTATATATGGTCTTTGTATTGTGTTCATGATGTTTAAAAATGGATAAAATAAGTATTGGTATACATATGTTAACTTATGACAAGTAAACAAGCAAACTAGTGATTTTTATGGAGAACCACGACCACAATAGTATAACTTTGATATTTGACACTTACTTATTGTTAAAGAGGACTTAACAAGGAAAACATAGCAATTTGAATCACCCAAAACGAGTATACGAGTCAAAAGTTATGACCATTTGAAGTTAGCGAAACCAAAACAGCAAATCTGCCTAAATTGCATTCTGATCAAATTATGATTTTGAAAGTCCCACTTCTGGTCCGATTCATCAAAAAGTTAAAACACGAAAGTTGTCCGAAACGACGTTTTCGTTCAGGAACAAAGAAGCTCGAGACCTGAAAATGCTTTCTGAGTGATAAATTTCTTCAAATTCTTAACAGCCCATTTTTTAGACCAAAGTTACTATATAATGATTATATTTAGATGAGACCAAGAGGTCTAATGACCTAAAGCCAAGACCACAACCATGGCTAAAGCCAAGGTTGAGTCTCAAGACCATGGTAACATGACCAAAGTCACGGCAAAGCCACGGCTAAAGACCATATAACTATTAAAGATCAAAAGCTTATATATATATATGTTATCGAATACTACAATAGTAGGGAGCCTCATGTGAGGAGTTCATTGAGTAAGCCGTCGAGACGAGTTGTGGATTTACGAGTTAAAGTGTCCTGGCTCCTCGAACGTTTACTTCATGACTTCTGAATTATGTCGGCCCGAACGGTAGTAAGAGATATACAACCTATACATGTTTCATAAACCATTTATATTCAAAGACTTACACTATATACTAAGTACTACATCATGAACATTATGCAAGACATATATAGGCAATTCTTCGTATACTTAGACGTTACTCCAAACCTAAGTCGCAACGTTCTATTATAGGCTGCTCTTAGAGACTTTCGCGATTCGACTATCATACTCATTACATAAGCTTAAGGTGAGTCATAGCCCCTACTCTTTTCGTACTTGTTTTAACTCCTGGGGGGGATACATGCTCAACTACTTGCTTACTTGTACAAATACTCAAAACGTCTATACTTGACTGTGTTATACTTGATTGCTTACATACATGACTGCGTTATACTTAATTGCGTTATTCTATTTATTGACTAGTAGTTGTCTTTGGGAATTGACTCCCAGTTGTCTTTGGGAAGTGGCTCCCAGTTGTCTTTGGGAATTGACTCCCAGTTGTCTTTGATACATCCTAACATTTGCGAATGTTGGATACATCATAAAAGTGAGGTCTTCGGAGATGAAGTAGAGACTCACTACTAATTGCTTAATTGTCTTGATGAACTTATACATGTCTTTATCATACTATATATGTTAGCAGTGGGTTGTGAACACACAGGTTACAAGTCTCTTATGGCGGGACTTGTAACTGAGTGGATTCACGATGCCTTTGCTGTGTGATCATTCTTTAAGGCTTTTTCAACTGTTTTAAGACAAACTCTATGAACTCACCAACCATTGTGTTGACACTTTAGCATGTTTATCTCAGGTTAGTAAGGCGATAGCTAGTGCGTGGAACTTAGAGTCAAGCTGCATACTCTGAAGACTTACGCTTTTATCATTTACCATTCAAAACATTTGTATACATTTATGTATCATACTTTGGAATCTCATGTTTGTAACTTTGAATTCATTAATCAAATGGTAACTTTTCAAAACGTCTCATTTAGAGTTCGTTTTCTATACCTTGTACTTTGTATTATGAAGTAGCACCCCTGTGACACAGTCTTCCGCTGCGGTATTTTGGGGGTGTTACAGCAACTTTATACATGACGGCGTCAAAAGTGGATTTAGGCAATCCGATTTCATTATGGGCGGCGAGTTGACGGCGTCACTGATTTTTTCTTAACGCCGTCACCCTGTAAAATCTATATATAGTTTTCCAAATTTTATTCATTAGTGTGTAACTTTTAGGGTGCAACTTTGGAGAGAAACCCTAGTCCGATTTTCACAGCTTTTTCAAGGGTTTTTACCATTTGAAACCTCTTATGTTCAATTGAGATAAGTACTCTTTCAATTCAATCAATATGTCTATGTGTTGTTTGAATATATCTTACGCTTGTCTTCAATTTAACATGCTAGGCTAGATTAATTTTGTGTTTGCTTAGATGTAGTGAAACCTAGATGTTGATTATGGGTTGATTGTTTGTTTATAGTTGTTACGGATGATTGTATTCGATGTCAGGCTTAAGAAAACTGGCATACTTCCATTGGTAACATGCTTGAACGTCTTAAGAAACATGATCAGAGGTGTACTATGATTTTTGGTTGTATTTAATGCGTAGGAGAATTCTAATGATCCCATGTTAGGAGCTTCTAACGGCTTGACATAGGAGGGAAGTAGGATCCTATAGAGTTAGGGAATATTGTACACGGCCCTACGACTAGTATTAAAGAATATGACCCGTCATCCACGCAATTGTAACAAACTATCAACCTGTAAAAGATATCTAGGGAGTAATGAAACCTAAGTAAACACAATTTTCCCCATTATTGTTATACCACATTAGTATAATTAATTTATTTTCATTTCTGTTATTTTATTTTGATTGCATCTTTAGTTATTGGGTTAGTTGGCTAGCAACTAATTCCGCCCACTCTTCCAAAAACCGAGATTTTAATTGCTTTTATAAAATATAAAAAATACAAAAAGAATCATCCCTCACCTCTAGACTTAATTTAGGAGACTTTCTAATCCTAGCGATACTATTCCTGAGTTGAACGATCAATCCCCCGGTACTTGTCGCTATACTATACTACAACGATTAGGTACACTGCGTGGTGGGGGTTGTAAGCTTCTCGAGATCCCTCGAGAGGTAAAGCCTGGCGCGATTCCCACGTATCAAGTTTTTGGCGCCGCAGCCCGGGGAATAGTTATTGTCTAGGTTAGGATTTCTTTTTATTAGGTCTACTTGCTAGATTCCTTTCTAGTAAGATTTTATTTTTATTTTTAGGTTCTCTTTAGTCTATCTTATTTCTTCGTGTCTTTGTTCGTAACCTTTACCATCTGACATCATGGAAGGTGGTAACATCTTTGAACCCATCAACCCACCACAACAAAACCACCCATAAAACCCATCACTAGCAAACCAACCCCTTAGGCCCGGAACCTTAGGAGAGTATTCCCGTCCTAGCCACCAAGGCTATTGAAACACTATTGAGCTCAATCAAGGAGCCAATGTGTCCCCCTTGCAATCCGACACCATCCGGTTGGTGCAAAGCGGATGTGCATTCCATGGACTTCGTTCCGAATATCCTAATCAACATCTCAAGGATTTCCTTAAAATCGTAGATTCTATAGACCTTGATGTTACAACTAGAGAGTCGACCCGATTACGCCTATTCCAATTCTCTCTACACGATCAAGCTAGTCAATGGCTTGAACGTTTACCCGCGGGATCCATCACCTCATGGGATGATCTCACAACTCGTTTCCTTGCTCAATTTTTCCCACCGGGGAGAACTACCAAGCTTAGAAATGATATCTTGATGTTCCAACAACGTCAAGGTGAAACTCTATATGAAGCGTGGACTCGTTTCAAGGACTTACTCCAAAAAGTCCCTCATCATGGCATAGATCTTTGGCTCCAAGTCCAAATCTTCTATGACCATATCGATCTCTCCACAAGGCGAACCATTGACCAAACAGCCAGTGGCAAGCTACGTGATCTAAGTGCGGAAGAATCATGGGAACTCATAGAAGATCTTGCTCTCTATGACAACGAAAGTTTGAATGATCCCCGTGATTTGAACAAAACGGTCAAGGCAATATCTTTGCCTTCGAACAATTCTAGCACTCCCGACCGTAGGATCCTGGAACTTGAGGACCAAGTCAAGTTTCTCATGAAATCCTATGAAGCTCCAAAGCCTTCAAGCCAAGTGAACAAAATCACTTCTTCATGCGAATTATGTAGTGGTCCCCATGACTCTCGTGATTGCGTGGAACTCCCCGGACAAGCTTTTGCGGATTACGCATCCTCGCGTACCGACGAAGCGGGAGACAAGTTGTACACTTTCAAACTCGAGCCAAACCCTTACGATGATTCCTACAACCCTTCTTGGAAAAATTACTCGAACCTTAGGTGGAAACAAAACCAAAACAATTCTTCCAATCTACCTAATCGTTACAAACCAAACGGCCCACCCTCTAACCGTACTTTCAACAACAATCCTTCCAACAACTATGGTAGTACCAATTATCTTGAAGGGTTGATGTCCAAGTTTATGGCATCTCAAGAAGCTCGCATATCTAAGTTTGAAGCCGATTTCAAACAAAAGCAAAGCAAGATGACCACCAAAATAGACACATAGTTGAAAGTTCTCAATGACCGAGAAATAGGAGCACTCCCAAGCGACACGGTCAAGAACCCGAAACTAAACGTTAATGCCATATCATCGGTTTCGTCGCCTACTTCTTGTCCACAATACTACTCGGTCAAATCAATGAGCACGTGTTTCAAGCAAACCCAAATTCTTCAAAAGGACCAATTGAATAAAGCATCTGATGTCAAACCGGTCAATAACATAGTTGAAACACTTCCTACACAAGACCTTGACGATGAATTCAAGGAGCTCCACCTTGAACGCCCCGTCATTGATGTCTTAGCCCGTGCTCCCTACTATAGTGCCCTACTAGAAAAATATGAGAAATTTAAATTGGGTAAAAATGGGACCGCCTTCGTTCAAAACAAGTTGCCTAAGAAGCTTGATGATCCGGGTATATTTGTTTTGCCTTGTAAGATAGGAAAATCCGAAGCTTTCAACACACTAGCCGACTTAGGATCAAGCCTCAACTTGATTCCCTTATCCCTTTTTACCACTCTTAAGCTAGGAAAGTTAGAGGAGACGGAAGTACTAATTGGTTTAGCGGATGGAAGTATTGCCCATCCGGTTGGAATGATCAAGGATGTAGTGGTTCACGTAAGAAAGTTAACTATTTTAGCGGATTTTCACGTCCTAGATATGGTTAGTGATACTACATGCCCATTGTTAGTAGGAAGAGGATTTTTAGCAACCGGTAGTGCCATGATAGATTGTAAGGAGTCTAAGATAGCGGTAGGAGAGGGTGATACTTGGTCGGTTTATGATGTTAGGAAGCATAGCTACGATTGTGAGGACGAACCAACACCACATTGGGTAGAGATGAATAGGAGACCATCTAGATATGGGCCTTGGATAGAAAGAAACTTTATAGGACCTCAACGCCCATTCTATCTAGAAAAAGATTTCATCGATAAAACACATTCGGTGGAACAACTCATAGCTAGAGATGAGGAACTAGACCCTTTTGAGGATCCCCTAGTTTTTAGGAAAATGACTGAGTTCTTATGCGTAATGCCTATTAACATAGAGATGAACAAGTGGAAAAGAGAAGGGATAAGTGTAAATGGAAGTGGGATAAGCCACCTAAGGAAGGTGACGGATCATGGCATATGAAGATGATTTTATATGATCCGGATGGA
Source organism: Artemisia argyi (assembly GCA_030686995.1). Taxonomy (NCBI): domain Eukaryota; kingdom Viridiplantae; phylum Streptophyta; class Magnoliopsida; order Asterales; family Asteraceae; genus Artemisia; species Artemisia argyi. The sequence goes on from CM060679.1 coordinate 83,521,962, forward strand.
GAAAAGTTTGAGAGGTCATACCGTACTAAGAAAACCGATAGGAAATTGAAACCCAAGTTTGATCCCAAAGATGTCCTCAATGAGGAGCTCACACATATAGGATAGCCCATGACCTTGAGTCTAGCTACAAGACTCGTAAAATAAAGAAAAGCGCTTCGTGGGAGGCAACCCATGTTTTGTGTGATTTTTAATTGTTTGATATTATTTGCTTCCGTATGCATGTTTTATTTTTATTGTTGGTAGATCATGTTTCAAACTAAACTGTGAAAATGATTTATTTTGTCGTTTAACTTCGTCTTAACTTCATATAAAGGTATTTTGCAAAAGCTAAGTGTAAGAGGAAACCCCAAATTTGTTTTTAAGAACAAAATTGATCTTGATTCGCCACAATATTAAATGAACATGTGTATTAGTATTTGTTAGAGTCAAATGCTTGTATCGAGTCATAATGATGTTTTGCAGGATTTTCCAGGAAGTAGGACATAAGTTTTTCCAGAAATTTTCTGGAAACTTAGCGTAAAGATTTCTGCAGGTCACTTCTGACGGCATCAGGAGTTAACTCCTGACGGCGCGTCATGTGTAAAATTCTGGAAATTTTGCAAGTTTCGTTTTTCTAACGGAGTCTTAAAGGTTTTGTTAATTCTTTAGTTTTATAAACTCTAGGGAATCTGCAAACATTCATTCCACAAGCATTATATCTTAATTTGTTTTCTACGATTTGTAGTATATATAGATTGCCGCCGATTTTATGCGAGGTTGCCTTGTTTGTTTTCTCAGGTTTAACAGGTTATGTATGACAAGAAGATGATTTATTTTTCTGGAAGGGAAGCTTTGAATGTTCATTTTCTTGGAGGAAGATCTAACCTTGTTACTACACTATCCACATCGAACGAATCTGGGGAGTATTTGCTTTCATTCTTTTACCTATTTCACTTTTACATTCTTTAATTGAACATTGGGGACAATGTTCATCCTAAGTGTAAGGGGAGGGTAAATGATGATACCTTATAGGATACTATTGCACTTGAGTTTGTTTGTTTGATGGTAGGTGTGTAATAAAACTAAGAGAAATACTTGTTAGTGTAATTTTAGCACCAAATTTAAATTTTTTTACAACATTTAGGAGGGAAACTTTAGCCTTAGCAAGCGTCTCATGGATAGGAGTTGTATGACTACCACAAAACCGTATCATTCAGAAAAATTTTCCACCCAAATATGTGAGGTTCGCCTTTAGATTTGATAGGAAAAGCATTCATTATTAGTGCTTATGAGTGTACCTGTAGCATTTAGATTCTAGAACTTGCGTTAGTGATGCATCCCGAGACCGCTAGTGAGACTACATTCTTGTAGTAGGATTTACTACATGATAAGAGGCATTAGGATCACCCTTGTGTTAAACCCGTAGCATAATTACTTGACCATTTAAGTCATATTACTTGGCTAGTAAAGTCAATTAATTTTTCCCACACCTTAGCGTTGTACTCATTTTTAGCACACGAAACCCCTAGTACACCCCTCCGAGCCTATCTTTTCGTTTCTAACTTTAAGCATCTTACTTAAAGGAAGAATTTGTTACAACCCACCCAAATGTGCAACCAAATCGCCTTAGCTTTCCGTGTATGCACTCATCTTTAGTGCATTATTGTTATTTGTTTAAACCCTTAGTTAATTATCTAATTGATTACATGGTTGCTAAGTCGAGTCATATCTTGTACATATTATTTTGGGACGATTGGGACTCGCGGGTAAAGTACTTTTGTTATGGAGTAATGGGGAAGAACATCATTTATTACCCCCATATGTGCGTTAATCTTAAAAGTACTCCAATTGTTTTGATTATCTTGATTCGAGTCATTAGACTAGTTTATTGTAAAGTATGTAAAAAGTCAAGTGTAAGGGGAATGTACATTCCTATGATGTATTATTTTGGATGGTAGGGTAAGAGTGTATGCAAAAAAAAATAATAATAAATAAAAAAAATAAAAAAAAATCGAAAAAATTAAGAAAAAGAAAAAAAATAGAAAAAGAAAAGAGAAAAATCATACGGACTACCATCCCGTTTCATTCTATGTTTGTTTTATGTTTTTGTTATTTTTGATTTATTAGCTTAAGTCGAGTCTAGTCTTGGCTTAGCAACGCCATATTGTACATATAATTAACCAAGATGATTAACTCGCCACCAGTAAATATTGCCTATATCCAACAAAACCGTGTATTCCATATCCCTACACCTAACGTTATAACCCTTTGAAAGACCTCTTTGATAGTTTATCCTAGGTGCTTACGCCAAGTGGTGGAGGTTTGATCCTTTCCCAAGCCTATGGTAATCTATTTTGTTATGACAGGTAGTGAGAGATGTTTTCCATTTCCATATTGTGATATATACTTTATTACACCCGACATATGTGAGTATCTAAACACTATTTGTGAGGTGCTAGTGTATGACCTCCGTGCTTGTCTTTGGTCTTTAGTGGAACGATTATTTGTTATAATTACTTTTATATTAGTGTTAAATGACCCCTAACGTGTATTTTAATTAGAATAAAAGCGCATTTGCTTGACGACAAGCAAATCTCAAGTGTAAGGCTATTTGATGAGGCGAAAAATGAACCATTTTTAAGGGGTTATTTAAGCCCGAATTCGATTTTATTTGATCAAATATTGCCCTAAATCGTTCCTTTTGTCATTTTAGGTACTTTTGGAGTGAAATCTGGAAAAAGAAGCATTTTGGACGTTTTTAGAGCATAAAAGTGAAGAAAACGGCAAAGTCTTAATTTTCCTTGCTAGGAACAGTACCTGATGGCGTCACAAGCTTCTACATGATGGCGTCAAGAGTAATACAAGAGGTGAAAGTGGATGGTGCACATGACGATCCAGAAAGTTTTGTACATAGGACATGACGGCGTCACCCAAGGCCGTCATGGTCCATATATTAGTGACGGCCCAGATCAACTTTATACATGACGGCGTCAAAAGTGGATCTAGGCAATCCGATTTCATTATGGGCGGCGAGTTGACGGCATCACTGATTTTTTCTTGACGCCGTCACCCTGTAAAATCTATATATAGTTTTCCAAATTTTATTCATTAGTGTGTAACTTTTAGGGTGCAACTTTAGAGAAAAACCCTAGTCCGATTTTCACAGCTTTTTCAAGGGTTTTTACCCTTTGAAACCTCTTATGTTCAATTGAGACAAGTACTCTTTCAATTCAATCAATATGTCTATGTGTTGTTTGAATATATCTTACGCTTGTCTTCAATTTAACATGCTAGGCTAGATTTCTTTTGTGTTTGCTTAGATGTAGTGAAACCTAGATGTTGATTATGGGTTGATTGTTTGTTTATAGTTGTTACGGATGATTGTATTCGATGTTAGGCTTAAGAAAACTGGCATACTTCCATTGGTAACATGCTTGAACGTCTTAAGAAACATGATCAGAGGTGTACTATGATTTTTGGTTGTATTTAATGCGTAGGAGAATTCTAATGATCCCATGTTAGGAGCTTCTAACGGCTCGACATAGGTGTGAAGTAGGATCCTATAGAGTTAGGGAATATTGTACACGGCCCTACGACTAGTATTAAGGAATATGACCTGTCATCCACGCAATTGTAACAAACTATCAACCTGTAAAAGATATCTAGGGAGTAATGAAACCTAAGTAAACACAATTTTCCCCATTATTGTTACACCACATTAGTATAATTAATTTATTTTCATTTATGTTATTTTATTTTGATTGCATCTTTAGTTATTGGGTTAGTTGGCTAGCAACTAATTCCGCCCACTCTTCCAAAAACCGAGATTTTAATTGCTTTTATAAAATATAAAAAATACAAAAAGAATCATCCCTCACCTCTAGACTTAATTTAGGAGACTTTCTAATCCTAGCTACACTATTCTTGAGTTGAACGATCAATCCCCTGGTACTTGTCACTATACTATACTACAACGATCAGGTACACTACCTGGTGGGGGTTGTAAGCTTCTCGAGATCCCTCGAGAGGTAAAGCCTGGTGCGATTCCCACGTATCAGTTCTGAACGAGAACATATTGTTTGACAAGTGCTCTGAATAGATACTCTAAACGAATTGAAATAACTTATTGTTTAAACATTTTGTATGAATATATTATTTTGTTTGGTTATTCTTTACAAAATGATTGTTATAGATTAAGAAAAGAGTATAGGTTGATTCATATCATCTATAATCTATAAATTACGGTACATGTATATAGATGACTGAAGTTGCTACATTAATATTTTATATTTATTGTAACAAATAAAGCATAAAATCAATATTAAATGAAGATTCTCATAGACAACATTTCCATAACTCTTTGATGCTGAGTCATTTTGCATCGTCTTGATGCTGAACGATTCCTCTCCTAGTGGAACGATTAAGAGTGGAAAAAAAGGTTATCAAACAATGGGCTATGCTGACCGAATCAGGGTAAGGCCCATTAACAGGCTATCAAACACCCCCTAATGCTTATGACGTTAGGTCTCACATTAATCAAGACTGCTCCGAACAAGGGAGACTTAAAATTGGGGCGCGAAAATAAATTATGTGCCAGAATCAAATGGTACTAACGTAAAAGGATTGTTCAGAAAGCATGTATATAAAACATTGTTGGTGTCTACATGAACACCGTCTTGGTTAATCTCGTGCATCTTGTAACCGGTGTCACTTCAAGAGTTAAGTCTATATGGAACTCAACTTGTCGTGGAGGAAGTACTTCTTGAATAAACTTCAGGGAGGTCTCTTACAATTTGGGATTCTTTGGGTTTCTGTTCGTACAAATTGAATCTTGATGAACGGTTGGGGGAAAAAGGTAGAGGAAAAAGGTAGAGGTGCTAAGTCTAAAGGAGATACTGAGCATTCTGTTTAGAGAATTTTGGCTAATGAAATTTTAGAGCATTGTAAGCGGTTAAAGCTTGTGCAGCAATGGATATACCATTAAAGGTTGTACTTATGACAACTTCATCCATACATGTTCTACTGAGTGTGACGAAATAGACAGTTCAATTGTAAAAATCAAGTGACTAGATTTAAATAGAGTAAGCATTGTTTGTTCTTTGAGCAAATTATTTAAAATCTTAAGCTAAGTAGCAACTTTAACTTAATTTCACAACTCATCAAACAAGAACTATTATGAAATTAAGTTAAGAGCTGTTAAAAAGCTTAACATTTCTGAAAATTTAGTTAAAGTTTGGGGGTTGCTCAAGAATGAACAAATTGATATTTGCGGTATAGGTTGATGAGATTTGTGAAGAAGGTCAAAGGTATCATCAAAGTAAATGAGTTGTTTTGAGGAAAATCAATAAAGGTGTTGAGGAGAAGGTATGTCCAAGAGGTTAGATGGGTAGGCTTAGAAGAAAGTTTTCTAAATTCTTGGAGCAACAAAATAAATTAGTTCTGATGTATGTAAAAAGTTTTTACCGTGTTATGATGTTTAGTAGACATCAAGTGTCTGACAAACAAAGAACGGTTAGTCGTTTCATCTCCGGTCTTCATTAGAATTTTAAAATAGTTTGCAAGAGATGCAATATTCAAAAATTTATCTGTTTTATTGAAGTGGTTAATACTCTAAAGCGAGATACGCGGTCCAGAGATATGTACAGAAAATGACGATACACCAAAAGTTATGCTCGGAACACAAGAATCATTACAAACAACGTCATGACCAAGGCCACCAATGTCGTCGGTAAGGCTGAATATCACGTCTTACTGAATGATGGTATGTAGATATCAATGGCTGATGTAAAACCTAAAATTCTAAAACATGTAGAATGAGCAAAATACCCCTAGAACTAAAAATCTTAATAATTAGTTATAAAATATCAAATAAGCTACAAGAACTTTGTAATTCACTATATATGATCAAAATAACTTAAGGAAATTTACAAATTATATTTTCATGATTATAAGAATAATATGACATGTTTAAAAATACTTAAGGGTCCAAATGTATTTAAAACTTGTACATAACATAATAATGGATGAATATAAATAAAACTTGGAGACTTTGAATTTGAGTTGGACTCCCTTGGCCCATGATGTGGATCGGCCAAACCCCCCCCCCCCCCCCTTATCCTCTCCATATATTCGATCTAATATATCCCATAATTCATTTTCTACAAAATTCTAAAAACCCTGAAAGTCACGGTATTTGTTTTCCTTTGCTTCCATTTGATTTGCTGCAAGGTTTTCGAAGGTGTTGAGGGTTTGTTCTTGTTTTTCATTCGATCTCACAAGCTAGGTTTAACATATCACACCTTATTCTTGTTTCTTTGATTCATAATGCGCATGTATGATCCTTAATTATATACAAATCGATCTAGCTTATATATATATATATATATATATATATATATATATATATATATATATATATATATATATATATATATATATGTGTGTGTGTGTGTGTGTGTGTGTGTGTGTGTGTGTGTGTGTGTGTGTGTGTGTGTGATATAGAGAGCACGTAAAATCATGAACTTAAACCTAGTTAAGCTAAATAATATAAACGTGACTAGGTTTGTGTTTGGTCTCTATGCATGTCAAGCTAAAAAGAAAGGGGATAAAAGGTTTGCGTTTGGTTTTTAATATGTCGAATAAGGAACAAAGAAAGGAGTGTGGTGTTGTTTGTGTGTCGAGTGGTGTTGTGTTTTGTGTGTCGAACAAGAAAGAAAACAAAGAGGGTGCGTTGGTTTTGGTTTGGTCGAGACAACAAAAGAAGGAAAAAGGGTTTTGGTTTGGTTCGAACTAGGGTTAGGGTTTGGAGTAGTTTTGGATGATTATGATTAATTAATGATTGGTAATTAATGATGGGTCATTAATGGAAGTTAGGGTTAGGGTTTTAGTGATATAAAAGGGTTCGATTGGTTTTGTTAAGTTAAAGGGTGTGTTTTGTTAATATTGAAACTTGAGGGTGGTTTTGTAAACTAAAATAATTAAAGGGTAATTCGTATAAAATAAGTAGAGGGGTGTGTTGTGTAATTTTAGATATTTAAAAGGTTTACTTGGTTAATTATATAATTAAGGGGTGCGAAATGAAATTTATTTAACTAGAAGGTTTGATTTGTTAATTTCAAAAATATAAGGTTTAATTCGTAAAATATGAAAGTTAAGGGACTAATTTGGATAACATGTAAAACTTATGATATTTATATCTAAAACCCTATACTTTAATATAATTACATTTTAAACCCTAAACTATTATTAAATGTCATAATTAAACCCTAAAACCATATTAATAATTTATTTAATACTTAACTTAATATCTATGTAAATTCTTGCTAAATAAGTAAACTTGCTATTTAAGGAAACTTTCTATTTATGGAAATTTACTAATTTTGAAAACCTGCTAACAATGGAAAGTTACAAAAATGGAAAGAAGACCTGATATGAAATATGAATAAGTAAATAAAAGAGCAAGCTATTAATAATGGATACAATATTTGTAGATTTCTGGAGAAGGGTGTTATTCGTCCTTTTGATTCTTTCTATTTCCGTCAGCTTTGCATTTTTCCAAGGTACGGATATTCTGACTTTACTTTTAAGGTTTCCTTTGTGATTGCAACCTTTGATATGAACCTTCTGATTTGAACCTTTGCTATGCTAAACCTTGTTATTTGAACTTTCTGATATGACAACTGTGTTTTGAGCCTTTGTTTATGAACCTTAAGTTACCTGAGCTTTACTAGGCATGGGGGTTCCATGTCCGTGTCAGTGATGCACCTCTGACATGACTTTAGGGCAGTAGAGTGATGTTCTGCCACGTCCCTTCTGTTATATGTGAATGTGCACTATGGTGATGGGTTATTTTCAGGGGCGTATGGATGCATCCTAGATCTGTTTATGTAAAGTTATGATATGATATTTGTCTGGTGAATGTGGCTGTGTGTGCAATACACGTCCTTCACAACTCAGGGATGTCTCCCCTCCAATTATATTGCCTTATGTGATGATATGATATGGATATGTTTGTCTGAGCTCATGGTATTCTGATTCTGTTTATACAGATGACTGTATAAATTCCTTACCTAACCTACACACTACATTTACCAAATATTCATTATGCCTAATTATGATTCCCCATACTATAACATTTGTACTTCAACATTTATATTTCAGTTCATTATTGTTATATTCTTTCACTGGGCTTTTTAAGCTCAGCCGCATTTCTTTTCTCCGCGGCAGGTATTCAAGATAGTTTTTAGGATAGCTTTCTGGGATTGAGAGTAGAGCTGAGTGCAGACTTGACCATAGTCATCTTAGATTTATGTTATTTATGTATTATAGAGATCTAGAATTTTGTTTTATTCATTGTTTTCTTTTGGTTATTTTGTAAGGCTTCCACTTTTGTTTAGTTATGTATGTTCTGATGTGAAACCATATTGTGACATCTCTACCCTTGTCGGGTTGGGGTGTTACAGCTGATGTTTGCTAAAACAATGTTGTATTAATGTACTATTTCCTTAAATTTTAATTATGGTATTGTACTATATCTCTTTTGCGATGATTATTGATTAAGTCGCACCTCGCGTTTCTGCCATTGGCGGGGTGTGACACAACCTTTCGTCACAAGGAAGTTTTTTTTACTCTAGAGAAATTGGTTTTTAATGTTTTCACGACCTTGTCATTGTACACGGCGTTATCCACGAAGATAGAGAAAATCATCCCTTCAATTTCCCGCTCCTTCATTTGTAAATTTCATCTGCTATATCAAGTGCAGTACGAGGAGGAGGAATGTGCACAAAACTAAACACAAGTTTTTGCAATCTGTTATGACAGGTATAATTAGATGGTCAAAATATAACAAAGTATACGAAAGAACTAAAAACTTAAAATGAAAATTACTAAATTAGTCAAACCTCTAATTCTGATCAATAAAGTGTTCGGTTATGACCAAGTATTCAATCTTCTGATGAGACGACCTCAAACAATAAGTTGTTAAACTGATATTCGAGAGAGCATTTGTACGGGCTTTCAATTTTTTCTTTTCATGCTCATATACCTTAAAGCAATCTGCCTTTATTGTAGGCCTACTTATCCTCTCAAACAATGGATTAGCCGTCTTCATCATGTATATGAACATCTCATCTTCCACGGTACTAAAAGGTTGCTTAATAACCATTAGCCAACTAGCTATTTATTCCCTCATCTTATTAACATCATACTTCGCATCAGGTGTAATCAATAGCAAAGGCTTATAAAGTCCTATATCTACGTCAACAGGCTTGAAATTTAAGAGTTGTTGAGTTTGAAGGTATTGTTTGTGTTTCAGGTAGGCTTTCATGTGTCGAGTCCATGTTGTTGTAGTCCCGGTTGAATTAAAGGCCAACCATTTCTTGAAGTGCATGCACTCTACTTCTTTTTTTTACCATCAAGAAGTATTACTTGTTTAAAGTCCCCCATACCTCTGCGAGATCCTTTGATGCTTACTCTTTAATTCCAAGTCATCTTCGCCATTGTGATTTCCAATATTTCTTTCACGTGGATCTTCAATAGTATCTTAAGTGTGAACGGTCTCATCATCAAGGTTAATGTACTCATGTTCAGATTATGATGATTGACCATCAACTTCAACACAATTATCTCCTCCCGATTGCATTAGATTTGAAGTAGAACCATGCGTTAGACTAACTGGATTTGTTGCACCTCTGTCTTGCATTAGTATGTTTTGTGCAAACCAAAGTGTACCTAAACAAAGTGATGTGGTAGAATTAGAGACTGAATAGTCAAATGAAAGCACACCACTTCATCAAATGTGCTTGGATTATAATCGATATATTATTGTTGAATTAAGCAAAGTAGTAAATTTTAACATACAAATCATTTTGATCAGTTTCACACATATACTTTTTCAAGAGTTACTAGTTACACAACAACTATAACATGCATCACATACTTACATTAACCAAATCACTATAAAAATAATACTTAACTATCTTAATAAATATAGTACAACCATTTAACAATATCACAAAACAAGTTTATGAATACACTAATGATATTGAATAAACAAATGCAATGACGTCAATAACGATATAGAATAAACAAATACAGTAAAACGTCAATAGGAATAAACAAAATCGAACATGGTGAAACGTCAATAAACAACTTATGAACAAAATAAACAAAAGCAATGATATAGGTTTTTTTTGTAAGCAAAATAAAAAAGTTTCCTGTGAAATGATGGAATGATCTATTAGAAGTCAATAGGGAAAATATGCGAGTGAGTAGGTGGATGAGATAATCTTTATTTAGTTATTTTAATAGTTATTAGGATTAAACATGTGGTTCTAGGAAATTAGGAAAAAGGGGAATAGGAATAGACACATTAAATTTTGATACATGTATATACATAAACAAAATTTACTAGAGCTCATTTACGATCGCGAGCTTAATCGAGCTTTGTATATAAAGCTCGGGCTCGAGTTCGATTATTTAAAGATCCTTGACTTAGGCTCGAGCTCGGGCTTGAGCTCATTTAAGCTCGGCTCATTTTGAGCTTTTAGCGATCCGATCCCGAGCTTTTAACGAGCAGCTCGGCTTGTTCCACCCCTAGACAATGACACAAACCAAACAAACAGCTCCCTAAGTCCATGCTCTCCCCATCTCTAGTCGCACTAGATTACATAAAGTAGAGTCTTTCAATCATTCAAGAGTGTTCAAATGATAAATTCATCGAGTTAATGCATAAAAGGTGTAGTACTGAAAATCACAAATTTAAGCAATTAAGTAACGATTCTTATATAAAAGTATAATAAATGAGCAATATACATCGGATAAATGATGTATAAGTATAGTACTTGTTTAATTACATCATATACCTATACTATTCACCAGTACCAAATCCTTGTGGTGGATAAACCGTACACCTTAGCTTTCACTGATCGACACCTAGAGCTAAGCTAGCACCTAACGAAGTCCACACCTGGAATCAAACAATAAGACCTCGTGAACTCCAAAGTATTACAAACACTTCTACCAAAGAACCGAAGAAGTACCAAGCCCCAAAGCTTGACGGCACCCCATAAAAGAATTTACACCTTTTCTTCTCCGCATTTGGAGTAAGACTTGATACTTAGTCATAAATGAATATGAAAGTTTAAGTATCCTGTTACAATAATACAACTAGACTAGGAGAAGAATAAAAGGAAGATAGACTCTAGACAGCACATAAGAGTGGATTAGGTTCTTATGTGTTATTCTCTTACAAAGAAGTTGGCTTTAATTTAAGATAAAAATATGTTTATACACAAGAAGGAATGGAAGACTTAGCGAGAAATAAGTGGATAGAAATGTTCGCCAAAAGGTGAGGTTTATGTGTGGCAAGATGGTGCTATTTATAGCCAAGAGATCCAAGACACAACGCGCTGGCACGTGGGTCCATTACATTGGGTCCGTTTTGTCTTTTGCCAAAATAATTAATCGTTGCCTCTTGCTAACACCCATGTGAAATTCACTTTATGTTTCTCAAGAGTATTTCAAAGCCTTAAGAAGGGTAGGTAAGACAAACTCATTAGCCAATGGTATTAGGGAGGTAAGGGGCTTTGGTTTGAGAAAAATAAGGAAACACTCCATTAACCACAAGACCTCCTCTTACTAAAAAAAAGTCCAAGCAATGCAAAATGGCTTTTAGTTTGAAATTCAAAATTCAAATGTTATTATCCTTATGAATTCCATTATTAACTTATGACTAATTACATTGACTCAACTAAGTTAAATACTTTGCATATTTAATAACTTATTAACCTACACGAGGGAAGTGTTTTAACTGAATACTTAAAGTGAACATAACTTATTCTTTAAAAGAGAGTAAACCCATTTAGTAGTTAGTTAAGTCATAAGTAAGATTATAATCATTTGTTTACTTTCATTTGATCTATGAAAACATGTACCTCCAAGTGTTGAACTTGTTTTACAAAATGTTTTGAGTTGGGGTTTATAGAAGGTTATGAGTTTGGTTTTATAAAGCAGGACTAACCATTTTGATGTAATCTCTCTAATTCCTAAACCACTTATGATACTACAAAACATTTTAAATATCATGTTCAAACCTGTATTAAAAGAATAAACATTGTCGGGGTTGAAGAAGGTTGACCTAGAAAAACTAAGCGCAAAGACACTGTCTAGTGCAATGGTCTCGCACGCTAGCGCACGAGTCCAGCGTGCTAAACTGCTGACTTCATTTGATTTTGTTTTGAGCTATCGATAACAATTCTAAATGTCCTATAATATATATTTATCATCATTAAAACATAAAAGAGATATACGCACATATTTGCACCAACATTGTCAATAAAAAGCAAAAACCCTCAAACCCTAGTAAGTATAAATCGACCAAACATAAACATAACAAACAATTAAAGATTCAATTTTTATGATAATAGAAGCAACTACTAAGAACTCTAGCTAGGTTATATATGATTAGAGTGGCTCTGATACCACTGTAGGGTATTGGTGGTCACTCGCATGACTTATTATACATGCAAAAGAAAAAATAAACACATAAGGCTTTGCAGAGCAATCCATTGATAGATAGATCACCTAATGAATGATATAACCTAATCTAACATGAATAAATGATGTTTAGGGTTACTTAGAAATCAATTTCTTCTTGATCTTGATGTACTAATCGACTATTTAGGGTTTATTGGGGAGAATCATCACTTGAGTTACGTCATGTATCCATTAGTACTGCACAAGTAGAACTAGGGCTACGAATCTAGGAGTGTATGAAATCGGGTAAAAATTGACTAGAGTTTAGTCAATATAGGAATTAACTATAAGTCAATTTAGGGATCGACTTAAAGGTTTCCGAACCCTTTGGTTCAATCGACTGAATGAGAGGAAAGGGGAGGGATATTTAAGTTTAGAGGATTAAAGTGATTTTTAGTTTACTTTGTCTTTGTATTTATAGTAAAACAAAGACATTCCTAATTGTACTATAAGCCCCTAATAATTATCCATTAAGTATACAACTTTGTCATGAAGTCAAACTTTTCCTCGTTAGGGAATTTGGTAGAATACCACAACCTTTAGGGTTTGTGGTTTTACCTTTTATACTCAAATATATTTATCTCTGATAAATGTATGCACCCTAGGTAATTACTGTTTTACCTCTATATACTAATATTGCCATATTCTCATTTCCTCTTTATTTTCATTTCATTTCATCACTCTTTTCTCATTACCAACTTACGTGTTCCGTTTAGTGTGCACTGGTGTGACCTATCGGCATTTCTATGAGCATCAATTATAGAAGACGTTGTTTTTCTTTGCACACTAATCCCTTCATAAAGTAGCTAATTTAAATTGCAAGCCATGATCAATAATTAAATATAAACATTTTTAATATTACCGTCAAAGATTTCAAACTAATTTTAGTCTTTGGTCCTCTACACTTTAGGATAATGATTTATGAGTCAATATCAATTTAATAGAAAAACACAAGTTCATTATTACCGAGTATAATTGATTATGTTTACAATATTAAAATCAAGAAAATAAACGGTAAAAGATATATCAAATGTAAAATAAGAAATAAAATCCACATGCTGGTTTCGTATAGACTTTGGGCAAGTTTTTGAACACTAATATCAACCACGCAATTACAAAAGATGGTATCAAAGATGCTCGTTGATCTATTTCATAAGTTGTTAAACAAACACACTTTAACAAATGCAATTAGAGAGATGAGTTGAGACTAAAACTACTTATGATCCACCTCTTAAAGCCAATCTTGATAACAACAAAACAAATACATACAATTTCACAAATGCAATAAAAGAATCTTTATTGCTATGTGTTTATTATATAAGTGTGATGTTTACTTACGACTCAATAATATAGCATGTTTATCAGAAAGGCAATATATGTATTAGAAAAAAATGTTTATCAGAAAGCTAACATGTTTGTCACAAAATTTGTATTTAATGTATCAGAAATGCATTAATTTGTATAGCAACGTCAGAGGCGAAAATTTTAATATAAGAAAGCGATTAGTAATGTGGCTAACATTTTGGGACACATATTAGAAACATAATATTTTTTATTATAATCGTATGTTTTAGTTTGTTAGAAACGTAAAAGTTTGCATTTAATTTATCAGAAACGTATTATAGCTAACGTATGAACGATTATGATCGTTGCTATCCATATACTTTAAATCTCAAACATATATCAATGAAGATTAACATGTTTTTTTAAAAGATTGTATAACATGTACAATGTTATCAGAAAGTTTGTTTACGTCTAAATATCGGAAGAAAATTCTCAAACCATCAAGCTACATGGCATTGTTTGATTATTTTAATAAAAATATCCATTTAATCGCTTTATACCATAATTATATTTATCACAAATGTTGCAGGAATCTAATGATGACATTGTTTGCTTCAGAGTGCACGTTTTGTAGGCGGCTACTATTTTGATTTGATATGGTTGACAGCTGCAATGACTTGATAGTCATTATTACTTGTGTGACTAACCATGGTAAAGAAATTGCAAGGGTGGATAAATAATATAGGTTATATTAGTACAATCTCATTTTTGACTCGCACACTTCGAGAGCTAAGCCACTAATGTCGTGGCGAAGGTTATACCTCGGAAAATCCGCAAAGTTAAGGTTTTGTATGTATTATATCCTTTCGATCGAGCGACAACTTCTAAGGAAGGTCTTCATTCCCCTTTGAAAGAAGTCAAAAAAATTGTAAAAGTCCCGATTACATTAGATAAATGTACAAATGCTTAAAGCATAGTTTGGAGTGTGCAAATCATTAACCATTTATATACACTAATGTGACACATTTTTTTATGTATGGAAAAAATGTTATTTTTATTTTATTAATTTTTTTAAAAATAATTCGATTTCATTAATATTTCATTGACTAAATTACCCCGTATAGAACTGTACATATACTTTGACCACGCTAGCCTTATATTGAATTGACACATATTTCTAGGTGAAATTATTAAATCCTTCCTTTGTCTATATTAGACCAGTCCTTAATTTGGCTTCAACTACACATATTTTTCTCCTATATAAACACTCTTTTGTATTAAATCTCAAACCAAACTATTTTCTCAAATACAAATAGAAACAATGAAGAGAAGGAAAATATATCTCAAAACATGTAATCGAAAATTGGTTACAAATGGTGTTAACTCTGCTTTTGATTATATGTATCTTAACCAAAAGATACCTTTCAATTATTTCAGGTATATAGTTTTTTTGTAACCTGATAATAATTGAAAGATAGGGTGAACGGTGTAAAACCCGATCCATCCAACGCCGGGTTGTGGCAAAAATATTCCTTTAAAGTCCAGATTTGATATCATGAGTATTTTTGCCATGTTTTGGAAATCGATTGATGAGAAATAATGGTGGAGGAAAATGAAGGGTTGAAAAATAAGGTTGAGGAAATGAAGAAGGTGAATGACGAGTGTTTGAGGAAGGCCAGGAGGGTTTATGAGAAGAGGGTTTTGGCTTTTGATGTTCGGGATTTGGATTTGGAGAAGTTGGGGAAGGAGTTGATGGGTTTGGCCGATTTTGGAAAATCCGAAGAAGTATATAAAAATATTTTGAAAGCTTCTTGGGAAAGAATATTGAAAAACACTACAGAGAATATTTGGCAGATGATTAAAAAAAATATATGTGATTTTAGTGTGTACATTTTTTTTGGCGGTGGTAATTGCATAGTTTTAAATTTCAGGTTTGATAATAATTTATAATGTAATCATTTAGTTGATGAAAATTAAATTTGTGGGATGTATCTTATAAGAAATTCCTGTACATTTTTTAAGTTCAATTTGGTGATAATACTACTCTATTTGTCATAGATCTTTGCACACTAAATGTTAATATTTAAGATACACATTTAATTATATAATCATATCCAATATAACACATCATATCATAAATGTATAAGTCTTCAGCAACATTTTAAATTAAGCAAAAACAATTGAAAAAAATAAGACTATTTATTCTTAGTATACCTTTCTGTATCGCTTTTGTCATGTGGGCATTGGCAAGTTACTTTCCACACGGGGCAACAACAAAACTCTTCCATCATCATACTTTTAAGAATATATAGATCTATATAATCACCATCTGAATAATTTATAATTGAAAAGTTCACATACACCAGTTTCTTCCGTTAAAGTATGAAGTATATGAATATCCATTGACGTTTTTTTTTCATTTTTGACTTTAAATATTCAAGATCAATAATTGCAACATCGTCATTATCTGACTTTTTCTCTTGTTAGTGCCACCGACGTATGGGATAGTGCCATCATTTATTGGAATAGGCAGATCAATATTGTTTGATGAATCACCCTTATCATCTGTTGATACAAAAGTTGAGCATTCCTTGTTTGGACTCAGGTTCCCGTATCAATTGGATCTTAATGCTTGAGACATGCGCACTAAGAGAGCAAACAACACCGTTAGGCTTACCATGGGATTGTCTCCCACGATTATCCTCTGGCGTGAGAGTAAATAATCGGTTTAGGGTTTTTAATGAAGAGTTAGGTTTATTAGATGATACCTTAAGGAGGGCCGAGACGCCCTTTATATACACATGAAATCCTTGTTGGTTTTGTGTTCTTTACTCTTCGGCGTATCCCTACGTATGCGGTCCATTGATCCTTATCCCATAAATAAGAGATCCTATCAAGACCATAAATAATAAATTCGAATTTGGGCCTTTGTAAGCCCAAATCTTGATCATGATAGCCCACGCGTGATAGGCTTAGGTATTAATAGTGTCCATTGGTCGGGTTCAAGACCCAAGTGTGGACTATACGTCATTATGTCCCCCAGTCTAGTATGCGCAAGGTGCAACCGCGGATGCTAGACTAACAACTATAGCAAAAATATACCAGGATGCATAGCGGGTAAACTTCAAGTGTTTCCCGCCAAAAAATTATACGGTGTATCTAGTCCAAATTAGTCTCGAATATTCCTCGTAAATCGTGAGAAAGTGGGTGAAAAGACCTCACCTCTTGATCTCCCAGCCACACGATTAGAATGAGTGGGATCCACATGTCAAGCATCCATGACTGTATGTAACCCTATATAAAGGGTATCTCCCTTTTCACTGTGACTATCACAGTAAAAGCTTCATTTCCACCATTGTTAAGCTCTTCAAGCACCAATCAAGAAATCAACTTTTACTAAGGTAACAGCGCGTGCGCATCCGAACCCATCAAATTTTAAGAATGGTTCTCAAGTTATCTGACTTTACCTCCGATATAACCGAGGATGAACTTCGTGAGTTCACCTCGGATTACTATATCCCTCTCGCATTGCACCCGGTAGTACCGGTGGCGACTGCATCCATGGCTGATTTCCCTGGGGGAAAAGTAGGGATATACACGTGCTTTTTCAAATTTGTGAATCAGCGCGTGCCCATTTCACTTTTCTTGTGCGATGTCCTTAATTATTATCGCCTTCATATATCCCAACTGCACTGTATAGGCGCAGCTAAAATAACCAATTTTGAAATAAACTATCGCTTGTTAGCGATTAACCCTACCATCAATCTCTTCCGCGCGTTTTATCACACAACATGGTCAAACGGGTGGGTGTCCTTTTCCAAGCACGCAGGGCGCCTTCAATGTTACACGGAAAAGCTAGACGCACTTAGGAATTGGAGGGAGAGATTTTTCTGGGTTGATGAGATAGTGTTCCCTTAGGCCTTTGAGTTCTATACCCAGGGGTCGTTACCAAAGGATGAGCGCCCAAACCCTGGGACGTACAGCGCAGATGATGCTGAGACAAAAAATGCCATCCGTATCCCCATCAACTCCTACCCAGAAGAGTTTTTGGTGCATATGGGCATCAGTCGCAACTACTTCCAAAGTCCTTATGAGGTGCCAACATTTTTGGACGAGAATAACCGGGGTGGGTGCTTGTCCTTTCCTCTCCTTCGCTCATTAGTGTAAGCGCTCTCTTTTATTGAAGTTTATGTAACCCCGTTTTGTTTGCTTGTTGTTTGTTTTGCAGAGATGGGTCTATTTAGCGTAGTGAAGCTGGCGAAGCCTACACAGGTAACCGTAGGGGTGCGCCCCTTGAGAGATGGTGAGGTGCCAATATTTGAGGCTACAACAGGGCGCACAATGGAGTTTGTTCAGGAGGAGCCGGTGAATGCCTCCCCAGTGGTTCTAGAGGCGACCCCAGTACGCAGTGTTCCAACTCAAAGGGTGCAATCCCCAGAGCAATCGCACACAGAGTCCTCAGAAAGTATGGGGATCCTTAGGTCAGAAAGTAAGCCAGAAGAGGCGAGCCAGGGAGTGAAGCGCAAGAAAGCTTCTAGTGGTGATGGCGCAGGCACATCCAAGCGCAGACGCCATATTATCAATGTGGATGTGTCATCAGAGGAGGATGCGTCGCCCTCCACTGCTGCCCAAGATACTACCGGAACTCCTCTCCCCAAGTAAGTAATGAAACATGTGCCTTTATTTCATATTCTTCGTTGATATAAAATGACCTTGAATCTTTGTCATTTGCGTGCAATGTTGAAGCTGCTGGGGGTGATGCGCATGCTGGGAGATCGCCATCCAAGGCGAGTCTCCCTCATATTGATGAGCCTTCAAAGGCATTTGAGGATGTGCCCACAGACCATCTGATAGAGGAGTTAAGTTTGGCTGTTGCGCACCAAGCCACGTTAGTTGTTCAGCTCAAGGCAAGGTATGCTGGTAAAGGGAGCAGCAGTGTGCAAAAAGATGAAGAAATTGCGCTACTAAAGGCGCAGTTGGCTAGTGCTCATGCTAAAGTAGAGTCAACAAATATGTACGCCCAAAAGCTTGCTAAGGAGAAGATGTCTTTACTTGCTTGGGTCAGCCAAGAGCGTGCTGCTTTCACAGAGTACAAGGCCACTTGTCTGTGGGTTTTGAAGTACATGGAGCAGAACAAGAATGAGCACTTTTCCAGGTTGGATGATTTTCGCAAGGCTGTGGAGGATGCCTTGGAGAAGCAAGAGGGTAAGCTGCGCAAGCTCAGTATCGAGTATGATGAGGAGCTATACCCACACCTGGTGTCATCCATTGCTGAGCGTAGGTGGCTGATCAGTCATGGTCTGCGTCTTGCTGCCTTGAGTACTTTGGAATCTCAAGAGGTGAGAGAGGCTTTTGGGGATATTGTTCAATGTGCGTTGGCACGTGGCAAGGCGGAGGCTGTAGAGGAGCTACATGAGAACAAACTGTTGACAATGCCCGCCACACAAGTGCCAGGGTACAACGGAGATGCCTATGCTGAACTTGTTGCTGCCATGGAGAAGATGAAGGTTTTAGAGCTTCCACACATTGCTCAACTGGAGCGCGACCAAGATTACCCCATAGGTGTTATTATGGAGGGGTTAACCTTGGCCAGGCACACAGCAGAGGGCGCAGAGGCTCAACCTGATTACTTTTTGAAGCCAGATGTGTCGCAGCTGCTGGTACATATCTTTGCTCGTCCGCGTGATATCCTTAACCCTTTTGATCTTGAGAAAGAAATCTCCTTAAAGGCATCCTTAGAGGCCCATGCCATGAGACTTGCAAAGAAGGAGGGTGTGAAGGGGAAAGCAATCCTCTATGGCGTAGCACATATTCCCAGATTTGGCGACAGTGTCACCTAAGGATAGTAGTCTACTGAAGAAGCTTGAGGAGGCTGGGAGTGTAGCGTACCAAGGCGGCAGGTCAGAGCATAAACGTTCCCATAGTTTTTAGGCTGTTTGCCTTTGTTTTGTAATAGATTAACATTTTGTTGCACATGTGCATGTTAAATCTATGTTTTGTATGAACTCGTAGTCCCTAATAAAATTAAGTTTGATTGTACGCATAACGTATTATGATGTTTCTGCTTAGTTATTTATCTTTGCATAAAAGATGTCAAATATTCTCTATAGTGTTTTTCAATATTCTTTCCCAAGAGATTACAGGAATCCATAATCACTTATAACATAATTGTGTATGAAGTCCATAACTTTGATGTATACACGTATATAAAATTCACAAGAGTATGGGTTGACATGCAGCGTACTGCAAATACCATATCAAGGAGTCAAGGGTCTTGACTCCTAATTTGTTAAACACGCACAGTGTGCATTGTTGCGTATCCATCGTGGGATGCACATTGAACTTACTCCAACATCTTGAGAGTAAGGTGTTTAACAAGGATGCGTGATCCAATGTTGATGGGTTTGCAACCCTCTTACTCAACGAGTTATTTAGTAGGTTTACTCATCCTTTACCATCGTGGGTTTTAATAAATGCATGCACGCCATGTAGGCAAAAGATAATATAACAACAATATTGAGATATAAATGATATGTAAATAACAAAGTGAAGTGTGTCACGGAGTTAGCTAGAAACCGCGACATTTAATTAATTCTTGCAAGTTTTTGGGAAAGAGAAAAAAAAACATTTGCCTAGATAAAACAAAATGTAAATACACGGACATTTATTGAGCACTTACTAAAGTGCGAAGGCGTCCGTGCACGGGGCCGTAGCCTTTCCTAAAGATAACATCTCTTGAGATTGTAAATATTCCATGTGCGTTGTAGCTTACGGCCATCCATGTCACGCAGCTTGTATGCGCCTTTTCCTAGTGCTTCTGTGACTTCATAGGGTCCTTCCCACTTTGGTCGAAGTTTTCCTGTATCTTCTGCGTGGCTTGCATCATTAGCGCGATATACAAAGTCGCCTGGTCTGAATGAGGTGCTTCAAACTTTAGCATCGTAGTATCCCTTCATTTTTGACTTAGCTCTTGCCTCACATATAGCTGCACGCTCGCGCCTTTCTTCCAGTAGATCCAAGTCTATACGTCGTTCTTCGTCATTGGTTGTGACATTAGCTTCCGCCGTACGAATAGTTGGCATCCCAATTTCAGCTGGTATGACAGCTTCTGTCCCATAGACAAGAGAAAAGGGGGTGTCTCCAGTGCTAACTTTGATTGTCGTGCGGTGCGCCCACAAGACGTGCGACAATTCATCCACCCATCTTCCTTTATGTTTGTCGAGGCGCGCTTTAATTCCTTCGCCCAGACTACAATTCGCGGGCTCAACCAAACCATTGGTTTGTGGGTGCTTAACTGACGCGAAGTGTTATGTAATATTTAGTTGCGCGCACCAGTCTTTGAACGGGTTATCGCAGAATTATTTTCCGTTGTCCGAAATGATTTCCCCAGGTAATCTAAAGCGGTATACAATGTTCTCCCAAACAAATCGTTTTACTTGATTGCCTGCGATTGTTGCCACTGCTTTTGCCTCAATCCACTTAGTGAAGTAGTCTATAGCCACAATAAGAAATTTCAGTCCCCCTGCTGTAACAGGAAAAGGGCCCGCGATATTGATACCCCACTTATAGAATGGCCATGGCGAAGTGATAGGCGTCAGCTCTTGTTGTGGTTGGCGCGGGATGGTGATGCGTCGGAATTGCACCAGGCTTTACCTCTCGAGGGATCTCGAGAAACTTACAACCCTCACCAGGTAGTGTACCTGATCGTTGTAGTATAGTATAGTGACAAGTACCGGGGGATTGATCGTTCAACTCAGGAATAGTGTCGCTAGGATTAGAAAGCCTAAAAACTAGGTTTAGAGGTGAGGGATGATTCTTTTTGTATTTTTTTATATTTTATAAAAGCAATTAAAAATCCCGGGTATTGGAAGAGTGGGCGGAATTAGTTGCTATTCAACTAAACCAATAACTACAGATGCAATCAAAATAAAATAACAAAAATGAAAATAAAGCTAATTACTAATATGGTGTGAACAATAGATGGGAGAATTGTATTTACTTAGATTTCATTACTCCCTAGATATCTTTTACAGGTTAATTGTTGTTACAGTTGCGTGGATGACGGGTTATATTCCTTAATACCAATCGTGGGGTGGCGTACGTACTTCCCCAACTCTATAAGCTCCTACTTCACTCCTATGTCGAGCCTGCAAGAAGCTCCTAACATGGGATCACTAGAATTCGCTCATGCATTAAATACAACCATAAAAACCTTAGTACGCATTGGTTCATGTTTCTTAAGACGTTCAAGCAAGTTACACAATGGAAGTCTGCCAGTTTTATTAAGCCTAACATCGAAATCATTCATCCATTACAAATATAAGCAAGCAATCAACCTATAATCAACATCTAGGTTTCATTACATCTAAGCAAACACACAAGAGATCTAGCCTAGCATGTTAAAATCAAGACAAGCGTAAGATATATTCAAACAACACATAGACATATTGAATGAATTGAAAGGATACTTATCTTAATTGAACATGAAGGGTTTCAAGGGGTGAAAACCCTTGAAAATACTGTTAAAAACGAGCTAGGGTTTATTCAAGTCGACCCTAAACTTCTCCTCCCTTTGGAATGAAAATTACAAAGACTATATATAGATTTACTAAGGTGACGGCGTCAAGAAGAAAGTTCTGACGCCGTCAACCCACCGCCAAAAATATAATCGGATTGCCTAGATCCAGATCTGACGCCGTCATGTGTAATGCTGTTCTGGGCCGTCACCACTTTTACTCTTGACGCCCTTGATTTGACGCCGTCACGTTTTCACTGGACCGTCACCAAAATTCCTCTTGACGCCTTCATCAAATTGCTCTTGACGCCGTCAGGTACTGTTCCCAGCAAGGAAAATTAAGGCTTTGCCGTTTTCTTCACTTTTATGCTCCAAAAACGTCCAAAATGCTTCCTTTCCCAGAATTCACTCCCAAAGTATCTAAAGTCATAAAAGGAACGATTTAGGGCAATATTTGATCAAATAAATTCGAATTCCGGCAAAAATGACCCCCTAAAAACGGATCATTTTTTGCCTCATCATATACCCTTACACTTGAGATTTGCTTGTCCTCAAGCAAATGCGCTTTTATTCTAGTCAAAATACAAGTTAGGGGTCATTTAACACTAATATAAAAGTAATTACAACAAATAATCATTCCACTAAAGACCAAAGACAAGCACGGAGGTCATACACTAGCACCTCACAAATAGTGTTTAGATACTCACATCTCTCGGGTATAATAAAGTATATATCACAATATGGAAATGGAAAACATCTCTCACTACCTGGCATAACAAAATAGATTACCATAGGCTTGGGAAATGATCAAACCTCCACTACATGGCGTAAGAACCTAGGATAAACTATCAAAGAGGTCTTTTAAAGGGTTATAACGTTAGGTGTAGGGATATGGAATACACGGTTTTGTTGGATAAAGGCAATCTTTACTGGTGGCGAGTTAATCATCTTGGTTAATTACATGTACAATATGGCGTTGCTAAGCCAAGACTAGAATTGACTCAAGCTAATAAATGAAAAATAACAAAAACACAAAACAAACATAGAATGAAACGGGATGGTAGTCCGTATGTTTTTTTCTCTCTCTTTTTTTTATTATTATTATTTTTTTATGTTGATATAAATAATGTTTAAAAATGTTATTAATATCTCTCAATAAACCTATGTTTTGATAATCACAAAACTCAAATCAAATTAAGTCAAGATTAAGACGTAAACAAGTATTTGGTAACAAATATTTACCTCTATATATAATATCACTTAAGGTATGCATAAACTAAGTATCTTATGCATTACATGGTCAAAGGAAATTTTGTCTTAAGACATAACATCTTATAAAATGATATAAACATTTTATATATATTTGTAAATCATTTTTGGTAATGCTATATTAAACTACAAAGATATGATTTCAAATTTCCAACCAAAAAGGGCAAATTTTATCCAGAAAAACTTTTCCAACGTTCAGGAGGGCGGCCCCCTTAATTTTACTAGGCGGCCCCCTTAATCATTAAGGGGACCGCCCCCTAATTAAGGAGACCGGCACGCTCCAGAACAGTATTTTCTGGCCCTATAAATATTAGATCATTTCACATATTTTTCTCATCTTTTTGCACTATAAACTTTCTGATCCAACCTCCATTTCTAGATCTAAAATCCTTTGATCATATAATTCATAAGTCTTTGTTTCCAAGTGATCCAAAGCTTCATCCACTCAAGTGCAAGAAGAAGAACACTCCTCTACATCCATCTAATTGTAGAAGTGTTGTGAATAGCTAGTTTCATATTGTAGTAGTGTTAGATATTTGTAAAAGTGTTGTGTGTATTTGTTGATTGTAGAAACTAGGTGTGTTGTAAAGTAGTTTAGAAGTTGTGACTTAGTTGTGCATAGAAGAAGGTGTGAAGTTGACAAGGTGTGAAGAAAGTGTGAAGTCTTGAAGAAGTTGTGAAGGTGTGAAGCCTTTCAAGAAGTTGTGAGATTGGTTCTAGCTACGATTAGAACTCGACATTTAGCTTAGTGTCGTTAACTCGTGTAAGCCAAGGTGTGTAAGGTTTCTCCACCATAAGGAGTTTGTTGACATAGTGAAGAAAACTCTCGAGTGTGGTACTCGGGGAGTGAAGTAGGGCAAGGAAGGTGTCCTTGTAGCCAAACCACTATAAATTCGAGTGTTGTGGTTTGATCTTTCTAACTCTATCTTTTCTTCATTACATTTCAATACTTTCATTATTAGATTAGAATTGCTTATATTGGTTGTCACTTGAATTCACTTGAGATCGAATCGAAAGTTTTTAATAAGCTACAAAATATTTTGGTAATAAATTTAAAAGGACATAAAACTATTCAACCTCCCTTCTAGTTTTCCACAATTGGTATCAGGAGCCAGGTCTAGCAAGATCTTTAAAATATATTGTATTTTAAAACTTGTAACGATCTATGGAATCTGAAAAATATTTAGAAGGACAATCTATGCAAAGACCACCACTATTTGAAAGTGATGGATTTTTATATTGGAAAAATCGATTCGAAACTTATGTGAAGTCAAAAGATCTAGATCTTTGGCATGTTATTACTAATGGTGATTTTTTACCTATTCAAAATAACCCCGAAACAAAGAAAGATGAAATCGTACCTTTTGAAAAATAAAATGATGATTTAAAAAGAAAACTTGCTAAAAATAATGAAGCAAAAATGGTTATTTATAATGCGCTACCACGTAAAGAGTATGAAAGGATCTTTATGTGTGAAACCGCAAAAGAAATTTGGAACTCTTTACTAATAACTCACCAAGGTAATAGTCAAGTCAAAGATAATAAGATAGATCTACTTGTTCAACAATATGAGCAATTCACGATTTCGGAAGAGGAATCAATTGATAATGCTTTTGCTAGATTTAACACTATCATCACAAGTTTAAAAGCACTTGATGAGAATTTTTCTAGTAAGAATTTTGTTAGGAAGTTTCTTAGGGCTCTTCATACAAAATGGCGAGCTAAAGTGACGGCGATTGAAGAATCAAAGAATTTGTCAACATTGCAACTAGATGAATTAATTGGAAATCTAAAAGTTTACGAAGTTATTATTAAGAAGGATTCAGAAATGGTCAAAGAAAAATGAGAGCAAAGCAAGTCAATCGCCTTGAAAGCTAGAAAGGAATCTAGTATCGAAGATAGCTCATCTTCTGAAAGTGATGACGAAGAATACGCCATGGCCGTAAGAGATTTCAAGAAATTCTTCAAAAGGCGAGGAAGATTCGTAAGACAACCGCATGATGAAAAGAAAACATTTCAAAAGAGTAAGGATGACAAGAACAACAAGATTGAAAGGAAATGTTTCAAGTGTGGTGATCCAAATCACCTCATTGGAAAATGTCCAATGATGACAAGAGATCAAAATCAAAGAGCTTTTGTTGGAGGCACTTGGAGTGATAGTGATGAAGATGAGAAAGAAACGACAAAAGAAGAGAAGTGTCTTATGGCGAATACATCAAATGAGGTACGTTCCGAAACCGAATATTTTAGATTTTTAGTGATGAAAGCTTATCATTAGATGAAAAAGATCTAGATAATGAATATAATAGGCTATGCAAATTAGGACAACTAGTAATGGCCAAAAACAAATCACTAAAATACATAAACAATCAATTGGAAAATGAAGTACTAGAACTAAAAATTAAAATACATCAACTTGAAAAAGGTAAAGAAATTTTTGAAGAATGTAAATCATGTCAAGAGCTTAAAGGTGAAAATGAAATACTTAGGGAAGAAATTCGCAAACTTGATAAATTCGAAAATAGTAGTCACTCACTTAGTAAAATAATAAGTATTCAAAGAACATCCGGAGATAAAACCGGTTTAGGATATAATTCAAATGAAGCTTCAACAAGTGATATTAAAAATGTCAAATTCGAAAATGAACCTAATGAACAAAGATCTCTAAAATCTAATCCTAAGTATATACTTATTAATGATAGAAAAATACCTCTTGCTAACAATGAAGAAGTAAAAGTTTTCTATAAACCGTCTTTAAAAAATGAGGCAGGATCTTCTAAACCTAAGACAAGATCGAAAACACCACAACCTAGAAAACCAAATAATTCTAATCCTAGGTCTAAAACACCTCAACCAAGAAGAAACCAAAATAGGCAAAACTATAATAACAATAGTAATCAAATGTGGAACAACCAACAAAGCTACAATCCTTGGGGTATACTACCACCTTTCATGCATCCTAGTCAAATGTTAAACATGTTTGGACCAAACAACTTTGGACCAAAGAAACAATGGGGATTAAATGGCTAGATGAACATTCCTTGAGGCAATCTTGAAGTTTCTCTCAACATAGACTTTTTCATAGTCTATATGTCATCTTGATGATTTTGAAGATTTTTTTTGAAGACCACCGGGTACGCCATTCTTTCATAACTCGTTGCCATGCTTAGATAAATATGCGTTATTTGATTTCATTGTTTGCATTGATATAGCTTGCTATTTCTCTCTTTTTGTTCGATCATATATATATATATATATATATATATATATATATATATATATATATATATATATATATATATATATATATATATATATATATATTCTTATACTTAGTATATTAAATATAGATATATATATAATTACTTGCACATAACCTAGATACGTCATTAGTTGACTTTCTAGAACTCCAGGAAATTGTTCATTATCGAACCCTTTCCTTCCCCCCTCGCGTTATCCTATTAAGTCCTCTTTTAGAAGACTCATGATGATGAAGGGATATGAGTCAAGTGGACTTTTATCACGCAAGAACGCCTTCGGACGTGAACACTATTGATGAAACAAACTCCTCTCGCCGACTATATCCTATCTCCGCCATTATCTTTCAAACCTCACCCATCAACCCATCATTCACTCACATTTATACTTATATATATATATATATATATATATATATATATATATATATATATACACACACTTATTCACATATTCCCTAACACACCTCAAACCCCTCATCAACTTAACACTTTGATCATTTTATCCAAAATTGTCAAAGGTACATTTTAATTATCGAAACGGTAATTAAAAATTGTTAAGTATCTTATCATCGTGCCAATAAACGTTTATGTATGTTTGATATATTATAAATCTAATTATATACGTATAAATATATTTGTTCCAGAAACTAATTCCGCGAAATTTCAAAAATTTCAAAGGCGGCCCCCTTAAAGATTAAGGGGACCAGCTTGTTATTGAGGGCGGTCCCCTTAATGTTTAAGGGGACCGGCCATCTGACACTTCCAAATACGTTTTCCACCTTATTTCCATTCCCAAACACTCCATTTGCTCATTCATCTCTTCCCCATTGCTGCTGAGTACGAACCAAAACACCCAAAACCATCAAAATCCTCCACCATATCACCAATCCGGGGTTGTTTCGCAAGGGGCAAACGTTAACCAAACATATAACAACATCTTTTGTAAGTTTTCCAACATGCATTTCATCACATTTCATTCGATTTGGTGACTAATCAATAATTATGCATTTTATTAAAATTTATTTTAATTCGAATTTTAGTGTAATAGAAGCTAGAAATTGAACTACCAAATGCTTCCCATAGGATTAGGATGATGTATTGCAACTCAAATTTAGTATAACATATCTTTTGTCAAAATCATTAATCGCCCATAAACCCTTGTTGAATTTTATTTTTCAAAATGCACATTGTTGATATAATTCTTAAAAACTATTTAAAACTTACTACATTACATTGTTTTAATGTTATAAACAATCAAAACATACTTTTCAATTCGTTATAAAATGGTTCATGAAGACAACATGGGCGTTTGGTTCATGAACAAACTATAACTATATGTAGTTATTTGAAACTTAAAACTAGTTCATAAAATTTGTTAATACTACTAGAATCAATAGACGTCATCAAGATATATAATCAATATATATATTGATGCTTTAGGATGTTTTTATCTAGTTAAGGGAGCGTTTGGTTTATCTCGAAAATGATATTTTTGAAAACTAAAATTCGCATTTTAATCTTTTAAACAAGCTTATGTTGTGTCAAACTCTTATGAAATGGAAGATATATAATCTAATATATATCTAGCCTTACTTCGAAATGAATTATGATATCATACTCTTTGATATCATATATTATAAACGAGTTTAAAATCAAAATAAAAAGGAACATTATGAAACTACTTCATTGAATATTTTTTTTTGTGTCGAAGTAGAATCTCGTTCCACATATATATATATATATATATATATATATATATATATATATATATATATATATATATATATATATATATATATATATATATATATATATATATATATATATATAACATATGCATGATAGTTGTTTTTATATTAATTTTATTTTTGTTGTTATATTGTTTAGGTGAAAATGCCTAAGACCACGGTTGGTGATGTCTCCAAAACAAAACAATACATTCCAAATGTCTCTTCTACTCCCGGCATGTCTCCTTCAGTTGCATGTTTCTATCGTCCTATTGAAAATAGAAACATTCACGAAGGAAGAATTGTCGATCCATCTTTCTATGAATATGATCAAACAGAACGAATGTTCTCCAATATTCGTTTTGAATGTCTTTTCCAAGTCAACGAACCAATCATTCCTCGTTTTATTCTCGACTTCTATAGCCAAGTAACTGTGCAAACCGATCCCTATGGTAATATCCTCATTTCTTTCATGATTCAAAATCAATTCATCACTCTTACTCTTGCTCAATTTGGACAAATTCTGAGAATCCCATTCAACGGCCAAGCCGTTTTCTCAAATGAATGGGATCTTTCCTCTCTTGAAAGATATCGTCCTCAGGATGGCCCCTACTATTCTGAGATTCCTAGTCCTGAAGACATTCGTCGAATGCTTGAACTAGAACGTCGTACGACTAGTCGAGTAATCAAGTCGAAGAATGTCGATATTCATGCAAATCAAATCCTCCTCAAAGAGTTAAGCCAAGATTTGAAAAAGTGGGAAGAACTCATTCGCGAGAATGCGTTTGGTACGGGTGGTCACCGTGATCATGTCACGGCGAGCATTGCCCACATGTTGTATTGTGTAGTTGCTGAAGAGCAATACAACTTGGCTTATCTTTTTATTCATCGAATCATGTCCGCCAAAAACACCCCAAATGCAAATCTTCCTTATGGTATGTTCCTCACCCGACTCTATCGTTATGTGATGGAACATTACCCACATCTTCAACGAGATTACTACGTTCATATCCTTCCTACTTTGAACCAACTTACTCGTGTTCGTACTCGTCGTTCTCGAAGTGACAAAGGAAAATCTCGTGCTCCTTTGTATTCTAGGCCTCGTGGTTCTACATCTCATCGTGAGGACGATGATGATGAGGAGGAAAACACCTCACGTGTTAGTACTCCATCCCCCACAACCTTTGTTGAAAATCTTTCCGATATTGACGATGCCGAGTATCAAGTTCCTCTTCCTCATGAACGTACCGATGAGCTTCTCTTCACTCGTCAAACGTCCATCATCAACCGTCAACAACAAATGCATGAAGAGCTTCGAGGAGGATTCAAATCCGTTGGGAAGATGTTTAGGAAGATGCTAGGAAAGAAGAAGAAGTAGAAGATATTGATGTATTGCTACTTGTTATTATTTGTTCCTATTAGACATTTGTATGGTTTGCTATTTGTCCAATTTATTCGGAAATACTTGTGTTATTTCTTGCTTATCTCTTGGATGATGTTTAGACTTTAAATTGTTATCATGCTACTATCTTAATGTTATGCTATGTTTCTTTTCAATGTGGATTATAATATGTTAATTTGCATGCAAAATTTGGTTATTTATATATGTTTATATATCATCATTCCTAGAGTATATACTTCTAATAGAGCTTGCTGGCAAAACACACTTGAAAAATCACAAAATTCTGCAAATTTTGGGTTTCTGGTCATCTGGGAAAACACCAGATGGGCGGCCCCCTTAATTTCCTAGGCGGTCCCCTTAATTATTAAGGGGGCTGGCATACAATTAAGGGGACCGGCCATCTGGAACTGGGTTCACTGTTTTCTTTTGCATCTTGTGAACCCTTTCTCTAGTATCAGCTACCATTTCCCATTTTAACCCAACTGATTTTAGCATCTCATTCAACCATTTCAAATACATACCTAAAACAACCATTTCCATACTATAAATTCCCTCCATAATCATCATTCTTCTTCTCATCATTCATCATCTAAATCATCATGACTCCACCAAGCACCTCACACTCCAAAGCCTCCAAGAAACAAAAGCTTGTGGTCATCCCCCCAAAACAACTCTTCATTGACTTAACAAATGAAGAAGATAAAACCCCATCACCTCCACCCAAATGCTCATCCCCAAGTGCACCCAATGCACCATCTAAAACACCTTCCACTCATGGAACTTCCTCATCCTCCATACCCTCAACCTCATCAATCAATGACTACATCAACTCACACTTGTCACCACAAGTATCATCACCACTTCCTACACAAGAACCTATCTCTACCCATCTTACCATCTCACTTTCACCAATAACACCTATTGATTCTCATCTTTCATCTCCACCAATTACACCACCATTCTTTGCCAATCTCGTGCCTTGGAGGCTACTTGAATCCCATGGGGATACTTGTCTTTGTTGTATCCACAACCGCACCGTCATCTTTGGCCTTAGAGATGAAATTCAATATATGTTTTCATATATTGAACATTTGCTTACCAACCCACCACCACCACCAACTCCACCATCCTCTCCAATCATTCCTCCACCACAATTCTCACCCATTCCTCCACCATCACCATCATGCTCTCCAAATTAAGCATTTGATATGCTTAATAAATAAAGCCTCTACCATCCTTTTGCTTGCAAGCTCTATGAAGACCATGTACTCTTTGCATGATGATGTATTCTCCTAGTTGTTTATTTGTGTACTAGCTTTTCTACTTGTAATCCTTATTGCTACTTGTATGTTGTGTCTTAACACAACCATTTCTTTTATATGAATGCTTTCTTTAAACCATGCTTATTTTTTTTTTTGGCACCTAATATATGTTTGCATGAATATACCTGTGCTTCTAATTTTTTTTTTGTGTTGCAAAGCATTCCATAGCTCGTTCTCTTGGTGCCCCCAAACGAGGGGGAGTACACATCAAGGGGGAGGTAACTTCCCGTCAATTTTTCATGTTTGAAAATTGTCGGCATAACCTTTTTGATTCTACAAAAAGGGGGAGAAGTAAATATAAACTCACTAAAATACTTGTTTAAAAATTAATTTTTGAGTTAATGAGTTTAAGTTTTGTAATCATTAAAAAGGGGGAGATTGTTGATATAAATAATGTTTAAAAATGTTATTAATATCTCTCAATAAACCTATGTTTTGATAATCACAAAACTCAAATCAAATTAAGTCAAGATTAAGACGTAAACAAGTATTTGGTAACAAATATTTACCTCTACATCTAATATCACTTAAGGTATGCATAAACTAAGTATCTTATGCATTACATGATCAAAGGAAATTTTGTCTTAAGACATAACATCTTATAAAATGATATAAACATTTTATATATATTTGTAAATCATTTTTGGTAATGCTATATTAAACTACAAAGATATGATTTCAAATTTCCAACCAAAAAGGGCAAATTTATCCAGAAAAACTTTTCCAACGTTCAGGAGGGCGGCCCCCTTAATTTTACTAGGCGGTCCCCTTAATCATTAAGGGGACCGGCACGCTCCAGAACAGTATTTTCTGGCCCTATAAATATTGGATCATTTCACATACTTTTCTCACCTTTTTGCACTATAAACTTTCTGATCCAACCTCCATTTCTAGATCTAAAATCCTTTGATCATATAATTCATAAGTCTTTGTTTCCAAGTGATCCAAAGCTTCATCCACTCAAGTGCAAGAAGAAGAACACTCCTCTACATCCATCTAATTGTAGTTGTATTGTGAATAGCTAGTTTCATATTGTAGTAGTGTTAGATATTTGTAAAAGTGTTGTGTATATTTGTTGATTGTAGAAACTAGGTGTGTTGTAAAGTAGTTTAGAAGTTGTGACTTAGTTGTGCATAGAAGAAGGTGTGAAGTTGAAAAGGTGTGAAGAAGGTGTGAAGTCTTGAAGAAGTTGTGAAGGTGTGAAGCCTTTCAAGAAGTTGTGAGATTGGTTCTAGCTACGATTAGAACTCGACATTTAGCTTAGTGTCGTTAACTCGTGTAAGCCAAGGTGTGTAAGGTTTCTCCACCATAAGGAGTTTGTTGACATAGTGAAGAAAACTCTTGAGTGTGGTACTCGGGGAGTGGAGTAGGGCAAGGAAGGTGTCCTTGTAGCCGAACCACTATAAATTCGCGTGTTGTGGTTTGATCTTTCTAACTCTATCTTTTCTTCATTACATTTCAATACTTTCATTATTAGATTAGAATTGCTTATATTGGTTGTCACTTGAATTCACTTGAGATCGAATCGAAAGTTTTTAATAAGCTACAAAATATTTTGGTAATAAATTTAAAAGGACATAAAACTATTCAACCCCCCTTCTAGTTTTCCACATTTTATTTTTCTTAATTTTTTCGATTTTTTTTAAGATTAACGTACATATGGAGTACTTTTAAGATTAACGTACATATGGGGGTAATAATAGATGTTCTTCCCCATTACTCCATAACATTATTACTTTACCCATGAGTCCCAATCGTCCCAAAACAATATGTACAAGGATATGACTCGACTTAGCAACCATGTAATCAATTAGATAATTAACTAAGGGTTTAAACAAATAACAATAATGCACTAAAGATGAGTGCATACACGGAAGGCTAAGGCGATTTGGGTGTACATTTAAGTGGGTTGTAACAAATTCTTCCTTTAAGTAAGATGCTTAAAGTTAGAAACGAAAAGATAGGCTCTGAGGGGTGTACTAGGGGTTTCGTGTACTAAAAATGAGTACAACGCTAAGGTGTGGGAAAAATTAGTTGACTTAACTAGCCAAGTAATATGACTTAAATGGTCAAGTAATTATGATACGGGTTTAACACAAGGGTGATCCAAATGCCTCTTATCATGTAGTAAATCCTACTACACGAATGTAGTCTCAATAGCGGTCTCGGGATGCATCACTAACGCAAGTTCTAGAATCTAAATGCTACCGGTACACTCATAAGCACTAATAGTAAATGCTTTTCCTATCAAATCTAAAGGCGAACCTCACATATTTGGGTGGAAAATTTTTCTGAATGGTACGGTTTTGTGCTAGTCATACAACTCCTATCCATGAGACGCTTGCTAAGGCTAAAGTTTCACTCCTAAATATTGTAAAAAATTTTAAATTTGGCGCTAAAATTACACTAACAAGTATTTCTCATAGTTTTATTACACATCTACCATCAAACAAACAAACTCAAGTGAAAGTTTATACTATAAGGTATCATCATTTTACCCTCCCCTTACACTTAGGATGAACATTGTCCCCAATGTTCAATTAAAGAATGTAAAAGTGAAATAGGTAAAAGAATGAAATCAAGTACTCCCCTGATTCGTTCGGTGTGGATAGTATGAACAATCAAAGCTTCCCTTCCAGAATATACATCATCTTCTTGTCATACATAACCTGTTAAACCTGAGAAAACAAACAAGGCAACCTCGCGTAAAATTGGCGGCAATCTATATATACTAATAAATCCTAGAAAACGAAGTAAGATATAATGCTTGTGGAATGAATGTTTGCAGATTTCCTGGAGTTTATAGAACTAAAGAATTAACAAAAACTTTGAGACTTCGTTAGAAAAACAAAACTAGCAAAATTTCCAGATTTTTACACATGACGCCGTCAGGAATTTCTTCCTGATGCCGTCAGAAGTGATATGCAGAAATTCTTACATTAAGTTTCCGGAAAATTTCTGGAAAACTTATGTCCTACTTCCTGGAAAATCCTGCAAAACATCATTATGACTCGATACAAGCATTTGACTCTAACAAATACGAATATACATGTCCATTTAATATTGTGGAGAATCATGATCGAGTTTCTTTCTTAAAAACATATTTGGGGTTTCCCCTTACACTTATCTTTTGCGAAATACCTTTGGATGAAGTTAAGACGAAGTCAAACGACAAAATAAAGTATTTTCACCATTTTATTTTTGAAACATGATCTACCAACAATAAAAATAAAGCATGCATACAGAAACAAATAACAATCAAACAAATAAAAATCACACAAACATGGGTTGCCTCCCAAGAAGCGCTTGTTTTTGTTCGAGTCACGAGCCTGACTCTACCCTTATTTAACGGAAATAGGGGAGGTTTTCCCTACACTTAGGATTAAGTGCGGGTGGAAGTAGCGATACACACCCTTAGGGTGGAAATATGCCACGTGAGGAAAAAGTGGTGGATGGATTATATGCTCAAAGATGTGTGCTCCTATCGTCATAACCTTACCTAATTCAATTGGGTTAATGGGTGGATTAAGATTTTCTCCTAGAAAGGGATCATTTTCTATCAACTTCGAGAGACTCCTAGTTGGGGATCCATCTTGACCTAATAAACCCGGTTTAAACCCATAATGTTTCTTGTGATCAATCATAAATGAGTGATGTAAGCATGTAAGGTCATTTTCCACTCCTATATTGGCTTCCTCTCTACAAGGCTTAGAGTCCACTACCTTTATCCTAAGACTACCCGGACCATATGGTTTGATGGGTGGATCGGAACCTATTTTAATTCCTAAATTCACATCAAATGATGGAAGATTAGGTAATGGTTTTGGTTGAGGCTCCGGTTCATCAAAACTGGGAACTTCCTTAGAACTAAAAGAAAGGTCATCACTAAAAGTATTCAAACCTATATCCTCTAGGGGTGTTTGGTACAAGGGTTCTACCTCTATTGGGGCTCCTATAGTCTCTTCTACTTCTTCCGAGTAAGTCACGGGTGGTGTATATTCCTCAACTGATGGTGGGAGTTGTGGGTACTTTGTGGGTTTGTGTTATTTACCTCATCCTTCCTTATCTCAACATCACCTATATCATCATCACGTGTTTTAGTAGAATCTAACCTAAACATGTTCCTAAGTATCTCAAATCCTTCTCTAGCCATTTCAAGTTCTAAGTCTGATTCATAAGAACCTTCCTCAATAACTTGATTACAATGTTCAATTTGCCTAAAGGATTCATCTTTTTGCTCAATATGATCATGTTCGGCTAAATCCTCCTTAATTGTTTCCTCAAGTTGTGATGTATACAAACCCATCAATTCATTGAACTCATGGTTCACGGTTAGGAGGCTTTCCTCAAAATTTTTCCAAAGGGTCTTACTAAAAGGAATTGATCCTAACAATGATTGTTTAATATACGCCACACATGCGCATAATTCATCAAACCTATCAAACTTTACACCCATCTCCTCTTGTATATAGCTAAGATCACTTAAAAATTCATTGGAACAATAGGAAGCAAATCTATCCGAGCAAACTAATTGTTCCACTATTGTTAATGATCTAAATGGAATCTCATCCGCCATGAAGACAAATGAAAATGGTTTTACAAACAAAGGGCACAAAGAAAAAGATAGACTAAAGGAATCCTAAAAATAAAAATAAAATCTTACTAGAAAGGAATCTAGCAAGTAGACCTAATAAAAAGAAATTCTAACCTAGACAATAGCTATTTCCCTGGGCTGCGGCGCCAAAAACTTGATGCGTGAGAATTGCACCAGGCTTTACCTCTCGAGGGATATCGAGAAGCTTACAACCCCCACCAGGCAGTGTACCTGATCGTTGTAGTATAGTATAGTGACAAGTACCGGGGGATTGATCGTTCAACTCAGGAATAGTGTCGCTAGGATTAGAAAGCCTAAAAACTAGGTCTAGAGGTGAGGGATGATTCTTTTTGTATTTTTTTTATATTTTATAAAAGCAATTAAAAATCTCGGGTATTGAAAGAGTGGGCGGAATTAGTTGCTATTCAACTAACCCAATAACTACAGATGCAATCAAAATAAAATAACAAAAATGAAAATAAAGCTAATTACTAATATGGTGTGAACAATAGATGGGAGAATTGTGTTTACTTAGATTTCACTACTCCCTAGATATCTTTTGCAGGTTAATTGTTGTTACAGTTGCGTGGATGACGGGTTATATTCCTTAATACCAATCGTGGGGTGGCGTACGTACTTCCCCAACTCTATAAGCTCCTACTTCACTCCTATGTCGAGCCTGCAAGAAACTCCTAACATAGGATCACTCGAATTCGCTCATGCATTAAATACAACCATAAAAACCTTAGTACGCATTGGTTCATGTTTCTTAAGACATTCAAGCAAGTTACACAATGGAAGTCTGCTAGTTTTCTTAAACCTAACATCGAAATCATTCATCCATTACAAATATAAGCAAGCAATCAACATCTATGTTTCATTACATCTAAGCAAACACACAAGAGATCTAGCCTAACAGGTTAAAATCAAGACAAGCATAAGATATATTCAAACAACACATAGACATATTGAATGAATTGAAAGGATACTTATCTTAATTGAACATGAAGGGTTTCAAGGGGTGAAAACCCTTGAAAATACTGTTAAAAATGAGCTAGGGTTTATTCAAGTCGACCCTAAACTTCTCCTCCCTTTGGAATGAAAATTACAAAGACTATATATAGATTTACTAAGGTGACAGCGTCAAGAAGAAAGTTCTGACGCCGTCAACCCGCCACCAAAAATATAATCGGATTGCCTAGATCCAGATCTGACGCCGTCATGTGTAATGCTGTTCTGGGCCGTCACCACTTTTACTCTTGATGCCCTTGATTTGACGCCGTCACGTTTTCACTGGACTGTCACCAAAATTGCTCTTGACGCCGTCATCAAATTGCTCTTGACGCCGTCAGATACTGTTCCCAGCAAGGAAAATTAAGACTTTGCCATTTTCTTCACTTTTATGCTCCAAAAACGTCCAAAATGCTTCCTTTTCCAGAATTCACTCCCAAAGTACCTAAAATCACAAAAGAAACGATTTAGGGCAATATTTGATCAAATAAATTCGAATTCCGGCTTAAATGACCCCTAAAAACGGATCATTTTTCGCCTCATCAGATGGGTCTATGAACTTGGCAGTCGCTGCATTTCTTTATCATATCCCGCGCATCGCGATGCATAGTGGGCCAATAGTATCCTGACCGCAAGGCCCGTGCTACAATGGGCCGTGGTCCTGAGTGCATACTGCATGAACCGGCGTGGATCTCTCGGAGTACGTAATCTGCCTGAAGAGGTCCAACGTACCAAAGCCATGGTTGTAGAAATGAGCGTTGATATAGGATACCATCTCGAAGTTCAAACCTCTGCGCTATGCGCCGTATCCGTCGAGCGTTCTTCTGCTCATGGGGTAATATACCTTTGCTTATGAATTCGATGATAGGGGTCATCCACGTAGGATCCTGCTCTTCTATCACCGTGGATATCTCCATCTCCGAGATGGATTTTTTTTTTCAGGGTCTCTACCAATACTTGTTTTGACAGGTGCGCAAAGCTTGTAGATGCGATCTTGCTTAGTGCATCCGCTTTCCTGTTTTCCCCTCTAGGAACTTGTTTAATGGTGAACCTGTCGAAACCCTGAATTAAGGACTTGGTCTTATCGAGGTATTGGACCATGTTATCCTCTTTAGCCACATATTCGCCCAACACATGATTGGCTACTAGTCGGGAATCGACATTTGCTTCTAGGTTGCGTACACCCATTTGAGTTGCAATACGTAATCCAGCAATTAGGGCTTCATACTCTGCCTCGTTGTTCGTGGCTGTGAATTCAAAACGCAGTGCGTAAGTGAATTCCATTCCTTCTGGACTGGTGAGGATAAGGCCTGCGCCTGACCCGTCCACGCACGAAGATCCGTCCGTGAATAGGACCCATGGTTCTTGTAGTTCAGCCTCGCTTCTTGAAGGTGGAGCATCAGTGTCTGGTTTCTCAATGATGAAATCTGCTAGTATCTGCCCCTTAAGGCGTGGTCTATAAGAGATGTTATGTTCGCCTAGCAACACACTCCATTTTTGTAATCGTCCCGATGCGTCGGGTTTGGAGATAACTTGCTTGATAGGTTGGTCCGTGATCACCACTATTGGGTGTGCTTGAAAGTACATATGCAATCTTTTGGCAGTGAATACTAACGCCAGGACCAACTTTTCCATTGCGCTATAGTTAATCTCTATGTTCTTGAGTGCTTTGCTTACAAAATATACCGGTGTTTGTACGGAGTTCCTATCTGTCAGTAGCACCGCGCTGATTGCTCCATGAGTCGCAGACAAATACATAATTAACTCTTCCCCTGGTCGGGATGCGACTAGTGTGGGAAGCTCTGCTATATGTTGCTTAAGCTGTGTAAAAGCTTCTTCCGCTTCCGCAGTCCAACGAAAGTCTCCCTTTTTTGTACACTTCTTAAATGTTTTAAAGAGAGGAAGTGACTTATCTGCTGATTTGGACAGAAATCTGTTCAACCCGGCTAATTTTCCATTCAGGGACTGGACTTCTTTCAACGTGTGTGGTGAAGGGAGCTGGATGACAGCCTTTGTTTTTTCTGGGCATGGCTTAATGTCATCAGGCTCTATCAAGTATCCGAGGAACATGCCTTCTGTAGCACCAAAAGCGCATTTCTTAGGATTTAACTTCATATTGATCTTTCCCTGTGTTTTAAATGTTTCTTCAATGTCGCGTACCAATTCATCTTCGGTATGGCTTTTTATGACAAGGTCGTCAACATAGACCTCTAGGTTGCGACCCACTTGCTTTTCAAATGCATTATTTACCAATCGCTAGTAGGTGGCTCCTGCATTTTTTAAGTCAAAAGGCATTTTTGTATAATAATAGACCCCCTGGCTTGTGTGGAAGGCTATTTTTTCCTCGTCTTCTTTAGCCATTTGGATTTGATGGTACCCTTTGTATGCGTCTAAGAAACATTTAAAGGGGTATCTGCACAAAGATTCTATCTTCCAGTCTATCTCTGGTAGCGGGTAGTAGTCTTGTGGACATGCTTTGTTGAGATCAGTGAAATCCACACACATCCGCCAGCTACCATCACTCTTTTTCACCATCACTGGATTGGAGAGCCAGTCATGGTAATAGACTTCTCGCATGATACCTGTGTCCACAAGCTTGTGTACTTCCTC
This sequence comes from Artemisia argyi, assembly GCA_030686995.1. Classification (NCBI taxonomy): domain Eukaryota; kingdom Viridiplantae; phylum Streptophyta; class Magnoliopsida; order Asterales; family Asteraceae; genus Artemisia; species Artemisia argyi. The sequence continues at coordinate 83,561,469 of CM060679.1, forward strand.
TAGAATGGCTTTTGCACGCTCTGGAGCCTGGCTGCACTTTTTCTGCCGTACTGGGGAGTATCCTTGTCGGATTTTCAAGTTGTGTTCTGTAATCGATCGTGGCACACCAGTCATGTGCTTTGGTTCCCATGCGAAGATATCTAGATTCCTTTGCAAGAGTGCGCACACGGCCGCTCTGCCTTTATCAGACAGCGATCCCCCGATTGATACTTCTTGCTCCGGGTAATCAGGATGAATTGCGACCTTCAGGTTTGATACTTTAACTGCGTGCTGTTCTGGAGTACGTGTCATCTCACATGTAACCGTGTTACACTCTCTAGGTGGTACAGTGGTATTGTAGAGGGTGACAATGCCTCCTTCTACTGGGAATTCAAGCATCCCATGTGCTGTGTACAGTACCGTGCGCATGGCTGATATTCCTGGTCTTCCAATAATACCATTGTATAGCGAAGGAGATCTGATCACCATAAAATTCATCCATGCCGCCGTGGAGTGTTGCTTATCACCAACGACCACGAGTAATCGTATTTGCCCCTTGGGCCATATCTTTTCTCCTGTAAATCCAGTCAACGACGTCGTGGCCGGGCTTAACTGACTTCGTATCTCATGTCGCAACCTTTTGAAATTGTGTTCATACATTATGTCTGCGGATGCCCCTCCTTCAACATACATGCGGTGGATATCGTGACCCCCCGTATTTATCTCGATGGTGAGCGGTTCTGCTACTACGTTGTCCGCAGCCAGAGTGGGGAAAGAGATTTCGCTCCCATAAGAAAACTTTTGGCTGACCTTTTGCCTAGTCTTTCGCTGCCATGATTGTATCATGTAGATGGTGTCAGCCTTGTCGTTAGGTGCCTCTTTCTTGCTAACGATCTTTTGTTTATCTTTCCCATCCTTGATGTTCTTAACTAGGTGATCCAATCTGCCTTCTTTCACTAACTTATCAATTAGTTGGCACAATTGGACACACTCATTGGTGGTATGGCCCTTCTGTCCATGATACTCGTAGTACCCGTTCCCTACGCGCAGATCTTCTGCGGTGCGCATTGGTGGGGGTTTCGGGAAGTTCACGCCTTCTGTCACAAATATCTCTCTTGGAGTCTTCGTTAGTGGGGTGTACTTGTCATTATCTCGTCCGCCCCTGGCTGCGGTAGCTTTTGTTACGGTTGCTACTCTGGTCGTTGGATTGTCTCCTGGGCTGTTCTTGCGACCTGTAATTTGAGTAGCCTTTTTTGCTATCCGTAGCGGCGGCTTCCCCTTGGATAAAGGACCTTGTGTGCTTTATAAGTTCATCAAAGGTTTGGGGAACCTTATCGTTTAACTTTTTGATAAGTTCTGGGTTATTGATCCGTTCATAAATCCTGAGATCTTTAGTATTTCGAGGCATGCCTTGACGTGTATGCATTCGTCCTTATAGCATTCCACATAAGCGCTTGTGGATTCCCCTTGGTGTTGTTTTACCCTAGCAAGCTCGACAGGGTTCTTGGTGCACTTCTTCCTTTGAGTAAAGTTTAAGCGAAACGCCTTTCGCAACTCTTCAAACCCATCTATGCTTCTACGTGGCAGCTTACTAAACCAGGTTCGCGCATTCCCCACCAATGTGGAGTTAAACATGTGGCACCACACGGGTTGTGGCCAATTTTCGATGGTAGCGGCTGATTCAAAAATTTTTAGGTGGTCATCAAGATCACCCGTCCCATCAAAAGTTTTAACATTAGCGGACATGCGCCTTCTCTTATCTTCTGAAAAATCGCTGATGCGCCGAGTGAATGCGTCAATCTTTTGGCGGTGCCAGGGACGGGACATATCTTCGTCCTCCTCATCGCGATATCTTCTCTTGGACTTCCAGTGTCCTGTTTCTTTGTCCTCGTTGTCCGAGGAGTCACTTGAGGACGAGCTTACTCTTTTGCGGCACTTGAGTCGACTTTCCTCGGAATCCGAGCTTGAAGGGCTTTCACTTGGGGAGCGCTGTCGCCCAAGTCTATCATGAACCCTTCGACTACCAAGCCTTGGAGGGCTTTCTCTTGGGGAACGCTGTTGCCCAAGTCTATCATGAACCCTGTGACTACCAAGCCTAGTGTGGACATTGGTACACCATCTATCGTCTTCATGCTCATCTAGGTACTATAAGTCGGCTACTTCATCATCCACAACTTTCTTGCCGACCCTAGTAAACACTAGGAGTCGGCGGCTATCCTTCTCGCGTCTATCATTTTGGTGACGTGGTGGAGATGCTTCATACTCAGGGTCGAAGTTGAGCTGGGCTTGCAGGCTCTGACTTGACCTCTTTTCCGCTTCTTCTTGCATAAGGGCAGCCAAGGTTTTGTAGTTTTGAGACACGAAATCTCTTGGCGCTAGTTCAGGCGCGACTCCCTCTAGCGCGAGGATGTCTATTTCCAAATCAGGACCCTTGTCTCGGTTAGGCGCACGTGGCGGCTCGGTAGGGTCTGTTTCTGGCACTGTTTGGTGGGGGTGGTGAAAGGAGTGCGCTGTAGATCTTCCGCTCTAGTGGTTGTCGTAGTGGCCTGGGTAGTCCCTGTGGGCAGTTCTACTATCGGAAAGATCATATCTGAGCCTGATCCTTGGTGCCTGGGCGCACTGGTTGTTCTAGAGGCCTGCTTAGAGGTTGAATCACTTTTTTGCTTCTTCCCCTATAGGTCACCATATGTTTTCTTCACCTGCGGAGTCCGCTGGTTTACGTTTCCGTGCTTCGTCATTATAGTTCTTAGTGTGTGGTCCCACGGATGGCGCCACTTGTTGATTCAAAAGTTGGGCGTTCCTTGTTTGGACTCCGGTTCCCGTATCAATTGGATCTTAATGCTTGAGACCTGCGCACTAAGAGAGCAAACAACACCATTAGGCTTACCGTGGGATTGTCTCCCACGATTATCCTCCGACGTGAGAGTAAGTAATTGGTTTAGGGTTTTTAATGAAGAGTTAGGGTTATTAGATGATACCTTAAGGAGGGCCGAGATGCCCTTTATATACACACAAAATCCTTGTTGGTTTCATGTTCCTTACTCTTCGGCGTATCCCTACGTATGCGGTCCATTGATCCTTATCCCATAAATAAGAGATCCTATATCGAGACCATAAATAATAAATTCGAATTTGGGCCTTTGTAAGCCCAAATCTTGATCATGATAGCCCACGCGTGATGGGCTTAGGTATTAGTAGTGTCCATTGGTCGGGTTCGTGACCCAAGTGTGGACTATTCGTCATCATCATCTTTGGCTAATTCTTTGTCGTCAATAACTATATCCCTTTCGAACTCTTATCAATCACCATCTTACAAAACATGTCTGCGTAAAATTAAACAAAGAGGAAAAGTAATTAATAATCATATTCAAGCGATATTGAAAAAAATAAAAATATTAAACAAACCTTGACGTTATGAAATCGACTAAAATTTTCTATGCGAATGAATTAGGGTTAAGAGGTGCTACGTTTATATAGGTCTATATTATTATGTAAATTATTACGTAAAAATATTTTTTATTAGTAATATCTCAAAACGCGTGGAGACAGTTATTAAGTTAAAGTCGACTATAATCTATTGCGATTAATTTAGTGAGAAAACATATGTGTCACAAACGTGAAATTCTAAAGTTACAAAAGCTTGGAATGACCTGTTTGTAATATAAGAAAAGATTACCCCTTGGCCCTAGAGATCATAAAGCACTCTTTTTATTTTTCACCGAGTACCAACCAATAACCCAAAACATTTACAAAATGGCCACATCAAAGATCAAAATAAATACAAACAAAAAAAATCACCCTTCGTTTGGACTTCTTCAGATGAATCAGATGAACATTCTCAAATGAGGAAAAAAATTAAAAACGGTTGGCTACATCGAAAAAGATTCAAATGATGAAATTATTGAAAATTTGTGCGAAGAAATCAAGGAAGATCATAAATTCAGTTTTCAGCTTTTGGAGCAATATGCTTTGGTCCAGAAAAGAATTAAGTACAAAATGAAACAGTTGTAGGAGAACTTAATATGAATTATGTTTTTTTTCCTTCTTTTTATTTTATTTTTCCATCTATATGTAATATATATGATGTATATTCGTGTAATATATATTATGTTTATGTTTGTTCCAGTTTTTTTTAACTATATTTTTTTTTAGTTTATTTGGAAATGGTTTACACATGTTTTTTAAGATGCAAAATGTGTAGTTAGTCAATTGTTGTGCATTAGATATTTTTTATCAACAACAATAAACATCAGAAACAATGAAAACATAAGCATCAGAAATTAAAAAAAAAAAAAAAAAAAACTTAGACAAAATAAACCTAAAAAACAACAAATTAATCAGAAAAATTCCCATTGTCATCATATGGGTCATTATCGTTGTCACTATTGCCGTTTACACCGCCATCCCTATCTGACACATCGTTATCAGAATCACGATCAAAGCCATCAACTGATTTAACATCATCAATATCATTATCAAAAGTTGCATTGTAAAAAATTTTGGTTTCATCAACTTCATCAGTTTCTTCCCACAAATTCTGAAAGACAAATTGGTCATCTTTAGCTTGATTATGGCCAGACAAACATTTTCATTGAGACCATCTTCTTTCAAACCAATAGTACTCTTTTTCCTCTATTGTTGGGTATTCAGCATGCACAATATATAGATCAACGTTTTCACCATTGTTTTCTTCTAAATAAAGCTCAGAAATCTGTTTATTATCTGATAAAGGTTTGAAAGAATAAATTGTTCCAAAATGCTCAAGTTTGCCAGGGACACGGTAGAAAAGAGATTCAATATCTAAGTATTGAGTCGTGTTACTTTTAATGTAGTCGAGCAATTCATCTTTTGTACTTTTAAAAAGATTTATAGCAGGAACAATTTGCTTTGCACCACCCCAATAAAAATTCATGTTTATTGTCAGTGACCATTCGTCCACCATGGTTAACACATATCTTAACTATGCGTGATGGATATACCTCGCAAATCCTATAAAACTTAGAGTATATTAATTAGTAAACAAAATAGACATTACCAATAATCTAATAATACATGTAATTTTTTTTGAACAAAGAGACATAATTTCTTACTCTTCGTCAATGATGGGAATGTTGTTGTTGACTGTTATGATAGAGGTGGTGTGGTGATTGACCTCAATGCTAATGGTTACCCCCAAGGTTCAACGAATGAATGAAGCTATGCTATGATCGTACCCGGATTCGTTGATAGACATTGTGAACACGATGTGTTTAAGTTTAATGTCTTGACACAAGTATTTATAACAATGCTATGACATGGTATTGAAAAGTGTTTAGATCATTTTAATGTTGACTATGTGTATTGAATCGATTAATATACACGAATTAAATAATTGAATATGAAAAATGAATACAAAAATCTTGGGAAACATAGTTGCAAATATTAATTCAAGTGATACATACAATAATATCTTCACTTGTTTTTATATGTCAAACATTATCCGTTGTTGATACTCTATGACATATTTCTTTCGTTGTTCAATTGCCTCTTCATCGTTTGCGATATTTTCTTCCAACTTTGCTATCATTTTTGTATATGGATCGATCAATAGCATCTCGATTGCGAAGACACACACCATAAAATTCATATGGGTTCTTTTTAGGATTCGATGAAGATTCTTTGTGTGGCGAAACACTCCTTGGACGTTTGTTTGACGACTTCGATGACGAAGATTCCACTGAAAATATTTTTTTAAACGAAAGTAGAAAATGATATGGATGTATAACTCCTTTTTGAGTTTGAGTTACTATTTATAGATGATGAAAAATTGTGACGCTACGTTTTAGGATGGTGATATGTTGTGACGTTTCGCATATTTTTATAATATTATAAATAAAAAGTTCTTCCAAGTTGTAATCTATAATAAATATATTTAAAATTTAAACAAAATAATTTGTAGATAAGAAAGGAATGATATTTATTTGATTTAAATATAAAGTATAGTCACATGGAAATGATAGTCAAAATTCATATCTTTTAATATACTTGCTATAATATTGACATAAGAATAAAAAAGCTTTGAGAAATTGAAATGCAACAGAAAAACATATGGATGTAATCAAAAGTCCACGAGCATCAAATTATAAAGAGAACATTAAGAAATATTATTGCATACAAAAGAAATTACAAATTAACTTTTAAAACTATCCATTTGTTTTTGAGCTTCCTTTATCCTCTCTTGATACTCAATTATTTTTCTCCTTCGCTGGACAATTGAGTCTTCATATTCCAATACTGTTTGTTTGTCGCGTACATTTTCTGCTTCCAACAATCGTATTAGTTTCATATGGCGATCAATATATATTATCGGTAGAAAAATCCTTTTTGGTGGATTTGACAAAGGTTCTTTTGGTGGGGAAATACTTCTTGGGCGTTTGTTTGACGATTTTGATGGGGGAAAAACTCACGACCAATTGGAACGTTTTTTTGTCAAACGAAGGTAGAGAAGGGTTTGTAGTTGTGTGATTGCTTTTGAGATTGAATTCGGTTTTATAGATGGCGAAAAGTTTTATATTCTATAACAAATATATTTTAAATTAAAACAAAATACAGTATGCCATATATATCTATTAATATAGAATAGGATATAAAAGAATTATATTTTTTGATTTAAATATAGAGTATATCCACACGGGAATCATAGTCCAAACTCATCTCTTTTAGTATAAGTTTGATGAGGCGAAAAATGAACCGTTTTTAAGGGGTCATTTAAGCCCGGATTCAAGATTATTTGATCAAATACTGCCCTAAATCGTTCCTTTTGTCATTTAAGGTACTTTTGGAGAGAAATCTGGAAAAGGAAGCATTTTGGACGTTTTTGGAGCATAAAAGTGAAGAAAACGGCAAAGTCTTAATTTTCCTTGCTGGGAACAGTACCTGACGGCGTCAAGAGTCTCCAAGTGACAGCATCAAGAGTAACAAAAGAGGTGAAAGTGGAAGATACACGTGACGGTCCAGAGTGTTTTGTGCATTGGAGATGACGGCGTCACCTAGGCCGTCATGGTCCATTTGCTAGTGACGGCCCAGAGTAAGTTTACACACGACGGCGTCAGGACTTAACCTGACGACGTCAGATGATTTAAAGTGACGACGTCAGGAAGAAGGCTTACACAAGAAGAAACCTTAGTAAAACCATCACATGTTGATCAAGACAATCAAAAACTTGCGCGCGGAGTAGCTGATATTGTTTTGGTCATAACTTTTGCATACGAACTCGGATTTAGGTGATTCAAAAGCCCACGCGAAGAGGACGAAGAGATCCACAATTTGGTGAAGAAAAGTTGGTCGTGACACCGTTAGAAACATTTCCTACAAATATAACATCATAACTTCACTTTTTGTAAGCCCTAAACTCTAAGGTCGATTCCTGGTTTTAGGTAGGTGTTTTTCCAGTAATTTAGAGGGTTTCAATCACTCCATAAACATCATGTACTGTTTTTTTGATTCAATCTTAATTATATTTTCTATTATCATTGTTGCTTGCTCTTCTTTGATGATGTTTTGTTAATTCACCTTGTGTCTACTTATGATTGTGTGAAACTTGTATATAATTGATTAGATCTTATCGATTCCTTGTTGATGTTTGTGTCTATCTTCATCAATTAGGGTGTGACACTTCGATAGGTCTAATTGGTTTAGCTTATAATTCTTGTTTCCTATTGTCTCTTGTTTAATTGAATGATATCGATGTTAGGCTTAAGAAAACTGGCAGACTTCCAATTGGTAACTTGCTTGAACGTCTTAAGAAACATGATCGGAGGTGTACTACGATTATATGGTTGTATTTAATGCGTAAGAGAATTCTAATGATCCCATGTTAGGAGCTTCTAACGGCTCGACATAGGAGTGAAGTAGGATCTTATAGAGTTAGGGAATATTGTACACGGCCCTACGACTAGTATTAAGGAATACAACCCGTCAATTAAAACAAGGTGTGATAATTCAATAGGTAGAATTGGATAGCTAGCAAGGACTAACATATCATAGGTAGACATGCTTCACTTACCTTGTAGAACCTTAGTTTGTTTTTCTTGCACATTAGTTTAATTAGTAGATTTTGGGTTAGTTGATTAGCAACTAATTCCGCCCCTCCTTCCAATACCCGAGATTTTTACCTGCTTTTCATAAAATTTAAAAATACAAAAAAGAATCATCCTTCACCTTTAGACCTAGTTAGATTAATTTCAATCCTAACGACACTATTCCTGAGTTGAACGATCAATCCCCCGGTACTTGTCACTATACTATACTACAACGATCAGGTACACTGCCTGGTGGGGGTTGTAAGCTTCTCGAGATCCCTCGAGAGGTAAAGCCTGGTGCGATTCCCACGTATCAAGTTTTTGGCGCCGCAGCCCGGGGAATAGTTATTGTTTAGGTTGAATTTTATTTCTATTAGGTCTACTCATTAGATTCCTATCAAGTGAGATTTTTTCTTTTTATTTTTTAGCTTTCTCGTAGTCTATCTTTTCTTTGTGACTTCGTTTGTAATTTGCTTCAAATAGACTTTTCACTTAGACTTCTAAGATTGCAAGATAAGGTTGGGTGGCTAGAACACCAAGAAGTTCAAAATACCTCATTTAGAGACACCTATGAATCATATGAGCCTTCACCTAGGATAGATTCTTATGAACAACCTCCATGTTTAAGATCTCGTTTTAGTGAGGCCAATAAGAAATGCGACCTAGTTTGCCAAGGAATTATGGAGAGAGCCGTTGCAACAAATCGTAAGTTGGATGAAGCACTAGGTTTGCTATTATCACTACCTAAGAAAACAATTGAGGAGGATTTAGCCGAGCATGACCACACTGATCAAAAGGACCTAGGTTTTATGACCAATGACTTTGAATCTCAAGGAACACATGATGAATCCTTTAGGCAAATTGAATATAAGATTATTAAGGATGATCCGTATAATTCGGACATAGAAGTTGAGATGCCTAGAGAAGCACGTGAGATACTTAGGAGAATGCTTAGGATAGATTCTACCAAAACACATGATGAGGATATAGGTGATCTTGACACATGGAATGATAAGGTCAATAACATAAGCCCACAAAATTCTCAACCATCATTTGAGGCACACACACCGCCCGAGACTTACCCGGAAGAAGTAGAAGAAACTTTAGGAATCCCAATGGAGGTAGAACCCTTGAACCAAGCACCACTTGAGGATATAGGTTTGAATAATTGTAGTGATAACCTTACTCCTAGTTCTAGGGAATTTCCTAGTGTTGATGAACCGGAACCTCAATCTTTACACACCTTTCCATCCTTAGATATATTTCTAGGAGACAAAAGAGAAACCGACCCACCCATCAACCAATATTATCCGGGTAGTTTTAGGATGAAAGAAGCCATTCACTCACCCCCTTCACCTCACGTGGCATATTTCCGCCCTAAGGGTGTGTATCGCTACTTCCACCCGCACTTAATCCAAAGTGTAGGGAAAACCTCTCCTAGTTCCGTTAAATAAGGGTAGAGTCAGGCTCGTGACTCAAACAAAAACAAGCGCTTCTTGGGAGGCAACCCATGTTTTGTGTGATTTTTATTTGTTTGATTGTTATTTGCTTCCGTATGCATGCTTTATTTTAATTGTTGGTAGATCATGTTTCAAAATAAAATTGTGAAAATGCTTTATTTTGTTGTTTAACTTCGTCTTAACTTCATATAAAGGTATTTTGCAAAAAGCTACGTGTAAGGGGAAACCCCAAATTTGTTTTTCAGAACGAAATTGATCTTGATTCGCCACAATAATAAATGAACATGTGTATTAGTATTTATTAGAGTCAAATGCTTGTATCGAGTCATAATGATGTTTTGCAGGATTTTCCAGGAAGTAGGACATAAGTTTTTCCAGAAATTTTCCGGAAACATAACGTAAAAATTTCTGCATGTCACTTCTGACGGCGTCAGGAATTAATTCCAGACGGCGTCATGTGTAAAATTCTGGAAATTTTGCGAGTTTCGTTTTTCTAACGGGGTCTTAAAGTTTTTGTTGATTCTTTAGTTTTATAAACTCTAGGAAATATGCAAACATTCATTCCATAAGCATTATATCTTTAATTGTTTTGTTTTTATTCCTAAGTCTAGAATTACATTTAGTTGTGAGTTTTCTTTGTTCGGATTGATGCTTTGGGTTTTTGTGATTGTTTTCTCAGGTTTAACAGGTTATATATGACAAGAAGATGATTTATTTTTCTGGAAGGGAAGCTTTGAATGTTAATTTCTTGGAGGAAGATCTAACCTTGTTACCACACTATCCACACCGAATGAATCAGGGGAGTATTTGCTTTCATTCTTTTACCTATTTCACTTTTACATTCTTTAATTGAACATCGAGAACAATGTTCATCCTAAGTGTAAGGGGAGGGTAAATGATGATACCTTATAGGATACAATTGCTTGAGTTTGTTTGTTTGATGGTAGGTGTGTAATAAAACTAAGAAAAATAATTGTTTGGGTAATTTTAGCGCCAAATTTAAATTTTTTTACAACATTTAGAGTGAAACTTTATCCTTAGCAAGCGTCTCATGGATAGGAGTTGTATGACTAGCACAAAACCGTACTATTCAGAAAAATTTTCCACCCAAATATGTGAGGTTCGCCTTTAGATTTGATAGGAAAAGCATTTACTATTAGTGCTTATGAGTGTACCGGTAGCATTTAGATTCTAGAACTTGCGTTAGTGATGCATCCCGAGACCGCTAGTGAGACTACATTCGTGTAGTAGGATTTACTACATGGTAAGAGGCATTAGGATCACCCTTGTGTTAAACCCGTATCATAATTACTTGACCATTTAAGTCATATTACTTGACTAGTTAAGTCAATTAACTTTTCCTACACCTTAGTGTTGTACTCATTTTTAGTACACGAAACCCCTAGTACACCCCTCTGAGCCTATCCTTTCGTTTCTAACTTTAAGCATTTTACTTAAAGGAAGAATTTGTTACAACCCACCCAAATGTGCAACCAAATCGCCTTAGCCTTCCGTTGTATGCACTCATCTTTAGTGCATTATTGTTACATGTTTAAACCCTTAGTTAATTATCTAAGTGATTACATGGTTGCTAAGTCGAGTCATATCTTGTACATATTGTTTTGGGACGATTGGGACTCATGGGTAAAGTACTTGTGTTATGGAGTAATGGGGAAGAACATCATATATTACCCCCATATGTGCGTTAATCTTAAAAAGTACTCCAAGTGTTTTGATTATCTTAATTCGAGTCATTAGAATAGTTTATTGTAAAGTATGTAAAAATTCAAGTGTAAGGGGAATGTACATTCCCTATGATGTATTATTTTGGATGGTAGGGTAAGAGTGTATGCAAAAAAAAAAAAAAAAAAAAAAAAAAAAAAAAAAAATCGAAAAAATTAAGAAAATGAAAAAGAAAATAATAATAAAAAAAGAGAGAGAAAAAAACATACGGACTACCATCCCGTTTCATTCTATTTTGTTTTATGTTTTTGTTATTTTTCATTTATTAGCTTGAGTCGAGTCTAGTCTTGGCTTAGCAACGCCATATTGTACATGTAATTAACCAAGATGATTAACTCGCCACCATTAAATATTACCTTTATCCAACAAAATCGTGTATTCCATATCCCTACACCTAACGTTATAACCCTTTGAAAGACTTCTTTGATAGTTTATCCTAGGTGCTTACGCCAAGTGGTGGAGGTTTGATCCTTTCCCAATCCTATGGTAATCTATTTTGTTATGACAGGTAGTGAGAGATGTTTTCCATTTCCATATTGTGATATATACTTTATTACACCCGAGAGATGTGAGTATCTAAACACTATTTGTGAGGTGCTAGTGTATGACCTCTGTGCTTGTCTTTCGTCTTTAGTGGAACGATTATATGTAATAATTACTTTTATATTAGTGTTAAATGACCCCTAACTTGTATTTTGATTAGAATAAAAGTGCATTTGCTTGAGGACAAGTAAATCTCATGTGTAAGGGTATTTGATGAGGCGAAAAATGAACCGTTTTTAAGGGGTCATTTAAGCCCGGATTCGAGATTATTTGATCAAATATTGCCCTAAATCGTTCTTTTTGTAATTTTAGGTACTTTTGGAGAGAAATCTGGAAAAGGAAGCATTTTGGACGTTTTTGGAGCATAAAAGTGAAGAAAACGGCAAAGTCATAATTTTTCTTGCTGGGAACAGTACCTGATGGCGTCAAGAGTCTCCAAGTGACGGCATCAAGAGTAACAAAAGAGGTGGAAGTGGAAGATACACGTGACGGTCCAGAGTGTTTTGTGCATTGGAGGTGACGGCGTCACCTAGGCCGTCATGGTCCATTTGCTAGTGACGGCCCAGAGTAAGCTTACACATGACGGCGTCAGGACTTAACCTGACGACGTCAAATGATTTAAAGTGACGACGTCAGGAAGAAGGCTTACACAAGAAGAAACCTTAGTAAAACCGTCACATGTTGATAAAGACAATCAAAAACTTGCGCGCGGAGTATGTGATATTGTTTTGGTCATAACTTTTGCATACGAACTCGGATTTAGGTGATTCAAAAGCTCACGCGAAGAGGACGAAGAGATCTACAATTTGGTGAAGAAAAGTTGGTCGTGACGCCGTCACTCTTTACAGGCTGACGCCGTCAAGCCTTGCCAACAGAAACATTGCCTATAAATATAACATCATAACTTCACTTTTTTTAAGCCTTAAACCCTAAGGTCGATTCCTGGGTTTAGGTAGGTGTTTTTTCAGCAACTTAGAGGGTTTCAATCACTCCATAAACATCATGTATTATTTTTTTGATTCTATCTTAATTATGTTTTCCATTAGCGTTGTTGCTTGCTCTTCTTTGATGATGTTTTGTTAATTCACCTTGTGTCTACTTATGATTGTGTGAAACTTGTATATAATTGATTAGATCTTATCGATTCCTTGTTGATGTTTGTGTCTATCTTCATCAATTAGGGTGTGACACTTCGATAGGTCTAATTGGTTTAGCTTATAATTCTTGTTTCCTATTTTCTCTTGTTTAATTGAATGATATCGATGTTAGGCTTAAGAAAACTGGCAGACTTCCAATTGGTAACTTGCTTGAACGTCTTAAGAAACATGATCGAAGGCGTACTACGATTATATGGTTGTATTTAATGCGTAAGAGAATTCTAATGATCCCATGTTAGGAGCTTCTAACGGCTCGACATAGGAGTGAAGTAGGATCTTATAGAGTTAGGGAATATTGTACACGGCCCTACGACTAGTATTAAGGAATACAACCCGTCAATTAAAACAAGGTGTGACAATTCAATAGGTAGAATTGGATAGCTAGCAAGGATTAACATATCATAGGTAGACATGCTTCACTTACCTTGTAGAACCTTAGTTTATTTTTCTTGCACATTAGTTTAATTAGTAGCTTTTGGCTTAGTTGATTAGCAACTAATTCCGCCCCTCCTTCCAATACCCGAGATTTTTACATGCTTTTCATAAAATTTAAAAATATAAAAAAGAATCATCCTTCACCTTTAGACCTAGTTAGATTAATTTCAATCCTAACGACACTATTCCTGAGTTGAACGATCAATCCCCCGGTACTTGTCACTATACTATACTACAACGATCAGGTACACTGCCTGGTGGGGGTTGTAAGCTTCTCGAGATCCCTAGAGAGGTAAAGCCTGGTGCGATTCCCACGTATCAAAGTTATATCAATACCAGAATCATAATAAAAATTTACATGTATTAGTATTTTATACATATATATACACACCTACTAAACAATATTAATTCATATTCAACATAATACAAACATTTTTTTGCTATGGACTTTCTCGCTCAGTTCGATCTTGTCGAAGAACATATCAATGGATTGGTATTTTTTTTTCTTTCAATTAGGAATATATAATATTTGTGGTCTTAATATCAACATGATGACTCTCATGATTTGCTTTAACATAATTTTTTTTTCATTATTTTATATAGCTTGTTCCGGTTGAGATGCTTGAAGTTTCAATTATTATAATGAATAAGAGAAAATTGATTTTGATGTGTGATAAGAAAAAAAAATATGGTGTTTATTAAACCATTGCAGCCATGCTCTTATCTACGGTGATATGTGGAAAAATTTTGTTTGCACAAAAAACATAATGCATGGTTACCATGTTCTATTTCGACACATGACTAGTGATTGCATGCTTACATGGTGTTATAATCTCGAAGGCATGTGCATAGATAAAACTTTTAGCTACAGGGGATACAATCATTCGTGTTTAACAGTTGCTAGCCCATGCAGTGTTGACATGCAAGTACGTTTTATGTGACATAATTTTTATTTATAAAATTATTATTCACCTTTTTTGTGCATTTATTCTTATTAACATCCGTCGCAGATATTTGCTAAAGGATTCTTCAATATGATGAATAATGATCCAACACTGAAGATGAATATCCTTACACCAAATGGTTATTTCGATATTGACGGTTTAATCATTGATAATGTTGTTTATGGATTTGTCGATTTGAGGGAGTTGAATGGCGCATGTTATATGCATGGGAAGGATTTTTTTTATGGCCAAAAAACGATTTTTTTGTCACATTGGTGACATGAAGTTTCGTTTATGTTTGTTTAACAGATGAGGTATTGAAATCAATGGCCACGACTTACTTAACGAAGGTGAAAACTTTGTTCTTAGGTTCAGTCCCTTTAATACATGTTGCCTTTCTAAAAAAATATATATACATTAGAAAGTTAGATTTTTAACCTTGAATATGTTTTAATTGTTCAGAAGACTTGTATTTCTTCTACAACATTGAAAGCATAATGGATAACGATACCTCTGGCATTGAAGATGCTCATGTTTAACTTGAATGATGAAGATTTATGATTGATCATATTCGTAAATTTAATAGACATTTCATTTGCAATTTTATAGTTTGTTTTTAATAACATGAAGTTTTAAGACTTTATCTTTTATACACAACGTTTTCTATTGGTTTCATTATTAATGTGGTTAAATGATCGAATGATTATTTTCTTAATATTGTTATTGTCATATATCACGGAGTACGTGTTATTTACATAAAGTACTTACATTTAATGAAGTAGGGCTATCGAAATCTTTTGGGCGGCGTGGGTATCAAGTGCTGCGTCACCATCATTACAAAGACTTTCCACATACTTGACATATCATTAATAAGGCTAGACACACAATATATTTGGGTCAGTTTTTGCATACTTTCATTATTTAGGGCACTCTTCCTCACGCTTCATTTAGTTGTACAAAATCCACGTTATGCTATATAGGTTTGTATCATGTAGAGTGTAATTAATAATTTCAATCCCCCATGGATTCGTTCAATATAATACTTATCTATTGCACAAAAGATGTATGATGATTTAATGCTACACAATGTAAATTTCAGTTTCTGATACATAATCATTTTTTTCACAGTCACGCCTCTCTCCCATATATATATATATATATATATATATATATATATATATATATATATATATATATATATATATATATATATATATATATAAAATAAATTGGTTTTATAACAACTACCGCTAAGTTTAAGAGTTTATATTATAAAGGAAACTTAGTTTTACAAAAGATTTATAACATATGTTATCATTTCATATATAAAAATGTATAATATAAATCATTTTTTAAAACTTATAGTTTGGATATTGATCACAAATGATGATAATATTTAATGATATCTATATATATTTTAGAATATATGTTTACTTATATATGAAATATGTAAAAAAAACTCATTATACTAAAACTATTTGGATTTATATTTTTTTTATTGATGTCACATAAATAAAAACTTTATTGTGATGTGTGTCAATTTTTAACTATCAGTGGTTAATAAGGTGACCCTAATTGTAATTATTACTACTTTAGTCTTCTCTTATGTGTTTGTTATCACATTCATTATTTAAATAATTTTTATCATTTACCACATTGTTTAAAGTAACAACTCTTCCTCTTTTTTAACATTTAAAGTTTGGATATCTTACTTTAGATGCACATTTTCACAATCGATGATAAGTTTAGTGACACTATTCCATATATATGGTCTTTGTAATGTTTGTTTAAAGAATCATTTAATTTTTCAACACATTCAAAACATATAAACATTCGTTTTTATTTTATATGGACATGTAAAATTAAAATAATATTTTTATTAAAAATACGTAGCCGTATTATTTGATAACCAGTTTCTGATTATGACATTATACTCTAATACTGTTTATGAATTGACACATGATAGAATGCCTTTTCTGATTCAAAATTGTTATTCTGATCGTTAGTATAATTAACACCGTAGTCTTTGTTCATGTTTTACTTCATCCACGCTTATTATAATATTAGTTTGAATTTATTTTTTTATCTTTAATTTTTAAACACGTTTGTTTAGGCAAGAATAATCATTAAGTTTAAAGATTTGTGAAAGATTTGAAACATTTTCCCTTATTTAATCATATAGAAACGTAAAGTCTAAATCTTTTTTTTTTTTTAATTTAAAGATTTGGATATATTATTCCATTTTAATCGTTAGTATATTCTACATTTACATATAGTCGTAGGCCTATACCAGCAATTTTTCTGTCACGATTAAACGACACTATCAATTTTTTATTTAATATTTCTCATTGCTAATGTATGATTACCATGCATATGAAGTTGAATTTATTTTTTCACTGTTTTTTTTTTTAATTTGTTATAAATATTTCCTATATGAATTGCCAGATGGAATTCCTCGTTGAATACAACAAAGACATAAACACCAACTTAACTTCCAATGGAGAAGGCCTGGCAACATATTTAAGTATATTATATCGTGTTGAAAATTAATTATAGATGTTAACAATAAAAATATGGATTGAATATTTTGTGTAGGTTGTCCCAATACAGATCCTCAACATTTGCGTAGGCTTTGTTGGACGTAGGAAAATCGTTCTGATTTCAAACAATCAACGATACATAATGTCCGTTAAACCTGTTGGTTGTAATAATGCTTTAATATATGGTTCCGCCTTTAAAAGCTTTGTCATTAAAAATGGCTTAATAAATGGTTGGTTCATTAATATTTGCCATGTTCGAAACTATTATTCAATAGTTTTCTGTTATAATTTGGAAGGGGTTTGTATGGATAACTTTTGGAACTACAGGGGGCGTGGTAGTTCATGTTTAAGTGTTTCTTGCGTAAACACTAAAATAATTCATGTAAGCAACTTTTCGTTTCTGATTTACACTTTTAATAATTTTGTGTGATAGGCCGATTTTTTACTATTAGCATATTATTTTTCTACATAGATTTTCGCAAAGGATTATTTTAGAATGTTAGACACTTCAGAGTCAACCCAAGTGAGTATTGAAACTTCATATAGACGTATGTGGGTTGATTCTCATTTGAATAATGGACGGTTGATTGGTTTCGAAGGATTAAACTGGACAAATATGTGCCATGATGAAAACTTATATGTAGGTCAATACATGATATTAAGTTATATAGAGGAACATAATTTCAGGCTTACGTTGTTCAACTACTATTGCATTCATGATGGTGGCATTACACTCAACGCCGGTAATCAATTTCTATATCAATTGTCATTTAATTTTTGTTGATATTATTCTAAAAAAAATGTTAATGTGTAAAGTTATTTTTACAGATGACTTGAGGTTTGCTGAATTTATAGAAGCAAATATTGGAGATATGGAGATTGTAGCTGATGATGATTTACCCATCATTTTTCAAATCGAACACATGTCTCTGAATGCTTAATTTCCATGTTTTTATTTAGTTCCTCATTTTTTTTGGTTTGAAAGAAACAATTATTGTAACAATTCACACTTTTCGGATTACTATTCACTTTTTACTATTCACTTTCACTATTCACTCCCGAAATTTTTATTTCATATTCTCGTAAGTTAAACTATTTTAATGATAATCCGAGAATTTGACACTCGTCAGATCATTTCTGCAAAAATCACTAAACCGTGTCTGAGATTTACTTTTAGGTTTAAACGTCATTCTAGCATCCCGATATGTCTATAAAACATTATAAACAATAGAAATATGATTTTCTCTCATTTTACGACAATTCCAAAAGTTTTGGAATTTTACGTTTTCCAGTTCAGCGTTTTACGCGAATTACGCGTTTTAGACCCGCGTTTTCAGTTTTATCAGCGTTTAAGCAACCCGATAGAACTTGTCACTCGTTAAATATGCTAAGATAGGTTATATTAATAAGTTCTAACATTTTTATAAGTTTTATATTTTTAGGATACCCGATTTTAAGTTTCATGACTTAACGACTTACCGTTAGCGATTACCGGGACAAAACTCACTCCATAAAAGCAAGATATTATCAAAACTCATATCTAGTCATCCAAGATAGACCTTGGACGAAATTTTATGCTAAGTCACAAGCCTTGTTGGCTTGTGATAGACCTTGATCACTTAAGATAAGTCCATGTGTTGAAACTTACTTACTAAGTCTTGAAACTTACTTACTAAGTCTTAGAAATATCCCAACTCTTGCACCTCCTCACTACACCTTCCTAGGAACCTTCCTAACCTCCTCTTCATGCTATAAATAAAAGGCTAATCCCTTCCTTTCTCTTCATTCCAAACGCCCAACAACAAATCCATAAACCATGATCCTTTGATTTCTAAGTTATAAGTTACACACCAAAGTTGAAGGCATAGTTAGTCTCTACATGAATCAAGAGTTTGTTTGGTGATTCCATGGTTGAATTAGGAGCTACACAAGGTGTTAGGGGCTGAGGTTAAATGGTTTTCACAAGGGTTATGTAAAGGTTAGCAAGGGTTTGCAAGAGCTGTGGTGAAGGGTTTGCAAGCATAGGTTTAGTGTCCTAGTTTCATACTTGACTTCCTTTCTTTAGAATGCCAAAAGTTGTAAGAAACCCTAATACACTTTCTTCCTCAATATCATTTTCATGCTTATTATATTTCATTCATGCTATATATGGTCTTTGTATTGTGTTCATGATGTACAAAAATCTTTAAAACAAGTTAAGAACACTATATGTTAACTTATGTTAAGTAATCAAGGAAACTAGTGACTTATATTGAGAACCACGACCAAAATAGAGTAACCATGATTTGAAACATTTACCTACTGTTATATAGGGTTTTAAAAGGAAAACATAGCAATTTGAACCACCTAAAACGAGTACACGAGTCAAAAGTTACGGCCAAAAGAAGTTAGCAAAACCAAAACGGCGAAACTGCCGATACCCTACTGTTTGCAATCTGACCTAAATAAAAGAGGCCCTTCTGGTCCATTTCATCAAAAAGTTAAAACACGAAAGTTGTCCAGAACAACGTTTTCGTTCAGGAGATAAGAAGCTCGAACCCTGAAAACGCATAACGAGTGATATTTTTCTTCAAATTCTTAACAGCCCATTTTAATACCCAATTGACCATTTATTGGCTATGGCTAAGTAAAACCAAGGGGTCTAATGACCTTAAAGCCGAGACCAAAACCATGGCTAAGGCCAAGGATGAGTCTCAAGACCATGGTAGCCATGACCAAAGCCACGGCAAGGCCACGGCTAAGACCTCAAGGCTTTCTAAACCAAAATCATTATAACTATTGTACATGTTTTACAAATTGAATACTACAACACTAGGGAGCTTCATGTGAGGGGTTCCATTTGGGTAAACGGTTCGACGAGTTGCTGGATTTACGACTTAAAGTGTCCTAGTGTAACAACCATGGTTTTGGCAGGTTAGTTTGACTGATAGTCTTGACTCGGTTGATGTTTGTTTGGTGTGTCCTAGGTGTTTGAAGTGATATAAGTGTGATATAGGTGAGTTTTAGCACTAAATCCCTTTGCGTAAGTGGTTTTATTGTGATTTGGAAAGTTTGTAATTTGGGAAAGTTCATTTTGATCACCTTTGTGGTGTAGAAATGACTTGTGTAGTTTTGGTGTTTTTGTGTTTTTGCGTAACGAGTCTTCGTTCAAGTATTTGAGCGTTAGCAAGTTACGAGGAGTTTGTTTTTATGTGTTATGCTTATAAAAGAGTGTGAAAATCTATTTTTGGAAACTTTATTTTGAAAATGATAATTTTCCGGTTGGTCGTAAAAACTGAGGTTTATCGCGTAAGACGTCAGGATTAGTTACGGGTATTTATAAAATATGAAAAGTATGAGGTTTATGGTGTAATAAATTAATTTAATAAAAAAATAAATAAAAATATATATATGTAAGTAAAAATTTGGCTAGAGGGATTTTAGGGGAAAAAGGAAACCCAATTTGAGTCCAAATATGACTCTTATGCCCAAGGAATCCTATCCCAACCCAAACAAGCCCAACCTCTAACCCATATTTACCCCACAAACGACCCATAACCCCTTTTTCCTGCAATTTAGAGTCGACACATGGAGAATCAAGAAGAAAAAAAATTAGGGTTTTTATTATTGAAGCTAAAATCAAGATCAAGGTATATTTTCGATACTAGTTTTCATTCAATTAATTAGTTATTGATCTAATTCATGTAATGTAAAGTATGATGGATTAGGGTTTGCGTTAACTTCTGTAAATTAATGTTATTAAACATGTTGGGATCAATTAATGATAATAGTAAGATGATTGGTTAAGAGAATTGAGCGTAAAACATGCTAGTTATTGAGTTAGGGTTTGGACAGATTTGTAAGGCTGTAAAGATGTGAGTGTAAATAACAGATGGTGATGAGTTTGGTCACGAATTTTAGGTCTAAATTGAAGTTTAATGAAATAGATTTCCAAAAAGTCCAGCCATGATCAATTTTAAGGTCAGGAAGTCGGTCTTTTGATTTTTCTTTGTTAAGGTGTCAAAGCTGTCAAACCAGAACAGATTTTGGGTAAAAGTTTGAGGGTGTCATGTGGTTGTAAAAGTTGTATTTTGACTTGGCCTTCTGGAATAGTTAAGTTTTAGGTTATATTAGACTACCACGAAGACGATTCATGATAAAAACTTGTGTAAGTAATTATTAAAAATCAAAACGTTTTGGTGTGCGTTCAGATCCGAATTTGAGTAGTTTACAAGTTTGAATTTCTTATGAGTATTTGTGTATGTTATTGGTCCATGGCCTTCTGGGATTAGCTTCTATGCTTATGATAGACCATGGTAAATTTTTGGTGTGAGTTGTTGAGCTTTATTTGTCATGATTTCATGTGGGTGAATGTACCCAAAAATTCTGCGTTTTCTGATTTTTAAAGTGCAAGGGATTTAGTGAGTGCTAGGTTATGGTGGTGGTTAGTATGGTGTCTAAGAGATCCATGGTGGGTCATATGAGTCTTATAAATCCATCATATGTGTATTACATGGGTTGTAGCTTTTAGCTTGACCTTGTGTAATGTGGATTATTTTTGTGTGCTATAGATTGTGAATTGTTTTTGTGGAACCTGCGGAGTTTAAGGTGAGTTCATAGTCCCATATTTTTACTTTGTTTTAAACTTGGGATGGGAATGATGCTTGTCTTAAATGATTTGGTTTACTGTGATTATGTGTGTGGTATTAAAGAGCTTGGACTTTTAATGTTATTGTATGCATGCTATGTGTGATTATTTGCTTGTGTGGATGTTTATAGGATCCAATTAGGAGGATGTTTATCCTGTTACTCGCGTATGCGACCTAATTGATGTGTAATGTGTATATGGGATCCAATTAGGAGGATGCTTATCCTGTTGCTCGCGCATGCGACCTAATTGATGTTTGATATGGTTGATGGGATCCAATTAGGAGGATGTTTATCCTGTTGCTCGCGCATGCGACCTAATTGATGATTATGGAGTCGGAGGACACGAGCCGTCCAAATGGTTGACTTATGAGTGTTGTTGCCTTTGTGTGTGGATATTGACTTGCAAATGCATGTAGCTATATGATAACTTTAACTATTTGTCCAGCTATATTTTGTAATCACAGTAAATTCGGTTGCCTTGTGTGTTGAGTCTTAAACCTATGAATCTCACCAACATTATGTTGACGTTTTAAGCATCATTTTCAGGTGAGCTTTCTAAGGATAAGATAGCAGGATGTGGATAGACGAGACCTTAGTTGCATTAGAAGTGGTTTATCATCTATGTTTGGATTTATGTTTTGTTTTGGATTTTATTTTGTTTATTTTTGGGTATTGTTACAACACTGTGTGTTGGTACACTGCTCTATTTATGTGCATGTAGTTGTTCTCTATGTTGACACCAGGTGTTGTGATGATATCCATGAAGTTACACCCGCGCGTTTCCGCCGTGGCGGGGTGTGACAGATTGGTATCAGAGCCTTGGTTATAGAGAATTAGGTGGTTTAACCTATACTATAGCTTAGGAGTCCTTCATATAGTTGCATTTAGGACCTATGTGTAAGTATAGTATTTTATATGTCTATTTTCCTATATTTATGAGATGTTTTATTAAGTTTCGGACGTCTATTTTATCTCCTATACGTATTATTATATATATCGACTTTATTATATCGTCTTTCGCGCGTAAGATGCTTCGTTGGACAACCGTTGTCGTTATCAGATGCGAGAGAGGTGGTAGGATGAAGCGGACTAACCATAGAATCCGAGTTTTCGATAATATGTATCTATGTTAGGGCAAGGAGAGGACGTTTGTGGGAAATGTTGGTGGAGAAGAAGTGGAGAGGTTTGGAACCATGACGACTTCTGGAGATGGAGCCATTACCAAATACCCTTGGTAGTGTCCTCACTTCACATAGGAAGGAGATGTGGTTTAGTCTAAACCTCGTGATTTGTATGCGCTTGTGAATTATGTAGAATTGGAAGAAAAGAATGGAGATGGGTTTGCATGTTGTCGACTACCTCAACATGTAGAAAACATGAGTAGGTGGTTGAGTAAAGATGAAAGGGAGTTAGGATGGAATGGTGTGGATTCGGATCTAGAGTCCACAGCGAGTAGTAAGTTGAATTGATCCGAGTGAGGAGATAAGTGCGAGAGTGGAGTTGAGCCATTATGCGACGTCTTTTGTTTTGTGTTATGTTTTGGAATTCGTATATTGTCTTTTGCTGTCTAGAGCCATGTTGGAGCATGATTACTCTTTTGTTTGCGTGATTGTTTGCATGATGTGTTGTCATGGGAGGGAGTACACTTATGAAAGGGGGCATAGATAATTATGGTGGCCAACTTAATTATATATGCGTCACAACACAAGTGGACTTGCAAGTATGATGGCATGGATTGCATGGTGTATTAGGTGCTCTGTGGTATATGTGCGTTATCATTGAGATGTGTGGTTTTGGAAGTAAGTATGCGTATGGAATAGGCTTATAACTATGGTCGCGAACATAATTATAAGGGTATCACACATGTGGACTTGTGACCATTATTGCATTGATTGATGTTTGTAGTTATATGTTGTGGTAGATGGTATGTGATATCATGATTGGTGATGGTTGTATGGTTAGAGAAGTATTCTCTTAACCGTTCGGGCAGTCGTTATATGTTGGGGTGTGTTGGTGGTAAGATTACATCCTACCAATCATATGTTGATACCTCAATTATCGGTGGGTACTTATGTTGTGGTATTTAAGTTGATTCGATTGCTAGCACTCCGTTTGTATACCTAATTCTTTGGTTGGCATTCCTACTCGCACCATGATGGTACAGATGCCATAATCTTTCTATTTGACGTCGTGAAAGGTGTTGGGTAATCGGATTCGTTTCGTTGGATACTGGTTCATTTCTTTGGTTATTCCTTGCATTCATTCCGCGAATGAATGTTATACTATTCTTCAAGTATTGTTGGTTCGTGACGAGTTGGTGTGGATATTTAATCCCTCATCTACACACACCAATTGAATTTTGAGACATGTTTTTGTGACCTGTTAGTGTCGGTGTTTTTCTATGATTTTGGTTTGATCGTTGTACGAATGAGTCTGTAAATTCATCGTTTGGTTTGCAATGTATTTACGTGAGTGTTCCCTAGTATGAGATTCGTTTGGTGGTTATTTTGATTTTGTGATTCTTCGGTGTTTTTCGCATCCAATAAAGGGGGTTGTGTTAAAGTCCTTATGGTATTTTAAAATTCGTTTTGGGTATTTCAAGGTCATTTGTTGGAAACTATTATTTTTATGGTGAAAAGAAAGTGTGGAAAAAAATGGTTATATTGATGTCTTACATAAAATGGTTCATATGTATATTTTATAAAAGAAATGTATAAGTTTAAGATATATCTTGTGAAAAACAGAGTTCATTTGTTTTCGGGGAGGTTGAGTACGGGAATAAGAACTGTCTATGGTTCTCATTTACCAAACTTGTTATGTATTTGATTCATCGAGTGTTTCTTTCATTGAGGTACGTTTGTGGATGTTTTATAGGTATGTGTATTTTATATTTTATTTGTATGGGTTTTCATGAACATTTTATCCGTGTCTACTTTTATTGGGAAAATTTCTAATTGTGTTTTTCTAGCTTTGATTTTGATGTTCGTTAACTCGTTAGTCGGTAATTCGTACCCCTTTTGAGTTCGTTGATATACGTTTTAGTTCGAGCGGTTTCATGGTTCGCGTCGTTTACTTAGGATAGATTGTCGTTTTGATTATCAATTTGTTCGTTGAAGAAGAAGAGGATGTTCCCAAGTGTCCAAGTGAGAGGTGTAGCTTAGAGATGTACGTTCTTCAGGAAGGTGGTCAACGATAGCGAGTGTTTGTGGACACTAGTAAGATAAAAGTGGGAAAGAGTAGAAAGTACCTAAGACACCATCTGAGAGACGATTGTCCTTGGAAATGGCAAGTACTATTGGCGATTCATTTCTATCTTCAATAAATTTCGTAGGCATCGCGGAGGTGGAAGATCCATGAGAGGAACTATGTGATACATGATTTAAAGTTGGGGAGTAGAACTTGGAGATGATATTTTATGGAGCAAATAGCGTTATCTTCACAAATCGTAAGAACCGTTAGCATATATTTGACAAGAGGTTAATATATGTTGAAGAGAAGTTGGGTGTTGAATTTTTCAGTGACTACGATTGTCTGATTCGCCATCATCAAGGAAGGGCGGACATCGTGGTAAGAACACTGAGCAAGGAGTGAACGAGTGAAACTTAGATGTTTGTGAGCAATGATTATGATAATTCAGTTCAGAGTTAAGAGGATGATGTTGACGGCCTAGAGAGAGGTTCAAGGATGAGAACATGTAAGAAGAATGATTACTTGGTTTAGACCAGTAAATGGAAAGGAAAGAGGATGGAGGAATGTACTGTGCGGACCAGCTATTGGTTTCATTGAGAGGAAGCGTAAGGACATCAATCATGCAAGGTATTTGATACATCCGAGAATGGATAAGACGTATTATTACCTTAGCAAGAGATGAATAGAGGAGTAGGCGAGACTTTTCGCTCGGTGAGTTGGTAATGAGCCATGGGATGTCGCGTTGATCATCAAGAAACATGATGAAATATTTACTTTGCAATAGTGGTAAACGTGTTATACAGTTTTGAGAATGCGTATGAAGATGAGTACGACTTATCGTTTTTAAATGAATGGACTAAGTGAGCGTACAAATCAGGCGTTGGATGGTATGATGAGAGCATGGGTGTATTTGAGTTTGGAGGAAGCTGGGGTATGCATTTATCTTTAGCTGAGTTCTTCTATAACAATAATTACCAGTCTATTATTAAGAATGTGTCGTTGAAGTGTGGTATGGAAGGTAATGTAGGTCACCTGTTCTGTGGGCAAAGGTTGGAAGAAGCCAACTAATTGGTCCTGGACTGGTACGAGAGACTACGAATAAGGTTTTTTGTCTAAGGAAAGATTTAAGGTAGCAAGAGATCGCCAAAAGAGTTATGCGGATTATTGCCGTAAACCCTTGGAGTCTGGTGTTGGTGATATTGTGAGGTTAAAAGTATCTCCTTGGAAGGGTGTGGTGCGTTTCGGTAAGAAAGGCAAGCTAGCACCGAGATACGTAAGACCGTTTGAGATTTATAGGAAGGATTGGATTTGAGATATACCGGTTGAAGTAAGCTGAGGAATTAAGTGGTGTACATGATACATTTCACGTATCTAATGGAAAGAAGTAGTTGGCAGATGCTAGTCTGCATGTGCCAATAGATGAAAGTAAGGTTGACAAGACTCTTCGTTTTGTCGAGAATCCTGTTGAGATTATGGATCGAGATGTTAAGGGTTTGAAGTTTGGTGAGATAGCGTTGGTAAAGGTATGGTGGGATTCTAAGCGTGGTCCTGAGTTTACTTGGGAGCGTGAGGAATCAGATGTAATTAATGTTTGTTTTGTGTGTAACCATTATATGTGGTGTTTCCTGCGGTTACCATTTGGATTTTCATTTGGTTCGAGGGTATCGTACCTATCTGTGAGAAGTCGTTTTGATCATTGGTGTTATTGATCGGGGAGTATATCTATTTGCGTGTATCGTTGTAGTGACGGAATGTTTTCTATCATGTGAATTCGAGTATTTAGTCGGTTCACATTTTTGCGATTCTTTCTCTGTGATTTTATGGTGTGGTATTTATCCGCTTAAAAATCCATAAATTTCCTTTTACTGTTGTGAGTGGTGACTATAGTAGTTGAAATCTCGAGACGCGATTTCCCTAACTGGGGGATGATGTAACAACCATGGTTTTGGCAGGTCAGTTTGACTGATAGTCTTGACTCGGTTGACGTTTGTTTGGTGTGTCCTAGGTGTTTGAAGTGATATAAGTGTGATATAGGTGAGTTTTAGCACTAAATCCCTTTGCGTAAGTGGTTTTATTGTGATTTGGAAAGTTTGTAAATTGGGAAAGTTCATTTTGATCACCTTTGTGGTGTAGAAATCACTTGTGTAGTTTTGGTGTTTTTGTGTTTTTGCGTAACGAGTCTTCGTTCAAGTATTTGAGCGTTAGCAAGTTACGAGGAGTTTGTTTTTATGTGTTATGCTTATAAAAGAGTGTGAAAATCTATTTTTGGAAACTTTATTTTGAAAATGATAATTTTCCGGTTGGTCGTAAAAACTGAGGTTTATCGCGTAAGACGTCAGGATTAGTTACGGGTATTTATAAAATATGAAAAGTATGAGGTTTATGGTGTAATAAATTAATTTAATAAAAAAATAAATAAAAATATATATATGTAAGTAAAAATTCGGCTAGAGGGATTTTAGGGGAAAAAGGAAACCCAATTTGAGTCTAAATATGACTCTTATGCCCAAGGAATCCTATCCCAACCCAAACAAGCCCAACCTCTAACCCATATTTACCCCACAAACGACCCATAACCCCTTTTTCCTGCAATTTAGAGTCGACACATGGAGAATCAAGAAGAAAAAAAATTAGGGTTTTTATTATTGAAGCTAAAATCAAGATCAAGGTATATTTTTGATACTAGTTTTCATTCAATTAATTAGTTATTGATCTAATTCATGTAATGTAAAGTATGATGGATTAGGGTTTGTGTTAACTTCTATAAATTAATGTTATTAAACATGTTGGGATCAATTAATGATAATAGTAAGATGATTGGTTAAGAGAATTGAGCGTAAAACATGCGAGTTATTGAGTTAGGGTTTGGACAGATTTGTAAGGATGTAAAGATGTGAGTGTAAATAACAGATGGTGATGAGTTAGGTCACGAATTTTAGGTCTAAATTGAAGTTTAATGAAATAGATTTCCAAAAAGTCCAGCCACGATCAATTTTGAGGTCGGGAAGTCGGTCTTTTGATTTTTCTTTGTTAAGGTGTCAAAGCTGTCAAACCGGGACAGATTTTGGGTAAAAGTTTGAGGGTGTCATGTGGTTGTAAAAGTTGTATTTTGACTTGGCCTTCTGGAATAGTTAAGTTTTAGGTTATATTAGACTACCACGAAGAGGATTCATGATAAAAACTTGTGTAAGTAATTATTAAAAATCAAAAAATTTTGGTGTGCGTTCAGATCCGAATTTGAGTAGTTTACAAGTTTGAATTTCTTATGAGTATTTGTGTATGTTATTGGTCCATGGCCTTCTGGGATTAGCTTCTATGCTTATGAGAGACCATGGTAAATTTTTGGTGTGAGTTGTTGAGCTTTATTTGTCATGATTTCATGTGGTGAATGTACCCAAAAATTCTGCGTTTTCTGATTTTTAAAGTGCAAGGGATTTAGTGAGTGCTAGGTTATGGTGGTGGTTAGTATGGTGTCTAAGAGATCCATGGTGGGTCATATGAGTCTTATAAATCCATCATATGTGTATTACATGGGTTGTAGCTTTTAGCTTGACCTTGTGTAATGTGGATTATTTTTGTGTGCTATAGATTGTGAATTGTTTTTGTGGAACCTGCGGAGTTTAAGGTGAGTTCATAGTCCCATATTTTTACTTTGTTTTAAACTTGGGATGGGAATGATGCTTGTCTTAAATGATTTGGTTTATTGTGATTATGTGTGTGGTATTAAAGAGCTTGGACTTTTAATGTTATTGTATGCATGCTATGTGTGATTATTTGCTTGTGTGGATGTTTATGGGATCCAATTAGGAGGATGTTTATCCTGTTACTCGCGTATGCGACCTAATTGATGTGTAATGTGTATATGGGATCTAATTAGGAGGATGCTTATCCTGTTGCTCGCGCATGCGACCTAATTGATGTTTGATATGGTTGATGAGATCCAATTAGGAGGATGTTTATCCTGTTGCTCGCGCATGCGACCTAATTGATGATTATGGGGTCGGAGGACACGAGCCATCCAAATGGTTGACTTATGAGTGTTGTTGCCTTTGTGTGTGGATATTGACTTGCAAATGCATGTAGCTATATGATAACTTTAACTATTTGTCCAGCTATATTTTGTAATCACAGTAAATTCGGTTGCCTTGTGTGTTGAGTCTTAAACCTATGAATCTCACCAACATTATGTTGACGTTTTAAGCATCATTTTCAGGTGAGCTTTCTAAGGATAAGATAGCAGGATGTGGATAGACGAGACCTTAGTTGCATTGGAAGTGGTTTATCATCTATGTTTGGATTTATGTTTTGTTTTGGATTTTATTTTGTTTATTTTTGGGTATTGTTACAACACTCTGTGTTGGTACACTGCGTGTTGGTACACTGCTCTATTTATGTGCATGTAGTTGTTCCGTATGTTGACACCAGGTGTTGTGATGATATCCATGAAGTTACACCCGCGCATTTCCGCCGTGGCGGGGTGTGACACCTAGCTCCTCGAACATTTACAACATGACCTCTGAATTATGACGGCCCGAACGGTAGTAAGAGATATACAAACTATACATGTTTCATAAACCACTTTTATTCAAAGACTTACGCTATATACTAAGTACTACATCATGAACATTATGCAAGACATATATAGGTAATTCTTCGTATTCTTAGACATTACTCCAAACCTAAGACATATCATCATATTCTAGGTTGCGCGTAGAGACTTCCCGGCTTATCCGTTGATTCCATTATACATTGTGATATCGTTAGTTCAAGGTGAGTCATAGCCCCTACTCTTTTCATACTTGTTTTAAACTCTTTTGGGGAGATACATGCTTAAACTACTTGCTTTCTCTTTTACTAAAGACAAATTTTACTCATATGCTACGCTATACTTTTATACTCTTAAACATGATGTGTAGTCTTATTACGATATGTGCCTTAATGTGTGAAAACTATTCTATACGCTTTATTCTTTAACCACTGTTTAACTCCTGGATGGAGCCGATGGAGAGGTATTGATCGTACTATCGGGCTAACGCCCCCACCCTTGGTCACCGATTCCTGGCCTTGGGTGAATATAATCCAGCTTTGAAGTATTTGTGCTTATTCTTGTCATGAGGTTCAGTAGGCTGTTATACTTTACATTAAGCGTGCATATATCGTATACACATATATTGAAATCATGCTATACTTTAGCAGTGGGTTGTGAACACACAGGTTGCAAGTGTTGTTATGGGCGGGACTTGCAACTGAGTGAATTCACGATGCCTTTGTTGTGCGAATATTCTTTAAAGGCTTTTCAACTGTTTTAAGACAAACTCTATGAACAAACCAACCATTGTGTTGACACTTTAGCATGTTTATCTCAGGTTAGTAAGGCGATAGCTAGTGCGTGGAACTTAGAGTCAAGCTGCATATTCTGAAGACTTACGCTTTTATCATTTACCAGTCAAAACATTTTGTATACATTTATGTATCATACTTTTGAATCTCATGTTTGTAACTTTGAATTCATTAATCGAATGGTAACTTTTCAAAACGTCTCATTTAGAGGTCGTTTTCTATAACTTGTACTTTGTATTATGAAGTAGCACCCCAGTGACACAGTCTTCCGCTGCGGTATTTTGGGGGTGTTACAATTATCATAGTTAGTTTTATTAATTGTCAATGAATGATTTATTATTGTTTATGATTTAATTTTTGGAATTGTATGTAAATGTTTTTTTAACGTCTTTTTGTTTCCCCCATCATGATTGCGATGGATCAAAAAAATAGAAGGATGCATCAGAATAATATGTATCTGATTCAATTAAATTTTCGTGATCAAATTTTCAATGCTATCTTTAGATAGATAATTATTCATTTCTTTATTTGAAAAAAATACACAATCCTCACTTACGTGTCATCATCCATATAACTTTCTAAACAATACTTTTTAAAAAACTAAATCAAGTTTAGAAATCCGAAAAAACTGTATCAGAATCGTATATTTTAAATGATAATTTTTAAACAGAATAAACCACTTTTTGGATACCGTATAGAAAACACAACTTTGGAGTGAACTGACAACCATCAAAGCACACGGCTCAATACTGATTACTGAATATAGGTGTGAATCATTTATACTCATAACATTTGAAAAAAATTACCTTAAATTTATTTTACTTCTGAAATTATAACAAAAACAATCCACGTGTAAGCATCAATATTTAAAGATCATATAGCCACTCCCAATCCTAACCAACACACATAAACAAACCAAACCAAAAAAATGGCTAACATGACTCAACAAATTATCCTTGAAATACGTCGAACAACATATGGGCATCTTCAGACTACTCGAGTTTACACATTAATGTGTCAAGAAATCATGAACGATATCAACAAGAGAAATGCAATCATTGCTCAACTACGTAGCCAACCATTCAGTGCAAACCGCGACTCTAGTATTGGCTACTTTTTGATGCTTCAAGAACGTGGAATGCATCAAGTTTTGCAAATCATGCAAATGTTGCGTCAAGTTCATTTCTACATCCATGAGGACTTTGTTTTCCAAGACATAATAGTATTTAGATAAACGGATATAATGTAAATGAAAATAACTATCTGATATGTACCTTTTTATGATTTATTTCTTGGATGATAAACATGCATGCTTTTCAGATTTATGTCCTCATTACTTTACACAATCAATTAGATAATTATGACGGTAACAACACAAACACATTAGAACCAAAGAAACAAACTTATTTTTTTTTATATTAATACATACACTAAAAAAATATGCACATATTTTTACATCAGAAACCAATGGATCAATAGAATCACCACCCTCTTTATTCATCTTCTTCTTCTTTTTCTCCGTTCAAGTTCGTCTAGATCCGAAAAAACTTGCTCTCTCATTTCACGGATACTCTTATTAAACGAAAATTTTCTTAAAGCTTTCTAGCAAACCCCAAGAACTTCATTCAAATTTTTGAATGATTTTTCGCGATCCATCAGAGATTTAATTTTCTGCGCAAAATGTGCAAGATAGTTAATTATTAGTTAGAAATATGAATGATAGCGAATAATGCATCTTCTACAAAAATATGAATAATAGTGAATAATGCATCTTCCACAAAATTATAATACCTTTACTTCATTTATTTCAGCCATTTCTTCATAAAAATCGCCTGGTTCTTCAAAAGTGGAACCACACTTGTCATTGTTATAAGCCTCACTACTCTCATAACCAAAATCAGAGTCATCGTCACTGCTGATAATGATGATATTTTCTGCCATTGACGTGTGTATGAAAAAAAGTTATGGATTTCTGATAAATAAGTAAATGTAAAAAATTGATAGCGTACGCATTTATAGAGTGAGAATGGTCAAATGTCAAACAACACGACCATTAATATTCCTACGTCTTGAAAATATAAAAAGCAAAAAAAATACGCGCAATTTATATTTGGAAACACGATTATCATTTTTATAAAATATTATTGCCTATTAATATCCAAATATTTATAATGAAAATCGTAATGCTCAATATGATTATCAATGATACACAGCTAAGAATGTCATAGCGACAAATATATTAAAATATTAGAATATTGAGCATATGATATACATTTTTTTTTTGTCGTTGTCTATATCCAAACATTTAACTATACCACTTAAGTATTATAGATAAAGTCATTGTTATTTCTCTTTATTACTAACCATAACATTTATTTTTCAGAAAACACATATATACAAATAATCAAATTAAAAACAACCAGAGCAGTTTCATTGTGAATCAAATACATATAATTTAAGATACGACATTATTTAAACTGAAATCATACACATAGAATAAAATCAAAATGTAGAAAACCAACATTAAATTCATACAATTCATACCTTCACTGAACAAATACAAACATTCACACGCAAATAACAAAGTCAAATAATAATATAGGAAACAATATATTTTTTTTTTATTCCATTGCGACATTCTTAACCCAAAAACAATACAAATATAAAAATCATCCATATGCAAATGAAACACCAATTTTATAATACGTAGTCATACTAAAATTATAATGTAACGTAAGAAGAATATGTGATTCTGATATGTGACCAGAACATAACTTTAAAAAATAAATAAATCCATAATATTGCTAATAAGTTTACAAACATCCTGCCCAAACAAAGATAAAGTAGCCGAACCGCTATTATCTTGAACACGTATTTGAACCTTGATCCTATAAAAACATGTATCCTCCATTATTGTTAAGCAAGACAATTCAGATAAAAACATATATATATATATATATATATATATATATATCAACCATTCAATACTCCTATCATCGATCAACTCATCCATGTTTAAATTATCAGTTAGAAAAAAATCACCAAGTAATACAATAAACACAGATGAGTTGCCAGAGGATAGTTCCACAATGTTGTTACAAAAAGAATCGAACATTCACTTGAAGTCAGATGTATCAACGCTCCTACTTTCGACCAACCTGTCCATATTTAATTGTATTGTTTTATACCTCGGATAAAGTTTCGTCTGGATGCCACAAGCTTCACAATAATTTCTTCCATTTTCAGTATTCGAAAATGTCTTGACGATGCTTTTACAAACAGTACACGTCATGTAATACCACCCTTGATCAGATACAACTTTCAAAGTTGTTCCTATAACAACACACCCGCTCGGCTAGAATCAAAACAAAAGTAGCAAAACAAATAAAAAAATATTAATAAATAATATTACTACATGGATAAGTTAGTAAAAAAAATTTAACAGACAACTAAACACAAAATAAAATCACCTCTTCAATGTCATAGACATCCTCGATACTTTTGAATGGAAACTGCAAATAAAACTGTACTGATTGTCTTACAACGGACTCTATAGATAGGACTACCTTTGTATCTCCACTCTTAGCAACATCGGAACTTAGCAATATATTCAAGTAATAAAAAACCCTCAACACATTTGTTTTATCAAACTTATAAAACCATACGAATTACCACGTTAACGCACAAACGTACTTTTCTTTGAATTCTTTGATATGTGGGTTTGATTCATCATTTATCAACACTTTCGTGCCGGCAAAACAATTTGAGACTTGCGTCGTAGCTGCATGTGATAAAAAAATTATAATATCTTTTCTTAAATCTCGCGTAACAAAATTGAAAATCAAAATACCTACCATCCCACATGCTTTTCTTTGCCATAACTATAAGTATTATTATAGGATCTTTTGATGTTGCATGTGCTTTGATATACTCATGAAGAATAACAGCCAGTTCATTCCAAGTGTACATGGAACTCTCACACCACTGGAGAAAAAGATATAACATTATTAACAAAACCTTGGTCATTCTAAAGTATTTGTTTTATGACATTATAAATAATTTGAAATATGATAAATACTATAAATCACCTAAGATCTTGTAGCTTGAACTCTTAAAATTGTTTAGGTTTGTCTTCTGGATCAATAATAGTGATGTTTTTGTTCTCGACCAATTGTCCAATAACATCTGAAAAGAATAAATCATAACATATACTCAATGAGAAACACAAACAGTTATTCAATTGCTTTATAAGAAACACATGTTTCTGCTGCAGAATCCAAAAATAATCAAAACTATATAAGAAACATATATGATATTATATAAGAAACACGTGTACAACTATATAAGAAATATATATAACGGTAAAGCGTAACACAAAAGATAACTAAAAATAAAAAACATACCAAAAGAAGATTTAGGGTCATTCATGTGACCTAAAAAACTTTTAAAGGGAAGTAGATTCAAAGTCTCTTGTATATCAGCAAAATCAGAACATCTTTTATTTTAATAGAGTGGATTTTGCATGGATGAGAAGTCAATTTAAGCATGTCTGTATTACTTTTGACAATAAAGTTTGATATAAAATGACAATCATCTTGGCAAATGAGAAATTAGAAATCAGAAACCACTAAATTACCAATGGTCGCATGGATCTTCGTACCATGTCTCACAAACCATATAATCAACAATAAATATTTACAACATGCATATAGATCTGAAAAGAAATATTTGGTTATAAACAAATTATTATACCTCTTCATCCATCAGAATCATATCAATACCAGTAACTTTGGACTGATTAGTGACACTGTAGTACTGATTCTATATAGAAACTACTTTTACCTTAATATTAATCTTACCATTCGTGTCGTCAATATCCGAAAGGGAGGTGATCAACATAATTTTGCCTGCGCTAAGAAAACAAAAGCAAAAGAATTAAAAAACCAATGAATAATGAGCACCAACATTTGGCGAGTATATATAGGCTCAGGATTAGGGTTTCGCAACCGTGATCCAGAAGATAACGCATAATTCAAAAATAGAAAAGATATCGGAGAGGATAACAATCATTTTTAAAACTTTGTAGAAGGTGCATCTCGTACTCCCAAAGACCCCGGGACACTAAAGTTTCAGAAAACGCACCTGGTTCCAAAAGGTTTTTTTATTCGCGTTTTCGACACGTCTATGTTTGGGGAAGCCCCTCAAAAAACACTTTTGGCGCTCCGACATTCTCTCGATTGCAAAACTAATTAACCAATGAGAAGCCTCGATTTCAAAATGGAGCCCTCCCATTGGTTAATCGAATCCCTCAATTTGGCCAAAAGTGAGTTCTCATATTATATAAAAGATGTTCCTTGCATTGTAATAGGTAGCTTATAATTCTTTATTACTATCCGTTTAATCCAAAAACAGTAAAAAAAAATGGTATTTTGATCAAAACAACTTGTAAGTCGAAAATAAATGTTATAAAGATCACATTCTCTCTATATATATTATGGGGTGGGGAATATTCCCCAATATTCCTTGGCAGTTCAAATATTATTTCCGAAAAGGATTTCGCCATAAGCCCAGAAGCCTAATTTGTCAACATCTCCAGCCCCAAATTTAAAACCACCATAACAAACCGGCCACTTGAAAATAATGTCATCATTCTGGATAATTGAAAATTGTGTCATACCATATCAGTTATCCCAACAAAAAAATTATCACTAAAAAAATGTCATATAGTGACACAAAAAAGTAACATTCAAAAACCACAAAGTATGTCATATAGTCACAAAAAAAAGTAACATTAAAAAACCATTAGCCAACAAGAAAAAAATAATAATAATTTGTACTCCCCACGTCCTAAAATATAAGTCTACTTCGCCATTTTTGAAAGACCCAAAATTAATGTCCTATCAAAATGCTTCTAACTAGATGACAACAAAACTAATTAGTCAATATTGTAACTAGTTATAAGTCCCGTGCACGCACGGGGTTTTCACGTAAATCAAATTTATTTTAAAATTTTGGTTTACTATATGAACATGTAAGAATTTACCCGTGAAAATTGTGATATAAGTACAACTAATAAATATGCATGAGTTTATCATTATATATTAATATCTATTAATATTTTGTACAAAATTTTATTGAATGAAAGATTTAACTTTTTTTAACTAACATATATGTTGAGGTTGTAGTTGAGGTTGTTGTTGCTGTTTAACTTTAATTATTGATACCATGTTGTACAAAATATGCGATTTTAGTAGCAGCTAATGAGCGTCGATGAAGTTAAAATATACTCCGTAAAGTTTTTTAAAAATATTTTTCCGGATATCCGTATATAAACTTTAAATAATAATTATATGAGTTGTTTTTATAAGTACAATCGCGCATATTTGATATCATGTTGTACAAAATATGCGAGTTAAGTAGCACGAGCGCTGTCATTGTTATAAGTTAAAATATACCCGTATATAAACTTTTATTTAGCTGACATAGATGTTGAAGTTGATTTTGTTGTTTGACTTGGTATCATGTTGTACAAAATGTGCGAGTTTAGTAGCAAATAATGAGCTGATGAAGTTAAAATATACTCCGTAAAGTTTTTCAAAAATGTTTTCAGCATATCCATATATAAACTTTAAATAATAATTACATGAGTTGTTGTTATAAGTACAATCGCGTATATTTATCTTCATATCACAGTAATTCGTGATTAAATTTGATATTTATATTACCGTTAATAATAATTTAGCCATATTTAATATTCAAATCCGTGTACGCCTAGATTAAACTTTTAAATAAGATAAAATAAGTCATTATTTAACATACATAGTAAAAGAATATTTTAATAGATGAAAGTTTAAAACTAATATTTATTTTAAAAATATTTAATGTATATTAAAACTAATTCGTATATTTATAAAATTTTGTAAGTTTAATGGATGGAAGTCTCAAGCTAATACTAATACTTATGTAATTGATAATAGTAATACTTATGTAATTGTAAACAAAGTTCATATTATAAAGTATAGGGGGTATAAAGTGTAAGGGGTTATTTGTTTATTATCTAAAATTATCAAAAAATATGGAGATTTATAATTTTACACTTAACTCCATATAATATACTAGCTTCAAGACCCGCCCGATGGGCGGGCTAGCTCTATGAAACCATTTTAATAAACATTATAAGAGTATATATAATGTTGATTATCTCATAAAAAATATGTAATGAGTGAAAGAATGTACAAAAACAAAAACTAAAATAAATAATTAACAAAACATAGACGAACAAAATGTTGTCACCCTCCGAATTGCATCTTCAAGCACTGCTTAGTGTGCTGCAATACTCACTCGAACCCAATTCTTCAAGCAAACAGCATCCCCTAGGACAATATATATATTATCATATGAGCAAAAGTAGTACTAAGAAGATCATTTAAAGAAACTTATGAAAAATGACCATGGATTCCTCTTTCACCAACTTCATACAGAAATATGTATCATCAACCACATTATTAAAAGCCGACAGGTTTTAACTTCACTTGTGAAAGCAAATTTACATAAACTTAAAGAAGTCTAATCTATATCCAAAGAAGTCTAATCTATTTTAAAAATACATATATGCTAATACTTATATCACGAACATAAAAAAAATAAGCAAATCCTAAACACCAAAGTAAGTTTTAAGTTCAAATTTTGGCTTTAAATACATTAAATTTTACCTGCATAGATGAACTTGCATACACCCCGTGTATATTTATACATAAATAGCTCCAAATAACAACACCATCATTTTACTTGTGTAGATGAACATGAATACACCACATGAATATTTACCAATGGCAACCCAGCCCCTGAACACACACCATGAAAACATTCTCTGAACACGTCCCATGAACACACAAACTGAACCAACACATTTAACCCAATAACTAAATTCAAACAATAATAATTGATTAAGCGGTTTGCAAATGTATCAATTTCTGTGACCTTTCATTCGGGCTTAGCTAATTAACCTGATATTATGCCGCCTAACAGATTTGCTATCATCTTAATATATAAATAGATTTAAAAAGAAAAAGATGATTATGAAATAACCTTTATATCAGCAAATAAAATAAGCCTCAAACATTAATCAAGCAATGTGCTGCACCTGTTAGTGGCACCGATTATGATCCGTGTGTTGATCAGCTCCATCTAGCTCTATCAATAGCCGCAGATAGCAAGAACTTTCACTTATAGTTATAGGGTAAAATATCTACTTTATATCTAAATAACGAAGTAAGCCTATAATATTAAACATTAGTAATGCGTATTATTGTATAATGAAGCATCGGAAGCATATCCAACATATTGCTATCAATATATGACGTGTACATAATTATAAACCATTGACTTGCACTCTAAGAACTTAAGGCGCATGGCTTAACTCTACAATTAGATTTATTGGCTGTTGTAATTTATCGAAACTAATTACCTAGGCCAGTAATGTTACGCGAACTTCACAAATAAGTAGGTAAAAATTGTATGATACTATGGCCCAACTGAATTGAAACAAACATGGATGGAAACAAAAAACTTACATACTGATTCTTCGTTTCTTGATGACGAAAATTTTTTTCTAACCTCCATCTCTTTGTCTATCTGCTCCTGCATAGAACCATATATCATTTAGTCATATAGTATTTCAAATAAGCTCATAAGCTAATTATCTAAACATCCCTCAAACATTAAGCCTAATGTGTTTAACTCTAAACAACTTATAAGGAAGAGTGAACTAATAGTAATATTTATCATGCCGGTTTTGATGATGTGCGAATGTTGAATATATGAAGTCCCATTATGACGATACATTGTAGGGGATACAATCCTGATCATAATGAAAAACAATTTTCACCATCAGGAAACGAATAAAAGAATATGTCAATGAGGCATACTCTAAAAACAAATGGAGATATGATAAGAATAGGTTTCATTCTTACATGTTCTGATGCAATTAGAGGAAAGGGCGTCAACAATTCAACACACTAAAACAGTATATGGTTTTGCAAAAGTATTCAGACCCCCCCCCCCTTTTTGGTTCTCCCAACGATAAGAAGAAAGAGAAGTCAGGCACAATGAGCTTACCAAAACACCCACTTTTACTCTATCCAAAAACCTGATCATATTAAAAAAAATCAACTTGATATTCAAGGAAAATGGTGCCTCATTCTAACTTCCAATAAAATTTAATCTCATGGTCCAAAAGCTTAGTGGATAACTCATGGTCCAACAACTAATCAAACTGAAACAACTGAAAAACGTAAAATATGGTTTCACCCATTGGGGACACTGCAAACCTTTGAATCAATTGTGTGATTGGATCCAGAACCATGCCCTGAAGACATACTTAACCCGGCTTCTAATGCAGCTCGCGGGTCCGTTTCAACTTGTAGCTGGTCATGAAGTCTTGAAACCTATGATGAAAAAAAATTCTTTTTTGGATACTATGTCCCATTTGAATTGAAAAAAAAAATGGATAGAAACAAAAACTTACATACTGATTCTTCGTTTCTTGATGAAGAAAAAAATTTTCTAATCCCCATCTCTTTGTCTATCTGCTCCTGCATAGAACCACGTATCATTTAGTCATATAGTATTTCAAATAAGCTCATAAGCTAATTATCCAAACATCCCTCAAACATTAAGCCTAATGTGTTTAACTCTAAAACAACTTATAAGGAAGAGAGAACTAATAGTAATATTTATCATGCCAGTTTTGATGATGTGTGAATTTTGAATATATGAAGCCGCATTATGATGATACATTGTAGGGATACAATCCTGATCATAATGAAAAACAATTTTCGCAATCAGGAAATGAATAAAAGAATATGTCAATGAGGCATTACTCTGAGAACAAATGGTGATATGATAAGAATAGGTTTCATTCTTACATGTTCTGATGCAATTAGAGGAAAGGGCGTCAACAGTTCAACACACTAAAACAGTATATGGTTTTGCAAAAGTACTCAGCTCCCCCCCCCCCTTTTTGGTTCTCCCAACGATAAGAAGAAAGAGAAGTCAGGCACAATGAGCTTACCCAAACACCCACTTTTACTATATCCATAAACCTGATCATATTAAAAAAATAAACTTGATATTCAAGGAAAATGATACCTCATTCTAACTTCTAATAAAATTTAATCTCATGGTCCAAAAGCTCAGTGGATAACTCATGGTCCAATAACTAATCAAACTGAAACAACTAAAAAATGCAAAATATGGTTTCACCCATTGAGGACATTGCAAACGTTTGAATCAATTGTGTGATTGGATCCAAAACTATGCCCTGAAGACATACTTAACCCGGCTTCTAATGCAGCTCGCGAGTCCTTTTCAACTTGTAGCTGGTCATGAAGTCTTGAAACCTATGATGAACAAATTCTTTTTTGGATACTACAAAGGAGATGTTTGGATTAGCTTATGTTAATTGAGTGAATTAACAATAGCTCGTAAAATATACTCTTCCAAACAACCTCTTAACTTATATTAATAACAAAAAAAAATAGTGCATCGAGGAAAAAATCAAGGTTATCTACAAAGATTAGCATTACGTAGGGGAAATGGTACCTATCTGTTCCCACATCAATTGAGAGTTTTCTGAGACCACAACGCTGTCCAGCGGCTATGCTTGTACTGCACACGAGCAACACTGTTCACTTTCTCAATGTCTCCTTTGGCCTGTCAGAAAAACACAAACGAATTATAACTTTTCCGAGTTATTAAAGGGATTCTTTAACGTGGAAAGACAAAAGGAATTCCTTGGTTCAGAATGACAACCTGTTGCATAAAACGGGCCTACTTTCTTCGAAGCAATGCATCTTATTTTATGCGGCTTATTTTTTATAACTCTGATGAGGCGAAAAATGAACCGTTTTTAGGGGGTCATTTAAGCCCGGAATTGAATTTATTTGATCAAATATTGCCCTAAATCGTTCCTTTTGTGATTTTAGGTACTTTGAGAGTGAATTCTGGAAAGGGAAGCATTTTGGACGTTTTTGGAGCATAAAAGTGAAGAAAACGGCAAAGACTTAATTTTTCATGCTGGGAACAGTACCTGACGGCGTCAAGAAGGAAAATATGATGGCGTCAATAGCAAAATCCATGATGACCCAGAGAAAACCTGAAGGCGTCAGAAGAAGGGCGTCAAGAGTTATTTAGGTGACGGCCTGAAGAAGGATTACACGTGACGGCGTCAAACCCAGATCTAGGCAGTCCGAGAACTTTATTGGCGGCGAGATGACGGCGTCAGAAATTTACTCTTGACGCCGTTACCTCACAAAATCTATATATACTTTTCTATTTTTCATTCATTAAAGAGGAACTTGTGTGGAGAATACTAGGGCCGAACCTAATAAACCCTAGGTCGTTTGTAACAGTATTTTCAAGGGTTTTCACCCCTTGAAACCTTTCATGTTCAATTAAGATAAGTCTTCTTTCAATTCATTCAATATGTCTATGTGTTGTTTGAATATATCTTATGCTTGTCTTGATTATAACATGCTAGGCTAGATCTTTCATGTGTTTGCTTAGATGTAATGAAACCTAGATGTTGATTATAGGTTGATTGCTTGTTTATAGTTGTAATGGATGAATGATTTCAATGTTAGGCTTAAGAAAACTGGCAGATCTCCATTGTGTAACTTGCTTGAACGTCTTAAGAAACATGAACCGATGTGTACTAGGTTTTTATGATTGTATTTAATGCATGAGCGAATTCTAGTGATCCCATGTTAGGAGCTTCTTAGCCGGCTCGACATAGGAGTGAAGTAGGAGCTTATAGGATTGGGGAAGTAAGTACGCCACCCCATGAATGGTATTAAGGAATACAATCCATCATCCACGCAACTGTAACAAGTAATTAACCTGTAAAAGATATCTAGGGAGTAGTGAAATCTAAGTAAACACAATTCTCCCATATATTACTCACACCACTATCTTAATTTAGTTTGTTTTCATTTTTGTTATTTTATTTTGATTGCATCTTAGTCATTGGGTTAGTTGATTAGCAACTAATTTCGCCTACTCTTCCAATACTCGAGATTTTTATTTGCTTTTCTAAAATATAAAAAATACAAAAAGAATCATCCCTCACCTCTAAACCTAGTTCTTAGGCTTTCTAATCCTAGCGACACTATTCCTAAGTTGAACGATCAATCCCCCGGTACTTGTCACTATACTATACTACAACGATCAGGTACACTGCCTGGTGGGGGTTGTAAGCTTCTCGAGATCCCTCGAGAAGTAAAGCCTGGTGCAATTCCCACGCATCAAATTTTTGGCGCCGCAGCCCGGGGAATAGTTATTGTCTAGGTTAGGATTTCTTTTTATTAGGTCTACTTGCTAGATTCCTTTTTAGTAAGATTTTATTTTTATTTTTAGGTTCTCTTTAGTCTATCTTATTTCTTCGTGTTTTTGTTCGTAATCTTTACCATCCGACATCATGGAAGGTGGTAACATCTTTGAACCCATCAACCCACCACAACAAGACCACCCACAAAACCCACCACTAGCTAACCAACCTCTTAGGCCCCTAACCCTAGGAGAGTACTCCCGACCTAGCCACCAAGGCTATCGAAACACCATTGAGCTCACCCAAGGAGCCAATGTGTCTCCCTTGCGATCCGACACCATCCGGTTGGTGCAAAGCGGATGTGCATTCCATGGACTTTGTTCCGAAGATCCAAATCAACATCTCAAGGACTTCCTTAAAATTGTAGATTCCATAGACCTAGATGTTGCAACTAGAGAGACAACCCGATTACGCCTATTCCAATTCTCTCTGCGTGATCAAGCTAGTCAATGGCTTGAACGTTTACCCGCGGGATCCATCACCTCATGGGATGATCTCACGACTCGTTTCCTTGCTCAATTTTTCCCACCGTGGAGAACTACCAAGCTTAGAAATGATATCTTGATGTTCCAACAACGTCAAGGTGAAACTCTATATGAAGCATGGACTCGTTTCAAGGACTTACTCCAAAACCCCCTCATCATGGCATAGATCTTTGGCTCCAAGTCCAAATCTTCTATGACCATATCGATCTCTCCACAAGGCGAACCATTGACCAATCGGCCAGTGGCAAGCTACGTGATCTAAGTGCGGAAGAATCATGGGAACTCATAGAAGATCTTGCTCTCTATGACAACGAATGTTGGAATGATCCCCGTGATTTGAACAAAACGGTCAAGGCAATATCTTTGCTTTCGAACAATTCTAGCACTCCCGATCGTAGGATCATGGAACTTGAGGACCAAGTCAAGTTTCTCATGAAATCTTACGAAGCTCCTAAGCCTTCAAGCCAAGTGAACAAAATCACTTCTTCATGCGAATTATGTAGTGGTCCCCATGACACTCATGATTGTGTGGAACTCCCCGGAACAGCTTTTGTGGACTACGCATCCTCGCGTACCGACGAAGCGGGAGATAAGTGGTACACTTTCAAACCCGAGCCAAACCTTTATGGTGATTCCTACAACCCCGCTTGGAAAAATCACCCAAACCTTAGGTGGAAACAAAACCAAACCAATTCTTCCAATCCGCCTAATCGTTACCAACCAAACGGTCCACCCTCCAACCGTACTTTCAACAACAATCCTTATAACAACTATGGTAGTACCAACAATCTTGAAGGATTGATGTCCAAGTTTATGGCATCTCAAGAAGCTCGCATATCTAAGTTTGAAGCGGATTTCAAACAAAAGCAAAGCGAGATGACCACCAAAATTGACACATTGTTGAAAGTTCTCAATGACCGAGAAATGGGAGCACTCCCAAGCGACATGGTCAAGAACCCGAAACTAAACGTTAATTCCATATCATTAGTTTTGTCACCCACTTCTTGTCCGCAATACTACTCGGTTAAATCAACGAGCACGTGTTTCAAACAAAACCAAATTCTTCAAAAGGACCAATTAAATAAAACACCCGATATAAAACCGGTCAAAAGCATAGTTGAAACACCTCCTACGCAAG
The DNA here is from genome assembly GCA_030686995.1 of Artemisia argyi. Lineage (NCBI taxonomy): Eukaryota > Viridiplantae > Streptophyta > Magnoliopsida > Asterales > Asteraceae > Artemisia > Artemisia argyi. The sequence goes on from CM060679.1 coordinate 83,605,496, forward strand.
ACCTTGACGATGAATTCAAGGAGCTTCACCTTGAACGTCCCGTCATTGATGTCTTAGCCCGTGCTCCCTACTATAGTGCCCTCCTAGAAAAATATGAGAAATTTAAACTAGGTAAAAATGGGACCGCCTTCGTTCAAAACAAGTTGCCTAAAAAGCTTGATGATCCGGGTATATTTGTTTTGCCTTGTAAGATAGGAAGATCCGAAGCTTTCGACACACTAGCCGATTTAGGGTCAAGCCTCAACTTAATTCCCTTATCCCTTTTCACCACTCTCAAGCTAGGAAAGTTAGAGGAGACGGATGTATTAATTGGTCTAGCGGATGGGAGTATTGCCCACCCGGTTGGGATGATTAAGGATGTAGTTGTTCACGTAGGGAAGTTAACTATCTTAGCGGATTTTCACATCCTAGACATGGTTAGTGACACTACACGCCCATTGTTAGTAGGAAGAGGATTTTTAGCTACCGCCAGCGCCATGATAGATTGTAAGGAGTCTAAGATAGCGGTAGGTGAGGGCGATACTTGGTCGGTGTATGATGTCATGAAACATAGCTATGATTGTGAGGATGAACCGACACCACATTGGGTAGAGATGAATAGGAGACCATCTAGATATGGACCTTGGATAGAAAGAAACTTTATAGGACCTCAACGCCCATTCTATCTAGAAAAAGATTTCATCGATAAGACACATTCGGTGGAACAACTCATAGCTAGAGATGAAGAGCTAGACCCTTTTGAGGACCCCCTAATCTTTAGGAAAATGATTGAGTTCTTAAGCGTAATGCCTATTAATATAGAGATGAACAAGTGGAAAAGAGAGGGGGATAATTGTAAATGGAGGTGCGACAAGCCACCTAAGGAAGGTGACGGATCATGGCATATGAAGATGATTTTGTATGATCCGGATGGAGAAAAGTTTGAAAGGTCATACCGTACTAAGAAAACCGATAGGAAGTTGAAACCTAAGCTTGATCCCAAAGATGTCCTCAATGAGGAACTCACCCATGTCACGTAGTAACCCATGACCTTGAGTCTAGCTACAAGACTCGTAAATAAAGAAAAGCGCTTCTTGGGAGGCAACCCATGTTTTGTGTGATTTTTATTTTGTTTGATTGTTATTTGCTTCCGTATGCATGTTTTATTTTTATTGTTGGTAGATCATGTTTCAAAACTAAAATGGTGAAAATACTTTACATTGTTGTTTGGCTTAGTCTTAACTTCATCCAAATGTATTTCGCAAAAGATAAGTGTAAAGGGAAAAACCAAATATGTTTTTAAGAAACAAACTCGATCATGATTCTCCACAATATTAAGTGAACATGTATATTCGTATTTGTTAGAGTCAAATGCTTGTATCGAGTCATAATGATGTTTTGCAGGATTTTCCAGGAAGTAGGACGAAGTTTTTCCAGAAATTTTCCGGAAACATAACATAAGAATTTCTGCAGGTCACTTCTGACGGCGTCAGGAAGAAATTCCTGACGGCGACACGTGTAAAATTCTGGAAATTTTACCAGTTTTGTTTTTCTAACGGAGTCTTAAATTTTTTGTTGAATCTTTAGTTTTATAATCTCCAAGAAATCTGCAAACATCAGTCCACAAGCATTATATCTTATTTTGTTTTCTAGGATTTGTTAGCATATATAGATTGCCGCCGATTTTACGCGAGGTTGCCTTGTTTGTTTTCTCAGGTTTAACAGGTTATATATGACAAGAAGATGATTTATATTCTGGAAGGGAAGCTTTGATTGTTCATTTTCTTGGAGGAAGATCTAACCTGGTTACCATATTATCCATACCGAGCGAATCAGGGGAGTATTTGATTTCATTCTTTTACCTGTTTTACTTTTACATTCTTTACTTGAACATTGGGGACAATGTTCATCCTAAGTGTAAGGGGAAGGTAAAATGATGATACCTTACAAATACATTTTCGCTTGAGTTTGTTTGTTTGAGGGTAGATGTGTAATAAAACTATGAGAAATACTTGTTAGTATAATTTTAGCGCCAAATTTAAAATTTTTTACAACATTTAGGAGTGAAACTTTAGCCTTAGTAAGCGTCTCATGGATAGGAGATTGTATGACTAGCACGAAACCGTACCATTCAGAAAAATTTTCCACCCAAATATGTGAGGTTCGCCTTTAGATTTGATAGGAAAAGCATTTACTATTAGTGCTTATGAGTGTACTGGTAGCATTTAGATTCTAGAACTTGCGTTAGTGATGCATCCCGAGACCGCTAGTGAGACTACATTCGTGTAGTAGGATTTACTACATGATAAGAGGCATTAGGATCACCCTTGTGTTAAACCCGTATCATAATTACTTGACCATTTAAGTCATATTACTTGGCTAGTTAAGTCAACTAATTTTTCCCACACCTTAGCGTTGTACTCATTTTTAGTACACGAAACCCCTAGTACACCCCTCCGAGCCTATCTTTTCGTTTCTAACTTTAAGCATCTTACTTAAAGGAAGAATTTGTTACACCCCACTTAAATGTACAACCAAATCGCCTTAGCCTTCCGTGTATGCACTCATCTTTAGTGCATTATTGTTATTTGTTTAAACCCTTAGTTAATTATCTAATTGATTAAATGGTTGCTAAGTCGAGTCATATCCTTGTACATATTGTTTTGGGACGATTGGGACTCATGGGTAAAGTACTTGTTTATGGAGTAATGGGGAAGAACATCATATTATTACCCCCATATGTACGTTAATCTTAAAAGTACTCCAAGTGTTTTGATTTTCTTGATTCGAGTCATTAGATTAGTTTATTGTAAAGTATGTAAAAATTCAAGTGTAAGGGGAATGTTCATTCCCTATGATGTATTATTTTGGATGGTAGGGTAAGAGTGTATGCAAAAAAAAAAAAAAAAAACAAAAAAACAAAAAAAAAAAAAATAAAAAAAAAAATAAAAAATAAAGAAATCGAAAAATCAAGAAAAAGAAAAAAATATATATAGAAAAAAAAAGAAAAAGAGAAAAACATACGGACTACCATCTCGTTTCATTCTATGTTTGTTTTATGTTTTTGTTATTTTTCATTTATTAGCTTAAGTCGAGTCTAGTCTTGGCTTAGCAACGCCATATTATACATGTAATTAACCAAGATTATTAACTCGCCACCAGTAAAGATTGCCTATATCCAACAAAACCGTGTATTTCATATCCCTATGCCTAACGTTACAACCCTTTAAAAAGACCTCTTTGATAGTTTATCCTAGGTTCTTACGCCATGTGGTGGAGGTTTGATCCTTTCCCAAGCCTATGGTAATCTATTTTGCTATGACAGGTAGTGAGAGATGTTTTCCATTTCCATATTGTGATATTACTTTATTACACCCGAGAGATGTGAGTATCTAAACACTATTTGTGAGGTGCTAGTGTATGACCTCCGTGCTTGTCTTTGATCTTTAGTGGAACGATTATTTGTTGTAATTACTTTTATATTAGTGTTAAATGACCCCTAACTTGTATTTTAATTAGAATAAAAGCGCATTTACTTGAGGACAAGCAAATCTCAAGTGTAAGGGTATATGATGAGGCGAAAAATGAACCGTTTTTAGGGGGTCATTTAAGCCCGGAATTGAATTTATTTGATCAAATATTGCCCTAAATTGTTCCTTTTGTGATTTTAGGTACTTTGGGAGTGAATTCTAGGAAAGGAAGCATTTTGGACGTTTTTGGAGCATAAAAGTGAAGAAAACGTCAAAGACTTAATTTTTCATGCTGGGAACAGTACCTGACGGCGTCAAGAAGGAAAATATGACGGCGTCAAGAGCAAAATCCATGACGACCCAGAGAAAACTTGAAGGCGTCAGAAGAAGGGCGTCAAGAGTTATTTTGGTGACGGCCTGAAGAAGGATTACACTTGACGGCGTCAAACCCAGATCTAGGCAGTCCAAGAACTTTATTGGTGGCGAGATGACGACGTCAGAAATTTACTCTTGACGCCATCACCTCACAAAATATATATATATATACTTTTCTATTTTTCATTCATTAAAGAGGAACTTGTGTGGAGAATACTAGGGCCGAACCTAATAAACCCTAGGTCGTTTGTAACAGTATTTTCAAGGGTTTTCACCTCTTGAAACCTTTCATGTTCAATTAAGATAAGTCTTCTTTCAATTCATTCAATATGTCTATGTGTTGTTTGAATATATCTTATGCTTGTCTTGATTATAACATGCTAGGCTAGATCTTTCATGTGTTTGCTTAGATGTAATGAAACCTAGATGTTGATTATAGGTTGATTGCTTGTTTATAGTTGTAATGGATGGATGATTTCAATGTTAGGCTTAAGAAAACTGGCAGATCTCCATTGTGTAACTTGCTTGAACGTCTTAAGAAACATGAACCAATGTGTACTAGGTTTTTATGATTGTATTTAATGCATGAGCGAATTCTAGTGATCCCATGTTAGGAGCTTCTTAGCCGGCTCGGCATAGGAGTGAAGTAGGAGCTTATAGGATTGGGGAAGTAAGTACGCCACCCCATGAATGGTATTAAGGAATACAATCCGTCATCCACGCAACTGTAACAAGTAATTAACCTGTAAAAGATATCTATGGAGTAGTGAAATCTAAGTAAACACAATTCTCCCATATATTACTCACACCACTATCTTAATTTAGTTTGTTTTCATTTTTGTTATTTTATTTTGATTGCATCTTAGTCATTGGGTTAGTTGATTAGCAACTAATTCCGCCTACACTTCCAATACCCGAGATTTTTATTTTCTTTTCTAAAATATAAAAAATACAAAAAGAATCATCCCTCACCTCTAGACCTAGTTCTTAGGCTTTCTATTCCTAGCGACACTATTCCTAAGTTGAACGATCAATCCCCCGGTACTTGTCACTATACTATACTACAACGATCAGGTACACTGCCTGGTGGGGGTTGTAAGCTTCTCGAGATCCCTCGAGAGGTAAAGCCTGGTGCAATTCCCACGCATCAAACTCTTAGATCACCTTAACTTGTTCAAACAAACACAAAATAATCAAAGTTTACATAATTTAGGTCGATCAAGATCCATTGTTACATTTACTATATTCAATGAATCACATGAACTTATAATGGCATATGCCTGTAAATTTCAGTAGGGGTGTCAAATGGGCGACATGGATGATGGGTAACTTTTAAATGGGTCGAAAAGTTTTGGGTTAAGCGTAACACCTTTTGCCCAAATTACTGATAAAATGCAATAACATATGGGGTAGCTACTGTGTTCGTACATCGATTAACTCACACCTATTGTTGATTCAAATGCCAATACCAATTAATTCAGTTGGAAGGCACTCATAACATGTTGATGGACTAAGTGCATATTACGCAGCCGCATGGGAGCTAAAAATCACGATACCTCTCTAAACTGATGAACCTAGCAAAAACCCGATGGTTAACTCTCTACTGATTTTCAAGACGACCGGCGTCCACTACCTCAACATCACATACAGTTTCATTGTTTCATATACCACATAAAAATAAAGTTGTCTGCCATTACAAATAAGTTATAAATGGAAAAATCTACTAACAATACAAACATCAATTTGTGTGATAATAGCATTGTATAAAACTTGGTAAGTGCTTTAGCCTCATTAGAACATGTTCCAACCTGAGTATTCATACCTTTTTTTTTACTTTTATACGGCCAGGGACTATTGTGATTCCACCAATTGTAAGTGTATATGGATCACTTTAATATGCTATCACAAAGCAGTCCCAAACACCCCAGTTAACAATAACACGAAATGCATTTTGGATTGTTGTTAACACTAAAATATGACACGGTTTCTGAATATTATTTGTGATAAAACAAATTATTATATGATAAACAAAATACTTACGTTAATGTAAACTTTTTGAAAGCTAAACGTTGTAGTTTAAGAAATTACCATATGAAATGCGCAAAAGTACTTGCAAGAACACCTGCATTTAAATTGAATTAGTCAAATACAAACAGTAAAAGAATAAAAATAAAAATTATGTAATCCATTACCTTCATGATGATTGTCAGATCTTGACTGGTAATCGCATCAATCAAATCAATCCATCAGCGATTCGATTATGTAGGTTTTGAGCTATGGTTTTGATTCATGATTCAGTAATAATATGATCTCCCGATTGTTTTAATTTTTGAATAATGAACAATAATAAATATAAATAAAATTACATATCACAAATTGAGGTGAAGAATTTATAACTCTGAAATTGAATTGGAGAAGAGAGATCAACCTATTTCAGAGAGGAAAATCATCCGTAATAGATTAAACATGGTATAGATTAGGTGAATCTGTTTTTAAATATATTTGTGTCCCTAATTTATCTCCCTTTTTTTCTCTGCATTTTGATTTAAGCGATTTTCAAAAACTTTCTATTAGTAGTGATGTTTTCAGGTGTCATTCTTTTAGAATTTTGAGAGAATTTTTGACTCTAAAAATAGCAATCACACTTGTTCTATATATAGGTTGAGATGTAAAATTCAACAACTAATGTTTTATTAATTACCTCATCTTTTTTTAAGTTTTTATTTTTATAAATTTGACACCTATATTTTTATTTGTTTTTTTCTTCAATCAAAATTTTTACCAAATTTATTAAAGTTTGACCAAAATAAATTTAATTTTGACTTTTTATTGGCCAATCAAATTGCTCGATTTCGCCTATATGTCAAAATCGAGCTTTCCTATTGGTCCAATTTTTTTCCCATAAAATTGTCTTGTAAAAAAAACTCTGAAATGATGTAATTTATTTATTATATGAAAAAATTAGGTTACTTTTACAATGGCACCAAACCAAGCAAAAAAAAGGCCCACAACGAATAATTTTAAACATTCAGTTGCATACGTAATTGCGTTTTTTAAGTACCACTAAAATATTCGCAATAGCAGGAAAAAAAATGGCAGCAACGCGCTGGGCGCCCAAACTCCTTGTTATTCCCTCTATATATTATGGGCGGTGGCCTCGAGCGAAGTTAAATAAAAAAACATTTTACCAGTAGATAAATAAAAGAATATTTTATCACCGAAGTTTTAATAAACTAAGAGGAGTGCTAGACTAACAAATAAAACTTTCATAAAAACATCCACAAAATGAGTTGTCATATTAGATTGATGTATTTGACTATGAATTATTAGCTTTAGCCCGAACCTTGACTGCATATTTGATCCATCGTTTTTTTGACCCGTTTGCCCGGATTATTAGAAAAAAGAAAACAAAGAAAAAAAAAAGAAAAAAAAAAGAAGGGGGAAACAAAGAATAAGGTGGCGTTTAGTTGGAAAACATTTTCTTTCATTTCATGTTTCTTGTTTTGTAGAAAAAGGGAGGGGAGTTTGATTTCCACAAAATAATGAAAAATTTAGGAAACGCATTTAGTCTGAGAAACACGTGTTTGTGTTTTCCATTTTGCAAAATTAGAAAACATGTTTAAGTGTTGTTGTTCTATATCTTAATTCACTATTCACCTTAGTAATATTATAAAAACATCTTCAAAACACATAAACAAATATTATAAACTAACCAACTAAATTATAAAATAACAAAAAAATCTAATACGAGAAAATAAAGAATTAAAAAAGTAAAATATAACATCAAATAACATTTTCGTCTGTTTTTTATGTTTTCGTCTGGTTTTTTACATTTTTGTCCGTTTTTGTCTTTTTTTTACGTTTTCGTCTGTTTTTTTAAGTTTTCGTCTGATTTTTTACGTTTTCGTCAGATTTTTACGATTTCATCGGTCTTTTTACATTTTCGTCAAATTTTTTACGTTTTCATCCATTTTTTTACGTTTTTGTCATTTTTCGTCTCTTTTTTTCTTTCCTTTTTTTTCTTTTTACGTTTCTTTAATTTTTTTACGTTTTCGTCAGTCTTTTTAGGTTTTCATCCGTTTTTTAAGTTTTTGTCCGATTATTTTATGTTTTTGTATGTTTCTTTACGTTTTCGGCTATTTTTTTACGTTTTTCGTCCCTTTTTTAATGTTTTCGTCCGTTTTTTTATGTTTTCGTCAGTTTTTTACGTTTTCATCCAATTTTTTACGTTTTTGTCGTTTTTGTCAGATTTTTTATGTTTTCATCTGTTTTTTTTACGTTTTCATCAGATTTTTTACGTTTACGTCCGATTTTTTACATTTTCGTTGATGCGTGGTTTTGCAACCTTGCAAAAGGTTTTATCTCTCGAGGGATCTCGAGAAGCTTGCAATCCCCACCAGGCAGTGTACCTGACCGATGTAGTATAGTGTAGTGGCAAGTACCGGAGGATTGATCGTTCTACTTGGGGAATAGTGTTCGTTAGGATTGAAACTTAATCTAACTAGGTCTAGAGGTGAGGGATGATTCTTTTTGTATTTTTACATTTTATGGAAAGCAAGTAAAAATCTCGGGTATTTGAAGAGTGGGCGGAATTAGTTGCTAGTCAACTAACCCAAATAACTACAAATGCAATAAAAATAAAATAACAAGAAAATAAATGTGAGAAAAACCTTATATGGAGAGAAACGTGTTTACTTAGATTTCACTACTCCCTGGCTATCTTTCATTAATTGATTAGTTTGTTACAATTGCGTGGATGACGAGTTATATTCCTTAATACCATTCGTGGGGCCGTGTACGATCGTCCCCAACTGTATAAGCTTCTACCTCTTCCTATGTCGAGCCGACAACTAGCTCTTAACATGGCCTCTTTAGCAGTCACTTATGCATTAAATACAACCATTAAAATCGTAGTACACATCCGATTCATGTTTCTTAAGACGTTCAAGTATGTTACCAATTGGAGATTAGCCAGTTTTCTTAAGCCTAACATCGAAATCATTCATCCAACAACAATTAATAACAAACAATCAATCAATAATCAGTAGCTAGGTTTCATTACATCTAAGCAAACACAAATAAACCTAGCCTAACATGTTAATATAAAGACAAGCATAAGATATAATCAAACAACCCATAGACATATTGAATGATTATTGGAAGACTTATCTTTAATTAATCATGGATAAAAGAAGGGTTTGAAACCCTTACAAAAATGTTAAAATTCGTCCTAGGGTTTATGGTGAAGTTCCTCCAAAAGTTCTCTCTTTAATGAATGAAAATTAGAAAACTATATCGCGTCATGTTATACATGTGACGTTGTCAACTCGCCGCCAATGCTTTCCTCAGATTGCCTAGATCCATATCTGACGCCGTCCCCTTTTAAACATCATTGGCCGTCACCTTATAGATTGTACGTGACGGCCTAAGCGTCACAAAGGGTGACGCTGTCACTCTTTAAACCCAAAAAACTTTCTGACGCGTCTCGTGTAATCTTCATATCCACCTATTTGCCAACACGTGACGCCGTCACCTATAGAACGTGACGCCGTAAGGTACTGTTTCCAGCTTGATTTTGGAGACTTTGTCGTTTTCTTCACTTTTCGCTCCAAAAACGACCAAAATGCTTCCTTTTCCAGATTTCTTCTCCAAAGTACCTAAAATGACAAAAGGAACGATTTGAGGCAATATTTGATCAAATAATCACGACTTAGGGCTTAAATGACCCCCTAAAAGCGTAACACTTTTCGCCTCATCATTCGTCTACTTTTTTACGTTTTCGTCTGTTTTTTTTACGTTTTCGTTCATTTTTTTACGTTTTCGTCAGATATTTTATGTTTTTGTCCATTTTTTAATGTTTTTGTTTTTTTATTGATTTCTTCCGAACGTTTTCCTCAGCTTTTTTACGTTATCATCCGTTTTCGTCTGATTTTTACATTTTCATCTTATATTTACATTTTTTTAGGTTTCGTCTAACGAAAACGTAAAAAAACAGGCGAAAATGTAAAAAAACGTAATCAAACGTAAAAAATGGGCGAAAACGTATAAAAAAACATAAAAGAAAGGACGAAAACATAAGAAAACATAATAAAACAAGCGAAAACGTAAGAAAACGGACGAAAATGTAAAAAACCCCACAAAAACGTAAAAAGGTAGACGAAAATGGACGACAACGTAAGGAAACGTACGAAAACGTTAAAAAACAGACAAAACGTAAAAAAATCAGACGAAAACGTAAAAAAAGACAAAAACATAAAAAATTGGAAGAAAACGTAAAAAACAGACGAAAACATAAAAAATCTAACGAAAACATAAAAAACGGATGAGAATGTAAAAAAACAGACTAAAACGTAAAAACCGGACGAAAATGTAAACAATCTGACGAAAACGAAAAAATTCTGACAAAAACGTAAAAAATCAGGCGCAAACCTAAAAAAAAGGATGAAAATGTAAAAAATCAGACATAAACGTAAAAAATCTGAAGAAAACTTAATAAATCAGATGAAAACGTAAAAAATAGACAAAAACGTTAAAAGTCTGACGAAAACGTAAAAAAACGGAGGAAAACGTAAAAAAATCTGACGAGAACGTAAAAAATCGGACGAAAACGTAAATAATCTAACGAAAATGTAAAAAAACTGACGAAAACGTAAAAAAATCGGCCGAAAACGCAAAAAATTGAACGAAAACATAAAAATCAGACGAAAACGTAAAAAATCTGACCGAAACGTAAAAAAACGGATGAAAACTTAAAAAATCAGACGAAAACGTTAAAAATCTGAAGAAAACGTAAAAAATCGGACGTAAACGTATAAAATCGGACGTAAACATAAAAAATCTGAAGAAAACGTAAAAAAAGGGACAAAAACGAAAAAAAATCAGACGATAACGGAAAAAATGGACGAAAATGTAAAAAAAATCTGATGAAAACGTAAAAAATCTGACGAAAACATAAAAATCATAAGAATATGTAAAAAACGGACGAAAACGTATAAAATCTGATGAAAACGTAAAAAATTTGACGAGAAGGTAAAAAAATCGGTCGAAAATGTAAAAAATATGGCATAAACGTTAAAAAAACTGACGAAAACGTAAAAATCGAACAATAACGTAAAAAATCTAACCAAAACGCAAAAAAAGGCCGAAAACGGCAAAAATCAGAAGAAAACGTAAAAAATCTGACGAAAACGTAAAAAAAACGGGCGAAAACGTAAAAAGTCAGATGAAAACGTAAAAAATCGGACGAAAATGTAAAAAGTCGGACGGAAAAGTAAAAAAATCTGACGAAAATGTAAAAAACCGGACGTAAATGTTAAAAAATTGACGAAAACGTAAAAAACGGATATAAACATAAAAAATCGGTTGAAAACGCAAAACATGGAACGAAAACGGAAGAAACGTACGAAAATGGATTGAGGTTATTTTAACGGAAAATAGGTGAAAACAAAAAAAAAAATGTTTTGTAGTTTTGTGTATTAAATATGGAAATAGGAATTTTGTGTTTTGTAGAGAATTTTATTGGAAAACAATAATTTGAACGCGATTTATGTTTTCTTTGTTTTTTTCACAAAACATTTTGTGAAAAACAAGAGTGTTTTCCCTCAACTAAACGCACTCTGAGTATTAACGTTTTATGAAAGCGGCAACCCACACCGCCTTACAGCAGATCTCACCTTGGTTTTCAGGTATTCTTTCTATCGCCTACGTATGCCGTATGGTACGTTTTTGTGTTTGCTTGCCTTTCTCACTGTTCCGTGTGTATGCTACAATTTTTTTCTTTTTTATTTTTTTAATGGTTGCCCAACTTATTCTAACATTATTTGTTTGTGGTTGAATAAAACGTTCAAAAACTATTAACCACACTTTTCACCAACTATAACATGTTTGTTGCTCAAAAATGGGTTACACAAATGTACGGCAACTTTTCTATCCATTACACTATATGTATATACAGTTTAAATGGGTTACACAAATGTACCCCTACTTGTTATTGTATTCTCTATATATATATTAAAGGACACCACATTGAGCGCAGTGCCCCTTGAAAAATATATCATTTGTGGGCTTTTTGGTGGCCTGTTTGTTTCGCCAATTTTGGCCCAGATGGTAGTTTAGCAACGACAAAATACGGTACTACATTCTACAAAAACTATTTAAAGCACATGCATCTCATATACCCACTTTTAAGTCACATTCTTTTAACCTATGCATTTATTGGCTATGAGACAGCTATTACTAGAACCAAATTAGTATACTTATAAATGTACTCTCAACATTTGTTAACTTCACATTTTTTTTGGGTAAAAGGGTTAAAACTCTGGTAAATATATCCAAAAATCAATGAAAGTACAATTGACATGGACGTACATCCCATGTCCTCTGCCCGTTACATAGGCGATATGACTCAACATATGTAACTAAGCTACAAACATCTGCTAATCGCAGAAATAACCCTACACTGCTAAACAAACAGATTAGGAACCAAATTACATTTAAATAAACAATCTAAATGTAAGAAAACCAGGTTCATTGAACCACTTCCACAGTGAGCGACTCCGTCTTCAATGTTCTATATTGTTTGACCTATGAGTGCACCACCAACATCCAGCAACTCCATCGATGGCCAAAGGTCCAAGCATCACGACTAGACTAGAGCGCGAGGACCGCCCCCCACCCTAGCCGCTCCATGCCTTACCACCAACAATCCAAGAGCAAACCAGTAGCATGTTTCGAACATCATCAGCCTCCTCTAACAAAAGAGGAGAGAGTTAGATCCATCGAACCAGCTTAGACACTAGGGTTAATAGCAAACCCTAACTTCCATAGTCATCAACATCACCATAGCAACAATAAGTAGAAGCATGGATACGCATCTTGCCTGGCAATATTGAACAATGTATGACAACCATAGGGCTAAACAGCCCCTAACATCCAATCCCTTCGTAAACAAGACCAAATAATACAAATTCATACCCACGATCAAGTCCGCTTATAATACGAATCAGGAACCATAACATAGGGTGAAAAAGCACCCTAACTTGCAATAGCAATGACACAAATCATTGCAACAAACAGAACGCTGTAGCAGATCTAACCACAAACCCTAAACTAGGGTTTCATATACTCCTGAATCCAAACTGCCACAAAAACGATCAAACATCCACTCTCTCATAACCCACGTTCAATAAACGACCAGTAACATCCATCTAATAACGTACAACATATGCATAAACAAAACCCAAGAAAGGGTTTACCTCCAATGAGAATCGTGAACAGAACCCTAAGACGAATTATGTTGTAGTGTTAAAGCATCAAACAAGTACCCACAAAAATCCTTAAGTCGACCTCAACAAGAAACCCAAAAATAGGTTTTATACAAGTAATCATAGCCGACTTAAAGAATCCAAACAGAGATCGAACCCTAAAGGCGGTTAGATAAAACAATTAAGCATCAGAATCGAAACCCTAAAGTAGCAATCGACACCACTTAAGCAACCAGAGATCACGAATGAACAATGGTCGATATAATGGAACGAATAGGTATTAAAGGTTATTTTAGGGTTGCGACTAGATCTATGGAGATTTCATGAGATATTAGAGAAAATAAGAGCAGCCGCCTCTTCCTTGAATACAAAACACATCTCAGACAACGTATTGCATACCCAATAACGAATTAAAGGGTAGAGAGGACGTGTAGGAGGAGGTTTTTTTGCCGGAATTTAATGGAAGAGGCGGCCGGAAGTCTCCATAAGGGAGAGAGGGTTTCTAGGGCGTTACTATTGCCACATGTTTTGTTAACTTCACATAATTATATATCAAACTAAAATTCATCTGTCGCTCCACAAACAAGGAAACATAAATATATTCAGTGTCTTTGAAAAACGAACATCAACACAAAACTGAAAAAAAAAAAAAAAAAAAAAAAAAAAAAAAAAAAAAAAAAAAATAGCAGGACCAACATACATATAAAAAATATAAACATAAGTATAAAAAATTACTTGAAACCAACTATACGTACAAATTATCGCGAAATGATAAAAAAAAATAAATAAATAAATAAATAAAAAAAGAAAAAAACGCTGCAACGCAGCGGGCGCCATCTACTTGTATATATTATAGCGTACCTTTTCGAGCACCGTGCTAATAAAAAATATTTTTTGCTGGGTCACAATATTGGGCTGTTTTTGGCCTTCTTTAATACTTGGCCATTGTCACAATTTTTGGCCCACACTCACACAGTCACACGTTTAATAAAAAAAACTACAAAAAATGCAATATAAATATAGTATCATGTATGTTACCATAATATATTAAAAAAGATATTTGAACAAACTTCAATTAACATAATTATAATACCCAAAAACCTTCATCAATATATCCGTTATCAAAGACCAAAAACAATTCCAAAAAAAATATGTGCAAACATAAGTAAAAAATGAATGTATTAAAAAAAAAAAAAAAAAAAAAAAAAAAAAAACGTCCAACACAATTATACGTCAATTTATAATTAAAAAAATATATACAAAAATTATAGCAAAATGAAAAAAAAAAAAAAAAAAAAAAAAAAAAAAATAACCCGCTGCAACGCAGCGGGCACCCCTTACTTGTATATATATTATAGCGCACATAGTTGAGCATTGTGCCCCCCAAAAAAATATTATTTTCGTTGTTGGGCTGCCTTTCCCTCTTTTTTGGCCCCATTACGACTGTTATGTGCAGAATAAAAGATCATTAAACTTGGCATGCCATTATTACCACACTAAATTCGTCAACCCAAAAATAAAACTAGCAAGAAAGTCAAACTTAATTTGGACTATGGGAACAAAAATGTGCTATATAAACAATTGCTTGAAAAAATAACCACCCAATGTCCAAAAAACATACACAAAAATGAAAAAATAAAATAAAATAAAAATTAATACAACATACACAATAAAATTATGATGAAACAATTAAAAAAAAAAAAAAAAAAAAAAAAAAAAAAAAAAGAAGAAAAAACCGTTGACGCACCCTACTTGTTATCTATATTATATATATATACTAGGTAGACTATAAGGCTGTGTAATACACAGCCCATTATCGTAAATGTTTTGTTTTTATAAAGCTATAAAAGTCAAAATCAGTTTGAGGTGATAAACATGTAAATTAACAACCAACCAAATTTAACGCGCACGAACCAGTTTCTTCAATGTTTAGTCCATTATCGTCTTTATTTGGGTTCAAAATTATGTTTAATAGGAATCGCCAACCCAACATAACGCAAATTCAATACTTAATCTTTAGGAGTTTATATAAGATAAACTTACGCAAATAAATACATAATATTCAGTATAGTTGTTTATCCATGCTTTACAGATTTTATGATCACATTTTTCACTTTAGATGTGCTTATGAATATTAGAGTTGTTACAAAAAGTACAAATGAATATTCTTAATATTTTCATTTTCATGAATGTTGACTTTCTTCACCAAACCATACTTCACAACTTGTCCTAAGTCATACTCATATTAACTTCATTTACCCTTCACCATACCCCTGCAACAATAGTCCCTACATCATTCTCATCTCATGATAGCTCACATGTGATCAAAATATATTTCTTTTACTATAATCCGATCAAAACAGTGCTGAATATCTTTCTTTATATAATATAATCTGATCAATTTTCAACCCTACATATATGATCATAATAGTTACTTTCATCTGCAATTGAAAAAGCTTTTCGATTCTTGCATCTTATATGAGGGTCTCGATGGTATTGATTCCTGTTCTTATATTGGTGTCTCACGTGTACCTATACATTAAACAATAAACCACCATAAGTACAGTGGTAATGCATCCCCTTTCTTTATACAGTGGCGTAGCAAAAAAATGGTGCCTTGTTTTTATTGTTTTGCTATCCAAATAGTTTATAGAAATAATTTAAAACCTATGTCATACACTCATACTCAAAGAAACTGAAGCATACAAACTCATTATATGATCTTTCTAGCTGTGATGTATAAAATAGCTTGGTTTTTTAAAACATTTTTCTAAATTTTCTAGCATACAAATTGAAAATAAAAAATATGAGTAACCAAATTACATTAAAGTTATATATAGTGTAACAAATTAATATTGTTAGCTTCAATTATAGAAGCGATACTATTAAGAATTACTGAAGTTGTGTTAAGCTATCTTGATGCCTTCAAAATCGAGTAGTTGGGATAAGCTACCTTTACGCCTTTCGGTCCCTGAAAAACTTTTGAAAATATCAAAAAAAAATAAAAATAAATAAATAAATAAAATTATCATCTAGAGTATATTTCTTTTGGCATACTGAAATTTGATAATATTCCTAAACTTTGCAACTACTTACCATCGTTTTCTTTCTTCACAAAAAGTCAGCATGTTTTATTTGTGAGTGATGAGTGCTCAAACACTCATCATTTTTTGTCTAATCTGAACTGCAAAACATACAAAAACACTCAGAAATGCATCAAAATACTAAAAATATTTCAAAATTGTGTTTTATATGTTTTAGATGCAAAATGAGCAAAAACAAATGAAAAACGTACAAAGTTTGCATAATTGGCAGTTTCAGTCCCCCAACTTTCATAAAATTACAAAACTAGTCCCTGGGTATTCAAAATATGGAAAATTATCACCAAAGTTCCTTTTTAAATCATAAGTTGTCATATTTGGTCCTTTGGTAAAAAATCTCAAAAGTTTTGGAAATTTACAGTTTGGTCCCTGGAGTTTCAATAATTGGCAGATTCAGTCCCTGGTGGGATAATTTTGAAAGAAAAATCACTTTTGGTCCTTGGAAAAGTCACAAAAGCCATTTTTAGTCTTTGGGTAAAATGTTTGGAGAAATTACGGTTTTGGTCCCTAAACTTTCAAATTTGACATAAAAGGACCCCAGGATTTCAATTTTTGGGAAATTACAAATTATGGTCCTTTGGTTTTTGGAACTTGACAAGTATGATTTTTTATATAACTTTGTGAAAATAACATTTTCAGCCCCCCAAGTTTCATTAATTACAAAGTTGGTCCTTGTGGTGTTTTGTTAGTTAACCAAACGGACCCTTTAAGTTATATAAACCCAACAACAAAACCAAGCCCACCCAATAATCCAATACCACCCCCTGATCCAGTAACACATCCCCCAAGCCCATACAACCCGGCCCACTCCCTAACCTTTTAATAAACCTGGTCATTTGACCAGGTCAAATGGTCAACATCCAGTCAACAACACCATCTCCCTCACCCCACCTCCATGATTTCTGCAACCCTGCTCCCCCTCCTCTCCAAAGTCTCACCAACTCACCAACTACAATTAATAACCTCACCTACACCCTTACCTTCCCCCCTCCTCATTTAATACTTCACCAAACCTCCCAACTGCCAATCCCTGCTTTTCCCGCCTAAACCAATCAAACGGCCATGATCATTTGAAGCAATCATACGGCTCCAAGTCATGTGGGAAAGTCAAAAGTGGAACTCAGGACCTATAAAAGGAAGAAAAAGAGAGAAAAGACTAGCTAGTTAGTTAGTGTTAATTTTAGTTAGTAGTAGTTAATATAGTTTAGTCAAATTTAGTATAACTTAAGCTTTTCCAGTGTAATTTTCATGTCTATTGTATTTCTCAGCCTAACTTAAGTGTATTTTCATATATTCAGTTGTAATTCAAGGTTTGTAGTTCATGTGACAATTTTCCATTTTCAAATGAAATTCTCATTTCAAGTTTAACAAGTGTTAACTAAGCTCTTTACTGCTTTACTCAGCTCATTTCAACCTAAAAAGAAGTTTTAACAATCTTGGAAAGTACTTTAAATCACATTAGTTAATAATCTCAAAAATGCTAAAAAAATAGAAAAAATAATAATAAAAAAATAAGAAATCAAGAAGAAGAAGAAAGAGGGCTGTGGAAGCAGGGTTTAGTGCCTCAGGGAGGCTATAGGTTAGTTTGGTAAACTTGTTCTTGGTTTGGAGTTCATATGATCCCACTGTAAGCATTTTCCATATTGTTTTCAAAATCAGTGTTTGTTGCTCATAAGCTTATTTGCTGTCATTAATTGTTTATTTTGCTTAATCCTAGCTCAGTAGATGGTTTTTGATTAATAGATTAGGTTCTAGTTCTAAGTCTCAGTTAGTTTCATTCATGTTAAGGGTATAAGGGAGTGTTTGGATCAGTTGGATCCAAGGTTTTCTAGGTGGTTTCTAATGTTGTTTTTAGTTAACTTATGTCACATTAGGTCATAACAGGTTAGATAGATAATAAAATCCATAAGTAAATTGCAAGAAAGTCAAAGTCACAGATAAAATCCACCACACAGTTAACTGTGTGGCCTTTGAGGGTCATAAAGCTTCACATCAGTGTATATCTTGTTGTTTTAACTTAAAATGGTTTTCATTTAGCTTAACATCATGTTCTTAGTCAATTAGAAGCAACCAAATCTCACCAAAGTCAACTTGTGAGTTCTTGTGAAAAAGTCAAATTTGCATTCTCAGTTTTTTCCAAAAGTTCAAGCATTTAATTTGATTTTTGTGTTATAGATTAGGAAGTGAAACTTGTTTCTATATGCAACCCCCCAGCTCATGTTTGTTATTCCACATTTGTTTTAATTTTAAGAATTTTCTTCTGGGCCCCACATTGCCCCAAAGACAGCTGCAGGGCTGCAATCTGCTCTGTCTCAGCAGATCAGTGGCCACCACCACCACCACTTTGTGGTGGTTTTCTGACCTCCCCAGTGGGTCCCATGGCCCTAACCTTGTTCATATCAACCCCCCATGGTAGGCTTCAAGTATTGACCAATCCTTTGACCTAAAACCCTGTGGACCCCACCTGTAACAAGCCCTCAAGTTTGTCCCAGTTTCTGGTTGGAGTTAAGTTTCCATGTGCTTATTATGAAGCTTAATTGCTTATTGTGTGGTCCACCTCTTCTTTTTCTGGCTTATACTTGTATAATACACTCAGTTGAATCAGATTAACCCATTGTGGGTCCCACACGTTTAAGCTTATTTTCCATTTTGGTCAACTGTCCAAGCAATAAGCTCTTGTGGTGCTTATTTTCAAGCTTCAGACCATATCCCTTCACAAAAGTTTCATTTTTTAAGTTATAAAATAGTTTTTAAAAAAAGAAAATCCAGAAAATCAAAAGTAATTTTAAGTGATAGTTTATATTTAATTTTATTTAAATTTTATTTTTCATTTTTAGATTTTAATTAAGTACTTGTCATTTTTATATTTTTATTAATTTCCTCTTATATTAAAGTATTTGTAATAATTTTATCAGATTTTTATTTTATTATTTAGTATTTATTAGAATTAATCTTAGTTTTATTAATTATTAATTAATATTAAGTTTAAAATAGCATAATTAGTTTTTATTAAGCAAAACCTTGTTTTTATATTTTTCCTAGCTTTTATATATTGTAAAATAATTTTAGAAATTTTCTTGTGATTTTTACTGTTCATTTTGTATTTTTCTTAATTTAAAATAGTTTAATTAGTTAATTAGTAATTAATTAGTAATTAATTAATATAAAATTCACAAAAAGACAAAAATACATATTTTTATTTTTAAAACTTGTTTTTAGTTATTTTATAATTTTAGGAATTTTATTTTCATTTTTCTAGTGTTTAAATAATATTATATTGTATTTTAGTTATTTAAATATTAATAATAAGTCTTAATTAGTATTTAATTAATATTAAATAATTAATTAGTGTTAAAATTTATTTTCTTTTTCTAAAAATTTTCTTTTACCTTGTAGTTTGTAAAAAAGTCATTTTCACCCCCTGGGGGTTTTCAGATTTCCGTTTTTACTTTTTATTTTGTACGTTTACGTTTTGTTTAAACGTTACGTACGCGTTTTTAGGTTTAAATCGTTTCTGGTTTTTCTTAGCTTCCCGTCTTATTCATATAGCTTGTTTAAGCTATTCCATTGTAGATTCCTTAGTTTAGATCAATCACAAACCCTTTTTCCATCCAAATTCGCCCGATCACAGATCCGTTTGTATAGCCATCACACCTCGTCGGGACATAACGACCCGGGGAAACACTATACTTCCACGGAGCATTGACTCTAGGCTGTCTGACCATCTTGACCACATCCGTGGTTGACTTTGGTTGACGGTTTAGCATCAATCAGTGAGATAGATCATTTCCCCTGTTTCGAGATGCACCATCTCCACTGTTTCTAACTTCCTACAAAAGAAAATGAGGAATAACAAAGTCAATATAAAAACCTTCGAAAAAAGAGAGAAACGAAGAAGAAATGTGACGTTGCCGACTTTTGTATTAATGCCGAAGTGATGATAGCTTTAAACAAAATGATGGACTGGGATTTCTTTTTGAGATAAAATGGGGGAAAGAAGTCCCACCGTATTGGAAGAGGCTGGGCGAAATGGAGAGCGGCGTCAGGAGTTCTATGTGACAGGAAAGTACCCTTTAAGTTAAAGGGGAAATTTTATAGGGTGGCTATTAGACCTGCTATGTTGTACGGGTCAGAGTGCTGGCCTATCACAAAAGCTCAAGCAAACAGGGTGGAAGTAGCGGAACTGAGAATGATGAGGTGGACCTGTGGTAAAACTATGTCTGACAAGATTTCAAACGGGGTGTTTAGATTTGTACTGGAAGTAGAATTTATTATTTCGAAGATGAGAGAATGAAGGTTGAGGTGGTTCGGTCATGTCAGGAGAAGCCCACAAACTGCGCCAGTAAGGAGAGTAGAAACGCTTATAGTCGATGGGCGGAGAAGGAGGGGTAGACCTAAACTTAGATGGGAGGATAGACTTAAGCTCGACTTGGAGGAGCTTCACTTGTCTGAGGACATGATCTCAGATAGGAAGGCGTGGAGAGATAGGATTAGTATGTGTGGCTAGGCTTGGGTTTACCGTGGTGTTTTTGGCTTTTTGGTGCCTCTTTCTTGCCTTGCCTTTTGCTTTCTGTTTTTAGGGTCACTTTGCTTGTTCCCTCTTTAGGCGCTAGGATCTTTTTTGTGCCCACTACTTGTCTTTGGTTTTGCTTTTACTTTGTCTTTCGGCTTTAGGCCCCTATGCTTTTCCATTTACTTGCCCTGTTTGCTTTGCCTTTGCTTTAGGCCCTTTGTGTTGCTTTCTATGGTCTTTGCTGCTTTGTTGGCCTTGCCCTTGTTCATGTGTCTTTTTAGCGTTTCTTCTTTTACTTGCATGTCCGCTGTGTTGGCTTGTTTGCTCGCTTTTTCTTTTTCTTTTCTGGTCCCTCTTTTGGTGTGGTTTTTGGGCTGTGTGGTCTGCCTTTTGCTTTGTTTGCTTTCTTGTTTATGCTTGTTGTCTCGCTTTTGCGTGTTTGCTTTTTTATTTATTTATTTATTATTTATTATTTTTATTTATTTATTTAATTCTTTTATATATATATATATATATATATATATATATATATATATATATATATATATATATATATATATATATATGTGTGTGTGTGTGTGTGTGTGTGTGTGTATTTCATCCCTTTGGGCTCCTAATGCACACACCAGCCGGAGGTTTTCCTGGAAGCAGTATCTTTATCTTCAGGTGTATCCTGAGGTAGGGGTAGGATCTGTCTACATCTCACCTCCCCCATACCCCGCCCCGGCGGGATTGGGTATGTTGTTGTTGTTGTAAGTTATAGAGAGAGAACTTGAGTCATGATAGAATTTGTTGGGTTATGACTTATGACTCATGAGAAAGATGGGAACTCATGTATGCACATAAAGTTTGAATAACAACAGTTGCTAACTATTACACGACACGTGGCAATTTTCTAGGCTGTTACAGTAATTTTGGAGGTTCTTTTGATAATATAGGTAGATATACTAAAACTATTACACTTTGGTATATTTTATTCAAAAAATTAGGTTAGCCCAAAATGTATGTTGACTGGGCTGGGATCCACTTGAGGTGTTTAATTGTTTGCTCAAATTAGTATTAACTTATTCAAAGCGATCTTATCTACTTGCCACACACCCAGCCGCCTTACAATATGTCTTCTGGATCTGCCAAGGTTAGTTGTTGTCTGTTTTGATCGTTTAACCGCACGCATGTTCTGAATGTTTCACGTTTGTTATATACGAGGTGGATCACCCGCGCATTGCCGCGGGATGTTTTGCCAAAGAAGTAGTTAGTGCAGTTAACGACCGTTAGTTATAAGGATTAAATTTGCAACGAACCTCTTAACGAAGGACCAATTGCAGGCGGAATTTCAAAAAAAAAAAAAAAAGTTAACGGTCGTTACTACTTAACGGCCGTTAAGTACTTAACGACCGTTAGTTACTGTAGAGTTCACTATTTGGCTGTGAGTGTGGCGCACTGTAGCGCTACAGTGACTTAACGGGATTTGTCGTGCTTTAACGACTCTTGGTAAATGTTATTTATAAAATAATAATGTTTTGGGTTTAAAATGGTTTACTCTTATGTGTTTTTCAATACTAACTGTGCAAAAATGCACCTACTTGTTGAAAAATAAGTTATTGTAAAATTAGTGGGCTTTTAAGTGAAAATGGGCTTGCTGGTACTAGTTGACTATATAAATATTATTAACAGTCAGTAGGTGAGTTGTCTACGTATAAATATTATTATTAACAGTCAGTAAGTTGAGTTGTCTAATTTGACTATTATCAATATCATTTGTTGGTTTGGTCATTTGGCATAATCAATCAGCAAGAATGGCAGCCTCAGCCTCAATGCAAGTCATCAGTCTGAAACCGCCCTTTCAAAACAATATAAAAAAACCAGTCATTATCCGATGTTGTTCATCCTCATCCACAAAAAAAAGTTACAACATAACTTTGCTTCCTGGTGATGGAATTGGTCCTGAGGTTATTTCTGTTGCTAAGAATGTTCTTAATCTCGCTGGCTCTATTGAAGGTCTGTTATCTATTTATAATTTTTTGTTATTCAAATGTATATATGTTTTTGGTTTTTGGATACACTGCTTATTCGGTTATATTAATTGATGAGGTCTTTGGAAAACTCTTTTAAGCTTATTTGTAATAAGCCAATGCAAACATACCATGCAAAACTTGCTAAAAACTTCCATTAAAACTTCTTACAGGGCAATACTGTTTTTTTTTTTTTTTTTTTTTTTTTTTTTTTTTTTTTTTTTGTTACTTAATTAATAAGCTAAGTCTTAAAACTGGGATTTTGAGGATTGCTTTTTAAACTTCCTTTTAATCGATTTTTAATGAGTAGTTTTAAGTTGCTTATTTGAAAAATCTTAGTTCACCCAAGAGATAAGCAATTTTGTAGCCTTAAGTGGCAATCCAATTCAAATGCCATAACTAGATTAGTAGCTTTGATAAGCAAACCCAATCCTTTAAAAGATAATTATCTTTTTATATTGTTGCTGTTAGGGATTGAATTCAAGTTCAATGAGAAGCTAATGGGAGGTGCTGCTTTGGATGCGACTGGAGTTCCATTACCGGAGGAAACACTTACCGCTGCTAAGCAATCTGATGCTGTTCTCCTTGGTGCTATTGGCGGGTTCGTACATAACCTCGAATAATGATTTTCTATTTGCATATTTGATGTATTTATAAAGTCAGAAAACTATATGTTTATTGGGTAGCATGAAATTTGAGGCCTTAAAAGCCTGAATAGTTAAAACTATGAAATATCTTTTGTTAGATTTGGAGTCATATGCACATGATCAATGTATCCTTTTCATGGTACTGTAGGTATAAGTGGGATAAAAATGAGAAACATTTGAAGCCCGAGACTGGATTGCTTCAACTTCGTGAAGGTCTTGAGGTTTTTGCAAATTTGAGGCCAGCGTCTGTTCTACCACAGGTATGATTGTCACGGGCGAGGAGATACTAGAATATGTTTTTTTTTTTTTTTTTTTTTTTAATCAAGCATGATGCATACAGACATGGGGTTAATAGTAGTGATTTCTGATTTCATCAAAGTTTAGTTTCTGACTGAATGGGGGTTTTAGGGTGTGAGCATAGCAGATTCTAATAATCACATATGGTTTATGTAGCGTGTTATAGGGAGATAAAGATAGGGGTTATCTTTATTGCTGGATGTCCAATGACTTTAGTAGCTAAACTTGATAGTATATTTTTTGTATGTCAGTTAGCATGTAGAGCCCCTGTGTTCGTTGAAGTTTCATGTGCCATGTATTTATTCCTTTATTTTTTTCTTGTCCATTTACACTTTGTTGGCAAGTAAATAGAAAGTTTTCAGACGTTTATCTATATAAATAAGGCTCATTTGGGGATGAGCTCTAGACTGTAACCGGTACCGGATTTTTTTTTAGCCTTGGTATGGTACAAGTACCGGACTGAAAGTTACCGGTCAGTACTGGTTTGGTTCTGGTATCGATACCAACAATTATACCGCCCCAACCCAACCCAATGAGCCCATTCTTCTATCTCTACCCACCATCGTGATTTTGCTTCAATCATCTTAATGTAGCTTATATAAAGGTAATGGAATTATAAACGCTGGCAGGCCTTTAGTGTAAAGCTAGTGAGATCAATACTCCATTATATTTTATGATGCTATATTTTTTTGGGATGGTTTCCGACCTTTGCCCAACTAATCCACGGGGTTTGAACCCACTGCCCCACAGACTCAAACCAGGTAAAGCCCTCCCTTTTCAGGAGGTTGACGTGGCCTCTTCAGGGTTGTCTGCACCTAGCAGGAATTGAACTTGAGACCTTTTAGTGTGATAGTCACAAGTGTTTTTGCCACTAGGCCACCCCTGAGTGGTTATTTTATAATGCTATTAACTATTGTTGAGAGATAGTTGTTTTTCTAAATGTGTTATAAGCTGGTTATTCATGAAACTCAGGATCTTTTTGGTCATGGCAAAAAGCTCTTGACCGAGTCAACCTAACCAGCTAGAGTCCACAGCCACTATAGAGAGAAATACCTCTTTTGACCTGCTTGTTTCTGGGCTATTACTCTCTCAGCTTTTTATTTAATGTATGACCTGCTGATTTTCCCACCTTTAGGTCAATTTACCGACTAATATCAGGTAGACAGCTATGGCATGTTTTGGTACCAATGGTCTATCCCCAAGAAAGTTATTTAACCAAAAACTAAAAAGTAGTTGGTAGAATAGCTTTATGGGCTGAGGATATGTAATTTTCAGCTGATTCTGGACAGAACGTTCATTTTAAGGATGCCAAGTTTAGAGTTGTAACTGAATCTTCACATATTTTTTAGTCGATTAAGCTGAATGTTACACTTTTCTGTGTCTCTTTATCCATATGGCATTGGCGGCAAAAAGATATAACACATCAGGAACAGGACATTTATCTGGGACAGTTGAGCTAGAAACATTGCACGCTTACCATTGGAGATAGACAGATAATGGTTGCCTGTGTACGTACTAGTTATAGCATGAGATACTACAGTGGGATACGATTCTTTTTTTTTTTTTTTTTTTTTTTTTTTTTTCATGACTAAAGCTTAATATTGGTTATTCTGTATCTGTCCATAGATCATATGATAGATATTTGCCACTCGTTTTCTTGAAGGTACTTTTCTTTCTATGATAACTTGAAGTCAAAGCCTCGAATGTTACACCTTATGCAGTGTTCTCCATTATTAGGAAGCAAATATATACCGTCACCTTTTGTCAAACAACCATGATCTTTCTCTCCTCCATCTTGATGCAACTTATATAAAGCTAAGTAAGAATCTAATTACTTGCAGGCCATAAGGGTAAAGCGAATACGATGGATACTCCCCTGAATTTGTGTCTTTGGGTTTGGGATGCCGTCCTGCATTCCTGTATTCCTGTGGCTCTTTTATAAATTGTTATTTGGTGAGGAAGAATTATTTGTGTTTATGTGTTTAAGTTAATTTTCTTCCAAGCTATGACTTGTTACAGAAGAATTGTAGTATTCCATAATTGTGTTTTATATGTTGGTTATTAATGAACTAGACAAAAAAAGTATTCAACAGGTCAACCTGACTAGCTTGACTTTGATTCCACAAGCTACTTTAGAAAGAAAAAGAACCCATTATACCCGCTCGTGTGATCCATTACCCATGTTGACCCATTATTCATTACGTTTGACCTGCTACTTTTTCTGCCTTTAGGTTAGTTTACTATTTAATATCTGAGTAAGAAATGTTTCTGGTGCCCCATGACTCATTAACCAAAATAGAAACTAGTTAGCAGAATAGCTTTATGTGCTTGGGTATCTTCTATACCGCAAAATTTGATGTGTCTCTTCCTGTAAAGTCAATCAAAGCTAACATTTTGACCTCTCAAGTTATCTCTATTCACGATAGCACTCAATTGTGCTTTAATTAAATCCAATTTCTTTTTGGCCCAGTTCCATCATCAAAGCTACTGTGACAGTAGCAGTTTCTTTTTTTAACAATTCCCGACCACATCTTATCCATAAAATGTAATCATTAACCGGAGAAACATAATAACATGAAGTCTTTGGTGTAACATCAGTGTTTAGATTAGATACCTGTCATACTCTTTCAAGCTTTTGTTGACAATAGTACTACTTTGGTTTTAATTAATACTATGAAGTTCTTTGGTGTAATATCAGTGTTTATATTTGGATTTTCTTGCATATGCTGGATTATTGCTCCATGTTGGTTTTTAGTTGATAGCTTGAATGTGTGCAAGATTTCTGATTGTCTACGTTTGAGCTCGACTTGCTTCATCACTGAACCATAAACTTGCTATAAAGGCCCTTCACAGAGTTGCTTGAGTATGCTTATTATCTGGTCTTTGGTCAGTAATTCGGTGTCCATTGAGCTGAAAGTGAGGTAGATTGGTGCACGAAGATCACAAGTTGGATATAGCTTTTATGGTTTCTGTAGAAGGAAATGAAATGAGTCATGTATTAACTTTAGCTCTTGTAAGCCTAGGATTGAAAGAAAGTGTTGTTTGTTGGTGCAAGTGGGGGTTCTGATTGTTAACAGCTATAGATATGATACTCGCGACTTGCTATAAACATCGACTTTTGTCACTTATCCAATATACTTAAGATAGTGTAGGGATGGTCTGGTTTAGTTCGAAAGTGGGTTCTCATTCAATCAGCTAATGTTGTTTTGACGGACTTTCACATTAAATATGTTGAAATAACTTGTTGCAGCTGTCATTCAATAGTTTGGCCTATATGTGAATCAATGTGCAAGTTAAACCCTTTTTCTAAAAGAAAAAGCCCTTCTTTAAGACTCTTAACTAGGGCTGAGCAAACCACCCGAACGGACCGGACCGACCGAGACCGGACCGGACCGGACCAACCACATTCGGTCGTCCTCGGTCTTGGCTTTTGGGCTAATTCGGTCTCGGTCTTGGTCGGTCCGGACCGGACCACAAACTGACTATTTTGCCTTGTTGGACCGGACCGACCGAGACTGGATCGGACCGACCACATTCGGTCCCGTCCTCGGTCTCGGCTTTTGGGCTAATTCGGTCTCGGTCTTGGTCGGTCCGGTCTGGGACCAATGCTCAGCCCTACTCTTAACTGATAAAACTAATAAGAAAATCAGCAACACATACATGTATCAGAACTTTATTCAAACATGAAAAGTATACTGAACAAGTTAACTGCTTTTCAAGTTTCCGGGACCAGCAGCATTCCTTCGACATTTATCCAAATTTGGTCAAACCTTGGATATCTTTATCGTTCGCAAAAAAAAAGGTTGGAACATTATTAAGAGCATCGAATTTTAGGGCAGGGTTTAAGTTTTTGGGTTTTTGGCTTGATCGATAGTCGACACTCGACACACTAAGTTAGGTGTTTATAATTTTTTTGAGCGTGAATTGTGGGATGTCTGGATCAGGTAGGACTAAAAGAAACCCTTAATATTCTGTGAGAAACCGGTTCCCCTGTACCAAACCGGCAGTGAACAGGTTGGTACTGAATATTAGTTTTTCAAGTCTTTTGCTCATCCCTAGGCTCACTTATTATAAAATGTTCTGGAAATAGAGAGAAAAAGTGCAACACTGCTAAACTTGTGATGAGATGAATCCAGAAATTAAGTTATGCTTTTGTTTAAAGTTATCAGATACTAAGCCTTGGACACCATATTTTATTAACAACATATTAGTAGTTAGAGCATGGAAATTTGCATGTCACTATAGTTGACTACCTATTGCTGGTAGGAAGACTAGTTTCCTGTCTATTTAGTCTTTATCATTGATTCAAAAACATTTGCACCTTCACTGTTTTTAAAGCCATCACTATCCATATGTCACATATTTTGTATGAATAAATACAAACTAGATGCCTGTCTGGTTTTGTTATTATTTTTGAATTCTACTTATCAAAAGGTTGGTTTGATCTGTAAGTAAACAGTTCAAATCCAAGGAGATGGTAAAAGAAGCTCATTGTAAGACGAATTCTTTTCTGAATTGTCAGTTTCAGTGCCCCATTTTCTACAACTACTCAGGATTAATTCAAAGTTTCTTACAGAAAATCGATTTGCAAAACAAGCTTGCTGTGGCTGTTATCATTGTTTATTTTATTAAATAACTCATCCTTTCATTGTTGTCACCATTTTCAGTTAGTGGATGCTTCGACTTTGAAGAAAGAGGTTGCTGAAGGTGTCGACTTGATGGTTGTAAGGGAACTTACAGGAGGTGAGTGTATTGATCTGAGCAGATTTACTTAAGCTAGTTAATATATATATTTCTAATTAAGAGGTTGATGAAGAGTGATTTCATCGCATGGAAAAAATTTACTTGAATATTTTAATGGGATGTGCCTTACTAAATTTCTGTTATTATAGGTATTTACTTTGGAAAACCAAGGGGATTTGGAACTAATGAAAATGGAGAGGAGATTGGCTTCAATACCGAGGTTTATGCAGCATATGAGGTTGGCCTTTTGTTAAATTTTCTCTTGTGGATACTTCAATTCGAAAAACCCTAGCCCTCACAAGAGAACAAACATACATTCTTCAAATTGTTTGAAGTTTTGTAATCTTTCCTTTTAATCATGTCTTTAAAGTATGCTAAATAATTTTATTTCCTCCGAACCAGATTGACCGCATTGCACGTATTGCATTTGAGACAGCTCGTAAGCGCAGTGGCAAACTTTGTTCTGTTGACAAAGCAAATGTCCTTGAGGTACTGCTGCTCTTCTACATTTTTTAGGATATTGTCTCGCAAAGATTCCATTATGGGCTAAAATTGAATATATATATATGTCGCAACTTGCTTGGTCACATATATATCTAAACATTCTAACTTGTCCTTTTTATGTTTATTAATCTATTTTCTCGGTACAATGGAGTAGGCATCAATGTTTTGGAGAAAAAGGGTGATAGCAATAGCTGAAGAATACCCTGATGTTGAACTCTCCCACATGTACGTTGACAATGCAGCCATGCAGCTTGTCCGAAATCCCAAACAGGTAATTTTTTTTTTTTTTTTTTTTTTTTGAACTTAAAACAGGTAATTTTAGTAGGTGTTAAGTGTTTCAAATATGACTACAGAATTATAATATTTCAATATAATTTGTTCTTGAATAAAATGATTAATAAGGTTTTATGCATTTAGAATTACCTGTTTGATATGTTAGATAAAGTATAACTTAGATCGAACCATTTACAAATAAATGGGTCAAAATTGCTCCCAATAGTTTTATTATTTTGTGTTTATGTAAAGTTAGCACGGCCCAAGATCGTAAAAAAACTACGACGATCATATAACACGAGAGTTGAGATCTCATATTTGTCATAGATCCAAAGAACCAATCTTAGCCATCCATTTTTCATCTAAATTAATAAAAAATCATTTTTCACCTTTAAAAAAAAAAAAAAAAAAAAAAAAAAAAAAACCATATCTTGCAAACGGTAAATCTCCAAGCTACAAAAAATACACCATCGCGACAAGAATTAAATTATCTATCTATAGATATGCAATTCTCTATACTTTCGACGAACTTTCTTTTTTCAAAATTTCTGCCAGAAAAATCACATGTGATTTGTAAAAATCAAATTACATGTGATTTTTACAAATCACATATGAGTTTTATAAATCACGTGTGATTTTTCTGGGTGGAAATTTTGAAAAAAAAGTTCGTCGAAAGTATATAGAAATGCATATTTATAGAAAGATAATTTAATTCTCGTCGCGATGGTATAATTTTTTTCGCGTAACGATTGACGGTTTGCGAGATATTTAATTTTTAAAAAAAGGGTTGAGTTTTTTTTTTTTTTTTTTTTTTTTTTTTTTTTTTTGATAAAAAAAAAAATGAATGACCAAGATTGGTTCATTGGATCTATGACAAATATGAGATCTATATTGAACTTTTGCCTATAACACGATGATGCAAAAGCTTCGTATTCTTACAAAAAATTAAAAGATTATAAAATGAATACATTTTTGTATATGATTACTTAGACTTACACAATGTGTATATTGTTTTACCTAAAGTTTGAGTATAAATAATAAAAAAGACATATAAAAACTCGTGAATTTGACTACACAACTCATTTTATATCCCATACTCCTACAGCCTACCCCCACTGTCTTTAGGCTTCTACATGGTAACCCTTTGCTATTTGAGTTTTACCTTTGACCAATTTCAAGTTTTCATAACTTAAAAAATAAATGATGGAACAACTATCATATATATCATAATAATTAATAAATAAGTAATAAAATATAAGAACATCGTAACTGTTTCAAATCTACAACCAAAACCAAATCGAAAAACTCAAGACAGTAAACAAACCATTTGCAAAACAAAGAAAACCCTTATAGTGCTTTCTGGATGGTCTGAGAGAGATAGAGAGACCTTTTGATGTTGAATGAACTCCGGAACCCGATAGAAATCTGACTAAAACATGTAACGAATAAATAAGCCACAATGTAGATCCTTAATTTTCATCTTCTTGTTTATTTTAGAGATGCATCACACCATCATTACACAAATTCAAGCTAAATGACCACCATGACTACACAAATCAAAGGTCATATATAAAACCGTCCAGAAATATATCACATAAAAAACCACAGCTAACTTTCTAACTAATGTTAGTTCAAAAATGAAGAAAATAATTAGGGATAATCTAAAGCTAAAGCATTACCTTCAAGCGGCAAGAATACATGAAATTTGGAGCAAATGAGGGCATGAGGGTACCACATGTATGACTATATGAGATGGGTGTAATACCTCAGTCTAAACTTAGAGAATTTCAAGTGTTGTTTTTGCAAATGAGAGAGGAATGTAAAGTGTAAAAGTAAGACATGTTGAGAAGATTTCTTCAACATGTAAAAAGGATAACAAGATATGGACTGGAAGAGTACTTTGAAGATTTGGAGAATATAGTGACAAAATTGTATCCATAGTAAAAGAGTTGTGCAGTCAATGCAACTCTAGCCCTCACAAACCGCCAGTTGCTTTTAATTCATAATCTAATTGTGCAAAAAAAAGCTCAACACCTGCTAAGCATACATGGCTAGTAGTCATATGCCACTGAAGGAAAAATAAGATATAGGTAAATAATTTAATTGAAATAAATCAAGACAATATGAAACAGATATGCCAAAAATTTTGTTTCACTTATTGAAAAATGAAGATCTGAAATAACAATTGTTTCCCAAAGCTAAAATTTTGTTAACCATTCTCAGAGCGATCTCCCATACTACCCATCAACAAAAATTGAGGAATTTAGCCATATAGGCATATAATCATTTATCGGATTTACCTTTGTATTTATTAGCTTCATCTTTCACTTGTGTGTGTTTGACTACCATGAATCATAAACCTGCTCCAAAACCTAAACAAGATCAGTGATTTGAACCAGCATCTAAACACAAAAACCCAAAAAAATATACTTGAACGAAGTTAATGCCTAAATATAATTTTAATGAATTCAAGAATATTGAGCAAACTCACCACTTTTAGAAGTAAAACCTTGAAGAGTAACATATTTCACCTGTCATGTTGTCATCTTGCTTCACCATTGTCACCAAACATTTAGTTCAGAATTGAGCCCAATAAGCGTCTGCAGTTTTCATTTTCTAATATAGCTATGAAAAATAAAGACTTGTATAGAAATGTTGTAAGTTGAAACAATATTTTGCATATGAAAGCTAAATAAATAACATAAAAAAAAAAAAAAAAAAAAAAAAAAAAAAAAAAAAAAAAAACTTGGAAACCATGATATGTGATCATCATCCACTGCTTTCAACAATTATCAGCATAGCTACACCTGCACTACCGTCTACCACCAAGCAAATTAATGAATTGTTGTTAAAACAAAATAAGAAAAAAAAAAAACTAAAATGAGAGAAAGTTGATGAATTGACTGTGAAGTGGTGCAAGATCTTTTTTCTTCTGAACAAGCAAGATCACACGCCATCATGAAACACATTTTCAACTTTGTAATAGTAGCTAACTATTCAATGCTTAGGTGTCTTTTGTCAAAGAGCAAAGTATGGCGGTGCCATACCTTTCACCTGCGAATGAAGTTATTGTTTGTCTCTTCAAAATTTTGAACGAAAATGAACAATTTTCTTTATTTTCAATGACACGTGTCGTTGAGTTATGTGCTTATGTGGCAATTTCTGAATGTATGAGCTCTTCACTTATATAATAGGTAGATAAAAGGAATATGAAACAAGTAACTCACAGTATCTCCTTGTATATGCAGTTTGACACAATAGTTACCAACAACATATTTGGTGATATTTTATCAGATGAAGCATCAATGATCACCGGAAGTATTGGGATGCTTCCTTCTGCTAGTCTTGGTGCATCGGTATCACATCTTAATTCCACATTGTTTATACTTTAATCGTCTTCCATCTGTCCCATCTTCGGGTGTGTGTTTTTTTTTTTTTTTTTTTTTTTTTTTTTTTTTTTTTTTTTTTTTTTTTTTTTTTTTTCTTTTTTTCTTTTTTTTTTAACATCAGTTAATCAGACCCACAATCACAGCTAATGAACTCTACTTTACCTGTGACCTACATCTATTACTCTTTGTTTTACATTTGTTTTATTTTATCTTTAGGGACCTGGACTTTTTGAACCCATCCATGGTTCGGCGCCTGATATTGCTGGGCAGGTAGTTCATGTTTGAAATTGTTGTACGGAGTATTTGTTTTTGTTTAGTCTTGAAGATTGGAATATTGTTTTAGTTCATTGTACATTGCAGGATAAAGCCAACCCCTTAGCTACAATACTTAGCGCTGCAATGCTCTTGAAGTATGGTTTGGGTGAAGTGAAGGCAGCAGAGAGGATTGAGTTGGCTGTGCTCGATACCTTAAATAGGGGTTTTAGGACTGGCGATATCTACTCAGCTGGAAATGTATGTACCACACCTTCTTTCCAAACAGGATTAAAATAGGGGCTAATACAAACAATATGTGTTTTCCCGGACTTTCTGATTATTTAATTATTACCAGGTCAACTAGGATTAAAATAATTTGGGTGGTTATATGCACTAAAAATACATTTACCTGTTTGCCCTGTTTCTTCTGAACTATTTATTTATTTATTTTGTGTTACCTGTTTGCCCTGCTGGAGATAAAACATAATAACTGGAATCAACATATTCATAAGTCAATGGTTTTTTATTGCCACATACTAATTACATTCACATGCAGAAATTGGTTGGATGCAAGGAGATAGGTGAAGAAGTATTGAAGTCTGTGGATACCAAGACTCCTGCATCGGTTTAATAACTCAATTCATGAGAAGATGAGGCTTATATCCCCCAAATTGGTTCGGGTTTGAGTGCAAGAAAGTTGCTGTCTTTTAGAGCTTAGCTTGAAGATACACGAACATTTTTGGGTGATTTAACGAAGTTTTTACCATTAATTTATCTCATTATCAAGAATAATTGCTCTTTCTTGATATGTTTTGCTGATCAGTAGAATGCATGTTGCGATTTTGTTGTATGTAACATAATGGTGGAGAATTTTACTTTTTGTTGAATAATTTGTGTTTGTGAAATAATGGAGATTTAAGAATTTTGTGTTCATAAGGTAACTGGTTTTAAGCCCTTTCTTATTTTGCTCACACATAGTAAGTAGTAACAGCAACAAATATAGTTACATGAGATGTTGTATATCTTGATAGCTTAAAGCCTTAAACATAAGATATGATGGTTTCTTTCTTTGCCTTATAGTTGTAAGGCATCAGAATTTCTTTTTGTTTTGTTTGGACACTCATCGTGAGCATCTTCTGTTTCTGTATGCATTTTTGTTTTATGTTTTTGGTATGACAGAAATATGTAATCCTGAGTATAATTCAAAAACAACACCAGAGATATAAACATGTCAAAAAAGGCAAATCTTTATGGCCAACAGGTTACTGCTAACAATGAATACAAAATTCATGCAATTATTGGCCAAAAACTGGTACACATAACTCCAATTGGCATATAAATCATGATGGTAACTTTAGTTCTTAGCTCATGGTCATGATTAAAAAATAAATTTGCTCTATAGCTTCAAACAGCTAACTGATCAATAAGGTTCATGTTTGGCCGGTATTGTAAAAGATTAAAGACTACAGCCAGGCTCAAGAATAGCATAATTTTGCATCAAATGATTATCATAAATTTCGGCGAAAAAAGAAAAAAAACTCGAAAATATAGTACTGCCTCGCACTGCTGGTGGAAATAGCTTAATTGGTAGAGCATAGCCTTGCCAAGGATGAGGCCCTCCTTCCATTCCCGGCTTTGTCGTTTAGTGGTAACGAGTGTGTATATATTGTTAAATTTCAGGGCTTAGATGATGTAATTACTAAATGAGCGAACACTAAAATATCAAATTCAAACTCTAAAAATTCTAGCTCACACTTTATTAATTGCCCAAGTAATTAGATGAAGTATTTCGTTGGAGAGGAAGTCAGTATGTATGTTTGAAAGAAAGAAGGTAGCTGGAAAATGCCAATTAATCCAAAAATGTTTTGTTGGCTGACCAGGTAGCCAATCCACAAAATGACCATAGACACGAAATCTTAAAGATCGTTGCTCACACTGGTCGTCTAACTTTGTAAACACTTTATTGCCGCAGAAAATGACCATCTATGTAGCCAGATACTCATGAGCACTTATTATTCAAGTGTTTATTTTCTTCACAGGTTTGGTCTTTGGTGTCTTCCCGAGCTGGTTTCCATAATTTGCCGTTATCTTTGAATGATATTGTTGATTGGCTGATCCCTATTGCCAAGAAGAGACCGGTTCAAAGCATTCTTGGTAAGCTCATTTTTGCAGCTACGTCATACTTCATTTGGCAAAAGCGTAATGCTAGGTTATTCAAAAAGAAGAAGAGGGCTAAAGATCAAGTAACAGAAGTCATTTTGTATACAATACGTCTCAAGCTGTTAACGTTTAGATTCGAAAAGAAAGCTCAGGTAGACAAGCTGATGGAGAATTGGCAACTTTCACATCTTATTGTTCAAGAAATGTAAGAGGCTCAAGTTAAATATGAGGCGTGATACTGAATTTCTTGTTTATCTTTATTTTTCCGTCTAGGTAGATTTGTTTTTCCATAAGGTTGCTATGTCAATCTTCTTGATGATCAGTGGTTAAAAGCACAAATAATGCGTTTGTTTGTAATAATAGTTAATACGGTGTTTTGTCATATTGCGTGAACCTCAAAGTTTCTGGTTATTATATTTACCAGGGTAAAAAACCCTAACAAAAAAAATCATGCTCAGGTTATCCAAAGGGAGCAAGTCTTTGGATCTAACCGAGATATTCCCGAAACCATTAGGCTATTTTGTGATTATTCGCTCAAAAGGAAATACAACTGAATATTATTCGTGGCTTTTGCGTAAGTAACATGCTAGATATTCAATATGACATCCAAGAGAATTATTCGTAACTTTATTACAAAAGTTAATATAGATCCTAGCTAGTATAAGTTTTCTCAATTTTGGCATGCTTCATTATTTTTGAACGGTCTAAAAGTTCTTTTTTAGGGTCTTAAATGGTGGTACCCCTTTACAGACAAGTTCTAAAAGCCAATGGTCCCGAAGTTGTAATTATTGTTCAAAAGGATGAATAGCAATGGTCCCAAATGTTCTA
Source organism: Artemisia argyi (assembly GCA_030686995.1). Taxonomy (NCBI): domain Eukaryota; kingdom Viridiplantae; phylum Streptophyta; class Magnoliopsida; order Asterales; family Asteraceae; genus Artemisia; species Artemisia argyi. The sequence continues at coordinate 83,641,305 of CM060679.1, forward strand.
GATACCGCAAACACGCAGCAAATGCAGTTTGCGTATACAATATGGTGTAAAGAATTTGCATATTATTGGACAATGCCCTTATCATAAGCTAAGAAACAACCCAAACTATTTGGTTTAATTCATGGGTAACATGGGTCGGTCGTGGCTCTAAAACATTTTTACTGGATATTAAACTTGCCACATAATAGAAGGACGTTCGGTTGTTAAAAAAAAAAAAAAAAAAAAAAAAAAAACTTAAGTAGAATAGATGATTTGTTTGCGATGTTTTTATGGTCTTGTCTTGTGGCTTTGGCTAAAACCAACTCAAACTTGTAGTTTGACTAAACATGTTTTCTAAATACACTCTTAAATTAAGATCGCCCATATCATAGCCTCTTTATTTAAGTTATCGTTTACTACTAGTCTACTAACCATGTGACTGCTATTTAGAAATAACGAAAGAATGATGCGTAAGGTATAAATGACATTGAAAATCCTTTGTCTATGAAAAAAGGTAATCAACACTCAGACGTGATTAGCCTCACGACTAACATATGAGAAGTGAATCACATAACGCCATGATAAAATGGAACCATAATTAAATGGTTGGTTACCTGAACATAATTTGAACTCATGATATCTGTTTTACGTTTTATGTCCTCAACCGTTGAACTATTATCATGGCCCACCCAAGAAGATTTGTACTAATGTATATTCTATAATATTCATATTAACCAATTACAAGTTAAAGAAATGCATATGATGCTGGCTCCTTAAATGCAAATTATCATTAAGAATCGATTAAATGCAAATTAGTCAGCAATAATCGAGTATAAATATATCATAATAGTCATCGTTGCTCACGATGCACAATATTTTTTTAATGTGACTTTGGTTATTTAATTTGCTAATTTGTCTTGCCACCTACTTTCTATATAAATGATGATCGTTTGTATTATTGTTTTATGGTACATCTCTTTCCATCATAAAAAATTTCTGTTATGAGGACGACATTTGTTTTTTTTAGGAAAATTGCTACTGACTATTATTGTGAGGACGACATTTGTTTTTGAAAGCGTTAGTAACCAGCTTGTGTCTTTTCTACAACTAGATATGGATAATCATAATGTATTACTGTATTAGTAATAGATTATGGTATATTTAACACACGAGATTATTGAGAGATTATGTTGCTTTTTAAAAAAAATATAAGTTGTTTAATGTTTTGTTTGATAGATATAATTTATAAGAGATTATTATAAACAACAATCTATCATAATCTTTGAAAATCAATTGCTATTTCATATATATATATATATATATATATATATATATATATATATATATATATATATATATATAATCTCGTTTTACATTTTCATCTACATCTACATCTCCATCTTCGGTTACAGTAACTAGTGGTGTCCATGGTACTGGAATCGGACCGAACCCGAACCGGAAGAACCGAAAATAAGAAAAACGTGGAACCGAGAATCGTCCCAAGTTCTTCGGTTCGGTTCTGGTACGGGAATTTTTGATAATTCCCGACAAGTACCAAAGCGTTTAATAATTTTATTTTTCGTTGTCAATCATTAATAAAAGACATGCTATAACAGTAGAAAGACATACAAAATGTATAACGCAACTTTTTCCAATAATTCCAGTTGTTAAAAAAAAAAAAAAAAAAAAAAAAAAAAAAAAAAAAAAAAAAGCACACAAAATATCAAACTATAAGTTTATAATTGTTCAAAAGTATCATGATAAATAGGCATTTATGTTCCAAACTTCCAAAAACATTTAAGGTATGTTTGGTAAAATGGGCTGGAGCTCGGGTTTGGGTTGGAGCTGGGGTTAAGGCTGAGACTTTGAAATTAAAATTTGTATTTTTATAAACTTGTTTGCTAAATTGGCTGGGGCTTATTATTGCAAAATTACTAAAAATGACATAATTAAATGAGTTTTTGTATGTGTTAAATATTTTTGTGGATAAATAAGTAATTTATTCTTCAAAAGCCTCGGGCTAAAGTTTTTAGCCGACTTATTTTATAAGCCCTTCCATAAGCACCGTGACAAACGAGACTTATTTTATTAGCCGGCTTATTTTAAAAGCCCAAGCCACAATAAGCCCCATTTAAACCTTCGCCAAACATAACCTTAATGATTCATTACTTGTTTCCTTTTATAATTTAGTACCACTTCTTCCATCTTTTTAACAATTTCGTCGTCATTTAAAAGATATTTAATTTCGTCAACATTTAATGTAACATGATCACAATAAAAAAATACATATATCGAAAAAACTTATTAATGAATGATGTTGATGATGATATTTCAATCTTTAATGATATTAGTAATTGTAAAATTGATAGTTTGGTGTTATTTGGAATGTATTAAAGGTTAGGCTTTTAATTTATTTTGGGTTTTTAGATTTATTTATTTATTTATTTATTTATTTACAGCTTAGTAATGGGTAGGTTTTTGTTTTTATTATTTTAAAAGACTGTATGTCACAAGAAACCCTATAAAATTTCATATTTTCAAAAGATTCGATTCTTTTTGGGGAAGTAGCAGAACCGGACGGTTCCGACCCGAACCGTCCTGAAAACCGAAATTTGGAGTTAAAGAACCAAGAAACGTACCATCTACCATGGCTCTAATATACGGTTTAGTTTTTAATCGGTACTAATACGGTTCCACGATTTATTTGGACACCCCAACAGTAACTGTAGCAGTTACTTGCGCCGAACATTGCTTATGGAATAAAAGGGCATGATCATTATTAACCCAATACCTGTCATCTATTTCAACAAATAAACACGATGGTGGGAGATATTGGTGGACAGGATAAGTTGATGGTGGACAAAGAAGGCAAAGCAATATCAAGTACTTTTAGTTTAAAAATATGATGAAATGTCAAATAGTTTTATATTTATAACCTTTCTGAAATAAGTGCTCATGAATTCAACACTGAATGAATCAATTCACATGCTTAGTGCAGTCTGCACATTTCTAAAAAAATGTACCATTGCACTTCAATATACCACTCTTATCTTTTTTACCATTGAAATAATTAGACGTGGTAGGACTAAAACTCAAAAAGGGGAATTTATATTTCAATTTTACGAGAGACAACAAATTGTAAAACAGAGTACACATGAGCATTCTACATGGTTAAACGCCTCATTTATGCTGTAAATTAAGGTTGTATACTAGCCAGATTTGACCATTTCAATACATGCATTAACCTAAAAAGGCTAGAGTTTAGAATATTTAGTGCCCATGGTGGTATCATACACCTTGACAAAAAATCTTGTTCTTGGAATTGATATTTTTTCTAGTAAAATAGTGCCCAATTGAAATATTAATTTCTTCTTCACTTCAGAAGTAATGCCTCCCATTGATATTATTTCTGCATATGCTGCTGGTTCTTTGTTCTTCTCAAATGATATAGGCACTGATCCCTTCAATATCACCATCACAAACTAGAAAAAAGAATACAAAATCCAGCTTTAATAATCAATGAAACCAGAGTCTCTAGAAATGAATGTTAAATATGAGCATAACCACATTAAGAATAGAGATCATATCAAAATCATTTAACTTTTTTTTTTTTTTTTTTGGTACTACTTCTCATTTTACTGCAAACAAGAATAAGCAAGTTTGAAAATAAACTGAAATATGGAAGTACGTAAACAACGGCGGACCTATTAAGGGGCAGGGGAGGGTCCCGGCCCCCCCAAAATTTGCGACACTTAGTGTAAATATTATAGGTTTTACGGGTAATTTAGTTGAGGTTACAAATAAATCTTCGATTCGGCCCCCCCAAAATAAATTCGGCCCCCCCAAAAAAAAATGCTCTAGTTCCGCCACTGTACGTAAATCATCAAACATGACACTTGTGTCGCGAAAACAATCATTCATGTTGCAAAGTGGAGTGTGTTTCTTCTATTTGTTTTGTTCATTTATGGAATCGGTCAAATTTGTTTCACTAAAGTCACTAGTATGATTGAATCATACTAAACGGATAGGAGCATGAAAACAAATAGGAAGCATTCACTTCACATATGGATAAAACAGAATTAAAAGAACGAGACACGACATATGTTTCATTAATTTGAATGAATTTCACTTTTTCCGTGACATGTAACATGACACATTTATTTTACATTATATTTTTGTACTCGTCCTTTTTTCTATCTCAAAGTACCAAGCAGGAGATCGAAAGATATAAGAACTCATGAAACCTGATCTATAAAGCAAAAATAAAAAAGCACTCCAATATATTAAAATATCAAGAAGATATGATCAATTTTCAAGTCAAGCCTGTGTGTTCTGCCCACAAATATAGAAATGATCAAGTCCAATATATATTAGTGTGCACTTGGAGGATCAACCAATAATGCTTTACCAAATTGGACGAGACACCAACTCTTCTAGTAGTAGATGATGCATCTCATTATTATATGGTAGTTTTAATTTTGTAATACTCATATCTGACCTAATGAAAATTCAGTATAGACGTTAATAATTGTAGTTGCTTCAAAATTAGTTAAATGTCACATGGCTAATTAATTAACAATTTCTTTTATTAAAACATTTAATAATTTGTTATGATACTTTGCACTTATGTTTTAACAACTAGCTCAGAGTATATCTTTTCTAGTGATTTAATTTATATAAACTCCCATTAAACATCCACTATAAGAAGTTTATAATCTAATATAAGAAGTTTATAAATAGGTTTAAAAAAAACTTAAAAATGTTTATATTCTATTTCACCAATAGTGAAAACTCATTTCATAGCTATTTAGCATGAAAAAAATCTTAGTTTTGGAATCTCTTCATAAACTCAAAACAATTGATATATGCGTAATGTGGAACATTTATAATGTTGTAAAATATTTTTACCATAGTGAAAATAGCTTTAAAAATTCAAAAAAGTTTATAAATTAATGATATATGTTGACATGGATCATTTATAAAGTTTTATACTGTTTAGTCACAGTGGATTCCCTAATAAATTAATTTAAAAAACTCAATAAATGCCATCGATAATCAATCATACTAAAAAAAAAAAAAAAAAAAAAAAAAAAAAAAAAAAACTATGTGTAGTTTAGTTATTTTAACTCTCTTCTGATCATAAACCACTAAAATTTAAATATTTATCGTTGTTGTAAATTTTATTTATTTATTTGAGTGATCAAAATAACACTTATCAAAATTGATGATTATTTTGTAGCTTCTATTCCTTTTACATGTACATAAGATAGTTGAAACAAGGTTTTAAACCCGCACGTTGTCACGGGATGTTTCAATATTAAGGTATGTATGCTCACCCGGGTCCGAGTAATCTCAAAAAAAGGGGGCTACAAATGAAACGGGCTGGACTTAGTATACATGCCCACCCAAAAAAAAAATAAAATAAAATAAAATAAAAAATAAAAAAATATAAAAAGCCCAAGGCTCGTTACTGTAGAAAGAATAGTAACCGGGTTACTATTCATCAAAGGGACGGGAAATGTATATATTAGTAATTAGTTATAATTAAATGGTAAATGTTTTTTCACAACAATGAAAAAATATTGAAACTTTGCTAGTTTTCGTGAACAATATAGAGTTTGACTAAATTAATTAGAACACTCCTGGAACTTTGTAACTGTATATTAATCAACAGTTTTCCTAACAATTATTAGCAAGCAAATAGGCCATTTTAGCATAGAAGTCTTTTCTTCTAATAAGCAAGTGATTGACACACTTTTAAATTTGATTGGGACACTCAATGTATAAATAATTAAAGAAGTTTATATTTATAGTACAACTGTTTAATGCACGTTTTGGAGTATCTCAATCAAATATAATTTGCATACTTTCATATATGTGGGTGTTTTATGACTGGTGTTTGCCAGTACAATTTATCATTTGTCATTAGTGCCAGAATTAATTTTCTTACATACTACTACTAAAAGTAGTTCATAAAATGTATGTGTGTCGACCGAATAAACAAAAAAATAAAAATAAACTCGTATTTTTAAATTGGTGTATGGTTTGGTTTAAAATCAAATACAAGTATTTAATCAATGTTTGGTTTGGTGTATGATTTGACAAAAATATAATTAAATCGAACAGAAAAACTCACATATCTATAATAATAATAATAATAATAATAATAATAATAATAATAACAATAATAATAAAGTTATACATATAATTTCTATCATATCATTCTAACTATCCATCCTAAATCGAATCTCAAAATATAATTAAAACAAAATAAATTCCTAAAATCAAGCATTGTAATAACTAGCGTAGACTGGATGGGGGTATGATAGGTACATGCTCCTTAGGGAAAAAAATTGTAGTGTAAATCTTTTATAATATCTGGTTATTTTTATAATTTACTCTCCTGACGAACCAATTTATAGTGTAGTTTTTAAAAATTATCATAACCCTCTCGATCATAACTTTCTAGCTCCGCCTTTGATTGTGATACATATATATTTATATATATTGGTGAGTGAATTAACGTACATGATCCTTAAAAGTTCCCTATGCTGTATCGTGTACTCTTACCATCAATTTACTTCTATCAGTTTACTTCCGTTATGACTTCTAAATTATATTATAAAGTTCAATTGATTCTGTTTTTTTCTTTTTTTTAACGTAAACCAAACCGTATGAATAGCACTACAAAAATGTGTATTGATTTAAGTTTAATATTTTATTTTACGTTATAGAATGTATATTATTACACGTAAAAGAAAACAAAAAATTGCCGTGGCAAACATTTTTTGCTATAAGATGTGCCAGTAAAAAATCATAAACAGTATAACAAAATCATAAGAAAAGAAAAGAAAAAAAAAATACATAATAATAAGAGTAAGCATGAATCTCTCGTCGCAAAAAGGGGAATGAAACATATATAATCCAAATTTCATGGAAATGAAACATATATAAGAAAAGACGTATACTTACTTCTTCACCTCGACCAATGATTTGCGAGACGACTTTGGTAACTTCCGAAAAGATGGGATCGGTATCAAGACCATCAAGGCAAACATTGGTGGAGATCTGGACACAAGGCATCTTATTATGATAAACAGGCTTTTTTTGTCTGGGTTTTTTGGTTTGTTTGTGTTACTCAGTTAGTTTTGTGCCATGGGTTGGGAGCTTTTTTATGCTATTTATAGATGGGGATGATTGATAGATAGATAGATATTATATGGGAGTGGAAGCCCAACACACAAAAAACTTTTACACGTGAGTTCTTGCAGTTTGGCTGTCTAGAGAAAATTTAAGTTTTAGTCATAATAAAACTTTCACATTTTATTTTATTTTATATATATATATTTTTAATTTAGTCTCGTGCCACTGTTAGACCAGCGACTGCATTAAAAAATTGACAAAAAAAAAGTTGGTATGGTTTGTTTGCTAGATCAAAGTGACATTTTATGCGATCAAAGTGGTGTTTTTGCTAAATCAGTCTTATTTTAAAAATCAACTGTGTAAGGGTGTTATCAGGTCAAGTTATCGTGTTTGTTGGGTCGGTTTCGAATTTTTAAAAATGACCCGATTATAAATCAAGTTATTGGGTTCGGGTGATTCGAGGGTAGGGTACAAACATCAACATATCACGTTAATTAATATTTTTAAAATTTTGATAATTATATAAAAGGAGCATAGCCATTCACATTTGACAAATCACACTTGACAAACCAATATAACTTTTTAAAATGTATCAGTAGCTATATGTTCACACTTGACTAATCAAACTATTAAGGATGTTAACTGCTAAAATAGAAATATCCAAAGAGACAGCAAACAACTTAGCTAATATTACACACATGCGTGCAATACCAATACGTAGTTGGAGTTAAATAGTTAATGATATGTAGTTATAGTTGATGTGTGCAATGGACCCAATTGAAGGTCACTAAAATGACCAATTATGTTTCACACTTTATTTCTATTACAATGATACAGAGAAATCAGTATACACTTAAAAGAAAAGGGTAAGTTATAAGGATCCCTCTTTTTACCACTATGTAGTTGAAGTTAAATAGTTGATATGTAGTTATAGCTGATGATAGTTGATGTGTGTGATGGACCCAACTGAAGGTCACTTAGAATGGCGAACTATGTTTCACACTTTATTTCTATAACAATGATGCCGAGAAATCAGTATACACTTAAAAGAAAAGGGTAAGTTATAAGGACCCCTCTTTTTACCAGTATGTAGTTGAAGTTAAATAGTTGATATGTAGTTATAGTTGATGTGTGCGATGGACTCAACTGAAGGTCACTTAGAATGGCCAACTATGTTTCACACTTTATTTCTATAACAATGATGCTGAGAAATCAGTATACACTTAAAAGAAAAGGGTAAGTTATAAAGACCCCTCTTTTTACCAGTATGTAGTTGAAGTTAAATAGTTGATATGTAGTTATAGTTGATGTGTGCGATGGACCCAACTGAAGGTCACTTAGAATGGCCAACTATGTTTCACACTTTATTTCTATGACAATGATGCAGAGAAATCAGTATACACTTAAAAGAAAGGGGTAAGTTATAAGGATCTCTTCTTTTTACCAATATGTAGTTGGAGTTAAATAGTTAATAATATGTAGTTATAGTTGATGTGTGCGATGGACCCAACTGAAGGTCACTTAGAATGGCCAACTACGTTTCACACTTTATTTTTATGACAATGATGCAGAGAAATTAGTATATACTTAAAAGAAAGGGTAGGTTATAAGGACCCCTCTTTTTACCAGTATGTAGTTGAAGTTAAATAGTTGATATGTAGTTATAGCTGATGATAGTTGATGTGTGCGATGGACCCAACTGAAGGTCACTTAGAATGGCCAACTATGTTTCACACTTTATTTCTATAACAATGATGCCGAGAAATCAGTATACACTTAAAAGAAAAGGGTAAGTTATAAGGACCCCTCTTTTTACCAGTATGTAGTTGAAGTTAAATAGTTGATATGTAGTTATAGTTGATGTGTGCGATGGACTCAACTGAAGGTCACTTAGAATGGCCAACTATGTTTCACACTTTATTTCTATAACAATGATGCTGAGAAATCAGTATACACTTAAAAGAAAAGGGTAAGTTATAAGGATCTCTTCTTTTTACCAATATGTAGTTGGAGTTAAATAGTTAATGATATGTAGTTATAGTTGATTTGTGCGATGGACCCAACTGAAGGTCACTTAGAATGGCCAACTACATTTCACACTTTATTTTTATGACAATGATGCAGAGAAATTAGTATATACTTAAAAGAAAGGGTAGGTTATAAGGACCCCTCTTTTTACAAGTTGTACTCCCCCTTCCCCCGCGCGGATTTTCTGGTTTTTTATATTTTTTTTTAATAATTTTTTTTATATTATAAAAAACTATAAACTTGAAAGTACGGAACAAAAAATATAAAGTTTCATAAGTCAAAAGTATTAAACTTGCGAAAAGTACGAAGTAAAAACTGATAAAAAAATGTGTTGTAACTGAAGGACAAGAAAGAAGTGTGCAAATCACTTCCCTCACAGTTAGTCGTCAAATTTGTCAGCTTTAAACCACTACTGCATTTTCAAAACTTGTTCAAGAATATAACTGATAAGATAAAAGGGCTATGTTATACAAACTCTCCCTATATTATCACATCAAGAGGGTTTTGTCAAACCGTACAACCCGCAATGCATATCATATAACCCGATTATGCATCTAATGATTGAATATTCTTCTTATAGGAGGGTGCGGATAACTCACCCCAAGATAATGGGGGTTAAAAAGGCCATTATCAAGATTTTTTAGACTTGTTCACAACCAACTTCTATGACAAAAAGAATTAAAAATGCCAATATCAAGAAATCAGAATGTTGTGGATTAAGAACGTCATTTCAGGAACCTTTAATTGCCAAAGAAGACAGAGAGAAAATATTCGTATAGAATAAAAAGCAATAAACAGTGTTTTGACTTTTGGCCCATGTTTTCATCTTAGAGAAATGCCTCGTGTTTTTATATTATGACAATTGACATTTTATATGGTTCATATATTTTTCTTGCTAACTAATATATCCTGATGTTCACATCTTATAACCTTAAGTCGTATTAGGAATCAATCTTTGGAACGAGAAAAATCATGTTGAGACTTCTAATATTCTTTAGGAAACTTAATTCAATAATATTATCCTAAAAGCTAGAAAAATATGTGAATATCACACGTTTTCAATTGTTAAGTCAAGACATATAAAATATTGTTAAAAGACCGTGACTCAAATGAACAGGTCATTTGGTGATCTTGAATTGTATAGAAAGTCAAATGAGGTTGTTAAACTTTGATTGTGGACTGCTATTTTGTGAAGTTAAATTTTGACCAGATCCGATCAAACGTAATTGGATTTGTGAGTTATATCGAGGCCCGAAGACATGATTGTTTAGAACATTGGATACCCTCGTGCCGCAGAAAAAAAGTGCTATCACGTCAGCAAAAGTCTCCATGATACCAGAAATCTCATGGCACCACATTTTGGCTGTAACACTTGGCACAAGAAAATGCGGTGCCGTCATCCATTTTTTTTATATATAAAATAAAAAATACACAATATTAACTAAAATAAACTTTATTAACTAAAAAAAACACATGTTACATTTAAAAAAATGCATAAAAATTGTATAAAAAAACCACAAGGACTAAAACTGTCAACACAAAAAAGTATAAAAGAAAACCACAAGGACTAAAATCACAACACACCAAACTTGGTACCATCTTCTTCCTCGACAACCTGCAAATACACACACCCAAACACACACTATAAAGACACATAGACACACGTTAAAAAAAAAAAAAAAAAAAAAAAAAAAAAAACGGCTCTGGCTGGCCACCACGACGCAAGGCACGATGATGCAACCAGCGTAACCGTGCGCCGTCACATTTTTTGGGCTGGAAGGATGGAGCGAGGCTACCGGCCAAGCGTACCTCGTACTCTTATGTGTAAAGAAAAGGCACCATATAAGAGGAATGTCCAGTGGTGATTACTTGAACACTTCTTTGAATATCCGTACTTTGTCAAAAATTATTTAACACACTATCATTTCATCAAGACAATGTATATATCATTGTGGACTATAAAATAATATATACTGTATATAGTTAGTTATTTTTTCACATTTACTTATAAATTCAGTGCTATATTTTTTTCCCCGTATCTTAGTTTAGATCTCATTGTTACAATGTTCTATTAGGCAGTGGCGAAGCTTGAGAATTCTAAGTGGGGGGTCGGGATCTAAATTTTTTTTTCCTAACGCTATTTTTCGGGTAATATGTTCGGGTCAGTTATTCGATTCGGGTCGGGTCAAAAATTAAATACTATTATTATATAAAAAAAAGTTTCAATCACTAAAAAACTAAACATTTATCCAAGACAACTAAACATTAAAAAGGAGACAAACGGTTGGTACCTGGTTCGATTCATTGGAGAAATTAGAGATCAGCCCTTCGACCTTTAAGACCCTTGAATTCTTCGATTATGGACTCCGAATCAAACTTGTCAGCAATTTCTTTTTCTATGTAAATCACCATACTGTTTGCTAGATTGTCATCTGACATCTTATTACGTAGGCGATTCTTGAATATCTTCATTGCCGAAAATCCCCTCTCTGTTGTTGCAGTCGAAACCGGAAGTGTCAAGAGTAGCCGACACACTCTTTCAACCAAATCGTACATGATATTTTTCCCAGTTTCTACAAGAGTTTGGCAGAGATCAGAAAGAGTTGCTACCTCACTTAACTTGGCATTATTTATCCTTTCAACTTGAAAAGTCTCCAATTGACCAACTAATTGATTTCTCTCCTGCTCAGTAAAGTCCGTAGGATAATATTTCTCAACAAGAAGAACAATGTGATCAATATTAATCTTTTTTGAACATAAAGTCGAACCAAGAGATAACAACTCCATTGATTGCTCACTGAATCTAGAATCCAACTCTTGTATTTGCTTATCCAATGTCTCCATAAACAAATCTACTCGGTAAAAATGTTCAAATGTAACATGAAGATCTTTTTTACGAGGCCGATACCGGGTAGATCTATATGGAGCACTCATATCGGGCATCTCTATTTCATGTCTTTGACAAAAAAAAAAAAATAACTTCCTCAATTAAAGAATCCCATCCATTGTTTCTAAAATTATTTAGACTAACCTTTGTGGCTGAAACTAAATCCATTGCATTAAGGATGTCTTGGGATTTCTTTTGTAATCCTTGACAAAGTGCATCAGTCTTTTGCATCACCTTTTTCATCATGTGAAGAACAAACACAAACTCAAATGACTTCAAGTAACTATAAGCAATACTAGCATCTCCACGTTGAGTACGGGTATTACGAGTAGTGTCGTCCATTATTCCCTTGAGAACAGCCCGAGTGACATCAAACATGTTAACCAAACTACAAATGGATTTAAAATGGGAACCCCAACGTGTATCCCCGGCCCTTCTTAATGTCCCAACCTGGTTTTTACCTTTTCCCGATTTGATTTCACCCAACTCCAGTAAATTTTTAATCTCAATTGCCTTCGCCTTTTGTAACTCATCGTGACGCTTACTAGAAGCACAAACCACATTTATTACAAAAGCTAAGTACTCAAAGAACTGGTGTACCGGATCAACTTCCTTTGAGACACAAACCAAGGCAAGTTGTAACCTGTGATAAAAAAAAATGTCAACTCCATATGTGTATTTTTAGTCAAACCTAAAAAAGAACAAACAACAATACAAAAGTAAGTAACCTGTGAGCAAAGCAATGAACGTAATATGCATAAGGACTATACTGCCGAACGAGTGCCTGTAAGCCGTTCCATTCCCCACTCATATTGCTAGCACCATCATAACCTTGACCACGAATTTTTCCGGTATCAAATTTGTGATTCAAAAGTTTATTCCACAAACTAGCCTTTAAAGTCGCCGCAACAGTATCCTCGACATGAACTAAATCCAAGAAAGTTACCTCGATTCTTTGAATTGGAAGATTCATCATGTCCTCGTAAAGCACAAGCTTGGTATGTTAACCAACGAACTACATCAATTGTGCCTTTCAATCTTAAACGGTTTTTCCTTTTTTCCTCTTCACTTTGTTTTTCTATGAAATTTTCAATGTGTGCTTCTTGATTCACTAAATTAGACACAAACACAAATGCCTTTTTGTGTGTTGCAGATTTAAGGTGCTTCAACAAAGGACATTTATTCCCATCATTACATTTTTTCCAATTGTCAAATCCGTCACAACTAAATGCACTATGACCACTTTGCTCATTTGGTTTCTCCTTATACAAATAACATAGAAAACAATAAGTCTTGTGTGTTGTTGGAGAATACTCTAACCAATTAGGGAACATACCAAACCAAGCAAATTTAAATCGACGAAGATTATTCTTTGGACCTCTAGGCTTATACTCTTCAAGCTTAGGTTGATACACTCCTAATGATATATATGCTAGCCTTACTTGCTCACGTGCCTCAACCGGATATTTCCACATTTCAAGTCGTTTAGCAGGATCTCTTTCTAGGCTACTAACATCCATTTCATTGACGTTAGCTTGTGGAATTTCATTGATGTTAGCTTGTGGAATTTCAGATGGTTGTTCATTGCAAGTATCCGGACCAATAACCGGTTCGCTTGTTGAACCTTTTTGACGTTTACTCTCTTGAATTTCAACATCAATTCCTTCTACTTGTTGTTCTTCGTTCTTTCTTTTAAAAAATGAAGTTATGGTTTTATTCTTCACCATATTCACAATCTATAAATCTGTACACCTACATAAATTGCAAAGAACTTATATTAGTGATTTAGTGGTATCCTAATTTCTAATTCACAATCTATAAATCTGGTCCTAAGTCCTAACTCCTAGTCCTAGATCGAACCCAAATCTGGTCCTAACTCCTAGTCCTAGATCAGTGGCGCAGCTTATAAATTAAACAAGATGAGATTGATGGATTTAACATACCAAGGCCCAAGGGAAATAGAGAGAAAGCAGCCAAGCACTTCAAACTTGGCCTTGGGAGGAGTCCGGGCCGAGAAGATGAGCAGCAGAGCAGGGGCCAGGGGCACTTCGAAGGGGACAGGGGAGGGTTTATCAGTTTCTGGGTTTGGGATGGATTTGAGATTTGGTTTATGGATTTGCAATGTGGGGGTGGGTCGAAGTGTGAGGTGGGAGGGTTAATTAGATCCGGTTTTTGTTTTCCTTTTTTTTTTTTTTTTTTTTTTTAAATGGGCTAAATAACTAAATAAGTAATGGTAATGGATCAATTTTTTTTTAGATGGGCTTATATAAATGTAATGGATCAATTTTTTTTTTCTAAAACTATGGGGGGTCGAAACCGAATTAAAATGGGGGGTCGAAACCGAATATACCGAAATTTTTCTACACGAAAACTATATACCCCCTATATCGCAAAAAAAATTTCGGGGGGTCGGGCGCCCCCCCCCCCCCCCCCCCCCGCCCCTTATAAGCTGCGCCTTTGCTATTAGGGTCTTCATTTACGAATTAGGTGTAAGTCCCGATAAACAATTGTGGTTCAAAAAAGGTGCTAGATCACCATAATGTTGTAAACACACAAGTATTTAGAGAGAAAAAATAGAGGGAAATAATGGTATGGAACTTCTTATGCTTTAAAATGAAAGAAAAATGTATCTTGCATAAAATGAACCAAGAACCTCAAAGTGAAGTTTACAATTGTTTATATAGTGCTAGAACTAAAGCAACTCCCACATGGACCTTACTTCATAAGCCTAAAATTAATAACAAACATATAAGCCTATATAATTAAGCAACCTATTACAAAACTTAATGACCGACACTTGATATTAGTTACACGTAATCCCAACAATCTCCTCCTAATTGTTGGTCATTAAAGGTTGCTTGACGTCTTCATTGCTTCTTTGGCTTGACGTCTCATGTGTCTTTGTTCTTTGTTCTTGTTCTTTGTGATATTATGTCGGTTTTGGCTTGCCTTTATCAACGTCTTGTACTCTGTTGTATTTACGTCTTTTCCAACATGCTCATACGTCTTTTGACTTTGATTCTTCATTCATGTAAGGTTCTCTTTTCATGTCATTGATCTTCACCTTTTAAACTTTGTAACTTTCATTAACTTTGATTCTCCAATAGCTTTTCCTTTTGAATTGTCTTGAACTTTGCTTTACTTTTGACTAATGATGTAGTTGGTATGAGCATGTGGATCTTTGAGTATGAGTTGATGACTCATGATGGTAACGGTCTCCCACCAAGGAACATCCATCGGTAGCTGCATGGTAAAGGTTAGTAATAATCTCAAACCGACCATTGTTGACTTTTCATAAAGATAAGACCACTACGATTGTTTTACTGATTAATGTCTTAATTCCATTCACCTTGGTCGGGCACATCAGCTGTCCGAATCCCGTTGAGGGACAGTTATCAATACTATGGATATAATCCAAGTTAAGACTCACATCTTCAGGACTCGATTTGTGAAAGGAATCTCCTTAGCGTGGTTTCCAGACTCACATCTTCAGGACTCGATTCGTCCTAGGGTTTATGGTAAAGTTCCTCCAAAAGTTCTCTTCCTAATGAATGAAAATTAGAAAACTATATATAGAGAATACAATCTGACGGCGTCACGTTATACATGTGACGCCGTCAACTCACCGCCAATGCTTTCCTCGGATTGCATAGATCTAGATCTGACCCCGTCACTTTATAATCTTCTCATGGCCGTCACCCTTTAGATTGCACATGACGGCCTAGGCGTCATAAAGGGTGACGCCGTCACTCTTTAATTCCAAAAATCTTTCTGGCGCGTTTCGTGTAAACTTCATATCCACCTCTTTGCTAACACATGACGCTGTCACCTTTAGAGCGTGACGCCGTCAGGTACTGTTTCCAGCTTGATTTTGGATACTTTGTCGTTTTCTTCACTTTTCGCTCCAAAAAACGTCCAAAATGCTTCCTTTTCCAGATTTCTTCTCCAAAGTACCTAAAATGACAAAAGGAACGATTTGAGGTAATATTTGATCAAATAATCACGACTTAGGGCTTAAATGACCCCCTAAAAGCGTAACACTTTTCGCCTCATCAAAGACTCACACGAATTATAGCCTAATCCCGTTTTTTCTCCAAATGCCTTTTGACTATTTATCAACTCTTTAAAAGACTTAGAACTCTTTTCAAATTTAGCTAGTGTGTTAGCCATTTCATTAGCTTTCTTAATTTCATTTTTGTAATCTTGACACACTTTACATTCTAGATCAATTTCTATACCACTTTCAAGTCTAAACACTTTATCTTCCAAAAAGATTTTTTTTTTTCAAAATTACTTTCATATGACTTTAAGGATTCATTTTTCGAAAATGATTTTCGACTTAAGTTGCATAGATCATTAAGTTCATTTTCTAATTTTGAAAACTCTAGAATAAATGGGTCATAATAAAAATGGTCAATTTTAGAGTGTACCATTTGAAGTTTCAACCATTTTGCATATATCGTAATCCACGAATGGCTAGAAAACCCTTTTTCTTTATTTACGATAATTTATGTGCTTCGGTGTTTTCCCACTTGGCTGTACAACATGAGTTACGTTGTCTTCTTCATCCCTCCAAGACTCTTTAATGAGTTCTCTTCGTAGGTTACTAATGAAGTCATTGTCGGCGTCGTTACCTTCATAAAAAACATTTGAACTAGTAGCACATGTATTTAACTCAACCAAATGTCTTTCTACTAATTTTTCTTCACAAGTGAAGACTAGTTCAAGATTAATATCATCATCTTTGGCTTGAAATTTTTTTTGATGAAACTTTAAAAGATGTTTCCATATGTCATTTGCCATTTGACAAAATAATATTCTTTCGTATTCAACTCTCGGCAAAGTTTTATAAATCATTATGTTTGCTTCAATATTTTTACAAAACTTTCTTTTGAAAAATTCACTTTGATTTTCAAAATTTGTTTCCATTTTTTGAAAATCACCAATTGAAATGACATGCCAAAGATCACGATCTATTGATTTGACATAAATTTCAAATCTATTTTTCCATTCAACAAAATTATTATTTTCAAAAAATGGTGGTTCATTTAAAGAACGCCCTTCTAGATATCTTTCAGACTCCATAGATTGATTCAAGCTTTAAAGTACAATATACTTTAAATCTCTTAAGTGACGTAGCTCTGATACCAATTGTAGAAACTAGAAGGGGAGTTGAATAGTTTCACCGTTTATAATTACATTTTAAAACTTTTACCACTTTTATGTTCTAGTTACAAAACCGTTAGATTTGATTGTTATGTGATATCTATGAATTCTATAAATATAAGTAATTAAAGTAAATGAGAAAGGAAAGAATACAACCAAACCAATGAGCCAAGATTTATAGTGGTTCGGCACGAAGCTCACTCTTTGTCCTACTCCACTCCCCGAGTACCATACTCGAGAGTTTTCAATCACTATGTCAACACACTCCCTTCAGACGAAGCAAACCGTACACAAGCTTACACCAGGTTTAATGACACTAAGTGGAATGTCGAGTCCTAATCCTAGCTAGAACCAATCTACACCAAGGCCCACGTGACCTTACGAACAAGCACTCTTGTCCACTTAGATCGACACACAATCTAAGCCTTCACACGGACGATGACCCCATCCACTTCTTCACACGAAAGAGCACTCCCGTTCACTTGAATCTTCACCCGACTCAAGCCTTCACACACGGACTTCACTAAGTCCCGATCTTTACACTAGAACTAAACTAAGTGCTAGCCTTCACACAACAACACATGAACTATTAAAAGTCCTAATCAAGATACAAAACTTCTCTGACTTACACCTTTGTCCGGATACACCTTAACATACCTATTCATGACTCACACACAAGTCGAATTTACAATATATATACAAAAGAGAGAGTTGGAGGAAGAAGAGAATCGTAACACTTGTTACGTTTGTGTGTGGACTCAATAACACATTGATTCTTGACGACTTCGAGTGTTCTTCTCTCGTAGAGGATGGGAGAATCACTTATAAACACTATCCGACATGTTATAGTGATCAAAGAAGAGGGGAAGAAAGAACATAAATTTTTTGTGCAAAGAGGCTTGTTTTTTTGAAAGAAACATTGAAGTATTTATAGCTATCAAGTGGAGCGGGGGACGGTCCCATAAAGGTGGACGGTCCTTTATTACAAAGGGACCGTCGTCCCATTTAGGGGACCGTCCTGACATACGCTCCCATTTTTGTCCTGATGTGGTGAAAGTTTATCTAGTGAAAAATCCTGTCGGGTTTTTTCGGGAAAAATGGTTGTTGCAATATTTAAAATTCAAATTTATTTTCTTTAATAAAATATTTCTTTTTAATTACAATAATACTTTTGTAAAAATGTTTTGTTACATAAAAATGTAAAGTTTTGGGAAAATAAAATCTTTGATCACTTTACTTATGTCGGTATCGTGTTTGTTCATACTTGAAGTGATGTTGTAGTAGATACGTTGACGAAACGAGTTTACTCGATTAAAAACTTATTAATCGTAACTTTACGTATCGTGTTTTTATATTTTGTGATTATCAAAACGTATAGAGACCAAATAATGCAAATAACATTTTGACATTATTTGTATTAACACCCTATATCATGATTTACACTTTTTGTGTTCCAATAATCTCCCCCAAAGGATAGATCATGGGGTCTTCTGATGTAAGGCAACTGGTCTTTGTATCTTCGAGCTTCAATGTAATGCTTCTAGCGTTTTTATAATGCTCGAAGTTCCAGTCTTTCTTATGTCACCTGCAAAACTCTATTTATCAGTGCTTGATGTTCAACGTCCATCTCTAGCTGCTTGAAGAACATCTGGTCCAACAGATCTTCCAGCATAACTTGTGATGATCTGGTGAGTAACAGGAGGTTTAGGTGTAGCTTTGACTTTCTTGAAGATATCTCTCATAATACTATGGTCAAAGTCTTCTGGATTGCATGATTCCCAAGTAGACGAGGCATTATACACATCAGTTATCAGTTGATTGTTTTATCTTCTATTGTTTTGTCATTCATTCATTATAGAAGATATCTTGTATTGATGTTTCATCCGTTTCATCATATTCCTCGTTAGTTTCAGTAATAGACTAACATGAGGCAGATGATAGTTCCTATGGCTTTTCAACCATTGGGTTTTCATCTCTCACCTCTAATTGCTTATCATCTGCAACTAACACATCTTTCTCCAGCTCCTGTTCTGTCTTTATTCCCCCTTCTTGTAACTTACCCTAATACACTTTAGCTGCTACACTTTCATTTTCTTGCACAACATCTTTAAAAACATCTTTTGGAATTAACTCTGTGGAGTGTTCTTCGACATCTTCAATAGGTTTTGATGAGCATGGGAGTTTTTGTGATTGTTGGTGAGATGATTTAGATTGTTCCATGAATGTAGAACCAGTAGCTACTAAAGATCTCAATCTTGTAAGTAGTTTCTCCCCCTCAAGATTATCTTGACAGTGATTATCCAGACGGAGGCTTCGAGATTGAGGTCGGAAAGTTTATTTTGTCCGTGATTCTTATGGGGTTTTTAATAGGTTTCCGATACAAATGAAACCTTCAATGAGACCTAAAGGTTCTCTGTATTTCTTCCTTGGAGCAGTTGGAATGAGTGTTGTGTTTGTTACAGATGTGATAATATGAGATGTGATTGTCTGGTAGTCTTCACTATGGATGTTAATGATGTATGAGTTTTTGTAGTTGATGGTGCCTGAGATGTAGGTATTGTTGTTGTTGTTGTTGTTGTTGTTGTTGTTGTTGTTGTTTTTGTTGTTGTTGTTGTTGTTGTTGTTGCTTCTTGTGTTGGTATTGGCGATGATGATGGTGATGGGGACTTCTCTTCCTTGGTAATCGGTAACTAACTGGGCTCACATAGAGTACCCGTTAGAGCTGGCGTGTTGTTATCTCTGGCCGGATTTCTGGGTGATCCTCGGGAAGATTCTTTAGTAGAATCCACTACGCTTGTTCTGAAATCCATAGAAGGATTTATAGAAACATCATAATGTATGAGTTGGTTTAAATCAGAGGTCCTAATAGAACTACTGTTGTCAAACTTCTTCTACGTCATAGGCTTCCTTCTAAGTGTTTAAGCCCTGACCCCTTATCATCTCCATCATTGTCATCCATACGTTCACTTCTATTCCTCTCCAACAAATCATCTTTATCCTCCTTAAAAGGTTCACATTTCACTTGATCCACCCTTTATCCTGCCATAAGGCTTCCATTTTTGTGCCAACGTTTGTTTTCTCAAGATGTTCTACTCACGTAGCAACATTCATCCATAAGTTCCTCCAACTCTATAGATTTACTTGACACTTTCTTTTTTGTAATTTTCTTTAGTCATTGCATGACTTCAATTTGCGTGATGCCTCCAACATGTGCTTACTTTTTATATCTACCCTTATTAATACCTAATTTGACGCTAGACACAACTTTCATATGCATTTCCTGGGTAGGTCTGCTCGGTTTTGAGCTTTCCATAGAAATGCTAGCTACCCATACAATCTCCTTTTTCTACCTTCGTGGTTTGAGCAGCAAGATACAATAATGCTCTTAGAGTAGATAATGCACTATGTGTTGTAGCATTAGGTCCTTTCTGAGATATGATATCTATTTATCAAGTCTACAAAGATGAGCTTGATGACCCTCACGAAAGGTATATATGGTTCTTCTTTCTTCTTTGACTCCTTTTTCAACGATGTTGAGAATTCAAAGACGTAGGTGTCCATATTTTTTGTAAGAGTTGCAGGTTTAGTGTCCTCTACGAGTTGGATGTGGTGCCAGAAATTTTTGAAGGTATGATAATGTTGGAAGCAGTGTTAGTGATTACGGAAAATATGGAATGATTCTTGACAAGTTTAATGATTTTGGGGTGGTCATAGTGAAAGGATTATGGGATAAATTGATGGTTAAGAAACTCCAATCTTGAGAAATTAATTTTCTGGAAGAAGTTTTTCATTTGTCGGAATGGAAACTTCGTGTATTTCTTCCTGATTATTATGTGGTAGTTCTTGTTCTTGAGCCATTTTTATGATGTAATTCTAAAATGATATGAGAGATGTTGAGTATATGGATAATTTTAAATTTATTTCACTCTGTCTGTTTTTGTATGCTTTGGCATTTCTTTTTCAAGCATTTTTCTTTTTGTAACACCCCCAATTCATAGATAGCAGCGGAAGCTAGATCTTGGGGTATTACTCATGGAAACATAGTCACAATAATAGAAAACGACTCAAAAGAGAAGTTTTTATAGGAAAAGTGTTACCATTCATTTATCCATAAGAGTTTTACAGTAAAAGATAAACTTTTACAAAAGAGAGGTCCCACAGACTCGGTGTAAAGTAAAAGATTATGAATGATAACAGGTCTGGACATCCTCATATCCAGTTCCACTCCGTGCCTTAAGTCCTAAGGGCCTAGTTACCTAGGATAACATTCTTAAAGGTCAACACTAAGGTTGAGTGAGAGTCATAGGTTTAGGTTGTTATAAGGTTGAATACAAGTTCCACAGGGTTCAGCTGAAACCCTTGGGTTGTGGAAAAGTAACGATAGAGTATTATTGCACTAAGCTCATGACACCCCACGTTAACATGTCTAGGTCATGGGGCACTGCAGACCAAACCATGACGGGACGTAATAAGGATTAACTTTCCATGGTTAACCCTTTTAGTTCTCAAATATATTTCTATTGGTACTCGGCAGGGGCAAACCAACGGGAGTTGTCAAACTCCAAATAGATTTACTCACTATACTCGCGTTCGCTCGCAAGTGATTATGATGGCATAGTTGGTACTCGTGCAATAACCAAAGAAAAAGACTTGTATTCGATTTAAAGCATGTATCCCCCTCACAGGGTTTGTAAAGCATTTAAAAAGTGGGGCTATGAACACTCACCTGGGATTAGAGATGAGTGTGGATGCTACTAGACGGCCTACTCACGCAATCTGGTGTAGTGTATATGTCAAGCCTGAGTGGGTGCATTCTAAGTTCTCCTAATTTGTAACACCCCTATTTTTCACTGATCGCAGCGGATTAAGTGTTTGGGGTATTACCTCATGGATCACAGATACAGTAATAGAAAATGACTTGAAAGGAGACATTTATAAAAATGAGTTATCATTCATTAAAATTATCAGAGTTTTATAAGATGAGGTCCCGTGAATCTAAGTGTAAGATGTTATGTTTAAATGATAACCAAATAGAAAGTCTTTCAAGTCTCGTGCCAATCCATGCCATAATTTCCACAGAGTTCCGTTACCTAGGATACATGCTTAAAAAGGCAACACTAGGTGTTGAGTGAGAGTTATAGGTTTAGGTGTTAGTGAATACAAGTTCCTCAGGGTTCAGTTGTTGCACCCTTCAAGGAAAATTTAGTGTGTGTGATAATTGCAATGCATGTACAATTATCAAGAGTTGGTCAGTTGGTCTGTTGCACTAAGCTCATGAACCACACGTTAACAATCTAGATCATGGGGTCTTCAGACCAATCCATGATGGGACGGGAAGGATAACTTGCCAAAGTTAATCCTTCAGTGAGGGTTCAAATATAATACTTATTGGTACCCTCCAGTGAGAGGTAGTACCAACGGGAGTTGTCAAACTCAATAGATCTATCAATTATATTCGCGTTCACTTGTGTAAAATATCACAATCGATTAGATTCATGAATTTTGTTGTGTAGGGGTGGCAGATAGTTTACTCGTGCAACAACCAAAGAAAAAGACTTGTATTCGATTTAAAGCAAGTAAGCATGTAACCCCCTCACAGGGTTTATAAAGCATTTAGAAAGAGTGAGGCTATGAAAACTCACCTGGGCTTAGGGAAATCTAATTGATGTGAAAAGTGACTCGGAGACTAGACTGCCTACTCACGTATCCTGGTGGTATTGTGGGTGTGGATGTATGTCAAGCTTTAGTTATCTTGTTTAAGTTTCTTAAGTAATCATTCTTAGGGTTGTTAGTGTTTTAGATATAACATAACACCGTTCGGGCCATCACAATTCAGAAGTATAAGACTCCTCACATGAAGCTCCCTACTATTGTATTATGTTATCAACATAATACCGTTCGGGCCATCATAATTTAGAAGTTAATACTCCTCGCGTGAAGCTCCATACTAATGAGCTATGTTTTTTATTAAGTTTAGTTATAACATAACACCGTTCGGGCCATCATAATTCAAAAGGACATGCAATAATCGTTTGAGGAGCCAGGGCACTTTAATTCGTAAACCCAGCAAACTCGTCAAAATGAAATATCCACATGATACTCCTCACATGAAGCTCCCTAGTATTGTGTTATGCTTCTAACTTAAATTAGGTTTTTATATTTAAAAATACTTTCACTTTATACCCTTATAGTTTATATATTTACAAAATCTACCCTAGACTTATGTTCTTATATTATTAACTATATAAATTTAGCAAAATTAGTCCCTATACTTCTATATTTTAGGAAAATGGCAGAAATGACCCTTGGAATTAAATTTTTTTAAAATTTACCATTTATACCCTTTACTTTATAACTTTTGCAAAACTAGTCCTTATTAGTGTATAACTATTTATCTTTTTATCCTAAGGTTATATAACTTTGCAAAAAGGATCCTTATACTTATAACTTCTAAGAAATGTTAAAAATAGTCCCTAAAATTAATATTTTTAGAAAGTTACCATATATACCCCTATGCATGGAAAACTTTTCAAAACTAGTCCTAATTCCATGCAAATCATGTTTTTATAAAACAAAAATATTTCCTAGCTTATGGTTAACTAATATTAGCTTAATTAAGTTACTTAAACTAGTTTATAGCTTATTATAGGGTATTATAGCATATAATTAGTATTTAGTTCATAATTAGGGTTTTAAAATAGAAAGACTTAAAAGAAAATGATCAAGGCTCAAGCAATGATTCCTAGGTGATCTAAGGCATCTAATATCTATCTTAGGGTTGTAATAAAGCTAATAGAAGCAAGTGTGAAAGCTTACGTGACCATAAGTGGGTGAACGTGGGGGTTTGGGTTTCCTATGGCAAAAATGACTCAACCAAGGTACAAGGTCTATCTTACTCGACTCCTATGCCTTCTAAGGCTTGTATACTACTACTAACTACTGAGAGTTTAAGGTGGAAAGAAGAGATGGTGTGGTTTGAAGTGTATAGGGGTGTAGGGGTATTTATAGGGTTGATTGAACTTGGTGGCCAAGAAATGGAAGTAGGAGGTGTCGAGGGGGAGGGAGGTGACTAAGACAAGCTAGTAGCTGACTATCCTAAGCTACATGATGACTAGAGAGACCTATAGGCGGTTCTATGGTAGTTTGTTGTGGAAATGAAGCTGCGGCACAAGGAGGACACAAGGTGGTGATCCACCTCCTTGTGTGCTAGCTTGGGAGGTGCTAGGGTGTGTGCTAAGCAGGACTAAGCTGCTAGGCTAGGTGCTTGAGGTGCTTATGTTTAGGTTTTAACTTAGGGTTTAGTGCCTATATTAGGGTCCTATAAGTGCTTAGTGACTAATCCTAGGTCGTAAGAGGCTTATACTAAGTGGTGGTAGCTTATGGTGAAGTTTTGGGATAGTTTAGACCTAATTCCGGGAAGTTATGACCTAGTTATGGTTTTGTGCTTAAGAGACTTGTACCCAAGCTCTAAGGGGTTGTACTAGGTTCTAAGGGTTCTAATATATCCTATTGTTCCTAAGGTAACTCATATATAAGCCTTGAACACTTTCAAATTGGTTTAGATGAGCAATTAGGGTTTTGTAAACATATAGGCCTGATTAAGGCTTAATTAGGGTTAGATTTGGGTTTATTATGATATTATGATATGTTTAGGGTGTTAGGTTGGTAGATTACTTATTGTGGAGTTGTTGTGATCTTATACTTGACATACTAGAGGTTTTTAGAATGTGTGGGTAGAGATATTTGGCTTGTGTGGATACGTGAGCAAGTCTAGAGAGTCTTGCAAATAATGAATGCACATAAAAAGCAAAAATTTACCTGTGAAATACCTGACATAGGTATTTTTAGTGGAATTGATAGTGATGAGTTTTTGTGGGTTGTTATATAATTAAGTATTCTTAAGGTTTTCTAGATTTAGATATAACATAACACCGTTTGGGCCATCATAATCCAGAGGCAATTAAACCCTTCACATGAAGCTCCATAGTATTGCGTTATGTTGTTATATGCTTAGGTTATAAATAGAACATAACACCGTTTGGGCCATCATAATCCAGAGGTCATGTATTAAACGTTTGAGGAGTTAGGGCACTTTAACTCGTAAACCCAACAAACTCGTCAAAATGAATACTCAAATGAAACGATAATCTAAAAGTTGAGAACTTACGAGGGATGGATAAGGCTTTTGAGATATGTTCAGATGGAACTTGTTGTATTAAGAATCAGAGATGGTTACCATCTTATGGTAACTTAAGGAATTTGATAATGCACGAGTCCCATAAATCTAAGTAGTCCATCCATCCGGGTTCTGATAAGATGTATCAGGATCTGAAGAAACACTACTGGTGGCCTGACATGAAAGCATCCATTGCTAGATATATGGGTAAGTGTTTAACATGTTCTAGAGTGAAGGCTGAATGTCAAAATCCATCTGGCTTATTGGTGCAGCCTGAAATTCCCATTTGGAAGTGGGAAAGGATTACGATGGATTTTATCACAAAACTCCCTAGAACATCCAACGGACATGATACTATTTGGGTTATAGTAGATCATCTTACGAAATCAGCTCATTTCATCCCTATACGAGAAACAGATGATATGGTTGCTAGGTTGTACCTCAAGGAAATAGTTTCCCGTCATGGAGTGCTAATATATATCATATCGGATTGTGATTCTCGTTTCACATCTAGATTTTGGCAGTCTATGCAAAGTGCCCTAGGTACTCAGATAGACATGAGTACAGCATATCATCCTTAGACTGACGGTCAAAGTGAAAGGACTATCCAAACACTCAAGGATATGCTTCGAGCATGTGTGATAGACTTTGGAAAAGGATGGGAGAGACACATACCATTAATCAAATTCTCATATAACAATAGTTATCATGCTAGTATTAGGGGAGCACCGTTTGAAGCACTTTATGGACGTAAGTGCAGATCCCCTGTTTGCTGGGCCGAAGTTGGAGAAGTACGAACGGGTCCAGAGATAATCCATGAGACTAATGAGAAAATAGTTCAAATCCAACAATGCTTACAAGTAGCAAGAGATCGGCAAAAGAGTTATGCCGATATAAGACGTAAGCCTTTAGAATTTCAAGTCGGAGATAGGGTTATGTTGAAAGTTTCACCTAGGAAAGGTGTCTTTCATTTCGGAAAGCAAGGAAAGCTTAATCCGAGATACATCGGGCCATTTAAGGTTATTGAACGAATTGGTCCGGTGGCATACCGACTTGAATTACCAGATGAACTAAGTAACATACACGACAAATTTCACGTCTCCAACCTTAAGAAGTGTTAGTCTGACGAATCACTCGTCATTCCTATGAAAGAGTGATAGTCACAATTATAGTATATATATTAGTATCGAGGAAATCCGCAAGAAATACGGATTACCCGAGTCGTATCCCAACGAAGGTATGAATGAAATCTTAGAAATTCGATTCGTGAAAACCGTGTCATGAAAAGTGTAATAATGAAAATAGTGATTATGGATTCCAAATAGTGAAAAGATATCACTAACAATGTAGAAGCTACAAGCAATTAATGCAAAAAAGTCTTAAATCTAGAAATGGAAAATCAATCGCGATTCTAAAAACGTAACGTACAATTTAAAACGTAACTTTTAATGGAAAATTATCCTACAAGTGTGAAATAATTTTCTAAAAATCTTAAACAACTAAAAAGAATTTTCAGAAAAAGAAAAATATTTTTTTGACTTTTTATTTATTTTCTATGAATTTATTTCTATTTTCGTATTTTTAACTGAATTAAAAATAAAAGAAAATGTAAAAATAAAAGTGAAAAATATAAAATAAATTTTGAAAAATCTAAAATATCAGAAAAGAATTTCCTAAAATATTTTTGGATTTTTTTATAAGCTTCTTCTAATTTTTATTTGATTTTTATTTATTAAAAAGTATTATAAAATGAATTTAAACTAAGAAAAATTAAGAAAAATAATTCAGAAAAATCTGAAAAATTCACAGAAATAATAAAATATTAAAATGAACTTGAGAAAATTTTTTGAAAAGAAAATAAGCTGAAAAAGTGCTTATTAAGTGAAAACAGCTTATCACAAGTGCTTATTTATAAGCACTTGTGACCAAACTGAATGAATCTTTAAACACAGCTACAAAATACTCAAATAAGCTCAAAAATACCAATCTTACATTACAATAAGCACAGAAACACAGAGGCTATGTAATAAGCAGTCCAAATTAGGCACTATTTTAAGCAGCTGAATCACAATATAAGCCACAGACGAAGTTTCAATGTAATATACTTCAACAACAACAATTAAGCTCAGAAAACTTAATTAAGCTCAGGTTATTGGTTCAAAATCGCAATTGCAGGCCTTATGCTAAAATCATAATACAAGTCCTATGAGCTTAACTTGCAGCCACTGATAAGCAATCCAAATAAGCTACAAATTAGAAGATGAATGAGGCAAAAGCTAGCTAGTGGTACTGGCTATATCAATAACACAAAAACCCTATCAATAAGTCACCATTTCCATCCTAACTGAGCTCTAATTCAGCAGTACATCAGCCATACCTAAGAGTCCAATGAATGAAACAGTTGAACTTTCAAAAACTTCCAATTGACCAATTCCAACTTCTGTTAATCAGAACTCTTTCTAGATGTAATGTTATGCTATGATTCAACTAATTTAAACTATATTTCACTACTCTGCAATTATTTCTAGAATTCTATTAACTAAATTCAATGATTCAAACAGTTAGATGAGATTTGCAAATTACTATGACTATTTAGTGAATCTTACCTACTGTATTATGCTATATAAGACTTTTTCTAAACTAATGTACCCTATCTGTGACAATGAAACAGTAATCTATCAACAGCTACATTCAGCAAAACACAGATCCAAACACCCCCTTATTAGACAACTTACACAATGAATTGAAAAATCCAACAATACTTCTCCAAATCAATGATCAATTCAACAATAGTAATACTAACAGAAGCTATACCAATTATCAAATCAACTCTAACACAACAGAAACACAAAATCACAAGTATGCTACTATGACAGATATAATAAACTATTAAATCACTAAATCTAAACTATCACAACTATCAAATCTTATTCAAATAACCTCAAACTCAATCCAATTATACCGATAAAATAGCAAACAAATAAACTAACAAATCTTACACAGATACTATTCAATGAACTCAATTAAATTGGAATTCAAAACAGAACTTACAATGTAAATTCACTCCATCATGAACATGAGTGATTCACTAAGCTAGCCTGTCTTTAGACAGGCTGAGATCATCCCTTGTTATCTCAACTTATCAATAACACCACTGAATCACCACCAATTGCTATTAGTTGAATTTTATTGACTTTTTTTTGAATTTTGAATGAATTAACTTATTTAACTATCTAATAAGCTCACAGAAGCTAGAAAGCTAATTTGAGCTTATATACACTTCAATAAGCTTGATTACAAGCTATTTTAAGCAAACTTGTTTTTTGTATTTTCTTATTTTTCTGATTTTTGTGAGATTTTTGATAGAAAATGAGACTGAATTTGAAAATGAAACTTATTAGAACTATAAGAAAGCTGAAATCTAACTAAGAATATAATTTGTAAAATCTATAACTACTAAGAGTAAATCAATAAGCTAATAGAATGAAAGTGAAAACTGAAATTTCATTAAACCTATTAAAAAGTGCAATTACAAATAAACTAATCTAATACATTTGAAAAATAAATTTGCAGAGCTTCGCTGCCTAAAAACTACACACAAATGAAGAAGAAAATGCCTCCTTATATAGCCGTGTGAGAGGTGAGGGGGTCACGGATTGCCAAGCTGGCAATCCGTGTGCTCTGTGCTTTCTCTAAATGAATATCAGCCCTCTGATCATTTCCCAATGATTGCCATATGATAACATCCCTTGGATCAATCCCAATGACGTGTATGAGCCAATAGGAGATTGCCACGTAGCCATTCGTGTGCTTTCTTATGCCCTGACACCTTTTGACAACTCGTACCCTTCTAGAAGTCAGGCAATTGTACGGAAAAGTTATTAGTTTTTTATTTAGGGTTCTTATTTCTGGATTGGGGTAATTGGGATGAAAAGGGGGGGGGGTTAAAGTTACTAGTTTTTTTATTGCTTTTAACTTCATTTGACCATTGACCGGAGGAGATGGAGTGTTGACCGGGTGTTTGATGGACCGGGTATTGGTTTTGGGGTCTTGGGCTTGGATCATATGGAAATAGACTTTGGACTTTGTTTTTATACCAGGCTGGTATTAATAAGAGATATATACCAAATGAAATTTACAAGGACCATAGTTGTCAAATCTGAAAATCCAAGGACCTATTCTGCCATAATAAAATCCAAGGGCTGATCATGACAAGCTTGAATACTTTGAAGATTGACTTTGACTTTTTCTTCAAATATTTCCATGAGGGACTGAATGTGTCAAATTTGAAACTTCAGGGACCAATCTTGTCATTTCTTCAAACTTTCTCATCAAGGGTCATTTTTGCAAATCTTCAAACTCTGAGGATCTCTTTGATAATTTGAACTCAGCTTTGACTTTTGGATACCAACTTTGACTTTTTGACTCGTTCCATTCTCGTGCTCGTTTTTGCCGGTTTTCGTTTGTTTTTCGTCATTTTACGAGATATCCGTTCCTGCACATTCACAATCACAAAAACACACTTTCTTTGGCATTTTGGGTTAGTTTATGGATTGTTAAGCCTTAATTTGGTAAAGAAAAAGTGACTGAATAAGTACTCACCAAAGAGCTTCAGTTGGATGATAAGCTCAATTTCATAGAGGAACCAGTAGAAATCATGGACCGAGAGGTCAAAAATCTAAAACACCACCGAATTCCTATCGTTAAGGTACGCTAAAACTCCAAAAGAGGACCAGAGTATACTTGGGAACGAGAGAATCAAATCCGTGCTAAATACGCACACCTATTCTCACCTTCGCCTACTAACCCTAGCTAAATCTCGGGACGAGATTTTCTTTTAGGATGGGAGACTGTAGTAACCCACTAACTTCCCACTAAGCCTCCCCTAGGTTAGCTATGCCTCACTAACTTAACTGATCCAAGTGTGTCTTTGTGTGAAGGCTTGGTTCGGGTGAAGATCTAAGTGTATCAAGTGGATTTGGTGAAGATCCAAGAGTGTCTTAATGTGAAGGCTTGAATCGGGTGAAGTTTCAAGTGAACGGGAGTGCTCGTTCGTGTGAAGACTTGGATCGTGTGTCGATCTAAGTGGGACAAGAGTGCTTGTTCATGTGGCCACGTGGGCCTTTGTGTAGATTGGTTTATCTAGGATTAGAACTTAACATTCCGCTTAGTGTCAGTAAACTTGGTGTAAGCTTGTGTACGGTTTGTTCTGCCATAAAGGAGCGTGTTGATTGGTGAAGTAACTCTCGAGTGTGGTACTCGGGGAGTGGAGTAGGACGAAGAGGTGCTTCGTGCCGAACCATTATAAATCATCGTGTCCGGTTTGCGTTTTCTCTTCCTTTCTCTTTACTTTCTATGCTAGCATTACATTTACACATTGTACATGTAATTAACTAAGATAATTGACTTGCCACCAGTAAAATATCCCTTTATCCAACAAACCATGTTTTCCATATCCCTACACCTAACATTATAACCCTTGAAAAAAGACCTCTTAGATAGTTTTTCTTAGGTGCTTACGCCAAGTGGTGGAGGTTTTTGATCCTTTCCCAAACCTATGGTAATCTATTTTCTATGACAGGTAGTGAGCTATATTTTTCCATTTCCATTAGTTATATTTCATTTTATGACACCCAAGAGATGAGAGTATCCAAACACTATTTGTGAAGTGCTAGTATATAAACTCTGTGCTTGTTTTGATTGAGGTGGAACGATCATGTGTTGTAATTACTTTTATATTAATGTTCCTAACTTGTATTTGATTAGAATAAAAGCCCATTTGCTTGAGGACAAGCAAATCTGTTGGGAATTACAGATTTGAAGATTACAAAACCCCATGAGAAGAATGAAGAAAGAAGAAACAATGAGGACCGAAGATGAAATATTTAGTTAGCTTTCATAGTAAGCTAGGTTTTATGTAAACCCTAGCCTCTCTATTATACAAAGGGAGGTAGGGCATCTGTCATGATCATCCCTTCATAGCTAGTCTCTCCAACGAGATTCTAGAAACGCATAGAGCGTTAGTAGTAGTTTAGTAGTTGTAATAGTTTTATTTTTATTTTCAATAAAGAAAACCTTGAAGTAATATTGATTGTGTTCTTGTTCTTATTCCGCTGTGATTATCAATATTGCTATATCCTAGATGGGCTTAAACGATCTTTCACAATTGGTATCAGAGCGGGTGGCTCTCGACATCTAGGGATCTACAATGTTTTCATTGTAAATAAAGTGCAGTTTCGAAGAAAGCAGATTAGAAAAGGTCGACACAAGCAGTTTCTGATTGGCTGAATAAAGGTAACCTCGTATTATATTTATTATGGGTTGGAATTGAATTTATTGTTGGTGACGTAGTTAATTACGGACATGAATTGATTACCTCGTACAATATTAATATGAGTTGTCACTTTGCGTATGAGGGTTTTGTTTTTCGAGTATTGATTATATCAGATCTGTCGTTTTGCACATGAAAGATATTTGTTTATATGATTGGTGATCATGGAAGGTATATTAATGAATGCTTCTTAATAAAGTTAGTACTGGTCTCGTAAAATAGTACTGCTTGAAGGGTTATATATGTGGGGCGGTGAGCATAAATGAGGGTCGATGTTATCTTTTAAACTGATTGGTTAATTCCTCATCATTCATTGGTCATTGGGTTATTTTAATACGAGATGTTGTTGTTTCATTGGTCGAGAGTTTCTACTGTTATAAACATATTCGATTAAAATGAAACGCATATATTGATAAGTTTGTCGTCTGGTTATTAACAAGATGAAGATTTTAAGGAGATCATGGGTCAAAAATATTGGTCGGTTGTGGGGCTATTTTGTTGTGAGGTGTTTGGTTTTGGTTTTATTCGAATTAGATATGTCGTTATCCACATAAGTGAGGTTGCTAATTTAATTGGTGGAAAGCTTGTACCATTTGGGTTTGAAGTAGAAGTGACGTATTGAGATTTTATCATGTGTGAATGTGGTATTCATGATGCTATGAGTTGTCGCTTTCATGGTGATTGGTCGAATAAAGCAGCTTGGCACAGAAAATTCCAATCCGAATATTTGTTGAGGTAAAAGTTAATGATGATTATTTTATTACATGGGCTGGTTGTGCTATACAAGTATATTATTCATTTTGGCATGGAGATCACATGGTTCGATACAGTTGGGTATGTGCTGACGTTTTCTTTTGGCAAGTGGATCTGGTATTTAAATTGGTCGATTGTACTGATATTGATATTGTATTGAGATGCTGCTGATGATCTTCTGTTCTTTTTGAGTAATACTGCTACCATCACTATTTATTTCTACTTCCATTGGAACTGCTGATTATATTTCGTTTCGGCTGATACGCTTATTTTGTTTCTGCTGATGACTTCCCGTTTCTCCTGATTGGTTCCTACTGATGGGTTCCTGCTGATACATACGGTTCTTGCTGACTTCTTTATGGTTCCTGCTGGCTTGTTGTATATTTTTTCTTTTGGTCGGTTTTGGTTCCTACGAGTCATGTGAGATTACTAATGGTTAGGGAGGACGGAGTTATAAATCATCATCATCATCATTTTGTTGAGAAGATTACTTGACGAAGACATTTGATTATCGCTTGTTTGATGTTGTAATTGATTTTCCCAAGTATTGTGTTCTTATCATATCTTAAAGGGATCAGGAGCTTTTTAAGATAACTTGCTTGGTTTGTATGGTGACGAAGACTTGACGACTCTAGTGAAGGGGTACGATCCATTTTCTTGTGCTTAATGCGTACATTTGCTGTCACTTAAAGGAGTTACGTTGTAGTGCTCAGTGTCTCATTGGATAAGTCAATGAGGAGTTTGTCAAGAGGCCGTCACGTGATTAGTGCAAGACATAAGATGCAAGGTTGGGAGATTCCATTTCTTTATCAAATCAGTTATAGTTGATTTTCTTCATCAGTGATCACTCCATGGAGCCTATTGGATTAACGAGATGGCAATTATACTTTTAAGGGGAAGCTTATTGATAATATATACTTGACCATATTGCTACTGTTCGATATTGCTGATGCTCGTTACTACTGATGCTTGATACTGCTGCTCGGATTCTGCTTATTAGTAAAAAAAAAAAAAGTTATTATTATTATTAGTTATTAGTTGGTTCCTGAGATGGTTAGTCTATTCGTAAGGGGAAGCTTGTTAACCATCTACATGCATCACTTGAGGGGAAGCGTTTACGAGTTGCACAAGACCCCTATTAGAAGATTACAAAAAGGGGAAGAATAGTTATGATGTGCAGCTTATTATTGGTGATGACATTGTTTCTTCATGCAGATTGTTTTGTAATATCAAATAGGGGAAGATTGTTGGGAATTACAGATTTGAAGATTACAAAACCCCATGAGAAGAATGAAGAAAGAAGAAACAATGAGGACCGAAGATGAAATATTTAGTTAGCTTTCATAGTAAGCTAGGTTTTATGTAAACCCTAGCCTCTCTATTATATAAAGGGAGGTAGGGCATCTGTCATGATCATCCCTTCATAGCTAGTCTCTCCAATGAGAGTCTAGAAACGCATAGAGCGTTAGTAGTAGTTTAGTAGTTGTAGTAGTTTTATTTTTATTTTCAATAAAGAAAACCTTGAAGTAATATTGATTGTGTTCTTGTTCTTATTCCGCTGTGATTATCAATATTGCTATATCCTAGATGGGCTTAAACAATAATCTCAAGTGTAAGGGTATTTGATTAGGCGAAATTCGTTACGCTTTTGGAAAACATAGCATTTTGGACGTTTTTGGAGCATAAAAGTGAAGAAAACGACAAAGTCAAGAATCCAAGCTGGAAACAGTACCTGATGGCGTCAAGAGTCACAACATGACGCCGTCACTTGTTGATCAAGATGTGGAAATTACTTTTACAATTGATGCGCCAGAAGATTTTTTGGGCATAACACGTGACGTCGTCAGCCTTTACCTGAAGAAGGCCGTCACGTGTAACTCTTAAAACATGACGGCCTAGAACCCATAGAACGAGACAGCGTCAAGAAGTTGGATTGGACGACAAGAAACCCTAGCCGCGGCGAGATGACGGCGTCAACCATCAAAAGCTGACACCGTCACCCTTGTAAATCTATATATAGTTTTGGATTTTTAAGTTAATGAATCTTTGAAAAATTGAGTCTTCATCTTTTCAAAATATCAATCTTAACTAATCTTTTAAAAGGGGAGGAAACTATTTTGGTTTATAACACAATCAAGCTATGTATACATTGTCGTATCCAACATACAAATGATTACAAATATGTTTGTATGTGCTATGCTAAATGATTATGTGTTTTTGATGTTTGCTTATGTTATAATGTTTTAGTAAATCACTTAGATATGTAGACTAAGTTGAGTAATCATGTATGTCGAAAACAATTGTCTTACACAATTATATTTCCAAAGATGCAAGTATTAAAATAAGTCTTCCTAAAATATGGAACACTTCTTCCACATGATTTCTAAAACATTGCATGGACTTATCTTGGTTGGCCATAGGTTGTCTAATTAAGAGAAATGTTTATATTAATTCATTAGTATTTAAGTAAAAGAAAATGTGTTTTTGAACCTTGCATGTATTTGAGCACACTTAAATTGATTCAAACATGTAGTCATAAACTATTTTCACATAAGTTGTGTATTGTATAAAAATTGTTAGGATAATTAGTTTTCTACTCATGTAATGTCAAAAACTATGCATAATATACGTAATAATAAATAGTTTTCGCAGACAAAAATAAATGACAATCTTGAATTATTAAGTTAACATGTCATTGTTATTTAACCTCACACATACAACAAGTATTAAATTTGATGGAGCACATTCTATAAATCTTTACTAATTTTCTTTTTTAAAAAGAGTGATTGTGAGGATCAAGAAAGATTTCAAACTTATATCGATTCATTATTCTAATTATGATTGATATAATTATCAAATCTAATTGACAAGATTTTGAGCTTGAACATGAAATTGGATTCATTATTTGTTTAGCTTCAAGATATAACATAACATATCATCTTGAACCTACATACTCAATTACATTCGACTGGTATGAAAATGATGACGTCCTTATCAAGACGAAAAGAATATGCATCGGATCATAACTCACACTTGTTTTGATGATGTCATATTGAGTCTTCTTGTCCAAAGGTTGTGTTCCAATCATTAAAGACTAATATATCTAAAAGATGATTAAAATACACAACGAAGTAGGATTGACAACTTGTATGTTTCGTCCGAAACATTCAAGCAATTTACATTGCAACGCAATTTGCAAATGTGTTACTTCCAAAAAAAAAAAAAAAAAAAAAAAAAAAAAAAAAAAAAAAAAAAAAACATGAGCAAACATACAACATATGTAACATTTGCTCATGGATGAGTCAAGATTCAAAATCACATGTCAAGTAAGAATATCACATATAGCGTTGCTAAGTCAAGACTCAACAAAACTTAGGCTAATAAATGAATAACATAAACTCAAATGAAAACAAAAGGAAATGGGATGGTAGTCCGTATGGTTTTTTTATTTTTTTTTATTATTTTTTTTTTGCATACATTCTTGCCCTACCATCCAAAATGAGTTGGCGTATAAGTTCTAAAGGAAAACATAGGGCATGACTTTGAGTCTAGCTACAAGACTCGATAATAAAAAAAACGCTTCTTGGGAGGCAACCCAAGCTTTATTTGTTTGTTTGTCTATTTGATTATATTTGCTTTCGTATGTTTGTTTAATTTTCATTGCTTATTGTTCATGTATCAATATTTTGTGAAAATGCTTTATTTTGTTTTTAACTTCGAGTTGATTACATATAAAGGTATTTTGCAAAAGATAAGTGTAAGGGAAATCTAAATTTGATTTTAAGAATGAATTGAGCATGAACGAGAACAGTGAGATATAAACATACATATTAGTACTTGTTTGAGTCAAATGCTTGTATTGAGTTATAATGATTGTTTTGCAGGATTCTAGGAATTAGAACATAGGTTTTTCCAGAAATTTTCCGGAAACAAAATAAAGAATTTCGTCAAGTCAAATAGGAAGGTGTCAGGCGTTACCCGACGACGTCAGGTACAATTTTCTGGAAATTTTGCAGGTTTTGTTCTTCTGCCGGAATTGTAAAGTTTCATGAAATCTGTATTTTATAACCTCCAGGAATCTGCAAACAATCATTCCACAAGCATTATAACTTTACTTGTTTTCTATGATTTAATTTTATGTAGATTTACCGCTGATTTTACGTGAGGTTTTTGTTGTTTGTTTTCTCAGATAATTAACAGGTTATATTAGACAAGAAGATGTACATGGAGAATCAAGCTTTTGGAGCTGATCTAATCTTGAAGTTTTCACATATTCTTGGAGGAAGATTTAAGCATGTTACCACATCATCCACATCGAACGAATCAGGGGAGTATTTGTTTCACTCTTTCATTTTCCTTTACTTTACTTTCTTTCAATTGAACATTGGGGACAATGTTCAGCTTAAGTGTAAGGGGAGGGTAAATGAACATTCCTTAGAGATTATAATTGCGCTTGATTTTTTCTCTTGTCTAATAGTAGATCTGTAATAAAACTGAGATAAACACTTGTTAGGGTAATTTTAGCACCAAATTTAAAATTTTTTACGACATGTAGGAGTGAAACTTTAGTCTTAATAAGCGTCTCATGGATAGGAGTTATATAACTAGCACAAATAAATCGTACAACTCAATAATTTCCACCCCAAATATGTGAGGTTCGCCCCTAGATTTGTTAGGAAAAGCCTTAGTGCTTATGTGTTTACCGGTAGCATTTAGATTCTAGAACTTGTGTTAGTGATTCATTCCAAGACCACATGTAAGACTACATTCGTGTAGTTGAAATTACTACATGATAAGAGGCATAGGATAACCCATGTTTATAAACCTATTTCTTTTTATAATTACATTGACTTCATTGGTCAAGTAATTCTCCCACACCCTTACGTTGTACTCATTTTTAGTACACGATACCCCTAGTACACCCCTCAGAGCCAATCTTTTATGTTTCTAACTTTAAACATTTTACTTAAAGGAATAACTTGTTTACAATCCACCCCCAAATGTACACCCAAATAGCCTTAGCCTTCCTTGTATGCACTCATCTTTAGTGCATTATTGTTACAACATTTGTTTAACCCTTAGTTAGTTATCTAATTGATTATATGGTTGCTAAGTCGAGTCATATCTTGTACATTGTTTTGGGACGATTGGGACTCATGGGTACAGTACTATTGTTATGGAGTAATGGGGAAGAACATCATTTATTACCCCCATATGTGCGTTAATATTTTAAAGTACTCCAAGTGTTTTAATTATCTTGATTCGAGTCTTTAGATTTGTTACATGTAAAGTATGTAAAAGTTCAAGCGTAAGGGGAGAACCGAGCCCCCTTGATGTATTAAGGATGGAGTTATGTGTGAAAACTTGGATGGTGATGTAGATCCAAGAAGTGTTGTAACCAGATAATTTCATGTATTTGTTGTGAGGAGAGTGATGTCCTAGTGTGTAGGTTAGGACTTAGTTGAGTCATTGGGTGAAGGCTTGGATCGGGTGAGTATCCTAGAAGGTAGATTCGATTGAAGAGTCATAACTAATGACCTAACTCTAATTGGGATGATTCGTTCCTTACGGCTCAAAGCATCTGCTACTACGTTAGCTTTGCCAGGATGGTAACGAATCGCACAATCATAATAAGCGAGCAGTTCTATCCAACGTCGTTGTCTCATGTTCAACTCCTTATGATTAAGAATATGCTGTAGGCTTTTGTGATCGATGAAAACCGTACACTTTGTGCCATACAGATAATGTCTCCATATTTTTAGGGCGAACACTACTGCTCCTAATTCTAAATCATGTGTAGTGTAATTCTCCTCACGCAGTTTGAGTTGTCGTGATGCATAGGCGATAACCTTGTTCCTTTGCATCAGTACATCTCCAAGACCTCGACGCGAAGCATCACAGTAAACAACGAAATCGTCGTTTCCCTCTGGTAATGCTAAGATCGGAGCTTCACACAACTTTCTCTTCAAAAGTTGGAAAGCTGTCTCTTAGTCTTTTCCCCAGTCAAACTTCCTATTTTTCTGGGTTAACTCAGTCAAAGGTTTTGCAATTTTTGAAAATCCCTCAATAAACCTTCGATAATAGCCCGCTAGTCCTAAGGATTAGCGTATTTCGGTAGGATTTGTCGGATACGGCCAATTTTTTACAGCTATAATTTTTGCAGGATCAACACGAAGTCCTTGTTTATGTATCAAGTGTCCGAGAAATTGCACGACACTAATCCAGAATTCACACTTAGAGAACTTTGCATAAAGCTTCTCTGTCTTAAGTAATTCCAGGATTATTCTCAAGTGCTGGGCATGCTCTTTCTCGTTACGAGAATAGATAAGGATATCATCTATGAACACTATGACAAACTTATCCAAATATGGTGTACACTGTCGGTTCATGAGATCCATGAAAACCACAGGTGCGTTTGTCAAACCAAATGGCATCACTTGAAATTCATAGTGCCCATATCTTATTCTGAAAGCGGTCTTAGGTATATCCTCTTCCATCACTCTCAGTTGATGATAACCAGATCGTAAGTTGATTTTCGAATAAACGCTCGAACCTTGAAGTTGATCAAATAAGTCATCAATACTAGGTAATGGGTATCAATTCTTGATAGTAAGTTTGTTCAATCCACGATAATCGATACACATCCTAAAAGATCCATCTTTTTTTTAACAAAATCATTAACCGACTTTTAATATATTGATAGTTGAGTTATATTAGGATATGTTCTAGCGGAATTAGCCAATATCATCTTTGGAAAACCTCGATGAGAAAGTATAGGAATTCCAATTTTTCTAATATGAGAATGGCTACTGGAGAACCTATTGCACTAGAAATTCAATTTAACCTAACGGTTGAATTAGTTCTGGGAGAGAAGTTGGGTTTGTTGGACTAGGTATGCCTTTGATGACACCTCCTAGATGTCATATATTCTTACATGCTAATGTCCTTGATTATTATGTGATGCATGTTTAAATGACTTATATGCTTAAATCTTTGATTCTTGGGTAAGCAAGCTTATTCCTCCTAACACTAGATCATAATCTTCCTTTAAGGTGTCTTGTGTCACAATCCCGCCTTATTACCTAAACCATTCCTTAATCATTTGATTATTCCTATCCTTTAATCTGGGAAAAATAGAAACTGGAGAGACTCTGCACCCTACTGACGGCGGTCCCTTATTACATTGGCGGTCCCTTATCTTTAAAGGACGTCCAATGATTTAAAGGACCGTCCCCAGTAAAGGTGTCACGAACTGGTTCACTGTTTTTCTTCTTCTACAATACTTTGAACCATCCTACATCATGCCTTGTCAAAAACTCACAAAGAAGCATCTTCCTCATAACCTTTCATCACTAAAACCTCAAACAACCAATGTGAAATGAAAAACCGAGTTATCCTTTATTCAACCAATATCGAGTCATCCACCATTTCCATGCCCTCAAAGAAACCAAGAGTCATCCAATTACTCCACCTAGTCATCTTCAAAAGAAGATTCCACCATGTAACCACACAAGTGTGTCATCACCACTACAACCTACCCCATTGAGGTCAAACCACCTTTCATGATACATAAACCTATATTCACCCTTGTGTCGCTCGTTGAAAAAAAGGGCAATCGTCATATCCATACACTCATTAACATATTTG
Organism: Artemisia argyi; assembly: GCA_030686995.1. Taxonomy (NCBI): domain Eukaryota; kingdom Viridiplantae; phylum Streptophyta; class Magnoliopsida; order Asterales; family Asteraceae; genus Artemisia; species Artemisia argyi. The sequence goes on from CM060679.1 coordinate 83,681,415, forward strand.
TCTATGTCGTCAAAAGTCAAGTGAATTTCATTATGAAATGCGTCTTTTCCACTTTCTAGCAAGTGAAGAACATAGAGAAGATATCCAAGCTTCAAGTGTTGTCAAGCCATCACCACCTCATTTCACATATCCAAGTGACTTTCATTAAGAAATGTGTCTTTTCCACTTCCTAGCAAGTGAAGAACACAAAGAAGATATCCAGGCTTCAAGTGTTGTCGAGTCGTCACCACCCCATTTCACATATCCACATTCGGTCGTCAACCAACAAAACACCTTAAAATTCCATGATTCCCAATCATCAATTATCCTAACCTCAATCCTCTAGAACACTCATTGTCACCAACATATCCACCTCAAATGACGAATCCAATATAATTGGTACCACCCATGAGAATTCCTTCAAAAACTCCTTCGTAAGAGTCCATAGTATCATCCCTCTTCCTTTGTCACATTTACATCTTTGATGTCTCCCATTCCGTCAATCTATTCGACGATGCCCTTTTAAGGATGCTCGTATTCCGTTAAATCCTTTCCTCACTCATTATAAGTGCAAACATTCCTTTCATTATCCCCACACACACATCTATAACCACCAACTTCAATTATGAAGTCTCCTATCTTCCATCTCATCTTCACACCATCCTTGCCAAACTTTAGCTCAATACATATTCTCTTCATTTCGGTTCATCCCTCTCCACTATTAGAGAGTCATCTTCATCCATATCTAGGAGCATATCATCCTCATCACATATCACCTAGACACTAGACACTTATCTTGGAAGATGTTAGAGAATGGTGTATTAATCAACTATTATATGTTTAGTTTCAATCCCTCTCATGCCATGCTTTAGAATAATCATATTTGAATCATGCATGTCTTGCTATATATATCATTATTATATATGTGCACTTATCTACTAACTTTGTTTTGTAGCATTACTTCATTGCTCGATTCTTTGGTAGCTGATGAGGCGAAAAGTGAACCACTTTTAAGGGGTCATTTAAGCCCGAATTCGAGATTATTCGATCAATTATTGCCCTAAATCGTTCCTTTTGTCATTTTAGGTACTTTTGGAGAGAAATCTGGAAAAGGAAGCATTTTGGACGTTTTTGGAGCATAAAAGTGAAGAAAACGGCAAAGTCTCAATTTTCCTTGCTGGGAACAGTACCTGACGGCGTCAAGGCTCTCCATATGACGGCGTCAAGAGTTACAAAAGAGGTGGATGTGGAAAATACACGTGACGATCCAGAGAATTTTTGTGCATAGGAGATGACGGCGTCACCCAAGGCCGTCAAGGTCCAAGTATTAGTGACGGCCCAGAGGAAAATCCTACATGACGGCGTCACAAGTAGATCTAGGCAAGACGATTTCATTATGGCGGCGAGTTGACGGCGTCACACCTCAACACCTGAAGCCGTCACCCTGTAAAATCTATATATGGTTTTCCAAATTACATTTATTAGTGTGCAACTTTGAGGGAAAAACCCTAGGCCGAATTTTACAGCTTTTTCAAGGGTTTCAACCCCTTGAATCTTTCATGTTCAATTAGAGATAAGTACTCTTTCAAATCATTCAATATGTCTATGTGTTGTTTGATTATATCTTACAAATCTTCAATTTAACATGCTAGGCTAGATTTCTTTTGTGTTTGCTTAGATGTAGTGAAACCTATATGTTGATTATGGGTTGATTGTTTGTTTATAGTTGTTACTGATGATTGTATTCGATGTTAGGCTTAAGAAAACTGGCAGACTTCCATTGGTAACTTGCTTGAACGTCTTAAGAAACATGATCGGAGGTGTACTACGATTTTTGGTTGTATTTAATGCGCAGGAGAATTCTAATGATCTCATGTTAGGAGCTTCTAATGGCTCGACATAGGAGTGAAGTAGGATCCTATAGAGTTAGGGAATATTGTACACGGCCCTACGACTAGTATTAAGGAATATGACCCATCATCCATGCAATTGTAACAAGCTATCAACCTGTAAAAGATATCTAGGGAGTAATGAAACCTAAGTAAACACAACTTTCCTCAATATTGTTTCCACCACTAGTATTATTAGCTTTATTTTCATTTCTGTTATTTTATTTTGATTGCATCTTTAGTAAATTGGGTTAGTTGGCTAGCAACTAATTCCGCCCACTCTTCCAAAACCCAAGATTTTAATTGCTTTCTATAAAATATAAAAATACAAAAAGAATCATCCCTCACCTCTAGACCTAGTTTATTAGGCTTTCTAATCCTGGCGACACTATTCCTGAGTTGAACGATCAATCCCCCAGTACTTGTCACTATACTACACTACAATGATCAGGTACACTGCTTGGTGGGGGTTGTAAGCTTCTCTAGATCTATTGAGAGGTAAAACCTGGTGCAATTCCCACGTATCAAGTTTTTGGCACCGCAGCCGGGGAATAGTTATTGTCTAGGTTAGGATTTCTTTTTATTAGGTCTACTTGCTTGATTCCTTTCTAGTAAGATTTGATTTTTAGGTTTCCTATAGTCTATCTTTTTCTTCATGCCTTTGTTAGTAAATTAAATTCATTGACTATTCCATTGACCATTATGGAAAACGCGAATCCACCCCTTTCCCCTAGAGAAGTGGCTTTGTTGAGTGAGCAGATTGAGAATGAGATTAGGGAACTTAGGGAGCTTAATAGGTTAATTAATGTTGAGCTCGATCATGCATTTTGTGACCTAGCGACCGCCTTGTATTCAAATAAGGACCTAGGATCTAAGGATTTTGAGGATGTTGTTGAGGAACTTGAGGAAGGGGAGATAGATCCGAAGCTGGATGACTATTTCAATCTATACCCCACTAAGGAGGAGACTGCGTACTATAATAATCTTATTGATAATCCTCGACCCCCTTCACTAGAATTGACCCTAAGATACAGAGAGGCGATCCTAAGAATGCTAAGATACCATGTATGATTGGGTATAAACACATTGACAAAGCTTACGTTGATTTTGAATCCCCAATCAACATTATGTCCTCAAGTGTCTATAATGATATAGTGAAAACAAGACTTGGACCTAGAAGAGATCCCAAATACCCCGGTGGAGTTTGTAACTTTGTCGGGAGAATTAAAGGTCTACATGTCTTTGTTGGGAACTTTACTTATATCACTGACTTTATGGTTGTTGAAGACCTAGCTAGTGTTATTGATTGTCGCTTATCCCATGTTGTGTTTGGTAAGCCATTTGTTGAAGAATCCAAGTTAGAATATGATGAGATAGAAGGGATGATCCAATTTGCTAGTGAAACCGATAGGATCACATATAGGATGCCTAATAGAATGAAAGAATTTCGTTTTGTGCCTCGATTTGACTTGGATAACATTGGTACCTTTGAGGACATCAATGAAGAGGATAAGAAAAAGGGCATGGACTATGTATGGGAGAAGAAGAGCCTTTTCTATAAAGATTGCTTGACTCTAGGACCAAAATATAAAGTTGATAAAGAATTTGCCAATAGGATTATAAGAGCAATTGAGAAAAAGGTGGTTGTTCTCTATAAAGAACATTTACAATCGGATCCGGAATACAAAACTAAGATTGGAGATGACCTAGAGAATGAGACCAACGATGAGGTCACGTAATTGCCCATGACATTGAGTCTGGCTACAAGACTTGTAAATAAAGAAAATCGCTTCTTTGGAGGCAACCCATGTTTTGTGTGATTTTTATTTGTTTGAATGTTATTTGTTTCTGTATGCATGCTTTATTTTTATTGTTGGTAGATCATGTTTCAAACTAAAATTGTGAAAATTTATTTTGTTGTTTAACTTTGTCTTAAATTCATATAAAGGTATTTTGCAAAAGCTAAGTGTAAGGGGAAACCCCAAATTTGTTTCTAAGAACGAAATTGGTCATGATTCGCCACAATATTAAATGAACATGTATATTAGTATTTGTTAGAGTCAAATGCTTGTATCGAGTCATAATGATGTTTTGCAGGATTTTCCAGGAAGTAGGACATAAGTTTTTCCAGAAATTTTCCGGAAACTTAACGTAAAGATTTCTGCAGGTCACTTATGACGGCGTCAGGAATTAACACCTGACGGCATCATGTGTAAAATTCTGGAAATTTTGCCAGTTTTGTTTTTATAACGGAGTCTTAAAGTTTTTGTTAATTCTTTAGTTTTATAAACTCCAGGAAATCTGCAAACATTCATTCCACAAGCATTATATCTTAATTTGTTTTCTAGGATTTGTTAGTATATATAGATTGCCGCCGATTTTATGCGAGGTTGCCTTGTTTGTTTTCTTAGGTTTAACAGGTTATATATGACAAGAAGATGATTTATATTTCTGGAATGGAAGCTTTGAATGTTCATTTTCTTGGAGGAAGATCTAACCTTGTTGCCACACTATCCACACCGAACGAATCAGGGGAGTATTTGTTTTCATTCTTTTACCTATTTCACTTTTACATTCTTTAATTGAATATTGGGGACAACGTTCATCCTAAGTGTAAGGGGAGGGTAAATGATGATACCTTATAGGATACAATTACACTTGAGTTTGTTTGTTTGATGGTAGGTGTGTAATAAAACTAAGAGAAATACTTGTTAGTGTAATTTTAGCGCCAAATTTAAATTTTTTTACAACATTTAGGAGTGAAACTTTAGCCTTAGCAAGCGTCTCATGGATAGGAGTTGTATGACTAGCACAAAACCGTATCATTCAGAATAATTTTCCACCCAACTATGTGAGGTTCGCCTTTAGATTTGATAGGAAAAGCATTCATTATTAGTGCTTATGAGTGTACCGGTAGCATTTAGATTCTAGAACTTGCGTTAGTGATGCATCCCGAGACCGCTAGTGAGACTACATTCGTGTAGTAGGATTTACTACATGATAAGAGGCATTAGGATCACCCTTGTGTTGAACCCGTATCATAATTACTTGACCATTTAAGTCATATTACTTGGCTAGTGAAGTCAATTAATTTTTCCCACACCTTAGCGATGTACTCATTTTTAGTGCACGAAACCCCTAGTACACCCCTCCGAGCCTATCTTTTCATTTCTAACTTTAAGCATCTTACTTAAAGGAAGAATTTGTTACAACCTACCCAAATGTGCAACCAAATCGCCTTAGCCTTCCGTGTATGCACTCACCTTGGTTCGATTCATATCTTGTACATATTGTTTTGGGACGATTGGGACTCATGGGTTAGTGCATTATTGTTACATGTTTAAACCCTTAGTTAATTATCTAATTGATTACATGGTTGCTAAGTCGAGTCATATCTTGTACATATTGTTTTGGGACGATTGGGACTCATGGGTAAAGTGCTTATGTTATGGAGTAATGGGGAAGAACATCTTATATTACCCCCCATATGCGCGTTAATCTTAAAAAGTACTCCAAGTGTTTTGATTATCTTGATTCGAGTCATTAGATTAGTTTATTGTAAAGTATGTAAAAATTCAAGTGTAAGGGGAATGTACATTCCATATGATTTATTATTTTGGATGGTAGGGTAAAAGTGTATGCAAAAAAAAAAAAAAAAAAAAGAATATAAAAAGAAAAAGAGAAAAACATACAGACTATCATCCCGTTTCATTTTATATTTGTTTTAAGTTTTTGTTATTTTTGATTTATTAGCTTAAGTCGAGTCTAGTCTTGGCTTAGCAACACCATATTGTACATGTAATTAACCAAGATGATTAACTCGCCACGAGTATATATTGCCTTTATCCAACAAAACCGTGTATTCCATATCCCTACACCTAATGTTATAACCATTTGAAAGACCTCTTTGATAGTTTATCCTAGGTGCTTACGCCAAGTGGTGGAGGTTTGATCCTTTCCCAAGCCTATGGTAATCTATTTTGCTATGACAGGTAGTGAGAGATGTTTTCTATTTCCATATTGTGATATATACTTTATTACACCCGAGAGATGTGAGTATCTAAACACTATTTGTGAGGTGCTAGTGTATGACCTCCGTGCTTGTCTTTGGTTTTTAGTGGAACGATTATTTGTTGTAATTACTTTTATATTAGTGTTAAATGACCACTAACTTGTATTTTGATTAGAATAAAAGCGCATTTGCTTGAGGACAAGCAAATCTCAAGTGTAACGGTATTTGATGAGGCGAAAAATGAACCACTTTTAAGGGGTCATTTATGCCCGAATTCGAGATTATTCAATCAATTATTGCCCTAAATCGTTCCTTTTGTCATTTTAGGTACTTTTGGAGAGAAATCTGGAAAAGAAAGCATTTTGGACGTTTTTGGAGCATAAAAGTGAAGAAAACGGCAAAGTCTCAATTTTCCTTGTTAGGAACAGTACCTGACGGCGTCAAGGCTCTCCACATGACGGCGTTAAGAGTTACAAAAGAGGTGGATGTAGAAAATACACGTGACGATCTAGAGAGTTTTTGTGTATAGGAGATGACGGCGTCACCCAAGGCCGTCAAGGTCCAAGTATTGGTGACGGCCCAGAGGAAAATCCTACATGACGGCGTCACAAGTAGATCTAGGCAAGACGATTTCATTATGGCGGCGAGTTGACGACGTCACAACTCAACACATGACGCCGTCTGTCACAACCCACAATTTCAGGTCATTTTTCCAAACTACGACATTCTACTATTCACAAATTACTATTCATCGATCACTATTCATCGTTTTACTATTCATCATTTTTTAGGTCAATTTGACATTCCGAGACACATTCAGACATTTTACTATTCACTTGACACTATTCATTTTCGAGAGAAAACCACTATTCACGTGCATTACTCATGTCGTCGTAAATTTAGTTTACGAGTGTTCAAATTCGCGTAACCGTATTGGTTCAGGAGCGAATTCATGCATTATTATCAGGGACATTTCATACGAACTAGAAATAGTCTGCACATTATCATTAGGGCACTTGCATGCTATTCCACTCGTAGGATAATTAAATTTATACTTTTGGTACAATTAACGATTTACGTACGTTTATTTTAAGTAAACACTAATACGCGAACTATAAATGTGACTAACGTGTCCGACACTCCCGACTATTATCCCAATATATTTTTATACTCATTTTTATAATATAAAAATTATAATATAAATTTACCCGGTATTTTGGAAATTTATTTATTACGTATCGTACGTCTAACTTAATAACGACGGTTTTCACAAAAAAATTAAACAATAATCACCCGAACTCTCCGTACTTGTACCCGACATATTTTTACAATTTTTACGACTTTATTATGTCCCGTATAACTTCAATAAAATTTATTTCTAACAAACCCGGTACCCGATAAAACCTAAAACTAACATTACAACATAATACCACTAACTTTTTCTAATTAAACCCAAGACAACCCCCCCCCCTTTCCCTCCTTTTTGGGCCGGCCAACCCCCCCCCCCCCCCCCTTGGTCCTAATGAGCTAATCTCACCAACTCACTTTAATGCTTACCAAACATTTGTCCCCTTAGTATATAATAAACCTTTCCATCCATTATTATCACAAGTTATTTTTACTAGCTCAAGTAAACTATTTTCTCTCATTTTCTCTTAAGGTAGAATCGATCTAGGGTGATCAAGGAGCAAGAACAACAAATTTTACAAGATCTAGGTGTTAACTTGTTCATTTAGTCATCCTTGTTGGAGTTTTGAAATAAAAACTCAAGGATTAGTAGGTTTTTCATCATCCAAACTCCCTAAACCTTCAAGTAAGTTAACAAACTCATTTTTATGATTTTTACAAGTTATTACTATGTTTATATATTTTTCTTACAAGAACTCATGCATATAATGGTTTATACCACTCTATTTTGTATATATTTAACTTTGAGCCCTAGAAATGAACACATGAGAAACCCTTGTTAGACCTAGTGGATTGATGATGTTTAAGGACCCATGACACCCTAAGAAGGTTTATGGTAGGATTAGACTAGCTTTGTGGTGATTGAAAGTGGTTTGATTGAAGATGGAACTAGATTAGAACCCTAGAAATGGTTTTTGAAACAATAGAAATACCTACTGTCCCTATTTTCATTTCGTTGGAAAATCAGTAGATGGTGGTTAAGTTTTGACCAAAGATTTAGAAAATACATTCAAAAACGAAACTTTAGGCGAAAGAATGGATTAAAACGAGCTTATAACGAAGGAGATATGATTTTTGCAAATTTAACGACGAAAACTATTTTTATAAAAACTGCTTGCTGTTTGGCAGAATTCGACGGGTAAAAAGAGGTGTTAAACGTAACCTAGAGGAGCCGAGTTATCAAAAATATATTAGTTTATACAAAAACGAATCCGTGGACATAAAGAACAAGGAAAACGAGCTTAAAACGACCAAGTTATACCCGTTTTAACATCGTCAAACTATATATATATATATATATATATATATATATATATATATATATATATATATATATATATATATATGGTCAAAAATAAAAATAATAACTTACGCGCTAAACGGTATATTTTCTAGAAATGTTACTAAGGACTATTTTCTTAACAAATGAATACGTATGACCCAAAAGAATATTTATACGACTTAACGACGTTATTTCAAGGTTTTCGATACAAGGAATTTAACGCTAACATTTTTCATACGAGATAATACGATAAGTTATATACTCCTATATATGGACTTATTTTTCCTAAGTATGGAAACTATTTTACCATGACGATAACTAGTATTTCCAAATTACGAGTGGTATGAGTATCATGTGCATGTGCATTCATTTCATTACGGCTTGATCTTAATTAGATCGCAATTATTCATTTAGGTTGCGGCTAGTGTACGCGCCTCATTGTCCCGACTACTTTTACATCATTGTACCATCGTTGTACCATCCTTTTGAGGTGAGTTCTCATAGCCCCGTTTTAATTACTTATTTGATTTTAAATCCCACGGGGGAGAATACATTGCACAATTATTTTTGTACATGCCCAAGTATTACAAATTCCATACATTGCTTAAGTTGCCTTACTACCAAGTTAAGTCCCCTTATATATCATGGACCGTTAATTATATTGCCAAGCGAGAGTGAGTGGATAGATCTATCGAGGGTGACGCCTCCATTCGTGTTTGGGTTGCTCCAACGGGACGAATGCATTTCATGTCTTAACATAATTGAGTGTCTGGTAAACACTCTGGTGGGGCCATTACTAAGTTTAGCTTCGGGGTCATGAGCTTAAGAGCCAATGTAGCATTTTTGACATTCTTGTCGGTTTACTTATTACTTGTGGCTTATGTACATACGATTTACTTATAAACCTATGATTATTCACCAACTTTATGTTGACCGTTTTCGCAATGTATTTCTCAGGTAACTAAGGCATATTCTCATGGCATGCATGGAGTCACTTTGTGTATCAAGGATGACGCGTCTCTTTTGGATTTCATGCACTTTTGAACTATCGTTTGATTGTACTAAATTATTTCCTTAAACTTTTTCCAACTTTTGGGACCTATGTTTTATAACTCTGAATATTTTGAATGAATCAAATGATGTATTTTATAAACGACACTTTAGGTCGTTCAATATATCCTGGTTGTGTGCTATGATCCGTTACACCCTCAGGTATTCCATTCCGCTGCCATTCAGGTATTTTGGGGGTGTGACAGATTGGTACCAGAGCCAAGGTTATAGCGAACTAGGTTGCATCATGGACCCTAGACTATAACCACACCATCATAGCATATCATCATTTCATCATAAGTGCATATTTACTTATTTTAGTGATTCCATTTTACGAGTTATTTATTTTATGTCACCTTGATTATCACAGAGACATGTCTTCGAATCCTAACACTGTCATACTTTACACTATATCAGACTCCGATGATGAGGACTCTGTGTCCTCCACTGCTGTTTCACCACTTGTTTCTCCTACACCTGAGTTGCCACTTTTGGCATCAGATGATGACACCGAGCCTTTCGAGGAGGAGGAGACGGCTCCTACTCCCCATGTCCATCCTACTGTACCCACTGACATACCATCACCTACTACTACTACTTCTTCAGAACCGAGACTTATGTTTCCTAGGAGTAAGACTATTCAGGTTGCTAGGAAGAGGGTTTGCCCAGCTACATGCCTACATCTACTTATAGGACTCTCCCTAGTCCTACTGTGCCTACACCACCACCAGCCATACCCACTACCACTCCTATACCCATCTCACTCTTGCCGCTCAGGAAGCGTGCAAGGCTTACCACCCCAGATTCACCTACTACCGAGACTACTGACCTTTCACCACCACCAGTATACCACATAGGTGAGAGTTCGAGAGCGGCTGCAGCTAGGGATCCTACAGCCGTTACACTAGATGATCAGTTAGGTGCTCAGCAGGAGCAAGTTGATAGGTTGGGGTATAGAGTTGATGAGATTATCACTACTCGACTTGAGGCTGTCGAGGAGCAGGTTGAGGATTTGATTCAGGGCAGAGTTGGTATTGATGTGTCTTACCATGGACTCGAGGCACGACAGTTGAGGCACCAGGAGCAGATTGATCTACTTAGAGATGAGCTACCTGAGATTCGAGATAGAGCTCAGGCGACACAAGAGACTCAGTGGGAGCAGGTAGACCAGTTGGCATTGATCCGAGAGAGGTTAGTTGTATTGGAGCGCAGGGATGCTTCTTTTCAGTTACGAGTCCAGCATCTTGAGGAGATCGTGGTTGCGATGGATCGTGAGATTCGCCGCTTGAGAGGAGAGCCTGGACCATCTAGAGCACCTGGAGGAGCCTAGACATAGACTGGTATTATATTAGCTTTTATTATTTTCCTAGTCCCGAGGTGTGGGACATAGTTCAAGAACTTGTAGTCTTTTGGTTGTTGTACAAACAAATATATCAAGTGCGACTCTACTATGTTGGAAATGTTGTGCTATATATTATATCGGTCCATGTAGGCCGAAATTTTCATGTATTATATTCATGTGTTGTGATTATATTTATGATGTTTCGTGGTTGCTCTTTATTGTTGTCATATCTAGACAGATTGTGGTTGTATTCGTACATGTCGTGGTTGTATTTATACTTGTTGTGGTTGTATATATATATACATGTTGTGGGTGTATATCTTTGGTTCGATGACTATTTCTATTATGATTTTTCTCATGGTTATTTCCATTGTGATTTATCAGAAGTATGGCACCAAGGAAAAGTAAGACTGCACCAGAAACACCCGCTATGACTCAAGCCGCTATCCGCAAGTTGGTCAGGGATAGTATTGCAGAAGCTCTGGAGATTGAGAGAGCTGAGGTTGCTGCTAGGGCTGCCGAGACTGCTTCTAATACAGGGGCAGTTGAACCAACTGCTACTAGGCGTGAATGTACATGGAAAGATTTCAAGATTAGTGATCCTATCAAGTTTAAGGGCACTGAAGGAGCGGTTGCTTTGATCCGTTGGTTTGAAAAGACTGAGAATGTATTTCTCATGTGCGGATGCCCGGACGTCAGCAAGGTAAAATTTGCTACAGGTATGCTTCTTGATGAAGCTATGTCTTGGTGGAATTCGTATGCTCAGCCGATTGGTATGGAGAATGCTTACAAGCTCACTTGGGAGGAATTCAAGAAACTGATGTCTAAGAAGTTTTGCCCTCGTACCGAGGTGCAAAAGTTGGAAACAGAATTTTATGAGCTTGTGACTAAAGGTGATGACATCGAGACCTACTTCAGGAGGTTTCAGGAGTTGGCTGCACTATGTCCAACTATGGTTCCCGACGATGAGAAAAAGATGGAAAACTTTGTTGGTGGATTGCCTGAAAGTGTTCGAGGAGATGTGATTTCTTTTGATCCTCAATCAATGGAAGAGGCTATTCGTATAACTCAGAAACTCATGGTCCAAGTGGTAAAAGGAAAAGCTGCTGTCAACAACAATAACCGTTCAAATAACACCAACTACACCAACACTCGAAACAACAACAACTATAACAACAATCGAAACCGCAACTATCCCAATAACCGAAACAACAATCCAAACAACAATAACAACAACAACAAGAGAAGGTTTGATTACAACCAAGGTGGAAACGCTGTTCAGCCGCCACCTAAGAGGCAAGAAGTGGCAAGGGCTTATGCTGCAGGACCGACTGAAAGGAAATGATATGAGGGTAATTTACCCAAGTACGAAAGGTGTCAGAAGCATCATAACCCAGGACGTTGCCCAGATCTATGTGGCAACTGCAAGAAGGTTGGTCACTACACCAAAGATTGCAAGAGTCCAAACTTTGGTGGCAATCAGAAACCACCGGTAACATGTTTTGGCTGTGGAGAACTTGGACACTTTAGGAATGAGTGCCCAAAGAAGAAGAATCAAGGAACTGGAAACCAAAATGGAATGGCTCGAGGAAGAGCTTATGTTATGGGAGGAGAAGATGTCAAAGAAGACCCGAATGTTGTTGCGGGTACGTTCCTCGTTAATAATCGTTATGCATCCATTTTATTTGATTCAGGAGCGGATAGAAGTTTTGTTTCTATTGCATTTACACCTTTACTTAACATAGAACCAACCCCATTAGACATTTCCTATATCGTTGAACTAGCCGATGGGTCTTTAGTTAACACCAACACCATTGTTCGGGGTTGCACTATAAATTTCCTAAACCACCCATTCAATATAGACCTTATGCCAGTAGAACTTGGAAGTTTCGACGTTGTTATCGGTATGGATTGGTTATCTCGGCATCGAGCAAGGATTATTTGCGATGAGAAAGTTGTTCACCTTCCTTATAACGGTGAAACTTTAGTTGTTCGTGGAGAGCGAAGTGGAACTAGACTCAGTATCATATCATGCATTAAAACCAAGAAGTACATAAAGAAGGGTTGTTATGCATTCTTGGCTCACATCACGGAGAAGAAGTCGGATGAGAAACGACTTGAAGATGTGCCAATTGTTAAGGAATTTCCAGAAGTTTTTCCGGAAGAATTGCCAGGACTTCCGCCTACACGCCAAGTTGAGTTTCAAATCGAATTAGTGCCAGGAGCTGCACCAATTGCGCGAGCACCGTATAGACTTGCACCTTCGGAGATGCAAGAATTGTCGAATCAACTACAAGAACTTTTGGACAAAGGATTCATTAGACCGAGTTCCTCGCCTTGGGGAGCGCCGGTTTTGTTTGTGAAGAAGAAGGATGGAACTTTCAGAATGTGCATCGACTATCGTGAGCTGAACAAGGTAACGGTGAAGAACCGTTATCCACTCCCCAGAATCGACGACTTGTTCGACCAGTTACAAGGTTCTAGTTTTTATTCCAAGATTGATTTAAGATCCGGTTACCATCAACTTAAAGTTCGGGAAGAGGATATCCCGAAGATGGCATTTAGAACACGCTATGGTCATTATGAGTTTCAAGTGATGCCTTTTGGATTAACCAACGCACCTGCGGTATTTATGGATCTCATGAATAGGGTGTGCAAACCGTATCTTGATAAGTTTGTGATTGTATTCATTGACGACATCTTGATTTATTCCAAGAGTAAGGAAGATCACAAAGAACACCTCAGAACAATCCTGGAACTACTCAAGAAGGAGCAATTGTATGCCAAATTTTCTAAGTGTGATTTTTGGATACGCAGAGTTCAATTTCTTGGCCATGTCATTGATAGCCAAGGATTACAAGTCGACCCGGCAAAGATCGAGGCAGTTAAGGATTGGGCTACGCCCAAGTCTCCTACGAAAATTCGTCAATTCCTAGGACTTGCTGGATATTACAGAAGGTTTATTGAAGGGTTTTCTAAGATAGCGAAATCGTTGACAAAGCTGACACAAAAGAATGAAAAGTACGAGTGGGGAGAAAAACAAGAGTCCGCATTTCAATTATTGAAACAAAAGCTTTGTAGTGCACCAATTTTGTCACTACCTGAAGGTATTGAGAACTTTGTGGTATATTGCGATGCTTCGCATCAAGGACTTGGAGCTGTGCTAATGCAAAACGAGAAGGTGATAGCTTATGCATCTAGACAACTTAAGATACACGAGAAGAATTACACTACGCACGACTTGGAGTTGGGTGCGGTAGTTTTTGCACTCAAGATTTGGAGACACTACCTTTATGGTACCAAGTGCGTAATTTTTACCGACCACAAGAGCTTACAGCATATACTTGATCAGAAGGAACTCAACATGAGACAACGTCGTTGGCTAGAATTGTTGAGTGATTACGATTGTGAAATCCGATATCACCCAGGAAAAGCAAATGTTGTAGCAGATGCACTTAGCCGAAAAGAACGACTCAAACCTTTGAGAGTTAGGTCATTGGGAATGACTATCATTTCGCCATTACCATCAAAAATTTTAGAAGCTCAGATTGAGGCTCTCAAGGAAGAAAATCGACCACATGAGAAACTTTATGGTATGCCAGAAAGCGAAAATGGCTTCGTAAAGAGATCAGATGGAGTGTTATGCTTCAAGGACCGAAGTTGGATACCACTCTATGGTGGAGTGCGAGAATTGATTTTGCATGAATCACACAAGTCGAAATACTCTATTCATCCAGGTTCTGATAAGATGTATCAGGATCTCAAAAAGCTTTATTGGTGGCCGAACATGAAAGCAGAGATAGCTACGTATGTCAGCAAATGTCTTACTTGTGCTAAAGTGAAAGCCGAGTACCAGAAACCGTCAGGGTTACTTCAACAACCAGAAATTCCACAATGGAAGTGGGAACGTATTACTATGGACTTTGTCACTAAACTTCCTAAGACGTCAGGAGGTTACGATGCTATTTGGGTAATTGTTGATCGTCTTACCAAATCAGCTCATTTCATACCCATTAGAGAGACTTATTCTATGGAACAACTTGCTAGACTTTATGTTAAGGAAATCGTCTCAAGACACGGAGCACCAGTTTCCATCATTTCCGACAGAGGTAGTCGTTTTACTTCAAATTTTTGGCGGTCATTGCAAGATTCTTTTGGATCTAAGTTAGACATGAGCACTGCTTACCATCCTCAGACCGATGGTCAGAGCGAGAGAACTATTCAGACACTTGAAGACATGCTTAGAGCATGTGTGATTGACTTTGGAAATGGTTGGGCTAACCATTTGCCGTTGATCGAGTTTTCCTATAACAACAGTTATCATTCGAGCATTAAGGCTGCACCATTCGAGGCACTTTATGGTCGTAAGTGTCGATCTCCAGTTTGTTGGGCCGAGGTCGGTGAAGTACAATGTACTGGCCCGGAGATGGTACAAGAAACAACAGAAAAGATAATTCAGATTCGAGAGAGACTCGAAACTGCTAGAAGTCGACAGAAAAGCTACGCAGATGTTCAACGCAAACCATTGGAATTTCAGGTCGGAGACAAAGTCATGTTGAAAGTCTCGCCTTGGAAGGGCGTGATACGAGTTGGAAAACGCGGGAAATTGAACCCGAGATACATTGGGCCATTCAAGATCCTGGAGAGGATTGGTCCGGTTGCTTACAAGCTTGAACTTCCATCAGAACTTAGCAACGTACACAACACGTTTCATGTTTCGAACCTCAAGAAATGTCTTTCGGACGAGTCTGCCATTATACCATTAGAAGAAATACAACTTGATGACAAGCTTAACTTTGTGGAAGAACCAGTTGAAATAATGGATCGCGAGATCAAACAGTTGAAACAAAGTCGAATTCCGATCGTGAAGGTTCGCTGGAATTCTCGAAGAGGACCCGAGTTTACTTGGGAACGAGAAGACCAAATGCGACGCAAGTATCCACAACTTTTCACCGAGCCAACTACCGAGACCAATACTAACTGAATTCAGGGACTGAATTCCTTTTTGGATGGGCGACTGTCACAACCCACAATTTCAGGTCATTTTTCCAAACTTCGACATTCTACTATTCACAAATTACTATTCATTGATCACTATTCATCGTTTTACTATTCATCATTTTTGAGGTCAATTTGACATTCCGAGACACATTCAGAAATTTTACTATTCACTTGACACTATTCATTTCTGAGAGAAAACCACTATTCACGTGCATTACTCATGTCGTCGTAAATTTAGTTTACGAGTGTTCAAATTCGCGTAACCGTATTGGTTCAGGAGCGAATTCATGCATTATTATCAGGGACATTTCATACGGACTAGAAATAGTCTGCACATCATCATTAGGGCACTTGCATGCTATTCCACTCGTAGGATAATTAAATTTATACTTTTGGTACAATTAACGATTTACGTACGTTTATTTTAAGTAAACACTAATACGCGAACTATAAATGTGACTAACGTGTCCGACACTCCCGACTATTATCCCAATATATTTTTATACTCATTTTTATAATATAAAAATTATAATATAAATTTACCCGGTATTTTGGAAATTTATTTATTACGTATCGTACGTCTAACTTAATAACGACAGTTTTCACAAAAAAATTAAACAATAATCACTCGAACTCTCCGTACTTGTACCCGACATATTTTTACAATTTTTACGACTTTATTATGTCCCGTATAACTTCAATAAAATTTATTTCTAACAAACCCGGTACCCGATAAAACCTAAAACTAACATTACAACATAATACCACTAACTTTTTCTAATTAAACCCAAGACAACCCCCCCCCCCCTTTCCCTCCTTTTTGGGCCAGCCAACCCCCCCCCCCCCCCCTTGGTCCTAATGAGCTAATCTCACCAACTCACTTTAATGCTTACCAAACATTTGTCCCCTAAGTATATAATAAACCTTTTCATCCATTATTATCACAAGTCATTTTTACTAGCTCAAGTAAACTATTTTCTCTCATTTTCTCTTAAGGTAGAATCGATCTAGGGTGATCAAGGAGCAAGAACAACAAATTTTACAAGATCTAGGTGTTAACTTGTTCATTTAGTCATCCTTGTTGGAGTTTTGAAATAAAAACTCAAGGATTAGTAGGTTTTTCATCATCCAAACTCCCTAAACCTTCAAGTAAGTTAACAAACTCATTTTTATAATTTTTACAAGTTATTACTATGTTTATATATTTTTCTTACAAGAACTCATGCATATAATGGTTTATACCACTCTATTTTGTATATATTTAACTTTGAGCCCTAGAAATGAACACATGAGAAACCCTTGTTAGACCTAGTGGATTGATGATGTTTAAGGACCCATGACACCCTAAGAAGGTTTATGGTAGGATTAGACTAGCTTTGTGGTGATTGAAAGTGGTTTGATTGAAGATGGAACTAGATTATAACCCTAGAAATGGTTTTTGAAACAATAGAAATACCTACTGTCCCTATTTTCATTTCGTGGGAAAATCAGTAGATGGTGGTTAAGTTTTGACCAAAGATTTAGAAAATACATTCAAAAACGAAACTTTAGGCGAAAGAATGGATTAAAACGAGCTTATAACGAAGGAGATATGATTTTTGCAAATTTAACGACGAAAACTATTTTTATAAAAACTGCTTGCTGTTTGGCAGAATTCGACGGGTAAAAAGAGGTGTTAAACGTAACCTAGAGGAGCCGAGTTATCAAAAATATATTAGTTTATACAAAAACGAATCCGTGGACATAAAGAACAAGGAAAACGAGCTTAAAACGACCAAGTTATACCCGTTTTAACATCGTCAAACTATATATATATATATATATATATATATATATATATATATATATATATATATATATATATATATATATATATGGTCAAAAATAAAAATAATAACTTACGCGCTAAACGGTATATTTTCTAGAAATGTTACTAAGGACTATTTTCTTAACAAATGAATACGTATGACCCAAGAGAATATTTATACGACTTAACGACGTTATTTCAAGGTTTTCGATACAAGGAATTTAACGCTAACATTTTTCATACGAGATAATACGACAAGTTATATACTCCTATATATGGACTTATTTTTCCTAAGTATGGAAACTATTTTACCATGACGATAACTAGTATTTCCAAATTACGAGTGGTATGAGTATCATGTGCATGTGCATTCATTTCATTACGGCTTGATCTTAATTAGATCGCAATTATTCATTTAGGTTGCGGCTAGTGTACGCGCCTCATTGTCCCGACTACTTTTACATCATTGTACCATCGTTGTACCATCCTTTTGAGGTGAGTTCTCATAGCCCCGTTTTAATTACTTATTTGATTTTAAATCCCACGGGGGAGAATACATTGCACAATTATTTTTGTACATGCCCAAGTATTACAAATTCCATACATTGCTTAAGTTGCCTTACTACCAAGTTAAGTCCCCTTATATATCATGGACCGTTAATTATATTGCCAAGCGAGAGTGAGTGGATAGATCTATCGAGGGTGACGCCTCCATTCGTGTTTGGGTTGCTCCAACGGGACGAATGCATTTCATGTCTTAACATAATTGAGTGTCTGGTAAACACTCTGGTGGGGCCATTACTAAGTCTAGCTTCGGGGTCATGAGCTTAAGAGCCAATGTAGCATTTTTGACATTCTTGTCGGTTTACTTATTACTTGTGGCTTATGTACATACGATTTACTTATAAACCTATGATTATTCACCAACTTTATGTTGACCGTTTTCGCAATGTATTTCTCAGGTAACTAAGGCATATTCTCATGGCATGCATGGAGTCACTTTGTGTATCAAGGATGACGCGTCTCTTTTGGATTTCATGCACTTTTGAACTATCGTTTGATTGTACTAAATTATTTCCTTAAACTTTTTCCAACTTTTGGGACCTATGTTTTATAACTCTGAATATTTTGAATGAATCAAACGATGTATTTTATAAACGACACTTTAGGTCGTTCAATATATCCTGGTTGTGTGCTATGATCCGTTACACCCTCAGGTATTCCATTCCGCTACCATTCAGGTATTTTGGGGGTGTGACAGATTGGTACCAGAGCCAAGGTTATAGCGAACTAGGTTGCATCATGGACCCTAGACTATAACCACACCATCATAGCATATCATCATTTCATCATAAGTGCATATTTACTTATTTTAGTGATTCCATTTTACGAGTTATTTATTTTATGTCACCTTGATTATCACAGAGACATGTCTTCGAATCCCAACACTGTCATACTTTACACTATATCAGACTCCGATGATGAGGACTCTGTGTCCTCCACTGCTGTTTCACCACTTGTTTCTCCTACACCTGAGTTGCCACTTTTGGCATCAGATGATGACACCGAGCCTTTCGAGGAGGAGGAGACGGCTCCTACTCCCCATGTCCATCCTACTGTACCCACTGACATACCATCACCTACTACTACTACTTCTTCAGAACCGAGACTTATGTTTCCTAGGAGTAAGACTATTCAGGTTGCTAGGAAGAGGGTTTGCCCAGCTACATGCCTACATCTACTTATAGGACTCTCCCTAGTCCTACTGTGCCTACACCACCACCAGCCATACCCACTACCACTCCTATACCCATCTCACTCTTGCCGCTCAGGAAGCGTGCAAGGCTTACCACCCCAGATTCACCTACTACCGAGACTACTGACCTTTCACCACCACCAGTATACCACATAGGTGAGAGTTCGAGAGCGGCTGCAGCTAGGGATCCTACAGCCGTTACACTAGATGATCAGTTAGGTGCTCAGCAGGAGCAAGTTGATAGGTTGGGGTATAGAGTTGATGAGATTATCACTACTCGACTTGAGGCTGTCGAGGAGCAGGTTGAGGATTTGATTCAGGGCAGAGTTGGTATTGATGTGTCTTACCATGGACTCGAGGCACGACAGTTGAGGCACCAGGAGCAGATTGATCTACTTAGAGATGAGCTACCTGAGATTCGAGATAGAGCTCAGGCGACACAAGAGACTCAGTGGGAGCAGGTAGACCAGTTGGCATTGATCCGAGAGAGGTTAGTTGTATTGGAGCGCAGGGATGCTTCTTTTCAGTTACGAGTCCAGCATCTTGAGGAGATCGTGGTTGCGATGGATCGTGAGATTCGCCGCTTGAGAGGAGAGCCTGGACCATCTAGAGCACCTGGAGGAGCCTAGACATAGACTGGTATTATATTAGCTTTTATTATTTTCCTAGTCCCGAGGTGTGGGACATAGTTCAAGAACTTGTAGTCTTTTGGTTGTTGTACAAACAAATATATCAAGTGCGACTCTACTATGTTGGAAATGTTGTGCTATATATTATATCGGTCCATGTAGGCCGAAATTTTCATGTATTATATTCATGTGTTGTGATTATATTTATGATGTTTCGTGGTTGCTCTTTATTGTTGTCATATCTAGACAGATTGTGGTTGTATTCGTACATGTCGTGGTTGTATTTATACTTGTTGTGGTTGTATATATATATACATGTTGTGGGTGTATATCTTTGGTTCGATGACTATTTCTATTATGATTTTTCTCATGGTTATTTCCATTGTGATTTATCAGAAGTATGGCACCAAGGAAAAGTAAGACTGCACCAGAAACACCCGCTATGACTCAAGCCGCTATCCGCAAGTTGGTCAGGGATAGTATTGCAGAAGCTCTGGAGATTGAGAGAGCTGAGGTTGCTGCTAGGGCTGCCGAGACTGCTTCTAATACAGGGGCAGTTGAACCAACTGCTACTAGGCGTGAATGTACATGGAAAGATTTCAAGATTAGTGATCCTATCAAGTTTAAGGGCACTGAAGGAGCGGTTGCTTTGATCCGTTGGTTTGAAAAGACTGAGAATGTATTTCTCATGTGCGGATGCCCGGACGTCAGCAAGGTAAAATTTGCTACAGGTATGCTTCTTGATGAAGCTATGTCTTGGTGGAATTCGTATGCTCAGCCGATTGGTATGGAGAATGCTTACAAGCTCACTTGGGAGGAATTCAAGAAACTGATGTCTAAGAAGTTTTGCCCTCGTACCGAGGTGCAAAAGTTGGAAACAGAATTTTATGAGCTTGTGACTAAAGGTGATGACATCGAGACCTACTTCAGGAGGTTTCAGGAGTTGGCTGCACTATGTCCAACTATGGTTCCCGACGATGAGAAAAAGATGGAAAACTTTGTTGGTGGATTGCCTGAAAGTGTTCGAGGAGATGTGATTTCTTTTGATCCTCAATCAATGGAAGAGGCTATTCGTATAACTCAGAAACTCATGGTCCAAGTGGTAAAAGGAAAAGCTGCTGTCAACAACAATAACCGTTCAAATAACACCAACTACACCAACACTCGAAACAACAACAACTATAACAACAATCGAAACCGCAACTATCCCAATAACCGAAACAACAATCCAAACAACAATAACAACAACAACAAGAGAAGGTTTGATTACAACCAAGGTGGAAACGCTGTTCAGCCGCCACCTAAGAGGCAAGAAGTGGCAAGGGCTTATGCTGCAGGACCGACTGAAAGGAAATGATATGAGGGTAATTTACCCAAGTACGAAAGGTGTCAGAAGCATCATAACCCAGGACGTTGCCCAGATCTATGTGGCAACTGCAAGAAGGTTGGTCACTACACCAAAGATTGCAAGAGTCCAAACTTTGGTGGCAATCAGAAACCACCGGTAACATGTTTTGGCTGTGGAGAACTTGGACACTTTAGGAATGAGTGCCCAAAGAAGAAGAATCAAGGAACTGGAAACCAAAATGGAATGGCTCGAGGAAGAGCTTATGTTATGGGAGGAGAAGATGTCAAAGAAGACCCGAATGTTGTTGCGGGTACGTTCCTCGTTAATAATCGTTATGCATCCATTTTATTTGATTCAGGAGCGGATAGAAGTTTTGTTTCTATTGCATTTACACCTTTACTTAACATAGAACCAACCCCATTAGACATTTCCTATATCGTTGAACTAGCCGATGGGTCTTTAGTTAACACCAACACCATTGTTCGGGGTTGCACTATAAATTTCCTAAACCACCCATTCAATATAGACCTTATGCCAGTAGAACTTGGAAGTTTCGACGTTGTTATCGGTATGGATTGGTTATCTCGGCATCGAGCAAGGATTATTTGCGATGAGAAAGTTGTTCACCTTCCTTATAACGGTGAAACTTTAGTTGTTCGTGGAGAGCGAAGTGGAACTAGACTCAGTATCATATCATGCATTAAAACCAAGAAGTACATAAAGAAGGGTTGTTATGCATTCTTGGCTCACATCACGGAGAAGAAGTCGGATGAGAAACGACTTGAAGATGTGCCAATTGTTAAGGAATTTCCAGAAGTTTTTCCGGAAGAATTGCCAGGACTTCCGCCTACACGCCAAGTTGAGTTTCAAATCGAATTAGTGCCAGGAGCTGCACCAATTGCGCGAGCACCGTATAGACTTGCACCTTCGGAGATGCAAGAATTGTCGAATCAACTACAAGAACTTTTGGACAAAGGATTCATTAGACTGAGTTCCTCGCCTTGGGGAGCGCCGGTTTTGTTTGTGAAGAAGAAGGATGGAACTTTCAGAATGTGCATCGACTATCGTGAGCTGAACAAGGTAACGGTGAAGAACCGTTATCCACTCCCCAGAATCGACGACTTGTTCGACCAGTTACAAGGTTCTAGTTTTTATTCCAAGATTGATTTAAGATCCGGTTACCATCAACTTAAAGTTCGGGAAGAGGATATCCCGAAGACGGCATTTAGAACACGCTATGGTCATTATGAGTTTCAAGTGATGCCTTTTGGATTAACCAACGCACCTGCGGTATTTATGGATCTCATGAATAGGGTGTGCAAACCGTATCTTGATAAGTTTGTGATTGTATTCATTGACGACATCTTGATTTATTCCAAGAGTAAGGAAGATCACGAAGAACACCTCAGAACAATCCTGGAACTACTCAAGAAGGAGCAATTGTATGCCAAATTTTCTAAGTGTGATTTTTGGATACGCAGAGTTCAATTTCTTGGCCATGTCATTGATAGCCAAGGATTACAAGTCGACCCGGCAAAGATCGAGGCAGTTAAGGATTGGGCTACGCCCACCTACGGAAATTCGTCAATTCCTAGGACTTGCTGGATATTACAGAAGGTTTATTGAAGGGTTTTCTAAGATAGCGAAATCGTTGACAAAGCTGACACAAAAGAATGAAAAGTACGAGTGGGGAGAAAAACAAGAGTCCGCATTTCAATTATTGAAACAAAAGCTTTGTAGCGCACCAATTTTGTCACTACCTGAAGGTATTGAGAACTTTGTGGTATATTGCGATGCTTCGCATCAAGGACTTGAAGCTGTGCTAATGCAAAACGAGAAGGTGATAGCTTATGCATCTAGACAACTTAAGATACACGAGAAGAATTACACTACGCACGACTTGGAGTTGGGTGCGGTAGTTTTTGCACTCAAGATTTGGAGACACTACCTTTATGGTACCAAGTGCGTAATTTTTACCGACCACAAGAGCTTACAGCATATACTTGATCAGAAGGAACTCAACATGAGACAACGTCGTTGGCTAGAATTGTTGAGTGATTACGATTGTGAAATCCGATATCACCCAGGAAAAGCAAATGTTGTAGCAGATGCACTTAGCCGAAAAGAACGACTCAAACCTTTGAGAGTTAGGTCATTGGGAATGACTATCATTTCGCCATTACCATCAAAAATTTTAGAAGCTCAGATTGAGGCTCTCAAGGAAGAAAATCGACCACATGAGAAACTTTATGGTATGCCAGAAAGCGAAAATGGCTTCGTAAAGAGATCAGATGGAGTGTTATGCTTCAAGGACCGAAGTTGGATACCACTCTATGGTGGAGTGCGAGAATTGATTTTGCATGAATCACACAAGTCGAAATACTCTATTCATCCAGGTTCTGATAAGATGTATCAGGATCTCAAAAAGCTTTATTGGTGGCCGAACATGAAAGCAGAGATAGCTACGTATGTCAGCAAATGTCTTACTTGTGCTAAAGTGAAAGCCGAGTACCAGAAACCGTCAGGGTTACTTCAACAACCAGAAATTCCACAATGGAAGTGGGAACGTATTACTATGGACTTTGTCACTAAACTTCCTAAGACGTCAGGAGGTTACGATGCTATTTGGGTAATTGTTGATCGTCTTACCAAATCAGCTCATTTCATACCCATTAGAGAGACTTATTCTATGGAACAACTTGCTAGACTTTATGTTAAGGAAATCGTCTCAAGACACGGAGCACCAGTTTCCATCATTTCCGACAGAGATAGTCGTTTTACTTCAAATTTTTGGCGGTCATTGCAAGATTCTTTTGGATCTAAGTTAGACATGAGCACTGCTTACCATCCTCAGACCGATGGTCAGAGCGAGAGAACTATTCAGACACTTGAAGACATGCTTAGAGCATGTGTGATTGACTTTGGAAATGGTTGGGCTAACCATTTGCCGTTGATCGAGTTTTCCTATAACAACAGTTATCATTCGAGCATTAAGGCTGCACCATTCGAGGCACTTTATGGTCGTAAGTGTCGATCTCCAGTTTGTTGGGCCGAGGTCGGTGAAGTACAATGTACTGGCCCGGAGATGGTACAAGAAACAACAGAAAAGATAATTCAGATTCGAGAGAGACTCGAAACTGCTAGAAGTCGACAGAAAAGCTACGCAGATGTTCAACGCAAACCATTGGAATTTCAGGTCGGAGACAAAGTCATGTTGAAAGTCTCGCCTTGGAAGGGCGTGATACGAGTTGGAAAACGCGGGAAATTGAACCCGAGATACATTGGGCCATTCAAGATCCTGGAGAGGATTGGTCCGGTTGCTTACAAGCTTGAACTTCCATCAGAACTTAGCAACGTACACAACACGTTTCATGTTTCGAACCTCAAGAAATGTCTTTCGGACGAGTCTGCCATTATACCATTAGAAGAAATACAACTTGATGACAAGCTTAACTTTGTGGAAGAACCAGTTGAAATAATGGATCGCGAGATCAAACAGTTGAAACAAAGTCGAATTCCGATCGTGAAGGTTCGCTGGAATTCTCGAAGAGGACCCGAGTTTACTTGGGAACGAGAAGACCAAATGCGACGCAAGTATCCACAACTTTTCACCGAGCCAACTACCGAGACCAATACTAACTGAATTCAGGGACTGAATTCCGTTTTGGATGGGCGACTGTCACAACCCACAATTTCAGGTCATTTTTCCAAACTTCGACATTCTACTATTCACAAATTACTATTCATCGATCACTATTCATCGTTTTACTATTCATCATTTTTGAGGTCAATTTGACATTCCGAGACACATTCAGAAATTTTACTATTCACTTGACACTATTCATTTCCGAGAGAAAACCACTATTCACGTGCATTACTCATGTCGTCGTAAATTTAGTTTACGAGTGTTCAAATTCGCGTAACCGTATTGGTTCAGGAGCGAATTCATGCATTATTATCAGGGACATTTCATACGGACTAGAAATAGTCTGCACATCATCATTAGGGCACTTGCATGCTATTCCACTCGTAGGATAATTAAATTTATACTTTTGGTACAATTAACGATTTACGTACGTTTATTTTAAGTAAACACTAATACGCGAACTATAAATGTGACTAACGTGTCCGACACTCCCGACTATTATCCCAATATATTTTTATACTCATTTTTATAATATAAAAATTATAATATAAATTTACCCGGTATTTTGGAAATTTATTTATTACGTATCGTACGTCTAACTTAATAACGACGGTTTTCACAAAAAAATTAAACAATAATCACCCGAACTCTCCGTACTTGTACCCGACATATTTTTACAATTTTTACGACTTTATTATGTCCCGTATAACTTCAATAAAATTTATTTCTAACAAACCCGGTACCCGATAAAACCTAAAACTAACATTACAACATAATACCACTAACTTTTTCTAATTAAACCCAAGACAACCCCCCCCCCCCCCTTGGTCCTAATGAGCTAATCTCACCAACTCACTTTAATGCTTACCAAACATTTGTCCCCTAAGTATATAATAAACCTTTTCATCCATTATTATCACAAGTCATTTTTACTAGCTCAAGTAAACTATTTTCTCTCATTTTCTCTTAAGGTAGAATCGATCTAGGGTGATCAAGGAGCAAGAACAACAAATTTTACAAGATCTAGGTGTTAACTTGTTCATTTAGTCATCCTTGTTGGAGTTTTGAAATAAAAACTCAAGGATTAGTAGGTTTTTCATCATCCAAACTCCCTAAACCTTCAAGTAAGTTAACAAACTCATTTTTATGATTTTTACAAGTTATTACTATGTTTATATATTTTTCTTACAAGAACTCATGCATATAATGGTTTATACCACTCTATTTTGTATATATTTAACTTTGAGCCCTAGAAATGAACACATGAGAAACCCTTGTTAGACCTAGTGGATTGATGATGTTTAAGGACCCATGACACCCTAAGAAGGTTTATGGTAGGATTAGACTAGCTTTGTGGTGATTGAAAGTGGTTTGATTGAAGATGGAACTAGATTATAACCCTAGAAATGGTTTTTGAAACAATAGAAATACCTACTGTCCCTATTTTCATTTCGTGGGAAAATCAGTAGATGGTGGTTAAGTTTTGACCAAAGATTTAGAAAATACATTCAAAAACGAAACTTTAGGCGAAAGAATGGATTAAAACGAGCTTATAACGAAGGAGATATGATTTTTGCAAATTTAACGACGAAAACTATTTTTATAAAAACTGCTTGCTGTTTGGCAGAATTCGACGGGTAAAAAGAGGTGTTAAACGTAACCTAGAGGAGCCGAGTTATCAAAAATATATTAGTTTATACAAAAACGAATCCGTGGACATAAAGAACAAGGAAAACGAGCTTAAAACGACCAAGTTATACCCGTTTTAACATCGTCAAACTATATATATATATATATGGTCAAAAATAAAAATAATAACTTACGCGCTAAACGGTATATTTTCTAGAAATGTTACTAAGGACTATTTTCTTAACAAATGAATACGTATGACCCAAGAGAATATTTATACGACTTAACGACGTTATTTCAAGGTTTTCGATACAAGGAATTTAACGCTAACATTTTTCATACGAGATAATACGACAAGTTATATACTCCTATATATGGACTTATTTTTCCTAAGTATGGAAACTATTTTACCATGACGATAACTAGTATTTCCAAATTACGAGTGGTATGAGTATCATGTGCATGTGCATTCATTTCATTACGGCTTGATCTTAATTAGATCGCAATTATTCATTTAGGTTGCGGCTAGTGTACGCGCCTCATTGTCCCGACTACTTTTACATCATTGTACCATCGTTGTACCATCCTTTTGAGGTGAGTTCTCATAGCCCCGTTTTAATTACTTATTTGATTTTAAATCCCACGGGGGAGAATACATTGCACAATTATTTTTGTACATGCCCAAGTATTACAAATTCCATACATTGCTTAAGTTGCCTTACTACCAAGTTAAGTCCCCTTATATATCATGGACCGTTAATTATATTGCCAAGCGAGAGTGAGTGGATAGATCTATCGAGGGTGACGCCTCCATTCGTGTTTGGGTTGCTCCAACGGGACGAATGCATTTCATGTCTTAACATAATTGAGTGTCTGGTAAACACTCTGGTGGGGCCATTACTAAGTCTAGCTTCGGGGTCATGAGCTTAAGAGCCAATGTAGCATTTTTGACATTCTTGTCGGTTTACTTATTACTTGTGGCTTATGTACATACGATTTACTTATAAACCTATGATTATTCACCAACTTTATGTTGACCGTTTTCGCAATGTATTTCTCAGGTAACTAAGGCATATTCTCATGCATGCATGGAGTCACTTTGTGTATCAAGGATGACGCGTCTCTTTTGGATTTCATGCACTTTTGAACTATCGTTTGATTGTACTAAATTATTTCCTTAAACTTTTTCCAACTTTTGGGACCTATGTTTTATAACTCTGAATATTTTGAATGAATCAAACGATGTATTTTATAAACGACACTTTAGGTCGTTCAATATATCCTGGTTGTGTGCTATGATCCGTTACACCCTCAGGTATTCCATTCCGCTGCCATTCAGGTATTTTGGGGGTGTGACACCGTCACCCTGTAATATATATATATATATATATATATATATATATATATATATATATATATAGTTTTCCAAATTTCATTAATTAGTGTGCAACTTTGAGGGAAAAACCCTAGGCCGAATTTTACAGCTTTTTCAAGGGTTTCAAACCCTTGAATCTTTCATGTTCAATTAGAGATAAGTACTTTTTCAAATCATTCAATATGTCTATGTGTTGTTTGATTATATCTTACACTTGTCTTCAATTTAACATGCTAGGCTAGATTTCTTTTGTGTTTTCTTAGATGTAGTGAAACCTAGTTGTTGATTATGGGTTGATTGTTTGTTTATAGTTGTTACGGATGATTGTATTCGATGTTAGGCTTAAGAAAACTGGCAGACTTCCATTGGTAACTTGCTTGAACGTCTTAAGAAACAAGATCATAGGTGTACTACGATTTTTGGTTGTATTTAATGCGTAAGAGAATTCTAATGATCCCATGTTAGGAGCTTCTAACGGCTCAACATAGGAGTGAAGTAGGATCCTATAGAGTTAGGGAATATTGTACACGGCCCTACGACTAGTATTAAGGAATATAACCCGTCATCCATGCAATTGTAACAAGCTATCAACCTGTAAAAGATATCTAGGGAGTAATGAAACCTAAGTAAACACAACTTTCTTCATTATTGTTTCCACCACTAGTATAATTAGCTTTATTTTCATTTCTGTTATTTTATTTTGATTGCATCTTTAGTAAATTGGGTTAGTTGGCTAGCAATTAATTCCGCCCACTCTTCCAAAACCCGAGATTTTAATTGCTTTCTATAATATATAAAAATACAAAATGAATCATCCCTCACCTCTAGACCTAGTTTATTAGGCTTTCTAATCCTAGCGACACAATTCCTGAGTTGAACGATCAATCCCCCGGTACTTGTCACTATACTATACTACAACGATCAGGTACACTGCCTGGTGGGGGTTGTAAGCTTCTCGAGATCCCTTGAGAGGTAAAACCTGGTGCAATTCCCACGTATCAGTAGCCAAAACTAGTTTTGAGCATACACCAAGGCCCAAGGGGGGGGGGGGGGGCATTTGCAAGTGTCAAACTAGGGATGCAATGAGCTAGGGGGAGCTCGAAAGTAGTTGGGTACATGATTCGGAGTTGGTAAACCATGGCGGTAGGAGCAAGGCTTCACTAGGATGATGCACGCTCAATACTTTAAATGATGGGGGTCGGGTTAGTCTAATACATTTGGAAATCATCTCTCAAGTTGTCTTCTTGGGTCATCTTATCAAGTCTACCTCAACATTGGCGACACCTTTTTGCTTCGACAAAAGGGGGAGAGAGAAGTGTAAACTAGTAACTTCTACACTTTACTATGAGTTACGGCTTACATATTTGTCATCATCAAAAAGGGGGAGATTGTTAGTGCAAATGTTACAACGTTTAATATATACAATGTCTTTGTTTTTTAATGATGACAAACACGTAACTTGTAATACATAACGTAAAGTGCACAAGTTACTTGTTCATACATCAACGTCTCTCGACATCACTTCATGTATGTACAAACACTTTACCAACTTTGTTAAGTGATCAAAGAAAACCTTTTGTCATTAATCCTTACATTTTATAAATGTGACAAAACATTTTTACAAAAATAAACTAGACAAATTATTTTTGTATTTATAAAGAAATGTTTTAATAAGAAAAATAAATTTGAATTTGAATTTCAAAATGTTTAAAACGGCCTCATTTCCCGCCCAAATCAGATAAAATTTCACCAGGTAACATTTCACCACTAAAAGACAAAAACTATCGGGACGGTCCCTTAAATATAAGGGACCGTGGGACCATGGAAACTTTAAGGGACCGTCCACGCTCCTCGAACTGGCTATAAATACTGACCCATTTTCACTAGAAAAACTGGTCCTCTTTGCACAAAAATTTCTTTGTCTTTCCTTTTCATTCTTTGATCACTATAACTCTTTGGTATGTGTTTATAAGTGACCTCGTCATCCACTACATCATGTGCAAGAGAAGAACACACGAAGTCATCAAGAATCGAAGTATTATAGGTGTCCACACACAAACGTAACAAGTGTTACGGTCATAGGCTTTGTAATCATTGTAATAATTCCGACTTATGTGTGAGTCGAGGATGGAGTTATGTGTGAGAACTTGGATGGTGATGTAGATCCAAGAAGTCTTGTAACTAGATAATTTCATGTATTTGTTGTGAGGAGAGTGATGTCCTAGTTTGTAGGTTAGGACTTAGTTGAGTAATTGTGTGAAGGCTTGGATCGAGTGATGATCCAAGTGTGTCTTTGTGTGGAGGCTTGGTTCGTGTGAAGATCCGAGTGTGTCAAGTGGATTGGTGAAGATCCAAGAGTGTATTAATGTGAAGGCTTGAATCGGGTGAAGGTTCAAGTGAACGGGAGTGCTCGTTCGTGTGAAGACTTGGATCGTGTGTCGGTCTAAGTGGGACAAGAGTGCTTGTTCGTGTGACCACGTGGGCCTTTATGTAGATTGGTTCTAACTAGGATTAGAACTCGACATTCTACTTAGTGTCGGTAAACTTGGTGTAAGCTTGTGTACGGTTTGTTCCGCCATAAAGGAGCGTGTTGATTAGTGAAGTAACTCTTGAGTGTGGTACTCGGGGAGTGGAGTAGGACGAAGAGGTGCTTCGTGCCGAACCACTATAACTCATCATGTCCGGTTTGCGTTTTCTTTTCCTTTCTCTTTACTTTCTATGCTTGCATTACATTTACTTTTGTGTGCTTTGTTGTATGTATGATTGTGACATTAACTAGTTAACTTAGAAACGCAGAACACAAGAAAACTTAATCACACGAAACTAACTGCCCACTGGCAGCGGTCCCTTATACAGGGACGGTCCCCAAACATTTAAGGGACCGTCCATACATTTTAAGGGCCGTCCCCAGTGTAATCTGAATGGTTAAAAACGTTTAAACCTCATTTTTTGTTTATGTTTATGTGATTGATTGCATACTTGTTATTAAGTGATATATATATGTTTGTTATGAGTGACATAACAACTATTCATATTTAGTCACACTTAATCGGGAATTTGATACGAAACATTTTAAGTTTTAAAAAGGAACGTATTCACCCCCCCCCCCCCCTCTACATTTCTACATAGTCCAATCACATTTTCAACCATATCTAAGTTAAATCTAACCCAAACTCCTTTAACATCATCATTTTTGTGCTTAGTTGTTGTTTCTTTGAAGTTAGCAAGCATGGATCTTCAACGAAATTCACAATATTAGTGTGTTATTTCCTCAAATGGGGTATTGTTAACATCTCGTTAAGTAGCAAGTTAGTAGATTATATCATGACTAAAATACACCGGTGGTCACTAAAATACACTGTTGGTTACACAGTCATTCACTTTTTGGGTCTATGTTGAGTGATGCGTGGAATTGCACCCTCGCAAAAGGTTTACCATTCGTAGGGCCGTGTACGATCTTCCCTAACTCTATAAGCTTCTACCTCTTCCTATGTCGAGCCGACTCCTAGCTCCTAACATAGCCTCATTAGTAGTTACCTATGCATTAAATATAACCAATATATCGTAGTACACCTCCGATCATGTTTCTTAAGACGTTCAAGCAAGTTACCAATTGGAAGTCTGCCAGTTTTCTTAAGCCTAACATCGAATTCATTCATCCACAACAATTATAAACAAACAACCAACCAATAATCAATATATAAGTTTCATTACATCTAAGCAAACACCAAGAAAACCTAGCCTAGCATGTTAAAGAGAAGACAAGCATAAGATATAATCAAACAACACATAGACATATTGAATGATTTGTTGGAAGACTTATCTTCAATTAAGCATGGATGAAACAAGGGTTTGAAACCCTTAAAATTGCAGTAAAATTCGTCTAGGGTTTTCTCCTTTCAAAGTTGCACACAATGAATGAAAACTAGAAAAGTATATATAGATTTTACATTCTGACGGCGTCAAGAGTAGGGTCTGACGCCGTTAACTCGCCGCCAAAATAATACTCGTATTGCCTAGATCCACTTCTGATGTCGTCATGTACAAACTTGGTCCTGGCCGTCATGTGCAATCTACTCTTGAAGGCCGTGGTAACGCCGTCATGTACAAATTTTCAAAAACCTCTGGCGCGTCACATGTAATTTGATTTATCCACCTCTTTGTCAAGTCTTGACGCCATCACTAGCAATCTTTGACGCCGTCAGGTACAATTTTCAGCATGATTTTGAGACTTTGTCGTTTTCTTCACTTTTTTGCTCCAAAAACGTCCAAAATGTTTCCTTTTCTGAATTTCCTCTCAAAAGTACCTAAAATGACAAAAGGAACGATTTAGGGCAATATTTGATCAAATAATCTTGACTTTGGCCTTAAATGAACCCTCAAAAGCGATACACTTTTCGTCTCATCAAATACCCTTACACTTGAGATTTGCTTGTCCTCAAGCAAATGCGCTTTTATTCTAATCAAAGTATAAGTTAGGGGTCATTTAACACTAATATAAAAGTAATTGCAACAAATAATCGCTCCACTTCAACAAAAAAATAGGCACGGAAATTATACACTAGCACCTCACAAATAGTGTTTAGATACTCACATCTCTCGAGTGTAATAAAGTATATATCACAATATGGAAATAGAAAACATCTCTCACTGCCTGTCATAGCAAATAGATTACTATAGGCTTGAGAAAGAATCAAACATCCACCACTTGGCGTAAGCACCTAGGATAGACTATCAAAGAAGTCTTTTAAAGGGTTATAACGTGAGGTGTAGCGATATGATAAACACGGTTTTGTTGGATAAAGGCAATATTTACTGGTAGCGAGTTAATCATCATGGTCAATTACATGTACAATGTGGCGTTGCTAAGCCAAGACTCGACTCGATTTAAGCTAATTAAAAACTAACAAAACAAAAAAGGAAACGGGATGGTAGTCCGTATGTTTATTTATTTATTTATTTATTTTTTCTTTTTCTTGATTTTTCGATTTTTTTTTTTCTTTTTGCATACACTCTTGCCCTACCATCCAAAAAAATACATCATAGGGGATTTACATTCCCCTTACACTTGAACTTTTACATACTTTACAATCAACTATTCTAATGACTCGAATCAAGATAATCAAAACAGTTAGAGTACTTTTTAAAATTAATGCACATATGGGAGTAATAAATGATGTTCTTCCCCATTACTCCATAACAATAGTACTTTACCCATGAGTCCCAATCGTCCCAAAATAATATGTACAAGATATGACTCGACTTAGCAACCATGTAATCAATTAGACAATTAACTAAGGGGTTAAACATGTAACAATAATGCACTAAAGATGAGTGCATACACGGAAGGCTAAGGCGATTTGGGTGTACACTTGATGTGGATTGTAAACAAATTCTTCCTTTAAGTAAAATGCTAAAAGTTAGAAACGAAAAAGATAGGCTCGGAGGGGTGTACTAGTGGTATTGTGTACTAAGAATGAGTACAACGCAAAGGTGTGGGAAAAATTAATTGACTTTACTAGTCAAGTAATTATGACTTCATTGGTCAAGTAATTATGATACGGGTTTAAACACAAGGGTTATCCTAATGCCTCTTATCATGTAGTAAATCCTAACTACACGAATGTAATCTCACTAGTGGTCTCGGGATGCATCACTAACGCAAGTTCTAGAATCTACGTACTACCGGTACACTCATAAGCACTAATAATGAATGCTTTTCCTAAAGATCTAAAGGCGAACCTCACATTTTTGGGGTGGAAAATTTTTTAGTGGTACGGTTTTTGTGCTAGTCATACAACTCCTATCTATGAGACGCTCATTAAGGCTAAAGCTTCACTCCTAAATGTTGTAAAAAAATTTAAATTTGGCGATAAAATTGCCCTAACAAGTATTTCTCTTAGTTTTATTACACACCTACTATTGAACAAACAAACTCAAGTGCAATTGCATTCTCTAAGGTATCATCATATCATTTACCTCCCCTTACACTTAGGCTGAACATTGTCCCCAATGTTCAATAAAAATGATGTAAAAGTAATGAAGGTAAAAGAATGAAACAAATACTCCCCTGATTCGTTCGGTGTGGATAAATGGATAACACGGTTAAATCCTCCTCCAAGAAAATGAACGTTGAAAGCTTCCCTCCAGAAATATAAATCATCTTCTTGTCCAATATAGCCTTTTAAACCTGAGAAAACAATCATGGCAAACCGTGTGTAAAATCGGCGGCAATTTATATATCTAAGGATATAATTCTTGTGGAATGAATGTTTGTAGATTTCCTGGAGTTTATAAAACTAAAGAATTAATAAAAACTTTAAGATTCCGTTAGAAAAACAAAACTAGCAAAATTTTTCAGAGTTTTTACACATGACGCCATCAGGTTATGATCCTGACGCCGTCAGTGTGCTCTGACAGAAATCTTATGTTATGTTTCCGAAAAATTTCTGGAAAAACTCATGCCTTAATTCCGAGAATTCCTGCAAAACATCATTATGAGTCGATACAAGCATTTGACTCAAACAAATACTAATACACATGTTCATTTAATATTGTTGTGGTTCATGTTCAATTCCGTTCTTAAAAACAAATTTAGATTTCCCTTACACTTATCTTTTGCGAAATACCTTTTTATGAAGTTAATACAAACAACAAAGTAAAGCATCTTCACAATTTACTTTGAAACATGATCCACAAACAATAAAAATAAAGCATGCATACGGAAACAAATAAAATCAAACAAACAAACAATCAAACAAACAAATAAAACAATTAAAACTTGGGTTGCCTCCCAAGAAGCGCTTTTCTTTATTTACGAGTTTTGTAGCTAGACTCAAGGTCACATCCTACCGTGTGTCGCTTACGCTCACATACCCCGAGTGTGAGCCATCTAATTGTTGCTTCATCTTTCTTATAGTCATCACTTAGCTCTAAACATCCGCGATAATACCTTTTATTCTTTTCATGAGGATATTTAAGCCCTTTCCTTTTATCATTCTCACTTAGCATATCGAGAGGTGGATACCTATTACATTTCTCAATAGAAAAATCCTTGAACCTACGGTGTGCACGGGGCATTTGGTATACAAAATCTTCATCCCCATCCAAGAATGTAATCAACCCTTCCATAAGTTTTTCATCTTGTTTGGTTAACCTTTTGAAGGGTTTCCCAAACACAACTTGGGTTAAGTTACTATCAATAAATTCTCCTAGATTCTCCATAACCATGAACTCAACCAAATAAATAAAGCTTCCTACAAACACATGCAATGTCTTTGCCCTAGCAACAATATTATCTCCATTGTATTCTAACTCATTTACCATAATTTTATTGTATTCACTACGCGAGATTATGTTCATTGGTAACGATGAGTTAAGGTTGGCATCAAAGCTCCTAAATCCAATCTTACAAGGAAACTGCATATTAAATAAGTTGTCATTCTCAATCATTGTCCTAGGGTTGACATACCTAAAAGTGTTCATCTCATCTTCCATCCTATCCTCATTAATTACATCACCATCATCTAGGCCCTCATCGGAGTCTGAATAGTAAAAAGGACTAGCCCTATGGTCATTATCATGGTCAGACTCCTCCATCTCAAAATTACTGTTAAAGTGATGGTCAAGCAAGAGGTCAGGTGGGTTCTCATTTTCCACTAAAGGGATTGGGACGGGTAGTTGGAAAATCCTACGACGAAAAACACGAATAACAGGAATCAAACGATCAATGCTATTGTTATCCATCGAGATAGTTTACGAACAAAGGAAACAAAGAAATAAGATAGACTAAAGAAACCTATAAAAATAAAAATAAAAATCTTACTAGAAAGGAATCTAGCAAGTAGACCTAATAAAAAGAAATTTTAACCTAGACAATAACTATTCCCCGGGCTGCGGCGCCAAAAACTTGATGCGTGGAATTGCACCCTCGCAAAAGGTTTTAGCTCTCAAGGGATCTTGAGAAGCTTGCAATCCCCACCAGGCAGTGTACCTGACCATTGTAGTATAGTATAGTGGCAAGTACCAGGGGATTGATCGTTCAACTCAAAGAATTGTTCGCTAGGGTTAAAACTCAATTAAACTAGGTCTAGAGGCGAGGGATGATTCTTTTTGTATTTTATATTTTAAAGAAAGCAAGTAAAAATCTCGGGTTTTGAATGAGTGGGCGGAATTAGTTGCTAATCAACTAACCCAAATAACTACAGATGCTATCAAAATAAAATAAAATAAACTTAAACTAATTGTGGCAAAAACAATAATGAGAGAAAATGTGTTTACTTAGATTTCACTACTCCCTAGCTATCTTTTACCAGTTGATTAGTTTGTTACAATTGCATGGATGACGGGTTATATTCCTTAATACCATTCGTAGGGCCGTGTACGATCTTCCCTATCTCTATAAGCTTCTACCTCTTCCTATGTCGAGCCGACTCCTAGCTCCAAACATGGCCTCATTAGTAGTTACCTATGCATTAAATATAACCAATATATCGTAGTACACCTCCGATCATGTTTCTTAAGACGTTTAAGCAAGTTACCAATTGGAAGTCTGCCAGTTTTCTTAAGCCTAACATCAAATTTGTTCATCCACAACAATTATAAACAAACAACCAACCAATATTCAATATCTAAGTTTCATTACATCTAAGCAAACACAAAGAAAACCTAGCCTAGCATGTTAAAGAGAAGACAAGCATAAGATATAATCAAACAACACATAGACATATTGAATGATTTGTTGGAAGACTTATCTTCAATTAAGCATGGATGAAACAAGGGTTTGAAACCCTCAAAATTGCAGTAAAATTCGTCTAGGGTTTTCTCCTTTCAAAGTTGCACACAATGAATGAAAACTAGAAAAGTATATATAGATTTTACATTCTGAGGGCGTCAAGAGTAGGGTCTGACGCCGTCAACTCGCCGCCAAAATAATACTCGTATTGCCTAGATCCACTTCTGATATCTTCATGTTCAAACTTGGTCTTGGCCATCATGTGCAATCTACTCTTGATG
This sequence comes from Artemisia argyi, assembly GCA_030686995.1. Lineage (NCBI taxonomy): Eukaryota > Viridiplantae > Streptophyta > Magnoliopsida > Asterales > Asteraceae > Artemisia > Artemisia argyi. The sequence goes on from CM060679.1 coordinate 83,718,363, forward strand.
GCCGTGGTGACGCCGTCATGTACAAATCTTCAAAAACCTCTCTGGCGCGTCACGTGTAATTTGATTTATCCACCTCTTTGTCAAGTCTTGACGCCGTCACTAGCAATCTTTGACACCGTCAGGTACAATTTTCAGCATGATTTTGAGACTTTGTCGTTTTTTTCACTTTTTTTTCTCCAAAAACGTCCAAAATGCTTCCTTTTCTGAATTTCCTCTCAAAAGTACCTAAAATGACAAAAGGAACGATTTAGGGCAATATTTGATCAAATAATCTTGACTTTGGCCTTAAATGACCCCTCAAAAGCGGTACACTTTTCGTCTCATCAAATACCCTTACACTTGAGATTTGCTTGTCCTTAAGCAAATGCGCTTTTATTCTTATCAAAGTATAAGTTAGGGGTCATTTAACACTAATATAAAAGTAATTGCAACAAATAATCGTTCCACTTCAACAAAAAAACAAGCACGGAAATTATACACTAGCACCTCACAAATAATGTTTAGATACTCACATCTCTCGGGTGTAAGCGCCTAGGATAGACTATCAAAGAAGTCTTTTAAAGGGTTATTGTTAGATTATGGACATTATTTTAGTAGTCGTATGTTAGGATCGAACTCGAGATCACGGGATTGCACACTTTACGTATGAGAGTTAAAGATAAGGTAACCCTTGTGGTTTAATTCTTTGTATAGAAATCATATGGACAATATTGTGCACGTATTTAATGCATGTTTCATGACAAGATTATTAATCACACTTAAGCAATTAATTGTGATTGAATATTCTTTTCTAAATACATTAAGTGTATATATATATATATATATATATATATATATATATATATATATATATATATATATATATATATATATATATATATATATATATATATAAAGATTATGATTGTCAAATTTATGAAATTGACAATAGAATATCAAAGCTCTTTCTTGAGTGATTACTTAAGCGAGGACGATAATTAATTAAAAGGAGTTTATGAATTTAAATAAATCTTTGGAAGTGTACAAAGTGCAATAATCCATGAATGGATAAATGCATGCATCTAGAAGATTACTCTTATGTTTAATTATTAAATTCATGTTTTGATTTATAATTGAAATAAGATAATTTCTGAGAATTCCTAAAAGCTAGTGGGAGTATTATGTTTAATTTCTTAAATCATATATATTGTAAAACATATAAAAAGTAATATTCCATATAAGTTAAAAGTTAAGTCTTAGTTTGGAATAAAACTTTGATTGAAAGATTTAGGAAATAAGACATACAACCTTGGAATGAATGTTTATTGTTGAAACATGCGCGGTAAATGAATCTAATATAACATGATATATCATTTAGAAAGTCTAAATGTATATGCATAACATGAATAAAATCTAAGTATGACTCAAAGATTTTTCATGAACATCATGTTTTGTTGTATCATGCTTGATTACAAGATGATTTGGCAATATTAATATCTAATTAAAAGTTATTAGATAACTTGTGTAATATTCTAAAAGAATATGTTTGATTATAGAATCACATCCTAAGTCTGGAACAACTTCCAAATTCTATAGATGAACAATTGGTCATTGTTGTGCAAATTGTCATAGCCAACAAACTTGAAAGTTTGAAGGGCATCAAACATTACATAATAGATATTAATGTTTACGGAAAGTTATTAAGAGCATATTGTTGTTTGTATACAATGATGCTAATGAAATTGAGATGACAATCAATACTAGTTATGGAAAGGATTTCATCTTTGTCTATTACTAATTATGCTTAATAAGAGCAAAGTTGCATTATACATTAAGAGAATAAGAATACTTTAAACTTTAAAAGTTTGGAAGTTTGATTATCATAAATTGGTGGTTAAGGATGTCACACATTTTATGAAATATTATATGGCATTATCAAAATAGTTGAGTATGCATATACAAGAACTTCAATAGTTGAATTCTTGAAATAAGTATTCTTAAAATTCCGATAGATCAAAGTTGGATGATTTATGTCTTGTCAACAAGTATGAATGTCATTACTTGAGACATAATTCATCAACAAGAGTTATCATGCATTAATCTATTTAGTATTTGGATAAGGAATGTTAAACAATTATTATAATAAATTAAAATATATGGTATGTTTAATTTGTAATATATTGTATCCTATATTTGTATGTTTAATCCATGAATAAATGTTATTCTAAATTGTCCGTTGCCAGTTAATAATATGGGAATATTATTAAATCAAGACAAATCCGAAGGTTGGTATAATATACTTAAGTATATTGATGCGTAGTCATGCCATTTCAGATGATATTCAATGTTACCGAATATAGGACTTATCTCAACTACATGATGTTACTTTATGGATTTTGTTATTAAGTAAATCATGAGAAGTTATCCTCAGACTTGAGATGCAAGATAAGTGTCATGAATGTAGTACATTTTTGTGGAACAACTTAACGCTATACGTAACTGGTAGTCATAAGGGTTGTTTTCGGAAGTGTTACAAAGTTTGTTGGTTTTGCTTGTAGTCAAGATAGAATTTGTTCCTTCAAATTTATTTTTGGAGTTTAATACTGTTGGGCCCCTCGTAGGATTGGTAAGATGCATGTGCGGCCGCACCCAATATCTCCCCTGAATATGTTCAGAAGATTTGGTAATCTTGATCAATCATAAACAACGAGAAACAGAATGGTTAATTAAGGAATGACTTTAATCCATATCCTTATTGACGTGGTATTAGAAACAAAAGGATAATAATAATGAGAAATCATTAAAAGGCTTTTCCAGGAGCCTTACTCGAGATCGTACTAGAGGCATCGAAGTGTTGCTAGACACTAACCGATGTGATTACACTATTAAAATATGTCCAAGTGGGAGCTGTTAGATTATGGACATTATTTTAGTAGTCGTATGTTAGGATCGAATTCGAGATCACGGGATTGCACACTTTACGTATGAGAGTTAAAGTTTAATAATTAAATGTAAAAGTTTATATTTAATTATTTATTACACAAATATATAATGATTATTTAGTATTTATGATAAATGACTAATGATTATTAGACGAATAAAAGGAAAGTAATGTGTATGATTTATTGGCAAGTCAAGAAAGATCCGGAAGCCCTATTTGGGCTTATGGCCGATCGGTGGGGGATGGGGAAACCCATTCCTCATCTAACTTGAGCTCCTAGTAAACTATACTATATATACAAGGCTTAGGGATTCATTGTTTGTATCTCTTGTGCACACACACAAACCCTAAACTTGTTTTTCTCTCCTTGTTTTCTTGTAGTCGATCAAACAAACACCCTTAAAGGGTTGATCGATTTTCTTTATTAAACAAAAGGTTTTGGTTTAATTTTGTGTTCTAAAAACTAGCATTACTTTAACTTGTTTTAGTACGTGTGTACAAGAACGTGATTCAAACATACTATTGTTTGATTCTTGGATTGAATTACAAAAAGGTAAGGGGTAATTTTTATAATCCACATAAACCCTAATTAGGGTTCTTGAATTGAAGATTGCAATTGATTCTTGTTCGGGCTAGAATCACAAAGGTATGTTTACTATTTATTATTGATTAATTAATTACATGTTATATGATCTTGTTATAACGCTTCCGCATATGCTCTCTTGATGTGTTTTGATATTATTGTCATGATATTATAATTACAACAGTTATAACGTGAGGTGTAGCGATATGATAAACACGGTTTTGTTAGATAAAGGCAATATTTACTGGTGGCGAGTTAATCATCATGGTCAATTACATGTACAATGTGGCGTTGCTAAGCCAAGACTCGACTCGATTTAAGCTAATAAAAAACTAACAAAACATAAAAGGAAACGGGATGGTAGTCCGTATGTTTATTTATTTATTTATTTTTCTTTTTCTTGATTTTTCGATTTTATTTTTATTTTTTTATTATTTTTTTTTTGCATACACTCTTGCCCTACCATCCAAAAAAATACATCATAGGGGATTTGCATTCCCCTTACACTTGAACGTTTACATACTTTACAATCAACTATTCTAATAACTCGAATCAAGATAATCAAAACACTTGGAGTACTTTTTAAGATTGAAGCACATATGGGAGTAATAAATGATGTTCTTCCCCATTACTCCATAACAATAGTACTACTTTACCCATGAGTCCCAATCGTCCCAAAACAATATGTACAAGATATGACTCGACTTAGCAACCATGTAATCAATTAGACAACTAACTAAGGGGTTAAACATGTAACAATAATGCACTAAAGATGAGTGCATACACGGAAGGTGATACGTGGGAATCGCACCAGGCTTTACCTCTCAAGGGATCCTGAGAAGCTTACAACCCCCACCAGGCAGTGTACCTGATCGTTGTAGTATAGTATAGTGACAAGTACCGGAGGATTGATCGTTCAGCTTAGGAATAGTGTCGCTAGGATTAGAAAACCTAAATACTAGTTCTAAAGGTGAGGGATGATTATTTTTGTATTTTATATTTTTCAGAAAGCAAGAAAAAATCTCGGGTTTGAAGGATTTGGGCGGAATTAGTTGCTAATCAACTAACCCAATACTAAAGATGCAATCGAAATAAAATACTATAAATAAAAGTAAACGAAATTATACTAAAGTTGTGAGCAATAAGTGGAGAAAATGTGTTTACTTAGATTTCACTACTCCATAGACATCTTTTACACGTTAATTACTTGTTATAATTGCATGGATGACGGATCATATTCTTTAATACTATTCATGGGGTGGCACACTTAACTCCCCAATTCTATGAGCTCTTATCTCCTCCTATACCATGCCCAGCACAACTATAGGGATTATAAACAGTGGCTCATGCATTAAATACAACCAATAAAGACCTAGTGCGCGTCGGTTCATGATTCTTAAGACGTTCAAGCATGTTACCAATTGGAGATCTGCCAGTTTTCTTAAGCCTAACATATAAATCATTCATCCAAGACAAGTATAAACAAGTAATCAACACATAATTAACATCTAGGTTTCATTAGATCCAAGCAAACACAAGATAGATCTAGCCTAGCATGATGGAATTAAGACAAGAACAAGATATAGACAACCAACACATAGACATATTGATTGAATTAAAAGAACACTTATCTCAATTACACATGAAAGGTATGTGGGCTTGGAACCCTTGAAAAACCTGTAAAATTCGCACCAAGTTCGTACTTAGGGTTTCTCCAAAACTTCTCCCTCTTTGATGTGAAAATTAGAAAATTATATATAGGAAAAGGGGTCTGACGGCGTCAAGAATAAACTTGTGACGCCGTCACCTCGCCGCTAAAACTCTTCTTGGACTGCCTTGATCTACATTTGACGCCGTCATGTGATAATCATTTCCTGGCCATCATGACTTTAACTCTTGACGCCCTACTTCGTGACGCCGTCAAATCTGTACTGGGTCGTCATGGAATTTTGCTCTTGACGCCGTCAGGGAGTTACTCTTGACGCCGTCACCTACTGTTCCCAGCATGGAAAATTAAGACTTTGGCGTTTTCTTGACTTTTATGCTCCAAAAACGTCCGAATTGCTTCCTTTTCCAGATTTCACTCCCAAAGTACCTAAAATCACAAAAGGAACGATTTAGGGCAATATTTGATCAAATAAATTCAATTTCGGGCTTAAATGACCCCCTAAAAACGGATCATTTTTCGTCTCATCATATACCCTTACACTTGAGATTTGCTTGTCCTCAAGCAAATGCGCTTTTATTCTACTCAAAAGACAAGTTAGGGGTCATTTAACACTAATATAAAAGTAATTACAACAAATAATCGTTCCACTAAAGACCAATAGACAAGCACGGAGGTCATACACTAGCACCTCACAAATAGTGTTTAGATACTCACATCTCTCGGGTGTAATAAAGTGTAAATTACAATATGAAAACGGAAGATATATCTCACTACCTGTCATAGCAAAATAGATTACCATAGGCTTGGGAAAGGATCAAACCTCCACCACATGGCGTAAGCACCTAGGATAAACTATCAAAGAGGTCTTTTAAAGGGTTGTAACGTTAGGTGTAGGGATATGAAATACACGGTTTTGTTGGATAAAGGAAGTTTTACTGGTGGCGAGTTAACAATCTTAGTTAATTACATGTACAATATGGCGTTGCTAAGCCAAGACTAGACTCGAATTAAGCTAATAAATGAAAAATAACAAAAATATAAAATGAACATAGAATAAAAAGGGATGGTTGTCCGTATGTTTTTTTCTCTTTTCCTTTTTCTATTTTTTTTTCTTGATTTTTCGATTTTTTTTTTTTTTTTTTTTTTTTTTTTTTTTTTTCATACACTCTTACCCTACCATCCAAAATAATACATCATAGGGAATGAAAATTCCCCTTACACTTGAATTTTTACATACTTTACAATTAACTAAACTAGTGACTCGAATTAAGAAAATCAAAACACTTGGAGCACTTTTAAGATTAACGCACATATGGGGGTAATATATGATGTTCTTCCCCATTACTCCATAAAACAAGTACTTACCCATGAGTCCCAATCGTCCCAAAACAATATGTACAAGGATATGACTCGACTTAGCAACCATGTAATCAATTAGATAGTTAACTTAGGGTTTAACAAATAACAATAATGCACTAAAAATAAGCGCATACACGGAAGGCTAAGGCGATTTGGGTGTACATTTAAGTGGGGTGTAACAAATTCTTCCTTTAAGTAAAATGCTTAAAGTTAGAAACGAAAAGATAGGCTCGGAGGGGTGTACTAGGGGTTTCGTGTACTAAAAATGAGTACAACGCTAAAGGTGTGGAAAAAATTAGTTGACTTAACTAACCAAGTAATATGACTTAAATGGTCAAGTAATTATGATACGGGTTTAACACAAGGCTAATCCTAATGCCTCTTATCATGTAGTAAATCCTACTACACGAATGTAGTCTCACTAGCGGTCTCGGGATGCATCACTAACGCAAGTTCTAGAATCTAAATGCTACCGGTACACTCATAAGCACTAATAGTAAATGCTTTTCCTATCAAATCTAAAGGCGAACCTCACATATTTGGGTGGAAATTTTTTCTGAAAGTACGGTTATGTGCTAGTCATACAATCTCCTATCCATGAGATGCTTGCTATGGCTAAAGTTTCACTCCTAAATGTTGTAAAAAATTTTAAATTTGGCGCTAAAATTACAATAACAAGTATTTCTCATAGTTTTATTACACATCTACCATTAAACAAAACAAACTCAAGCGAAAATGCATATGTAAGGTATCATCTTTTTACCCTCCCCTTACACTTAAGATGAACATTGTCCCCAATGTTCAAGTAAAGAATGTAAAAGTGAAAAAGTAAAGAGAATGAAATCAAATACTCCCCTGATTCGCTCGGTATGGATAATGAGGTGGCCAGGTTAAATCTTCCTCCAAGAAAATGAACAATCAAAGCTTCCCTTCCAGAATATAAATCATCTTCTTGTCATAAATAACCTGTAAAACCTGATAAAATAGACAAGACAACCTTGCGTAAAATTGGCGGCATCCTATATAAGTTACTAAATCCTAGAAAACAAGATAAGATATAATGCTTTTGGAATGAAGTTTGCAGATCTCCTGGAGATTATAAAACTTAATACTCCCTCCGTCCCTTATTAAATGTCCAGTTTTGACTTTTTGAGTCATTTTTCTTTAACTTTGACCTTAAATATTTTTATTTGTATTATATGATACTTGATAAAAATTATGTTAATGAAAAGTACATTTAAAACCCAATTCATTCATATATTTTGCATCATATATTATATATCATATATGAAAATATTTATAGTCAAAGATGATAAGACAAGACTTTGAAAATTCAAAGTGGACATTTAATATGGGACGGAGGTAGTAATTCACAAAAACCATAAGACTCCGTTAGAAAAACAAAACTGGTAAAATTTCCAGATTTTTACACTTGACGCCGTCAAGAGTAAACTCTTGACGCCGTCAGAAGTGACCTGCAGAAATTCTTAAGTTTCTGGAAAATTTCTGGAAAAACTTGGTCCTACTTCCTGGAAAATCCTGCAAAACTTCATTATGACTCAATACAAGCATTTGACTCTAACAAATACGAATATACATGTTCATTTAATATTGTGGAGAATCATGATTGGTTTGTTCTTGAAAACATATTTGGGGTTTCCCCTTACACTTATCTTTTGCAAAAATACCTGAGTTAAGACTAGGCCAAAACAACAAAGTAAAGTATTTCCACTATTTAATTGAGAAACATGATCTACCAACAATAAAAATTAAGCATGCATACGGAAGCAAATAACAAACAAACAAACAAAATCACACAAAACATGGGTTGCCTCCCAAGAAGCGCTTTTCTTTATTTACGAGTCTTGTAGCTAGACTCAAGGTCATGGGTTACTACGTGACACGGGTGAGTTCCTCATTGAGGACATCTTTGGGATCAAACTTAGGTTTCAACTTCCTATCGGTTTCCTTAGTATGGTATGACCTTTCAAACTTTTCTCCATCCGGATCATACAAAGTCATCCTCATATGCCATGATCCGTCACCTTCTTTAGGTGGCTTATCCCACCTCCATTTACACTTGTCTCCCTCTCTTTTCCACTTATTCATCTCTATATTAATAGGCATTACACTCAAGAACTCAATCATCTTCCTAAAGACTAAGGGGTCCTCAAAGGGATCTAGCTCTTCATCTCTAGCTATGAGTTGTTCTACCGAATGTGTCTTTTCAACGAAATCTTTTTCTAGATAAAATGGGCATTGAGGTCCTATGAAGTTCCTTTCTATCCAAGGTCCATATCTAGACGGTCTCCTATTCATCTCTACCCAATGTGGTGTCGGTTCATCATCACAATCATAACTATGCTTCTTTACATCGTACACCGACCAAGTATCGCCTTCACCTACCGCTATCTTAGACTCCTTGGAATCTATCATGGCGCTAGCAGTTGCTAAAAATCCTCTTCCTACCAATAATGGGCATTTAGTGTCACTAACCATGTCTAGGACGTGAAAATCCGCTAATATAGTTAACTTTCCTATGTGAACAACTACATCCTTAATCATTCCAACCGGGTAGGCAATACTCCCATCGCTAGCCCTATCAATACCTCCGTTTCCTCTAACTTTCCTAGCTTAAGAGCTGTGAATAAGGATAAGGGAATCAAGTTGAGGCTTGACCCTAAATCGGCTAGTGTGTCGAAAGCTTCGGATCTTCCTATCTTACAAGGCAAAACAAATATACCCGGATCATCAAGCTTTTTAGGCAACTTGTTTTGAACGAAGGCGGTCCCATTTTTACCTAGTTTAAACTTCTCATATTTTTCTAGGAGGGCACTATAGTAAGGAGCACGCGCTAAGACATCAATGACGGGGCGTTCAAGGTGAAGTTCTTTGAATTCATCGTCAAGGTCTTGCGTAAGAGGTGTTTCAACTATGCATTTGACCGGCTCTATATTGGGTGTTTTATTTGATTGGTCCTTTTGAAGAACTTGGTTTTGTTTGAAACACGTGCTCGTGGATTTAACCGAGTAGTATTGTAGGCACGAAGTGGGTGACGAAACCGAAGATATGGAATTAACGTTTAGTTTCGGATTTTTGATTGTGTCGCTTGGAAGTGCTCCCATTTCTCGGTCATTGAGAACTTTCAACAATGTGTCAATTCTAGTGGTCATCTCGCTTTGCTTTTGTTTGAAATCGGTTTCAAACTTAGATATGTGAGCTTCTTGAGATGCCATAAACTTTGACATCAATCCTTCAAGATTGTTGGTACTACCATAGTTGTTAGAAGGATTGTTGTTGAAAGTATGGTTGGATGGTGGACCGTTTGGTTGGTAACGATTAGGCGGATTGGAAGAATTGGGTTGATTTTGTTTCCACCTAAGGTTTGGGTGATTTTTCCAAGAGGGGTTGTATGAATCACCGTAAGTGTTTGGCTCGGGCTTGAAAGTGTACCACTTATCTCCCGCTTCGTCGGTACGCGTGGATGCGTAGTCCGCAAAAGCTGTTCCGGGGAGTTCCATACAATCACGAGTGTCGTGGGGACCACTACATAATTCGCATGAAGAAGTGATTTTGTTCACTTGGCTTGAAGGCTTAGGAGCTTCGTAAGATTTCATGAGAAACTTGACTTGGTCTTCAAGTTCCATGATCCTACGGTCGGGAGTGCTAGAATTGTTCGAAGGCAAAGATATTGCCTTGACCGTTTTGTTCAAGTCACGGGGATCATTCCAACTTTCGTTGTCATAGAGAGCAAGATCTTCTATGAGTTCCCATGATTGTTCCGCACTTAGATCACGTAGCTTACCACCGGCCGATTGGTCAATGGCTCGCCTCGTGGAGAGATCGATATGGTCATAAAAAATTTGGACTTGGAGCCAAAGATCTATGCCATGATGAGGGACTTTTTGGAGTAAGTCCTTGAAACAAGTCCATGCTTCATAAAGAGATTCATTTTGACGTTGTTGGAACATCAAGATGTCATTTCTAAGCTTAGTAGTTCTCCCCGGTGGGAAAAATTGAGCAAGGAAACGAGTGGTGAGATCATCCCATGTGGTGATGGATCCCGCGGGTAAACGCTCAAGCCATTGACTAGCTTGATCCCGTAGAGAGAATTGGAATAGGCGTAATCGGGTTGTCTCTCTAGTTGCAACATCTAGGTCTATGGAATCTACGATTTTGAGGAAGTCCTTAAGATGTTGGTTTGGATCTTCGGAACGAAGTCCATGGAATGCACATCCGCTTTGCACCAACCGGATGGTGTCGGATCGCAAGGGGGTCACATTGGCTCCGGTGAGCTCAATGGTGTTTTGGTAGCCTTGGTGGCTAGGTCGGGAATACTCTCCTAAGGTTCAGGGCCTAAGGGGTTCTAGTGGTGGGTTTTGTTGTGGTGGGATGACGGGTTCAAAGATGTTCCCGTTGTCCATGATGTCGGGTGGTTACGAACAAAGGCACAAAGAAATAAGATAGACTAAAGAGAACCTAAAAATAAAAATAAAATCCTACTAGAAAGGAATCTAGCAAGTAGACCTAATAAAAAGAAATTCTAACCTAGACAATAACTATTCCCCGGGCTGCGGCGCCAAAAACTTGATACGTGGGAATCGCACCAGGCTTTACCTCTCAAGGGATCCTGAGAAGCTTACAACCCCCACCAGGCAGTGTACCTGATCGTTGTAGTATAGTATAGTGACAAGTACCGGGGGATTGATCGTTCAGCTTAGGAATAGTGTCGCTAGGATTAGAAAACCTAAATACTAGTTCTAAAGGTGAGGGATGATTATTTTTGTATTTTATATTTTTTAGAAAGCAAGTAAAAATCTCGGGTTTGAAGGATTTGGGCGGAATTAGTTGCTAATCAACTAACCCAATACTAAAGATGCAATCGAAATAAAATACTAGAAATAAAAGTAAACGAAATTATACTAAAGTTGTGAGCAATAAGTGGAGAAAATGTGTTTACTTAGATTTCACTACTCCCTAGACATCTTTTACACGTTAATTACTTGTTATAATTGCATGGATGACGGATCGTATTCCTTAATACCATTGATGGGGTGGCACACTTAACTCCCCAATTCTATGAGCTCTTATCTCCTCCTATACCATGCCCAGCACAACTATAGGGATTATAAACAGTGGCTCATGCATTAAATACAACCAATAAAGACCTAGTGCGCATCGGTTCATGTTTCTTAAGACGTTCAAGCATGTTACCAATTGGAGATCTGCCAGTTTTCTTAAGCCTAACATATAAATCATTCATCCAAGACAAGTATAAACAAGTAATCAACACATAATTAACATCTAGGTTTCATTAGATCCAAGCAAACACAAGATAGATCTAGCCTAGCATGATGGAATTAAGACAAGAACAAGATATAGACAACCAACACATAGACATATTGATTGAATTAAAAGAACACTTATCTCAATTACACATGAAAGGTATCAAGGGCTTGGAACCTTTGAAAAACCTGTAAAATTCGCACCAAGTTCGTACTTAGGGTTTCTCCAAAACTTCTCCATCTTTAATGTGAAAATTAGAAAACTATATATAGGAAAAGGGGTCTGACGGCGTCAAGAATAAACTTGTGATGCCGTCACCTCGCCGCCAAAACTCTTCTCGGACTGCCTTGATCTACATTTGACGCCGTCATGTGATAATCATTTCCAGGCCGTCATGACTTTAACTCTTGACGCCCTACTTCGTGACGCCGTCAAATCTGTACTGGGTCGTCATGGAATTTTGCTCTTGACGCCGTCAGGGAGTTACTCTTGACGCCGTCACCTACTGTTCCCAGCATGGAAAATTAAGACTTTGGCGTTTTCTTGACTTTTATGCTCCAAAAACGTCCGAATTGCTTCCTTTTCCAGATTTCACTCCCAAAGTACCTAAAATCACAAAAGGAACAATTTAGGGCAATATTTGATCAAATAAATTCAATTCCGGGCTTAAATGACCCCCTAAAAACGGATCATTTTTCGTCTCATCAGAAGGATAAGGCGATTTGGGTGTACATTTGATGTGGATTGTAAACAAATTCTTCCTTTAAGTAAAATGCTTAAAGTTAGAAACGAAAAAGATAGGCTCGGAATAGGGGTATCGTGTACTAAGAATGAGTACAACGCAAAGGTGTGAGAAAAATTAATTGACTTTACTAGTCAAGTATTATGACTTCATTGGTCAAGTAATTATGATACGGGTTTAAACACAAGGGTTATCCTAATGCCTCTTATCATGTAGTAAATCCTAACTACATGAATGTAGTCTCACTAGCGGTCTCGGGATATATCACTAATGCAAGTTCTAGAATCTAAGTACTACCGGTACACTTATAAGCACTAATAATGAATGCTTTTCCTGAAGATCTAAAGGCAAACCTCACATTTTTGGGGTGGAAAATTTTTTAGTTGTACGGTTTTTGTGCTAGTCATACAACTCCTATCCATGAGACGCTCATTAAGGCTAAAGCTTCACTCCTAAATGTTGTAAAAAATTTTAAATTTGGCGATAAAATTTCCCTAACAAGTATTTCTCTTAGTTTTATTACACACCTACAATTGAACAAACAAACTCAAGTGCAATTGCATTCTCTAAGGTATCATCATATCATTTACCCTCCCTTTACACTTAGGCTGAACATTGTCCCCAATGTTCAATAAAAATGATGTAAAAGTAATGAAGGTAAAAGAATGAAATAAATACTCCCCTTATTCGTTCGGTGTGAAAAAATGGATAACATGGTTAAATCCTCCTCCAAGAAAATGAACGTTGAAAGCTTCCCTCAAGAATTATAAATCATCTTCTTGTCCAATATAACCTGTTAAACCTGAGAAAACAATCATGGAAAACCTCGCGTAAAATCGGCGGCAATCTATATATCTAAGGATATAATTCTTGTGGAATGAATGTTTGCAGATTTCCTGGAGTTTATAAAACTAAAGAATTAACAAAAACTTTAAGATTCCGTTAGAAAAACAAAACTAGCAAACCTCGCGTAAAATTGGAAGTCTGCCAGTTTTCTTAAGCTGAACATCAAATTCGTTCATCCACAACAATTATAAACAAACAACCAACCAATAATCAATATCAAAGTTTCATTACATCTAAGCAAACACAAAGAAAACCTAGCCTAGCATGTTAAAGAGAAGACAAGCATAAAATATAATCAAACAATACATAGACATATTGAATGATTTGTTGGAAGACTTATCTTCAATTAAGTATAGATGAAAAAGGGTTTGAAACCCTCAAAATTGCAGTAAAATTCGTCTAGGGTTTTCTCCCTTCAAAGTTGCACACAATGAATGAAAACTAGAAAAGTATATAGATTTTACATTCTGACGGCGTCAAGAGTAGGGTCTGACGCCATCAACTGTTGCCAAAATAATACTCGTATTGCCTAGATCCACTTCTGACGTCGTCATGTACAAACTTGGTCATGGCCGTCATGTGCAATTTACTCTTGATGGCCTTGGTGACGCCGTCATGTACAAATCTTCAAAAACCTCTTTGGCGCATCACGTGTAATTTGATTTGTCCACCTCTTTGTCAAGTCTTGACGCCGTCACCAGCAATCTTTGACGCCGTCAGGTGCAATTTTCAGCATGATTTTGAGACTTTGTCGTTTTCTTCACCTTTTCGCTCCAAAAAAGTCCAAAATGCTTTCTTTTCTGAATTTCCTCTCAAAAGTACCTAAAATGACAAAATGAACGATTTAGGGCAATATTTGATCAAATAATCTTGACTTTGGCCTTAAATGACCCTCCAAAAGCGGTACACTTTCGTCTCATCATTAAGTTGTGAAAGTCAAACTGGTTAAATCCAAACACCCGCTAAACTGCATATGCAGATGCAAACGTGCAATTAAAAGCAAAATACTCGAAAAATCAAGATTAAATTGTCTTAAAATTATCATTTAAAATATGTTTCGTTACATGATGACATTAATCTAAGGCGTATGCCAAATGTACATCATCATAACTGAATGTTTCTATTCTTCAGTTTCATAATTTATTTTTTTTATCCATTTCTTTTTCTAATTTCCTAAGTGCAGCCTTCTCTTTCCAATGCTCCTCTGCCACTGCAGAACGCTTTCCTTGTTTCACTTCAGCATGGCTTCCTTCTAGGGGTGTGCACGGTTCGGTTTGGGTCGGTTTTTGGCTAAAACCGAAACTGAACCGGCATGTTCGGTTTTTATAGAAACCCAAAACCGAAACCGTTCGGTTTTTGGTGGTTTGGTTTTTTTGGTTTATTATTGATTTCGGTTCATTTTTTCGGTTTCTAACCGTTTATTTTTGGGCATGACAAATTTATACGAACAAACTTGTATTACTTAGAAAATTGGTTTATTTTTTTTTTATTTTTTTATTTTTTTTTAATCAATCTAAGCATAATATGTTTATCTCATAATTCTACAATTACACACATATAAATGAGACACACACATGCAAGTGAACATACACATAGTATGATCATTGTCGTATATTTATTGTTCTCAGGTAAACACACGACACGACGAACACGCATATAAACATAAATGTTAAGAAAAATATAATATAAATCTACCCACAAAATTAATATAAATTTATAAATTTGATTTATTTAGTTATTTATTTATATTATATTAATTATATATTATTATATAATAAAATCGGTTCGGTTCGGTTTTTACGGTTTGGTTTTTGGACCAAAACCGAAACCGAACCGTATTTTTCGGTTTTTGAAAAATTAAAAATCGAACCATCGATTTTTAGTTTCGGTCAGTTTTTTCGGTTCGATTTTTTTGGTTTTCGGTTCGGTTTCGGTTTTTTCGGTTTTGTTTGCTCACCCCTACTCCCTTCTGCCTCCTTCTTTCCTTCTTCCAGCTCCTTTGCTTCTTCCTTCTCCTTTTGATCTTCCTCCTGTTCCAACGCAGCTTCAAGTTGATAGTACCAGCTTTCATCACCTTCAACTTTGGCCGACTGTTGTTGGCTAGATACAGGGTTTTCTACTGCCACATTTGCTTCAGTAGTTGGTCTTTTGGTCAATTCCTTGTCTTGGATAGCATCCGCATCTCTTGGTTGTTTGTTTCCGGACAACATGATTTCAAGTGAATGTGACAGATGTGTTTGAGGTTGATGATATAAGATTGGTATGCAGCAACATGTGGAAGTATCTAATATATACACAAATAATGGGGAAAATGAAGAGTCTGTATTAAATTTAGAAGTGTTTTTTGAACTCTTCGATTCCCCATTATTTGTTGAAAATATACACGCATTTAGACGTAAATAGAGCGTGTCAGGGAAGACACTGTTACTCCCTCAATTTGTCTATGTTGTCGTTAGAATTGTTAAAACTCCCGCCAATTATTAAGTTGAGTGTTCACATTTGGTCCCTCAAGTTGACTGTCGGGTTTAGCTTGGGTTAGATCGTAGTTAAATAGTGATTGGACTATTGTGCCCATGAAACTAGAACATAAAACGTGCGTTGACCTTGCCCAAATAGGTCAAGGGACGCAATCGGACTCAAAATCCTAATGTTTGGACGCCTGGAGACGAATTTTAAAAGTTAGGGTGCTTTGTAATGTTTCGTGAAAAGTTTAGAGACAAATGGTGTATTTTTGTCTAAAATTATTGTCCACTTTTATTTTTGAGCAGTACAAAAGTGTTCAAAGGAAAAAAAGATACTACGTATTTAATTTCATACGAATTGTGTTTTATTGTCATATAGTAATAAATTTTGGTGGACAAAATGTGAAATAGTTAAAGACTAGTGGGCAAATTGAAAAGTGAAAAACGGGTTCTGACTAAGCCAACAACAACAGTCAGTCAGTGTTACTTTTGAGGGTTCTTGTGTGTGTTGAAGATGCCTTGCCTGAATATTTCAACTAACGTTAACTTAGACGGCGTTGACACGTCATCCATACTCTCTGAAGCCACTTCATCTGTCGCTAAACTCATCGGAAAACCAGAAGCGGTATAATACTTTCTATCTCTATCTGTGTTTGTTTTTTGTAATTGAACCAGAACCTATAGGGTTTATGAATTATGGTTATCAGCAACTTTTGAGTTTGAGTAAATTATTCTACTAAGTAGTATATTGTATTGTTGTTGTTGCTGTATTATTATGAGTCAAAAAAATTAAAATTTCGGGGGTGTTTGTTTAAGCTTATATACGGCTTATTAGCTTATATGTGTTCGGCTTATATAACATTAGCCGATATGATAACTTTTTGATGTGGTTGGGGTATTTTGGTAAAGTGCTTACGCATTGACAAAATGTATTATATCAGGAAGAAAATTGAAAACTTGTGGAACAATTTCTTTAATTCTCTATTTTTTATTTTTCTAAAACAAGGGGTTTTTATCTCTAAACAAGTGTTAAGATGATAGTTTTTTGAAAAGTGAAAAGCGCAAGGGATATGCAAAAAATGTGCACAGAGAATTGTGAATTGCTCTTTTTCCAAATTCCACTTACAAATTGAAAAGTGAACATTTCATTTTTATAGGAAATTTCTATGAAAAGTTGTGACTAAACAAGTTTTTTATTTTTCAATTTTCTTTTGAAAAATTTCTTAGAAAAGTGAGACTTTTTTCACCAACTAAACGCACCCTAAAATTTTCATTTTGATAATAACTTCAAACTAATTTAACCGTCCTGGAACAAACTAGTTTGACGTACCAAAATCAAATATGATTTAGAGTTTTATGTTGCACCTAAGGATTTTTTGTTACAGGTTTAATAAATAAACTCCTCTTTTCCAAGTTGAATTCCCAAGTTTATGAGCAATTAGAAAAACATTTTTGTCTTGTTCTGTACTTTTCATATGCCAGCTTAATAAATTTGGATGAAAACCAGTTACGAAAGATGTAAAAGGTTTTGTAGTTCATGTGGAATGTGGAGTGGCTGTTTTTTTTTTTTTTTTTTTTTTTTTTTTTTTTTTTTTTTTTTTCCACACACTAGTTGTGCTACAATAAATACCATGGTTATTCGGGAATGAAAAATAAACAGCAATAACTTCTTAGCAGCTGCTTAAAGTTACAATTTTAATAAATTTTGCAGAACCCTAATGCGGAAGTCTTTACTGCACCACACACCCTTGGCCTCCATATTAGCCTTCTGTTCTATATCTTTGGTACTCCCTCCGTCCCATATTAAGTGTCCATAATGGAATCTTGGGATGTCCCAAATCAAGTGTCCATTTGTACCTTCTAACCAATAAGATGTGACTTTAGTGGGTAAAAATAATATTTGATTGGTGGAGAGTGTAGTTAATGGAATCTCTTAAAACTTTGTGCATTTGGTAAATGGACACTTAATATGGGACGGAGGGAGTACCATTTTTGGCTGTTATGTTGTCATGAGGAAATATAGATAGATATTATACTTTTTTAAATAAATACTTGAGCAACAAGACTATAGTTTATGTACTTATTCTCATTATTTTTACGTCCAATTTTCCTTAAATTAGATGACATAAATCATCATTAACGGGTTAACATGTCAATTTTCATACTAACAAAAATTTCTTTACCTCGTTTTATGTCCCATTTAACCGTCTGAGATACTTTACTTTATGCAATGATAGGGAAAATGATCTCCTTGTATGATTTTGATTTTTGAATGATAAATGCATCTGTTGGAGTATGTTATTACCTTATTGGAAACATGTCAAATCATGGTCATACATTTATCTATTCTGCCATGGCTTAAATATCATCACCTACTGAGATTTATGGAATGAAAATAGAAAATATATAAGTCTTAAATGTGAACAGCCCTAGCATTTGTGTTATTTAAGCTGTAATTTTTCTTAAGAATGCTTATGGAACATGAAGATGCAGTGTTTAATATGTGATGCAGTTATCTTATGTTCTCATGAGTTTGTAACTTGTTTTTCATATCTCAGTTGTAAGAATCCAAAAAACAGTTATTGCTTGTGCCTCAGACAGTTGCTTTGTACTTGAAAATTCTTATTTATTTGAATTGTGAAAACTTGATCTTGATTCATTTACTCTAATATCATCACGACCTTTAAAATTATGGCTTTTCCTATTCGACAGTATGTGATGATCGTGTTGAAGGGTTCCATACCAATTGCTTTTGGAGGTACGGAAGAGCCAGCTGCCTACGGTGAGTTAGTGTCAATTGGAGGGCTTAATGCTAATGTAAACAAAAAGTTGAGTGCTGCAGTTGCGGAAATTCTTGAGACCAAGCTTTCGGTTCCAAAGTCGCGATTCTTCCTGAAGTTCTACGACACCAAGGCAAGTTGCTCTCAGCATCTTGATGTTCTAGAAAGAATGTGTCATTGTCTTTTCTCATTTCAGTTTTCCTGTGTATTTAGGCCCATCAAAGTCAAGAACACGCACAATGTCTGCATGCTTTACACCAATCCTAGTCTTCCTAGATCATGTAAAGCACCCTCCACTATTTTAGAATCAAGAAAATAATTTACAAGCCTTTCAAATGCTCCCTGCATCATTCAAATGAATTCAACTTTTGACTGAACACACAGTTAAGGCCTAAATGTTATTTACCACCCAAAAAGCTAAAGCACCCTTCTAAGAATGATAAATAGAGAAACCATATTTGACTAGTATAAGAGGTGGCTATGTTTTTAGGGGTTTGGTTTGGGCAATGGGTCAAAACGGGCCATTTTGTAGCATAGACTGAAAGTCTGAAAAACAGTGCATCTTTGTTGTCTATTAAAAAAAGTTTAACTTATGAGCGTTTTAATTATAATCGCGTAAACAGTGCTCTTACAATACTAATCCAAATCCGTAAATAAACAATTTAGGAGGTTTGTATGCGGTAAAAATAGACTTTTGGTTGCTTTCAACCCATGTGACCTGTTTCATTTCTCATGATCCCTTTAAGTTGTCCTATTCGAGATATGACACAACCCAAATCGATTTACCAAAAGAGGGTCAATATTAGTATTACCACTTCACCACTTCCAACTTAAATCAATGTCAACCATATTTTCTACCATTGAAATCAGTAAAATGTCCATTTTGAATTGAATCTTTGTGGAAGAAGGAATGTGTCACTTTTATAACCAAGGTTATTTAAATGGGTGGGTGATCAGGTTTCATTTCCTCTGTCGATGCTACCTAGGTCATCTAGAGAGTTTTCTTTTTAAAAAGTTCTTTTGAAAGTTTCATACTTCTTATTTTCAAAGTCCTCTGATATATGTTCGACTTGTGACTATTTTGATATTGTCTTCCCTTTTATTTTTTGATATTGTCTTCCCTTGTCTTGATGCCTTGTTTTCTGTTTTGCAGGGTTCCTTCTTTGGATGGAATGGCTCCACCTTCTAAGCTTATTATTGTTGCATAGGCAGGAACTTCATCCGTGATTGGTAATTTCAAACTTCAAGTTCTCTTGTTTTAAACAGTGGATGTCATGAATCTCATGTTTGAAAACATTGTGCTGTATTGGTACATTTAATAATACTAGAACGGTACCCGCGCAATGTGGCGGCGGGTACCTGTGACTATATTTTGCGTTATTTGGTTATTCAGTTACACATTTAGTTGTTTTTATGCTTTATAAGTAGAGATGGTTAAGCTAAATAATTTTAGTTTGAACAACCAACTTGCTTCGTAACAAACTTCCTAACCAACCTGTTCCTAACCAATTAATTTTGAAATCCTTCCATAATAAGCAAGTAAAAGTATGAATTTTAAGCCTTTCTAATTATAGAATAGTCCCAAATGCATAGTATAGATTAAATCTCACTAGTTACTGGTAAGCTAAGTTGCTCTTTTAATTATGTTGGTTAGCTTTTTGTAACCCACCCACCAAGTCAATTCGTTTCTGACGGCCATTGAGATGCCCTCGAAAAGAATTGCATAATTGTGTGCCATAAAACCTGGTGTGAAATTATCAGAGGAAACATATATATTCAATTTCTTGGTGTTGATTATATTAGTGGAATTATATATCTTCTAGTATGATGATATGCAATTCTAGCTGTCTTAACTTATGTTTTGATGTAGAAAATCATATTACTCTACGCGTTGATAGCTATAGAAAGACGTGTTTGTTAATGGACTTGATTATTGTCGATGACTTGGACCTTCAACCAACACGAGACCTTTGACCATACTCAACTCGAGACGGTCCCAGATTATATTGTTATTGCTGATTGTAATGGAAATAGGGAAATATCTTCTTACTATTAATCATCAAGACTTTCTTATGTTGTCTATAATAATCGAGGAGCCCAAATCTGAAAAAAAATATACGTGTTCTTAAAAGACTCATTTGAAGCAAATGAAACTTTATGTAGATTTTGTTCCTGGTGTCCTTTGACAGAATCGTGCACGGCTGGTATAATTTGCCAAATTCATTTCAACTTTAATTGATTTTGTATAAACTTATGTAGATTACGCACTCAAGACAAACATTCCTGAATTTAACTGCAAAATACAAATTCAAAATCTCTACAAAATACAAATTTTAAAATCACAATATGATAATGGGGTCTTCAGTGATATTGGAATTTTTCTAGCCTTAAAGCGTTAGGGTGGACCACATTTGGTGCATTTCATCAATTAAAAGGAAACATGGACCGTTTTTTATTGTGGTAAATAAGATATAATAGTGGGTGAACATGTATGCTGATATTGTGTGATTTGTGTCACTCATGCTTCATCACATCTTCATTTGATATGACATTACTATACCCCATGTGATTCTTTTGAGGCAGCACTGAAATATATTTAGGGTGCGTTTGGTTTAGTACTAAGGGAATGAAACTATCACTATCATAGTGATAGTTGGTGTTTGTTTTGGTTGAGGGGGCCCACCACTATGACTATGAAAGTTTAATATTATCCATACTCCATATACATCAAAACTAGGGGGAATGAAACTTTCATAGTTGAGGGACCCACCACTACTATCAAACTCATACCCATTGTCATTCCCCGCAGCATACCAAACGCACCCTTAGAATATTTCGTCAACAAATTGCAAAATTGTAGTATGAACTTAATCTTTGAATCTCGAAAGACAAAAATCTTGAACCCTGTCCCTACATTATAAAATACCATATGTTTTATTGGGCCCAAAAGGCTACTGCAACCTCATTATCTTGTGCCAAAGTGCTCAGCCTAGATTCAACCCAATTTAGATTTGGCCTAACAGCTCAATTATAGGTATGGACTTATGGTTCTAAAAGGCGCGCAAAGGCCTCGCAAAGGCGTGAGGCTTGGTCATGCCGCCACGTCACGCGTTATACCGCCTTATGCCACGTCTTTTTGTAAACTCAATATATATGAAATATAATATAAATATATAATATAAATATATAAATATTTTCATATTTTATGCCACCTTATACCACGCCTTTATAAACGCAAAAGCTTCGCCTTGGCCTCTAAGGCGTGAGGCTTGGTCATGCTGCCACGCCACGCCTCACGCTTTTCTCTTTAAACACTTATAAATACAAGCATACAAAACAATATCTAGAAACGCTCCATTGCGAGACACGAGGTTTTATGTAAATTTATTTTACGTTGCCCTAGTGTTTCCTAGGTTTAACTCATGGATCATTTCTAGAATCGGTAGGTAATTATAGTGACTATTTATGTAATTTTTCGTTACACAAGTGCTAAATTTAACCTAGGGACTATGTCTGTAAACGCAATTATTCGTTACACAAATAGTCAGAGATTTAACCTAGTGATTGTTTCTATAGTCATAAATAACGGCAGGGGCGATTTTTGCAAATTTAGTGATTATATTTGCAATGTAAATAAATCAGAGGACATTAATGTAATACAAAAACAGACCCTAGATTTTATTATTTCTGTAATAGAAAATTAACGGTGAGGACGTCTTCTGCATGTTAAGGGATTGTTTATATAAGTGAAACTGTGAAAGTTAAACACAGGGACCATTTGTGCCATTTTTTTTGAAGATTTACAAACAGTTTCTAAATTTAAGCCAGTGACTTATTTCATACATGTTTAGTTCAGATCATAAGCTTATTTTTGCTTATTTGAACAGAAATATGAGATTTGCATGCATAATTAAATTCAATGCTTTCATAATAGTACGATACTCACGTATTGTTTGGAACAGATTGTAGCATATGATGCAATAACCCGTAAATGTAAAAAAAATACAAGCTCCTAAAAAATAAGATGAAATATTGTATCTATCCTTAACTAAAGATTACAAAAATATCAGTTTATCTATTTGAAGCAAGAATCAAACTTCAACTATCCTCAAACCATATTCACAAACATTATGGATTCTCACACACATATTCAAAGTAAAACCAAGAAAAAGGTATATAAATCTAATCTTTTGTATCACCTATAATTTTTCTAGGTCGAAAATCAAGCACCAGATGGAGCAATAATAAGAGCAGCATATGCAGCAGCATTTGACGCTGCACCACCAAGTAACAATAAAAATCCATTAGAACCACTCGGATCTTGTTCGTCAAGCAACAAATCTTCAGGAGACCAAAATGTCCCATGAACACAAACAGTTCCCATTCCAATAAGCATAGACGATGTCAAAAGCATTCCAACACTTGTTAAAAACACCACAAAAACGTTCAAAACAATCAACAACTCTAACATTTCACGCTCAGAATATATGCGTCCAAGTATCACCAAAGGCGGTTTAGTTGGTCGAAAAACATGCAAAATATCCATGCTGCCAGAAGTGTTAAAAGCGTAATGAGGGTAAATGTGTTCGTAAGGAGAGATACACCAATGACGATAGCAATGAGGGTGAAGCAATTAACATGAAAATACGAGTAGTTTTTGCGGATTCTTGTTGTGACGTTAGATATGGATTCGGGTTTGGAAATGGCAGAACGGTCGACGAGTTCGGACCACGAACGACAATCAGTGAGACCCGAGCGTACTACAAGAATCAGGAGAACGTGCGACGATTACGGTCCCGACGACACGCTGTCGTCGGCACTTACCACTAAAAGACAAAAAAAACGCTTGACCGAGACTAGCGTGCGTTGAATTTTTTTATTGTTAAAATCCTGTCGACATGTCGTCGGGACCATATAGGTCAAAATTTACTTTCTCAATAATTGCCAATAATTGGGCGGGAATTTGTCCCGCCAAGATGGTACCGACGACATGTCGTCAGGACCATATTAATAAAAAAAAATAGCGTAATTAGCGTTTGATTAGCTTTAACAGTTATGATTAGTGGTATCGTCCCGACGACATGTCGTCGGTAGGAATTTAGACCAAATTTGGTCCCCCTCTTGTAAATATTAGCGAATAATTGGGCGGGATTTTCTCCCGCCAGTTTGGTACCGACGACATGTCGTAGGGATTATTTTCCCGCCTCATTGCACCTTTGTCCACCAATTTTTTACTTATATATAACCAATCATCATCAATTCGGCAAAATGCACATAACCCAATCGTCAATTCTCGCAAAACACACATAACAATGGTTGGTTACACACCGGAAGATGAGCGGTGAAAGGTTTTATCGTCGATGTATCTCTTTAATGAAGTTCTTAATACATATGGCTACGAAATTTATGATGAATATGGTTCTTATAAGAACATTAGCCCGTGGATGAGAGACTAGATTCTGGAATGGTTGAGGAAAAAGCCATACTACAGAGAGATGTTGGACGCTCAAGCTGATGATGTTGGAGGAGAAAGCACGTTGGAAACCAAACTTGATGATCTGGGAAATAGGATACACATCTTGAAGCTATGTTTGAACACTTCATCAAGTAAAGGAAAGCAAGGAAGGGAAAAGATTGTGCAGGTTCTAGCAAAGTGGGAAGTAGCAGCAAAAAAAATGAATGGGCGATGTTTGTTATGGTATATGTCGTGTGTTTCGTTTGCTTGTCGAGTTTTTTCATTTGAGTTGTTTCGTTTGCTTGTCGAGTTGTTTCGTTTGCTTGTCAAGTTGTTTTGTTTAAGTTGTTTCGTTTGCTTGTCGAGTTGTTTCGATTGAGTCTGTATGAAATGTATGTGGTTGAGAACTCTTGCGTGTTTTGAATAAAAGGTTTGCCTTCATGTTTGTTAATTGTGAATGTTTTGAGAGTGGTAAGTAATCATTCTCTTGTTATATTACCATACGACTAAATTTTTTACAAAATAAATGGTGTTCAAATTAAAATGGGTCTCTGAATAAAATGACCGGTATTGATGGTGGTGTATAGCGTATTAAACTCACAACTGGATCTTTTAGATCTACACCTCAACCAAACATCCCACAACACACCGGACATATGCTCCAGCATTCGGTAGTCGAATTTACTCATTTCTTTGTATAATGGAATAAGTCTTAGAAATATCATTTGTAAGAATACATCATAAACTGAATCCAATTGGTACACATACGAATAAGTAAAACATACGTATTACTCCAACATTAAAGCGTACGAATTATATTACATATCGATAATAGTTCAAAAACTAAAGCATACGAATTACATTACATATCGATAAAAGTTCAAACACTAAAGCATACGAATTACTCCAAACTAAGATTTTCCAGGTCATCATAAAGGTCGTGAAATAAGGCAGCTGAATCAGCTGTGTGCTTGTTGGGATGCATATACACTTCTAGCATTTCCGTGAGTACCATTATCTGGTGATTTAGTTTAATGTAGTTTGAGCACTATGCATTTCCAGGACTCGATGTTGAAGGTCCTACAGTTGGAGTTCTTGATGGTCTTGCGGAATGAGTCGGAGGCGTTGAAGCTCCAAGAGAACCGGTCATTAAACGGAGTAGTTCCCCTTCCATAAAAAAAACCGCATACATAATCCTTTGTCCCACCCTGTTAAAGAGTAAAAACTATTATTATTAACAATTAACCAAATTATTTATATAATACATGAAAAAAGTATGTAATTGTTCACTTTTGATAAATGACACACATAGTATACTTTACCACAGGTGCGAGGTCGATGCGATTGTCGCAGGATTACGTCTCCTCGACCACAAGGACAATCAAAAGCTTCAAATTCCGCCATCTTCATGATAACAGTGTGTGTTTGTGGTTGTGAGGATTTGAGAATGTATAATGTGTTTGTGAGGATAAAAGCAGATCTGCTAACTATTATATATGGTAAAAAATAGAGCTTTTGGTGGGAGGTTTTGGCGCTAAAATTTTGGTGGGAAATTTTGGAAGGAAGTTTTGGTGGGAAGTGTTTTGGCGGGAAGTGTTTGGTGGGAAGTTTTGGCAGGAAGTTTTTGGTGTTTCGAGGTTTCGGGATGCGTTTAACATGTTATGTATATCCATAACATCTTGACTCATCCGTTTAACATGGGATGTATATCTATAACACCTCGACTCATCCGTTTAACATGTTATGATAGAATATCGACTTATCGTTTAACATGTTATGAACTCTTAGCGTCTGCTAAACCCTTTCGTACGACCTTTCTACTAGACTAAGAACGAATTGTTACTGCCTCAAGTTAAAAATATATATTGGTAGATGTGACAATAAGTGACTCCGTGAGACATTTTTTTTAATCCGTTTAACATGTTAGGTTGAGGATTTTTGTGGGATTTTTTATTTTTAAGCACGAATTGTTACCGGCTCAAGTTAAAGATGCTAGGTTTGGGTTTTTTATGTTAGAAAATTTACCGGGACACTTAAAAATTTGACTAGTTTTTTTTTAATTAATTTTAATTATATATTAAATAAAATTATTTAAATTAAATATATATATTTTTTAATTTTATAAAAGTATTTAATTTTAAATTAAAGTATTTATAATAAATAAATTTTTTTAATTATACAAAAGTATTTAATCTTAAATTTAACCAGTTATTTTTTAATTTTATAAAAGTATTTAATGTTATAAAAACTCAAAATACCGTGGACTTGTTGTTGGGACGATAACCCTCCAAAATTTCGTGAAAATTTAATTTATCTCGCCAAATCACGAAATGACAACTTACTTTATTGATCCCGAAGACATATCATCGGGACAATTAAAAAAGTAAACAAAAAGCAGATTTGGTCAACACTTAGAAACCTATCTCAATTATTGCTCTCTCAGCTCCTCGCCGGCGATTATTGAAGACACCACCACCACTAGTACTCCACAACCACACCGTCACTACACCACCACATTCGCTACACCGTACTCCACCACCACCACAGTCTCCACCACAACAAACCACCACTACACGAGCACCATTGTGCACTTCTCCTCCTCCTCTTCTCATGTTTAATTCTTTCCTCAATCCTTCTCTTGTTTAATTCTCCCTCTTCTTCTCCACTTTTTCTTCCATACGAAGCAGGTATTTTTACTTTTTGTTATTTTTTTTATTTTTATTAATTTATGTAATGTAAGTGTTAATTTATGTAGCATTTGTTAATTTTTTGAAGTTGTTTTCTGTTTTTTTATACAGCCGAGAGCGAGAGCCGAGAGCTGAGACAGCCGAGACATAGGTAATGTCGTCTTTTTTTTTTTTTTTTTTTTTTTTTTTTTTTTTTTTTTAACTTTTGGTATCTCGACGACATGTCGTCTTTAAAAGTTTTAGCTCTTGTTTTACGCAACCGGTATAAATGTGCTCTCTTTTTATATAGCCCAAGCCCGAGACCGCAGCCCGGGACCACATCATGACACAAGAACAATATGTTGGTATTTCATGAGTAATTAGCAATTTGAATATGATATGTTTGAGGATTGATTAACTAGTTGAGTAATAATATATGGAATGTACAGCTTAGGTTTTTAGATGTGGTTTCAGAGAAAAATTTTGTTTGATCTTATTTGGCACAAGTTTAGTTCTTGTGGATGATTTAATATGACGTAATTAGTTTGGTTACTAGGCATATAAATGTTAAGCTGAATATGCTTATTGCATTTTAAGTGTTTGCTAGAAACAAATTATGTAAGAGTCCGTGGTGTAAAATAAATTCAATCAGTCACTTCAAACAATTATCTCATCTATGATTTGCTAAACAATGAAAATACTCTCGTATTTGAATTGAATAATAATGACCATCAAAACGTCTCTTTTGAGTCATTTTCTATGATTATGACTGTGATCCTCTACGTAACACCCAAATTAGTCTTCCGCTGTTATAATGAAATTTTGGGGGTGTTATACTATTCTTATCTTTTTTCATAGATCCGTAAACTTTACATAGCCAATGACCCAAGTTGTTCTCCTGAATTATTCACTTTGGCTTGTGGACCATCACCAACCCAATCTCAGTCAACTCTTGCGTAGTCAACGGTGTGAAGTTTGTCGAATACAGCCACGATATAAAACTCAAAACTCAGAATAGCGGAATTTGTTCACCTGGTGAGACGAAAGGAGAAATGTATTATGGTCAGCTAGAAGAAATTCTGGAGTTTGCGTATACCGAGTTCAAAGTTGTGTTGTTTCGAGTTAAGTGGTTCGACTTATGCAAAAAAAGAGGTAAGAGTCCAACGTTTTAACACTAGAAACAACATGACACAAATTTGTGCATGTAGCTATGTGTTTGAATATCAACCTTACATTCTCGCAACACAAGCAAAAGAAGTCTTCTACCTTGAAGATCCTGCCAGACGACCACTCCATTGGAAGGTTGTCCCAGATGTGAATCACAACACATCCTGGGATGTCATCGTGGTGGAAGACGTAATGATGTGATACATGGCAACAACTCATCTGATCTCCAACTGTCTACTAATTTAAATGATTTGGAATTTGAAACCTTAAATATCGATGGTCAATTAACATTAGTTGAGGCACCACCACCACTAATCATTCATGTTGATGACGATGATGATTTTATTGATGATGAAGACGAGGATCGTTATGATTTAGTAGTGATAATGTACCCTCCGATCAGGTCGAAGGACCCCCCTTCGGGCCTGCTCGCAACCTACATATTGAAGGCTCTGGTCAGCCTCCTAAATTCTTCAATGGCGTAAAACTAATCATCTTTGATCTAGTTACCAGTTGGAAATTCTCCAATCGAAGGACTAAGCCCTTCGGGGTATCCTTCGATGATCTTAGGACAGAACAATGCTAAGACCAAGTCTTAACCATGTCTCCTCTTTCTCCTTAGCTTCCCCGCTAATTCAGGGAGAGTGGGACATTAAGCCCTAGCGGTTACCACAAACCATGGGACACCCCCATGATCTCCTAAAAACGTGTAAGCACTCTCCAAGCTTATTTCTTCCCCTATAAATAGTCTTGGAAGAGTTACAAATCAGGTATGCAATCTCTACTACTTCACTTTACTATATTTTCACTAAACTTCTTATACCAAATACTTATTCACACACTGGAGGTGGTTCGCAGGGTCCAACCCCGGTGCAATCACTTAACATAGTGTCTTTGTATTTCTTATTTCAGGTTAATTACAAGCTTGGCGCAACCACAATACCCCTTATACCCTTCGATCACCATCGTAGGCCTGGTCGTGCAAATTATTGTACGATCAGTGGCGCCATCCATGGGACCCGCTACAATTGGTCTCTTTATTCCAAGCAAATAACCAGTCAAATACACCCGCTACTTTTCTGGCATGAATCAAAAGAGAGAAGTTACATCCCCACTGGTTTCTCGATAACACCAATACCAGTAACTGACCTTAACAACCTCCCCCAATTACGGCATCCACATTCACCACACGATCTCACCCCGAAATAACACCCAATCATCAGCTAACCTAGAACCCGTCATTAGCCTGCCTTTTTCGAAGCCAACTTCGAAGAGTTAGAATCCCTATTAAGGGCTCGTAGAAGACAGGCTCGGGACACGGAGATGCGAAGAGAGTTGGAATACTCTAGTGATGATTATGATGAGGAGATAGAGATGGAGCCAAGGCCTCAAGGGCAGGGGTCACACATTCAGTGTTGAGAATAGGATCTCCTGTTGGTTGAAGAATGGGTAGGAGGTCCGTTGGTTTCGAAGGAGTCTCTGAAAGGGCTCTTACAAGAAGAGAAGGGACCATGGCTGAAGGTTCCAATGGAAGGAGCCAATGAAGGGAAAATACGGAGGTTAATCTACCTCCCCTGCTAGCTGCTCATTTGGGGAGAACTGAAACAGGGATTCCGCTGTAGCCTTCTCACGCGTCCGGCGTAGAAGGTAATCCACCTCCATTTAACATGGGGGGAAATCTTCCTCCCAATGGTATGTATCCCCAATTCCAAACTCAGACTTATCCTCAAAGTCTTTATCCTCCGGTAAATGGGCAACCTAGTAACCAGAGTTTCCCACAAACTTATGGCAATACACCTTTCGGACACTGATGCGGTATCTATGTCGTGTGTAGTTGCGGTTTAGCAGTATTAATGCCTACTCAAGTTTTAAATTATATTTAGCCGACTTATCAATAACACACACACCTAACGAGCAGTGTACCCGGTCAGTATGAATATAATGGTAAGTAGAGTGTCGATCACTAAGAGTGGAACGTATTATCTAGTTAACCTAATCAGAATTTTAATATCCTAAGTTGGTTTTACAGTCTAATCTACGAAAGGGGGTTCAGTCTGAGAGACTGGCACAGTTTGGTTTTATTAAATAGTAATTAAACTAATGAGTATGAATCAAGCAACACGTACACAGATAGATAATAGAAGAAGAAGAAGGCCTGTCCTGATAGTTAAGTAGCTTGTCACTTGTTTTATTGCTAGTTTTATATGATGAGTATCGTAATCTAATCTGTCTCATTGGATCCTAAATATCCGCGAGTAAACTCTTAATGATTACTTATGTTTATCCTACCTTCTAGACGCTAGATAAGTAGGCGAGGAATAGGTATGGTAGCTCAGAAAGCTCAACTAAACACAGAGGTTATCAATGCACAAATACAATTCACCAAAAACATCATCATATAAACTTTAATCGATGGGAAAGCAATTTTAAGGGGATCAGGTATGGTAGCCCAGTATGCCCATCAATCCTGATGAATTAAAGCTTACCAATACAATAAACAAAACTACTTAATGAATTAAATACATGCAGGACCTTCTTACATCTCTAATATCTTCGTTTGGAGTGTGTCTTGTGATGCTTCTTCGACTGAATTCGTCTCCTTAAGGTTTTGTTGTACATAAAATTCGTATCTGTCTTGGGGTATTTATAGTTTCTGCCTAAGGGCACGATGCGGTGCATCAAGTAAGTAGATGCGGCGCATTGACTTAACTTCGCGTGGGGTCAAAGATTAATATATTCTGGAATATTCGTACACCGTCTTCAGATGCGGCGTAACTTGATCTTGTATGCGGCGCATGTCCTTCAGAGTCTTGGATTGTAGATGGTGAGGTCTAGATAGTGATACGCCATATGTCAGAAGTATAATACGGCGTATCTGGAGTAGAACAAGCTTGATCTTCTTCGTTGACCAAAGTTTCATATGCGGCGCATGATAGAATTTCTTGCGGCGCATTCTCAGAAGTCAGGCAATGGTCTTTGAATTCACCTAAGTATGATATTGCGGTGTATCTGTTGATAGAGATATGGCGCATCTTATGGATTTCAGTAGACTTTTGAAATCTTGTTAGTTTTGCTCCATAATTCGTCCAAAATCGCCAAGTTTCACCAATTGCTTGTTTTATCCTGAGAATTACTAAAGTAAACATTAAAGCACCAATTCTCATATAAAATATAATAAAATAAGTAAAATAAATAGGATAAATGATGATAATAATATGTACTTATTTGATGTCATCAAATACCCCCCACTTGAACGTTACTTGTCTCCAAGTAAACTCTAGATTAAAAAATTATGAAAATGTATACTAAAAGGTATTAGGATTTATTTGTATCATTAAGCCCGTATTCGTTTTATCATAATCACACAACAAAACACTTAATGAAGTAGAAACAAATTTTTTTTTTAATATCAAAACAATTCTAAATCGTTTAGTTGCTTAGTCGTGACGAATATTCTATCATAATCTTGGCAAGCAAACGCATCTTCCCCACTAAAGCCAAGGAGTAACAAGTCTAAAGGGGTAAAAAGGGTTTTTGAGGCTTAAGGGTTAAACCTAGCTTCGCTCAAATATCTCCTGCATAAACTTAGTAGATCGCTGGCGCGAGTCCTCGACGCTTCAACTAACGGATGGTCACTAGTGCACTTCTTGGATCGCTGGCACGTTATTTTCATAACGGATGATCATCAAGTCACACACTAGATCGCTGGCGCGTTAGTCAACTAATACTCGGTTGGTCACTACCTTATTCATACATTTAATATTCTTACTTGGCCATCATCATATCCGGATGCTCGAAATCTAAAAATGAATATAACAATACGGTTGGGTATGGATAACATTTAGGATATAAATTGGTGTAAGATAAAAATAAACAAAACAAATAGATTAAGTCCTAAATTTGTGGTTAATCACTTTCCCTATCATCCCATGAATAAGACTCATATCATTTAATAACTCACGCTTTTGACTCATGTAACTCATGCTTTAGGTAGACACGAATTAAACGCAATAATATCTTAAACAAAGAATAAACCTTAGTTGGCGTTCCCATAATGGCCAACTCCCATTCAATCCATAAATATATTACAACAACAAATAGTGGAGATATCTTTCACCTAATACAAAACTTTACATAAGTGGGTTAAACAAACTTCCAACTTTTTCTTTTTTTTATTATTTATTTATTTATTTATTTTTTAAGATGTGTAAAATTTCACTACATCGCTATAATAATTTTTTTCATACTTTTCATAACTTTCAGAAATAACTGTAAATAGTGAAAGTAGTAAACACACGAAAAATAAACTAAAAATTATACATTATGTACTTTCACTCCAATTGTGTTGTGTAATTTCCCGACCTAACCAAAGATAATGAAATACGCACACGAACACAGGTAACGCAAGAAAACACACTGTAGAATATCAACTAAGTCACAAACATGGTGTTACTAGTGATTAAGGTGGCGTATGGTTTGAGAGAAATAGGAAGAATAGAGAGAACTTGGAACCTTGAGAGAGAAAGTGAAATATTATATTAAGTGTATGAGAAGGTTCACCCCTCTCCACATGTGGAGAGGGGTATTTATAGTTCCTAACAAAAAATGATAAAACGCCCACACCCGGGCTGTGGATCAGGCATACAGTGGGTAAAGACCCGCCCTTCTTCCATGATGTTACATAATCTAATTCAAACTAATAACTAATAACTAAACAAACTACGAGCTAACTTAATGCTATTACAATGATTAGGTGACCGAGACTTTTACAGGAATATTTGTATTCCTAACAATCTCCCCCTAAGCGAGGTCACCTTGGAAATTAAGCTCTTTATTCTATAAGCATTCTTAAGATCATGTAGCTCGTAGGTTCTGATTCTTCACTTTTCAGCACACTTTGTACTTAAGCAACGAACTTGTGATTTGGAGTTCCTTTGTGATGAGTGATCTTTGAGCTTCTTTGAGATCATCAGCCACAGTAAATCTCCAAGCTCATCCATAGTAGTATCGCCTTCATGTGATGTAGTGACTTAAGGACCATCATGCTCACACCCTTCTGGATCTAGAGATATTACATTAGAGTTGTGGATCAGGAGACTTTTTCATCAGAGTTGCGGAAGCGTTGTTGGTAGTCTCTTAACATTTGTTGTAGTAAGTCTCTCATCGTCATTGATAGTGAGGAGGATGTGTGAGCATGAGGTATGGATTGACCCGATTCAGCTGGAAATAGGAGCCATCAACGCCATTTTTATATGTGTCCCTGAAATAAAACAGTTAGCAATAAAGATAGAGAACGAATATGGCTTTGTCATTCGTTCTGCGAGGATAGACTCCCCTCCGGTTTTGTGAAAACCGACCTGTGATCAGGTAGAGTCTCTTTTAAAGAAGACTCTCCTTGACAGGAATTTTCAGCTTGTAGTAATGAATTTTCCAAAGAATCCACTTCGGAATCTTCATACTTTGCATGTTCTCATACCAGAACGTCTCAAAGCAGACAACACGATAGAGTGAATCGGTGAATTGATATTCACGGATTGATGAGAAATTGATTTATAGAAATCACTCGCGTGTCATATGATAAACATTTTTGAGACACGACGAGAGTTTTATACTTTGAATCACATTTCCATCAAAAATACTTTTGTTTGAAAGATTTTACACAATCAATGTGCTCCAAAGTAAGTTTGTGAGCACATTGAAAGGTTTTGCAAAAGTATCCGTCAATCCATATCCTGGAACAAGTTTGATTCAATGTTGAATCGCACCATTGTTGCTTTCCAGTTGTCACTTGATCATTTATCCAAGATGGATCTCACATGTCACATACCAAGAGCTTGAAAGATGTTCGCTCTAGAAGGATTTCCATCTTCATTGTGAATATTTTCATATCACTCGGATGTTCTGGCAATACCACAAGGATAATGCGTAGGACTCTAAATATTTGATCTTATTTTCCACATTGTGTGAAACAATAAGCATATTTGGAAGTGTGTCCTATTGAGATTTATGGATGATCTCATGGCTCTAGACTCAATAGTGCGTTTTGATCCGCTCCTGGAGACTGGGGAGGCGTCTCCTGTTTTAGGTATCAACATAGCTCGCAATGAGCGGTCGATACATTGCATAGGGTTCCCCGTGAGAATGAAACAATCTCTTTTAAGAGAACTTGAGTGGTTGGGAAGTTTAGTGCAGTGCGTCACTGGGTCCATGACGTCTTGTCTTCAATACCGGTGTTACCTTAGTAACTGCCAGTAGATTATGAATTGAACCCGATTTCTGCCCTAAGGTTGAATATTGATGAGGCGAAAAATAAACCACTTTTAGGGGGTCATTTAAGCCCGGAATTGAATTTATTTGATCAAATATTGCCCTAAATCGTTCCTTTTGTGATTTTAGGTACTTTGGGAGTGAAATCTGGAAAAGAAGGCATTTTGGACGTTTTTGGAGCATAAAAGTGAAGAAAACGGCAAAATCTCAATTTTCCAAGCTGGGAACAGTAGGTGACGGCGTCAAGAAGAAAATCTTGACGGCGTCAAGAGTAATTTCCATGACGACCCAGTACAGAATTGACGGCGTCACAAGATAGGGCATCAAGAGTAAAATGCATGACGGCCTGGAAACACATAACACTTGACGGCGTCAGAAGTAGATCAAGGCAGTCTGAGAAGTATTTTGGTGGCGAGATGACGGCGTCACCAATTTGGTCTTGACGCCGTCAGCCCCTATTTCCTATATACAGTTTTCTAATTTTTACACATAAGAGAGGAAGTTTTGGAGAAACCCTAAGGCCGAACCTAATACGATTTTCACAGGTTTTTCAAGGGTTTTCAGCCCTTGAAACCTTACAAGTGTAATTGAGATAAGTATTCTTTTAATTCAATCAATATGTCTATGTGTTGGTTGTCTATATCTTGTTCTTGTCTTGATTCCACCATGCTAGGCTAGATCTATCTTGTGTTTGCTTAGATCTAATGAAACCTAGATGTTAATTATGTGTTGATTACTTATTTATGGTTGTATTGGTTGAATGATTTCGATGTTAGGCTTAAGAAAACTGGCAGATCTCCAAATGGTAACATGCTTGAACGTCTTAGGAAACATGAACTGACATGCACTAGGTTTTATTGGTTGTATTTAATGCATGAGTAAATTCTAATGATCCCATGTTAGGAGCTTCTTAGCCGGCTCGACATAGGATTGAAGTAGGCACTCATAGGATTGGGGAAGTAAGTGCGCCACCCCATGAATGGTATTAAGGAATACAATCCGTCATCCACGCAACTATAACAAGTAATTAACGTAAAAAAGATGTATAGGGAGTAGTGAAATCTAAGTAAACACATTTTCTCCACATATTTCTCACAACCTTAGTATAATTTAGTTTTATTTTCATTTCTAGTATTTTACTTTTAATTGCATTCTTAGTACTGGGTTAGTTGACTAGCAACTAATTCCGCCCAAATCCTTCAAACCCGAGATTTTAATTTGCTTTCTAAAAAATATAAAAATACAAAAAGAATCATCCGTCATCTTTAGCACTAGTAATTAGGTTTTCTAATCCTAGCGACACTATTCCTAGCTGAACGATCAATCCCCCGATACTTGTCACTATACTATACTACAACGATCAGGTACACTGCCTGGTGGGGGTTGTAAGCTTCTCAAGATCCCTTGAGAGGTAAAGCCTGGTGCGATTCCCACGTATCAAGTTTTTGGCGCCGCAGCCCGGGGAATAGTTATTGTCTAGGTTAGAACTTCTTTTTATTAGGTCTACTTGCTAGATTCCTTTCTAGTAATATTTTATTTTCATTTTTAGGTTTCTTTAGTCTATCTTATTTCTTTGTTTCCTTTGTTCGTAAACTATTTCGATGGATAACATTAACATTGATCGTTTGATCCCTGTTATTCGTGTTTTTCGTCGTAGGATTTTCCAAATGCCCGCCCCACTCCCTTTAGTTGAGAATGAGAACCCGCCTAACCTCTCGCCCAACCACTACTTTAACAATAATTCTGAGTTAGAGGAGTCTGATCATGATGATGACCGTAGGGCTAGTCCTTTTTACCATTCAGACTCCGATGAGGATCTTGATGATGGTGATGTGATTAATGAGAATAGAATGGAAGAGGAAATAAACCCTCTTAGGTACGTTGACCTTAGAACTAGGATTGAGTGTGATAGTTCATTCAACATGCAATTTCCTTGTAAGATCGGATTTAAGAGCTTTAACGCCTATCTTAACTCATCTCTCCCAATGAACATAATCTCGCGTAATGAATATAATAAAATCATGGTAGATGAGTTAGAATACAAAGGAGAAAACATTATTGCTAGGGCAATACCATTGCATGTGTTTGTAGGAAGCTTGGTTTATCTTGTTGAGTTCATGGTTATGGAGAATCTAGGAGAATTTATTGATGATAAGTTGACCCAAGTTGTGTTTGGAAGACCTTTCAAACGGTTGACCAACCTCGATGAAAAACTCATAGAAGGGTTAATTACATTCTCGGATGGGGATGAAGATTTTGTCTATCAAATGCCCCGCACACACCCTAGGTTCAAGGATTTTTCCATGGAGAAGTGTAGTAGGTATCCACCTATAGAAATGCTAAGTGAGAATGACAAGAGAAAAGGGCTTAAGTATACTCATGAAAAGAATAAAAGATACTATCGTGGATGTCTAGAGTTAGGAGATGAGTATAAGAAAGATGAGGCAACTATTAGATGACTCACGCTTGGTTATGTGAGCATAAGCGATACACGGTAACCCATGACCTTGAGTCTAGCTACAAGACTCGTAAATAAAGAAAAGCGCTTCTTGGGAGGCAACCAATGCTTTGTGTGATTTTCATTTTTTGTTTGTTTGTTATTTGCTTCCGTATGCATGCTTTATTTTTATTGTTGGTAGATCATGTTTCTCAATTAAAATGTGGAAATACTTTACTTTGTTGTTTTGGCCTAGTCTTAACTCCACCTAAAAGTATTTTTGCAAAAGATAAGTGTAAGGGGAAACCCCAAATATGTTTTTAAGAAACAAACCGATCATGATTCTCCACAATATTAAATGAACATGTATATTCGTATTTGTTAGAGTCAAATGCTTGTATTGAGTCATAATGAAGTTTTGCAGGATTTTCCAGGAAGTAGGACCAAGTTTTTCCAGAAATTTTCCGGAAACTTAACATAAGAATTTCTGCAGGTCAATCCTGACGGCGTCACGAGTTTGCTCTTGACGGCGTCACGGGTAAAAATCTGGAAATTTTACCGGTTTTGTTTTTCTAACGGAGTCTTATGTTTTTTGTGAATTATTAAGTTTTATAATCTCCAGGAAGTCTGCAAACTTCATTCCACAAGCATTATATCTTACTTTGTTTTCTAGGATTTAGAAACTTATTTAGGATGCCACCGATTTTATGCGAGGTTGTCTTGTCTATTTTCTCAGGATTTACAGGTTATGTATGACAAGAAGATGATTTATATTCTGGAAGGGAAGCTTTGATTGTTCATTTTCTTGGAGGAAGATTTAACCTGGCCACCTTATTATCCATACCGAGCGAATCAGGGGAGTATTTGATTTCATTCTTTTTACTATTTCACTTTTACATTCTTTACTTGAACATTGGGGACAATGTTCATCTTAAGTGTAAGGGGAGGGTAAAATAATGATACCTTACAAATACACTTTCGCTTGAGTTTGCTTTGTTTAATGGTAGATGTGTAATAAAACTATGAGAAACACTTGTTAGTGTAATTTTAGCGCCAAATTTAAATTTTTTTACAACATTTAAGAGTGAAACTTTAGCCATAGCAAGCGTCTCATGGGTAGGAGATTGTATGACTAGCACATAACCGTATATTCAGAAAAATTTTCCACCCAAATATGTGAGGTTCGCCTTTAGATTTGATAGGAAAAGCATTTACTATTAGTGCTTATGAGTGTACCGGTTGCATTTAGATTCTAGAACTTGCGTTAGTGATGCATCCCGAGACCGCTAGTGAGACTACATTCGTGTGGTAGGATTTACTACATGATAAGAGGCATTAGGATCACCCTTGTGTTAAACCCGTATTATAATTTCTTGACCTTTTAAGTCATATTGCTTGACTACTTAAGTCAACTAATTTTTCCCACACCCTTAGCGTTGTACTCATTTTTAGCACACGAAACCCCTAGTACACCCCTCCGAGCCTATCTTTTCGTTTCTAACTTTAAGCATTTTACTTAAAGGAAGAATTTGTTACACCCCACTTAAATGTACAACCAAATCGCCTTAGCCTTCCGTATATGCGCTCATTTTTAGTGCATTATTGTTATTTGTTAAACCCTAAGTTAACTATCTAATTGATTACATGGTTGCTAAGTCGAGTCATATCCTTGTACATATTGTTTTGGGACGATTGGGACTCATGGGTAAAGTACTTATTTTATGGAGTAATGGGGAAGAACATCATTTATTACCCCCTACGTACGTTAATCTTAAAAGTGCTCCAAGTGTTTTGATTTTCTTAATTCGAGTCATTAGATTAGTTTATTGTAAAGTATGTAAAAATTCAAGTGTAAGGGGAATTTCCATTCCCTATTATGTATTATTTTGTATGGTAGGGTAAGAGTGTATGCAAAAAAAAAAAAAAAAAAAAAAAAAAAAATCGAAAAATCAAGAAAAAGAAAAAAAAAATAGAAAAAAAGAAAAAGAGAAAAAACATACGGACTACCATCCCTTTTTATTCTATGTTTATTTTATGTTTTTGTTATTTTTCATTTATTAGCTTAAGTTGAGTCTAGTCTTGGCTTAGCAACGCCATATTGTACATGTAATTGACCAAGATTGTTAACTTGTAACACCTAAAATCTAAAAGCAAGTGAAAAGACCAAAATGCCCCTACATATTTAATAATTAATTAAAAGCTTATAAAAGTATCCAAATAAATCCCAAACTACTAACAACGCATAAGTTATGATACCAAATATTTTTAACAACTTCATTACACATTTATACAAGTGGTAAAATTACCAAAATACCCTTAGAGTGGCCGATTGAGATAAAAAGTAAATTAAAGTGAATTATTTTGATTTTAAATGGTTTAAATCTTTTAATTATGGAAGATTATCATCACAATTAATTCCTAACCTATAATTCCGAAATTTTGGTCCCTATCCCCCCTCATCACACGGCATTCCACAATTATAGGTCAATCCACACCCATTTTCCTCCAAACCCTAAAACCGATTGGATTAAACACACACAAAAATCATCTAGCCTCCATTCGACTCTCCCATCACTCTCAAGCATTTTTCTGTGATTTATAAACATCCTAAGAAGCCAAGAAAAATCCCATTCGAATTGTTGAAGCCTTACACGATCGTAGCATTGTTTTCTTTGTGTCGAGCCCTAAAACAAAGGTAAATTCGTTATGCTTCATACGACCTCTATAAAAATGATTTCTTATTTTTCTGATGTTCCTTACATCATATAAGACCCACGAAAATTGGTTTCAAGGTTGGAAGATCATTGGTGAAGTCATGGTGATTTTTGGATCGTTTTGGCTCTACGCGTATGCTATAATTTGTACAGCCCTCTCTACACGTTCCATTCTTGATTTGGTATTTTTCTCAGGTCCTTTATACCTTATAAACATCAAATAAAATGTTTGGTTCGATCCATGCATGTTCTATGAATGATTTACGAATTTAAACCCCAAAAACGCCACAAAACTCTAAATAATTATACATGAATTTTCTGGGCGTGAACACTAATTTTTATGAACTCTATATAATATGTATAATCTCAGAAAAATATTGGTTAGAATTATGGAGGCCTAAATATTGTATTATTAATTAATTTATAAATCGGCTAATTAGAAAATAAAGGGAAAAATAAAAGAAAACCCTAAATCGATTAGGGTTAGAGTTTGAGGCATGAGATCTGGTAATTAATGATGGTTTAAGGTTGTTAGAATCATGGGGTAATGATTAGCATTTGATTTTAGGGTTTGTTATAGTTTTGGTTAATTTTTAATATAAACCGATTGGAAAATTAATAGTATAAGGGTGTGTTTTGCCAACTTTGAAACTTCTGGGATATTTTTGTAATGTCATATAAATCAGTAGGGATATGGGAAAAATAT
Organism: Artemisia argyi; assembly: GCA_030686995.1. NCBI lineage: Eukaryota > Viridiplantae > Streptophyta > Magnoliopsida > Asterales > Asteraceae > Artemisia > Artemisia argyi. The sequence goes on from CM060679.1 coordinate 83,758,422, forward strand.
AACTTGAGGGTTCTAAGTGTAAATATTACAAGAAAATGAATTAATTGTATTTAATTGGTGCAATTTGTAATTAATTAAAAGAGAGGGACTAAAAATGTAATTTTCAGAAACTTGGAACTGTTTTGAGTATTTAAAATTATTCAAGGGATTATGTGCTAATTTGGTAAATTAATGGCTTAGTATGTAATTATTAAGAATTAAAAGTTGTAATTGTAAATTAAAGGGTTAAATATGTAACTTTGATAACTTGAAGGACTTAAAGTGTAAATTGTGAATACTTGAAGGTATATTCGTATAACATGATAAAATAAGGGATCATTATGTAAAATGGATAAGCTAAGGGTTTAATGTGTAACTTTGAATACTAAAAGGTTTAAAGTGTAATTTTGGAAAGTAAAGGGTTAAAATGTAAAGTTATGAAACCCTAAGGACCAAATGTGAAAGTATGATAAAAGATACCTTATTTCCACTAATAATGATCAACATTCTAAATATGGAAACTTTCTAAAAGTGGAAACTTACTAATTATGGAAATCTGCTAAAAGTGGAAAGCCACCTTAAAGGGAAAGTTACTAAAACTGGAGAGCCGACTAAAATGAGAAATCTGAATTGAATAAGTTATTAATAATAAGCCGATCATTAATTCGTGTAGATTCGTTGAAGAAGGAGTGTTTCCATATGCTTACGTATGTTATGGTTTCGATGGCGATTGAGGTACAAATATTCTGACCTTTCTCAAAGGTTTCTCATGATCTCTTTCATATTCTGATCCGTTAGTTCCCGAATTGATGCCATTGCTATGATCCCCTTTACTTGAACCTTCTCTGTTGATCCCATTTGATATGACCTCCGTTATGAACCTATGCTATGAAAACCTTCTTAATGATACCATGGAAATGTTTTGAGAAGAACCGATTTGAAAAGATGTTTATAAATAATGTTAAATTTCTTTTTAAAAGAAAGGTTATTTAACTTTCATGAACACTATATTTTGAAAGACCATTTTTATGAAAACTGTATTAAAAGATTATTTAAATTGGACTTTTAATAGAAACTTTTGAAACGGACTTTTGAACTGAACCATGAATTGATTTTTGAATATGAACCTTGACCTGATAAACTCTGATTGGACCTTGAATACTATTTCTGATATGAACCCTTTGTTATGAACTGCTATTATGAACCTTTGATATGATTCTGAGATAAACCTTTGCTATATGACCTTTTGCATAACTTTGAGACCTGACTCTTAGTTTGATACCCGAGCCATTTATGTTTCTCCTACCTATGGAGGTACCATAGGCATGTTTGTGATGCACCACTGGCATGACTCATGTGTGGGTGAGTGGTTTCTCACGCCGTCCCTTTTTATGATTACTATTATAGCCATTATGACTTTGAGTATATGACTTTGAGATTGACTTTGAGTAAGGGGCGTATGGGTTGCAATCCTAGACATGTATGCTTAGTGGATTTAACTATGACTTTGAGTTGACTTTGAGGTGATTGGTACTGTGTGCTATACATGCCCTTCACAACCCCTGGGAGCTGATCACTCCACCCTTATGATGCATGAGGACACCCCTCATATTATCTGGTTGCCTGAGAGGTATCCCCTCTGATTGTGAGATTATGAATTGAAGGCTTATGACTTTGAGATATGACTTTGAGTTTTGGGCTCGTGGTGGAGGACTATCCTATTCCTTCATTTCTATTATTCATTTGTTTATTCCTTATGATATTCCCCAATGCACTATATTTCAGTTCTATTTCATTATCGTTGCTTTGTTTATGTATCTGTTCACTGGGCTTTTTAAGCTCAGCCGCATTTCCTTTTCCCTGCGGCAGGTTTTAGTAGGAAGCTGGGTTATGGGAAGAGAGTGTGACTGGACTTAGAAGACTATGCTTTGGACTAGAGACGATTAGATGAAGTTTCACTTTATTAGACATAGTATTTATTGTTTTGTAACCTTGTAGTTTCAGATTTTCATTTGTAACTCTGAATTTCGTTGTATGTATGAATCATATGCTTGTGTTTGTTCTGATATGTCACTGTAATGTAATACTTCTACCCTTATCGGGTTGGGGTGTTACAATTATGGTATCAGAGACAAGGCTGCGATTCGTAATACGTTTACCCTTGACCTGTGAAGTTTGGACCCCTAAGTTTCCACTGTAGGCGCTCATAAGACAACCTTTGAAACTTTACATTAGGATTCCCCATAGGAACCTAAGTTATTACCAGTGAGGAATGGGTAGACTAAGACATTTATGTAAGTATCATTTGCTTCCGTATCGCTCTGATCGTGCCTTTGCTCTTAGATAAGCCTTATAAGGACCTTTGTTTCAGAAGTTAGAAGTTTTGCAACTTAAGCTAAGTAACCAAGTAAGTTTGGAATACCTCGGAAGGCTACCTGGATACCTTACACATTTAAGTTTCACCTTCAGATTTTGATCTCCGCCTCCGATTTGTTTGATAAGCTGTTTGACACCTTTTCGACCACATCGTAGGTCATTCAACCACAATGTGTTCGACACATTCTGTAAATTCATTACTTATGCTGGGTATGAATGTATCATCCGATACTACTTAACTCTGTATGATCCATTACTACTCCTATGAGAATTCTGGTAATTATGAACCACAAATATGAGAAGTTTTTGTTTCATCTCTTTGAATGATGAACCTTGTTCTGCCAACCGTTTCCTTTGGAAGGGTATGATGTAAATACTATCTTTGTATGGATTTGTTAACTAAGCATGATGATGCTGATAACTGAGACTCTGTACATCTCACTATTGACAATTATACGATGTTCGTATTACCAATGATACACATCCTACCTGCTACTTATGCTAAGAAGCTAAACGAAATTCCCACACATTGAACTGTTCGTTTATCCATCCCAACATTTTTGTTGAACCATGTACTTGACTCTGATATATGGACTATCTATATGATTTGACGACTATATTCACTCTATGAAATCCTTTGACCTTGATATGCCTGATTGTACGGTCTTTTGGACTGAATGACTATTCGTGAAGATACCATAGACTACCATATCTGAAATGTGACCTTAAAAATCTGCTTCACCCTATTCCATTATGATGACTCTCTACATCTGCTAAAATTTCTGTCACTATGGAAACACCTACCCCAAACTCATGTGATTACCAAGTTGTCCTGAAAACCATTATTATCAACCCTTGGAAAGTTTTACTATTGGGAAATATTTTGTCATACGAAGATTTTCCGGTATTCTCTGATGAACCTTTTGGTACTCCTTCCTGCTTAAGAAGTAGAGTAGACATTGAACTGATATCAGTGAAGAAACCATGGTGCCATAGAAGTTGAGAGATTGAAGGAGCTGATGGAATATGATTTTTAACCTTGGTGATTCTCTTTAGATGCTCTTGTTTGTTTATGAAGAAGAACGAGAGAAGTATGCGATGACGTATCGACTATCGTGAACTTAAACGTACCACTATCACTAATCATTATCTGTTTCCGCGTATCAATAATTAATTTGGTCTTCCTTTGAAACTCCGCGTCTGATTGCATCATTTTAGATTTGAAGGATTGAAGAAGCAACCACAAAAACTTCTAAGAAGGGGGTTAACTAACTGAGAGTAACCTTTGGGAAGTATTTCAGTTCCTGAAGAAGAAAGAAGGCGATGTGAAAATTTCCTGAGATGATTTCTGAAGTTGCCTTTGCACTCGTTATAACATTTATGAACTTGAATGATGCCAATGGTGTTGGCTAGAATAATCATGTTTTTCGCGTGTTTTGAACAAATTGTCATAATATGACATTGTGTTGTGTTCTAAAACGAAAGAAGAACATAGAGATTATGGGTGAGACGACCCTTTGTTCTGGAAGAGAAATTTGATTGACGTTCAGAAAGCATAATAGACAACACTACCCTGTATAATGTAAAGACAGAGCTTTCACAAGAAGGACCAAGATCGAAGATCATTATCGGAGTTAGAAACTTGGTGGAAGAGTCGTAGAAGATGGTTGCGACAAGCATTACCATGGAAGAAGCATACAAGAAGAAGTGAGGAACTAGGATAGTGCTCGATCATGCATCACGCAACACGTGAAGATTTCAGTTTGGGCACCAAGACAACCAGACCAAAGAAGACGAACCATTCAACACACAACCTGGAGTCGACAACAACATCATGTACCTTAAAACCTGGAGCTATGTTAGAAGACCTGTCGAAGAAACGCAGTCTTGTTTCTCTATTCATTTTAGTTGTACTAAGATGAATTGAGAGCAGAAGCAGACCTGCGGATGGAGGGATGCACAGTGATCGTGTCAGAGACTGCCGCTACGACGCCACAGTACCAAGAAGAGTTGCTGAAGGCTTGAGGAACCAGACTCGAATTTTAAATTCTCTTAATCATGAGGTAAGACGGACAAGAATAAACAGACTACTCCAACTTGGAAGAAATTTTGAAATTTGTAAATGAGTGGACGGATTTGGAAGCGGACATTGTGTTTAGACGAGATGATGCTGTAAAGAATTGACGTTACTAATGACGTACCTTAATTTTGAATGACATTTTCGGATCTTCGTTACTCTTCGAGTAATTTCGTTCTCTTAGTTATGTCGTTTGATTTTGGTGACCTCTGAGACTATAGGTGGACTAGGTGGATTTAAATAAGTTTGGGTGTTCACGACTTGAGATAAAGTATGATCATCATGAGGGCATATGTATATGATGCCAGTATTATGACGCCTGGCCAACGTGATAATACTTACATCATATAACGTGCACTTATGATGGGCATATGATATTTTAAGAAGTGCCTTAGAAGCTTTAGAATTCTGGCATCTGATCAAGATCATCTGAGTTTAGTGAGACTTTAGGTTCATTCTACCTATACGTTTGATATGCTGTCCTTGTTATACGATTCGATACGTTTGGACTCTCGACACGTGTTTTGCTGATCTTTGCAACTTCTGATAAGGATCTTAGGTCCCATTATGAAATTTCTGCCGTTGATGATATCTAACGATATGCTTTCTGTCCGTATACGATTCGCATTCGTGAAGTTGTTCATTATGATCTGCTATGAGTAAAATATGTGATTGTGGACTTTGAGGAAATGAGACCTGTTTGTTTATGAGAATACCTTTGGAAGGTTATCTAAAAGCCAAGACTATCTGAGAAGCTGAAGGGTTAAACCGTATATCACCCCATGTTTTCTACAATTCAATGTATTCTCATCTGATTCGCCTAATCAATTCGATGAAAATCCTATGTATTTTTATACCTCTTCCTGGAGAATTCGTTTATCATCCGTTATGTTTGGTACATTATCCTTTTGATTCAAATTCAATATGATATGCCCTTATGAGAAATCTGAAACTGTTTTGACAATAATTACGAGTCATGAGAAACCAGTTGGTCTGAATAGCTTTTGGAAGAACCTCCCCGGGCGTGAGAATGTTGTGACGACTTTTGCGGTTTGCTACGACTTCGTCTAACTTTGCGACTTCAAATTTCGATGATGAAATTTTTCTTTTAGAGGGGAAGAAGTTGTAACACCTAAAATCTAAAAGCAAGTGAAAAGACCAAAATGCCCCTACATATTTAATAATTAATTAAAAGCTTATAAAAGTATCCAAATAAATCCCAAACTACTAACAATGCATAAGTTATGATACCAAATATTTTTAACAACTTCATTACACATTTATACAAGTGGTAAAATTACCAAAATACCCTTAGAGTGGCCGATTGAGATAAAAAGTAAATTAAAGTGAATTATTTTGATTTTAAATGGTTTAAATCTTTTAATTATGGAAGATTGTCATCACAATTAATTCCCAACCTATAATTCCGAAATTTTGGTCCCTATCCCCCCTCATCACACGGCATTCCACAATTATAGGTCAATCCACACCCATTTTCCTCCAAACCCTAAAACCGATTGGATTAAACACACACAAAAATCATCTAGCCTCCATTAGACTCTCCCATCACTCTCAAGCATTTTTCTATGATTTATAAACATCCTAAGAAGCCAAGAAAAATCCCATTCGAATTGTTGAAGCCTTAAACGATCGTAGCATTGTTTTCTTTGTGTCGAGCCCTAAAACAAAGGTAAATTCGTTATGCTTCATACGACCTCTATAAAAATGATTTCTTATTTTTATGATGTTCCTTACATCATATAAGACCCACGAAAATTGGTTTCAAGGTTGGAAGATCATTGGTGAAGTCATGGTGATTTTTGGATCGTTTTGGCTCTACGCGTATGCTATAATTTGTACAGCCCTCTCTACACATTCCATTCTTGATTTGGTATTTTTCTCAGGTCCTTTATACCTTACAAACATCAAATAAAATGTTTTGTTCGATCCATGCATGTTCTATGAATGATTTACGAATTTAAACCCCAAAAACGCCACAAAACTCTAAATAATTATACATGAATTTTCTGGGCGTGAACACTAATTTTTATGAACTCTATATAATATGTATAATCTCAGAAAAATATTGGTTAGAATTATGGAGGCCTAAATATTGTATTATTAATTAATTTATAAATCAGCTAATTAGAAAATAAAGGGAAAAATAAAAGAAAACCCTAAATCGATTAGGGTTAGAGTTTGAGGCATGAGATCTGGTATTTAATGATGGTTTAAGGTTGTTAGAATCATGGGGTAATGATTAGCATTTGATTTTAGGGTTTGTTATAGTTTTGGTTAATTTTTAATATAAACCGATTGGAAAATTAATAGTATAAGGGTGTGTTTTGCCAACTTTGAAACTTCTGGGATATTTTTGTAATGTCATATAAATCAGTATGGATATGGGAAAAATATAACTTGAGGGTTCTAAGTGTAAATATTACAAGAAAATGAATTAATTGTATTTAATTGGTGCAATTTGTAATTAATTAAAAGAGAGGGACTAAAAATGTAATTTTCAGAAACTTGGAACTGTTTTGAGTATTTAAAAGTATTCAAGGGATTATGTGCTAATTTGGTAAATTAATGGCTTAGTATGTAATTATTAAGAATTAAAAGTTGTAATTGTAAATTAAAGGGTTAAATATGTAACTTTGATAACTTGAAGGACTTAAAGTGTAAATTGTGAATACTTGAAGGTATATTCGTATAACATGATAAAATAAGGGATCATTATGTAAAATGGATAAGCTAAGGGTTTAATGTGTAACTTTGAATACTAAAAGGTTTAAAGTGTAATTTTGGAAAGTAAAGGGTTAAAATTTAAAGTTATGAAACCCTAAGGACCAAATGTGAAAGTATGATAAAAGATACCTTATTTCCACTAATAATGATCAACATTCTAAATATGGAAACTTTCTAAAAGTGGAAACTTACTAATTATGGAAATCTGCTAAAAGTGGAAAGCCACCTTAAAGGGAAAGTTACTAAAACTGGAGAGCCAACTAAAATGAGAAATCTGAATTGAATAAGTTATTAATAATAAGCCGATCATTAATTCGTGTAGATTCGTTGAAGAAGGAATGTTTCCATATGCTTACGTATGTTATGATTTCGATGGCGATTGAGGTACAGATATTCTGACCTTTCTCAAAGGTTTCTCATGATCTCTTTCATATTCTGATCCGTTAGTTCCCGAATTGATGCCATTGCTATGATCCCCTTTACTTGAACCTTCTCTGTTGATCCCATTTGATATGACCTCCGTTATGAACCTATGCTATGAAAACCTTCTTAATGATACCATGGAAATGTTTTGAGAAGAACCGATTTGAAAAGATGTTTATAAATAATGTTAAATTTCTTTTTAAAAGAAAGGTTATTTAACTTTCATGAACACTATATTTTGAAAGACCATTTTTATGAAAATTGTATTAAAAGATTATTTAAATTGGACTTTTAATAGAAACTTTTGAAACGGACTTTTGAACTGAACCATGAATTGATTTTTGAATATGAACCTTGACCTGATAAACTCTGATTGGACCTTGAATACTATTTCTGATATGAACCCTTTGTTATGAACTGCTATTATGAACCTTTGATATGATTCTGAGATAAACCTTTGCTATATGACCTTTTGCATGACTTTGAGACCTGACTCTTAGTTTGATACCCGAGCCATTTATGTTTCTCCTACCTATGGAGGTACCATAGGCATGTCTGTGATGCACCACTGGCATGACTCATGTGTGGGTGAGTGATTTCTCACGCCGTCCCTTTTTATGATTACTATTATGGCCATTATGACTTTGAGTATATGACTTTGAGATTGACTTTGAGTAAGGGGCGTATGGGTTGCAATCCTAGACATGTATGCTTAGTGGATTTAACTATGACTTTGAGTTGACTTTGAGGTGATTGGTACTGTGTGCTATACATGCCCTTCACAACCCCTGGGAGCTGATCACTCCACCCTTATGATGCATGAGGACACCCCTCATATTATCTGGTTGCCTGAGAGGTATCCCCTCTGATTGTGAGATTATGAATTGAAGGCTTATGACTTTGAGATATGACTTTGAGTTTTGGGCTCGTGGTGGAGGACTATCCTATTCCTTCATTTCTATTATTCATTTGTTTATTCCTTATGATATTCCCCAATGCACTATATTTCAGTTCTATTTCATTATCGTTGCTTTGTTTATGTATCTGTTCACTGGGCTTTTTAAGCTCAGCCGCATTTCCTTTTCCCTGCGGCAGGTTTTAGTAGGAAGCTGGGTTATGGGAAGAGAGTGTGACTGGACTTAGAAGACTATGCTTTGGACTAGAGACGATGATTGAGGCTAAACCACCTAACTTGTATTGACCAGATAATGATCAACAAAGTCAAATAGCCTAGGTCAATGCTCCGGGTAATAAAGGGTATCACCAGGTCGTTAAGTCCCGTTGAAGTGTGAATTGTAACTTTGGCGTATTTGTGATCGGGTAATTATCCACAGGAAAAGGTTTTGATCAGAATTATTTGGAATTATTTAACGAATATAGCTTAGGAAAGCTACGTGACTGATTACTGGAATTTAGATTACGGGAATTTGAGCTAAACACTAAAAACGTACGTTTTAATTAAAAAAAAACGTAACAGACGCACAAAACAAAAAGTAAAACTGAAGGATCAAAAGGGTTAAAAGTGTAAAATTGAAATTTTTACAATCCTAATAATAAAAGAAAATTTTAAGAAAAATTAAAATTATTTTTACACTATTTAATTATTTATAATTAATTAATTACTAATTATCTATTTAATATTAATTAAACTAATTAGAATTATTAAAAATACTTAAAAGACTTAGAAAATTAAGAAAAATTTTATAAATCTAATTAACCATCATGGGAATCCTAAAAAATTATAAAAAGCTAATTTTATGTATTTTTAAGTTAAATAACTAATTATTATTCTACTTATTAATTATTATCTAATTAAACTATTTAAATTATTTAAACTATTAAATGAACAGTAAAAATTCTAGAAAAATTTATAAAATTATTTTAACTAAAATAGAAGCTATAAAAATTATAAAAACTAGGTTATACTATATAAAAACTAATTAAGCTATTTGATTGATTAATATTAATTAAAACTAAATTAAATTAAAATTAATTAGAAATACCACTAGATGACAAAATAAAAATCTGGAAAAATTTGTAAAATTATTTTAACCTAAAATATAATTTCTAAAAATATAAAAGTGACATATTACTTAGAAATTAATTAAAAAGAAAAATAAATAGATAAATCCTATTAAATAGAAGCTATCACTATTGGTAAAATTGGTTTTTTGGATTTTTTTCTTTTTCTAAACTAATAATAAGATAAAAACAAGTAACTTTAATAAAAACACTTTTGTTTAAACCCTCTGAATAAGCAATTCAAGTGCTTATTTAATCCACAGTTGACTTTTGTTGACTGTGGGTTGTTTTTAAGCTCAAATGATGAATGTGGGGTCCACACTGAATAAACTTGGTTTCACTGAGTCTTAGGAACAAAATTAAGCAACTAATAAGTAACAGATGGGTTTGAATAAGCCAAAAAGCTTGAAATAAGCACTTAAAATAATGGGACTGATGCAGTTTGGGGACAAACTTAAGGGTCCAAGCAAGGTGGGGTCCACAGGTCTAGGGTTCAAATGAAAGGGTCAAAACTACTCCCTGGTAGGAGGGGGGTTGGGAGAACCAAAATTGAGACCTAGGGGATCATTGTGGTGGTCACAATGAACCACCAAAGTGATGGTGGTTGAGGTGGTGGTCTGTGCACAGGGCACTGGGTTGCCCTGCAGCCTACTTCAAAGGGTTGTGGGACCCACTAAATAAATTCCTAAAAATCTGAAATAAATCTCAAAATTAAACAAAGTGGTAAAGATTATCCACACAAAATTTCAGATCCTAAATCTTAAAAACCAACAGGTTATGAGTCTTCAAAGATTGCTCAAAATCACAATGGACTGCTTTTGACTTTTCTAAAACATGCAATGGTTTGACTTTTTTGAACTTTTGCTTAATCTAGTTTACTCAAATCATGTTTATAACTTAGATGATGACTGAATTAAGTTGAAACAATCACTAATCTATTGAAATGAAATGATTTTGGACTCTAAAAACCACCACAGTTAACTGTGGTGGTGGATCTTTGCTACTTTGACTTTAAGGCTACTAAGACCAGGTTTTAAGGTTAGATTAAAGCTAAAGCAGTCCTAGGTAGTGTAGGGAAACAACAAATACCAATCCAAGACCAAGGAATCAGTGGCTAATCCACTGATCCAAACACCCCTAAATAGATATGAAAAATAATCTTATGAAGCAAATTGAGTGATTAAGCAACACAACAGGTTTTTGAGGATTAAATAAGTTCAATGAACTCTTAATAAGCATACAAAAACAAACAAACACCACAAATACCTAGAATCTATATATAAAATGTCATGACAGTTGAACTAAGAAATTTTGCTCAAATGATTTTTGGAAGACTTTCTAACACTTAAACCTATGTAAGTTAAGCACAGATATATGAGAATGGTATAAGCTGAGACAATAAATCAGATAACAAGCTAATCAATAATGGAAACAAGGATTTGGTAGAAATATCTTACAAAGGCATCCAAGCTAGAACCAAAGATCCAATGATTAGAACCAATCCTAAGGCTTCCATAAGCCACTAACCCAACTCCAAAGCTTATTTCCTTTCCCCATTGTCTTCTGAATCAGCTTTTCAAACACACTAATACTATTTGACTTTCATTGACCATTTGGCTTTTTTTTTTGAATAATACTTATTAGAACTGATTTCTGAGTAACTAAAAGTTAAAGAAGTCTTCAAATGAAATCACACAAGCCTTAAATAAGACTTCACAATTATATTATGAAAGCTTTTAAACCATAGTAGAAATTTTTCAATGATAATCATACACAAGGTGTTTAAACTAAACTGCTTTCATTCATCACTTGAAAAGATTCAAATTACAATTTTTTAGCTTACTAACACAGTTACTAACTTGAAATTACAACAATTTGCATAATTAAAGTACATTCGACATAAAAAAATAAAATTAAGAACTCCTTTTTTTTCTGCTGCTTCTCTCCTCTTTATAATGCATCCATCTTTTTCCTTGTGCTTTTCTGAGTAAATCCCACCCATTGGATTGGGTGGGAGTGATCTCATCCGTTCAAGTAGATTTTGGCGCCAAAATCTTTTTCTACTTTATCTGGTAACTTGGAGCTAAGAAGAAGCATTAAATGCCTTTTGGAGTTTGGTGGAATGTCAATGGGACAGGGTATGGCTGATGAGGTGGAGGAGGGGGGATGTGGAGTGTTTGGTGAGGATTGCAGACAAGTGGGAGCTGGGTGAGGAAGAAAAGGGTTGGTCAACGCAGGTCAAAATGGGGGGTGTTATTTAAAACGGTTAGGGAAGTGGGTGGGCTAAGTGTGTTTGGGCTTGATGGGCTGAAGTGGGAAATGGACCAGCTGGGTTTGGATTAGTTTATTTAGGTCCGGATTTGGTTTTTTGTTAAGTTAATTTCACAAGGACCATTCATGTAACTTAGCCAAAGTTGGGGGGGGGGGCTGTGGTGTTTTACCCATGTAACCATAAGGATCAATCATGCCAATTGTTAATTGTACAAAGACCACAACTAACATTTTTTATTTAAAAATACCCGAGGACCATTTTTGTAAAATTTTTAAAGTTGAGGGACTATTCCTGTAATTTTCCCAAGCTTATGATCCAAGGGCCATTTGTGATAACTTATGATTTTCCAACACCCAAAGATGATTTTTATTCAAAATAATTCCACCCTGGATCAAATCTGTCAATTTCCAAAACTCCAGGGACCATTCTTGTCAATTTTGGATTTTAAGGGGTAAAAGTGTAATTTTCTCAAACTTTATCACCCAAGGACTTATTTTGATAATTTTTTATTTTTATTTGCCTTGGGTTGACTTTTCTTTCTTTTTAAACTTTCAGGGACTAGTTTTGCCAAATTTTGAAACTTGGGGGACTGAAACTGCCAATTGTGCAAACTTTGTTCGTTTTTCATTGGTTTTCAAACATTTTGCATCTAAAACATATAAAACACACTTTTGTGATAATTTGTGTATTTTGATGCGTTTTTGGGTGTTTTTGGATGTTTTGGCAGTCCAGATACGGTAAAAATGATGAGTGTTTGAGCACTCATCAATCCCCCACACTAAGCTATTGCTAGTCCCTAGCAATCTTTTGAGAAAAACTTGATGGATTTTAATCTCTTTACCAAAAGCCATCACTTCTGGAGTAGCCAGGTGTAAGAACTGTGGCACACCTGATAACCGTGTGATTTTGAGCAAACCACCAGCTGTCAACGGATTTGATAAGTCTTTACCAGGAGCCGTTTGCTCCTGGACTAGCCAGCATCTTGATGGACCTAGTCAACATCTTGGTGAGCTGAATACCAATTATGGTTTTTCCACGGCCTTTACCACAAGCCATAATCTTGTGGGCTAGCCAACTCATTTGCTTATAAGGATGCGGGGGAGTTGAGGAACCATGCAAGTTTTTGGCAAACTGCCAGCCATCAACGGATTTGAGATGTCTTTACCAAGAGCCGTTTGCTCCTGGACTAGCCAATCCCTTTGTCATTAAGACTTTGGCGGACTGATGACCACAAAAATTTTGGAATAAAGTGAAAAAATTTTGAAAAATTTTGGCCTAAAATGGGGGTACTTAAAAGTATTTTGCGATAAAATTCGCTAGAATTTCCCCCCCACACTTAGAAATGAATATTGTCCTCAATATTCAAAGTCCCGGCTATTATGCCGAATCTGTGAACGTAAAAAGATAATATTCGAAGCTAACTGTGGAATTTTGTTTTGTATTTTTCACTTTATTTTATCTGTACATACAATCTTTTTTTTTTTTTTTTTTTTTTTTTTTTTTTTTTTTTTTTTTTTTTTTTTTGCTCACTGCCTCCCAGGCTTGTGTTAGGTTTACCACGCAAGCTAATCACTTGTGAATGATTAACTGTAATAAATTCGCCCTAACAGCCCGGGAGTTGAATGATAAAGTTTATAATATACATACACCTTCCAGGTTTGTGTCAGGTTTACCACGCAAGCTAATCACTTGTGAATGATTAACTGTAATAAATCCGCCCTGACAGCCTGGAAGATGAATAATAATATACATACAAAACATGTTTATTGAATTTTGAAAAATATTTACTTTTGAAACGGTGGGGGATGGCCACTCCCCCACACTAGGGTGGTAGAAAATAGAAAGAAGTCAGAAATACGGGTGAAAACCCGTATATGTTGCTAATTTTTGTTCACCGAGTCACTAGCTTGACTCGATCCCCGAATTCAATTGTCCTTGGGGAAAGTTTGGAGATCCGGGACAACCATGGATGGTATGTCCTCTCCAAAGTAGTGCTTAAGACGATGTCCATTCACTTTGAAGTTAGGGCCGTCATTTTGTGATAACTCGACGGTGCCATAAGGATAAACCTTAACGATAGTGAACGGACCAGTCCATCGGGTTTTTAGCTTTCCCGAGAAGATCTTGAGTCTAGAGTTGAAAAGAAGGACTCGATCACCAACATTGAAAATGCGGTTTTTGATCTTGGAGTCATGAATCTTCTTTGTCTTTTCTTTATAGATCAAAGAGTTCTCGTAAGCTTGATCACGGAGTTCATTTAATTCATTGAGTTGAACTTTCCTGTGATCACCCGCAGTTTTGAGGTCAAAATTTGCATGCTTGAGAGCCCAATAGGCTTTATGCTCAAGCTCGATCGGAAGATGGCACGCTTTCCCGTATACAAGCTTATATGGCGTACACCCAATGGGTGTTTTATACGCCGTACGGAAAGCCCAAAGTGCATCATCTAATTTATCCGACCAAGATGCACGATTTTCCCCAACGGTTCTCTCCAAAATTCTCTTTATGCCTCGATTGGAAACTTCTACTTGTCCACTTGTTTGAGGGTGGTACGCAGTAGAAAGACGGTGGGTTACACCATACTTTTGCATGACTTTATCGAATTTGTCATTGCAAAAATGCGTACCACGATCACTAATTATAGCACGTGGAGTTCCAAATCGAGCAAAGAGAGCTTTCAAAAACTTCACAACTACTCGGGCATCATTTGTGGGTAAAGCTTTTGCTTCGACCCATTTTGACAAATAGTCAACTGCCACGAGTATATACTTGTTTCCACGAGATGACGGGAATGGCCCCATAAAGTCAATGCCCCAAACGTCAAAGATTTCACAAACTTGAATTGCATTTTGTGGCATTTCATTCTTTTGTGAAATATTCCCGTGACGTTGACAAGCGTCACAGGATTTGACCAATTCATGGGCATCCTTGTAGATTGTGGGCCAAAAGAAACCGGAGTCAAACACCTTTTTGGCGGTGTAATTTGGATTGTGGTGGCCCCCAGTGGGACCAGCATGGCAAGCCTTAAGAATTTCAGTGGCTTCTTGACCATACACACACCGCCGGATGACTTGATCCGCACAGATTTTGAACAAGTAGGGGTCGTCCCAGAAGTAATGTTTTACATCTTTAAAGAATTTGTTTTTCTGTTGGGACGACATCCCTTTCACAATGAAATTACCCGCAAGGTAGTTTGCAAAGTCGGCAAACCATGGGGTAGTAGAGTCTCCACGAAATGAAACCGCATTGAGGGTTTCGAGAGGAAATGTTTCATTTATTTCCTTTTTCTCGAAAGCATCTTGGTGGGGGTTTTCAAGACGGGAGAGATGATCAGCAGCTAGGTTCTCAGCTCCTTTTTTATCACGAATAATGATATCAAATTCCTGTAGGAGGAGAACCCAACGAAGAAGTCTCGGCTTTGCATCTTGTTTTGCAAAAAGGTACTTCAAAGCCGAGTGATCCGTATACACTATGCTTTTTGTCAGAATCAAGTATGGCCGGAATTTTTCAAAAGCATACACCACAGCTAACAATTCTTTTTCAGTGGTGGTGTAATGGCTTTGAGCCTCGGTCATAGTCTTGCTGGCATAGTGTATAGGCTGAAAATGTTTTGTTTTGCGTTGCCCCAAGACTGCCCCAATAGCATAATCACTCGCATCACACATGAGCTCAAAGGGCAAGTCCCAATCGGGGGCAACAAGAATCGGTGCCTCAGTAAGCCTTTTCTTTAATGTTTCAAAGGCTTCGATGCACTCAGGGGAGAAGATAAAAGGAGCATCCTTTTCGAGGAGATGGGTCATAGGCCGGGCGATTTTAGAGAAATCTTGAATAAACCTACGGTAAAAGCCGGCGTGACCCAAAAAGCTCCTAACACCTTTCACAGTTGTGGGATGAGGTAATTTTGCAATGACGTCCACTTTGGCACGATCAACCTCAATCCCGTTTTTTGAAATTTTATGGCCGAGGACGATGCCCTCTTTGACCATAAAGTGACTCTTCTCCCAATTTAGACATAACTTTGTGTCTTCACAACGTTTTAGCATATTGTCTAAATGGGAGAGGCATGACTGAAACGAATCCCCAATGACCGAAAAATCGTCCATAAAGACCTCCATACTTTTCCCGATCATGTCGGAAAAAATGGCCATCATACATCTTTGAAACGTGCCCGGAGCATTACATAAGCCAAATGGCATACGTTTATATGCGAAAGTTCCATAGGGGCACGTGAAAGTGGTCTTTTCTTGGTCTTGCGGGTCAATGGGAATCTGAAAGTAACCCGAGAAACCATCGAGGAAGCAATAATACTCATTCCCCGCTAATCTCTCGAGCATCTGATCCATAAAGGGCAGAGGAAAATGATCCTTACGAGTGGCGTCATTCAATTTGCGATAATCAATGCAGACGCGCCAACCCGTAACCAAACGAGTTGGAATTAACTCATTCTCCTCATTTGTGACAACGGTAATGCCACCCTTTTTTGGAACACAATGAATTGGGCTGACCCAAGGACTGTCCGAGATAGGGTAAATCAATCCGGCATCAAGAAGTTTTAAAACCTCTTGTTTGATAACCTCGTGAATTTTTGGATTCACCCTTCTTTGTTGTTGGACTGCAGGTTTGAAGTCGTCCTCCATTAAAATTTTATGAGTACAGAATTCAGGGTCAATGCCCTTGATGTCGGAGAGACGCCAAGCAATTGCTTGTTTATGAGACTTCAAAACCTTTATGAGAGCAGCCTTTTCCTCATCACTTAAGTCTTTGGCAATTATGACGGGTAATTTATCATCACCCTCCAGAAATGCATATTCAAGATGAGGCGGCAAGTCCTTAAGTTCAACCTCGGGAAAGTCATCAGTTTTCTCAACATTTTTGACCTCCTCTTTATGAAGTTGTTGTGGTAGAACAGGAAGAGGAGAGGGATCTTCGTTTAACAATTTTTCAAGCATGAGAATATCCCTCTCGAGGTCGATCTCTTGGTTATCGACTCCATCGGGAATCGAATCACTTTTGAGAAACGCCTCCATTTCTTCTAAGATGAAGTCACTTCCCTCAAACGGAGTGAGGGAAGGATAAGAATTGGCAATAATGGGGTGAGAAGACTGAGTGAGATTTTCACTCGAAGAATCATCAATGAAACCTAAAATCTCTTGAGCATACTCCTCAGCAGCAACATCGATGACATCAATTTGATTCACCGACTCACAATCATAATTGGAGGAGTATCTCGACGTTTGATTTAGGTTGAAGGTTATGGCTTCCGATCCAACACGTAATGTGATCTCATGCTCAAATACATCGATAAGAGCTCGCCCAGTTCTAAGGAATCCCCGCCCAAGAATGAGAGGGACCCTTGAATCGGCATCAAAGTCAACAATCACAAAATCTGCCGGAAAATGGAACTTCCCCACTTTAACGAATACGTCCTCGGCAATGCCAATGGGACGAGAAATCGATCGATCGGCAAGCTCTAAAGTCATGCATGTGGGGGTAAGTTCGGGAAGAGAGAGTTTCTTCCACACAGAATATGGCATTAGGTTAATGCTAGCACCTAGGTCGGCCAGGGCGAAGCAATCAACCATACCCGGGAAAGTACAAGGAATGAGAAATTTCCCGGGATCTCCAAGCTTTTCAGGAAGCTTTTTCAAAAGAACCGCAGAGCAGTTCTCATTGAGAGGAGTTCTTGCCATCTCAAATAATTTTTCTTTGTTACTCAACAGATTTTTGATTGTCGATGCAAACTTGGGCATCAAGAGAATAGCATCCGCGAAGCTGATATCAAAATGCAAATCTTGGAAGATTTGGAAAAATTTATCCATTTGGTGATTAGCTTTTTCGCGGAGCTTTTGTTCACTGAGACGTGATGGATAGGGAATAGAAGTTTTGGATTTAGGGCTGTCCACTGGAGTTTCTGGTGGTTCAAAGACAACTCCAGGCTTACATCTGGTTTCAGGAATAACCTGAGGTTGGACGTGTGCTGTACTTCGTGGGCTAGGAATTTGCACTTTGTCCTTTGTCACCTCAGGTTCACGATTCACTACCTTTGGAGGAGAAGAAGAGGTAGTAGGAATCGCAGGTTCATCATATGAAGCACCACTTCGTGTTGTGATCGCCTTAGCATCGCCCCTCGGGTTAGCGATCGTGTTGCTCGGTAAAGTAGTACCTGAGCCCGAGGGTCGATCATTTAAAGACTTCTTGATATCAGAAATCTGGCTGACCAGCAACTTGTTCAACTCTTCTTGGGACTTCATGAATTGTTTCAACAACTCGTCAGATGAAGGCCCGGTTGGAACAATGGCTTGATTCGGATTAGGAATATTTGGAGCTCGATTGTTCGGATTGGGACCTTGATTTTGAAAATTACCCTGATTAGGGTTGTTGTTTCCATGAAAATATCCCTGATTGAAGTTACCCTGACCTTGGTTCCGATTAAAGTTTCCTTGATTTTGTTGTTGGAAACCTTGATTTTGGAATCCTTGGTTTTGATTGTGAAAACCGTGGCCCTGATTGAAGTTACTTTGGTTTTGATAACCTTGGTTTTGATAACCTTGGTTCGCTCTATTTTGATTTTGGCCACGGTTTTGGACATTTTGGTTTTGATTAAAACCAGGAGGTCCAGGATAATGATGTTGAGGACGATAGCTAGGGTCCATAGGAGGGCGATATTGATTGCCTCCTTGATTTTGGGACCCTGCTAAAGCATGAGCTTCGTATGGAGTACCATCAGTAGCTGTGCAATTGTAGTAGGCATGCGGCCCACCACAAGTTACACAGACTTCCACTTTTTTAACCTCAGCAGGTGGAGGATGTTGTGGAAATGAGACTTTCTTTGTTTGGGCGAGAACCAAAGCTTGGATCGCTTCAGTGAGCTTGTCAATCTTAGCATCCGTACTAGATTGACCCACAGAAGATGAAGTGGAAGGACCCGCATTAATTTGGGAAACAATCGGTTTGCTTCTTGTAGAGCGGACCTTAGACTTGTTTTCTATGATTTGCAAAGCTTCTTTTGTTGTTCTACTCAAAAAGTTACCTCCTGCGGAGGCATTGAGAGAATCCTGATCAGCTTGGCTCACGCCATTGTAAAACGTATCGAGTTGCATCAACTCAGAGAAACCATGATGTGGACACTTGCGAAGTAATTCTTTGAAACGATCCCACGCTTCACCAAAAGATTCATCATATTTTTGGGTGAACTTGGTGATTTCGTTCTTAAGACTCGTGGTCTTGGAAGGTGGGAAGAATTCATTCACAAACTTTTTGACAAGATCTTCCCAAGTCTCAATAGATCGTGGAGGTTGTTTTTCAAGCCAAATCCGGGCTTGTCCCTCCAATGAGAATGGGAAGAGAAGGAGTTTGATTGCTTCACATGGGACATTTTTGTACTTGATGGTTGATGTGATTTTATTGAACCATCGAATATGAGCATGAGGATCGTCCCGCTCAAAACCATAGAATTGGCTTGAGGTTACAAGATTGAGTAACCCGGTTTTGAGCTCAAAACTATCAGCCACAATGGCTGGGACAATAATGGCATCTCCGTAACCCTCGATGGGTGCTTGGAGAAGTTCACACATGGGACGGTCTTCCGCCATGGTGACAGTGCGTGTGGCAACAGTACGGATCTCAGATCCGACTGTTGGTGTTGAACGACGACGAGGTCTTCTAGGTTTTCGTACAAGCTCACGTAATGGGCTAGTAGACCTAGAAGAACGAGTGCGCATGCACTAGGAACAAAAATCAATCAAAACAAAGTCGAGGCAAAACGACAGTGAACTTAAACCAATAATCACAGGTGAGTGGCTTCTTTAGAAAAGGTACACCACTTACCAGGATACAAAGGCAAGTTTTAATCTTTTTGATTTGGGAACTTATTTGTTCACACCCCCAGTTGGAAGGTGTTCTGTCTTGGTTTGCGACGGTTTATTTTTATGTAGAATTATTATACACAAGAAAGAGACGGATGTTTTTGTGTTTTGTGAATGGGTTTAAAAACTTTTGGACAATATTTTTGGTATCGTTTCGTTTACCAAAATCGTTTTTCTTTAAGAATCACCTTAAAAGAAAACCGAATCAGAAAACGTTACGATCTGTTTTGTTGTTTTTAATTTTTTTGGTGTTTTAACACTTTAGGAAAAGTGTTAATGACTTTTTTTTGTATTTTGATTACGAAAATATACACAAGTGGTGGTATTTATACAGTGAGTGAGGTGAGATAACACTAATCTCAAATAACGCTAAAGAAACGCGCACACTTCCCCGGCAGCGGCGCCAAAAGTTGATTGAGGCTAAACCACCTAACTTGTATTGACCAGATAATGATCAACAAAGTCAAATAGCCTAGGTCAATGCTCCGGGTAATAAAGGGTATCACCAGGTCGTTAAGTCCCGTTGAAGTGTGAATTGTAACTTTGGCGTATTTGTGATCGGGTAATTATCCACAGGAAAAGGTTTTGATCAGAATTATTTGGAATTATTTAACGAATATAGCTTAGGAAAGCTACGTGACTGATTACTGGAATTTAGATTACGGGAATTTGAGCTAAACACTAAAAACGTACGTTTTAATTAAAAAAAAACGTAACAGACGCACAAAACAAAAAGTAAAACTGAAGGATCAAAAGGGTTAAAAGTGTAAAATTGAAATTTTTACAATCCTAATAATAAAAGAAAATTTTAAGAAAAATTAAAATTATTTTTACACTATTTAATTATTTATAATTAATTAATTACTAATTATCTATTTAATATTAATTAAACTAATTAGAATTATTAAAAATACTTAAAAGACTTAGAAAATTAAGAAAAATTTTATAAATCTAATTAACCATCATGGGAATCCTAAAAAATTATAAAAAGCTAATTTTATGTATTTTTAAGTTAAATAACTAATTATTATTCTACTTATTAATTATTATCTAATTAAACTATTTAAATTATTTAAACTGTTAAATGAACAGTAAAAATTCTAGAAAAATTTATAAAATTATTTTAACTAAAATAGAAGCTATAAAAATTATAAAAACTAGGTTATACTATATAAAAACTAATTAAGCTATTTGATTGATTAATATTAATTAAAACTAAATTAAATTAAAATTAATTAGAAATACCACTAGATGACAAAATAAAAATCTGGAAAAATTTGTAAAATTATTTTAACCTAAAATATAATTTCTAAAAATATAAAAGTGACATATTACTTAGAAATTAATTAAAAAGAAAAATAAATAGATAAATCCTATTAAATAGAAGCTATCACTATTGGTAAAATTGGTTTTTTGGATTTTTTTCTTTTTCTAAACTAATAATAAGATAAAAACAAGTAACTTTAATAAAAACACTTTTGTTTAAACCCTCTGAATAAGCAATTCAAGTGCTTATTTAATCCACAGTTGACTTTTGTTGACTGTGGGTTGTTTTTAAGCTCAAATGATGAATGTGGGGTCCACACTGAATAAACTTGGTTTCACTGAGTCTTAGGAACAAAATTAAGCAACTAATAAGTAACAGATGGGTTTGAATAAGCCAAAAAGCTTGAAATAAGCACTTAAAATAATGGGACTGATGCAGTTTGGGGACAAACTTAAGGGTCCAAGCAAGGTGGGGTCCACAGGTCTAGGGTTCAAATGAAAGGGTCAAAACTACTCCCTGGTAGGAGGGGGGTTGGGAGAACCAAAATTGAGACCTACGGGATCATTGTGGTGGTCACAATGAACCACCAAAGTGATGGTGGTTGAGGTGGTGGTCTGTGCACAGGGCACTGGGTTGCCCTGCAGCCTACTTCAAAGGGTTGTGGGACCCACTAAATAAATTCCTAAAAATCTGAAATAAATCTCAAAATTAAACAAAGTGGTAAAGATTATCCACACAAAATTTCAGATCCTAAATCTTAAAAACCAACAGGTTATGAGTCTTCAAAGATTGCTCAAAATCACAATGGACTGCTTTTGACTTTTCTAAAACATGCAATGGTTTGACTTTTTTGAACTTTTGCTTAATCTAGTTTACTCAAATCATGTTTATAACTTAGATGATGACTGAATTAAGTTGAAACAATCACTAATCTATTGAAATGAAATGATTTTGGACTCTAAAAACCACCACAGTTAACTGTGGTGGTGGATCTTTGCTACTTTGACTTTAAGGCTACTAAGACCAGGTTTTAAGGTTAGATTAAAGCTAAAGCAGTCCTAGGTAGTGTAGGGAAACAACAAATACCAATCCAAGACCAAGGAATCAGTGGCTAATCCACTGATCCAAACACCCCTAAATAGATATGAAAAATAATCTTATGAAGCAAATTGAGTGATTAAGCAACACAACAGGTTTTTGAGGATTAAATAAGTTCAATGAACTCTTAATAAGCATACAAAAACAAACAAACACCACAAATACCTAGAATCTATATATAAAATGTCATGACAGTTGAACTAAGAAATTTTGCTCAAATGATTTTTGGAAGACTTTCTAACACTTAAACCTATGTAAGTTAAGCACAGATATATGAGAATGGTATAAGCTGAGACAATAAATCAGATAACAAGCTAATCAATAATGGAAACAAGGATTTGGTAGAAATATCTTACAAAGGCATCCAAGCTAGAACCAAAGATCCAATGATTAGAACCAATCCTAAGGCTTCCATAAGCCACTAACCCAACTCCAAAGCTTATTTCCTTTCCCCATTGTCTTCTGAATCAGCTTTTCAAACACACTAATACTATTTGACTTTCATTGACCATTTGGCTCTTTTTTTGAATAATACTTATTAGAACTGATTTCTGAGTAACTAAAAGTTAAAGAAGTCTTCAAATGAAATCACACAAGCCTTAAATAAGACTTCACAATTATATTATGAAAGCTTTTAAACCATAGTAGAAATTTTTCAATGATAATCATACACAAGGTGTTTAAACTAAACTGCTTTCATTCATCACTTGAAAAGATTCAAATTACAATTTTTTAGCTTACTAACACAGTTACTAACTTGAAATTACAACAATTTGCATAATTAAAGTACATTCGACATAAAAAAATAAAATTAAGAACTCCTTTTTTTTTCTGCTGCTTCTCTCCTCTTTATAATGCATCCATCTTTTTCCTTGTGCTTTTCTGAGTAAATCCCACCCATTGGATTGGGTGGGAGTGATCTCATCCGTTCAAGTAGATTTTGGCGCCAAAATCTTTTTCTACTTTATCTGGTAACTTGGAGCTAAGAAGAAGCATTAAATGCCTTTTGGAGTTTGGTGGAATGTCAATGGGACAGGGTATGGCTGATGAGGTGGAGGAGGGGGGATGTGGAGTGTTTGGTGAGGATTGCAGACAAGTGGGAGCTGGGTGAGGAAGAAAAGGGTTGGTCAACGCAGGTCAAAATGGGGGGTGTTATTTAAAACGGTTAGGGAAGTGGGTGGGCTAAGTGTGTTTGGGCTTGATGGGCTGAAGTGGGAAATGGACCAGCTGGGTTTGGATTAGTTTATTTAGGTCCGGATTTGGTTTTTTGTTAAGTTAATTTCACAAGGACCATTCATGTAACTTAGCCAAAGTTGGGGGGGGGGGGGGCTGTGGTGTTTTACCCATGTAACCATAAGGATCAATCATGCCAATTGTTAATTGTACAAAGACCACAACTAACATTTTTTATTTAAAAATACCCGAGGACCATTTTTGTAAAATTTTTAAAGTTGAGGGACTATTCCTGTAATTTTCCCAAGCTTATGATCCAAGGGCCATTTGTGATAACTTATGATTTTCCAACACCCAAAGATGATTTTTATTCAAAATAATTCCACCCTGGATCAAATCTTTCAATTTCCAAAACTCCAGGGACCATTCTTGTCAATTTTGGATTTTAAGGGGTAAAAGTGTAATTTTCTCAAACTTTATCACCCAAGGACTTATTTTGATAATTTTTTATTTTTATTTGCCTTGGGTTGACTTTTCTTTCTTTTTAAACTTTCAGGGACTAGTTTTGCCAAATTTTGAAACTTGGGGGACTGAAACTGCCAATTGTGCAAACTTTGTTCGTTTTTCATTGGTTTTCAAACATTTTGCATCTAAAACATATAAAACACACTTTTGTGATAATTTGTGTATTTTGATGCGTTTTTGGGTGTTTTTGGATGTTTTGGCAGTCCAGATACGGTAAAAATGATGAGTGTTTGAGCACTCATCAGACGATTAGATGAAGTTTCACTTTATTAGACATAGTATTTATTGTTTTGTAACCTTGTAGTTTCAGATTTTCATTTGTAACCCTGAATTTCGTTGTATGTATGAATCATATGCTTGTGTTTGTTCTGATATGTCACTGTAATGTAATACTTCTACCCTTATCGGGTTGGGGTGTTACATAACTCGCCACCAGTAAAGACTGCCTTTATCCAACAAAACCGTGCATTTCATATCCCTACACCTAACATTACAACCCTTTAAAAGACCTCTTTGATAGTTTATCCTAGGTGCTTACGCCATGTGGTGGAGGTTTGATCCTTTCCCAAGCCTATGGTAATCTATTTTGTTATGACAGGTAGTGAGAGATATCTTCCGTTTCCATATTGTAATTTATACTTTATTACACCCGAGAGATGTGAGTATCTAAACACTATTTGTGAGGTGCTAGTGTATGACCTCCGTGCTTGTCTATTGGTCTTTAGTGGAACGATTATTTGTTGTAATTACTTTTATATTAGTGTTAAATGACCCCTAACTTGTATTTTGAGTAGAATAAAAGTGCATTTGCTTGAGGACAAGCAAATCTCAAGTGTAAGGGTATATGATGAGGCGAAAAATGAACCACTTTTAGGGGGTCATTTAAGCCCGGAATTGAATTTATTTGATCAAATATTGCCCTAAATCGTTCCTTTTGTGATTTTAGGTACTTTGGGAGTGAAATCTGGAAAAGAAGGCGTTTTGGACGTTTTTGGAGCATAAAAGTGAAGAAAACGGCAAAGTCTCAATTTTCCAAGCTGAGAACAGTAGGTGACGGCGTCAAGAATAAAATCTTGACGGCGTCAAGAGTAATTTCCATGACGACCCAGTACATAATTGACGGCTTCACAAGATAGGGCGTCAAGAGTAAAATGCATGACGGCCTGGAAACACATAACACTTGACGACGTCAGAAGTAGATCAAGGCAGTCCGAGAAGTATTTTGGCGGCGAGATGACGGCGTCACCAATTTGGTCTTGACGCCGTCAGCCCCTATTTCCTATATATAGTTTTCTAATTTTTACACATAAGAGAGGAAGTTTTGGAGAAACCCTAAGGCCGAACCTAATACGATTTTCACAGGTTTTTCAAGGGTTTTCAGCCCTTGAAACCTTACAAGTGTAATTGAGATAAGTATTTTTTCAATTCAATCAATATGTCTATGTGTTGGTTGTCTATATCTTGTTCTTGTCTTGATTCCACCATGCTAGGCTAGATCTATCTTGTGTTTGCTTAGATCTAATGAAACCTAGATGTTAATTATGTGTTGATTACTTGTTTATGGTTGTATTGGATGAATGATTTCGATGTTAGGCTTAAGAAAACTGGCAGATCTCCAAATGGTAACATGCTTGAACGTCTTAGGAAACATGAACTGACGTGCACTAGGTTTTATTGGTTGTATTTAATGCATGAGTAAATTCTAATGATCCCATGTTAGGAGCTTCTTAGCCGGCTCGACATAGGAGTGAAGTAGGCACTCATAGGATTGGGGAAGTAAGTGCGCCACCCCATGAATGGTATTAAGGAATACAATCCGTCATCCATGCAACTATAACAAGTAATTAACGTGTAAAAGATGTCTAGGGAGTAGTGAAATCTAAGTAAACACATTTTCTCCACATATTGCTCACAACCTTAGTATAATTTAGTTTTATTTTCATTTCTAGTATTTTACTTTTAATTGCATTCTTAGTATTTGGTTAGTTGACTAGCAACTAATTCCGCCCAAATCCTTCAAACCCGAGATTTTAATTTGCTTTCTAAAAAATATAAAAATACAAAAAGAATCATCCTTCATCTTTAGCACTAGTAATTAGGTTTTCTAATCCTAGCGACACTATTCCTAGCTGAACGATCAATCCCCCGGTACTTGTCACTATACTATACTACAACGATCAGGTACACTGCCTGGTGGGGGTTGTAAGCTTCTCAAGATCCCTTGAGAGGTAAAGCCTGGTGCGATTCCCATGTATCAAATATATGGAGGGCTATTTCTTTTCACCCTTTCTCATTTCATTTCTTTTTAGTTCTTCAACCCCTTCAGTGCTTACCGAGACTTCACCACTAGAACCTTGTTGGGTTTGTTCCAGTCCTAGCTCTATCTCAGTCCACACTCTTCCCTTTCTCACTTTTCTCCTTTTTAATCTTCCCTTTCTCACTTTTCTCCTTTTTTAATCATTCCTAAGGATTGTCCCTGGGAAGATCCTTTCGGTTCTGGTGGATCATGGGAACTCATACCTAACCTTATCCATCCTTATAACTCCATGCATAAAGATAAATGGTCGGTCTTTGGTATTACTTCCACAAACGCCTTTTGCTCCCCCTCAATATGTTCATCGATATTCGAAAGAGTTTAGCACATAAGTGGGAGCCTATTATTGAGTCCAAAAGATCACATTTGATTATCAGATTTCATATTTAGATCACATTCTCTCCCCCGATCAAAAATTTCAAATCTTTTGAGATTTTGGATCCCAATTGATTTAAATAAGTTAGAAAACGTTTGGGAGAGAAATGCGGTTAATTTTTAATATTTTCTGATAAAAGGAACCTTTTTCGTGCTCCCCCTCAATCTGTGAGGGAGGTTGTTATGTGTCAGGTTTGATGAGTTTACCAAAGATTTGAAGTTTTAATGAAAACTCTTTGAAAATGTTCTCATTCTGACACATAACCATCACAAATCATTTTGTTGCAAGGTTTTTGTACAAAGTGTGGAGAGTTTTGATGATACATCAAATTTTGAGAAATCACTCTCCCCCTCAATCAATGACGGATGTTAAAACTGAAATATTTTCATAAAATATTATAGTCATTGATTGAGTGAAAAATTTTATCAAAATTTTGAGTTCAATTTGATTTTTAATCAAAATCTCATGGTACCACCAAGTTCTGCACAAATATTTTCCGGAAAAATCATAGAAGGGAAAATATTTGGCGATAAAAAGAAGATTTCTCTTCTTTATCAAGAAATAATGCACTGAAGCGTACACTAGATCGAGGAAACATGGATATAAAGTAATCCATGCCCAGGTGAACTTCACCCGGTAAAAGGAACAACCGTCTTTTTGGCGACGTGTTTTCCCCATTTTGAAAAACGGGTTGCTATCTGAAGTAATAACAAGCCATATTTTTGAAGAATATTTTTAGATACGACATGTTTTAGAAAATGCTTTATTTGAAACCGAAAAACTATTGCTCAAGCATATGTATGATTCCGTGTCATTATTGAATGACATTTCTAGAAACGTACATAATATTGATTACACAAGAAACATGTCGTGAGAAGAATATATTTGTATTTTTTTGTGATTTTTCAGATTTTTTTATGGTTTTTATAGGTTTTATATTTTTCTATTTTCTTTTTGATAAATCTTATGTACAAAGGATATGTGAAGCCAATCCTTCAATCATCATTCTCTTCCTGGAGAGACTTAAGAGTTTCTGGAGTGAGGCTCTTCATCCCAAGTCTTGGGAGAATGAACTGAAATCTTTCCCGAGAAAGAGCCTTTGTGAATATATCAGCTAGCTGAAACTCCGTTCTCACAAAATAGAGTTCCACTATCCCTTTCTCCACTTGTTCTCTGATGAAGTGATGACGAATGTCTATATGCTTGGCTCTGGAGTGCTGGACATTGTTGCAACACAGGGCAATGGCACTTTTGTTATCACAATACATTGGGATTTTGTTGAAGTCATACCCATAATCTGATAGTTGTGATCTCATCCACAAAAATTTGAGCACAGCACGAGGACATGGCTATATATTCAGCTTCTGTGGATGATATTGAAGTACACATCTGTTTTTTGGATGACAAGCTGACAAGTTTCTCACCCAAGAATTGAGCACCTCCGGAAGTACTTCTGCGAGTATCTTGACACCTCGCATGATCAGCATCTGAGTAGGCCGTGAGAGCCATTGCATTGTCTTTAGGGTACCAAAGACCCATGTGGATTGTCCTTTGGAGATATCTGAAGATTCTCTTGACTGCTTCCAAGTGCTTTTTGGTGGGCTTGGATTGATATCTGGCGCACATGCGTACGACGAAAAGAAGGTCTGGCCTACTTGCTGTGAGGTACATGAGAGATCCAATCATGCTTATGTATTTGGTCTGGTCAATGGTTACTCCAGTTGAGTCATCATCGAGTTTGGATCTTTCAATCATGGGTGTATCAACTGTGTCACTTGAATCAAAGCCAAACTTCTTGAGGATGTCACCAGCATACTTGGCTTGATTGATAAAGATGCCGCTCGGGTTTTGTGAGATTTGTAACCCCAAGAAGAAAGACATTTGTCCCATCATAGACATGTGAAACTTGGAACTCATTTCCATTGCAAAGCGATCACATTCCTTGGAATCAGATGATGCAAAGATGATATCATCAACATATATTTGAACGTGAAGAAGGTTGTTTCCAGTCTTCCTAGTGAACAAGGTAGGATCAACTACACCCTTTGTAAATTGATTTGAAAGGAGAAACTTGGAAAGTGTGTCGTACCGACTCCTCCTAAACCAACCAGTCAACCGGGTGCAGTTGATAGGCCCACCTAGGAGAAAGTGCAAGGTATATGAACCGTGGAAATATAGGGAAATCCCCGGGTCGTTAAGTCCCAACGAGATTGAAATTGTATTTTGAACGAATAGGGGAATGAGTGGTACTGAGGACAGTAACCAAAGATTAAGTGGGTTTGGATTACACTACTGATATTATTTGGATAACAATATAAAACAGGCACAATAAACAGCTATTTATACACGTATAACTGAAATGTAAACAAATACGTATGCGTACTGAGGAAAAGGTGAGTTTTAAGGAAAAATAAACTACAAGGGTTAAAAATGAAAATTCTATAAACTTAAACTTAAAAGAAAATTAAAGTAAAAAGAAAATTATTTTTTAGATTATTTTATTATTTATTATTAATTATTTAATTAAAAACTATTTAACTATATAATTAAAACTAATTTAAATCAACCTAAAAATGATAAATACTACAAATTAAACTAAGAACTTGCAAAAATAATTTCTAAAACTTAAAATGAACTTGAAGAAAGTATAAAAAATAAAAATAAATATTTTTGTCTTTTTATGAGTTTTATATTAATTAAAAACTATTTAACTTAATTAAACTAATTAAATTATTTTAAGTTACTAATAATACTAAATTAACTTAGAAAATTATGGAAAAATTTATAAAATTATTTAACCATCACAGGAATCCTAAAAAATTATAAAAACTTCTAAAAATTATATTTAGGCTAATTTACTAATTAATTACCTTTAAATTTACTTAAATCAAATTTAATTAAATTAAATAAGAAAATTGGAAAATGGACAGTGGAAATTATAAAAATATTTTCTAAAAGTCTTAACTAATTTATAAAATCTAGGAAAAATATAAAATTATACTGTTGTTAATTAAAATTAAAGAAAACTATTTAATTACTAATATTTCTTATTTAATTAATTTAAATACTTTTAATTCTAATAAATAGTAAACTCACAAAGAAAAATCTAAGAAAATTATTATAAATACTTAAAGGTATTATGAAATTAAGAAAATTATAAAAATGGAAAAGTGCTTATAAATAAGCTAAAAAGAAAATTAAATAGATAATTTCTATCAAATTGAAGCTATCACTATAATTAAGTTTGGTTTTTTCTGGTTTTTCTTTTATAGAACTATTAAGATACTTAAATTATGAAACTTTTACAAAGACAACTAATTTAGAAACCAAGAATAAGCACTGTGAGTGCTTATTAGCTTATACAGTTGACTAAGTTTGACCACACAAAGAAATAAGCTCAAATGGAGTTATGTGGGGTCCACACTGGTTAAGTAAGGTACACACAAGTTACTTAGACATGTATAAGCTAGACTTGATGAGATAAGCTCATGGGATAAGCTAAAAAGCTACAATAAGCAACTGCTTAATAGGGTTCTGGGTCAGAAATGGGACAACCTTGAAGTGCAATTCCAAGTGGGGTCCACTGGTGCACAGGTCTAACAAAGGGTCAAAGTATGAACCCTGGTAGGAGGGGGGTTGGGAAAATCCAATTAGGGAGTGTGGGACCCACTGGGGTAGCCACAAACAACCACAAAAGTGGTGGTGGTGAGATGGTATGCTGTCACACCCCCAAAATACCTGAATGGCAGCGGAATGGAATACCTGGGAGTGACTGTCATAGCACCATAGTTTACCGTTATATTGAACGACCTAAAGTGTCGTTTAGAAAATACAGCGTTTGATCATCAAATCATTCAGAGTTTACAAAGCTTAGGTCCCAAAAGAGTTTGCCAAAATAGTTAAAATAAGTTCAACAAGATCAAACGTTTCATAAGTGCAGAAAATATAGTGAGACGCGTCGACTCCGCGACTCCATGAAGGTCCAAATGTATGCAACATGAGCTACCTTAATAACCTGAGAAATACATTGCGAAAACGGTCAACATAAAGTTGGTGAATAATCATAGGTTTATAAGTTAAATCGTATGTACAATAAGCCACAAGTATAAAGTAAAGTACTAAAATGTCAAAAGTGCTACATTGTCTCTTAAGCTCATGGCACCGAAGCTCGACGAACTAAAATTGGCCCCAAAGGAGTGTTTATCAGGCACTCGTGCTATAATTAGACATGAAATGCATTCGTTTTCCTTATGGAGCAACCCAAACACGAATGGAGGAGTCACCCTCGATAGATCTATCCACTCACTCTCGCTTGGCAATATAATTAACGGTCCATGATAATAAAGGGGACTTGAAGTGATAGTACTACCAACTTAAGCAATGTATGGAATTTAATACTTGGGCATGTACAAAAATAATATAATTGTGCAATGTATTCTCCCCCGTGGGATTTAAAATCAAATAAGTACTAAAAACGGGGCTATGAGAACTCACCTCGAAAGGATGGTACAACGATGGTACAATGATGTAAAAGTAGTCGGGACAATGAGGCGCGAACACTAGCCGCAACCTAAATGAATAATCGCGATCTAATTTAGATCAAGCCGTAATGAAATGAATGCACATGCACATGATACCCATACCACTCGTAATTTGGAAATACTAGTTATCATCATAGTAAAATAGTTTCCATACTTAGGAAAATAGTCCATATATAGAAGTATATAACTTGTCGTATTATCTCGTATGAAAATGTTAGCGTTAAATTCCTTGTATCGAAAACCTCAAGATAACGTCGTTTAAGTCGTATAAATATTCTCTTGGGCCATACGTATTCATTTGCTAAGAATATAGTCCTTAGTATCATTTCTAGAAAAAATATACCATTTAGTGCGTAAGTTATTATTTTTATTTGTGACCAAAAATATATATATAGTTTTGACGATGTTAAAATGGGTATAACTCGGTCGTTTTAAGCTCGTTTTCCTCGTTCTTTATGTCCACGGATTCGTCTTTGTATATACTAGTATATTTTTGACAACTCGGCTCTTTTAGGTTACGTTTAATGCCTCTTTTTACCCATTGAAATCTGCCTAACAGCAAGCAGTTTTTGTAAAAGTAGTTTTCGTCGTTAAATTTGCAAAAATCATATCTCCTTCGTTATAAGCTTGTTTTAGTCCATTCTTTCGCCTAAAGTTTCGTTTTTGAATGTATTTTCTAAATCTTTGGTCAAAACTTGGCCACCATCTACTGATTTTTCCACGAAATTAAAATAGGGACAGTAGGTAATCTTATTGTTTCAAAAACCATTTTCAAGTCTCCAAACTAGTTCCATCCTCCATCAAACCACTTTCAAACACCACAAAGCTAATCTAATCCTACCATACACCTTCTTAGGGTGTCATGGATCCTTAAACATCATCAATCCACTAGGTCTAACAAGGGTTTCATATGTTTCCATTTCTAGGACTTCAAAGTTTATATATACAAAAATAGAGTGGTACAAGTTGATGCATGTATAAGATCTTGTAAGAAAATTATATAAACATAATAATAACTTGTAAAAATCATAAAAATGAGTTTGTATACTTACTTGGTGGTTTAGAGAGTTTAGATGATGAAAAGCTTACTAATCCTTGAGTTTTTATTTCAAAACTCTAACAAGGATGATTATACTAACTAGTTTATGAAATGATCTTGTAAAATTTTTCTTCCTTGCTCCTTGTCTACTCCAATTCGAACCAAAAACACCAAAGAGAAGAGAGAAAAACTTGCTAAGTGAAGTAAAAAGTGATTTTTATGTGCAAAGGAGTAAGAAAGTTTAATTTATACTTGGACAAAAGGTTTGGTGTGCATTTAATTAGTTTGGTGAGGTAATTAAAGTTTGATGACCAAGGGGGGGGGGGTTGGCCGGTTTTGGTGAGGGAAAAGGGGAAGTATGTTGGGTGATTAGTTAGTAAATATTAGTGTTAGTAGTTAAGTGTAGTTAGTTTAGGTTTAGGTTTAAAGTTTAATCGGGTACTGGATTTGTTAAAAATAAGTTTTGTTGAAGTTATTCGGGATGTAATAAAGTTATAAAAGTTGTAAAAATAAGTCGGGTACAAGTACAGAGAGTTA
Source organism: Artemisia argyi (assembly GCA_030686995.1). NCBI lineage: Eukaryota > Viridiplantae > Streptophyta > Magnoliopsida > Asterales > Asteraceae > Artemisia > Artemisia argyi. The sequence continues at coordinate 83,791,051 of CM060679.1, forward strand.
GGGTGATTATCGTTTAATTTTGATGAAAACCGGCGTTATTAAGTTAAACGTACGATACGTAATGGTTAAATTTCCAAAATACCGGGTAAATTAATATTATAGTTTTTTTATATTATAGAAGTGAGTATAAAAATATATTGGGATCATAGTCGGGAGTGTCGGACATGTTAGACACATTTATAGTTCGCGTATTAGCGTTTATTTAAAATAAACGTACGTAAATCGTTAATAATACCAAAAGTATTAATTTAGTTATCCTACGAGTGGAATAGCATGCAAGTGCCCTAATAATGATATGCAGACTATTTCTAGTCCGTGTGAAATGTCCCTGATAATAATGCATGAATTCGCTCCTGAACCAATACGGTTCGCGAATTTGAACATTCGTAAACTAAATTTACGATGACATGAATAATGCACGTGAATAGTGATTTTCTTCCGAAAATGAATAGTGTCAAGTGAATAGTAAAATTTCTGAACGCTTCTCAGAATGTCAAATTGACCTCGAAAACGATGAATAGTGATCGATGAATAGTAAATGATGAATAGTAACTTGTGAATAGTAAATTGTCGAGGTTTGGAAAATGACCGGAAATTACGAGGTGTGACAGTCTTCCCTTCTAACAGGAACTTCGTCCCGAAGTTCAGTTTTGGTTGGTCTCTGAAGTATATTTGGTCAAAAGACGTGGATACTTGAGTTGCATTCGGTCCTCTCGTTCCCAAGTAAATTCGGGTCCTTTTCAAGAATTCCAGCGAACTTTCACGTTAGGAATTTGACTTCGCTTCAACCGTTCGACCTCATGGTCCATGCTTTCTACTGGTTCTCTTACCAAGTTTACGTTTGTCTCAGGGTTGGATCCTTTTCCCAATGGGATTATGATTGACTAATCTGAAAGTCATTTCCTGGATTTGATTAGGTGAAACATAGTTGTGTAATCCGGCTGTTCCTTAACAAGGCTCAAGTCTGACGGCCACTAGGCCTACTCTGTCCGAACTATTAAGTGTTCCAGTGTATATCGGTTTTAACTTTCCAAATCTCTCCGAATAATATCATGCCTCTCCAAGACAAAGCTTTCAATTTAGTTCGTTCTTCCATGTGAATCTAGTAAATTTGCTTGTTCAAGGATACCCAATCCGTATGATGTGCGTCATGTACCAACCTAACTTCTACCAGTTTCTCGTTGTTTGTAACTGGTTCTTGACTTGTGAAATTTCCTTTGTTGTTCCATGGTTTAGTTCTAGACCAGTGAATTTAACTTTCCGATTTCGGTTGGTAAACGGGTAGTTGGTACTTCGACCATAAAGTGCCTCAAATGGTGTAGTCTCTATGCTCGCGCGATAACTATGGTTGTAAAAGAATCCGATTTATGGTAAATGATTAGTCCAACCATTTCTAGAGTCAATCACTCATACTCTGCGTATAACTTTCCTATGTTTGAATCGTTCTCTCGTTATGACCATCGATCTGAGGATAATAGGCGGTGTTTACATTTAAATGGGGTTCCGAAGGAAATCTTAAAATGATTGCTAGTAGTCCAAGGTGATTCGATCACCTTTATCAGGAATAATTGAAACGGTACAATAAATCTTGTGACTAATTCCTCCACGTTACGTCTTTCGAACTCAGCGTCATATAAAGGGGATAGGCTATGGGTAACAAACTTTGATTTCTTGTGTTTTGGTCTAATGACTTGCTAAGACATGTGTCATTCTTTGCCTACTATGCTTGGTTTCCATTAATGACGTTTGTAATCGTTCTATGGTGTTCCTCCTAGTTTCCTTCATCACATATTCCAATATTCCTTATTGTCAAGTCACAAAGCCCTAAATGCATAAGCGATGTAGCATGGTGATTGGTTTTCAAAATTTATCTCGCGATTTTTGAGTTTTTGGTCGAAATCTTTTTCTGAATAAACGAATTTAGAAAATGGAGCAAATGGTTTACTAAATAATATCTTTCTTGATGATTCAAAATTCAATAGTTAGGAAATGTGACGCGGTTTTCAAATAGGTTGCGAATAGGACTGTTTACCAAAGTTTGATGTTTATATATTTCCCATTGTACAATGGTTTAGCTAAATATTGATTAAAAGGATCGTATTTGTTCAAAATAGGCAATTCAAAAATTATTTTCTACGAGATATGTGATTTGTATAAACACAAATTTTTAAATCGACTTTACATAAAGTGAAAATACTAACAAGGATAAAATAGTAGGATAGGCAATGTTCGCATAATGCATAGATGTCTAACGTTCGGTTTCTGATATTGGACGGTACCTATTGGTGGTTATCTGACAAAACTACAAGCCTAGGTATTCAGCCAACTTAAGTCTTGAGATGGTTTATCGTTGAAATTGCCATCATGTTGGCAATATGAGGGTTTCAATTGATACAATGTCGATGAATTTCCGTATTGTCTTCACATGTAGCTGGGGAGATATTCTTGAGTCTGATGCCTTTCTCGATGTATAGGTGAGGTTATCCAGAAGTTCTAAAGAGCATAATGCTTTAGGGGAATCTATATCGATATCCATAATTCGAATCAATCATTCTTGTCGTAAACTCACTGCAGGGAAGTTTGCATATGGATGAGACCATGTTAACTCAAAACACTTTACAGTATCGGTTAGGAGGCTTGGTTTATTCCCATGGTGTTGCTTAGCGTACCTTCACAATGTGTTTGATCCTGTAGATCAGTCTAACTAGTACCCTTGAATAATAAAATTGGACAACTAGGTCAGAGATGGTGGGTCGGATGGTCCAGTGGCATCTTAGAACTGTTATTGAGCTATAAATTGCCTTGGTGTATACTTCTATTCTAGGTTAGTAGTTTTCGTAACCCTTTTATTGTTTTTCTTGTATCGAGGAATCCTCCTAGTACTTAATATGGGAAGTCTCTCCCAAAGAAGTCAATGGAAAGTCTAACTTAATGACTAAGTGTGTGACAGGTGGGGTAAGTATCCAGAGAAAATTTGTCAGAAAGAAATATTCATAAAAGAGTTTATTTGTTTAAAACGCTTTTGGATGAAGATTGTTATTAACAATACTTTGTAAAGTAACTATTTCCTTCATGGCATAATCTTTCCTGAAGTATACATAGGTGATCAGGCTATGTATAGTTGAGGACTAATGATGCGATGCTTGATTTAATCAAAATAATATTATTTTTCTCAAAAGCTTTAGATGGTGTTCAACGCGTTGTTATTAAAAATGGTATACTAATTATTTCCTTCCAAAGTAATATAAAAATTGTTTCGCGTAATAATAGTAAATATTTGGCGTCATATTGGATAATCAGTTTATAGTACGGTAACAAAACGACTTATTTTAGAAATTCGGTAAAAACAATTTCCCCATAAGGTAGTAAAATAGTTTGAAATAAAACTCGTTGAATGGTTTATCGGATACATGGGTAAATCCTATGGATTGGTAATAATCTATTAATCCGTCAAATACGAAATCGGTCAAATCCCTAATAAGACAATGGTATAATGTTGCTAAATGATTGAAAATTGCGCCATTGCAATAGAAAATGGAATGAACAAAGGCTACGGTTATCACAGAGGTAACAAAATATAGTCATTACATTAGATAGGAAAGTGCTTAATATAACTAGGTTACATCAACGTACTTATAGAAAGTACCAAAAGAAAGTACAACCCTAGAGGGCTCAACCTATGGTTCACATAACTAAAACATAAACTTCTTCTTCCAATTCTGGCTTCCCAACTCTGGGCATTCACTCCTGAAGTGTCCCACTACTCCACACTCGCGGCAGGTTACCGAGAGTTTCTGATGCTTTGCGAGGGTGGGAGCCTTGCAATCCTTGGTTTCATGTCCAAGCTTTTGGCAGTTCTTACATTGAGAGGGGCAAGATCCTTTGTGATGAAACTGACACTTGTTGCACTCGGGTAAATTACCAACATACCTTTTCTTTTGGCTTGACCCCACAGCACAGGTCTCCACCACTTGTTGTATCTTAAACGGTTGTTGAGAAGCATTAGCATCCAGATTACCGTCCCACTTTCTCTTGTTGTTATTATTGTCTCCCGATGTCTTGTCGCGAACTATGAGTTCCTTTGTTTCGATTGCCATCTGGATAGCTTCAGACATGGTATTGGGTTCACATGCGATGACCATCCTACGAATTTCAGGAGAAAGTCCTCCGACGTACCTTTCAAGTCTCTTGCTTTCCGGTTCATCCATTGCAGAGCCTAGTCGATCAAAATCATAAAAATAAGCAGTATACTTGACAACATCATCTCCTTCCATGGTAAGGTTTAGTGTTTCTTGTTCAATTGCTTGTAATTCGCTTTTCACACAGAACTTCAAACTCATCATCCTTTTTTAGTTTCTCCCAAGAGTGTGAGTAAGCAGCATCAACTCCTACTACCTGGACATACTTAGTCCACCATTTCTGGGCATGCTTCTGAAAAGTGCAAGTGGCAAACTTAACTTTGTCTTCCTTACGGCAGTCACCACTTTGAAAGATTGTTTCTAATTCTTCGCACCATTTGAGAAATTCTTTTGTGTCAATATTTCCGCTAAAGGAGGAGGGATTACAACCCATAAATTCCACGTGAGTAAGTTCCTTGGTGAGGGCGGTAGTTACGTTCCTGGCAATGAATTGTCCAACAGCGGCTTGCGTCATGCTTGGAGTGGTTTGCTTAAATCTATCTCCATCAATCATAAGAGTCCATGAGAATCTATAGGTAATAACATCATCATATTCATAACACATGAATATAATACATGAAGGTTTCGGTCTATATGGGCCAATATCATAGATGGCACAACCATTCCCCTATAGTAGAGTCAATACTTGGTGATTCCGTTTGTACATAAATCAAAATACTACAAGTTTCTTCGAACTATGCCACACCTCTCGTGGCTAGGGTAATAGTAAAAGCTAGTAAGGATATAAGTCTAGTCTAAAGACTTCCTGTAGTCCTTCTAGGTGAAATCAGGTTTTACGGCATCATAAGGTCGGGATAGTCCTGAAGTGGTGTCTGTAGCTGTACATCGATCAAGTTCTAGATAGCGTAGGTTCTAAACCATTCTTGGGGAACCTGCGGATGTTCCTGTTGAGTCCGTAATCTTGGTATTATCCACAAGATGTTATCTAATTCGTGGCAAGTGAAAATGGGAAAGGAAACTGACAATGGTGGTATTCTAAAGGATGAGAATAACATTGATGACGATGAAATCCCAGTGATGAGTTAAGAGATAATGGTGACAATAGTGAATGGGATACTACCCTCTTTCGCGCTATTTCGCGACATCTAAGAGGTAAAGCTGAAGTACGCACTATGGGACGACCAATAGTGTAATTAGTAACCAACGATGGTGGTAGTACCTAAGTAGTAAGCGTCCTACTAGTGAAGAAAATAAAACATGCTATCTCCCTTGTAATAAGCATCCAAATAAGTCCATTAAAATTAAGTCTGAATACTCTATCAAACGGCATTCTATGTATAGGCTGAATGAGAACCTCGCTCTTATGACAATTCAATAGTGCTAATGGTGGTGTACGTGTAACTGGTGGTATAATGGTAGTGGAAGATGACAAGGCATCTTCAATGTCGGAATCCGATGAAAGGATAACAGCGTGGGTATCTGAAGACATGTCACTTGTGAACCAGGTCAATATAATCATATATATATATATGAGTATGGGTATGAATAACTTGCACAGTGTGTGCGTAAAACAACATGTATAGTGAATATGCACCTATGATGAAAAGATGAGATGCTATGATGATGTGGTTATAGTCTAGGGTCCAAGATACATCCTAGTTCGCTATAACCTTAGCTCTGATGCCAATCTGTCACATCCCCAAAATACCTGAATGGCAGCGGAATGGAATACCTGGGAGTGACTGTCATAGCACCATAGTTTACCGTTATATTGAACGACCTAAAGTGTCGTTTAGAAAATACAGCGTTTGATCATCAAATCATTCAGAGTTTACAAAGCTTAGGTCCCAAAAGAGTTTGCCAAAATAGTTAAAATAAGTTCAACAAGATCAAACGTTTCATAAGTGCAGAAAATATAGTGAGACGCGTCGACTCCGCGACTCCATGAAGGTCCAAATGTATGCAACATGAGCTACCTTAATAACCTGAGAAATACATTGCGAAAACGGTCAACATAAAGTTGGTGAATAATCATAGGTTTATAAGTTAAATCGTATGTACAATAAGCCACAAGTATAAAGTAAAGTACTAAAATGTCAAAAGTGCTACATTGTCTCTTAAGCTCATGGCACCGAAGCTCGACGAACTAAAATTGGCCCCAAAGGAGTGTTTATCAGGCACTCGTGCTATAATTAGACATGAAATGCATTCGTTTTCCTTATGGAGCAACCCAAACACGAATGGAGGAGTCACCCTCGATAGATCTATCCACTCACTCTCGCTTGGCAATATAATTAACGGTCCATGATAATAAAGGGGACTTGAAGTGATAGTACTACCAACTTAAGCAATGTATGGAATTTAATACTTGGGCATGTACAAAAATAATATAATTGTGCAATGTATTCTCCCCCGTGGGATTTAAAATCAAATAAGTACTAAAAACGGGGCTATGAGAACTCACCTCGAAAGGATGGTACAACGATGGTACAATGATGTAAAAGTAGTCGGGACAATGAGGCGCGAACACTAGCCGCAACCTAAATGAATAATCGCGATCTAATTTAGATCAAGCCGTAATGAAATGAATGCACATGCACATGATACCCATACCACTCGTAATTTGGAAATACTAGTTATCATCATAGTAAAATAGTTTCCATACTTAGGAAAATAGTCCATATATAGAAGTATATAACTTGTCGTATTATCTCGTATGAAAATGTTAGCGTTAAATTCCTTGTATCGAAAACCTCAAGATAACGTCGTTTAAGTCGTATAAATATTCTCTTGGGCCATACGTATTCATTTGCTAAGAATATAGTCCTTAGTATCATTTCTAGAAAAAATATACCATTTAGTGCGTAAGTTATTATTTTTATTTGTGACCAAAAATATATATATAGTTTTGACGATGTTAAAATGGGTATAACTCGGTCGTTTTAAGCTCGTTTTCCTCGTTCTTTATGTCCACGGATTCGTCTTTGTATATACTAGTATATTTTTGACAACTCGGCTCTTTTAGGTTACGTTTAATGCCTCTTTTTACCCATTGAAATCTGCCTAACAGCAAGCAGTTTTTGTAAAAGTAGTTTTCGTCGTTAAATTTGCAAAAATCATATCTCCTTCGTTATAAGCTTGTTTTAGTCCATTCTTTCGCCTAAAGTTTCGTTTTTGAATGTATTTTCTAAATCTTTGGTCAAAACTTGGCCACCATCTACTGATTTTTCCACGAAATTAAAATAGGGACAGTAGGTAATCTTATTGTTTCAAAAACCATTTTCAAGTCTCCAAACTAGTTCCATCCTCCATCAAACCACTTTCAAACACCACAAAGCTAATCTAATCCTACCATACACCTTCTTAGGGTGTCATGGATCCTTAAACATCATCAATCCACTAGGTCTAACAAGGGTTTCATATGTTTCCATTTCTAGGACTTCAAAGTTTATATATACAAAAATAGAGTGGTACAAGTTGATGCATGTATAAGATCTTGTAAGAAAATTATATAAACATAATAATAACTTGTAAAAATCATAAAAATGAGTTTGTATACTTACTTGGTGGTTTAGAGAGTTTAGATGATAAAAAGCTTACTAATCCTTGAGTTTTTATTTCAAAACTCTAACAAGGATGATTATACTAACTAGTTTATGAAATGATCTTGTAAACTTTTTCTTCCTTGCTCCTTGTCTACTCCAATTCGAACCAAAAACACCAAAGAAAAGAGAGAAAAACTTGCTAAGTGAAGTAAAAAGTGATTTTTATGTGCAAAGGAGTAAGAAAGTTTAATTTATACTTGGACAAAAGGTTTGGTGTGCATTTAATTAGTTTGGTGAGGTAATTAAAGTTTGATGACCAAGGGGGGGGGGGTTGGCCGGTTTTGGTGAGGGAAAAGGGGAAGTATGTTGGGTGATTAGTTAGTAAATATTAGTGTTAGTAGTTAAGTGTAGTTAGTTTAGGTTTAGGTTTAAAGTTTAATCGGGTACTGGATTTGTTAAAAATAAGTTTTGTTGAAGTTATTCGGGACGTAATAAAGTTATAAAAGTTGTAAAAATAAGTCGGGTACAAGTACGGAGAGTTAGGGTGATTATCGTTTAATTTTGATGAAAACCGGCGTTATTAAGTTAAACGTACGATACGTAATGGTTAAATTTCCAAAATACCGGGTAAATTAATATTATAGTTTTTTTATATTATAGAAGTGAGTATAAAAATATATTGGGATCATAGTCGGGAGTGTCGGACATGTTAGACACATTTATAGTTCGCGTATTAGCGTTTATTTAAAATAAACGTACGTAAATCGTTAATAATACCAAAAGTATTAATTTAGTTATCCTACGAGTGGAATAGCATGCAAGTGCCCTAATAATGATATGCAGACTATTTCTAGTCCGTGTGAAATGTCCCTGATAATAATGCATGAATTCGCTCCTGAACCAATACGGTTCGCGAATTTGAACATTCGTAAACTAAATTTACGATGACATGAATAATGCACGTGAATAGTGATTTTCTTCCGAAAATGAATAGTGTCAAGTGAATAGTAAAATTTCTGAACGCTTCTCAGAATGTCAAATTGACCTCGAAAACGATGAATAGTGATCGATGAATAGTAACTTGTGAATAGTAAATTGTCGAGGTTTGGAAAATGACCGGAAATTACGAGGTGTGACATATGCTGATGCACAGGGCAAAGCCCTTTCCCTGCAGGTGTGTTCCAGGGGTAAAATGGTCCACTAGAAAAAATTACAAAAATCAAACAATGGCATGAATCTATAGTCTTACTGGTAGACAGCACTCACAACAAGTTTCAAAGCCTAGGATTAAGCACAAAATTCTAGATAAATCATGCCATTTTTGAGATTTCTGAGGTAATGTGAATTTGACTTTTAAGATTATGATCTAAGTTGACTTTAATGAGATTACAGCTGATCCTACTTATCAAATATGATGTAATAAGCCTAAATGAAACTAAATTAAGCAAGTAAAAACACTTATGAGCTGATTTGCAAGTTTATGGATCCAAATTCCAACACAGTTAACTAATGATGAATGATTTAAGTGATCTTGACTTTTTGTTCAAATGAGCATAGGTTATTACTTATGAAATGAGTTCCAGGAACTCAATGAAGCATGTTTGAACCAAATATGACAACTAATACCTATTAGAACCAAGTGATCTCTCAAAAACCAAACACTCCTTTATAAAAGCAATTTTGTGATTTAACAAGCTAAAGGTTATCAGAGCTTATAAGACTTTTCAATTCAACTTTTTATGAGATAATAGACCTAAATGAGTGTTAAGAAACAATGAGTAACCACAAACACACAATACTACTACTTAAACTAGTTTGACTGTTAAACCTAGGATTTTAAGTAACTATAATATCTAATGAACAAGTGATATATATTAAGCTATAACTTAGCTAAACAACACTCAATTAGCACAAACAAATCAGATAAGCAGATTAATAAGGTATGTAACAGTAGAAACAAGGAAATGAGATTTATGACTTACCAAATGCAATCCTACAAAACCATGAACCAAAGACCTCAAATCCAACCTATATAATCTCCACAGATTAACTAACCCAAGGCAATCCAGAATTCACCTTGCTCCAAGTATGAACACCATGAACATGATACTTTGACTTTTGTTGACTATTTTCGTGTTTATGAGTTATTTATATCTAGATCTTGTTTTAAGGTTTCTAAAAGCTTTAATGAGCTTCTTGGGAGCTTATGTGAGCTTATTGATCCTTACCATCCACTATAAACAACATTAGAGATTATTTGAAATTTTGATATAAGAGTAAACTTGCATAAACTGAGACAGAGATACAAACTTGAAATTGATTACTTAAAAGGTTTCACAATACACTGAAAAACACTAAACAAGGAACTTGAAAGCTTAATTTTACACTGGAATTAGAAAACTAATACATTCGACATACATTTATTGAAAATAAACTAGATAGTCTTCTCTTCTGCTTTTCTTCCTTTTATAGGCTCACTTTAGGGTTCCTTGTGAGTCTCTGAGCATATCCCACTTTGAATCTTGACCCTCCATAGCTCTGAATTGATCCTAGCCGTTTAAACCATTTTGGCGCCAAAAAGTCTTTTACTTTGCTTGGGGCTAAAGTTCTTCAATTAAAGAATATTGGAAGCTTGTGGAGGTGTCAGGGGACAAATGAGATAGTTTTAGGACAAGTTGGGGTAATATGGAAGAAAACAGAGGTCAAGGTATGGTTTGGAGTGAAAAATGGTGTGGGGATGCATTAATTGTTGATGTGGTTTGGTTGTGAGGTGGAAAGGTGGTGAGGTGGGTGAGCTGGAAGGTGATGAGGTGGTGGTAAAACCACCTGGTTTTAGGTTTCAGGCTGGGGGTGAGGGTGATGAGCAGTGGTGGTGGTTTTGGGGGGAGGTGAGGTCAAACGAGTCAAACCCCGTTTTTATAATAAAGGGTGCGTGGGCTGAGCTTATTTTGGGCCTAGGGATGGGCTGGATTATGTTTTGTGTTTGGATTGGATTAGCTTTAGGGTAAATAATAATAATAAGGGTCCGGTTGGTATGTAGTGTTAAACAAGGACCAATTTTGTAATTTGGCCAAAATTGAGGGACTGATTTTGCAATTTTCCCAAACTACTTCCAAGGACTAAACCTGCATTTAAACCATAACACAAGCACAAAATATGTAATTTTTCCATTTTTAAAACCCAGGGACCTTTTCTGCCAATTCTTCAAACTCCAGGGACCATTTATGTAATTTTGGATTTTTAAGGGACTAAAGATATAATTTCCCAAAATGTTATCATAAGGACCAATTTTTCCATTTAAGAATAGTTCAAGGTTTATTTTTCATATTTTTCCAATTTCAAAACCTTAAGGACTATATTTGACATTTTTAAAACTTGTGGGACTAAAGTTGTCATTTTGCAATTTTTAACTTTAAAGGACTAATCTTGACAACTTATGAATCCCTAAGGACCTTTGATGATATTTTTCATGTTTTGATTTACCAGGGACTAGTTTTGACAACTTTTGAAACTTGAGGGACTGAAAATGCCAATTACGCAAACTTTGTACGTTTTTTTATCTGTTTTTGATTATTTTGCATTTGAAACATATAAAACACTCTTCTAAGATATTTTCAGTATTTTGATGCATATTTGAGTGTTTTTGGATGTTTTGGCAGTTCAGATTGGTATAAAATGATGAGTATTTAGACACTCATCAATCCCCCACACTAAACTATTGCTAGTCCCTAGCAATCTTTTGAGAAAAATTTAATGGATTTTTACTCTTTACCAAAAGCCATCACTTCTGGAGTAGCCAGGTGTAAGAACTGTGGCACACCTGATAACCGTGTGATTTTGAGCAAACCACCAGCTGTCAACGGATTTGATTTGTCTTTACCAAAAGCCGTTTGCTTCTGGACTAGCCAACTCTTGATGGAATAGTCAACATCTTGGTGAGCTGATTACCAATTATGGTTTTTCCACGGCCTTTACAACAAGCCATAATCTTGCGGGCTAGCCAACTCATTCGCTTTATAGGATATGGGGAGTTGAGGAACCATACAATTTTGGGCAAATTGCAAGCCATCAACGGATTTGAGAAATCTTTACCAAGAGCCGTTTGCTCCTGGATTAGCCAATCCTTATGTGGGTTAGACATGGTGGACTGATAACCATTATTTGCATTTCTAAGTGTGAAAAAACTTTAAATTTTGATCAAATGGGGGTTCTTGATGGAACATGTGTTTTGAATTCGTGAGAACTCTCCCCCACACTTAAAACTGAATATTGCCCTCAATATTCAAAGTACCTGGTGTTCCACCAAGACTTAGAACGTAAGAAGAAAATACTATTAACCTTTTGTTTTAGTCTATTTACATACAAACGCACTTTGTTTTTGTTTGTTTTTTTTTTTTTTTTTTTTTTTTTTTTTTTTTTGTTTTTGTTTTTTTTTTTTTTTTTTTTTTGTTTTTTCTTTGTTTTTTTTTTGAGATAGAAAATATATACATATATACAACATGTGGTTCATCTCCCCCACACTAGGGTGGTAGAAAGGGGAAAGAAGACAGAAATATGGGTGAAAACCCATATTGCTACTGTTTTTGATTACCGAGTCGCTAGCTTGACTCGACCTCGAATTGAATTGTCCATGAGGAAGCTACTGTTTTTGTTTACCGAGTCGCTAGCTTGACTCGACCCCGAATTTAATTGTCCTTGGGGAAAGTTTGGAGATCCGGGACAACCATTGGTTGTATGTCCCCTCCAAAATAGTGTTTTAACCGATGACCATTTACTTTGAAATTGAGACCGTCGGGTTGCAATAACTCAACAGTTCCATATGGGTATACTTTTGCTATAGTAAATGGTCCAGACCAACGGGTTTTAAGTTTACCCGAAAAAAATTTTAATCTTGAATTGAAAAGAAGAACTCTGTCACCAATGTTGAAAACGCGGTTCTTAATTTTAGAGTCATGTATCTTCTTAGTCTTTTCTTTATAGATTAAAGAATTTTCGTAAGCTTGATCACGTAATTCATTTAGTTCGTTTATTTGAACTTTACGGTGATCACCCGCTGTCTGAAGGTCGAAATTTGCATGTTTTAAGGCCCAATAGGCCTTATGTTCTAATTCGATCGGAAGATGACATGCTTTCCCGTACACTAGCTTATATGGAGTACACCCGATGGGTGTTTTGTAAGCAGTGCAGAAAGCCCATAATGCATCATCCAGCTTATCCGACCAAGAGGCACGGTTTTCACCAACCGTCCTCTCTAGAATTCTCTTTATACCCCGATTTGAGACCTCCACCTGCCCACTTGTTTGGGGGTGATATGATGTCGAAAGACGGTGAGTTACACCATATTTCAGCATCACTCTTGCAAATTGTTCATTGCAGAAGTGAGTGCCACGATCACTGATAATGGCACGAGGAGTCCCGAATCTGGCAAAGAGAGACTTTAAAAATTTAACGACTACTCGGGCGTCATTGGTGGGTAAAGCTTTCGCTTCAACCCATTTAGACAAATAATCGACAGCCACGAGTATGTATTTATTCCCTCGTGAAGACAGGAATGGCCCCATAAAATCAATGCCCCACATATAAAATATTTCACAGACTTGGATGGCGTTTTGCGGCATCTCATTCTTTTTGGAAATATTCCCGTGACGCTGGCAAGCCTCACAGGTTTTGATAAGTTCATGGGCGTCTTTATATATCGTGGGCCAAAAGAATCCTGAATCAAACACCTTTTTAGCGGTGTAGTTTGGGTTATGATGTCCCCCCGTAGGTCCATCATGACAAGCTTTAAGAATTTCCATGGCTTCTTGGCCATGGACACACCGTCGGATGACTTGATCCACACATATTTTGAATAAGTAGGGGTCGTCCCAGAAGTAATGTTTTATATCTTTAAAGAATTTTCTTTTATGTTGGGACGACATCCCTTTCACAACGAAATTTCCCGCATGGTAATTTGCAAAGTTGGCAAACCATGGGGTAGTGGTATCATCCCGGGTAGAGATTAGATTTAGAGTCTCCAGAGGAAAAGTTTCATTAATTTCTTTTCTCTCGAGAATATCCTGATGAGGATTTTCTAACCGGGACAAGTGATCAGCTGCAAGGTTCTCTGCTCCTTTTTTATCTCTTATGAGTATATCGAATTCCTGAAGGAGCAGGATCCAACGGAGCAGTCTTGGCTTTGCGTCCTGTTTAGTGAACAGGTATTTTAGAGCCGAATGGTCCGTATACACCACGCTTTTGGTTAAGATTAAGTAAGACCGAAATTTTTCAAAGGCATATACCACAGCTAATAATTCTTTTTCTGTGGTGGTATAGTGTGTTTGAGCTTCATTCATGGTCTTACTTGCGTAGTGTATTGGCTGGAAATGTTTGGTTTTGCGTTGCCCCAGAACTGCACCAATAGCGAAATCGCTAGCATCGCACATAAGTTCAAAGGGTAAGTCCCAGTCGGGGGCAACAAGGATTGGTGCTTCGGTGAGCCTTTTCTTTAAAGTAGAAAAAGCTTCGATGCACTCGGGGGAAAAGACGAAAGGAGCATCCTTTTCAAGAAGATGAGTCATGGGCCGGGCTATTTTGGAGAAATCCTGTATGAATCTCCGATAGAACCCGGCATGGCCGAGGAAACTCCTTATTCCTTTAACAGTGGTGGGATGAGGCAGTTTAGCAATAACATCAATTTTGGCCTTATCGACCTCAATCCCACTTTTTGAAATTTTATGGCCGAGGACAATGCCCTCCTTAACCATAAAATGGCTCTTCTCCCAGTTTAGGCAAAGATTAGTGTTTTCACAACGTTGAAGCATTTTTTCTAAATGGGAGAGGCATGAGTCGAAAGAATTCCCGATGAATGAGAAGTGACCCATGAATACCTCCATGGTTTTCCCGATCATGTCATGGAAAATAGCCATCATGCACCTCTGGAAAGTGCCCGGAGCATTGCACAACCCAAAAGGCATGCGACGATAGGTAAATGTTCCGTAAGGGCATGTGAAGGTAGTCTTCTCTTGATCCTGTGGATCAATGGGAATCTGGAAGTAACCCGAGAAGCCGTCGAGGAAGCAATAATACTCATTCCCCGCTAGTCTTTCGAGCATTTGATCCATAAAGGGCAGAGGAAAATGGTCTTTGTGGGTGGCTTCGTTAAGCTTTCTGTAATCGATACATACTCGCCACCCTGTAACCAAACGAGTTGGTATCAACTCGTTATCCTCATTTGTGACAACCGTGATGCCACCCTTTTTTGGAACACAATGTATTGGGCTAACCCAAGGACTGTCTGATATAGGGTAAATCAATCCTGCATCAAGAAGTTTGATAACTTCTTCCTTAATAACTTTGTGGATTTTTGGATTTACCCTTCTTTGATGCTGCACGGTAGGTTTAAAGTCCTCTTCCATTAGGATTTTGTGTGTACAAAAATTTGGGTTAATACCCTTTATGTCTGAGAGCTTCCAAGCAATTGCTTGCTTGTGGGACTTTAAAACCTTAAGCAGCGCGGTTTTCTCCTCATCCTTTAAGTCTTTTGCAATAATGACCGGTAACTTATCGTTACCTTCTAAGAATGCATATTCTAGATGAGGAGGCAGGTCCTTAAGTTCGACCTCGGGGAAATCATCATTTTTCTCAACATATTTGACTTCCGCCTTATGAAGTTGTGGAGGTAGAACAGGAATGGGAGAAGGATCTTTGTTTAATAACTTCTCAAGGAGAAGTATATCCCTCTCCGGGTCAATCTCTTGGTTATCAATTCCTTCGGGAACTGAATCACTTTTGAGAAAGGCCTCTAATTCCTCAAGGACGAAATCACTTCCCTCAAACGGAGTGAGGGAAGGAGAAGAATTAGCGATTATGGGGTGAGAAGAGGTAGTGGGATTGCCACTAGGAGAATTATCAGCGAATCCAAGGATTTCCTGAGCATACTCCTCGGATGCAATGTCAATGACATCAATTCGGTTGACCGATTCAGCATCATAATTCGAGGAGTATCTCGAGGTTTGATCAAGGTTGAACGTTATCGCTTCAGTGCCAACTCGTAACGTGATTTCCTCATCGAAAACATCGATTAATGCACGTCCCGTTCTTAAGAATCCCCTCCCAAGAATGAGAGGAACTCTTGGATCTGCATCGAAATCAACAACGACAAAGTCTGCCAGAAAATGGAATTTTCCCACTCTTACAAATACGTCCTCGGCAATACCAAGGGGACGTGAAATTGAACGGTCTGCAAGCTCGAGAGTCATGCATGTGGGACTAAGTGCCTGAAGAGAGAGCTTTTTCCAAACTGAGTGGGGCATTAAGTTGATGCTTGCACCAAGATCGGCCAAGGCAAAACACTTAACCATCCCAGGGAAAATACATGGTATTAGAAATCTCCCAGGGTCTCCTAGCTTCTTGGGAAGCTGTTTCAACAGAACTGCAGAGCAGTTTTCATTGAGTGGAGTTCGTGCCATCTCAAACAGTTTTTCTTTATTGCTCAACAGGTTTTTGATTGTCGATGCGAATTTGGGCATTAAAAGAAGAGCATCCGCGAAACTAATATCGAAGTGTAGTTCTTGAAAAATCTGAAAGAATTTTTCCATCTGATGATTAGCTTTTTCACGGAGCTTCTGGTCTTGCAATCGTGAGGGATATGGAATTGTTGGTTTTGGGTTGGCTATTGGATTTTCAACAGGACCTTTGGTAGTTTCAAACACGACTCTTTTAGGGGGAGTCGGGACTGGGACAACTGGAGGAGGGATGTTATTGGTACCTCCGTTATTATTAGGAAGTACCGTATCCGTAGTATCCTCAGTTTCACATTCCTCTACCGGGATTGGAGAAGAGGTAGACGGAGCTGTGGGTCCTTTATAAGAAACTCCACTTCTTGTGGTGATCGCCTTTACATCGCCCCTCGGATTAGCGATCATGTTGCTAGGTAAAGTAGTACCTGAGCCCAAGGGTCGATCATTTAAAGACTTCTTCAATTCAGAGAGTTGACTAACCAGCATTTTGTTCAGTTCATCTTGGGATTTCATAAACTGTTTTAATAACTCATCAGATGATGGTCCAGTTGGAACAATGGCTTGATTTTGGTTTAGAAAATTTTGAGCCCGATTGTTCTGGAAATTCCCATGTTGCTGGTTGTTATTACCCTGGAAGTGGTTTTGTTGTTAAAAATTACCCTGTGGGTAATTGTTCTGACCTTGATTTCGGTTATAATTCCCTTGGTTCTGATTTTGTTGAACCTAGTTTTGACCAGGGTTGAAATTCCCTTGGTTGTTAAAAGCTTGGTTCATTCGGTTCTGGTTCTGATTCTGGTTAAAGTTCTGGTTTCTTTTTTGACCATTTTGGTTCTGGGACTGATTAAACCCTGGTGGTCCGATGTAGTTATTACATCGGTAGCTCAAAAAGTTTCGATCTCCTTGCGGTTGGTAAGAATTACCTCCCGTATTATAGGAACCTTGAGCTGCGTACACGTTTTCACGAGCCGAGCCACCAGAGGCTGGGCACTCTGTGTAAGGATGTGGACCACCGCAAGTTTCACAACTTGGTTTAACAGCTTTGACCTGATTATGATTTGTCTGATGGATACGCAAAACTGCTGTAGACAAATCATCAAGCTTTTTAGCTAGGATGGATATTTCATTGCTTACCGGAGTGACTGACTTAAATGAGTCGTTCCTCTCAGTAGAGGAGTCCCAAAAATTATGATGGGCAGTCATGTTTTCGATTAAGTCATAGCACTCTTCAGGGGTCCTTTTCATAAAGGTGCCCCCAGCAGCAGCATTGATGGTGTCACGATGACGGAGTGTCAAACCATTAAAAAAGGTATCAATAATGGTGACAAGAAGCATGTTATGATTGGGACAGCGATCAATAGCAAGTTTATAGCATTCCCATGCCTCAAATAAGGACTCTTCGGGAAGCTGTCTGAAGTTGCTGATATCATTCCTCAGCTTTGTGACCATAGATGGTGGAAAGTATTTGGCCAGAAATTTAGTGATCATCTCATCAAAAGTGTGGATCGAATTTTTTGGAAGTCGATCGAACCAGGAAGTCGCATGATGAGTGAGAGAATAGGGAAAAAGGTACAAACGTAGGCCGTCGTCGGTGACGCCATTTTGTTTCATGCTCTGGGTGACAGTTAAAAATTTGCCGAGATGCTTGTATCATGTGGAACTGGCACGAATTCTGGATCTGTTGTATCATGTGGTGTTTTAATCCCAAGTCCGTGGCTCCAATAGTGAGTGGTGCAATGGGTCCACCCCTCCCGTGCATGGTAGGTTGACACAGTTCCTCCATTGTTCGGGTGTCAGGAACTGGTTCCTCCTTGGGAGGAAATGGGGGCTCGTCGTTCATTTTTGATGGTTGCTTTTCTTCAATAGTACGTAACTTAGTTACGTTTTTTCCTTTATTACGCTTTGTTTGCGAACGAGTGCGCATGCACTAAAAACGGTATCAATCAAAATAAGACAGAGGCAAAACGACAGTGAACTTGAATCTAATAATCACAAATGAACAGCTCCTTTAAAAAAGGTATACTATTCACAAGGATACAATGGTAAGTTTTAAATCTTAAGTTTGGGAACTTATTATGTTCACACCCCCAGTTGGTAGGTGTTCTGCCTTGGTTTTCGATGGTAAACTTTTATGTAATTATATTCACAGTAAAATGTTTTTGGCTTTTTGTGTATGGGTGAAAAACTTGGACAATATTTTTGGAACTGATTCGTTAACCGAAATCGTTCCTTTAAGATTACTCGCAGGCTGGCGGGAGGAAATAAATGGATCCCCTTAAGTTCGCAATTTAATGTCAGAACTTACCTTAAACCAACTGTATAGGTTGTAATCTTAAAGATAACGAAGTAATTTAACTTCACAGTTTGTTTTGTTGTTTATGATTTGTTTGGTGTTTTTAACACTTCAGGAGAAATGTTAATGAACTTTTTCAGATATGATTTTGATTTTCACAAAGTTTACAAAGTGGTGATATTTGTACAGGAGGGGTTTTGAAAACGACTATACCTAAATCGTTTTGAAATACACAACAACCTCCCCGGCAGCGGCGCCAAATTTTGACTCATCCTAAACCAACCAGTCAACCGGGTGCAGTTGATAGGCCCACCTAGGAGAAAGTGCAAGGTATATGAACCGTGGAAATATAGGGAAATCCCCGGGTCGTTAAGTCCCAACGAGATTGAAATTGTATTTTGAACGATTAGGGGAATGAGTGGTACTGAGGACAGTAACCAAAGATTAAGTGGGTTTGGATTACACTACTGATATTATTTGGATAACAATATAAAACAGGCACAATAAACAGCTATTTATACACGTATAACTGAAATGTAAACAAATACGTATGCGTACTGAGGAAAAGGTGTGTTTTAAGGACAAATAAACTACAAGGGTTAAAAATGAAAATTCTATAAACTTAAACTTAAAAGAAAATTAAAGTAAAAAGAAAATTATTTTTTAGATTATTTTATTATTTATTATTAATTATTTAATTAAAAACTATTTAACTATATAATTAAAACTAATTTAAATCAACCTAAAAATGATAAATACTACAAATTAAACTAAGAACTTGCAAAAATAATTTCTAAAACTTAAAATGAACTTGAAGAAAGTATAAAAAATAAAAATAAATATTTTTGTCTTTTTATGAGTTTTATATTAATTAAAAACTATTTAACTTAATTAAACTAATTAAAGTATTTTAAGTTACTAATAATACTAAATTAACTTAGAAAATTATGGAAAAATTTATAAAATTATTTAACCATCACAGGAATACTACAAAATTATAAAAACTTTTAAAAAGTATATTTAGGCTAATTTACTAATTAATTACCTTTTAATTAACTTAAATCTAATTTAATTAAATTAAATAAGAAAATTGGAAAATGGACAGTGGAAATTATGAAACTATTTTCTAAAAGTCTTAACTAATTTATAAAATCTAGGAAAAATATAAAATTCTACTATTGTTAATTAAAATTAAAGAAAACTATTTAATTACTAATATTTCTTATTTAATTTATTTAACTACTTTTAATTCTAATAAATAGTAAACTGATAAAGAAAAATCTAAGAAAATTATTATAAATAGTTAAAGGTAGTATGAAATTAAGAAAATTATAAAAATGGAAAAGTGCTTATAAATAAGCTAAAAAGAAAATTAAATAGATAATTTCTATTAAATAGAAGTTATCACTATAATTAAGTTTGGCTTTTTCTGGTTTTTCTTTTATAGAACTATTAAGATACTTAAATTATGAAACTTTTACAAAGCCAACTAATTTAGAAACCAAGAATAAGCACTGTGAGTGCTTATTAGCTTATACAGTTGACTAAGTTTGACCACACAAAGAAATAAGCTCAAATGGAGTTATGTGGGGTCCACACTGGTTAAGTCAGGTACACACAAGTTACTTAGACATGTATAAGCTAGACTTGATGAGATAAGCTCATGGGATAAGCTAAAAAGCTACAATAAGCAACTGCTTAATAGGGTTCTGGGTCAGAAATGGGACAACCTTGAAGTGCAATTCCAAGTGGGGTCCACTGGTGCACAGGTCAAACAAAGGGTCAAAGTATGAACCCTGGTAGGAGGGGGTTGGGAAAAACCAATTAGGGAGTGTGGGACCTACTGGGTAGCCACAAACAACCACCAAAGTGGTGGTGATGAGATGGTATGCTGATGCACAGCGCAAAGCCCTTTCCCTGCAGGTGTGTTCCAGGGGTAAAATGGTCCACTAGAAAAAATTACAAAAATCAAACAATGCATGAATCTATAGTCCTACTGGTAGACAGCACTCACAACAAGTTTCAAAGCCTAGGATTAAGCACAAAATTCTAGATAAATCATGCCATTTTTGAGATTTCTGAGGTAATATGAATTTGACTTTAAGATTATGATCTAAGTTGACTTTAATGAGATTACAGCTGATCCTACTTATCAAATATGATGTAATAAGCCTAAATGAAACTAAATTAAGCAAGTACAAACACTTATGAGCTGATTTGCAAGTTTATGGATCCAAATTCCAACATAGTTAACTGATGATGAATGATTTAAGTGATCTTGACTTTTTGTTCAAATGAGCATAGGTTATTACTTATGAAATGAGTTCCAGGAACTCAATGAAGCATGTTTGAACCAAATATGACAACTAATACCTATTAGAACCAAGTGATCTCTCAAAAACCAAACACTCCTTTATAAAAGCAATTTTGTTATTTAACAACCTAAAGGTTATCACAGCTTATAAGACTTTTCAATTCAACTTTTTATGAGATAATAGACCTAAATGAGTGTTAAGAAACAATGAGTAACCACAAACACACAATACTACTACTTAAACTAGTTTGACTGTTAAACCTAGGATTTTAAGTAACTATAATATCTAATGAACAAGTGATATATATTAAGCTATAAATTACCTAAACAACACTCAATTAGCACAAACAAATCAGATAAGCAGATTAATAAGGTATGTAATAGTAGAAACTAGGAAATGAGATTTATGACTTACCAAATGCAATCCTGCAAAACCATGAACCAAAGACCTCAAATCCAACCTATATAATCTCCACAGATTAACTAACCCAAGGCAATCCAGAATTCACCTTGCTCTAAGTATGAACACCATGAACATGATACTTTGACTTTCGTTGACTGTTTTTGTGTTTACGCGTTATCTATATCTAGATCTTGTTTTAAGGTTTCTAAAAGCTTTAATGAGCTTCCTGGGAGCTTATGTGAGCTTATTGATCCTTACCATCCACTATAAACAACATTAGAGATTATTTGAAATTTTGATATAAGAGTAAACTTGCATAAACTGAGACAGAGATACAAACTTGAAATTGATTACTTAAAAGGTTTCACAATACACTGAAAAACACTAAACAAGGAACTTGAAAGCTTAATTTTACACTGGAATTAGAAAACTAATACATTCGACATACATTTAGTGAAAATAAACTAGATAGTCTTCTCTTCTGCTTTTCTTCCTTTTATAGGCTCACTTTAGGGTTCCTTGTGAGTCTCTGAGCATATCCCACTTTGAATCTTGACCCTCCATAACTCTGAATTAATCCTAGCCGTTTAAACCATTTGGGCGCCAAAAAGTCTTTTACTTTGCTTGGGGCCAAAGTTCTTCAATTAAAGAATATTGGAAGCTTGTGGAGGTGTCAGGGGACAAATGAGATAGTTTTAGGACAAGTTGGGGTAATATAGAAGAATACAGAGGTCAAGGTATGGTTTGGAGTGAAAAATGGTGTGGGGATGCATTAATTGTTGATGTGGTTTGGTTGTGAGGTTGAAAGGTGGGGAGGTGGGTGAGCTGGAAGGTGATGAGGTGGTGGTAAAACCACCTGGTTTCAGGCTGGGGGTGAGGGTGATGAGCAGTGGTGGTGGTTTTGGGGGGAGGTGAGGTCAAACGGGTCAAACCCCGTTTTTATAATAAAGGGTGCGTGGGCTGAGCTTATTTTGGGCCTAGGGATGTGCTGGATTATGTTTTGTGTTTGGATTGGATTAGCTTTAGGGTAAATAATAATAATAAGGGTCTGGTTGGTATGTAGTGTTAAACAAGGACCAATTTTGTAATTTGGCCAAAATTGAGGGACTGATTTTGCAATTTTCTCAAACTACTTCCAAGGACTAAACCTGCATTTAAACCATAACACAAGGACAAAAGATGTAATTTTTCCATTTTTAAAACCCAGGGACCTTTTCTGCCAATTCCTTAAACTCTAGGGACCATTTATGTAATTTTGGATTTTTAAGGGACTAAAGATATAATTTCCCAAAATGTTATCATAAGGACAAATTTTGCCATTTAAGAATAGTTCAAGGTTTATTTTTCATATTTTTCCAATTTTAAAACCTTAAGGACTATATTTGACATTTTTAAAACTTGAGGGACTAAAGTTGTGATTTTGCAATTTTTAAATTTAAAGGACTAATCTTGACAACTTATGAATCCCTAAGGACCTTTGATGATATTTTTCATGTTTTGATTTACCAAGGACTAGTTTTGACAACTTTTGAAACTTGAGGGACTGAACTGCCAATTATGCAAACTTTGTATGTTTTTTTTATCTGTTTTTGATTATTTTGCATTTGAAACATATAAAACACTCTTCTAAGATATTTTCAGTATTTTGATGCATATTTGAGTGTTTTTGGATGTTTTGGCAGTTCAGATTGGTATAAAATGATGAGTATTTAGACACTCATCAGTGTCGTACCAAGCTCTTGGAGCCTGTTTGAGACCATAGAGTGCCTTCTTTAAGCGATATACATGATTTGGTATTTCTGGGTCCACGAAACCTTCAGGTTTAGTAACATAAACCACCTCCTTTAAGTCCCCGTTCAGGAAGGCAGTCTTAACATCCATTTGATAAACAATCATGTTACTACTGGCAGCATTGGCAAGAAAGATTCTAATGGCCTCGATACGAGCGACAGGTGCAAATGATTCTTCAAAGTCAATACCCTCTTGTTGACTGTATCCTTTCGCAACTAATCGAGCCTTGTTTTTCAACACATTACCATGTTCATCAAGCTTAACTTTGAAAATCCATTTGAGAGCATTGATCATCGCGCATTCAGGTGGTGGTACTAATTCCCATACATCAAGACGATCAAACTCATAGATTTCTTCTTGCATTGCGGTGAACCAAGATACCTTTGTTAGGGCATCCTTGAAGTCTTTGGGTTCGATTTTGGATAAGACTGAGTTGAAGAAGCACCACAAGGCATCAGTGGCAAGTTGTTATCTGGTGGACACAGGTCGTGAGGGATTTCCTATGATGTTGTCCATGGGGTGATCATTTGTCCATTTTCTGAGATGTTCATAAGGTTGAGGATAGTGAACTGATATAGTATTGTTTGACTCTTCTGAGGAAGATGCTTCATTGGAGGATTCAGGTGCAAAAACATTTTCAAATTGTTCTTCCTCAGGTGGTGCAAACGGATTGACTTCCCATGAGTTTTCAGATGCCACTCCTTGGTGTTCAGAAGACGATTGAATATTTGATTCATTTTGAGTGTTGCTACATTCTGGTGCATCCAAATCAAGAGAAATAGAGGTAGATGGACCATTTGTATCATGAGGTGCATTCTCAGCCATAATATTAGGTTCAGAAGCCGGCTGTACCGGTTCATGAGGTGGTTGTGGCTCGAAGTACTCATCAAACATAGGATCAAATAACATTTTCAATTCTTCACTTGTAGGAGGAACATAAGGAGTGACATGGTTGGAGTTCTGTACAAGTCCCGAACTTATCGGTCCAGGAGATAAAAAATTATGCGAGGGTTCAGAACTGGTGTGTCCTGAAGCCGTATGCTCTGTCAGCTCATCAAACGTGACATGGATTGTTTCCATGATTTGTCGGGTTCTTTTGTTGTAGATTCGGTACCCTTTTCGATATGGCGCATATCCGACGAATACACCAATATCAGCCTTAGCTTTAAGCTTCCCTAAGTATTCACTATCGTTAGTTGGATAGCACAGGGCACCAAATACACGAAGAAAGGAGAGATCAAGCTTTTTGAGATGCACCAGCTCATACGGTGTCTTGTTTCGGAGAGGATGTATCAATGACCAATTTTGAGTGTAGCATGCAATAGCAATAGCTTCCGCCCATAGAAACATTGGTGTCTTTGAGAATATCAGCATAGTGCGAGCAGCTTCAACTAGTGTGCGATTCCGTCTTTCAACAACTCCATTTTGTTGAGGAGTTCGAGGAATACTCTTCTGATGACTGATGCCGATACTTTCATAAAATTAAGTGAGTTGATGGTTAACAAACTCAGTTCCATTGTCAGTGCGAATGATTCTAACGGTTTTGTTGAGCCTTACTTGCAACTGCTTGACTATTTTGATGATGATTTCAGGAGTTTCATCTTTGGATCTTAAAAACTTCACCCATGTGAATCGTGAGTAATCATCCATAATAACAAGAATATATCTTTTCCCATTGAAGCTTTGCACTCTCATGGGTCCGCACAAATCCATGTGAAGGGTATGGGAGTACTTCAATGTTGGAGTTGGTGGATTTTGGTTTATGAGTTTGTTTCTTGCTTTTACCCAATTGACATGATGAGCAGAGATGATCTTTTTCATACTTCAATCTAGGCATGCCTCGAACAAGATCTTTACGAGAAAGTTCATTAATGGTGCCGAAGTTCTAGTGGTTCAAATGATGGTGCCATAACCATGATTTGCTCTTTGAGGCCTTGGAGAGCAAGCAAATGGGTGAGGACCGCATCATGTCTTCAATAGAGATGGTATACAAATTTGTTCCACGAATTCCCTTAAGGAGATAAGCTCCATCCAATTCCCTAACGAAACATGTGTGTTTTCTGAAGGCCACTTCAAGACCAGAATCACAGAATTGTCCAACAGCGAATAAGTTGTGCCCGAGTCCTTCCACATAGTAAACTCTAGAAATCACGCTATCACCAAACACATAATCACCATACCCCATAATAGCTTCAAAGTGGTCGTTTCCGAATCTAACTATCCTGATAAAATTTTTCACGAAATTTCTGAGCCTAGAGCGATCTCCAGTCATATGTTTTGAGCAGCCTGAGTCCAAATACCACAGGACGATTTGTACGACCTGCATTTGAAACCAGACAGATATGGATAACTGAAAAACATGGATCCCCAAGTGTAATTGGGATCCAATAGGTTAGCACACGCATACTTAAGAGATACAGGATCAGTATTTTCATTGGTTCTCACGGATGAACCTATGCCAGTGGAAGTGGCTGACTTACTATCAAGGCATTGGGTCACTAAAGGGAATTTTCTACCAATAGCCTTCCATCTCTTAACCTCTAAAGACTTAGGGTCGGGCATATAAGTCAATGGGCCCTGGTTTCTTAGAGTGAATTTTCTTCCAGTAGGCTTCCACTGATATCCTACTTTGTTAAAAACTTTTCTTGTAGGTTTCCAAGTATTGTTTTCCAGTTTGTGTGTCTTAGCAAATTTAACTGGGGATTTATAAGAGGATTTCAAAAAAGACACAACACATTCATCATGATTACCAGAAATTAAACAACCGTTACAAGTCTTACAAGTAGCATTAGAATTCAAATTAATTACAGTACGCTTAATGCAAATACTAGAATCAACACGATTCTTTTCATTCAAATCAATCTTAATGTTCCTAAGGTGGTCTTCTACTTTCTTCCCTTGATCACTCTTAGCAGGCGAGGTCCTATCATTCCTTGTATTGCCTTTAGGCTTTGACCCGCTAGCTTTAGTGACATTGATTACTCCTGTAGAATTGACGAGGGGAACATTAGAATGTTGCACAGTTGTTTGGTTTCTAGGTGGTGATGTGCTATGATCAGAACTAGCCAAAGGTTTATCAAAAGTAACATGCTTCTTCAAATTCCTAGATGAGGATGTGCCATTTTTATCACGCATGTTGCGAATCTTGGGACATGTACCTATAACATATTCTAACAACTCTTGTGACCGCTTGGTGAGAAAGCAAACATCCGATAGGGAGTTATTAGATGGTCTCACCATTCTATCTTCTTCAATGGTTTCACGGGTCATGTTCAGAAAGTTCTTAAGATGTCTAAGGTAATCACTATGGACTAGCTCATTGTTCTTATGGGGAAGAGGAATAAAAACAGCCTCACATGCATATTTTTTACATTTACAAACCATAGAATTGATATTGTCACTTTTATTAATCGGCATTTTCCCTTTCACCTTTGTCTTTAGATTCTCAGTTTCATTAAGCAAAGAGGTTATCTTTTCATTGGTTTTATCATGAGTGATCTTTATAGAATCATATAACTCTTTGTAATGTTGTTTAACTTTAGAATTTTCAGCTTGAAAACAATCATTTTCATGTTTAAGTAAGTTGATTGTGTTTTGAAGTTGAAAGTTATGAGAATCTCCAGACATTGGTTTATGGGTGTCGATCACAACATTCATGGGAGACTTCAATTGGGCAATTTGAGCCCTCAATAACCTGATCGTGTTTGTGTGAGCTTGAGTTTTTTCATCCCTTTTTGCTAATTCAAAATATGCATCAAATTCCGGAGCATCAGAAGATGTCTTGGCCTTTGATAATTTCATTTTTTCTTCTAAATGTTGATATTTTAATTGTAAGTTAAGGTTATCAACTTCTAGTTTAGAAAGATGCTTGATCATGTTGTCATGATCATCATTTTTGCTACTTCAGTCTTATTTGAAACCCTACTGCAAGGGTTCAGCGTTTTGCAAGCTGTTGTTGATTTGTTGGGAAGAAACCTTAATTTTTAGGGCTGGTACAGATGTGTGGTTCTGATTTGCTATTTTATTGGTCGTGGGATTTACGAGAGAGATGGAACATGGTTATGCTACTATGGTTGCTACATGGTTATGCATGGTTGCTACTGTTGTTTACATGGTTATGCATATGCGTGATACTGCTGCTGAATCCACGAACGAAACCCTAGTTTATCGGTTATTCTTTATTTCAATCAGTTCTATACGCTTGTATTGGGACAGATTTAAGGTGGTTATCGTTTATGGCTGTTGTTTGCATGGAATGGGTCTTGAAACCTTATATTTTGCTGCTGATTGATCGCTATTGCTGGAAGTTTTGTGGTTTTTTGATTGCATGGCAGATTCTTGGTATGATTATACCATTATTGATCCTTTTGCTATCAATATGCTTATACGTGGGATTATTCTGCTATGGTCATGACATGGGAGGTGTGTTGCATTTGTGACTTGATCATTGTATGTCTTCATGTGTTTCACTCATATTTGTTGGAAGATTGGTTCAAGTTCGGATATGCTGGAAGGTTGGGTCGCTTAGACCATGTTTATGCTTCAAGTTCGATTTGCTACGAAAGTCACTCTTATTAGGTTATTAGATTATGATTCTTGCATAATACTAATAGAAGATGCAAATGGATTTGGTTTGGATTGAGTATTTGGAAGGCGGGAAAACGTGGTGTTGGGTTTCTTCATGTTCAAGATCTGGATCGCTATGATGACTTAGAAGACTTTTATGTTTATATTGTATTTTTACTTTAAGTCATTGTTAGTTGTATTTGGATTTGTAAGTTATAAGAATGGCACGTCATTCTTATATAGTGGTTAGGTAAGTGTCCTTAGGGACTTAGATGAGGGACTCACTCTCATCCATTGTACTTCAATGTTTTGGTTTTAATATACTTTACCAAGGTGCAGGATTACTCCCCTTTACCCAAAAATGTTCATCATTTTGAATTTTTTCAAGGAATTTCACATTCTCCCCCTTAAGCTCAACAACACGATTGTGAAGGTTATTCAAAGCAATAGACATTTCATGAAATTGACAAGCATTAAGAGAAGAATCTGTAGCAGTGTAGAACACATCTTGTGTAATACATTTAGCAATCAAGTTGTCATTCATGATGAGAATATTTTTTCTGGCAATTTCACTATGCTGAAGATCTATTGCTTTTTGTTTACACTTATTTTCCACATTTTTAAACACTTCTTTCATTTCCTTAAGCTCAACATCAAGAGATTGTCGTAAACCCTCAAAGTGTTCTTTGATTAGTTTAAAAAATGGGATGACTTCAGTTAAGAAACACTCTTTGGTTAGCTCAAATCCCCGTTCACCCTCAGTGATTCCCGTTGATGTGATTCTCTTTTTGCATGTTTTATCAAAATCAGTGAACATTTGACACAGGACATAAGTGCTAATAAGGGTTTTACATTGTGTGGGAAGTGACAACTGAACTAAGTGCATCGGTGTATTGGGGGGATACACCGTTGGGGCAGCTAAGTTTTGGGATGTCTTGGCCTTAATTTCCTCAGCTTTCATTTTCTCAACGTCTAAAGGCCAAAATACCTGTTCTGGTGTTAACTTAGTTTGAGGTGCAAAAACAGTCACTTGGTTTTGTTCATAATAATCATGGGGCTTAACAATGACTCGGTGCTTAATGCACTTTGGATCCTTCATTTTTTTTTATCAAATCTCTCTCTATCGGCAGAATCAAGTTCATCCAATTCTTTATCAGACCAGCTATTTGGTGGTTCATGATTGGGAGTAAGCATAACCTTAGCATCATAGAGGGCAGGTTGAGAGGCTCTAACGCACTTAAGGAAGTTTGTTTTAGGCAATCCTAAATCCTTATCACTATGCTTATCCCATAGTTTAATGTGCTTTTCCATCATTTGAGCTGTTTGACATGTTTGGCCTTGAACATACAACTTGTTTTCAAGTTTGTTTTTCAACTGCTTAAGGTTGGAAAATTCGTTTAACAGTTTATTTTCCTTTTCTTAAAATTCACTTTTTAGGAGATTTAAACTTTCCTGAATTTCCTGTTTTTCCTTAAAAGCACGATCAAGTTGATTTTGAAAGGATTTAATCTCTTGTTTAAAGGCCATTTCCTTTAAATTTTGTTTAGTGATGTAAGCATGCATATGCCATTCCATTTTTTGTTCACGTTCTGTTAGCTCAAATTTTGCACGTTGTTCATAGAACCTTACTTGATCCTTAAGAGTATTTATCCTAGTGGTTAGGGTGTCATCAGGTGCATCAGCAGTGTACTCATCCAATTCACACATATCGTCATCAATAGAGGATATATTACTTGATACAACAGACTCGACGTTGTGCTTTACATATTGTTCATATGGGACAATATTGCTATTTCCCAAATTTGGAATATCTAATTCAGCAACGTCAGTTTGTTGTACTTCGTTATATATCGTTTGTTCATGCATCACATCATTATCACACGCAACAAAAGACTTTCCACAAGATACGTCAGAATAACTGTCGTGATCCAAATGTTGCTCAGTTGGGAACACATTAATCGTTTCCAATTCAGCCTCATTTGATTCACTAACATTATTTTGTCGTATATCATTGAAGGTCTTTTGTTCATCATAGTCAGCACATTTATCATATAATTTTAGTACCTCAGATATGATGGATGATTTGGATGGACCAGATTGTTGTGTGAGTGAGACAACAGATGATAGATTAGCCATGAAGATTGTCTGAGCGGTGAGTTCGTCATCAACATCTGAGTCGAAAGCATCACAATCCTCTGCCTGGAAAATGTTTGGATCATTAAGAGCTAAATCCTGAACTGGTTGTTCATCCACATCATCATCAAATGTCTTTCCATCATCCCCAGCAATGAACGCCAATTCTTCCTCATTTAGCACAACTCCATTCTCTTGAGCTTGCATGAGCAACATTTTGTCCTTGAAGTAATTTGAGTTTTGAGGACGTTTTGGCCGAGTGCAGTTTCTGGCGATGTGACCTAGACCCCCACAGTTGTAACATTTTGGTTGCCTTCCTTGTCCCTGATTCACATTTCCAACTCTGTTCTGAAAGTTACCCCGCACAGCATTCCTTTGATTCACATTCTGTCTTCCCTGAACGTTTTGCACCATTACTTTTCCGTCTTCCACAATAGCCTGATTACGTGGATTAGAGGAAGTTCTGAGTTGATTGTTGGAAGATGGGAGTGCAGCCCTGAAATGTTTAACTAGCAGAGACACTTGATTGGAAAGATTGTCAATCATCTTGTCAGTATGAGAGTATCCTAAGTCGAGATGAGTATTCATGGAAGCCGATGACTGTATAGGTGAGTGATCCATTTGTTGACACAGGTTGAGTAGTCGGCACCATACTAGTCATGAAAGCAAGTGAGTCATTGGTGACAGTTGGATTGAGCTTCTCTCTTAATTGACGATCATATGCAGCATGCTTCTCATGTTGTTGTAGATAAGCAAAAAATTGTTCATAGTTCGTATTTCTCAATCCTTTGTTGAGCTTGACAGCGGTGACAAAACGATCCTACTCAAGTGACATGTTGTTCACAAAATTAGAGTTGAGTTGAATGTTGGGCATTGTCATTTTGATCATTCTCATGTCATCAACCAGCTTGTGAAATCTGACATAGTAGTCGGTAATGTTTTCACCAGGATTCATTTTGAAATGCTCAAACTCATCATACAATTGAGATTCACGGTCTTCTTTGGTCAGCTCCGATCCAGACAGAAGCATTTTGACATTGTCCCACACAGCTTTGGCTTCAGTGTTGAAGTTGATTAACTTGTACACATATTTGGGTAACCCTTGTATCACGATGTTGGAGGATCGAATGTCAGCATCATAGCGCTTCTTTTCAACATCATTGAGATCATTGTAAGTGCGTGGTCTATCAATTCCCTGGATGACAGAACCATCCTCAGCCGTGGAGATAGCATCTCTGGTTGTACCCATCTGCATAGGACCTTCATCGATAGATCGTAGAATGTTCTTACCATTTTCTTTACCCAAGCAATACAATCTGATTCTTTGTGACCATGATTCATAATCTGTCATGTCAAGCATCGGAGGTCGGGTGTCAGACCCAGCAGCTTGAATGTCATCTGAAACTGTCGACATCTCAAAGTCTTCACACGGGATTTTACAGCTTTTGTGTCTTAAACCGAGAAATGATTCTTTCTAGGGATTTTACAAAAGTCAACAAAATAAACCTGAAGATATATTCAGCAGATTAAACTAATAGAGAGATACCAGATGGGTCACAGTTTGCATCAAGTGTTAAGTTGTGACAAGTCAAGTTGCAATATATCCAATTGAGATTAGTCAAGTCGTAAGGATTAACTCACAACGTCAGATCACAATTAGGTTAATTGAAACGACTAAAGTTACAACAATTCACGAATTGCAAAATGATTAACCTATCACATGAATCTCATCACTTAGTAAATTGCCAAACGAGTTGAGAAAGTCGCAACCTAAAATGACCAAACCGCAATGTAGAAGTTAGCAGCAACAAAATTAACAAATCGCAGGAGGTGTTAATCGCAAGGTGAGCAGATCGCATGGAAAGTTAACCGCAGGAGACTTCACGAGTTAACTGCACGAGAGGTAACCACAAGGAGAGGTAACCACAAGGTGAGTTAACCACAAGGTGAGATAACCGCAGGGAGTAACTAACCCTAGAGTAAACAAACCACAAGGAGAGTGACACGCAAGACACTAACCACAACAAGAAGCAAACTGCAGGATAATCAAAACCGCAAGTGTGGTAACCGCAGGAAAAGCAAACCACAATATACTAAAACGCAGACCACCTAACCGCAGGAGCTAGTCGCAATCTACAATAGTCCAAATCTGTCACTATCCTTGCGTTTTGTACGTTAACTAAAAATAGTAATCGCAGACAGCTAACCACAGAAATCTAGAGCAAACCGCAGACAAGCAATGGAACAGCGGAGCTAATCGCAGTCAAGAAACTCGACCTAAACCCAATCCAATCTTCAAAAATACGTATGATATGGCAAAACCAACTGAGAAATAATGTAACCCTAACACAAATGATCATAAAAGTACACCTCTAACATGTCAACTAACACTAGATAATTCAAACCAAGATGTTTTCAAGAAAAACACTACTAACTCACAAAACCACACAAACCATACCAAATAAGATTCACCATGGCCCTAAGATGAAACCTTGGTGATAGAAGCTTACAACCCCCACCAGGCAGTGTACCTGATCGTTGTAGTATAGTATAGTGACAAGTACCGGGGGATTGATCGTTCAGCTAGGAATAGTGTCGCTAGGATTAGAAAACCTAATTACTAGTGCTAAAGGTGACGGATGATTCTTTTTTTGTATTTTTATATTTTTTGAAAGCAAGTAAATATCTCGGGTTTGAAGGATATGGGCGGAATTAGTTGCTAGTCAACTAACCCAATACTAAGATGCAATCAAAATAAAATACTAAAAATGAAAATAAATCTAAATTAACTAAGGTTGTGAGCAATAAGTGGAGAAAATGTGTTTACTTAGATTTCACTACTCCCTAGACATCTTTTACACGTTAATTACTTGTTATAGTTGCGTGGATGACAGATTGTATTCCTTAATACCATTCATGGGGTGGCGCACTTACTTCCCCAATCCTATGAGTGCCTACTTCACTCCTATGTCGAGCCGGCTAAGAAGCTCCTAACATGGGATCATTAGAATTTACTCATGCATTAAATACAACCAATAAAACCTAGTGCACATCGGTTCATGTTTCCTAAGACGTTCAAGCATGTTACCATTTGGAGATCTGCCAGTTTTCTTAAGCCTAACATCGAAATCATTCATCCAATACAACCATAAACAAGTAATCAACACATAATTAACATCTAGGTTTCATTAGATCTAAGCAAACACAAGAGAAATCTAGCCTAGCATGGTGGAATCAAGACAAGAACAAGATATAGACAACCAACACGTAGACATATTGATTGAATTAAAAGAATACTTATCTCAATTACACATGAAAGGTTTCAAGGGCTGAGAACCCTTGAAAAACCTGTAAAATTCGTACTAAGTTCGGCCTTAGGGTTTCTCCAAAACTTCCTCTCTTAATGTGTAAAAATTAGAAACTATATATAGGAAATAGGGGCTGACGGCGTCAAGACCAAATTGGTGACGCCGTCATCTCGCCGCCAAAATAAATCTTGGACTGCCTTGATCTACTTCTGACGCCGTCAAGTGTTATGTGTTTCCAGGCTGTCATGCATTTTACTCTTGACGCTCTTCCTTGTGACGCCGTCATTTCTGTACTGGGTCGTCATGGAAATTACTCTTGATGCCGTCAAAATTTTACTCTTGACGCCGTCACCTACTGTTCCCAGCTTGAAAAATTGAGACTTTGCCGTTTTCTTCACTTTTATGCTCCAAAAACGTCCAAAATGCCTTCTTTTCCAGATTTCACTCCCAAAGTACCTAAAATCACAAAAGGAACGATTTAGGGCAATATTTGATCAAATAAATTCAATTCCGAGCTTAAATGACCCCCTAAAAGTGGTTCATTTTTCGCCTCATCACTTGGCTCTTGATACCAATTATAGAATATCAACTAAGTCACAAACATAGTGTTACTAGTGATTAAGGTGGCGTATGGTTTGAGAGAAATAGGAAGAATAGAGAGAACCTGGAACCTTGAGAGAGAAAGTGAAATATTAGATTATGTGTATGAGAAGGTTCACCCCTCTCCACATGTGGAGAGGGGTATTTATAGTTCCTAACAAACAAATGATAAAACGCCCACACCCGGGCTGTGGATCAGGCATACAGTGGGTAAAGACCTGTCCTTCTTCCACGATGTTACATAATCTAATTCAAACTAATAACTAATAACTAAACAAACTACTAGCTAACTTAATGCTATTACAATGATTAGATGACCGAGACTTTTACAGGAATATTTGTATTCCTAACACACACTTTGCCTAAAGCAACTAACCACGAACTTTAATCTACAGGGTAGGCTAAGGTGTAAGGGTGTAACGAAATATTTTAACAAATGTGTAAGAAACGAAGGGAATGGCTCTGAGGGTTTTTCTAGGGGTATCTTACTCTAAAAATGAGTGTAACAAAAGGGTTTATATGGGGGTTAACTAACCAGTGTAGTTAGTTAATATCACATAACATGTATAGGCTTTTTGGGTGTAATCCTAGAACTTTACCAAGTTTGAAAACTCACTCCAATTATATAAATAATACTAATTATGGTGGTCTCGAATAGTATACAAGCCAAGTTCTAAAGCTTACAAGTCACCAGCACACAAAAGTTTTTAATTGTTGGAAAAATAAGGTTATGAATGTGGCTATGTAATTTAGACCTAAACAAGAACATACTAAAAATTTTAAATTTTGATATATTAAGCACATTTTAAGCATATTTTGAAAAGTTTGGGACAAGTAAGTGTTCTAATTCTCCATCCCCCTACTTAAGTTAGACAACGTCCTCGTTGTTTGTATTAAAAGTTAAAAACTGGAAAATAAAAGAGTTAGAACGGAAAAACTCCCTGAGATTTGCTCGGTTTGATCCTTCATTATGCGTTTATGAGCAAAATCTATTTTCTTGTGGATGAGAGGCATTCAAGTTCCATGAATGATGTCTCCACAGAAAGTACATGAATCTATTATACCACCAAAACTTTAACACACTGAGTTAAGAAGGTTACAACTTGTGCAATTCATTAGTAGTTAGTAAAAATTAAAAATAAAACTGTAAGTCATCAGGTCACTCGATACACCGCATCCTATGGAATAGGATGCGCCGTATCGAGCCTGGAATAAATACAAATCAGAAAATAAATGTGACGCATCCTTAACCAGGGATGCGCCGTATTAAATAAACTAACATAAAGTTTTAAGGTCTAAAATTAAAATGCAGAAAAATAAAACGGATACGACCAGTGCAGTTGATACGCCGCATCCTATGATGGGGATGCGCTGCATCTTCTACAGGTCTGACAGACTCGACAGAAAACAGAAAAATAAGATAAAAATCCGGGTTGTCTCCCGGTCAGCACTTGTCTTTATTTCAGAGTCTTCAAGTTAGACTCACGTTCAGCTCCTATTTTGCATCATTGAAAGAGTCGCAGGCGTCGCGCTCCCTCATTCTCAAACTAGTCACATCTAACTTCTCTTGCCTATCTTTGATTTTTACGCCGTTTCTCTTCAAGATCTGTTCCAACAAAACTCTATCCCTTTCGGGTAGTGATGATAAAACAATAGGTGGGAAATTATTGTGATTATGTAGACATAAATAAGCAAGATGTGGTGGTAACTCAACAAACACCTCTTTATTATTATTAGTATTTCTTGTTTTTCTATGTTTGTTAATAACAACACAATCATACCACTCATCATCCGAATCACTTAAGTCATCGTTTCGTAATTCAATTGGTTCATTATGATCAATAAACTCTTTGAATTATTCATTATTTGGTTTAGATGACAAGTTTTGTATCAAAGTTTCTCCCATAAGCCTAGCTTCTAGGTCGAGGTCTATTCTTTCGTGTAATCCTAGCATATATATGTTCCTAATTATGCTCTTAACCGGATTTTCACACTTATAGACTAATTTGACTTCCCCTACTCGTAATGATATTTTTCTTTAAACACATCAATTTTAGCATGAGCAGTAGACAAGAAAAGTCATCTAAGGATTAAGGGAACCTTAATATCCTCAGGCATGTCTAGTATTATGAAGTCTACGGGGAACACAAACTTCTCGATCCTAACTAGTACGTTTTCAGCAATCCCCTCAGGTCGTTTTACCATTTTATCAGCTAATTCAATAAGCAGCTTAGTTGGTCCTAATTTTCCTAAGCCTAGGGTAGTGAATGTCTTAAAGGGCATAACACTAACGCTAGCTCCTAAGTCAGCTAATGCATTATTGAAAGAAATGTTATTAATTGAACAAGGTAAAGTAAAAATTCCTGGGTCTTTTTCTTGATGAGGCAAGGCATGTTGATCAGTTGCAAAGCTCTCTTCTTTCATTGCAGCCTTGATCTCCTCTTCAATCCTTTATTTTTCCTTGAGCAGTCTCCTTACACTGATTAAAGAGTTAAAGAAATATTGGGGTTTCAAAACATCACCATTCTTCAATCTTCCAGGAAAAGGTATGTTAGGCATGACTTCTTTGGTAGTGGTGATAGCCTTGACATGATCCCTTGGATTAGTTTCAGTTGAGCTAGGTAGACTTCCATATCCCCTTTCTTGAAGAACCTTGCTCATCTGACCGATTTGTTGTTCCAATGCTTTGATCGAAGCTCCTTGGTTTCTTGCAATGGTATCCGTTGAAGCTCGGATTTCTTTGATCATAGCAGTGTTCTCTTCATGTCTTTTAGTAGAATCAGCCATAATTTGCTTCAAAGTATCATCCAAAGTCTACCTTCTCTCTTGATATGTAGGATTTCCATTGTACTTTTGACAGGGAGAAGCTTCCCTAAATCTTCCTGAAGGTTGGAATGGTTGACCAAATTGTGTGTAGTATGCTTCTTCAAAAGTCTCACTTTCATTCTTTGTAGGGTAATCTTTGGTGTAGTGAGGTCCTTCGCATTTTTCATATCCAACTTGGGCAGCATATACTTTTTCATCTCTTTTCTTCATCTCTCTACTAATTTTATCCAATTGAGCTTGAATTGCAGCAAACCCGTCAAAATAAGTGCTGCTCTTAGATCTAGTAGAGGTCCCATCATGCCATTTTTTAGAATGATCAGCAGCTTCTTGGATAGCTTTCCTAGCATTGACTGCACTTATCTGTGGTACAGCTCCCTTAGCATCCAAGATCTGTCTAGTAGGCACGTACAATCCTTGATAAAATAATATTATCTCCTGCATTGCGGTTAGATAATGTTGAGGATACTTCACCAATAAATCTTTAAAACGTTCCCAAGCCTACTAGAGAGTTTCATCGGGCTCTTGCTTGAAGTTGTTGATAGCCTCCATCTTTTTAGCAGTCTTAGTAGGTGGACAATATCTTTTGAGGAATTTGCTCTTCAAATCATCCCATGTTTTGATTGAACCTGCTGGTTCATTCCTTAGCCACTTATTAGCAGCTCCTTTAAGCGAAATTGGGAAGATTCGAAGCATAAGTTGATCATCAGTAACTCCTTCTGTAGTATAAAAATCTGCAATTTCGAGGACCCTCTCCACATGTTTATTAGCATCTTCATGTTTTGTCCCACTTAAAGTATTTTCTCTTAGCTCCTTGAGAAACTGACCCTTTGTAACACCCCCAATTCATGGTTGCAGCGGAATTCAAACTGGGTGTTACTCGACGGCACAATAGTCACAATAATAGAAAACGAACTCCAATTGAGTCGTTTTAAAAGATTTATCATTCAAATTGTATAAATATCAGAGATTACAAAATGAGGTCCCAAATGGTTCCATGTTTACAATTCACATTAAATGAGTTTTGAATGATAATAAAATTTATAGCCCTCTTGAGTATCCGTGCCCTTCCGTGCCATCCTTGATCGTCATGAACCTGAAATACATGCTTGAGATATCAACACAAAGGTTGAGTGATATTCATAGAGTTTGTTTAATGTTTGAACACAATATGTTGGTAGTGTGAGCTATAGACTCACACCAATGTTTGGAAAACAAAACAGGCAGGCTACGTTATTATACGCCCATAAAATGTATTATACACTAAGCTTATGACACCAAAACGTTAACGTGTACCAATATCGATCGGCAGATTTATCCCGGTAGGTACTTTGCTAACATACCTAAATCTCAAATATTAGTGCATTTGTTTGAACTTAGTCAATACAAATGGGATTCGTCAATCCCAATAGGCCTATTCACAATATTTGCGCTCACTATTGCTAGTGATTAAATGGTTCATAATAAGGGATCTCGGTTTAACAAGGCTGGTACTTAGTGATAATAAAACAATCAGGCAAGCATACAATTTAAAAACATTGTGCTCGGTTAAAAATAGCATGTATTCCCCCCAAGGGTTTGTAAAACAATTAAGTAATGGAAAGTGGGGCTATGAACTCACCTTAAGTAAGATAGCAAGTAATGAAGGTAACAGTTGGATCGTGAAGGTTTCTACGAGCAACCTATAATAGAATGTTGCGACTTAGGATCGGAGTAAAGAATATGAATAAGTGCCTATATAAATATCTTGCATTTTGTCCATGATGTCGTATGATGTATAATGTAAGTCCTTGAAAGAAAAGATTTATGAAACATGTATGTTTTGTATATCGTTTACTACCGTTCGGGCCGACATAATTCAGAAGTCATGTTAGTAAGCATTCGAGGAGCCAGGACACTTTAATTCGTAAATCCACAACTTATCTCGACGGCTTACATAATGAACTCCTCACATGAGGCTCCCTACTATTGTAGTAGTTGATAAAGTATATATATATAAGTTTTGATCCGAAAAGTTACATGTCTGATATTTGAATAAACTTAGGAAAGTTTATTATTACATGAAGATTGTTATTAGGGTAAGTTTCTTATAACTTATATGACCATTTTTCTTTGTAATATCTCATGGTTCCTTTTAGGTGAAGTAGATCCAAATTGCTTGTTCAAGTTATCGCCAATTCCTTGTTTCATGTTTACGCCTAAGTAAGCTTGTATGGTCATTTAGTCATGGCCTTGCCATGACCTTTGGTCCTTGTTCAATGGTTATGAGACTCAACCTTGGCTCTAGCCATGGTTGTGGTCTTGATTATAGGTCATAAGACCTCTTGTTCCTTTTAAAACATAACCAATATATAGTGATTTTGGTCTAAAAATGGGCTGTTAAGAATTTGAAGAAA
This sequence comes from Artemisia argyi, assembly GCA_030686995.1. Taxonomy (NCBI): domain Eukaryota; kingdom Viridiplantae; phylum Streptophyta; class Magnoliopsida; order Asterales; family Asteraceae; genus Artemisia; species Artemisia argyi. The sequence goes on from CM060679.1 coordinate 83,829,860, forward strand.
TTATCACTCGGAAAGCGTTTTCAGGGCTCGAGCTTCCTTGTTCCTGAACGAAAACGTCGTTCCGGACAACTTTCGTGTTTTAACTTTTTGATGAATCGGACCAGAAGGGTGACTTTCAAAATGGCAGAATGCAAAACAGTAGGTATCGGCAGTTTCGGCGTTTTGGTTTTGCTAACTTCTTATGGCCATAATTTTTGACTCGGGTACTCGTTTTGGGTGATTCAAATTGCTATGTTTTCCTTGTTAAGTCCTCTTTAACAGTAAGTAGGTTTCCAATATCATAGTTGTACTATTTTGGTCGTGGTTCTCCAAGAAAGTTACTAGTTTACTTGTTTACTTATCATAAGTTAACATATATATACCAATACTTGTTTTACTCATTTTTATACATCATGGACATGATCACAAGACAAAATATAGCATGAATGATATGTAAATAACATGAATATGATATTTAACAAGAAGTATGTTAGAGTTGGCTTACAACTTTGGCTTTCTAAAAGAAAGGAAGTTAAGAACAAGGATTAGGACTTTGATTGAACAAGCTTCTCTTCACTTTAGCAATCCTTCTACCCTTGTATTCTTGAAGGATTTGTGATGAGTGTTTAGGTGACTTGAGTGGATCTAAACTCAAGAGAATCACCTAAAGTTTCTAAGGATTTGAAGTAGTTACTTTGTAGCTTGAAACTAGTATTTGGATCAATCAAAACTTAACAAAAGCTTTGGAATTGATAAGGATCTTGTGTTTCTTGAATAATACTTGAAGTAAACTAGTAAAATGAAGTGTTTTGTGTGTGTGGGACGTTGGAAATGAAGAGGGGAGGATGGGGTACTTATATGGTGTTGAGGAGGTTAGTTTGGATGACTTTTCCAAGCCTTAGAACTTAAGTAAAACACATGGAATGATCTTAGAGGTACAAGGCACAAGATCAAGACACCAAGGTGATGAATCCCCCCTCCCCTAGAGGCGGTTTGGATGAGGATAGGAAGGATGGGTTGCTCTTGTTGATATTATCCTAGATATTGAGTTAGTTTTGACTCCGTAAAATGCTAACCGTAAATGATTAAGCCATAATACGTAAAACCGGGTATCGTAAAAATACGAAACTTGGAAGAATGATTAAACATGTCATTATACTCCATAAAAAAATATAAAATGAGTGGTAGGTTCCATTTGGGTGGTAAAACCCTGCTAAAACTGGAAACACGGGTTTAAAACGCGTAATACGTAAAATGTACGAATATTGCGTAAAATTGAGAAAAGTAAAATGTTACTTTTCTAATAGGATAAAAATGATTTAAAAAGACTTATAATGTCTAGACTGGGCTCAGTCTAGTGTCGGTTGGTATTAAGTGTCTTTTAGACATCAAACCGTAAGCCTAAAAATCAAGGAATGACTTATAAAATCAAGGAATGATTTTTGGTCAAAGGAGGAGGGAAAAATATGTTGACTTTTTCTAATAAGTTGAAAACTCAAATCGTATTAGAAACGCGGTGCAGGTATAGGCTAAGGTTACGGCTGAGTAAAAACGCTTAAAACTGAAAATTCCAGTTTTTCACGGCCGAGGTTTATTTTGGTCATGTTTTTCTCAGTCACGATTAATTCTCAAATAAATCATGAGTGTGTCAAACATTTTTCCGATGCGGGGTCACTTAACGCGGTCGAGTTTCGTTGTGCGTAGAATTTCTGAATGACGTTTTACCCTAAAACGTGTAATTCCTTAATAACTTTCACGAAAATGAGCTTATGAATGTCAAACTTTTAATTTGTCATGGAAATAATTTATCACTCGAGGCCAAGCAACAAAAATCAAGTTTCGGGAAAAATGAATAGTAAAAGTGAATAGTGAAATTTTCAGGGAATAGTAATTATCTTGAAAAATGCGAATTGTTACACCCTTCAACTCAAACTTTGACTTGTCGTCAAACTTTGGTCTAGCAATTCCTGAACTGTAGTCAGAATGGGTTTTGTTCATGTATTCCTCCATGGTAGTGTTTTCCGTCATTGTTTCAGTTTCTTCTTCTTCACTAGCCTCCTCCTGTTCAGAAAAATAATTAAGCTCGAAGGAACTTGAAAAATCAAAACTTTTTGTGTTGAAAAGCCTTTTAAGTTAATGAAATGCTAGTTCAGGATTTTCAAAAGGTTCGGTCAATTGCTTATTTGAACTTCTCGTCATGCACGTCCTGAAATCATCACAAAAGCATCAGTAGGATAGGTTTTATGAAGTAAAACATTAGATAAATAACAACAAAAACGGAATACGAAAAATAAAAGTTGCTGATATCTACAGACGATGCACCGTATCCTGGAAAAAGGATACGCCGTATCTAGTTACATTAAAATTAAATCAGACTTTTATTCAGAAAATCAATACGCCATTTTTGAATTAGAATGCGTCGTATCTGGCTAAATATCAAAAATCGTTATATTTATAATAATTTGAATGCGCCCCATAAGCAAAAACTAATGCACCGTATTTTCGTTACATTTCAAAATACAAGATGTTTGATTTAGTAAATGCGTCATATCGATAAAAATCGATGCGTCGCTTCTATTTAATTAATTCGAAAACTATTTTTAATTAAATATATAATACGCCGTATCTGTAGAAACAGATGCGTCGTATGGTGTTTAAGGTTTCGAATTCTTATTAAAAATAGAATACGCTGTATTTTGGGGATAGATGCGTCGTACTCGAATTATTAAACGCGCTGTATTTATAAAAAATTAAAATGCAATACGCCGTATCTGAGAAATAGATGTGCTGTATCGTTTGTATCAGCACAATACAACGACAACAGTTTATGCAGAAAAATAAAGAAAAATAAATAAAAACAAAATTACAGAAAAATAAAAAACACACAAAAAACAATAAATATGCAAATTATAAAATGAATGCAATTTAACTAATATAAAGCAATGTTAGTGATTAGAATCTAAAAACCTAAAAAGATTAAAAAAAAAAAAAAAAAAAAAAAAAAAAAACTAATTAAAATTCTAATCAGATAAACAGACAATAACAATTCACTCACTGGCAGCGGCGCCAAAAAATTGATGCAGTATGTATGTCGTGTGTAGTTGCGGTTTAGCAGTATTAATGCCTACTCAAGTTTTAAATTTATATTTAGCCGAATTATCAATAACACACACACCTAACGAGCAGTGTACCCGGTCAATATGAATATAGTGGTAAGTAGAGTGTCGATCACTAAGAGTGGAACGTATTATTTAGTTAACCTAATCAAAATTTTAATATCCTAAGTTAGTTTTACAGTCTAATCTAACGAAAGGGGGCTCAGCCTGAGAGACTGGCACAGTTTGGTTTTAAATAGTAATTAAATAAATGAGCATGAATCAATGAATAGCAACATGTACACAGATAGATAATAGAAGAAGAATAAGGCCTGTCCTGATAGTTAAGTAGCTTGTCACTTGTTTTATTTCTAGTTTTATATGATGAGTATCATAATCTAATCTGTCTCGTTGGATCATAAATATCAACGAGTAAATTGTTAATGATTACTTATGTTTATCCTACCTTCTAGACGCTAGATAAGTAGGCGAGGAACAGGTATGATAGCCCATAAAGCTCAACAAAATACAGAGGTTATCAAAGCACAAATACAATTCACCAAAAACATCATCATATAAACTTTAATTGATGGGAAAGCAATTTTAAGGGGATCAGGTATGGTAGCCGAGTATGCCCATCAATCCTGATGAATTAAAGCTTACTAATACAATAAACAAAACTACTTAATGAATCTAATACATGCAGGACCTTCTTACAGCTCTAATATTTTCGTTTGGAGTGTGTCTTATGATGCTTCTTCGACTGAATTCGTCTCCTTAGGGTTTTGTTGCACATAAAATTCGTATCTGTCTTGGGGTATTTATAGTTTCTGTCTGAGCAAGATGCGGCGCATCGAGTAAGTAGATGCGGCGCATTGACTTAACTTCGCGTGGGGTCTTAGATGAATATATTCTGGAATATTAGTACACCGTCTTTAGATGTGGCGTAACTTGATCTTGTATGCGGCACATGTCCTTCATTGTCTTGGAGTGTATCTAGTGAGTTCTGGATAGTGATATGATGTATGTCAGAAGTATAATGCAGCGTATCTGGAGTAGAACAAGCTTGATCTTCTTCGTTGACCAAAGTTTCATATGCGGCGCATGATAGAATTTCATGCGGCTCATTCTTTAAAGTCAGGCAATGGTCTTCGAATTCATCTAAGTATGATATTGTGGCATATCTGTTGATAGAGATACGGCGCATCTTTTGGATTTCAGTAGACTTTTGTCATCTTGCTAGTTTTGCTCCATAATTCGTCCAAAATCGCCAAGTTTCACCAATTGCTTGTTTTATCATGAGAATTACTAGAGTAAACATTAAAGCACCAATTCTCATATAAAATATAATAAAACAAGTAAAATAAATAGGATGAATGATGATAATAATATGTACTTATTTGATGTCATCAGACACCCTATGGTGTACCTTCCGTACACCATGGGTAATAGCTGCCCCTTTAACATGAATACACCTTATCCTCCTTACTCTTACCAAACTCCTTCTAGGCGGCCTCCAACTCATAACCCATATAATGCTGCCCCCATGAACATGCCACCTTATAATTGCTTATATCCAAAACATACGGGTCCTGCGACACCATTTGTAAGGTGGATAAAAGATTACCCTTTGCCCGATGGTTTAAAGATGCCTTCGCATAAAGGCACCTATGATGGGAAAGGAGACCCAGATAATTTCTTACACCTGTTCGAAAGGGCAATTAGGATGCAAAAGTGGGTCATGCCCGTAGCCTGCCATATGTTTACATACACTCTCCGTGATTCCGCTCGTATCTGGTGGAATGGGCAGAAAGCAGGCAGGTATTGTTAACCTTGATGACTTGAAAGCTAAGTTTCGTTCACACTTCAGCCAGCAGAAGAAGTTCACAAGGACTCACTTAACAGTACACAATATTAAACAAAAGGAAAATGAAAGTACAAGGGGTTTCGTCACCAGGTACACTGATGAAACTTTGCAGATCTTGGGTCTCCACGAAGAACAGCGTATCTCCGGCTTCGTACATGGCCTACGAAACCGGACTCTTGTGGAATTCTTGTCCACTAACCTCCCCGCAACGTAAAAGGTCTTTTGGAGAAAACGTACACTTGGATAGAAGCCATGTAAGTGTCCACCAATGGGGCTCCAATTAAAAACAGGGAAGATATCAATAAGTTCTCAAAACACTACTCAAGGGAAGGGTCGAAGAACATGAAAAAAACCCATAATAGGTTTACCCCATACAATAAAAGTCCTAACCATGGCTTGTTAGGAGGCCTGACTAAGTCCCCCAAAGAGATATTGGCAATGGAGAAAGCTGCAAAAGCTTTCGAGCCACCCTCTCGCATGACAAGCAAAGGCAAAAACAGAGATTCAACTAAGTACTGCTACTTTCATGAGGATTTTAGCCACAAAACGAACAGTTGCAGAGAATTGAAAAGGAAGATAGAAGAAGCAGTAAAATTGGGGCAATTGGCACATCTCGTGAAGGGCACAAAGATGGGTAAAGAAAAGGTCTCTGACACGCAACTGGGAAAAGACACCACTACTCAAGGAGCTCCCATCCTTATGGTTCACTGAGGTGAAGCAAACTTGAAAAGGAAGGTCACCAAAAAGGAGATATACGAGGTAGGGGAGGTAACATTTCCCTCCGAGGTAGGTAAATTGTTTTCGAATGATCCGGTGGTCATCAAGGTCGTAATCTCCAACCTGGAAATAAACAAAGTCTATATGGACTATGGAAGCTCGTGCGAGATAATCTATGAGCATTGCTTTCTGAAGCTCAAGCCTTCAGTTAGGTCGAAGCGGGTAGAGTCAAAGATACCTCTGGTAGGATTCTCAGGGGAACGCTCGTGGCCTCTAGGAGAAGTGCCGTTACAGGTAACACTCGGCGAAGGAAAGCTCACAAGGACTGAAACCCTCAACTTTGTCATCATAAGGTCTGAATCCCCCTACAACTTGCTAATCGGAAGAACAGCTATGTAAAAGATGGGTATTGTGGTCTCCACCATGCATGCAACGGTTAAGTTCCAAACAGCATATGGCATTGGAACTGTATTTTCCAGTTATAATGAAGGAAGGATGCAGGAGGTCAAAAAGAATGCTAAAGAAAGTCTCGAAGAACCTATGAAAGACACTCTAAATCATATAGAGGCTGAGGAGTAGATCGTGATAAACGAGCTCCATTCGGAGCAAAAGGTGACAATTGGAAGACACTTCCTACCGCCTTCAAGAGAAGATTTTTAGGAGCTACTTAAGACATACAAAGACGTCTTCACATGGACATACTTGGACATGACAAGGGTTCCGAGAACTCTCATGATCGATAGCAAGCCTTTTGACACAGAGCACAAACTTAATGAATCCAAACATTGAACCAACCAAGAAGAAGTGTCGAAGTGTAACACCCGAAAGGAGCGTAGCTATTTACAAGGAAGTAAACAAGCTCGTAAGGGCAGGCATACTCAGGGAAGTGAAAACCCCAACATAGGTTTCCAATCCAGTCACAATCAAAAGAAAAGACGGAGGATGGCGTACGGGCGTAGACTTCACGGACATCTACAAGGCCTGTCCTAAAGATGGTTACCTTCCGACAGAGACAGATTGGAAGCCAAAATCACTTTCAGGGTTTTGTTTGAAATGTTTCCTCAACGTGTACAAAGGGTACCACCAGATACAAATGGCGGAGGAAGACGAGGAAAAAACAGCCTTTCACACAGGGAAGGGCACCTAGTGTTAAAAAAAAGATGCCCTTCGGTCTGAAGAATGCAGAAGCTACCTACCAACGGCTGATAGGCAAAGCTTTCAACAAATAGATATGAAGGAATTTGGAAGCTTATGCTGACAACATGATAATAAAAAGCAAGACGGAGGGGGAACTACTCTCCGATATTAAAGAAACGTTCGATCAGTTAAGGAAGATCTACATTGTTGGGAATTATACTAACAGTTACCACGGCTAGTGAAGATTTACAACTGCTGAAGAATGTACTTGCAGTGGAAACTCATTACCACTGCAAGAACATATATTACCACTGCTGATTAGATAACTGTTAGGAAACATGTTTAGATAAATATAGAATATTTCTTGTGTATATCTTATTCTATTAGCATTATACTTATCTTGTAGAAGACTCCTTGTGCTATAAAAGGAGGTCCTAGGTTAAAGGTTAGATATACGTTTCTAGAGCTTCAAGGTGTAACCCTAGTGATATCAAGATCACTCGTATTATTATCATTAATAATATTAGAGCTAATTGTTTGTTTACATACATTCTTCTTATTCATAAACAACTGTCTTACTCACAATCAAACTTCTAAGTGTTACTAAGTAAATTCCGCATACTTAGTGATATAACTCAAAGTATCAATCTAACACAGTTCAAGGTGTTTAGATCCATCAAGTGGTATCAGAGCCATGCTTTGATACTTTGATTTAGAAGACTCTAGTTCACTCAGGAGAATCACTAGAGACAGAAACCAGTAACTCAAACATTGCTGCTAAGCTTCCAAAGCTTAAGTTGAATGACTTTGAGATGTGGAGGCTGATGATTGAACAATTCTTTATGGTCCAAGACTATACACTCTGCGAGATCATCATGGTTGGAAACTCCTTCAAACCAAGTTCTACTTCAGAGATGGTTGGTGGCAAGGAAGTAATTAAGGTCAACACTGGACCTGTTACTAATGATGAAACTTCAGATGAAGAATGATCTGAAGGCCAGAGGTTTGTTGCTGATGACACTTCCCAGAGACCAAGTTCTAGCATTCAGCATATACAATACTGCAAAGACTCTTTTTGAGGAGATCTGCAATGTTTTTGGTGGTAATGATTCCACCAAGAAGACTCAAAAGACCCTGCTGAAGCAGACTTATGAAAACTTTGGTTCAACAAGTAATGAATCTATTGATAGCATCTTCACAAGGGTACAAAAGATTGTTACTCAACTCACTGTTTTTGGAATTGAGGTGGAAAAGGAAGACCTCAATCTAAAGTTCTTAAGAAGTTTACCATCTGAGTTTGGAACCAATGTTGCTGTGTGGGAAGATAAGCCAGATTTGGAGACCATGAAACTTAATGATTTGTACAATAACTTCAAGGTTATTGAACAAAGATTGAAGAAAGCTGGTAAATTAAGCTCAAGTTCAGGAAGTGTAGCACTCATATCATCATCTCTTGATGATAGTAGTTCAGATGAAGAAAGTGATAGTGATGATGACAGTGCTAACATTTTTGTTTCCACTGGTAGTGGAAGTGTTTTCACTGGTAGCTCAAAGAGATAGATTGTAGGACTTAGTGATACTACTTTTTATGCCTTTATATCAAGTCAAGTGGGTGGTTCAATTCTCAATCATGAGGATTTGGATCAAATTGATGAGGATGATATGGAGGAGATGGACATTAAATGCCAAGTGGCATTGCTAAGCTTAAGGACAAAGAAGTTTTGGAAGAAGACTGGAAGAAAGATTAACATCCATGGCAATGAAACAGTAGGTTTTGACAAAAAGAAGGTGGAGTGCTATAATTGTCATAAGAAGGGGCACTTTGCCAGGGAGTGCAGGAAGCCAAGGAAATCTGATAACAGGTCAACTTGGTATAAGCAGGACAAGAAGAAGGAACCTACTACTGATGAGCCAAAGGGGCTATTGGCTATTGATGGAGTCAGCTTTGATTGGAGCTTTATCACTAAGGATGAGAAAGATGATTCAGAGTCTGCAATGGTTGCTACAGAGCTTGCATTAATGGCTTTTTCTGATTCTGTGGTACAAATTAATAATGCTTGCTCTAAAACTTGTAAGGCCTTAAAAGAGTATGAGAAAATTAAAGCACAATATGATGAACAATTGCTAGAGTTAAATCATACAAATTATAACTTAGCAAATCATAAAAGAGGCCTAGGTGTTTTAGAAACTCAATTAGAGCATTATAGGGCAAATGAATCTAAGTTCAATGATGATATTGCAGTGTTAAAAAGAGACTTAGATTATCAGGTTGCTATAAACAAGGTTCTTAGGGAAGAACTAGAAAAGGTTAAATTGGCTAGTTAGAATATAAAGATAACTTGCAATACACTGGATCACCAATCCAAGTGTATTGACAAAATTTGGGAAGCCCAAGTTGTGAACAAAGCCAAATCAGGAGTTGGATACAAATCAGTTCCACCACATTTAAGAGGTGTTCCATCACCTCCTAGCATTAACTTAGCTCACACAGGTTTAGAAGAATTCCAGGAACCACCTATGACCTATGGACCAAAGTTTGTTAAACCAGTTGTTATTGAAAATGTTCAGGTTGAGGTTGATACATTTGATAGTGCTAGTGACTCATCTCTTAAAGATGAAAATTTGAATTTTGAGTCTAAACCTAGTGTTCCTGAGAATGTTAAAGTGGAGGTTAAAAAGAGTATTCCTGATGTTGTCAAAGAGAAGTCTAGGTCACAACCTAATTTCACTAGGCCCACTACTAGATATGCAGACATGTACAGAAGTAGGTCACCAACTCCTAGGGGTAATATGAGGAGTTTGAATCATGTTAAATCTAGGCAATTTGGTAGTGATTTTGTGTTCAATAACAAACCCTGTCATATATGTGGTAGCTTTGACCATTTGTTTTATAGCTGTACCTACCATTTGGGTAGAAGGGAAGTGTTTGGGAATACTAGGGTGAATGGCCACAATGCAAATAACTTAACTCACCCAAATCCACTTAGCAAGATGATTCCTAGGTTTGTTTTGCTTCATTCTGGCATTAAACCAATTTCCACTGCTAGACCAGCAGTTGCCACTGCCAAAAATAAAAACAGAGTTTACCCAAAGCCCCCTGTTACTACTTTTGTTAAATCTACTCAAACAGGGAAAAAGATCAATTTTGAAAAGAAAGTTTACAATAATCACAAGTGGGTACCCAAAATTTCAAAACCAGCAGTTTCCACTGCTAAGCCAGCAGTTACCACTGCAAGGCCAAAGGTTACCACTGGTGGGTCTGTTAACAAGAAAAGGGTAAATATGGGAAATGCTGTTAAGGCCTCAGCACGTTAGGAATGGAAACCAAAAGGAACAATCACCTCAAACAATCCCAATGGTGTATCAATGACCTTTGATAGATATAATTATATTGATACACGAGGCAGATCCAAGTCATTTGTTGGTTGGGTCCCCAAAAGGAACTAATTCCTTTATTTTGTGTACAGGAACATTCAAAGACTAAAAATGATCAAGGATACTCAGACAGTGGATGTTCCAGGCACATGACTGGCAATAAGTCCTATCTTTCAGACTTTCAACCTTATGATGGACAATTTGTCAGCTTTGGAGGAGGAATTGGTGGCAAAGTTTCTGGCAAAGGAACAATCAAGGCTGGAAACATTGACTTTGAAGATGTGCAGTATGTGAAAGAACTCAAGTACAACCTTTTTAGTGTGTCACAGATGTGTGACAAGAAGCATAGAGTTCTATTCACAGAAGATGAATGCTATATCTTATCTAAGGTTTATAAGCTCCCTGATGAATGTGACATTTTGCTTAAAATCCCTAGAAAAGGTAATCTATATAGCATTGACATGAAGAACATAGTGGCTAATAATGATGTTACTTGCTTGCTTGCAAAAGCCACTTTGGATGAATCAATGCTTTGGCATAGAAGACTTGGTCATGTCAACTTCAAGACCATCAACAAGATTGTGAAAGATGGACATGTCAGAGGTCTACCAGAGAAAAGATTTGAAAATGATCAAACTTGTGTTGCCTGTCTCAAAGGAAAGCAACATAGAGCTTCATGCAAGACCAAAGCACTCAATTCTATTGATCATCCACTCTTTATGCTGCATATGGACTTGTTTGGTCCTACTTCTGTAAGCAGCATCAATTTGAAGAAGTATTGTCTTGTTGTGACTAATGATTTCAGTAGATTCACATGGGTTTTCTTTTTAAGAACCAAGGATGAAACCACTGGCATCCTTAAGACATTCATCACTAAAGTTGAAAATCAATTTGAAAAGAAAATCAAGATCATCAGGTGTGACAATGGGACAGAGTTCAAGAATAAAGTTATGGATGATTTCTGCAGAGACAAAGGTATTAAAAGAGAATTTAGTGTTGCATGAACTCCTCAACAAAATGGAGTTGTTGAAAGAAGAAACAGAACACTAATTGAGGCTGCTAGAACCATGTTAGCTAATTCCAAGCTTCCAGTAACTTTTTGGGCTGAAGCAGTTAACACTGCTTGTTACATACAGAACAGGGTTTTAGTAGTCAAAACAAAGAACAAGACACCTTATGAGCTATCCAGAGGAAGACCTCCTACTTTGGAGTTTATGAGGCCATTTGGGTGTCATGTTACTATTCTCAATACCATTGATCATCTGGGTAAATTTAAAGAAAAGTCTGATGAAGGCTTCTTTGTTGGATACTCTATGGTTAGCAAGGCTTTTAGAGTCTATAACTTAAGAACAAAGAAGATTGAAGAGAACTTGCATGTTCAGTTTCTTGAAAATAAAGCAAACATGGCAGGTTCAGGACCATATTGGCTATTTGATCTTGAAACATTATCAAATACAATGAATTATGTACCTCTTACTTCAAGTACTGGAGACAAAGATGTTGAAGATTCAGAAGAATTCATTGATGAAGATGAAGCTTGTAAATATGATGAAGATCAAATTGTTATGCCACTTTGGGACTTTGTTGATAATTCTGAAAAGACAAGTGATGCACATGGTGTGAATTTTGATGTATTGAATAAAGAAATTCCTACTAGCTGTGGTAACTCAATTCCCACTGCTACACCAGAAGTTTCCACTGATAGCCCAAATGTGGAACATACTTCTCAGGAATCACCAAGTGATGATGTAGAGATTACAAACATGCCGACAACATATGATATTCCTAGCACATCACAGACTTCAATTCACAAAGTGCATCCACTTAATAATGTTATTGGTGAACTTCAATCAGGTGTGAAGACTAGAAGACAGACAAAGAAAGATGATATTCATGGGTTCATTAGTGAAGTGTATGAGTCCAAGAAGCATAAAAGGAAGAATGAGTGTTTGTTTTTCTGTTTTCTCTCACAGGTGGAGCCTAAGAATGTTTATATGGCTCTAGAAGAATCTAGCTGGGTTGAAGCAATGCAAGAGGAGTTGTTGCAGTTTAAACTTCAAAAGGTTTGGGTTCTTTGTGACTTGCCTGATGGTATGAAGGTCATTGGTACTAAATGGGTTTTCAGAAACAAGAAAGATGAAAGAGGTATTGTAATCAGGAACAAAGCTAGATTGGTTGCTCAAGGATACACTCAAGAGGAGGGTATTGATTATGAAGAAGTTTTTGCTCCTGTTGCAAGGATTGAGGCTATTAGATTGTTTTTAGCCTATGCATCATTTATGGGCTTTACTGTCTATCAAATGGATGTTAAGAGTGCCTTTCTATATGGTATTATTGATGAGGAGGTATATGTCTCTCAACCTCCAGCCTTTGAAGATCCTCAATACCCAAATAAAGTTTATAAAGTGATTAAGGCTCTTTATGGCTTACATCAGGCTCCAAGGAAGTGGTATGAAACCTTAGCTAATTATTTGTTGAACAATGGGTTTCATAGAGGCAAGATTGATCAAACTTTGTTCATCAAGAAAGACAAGGGTGATATTCTACTTGTTCAAGTATATGTTGATGATATTATCTTTGGGTCTACTAGACAAGAGATGTGCAAAGAGTTTGAGAAGCTGATGAAGGATGAATTTCAAATGAGTTCCATGGGAGAACTTACATTTTTTTGGGGCTGCAAGTACAACAGATTGGTGTCATGGCAGTGCAAGAAGGCATCTTTATCAGTCAAGAAAAATATGTGGCTGAGATTATTAGGAAGTTCAAGTTTACTGATTCAAAACCTTCAAATACCCCTGCTGACAAGACCACTCATCTATTGTTGAAGAATGCTAGTGGTGCAAATGTTGATGTGCACACTTACAGGTCTATGATTAGTTCTTTGATGTATCTTACTTCATCAAGGCCAGACATTATGTTTGCTGTATATGCTTGTGCAAGATTTCAAGTGACTCCAAAGACATCACATATGACAACAGTGGAAAAGATTTTTAGGTACTTGAAGACTTATCCTAATCTAGGATTATGGTATCCAAGAGAATCTCCTATGGAATTGATCACATACTCAGATAGTGACTATGCTGGTGCAAGTTTGGATAGAAGATCAACTACTGGAGGATGTCAATTTCTTGGATATAGATTGGTGTCATGGCAGTGCAAGAAGCAAACTATGGTTGCTACTTCAACCACTGAAGCAGAATATGTTGCAGCTGCTAGTTGTTGTGCTCAGATCCTATGGCTTCAGAATCAATTATTTATGGGTACAATTTCATGAACACCATTATCTATATAGACAATAGTAGTACCATATGCATTATTAAAAATCCTGTGCAACACACTAAAACTAAACATATTGAAATTAGACATCATTTTATTAGAGACTGTTTTGAGAAAAAGCTTATTAATGTTGTCAAAATCCATACTGATGACAATTATGCTGATTTATTAACAAAAGGGCTTGATGTGGGTAGATTTCAATACTTGGTAACAGGTATTGGAATGCTAAATCCATAAATCTTTGATGTCTAATACTTTTCAGTGTTGCAGGATAGTTTTTAGGTACTAGTATTGTTGTATTGTACGTATGGTTTTCTACTAACTTGTATGCAGAGTTATCAAAAGCACAGTGGAAATACTCATACAACAGTGGAAAGATTGGTGATAAAAGCAGAAAGAAAAAGAGTACTTTTATTGATATCATAGCAAGTACATCACAACCATTCAAGATAACATTGTCACCAACACAGGAAATCACAAAAGACATAAACCTACAACCTAACACCTACTCCATAGGTTTCTTTCCCTTTCCATCATAATCATGCTTACCCTTGGATGCCCTCTTTCTCTTGTCATCAAAAGAAAGTTGTTTCCTTGGACAAGCAAGTCCCAGAACTTGCTTGGGAGGCCTTGGTGCTTGGGTAGGCTTCTCAACAGCAGGCCACTTCATGTTGTTTATGGCAGTTGTCAATGCTGTGGTGAGGGCCTTTGGAAGCTCTTTGGAATGATCAAAGGTTGGATCATTATCATCATCAGATGAAGAGCTTGAATAGAACTCTAGAGATGGAGCAGGACCAGCTGAAATTTTCTTGTTAGGCTTTATGCTGGAAGATGTAGCTGTTGCAGCACTTGGAGGAAAATATCCACTCCATCCAGCTGAAAGTTCTTCTGAGTCAGAGCAGTAACTGATTTCCTCATCAGATGTGTCATTAGATGAGATGTAGATTAACGGAAACCAACTCATGATGATGTTTAGGGTTTTTGTTATTGAAGATATTTGTTGATGAGAGATAAAGGTTTTTGAGCCCCCTTTTATAAGCAAAGTCAAGGTCGAATTCTAATTAATGAAGAATATTTACTCTTACCTGTTTTGGTAGGTTGGAGGAGTAAATTTGGTTATTATCGGGTTGACTTTTGGAAGATATATTTGTGAATAGTAACTTGGTTAAAAAGTTACTTTGGGTTAATCTTTATGGGTTAAGTTGAGAGTTACTTTGCTCTGCAGCATACAACCCATATTATTGGAGTCATTGGAGTTATAAGGTGTGTATCATAGACACACAACAAATGGTTATTGATTCACCATGTCTAATCCACATAAGAATCAACTAGTCCAGAGCAAACGGCTCCTGGTAAAGACTTATCAAATCCGTTTATGGTTGATAGTTTACCAAAAACTATATGGTTATCAACTCACCATACTCCAAGTGATCAAGAGTTGGCTAGTCCATAGCAAACGGCTCATCGTAAAGACATATCAAATCCGTTGATAGCTGATAGTTTGCTAAAAACTATGATAAGAGCAGCTAATTTTCATGTTTTATTCACCACTGCTCTTTGATATGTTGTGAAAATTTTACCACTGCTAGTTCATTAGTTACCACTGCAAGAGAAATTTTTCCACTGATGAACTAGCCGTTACAACTATTGTGTCAGTAATCTATTTTTTACTAGCCGTTGTAAATATAACCGTCTTTCCTTATTAATAGGGTAAATCTTTTTGTGAATTATCTACTTACTTATTATAATTTATTCTTTTCCAAAGATAATTCTTTCTAAAGATAATTCACATTGCGCAACCTCCTCAAACCCTATTAGTATAAATTGATCATCATACGGCTTGATTTTTATCTTGATTACTAACACTTTTATTCTCTTTTTCACAAATATCATGGCGATTCTAAAATTTGTCGAGGAGCACAACCAAGTGGCCTACCTACAAAAGTCAAACGAGAAGAGTGGCCCTGTTTTTCATCAGATTGTGGATTTTCTAAACATAACTCACATAAGGTATGCCTTAACTATTAATCCCACAATCTATGTCTCTCATATCAAACAATTCTGGAACACTGTGGAGTCCATAACTCTTGAACAGGGAGACACACATGAATCTGTGGATGCTCTAAGAGCCACAGTGGATGGGGTAACTATTGATGTTACTGAGTCATCCTTGAGTTGAATTCTCCAATTGAATAATCTCAATGGTATCATCACATTACCTAATTCAGAAATTTTCACTAATATTGCTTTAATGGGTTATGATACATTTGAACAAAAAGTAACTTTCAGAAAAGGATGTTTTTGTCCCCATTGGAGATTTTTCATTCACACTCTTTTGCATTGCCTAAGTCCTAAGAAAACATCTTATGAACAATTTGCATCAACCATGGCTTATCCTTTGGTTTGTTTGGCAACTGATAGGACTTTCAATTTTTCAAAGTTTATTTTTAATAATATGAAAGGCAATGTAAAGAGTCAATATAAATTTTTGATGTATCCAAGGTTTGTGCAATCAGTGTTAAATGAGTTTCAACTGCAACCTCACAATAGAATTTATGAGCCTTCCTGTCTTAAGCCAAAAGTTTTTCAAAACATGAGTAAGGCTTCAGATCTTTGGAATGGGGAGGTTCATCCACTTTTTCCTCAAATGCTTGCTAAAATTTCTCAAGTACAGGGTGAAGATGCAACCATCCCAGTTGTATCCCAAACCACACCCAATATTGTTGTTCCACCAATTCACCATACCCCTGCTGTAACTCACACTTATGAGAGAAGGCATAAATAGCCAACTTCTCTCATCTCAACATTGCATGTTGCTGAACCTTTTGGTTTAGGGACAAGCAGTGGTGGTTCAAGGCTTAATCCTAGTCCAACTATGGAAGAGCCTGAATCAATGCCTCATGATTCACCTCTCCCAACAGGTAACACAGTTGGAAGTGATGAAGGCGGTGTGCAACTACCTGAATTGATGGACATATGTACCAAATTAGTCAAGCAGGTTCAAGCTCTGGAGAAAGATCTGGCACAGACCAAAGTACAACATGCCACAGAGCTGAATCAATTGAAGGCTGAGATTCAAAGATTGCAGAATGAAGTTGAGAATCTCAAGAAGAAAATACCTGCTAAAGTTGTGTTCTCTTCATCATCTTCACCTCAGGATGAGTTTTCTGCAGGTTCTAGTAAAGATTTGGGAGATTCTTCCAAACAGGGGAGGAAATCAGATGCAGAGTTTAAGGGGAGGAGTACTAATTTTGAAAAAGTATTTGCTGAGCTCTATGATTCTGACAATGCTCAAGCAAGAGATGATGTAGCTGAGACTGAGGGGAGGAAGTTAGATGTTGAAGATATGGATACTAATGTTGCTTTTGATTTTGATGATATAGTTGGAACTGCTCAACCAATTTCTACTGATGCAGAACAAGTTCCCACTGATCAACATATTTCCACTGTAAGTGAAAATGTTCCCACTGCTACTCAAAAAGTTACCACTGTAGAGGAAGAAGCTGCCAGAATAAGATCAGTCAAAGAAAAAGCTATTGTGACTGGTTTAGAACAAGAACAAGCAAGAAAGATTTCTAAGAAAGAACAAGCTCAAATTAATTTTGATGCAAGATTGGCAGAGCAAGAGCAAGCAGCAGAGAATGAAAGGAAGAAAAAAAACTAAAGGAAGATGAAGTTGCTAGTTTTATGGAAGCAAAGAGGTTAGATAAACTTGAAGCAGTAATGGCACAACCAATTTCAGTTGTTCCACCAACTGTCATGCAAGAGAAACCTCCTATGTTCACTTATGTGCCTACAGAAGAAGAGATTGACTACTTGATTAATAATGATCAAATAATCAGGAAGAAGGCTATTGAACTTATTGCAAATATAACCTTGAATGAAGAACAAAGGTCTGCTCAACTAAAAGATTTCATTCAAATGAAGAATCAGCAGGCTCTTGATGAAATCATTGGGGATGTTAGAAAAGGTCAAAAGAAGCCAAGGAAGCTTACAAAGGCACAGATCATTGCTGAGATGAAGACTTTTTGTTGTCATGTTGGAAATATGAAGATGGCTCAATTCAAAGGAATGTCACATGATCAAATTGAAGGTATTTACTACAGGATTAAAATACAAGATAGTAATTTCATTCCAATGGATCAAGAACCTATTGTAATGAAAACAAAAAGGTCTGGAGTGATTCTTGGATCAAAAGATGCAAAGAAATTGAAGACTCAAGAATCATCTCAAGCAGAAGAGGGTCCTAGCAAGTTGACAGAAGAGCAAGTTACAAACATGATGTTTATAGAGACTGATATACTTAATATTGAACCTTTACAAACAAAATATCCAGTTGTTAGTTGGGAAATTTATTTTGATGATTTTGGAGTTGCTTGGAAGATCATTAGAACTGGAAGTGTCACAAGTATTTGCAGAGATTTTGAAGACATTGTTAGATCTTGTGATAGAGAAGACTTGGATACTTTGTGGAGGATTGTTCAAGATCAGTTCAAGAAGGATGAACTTGTTGATGTTAAGGCTAAGGAGTTATGGGTTCACTTCAGAAGATTATATGAACCTGATCCAAGTGATAGACATTGGAGATTTGAAGCTCACAACATGAATACCTTGTGGAAGTTTTATGACTCAAGTGTTGTGCATCATCTTTCTACTCAAGATGGAGTTGGTATGTTTATGCTTGCAGAAAAAGAATATCCATTAAGAGCTGGAGTATTGACATTGATTATGTCAGTGAAGCTTAGGTGTTGGGAAAGAACTGAAGTCATAGAAGATTTGCTGTAAAGGATTTATGATCAAAGTGTGAGAGCTGATAAAGAGTTAAGAAGAAGAAGATAAGTGTTTGGAAGAATTCCCATATCCTCATGTTTGCTGAATACTTGAAGAAACTTATTGATTTGTTTATTAATCATAAGTTTAGGGGAGGATTGTTGGGAATTATACTAACAGTTACCACGGCTAGTGAAGATTTACAACTGCTGAAGAATGTACTTGCAGTGGAAACTCATTACCACTGCAAGAACATATATTACCACAGCTGATTAGATATTTGTTAGGAAACGTGTTTAGATAAATATAGAATAGATCTTGTGTATATCTTATTCTATTAGCATTATACTTATCTTGTAGAAGAGGACTCCTTGTGCTATAAAAGGAGATCCTAGGTTAAAGGTTAGATATACGTTTCTAGAGCTTCAAGGGGTAACCCTAGTGATATCAAGATCACTCGTATTATTATCATTAATAATATTTGAGCTAATTGTTTGTTTACATACATTGTTCTTATTCATAAACAACTGTCTTACTCACAATCAAACTTCTAACTGTTACTAAGTAAATTCCGCATACTTAGTGATATAACTCAAAGTATCAATCTAACACAGTTCAAGGTGTTTAGATCCATCATACATGAAGCTGAACCCAAAGATGTGCTCCTTTGGTGTTGAAAAAGGTCAACTAAGGGAACACCAGCTTACAAAACAAAGGATCCAGGCTAATTCTTCGAGAGGAAAAGCTAGCTCAAGCATACAACCTAGCAATCGTTAGAAGGGATACACGGTCAGGAAACCAGGCTAGAAGCACTTAGTAGATTTTTTTCGAAGGGTGTCGACAAGTCTTCATCATTCTTCAAGACTATAAAAGGGGGCACCAATGAGAAGACCTTCTGGTGGAGCATTGAGGCCGAAGCAACATTTCAAAGGTGGAAAGAATTCATGGAAATCTTGCCAACCTCTATAGCTCCAATAAAAGGCGAAATGTTATTCATGTACCTCGCAACACCCTTCGACGGCATCAGTGCAATAATCTTAGCAAAAAGAGAGAAGATACAAATCCCAATCTACTTCTCTAGAAGGGTCTTATAGGGAACCGAACAGAGCTACACAGAGGCGGAAAAGCTGATTCTAGCCTTGGTTCATGCAACAAAGCACCTTCTAAGGTATTTCCAAGATCATCCCATCAGGGTTTTTACTTAATAACCAATTGAACAAACACTCTTGAAACCTGATAAGTCACGAAGGATAGCCAAGTGGGCCATCGAGCTAGGAGAACATGACATAGAGTATAAGGGTAACAACTATGTCAGAGGCCAGGCACTCACGGAAATATCCTCTGAACCAGGCCGAATCAGTGCCCCTCCCAAGAAAGAAGCCTCAAGGATAAAGAGAGAATGGAAGGTACAATCTTGTGGTTCAAGGGAAAATTTGGTATTGTTCAATCTCGAAGAAAACACATACTCCTACGGGCCTAGTCTTAAGCTTGAAGAAGCAGATAGCAAAGCTGAACGCCATGCTTCGACAACAAGCCTTCAGTCAGTCAAGAGGCTAGACATTTACAATCCTTTAGTTCTTAAGGACTCAGAGTTAACAGCAAATTAGAATAAGAGGACATATACACTTAGCAATTCGACTTCAATGGTATTCACTCATTTAACCAAGGGGTCCTCGAACGAAGTTTTGGCCGAAGGGTTAACAAAAAGAGATGACATATCTAATTCCATCCCCGAAGAAAGGTCTAGCTGGAGTGTAACACCCCCATTTTTCACTGATCGCAGCGGATTAAGTGTTTGGGGTATTACCTCATGGAAACAAAGACAATAGAAAACGACTCGAAAAGAGACGTTTTTGGAAAAGGTGTTATCATTCATTTATTCATCAGAGTTTTTACAATAAAAGATATACTTTTACCAAAAGAGAGGTCACTAAGATAAGTTTTGAAAGCAAAAGATGAATGATAACTATACTGACGTCCTCATGTCCAATGCCACTCCGTGCCAAGGTTCCTAAAGTGCTCATATACCTAGGATAACATGCTTAAAGAGTCAACACGAAGGTAGAGTGAGAGTCATAGGTTTAAGTAGATATAGAGTAAATACAAGTTCCACAGAGTTCTGCAGGAACCCTATGTGTGGAAAAGTTTTAGAGATAGCGGGTCTATTGCACTAAACACATGAACCACACGTTAAGAGTCCGGGAAGGATAACTTACCAAAGTTAATCCTTCAGAAGGTTCAAATATAATACTTATTGGTACCCTCTAGTGAGAGGTAGTACCAACGGGAGTTGTCAAACTCCAATAGATCTATCAATTATATACGCGTTCACTTGTGTAAAATATCACAAACGATTAAATTCATGAATTTGGTTATGTAGAGATAGCAGGTAGTTTACTCGTGCAACAACCAAAGATAAAGACTTGTATTCAATTTAAAGCACGTATCCCCCTCACAGGGTTTGTAAAGCATTTAGAGTGTAAAGTTAAAAGGTGTGAGGCTATGAAAACTCACCTGGGCTTAAGATAAGTAGTGTAGGGGTTTAGACAGCTCACACACTGTCACACCCCCAAAATACCTGAATGGCAGCGGAATGGAATACCTGAGGGTGTAACGGATCATAGCACACAAGCAAGGAAATATTGAACGACCTAAAGTGTCGTTTATAAAATACATCGTTTGATTCATTCAAAATATCAAAGTTATAAAACATAGGTCCCAAAAGTTAGAAAAGGTTTAAAGAAACCAGTTTAGTACAATCAAACGATAGTTCAAAGTGCATGAAATCCAAAAGTGACGCGTCAGCCTTGATACACAAAGTGACTCCATGCAATGCCATGAGAAATGCCTTAGTTACCTGAGAAATACATTGCGAAAAACGGTCAACATAAAGTTGGTGAATAATCATAGGTTTATAAGTAAATCAAGTGTACAAATGCCATAAGTAATGCCATGAATTAGGATGTCCGGAAAGTATATACATTGGCTCTTAAGCTCATGACCCCGAAGCTAGACGATACTTGGCCCCAATGAGTGTTTACCAGGCACTCTAATAATAAAGACATGAAATGCATTCGTTCCATTTGGAGCAACCCAAACACGAATGGAGGCGTCACCCCCGATAGATCTATCCACTCACTCCCGCTTAGTACTAGAAATTAACGGTCCATGATATAATAAGGGGACTTATCAAGACGTGGTAATAAGGAAACTTAAGCAATGTATGAATTTTATACTTAGGCATGTACACGAAAATAAGTAATGCAATGTATTCTCCCCCGTGGGATTTGAAATCAAAATATAGAATTAAAACGGGGCTATGAGAACTCACCTCGAAGTAATGGTACAAAGATGGTGCAATGAGGTGAAAGTAGTCGGGACAATGAGGCGCGAGTACTAGCCGCAACCTAAATGAATAACCATGATCTAACTTAGATCAAGCCGTAATGAAATGAATGCACATGCACATGATACTCATACCACTCGTAATTTGAAAATACTAGTTATCGTCGTAGAAAAATAGATTCCATACTTAGGAAAATAAGTCCTTATATAGGAGTATATAACTTGTCGTACTATCTCGTTAAAAAGTGTTAGCGTTAAATTCCTTGTATTGAAAACCTTGAAATATGTCGTTAAGTCATATAAGTATTCTCTCGGGTCATACGTATTCGTTTAATAAGAAAATAGTCCTTAGTAATATTTTCTAGAAAATATACCGTTTAGCGCGTACGTTATTATTTTTATTTGTGTCCATATATATATATATAGTTTGACGATGTTAGAATGGGCATAACTTTGTCGTTTCAAGCTCGTTTTCCTTGTTCTTTATGTCCACGGATTCGTCTTTGTATAAACTAGTATATTTTAGATAACTCGGCTCTTTTAGGTTACGTTTAATGCTTCAAAATACCCATCGTATTCTGCCCAACAGCAAGCAGTTTTCTGGAAAAGTAGTTTTCGTCGTTAAGTTTGCAAAAATCATAACTCCTTCGTTATAAACTCGTTTTAATTGATTCTTTCGCCTAAAGTTTCGTTTTTGAATGTATTTTCTAAATCTTTGGTCAAAACTTAGTCATCATCCACTGATTTTCCCACGAATTTAAAATAAGGACAGTAGGTATTTCAAAAGTTTCAAAAATCATTTCCAAGTCTCTAAACTAGTTCCATCATCCATCAATCCACTTTCAAACACCACAAGACTAATCTAATCCTACCATACACCTTCTTAGGGTGTCATGGGTCCTTAAACATCACCAATCCACTAGGTCTAACAAGGGTTTCATATGTTTCCATTTCTAGGGCTTCAAAGTTAATATATACAAAAATGAAGTGGTACAAGATGATGCATGTATAAGATCTTATAAGAAGATTATATGAACATAATAATAACTTGTAAAAATCATAAAAATGAGTTTGTTTACTTACTTGATGGTTTAGAGAGTTTAGATGATAAAAAGCTTACTAATCCTTGAGTTTTTATTTCAAAACTCTAACAAGGATGATTATACAAACTAGTTTATGATATGATCTTGTAAAATTTACCCTCCTTGCTCCTTGTTTACTCCAATTCGAACCAAACTCCAAAGAAAAGAGAGAAAAAAACTTGCTAAGTGTAAGTAAAAGTGATTTTAGTGAAAATGAGTAAGAAAAGTTTAATTTATACAAAGGGGACAATTGTTTGGTGACATTTAATTAGTTTGGTGAGTTATTAAAGCTTGAAGACCAAAAAGGGGGCGGGGGGGGGGGGGGGGGGGGGGGTTGGCCGGTTTTGGGGAGGGAAAAGGGGGATGATGTTGGGTGGTTAGTTAGTAAAAATTAGTATTAGTAGTTAAGTATAGTTAGGTTAGGTTTAGGTTTAAGGTTTAATCGGGTACCGGGTTTGTTAAAAATAAGTTTTGTTGAAGTTATTCGGGACGTAATAAAGTTATAAAAGTTGTAAAAATAAGTCGGGTACAAGTACGGAGAGTTAGAGTGATTATCGTTCAATTTTGGTGAAAACCGGCGTTACTAAGTTAAACGTACGATACGTAATGGTTAAATTTCCAAAATACCGGGTAAATTAATATCATAGTTTTTATATTATAGAAATGAGTATAAAAATGTATTAGGATCATAATCGGGAGTGTCGTACATGTTAGACACTTTTATAGTTCGCGTATTAGCGTTTATTTGAAATAAACGTACGTAAATCGTTAATCGTACCAAAAGTATTAATTTAATTATCCTACGAGTGGAATAGTATGCAAGTGCCCTAATGATGATATGCAGACTATTTCTAGTCCGTATGAAGTGTCCCTGATAATAATGCACGAATTCGCTCCTGAACCAATACGGTTACGCGAATTTGAACACTCGTAAACTAAATTTACGATGACATGAATAATGCACGTGAATAGTGGTTTTCTCTCGGAAATGAATAGTGTCAAGTGAATAGTAAAATTTCTGAATATGTCTCGGAATGTCAAATTGACCTAAAAAATGATGAATAGTAAAACGATGAATAGTAATCGATGAATAGTAATTTGTGAATAGTAGAATATCGAAGTTTGGGAAAATGACCTGAAATTGTGGGTTGTGACAGTCGCCCATCCAAAAAGGAATTCAGTCCCTGAATTCAGTTAGTGTTGGTCTCGGTACTAGGCTCGGTGAAAAGTTGTGGATACTTGTGTCGTATTTGGTCTTCTCGTTCCCAAGTAAACTCGGGTCCTCTTCGAGAATTCCAACGAACCTTCACGATCGGAATTCGACTTTGTTTCAATTGTTTGATCTCGCGATCCATTATTTCAACTGGTTCTTCCACAAAATTAAGCTTGTCATCGAGTTGTATTTCTTCTAATGGTATAATGGCAGACTCGTCCGAAAGACATTTCTTGAGGTTCGAAACATGAAACGTGTTATGTACGTTGCTAAGTTCTGACGGAAGTTCAAGTTTGTAAGCAACCGAACCAATCCTCTCCAGGATCTTGAATGGTCCAATGTATCTCGGGTTCAATTTCCCGCGTTTTCCAAATCGTATTACGCCTTTCCAAGGCGAGATTTTCAACATAACTTTGTCTCCGACCTGAAATTCCAATGGTTTGCGTCGAACATCTGCGTAGCTCTTCTGTCGACTTCTAGCAGTTTCGAGTCTCTCTCGAATTTGAATTATCTTTTCTGTTGTTTCTTGTACCATTTCCGGGCCAGTACATTGTACTTCACCGACTTCGGCCCAACAAACTGGAGATCGACACTTACGACCATAAAGTGCCTCAAATGGTGCAGCCTTAATGCTCGAATGGTAACTGTTGTTATAGGAAAACTCGATTAACGGCAAATGGTTAGCCCAACCATTTCCAAAGTCAATCACACATGCTCTAAGCATGTCCTCAAGTGTTTGTATAGTTCTCTCACTCTGACCATCGGTCTGAGGATGGTAAGCAGTGCTCATGTCTAATTTGGATCCAAAAGAATCTTGTAATGACCGCCAAAAGTTTGAAGTAAAACGACTATCTCTGTCGGAAATGATGGAAACTGGTGCACCGTGTCTTGAGACTATTTCCTTGACATAAAGTCTGGCAAGTTGTTCCATTGAATAAGTCTCTCTAATAGGTATGAAATGAGCTGATTTGGTAAGTCGATCTATGATTACCCAAATAGCATCGAAACCTCCTGACGTCTTTGGAAGTTTAGTGACAAAATCCATAGCAATACGTTCCCACTTCCATTGTGAAATTTCTGGTTGTTGAAGTAACCCTGACGGTTTCTGGTACTCGGCTTTCACTTTAGCACAAGTAAGACATTTGCTGACGTACGTAGCAATTTCTGCTTTCATATTCGGCCACCAATAAAGCTTTTTGAGATCCTGATACATCTTATCAGAACCTGGATGAATAGAGTACTTCGACTTGTGTGATTCATGCATAATCAATTCTCGCACTCCACCATAGAGTGGTATCCAACTTCGGTCCTTGAAGCATAACACTCCATCTGATCTCTTTACAAAGCCATTTTCGCTTTCTGGCATACCATAAAGTTTTTCATGCGGTCGGTTTCCTTCCTTGAGAGCCTCAATCTGAGCTTCTAGAATTTTCGATGGTAATGGCGAAATGATAGTCATTCCCAATGACCTGACTCTCAAAGGTTTGAGTCGTTCTTTTCGGCTAAGTGCATCTGCTACAACATTCGCATTCCCTGGGTGATATCGGATTTCACAATCGTAATCACTCAACAACTCTAGCCAACGACGTTGTCTCATATTAAGTTCCTTCTGATCGAGTATATGCTGTAAGCTCTTGTGGTCGGTAAAAATTACACACTTAGTACCATAAAGGTAGTGTCTCCAAATCTTGAGTGCAAAAACTACCGCACCCAATTCCAAGTCGTGAGTAGTGTAATTCTTCTCGTGTATCTTAAGCTGTCTAGATGCATAAGCTATCACCTTCTCGTGTTGCATTAGCACAGCTCCAAGTCCTTGATGCGAAGCATCGCAATATACCACAAAGTTCTCAATACCTTCAGGTAGTGACAAAATCGGTGCGCTACACAGCTTTTGTTTCAATAGTTGAAACGCGGACTCTTGTTTTTCTCCCCACTCGTACTTCTCATTCTTTTGTGTCAGCTTCGTCAACGGCTTCGCTATCTTAGAAAACCCTTCAATAAACCTTCTGTAATATCCGGCAAGTCCTAGGAATTGACGAATTTCCGTAGGAGACTTGGGCGTAGCCCAATCCTTAACTGCCTCGATCTTTGCCGGGTCGACTTGTAAACCTTGGCTATCAATAACATGGCCAAGAAATTGAACTCTACGTATCCAAAAATCACACTTAGAAAATTTGGCATACAATTGCTCCTTCTTGAGTAGTTCCAGTATTGTTCTGAGGTGTTCTTCGTGATCTTCCTTACTCTTGGAATAAATCAAGATATCGTCAATGAATACGATCACAAACTTATCAAGATACGGTTTGCACACCCTATTCATGAGATCCATAAATACCACAGGTGCGTTGGTTAATCCAAAAGGCATCACTTGAAATTCATAATGACCATAGCGTGTTCTAAATGCCGTCTTCGGGATATCCTCTTCCCGAACTTTAAGTTGATGGTAACCGGATCTTAAATCAATCTTGGAATAAAAACTAGAACCTTGTAACTGGTCGAACAAGTCGTCAATTCTGGGGAGTGGATAACGGTTCTTAACCGTTAACTTGTTCAGCTCACGATAGTCGATGCACATTCTGAAAGTTCCGTCCTTCTTCTTCACAAACAAAACCGGCGCTCCCCAAGGCGAGGAACTCGGTCTAATGAATCCTTTGTCCAAAAGTTCTTGTAATTGATTCGACAATTCTTGCATTTCCGAAGGTGCAAGTCTATACGGTGCTCGTGCAATCGGTGCAGCTCCTGGCACTAATTCAATTTGAAACTCAACTAGTCGTGTAGGCGGAAGTCCTGGCAACTCTTCCGGAAAAACTTCTTGAAATTCCTTAACAATTGGCACATCTTCAAGTCGTTTCTCATCCGACTTCTTCTCCGTGATGTGAGCCAAGAATGCATAACAACCCTTCTTTATGTACTTCTCGGTTTTAATGCACGATATAATACTGAGTCTAGTTCCACTTCGCTCTCCGCGAACAACCAAAGTTTCACCGTTATAAGGAAGGTGAACAACTTTCTCATCACAAATAATTCTCGCTTGATGCCGAGATAACCAATCCATACCGATCACAACGTCGAAACTTCCAAGTTCTACGGGCATAAGGTCTATATTGAATGGATGGTTTAGGAAATTTATGGTGCAACCACGAACAATGGTGTTGGTGTTAACTAAAGACCCATCGGCTAATTCAACGATAAAGGAAATGTCTAATGGGGTTGGTTCTATGTTAAGCAAAGGTGCAAATGCAATAGAAACAAAACTTCTATCCGCTCCTGAATCAAATAAAATGGATGCATAACGATTATTAACGAGGAACGTACCCGCAACAACATTCGGGTCTTCTTTGATATCGTCTCCTCCCATGACATAAGCTCTTCCTCGAGCCATTCCATTTTGGTTTCCTGTTCCTTGATTCTTCTTCTTTGGGCACTCATTCTTAAAGTGTCCAATTTCTCCACACCCAAAACACGTTACCGGTGGTTTCTGATTGTCACCCACGATTGGAAGTCTACAATCTTTGATGTGGTGACCAAGCTTCTTGCAATTGCCACAAATATCTGGACAACGACCTGGGTTATGATGCTTCTGACACCTTTCGCACTTAGGTAGGTTACCAGTGTAACCTTTTCTGTCATTTGGTCCTGCAGCATAAACCTTTGCTACCTCCTGTCTCTTAGGTGGCGGCTGAACAGCATATCCACCTTGGTTGTAGTCAAACCTCCTCTTGTTGTTGTTGTTGTTGTTGTTTCGGTTATTGGGATAGTTGCGGTTCCGATTGTTGTTATAGTTGTTGTTGTTCCGAGTGTTGGTGTAGTTGGTGTTGTTTGAACGGTTATTGTTGTTGACAGCAGCTTTCTCTTTGACTACTTGAACCATGAGTTTCTGAGTTATACGAATAGCCTCTTCCATTGATTGAGGATCAAAAGAAATCACATCTCCTCGAATACTTTCAGGCAATCCACCAACAAAGTTTTCCATCTTTTTCTCATCGTCGGGAACCATAGTTGGACACAGTACAACCAACTCTTGAAACTTCCTGATGTAAGTCTCAATATCATCGCCTTTAGTCACAAGCTCATAAAATTCCGTTTCCATCTTTTGCACCTCGGTACGAGGGCAAAACTTCTTTGTCATCAGTTTCTTGAATTGATCCCAAGTGAGTTTGTGAGCATTTTCCATACCAATCGGCTGAGCATACGAATTCCACCAAGACATAGCTTCATCAAGAAGCATACCTGTAGCAAACTTCACCTTGCTAACTTCCGAGCATTCACACATGAGAAATACATTCTCAGTCTTTTCAAACCAGCGGATTAGAGCAACCGCTCCTTCAGTGCCCTTAAATTTGACGGGATCACTAATCTTGAAATCTTTCCATGTACATCCACGCCTAGCAGTGGGTGGTTCAACGACCTCTGTATTAGAAGCAGTCTCAGCAGCCCTTGCAGCAACCTCAGCTCTCTCAATCTCTAGAGCTTCTGCAATACTATCCCTGACCAACTTGCGGATAGCGGCTTGAGTCATAGCGGACGTTTCTGGTGCAGTCTTACTCTTCCTTGGTGCCATATTTCTGATAAATCATAATGGAAATAACCATGAGAAAAATCATAATAGAAATAGTCATCGTACCAAAGATATACACCCACAACATGTATATATAAATATACAACCACAACAAATATAAATACAACCACGACACGTACGAGTACAACCACAATCTGTCTAGATATCACCACGACAAGTATATATATACAACCACAACAACCACGTCACGTATATATACATCCACAACCCGTGTCGATACAACCACAACATATATAAATACAACCACGACGCGTATACATGCGACAATAATAAAGAGCAACCACGAAACATCATAAATATAATCACAACACATGAATATAATACATGAAAATTTCGGCCTACATGGACCGATATAATATATAGCACAACATTTCCACATAGTAGAGTCGCACTTGATAATTTTTGTTTGTACAACAATCAAAAGGCTACAAGTTCTTGAACTATGTCCCACATCCCGGGACTAGGAAAATAATACAAGCTAATATAATACCAGTCTACGTCTAGGCTCCTCCCGGTGCTCTAGATGGTCCAGGCTCTCCCCTCAAGCGGCGAATCTCACGATCCATCGCCACCACAATCTCCTCAAGATGCTCAAGTCGTAACCGAGAAGAAGCATCCCTACGCTCCAAAACAACTACCCTCTCTCGAAGCAGTGTCAACTGATCTACCTGCTCCCACTGGGTCTCCTGTGTCGCCTGAGCTCTATCTCGAATCTCAGGTAACTCATCCCTAAGTAGCTCAATCTCCTCCTGGTGCCTCAACTGTCGTGCCTCGAGTCCATGGTAAGACACATCAATACTAACTCTGCCCTGAACCAAATCCTCAACCTGCTCCTCAACAGTCTCAAGTCGAGTGGTAATGATCTCATCAACTCTATACCCCAACCTATCTACTTGCTCCTGCTGAGCACCCATCTGATCCTCTAATGTGACGGCTGTAGGGCTCCTCGCCGCAGCCGCTCTAGAACTCTCACCTATGTGGTACTCTGGTGGTGGTGAAAAGTCATCAGTCTCAGTGGTAGGTGAATCTGGAGTGGTAAGCCTTGCACGCTTCCGAAGCGGCAAGAGTGAGGTAGGCATAGGAGTAGTAGTGGGTAAGGCTGGTGGTGGTGGTGTAGGCACAGTAGGACTAGGGAGACTCCTAAAAGTACATGTAGCAATACGAACTCTCTTCCTAGGGCCCTGAACAGTCTTTTCCCTAGGAAACATAAGTCTCGGCTCCGAATAGATAGTAGTAGTAGGAGATGATGGTATGTCAGTAGGTATAGTAGGATGGACATGGGGAGTAGGAGCCGTCTCCTCCTCCTCGAAAGGTTCGGTATCATCATCTGACGCCAAAAGTGGCAACTCAGGTGTAGGTGAAACAAGTGGTGAAACAACAGTGGAGGACACAGAGCCCTCATCATCAGAATCTGATATAGTGTAAAGTATGACAGTGTCGGGATTCGAAGACATGACTCTGTGATAATCAAGGTGAAATAAATAAATGACTCGTATAATGGCATCACCAAAAATAAGTAAATATGCACTTATGATGAAATGATGATATGCTATGATAGTGTGGTTATAGTCTAGGGTCAATGATGCAACCTAGTTCGCTATAACCTTAGCTCTGGTACCAATCTGTCACACCCCCAAAATACCTGAATGGCAGCGGAATGGAATACCTGAGGGTGTAACGGATCATAGCACACAAGCAAGGAAATATTGAACGACCTAAAGTGTCGTTTATAAAATACATCGTTTGATTCATTCAAAATATCAAAGTTATAAAACATAGGTCCCAAAAGTTAGAAAAGGTTTAAAGAAACCAGTTTAGTACAATCAAACGATAGTTCAAAGTGCATGAAATCCAAAAGTGACGCGTCAGCCTTGATACACAAAGTGACTCCATGCAATGCCATGAGAAATGCCTTAGTTACCTGAGAAATACATTGCGAAAAACGGTCAACATAAAGTTGGTGAATAATCATAGGTTTATAAGTAAATCAAGTGTACAAATGCCATAAGTAATGCCATGAATTAGGATGTCCGGAAAGTATATACATTGGCTCTTAAGCTCATGACCCCGAAGCTAGACGATACTTGGCCCCAATGAGTGTTTACCAGGCACTCTAATAATAAAGACATGAAATGCATTCGTTCCATTTGGAGCAACCCAAACACGAATGGAGGCGTCACCCCCGATAGATCTATCCACTCACTCCCGCTTAGTACTAGAAATTAACGGTCCATGATATAATAAGGGGACTTATCAAGACGTGGTAATAAGGAAACTTAAGCAATGTATGAATTTTATACTTAGGCATGTACACGAAAATAAGTAATGCAATGTATTCTCCCCCGTGGGATTTGAAATCAAAATATAGAATTAAAACGGGGCTATGAGAACTCACCTCGAAGTAATGGTACAAAGATGGTGCAATGAGGTGAAAGTAGTCGGGACAATGAGGCGCGAGTACTAGCCGCAACCTAAATGAATAACCATGATCTAACTTAGATCAAGCCGTAATGAAATGAATGCACATGCACATGATACTCATACCACTCGTAATTTGAAAATACTAGTTATCGTCGTAGAAAAATAGATTCCATACTTAGGAAAATAAGTCCTTATATAGGAGTATATAACTTGTCGTACTATCTCGTTAAAAAGTGTTAGCGTTAAATTCCTTGTATTGAAAACCTTGAAATATGTCGTTAAGTCATATAAGTATTCTCTCGGGTCATACGTATTCGTTTAATAAGAAAATAGTCCTTAGTAATATTTTCTAGAAAATATACCGTTTAGCGCGTACGTTATTATTTTTATTTGTGTCCATATATATATATATAGTTTGACGATGTTAGAATGGGCATAACTTTGTCGTTTCAAGCTCGTTTTCCTTGTTCTTTATGTCCACGGATTCGTCTTTGTATAAACTAGTATATTTTAGATAACTCGGCTCTTTTAGGTTACGTTTAATGCTTCAAAATACCCATCGTATTCTGCCCAACAGCAAGCAGTTTTCTGGAAAAGTAGTTTTCGTCGTTAAGTTTGCAAAAATCATAACTCCTTCGTTATAAACTCGTTTTAATTGATTCTTTCGCCTAAAGTTTCGTTTTTGAATCTATTTTCTAAATCTTTGGTCAAAACTTAGTCATCATCCACTGATTTTCCCACGAATTTAAAATAAGGACAGTAGGTATTTCAAAAGTTTCAAAAATCATTTCCAAGTCTCTAAACTAGTTCCATCATCCATCAATCCACTTTCAAACACCACAAGACTAATCTAATCCTACCATACACCTTCTTAGGGTGTCATGGGTCCTTAAACATCACCAATCCACTAGGTCTAACAAGGGTTTCATATGTTTCCATTTCTAGGGCTTCAAAGTTAATATATACAAAAATGAAGTGGTACAAGATGATGCATGTATAAGATCTTATAAGAAAATTATATGAACATAATAATAACTTGTAAAAATCATAAAAATGAGTTTGTTTACTTACTTGATGGTTTAGAGAGTTTAGATGATAAAAAGCTTACTAATCCTTGAGTTTTTATTTCAAAACTCTAACAAGGATGATTATACAAACTAGTTTATGATATGATCTTGTAAAATTTACCCTCCTTGCTCCTTGTTTACTCCAATTCGAACCAAACTCCAAAGAAAAGAGAGAAAAAAACTTGCTAAGTGTAAGTAAAAGTGATTTTAGTGAAAATGAGTAAGAAAAGTTTAATTTATACAAAGGGGACAATTGTTTGGTGACATTTAATTAGTTTGGTGAGTTATTAAAGCTTGAAGACCAAAAAGGGGGGGGGGGGGGGGGGGGGTTGGCCGGTTTTGGGGAGGGAAAAGGGGGATGATGTTGGGTGGTTAGTTAGTAAAAATTAGTATTAGTAGTTAAGTATAGTTAGGTTAGGTTTAGGTTTAAGGTTTAATCGGGTACCGGGTTTGTTAAAAATAAGTTTTGTTGAAGTTATTCGGGACGTAATAAAGTTATAAAAGTTGTAAAAATAAGTCGGGTACAAGTACGGAGAGTTAGAGTGATTATCGTTCAATTTTCGTGAAAACCGGCGTTACTAAGTTAAACGTACGATACGTAATGGTTAAATTTCCAAAATACCGGGTAAATTAATATCATAGTTTTTATATTATAGAAATGAGTATAAAAATGTATTAGGATCATAATCGGGAGTGTCGGACATGTTAGACACTTTTATAGTTCGCGTATTAGCGTTTATTTGAAATAAACGTACGTAAATCGTTAATCGTACCAAAAGTATTAATTTAATTATCCTACGAGTGGAATAGTATGCAAGTGCCCTAATGATGATATGCAGACTATTTCTAGTCCGTATGAAGTGTCCCTGATAATAATGCACGAATTCGCTCCTGAACCAATACGGTTACGCGAATTTGAACACTCGTAAACTAAATTTACGATGACATGAATAATGCACGTGAATAGTGGTTTTCTCTCGGAAATGAATAGTGTCAAGTGAATAGTAAAATTTCTGAATATGTCTCGGAATGTCAAATTGACCTAAAAAACGATGAATAGTAAAACGATGAATAGTAATCGATGAATAGTAATTTGTGAATAGTAGAATATCGAAGTTTGGGAAAATGACCTGAAATTGTGGGTTGTGACACACACGTATCCTGGGGTAGTGTTGGTGTGTGTGTGTATGTCAAGTCTTAGTCTAGGTTTTTAAGTAATTACTCTTAAGGTTTTTAGATATAACATAACACCGTTCAGGCCATCACAATTCAGAAGTATATGACTCCTCACATGAAGCTCCCTACTATTGTATTATGTTATCAACATAATGCCGTTCGGGCCATAATAATTCAGAAGTTAATACTCCTCACATGAAGCTCCCTATTATTGAGTTATTTTGTTATTAAGTTTTAGTTATAGCATAACACCGTTTGGGCCATCATGACTCAGAGGTCATGCAATAATCGTTTGAGGAGCCTCGGCACTTTAATTCGTAAACCCAGCAAACTCGTCAAATCGAAGTATCCACATGATACCCCTCACATGAAGCTCCCTAGTATTGTGTTATGTTTCTAACTCAAAATAGGGTTTTAATAATTATATGAAAATAGTCCGTTTATACCCTTTAAGTTGACACATTTACACTTTCTACCATAAACTTATAAACTTATAACATTTAAGCATATAACTTTCTATCTTTTACACAATTAGTCCCTATACTTATATATTGTAAAGAAATGGCAGAAATGGTCCTTAAACTACACTAACTTTCATTATTTACCCTTTACACCCTTAACTTAACAATATTTGCAAAACTAGTCCTTATAAGTTTATAACTTATTTTACTTTCTATCCTAAGGTTTTAGAAGTTTTCAAAAAGAGTCGTTGTACTTATAACTTCTAAGAAATGTCAAAAATAGTCCCTAAACTTTATATTTTTAGAAAGTTACAGTATATACTCCTATGCATGAAAACTATTGCAAAACTAGTCCTAAATTCAAGTAAACCATATTTTTATGAAACAAATAAGTTTCCTAGTTTATGTTAAGCTAATATATACTTAACTAAGTCTCCTAAATCAGATTATAACACATAATAAGGCAATTTAGAACATAAACATGTATTTATCTAAAATTAGGGTTTTAAAATGAAAACTTCTAAATGAAAATGATCAAGGCTTATCTAAAGGTTCTAAGGCATATCCTAGGAGTCCTATATCAATACTAAGGCTATTAGAATCAAGGTTGAGACTTACTTAGGTCGTGGGAGTCCTAAAGTGAAAACTATGGTTTCTCGGCTAGGTTTTGACTTCGGCAAAGGTTCTAGGCTATACCACTTAACTTCTAAGGCTACTAAGGGACTTATACTATAGAATATGTGTGATAGAGAAGAGAGGAGAGGTGTGAAGTGAAAGGGTAACGCATGGTTTAGGTGTCAAAATGGGGTGCTAGGTGTTGAGGAGGGGGGGGGGGGCTGAGTCATGGTAGCTAGGGGTGATGTGGTTAACCTAATGAATGACTAAGGACAGCTACTAGTAACTAGGGGGAGCTAGGGTGGTGTTTGTGGTCCTTATTGTGCCGCGGCCTAAGTAGCACACGAGTAGGTGATGCACCTACTTTTAAGCTACTTAGGGAGGAGCTAGGGTGTGTTCTTGGTATAAGCAAGGTGCTAGGATGTTTGCTTGGGCGGTTTGAGGTGCTATAGTAGCTTGGTTTAGGTGTTAGGTTTAGTTTTAACCTAGTTTTGTCTAGTGAGGGATTTGGGTCTAGCCTATGGTTTAGTGCCTAGATTAGGATCCTATGAGTGTTTAGTGACTAATATTAAGTCCTAGGAGGCTTATACTAAGTGGTGGTAGCTTATGGTGAAGTTTTGGGATAGTTTAGACCTAATTCAAGGAGGTTATGACCTAGTTAGGGTTTTGTGCTTAAAGGACTTGTACCTAGGTTCTAGGGGGTTGTAATATGATCTAGGAATTCTAATATATTCTAAAGTTTCTAATGTAACTCATACCTAATCCTTGAACATTTACAAGTTAGTTCAAATAAGCAATTAGGGTTTTAAAGCTAACCGGGAACACATAGGTGCAATTAGGGTTTTCTGATGAGTATAGTGCACTAGAGTGATAGTTTACTTAGTGAAAATGTGTTTGTAACCTTGACTTGACATACATGTATGTTTACATCAAGTAAACATAGTGGTGGTTGGCATAGGTGGATACGTGAGCTTGTCTAGAGGTTAGATAGGTAAGAGTGATGTTATAAAGCAAAATTTTCACTCTTGAAATAGTTATAGGCATATCTAACCTAGATAGTGCTTAGTGAGGGCCTAAGTTAAGTTAGTAAGGCTTAGCTAACCTATGGGAAGCTATTAGGGAAGTTAGTGGGGAAATTAGTGGGTTGCTACAGTCTCCGATCCTAACAGAAAATCTCGTCCCGAGATTTTAACTAGGGTTAGTGTACAAGGGTGAGAATAGATACCTAAGGTAAAGGGTTAGATCGTAAGTCTGTGACTACTCTCGGGTCTTCTTGGTCATTCCTATTCCTCAACATATAAGCTCTTCCCTGGGTACCATTAGTATTTTTATTTTGACATCTATTTGCGTAGTGTCCTTTTTCTCCGCAAGCATGACAAATGACCGTTTCTAGTGGCGGATTACCCCTAAAGGCTGGTCTTTTGTGCCTGCAATTCTTTGCCTGATGGCCCACCTTGTTACATGTATTATATTTGATGAAACAAGGCCCTGTATGGTGCAAAGCACATCTCTCACACAGAGGGGCTTTCCCAACATAACCACTTCCCTCATTTGGAGTGACGGCATAAGATCTAATAGCTTCTTGCCTTGGGTTTTGTTGATGATAGGGGTTGGTATTGTCGAAAGCTCTCCCATCGTGGAGTTTTCGTTTATTATCGTTGGGCCGTGGCACAGTGTTGTGCTTTGTTACTTGATCCATTAACCTCAAAGTTATGTTAATAACTTCCTCTAAATCTTGTGGTTTAGAGGCAGTAACATTCCCTTCGATACTTCAGGGCAAACCTCCGATGAAAACTTCTATTGTCTTTTCAACAGTCGACACCATTGTAGGAGACAAAGTTGCCAACTCTTGAAATATCCTAATATAAGTTTTAACATCGTTCCCCTTCATAGTCAAGTTGTAAAACTCATCTTCCATTTTCTTAACTTCCATTCGAGGGCAGTACTTCCTAATCATGAGTTTCTTAAATTCACTCCAGGTTAACTTGTATGCCTCCTCTATTCTTATGGGTTGGGCATACGAGTTCCACCAAGATAATGCTTCCTCGGTAAGTGTACCGGTCGCAAACTTAACACTACAATCCTCAGTACAGTTACTATGGGAGAATACTGATTCACACCTCTCAAACCAGTGAATCAATCCTATGGCCCCTTCTGACCCCTTGAAATTGAAGGGCGGACAACTTATAAATTCGTTGTAGTTACTCTTCTTCACTACAGGAATTTCGGGATTTCTAGCTATGTTAGCATCTCTAGCTTCTAGTGCCGTAGTTACAATGTCAGCAACTAGTTGCCGGATGGCTTCATGAGTCATGACGGGAGTAGTGGGAGTAGCGGGAGTAGTGGCTCTCGTACGTGCCATTCTATAGACATTTGTAAGAATAAGATGGGTAAGAATAATGTCATATCCATTTAGACATTCTTGCAAGTTCAAACTAATAGAATCTCGCGTATAGATGGAAGATACATGTTCTAACACTTAGAACGTTGTAAGATGACGGCAGGAGAGAGAGTGTAAGGGTAGAGTAAGATAGGGTGGAGAATGACGAAGGAATGGGATGAAGGGATAGAAAAGAATGAAAGGGAAGAATAGAAAAGGAGGCAGGAGTGAGAAAGAACGAAAAGGGAGGATTAAACGGAAGAGGAGGAGTGGGGAAAGAACGAAAGGGTAGGATGATTGGAAGGAGTATAAAAGAATGGAAAAGTGAGAAAGAAAGTAGAAAAGTAGGAAAGAACCGGAAGGTAGGATTAAACGGAAGAGTAGAAAAGAACGGGGGAGTAGGAAGGAACGGAGGAGTGGGATTAAACGGAAGAACAGGAAAGGATTACCTCATAGGACGGAAATCCTAATGAGGGTAAGATTTACTAGATTTCCACAAAGTTTGTTTCCCTACCTAAAGGTCTCGGTACGATCTATAGTGAATTATCTAGTTTGGCCGCTTAGATTTATTAAAGGAATTGTCTAGGGGTAGTGTAGTTAGTTTAACCGACGAATGATGACGGAAAATCATCATAAGTCTCTGTGTTCCTAGGTGAAGTCATTTCCTAGTTATAACTAGTAACCTCGAGTTCTAGGTATGGGTAATTAAAACTTAGGGTATGTTGACATAAATAATGCCTAAAAACATTGTTAACATGTTATCAATATCTCTATGTTTTAATTATCACAAAATATAAACTCATAGAACTAAAACTTGTGACATAAACAAGTATTTAGTGATTAATATTTCTCTTTACATCCAAATCACTTAAGGTATGAATAAACAAAGTGTTTAGTGTAATTTATGATCAAAGGTGTATTTAATTAACTAATGCAAAGTTTATTTAATTATATAAACACATTATATATTTTTGAAAAACACTTTTGGTAATAAAGAAAAATGTTTTATTCATACTAAATATATGAATTAAATTTTTTAACCAAAATCAGTTAGTTTTTCACCAAATAAACTTTCCCCACTAAAAGACAAAGTTTCTGGCTGTTTCAGCTGGGCGGTCCCCTTAAAATTAAGGGGACCGGCCTTGATTTAAGGGGACCGGCCACGCTCCTCTGTCAGAATATTTTGCCTATAAATACCACCTTAAACCTGGATTTTTTCCTCACCTTTTGCACTACAGAACTTTCTGTTCTAGATCTCCATTTCCAATCTATAAATCCTTTGATCATACATTCTTAAATCTTTGTTTCAAAGTGATCCAAACATCATTCCATCAAGTGCAAGAGAAGAATACTTATATCCCTCAAGACAAGAAGTATTACAACTTGTTGTGATCTCCACATCTAAGTTGTTAGTGAATCATCATTGTTATTATTTCATTGTGTGATTACTTGTGAATATTTGTTAGAAGATAGTGTAGTTTGATATATAGTGTGATTGGTTAGAAGAATAGTTGTGAAGAAGATAAGTTAGGAAGAAGATTGGTGTGTAGAAGAATAGGTGTGAAGAAGATTGGTGTGTAGAAGAATAGTTGTGAAGAAGATTGGTGTGTTGAAGATTGGTGTGAAGAAGTGGTGTGATTAAGTAGTGAATAGGTGTGAACTAGTTGTGTAGAAGTTGTGATTAAGTTGTGAAGTTATTGTGGTGTGTAAATTGGTGTGTAAGGTTTTCTCCGCCATAAGGGAGCTTGTTGATATAGTGAAGAAAACTCTCGAGTTAGGTGCTCGGGGAGTGGAGTAGGGCAAGGAAGGTGACCTTGTAGCCGAACCACTATAAATCTCTTGTCTCTCGGTTTGATCTTTCCAACCCTTATCTATTTCTTTACTTACGTTATTATTGCTTTATCATACATACCTAGTGTTGTTCATATTGTGCATGACTTGATTTCATATAACGTCGAATCTATATTTTACAAAACAAAGAAAACTTTTAAACGAATTTTTATAACAATTTAAAAACGACGTAAAACTATTCAACCCCCCCTTCTAGTTTTCCACAATTGGTATCAAGAGCCACGTCTAGCAAGATTTTTAAAATATATTGTATTTTAAAACTTGTAACGATCTATGGAATCTGAAAAATATTTAGAAGGGAAATCTATGCAAATACCAACACTTTTTGAAAGTGATGGATTTTTATATTGGAAAAATAGATTCGAAACGTATGTGAAGTCAAAAGATCTTGATCTTTGGCATATTATTACCTTTGGTGATTTTCCTCCTATTCAATATAATGTTGAAACTAAAATGAATGATATTGTATCTTTTGAAGAACAAAATGATGATTTGAAAAAGAAATTAGCAAAAAATAATGAGGCTAAAATGGTAATTTATAATGCGTTACCACGCAAAGAATATGAAAGAATTTTTATGTGCAAAACCGCCAAATAATTTGGGATTCTTTACTAATTACTCACCAAGGTAATAGCCAAGTCAAAGATAATAAAATAGATCTTCTTGTACAACAATATGAACAATTTACGATTCTGGAAGAGGAATCAATTGATAATGCTTTTGTTAAGTTTAACACTATCATCACAAGTTTAAAAGCACTTGATGAGACATTTTCTAGTAAAAATTGTGTTAGGAAATTTCTTAGAGCATTGCATCCAAAATGGCGAGCAAAGGTCACGGCAATCGAAGAATCAAAGAACTTGATGACGTTATCACTAGATGAACTAATTGGCAACTTGAAGGTTCATGAAGAAATCATAAGAAGAGATTCGGAAACGGTCAAAGTCAAGAAAGAACAAACCAAATCCATTGCTCTAAAAGCCAAAAAGGAACCTAGTGATGATGATGATTCAAGTGACGAAAGTGAAGATGAAGAATATGCAATGGCCGTAAGAGAATTCAAGAAGTTCTTCAAGAGACGAGGAAGATTCACTAGTGTAACACCCCCAATTCAAGGTTGCAGCGGAATTCAAACTGGGTGTTACTCGACGGCACAATAGACACAATAATAGAAAACGAACTCCAATTGAGTCGTTTTAAAAGATTTATCATTCAAATTGTATAAATATCAGAGGTTACAAAATGAGGTCCCAAATGGTTCCATGTTTACAAATCACATTAAATGAGTTTTGAATGATAATAAAATTTATAGCCCTCTTGAGTATCCGTGCCCTTCCGTGCCATCCTTGATCATCATGAACCTGAAATACATGCTTGAGAGGTCAACACAAAGGTTGAGTGATATTCATAGAGTTTGTTTAATGTTTGAACACAATATGTTGGTAGTGTGAGTTATAGGCTCACACCAATGTTTGGAAAACAAAACAGGTAGGCTATGTTGTTATACGCCCATAAAATGTATTATACACTAAGCTTATGATACCAAAATGATAACGTGTACCAATATCGATCGGCAGATTTATCCCGGTAGGTACTTTGCTAACATACCTAAATCTCAAATATTAGTGCATTTGTTTGAACTTAGTCAATACAAATGGGATTCGTCAATCCCAATAGGCCTATTCACAATATTTGCGCTCACTATTGCTAGTGATTAAATGGTTCATAATAAGGGATCTCGGTTTAGCAAGGCTGGTACTTAGTGATAATAAAACAATCAGGCAAGCATACAATTTAAAAACATTGTGCTCGGTTAAAAATAGCATGTATTTCCCCCAAGGGTTTGTAAAACATTGAAGTAATGTAAAGTGGGGCTATGAACTCACCTTAAGTAAGATATCAAGTAATGAATGTGATGGTCGAATCGCGAAGGTTTCTACGAGCAACCTATAATAGAATGTCGCGACTTAGGATCGGAGTAAAGAATATGAAGTAGTGCCTATATATATATCTTGCATTTAGTCCATGATGTGGTATGATGTATAGTATAA
Organism: Artemisia argyi; assembly: GCA_030686995.1. Lineage (NCBI taxonomy): Eukaryota > Viridiplantae > Streptophyta > Magnoliopsida > Asterales > Asteraceae > Artemisia > Artemisia argyi. The sequence continues at coordinate 83,870,317 of CM060679.1, forward strand.
GTCTTTGAAAAAAAGATTCATAAAACATGTATGTTTTGGTATATCGTTTACTACCGTTCGGGCCGACATAATTCAGAAGTCATGTTAGTAAGCGTTCGAGGAGCCAGGACACTTTAACTCGTAAATCCACAACTCAACTCGACGGCTTACATAATGAACTCCTCACATGAGGCTCCCTACTATTGTAGTAGTTCATGAAATATATAGATATAAGTTTTGATCCGAAAAGTTACATGTCCGATATTTGAATAAACTTAGAAAAGTTTATTAGTACATGAAGATTGTTATTAGGGGTAGTTTCATAAGTCTTGTATGACCATTTTTCCTTGTAATATCTCATGGTTCCTTTTTAAGTGAAGTAGATCCAAATTGCTTGTTCAAGTTATCGCTAATTCCTTGTTTCATGTTTACGCCTATGTAAGTTTACTTGGTCATTTCGTCATGGCCTAGCCATGACCTTTGGTCCTTGTTCCAAGGTCATGAGACACAACCTTGGCTCTAGCCATGGTTGTGGTCTTGATTATAGGTCATAAGACCTCTTGTTCCTTTCAAAGTATAACCATAATCTTGTGACTTTCGCCTAAAAATGGGCTGTTTAGAATTTGAAGAATTTTATCACTCGGAAAGTGTTTTTAGGTCTCGAGCTTCTTTTTTCCTGAACGAAAACGGCGTTCCGGACAACTTTCGTGTTTTAACTTTTTGATGAATTGGACCAGAAGTGGGACTTTCAAAACCCAAATTTGATCAGAATGGTATTTGGCAGTTTGCCGCAAAGTTTTGGTAACTTCAAATGGGCGTAACTTTTGACTCGTATACTCGTTTTAGGTGGTTCAAATTGCTATGGTTTCCTTGTTAAGTCCTCTACTGTAATATGTAATGATCCAACATCATATCTTTACCATTTTGATCAGGTCTTACCAAGAAAGTCACTAGTTTACTTGTTTTAGTAACTTGTCTTAACAATCAATTACAATAACTTGTTTTGTTCATTTTTATACATCATGGACATGCATACAAGACATAATATAGCATGAATAATAGGTAAATAACATGAACATGATTATTTAACAAGAAGCAAGTTAGGGTTTGCTTACAACTTGTGAAGAAACTAACTAGAACCAAGATCAAGACCAAGAACCACTACTTACTCTTCCAAAAACCTTTCCAACCATAGCCATGCTTCCATATCAAAAACCCTATCTTATAATCCCTTGATAAACACTAATCTATCACAAAAACAAGCCTTAGTAAAAATCTTCACTAAGAACACTTGGAAATTGATGAGTTTTTGTGGTGATTTTATAGAGTTTTATGGTTGAAAGGTGTTAAGGATCAACTAGGAACTATGACTTGAACTTGTGATGGATTGAATGAGCAAGATCAATGATCAAAATGGTGCATTTAGATGGTTTTGGGTCGTTGGTATTGCAAGAGAAAGGAAGAGAATGAGCTCTCTTTTATACCAAAAATGAGGAGGTTACAATGTTGACTTGTCAACACTTGGAGACCAAGTTGTAATTAAGTGATGAACTATGGGTAAATTCATGAGATGAAGCCACATGGGTGGTGAATCCCCCCTCCTAGGGCGGTTCACAAAGCTTGGGGAGGAAGGTTTGGCTTTTTAGTGATATTATCCAAGATATGGTGTTAGTTTTGGCTCCGTAAAATGCTAACCGTAAATGGTTAAGCCACGAAACGTAAAACCGGGTGTCGTAAAATTATGGAATTCGAAAGTATTGTTAAACATGTCCATATGTTCCATAATAAAATATAAAATGAGTGTTAGGTTCCATTTGGGTGGTAAAACCCTGCTAAAAACTGGAAACACGGGTCTAAAACGCGTAATACGTAAAATGTACAAATATTGCGTAAAATTGAGAAAAGTAAAATGTTACTTTTCTAATAGGATAAAAATGATTTAAAATGACTTATAATGTCTAGACTGGGCTCAGTCTAGTGTCGGTTGGTATTAAATGTCTTTTAGACATCAAACCGTAAGCCTAAAAATCAAAGAATGACTTATAAAATCAAGGGATGATTTTTGGTCAATGGAGGGGGGAAAAATATGTTGACTTTTTCTAATAAGTTGAAAACTCAAATCATCTTAGAAACGCGGTGCAGGTATAGGCTAAGCTTACGGCTGAGTAAAAACGCTTAAAAACTGAAAATTCCAGTTTTTCACGGCCGAGGCTTATTGTGGTCATGTTTTTCTCAGTCACGATTAATTCTCAAATAAATCATGAGTGTGTCAAACATTTTTCCGATGCGGGGTCACTTAACGCGGTCGAGTTTCGTTGTGCGTAGAATTTCTGAATGACATTTTACCCTAAAACGTGTAATTCCTTAATAACTTTCACGAAAATGAGCTTATGAAAGTTAAACTTTTAATTTGCCATGGAAATGATTTATCACTCGAGGCCAAGAAACAAAAATCAAATTTCAGGAAATTTTCGGGAAAAATGAATAGTAAAAGTGAATAGTGAAATTTTTCCGGGAATGGTAAATAATCCTGAAATTGTGAATTGTTACAGTCTCTACCCCTTACGGGGAACTTCGTCCCGAAGTTCTGTGTGTGTTATATGTTGGAGTGGTGTCGATGAAGAGGTGTGGTTACTTATGAGGACTAGAGTCTGGAATTACCAGTGATGTAATTTGATTTGTCCTTTCAGTGTATGGTGTAGGATGAGGCTTACTTTTATGTAGGAAAGGTATGGTAATAGTCGAATATCAAAAGAAATTGATATAGCAGTTGAATATCAAATAGAACTTGATATAGTTGTCAAGTATCAATAGCAATTGATATAAGAATCGAATCATGGAATAAGCGTTGAACATGTGGTTGGATCAAGTCCTGTTTGAATTGTACGGCTGTCCATGCATATGGCTACATGGCTTCGCAATGAGTTTGGTACGACTGCGCATGCGTATGGTTACATGGCCCCGTAATGAGTTTGGTATGACTACACATGCATATGGTTACATGGCCTCGCAATGAGTTTGTTTATTGCACTATCATTATGAAAACCAAAATGTAAACCTCGTACTAATGGAAATTGGGATAGTCGTTGCAATCATAGCATAGTAGGTAATCTGTTGTGGTATCTAGTGTTTATTGACTTCATACTTATGTTATTTCGGATATAAATAAGCCCACTTGTTTATAATTCTTTATTTACATAGAGAGGCATCCCAAACATGTAACTAAAGGAATATAAATGTATGGTTCGATGATTTATAATTTCTTTATTTAAATGAAAAGGCATCCCAATCCATTCAAATAAGGACATTATAAATCATCCTACTCAAGAATTCCCGACACAACATTCATACTTAGCCGGTGAGTTACAAGGTAGTGTATTACGAGATGATACTGGTGTTCGAAAAGTACAAGATGAATATTCAAACTTGTAAAGCTGATGAGGGTACTTGTGGTGTAACTAAGGATGATTTGAGCTTTTAAAAGTGCATCAAGATCTGTTAATGAGCTTGTGTTTGTAACGGTTGTGAAAATAATGATGTGATATGTTGATGAACAAAAGTGTGTAGTGTATGCTTAACATTAATACTCTTAGGTATAGATGTTGAGTTTTCTTTAAAAATCTTAAGAGATTTTAAAAGTTTATGATGGAATGGTATCCTTAGGACCTAAACAGGATAGTACTTCTACAGGATGAAGAGAATAATTGATAACTATCCCAAGATAGTAGTTCGGATTATCTCATACATGAAAACTTTCAAGAATGAAATTAGGTAGTACAAATAAGATGTTAAGATTTCGCTGAGTGGTAAGGCACTATCGTGTCTCTAGATTGTTTTAATGTATTCTGGTGGTTTATCGAGTTCAAGTAGGAAATCAACCTAAGCATAACCCTAGTACAACTACTCTCAGTATTTGGAAATTTTAAGTCGAATATAGTTAGTCAGACTATATTCCACTGTCCCTAGGTTAAATATAGGTGACTAGTCTATATTTAGCCAAGGTTCGATAAAATTTTCAAATACCTAAATTAGGTATACTTGTGATATGTCCGTTGCTTTCGGGAAACTGTCCACTAAACAAAGGCGATGTCAAATCCTTAAGTTGCAAGTCCCGCCCATACAAGACTTGTAACGTATGTTTTCATATTCCATTGCATAGAATATAGTAAGGGTAGGTACGTATGGAAAGGAAGTTTTAAGTAGTTCTAAAATAGAACATACTTGGCCAGGATCACGAACTTTTAATAATGAAGGTTTCAGAAGAAAACTTTGATGAATGTAGGGCTGAACCTTAGCTTTTGTAGGTGATGGATTTGTTTGTCCTTTAAAAATCTCATATTTCTATTTAGAAATCGAAAGATTGTGATGGGTTTTTGATATCATATAAAATGATATTGATGATGTGATGGAATGATTCTAGAGACCATTGCGCAAAACACAATGTCTTGGAAGTAGGTTAGACCATTGTGCAATTCACAATGTCTGGGAAGTAGGTTAGACCATTGTGTGACTCAAAACATTTGAGAAATGGTTAAGACCATTGTATAATACAATTTCTTGGAAAATGAATGAGACCATTGTATCTCACAATGTCTTGGAAAATGAATGAGACCATTGTATCTCACAATGTCTTGGAAAATGAATGAGACCATTGTATCTCACAATGTCTTAAAAAGTGAATGAGACCATTGTATCTCTCAATGTCTTGGAAAATGAATGAGACCATTGTAACTCAAAATGTCTTGGAAAATGAATGAGACCATTGTATCTCACAATGTCTTGGAAAATGAATGAGACCATTGTATCTCACAATGTCTTGGAAAATGAATGAGACCATTGTAACTCACAATGTCTTGGAAAATGAATGAGACCATTGTAACTCATAATGTCTTGGAAAATGAATGAGACCATTGTATCTCACAATGTCTTGGAAAATGAATGAGACCATTGTATCTCACAATGTCTTGGAAAATGAATGAGACCATTGTAACTCACAATGTCTTGGACATATAATGTTGGAGTAGGAACATGATTGGGAGAGTGTGGCTGTGCCGAAATGCCTTAGAATAGGCATACACAGATATGTTTAGTCCATTGTTTAGATAAATGATTGAAAATAAACCGAGTTTATATATCAATATACTAATATGTTCATGTAGTATAGAATGCCTAGTGTGTATATATCAATATACTTATATGTTCATGTAGCATAAAATGCTTACGGGGAAATGCTCAATTATGTTAAGGGTACATATATCAATATGCAATTATGTTTGTGTAGCACAAAAATGTCTACGGGGAAATGCTCAAAATGGGTATATATGAATATACTAATATGTTTGTGTATCATAACATGCTTACTAAGTCCATAATCGTCTGGAGGATGGAAGACACGGAGAGCGGAAGGCTATAAAATGTTTTTGCTTGTACTTGTAGTTATAGTTTAGGTCTCAATTAGACCCGTTTCTCTATAACCATGGCTCTGGTACCAATCTGTAACACCCCCAATTCAAGGTTGCAGCGGAATTCAAACTGGGTGTTACTCGACGGCACAATAGTCACAATAATAGAAAACGAACTCCAATTGAGTCGTTTTAAAAGATTTATCATTCAAATTGTATAAATATCAGAGGTTACAAAATGAGGTCCCAAATGGTTCCATGTTTACAAATCACATTAAATGAGTTTTGAATGATAATAAAATTTATAGCCCTCTTGAGTATCCGTGCCCTTCCGTGCCATCCTTGATCATCATGAACCTGAAATACATGCTTGAGAGGTCAACACAAAGGTTGAGTGATATTCATAGAGTTTGTTTAATGTTTGAACACAATATGTTGGTAGTGTGAGTTATAGGCTCACACCAATGTTTGGAAAACAAAACAGGTAGGCTATGTTGTTATACGCCCATAAAATGTATTATACACTAAGCTTATGATACCAAAATGATAACGTGTACCAATATCGATCGGCAGATTTATCCCGGTAGGTACTTTGCTAACATACCTAAATCTCAAATATTAGTGCATTTGTTTGAACTTAGTCAATACAAATGGGATTCGTCAATCCCAATAGGCCTATTCACAATATTTGCGCTCACTATTGCTAGTGATTAAATGGTTCATAATAAGGGATCTCGGTTTAGCAAGGCTGGTACTTAGTGATAATAAAACAATCAGGCAAGCATACAATTTAAAAACATTGTGCTCGGTTAAAAATAGCATGTATTTCCCCCAAGGGTTTGTAAAACATTGAAGTAATGTAAAGTGGGGCTATGAACTCACCTTAAGTAAGATATCAAGTAATGAATGTGATGGTCGAATCGCGAAGGTTTCTACGAGCAACCTATAATAGAATGTCGCGACTTAGGATCGGAGTAAAGAATATGAAGTAGTGCCTATATATATATCTTGCATTTAGTCCATGATGTGGTATGATGTATAGTATATGTCTTTGAAAAAAAGATTCATAAAACATGTATGTTTTGGTATATCGTTTACTACCGTTCGGGCCGACATAATTCAGAAGTCATGTTAGTAAGCGTTCGAGGAGCCAGGACACTTTAACTCGTAAATCCACAACTCAACTCGACGGCTTACATAATGAACTCCTCACATGAGGCTCCCTACTATTGTAGTAGTTCATGAAATATATAGATATAAGTTTTGATCCGAAAAGTTACATGTCCGATATTTGAATAAACTTAGAAAAGTTTATTAGTACATGAAGATTGTTATTAGGGGTAGTTTCATAAGTCTTGTATGACCATTTTTCCTTGTAATATCTCATGGTTCCTTTTTAAGTGAAGTAGATCCAAATTGCTTGTTCAAGTTATCGCTAATTCCTTGTTTCATGTTTACGCCTATGTAAGTTTACTTGGTCATTTCGTCATGGCCTAGCCATGACCTTTGGTCCTTGTTCCATGGTCATGAGACACAACCTTGGCTCTAGCCATGGTTGTGGTCTTGATTATAGGTCATAAGACCTCTTGTTCCTTTCAAAGTATAACCATAATCTTGTGACTTTCGCCTAAAAATGGGCTGTTTAGAATTTGAAGAATTTTATCACTCGGAAAGTGTTTTTAGGTCTCGAGCTTCTTTTTTCCTGAACGAAAACGGCGTTCCGGACAACTTTCGTGTTTTAACTTTTTGATGAATCGGAACAGAAGTGGGACTTTCAAAACCCAAATTTGATCAGAATGGTATTTGGCAGTTTGCCGCAAAGTTTTGGTAACTTCAAATGGGCGTAACTTTTGACTCGTATACTCGTTTTAGGTGGTTCAAATTGCTATGGTTTCCTTGTTAAGTCCTCTACTGTAATATGTAATGATCCAACATCATATCTTTACCATTTTGATCAGGTCTTACCAAGAAAGTCACTAGTTTACTTGTTTTAGTAACTTGTCTTAACAATCAATTACAATAACTTGTTTTGTTCATTTTTATACATCATGGACATGCATACAAGACATAATATAGCATGAATAATAGGTAAATAACATGAACATGATTATTTAACAAGAAGCAAGTTAGGGTTTGCTTACAACTTGTGAAGAAACTAACTAGAACCAAGATCAAGACCAAGAACCACTACTTACTCTTCCAAAAACCTTTCCAACCATAGCCATGCTTCCATATCAAAAACCCTATCTTATAATCCCTTGATAAACACTAATCTATCACAAAAACAAGCCTTAGTAAAAATCTTCACTAAGAACACTTGGAAATTGATGAGTTTTTGTGGTGATTTTATAGAGTTTTATGGTTGAAAGGTGTTAAGGATCAACTAGGAACTATGACTTGAACTTGTGATGGATTGAATGAGCAAGATCAATGATCAAAATGGTGCATTTAGATGGTTTTGGGTCGTTGGTATTGCAAGAGAAAGGAAGAGAATGAGCTCTCTTTTATACCAAAAATGAGGAGGTTACAATGTTGACTTGTCAACACTTGGAGACCAAGTTGTAATTAAGTGATGAACTATGGGTAAATTCATGAGATGAAGCCACATGGGTGGTGAATCCCCCCTCCTAGGGCGGTTCACAAAGCTTGGGGAGGAAGGTTTGGCTTTTTAGTGATATTATCCAAGATATGGTGTTAGTTTTGGCTCCGTAAAATGCTAACCGTAAATGGTTAAGCCACGAAACGTAAAACCGGGTGTCGTAAAATTATGGAATTCGAAAGTATTGTTAAACATGTCCATATGTTCCATAATAAAATATAAAATGAGTGGTAGGTTCCATTTGGGTGGTAAAACCCTGCTAAAAACTGGAAACACGGGTCTAAAACGCGTAATACGTAAAATGTACAAATATTGCGTAAAATTGAGAAAAGTAAAATGTTACTTTTCTAATAGGATAAAAATGATTTAAAATGACTTATAATGTCTAGACTGGGCTCAGTCTAGTGTCGGTTGGTATTAAATGTCTTTTAGACATCAAACCGTAAGCCTAAAAATCAAAGAATGACTTATAAAATCAAGGGATGATTTTTGGTCAATGGAGGGGGGAAAAATATGTTGACTTTTTCTAATAAGTTGAAAACTCAAATCATCTTAGAAACGCGGTGCAGGTATAGGCTAAGCTTACGGCTGAGTAAAAACGCTTAAAAACTGAAAATTCCAGTTTTTCACGGCCGAGGCTTATTGTGGTCATGTTTTTCTCAGTCACGATTAATTCTCAAATAAATCATGAGTGTGTCAAACATTTTTCCGATGCGGGGTCACTTAACGCGGTCGAGTTTCGTTGTGCGTAGAATTTCTGAATGACATTTTACCCTAAAACGTGTAATTCCTTAATAACTTTCACGAAAATGAGCTTATGAAAGTTAAACTTTTAATTTGCCATGGAAATGATTTATCACTCGAGGCCAAGAAACAAAAATCAAATTTCAGGAAATTTTCGGGAAAAATGAATAGTAAAAGTGAATAGTGAAATTTTTCCGGGAATGGTAAATAATCCTGAAATTGTGAATTGTTACAGTCTCTACCCCTTACGGGGAACTTCGTCCCGAAGTTCTGTGTGTGTTATATGTTGGAGTGGTGTCGATGAAGAGGTGTGGTTACTTATGAGGACTAGAGTCTGGAATTACCAGTGATGTAATTTGATTTGTCCTTTCAGTGTATGGTGTAGGATGAGGCTTACTTTTATGTAGGAAAGGTATGGTAATAGTCGAATATCAAAAGAAATTGATATAGCAGTTGAATATCAAATAGAACTTGATATAGTTGTCAAGTATCAATAGCAATTGATATAAGAATCGAATCATGGAATAAGCGTTGAACATGTGGTTGGATCAAGTCCTGTTTGAATTGTACGGCTGTCCATGCATATGGCTACATGGCTTCGCAATGAGTTTGGTACGACTGCGCATGCGTATGGTTACATGGCCCCGTAATGAGTTTGGTATGACTACACATGCATATGGTTACATGGCCTCGCAATGAGTTTGTTTATTGCACTATCATTATGAAAACCAAAATGTAAACCTCGTACTAATGGAAATTGGGATAGTCGTTGCAATCATAGCATAGTAGGTAATCTGTTGTGGTATCTAGTGTTTATTGACTTCATACTTATGTTATTTCGGATATAAATAAGCCCACTTGTTTATAATTCTTTATTTACATAGAGAGGCATCCCAAACATGTAACTAAAGGAATATAAATGTATGGTTCGATGATTTATAATTTCTTTATTTAAATGAAAAGGCATCCCAATCCATTCAAATAAGGACATTATAAATCATCCTACTCAAGAATTCCCGACACAACATTCATACTTAGCCGGTGAGTTACAAGGTAGTGTATTACGAGATGATACTGGTGTTCGAAAAGTACAAGATGAATATTCAAACTTGTAAAGCTGATGAGGGTACTTGTGGTGTAACTAAGGATGATTTGAGCTTTTAAAAGTGCATCAAGATCTGTTAATGAGCTTGTGTTTGTAACGGTTGTGAAAATAATGATGTGATATGTTGATGAACAAAAGTGTGTAGTGTATGCTTAACATTAATACTCTTAGGTATAGATGTTGAGTTTTCTTTAAAAATCTTAAGAGATTTTAAAAGTTTATGATGGAATGGTATCCTTAGGACCTAAACAGGATAGTACTTCTACAGGATGAAGAGAATAATTGATAACTATCCCAAGATAGTAGTTCGGATTATCTCATACATGAAAACTTTCAAGAATGAAATTAGGTAGTACAAATAAGATGTTAAGATTTCGCTGAGTGGTAAGGCACTATCGTGTCTCTAGATTGTTTTAATGTATTCTGGTGGTTTATCGAGTTCAAGTAGGAAATCAACCTAAGCATAACCCTAGTACAACTACTCTCAGTATTTGGAAATTTTAAGTCGAATATAGTTAGTCAGACTATATTCCACTGTCCCTAGGTTAAATATAGGTGACTAGTCTATATTTAGCCAAGGTTCGATAAAATTTTCAAATACCTAAATTAGGTATACTTGTGATATGTCCGTTGCTTTCGGGAAACTGTCCACTAAACAAAGGCGATGTCAAATCCTTAAGTTGCAAGTCCCGCCCATACAAGACTTGTAACGTATGTTTTCATATTCCATTGCATAGAATATAGTAAGGGTAGGTACGTATGGAAAGGAAGTTTTAAGTAGTTCTAAAATAGAACATACTTGGCCAGGATCACGAACTTTTAATAATGAAGGTTTCAGAAGAAAACTTTGATGAATGTAGGGCTGAACCTTAGCTTTTGTAGGTGATGGATTTGTTTGTCCTTTAAAAATCTCATATTTCTATTTAGAAATCGAAAGATTGTGATGGGTTTTTGATATCATATAAAATGATATTGATGATGTGATGGAATGATTCTAGAGACCATTGCGCAAAACACAATGTCTTGGAAGTAGGTTAGACCATTGTGCAATTCACAATGTCTGGGAAGTAGGTTAGACCATTGTGTGACTCAAAACATTTGAGAAATGGTTAAGACCATTGTATAATACAATTTCTTGGAAAATGAATGAGACCATTGTATCTCACAATGTCTTGGAAAATGAATGAGACCATTGTATCTCACAATGTCTTGGAAAATGAATGAGACCATTGTATCTCACAATGTCTTAAAAAGTGAATGAGACCATTGTATCTCTCAATGTCTTGGAAAATGAATGAGACCATTGTAACTCAAAATGTCTTGGAAAATGAATGAGACCATTGTATCTCACAATGTCTTGGAAAATGAATGAGACCATTGTATCTCACAATGTCTTGGAAAATGAATGAGACCATTGTAACTCACAATGTCTTGGAAAATGAATGAGACCATTGTAACTCATAATGTCTTGGAAAATGAATGAGACCATTGTATCTCACAATGTCTTGGAAAATGAATGAGACCATTGTATCTCACAATGTCTTGGAAAATGAATGAGACCATTGTAACTCACAATGTCTTGGACATATAATGTTGGAGTAGGAACATGATTGGGAGAGTGTGGCTGTGCCGAAATGCCTTAGAATAGGCATACACAGATATGTTTAGTCCATTGTTTAGATAAATGATTGAAAATAAACCGAGTTTATATATCAATATACTAATATGTTCATGTAGTATAGAATGCCTAGTGTGTATATATCAATATACTTATATGTTCATGTAGCATAAAATGCTTACGGGGAAATGCTCAATTATGTTAAGGGTACATATATCAATATGCAATTATGTTTGTGTAGCACAAAAATGTCTACGGGGAAATGCTCAAAATGGGTATATATGAATATACTAATATGTTTGTGTATCATAACATGCTTACTAAGTCCATAATCGTCTGGAGGATGGAAGACACGGAGAGCGGAAGGCTATAAAATGTTTTTGCTTGTACTTGTAGTTATAGTTTAGGTCTCAATTAGACCCGTTTCTCTATAACCATGGCTCTGGTACCAATCTGTAACACCCCCAATTCAAGGTTGCAGCGGAATTCAAACTGGGTGTTACTCGACGGCACAATAGTCACAATAATAGAAAACGAACTCCAATTGAGTCGTTTTAAAAGATTTATCATTCAAATTGTATAAATATCAGAGGTTACAAAATGAGGTCCCAAATGGTTCCATGTTTACAAATCACATTAAATGAGTTTTGAATGATAATAAAATTTATAGCCCTCTTGAGTATCCGTGCCCTTCCGTGCCATCCTTGATCATCATGAACCTGAAATACATGCTTGAGAGGTCAACACAAAGGTTGAGTGATATTCATAGAGTTTGTTTAATGTTTGAACACAATATGTTGGTAGTGTGAGTTATAGGCTCACACCAATGTTTGGAAAACAAAACAGGTAGGCTATGTTGTTATACGCCCATAAAATGTATTATACACTAAGCTTATGATACCAAAATGATAACGTGTACCAATATCGATCGGCAGATTTATCCCGGTAGGTACTTTGCTAACATACCTAAATCTCAAATATTAGTGCATTTGTTTGAACTTAGTCAATACAAATGGGATTCGTCAATCCCAATAGGCCTATTCACAATATTTGCGCTCACTATTGCTAGTGATTAAATGGTTCATAATAAGGGATCTCGGTTTAGCAAGGCTGGTACTTAGTGATAATAAAACAATCAGGCAAGCATACAATTTAAAAACATTGTGCTCGGTTAAAAATAGCATGTATTTCCCCCAAGGGTTTGTAAAACATTGAAGTAATGTAAAGTGGGGCTATGAACTCACCTTAAGTAAGATATCAAGTAATGAATGTGATGGTCGAATCGCGAAGGTTTCTACGAGCAACCTATAATAGAATGTCGCGACTTAGGATCGGAGTAAAGAATATGAAGTAGTGCCTATATATATATCTTGCATTTAGTCCATGATGTGGTATGATGTATAGTATATGTCTTTGAAAAAAAGATTCATAAAACATGTATGTTTTGGTATATCGTTTACTACCGTTCGGGCCGACATAATTCAGAAGTCATGTTAGTAAGCGTTCGAGGAGCCAGGACACTTTAACTCGTAAATCCACAACTCAACTCGACGGCTTACATAATGAACTCCTCACATGAGGCTCCCTACTATTGTAGTAGTTCATGAAATATATAGATATAAGTTTTGATCCGAAAAGTTACATGTCCGATATTTGAATAAACTTAGAAAAGTTTATTAGTACATGAAGATTGTTATTAGGGGTAGTTTCATAAGTCTTGTATGACCATTTTTCCTTGTAATATCTCATGGTTCCTTTTTAAGTGAAGTAGATCCAAATTGCTTGTTCAAGTTATCGCTAATTCCTTGTTTCATGTTTACGCCTATGTAAGTTTACTTGGTCATTTCGTCATGGCCTAGCCATGACCTTTGGTCCTTGTTCCATGGTCATGAGACACAACCTTGGCTCTAGCCATGGTTGTGGTCTTGATTATAGGTCATAAGACCTCTTGTTCCTTTCAAAGTATAACCATAATCTTGTGACTTTCGCCTAAAAATGGGCTGTTTAGAATTTGAAGAATTTTATCACTCGGAAAGTGTTTTTAGGTCTCGAGCTTCTTTTTTCCTGAACGAAAACGGCGTTCCGGACAACTTTCGTGTTTTAACTTTTTGATGAATCGGAACAGAAGTGGGACTTTCAAAACCCAAATTTGATCAGAATGGTATTTGGCAGTTTGCCGCAAAGTTTTGGTAACTTCAAATGGGCGTAACTTTTGACTCGTATACTCGTTTTAGGTGGTTCAAATTGCTATGGTTTCCTTGTTAAGTCCTCTACTGTAATATGTAATGATCCAACATCATATCTTTACCATTTTGATCAGGTCTTACCAAGAAAGTCACTAGTTTACTTGTTTTAGTAACTTGTCTTAACAATCAATTACAATAACTTGTTTTGTTCATTTTTATACATCATGGACATGCATACAAGACATAATATAGCATGAATAATAGGTAAATAACATGAACATGATTATTTAACAAGAAGCAAGTTAGGGTTTGCTTACAACTTGTGAAGAAACTAACTAGAACCAAGATCAAGACCAAGAACCACTACTTACTCTTCCAAAAACCTTTCCAACCATAGCCATGCTTCCATATCAAAAACCCTATCTTATAATCCCTTGATAAACACTAATCTATCACAAAAACAAGCCTTAGTAAAAATCTTCACTAAGAACACTTGGAAATTGATGAGTTTTTGTGGTGATTTTATAGAGTTTTATGGTTGAAAGGTGTTAAGGATCAACTAGGAACTATGACTTGAACTTGTGATGGATTGAATGAGCAAGATCAATGATCAAAATGGTGCATTTAGATGGTTTTGGGTCGTTGGTATTGCAAGAGAAAGGAAGAGAATGAGCTCTCTTTTATACCAAAAATGAGGAGGTTACAATGTTGACTTGTCAACACTTGGAGACCAAGTTGTAATTAAGTGATGAACTATGGGTAAATTCATGAGATGAAGCCACATGGGTGGTGAATCCCCCCTCCTAGGGCGGTTCACAAAGCTTGGGGAGGAAGGTTTGGCTTTTTAGTGATATTATCCAAGATATGGTGTTAGTTTTGGCTCCGTAAAATGCTAACCGTAAATGGTTAAGCCACGAAACGTAAAACCGGGTGTCGTAAAATTATGGAATTCGAAAGTATTGTTAAACATGTCCATATGTTCCATAATAAAATATAAAATGAGTGGTAGGTTCCATTTGGGTGGTAAAACCCTGCTAAAAACTGGAAACACGGGTCTAAAACGCGTAATACGTAAAATGTACAAATATTGCGTAAAATTGAGAAAAGTAAAATGTTACTTTTCTAATAGGATAAAAATGATTTAAAATGACTTATAATGTCTAGACTGGGCTCAGTCTAGTGTCGGTTGGTATTAAATGTCTTTTAGACATCAAACCGTAAGCCTAAAAATCAAAGAATGACTTATAAAATCAAGGGATGATTTTTGGTCAATGGAGGGGGGAAAAATATGTTGACTTTTTCTAATAAGTTGAAAACTCAAATCGTCTTAGAAACGCGGTGCAGGTATAGGCTAAGCTTACGGCTGAGTAAAAACGCTTAAAAACTGAAAATTCCAGTTTTTCACGGCCGAGGCTTATTGTGGTCATGTTTTTCTCAGTCACGATTAATTCTCAAATAAATCATGAGTGTGTCAAACATTTTTCCGATGCGGGGTCACTTAACGCGGTCGAGTTTCGTTGTGCGTAGAATTTCTGAATGACGTTTTACCCTAAAACGTGTAATTCCTTAATAACTTTCACGAAAATGAGCTTATGAAAGTTAAACTTTTAATTTGCCATGGAAATGATTTATCACTCGAGGCCAAGAAACAAAAATCAAATTTCGGGAAATTTTCGGGAAAAATGAATAGTAAAAGTGAATAGTGAAATTTTTCCGAGAATGGTAAATGATCCTGAAATTGTGAATTGTTACAACTAGATCATCACGAGACGAAAGAAAAGCATTCCAATGGAATAGAAGTGACAACTACGGGAAAAAAAGTGCTTTAGATGTAGAAGTCCAAATCATCTCATTGGCGAATGTCTAAAGCCACCGGGTTATGAAAGTCAAGGTGCTTTTGTTAGTGGAACACGGAGTGATAGTGACAAAGAAGAAGTTGAAAAGTCAAGAGACGAAAAGTGTTTTATGGCAAAAGAAACCGACGAAATATGTTTAGGAATTGACTTGGAACCTGACGAATGGATCAAAGATAGCGGATGTTCGAGGCACATGACGGGGAATCGCAATCTATTCTCTACATACAAGGCATACAATGGAGGTAACGTTATTTTCGGTAGTGACTTACGTGGAAAAATCATTGGCAAAGGTACGATCTCTCAAGACTCACTTACTATTGAAAATGTAGAGCATGTAGATAAATTAACATATAACTTGCTTAGTGTAGGACAAATATGTGATAATAAATGTAGAGTCACATTTACCGAAGATGATAGCGAAATAGTTAAGAATGGAAAAATTATAGGTAGAGGGATTAGAAAAGGTGGCATATATGTTATGAAACTAGGAAACAAACCTGAGGATAGGATATGCCTAACGACCCTAGATGAAAACTCTACACTATGGCATAGGAGATTAGGACATGCTAACATGCAACAAATACAATCTTTGGCCTCTAAGGAATTAGTTAGAAATTTGCCTAATCTAAAATATGACAAGCATGTTTGTGATGCATGTAAAATTGGAAAACAAGCTCATGCTAGTCACAAAGCCAAGAATATAGTATCCACTACTAGGTGCCTAGAATTATTACATATGGATCTTTTTGGTCCATCCGCTGTGTGGAGCTATGGAGGAAACAAATATACCTTAGTAATAGTAGATGACTACTCACGATACACGTGGACTAGGTTTTTAAGTGACAAAACCCAAGCCTTTGAAAAATTCAAAATATTTAGTAAAATGATTCAAAATAAATTAGGATGCTCAATAGTTGCCATTAGGACGGACCATGGTAGGGAATTTGATAACGAAGTACAATTCGGAAAATATTGCGAGTTAAATGGAATATCTAACAATTTCTCCGCTCCTCGTACTCCTCAATCAAATGGCGTAGTAGAAAGAAAAAATAGGTCACTACAAGAAATGAGTAGAACTATGTTAAATGAACAATCCATCCCACAAAAATTTTGGTGTCACGCCGTAGATACATCAACTTATATTTTAAATAGGGTATCAATTAGAAGAATTCTAGGAAAAACTCCTTATGAGTTATTAAGAGGTAGAAAACCAAACTTAAGCTACTTTAAGGTATTTGGAAGTAAATGCTATATTTTAAACACTAAGGACTATCTCACTAAGTTTGATCCAAAATCATATGAAGGAATATTTTTAGGATACTCACAAAATAGCAAAGCATATATAATACTTAACAAACACTCCATGAAAGTAGAGGAATCACTAAATGTAACATTTGATGAAACACCACCACCTCCTAAAACATTACCTTTAGAAGATGATGATTTAGTCGAAGATGAAGCTATTGAGGTTAGTAAAACAAAACCCATAGGAAATGATAATGAAGACATTCACTTAGAAAATAACAAAACTGTTAATATTAAAGAATCTAGATCACATCCATTAGATAATATAATAGGACATCTTAACCAAAGAACCCTTAGGTCACAAGCCCAAGATAAAAACAATTTCTTTTGTTTCCTCTCAGCAATAGAACCTAAGAATATTAGCGAGGCTTTAAAGGATGAAAGTTGGGTTATAGCTATGCTAGAAGAATTAAATCAATTTAAGGCGAATGATGTTTGGGAATTAGTCCCAAATCCAAAGGATATGACCATCATAGGAACCAAATGGGTATATAGGAATAAGTTAGACGAGAATGGAATAGTTACTAGGAATAAAGCTAGGTTAGTTGCCCAAGGTTATAATCAACAAGAAGGAATTGATTATGACGAAACTTATGCCCCCGTAGCTAGACTAGAATCGATTAGGATATTACTTGCCTATGCTTGCGCCCTAGATTTTAAGTTATTCCAAATGGATGTGAAAAGTGCATTCCTTAATGAATTTATCAATAAGGAGGTATATGTGGCACAACCTCCAGGATTCGTTGACTTCGCAAAACCTGATTATGTTTATAAGTTAAAGAAAGCTTTGTATGGACTCAAACAAGCTCCCAAAGCTTGGTATGATCGATTAAAAGCTTTTCTTATTAAACATGATTATTCCATGGGAATGGTAGATAACACTCTTTTCACTAAAAGGAAAGACCCAAA
Organism: Artemisia argyi; assembly: GCA_030686995.1. Taxonomy (NCBI): domain Eukaryota; kingdom Viridiplantae; phylum Streptophyta; class Magnoliopsida; order Asterales; family Asteraceae; genus Artemisia; species Artemisia argyi. The sequence goes on from CM060679.1 coordinate 83,888,020, forward strand.
TCTCATCATTGTCCAAATATATGTTGACGACATTATATTTGGATCGACTTGTCAAGACATGTGTGATGAATTTTCCAAAATCATGCATGATGAGTTTGAGATGAGTATGATGGGTGAACTTAACTTCTTCCTAGGATTACAAATAAAACAATTAGAAGATGGAATATTCTTTAACCAATCTAAGTACATTAAGGAAATGCTTAAGAAATTTGGCCTAGAAGACTCAAAACCCATGAAAACACCCATGTCTACGGAGGTAAAGCTCACAAAGGACGATGAAGGCGAGTCCGTAGATAACACCAAGTATAGAGGAATGATAGGTAGTTTACTATACTTGACGGCAAGTAGACCCGATATCTTGTTTAGTGTCTGCCTTTGTGCCCGTTTTCAAGAGGATCCCAAAACCTCTCACCTAGAAGCGGTTAAGCGTATCTTCCGATACGTTAAATGCACTATACACTTAGGATTATGGTATCCTAAGGAATCCGGCATAGAAACCATTGTCTATGCGGATTCGGATCATGCGGGAGACTACGTAGATAGAAAGAGTACTAGCGGTATTTGCATGTTTATGGGATGTTGTCTAACGTTTTGGTTTTCGAAGAAGCAAACCGCTCTTGCTATTTCTACCACCGAAGCCGAATATGTAAGCGCCGGAAAGGCATGTCAACAAGCACTATGGATGAAACAAGCTCTCGTAGACTATGGCATTAGGTTAGAAAATGTCCCCATTATGTGCGATAACAAAGGTGCGATAGATTTAAGTAAAAATCCGGTGCAACACTCTAGGACTAAACACATAGAAATACGTCACCATTTTCTTAGGGATAATGTACAAAAAGGAAATATATCTATAGAAAAGGTTGCATCGGAAGACAACATTGCGGATATATTCACAAAGCCCCTTAAGCATAAATTATTCAACCACTTGTGTTTAGGATTAGGAATGATGGAACAAGTTGACTAAATTACATTGAATTAATTCAAATTTATACTTGCATGAAATTTATTTTTCTTCCATTCCACCTTTTCTGAGTCTAGGAATCTATTTCGCACAAAACTAAAGATTGAGAAGATTTATTTTCTTTGCATAAATATTTTTTTAAAACTCAATCAATTTTCTCTAAAAATTATTCTCACAATCTAGGATTCACATGAAGATCATTTTCCTTGCATTGTTGACTAATTCTAAAAACATTGTATTTCAAAATCATGCATAAACTCTCACATAAATTGTCAAGGTATATAATCTAATATATGTCTTTGACATTCATGATCGAGCAAAAATTGAATCAAGGAGATCATTTGGATTGTTTCTTAGGATCGTTATTTCTTTTTGCTTCTAGGAGTCGAAACAATCACAACTCCACATTTGTTGCATATAGACACTCACTAGGACAAATTCACAAATAATGGTGTCATCTTGATCCATCACTAGTTTTTCACTCACTAATTGCCTTTGCCTTTAATCTAAGATAGGTGCCTTAGGAAGCTTAAGTGTGCTTGCCTTTACTTACCTCCTATTGCTTATTATGTGTTGATTATTTGCTCTTTTGCCTATGTGTTTTTGCATGCATGCTATATCTTGATTAGATTAGACTCTATATTGCCTAAGAGAATTGAACTTGCTTGAATTCTAATCCAAAAACACAACCTTTCTGCAAATTTTCTGTCAAAAATCCAATTCTGGCAATCTGAAAATCACCAGATGGGCGGCCCCCTTAATTATGTAAGGCGGCCCCCCTTAATTTTAAGGGGACCGCCCCCTAATTAAGGGGACCGGCCATCTGATGGTCGGGTTTACAGAATCTTTTCTGCTTTTTAGCCCATTTCAACCTACATTTCCCAATCTTCACCAACACAATTTGTCCTAATCTCCCAAACAAACTTTATCCATCCATAAACACACAAATCTTACACTATAAATAACCCCAATCCTCAAAACTCTTTACTCATCCCTTGATGGCTTCTCCAAACAAACCCAAACCAAAAGCCTCAAGGCTTGCAAGAATGACGGAAAAACCCGTTTGGCGAAGAAAAAGCCCTCGAAACAAATCCATCATAACAAGTGAAGTTAGAAGTCATTCTACACCACCAACCACTTACTTCCCAAACTTTCCACCACACTCACAAGGACATTCATTTGATGCTACTTACAAACCATACAACATTGGCCAAACATCTTCCTTCATGCCAAATCACTCACCTCATCCTCAAATCCCTTGTAATGATCCATACAAGGTTGATCAACCATCCCACTACAACTCCAACTACACAAAGCCAATTCATCCATATAAACACAATGACTTTCTCCACATTACCACGGAAAAGCAAAAGTTCTGTGATGAAATATCACAAATCCATGATCTTAGTGATCTCAATGCCATGCATCTTGCACAACGCAACAAAGGGCAACCTCCATCATCACCTTATAACAATTGCCTTCCTCACTCTCTCAACTTGGATCAAGTTACAAACCACACTCACTATTGCCCTTGTTACATCTTTATCCAAAAACAAATCCTTTACTTGAGTGAAGATATTTCTTGGATTGAATATCTCCTCACTCGACCTCATCCCATTCCACCCCTAACACGGTACAATATTGTAAGGGCCACCTCTTCTGCTCCATACCTTACTCCATATCCCTCTCCATCTACCAACTAAGCTTTATGCTTATGCTATCCTTCAAGCAAATAAAACAATCAACCATAAGTTTCAACCAAGTCCAAGTGCTCTTTCTAGGCAATATAGGATTATGTCTTTTCTTTTGTGTTATTTTTATCAATATGCTTCAAGCATATTGAATGTTGTAATGCTTATCATTTCTATAATGCTTGAATGAATCTATGTTTAGTTGCATAATTGTTTCCTTGCATATATGTGTATCTTGCTCTCTTCAAATATTTTTGTAGCAAAGATCCCCATAGCTCGTTCCCTTGGTGCTCTCAAATGAGGGGGAGCATACATCAAGGGGGAGCATTCTACCCGTTTAAACTTCCTTCGCGAAGCTTACTCGGCTTAACCTTTTTAATTTTACAAAAAGGGGGAGAAGAGAAATGTAAACTCTATAATACTTGTCTAAAAACAAGTTTTAGATATATTGAGTTTAAGGTTTTGTAATAATCAAAAAGGGGGAGATTGTTGACATAAATAATGCCTAAAAACATTGTTAACATGTTATCAATATCTCTATGTTTTAATTATCACAAAATATAAACTCATAGAACTAAAACTTGTGACATAAACAAGTATTTAGTGATTAATATTTCTCTTTACATCCAAATCACTTAAGGTATGAATAAACAAAGTGTTTAGTGCAATTTATGATCAAAAGGGTATTTAATTAACTAATGCAAAGTTTATTTAATTATATAAACACATTATATATTTTTGAAAAACACTTTTGGTAATAAAGAAAAATGTTTTATTCATACTAAATATATGAATTCAAATTTTTAACCAAAATCAGTTAGTTTTTCACCAAATAAACTTTCCCCACTAAAAGACAAAGTTTTTGGCCGTTTCAGCTGGGCGGCCCCCTTAATTATAAGGGGCGGTCCCCTTAAAATTAAGGGGACTGGCCTTGATTTAAGGGGACCGGCCACGCTCCTCTGTCAGAATCTTTTGCCTATAAATACCACCTTAAACCTGGATTTTTTCCTCACCTTTTGCACTACAAAACTTTCTGTTCTAGATCTCCATTTCCAATCTATAAATCCTTTGATCATACATTCTTAAATCTTTGTTTCAAAGTGATCCAAACATCATTCCATCAAGTGCAAGAGAAGAATACTTCTATCCCTCAAGACAAGAAGTATTACAACTTGTTGTGATCTCCACATCTAAGTTGTTAGTGAATCATCATTGTTATTATTTCATTGTGTGATTAGTTGTGAATATTTGTTAGAAGATAGTGTAGTTTGATATATAGTGTGATTGGTTAGAAGAATAGTTGTGAAGAAGATAAGTTAGGAAGAAGATTGGTGTGTAGAAGAATAGGTGTGAAGAAGATTGGTGTGTAGAAGAATAGGTGTGAAGAAGATTGGTGTGTTGAAGATTGGTGTGAAGAAGTGGTGTGATTAAGTAGTGAATAGGTGTGAACTAGTTGTGTAGAAGTTGTGATTAAGTTGTGAAGTTATTGTGGTGTGTAAATTGGTGTGTAAGGTTTTCTCCGCCATAAGGGAGCTTGTTGATATAGTGAAGAAAACTCTCGAGTTAGGTGCTCGGGGAGTGGAGTAGGGCAAGGAAGGTGACCTTGTAGCCGAACCACTATAAATCTCTTGTCTCTCGATTCGATCTTTCCAACCCTTATCTATTTCTTTACTTACGTTATTATTGCTTTATCATACATACTTAGTGTTGTTCATATTGTGCATGACTTGATTTCATATAACATCGAATCTATATTTTACAAAACAAAGAAAACTTTTAAACGAATTTTTATAACAATTTAAAAACGACGTAAAACTATTCAACCCCCCCCCCCCCCTTCTAGTTTTCCACAGGGTAGGCTTGGGATAACCTAGTGGTGTAGTATTCCTAGTAATTCCTAAATCCTCATACTATACCTTTGAGGATAGTATGTGGGAAAATCTTAATATGGAATGGCTAACTTATGAGACTAGGTCTAGGCATACTATAACCTCAAAATGACTTATATGGTGAAAACTTAACTAGTCTTTCTATCCCGTAACTAGACTAGGTACTAAAAGCTTAAGGTTCAATTTCGGTAGTTTACTAATCTTATCTTTTGTTATTCCTAAGTTTCCTAGACTGTATCTAATAGACTTATTATGTCTAATCTATGACTAATTTTAACGTCCTTGATATTAAGTAAATTCCTAACTTAGGCTAAATTCATCCTATTGTAATGTCTTTCTTACTTATCGGATATGGGTTTTTCTCTAGTTTGGTCTCTAACCTATTAAAAACCTCGAAGATTTCTAATCTTATTTTTCTATTTCCTCAATGATTTCTTAGAGATAGCCTATTCAAAGTATCCTATGTCTATTCTTATGTTTTCCTAAGGGCATCCTAGAATTATTTCTAACCTCAAGTATGGGAATCTTAGAGTGTGTAATGCGGGTTTTCTAAAAAGGGAAACTACTTCGGGAATCATAGTGATCTTGACTATTAAAGTAAGGTATAGAGGGGGTAGGGGTTAAAGTAGGTACGGTAGGAATATCACCACCATATGCTTGCATATAGGGATCATTCAGAGAAAGTTCTAAACCTAAGTTAACTAAGACATTCTGGGCTAATTCTTCTAGAGAATTAGAACCAGAAGATGAGTGAGTAGGGGTAGCCAGGGTATACTCATAACTATCCGATGAGTTATCCGTATCATCGGTGTCCAACACGATGATAGGATTGTTAAAGGAAGATATAACTAACTGTAATACCATTCCTGGGAAAGCATCTTAGCATATCTCTAACCTATGTTATATCCTAGAGGCAATAGTAATAGTGGGGAATCTACCCTAGAGGCGATAGTGATAATGGGGAATATATCCTAAAGGCAATTCGGGGAGTCTAACCTAAAGGCAAGTCGGGGGGGGGGGGGTCTAAAGGTAAGTTTAGGGATTCTAGTGGCACGGAGGACTTTTTGAAAAAGTGGTTATACTTTAGGAAAAATCATTTTGTTCTATATAACAATGGCTCTGATACCAATCTGTAACACCCCCATTTTTCAATGATCGCAGAGGATTAAGTGTTTGGGGTATTACCTAATGGAAACAAAGACAAGATAATAGAAAACGACTCGAAAAGAGACGTTTTTGGAAAAGGTGTTATCATTCATTTATTCATCAGAGTTTTTACAGTAAAAGATATACTTTTACCAAAAGAGAGGTCCCTAAGATAAGTTTTGAAAGCAAAAGATGAATGATAACTATACTGACGTCCTCATGTCCAATGCCACTCCGTGCCAGGGTTCCTAAAGTGCTCATATACCTAGGATAACATGCTTAAAGAGTCAACACGAAGGTTGAGTGAGAGTCATAAGTTTAAGTAGATATAGAGTGAATACAAGTTCCATAGAGTTCTGCAGAAACCCTATGTGTGGAAAAGTTTTAGAGATAACGGGTCTATTGCACTAAGCTCATGAACCACACGTTAACAGTCCGGGTCATGAGGTCTGCAGACCAAACCATGAGGGGACGGGAAGGATAACTTGTCAAAGTTAATCCTTCAGAGGGTTCAAATATAATACTTATTGGTACCCTCCAGTGAGAGGTAGTACCAACGGGAGTTGTCAAACTCCAATAGATCTATCAATTATATTCGCGTTCACTTGTGTAAAATATCACAAGCGATTAGATTCATGAATTTGGTGATGTAGAGATGGTAGGTAGTTTACTCGTGCAACAACCAAAAAAAAGACTTGTATTCGATTTAAAGCACGTATCCCCCTCACAGGGTTTGTAAAGCATTTAGAGTGTAAAGTTAAACGGTGTGAGGCTATGAAAACTCACCTCGGCTTAAGGTAAGTAGTGTAGGGGTTTAGACAGCTCACTCACGTATCCTTGGGTAGTGTAGGTATGTATGTTATGTCGTCTTAGTCTAGGTTTTTTAGTAATCACTCTTAAGGTTTTTAAATATAACATGACACCGTTCAGGCCATCATAATTCAGAAGTATATGACTCCTCACATGAAGCTCCCTACTATTACATTATGTTATCAACATAATACCGTTCGGGCCATCATAATTCAGAAGTTAATACTCCTCACATGAAGCTCCCTATTATTGAGTTATGTTGTTATTAAGTTTTAGTTATAGCATAACACCGTTCGGGCCATCATAATTTAGAGGTTATGCAATAATCGTTTGAGGAGCCTTGGCCCTTTAATTCGTAAACCCAGCAAACTCGTCAAAACAAAATATCCACATGATACCCCTCACATGAAGCTCCCTAGTATTGTGTTATGTTTCTAACTCAAAATAAGTTTTAATAATTATATGAAAATAGTCCGTTTATACCCTTCAAGTTTACACATTTACACTTTCTACCCTAAACTTATGAACTTATAACATTTAAGCATATAACTTTCTATCTTTTACACAATTTGTCCCTATACTTGTATACTTTAAAGAAATGGCAGAAATAGTCTTTAAACTACACTAAATTTCATTATTTACCCTTTATACCCTTAACTTAACAATATTTGCAAAACTAGTCTTATAAGTTTATAACTTATTTTACTTTCTATCCTAAGGTTTTAGAACTTTGCAAAAAGAGTCCTTGTACTTATAACTTCTAAGGAATGTCAAAAATAGTCCCTAAACTTTATATTTTTATAAAGTTACAGTATATACCCCTATGCATGAAAACTATTGCAAAACTAGTCCTAAATTCAAGTAAACTATATTTTTATGAAACAACTAAGTTTCCTAGATTATGTTCAGCTAATATATACTTAACTAACTCTCCTAAATTAGATTATAGCACATAATAAGGCAATTTATCACATAAACATGTATTTAAAATGAAAACTTCTAAATGAAAATGATCAAGGCTTATCTAAAGGTTCTAAGGCATATCCTAGGAGTCCTATATCAATACTAAGGCTATTACAATCAAGGTTGAGGCTTACTTAGGTCGTGGGAGTCCTAAAGTGAAAACTAGGGTTTCTCGGCTAACTTTTGACTTCGACAAAGGTTCTAGGCTATACCACTCGACTTCTAAGGCTACTAAGGGACTTATACTACAGAATATGTGTGATAGAGAAGAGAGGAGAGGTGTGAAGTGAAAGGGTGAGGGGAGGGCTGCTATTTATAGGGTAACACATGGTTTAGGTGTCAAAATGGGGTGCTAGGTGTCGAAGAAGGGGGGTCTAAGTCATGGCAGCTAGGGGGTGATGTGGTGATCCTAAGAACTGACTAAGGACAGCTAGTAGTAGCTATGGGGCGCTAGGATGGTGTCAGTGGTCCTTATTGTACCGCGGCCTAAGTAGCACACAAGTAGGTGATGCACCTACTTATAAGCTATTTAGGGAGGAGCTAGGGTGTGTGCTTGGTATAAGCAAAGTTCTAGGATGCTTGCTTGGGTGGTTTGAGGTGCTATAGTAGCTTGGTTTAGGTGTTAGGTTTAGTTTTAACCTAGTTTTGTCTAGTGATGGATTTGGGTCTAGCCTATGGTTTAGTGCCTAGATTAAGGTCCTATGAGTTTTTAGTGACTAATATATCCTAGGAGGCTTATACTAAGTGGTGGTAGCTTATGGTGAAGTTTTAGGATAGTTTAGACCTAATTCGAGGAAGTTATGACCTAATTAGGGTTTTATGCTTAAGGGACTTGTACCTAGGTTCTAGGGGGTTGTACTATGATCTAGGAAGTCTAATATATCCAAAAGTTTCTAATGTAACTCATACCTAAGCCTTGAACACTTTCAAGTTAGTTCAAATAAGCAATTAGGGTTTTAAAGCTAACCGGGAACACATAGGTGCAATTAGGGTTTTCTGATGAGTATAGTATACTAGAGTGATAGTTTACTTAGTGAAAATGTGTTTTTAACCTTGACTTGACATACCTGGATGTTTACATCAAGTAAACATAGTGGTGGTTGGAATAGGTGGATACGTGAGCTTGTCTAGAGGTTAGATAGGTAATAGTGATGTTATAAAGCAAAAATTTCACTCGGGAAATAGCTATAGGCATATCTAACCTAGATAGTGCTTAGTGAGGGCCTAAGTTAAGTTACTAAGGCTTAGCTAACCTATGGGAAGCTAGTAGGGAAGTTAGTGGGGAAATTAGTTGGTTGCTACATGGAGGGCTCCATTAAGGGAGTATCCTCACCAGCCCCGCTGTGATAAAACAAGACGAGCTTCGATAATAACAAACAAAGTTCACAAAGAATCCCTCGCTAAGAATAATAAAGGTGGACTCTACGTCGCATCTAGAGCCTACGATAATCAAGCTACAAACTAGTAACCCCTCCAGAGATGCAGTGGACAGGGCTTTGAACGATGCTAACCTTCGTAAGTTTTACATATAAGGCTTTCAGCTTTAGACAATTTGCTTATTTTAATTCATGTATCGCATTCTTCTCATCTTGGAAAAGAAGCATTAATGGTAGGTGTCCTAGTGTTCATTTCTTCAAATGATGTAATTCTCTCTACCCAATTAATGATATAACGCATTTCCCTTAAATCTCTTGTTTTATCTTAATACAACAAAGATTTTCTCAGCCAAGTAATTCAAGTTTCAATGTTCGAAGGATGACTCAAGCCACTTATGCCTTGAAGGCTACCGACATCCAATATGATTCACATTAACTTTCCTAAAGAGTCTAAGGGTATTCGAAGCCCTTTTGCACTAAAAGGACATAGACGGGGCGGGTTGCGACCCTCCGTCAGCAGTCAAATTATACGATTGCTATCAAATCTTGGTTCAAAATACATACAATAAGGGCATTTACTATAACCTTAGGATGTATGATAACGTTTGTTAAGAACGTTATGTGAAGAAACATATAATACCAAAAGTGGGAAACATTTCCCTCATTACTTATAAAATATGCTAACATATGTAGCATACACGGTAGCTGCCATCAGGACGATAATAAACATTGTCTATGCCGAAGTCTCATAAACATGAAAACGTATAATTGTTCAAGTGTAGGTCATAACCTACAAGGGACAAACTGATAATGTCTTAAGGGTACATACCACCCTCGGGGCCAAATAACTGCAAACAGTGCAGCCTTCATTCATCATGGGGAGACTTGGGACTTCCTTACTGAGTAGGGGTTGAAAGTTTCTCAGGACATGCCTTGCTAGGAGACGGAGGCTTCTCAGGGTTTGTCTTGTTACCTGGAGATGGAGGCTACACAGTGGAAGCTTTGTTGGTAGAAGAGGGAGGCTTCTCAAGAGTAGTCTTCACAGATGGAGGCTTGACAGGAGTAGCTTTCTTGCTTGAGAAAGGTGGTTGAACCCATCGAGGTTTCTTTGAAAGGAGTGTGTCAATTGGAGCTGATGGGTCTTTGGTTGCCTGATGCGACGTCTATGTCATGTGTAGTTGCGGTTTAGCAGTATTAATGCCTACTCAAGTTTTAAATTTATATTTAGCTGACTTATCAACAACACACACACCTAACGAGCAGTGTACCCGGTCAGTATGAATATAATGGTAAGTCGAGTGTCGAGCACTAAGAGTGGAACGTATTATCTAGTTAACCTAATCAGAATTTTAATATCCTAAGTTAGTTTTACAGTCTAATCTAACGGAAGGGGGTTCAGCCTGAGAGACTGACACAATTTGGTTTTATTAAATAGTAAGTAAACAAATGAGCACGAATCAACGAATAGCAACACGTACACAGATAGATAATAGAAGAAGAAGAAGAAGGCCTGTCCTGATAGTTAAGTAGCTTGTCACTTGTTTTATTGCTAGTTTTAAATGATGAGTATCATAATCTAATCTGTCTCGTTGGATCCTAAATATCAATGAGTAAACTCTTAATGATTAGTTATGTTTATCCAACCTTCTAGACGCTAGATAAGTAGGCGAGGAACAGGTATGGTAGCCCAGAAAGCTCAACTAAACACATAGGTTATCAATGCACAAATACAATTCACCAAAAACATCATCATATAAACTTTAATCGATGGGAAAGCAATTTTAAGGGGATCAGGTATGGTAGCCCAGTATGCCCATCAATCTTGATGAATTAAAGGTTACTAATACAATAAACAAAATCACTTAATGAATTAAATACATGTAGGACCTTCTTACAGCTCTAATATCTTCGTTTGGAGTGTGTCTTGTGATGCTTCTTTGACTGAATTTGTCTACTTAGGGTTTTGTTGCACATAAAATTCGTATCTATCTTGGGGTATTTATAGTTTCTGTCTAAGGGCACGATGCGGTGCATCGAGTAAGTAGATGCGGTGCATTGACTTAACTTCGCATGGGGTCCAAGATTAATATATTCTGTAATATTCGTACATCATCTTCAGATGCGGCGTAACTTGATCTTGTATGCAGCGCATGTCCTTCGGTGTCTGAGGTCTGGATAGTGATACGCCGTATGTTAGAAGTATAATGCGGCATATCTGGAGTAGAACAAGCTTGATCTTCTTCGTTGACCAAAGTCTCATATGCGGCGCATGATAGAATTTCATGCAGTGCATTCTACAAAGTCAGGCAATGGTCTTCAAATTTATCTAAGTATGATATTGCGGCGTATCTGTTGATAGAGATATGGCGCATCTTCCGGATTTCAGTAGACTTTTGACATCTTGCTAGTTTTGCTACATAATTCGTCCAAAATCGCCAAGTTTCACCAATTGCTTGTTTTATTCTGAGAATTACTAAAGTAAACATTAAAGCACCAATTCTCATATAAAATATAATAAAACAAGTAAAATAAATAGGATAAATGATGATAATAATATGTACTTATTTGATGTCATCATTGCCTCACGGAGGAAGGGGTACTCTGCTGTAGCTAAAGCATTGATGGCGTCGTCATTCTCTCTCTCATGAGTGGAGCGGTAGTAAGACACCTTCGATAAGTCCACCGGCTCATCAGTTGCAGCAATCTCTTCTAATGTTGTGCATTTCCCGTGATATATCACAGCATTATCCAGATCTGCTATCACTTTCCCCACCTCATCACTTTGGTACAATTCCATAGCTATGTACGGAAAAACTTTCGACACAACCGAAGCCCTATCCTTCCGGAGAGCTTTATGTTGGCGTTTTAAGCCATCTAGTTCTTCTCGAAGCTTGATCTCCCGTTCTTTGAGCTTCGCCCTTTCAGCCTTAAAACCCTCACACTTGGACTCTAGATGTTACGCCCCGTGCCCGATTTGACCAAAAATTAAAACTTTTTCGCTGAAATGCTTTGACTACAATGGACCTCCTGTTACTCTTTTGACCATTAACAAAAATCCATAAACATTCAGACCTTGAGACTATTTTTAAATGAAAATAGACTCAAATACCTTTATAACAATGGGTGGCGCAACCCGTGATGACTTACGGTTTAAAAAATATGATTTTCCTAAGTTTACCAAATACCTTTAAAACTACAATGGACCTCCGTTACTCTTTTGATCAAATGACAATTAACCCATAAATTTAGTAACTTTAATTATTATAACTTAACCCATAATTATTCTAGTCTTTTAATTAACTTAAAACATCATTTTAACAATTATCTAACATGATATGATCATACCTTGATCATACGATAAAACCTTTAATTTCATTTAATTCAACAATTAACCTTTAACCCCTTATTATAAACACCTTAATTCTTAGTTTAGAAACATAATTACCCAAAACCCCTTTACTTGAATACATGAACCCTAACCTTAATTCTCAATTAACTCAACAATTAAGTTACCTACTTGAAGAGAACCATAATTAGGGACTAAACTCTTGCCATGGTACCCTAATATCTTCATCAATTGATCATTCAGAACCATAGTTTTCCCTCCCTTTTGTTCTAAACCGACTTTCATAGACTCTCTTGAAAGAATGAGAAGTCTGTAGAATTATTTAGGGAATTTAGTTATAACTAGTTATTAGTTTGGCCAAATGACACTTATGGTCCTTCAAGTCCATTTTCTTCTATTTTGGCCACATTAACTTTATAACTTGTTTAACATTTAAAAACTTTAGTCCTTTAAGTTTTATTACATATTTGGTATAACCATAATATACCTACTTTGAATTTTAGTTTCGCTATAGGGTTGACTTCAACTTAACACCTATTGACTAACCAATCATATCGAGTCTTTCGACTCATAAAAGTCTTAGTCAAACTATTCTAATGGTATTCTCATTATTAAATACTTAAAACTCAGTTTTGCGTCTAACAATTCTATCCCCTTTATTTAGATTTCGTCCTCGAAATCTCTTGTCTAAACTAACCAAAACTTGGTCACATTCACTTCCATTCGTAGCAATTCCATTCTTTGTTCTATTAGTTACAAGAATCTAGGTGATCTTGCAACATTAGGCATACTCTAACTCAACCCCTTCCATTAATCCATTCAATCATATGCACATTTCTATCGCCATACGGCTCACATTATCTTAATTATGCCATCCGAGACATATTTTACTTTAACCGAGCTTCATTTAGTCGTCTTTATTACAATTACATCACGTTCTTACTCGCTTATCTCAACTTTTCTTCAAAGACTATACACTACTTTGAGAAAATTATATTATTTTGACTTCTAAAAGTCAAACATTAACTAATACTTCCACATTTAACCGTAGTCGTTTAATCATTCTATTAACGTTACCATTTTAATACCTCATTTGCTCTTCTTCTTTTTAGGAATTTTCTTCCAGGACGATAAGTCACTCAGGAAAATTCAATACTTGACTTCATAGAGTCAACTTTGACTTGTACTATTACATTTCACATTAGGTGCTAATACTATTTAACATTTATCACTTTCATTTCCCACTTTTATCTCATGCTGTAAGGTATATTTTAACATTATTTCTAAATTTTAATCTTTTCAACTTATACTTAAACACCTAAGTTATAAGTTTCACATATCATTTCAACTTAAGTCACAATCCAATTCTTATCCCACCTATCTTATTCCCTAAGACGTCTAACTATTTTTAGAGTCTCGTTTACTACTTTCTTACTCTACTTATGCTACACCGGAAACACATAAGCCCACTCATTTATATTTCTTTATTTACATAGAGAGGCGTCCCAAACAATATAAATAAGGAAATATAAACTTATGGTTCGGCAATTCACAATTTCTTTATTTAAATGAAAAGGCATCCCAATCCATTTAAATAAAGAGATTATAAATCATCCTACTTATACACTTCCGTCATAACACTCCCATTTCTATTAATTGCTTTAACTTTCAACCTTTTTATACTTTCCATTCATCGACCCAAAAAGTCATACGCTTTATTTTTACTTTTTATCTTTTGTAGCTTTGGATCCAATCTCACTAACTTTTCTCATAAAAGCGAGTCGGTACTTCCCCGAAGGGCTTGGCCACTACACCTTACTTTAACACAAAGGCAAGTTGGTACTTCCCCATAGGGATTGACCACTATACCTTACTTTAACACAAAGGCAAGTCGGTACTTCCTCGTAGGACTTGACCACCATACCTTAATTTAACACAAAGGCAAGTCGGTACTTCCTCGTAGGGCTTAACCACTATACCTTACTTTAACATCATACTGGATCCAAGCTATTAACATTTTAAATACCCACGCTATTAAGCTCTTTTTCAATTTAATTAAGTGCAAGTTCATAGGGCATATGACCGTTTAGTAATTGACACAATTTTTTATGTGTTTACACATCTCACTTTAACTTTTACCCGTCAACCCTTGTTGACCATTTCATCGCCTTTACTATTACAACTTTAGTCTGTTCAACTCTGACCCATATAAACCTTAAATAGGTTTATTCTATAACACCTTTGTTAATCTCATCATACATATTCTGGCCATGTTTTATTATTCAACACTCTTATCATAATAATCACCGTTAATGGGGCACATTAACCGTGATATAATAATCTCATGGCAATGTCATTTTATCTTCAAACATACTTGTCTCATTTAACTATTAGCGTTTAAGCTATATCGTTCTACTTCATTCTTTAAACCCTTATCATACCTTAAGCATTTGTAAATTTTATACCATTCGACACATGGCAAACAATGCGTCAGATTTTAATATTTTGCCTTCATTACATTATACTATAATACGTTTATCATTACTACATTTCATACTTATACATAACTTGTTATCAACCCTTCTCTAATACCACATTAACGTTCAATCACTAGAAACGAAGTACTAATGAGACCATATGTTGGTCTTTATTACCACACAAGAATCATAAACATTCATTACATTATCTATTAATAATTTCTCATCAAAACTATTCTCAATTCATGCTTTTCTATAAGCCATCATATAACTTAGCACATTTATTAACTTCTTGCTATCATTACTATAACACGCATTCACATAAGCTTAGACAACCCTTAGATTCCATGAACCTATCATTCATATAGTTTCATAACGATCACTGGCACTAACGAGGCGCACGGATGATTTTAATGTTAAACATAGCTAGTCCACCATGGACGTATATCTCATACGAATCAGCATTATAAAACATATTCAATACTTTCTTCTTAGGTTCATATGTCATCATACTATATTATAATGGGGAACGCCTACTATTAATAGAAATACTTAAAATTAAGCAATACAACTTTTAAAGCTATAAGTACAACACCCAATGCTACTTATAGAAATTTCCCTCATATTTAATTCTAACATACAATTAATACTAACATTAATACAACGAATAAATACTTATATACATTAAATACAATTAATTAACTGGTCAATAAATACAATTAATGCACTTATTAAAACACCCCTTACATAAGAAATACAAATTATCAAGCATATTGTACAACCAACTTAAACACAATTCATGTATTAAATGTCACTAATACAAATAATAAAGCATATTATACAAATATTCAAGCCCTAACGGGCAATGGGCCAAACTGGCTCGAGCCCGAACGGGCACGGGTCAAACAGGCTCATGCCCGAACGAACATGAGCCAACGAGCTCGAGCCCGAACGAACACGAGCTAAACGAAATTTTTGACACCGTAAATTTATTGTCAAAAAGAACATAATAAACTAAAATATGTTCACATATTGTACAAACCAAGCAAATTACTAAACAAAAAAAATAAAATAAATAATAAATAAAATAATACAAACAAAGCAAAATTTCGTCAAACTTTTGCTTTAAAAAACTAATCAGTAAAACTATTGCCAAAAAACGTACAAATAAAATAAATTATTAGCCGAAAAAATTAAATTACAGGGTGCCCGCAGCTGCATCGCGCGGGGACCCTGCTAGTATCATATAATCCATTTATAACTTTTACAATTACCTTTCCGCATTACTTACACTTACGTTCAACACTTCTACGAGTGGTTTAAGACTAGGAAGCCTATAGTGGAAACCTTATTCACTTAAACCGAATCTCTGATACCAAGTTGTTACGCCTCGTGCCCGATTTTACCAAAAATTTAAACTTTTTTGCGGAAACGCTTTGACTACAATGGACCTCCTGTTACTCTTTTGACCATTAACAAAAATCCAAAAACATTGAGACATTGAGACTATTTTTAAATGAAAATAGACTCAAATACCTTTAAAACGACAGGTGGCGAAACCCGTGACGACTTATTGTTTAAAAGATATGATTTTCCTAAGTTTACCAAAAACCGACAAACCTTTCTGATGCACTTAGCCACCGGCTAAACCCTTCTGAGGCCTTTAGCCACAGGCTGAGTATTCCCAGCCGCCAGCTAAACCCCTCTGACCTGCACTTTACATTCTAACTTGCATATTTGACCCAAACTTTGACTTCCAAAACCCGACACTTAACCAAATCTTCAAGAATACATTTAGATATCATAATACACCATTTTCATCATTATACTTGGTCAAAGAGACCCGTGAACATATACTTTACAAACTACGGGTGTTTTTCCAAACACCCCTTTTTGACACGTTTTACATACAACTTTTATACAAACACACATGACCCTTATTCCACAAACAAGACCTGTACTTTGACATTTAACAACACCTTTTACAAAACATTTTACGACACTTTGGGGTTCAACCTATATTTGAGCTCGATACTAATACTAAGCTCCTACGCATTTAGTAAATACTTCTAATTCAAGCTTCCAAATCCTAGGCCTTACCAAGGATTACCTTCTTCACCGTTATAACCTACAAAACATTAACATCTTACGAGTAAGCGATAAACGCTTAGTAAGTAAAAGATATTACATTCCATTATGCATCATATAACATGTAAGCATTAAACACCTTTAACCATTACTTTTCTTGAATTCACATAACCTTCACAACATTAAGCATTAAACATCGCCTTAACCACATTCTTCATTAAGAGCATGATCAACCTAAGGCAAGACTAGATCGATCCTATCTTACAAACACATAATATGCACATAACATTTACAAGTTAGAATCCACATTACTTCATGTAAGTATCATTTACTTACCTTAGCTTTCAAAGCTACGCAATACAACATTCCACCATCATCAATTCCACATTATCAACCTTCATTGCTTCCTAACCCTTATCATACACATATATACTTACTTTCATAATCAAATACTTATAACATCTCTAATTATCATATAATCATCATATAATGATCATATGACAATTAACCCATAAATTTACTAACTTTAATCATTATAACTTAACTCATAATTATTCTAGTCTTTTAATAAACTTAAAACATCATTTTTACAATTATCTAACATCATATGATCATACTTTGATCATATGATAAAACCTTTAATTTCATTTAATTCAACAACTAACCTTTAACCCATTATTATAAACAACTTAATTCTTAGTTTAGAAACATAATAACCCAAAACCCCTTTACTTGGTTACATGAACCCTAACCTTAATTCTCAATTAACTCAAAAATTAAGTTACTTACTTGAAGAGAAGCATAATTAGGGACTAAACTCTTGCCATAGTACCCTAATCTCTTCATCAATTGATCATCCAGAACCATTGTTTTCCCTCCCTTTTGTTCTAAACCGACTTTCACAGACTCTCTTGAAAGAATGAGAAGTCTGTAGAATTATTTAGGGAATTTAGTTATAACTAGTTATTAGTTTAGCCAAATGACACTTATGGTCCTTTAAGTCCATTTTCTTCTATTTTGGCCACATTAACTTTATAACTTATTTAACATTTAACAACTTTAGTCCCTTAAGTTTTATTACATATTTGCTATAACCATAATATACCTACTTTCACTTTTAGTTTGGCTATAGGGTTGACTTCAACTTAACACCCGTTGACTAACCAATCACATCGAGTCTCTCGACTCATAAAAGTTTTAGTCAAACTATTCTAATGGTATTTTCATTATTAAATACTTAAAACTCAGTTTTGGGTCTAACACTAGAGTGGCAATGTCCTCCTTATAATCCCTAATTTTGGCTTCCACCAACCATAGCCTCTTGCACTCTGATTGAGCATCCTTTAACTTCTTTTAAAGATTCTAAATGTCAGCTCAAAGGTCTTGAACCAGTGGATTCTTATCAATTTCCTCCATGGCCTCCTCACATTTTACCTTAAGATCGGCAAACTCTTGGTTTCTTTTCTTCTCTTTAGCAAGTATAGCGTCCATTTTTTCCCGAGCACCTTTCACTGTATGGATCAAATCTCTCGTACGATCATTCAAATGATTGTCTAGAACTGCTTGCCTTGTATAACTCTTGTCATGAAGGTCACATAACTCTTCCATGGACATGTTTTCCAGCGTCCCTCTCCAGCTAGCAGGGTTGACCTTTTCAACCAACTGGTGACATGCAAGAGCATTTGGAAGTTCCTTGGTATTAGGCAAGCCTACATAAAAGGAGTTTATTAGTTACATGAAGTATTAAAGATCTTTGATGTAACCCCCGGTACTTTTCTTAAACCTATTTTACGAGCCAAAACATTTACTTTTGATTTTCGTCAACTCTTGAATTTCTTTGAACTTGTTTGGGTTTGAAAAACCGTGAAATATCTTATTGAACGTGAATGTTATTCCCTAAATGAGTCGGCACAACCTAGAAAACTCGAATCGTATCCAATTTGCCAAATATTTGGAATTATATTGTCTTCGAGAAAGCTATAAATATTCATATTTATTTTTATCAGAAAAGTTGTTTTAAACTCAATGACGAAAATCCCGTGATATGAAACGATCGTTTGCTATATCAAATGAGACCCGAACCAAACTTTTATAAAAGTTAAACAAATAACAGAAATGGCCCCTGTGGTTTTATTTACATCGGTTACCCTGCACTTTTAAGAAGTTTTCATTTTTGTTTTATAAGTTTTAAAGAGTTAATATAAGAAAGATAGCACCAGGACCCCTTCTTCATTTTACCCTAACACCCAAACACAAAAATCCTACTCTCTCTCTCTAGGGTTTGAAGACACTCCAGCCGCCACCACCGTGCACAACCATCATCACCATCAACACCACAAACACCACCATCTCCCCCTCTACTCACCAATGTCTCTCTCTATTAAGATTTCCGGCGTCGTTATTTATTCCGACCATCACTTCCGGCCATTTCACACTATTGCTGCTGCTTCATTAGCCTATCAAAAGGAAGAAGACAAGGGTTTGTTTTGTTGCTACGGATTCGAGTCACATCTAGGGTTTTTTTATTCTTGTCGTGAAGACGACGTTCCATCATTTCAGTTCACCACCACCCTTTTCTCTCTCGGTAACAGCCTCACGCGCCACCCTCTTTCGTTATTTATTCATTTTTACTAAAACCCTAATCGGTTAAATGTACGTTCCAACGATTTCATAATAAAACTAAATCAAACAAACGATTTCTTAATAAAATCGTGTAGATCTTGTTATCTTGGCACTTGAATCGCTCAGACTCACTCCGAGTCGTATGACTCATCTGAGTCAACTCACGAGTTGAGTTGACTCAGACTCGTTCCATGGTTATTTGTGTTATTAATACTTCAGGTTATATTCATTGTTGTGTATTTTGTTTTGCGAGTTTGAATACTATCTGGTTGGGTTCCTTTATGACTGAGTGGTATACATTTATAGTAGGAGTGAGTCGAGACTCACTTGGAGTCACAAATGAGTTTTGTAAACTGCTTGTATATGAATTGCATCTGGGATTTAGTTTTGGTTTGGCAGTTGTGTGTTTACCAGGTTGTTAGGGTGTCGAGTAGTCTGTTTGGTCACAGTTCACACACACAAATACACACCACGGGGTGTGTCTCGGTTTTGGATTGTTTTCATACATGAATCAAATACTTATTCTGAATGACTTTACAAATAACAGATATATTAACAAGTTTCTAAATAAGTATGAATGAGTTATACCTGATTTCTATATAAACACCATAATGATATGTTTTATGTGGTTTCGGAGCCGTAGTATGGACTACGGCTAGACTAGTAGCGAGAAACCCATGTAGGGTGCGTCTCGACACGGGTCGAGTTTACGAGTAAAACAAGGTTTTCATGGTTGGTTGTTCACTTGGTTTTGAGGTTGAGTCGTATTAATAAATACATTCCTTCAAAATATTGTTAACATGGTTTTCTTTTAGAACCTTGATATATAGGCCTAATAAAGAGGCCTAATAGTGGACCTAACGCTTTAAATGCTTGTACAGTCACTGTACAAGCATTTAAAGCGTTAGGTCCACTATTAGGCCTCTTTATTAGGTCCACCACACATATTCCTTTCTTTTATAAACTAAAACATGTATTGTAAAAATTTATTAGTTGCATTTGGTTTTGGCATCGGGCTTAAGCCCATGACATACAAGTGTATAATTGTTTTGTTTAGTAGGCTCATAAGCCCAACAGCTTGGCCATTGAAAGTGTATTATTTCTTTTGCATTTCTTTTAGTCATACACTAACTTAATCTTATCTTTGTTTTATATTGAGTAGCGATGATGATGTTGGATGCCATTGCAGCATACGGGGATTTTGTCACTACTTCATTAAATTTGTAAAATTGTTGTAATAGATTAGTTATTTCGACATTGTTAGTAACCGTTATTAGATGTACGTTATTAGTGTATGGATTATTGTATAATTTGATACAAGGGACGGAAGGATATGTTGGACTTGTTAGAGCTCAATATATTTGGACCCGAACGGACACAAATTATCCGATAAGCCGAAAACTAATATTCACGCGAATGATAACGATATAAAACTTATAAAACTTGTTTACAAATATTCACGTTAACATGGGAACACAATATAAACGGATAAAATTTATAAAATCTTTTAACATTTATAAATTTATAAAACCTTTTAGTATTTATAAACTTATAAACATTTTTCCAAATTCTTATGAATCTTATATAACTTGACTTTATTCGAACTTATACAAAATACTACTTTTGGGATTTGGGGTAAACATTCAACTCATTTATAGACTTATCTTTGGTCCTATTTTCATTTGATATCGTTTGTCTATTGGTTTTGGTGTGAGTTATTATTTGATTGTACGTTTTACGACTTCTTCACGAGCGTTTTACTCCTTTTCGTCATTCCTTTCTATTAGTTTGACTTCGTCTCGCCGACTCTTATCGTCTTATCTATTTCTCAAACATCCACACGAGATATAAATATTTACTTCTTTTGTCGCCATTGGAAACTAAACCTTTTCATAATAACACGAGTATTTCGACGAACGTTACTTTGTATATTACTTGAAGATTGTTTTCTAAAACATGTTATTTATTAAGGTTGTGCCGTTCCAATTTCGCTGTACTTATACTGCTTGATGCCGTATGAATATTTTGATGCCGTTGTGCTCTCCTACTTTTGATGCAATTGTGTCAACTAGTTTTGGTACTAGTTGTGTTATCTTGCATGCTGCATACTCAGGTGAGTTCATAGCCCCACTTTTATTTATCTTAAATGCTTTGAAAGCTACTTGGGGTGAGATAAATGCTTTTAAATGTTTTTTGAGCACAAATATTTTTGG
Source organism: Artemisia argyi (assembly GCA_030686995.1). NCBI lineage: Eukaryota > Viridiplantae > Streptophyta > Magnoliopsida > Asterales > Asteraceae > Artemisia > Artemisia argyi. Next base: position 83,909,605 of record CM060679.1, read on the forward strand.
AATGCTTTTCCTGAATGATATATTTCCTGACGATGTGCTAAGTAGCTTGTCTTGCCGGAAAGACCCTCCGATCAGTAGCCATTAATCACTTGCGAGTGAGCGCGAATATAGGGATATAGGCCTATAGGAATTGACTCTCCCATCCCTTTTGCTGGATAGGCAATTTGGGTGTACTATATTCGATTTTGCCGGGTATTGGCAAGTACCCGGCCTTGGGGGTACTTTATATTATGAAATTCCGCGGTTATTGTTTATGTCAGTACAGAGTTACTGACGATTGGTTTAGTTAACGTTTTGCGTGTCATGAGCTTAGCATCATTAACCGTATCTATGCACGTGTTGCCTCTACATATTGGGTGTTACCTTGATTACCCTGGTATTTGCATTTGTTGCTTATATCATATGATTAAAACCTTGTGCTCAACTTTATTATTTTAAACCTATGGATTCACTCAACCTTTGTGTTGAATTTTAGCATGTTTATCTCAGGTGTTAGATCTTGCCGCTGTATATTTTACTTGGAGGAGCTTGGCGAAGGGCATAGTTTGGTCATAGAAGACTCCAAAAACCGTTTGGGACTTATTTTAAGTAAATTTTGAATTATAGCTTCCGCACTATTTTAACTATTGCAAAATGAATGTTTTTAATTATAAAGTTTTCTTCTGAAAGGGTTTATGTAAAACCGTTCTTTGTACTCCTTGTTTTAAATCTACTTTTGAACTATAGCTTCCGCACTATTTCAATTAATGTAAATTAAATATTTTCAATTATGAAATTTCCTTCAAAATGGTTTATATAAAACCGCTCTTTGTACCCTTTGTTATGATAACAATCGAGTAACACCCCCCGAAATGTAGGCTTCCGCTGATCCAGTTTTCGGGGTGTCACAGAATGGTATCAGAGCCAAGGTTATAGAGAACTGGTATTTTCAAAACCCAGACTATAGCCGTTTTTCCTATGACCAGAACGTGCCTTCCTGCCAAACCGATACCTTGCGTGTGATTATAACTGATGATTTTTGATGTCATGCTTGATGGCATGTTTGATGAGATACGAGATATGATATTTAATGATTTGAAACTCACCCCACTTTTTACTATTTACTATGAGTATTTTCATATACTTACGTTGGTAAAGGCATTTTTGACTTCGAGTTTGGATACTCGTCATGGTTTTCTAAAACGGTTTTGAAAGCGAGGGACGTGGTACTAGTATAACTAAGCTGAGTATACCAAAATTCATTGTTCCTCGGTTGGGAGTAGATTGATCACCTATGATCAACCAAGGATAGGGGGACGTGACTTGATCACTTACGTCTCACAAATGAATTTTGCGATACGAAGAGTAGTTATAACAGAATTATGTTCCGGGAAGATTTTTCGATTTTGAAACTTTGGAAAAATGGAAAATTTTTGCAAATGAGCACGACACACTGGCATCACGAAACTTCATGAATTACCAGCACTTCGAATTGTATTGTGCTTTCCGCCTCTATGAAACTTTTGTTCGTCGTCATTTGATTTTGCTCGCACCGAGTCAGGTGAGACCCAATCGGTCACCGTTTTGAATTCGAGCTGATTATTTTCTTTAACTTGATCTATGTCGTAACAAACACATTTGAATTTGTTAGAGCGTTTGTATTTGGTTTTGTCTTTGTTGATTTTGGATTTCTTGATCCTGTAAATTTTGAGCCTCATTTGAAAAAAAACTGTTTCTTTAAATCTTTTTAGGGGTATGTTACAGCCCTCATTGCCCAAACTTTACACTCTGTTGGTGAATCGGGGTAGATCACTAGTCATTTAAGTGCGATCATTTTATAACACTTGTAAGATGAAACTTTTTATGGAAGTGAACAACGAAAGGATCGATGAATTCTTGGCAAGGTTTAGAAAACATGCGATAGGTTGAATTGTAACCTAGCGGAAGTTTTAGGAACTTATGTAGAAATTTGAGCCACTATTTTAGGAAATGATACCTAACCCTTCACTTATCTCTTGGGAATACCAGATACCCATCTCATTATTTCCTTTATAAACAATAAACTACGATACGTCATTTTACAAAGTACATGATACGATGTTTTGAAAACATTATTTCAGGAAAACTATTTTTGGCCACGCTATTTTGGGAACGCTAATTCTGACATACTATTCCAAATACTATCTTGAATGGTAAACATTGGTTTCGCTACTTTGAAAATGTGTTATATTGATATATTACTTAAAAACTCTTTTAGGGGTATGTTACTTTGGGTACGCTAATTTGACAAACTATTTTGGTTACTATTTTGGATAGTCAATGTTTGTTTCACTATTTAGAATATGAATTGTATCGATGTACTAATTTGAAAACTATTTTGGATACGCTGTTGATACACTATACTTAGAACTATTTGGTAACACTCTTTTTGGCAATCTATTTTGAAAATATACTACCTTGACATACTATTTTAAATGCTGTCTTCGGCAGTCAACTTTGGTTTCGCTATTTTAAAGGTTTTGATACACTACTATGAGCCCTCTATTTTGGAAATGCATTATTTTGAATGTATTGTTTTGAAAACTCTATTTTATAAATGCTATTTTGAAAACATAAATTCTCTGGTATTGCCCTAGATCAGTAGGTCATGCATTGTTGTCCCAGAACCCACGCTTTGTGAGAAATTAGGATACCCCGCATTATAAGCTGATGAGTTGGGTGACACTGTTGGTTGCCTTAGAAAACAGTTCGACGATTGAAATAGATGTAATAATGGGTTAGTCGTATGAATTGGATTTTGGAGACTGTAAAACGAGATAATAGTGCTTATGAGGAAGTGGTAACTTTAAGCTTGTAAGAGTTGCTTGTAATGACCCTGATAGAGGTTTGCCCTAGAGTTGTATTTTGAAGTTGATACTGCTGTAGAACCCTGATTGGTCGCGACCTAGTGCAATTTATGGATCATTAACTGTTCACCCTGGAGGATTATTAACCATTTTACACCTTTACGCTTTAACCAGGGATCCACGTCATTTACCCTTTTTGCATCTACTTTGTTACCACAACTTTGGCTAGTTAAAACAAGCATCTTATGATATATTAAAACTATAAATTTTACTTACACACTATCTATGTGTTTGTACTTTTTACTATGACTCGTTTTCACTAATCTTCGTTAAACTATTTTCAATACTTGTGCTTTTACCTCATTTATCTACTCAACTTTTTCCGTATTTAAACTTTGCACTTTGACCGTGGGCCCATAACCCACATGTTGTTAGACATACCACACTCAGTAGCATTATTTATCCTTTTCACATCTTAAACATGTTTCGCTTTTAAACACGTTTGTTTTAAAAATCACCACTCATAGGGCATATTAGCCATAAAATAAATAGTTTCAGACCCTTATTTTGACAAACTCGTTTTATTTTAGTTATTTATGCACTCACCTTAGCAACTACATCAAAGTTTTCCGTAAGTAATTAAACCCTTTTACTACATTATTTCATATTCCATTATTATTTTTACCACTACACACAAATTCCCACAAACCATTTTAATTGCTTTACCAATCTTTTTGAGGTCAATCCTATAAAATGCTTTACTACTATATTTTGAAAACAAAAAATTTTGATCCTACCACTATTTTATAAACAATAAATTAAATTCTTAATGTCAATCACTATCTTATATTTTTGTTATAAAATGATCTTTTTTTATAAATTAAATTATTTTAATAAACATAGTGTTTCCAATAAAAATGTTTTATTTTCCTATTAACATATTACAAACTAAATTTGGTTACTATTTTATAAATGTTGAACTATTTACCTACTACCCTATAAATTGTTTTACAACTCATTTTACAAACTATTTTATTATTAAGTCATAGACCGATTCGCTACCTTACTACTATTCCATAAACCTACAGGCAATTCTACCAAAATTTTTGTAGACTACATGACTATTATCCTTTGAATTTTTACTACCATCCTATAAACCATTTCACTTCCCTGCGCACTATTTAGTCACTATTTGATAAATTCTATTACTATTACATTACAAATTATTTCACTATTTCTTTCCAAAACTATTTTATTATGACCCGATGAACCACTTTGCTATTGAATCATTAGGTAAACTACAAAATTATTAACACCTCACAAACGACAAATGACTTTCTTACTACCCTATGAACCGTTTTACATATCGCCGCACAAATTATTGCATAAACTGTTTTTGTTGTCTTGCTAATCTAGCACAAATTTGACTACGGTTTTGTCATTATTTTATAAATAATAAGTCATTCTCTATTATCTTATTAGTTGTTCTACAAACTATTTTATAAAGTATTTTACAATCACTATGTGAACCAACTACTTCTATGAAAAGTGTTTTCATACTATAACCTATAACTTCCCCTTTTAAAAATAAACCAAACCATAGAAGTGGATCCCACACCTGTGCCTCATCACTGAAAAAGTAAACCTAGTTGATTCCGTGCGATTAGAATCTCTGATTGGAGTGTAGATAGCAAACTAGGTTGTCAATATACCCTCACACTTATAATATCTTGCCTTCTAAGAGTTCTAGATGACACAGACTCAATACCCATTTTTTATATGTGACTCAACTTCTGCACCGGAATACCAAGAGAACTTAGCCTGTTTGGCGACTATTGATGTTCGACCTCACCATGTAAACAAGAAAATACTTTTCTCAAACATAGTGTTGGATTTGATTCAAGCTTCTCGGGTCACTAGTGCAACCGTTTATGTTATGATGCCCCTTAGCACCGAATTATGCTATCGAGCCCACCTGTACCACAATTTCTATCAGGATACCTTTTAGTACCCTTTAACAGATTGGAATACTTACGCCTTTGAGCTTCGCCTTATATTGGACGTTGAACCCCACTTAGCACTGGCAACTAGGTTCTCCCCTTGGATGATTAGAAACATAGGAGGACGTTCATGTTCGACTACTCTTCTCCTTTGATGTCCAAACTTTTAAAGTTTTTCATAAAATGTTTTCATATCAACTCGAAACTCGTGGTAACAATTTTCTAAAATACCTATTATGAGGAGTAGATTTTCTGGTCAAATTTTCATCAAGCTTTTGTTGAGAAGTGTCAAACGTCAATTTTTGCGAAATTTATCTTACTACGATCGGAAACATGCTTCTTACAAATTTATAAAATCTTTTGAAAGCGTGTCATCTTACATAATTACTAATTCACAGCAAAGAAATTTGAAATATTTGGAAAGTTATATTGGTCAAATTTTGTACAAACGTTTACCCAAGTAGAGTTTTCAAACGAAATTTTATCCCTTTCTTTGAAAAGGAAAAACGCGCAATTTCAAAACAAAACTCTTGAAAACTAGTTACCCCACCATTTTCTCTACCGTCTTACATGTATCGGACTAGGATTTTGTGTCATTGGAGTATGGACCCTATATTGAGTTCAGATCCTGAGAAATCAAAGAGGAGACCTACTAGCAAAATTGTGAAACATTGTGTAATCGAGATTTAAACTGTTTCCCCTTATTAAGCTCACCTTGAGAACCGCTGTGCCTCACCAAAATGTCAGAAGGAGACAACTTATGACAGATCACCTAAATACCCTTCCGTAAGAAAAAAGGAGGCATTAGAGCAATCTAGTGAGACCCAAATCCGCTGCTATTGCCATCACCTTTTCACCAACATTATTCCAACCTATAACTTGAACCTAATCGTGAGGACGCGATTCCTTTTAGGGGTATGTGCTGTAACCCCCGGTACTTTTCTTAAACCTATTTTACGAGCCAAAACATTTACTTTTGATTTTCGTCAACTCTTGAATTTCTTTGAACTTGTTTGGGTTTGAAAAACCGTGAAATATCTTATTGAACGTGAACGTTATTCCCTAAATGAGTCGGCACAACCTAGAAAACTCGAATCGTATCGCATTTGCCAAATATTTTGAATTATATTGTCTTCGAGAAAGCTATACATATTCATATTTATTTTTATCAGAAAAGTTGTTTTAAACTCAATGACGAAAATCCCGTTATATGAAACGATCGTTTGCTATCTCAAATGAGACCCGAACCTAACTTTTATAAAAGTTAAACAAATAACAGAAATGGCCCCTGTTGTTTTATTTACATCGGTTACCCTGCACTTTTAAGAAGTTTTCATTTTTGTTTTATAAGTTTTAAAAATTTAATATAAGAAAGATAGCACCAAGACCCCTTCTTCATTTTATCCTAACACCCAAACACAAAAATCCTACTCTCTCTCTCTATCTCTCTCTCTCTCTCTCTCTAAGGTTTGAAGACACTCCAACCGCCACCTCCGATGCCGCCACCACCGTGCACAACCATCATCACCATCAACACCACAAACACCACCATCTCCCTCTCTACTCACCACTGTCTCTCTCTCTATTAAAATTTCCGGCGTCGCTATTTATTCCAACCATCACTTCCGGCCGTTTCACACTATTGCTGCTGCTTCATTAGCCTATCAAAAGGAAGAAGACAAGGGTTTGTTTTGTTGCTACGGATTCGAGTGAGGGCTCACATCTAGGGTTTGTTGATTCTTGTCGTGAAGCCGCCGTTCCATCATTTCAGTTCACCACCACCTTTCTCTCTCTCGGTAACAGCCTCACGCGCTACCCTCTTTCGTTATTTATTCATTTTTACTAAAACCCTAATCGGTTAAATGTATGCTCCAACGATTTCATAAAAAAATTAAATCAAACAAACGATTTCTTATTAAACTCGTGTGGATCTCGTTATTTTGAAACTTGAATCGCTCAGACTCACTCCGAGTCGTATGACTCGTCTGAGTCAACTCACAAGTTGAGTTGACTCAGACTCGTTCCATGGTTATTTGTGTTATTAATAATTCGGGTTATATTCATTGTTGTGTATTTTGTTTTGCGAATACTATCTGGTTGGGTTCCTTTATGACCGAGTGGTATACATTTATAGTAGGAGTGAGTCGAGACTCACTTGGAGTCACAAATGAGTTTTGTAAACTGCTTGTATATGAATTGCATCTGGGATTTAGTTTTGGTTTGGCAGTTATGTGTTTACCAGGTTGTTAGGGTGTCGAGTAGTCTGTTTGCTCACAGTTCACGCGCACAAATACACACCACGGGGTGTGTCTCGGTTTTGGATTGTTTCCATACACGAATCAAATACTTATTCTGAATGACTTTACAAATAACAGATATATTAACAAGTTTCTAAATAAATATGAATGAGTTATACCTGATTTCTATATAAACACCATAATGATATGTTTTATGTGGTTTCGGAGCCGTAGTATGGACTACGGCTAGACTAGTAGCGAGAAACCCATGTAGGGTGCGTCTCGACACGGGTCGAGTTTACGAGTAAAACAAGGTTTTCATGGTTCGTTGTTCACTTGGTTTTGAGGTTGAGTCGTATTAATAAATACATTCCTTCAAAATATTGTTAACATGGTTTTCTTTTATAAACTAAAACATGTATTGTAAAAATTTATTAGTTGCATTTGGTTTTGGCATTGGGCTTAAGCCCATGACATACAAGGGTATAATTGTTTTGTTTAGTAGGCTCATAAGCCCAACAGCTTGGCCATTGAAAGTGTATTATTTCTTTTGCATTTTTTTTAGTCATACACTAACTTAATCTTATCTTTGTTTTATATTGAGTACCGATGATGATGTTGGATGCCATTGGAGCATACGGGGATTTTGTCACTACTTCATTAAATTTGTAAATTTGTTGTAATAGATTAGTTATTTCGACATTGTTTGTAACCGTTATTAGATGTACGGTATTAGTGTATGGATTATTGTATAATTTGATACAAGGGACGGAAGGATATGTTGGACTTGTTAGAGCTCAATATATTTGGACCCGAACGGACACAAATTATCCGATAAGCCAAAAACTAATATTCACGCGAATGATAACGATATAAGACTTATAAAACTTGTTAACAAATATTCACGTTAACATGGGAACACAATATAAACGGATAAAATTTATAAAATCTTTTAACATTTATAAATTTATAAAACCTTTTAGTATTTATAAACTTATAAACATTTTTCCAAATTCTTATGAAACTTATATAACTTGACTTTATTCGAACTTATATAAAATATTACTTTTAGGATTTGGGGTAAACATCCAACTCATTTATCGACTTATCTTTGGTCCTATTTTCATTTGATATTGTTTTTCTATTGGTTTTGGCGTGAGTTATTATTTGATTTTACGTTTTACGACTTCTTCACGAGCGTTTTACTCCTTTTCGTTATTCCTTTCTATTAGTTTGACTTCGTTTCGCCGACTCTTATCGTCTTATCTATTTCTCAAACATCCACAAGAGATATAAATATTAACTTCTTTTGTCGCCATTGGAAACTAAACCTTTTCATAATAACACGAGTATTTCGACGAACGTTACTTTGTATATTACTTGAAGATTGTTTTCTAAAACCTGTTATTTATTAAGGTTGTTGATGACGTATAGTCTATATTTGGACCACGAGCCCAAAATTACTAACAGCCCAAGTCCACCACGAGTGGGCTATCATGACAATGATTTGGGCAACAATATTAATGGTTCGGACTCACGATAACCCAAACCCAACCAAACTATTTATGGTCTAGATAAGGATCTTTTATTTATAGATAAAGATCCATAGGCCGGATAAACACTACGCGTGCAAAGAGTGAGGAACACGAAACCTACAAGGATTTCATGCCTATATAAACAATGCCACAACTCTCGTTAAAGGTACGATTTACAAACCCTAACTCTTCAATATAACCCTAAACCGATTACTTACTCTCACGCCGGAGGATAATCGTGGGACACAATCTCACGATAAGCCTAACGGTGTTTGTTTACTTTCTTAGTGCGCAGGTTTCAAGCATTAATAGCTAATTGGTACTAGAGCAGGAGTCCAAACTAGGAACGCCCAACTTTTGTATCAACAAGTGGCGCCATCCGTGGGACCCTACACTAAGAACTAGAATGACGAAGAACAAAAACTCAAGCCAGCGGACTCCACAGTTGAAAAAAACACGTGGTGACCCCCAGAGGAAGAACCCTCAAGACTCGACCTTTAGGGAGGCCTCTGGAACAACCAGTGCGCCTGGTCACCAAGAAACGGGACCAACCCTACCTCTCCCAGCGGTAGAATTGCCTATAAAGACTACTCGAATCACCACGGTGGTCCCAAGCGTTGAAGAACTTCAGCGCACCATCTTCAATACTCCCCACCAAACGGCACCTATAGTGGACAACACTGTGCCACCTGGCGCACCCAACCGAGATAGGGCGCCTAATGTTGAGGCATAAATTCTTGCAGCGGATGAGGACGCGCCTGATTTAACGTTAAGTAATTTCGTATCCCAAAATTACGAAACCCTAACCGCCCTCATGCAAGAAGAAGCAAGGAGAAGGTCAAGTATGAGCCTGCAAGCCCAGCTCAACTTTGATCCTGAACGCGAAACAACACCATCGCGCTACCAAAGAGGGGGGCGCGAAAAAAACGAAAGACGTACCAATATCCATGATAGACTTGGTACAGCATCTGACTCACAATACTCGAAGGAATACGAAATGGCGAGAGGTGCACCAATGTTCACTCCAGACTTGGTATTCAAAGGATGCAAGATAGACTTGGACGTAGGGATGGCACCCGTGGGTAATGGGCACGGGTACCTCTAACCCGTCACCCACCCACGTAGTTTTTTTCTCACCCATCACCCACCGTCACCCACCAATGGGTACAAATTTCTACCCATGCCCTTGCCCGCGGGTATTTGTTGCTCATGGGTAAACCCATGGGTTAGTGTTATGCAACAAAATTACAAAATGATGATATTAAAACTAACTATGAAACTGTGTAATAAGATACCAATATATTTTCCAAATATAACTTTGATTATTTGATCTTTCATGTTCTCTTTTTAGTCTTGAAACTCAAACAAACTTTTAGATTAATGTGTTTTTTTTAGACTTGGTGGTAACTGTTAATGTATACCTGCAACATCATATATATTTTAATTAGTATAATTAATTTTAACATGGGTTTATGGGTACACCTACTGGTATTTTGACGGGTATACCCGTGGGTATTTTAAATGGGTGTCATGGGTTTACCCGCGATGGGTATGCCTCACCCGTCACCCACCCGCCACCCACATATGGGTAAAGATTTTCACCTACGACTCACCCGTGGGTGAAAATTGACGCGTTTACCAACCCATTTATGGCGGGTACCCGTGGGTTATGGGTTTTTTCTCGCCCATTGGCATCCCTACTTGGACGTCAACATTCACCAAGCGAAGGCTCCTCCAGGTCTGGGAGCAGAAGAATTCATGACAGGTTAGGAAGGCGAACTTCCCCAAGTGAAAGCCCCTCAAGCTCTTCCTCTGAGGAAAACTGGCGCAAGCGCCGCAAAAGAGATAACCTCTCCTCCAGTGACTCCTCGGACAATGAGGATAAAGAGACAGGACACTGGAAGTATTTGTAACAGAAGGTATGAGCACTGCTTCAAAAGGTATGAACTATCGGAGTCTGCTTCTAGAAGTATTTGTAACAAAAGGTATGAGCACTGCTTCAAAACGACAAAGACTCCGGCGAATATCGTGTCCCCCAGTATGAGGTTACAAAGAATTATCGGAGTCTGCGGACAAAGACGTCGAGGGAAATATTTGTAACAGAAGGTGAAAACTTCCCAAAACCCCCATCAATGCGCACCCCAGAGGACAAGCGTATAGGGAACAGATACTGCGAATACCATGGACAAAATGGCCATACCACCAACGAGTGTGTCCAGCTACGACAACTAATTGACAAATTAGTAAAGGAGGGTAGAATGGATCACCTCGTTAAAAACATTAAAGAAGGGAAGGACAAACAAAAGAATGGAGGTAAAAAAGAACCTTCCAAAGATAAAGCGGACATCATCTACATGATACAGTCATGGCAGCGCAAAACAAAGCAAAAAGTCAGCCAAAAATTCTCTTCAGAGAATGAGATATCCTTCCCCACCCTAGCTATGGACAACGCAGTAATAGAGCCACTAACCATTAAGATACATACTGGGGGACACGATATTCGCCGCATGTATATCGATGGAGGAGCATCCGCAGACATTCTGTATGAGCACTGCTTCAAAAGGCTACGACCTGAGATACAAAGTCAGGGCATGCTTGGTTTGTAGAGGGGAATAGCAATGGGAAAGGCAAAAGGAATATAAAGGGAATATAAAGGTAATCAAATTCATTACCCCCAAGTTAGTGGGTAATGAGTGATTGCATTATATAGTACCAAGCATCATTATTCATTATCTTACCCATTCCTTATGCCCTATACCCCTTAACCAAGCACACCCTCAGTTAATACCGGCCACGACGTCGCTGACTGGCTTCACAGGAGAAAATATATGGCTTATGGGGCAATTACGCTTACTTGTAGTTGTGGGCGATGAACAACACTCTACAGCAACGTGGATAAACTTCAGGATAATCAAGTCTCCTTCACCGTACAACGGCATCATTGGGAGACCTGGAATATCATCCATGCGCGCTGTACCATCCACAGCATATGGGATGCTCAAATTTCTAGTAGAAGGAGGGATTGTCACCCTCTACAATACCACGGTGCCACCTAAAGAATGCAACGCGGTAACCAGTGAGGTGGAGAATGTTCCAGAACAGCGCGCAGCAAAAATACCAAACCTAAAGGTTGCCATTCACCCTGATTACCCAGATCAAAAATATCGATTGGAGGATCTCTATCTGACAAAGGTAAAGCAACTGTGTGCGCACTCTTGCAGAAGAACCTAAGTATCTTTGCGTGGGAACCAAAGCACATGACCTGAGTGCCACGCTCTATTACGGAGCACAAGCTACAAATCCGACAAGGATATCCCCCAATACGACAGAAGAAGCGCGGCCAGGCTCCAGATCGCGCAAAAGCCATCCTGGAAGAAGTACACAAACTTGTAGACGAAGGTATTATGCGCGAAGTCTACTATCATGACTGGCTCTCTAATCCAGTGATGGTAAAGAAGAGTGATGGCAGTTGGAAGATGTGCGTGGACTTCACGGACCTCAATAAAGCATGTCCACAGGACTGCTAGCCACTACCAGAGATAGACTGGAAGGTAGAATCTCTGTGTGGATATCCCTTTAAGTGCTTCCTAGATGCATACAAAGGATACCATTAAATTCAGATGGCTGAAGAAGATGAAGAGAAAACAACCTTTCACACAAGTCAAGGGGTCTTTTGCTATACAAAAATGCCCTTTGGTCTAAAGAACGCGGGAGCAACATACCAGCGATTGGTGGACACAGCTTTTGAGAAGCAAGTAGGTCGCAACCTGGAAGTTTATGTTGATGACCTCGTTATAAAGAGCAACACGGAGGAAGAATTGGTGCGCAACATTGAGGAGACGTTCAAAACATTAGGAAAAATAAACATGAAGTTAAATCCCAAGAAGTGCGCCTTTGGCGCGACAGAAGGCATGTTCCTTGGGTATCTAATAGAACCTAACGGCATCAAGCCTTGTCCAGAAAAGACAAAAGCTGTCATTGATCTCCCCTCACCGCGCACACTGAAAGAAGTCCAGTCGTTAAATGGAAAGCTAGCTGGGCTAAACCATTTTTTATCCAAGTCAGCAGACAAATCACTCCCTCTCTTCAAAACACTCACGAAGTGCACAAAAAAGGGAGACTTTCGTTGGACTGAGGAGGCAGAGGAAGCCTTCCAACAACTAAAACAGCATTTGGGATCACTTCCCAAACTTGTCGCACCGCGACCAGGGGAAGAGTTGATCATGTACTTATCTACAACCCATGGAGCAGTCAGCGCAGTACTATTGACAGATAGGAACTTCGTTCAAACGCCCATATACTTTGTAAGCAAGGCACTGAAAAAGACAGAGACTAACTACAGCGCTATGGAAAAGTTGGTCCTAGCTCTAGTATTCGCAGCTAAAAGACTGCGCAGATACTTTCAGGCGCACCCAATAGCTGTAATCACGGACCAACCCATCAAACAAGTTGTCTCTAAACCTGACGCATCAGGACGGCTACAAAAGTGGAGTGTGTTGTTGAGTGAGTATAACATCTCGTATAGACCACGCACTACAATCAAGGGGCAGATATTAGCTGACTTTATTGTTGAAAAGCCAGATACCGATACTCCACCTTCAACAGGCAAGACAGAGTTACAAGAACCATGGGTTCTATTCACAGACGGATCCTCATGCGTGGATGGATCAGGCGCATGCCTTATCCTTACTAATCCCGAGGGGGTAGAATTTACCTACGCACTGCGCTTCGAATTCACAACCACAAACAATGAGACATAATACGAAGCCCTACTCACTGGACTGCGTATTGCAATTCAAATGGTTGTACGCAACCTAGAGGCAAATGTGGATTCCAGGCTTGTAGCTAACCACGTGCTAGGTGAATATGAAGCCAAGGATGAACACATGATCCAATACCTTGAGAAACCCAAGTCTTTAATTCAGGGCTTTGATAGGTTCACAATCAAACAAGTACCTAGAGAAGACAACAGGAAAGCTGAAACGCTTAGCAAGATCGCATCTACACGCTTTGCGCACCTATCAAAACAGGTATTGGTAGAAACTCTAAAAAATAAATCAATCTTGGAGATGGAAGTATCCACGGTGATAGAGGAACAGGATCCCACGTGGATGACACCTATCATTGAATTTATAAGCAAAGGAATCTTACCACAAGATCAGAAGGACGCTCGAAGGGTGCGGCGCACAACGCAGAGATTTGAACTTCGAGATGGCATCCTATATCGACGTTCAATCCTACAACCTTGGATCCGATGTGTTGGACCTCTTCAAGCAGATTATGTACTCTGAGAAATTCACGCTGGATCATGTAGCATGCACTCGGTACCACGGTCCGTAGTGGTGTGCGCCCTGCGATCAGGATATTATTGGCCTACTATGCACCGCGACGCGCGGGATATGATAAAGAAATGCAGTAATTGCCAAGTCCACAGGCCAATTCCGTGCCAACCACAACAAGAGTTAACCCCCATCACCTCATCATGGCCATTCTATAAATGGGGCATCGACATCGCAGGCCCTTTCCCAGTTGCAGCGAGAGGGCTAAAATTCCTCATCATAGCCATAGACTATTTTACCAAGTGGATTGAGGCAAAAGCAGTGGTGAGCATCACTGGCAACCAGGTAAAACGCTTCGTGTGGGACAACATTGTGTGTCGCTTCGGACTACCTGGGGAAATTATCTCAGACAATGGAAAACAATTCTGCGATAACCCATTCAAAGATTTGTGCGCGCAATTGAACATCACACAACACTTCGGTTCAGTGAAACACCCACAAACCAATGGCTTGGTTGAACGCGTGAATCGCAGTCTAGGCGAAGGAATAAAAGCGCGCCTTGACAGACATAAAGGAAAATGGGTGGACGAATTGTCACATGTTTTATGGGCACACCGCACGACAATCAAAACCAGTACCAGAGACACACCATTCTCTCTTGTCTATGGGACAGAAGCCGTCATACCAGCCGAAATTGGAATACCAACTATACGTACAGCGGAAATAAACATCACAACAAATGACGAGGAGCGGCGCATAGACTTGGACTTGCTGGAAGAAAGGCGTGAACGCGCAGCTATACGCGAAGCGAAGGCTAAAGCAAAGATGAAGAAGTATTATGATGCAAAGGTCAAACACACTTCTTTCAGGCCAGGAGACTTTGTATACCGCGCTAATGATGCAAGCCACGCAGAAGACACGGGCAAGCTTGGACCCAAATGGGAAGGACCCTATGAGGTCACGGATACACTAGGTAATGGTGCATACAAGCTGCGCGATATGGAAGGCCACGAGCTGGCACGCACTTGGAATATCTGCAATCTAAAGAGATGCTATCTTTAGGAAAGGCTACGGCCCACAAACACACAACCTTGCACTTTAGTACGTGCCCAATAAATGTCTGTCTTTGAATTTTCTTTTCTTTTTTAAGAATTGTCTTTTATCTTCCAAAAACTTGCAAGTATTAATAAAACGTTGTGGTTTCTAGCTAACTCCATAACACACCTCACTTTATTGCGTACATTTCTATTATGTTTCAATATTGTTATTTTATATTTTGCCTACATGGCGTGCATGCACTTATTAAGACCCACGATGGCAGAAAGGATGAGTAAACCTACTAACTAACTTGTTGAGTAAGAGGGTTGCAAAC
The DNA here is from genome assembly GCA_030686995.1 of Artemisia argyi. NCBI lineage: Eukaryota > Viridiplantae > Streptophyta > Magnoliopsida > Asterales > Asteraceae > Artemisia > Artemisia argyi. The sequence continues at coordinate 83,924,853 of CM060679.1, forward strand.
CCATCAACACTGGATCACGCATCCTTGCTAAGCGCCTTACCTTCAAGATGTTGAAGTAAGTTTCCATGCGCATTCCACGAAGGATGCGCAATATCACGTACACCGTACATGCTTAGCAATTTACGAGCCAAGACTCTTGGTCATTTGATAAAAGTCTTTGCAAAATAATGCAAGTCTATCTTCATACTTATGATTTGTTTTTTAACTTACGCACTTAATATGAACATGTCACGGTTTCAATTTGACTCTTAGTTGATCTTTTACACAAAGGATAACAATCTAAGTACAAGTAACATAGCACACGAACAAAAGATACAAGTAAAAATTTATAAGAACCGTACATTTACAAGTTACAAAAGTCCATGTATATCTACATGCTATGACAGCGCTCAGGGCTACGCTCTTGGTTAGCAGAGCTCCCAGCCTCTTGGAGTCTCCTCAAAAGTAATGCATCCCTAGGCGACACGGTCGCCACGCTCACTGAGACTCCATCTGATCTAGGGATATGCGCAACACCTACACCACAAAGAATGGCTTTCCCCTTTACACCCTTCTTCTTTGCCGCCCTTTCCACATGAGCCTCTAAGACCTCCTTCAGAGGGACCTCCTTCTCAAAGGCAAAGGGGTTAAGAATATCACACGGCTGCTCAAAGACCGGAACTTGCAACTGCGACTTGTCAGGCTTCAAGAAAAAGTCAGGTTGAGCCTCTGCATCCTCCAAGATATGCCTCCCCAAGGTTAACCCCTCCATGATCAGCTTTATGGGGTAATCCTGATCGCGCTCTAGCCGCGCAATATGTGGAAGCTCAAAGAACTTCATCCCCTCCATGGACTTCACGAGCTCATCATAGGCATCCGCCTTATAACCAGGCACTTCAGCAAGTGACACGGTCAGCATTTTGGCCTCATGGAGTTCCTCCACAGCCTGCGCCTTGCCACGCTCCACGGCGCACTCTACAACCTTCCCAAAGGCTTCCAACACCTTCGAGGACTCCAACGTGCCCATAGCAGCTAGGCGCAAACCATGGCTGATCAACCACCTACACAAGCAACAACGGATGCATTAGAAGGAAAAAGGAACAATAATACATATAGTAAGTAAAAATTGCAGAATAGGCACCACATACCTGCGCTCAGTGATCGTAGACATGAGATGAGGATATAACTCCTCATCGTATTCTATACTCAGCTTGCGCAACTTGCCCTCCAGCACCTTCAGAGCATTCTCCACTTGAGCGTGAAGGTCATCAATATGGCCGAAGTGCTCAGCCTTCTTCTCTTCAAGGTACTTTATCCCCCAAGATAAGTTAGACCTGAACTGATACAGCTCCCCGCGTTTATGCTTCAGCTCAGCCATCAAGGACAGCTTCTCATCAGTAACCTTCTCAGCATGCGCCTTGACAGACTCTACCTCTGCTTGCGCATCAGCTAATTGCGCCCTGAGCAAGGTAATCTCCTCGTCCTTTTGAGCGAGACTGCTGCCCTCCCCAACATACCGCGCCTTCAACTGAGTGACCAACTCAGCCTGATGCTCGGCAACAGCCCCCAGCTCTTCCATCAGCTGTTGCGCAGACATCCCCTCATCAACTCTAACCGGCTCCTCCATGTGAGCATGAGCCGCCTGAGGTGGCACTGACCCCTCCACGAACGCTGCATCACCCCCTGCAGCATCATCACTACAAGCAAACATAAAAATAAAGATTAGGGAATGACGCAGAGGAGAAACACGTACAAACATAAAAATTCAGTTTTACTTACCTAAAGGGAGAAGCCTGAGCCTCCTTCTGCGCAGCCACAGACGCAGACGTCTCATTGCCTGTGGACTCATCCACAATAATGGTATGACGCCTGCGCTCAGAAGTCCCTTCACCATCATCAACAGCCTTGCGCTTCACACTCTGACGCTCCTCTTCAGAGTCCGTGTCCACTTTGAGGATGCCAGCACTTGCAGACGACTCAGCGCGCGCAACTTCAGGCACCACCACTGCCTGCGCAGGAACCGTCTGAACTGGGGTCACATGCACCACAGTCTGGGATGTGTCTGACGGCTCCTCTTGCGCAAACTCCAACAGACGCCCAGTAGTAGCCTCCAGAATTGGCAACTCACCTTCCCTCAAGGGGCGTACGCCTACGGTTACCTACGTCGGCTTTGCCAGCTTCACCACAGCGAACAGATCCATCTCTGCACAACATATAAAGACACAAAAAAGGGAACAAGTTAGTGATAAAATTGATATATACGAAGAAGCTTACGCTATACACGCGAGGATAAAGAAAGGACAAGCACCCACCCCGGCCGCTTTCATCCAAGAACGTTGGCACCTTGTCACTCCCCCCGAAATAGTTCCGACTCAGCCCCACATGCACCAAGAACTCCTCGGGGTAAGTATTGATGGGGATGCGGTTCTCATCAATAGTCTCCGCATCCCCCACATTGTACGTACCGGGATCTGGGCGCTCATCCTTTGGAAGCCCCCCTTGAGTATAGAACTCAGGGGGCGCAGTGAATACCCGATCATCTATCAAAAAAAATCTTTCCCTCCACCCCCTCAGGGAGTCTACCTTATCTGTATAGCACTGATAACTCCCTGGGTGCTTGGAGAATGTTACCCACCCGTTCGACCACGACGTGTGGTAGAACGCGCGGAATAAGTTGATAATTGGGTTTATCGCCAGTAAGCAGCAGTTTACCTCAAAATTTATTATTTTGGCCGCACCTATATAGTGCAGTTGCGAAATGTGCAAACGATAAAAGTTTAGCACATCACTCAGGAAACGGGATATGGGCACGCGCTGGTTTGCAAATTCAAAGAAGCGCGTATACACCCCTATCTTTCCCTCAGGGAAATCTGCTATACATGCGTTCGCATCCGGTAGTTCCGGATGCACCGCAAGCGGGATAAAGTAGTCAGAGGTGAACTGACGTAGTTAATCCTCGTCCATCTCTGAACGGAACTCTTCTAACTATTTTACCATCTTTACTAAGAGGAGCGCACTCGCTATTACCTAATAAAACAGTGGATTCTTGAAAAAGCTTTATGAAATTTTTGAAATGGTGGAAGAATTGTGTTTACTGTGAGATTTTTAGTAAAAGGGAGGCGGTGCTTTATATAAAGCCGCCAAACCCTAGAAGGATTGTCACGTGGATCCTACTAACGTTAATCGTGTGGCTAGGATGCAAGGTGGTACAAGCACTTTTTCCCACTTCCCGATAAACACGTGGGCACACTCCCCGTTTCCCGAGGTATTCTTGAGATATTTTGGGACTAGATACATGGTTCCAAATAATGGGTGGTGAATATTCGAACTTTTCCCGCTACGTTTGCCACTGATATTATTAGTCTAGCGCACGCAGCTACGAGCCGCACCCACTAGACTGGGGGGACATGATGACGTATAGTCTATATTTGGACCACGAGCCCAAATGATAAACATTACTAATAGCCCAAGTCCACCACGAGTGGGCTATCATGACAATGATTTGGGCCACAATATTAATGGTTCAGACTCATGATAGCCCAAACTCAACCAAACTATTTATGGTCTAGTTAAGGATCTTTTATTTATGGATAAAGAACCATAGGCCGGATAATGTCACACCCCCAAAATACCTGAATGGCAGCGGAATGGAATACCTGAGGGTGTAACGGATCATAGCACACAAGCAAGGAAATATTGAACGACCTAAAGTGTCGTTTATAAAATACATCGTTTGATTCATTCAAAATATCAAAGTTATAAAACATAGGTCCCAAAAGTTAGAAAAGGTTTAAAGAAACCAGTTTAGTACAATCAAACGATAGTTCAAAGTGCATGAAATCCAAAAGTGACGCGTCAGCCTTGATACACAAAGTGACTCCATGCAATGCCATGAGAAATGCCTTAGTTACCTGAGAAATACATTGCGAAAAACGGTCAACATAAAGTTGGTGAATAATCATAGGTTTATAAGTAAATCAAGTGTACAAATGCCATAAGTAATGCCATGAATTAGGATGTCCGGAAAGTATATACATTGGCTCTTAAGCTCATGACCCCGAAGCTAGACGATACTTGGCCCCAATGAGTGTTTACCAGGCACTCTAATAATAAAGACATGAAATGCATTCGTTCCATTTGGAGCAACCCAAACACGAATGGAGGCGTCACCCCCGATAGATCTATCCACTCACTCCCGCTTAGTACTAGAAATTAACGGTCCATGATATAATAAGGGGACTTATCAAGACGTGGTAATAAGGAAACTTAAGCAATGTATGAATTTTATACTTAGGCATGTACACGAAAATAAGTAATGCAATGTATTCTCCCCCGTGGGATTTGAAATCAAAATATAGAATTAAAACGGGGCTATGAGAACTCACCTCGAAGTAATGGTACAAAGATGGTGCAATGAGGTGAAAGTAGTCGGGACAATGAGGCGCGAGTACTAGCCGCAACCTAAATGAATAACCATGATCTAACTTAGATCAAGCCGTAATGAAATGAATGCACATGCACATGATACTCATACCACTCGTAATTTGAAAATACTAGTTATCGTCGTAGAAAAATAGATTCCATACTTAGGAAAATAAGTCCTTATATAGGAGTATATAACTTGTCGTACTATCTCGTTAAAAAGTGTTAGCGTTAAATTCCTTGTATTGAAAACCTTGAAATATGTCGTTAAGTCATATAAGTATTCTCTCGGGTCATACGTATTCGTTTAATAAGAAAATAGTCCTTAGTAATATTTTCTAGAAAATATACCGTTTAGCGCGTACGTTATTATTTTTATTTGTGTCCATATATATATATATAGTTTGACGATGTTAGAATGGGCATAACTTTGTCGTTTCAAGCTCGTTTTCCTTGTTCTTTATGTCCACGGATTCGTCTTTGTATAAACTAGTATATTTTAGATAACTCGGCTCTTTTAGGTTACGTTTAATGCTTCAAAATACCCATCGTATTCTGCCCAACAGCAAGCAGTTTTCTGGAAAAGTAGTTTTCGTCGTTAAGTTTGCAAAAATCATAACTCCTTCGTTATAAACTCGTTTTAATTGATTCTTTCGCCTAAAGTTTCGTTTTTGAATGTATTTTCTAAATCTTTGGTCAAAACTTAGTCATCATTTACTGATTTTCCCACGAAATTAAAATAGGACAGTAGGTATTTCAAAAGTTTCAAAAATCATTTCCAAGTCTCTAAACTAGTTCCATCATCCATCAATCCACTTTCAAACACCACAAGACTAATCTAATCCTACCATACACCTTCTTAGGGTGTCATGGGTCCTTAAACATCACCAATCCACTAGGTCTAACAAGGGTTTCATATGTTTCCATTTCTAGGGCTTCAAAGTTAATATATACAAAAATGAAGTGGTACAAGATGATGCATGTATAAGATCTTATAAGAAAATTATATGAACATAATAATAACTTGTAAAAATCATAAAAATGAGTTTGTTTACTTACTTGATGGTTTAGAGAGTTTAGATGATAAAAAGCTTACTAATCCTTGAGTTTTTATTTCAAAACTCTAACAAGGATGATTATACAAACTAGTTTATGATATGATCTTGTAAAATTTACCCTCCTTGCTCCTTGTTTACTCCAATTCGAACCAAACTCCAAAGAAAAGAGAGAAAAAAAACTTGCTAAGTGTAAGTAAAAGTGATTTTAGTGAAAATGAGTAAGAAAAGTTTAATTTATACAAAGGGGACAATTGTTTGGTGACATTTAATTAGTTTGGTGAGTTATTAAAGCTTGAAGACCAAAAAGGGGGGGGGGGGGGGGGGGGGGGGTTGGCCGGTTTTGGGGAGGGAAAAGGGGGATGATGTTGGGTGGTTAGTTAGTAAAAATTAGTATTAGTAGTTAAGTATAGTTAGGTTAGGTTTAGGTTTAAGGTTTAATCGGGTACCGGGTTTGTTAAAAATAAGTTTTGTTGAAGTTATTCGGGACGTAATAAAGTTATAAAAGTTGTAAAAATAAGTCGGGTACAAGTACGGAGAGTTAGAGTGATTATCGTTCAATTTTGGTGAAAACCGGCGTTACTAAGTTAAACGTACGATACGTAATGGTTAAATTTCCAAAATACCGGGTAAATTAATATCATAGTTTTTATATTATAGAAATGAGTATAAAAATGTATTAGGATCATAATCGGGAGTGTCGGACATGTTAGACACTTTTATAGTTCGCGTATTAGCGTTTATTTGAAATAAACGTACGTAAATCGTTAATCGTACCAAAAGTATTAATTTAATTATCCTACGAGTGGAATAGTATGCAAGTGCCCTAATGATGATATGCAGACTATTTCTAGTCCGTATGAAGTGTCCCTGATAATAATGCACGAATTCGCTCCTGAACCAATACGGTTACGCGAATTTGAACACTCGTAAACTAAATTTACGATGACATGAATAATGCACGTGAATAGTGGTTTTCTCTCGGAAATGAATAGTGTCAAGTGAATAGTAAAATTTCTGAATATGTCTCGGAATGTCAAATTGACCTCAAAAACGATGAATAGTAAAACGATGAATAGTAATCGATGAATAGTAATTTGTGAATAGTAGAATATCGAAATTTGGGAAAATGACCTGAAATTGTGGGTTGTGACAGTCGCCCATCCAAAAAGGAATTCAGTCCCTGAATTCAGTTAGTGTTGGTCTCGGTACTAGGCTCGGTGAAAAGTTGTGGATACTTGTGTCGTATTTGGTCTTCTCGTTCCCAAGTAAACTCGGGTCCTCTTCGAGAATTCCAACGAACCTTCACGATCGGAATTCGACTTTGTTTCAATTGTTTGATCTCGCGATCCATTATTTCAACTGGTTCTTCCACAAAATTAAGCTTGTCATCGAGTTGTATTTCTTCTAATGGTATAATGGCAGACTCGTCCGAAAGACATTTCTTGAGGTTCGAAACATGAAACGTGTTATGTACGTTGCTAAGTTCTGACGGAAGTTCAAGTTTGTAAGCAACCGGACCAATCCTCTCCAGGATCTTGAATGGTCCAATGTATCTCGGGTTCAATTTCCCGCGTTTTCCAAATCGTATTACGCCTTTCCAAGGCGAGATTTTCAACATAACTTTGTCTTCGACCTGAAATTCCAATGGTTTGCGTTGAACATCTGCGTAGCTCTTCTGTCGACTTCTAGTAGTTTCGAGTCTCTCTCGAATTTGAATTATCTTTTCTGTTGTTTCTTGTACCATTTCCGGGCCAGTACATTGTACTTCACCGACTTCGGCCCAACAAACTGGAGATCGACACTTACGACCATAAAGTGCCTCAAATGGTGCAGCCTTAATGCTCGAATGGTAACTGTTGTTATAGGAAAACTCGATTAACGGCAAATGGTTAGCCCAACCATTTCCAAAGTCAATCACACATGCTCTAAGCATGTCCTCAAGTGTTTGTATAGTTCTCTCACTCTGACCATCGGTCTGAGGATGGTAAGCAGTGCTCATGTCTAATTTGGATCCAAAAGAATCTTGTAATGACCGCCAAAAGTTTGAAGTAAAACGACTATCTCTGTCGGAAATGATGGAAACTGGTGCACCGTGTCTTGAGACTATTTCCTTGACATAAAGTCTGGCAAGTTGTTCCATTGAATAAGTCTCTCTAATAGGTATGAAATGAGCTGATTTGGTAAGTCGATCTATGATTACCCAAATAGCATCGAAACCTCCTGACGTCTTTGGAAGTTTAGTGACAAAATCCATAGCAATACGTTCCCACTTCCATTGTGGAATTTCTGGTTGTTGAAGTAACCCTGACGGTTTCTGGTACTCGGCTTTCACTTTAGCACAAGTAAGACATTTGCTGACGTACGTAGCAATTTCTGCTTTCATATTCGGCCACCAATAAAGCTTTTTGAGATCCTGATACATCTTATCAGAACCTGGATGAATAGAGTACTTCGACTTGTGTGATTCATGCATAATCAATTCTCGCACTCCACCATAGAGTGGTATCCAACTTCGGTCCTTGAAGCATAACACTCCATCTGATCTCTTTACAAAGCCATTTTCGCTTTCTGGCATACCATAAAGTTTTTCATGCGGTCGGTTTCCTTCCTTGAGAGCCTCAATCTGAGCTTCTAGAATTTTCGATGGTAATGGCGAAATGATAGTCATTCCCAATGACCTGACTCTCAAAGGTTTGAGTCGTTCTTTTCGGCTAAGTGCATCTGCTACAACATTCGCTTTCCCTGGGTGATATCGGATTTCACAATCGTAATCACTCAACAACTCTAGCCAACGACGTTGTCTCATATTAAGTTCCTTCTGATCGAGTATATGCTGTAAGCTCTTGTGGTCGGTAAAAATTACACACTTAGTACCATAAAGGTAGTGTCTCCAAATCTTGAGTGCAAAAACTACCGCACCCAATTCCAAGTCGTGAGTAGTGTAATTCTTCTCGTGTATCTTAAGCTGTCTAGATGCATAAGCTATCACCTTCTCGTGTTGCATTAGCACAGCTCCAAGTCCTTGATGCGAAGCATCGCAATATACCACAAAGTTCTCAATACCTTCAGGTAGTGACAAAATCGGTGCGCTACAAAGCTTTTGTTTCAATAATTGAAACGCGGACTCTTGTTTTTCTCCCCACTCGTACTTCTCATTCTTTTGTGTCAGCTTCGTCAACGGCTTCGCTATCTTAGAAAACCCTTCAATAAACCTTCTGTAATATCCGGCAAGTCCTAGGAATTGACGAATTTCCGTAGGAGACTTGGGCGTAGCCCAATCCATAACTGCCTCGATCTTTGCCGGGTCGACTTGTAAACCTTGGCTATCAATAACATGGCCAAGAAATTGAACTCTACGTATCCAAAAATCACACTTAGAAAATTTGGCATACAATTGCTCCTTCTTGAGTAGTTCCAGTATTGTTCTGAGGTGTTCTTCGTGATCTTCCTTACTCTTGGAATAAATCAAGATATCGTCAATGAATACGATCACAAACTTATCAAGATACGGTTTGCACACCCTATTCATGAGATCCATAAATACCGCAGGTGCGTTGGTTAATCCAAAAGGCATCACTTGAAATTCATAATGACCATAGCGTGTTCTAAATGCCGTCTTCGGGATATCCTCTTCCCGAACTTTAAGTTGATGGTAACCGGATCTTAAATCAATCTTGGAATAAAAACTAGAACCTTGTAACTGGTCGAACAAGTCGTCAATTCTGGGGAGTGGATAACGGTTCTTAACCGTTAACTTGTTCAGCTCACGATAGTCGATGCACATTCTGAAAGTTCCGTCCTTCTTCTTCACAAACAAAACAGGCGCTCCCCAAGGCGAGGAACTCGGTCTAATGAATCCTTTGTCCAAAAGTTCTTGTAATTGATTCGACAATTCTTGCATTTCCGAAGGTGCAAGTCTATACGGTGCTCGTGCAATCGGTGCAGCTCCTGGCACTAATTCAATTTGAAACTCAACTTGTCGTGTAGGCGGAAGTCCTGGCAACTCTTCCGGAAAAACTTCTTGAAATTCCTTAACAATTGGCACATCTTCAAGTCGTTTCTCATCCGACTTCTTCTCCGTGATGTGAGCCAAGAATGCATAACAACCCTTCTTTATGTACTTCTCGGTTTTAATGCACGATATAATACTGAGTCTAGTTCCACTTCGCTCTCCGCGAACAACCAAAGTTTCACCGTTATAAGGAAGGTGAACAACTTTCTCATCACAAATAATTCTCGCTCGATGCCGAGATAACCAATCCATACCGATCACAACGTCGAAACTTCCAAGTTCTACGGGCATAAGGTCTATATTGAATGGATGGTTTAGGAAATTTATGGTGCAACCACGAACAATGGTGTTGGTGTTAACTAAAGACCCATCGGCTAATTCAACGATATAGGAAATGTCTAATGGGGTTGGTTCTATGTTAAGCAAAGGTGCAAATGCAATAGAAACAAAACTTCTATCCGCTCCTGAATCAAATAAAATGGATGCATAACGATTATTAACGAGGAACGTACCCGCAACAACATTCGGGTCTTCTTTGATATCGTCTCCTCCCATGACATAAGCTCTTCCTCGAGCCATTCCATTTTGGTTTACTGTTCCTTGATTCTTCTTCTTTGGGCACTCATTCTTAAAGTGTCCAATTTCTCCACACCCAAAACACGTTACCGGTGGTTTCTGATTGTCACCCACGATTGGAAGTCTACAATCTTTGATGTGGTGACCAAGCTTCTTGCAATTGCCACAAATATCTGGACAACGACCTGGGTTATGATGCTTCTGACACCTTTCGCACTTAGGTAGGTTACCAGTGTAACCTTTTCTGTCATTTGGTCCTGCAGCATAAACCTTTGCTACCTCCTGTCTCTTAGGTGGCGGCTGAACAGCATATCCACCTTGGTTGTAGTCAAACCTCCTCTTGTTGTTGTTGTTGTTGTTGTTTCAGTTATTGGGATAGTTGCGGTTCCGATTGTTGTTATAGTTGTTGTTGTTCCGAGTGTTGGTGTAGTTGGTGTTGTTTGAACGGTTATTGTTGTTGACAGCAGCTTTCCCTTTGACTACTTGAACCATGAGTTTCTGAGTTATACGAATAGCCTCTTCCATTGATTGAGGATCAAAAGAAATCACATCTCCTCGAATACTTTCAGGCAATCCACCAACAAAGTTTTCCATCTTTTTCTCATCGTCGGGAACCATAGTTGGACACAGTACAGCCAACTCTTGAAACTTCCTGATGTAAGTCTCAATATCATCGCCTTTAGTCACAAGCTCATAAAATTCCGTTTCCATCTTTTGCACCTCGGTACGAGGGCAAAACTTCTTTGTCATCAGTTTCTTGAATTGATCCCAAGTGAGTTTGTGAGCATTTTCCATACCAATCGGCTGAGCATACGAATTCCACCAAGACATAGCTTCATCAAGAAGCATACCTGTAGCAAACTTCACCTTGCTAACTTCCGGGCATTCACACATGAGAAATACATTCTCAGTCTTTTCAAACCAGCGGATTAGAGCAACCGCTCCTTCAGTGCCCTTAAATTTGACGGGATCACTAATCTTGAAATCTTTCCATGTACATCCACGCCTAGCAGTGGGTGGTTCAACGACCTCTGTATTAGAAGCAGCCTCAGCAGCCCTTGCAGCAACCTCAGCTCTCTCAATCTCTAGAGCTTCTGCAATACTATCCCTGACCAACTTGCGGATAGCGGCTTGAGTCATAGCGGACGTTTCTGGTGCAGTCTTACTCTTCCTTGGTGCCATATTTCTGATAAATCATAATGGAAATAACCATGAGAAAAATCATAATAGAAATAGTCATCGTACCAAAGATATACACCCACAACATGTATATATAAATATACAACCACAACAAATATAAATACAACCACGACACGTACGAGTACAACCACAATCTGTCTAGATATCACCACGACAAGTATATATATACAACCACAACAACCACGTCACGTATATATACATCCACAACCTGTGTCGATACAACCACAACATATATAAATACAACCACGACGCGTATACATGCGACAATAATAAAGAGCAACCACGAAACATCATAAATATAATCACAACACATGAATATAATACATGAAAATTTCGGCCTACATGGACCGATATAATATATAGCACAACATTTCCACATAGTAGAGTCGCACTTGATAATTTTTGTTTGTACAACAATCAAAAGGCTACAAGTTCTTGAACTATGTCCCACATCCCGGGACTAGGAAAATAATACAAGCTAATATAATACCAGTCTACGTCTAGGCTCCTCCCGGTGCTCTAGATGGTCCAGGCTCTCCCCTCAAGCGGCGAATCTCACGATCCATCGCCACCACAATCTCCTCAAGATGCTCAAGTCGTAACCGAGAAGAAGCATCCCTACGCTCCAAAACAACTACCCTCTCTCGAAGCAGTGTCAACTGATCTACCTGCTCCCACTGGGTCTCCTGTGTCGCCTGAGCTCTATCTCGAATCTCAGGTAACTCATCCCTAAGTAGCTCAATCTCCTCCTGGTGCCTCAACTGTCGTGCCTCGAGTCCATGGTAAGACACATCAATACTAACTCTGCCCTGAACCAAATCCTCAACCTGCTCCTCAACAGTCTCAAGTCGAGTGGTAATGATCTCATCAACTCTATACCCCAACCTATCTACTTGCTCCTGCTGAGCACCCATCTGATCCTCTAATGTGACGGCTGTAGGGCTCCTCGCTGCAGCCGCTCTAGAACTCTCACCTATGTGGTACTCTGGTGGTGGTGAAAAGTCATCAGTCTCAGTGGTAGGTGAATCTGGAGTGGTAAGCCTTGCACGCTTCCGAAGCGGCAAGAGTGAGGTAGGCATAGGAGTAGTAGTGGGTAAGGCTGGTGGTGGTGGTGTAGGCACAGTAGGACTAGGGAGACTCCTAAAAGTACATGTAGCAATACGAACTCTCTTCCTAGGGCCCTGAACAGTCTTCTCCCTAGGAAACATAAGTCTCGGCTCCGAATAGATAGTAGTAGTAGGAGATGATGGTATGTCAGTAGGTATAGTAGGATGGACATGGGGAGTAGGAGCCATCTCCTCCTCCTCGAAAGGTTCGGTATCATCATCTGACGCCAAAAGTGGCAACTCAGGTGTAGGTGAAACAAGTGGTGAAACAACAGTGGAGGACACAGAGCCCTCATCATCAGAATCTGATATAGTGTAAAGTATGACAGTGTCGGGATTCGAAGACATGACTCTGTGATAATCAAGGTGAAATAAATAAATGACTCGTATAATGGCATCACCAAAAATAAGTAAATATGCACTTATGATGAAATGATGATATGCTATGATAGTGTGGTTATAGTCTAGGGTCAATGATGCAACCTAGTTCGCTATAACCTTAGCTCTGGTACCAATCTGTCACACCCCCAAAATACCTGAATGGCAGCGGAATGGAATACCTGAGGGTGTAACGGATCATAGCACACAAGCAAGGAAATATTGAACGACCTAAAGTGTCGTTTATAAAATACATCGTTTGATTCATTCAAAATATCAAAGTTATAAAACATAGGTCCCAAAAGTTAGAAAAGGTTTAAAGAAACCAGTTTAGTACAATCAAACGATAGTTCAAAGTGCATGAAATCCAAAAGTGACGCGTCAGCCTTGATACACAAAGTGACTCCATGCAATGCCATGAGAAATGCCTTAGTTACCTGAGAAATACATTGCGAAAAACGGTCAACATAAAGTTGGTGAATAATCATAGGTTTATAAGTAAATCAAGTGTACAAATGCCATAAGTAATGCCATGAATTAGGATGTCCGGAAAGTATATACATTGGCTCTTAAGCTCATGACCCCGAAGCTAGACGATACTTGGCCCCAATGAGTGTTTACCAGGCACTCTAATAATAAAGACATGAAATGCATTCGTTCCATTTGGAGCAACCCAAACACGAATGGAGGCGTCACCCCCGATAGATCTATCCACTCACTCCCGCTTAGTACTAGAAATTAACGGTCCATGATATAATAAGGGGACTTATCAAGACGTGGTAATAAGGAAACTTAAGCAATGTATGAATTTTATACTTAGGCATGTACACGAAAATAAGTAATGCAATGTATTCTCCCCCGTGGGATTTGAAATCAAAATATAGAATTAAAACGGGGCTATGAGAACTCACCTCGAAGTAATGGTACAAAGATGGTGCAATGAGGTGAAAGTAGTCGGGACAATGAGGCGCGAGTACTAGCCGCAACCTAAATGAATAACCATGATCTAACTTAGATCAAGCCGTAATGAAATGAATGCACATGCACATGATACTCATACCACTCGTAATTTGAAAATACTAGTTATCGTCGTAGAAAAATAGATTCCATACTTAGGAAAATAAGTCCTTATATAGGAGTATATAACTTGTCGTACTATCTCGTTAAAAAGTGTTAGCGTTAAATTCCTTGTATTGAAAACCTTGAAATATGTCGTTAAGTCATATAAGTATTCTCTCGGGTCATACGTATTCGTTTAATAAGAAAATAGTCCTTAGTAATATTTTCTAGAAAATATACCGTTTAGCGCGTACGTTATTATTTTTATTTGTGTCCATATATATATATATATATAGTTTGACGATGTTAGAATGGGCATAACTTTGTCGTTTCAAGCTCGTTTTCCTTGTTCTTTATGTCCACGGATTCGTCTTTGTATAAACTAGTATATTTTAGATAACTCGGCTCTTTTAGGTTATGTTTAATGCTTCAAAATACCCATCGTATTCTGCCCAACAGCAAGCAGTTTTCTGGAAAAGTAGTTTTCGTCATTAAGTTTGCAAAAATCATAACTCCTTCGTTATAAACTCGTTTTAATTGATTCTTTCGCCTAAAGTTTCGTTTTTGAATGTATTTTCTAAATCTTTGGTTAAAACTTAGTCATCATTTACTGATTTTCCCACGAAATTAAAATAGGACAGTAGGTATTTCAAAAGTTTCAAAAATCATTTCCAAGTCTCTAAACTAGTTCCATCATCCATCAATCCACTTTCAAACACCACAAGACTAATCTAATCCTACCATACACCTTCTTAGGGTGTCATGGGTCCTTAAACATCACCAATCCACTAGGTCTAACAAGGGTTTCATATGTTTCCATTTCTAGGGCTTCAAAGTTAATATATACAAAAATGAAGTGGTACAAGATGATGCATGTATAAGATCTTATAAGAAAATTATATGAACATAATAATAACTTGTAAAAATCATAAAAATGAGTTTGTTTACTTACTTGATGGTTTAGAGAGTTTAGATGATAAAAAGCTTACTAATCCTTGAGTTTTTATTTCAAAACTCTAACAAGGATGATTATACAAACTAGTTTATGATATGATCTTGTAAAATTTACCCTCCTTGCTCCTTGTTTACTCCAATTCGAACCAAACTCCAAAGAAAAGAGAGAAAAAAAACTTGCTAAGTGTAAGTAAAAGTGATTTTAGTGAAAATGAGTAAGAAAAGTTTAATTTATACAAAGGGGACAATTGTTTGGTGACATTTAATTAGTTTGGTGAGTTATTAAAGCTTGAAGACCAAAAAGGGGGGGGGGGGGGGGGTTGGCCGGTTTTGGGGAGGGAAAAGGGGGATGATGTTGGGTGGTTAGTTAGTAAAAATTAGTATTAGTAGTTAAGTATAGTTAGGTTAGGTTTAGGTTTAAGGTTTAATCGGGTACCGGGTTTGTTAAAAATAAGTTTTGTTGAAGTTATTCGGGACGTAATAAAGTTATAAAAGTTGTAAAAATAAGTCGGGTACAAGTACGGAGAGTTAGAGTGATTATCGTTCAATTTTGGTGAAAACCGGCGTTACTAAGTTAAACGTACGATACGTAATGGTTAAATTTCCAAAATACCGGGTAAATTAATATCATAGTTTTTATATTATAGAAATGAGTATAAAAATGTATTAGGATCATAATCGGGAGTGTCGGACATGTTAGACACTTTTATAGTTCGCGTATTAGCGTTTATTTGAAATAAACGTACGTAAATCGTTAATCGTACCAAAAGTATTAATTTAATTATCCTACGAGTGGAATAGTATGCAAGTGCCCTAATGATGATATGCAGACTATTTCTAGTCCGTATGAAGTGTCCCTGATAATAATGCACGAATTCGCTCCTGAACCAATACGGTTACGCGAATTTGAACACTCGTAAACTAAATTTACGATGACATGAATAATGCACGTGAATAGTGGTTTTCTCTCGGAAATGAATAGTGTCAAGTGAATAGTAAAATTTCTGAATATGTCTCGGAATGTCAAATTGACCTCAAAAACGATGAATAGTAAAACGATGAATAGTAATCGATGAATAGTAATTTGTGAATAGTAGAATATCGAAGTTTGGGAAAATGACCTGAAATTGTGGGTTGTGACAGATAAGCACTACGCGTGCGAAGAGTGAGGAACACGAAACCTACAAGGATTTCGTGCCTATATAAACAATGCCACAACTCTCGTTAAAGGTACGATTTACAAACCCTGACTTTTCAATATAACCCTAAACCGATTACTTACTCTCACGCCAGAGCATAATCGTGGGAGACAATCCCACGATAAGGCTAACGGTGTTTGTTTACTTTCTTAGTGTGCAGGTTTCAAGCATTAAGAGCTAATTGGTACGAGAGCAGGAGTCCAAACTAGGAACGCCCAACTTTTGTATCAACAGTTGTGCCGATCCAGTTTCGTTGTACTTATACTGCTTGATGCCGTATGAATATATTTTGATTCCGTTGTGCTCTCCTACTTTTGATGCCATTGTGTCGACTAGTTTTGGTACTAGTTGTGTTATCTTGCATGCTGCATACTCAGGTGAGTTCATAGCCCCATTTTTATTTATCTTAAATGCTTTGCAAACTACTTGGGGTGAGATACATGCTTTTAAATGTTTTCTGTGCACAAATATTTTTGGAATGCTTTTCCTGAATGATATATTTCCTGACGATGTGCTAAGTAGCTTGTCTTGGCGGAAAGACCCTCTGATCATGAGCCATTAATCACTCGCGAGTGAGCGCGAATATAGGGATATAGGCCTATAGGAATTGACCCTCCCATCCCTTTTGCTGGATAGGCAATTTGGGTGTACTATATTCGATTTTTCCGGGTATTGGCAAGTGCCCGGCCTTGGGGGCACTTTATATTATGAAATTTTGCGGTTATTGTTTATGTCAGTACAGAGTTACTGACGATTGGTTTGGTTAACGTTTTGCGTGTCATGAGCTTAGCATCATCAACCGTATGTATGCACGTGTTGCCTCTACATATTGGGTGTTACCTTGATTACTCTGGTATTTGCATTTGTTGCTTATATCATATGATAAAAACCTTGTGCTCAACTTTATTATTTTAAACCTATGGATTCACTCAACCTTTGTGTTGCCTTTTAGCATGTTTATCTCAGGTGTTAGATCTTGCCTCTGTATATTTTACTTGGAGGAGCTTGGCGAAGGGCATGGCTTGGTCATAGAAGACTCCGAAAACCGTTTGGGACTTATTTTAAATAAATTTTGAATTATAGCTTCCGCACTATTTTAACTATTGAAAAATGAATGTTTTTAATTATAAAATTTTCTTCTGAAAGGGTTTATGTAAAACCGTTCTTTGTACTCCTTGTTTTAAATCTACTTTTGAACTATAGCTTCCGCACTATTTCAATTGATGTAAATTGAATATTTTCAATTATGAAATTTCCTCCAAAATGGTTTATATAAAACCGCTCTTTGTACCCTTTGTTATGATAACAATCGAGTAACACCCCCCGAATTGTAGGCTTCCGCTAATCCGGTTTTTGGGGAGTCACAGAATGGTATCAGAGCCAAGGTTATAGAGAACTGGTATTTTCAAAACCCAGACTATAACCGTTCTTCCTATGACCAGAACGTGCCTTCCTACCAAGCCGATGCCTCGCGTGTGATTATAACTGATGATTTTTGATGTCATGCTTGATGGCATGTTTGATGAGATACGAGATATGATATTTAATGATTTGAAACTCACCCCACTTTTTACTATTTACTATGAGTATTTTCATATACTTACGTTGGTAAAGGCATTTTTGACTTCGAGTTTGGATACTCGTCATGGTTTTCTAAAACGGTTTTGAAAGCGAGGGACGTGGTACTAGTATAACTAAGCTGAGTATACCAAAATTCATTGATCCTCGGTTGGGAGTAGATTGATCACCTATGATGAACCAGGGATAGTGGGGACGTGACTTGATCACTTACGTCTCACAAATGAATTTTGCCATACCAAGAGTTGTTATAACAGAATTATGTTCCGGGAAGATTTTTCAATTTTGAAACTTTGGAAAAATGGAAAATTTTTGCATATGAGCACGACACACTGGCATCATGAAACTTCACGAATTGACCAACACTTCGAATTGTATTGTGCTTTCCACCTCTATGGAACTTTTGTTCGTCGTCATTTGATTTTGCTCGCACCGGGTCAGGTGAGACCCGATCGGTCACCGTTTGAATTCGAGCTGATTATTTTATTTAACTTGATCGATGTCGTAACAAACACATTTGAATTTGTTAGAGCGTTTGTATTTGGTTTTGGTTTGTTGATTTTGGATTTCTTGATCCCGTAAATTTTGAGCCTCGTTTGAAAAAAAACTGTTTCTTTAAATCTTTTTAGAGGTATGTTACAGCCCTCATTGCCCAAACTTTACACTCTGTTGATGAATCGGGGTAGATCACTAGTCATTTAAGTGCGATCATTTTATAACACTTGTTAGATGAACCTTTTGATGGAAGTGAACAACGAAAGGATCGATGAATTCTTGGCAAGGTTTAGAAAACATGTGATAGGTAGAATTGTAACCTAGCGGAAGTTTTAGGAACTTATGTAGAAATTTGAGCCACTATTTTAGGAAATGATACCTAACCCTTCACTTATCTCTTGGGAATACCAGATACCCATCTCATTATTTCCTTTATAAACAATAAACTACGATACGTCATTTTACAAAGTACATGATACGATGTTTTGAAAACATTATTCCAGGAAAACTATTTTTGTCCACGCTATTTTGGGAATGCTAATTCTGACATACTATTCCAAATACTATCTTGAATGGTAAACATTGGTTTCGCTACTTTGAAAACGTGTTATATTGATATATTACTTAAAAACTCTTTTAGGGGTATGTTACTTTGGGTACGCTAATTTGACAAACTATTTTGGATAGTCAATGTTTGTTTCACTATTTACAAGACGAATTGTATCGATGTACTAATTTGAAAACTATTTTGGATACGCTGTTGATACACTATACTTAGAACTATTTAGTAACATACTTTTTGGCAATCTATTTTGAAAATATACTACCTTGACATACTATTTTAAATGTTGTCTTCGGCAGTCAACTTTGGTTTCGCTATTTTAAAGGTTTTGATACACTACTGTGAGCCCTCTATTTTGGAAATGCATTATTTTGAATGTATTGTTTTGAAAACTCTATTTTAGAAATGCTATTTTGAAAACATAAATTCTCTGGTATTGCCCTAGATCATTAGGTCATGCATTGTTGTCCCAGAACCCACGCTTTGTGAGAAATTAGGATACCCCGCATTATAAGCTGATGAGTTGGGTGACACTGTTGGTTGCCTTAGAAAACACTTCGACGATTGAAATAGATGCAATAATGGGTTAGTCGTATGAGTTGGATTTTGGAGACTGTAAAACGAGATAATAGTGCTTATGAGGAAGTGGTAACTTTAAGCTTGTAAGTAAGAGTTGCTTGTAATGACCCTGATAGAGGTTTGCCCTAGAGTTGTATTTTGAAGTTGATACTGCTTTAGAACCCTGATTGGTCGCGACCTAGTGCAATTTATGGATCATTAACTGTTCACCCTGAAGGATTATTAACCGTTTCACACCTTTACGCTTTAACCAGGGATCCACGTCATTTACCCTTTTTTAATCTACTTTGTTACCACAACTTTGGCTAGTTAAAACAAGCATCTTATGATATATTAAAACTACAAAATTTACTTACACACTATCTATGTGTTTGCACTTTTTACTATGACTCGTTTTCACTAATCTTCGTTAAACTATTTTCTATACTTGTGCTTTTACCTCATTTATCTACTCAACTTTTTCCATATTTAAACTTTGCACTTTGACTGGGCCCATAACCCACAAGTCGTTAGACATAGCACACTCAGTAGCATTATTTATCCTTTTCACATCTTAAACATGTTCGCTTTTAAACACGTTTGTTTTAAAAATCACCATTCATAGGGCATATTACCCATAAAATAAATAGTTTCAGACCATTATTTTGACAAACTCGTTTTATTTTAGTTATTTATGCACTCACCTTAGCAACTATATCAAAGTTTTCCGTAAGTAATTAAACCCTTTTACTACATTATTTCATATTCCATTATTATTTTTACCACTACACACAAATTCACACAAACCATTTTAATTGCTTTACCAATCTTTTTGAGGTCAATCCTATAAAATGTTTTACTACTATATTTTGAAAACAAAAAATTTTGATCCTACCACTATTTTATAAACAATAAATTAAATTCTTAATGTTAATCACTATCTTATATTTTTGTTATAAAATGAATTTTTTTTATAAATTAAATTATTTTAATAAGCATAGTGTTTCCAATAAAAATGTTTTATTTTCCTATTAACATATTACAAACTAAATTTGGTTACTATTTTATAAATGTTGAACTATTTACCTACTACCCTATAAATTGTTTTACAACTCATTTTACAAACTATTTTATTATTAAGTCATAGACCGCTTCGCTACCTTACTACTATTCCATAAACCTACGGGCAATTCTACCAAAATTTTTGTAGACTACATGACTATTATCCTTCGAATTTTTACTACCGTCCTATAAACCATTTCACTTCCCTGTGCACTATTTAGTCACTATTTGATAAATTCTATTACTATTACATTACAAATTATTTCACCATTTCTTTCCAAAACTATTTTATTATGACCCGATGAACCACTTTGTTATTGAATCATTAGGTAAACTACAGAATTATTAACACCTCACAAACGACAAATGACTTTCTTACTACCCTATGAACCGTTTTACAAATCGCCGCACTAATTATTGCATAAACTGTTTTTGTTGTCTTGCTAATCTAGCACAAATTTGACTATGATTTTGTCATTATTTTATAAATAATAAGTCATTCTCTATTATCTTATAAGTTGTTCTGCAAACTATTTTATAAAGTATTTTACAATCACTATGTGAACCAACTACTTCTATGAAAAGTGTTTTCATACTATAACCGATAACTTCCCCTTTTAAAAATAAACCAAACCATAGAAGTGGATCCCACACCTGTGCCTCATCACTGAAAAAGTAAACCCACTTGATTCCGTGTGATTAGAATCTCTGATTGGAGTGTAGATAGCAAGCTAGGTTGTCAATATACCCTCACACTTATAATATTTTGCCTTCTAAGAGTTCTAGATGACACAGACTCAATACCCATTTCTTTTATGTGACTCAACTTCTGCACCAGAATACCAAGAGAACTTAGCCTGTTTGGCGACTATTGATGTTCGACCTCACCATGTAAACAAGAAAGGACTTTTCTCAAACATAGTGTTGGATTTGATTCAAGCTTCTTGGGTCACTAGTGCAACCGTTTATGTTATGATGCCCCTTAGCACCGAATTATGCTATCGAGCCCACCTGTACCACAATTTCTATCAGGATACCTTTTAGTACCGTTTAACAGATTGGAATACTTACACCTTTGAGCTTCGTCTAATATTGGATGTTGAACCCCGCTTAGCACTGGTAACTAGGTTCTTGTAACACCCCCAAAATACCGCAGCGGAAGACTGTGTCATAGGGGTGCTACTTCATAATACAAAGTACAAGTTATAGAAAACGAACTCTAAATGAGACGTTTTGAAAAGTTACCATTCGATTAATGAATTCAAAGTTACAAACATGAGATTCCAAAGTATGATACATAAATGTATACAAAATGTTTTGAATGGTAAATGATAAAAAGCGTAAGTCTTCAGAATATGCAGCTTGACTCTAAGTTCCACGCACTAGCTATCGCCTTACTAACCTGAGATAAACATGCTAAAGTGTCAACACAATGGTTGGTGAGTTCATAGAGTTTGTCTTAAAACAGTTGAAAAAGCCTCAAAAGAATGTTCACATAGCAAAGGCATCGTGAATCCACTCAGTTACAAGTCCCGCCATAAGAGACTTGTAACCTGTGTGTTCACAACCCACTGCTAACATATAGTATAATAAAGACATGTATAAGTTCATCAAGACAATTAAGCATTTAGTAGTGAGTCTCTACTTCATCTCCGAAGACCTCACTTTTATGATGTATCCAACATTCGCAAATGTTAGGATGTATCAAAGACAACTGGGAGCCACTTCCCAAAGAAAACTGGGAGCCACTTCCCAAAGATATAAGTTTACTGGGAGCCACTTCCCAAAGATAAAAGACAGTCATGTATGTATGAAATCAAGTATAATGCCATCAAGTATAAGACAATCAAGTATAAAACAATCAAGTATAAATGTTTTGAGTATTTGTACAAGTAAGCAAGTAGTTGAGCATGTATCCCCCCCAAGAGTTAAAACAAGTACGAAAAGAGTAGGGGCTATGACTCACCTTAAGTTTATGTAATGAGAAATGAAAGTGGTAGTCGAATCGCGAAAGTCTCTAAGAGCAGCCTATAATAGAACGTTGCGACTTAGGTTTGGAGTAACGTCTAAGAATACGAAGAATTGCCCATATATGTCTTGCATATAGTTCATGATGTAGTACTTAGTATATAGTGTAAGTCTTTAAGTATAAATGGTCTATGAAACATGTATAGGTTGTAAATCTCTTACTACCATTCGGGCCGACATAATTCA
The DNA here is from genome assembly GCA_030686995.1 of Artemisia argyi. Taxonomy (NCBI): domain Eukaryota; kingdom Viridiplantae; phylum Streptophyta; class Magnoliopsida; order Asterales; family Asteraceae; genus Artemisia; species Artemisia argyi. Next base: position 83,947,265 of record CM060679.1, read on the forward strand.
GAAGTCATGGAGTAAACGTTCGAGGAGCCAGGACACTTTAATTCGTAAATCCACAACTCATCTCGACGGCTTACTTAATGAACTCCTCACATGAGGCTCCCTACTATTGTAGTATTTGATAACATATATATATAAGTTTTTTATTCTAAAAGTTACATGGTCTTTAGCCGTGGCTTTGCCGTGACCTTGGTCATTGTTACCATGGTCTTAAGACTCAACCTTGGCTTTAGCCATGGTTGTGGTCTTGGCTTTAGGTCATTAGACCTCTTGGTCTTAGTAAAACATAACTATTATATAGTGACTTTGGTATAAAAATGGGCTGTTAAGAATTTGAAGAAATTATCACTCGGAAAGCGTTTTCAGGGCTCGAGCTTCTTTGTCCCTGAACGAAAACATCGTTCCGGACAACTTTCGTGTTTTAACTTTTTGATGAATCGGACCAGAAGTGGGACTTTCAAAATCAAAATTTGATCAGAATGCTATTTAGGCAGTTTTGCCGTTTTGGTTTCGCTAACTTCAAATAGTCATAACTTTTGACTCGTGTACTCGTTTTGGGTGATTCAAATTGCTATGTTCTCCTTTTGAAGTCCTCTTTAACAGTAAGTAAGTGTCAAATATCATAGTTATACTATTTTGGTCGTGGTTCTCCATAAAAATCACTAGTTTGCTTGTTTGCTTGTCATAAGTTAACATATGTATACCAATACTCGTTTTATCCATTTTTAAACATCATGAACACAATAACAAGAACATATATAGCATGAAAAGAACACAAAGAGCATGAAAATGATATTGAGCAAGAAAGTGTATAAGGGTTTCTTACAACTTTTGGCTTTCACTTAAGAAAGGAAGTCAAGTATAGAACTAGGACACTAAACCTAATCTTGTAAACCCTTCACCATAACTCTTGTAACCATTGATAGACTTGATATAGACCTTGTGAAAACCCATTAACTTCAGCCCCTAATCACCTTGTGTAGCTCCTAATTCAACCATGGAATCACCAAACAAACTTAAGAACTAGGTAGAGAATACTAAGGCCTTGAACTTTGTTGTGTAACTTGTAGTTTGAAGATCAAAGGATCATGGTGCTAGGTATTGATCTTGTGGCGTTTTTATTGATGAGAAAGGAAGCAAATGAGCTTGCTATTTATACTAAAAATGAGGAGGTTAGGAAGGTGGCTAGGAAAGTTACATAACTTGGTGACAAAGTTGTAATTAAATCTTGATCTAATGGCTAAAGTCATAAGATCATGCCACAAGTGTGAATGCCCCCTCCTAGTGGCGGTTCAAGAACTTGGAGAACAAGGTGTAGACTTTTGATGGTATTATCCTAAGTATGTAGCTAGTTTTGACTCCGTAAATCGCTAACCGTAAATGATTAAGCCTCAAAACATAAAACCGAGTATCGTAAAAATATGAAATTTGAAAGTATTGTTAAACATGTCAATATAGTCCATAATAAAATATAAAATGAGTGGTAGGTTCTATCGGGTGCTAAAACCCTGCTAAAAACTAGAAACACGGGTCTAAAACGCGTAATTCGCGTAAAACGCTGAACTGAAAAACGTAAAATTCCGAAACTTTTGGAATTGTCCTAAAATGAGAGAAAATCATATTTCTATTATTTATAATGTTTTATGGATATATCGGGATGCTGGAAGAACGTTTAAACCTAAAAGTAAATCTCGGACACGGCTTTGTGATTTTTGCAGAAATGATCCGACGAGCGTCAAACTCTCGGATTATCGTTAAAATAGTTTAACTTACGAGAATATGAAATAAAAATTTCTGAGATGAATAGTGAAAAGTGAATAGTAAAAAGTGAATAGTAAAATTTTCGGGAATAAAAGTTAACCTAAAATTGCGAATTGTTACAGTTCTCCCCTTGGATGATTAGAAACATAGGAGGACGTTCATGTTCGACTACTCTTCTCCTTTGATGTCCGAACTTTTAAAGTTTTTCATAAAATGTTTTCATATCAACTCGAAACTCGAGGTAACAATTTTCTAAAATACCTATTATGAGGAGTAGATTTTCTGGTCAAATTTTCATCAAGCTTTTGTTGAGAAGTGTCAAACGTCAATTTTTGTGAAATTTATCTTACCACGATCGGAAACACGCTTCTTACAAATTTATAAAATCTTTTGAAAACGTGTCATCTTACATAATTACTAATTCACAGCAAAGAAATTTGAAATATTTGGAAAGTTATATTGGTCAAATTTTGTACAAACGTTTACCCAAGTAGAGTTTTCAAACGAAATTTTATCCCTTCCTTTGAAAAGGAAAAACGCGCAATTTCAAAACAAAACTCTTGAAAACTAGTTACCCCACCATTTTCTCTACCGTCTTACATGTATCGGACTAGGATTTTGTGTCATTAGAGTATGGACCCTATATTGAGTTCAGACCATGAGAAATCAAAGAGGAGACCTACTAGCAAAATTGTGAAACATTGCGTAATCGAGATTTAAACTGTTTCCCCTTATTAAGCTCACCTTGAGAACCGTTGTGCCTCACTAAAACGTCAGAAGGAGACAACTTATGACAGATCACCTAAATACCCTTTCCGTAAGCAAAAAGGAGCCCTTAGAGCAATCTAGTGAGACCCAAATCCGCTGCTATTGCCATCACCTTTTCACCAACATTATTCCAACCTATAACTTGAACCTAATCGTGAGGACGCGATTCCTTTTAGGGGTATGTGCTGTAACCCCCGATACTTTTCTTAAACCTATTTTACGAGCCAAAACATTTACTTTTGATTTTCGTCAACTCTTGAATTTCTTTGAACTTGTTTGGGTTTGAAAAACTGTGAAATATCTTATTGAACGTGAACGTTATTCCCTAAATGAGTCGGCACAACCGAGAAAACTCGAATCGTATCGCATTTGCCAAATATTTTGAATTATATTGTCTTCGAGAAAGCTATACATATTCATATTTATTTTTATCAGAAAAGTTGTTTTAAACTCAATGATGAAAATCCCGTGATATGAAACGATCGTTTGCTATCTCAAATGAGACCCGAACCTAACTTTTATAAAAGTTAAACAAATAACAGAAATGGCCCCTGTGGTTTTATTTACATCGGTTACCCTACACTTTTAAGAAGTTTTCATTTTTGTTTTATAAGTTTTAAAAATTTAATATAAGAAAGATAGCACCAGGACCCCTTCTTCATTTTACCCTAACACCCAAACACAAAAATCCTACTCTCTCTCTCTCTAGGGTTTGAAGACACTCCAGCCGCCACCTCCGGTGCCGCCACCACTGGTGCCGCCACCACCGTGCACAACCATCATCACCACAAACACCACCATCTCCCCCTCTACTCACCACTGTCTCTCTCTCTATTAAAATTTCCGGCGTTGCTATTTATTCCGACCATCACTTCCGGCTATTTCACACTATTGATGCTGCTTCATTAGCCTATCAAAAGGAAGAAGACAAGGGTTTGTTTTGTTGCTACGGATTCGAGTGAGGGCTCACATCTAGGGTTTGTTGATTCTTGTCGTGAAGCCGCCGTTCCATCATTTCAGTTCACCACCACCCTTTTCTTTCTCGGTAACAGCCTCACGCGCCACCCTCTTTCGTTATTTATTCATTTTTACTCAAACCCTAATCGGTTAAATGTACGCTCCAACGATTTCATAATAAAACTAAATCAAACAAACGATTTCTTAATAAACTCGTGTCGATCTCGTTATTTTGGCACTTGAATCGCTCAGACTCACTCCGAGTCGTATGACTCGTCTGAGTCAACTCACGAGTTGAGTTGACTCTGACTCGTTCCATGGTTATTTGTGTTATTAATACTTCGGGTTATATTCATTGTTGTGTATTTTGTTTTGCGAGTTTGAATACTATCTGGTTGGGTTCCTTTATGACCGAGTGGTATACATTTATAGTAGGAGTGAGTCGAGACTCACTTGGAGTCACAAATGAGTTTTGTAAACTGCTTGTATATGAATTGCATCTTGGATTTAGTTTTGGTTTGGCAGTTGTGTGTTTACCAGGTTGTTAGGGTGTCGAGTAGTCTGTTTGCTCACAGTTCACGCACACAAATACACACCACGGGGCGTGTCTCAGTTTTGGATTGTTTCCATACACGAATCAAATACTTATTCTGAATGACTTTACAAATAACAGATATATTAACAAGTTTCTAAATAAGTATGAATGAGTTATACCTGATTTCTATATAAACACCATAATGATATGTTTTATGTGGTTTCGGAGCCGTAGTATGGACTACGGCTAGACTAGTAGAGAGAAACCCATGTAGGGTGCGTCTCGACACGGGTCGAGTTTACGAGTAAAACAAGGCTTTCATGGTTGGTTGTTCACTTGGTTTTGAGGTTGAGTCGTATTAATAAATACATTCCTTAAAAATATTGTTAACGTGGTTTTCTTTTATAAACTAAAACATGTATCGTAAAAATTTATTAGTTGCATTTGGTTTTGGCATCGGGCTTAAGCCCATGACATACAAGAGTATAATTGTTTTGTTTAGTAGGCTCATAAGCCCAACAGCTTGGCCATTGAAAGTGTATTATTTCTTTTGCATTTCTTTTAGTCATATACTAACTTAATCTTATCTTTGTTTTATATTGAGTACCGATGATGATGTTGGATGCCATTGGAGCATACGGGGATTTTGTCACTACTTCATTAAATTTGTAAAATTGTTGTAATAGATTAGTTATTTTGACGTTGTTTGTAACCGTTATTAGATGTACGGTATTAGTGTATGGATTATTGTATAATTTGATACAAGGGACGGAAGGATATGTTGGACTTGTTAGAGCTCAATATATTTGGACCCGAACGGACATAAATTATCCGATAAGCCGAAAACTAATATTCACGCGAATGATAACGATATAAAACTTATAAAACTTGTTTACAAATATTCACGTTAACATGGGAACACAATATAAACGGATAAAATTTATAAAATCTTTTAACATTTATAAATTTATAAAACCTTTTAGTATTTATAAACTTATAAACATTTTTCCAAATTCTTATGAAACTTATATAACTTGACTTTATTCGAAGTTATACAAAATATTACTTTTGGGATTTGGGGTAAACGTCCAACTCATATCGACTTATCTTTGGTCCTATTTTCATTTGATATCGTTTGTCTATTGTTTTTCACGTGAGTTATTATTTGATTGTACGTTTTACGACTTCTTCACGAGCGTTTTACTCCTTTTCGTCATTCCTTTCTATTAGTTTAACTTCATTTCGCCGACTCTTATCGTCTTATCTATTTCTCAAACATCCACACGAGATATAAATATTTACTTCTTTTGTCGCCATTGGAAACTAAACATTTTCATAATAACACGAGTATTTCGACAAACGTTACTTTGTATATTACTTGAAGATTGTTTTCTAAAACATGTTATTTATTAAGGTTGTGCCAATCCAGTTTCGTTGTACTTATACTGCTTGATGCCGTATGAACATATTTTGATGTCGTTGTGCTCTCCTACTTTTGATGCCATTGTGTCGACTAATTTTTTGTACTAGTTGTGTTATCTTGCATGCTGCATACTCAGGTGAGTTCATAGCCCCACTATTATTTATCTTAAATGCTTTGCAAACTACTTGGGGTGAGATACATGCTTTTAAATGTTTTCTGAGCACAAATATTTTTGGAATGCTTTTCCTAAATGATATATTTCCTGACGATGTGCTAAGTAGCTTGTCTTGCCGGAAAGACCCTCCGATCATGAGCCATTAATCACTTGCGAGTGAACGCGAATATAGGGATATAGGCCTATAGGAATTGACCCTCCCATCCCTTTTGCTGGATAGGCAATTTGGGTGTACTATATTCGATTTTGCCGGGTATTGGCAAGTGCCCGGCCTTGGGGGCATTATATATTATGAAATTCCGTGGTTATTTTTTATGTCAGTACAGAGTTACTGACGATTGGTTTGGTTAACGTTTTGCGTGTCATGAGCTTAGCATCATCAACCGTATGTATGCACGTGTTGCCTCTACATATTGGGTGTTACCTTGATTACCCTGGTATTTGCATTTGTTGCTTATATCATAAAACCTTGTGCTCAACTTTATTATTTTAAACCTATGGATTCACTCAACCTTTGTGTTGACTTTTAGCATGTTTATCTCAAGTGTTAGATCTTGCCGCTGTATATTTTACTTTGAGGAGCTTGGCGAAGGGCATAGCTTGGTCATAGAAGACTCCGAAAACCGCTTGGGACTTATTTTAAGTAAATTTTGAATTATAGCTTCCGCACTATTTTAACTATTGCCAAATGAATGTTTATAATTATAAAGTTTTCTTCTGAAATGGTTTATGTAAAACCGTTCTTTGTACTCCTTGTTTTAAATCTACTTTTGAACTATAGCTTCCGCACTATTTCAATTGATGTAAATTGAATATTTTCAATTATGAAATTTCCTCCAAAATGGTTTATATAAAACCGCTCTTTGTACCCTTTGTTACGATAAGAATCGAGTAACACCCCCCGAATTGTAGGCTTCCGCTGATCCGGTTTTCGGGGTGTCACAATTGAGGTATAAAACTTCTGCTTACCATGGATGCCATCATCAATAGCCTCTGGAACAGATTGAATTGCCTTACCTTTCGGACCCTTCTGCCTAGTAGTCCTAGAGTTAGGGACTGGTAACATGAGCTTTCTTTTAGGAGGTTCTTTGACTGCTTTTGAACTGGTCCCTTTCCTACTTCGTACTCTGTTAGCAATACCGGAAGACCCTATGATCATGACTTGCTCCTCCTCAGAGGGTGGATCATTAGACTCTGCGACATTCTCTACAAGTTGTGTTGTCTCCTCTGTATCTGTAAGTTTTGCAGGTTTAGTGGGCTTGGCAGAGGCTATGGGCTCAATCGCTAGAGCATCGATATCATTGTTGTTTATAGAGACAGATGGAGAGACAACTCCATAACTGGCTTTTTTAGGATCTTGCGGAAGGAAGCTTACCTCCTTCACACCACCAGCCACCACAAAGTTTCGGAAAGCCATTTCTGCAAAAAGGAACAAAAAGAATAAATATCATCAGATATGTTGTTTAATTTATTCAAATAAGAATGTACATACTTTGTCCATCATATATTATTTCAGGCTTCGATGGAGACCCCTCCCAACGATCAACAATGTCAGCCATGAAGAGTATAGGTTCAGGGAAGGTTTGTACATCCACGGGATGATGAGCCAAACATTGGTAGAGTGGAGTCCTTCGAACGACATAGGGCAAGAGGGTCATTGAAACATTTTTCATCAAACCTGTAGGCTTCGTTCAACAGTGTAGGATACTCTAGAGGTATTATGGTATCTTGTATATAAAAGAACTCACCTTTCCAATCCCTGATATTCGAGAATGGTTTGTGACTAAGTAGGGAACATCATGTTCAGGCCTTTTTGCTAGGGTTAACCAATTTCCACCTGGGTAAAGGTTCAGAAACCCCCTAAGCACTGAAAGTGTTGGCTCATAGCCATAATCTTTTGATGACGTCAAATAATATGATATTCTAAGTATCAATTTCCCCTCCTTATTTACCATTTTAGCTTATACTATCTATAGTTCTATCTTATTACTTCACCTTTTGTTTCAGGACCGTTAATAGGGTATGGAGCGGAGAACGGACAAAGACAGACTCAATATGGACAAAAGCACCTACTACATGAAGACTACGATGTAACTAAGTGATGATGTTACGCCGTAGCATAATTATGACGTGGAATTACCCATATATTAAAGACTATGCCGTAACTAGTAACAATGTTATGGCGTAATGAAGACTCTGTGGCAAACTTATGGAATTTATGAAGACTATGGCATAGCACCATCGTTCATCTACGACGTAGCAAGGTTACGGCATAACTCAAATCCCTACAAGTTGTGCTGTCTCCTCTGTATCTGTAAGTTTTGTAGGTTTAGTGGGCTTGGCAGAGGCTATGGGCTCAATCGCTAGAGCATCGATATCATTGTTGTTTACCGAGACAGACGGAGAGACAACTCCATAACTGGCTTTTTTAGGATCTTGCGGAAGGAAGCTTACCTCCTTCGCACCAAAGTTACGGAAAGCCATTTCTGCAAAAAGGAACAAAAAGAATAAATATCATCAGACATGTTGTTTAATTTATTCAAATAAGAATGTACATACTTTGTCCATCATATATTATTTCAGGCTTCGATGGAGACCCCTCCCAACGATCAACAATGTCAGCTGATTGGGTCTAAACTAGTCAACTTTTATTAGTCAACCACTTGTGAATGGTTAACCATAAAAGTCAAACTAATCAAGCCAATTCTCCGGTGATAGTATAGTGTGTCCCCGGGTCGTTATGTCCCAGCGAGATTGAAATGGTGCTTTGGAAATCGTTTATGAGTGAGTGGGACTGAGTACAGTAGCCCAGATGATATGGAATTGATTTTGCTACAGTTATTTTGGTATTGGTACACAGATATAATATTCACAAAGATCAGATAACAGATATATGCACGTATTCACAATTCAGATTTACGCAATCGGACTGAAAAAGTGGGATTTTGGTATTTAACAAACTACAGGGGGTGCTTTTGACACTTTTTAAAACTTAAAATTAAAAATGAAAAATGAAATTATGAAAATGATTAAAATACTATTTAAATATTATTTAATTAATAAAACTATTTAAAAACTAAATTAAAGTCTAATTAAAATTAACTAAAAACTATAACTATTACAAATTAAACTAAAAAATTGCAAAAACAATTTCTAAACTTAAATTAGAACTTGAAGAAAGTATAAAAAATAAAAATAAATATTTTTGTCTTTTTTTGGGTTTTTTATAAATTGAAAACTATTTAACTTAATTAAACTAATTAAATTACTTTTAATTAATATTAATACTAAATTAACTTAGAAAATTAGGATAAAATTTATAAAATTACTTAACCATCACAGGAATCCTACAAAATTATAAAAACTCTAAAAAGTAAGTTTTAAGATTAATCCACTAATTATTTACCTTTTAATTACTTTAATTCTAATTTAAACAAATTAAATAAGAAAAATGGAAAATGAACAGTAGAATTCAAAAATATATTTTCTAAAAGTCTATTAAACTATATTAGAGCTAGGAAAAATATAAAAACTAAGTTTTACCTTATAAAAACTAAATATGATATTTAATACTTAATATTAATTAATAAACAAGAAAACTAAAATTAAATCTAATTAATACTAAATGACAGAATAAAAATCTGAAAAAATTACTAAAATTACTTTACTATATAAGGTAATTAATAAAAATATAAAAACACTAAGTACTTAATTAAAATCTAAAAATGAAAATTAAAATTAAGTTGAATTAAATAGAAACTATCACTTATTTTAAATTGGTTTTTTCTTGGATTTTCTTTTACATACTAACTTTACTACTGAAAACAATAAACTTTTGTAAAACCACTTTTAAAAACAGCTTATAAATAAGCTGTAACACCCCCTTTGCTTGAGACAGTTGACTTATGTTGACTGTGTGGGTAATTAAGCACAAATGACTATGGGTGGGTCCTACAATGGTGAAAATAGGTTCAAATCAGTTAAACACACTCAGATAAGCCAGAGATAGCAAGCAATAAGCACAATTAAGCTGAATGCAATGAAATAAGCACTTTGCAATAACAATCTGAACACAGGTTTGGGGACAAACTTGATGGGGCTAACCAGGTGGGGTCCACTGAGTTTAAGGTCAAACAGATGGTCAATCCACACTCCCTGGTAGGAGGGAGGTTGGAAAAAGTCAAATGGAACCACTAGGGCCCACTAGGGTGGTCTACAACCACCACCAAAGTTGGTGGTGTGGTGGAGGTCTGCTGTGCACAGGGCAAAGTCTTGCCCTGCAACTCACTTTGGGGGTCTGTGGGGTCCACACAAAATTTCACAAAAATGAAACAAATTTTGGAACCTAAAGATCAGATGGTAGATTATAGCTACAACAATTTTCAGCCCTTAACTCTCATCCCATAAATCATGAAAATTCTTAGAGTTTTAGCAAAAATCTGAGAAGATGAAATTTGACTTTTTCTCTATTGAACCTAAGTTGACTAGAATGAACTTTAATCCTGTCTAATTGATTGATTATGATGTTTTAAGATACTTTGAGCCCAAATTCACCTAAACCTTTCAAAGATGATTGGAAATGGGGTGTTGACCACTCTTTAACCAATCAAAGAAGGTGTGAATGAACTGTTTCTAATGATTTGACTTTTTAATGAACCAAACCTGTGTCTAAGTGTTGTTCTAAGCTAGTTTGATACTGAATGATGATATTTGAACAAGAAACAGCAACAATCAACACTGTGTTACTCAGAACATACTTAAACCAAACACTACGTTATGAGACAGTTAACTAAAGAAGCTGATGAAATTAAGATTAAAACTAAAACTAAGAATCAGGAACTACTAATTAGGTTAAAAGAAAGCTAAATAAACAATATTAAGCTACAAATAAACACTATGGATGAAACTTGAAACAAAAAAAGAATTGCTCACAGATTTGCTTTCCTGCCAATAACATGAACCAAGAACCAAGAAACTCTTCCTAGCATCCCTCATGGGATTCTAAACCAAGGGCTTCCATTTCACACCTTGCTCCAGCAATGAACTCTATAAACCTGTCGTGTTGACTTTTGTTGACCATTTTGTGTTTTTGAGTTTTTTGTCACTAGGCTGATTTTAATTGTTACTAATAGCTTATATAAGCTATAAGGGAGCTTATGTGAGCCTAGGAGTCCAGTACATTACACAATAACAATACTTGAGCTTAATGATGATATAAAATTTGAAATAAAATTGCATAAGCTGAAAAAGCTATGGAAACTTGAAATTACTTGATTGAAAAGAGTTACAATACAATAAAGATGCTTAATATACTGCTTAAGAGCTAAAAATTACACTAGGAATTTAAACTTGCATTATACGACATATATTAAAACTAAATTAACTAACTATTTTGCTCCTCATGCTCCTCTTCTATTTATAGCAAGGGATTAGGGTTCCCAGCATCCTTACCATCATTTCCCACCTCTTTCTTCAAGATTTGGTCCACTCTCCATGTACCACGTGTGTTGGCGGGAAAATTTGCAAACAGAGCAAATTGCTCTGTTGCGTGTAGGGGAGGGGTGGTAGAAGCATTTATTGTGGGGGGGTTCTCCTTGGATTGTGATTGGAGGGATTGAGAGGTTGGATGTGATGGAGGAGGCAGGTGGAGGAGGGAAGTAGCAAGTGGTGGTGTTGAGGAGGGAAAGGGGATGGGTCAACTGATGTTTGACCGTAGGGGATTATTTGGAACGGTTTTTAGGGTATTTGGGCTTAAGGTTGGGCCTGGTTATTGAAAGAGTGGGCTGGTGGGTTTGTTTATGAAGCGGATTGGATTGGAGTGTTGTTTGGACTTTGTTATTTATTCATGATCCGGTTTTGGCTTTTGTTATCACAAGGACCTTTTTGTAATTTCTGATTTTATGAAGGTTTAAACTTGGCAACTTTTCAAAATGTTTATAAGGGTTAAAAGTGCCAATGGTGAATAGTGTAAGGACCCTTGTGATAAATTTCCATTTTTTTACATCCAGGGACCTTTTCTGCAAAACTTTCAAACTCCAGGGACCAATCATGAAACTTTTCCAAAATTCCCATCCAAGGACCATTCTTGCCAAATATGAGTAACACAAGGATCAAAATTGATTTTCTCAAAGATTTTCATATCCCAGGGACCATTTTTGACAATTTTCAAAGTTCAGGGACTAAACTTGACATTTTGTGAAACTTTTCACCAAAGGACTAATTATGTAACTTTTTGATTTATAAGGACCTTTGGTGACTTTTTCAAGTTTTTTAGAATGACCAGGGACTAGATTTGACAACTTTTGAAAGTTGGGGGACTGAAACTGCCAATTATGCAAACTTTGTGTGTTTTTTATCTGTTTTTGATACTTTTGCATTTGAAACATGTAAAACACTTTCCTGGGATATTTTCACTATTTTGATTCATTATTGAGTGTTTTTGGATGTTTTGGCTGCTTAGAAATGGTAAAAATGATAAGTATTTACACACTCATCATCAGCCATGAAGAGTATAGGTTCAGGGAAGGTTTGTACATCCACGGGATGATGAGCCAAACATTGGTAGAGTGGAGTCCTTCGAACGACATAGGGCAGAGGGTCATTGAAACATTTTTCATTAAACCTGTAGGCTTCGTTCAACAGTGCAGGATACTTTGGAGGTATTATGGTATCTTGTATATAAAAGAACTCACCTTTCCAATCCCTAATATTCGAGAATGGTTTGTGACTAAGTAGGGAACATCACGTTCAGGCCTTTTTGCTAGGGTTAACCAATTTCCACCAGGGTAAAGGTTCAGAAACCCCCTAAGCAATGAAAGTGTTGGCTCATGGCCATAAGCTTTTGATGACGTCAAATAATCTGATATTCTAAGTATCAATTTCCTCTCCTTATTTACCATTTTAGCTTATACTGTCTATAGTTCTATCTTATTACTTCACCTTTCGTTTCAGGACCGTTAATAGGGTATGGAGCGGAGAACGGACAAAGACAGACTCAATACGGACAAAAGCACCTACTACATGAAGACTACGACGTAACTAAGTGATGATGTTACGCCGTAGCATAATTATGACGTGGAATTACCCATATATTAAAGACTACGCCGTAACTAGTAACAATGTTATGGCGTAATGAAGACTCTGTGGCAAACTTATGAAACTTATGAAGACTACGACATAGCACCATCGTTCATCTACGACGTAGCAAGGTTACGGCGTAACTCAAATCTCCAACTACGTTGTAACGGATAAGATCGTATGAAGATAATGTTAGCTACGGCGTAACTAGTTATAGCATTACGCCGTAGCAATATCCTGGCCTATAAATACCCGACGGATTTGAACTTTGAATATCATCTCCCCTTTCCCAAACCTTTCTAGGGCTTGGGGAGAACAACCACAGAAGAAGATGAAGGAGTTAGGAGTCAGAAGATGGAAGTTCTCATCTACATTAATCATTTGTATTCAAGTTTGGATTCTCTTATGCTTTTCATTAATCATAAGATAAATTCTTATTATTAATTCAATATAGTTTCAGTTATTTGTTCCCTTTTATTACTTCGTAGAGATATCTTCTTTGTCCATTCATTTGCACTAGTTTCGGTAGTATTATAAGCTTATTTGTATCTATTACGCTTTATGTGGTTGACTTGATACCTCAATCCATTTAGTAGGCTAGAAGAATTGACCATTGGACGCTAACCTGATAGATTGCGAGGAAATGGGAGGGATGACAACTGACCATATTACCTTGTGTGAGAATTGACCTTAGGACCACCTTACAAGTGGAGGTACTTAAGAAGTTAGAGAGATCTAAGATCCGATAGGGCGGATCTCTACCGAATGTGACCTATTAGATTTGGCGCTTGATGCACTCTAACAAGCTATAAATTTATAAACAAAAATTACCGGTTAACTAGGAACACATACGAGCAAGTATACTCGTCCGTCATAGTAAAAGGGTTGGTAAGTCAAGGTCGTCCCAAGAGACTTGGTTGTACTCAAGTGTTGTTTGATTGTTTAAGCAAGTAACAAGTTGATGGTTATGATTGACACAGATCAAACCAACAAGTAAAGCAATATGGAAATCATGATGAAGCAAGAACACAAAGAACATACTTGTATGGACAAATGATCACAAGGATATTAGGATGTTTAGTTTGGAAAACATATTACCATTGGTAATCCTTTCGACCTATAGAACCAGTTATAATAGTCTAGTGTTTTATAAATCAAATATACATAAGTCTCGCTCGAATGGTCATGTCATAAGACTCATGCCTAAACCAACAATAAACAAAGAGTTATTTCGACCCATAAACTTTGGTGTCATTAATTTGTGAAGTTCCATTTACTTGAAAGATGATGATAACACATATTCAAAAGACTCCTTTCGACCTTTAATCTTTATTAAACTTTCACTTGTTATGTTTATTAGTTCACTTGCACAATCGTTACAAAGTACGAGATCAAAATCATTCGTCGACTAATGAATTGAAACCAATCACTATTGAGAAACCTTTCGGCCTTTAGACTCAACAATGATCAACCAAAACAATAAATAATGACAAGTTCTAATTTAACCAAATATGATATCTTTCATTATAATTCAAACACACTAATATGTCCAAACATCCTTTTATCTCAAGTTCTCATAATAACCAAACAAGCATAAAGATAATTATAATCAAACATGTAACACAATACACAAAGGAATTCTCATGATCAACATAAGCAAAGACATAAATATGATTGAAATTAGTAGAAACAATACCAAACATTAGAGTCAAAGCATCAATTGTTACAATTTCAACCATGTGATTCCAACCAAAAGAAACTACAAAAATACAAGTCCTCCATCCCTAAACCTTCCTGGAAATCGACCTCATGTTGTGAGTATATGACTTAGGGGTGTTTGGTAATAAGGATTGTTGGTGATGTATGTGGTGTTTAATTGGTGTGAACTATAATCAAGCCTTATGTTATAAGGATGATCAAGTCATATGTCCTACGAATGTAGACCAAACCAACTCCCCATCACCTCTAGAAATGGGTGGGGAGTGGTAGGAGAGAATCCTCCAAGTGTAGGGAGAATTGGTATAGATTAAAGATTATGAAAACAGTTAACCAAGAACTTTTATTTGTAGTTGCATGATCCTTGGTCATCAAGCATGTTTCTTGGGTACATACTGTCATCAAAATGCAGGAAAAATGAGTTATGGAGGGTATATGGTCGGCCTTGGAAGTAATGGTACTTAATTCCACACTTAAATGAAACTTTGGAAGACTTCTAGTGCATGAACCCGCGGTTCAAACATGAACCTTGGCGGGTTGGAGCATTCTGACCACAAAAATCAATCAAAACCCAAGGTTTGGGTCTGAACCTGGCGGTTTGGATTTCTGCGCACCTTCAAATTGGACTTTGAGCCTTGGGTTTGAACCATAACTTCAACCTTAGGTTGGAAATTGGGTTGCATAAGTGTTTCTACCTTGGATTGACATGAAACTCCATTTTTAACAAAAATCTTTGGCACTTATTATTGACTCTTTCCTTCATCGAATAACTCCATAATCTTTTACTTGAACTTGAAAATAATCATAGAATGAATCTTTATCTTGGACGGAAAACTTCCCTTCGTGCACACACTCTTTATTTGTCGACTTTTCTTCGTCTTTTCGTTATTTCCTTCGACATAGTTGTACCTGAACCTAAAGACATCTTTTGTACCTTTTAAGCATAAAATATTCACAAATACAATCACATAATATGCACAAACATACTAATAACGCTACTAAAACATGAACATCAGCGCTTAATGACTCAACCAAATATCAAACCTCCGCTTACTAGCATGGGGTAGTGTCTGTGATTCTGGAGGCGATAGGAAGGGAAGATAGACTAGGATGACTTTACCCTACAATTTCTAGTGATATTTATGCCACTGTACGTAGTGTATGAACTGGAACAATTACCTGAATACTTGGATTATTACTTTATCTTTATACTTTCTTTCTCTTGATTCAATTATGTGAATTGAAAACCAATGCATACTACTCTATTCAACAATATTATCAACTTTTATCTCTCATTACCACATAACATACTTTGATTTCTTTCACAACAGCTCTTAGGGACGACACTCGGATTTTCCTAGGCTCTACTACATCTGATCGGGTTCTCTGCCCATTAGTATGTGTTTATCTTTGTATCTCTAAGTTTTATAAATGTAAAACAGGATGAAATAATGCATCAGGTTTTTGGCGCCGTTGCTAGGGAGCAGTTTAGTTGAAAGACTTTAAGCTATGTTTTGCCTAATTATGAGACGGATATGCCTGACCAGTGACGACTCAGGTACGTAATTCGTTCTCTCGTATTACAATTTAGTACATATAAAAAAAATATTTTTCACCAAATATTCTCAAGTTACGATGTAGCCAGTCATTAAACTACGCCGTAGCCTCCTATCAAAAATGTATAATTCAGATCTTGAATTTAAGTTACGGCGTAACTCTTAACCCTGCTACGCCGTAACTATGACCAAGTATAAATATGAACTACGGTTTCCATACACATATTTTACCACACAAATATACCGCCGTAGCCTAACTTTCGAAAGGTCATTTGATGCTGGAATTAAAGATTACAGCGTAGCAAGTTATAGAACTACGTCATAGCTCTTCATTCGAGAGTTTACCTGATTAATGATTTAAGTTACGACGTAACTACCCTTTGAAGTTATGACGTAACTTCCAATTCGTGAGATTGCCTGAAGGGTGAATTAAGCTATGGTGTAGCTACCTTTTGGAGCTGCGTCTCACACTGAGAAGTTAGCTTGTGAAACTACAATATGGCATAACTCCTTAACTTCAATTACGCCGTAACCGATTGGCCGACCTCTTACGAGAGAAAATGAGAGGGGAGTATTTTTCTTTCTATATTATTTTTCATTTCTATTTTTATTTCTTTATCATTTGTACAAATGGGACTTTATACATCTTAAGTGGGGGGATGGAAAATAGAAATAAATAGAAATGACTTAAAATTTTACTTGAATCTACTTTGTCCTCATTTTTCTAGCTTATTTTGAAAAATTTTGCCATTTAAAAAAAATGACATGTTTTTCTTAGCCAAACTAGAATAGACCTTAGCTGAGCACATTTAACCCGTGAATTCCCATGGTGAGATTTAGCCTTATCTGTTTCCATTGATTTACCCCAAATCCACCTAAATATTGAGTGTGCCGGTAGTTTTGTAACTTTAGAACTTGGCTTTTACATCATTTCGAGACCATAGACGACTAATGTGCTAGACACATTTGGAAGGGACAATTTTAGAAGGCAATGTTTTAGGATTATCACCCAAATAGCCTTATATGTGTGTGTTTATCGATTAGTCACCTCGACTTCTCGACCCCCGTGTAAACCCTTTTGTTGCACTCATTTTTAGTGCAAGATACCTCTAGTACACCCTTTTGAGCCATTCCTTTCATTTCTTACCCTCATATATTGTTTCGATACACCAATACACCTTAGCATACCGTGTAGTCTAGTCTATGATTGGGAAGTCATTGTTTACCCTAGTTCGAGGTCTAAGTGGAAGAATTCAGGAATCACGCCTATGTCAAAGACTAATTATTGAAGATCATTTGAAGACACCCCAAATCCTCATATATTGTTCATCTCAAGTGGGGGGATGTATATAATTATGATTAAAAAATGTGAAATTCTGTACGTAGATAGTTTAAATAAACGGTGCACCCTTGTATAGCATCTTGATTATAAGCTCATCAAGATTTAGTATCGAAGAGGCCACTTCGGTCACATTTGAAGATATGAATTGGCGATTGTTTCTACACCAACATGAAGACCAAGTTATGTGTCCATTATGACGTCCTCTAATGGTACATCTACTTGCTATGATCCAGTTCTTGCGTTTCAAAGTTTAGACCTTGGGCGAACGGTAAATAGTGATGACTTAGTTGTAGGCTTAGACTATTTGCTTATTATTTTTCATTTTACACCCATTATGTGAAATCCCATGTCTATTCCTACACTTTAGTTGTGAATCATGCTTAGGTGAAGGAATCGAGAAGGTATTGGTGTCTTGCCTGGCGTTCCGGTCATGTATCAATGTCTTTGACGCTTTTTCCGTAGCATGTTAGTAACGACACTACACCATTATCCTTATATGTTCACCCAATGTTGCCATCGAGGGTTGTTCCGACCTTAGCTCTAGTGGGGGAGTTTTGTGTAACTGCTAAGCCTATGATAGAATATATACTATCACTGTGCAATGAGTGATCACCTCGAAAATTGACACTTAGAATAGTAAGAGAGTGAGTGTTTGTTCCCCTGTTCGTGAGGTGTTCGGCTTTGAGAAATTATAGCATAGGATATTTTTAAATTCATAATTTCCCTAGTAACAATGGGAAATATCTTTTCGGAAATACTTCTAATAAGGTCTGCTTGAGGGCAAGTAGAGATCAAGTGGGGGGGATATTTGATGACGTCAAATAATTTGATATTCTAAGTATCAATTTCCCCTCCTTATTTACCATTTTAGCTTAATATTGTCTATAGTTCTGTCTTATTACTTCACCTTTCGTTTCAAGACTGTTAATAGGGTATGGAGCGGAGAACGGACAAAGATAGACTCAATACGGATAAAAGCACCTACTACATGAAGACTACGGAGTAACTAAGTAATGATGTTACACCGTAGCATAATTATGATGTGGAATTACCCAATTAAAGACTACGCCGTAACTAGTAAGAATGTTACGGCATAATGAAGACTCCGTGGAAAACTTATGGAACTTATGAAGACTACGGCATAGCACCATCATTCATCTACGACGTAGCAAGGTTACGGCGTAACTCAACTTTCCAACTACACCGTAACAAGTCCCACGAATAAGATTGTATGAAGATAACGTTAGCTACAGCGTAACTAGTCATAGCGTTATGCCGAAGCAACATCCTGGCCAATAAATACCAGACGGATTTGCACTTTGAAGAGCATCTCCCCTTTCCCAAACCTTTCAAGGGATTGGGGAGAGTGATGAGGCAAAAAATGAACCATTTTTAGGGGGTCATTTAAGCCCGGATTTGAATTTATTTGATCAAATATTGCCCTAAATCATTCCTTTTGTCATTTTAGGTACTTTTGTAGTGAATTCTGGAAAAGGAAGCATTTCGGACGTTTTTGGAGCATAAAAGTGAAGAAAACAGCAAAGTCTTAATTTTCCTTGCTGGGAATAGTACCTGACAGCGTCACAAGAGACGGCGTCAAGAGTAAAACAAGAGGTGGAAGTGGTGACGGTCCAGTGAAAACGTGACGGCGTCACGTTTGGCCGTCATGGTTCAAGATATGGTGACGGCTCAGAGTAATATTACACATGACGGCGTCAAATCTGGATCTATGCAATCCGATCTCATTATGGGCGGCGAGTTGACGGCGTCAGAAATTCCTTCTTGACGCCGTCACCCTGTAAAATCTATATATAGTTTTGCAATTTTCATTCATAGAAGAGGGACAAGTAGGGTATAACTTTGGAGAAACCCTAGCACGAATATTACTGCTTTTTCAAGGGTTTTTACCCCTTGAAACCTTTCATGTCAATTTGAGATAAGTACTCTTTCAATTCAATCAATATGTCTATATGTTGTTTGAATATATCTTACACTTGTCTTGAATTAAACATGCTAGGCTAGATCTCTTGTATGTTTGCTTAGATGTAGTGAAACCTAGATGTTAATTATGGGTTGATTGTTTGTTTATAGTTGTTACGGATGATTGAATTCGATGTTAGGCTTAAGAAAACTGGCCAACCTCCTATATGGTAACGTGCTTAAACGTCTTAAGAAACATGAACCAATGCGTACTAGGTTATTATGGTTGTAATTAATGCATGAACGAATTCTAATGATCCTATGTTAGGAGCTTCTTATTCGGCTCGACATAGGAGTGAAGTAGGAGCTTATAGAGTTGGGGAAGTATGTACGCCACCCCACGAATGGTATTAAGGAATGTAACCCGTCATCCATGCAATTGTAACAAACTATTGATGAGGCAAAAAATGAACAACTTTTAGGGGGTCATTTAAGCCCGGAATTGAATTTATTTGAGTGAATATTACCCTAAATCATTCCTTTTGTGATTTTATGTACTTTAGGAGTGAATTCCGGAAAAGGAAGCAATTCGGACGTTTTTGGAGCATAAAAGTGAAGAAAACGCCAAAGACTTAATTTTCCATGCTGAGAACAGTACCTGACGGCGTCAAGAGTAAAAGTAGTGACGACCCAGTGCAAACCTAACGGCGTCACAAGAAGGGCGTCAAGAGTATTTTTGGTGACGGCCTGCATAAGGTGAATACATGACGGCGTCAGACCCAGATCTAGGCAGTCCGAGGAATTATTTGGCAGCGAGATGACGGCATCAGACATTTGTTCTTGACGCCGTCGCCTATCAAAATCTATATATAGTTTTCTATTTTTCATTCATAAAGAGAGGAACTTGTGTGAAGAAACTAGAGCCGAACTTTGTAAACCCTAGCTCATATTTTATAGTACTTTCAAGGGTTTTCACCCCTTGAATCCTTTCATGTTCTATTGAGATAAGTCTTCTCTTAATTCAATCAATATGTCTATGTGTTGGTTGATTATATCTTGTGCTTGTCTTGATTTTAACATGCTAGGCTAGATCTATCTTTTGTTTGCTTGGATCTAATGAAACCTAGATGTTAATTATGTGTTCATTACTTATTTATGGTTGTATTGGATGAATGATTTCAATGTTAGGCTTAAAAAAACTGGCAGATCTCCATTGTGTAACATGCTTGAACATCTTAGGAAACATGAACCGATATGTACTAGGTTTTATTGGTTGTATTTAATGCATGAGCAAATTCTAGTGATTCCATGTTAGGAGCTTCTTAGCCGGCTCGACATAGGAGTGAAGTAGGCGCTCATAGGATTGGGGAAGTAAGTACGCCACCCCATGAATGGTATTAAGGAATATAATCCGTCATCCACGCAACTATAACAAGTAATTAACGTGTAAAAGATATCTAGGGAGTAGTGAAATCTAAGTAAACACATTTTTCCTACATATTGCTCACAACTTTAGTTTAATATAGTTTATTTTCATTTTTAGTATTTTATTTTGATTGCATCTTTAGTATTGGGTTAGTTGACTAGCAACTAATTCCGCCCAACTCCTTAAAACCCGATATTTTTAATTGCTTTCATAAAAATATAAAAATACAAAAAGAATCATCCCTCATCTCTAGACCTAGTCTTTAGGTTTTCTAATCCTATCGATACTATTCCTAGCTGAACGATCAATCCCCCGGTACTTGTCATTTTACTATACTACATCGATCAGGAACACTGCCTGGTGGGGGTTGTAAGCTTCTCAAGATCCCTTGAAAGGTAAAGCCTGGTGCAATCCCTACGCATCAAGTTTTTGGCACCGCAGTGTAACAATTCGCATTTTCAGGTTAATTACCATTCCCGGAAAATTTCACTATTCACTGTTACTATTCATTCTTCCTGAAATTTTCCCGAAACTTGATTTTTGTTTCTTGGCCTCGAGTGATAAATCATTTCCATGGAAAATTAAAAGTTTGACATTCATAAGCTCATTTTCGTGAAAGTTATTAAGGAATTACACGGGATTACACGTTTTAGGGTAAAACGTCATTCAGAAATTCTACGCACAACGAAACTCGACCGCGTTAAGTGACCCCGCATCAGAAAAATGTTTGACACACTCATGATTTATTTGAGAATTAATCGTGACTGAGAAAAACATGACCAAAAATAAGCCTCGGCCGTGAAAAACTGGAATTTTCAGTTTTTAAGCATTTTTACTCAGCCGTAACCTTAGCCTATACCTGCACCGCGTTTCTAATACGATTTGAGTTTTCAACTTATTAGAAAAAGTCAACATATTTTTCCCCCTCCATTGACCACAAATCATCCCTTGATTTTATAAGTCATTCCTTGATTTTTAGGCTTACGGTTTGATGTCTAAAAGAAATTTAATACCAACCGACACTAGACTGAGCCCAGTCTAGACATTATAAGTCATTTTAAATCAATATTATCCTATTAGAAAAGTAACATTTTACTTTTCTCAATTTTACGCAATATTCGTACGTTTTACGTATTACGCGTTTTAGACCCGTGTTTCCAGTTTTTAGCAGGGTTTTACCACCCAAATGGAACCTACCGCTCATTTTATATTTTATTATGGAACATATGGACATGTTTAACAATACTTTCGAATTCCATAATTTTACGACACCCGGTTTTACGTTTCATGGCTTAACCATTTACGGTTAGCATTTTACGGAGCCAAAACTAACACCATATCTTGGATAATATCACCAAAAAGCCAAACCTTCCTCCCCAAGCTTTGTGAACCGCCCTAGGAGGAGGGATTCACCACCCATGTGGCTTCATCTCATGAATTTACCCATAGTTCATCACTTAATTACAACTTGGTCTCCAAGGGTTGACAAGTCAACACAAGTAACCTCCTCATTTTTAGTATAAAAGAGACTCATTCTCTTCCTTTCTCTTGCAATACCAACGACCCTAAACCATCAAAATGCACCATTTTGATCATTGATCTTGCTCATGCAATCCATCACAAGTTCAAGTCATAGTTCCTAGTTGATCCTTAACACCTTTCAACCATAAAACTCTATAAAATCACCATGAAACGCCACAAAAACTCATCAAATTTCCAAGTGTTCTTAGTGAAGATTTTTACTAAGGCTTGTTTTTGTGATAGATTAGTGTTTATCAAGGGATTATAAGATAGGGTTTTTGATATGGAAGCATGGCTATGGTTGGAAAGGTTTTTGAAAGATTAAGTAGTGGTTCTTGGTCTTGATCTTGGTTCTAGTTAGTTTCTTCAAAAGTTGTAAGCCAAACCCTAACATGATTCTTGTTAAATAATCATATTCATGTTATTTACATATTATTTGTGCTATATTATGTCTTGTATTCATGTCCATGATGTATAAAAGTGAGTAAAACAAGTTATTGTACATGATTGATAAGACAAGTTACTATAACAAGCAAACTAGTGACTTTCTTGGTAAGACCTGATCAAAATGGTAAAAATATGATATTTGATCATTACATATTACAGTAGAGGACTTAACAAGGAAACCATAGCAATTTGAACCACCCAAAACGAGTATACGAGTCAAAAGTTACGCCCATTTGAAGTTACCAAAGATTTCTGGCAAAACTGCCTAAATAGCATTCTGATCAAATTTTGATTTTTAAAGTCCCACTTCTGGTCCGATTCATCAAAAAGTTAAAACACGAAAGTTGTCCGGAACGACGTTTTCGTTCAGGAATAAAGAAGCTCGAGCCCTGAAATTCTTAAACAGCCCATTTTTAGGCGAAAGTCACTAGATTATGGTTATACTTTGAAAGGAACAAGAGGTCTTATGACCTAGAATCAAGACCACAACCATGGCTAGAGCCAAGGTTGAGTCTCAAGACCATGGAACAATGACCAAAGGTCATGGAAAGGCCATGACGAAATGACCATGCAAGCTTACTTAGGCGTAAACATGAAACAAAGAGTTGACGATAACTTGAACAAACAATTTGGATCTACTTCACTTAAAAGGAACCATGAGATATTACAAAGATAAATGGTCATACAAGACTTATGAAACTACCCCTAATAACAATCTTCATGTACAAATAAACTTTCCTAAGTTTATTCAAATATCGGACATGTAACCTTTCGGATCAAAACTTATATCTATATATTTCATCAACTACTACAATAGTAGGGAGCCTCATGTGAGGAGTTCATTATGTAAGCCGTCGAGTTGAGTTGTGGATTTACGAGTTAAAGTGTCCTGGCTCCTCGAACGCTTACTAACATGACTTCTGAATTATGTCGGCCCGAACGGTAGTAAACGATATATAAGACATACATGTTTCATGAATCATTACTTTCAAAGACTTACACTATACATCATACCACATCATGGACTAAATGCAAGATATACATATAGGCACTACTTCATATTCTTTACTCCGATCCTAAGTCGCAACATTCTATTATAGGTTGCTCGTAGAAACCTTCACGATTCAACCGTTACATTCATTACTTGCTATCTTACTTAAGGTGAGTTCATAGCCCCACTTTACATTACTTCAATGTTTTACAAACCCTTGGGGGGGAATACATGCTATTTTTAACCGAGCACAATGTTTTTAAATTGTATGCTTGCCTGATTGTTTTATTATCACTAAGTACCAACCTTGCTAAACCGAGATCCCTTATTATGAACCATTTAATCACTAGCAATAGTGAGCGCAAATATTGTGAATAGGCCTATTAGGATTGATGAATCCCATTTGTAGTGAATACATTCATACAAATGCATTAATATTTGAGACCTGGGTATGCCAGCAACATACCTACCGGGATAAAACCGCCGATCGATATTGGTACACGTTAACGTTTTGGTGTCATAAGCTTAGTGTATAATACATTTTATGGGCGTATAACAACATAGCCTACCTATTTTGCTTTCCAAACATTGGTGTGAGCCTATAACTCACACTACCAACATATTGTGTTCAAACATTAAACAAACTCTATGAATATCACTCAACCTTTGTGTTGACCTCTCAAGCATGTATTTCAGGTTCATGACGATCAAGGATGGCACGGAAGGGCACGGATACTCAAGAGGGCTATAAATTTTATTATGATTCAAAAACTCATTTAATGTGATTTGTAAACATGGAACCATTTGGGACCTCATTTTGTAATCTCTGATATTTATATAATTTGAATGATAAATCTTTTAAAACGACTCAATTGGAGTTCGTTTTCTATTATTGTGACTATTGTGCCGTCGAGTAACACCCAGTTTGAATTCCGCTGCAACCATGAATTGGGGGTGTTACACGCAGCCCGGGGAATAGTTATTGTCTAGGTTAGAATCTCTTTTTATTAGGTCTACTTGCTAGATTCCTTTCTAGTAAGATTTTATTTTTATTTTCTAGGTTCTCTTTAGTCTATCTTATTTCTTCATGTTTTTGTTCGTAACTCTTCACCACCCGACATCATGGACGATGGGAACATCTTTGAACCCGTCATCCCACAACAACAAAACCCACCACTAGAACCTCTTAGGCCCCGAACCTTAGGAGAGTATTCCCGACCTAGCCACCAAGGCAAACAAAACACCATTGAGCTCACTGGAGCCAATGTGACCCCCTTGCGATCCGACACCATCCGGTTGGTGCAAAGCGGATGTGCATTCCATGGACTTCGTTCCAAAGATCCAAACCAACATCTCAAGGACTTCCTTAAAATCGTAGATTCTATAGACCTTGATGTTACAACTAGAGAGTCAACCCTATTACGCTTGTTCCAATTCTCTCTACGTGATCAAGCTAGCCAATGGCTTGAACGTTTACCCGCGGGATCCATCACCACATGGGATGATCTCACAATTTTTCCCATCGGGGAGAACTACTAAGCTTAGAAATGACATCTTGATGTTCCAATAACGTCAAAATGAAACTCTTTATGAAGCATGGACTCGTTTCAAGGACTTACTCCAAAAAGTCCCTCATCATGGCATAGATCTTTGGCTCCAAGTCCAAATCTTCTATGACCATATCGATCTCTCCACAAAGCGAGCCATTGACCAATCGGCCGGTGGTAAGCTACGTGATCTAAGTGCGGAACAATCATGGGAACTCATAGAAGATCTTGCTCTCTATGACAACGAAAGTTGGAATGATCCCCGTGATTTGAACAAAATGGTCAAGGCAATATCTTTGCCTTCGAACAACTCTAGCACTCCTGACCATAGGATCATGGAACTTGAGGACCAAGTCAAGTTTCTCATGAAGTCTTACGAAGCTCCTAAGCCTTCAAGCCAAGTGAACAAAATCACTTCTTCATGCGAATTATGTAGTGGTCCCCATAACACTCGTGATTGTATGGAACTCCCCGGAACAGCTTTTGCGGACTACGCATCCTCGTGTACCGACGAAGCGGGAGATAAGTGGTACACTTTCAAACCCGAGCCAAACCCTTACGGTGATTCCTACAACCCCTCTTGGAAAAATCACCCAAACCTTAGGTGGAAACAAAATCAAGCCAATTCTTCCAATCCGCCTAATCGTTACCAACCAAACGGTCCACCCTCCAACCGTACTTTCAACAACAATCCTTCTAACAACTATGGTAGTACCAACAATCTTGAAGGATTGATGTCTAAGTTCATGGCATCTCAAGAGGCTCGCATAGCTAGGTATGAAACCGAATTCAACCAACAACAAACGGAGATGACCAACAAGATAGACAACTTGTTGAAAGCCCTCAACAACCAAGCGTTAACTACACCTAGGAAGGACACTAGGGACACCAATAACGGAATCCAAATTAAGGACCCCTCATCATCCAAACATGTCCACTTTGTCAATGTTGTCACCATTAAGCCAAAAGATAAGGATATAGAAGAAAGTGACAAAGATGAAGTTGAAGTAAAAATCGAGACTAGGGATGAAATTAGGGAAGTTGAGGTTATTAAGGGAGAGGAGTTAGAGGAAGTAGAGACTATAGAAAAGCACTTTAATAAGTTGCCCACCAAGGAAGAACGGGAATACCATAAGGATTTATTCGATGGCCCCGAGACACCATATATCCTTGGCACACCCCTTATCAAAATGGGAGACCCCTTTAACATCAACATACCATGCAACATCGGGCACATGCATATATGGAAAGCTTATATCGATCCTAGATCTCCTATGAACATCATAACTAGGACTTATTACAATTGGGTGATGAAGAAACAACTTGATTATAGGATGATGCCCAATAAGAATTTGATAAGTAATTTTGTAGGAAGAGTGAAGGGATTGCATATGATTATAGGTAATTTCACCTATGAGATCGATTTTATGATAGTAGAAGACACTCGTCCGGTGATAGATGATTGCCTAAGCCAAGTAATATTCGGAAAACCATTTGTTGAGGCCACTAGGATGAGTTATGATCCGACTTTAGGGATAGTTAGGTTCAAGGAAGAGAATGATGAGATTGCCAACCAAATGCCCTACAAGATTGAGCAATACCGCCTCCTTTCTAATATAGAAAAGGAACACAAACAAGCGGCTTATTATAGGAATGATGAGGATAAACGTAGAGGAGTAGAGTATGTGAAGAATAGGATGCTTGGTTTCTACAAAGAATGCTTGCAACTAGGTCCGGAATACAAAACTGGCTTAGAAGACGACCTAGAGAGTAAAACCAACGATGAGGTCACGTAGTAACCCATGACCTTGAGTCTAGCTACAAGACTAGTAAATAAAGAAAAGCGCTTCTTGGGAGGCAACCCATGATTGTGTGTGATTTTTATTTTGTTTGTTTGTTATTTGCTTCCGTATGCATGCTTTAATTTTTATTGTTGGTAGATCATGTTTCAAAACTAAAATAGTAAAAATACTTTACTTTGTGGTTTGGCCTAGTCTTAACTTCACCCAAAGGTATTTTTGCAAAAGATTAGTGTAAGGGGAAACCCCA
The DNA here is from genome assembly GCA_030686995.1 of Artemisia argyi. Classification (NCBI taxonomy): domain Eukaryota; kingdom Viridiplantae; phylum Streptophyta; class Magnoliopsida; order Asterales; family Asteraceae; genus Artemisia; species Artemisia argyi. Next base: position 83,974,473 of record CM060679.1, read on the forward strand.
AATATGTTTTTAAGAAACAAACCGATCATGATTCTCCACAATATTAAGTGAACATGTATATTCGTATTTGTTAGAGTCAAAGGCTTGTATCGAGTCACAATAAAGTTTTGCAGGATTTTCCAGGAAGTAGGACCAAGTTTTTCCAGAAATTTTCCAGAAACTTAACATAAGAATTTCTGCAGGTCACTTCTGACGGCGTCATGAGTTTACTCTTGACGGCGTCACGTGTAAAAATCTGGAAATTTTACCAGTTTTGTTTTTCTAATGGAGTCTTAAAGTTTTTGTTGAATTATTAGTTTTATAATCTCCAGGAAATCTGCAAACATCATTCCACAAGCATTATATCTTATTTTGTTTTCTAGGATTTATTAGCATATGTAGATTGCCACCGATTTTATGCGAGGTTGCCTTGTCTGTTTTCTCAGGATTTACAGGTTATGTATGACAAGAAGATGATTATTATTCTGGAAGGGAAGCTTTGATTGTTCATTTTCTTAGAGGAAGATCTAACCTGACCACCTTATTATCCATACCGAGCGAATCAGGGGAGTATTTGATTTCATTTGTTTTACTTATCTCACTTTTACATTCTTTACTTGAACATTGGGGACAATGTTCATTCTAAGTGTAAGGGGAGGGTAAAATGATGATACCTTACAGATACACTTTCGCTTGAGTTTGTTTATTTGATGGTAGATGTGTAATAAAACTATGAGAAATACTTGTTAGTGCAATTTTAGCGCCAAATTTAAAATTTTTTACAACATTTAGGAGTGAAACTTTAGCCATAGCAAGCGTCTCATGGATAGGAGATTGTATGACTAGCACAAAACCGTACTATTCAGAAAAATTTTCCACCCAAATATGTGAGGTTCGCCTTTAGATTTGATTGAAAAAGCATTTACTATTAGTGCTTATGAGTGTACCGGTAGCATTTAGATTCTAGAACTTGCGTTATTAATGCATCCCGAGACCGCTAGTGAGACTACATTCATGTAGTAGGATTTACTACATGATAAGAGGCATTAGGATCACCCTTGTGTTAAACCCGTATTATAATTACTTGACCATTTAAGTCATATTACTTGGCTAGTTAAGTCAACTAATTTTTCCCACACCCTTAGCGTTGTACTCATTTTTAGTACACGAAACCCCTAGTACACCCCTCCGAGCCTATCTTTTCGTTTCTAACTTTAAGCATTTTACTTAAAGGAATAATTTGTTACACCCCACTTAAATGTACACCCAAATCGCCTTAGCCTTCCGTGTATGCATTCATCTTTAGTGCATTATTGTTATTTGTTAAACCCTAAGTTAATTATCTAATTGATTACATGGTTGCTAAGTCGAGTCATATCCTTGTACATATTGTTTTGGGACGATTGGGACTCATGGGTAAAGTACTTATTTCATGGAGTAATGGGGAAGAACATCATATTATTACCCCCGTATGTGCGTTAATCTTAAAAGTACTCCAAGTGTTTTGATTTTCTTAATTCGAGTCATTAGATTAGTTTATTGTAAAGTATGTAAAGATTCAAGTGTAAGGGGAATTTTCATTCCCTATGATGTATTATTTTGGATGGTAGGGTAAGAGTGTATGCAAAAAAAAATAAAAAAAAATAAAAAAAATAAAAAAAATCGAAAAAAAAACAAGAAAAAGAAAAGAAAAAAATAGAAAAAGAAAAACAGAAAAAACATACGGACTACCATCCCTTTTTATTCTATGTTCATTTTATGTTTTTGTTATTTTTCATTTATTAGCTTATGTCGAGTCGAGTCTTGGCTTAGCAACGCCATTTTGTACATGTAATTAACCAAGATTGTTAACTCGCCACCAGAAAAGACTGCCTATATCCAACAAAACCGTGTATTCCATATCCCTACACCTAACGTTACAACCCTTTAAAAGACCTCTTTGATCGTTTATCCTAGGTGCTTACGCCATGTGGTGGAGGTTTGATCCTTTCCCAAGCCTGTGGTAATCTATTTTGCTATGACATGTAGTGAGAGATGTTTTCGATTTCCATAATGTGATATTACTTTATTACACCCGAGAGATGTGAGTATCTAAACACTATTTGTGAGGTGCTAGTGTATAACCTCCGTGTTTGTCTTTGGTCTTTAGTGGAACGATTATTTGTTGTAATTACTTTTATATTAGTGTTAAATGACCCCTAACTTGTATTTTGACTAGAATAAAAAAGCATTTGCTTGAGGACAAGCAAATCTCAAGTGTAAGGGTATATGATGAGGCGAAAAATGAACCACTTTTAGGGGGTCATTTAAGCCCGGAATTGAATTTATTTGATCAAATATTACCCTAAATCGTTTCTTTTGTGATTTTAGGTACTTTGGGAGTGAATTTTGGAAAAGGAAGCAATTCGGACGTTTTTGGAGCATAAAAGTGAAGAAAACACCAAAGACTTAATTTTCCATGCTGAGAACAGTACCTGATGGCGTCAAGAGGAAGACCCTGACGGCATCAAGAGTAAAAGTGTTGACGACCCAGTGCAAACCTGACGGCGTCACAAGAAGGGCGTCAAGAGTATTTTTGGTGACGGCCTGCATAAGGTGAATACATGACGGCGTCAGACCCAGATCTAGGCAGTCCGAGGAACTATTTGGCAGCGAGATGACGGCGTCAGACATTTGTTCTTGACGCCGTCACCTATCAAACTCTATATATAGTTTTCTATTTTTCATTCATAAAGAGAGGAACTTGTGTGGAGAAACTAGGGCCGAACTTTGTAAACCCTAGCTCATATTTTACAGTACTTTCAAGGGTTTTCACCCTTTGAATCCTTTTATGTTCTATTGAGATAAGTCTTCTCTTAATTCAATCAATATGTCTATGTGTTGGTTGATTATATCTTGTGCTTGTCTTGATTTTAACATGCTAGGCTAGATCTATCTTGTGTTTGCTTGGATCTAATGAAACCTAGATGTTAATTTTGTGTTGATTACTTGTTTATGGTTGTATTGGATGAATGATTTCAATGTTAGGCTTAAGAAAACTGGCAGATCTCCATTGCATAACATGCTTGAACGTCTTAGGAAACATGAACCGATGTGTACTAGGTTTTATTGGTTGTATTTAATGCATGAGCAAATTCTAGTGATCCCATGTTAGGAGCTTCTTAACCGGCTCGACATAGGAGTGAAGTAGACGCTCATAGGATTGGGGAAGTAAGTACGCCACCCCATGAATGGTATTAAGGAATACAATCCGTCATCCACGCAACTATAACAAGTAATTAACGTGTAAAAGATATCTAGGGAGTAGTGAAATCTAAGTAAATACATTTTTCCCACATATTGCTCACAACTTTAGTTTAATATAGTTTATTTTCATTTTTAGTATTTTATTTTGATTGCATCTTTAGTATTGGGTTAGTTGACTAGCAACTAATTCCGCCCAACTCCTTAAAACCCGAGATTTTTAATTGCTTTCATAAAAATATAAAAATACAAAAAGAATCATCCCTCATCTCTGGACCTAGTCTTTAGGTTTTCTAATCCTAGTGACACTATTCCTAGCTGAACGATCAATCCCCCGGTACTTGTCATTATACTATACTACATCGATCAGGTACACTGCCTGGTGGGGGTTGTAAGCTTCTCGAGATCCCTTGAGAGGTAAAGCCTGGTGCAATCCCTACGCATCAACTATCAACCTGTAAAAGATATCTAGGGAGTAATGAAACCCAATGTTGCAAAAAACGGCCTAAAAGGCCTTGTAATCGCCGATTCCAAGCTACAAGGCCCTGGAACTTGGAGACGTTTACAAGGAAATCGGCCAATTAATCGGCGATTACAAGGTTTTGGGCCGATTAATCGGCTAAAAAACGCAACTCGGCCCTCGACCGCCTCAGGACCAATTCACGATTTTTGCAACATTGATGAAACCTAAGTAAACACAACTCTCCCTATCATTGTTCACACCATTAGTTTAATTAGATTTATTTCTGTTATTTTATTTTGATTGCATCTTAGTTATTGGGTTAGTTGATTAGCAACTAATTCCGCCCACTCTTCCAAAAACCGAGACTTTTAATTGCTTTTATAAAAATATAAAAATACAAACAGAATCATCCCTCACCTCTAGACCTAGTTTTTAGGCTTTCTAATCCTAGTGACACTATTCCTGAGTTGAACGATCAATCCCCCGGTACTTGTCACTATATTATACTACAACGATTAGGTACACTGCCTGGTGGGGGTTGTAAGCTTCTCGAGATCCCTCGAGAGGTAAAGCCTGGTGCGATTCCCACGTATCAAGTTTTTGGCGCCGTAGCCCGGGGAATAGTTATTGTCTAGGCTAGGATTTCTTTTTATTAGGTCTACTTGCTAGAATCCTTTCTAGCAAGATTTTATTTTTAATTTTTTAGGTTTTCTTTAGTCTATCTTTTCTTTGTGTCTTTGTTAGTAAAAACCTTTCCATTGACTCTTCCGTTCACCATTATGGAGAACATGAATCCACCAAGTCCGATACTAGAGTTTTACCAGAAAAAATATAATTACACCAGTTTGGATATACCAAGATGGAGGAATGAAATGAGGAGGACAGGATCTTATTTTGATTTTATTGAGTACCTTGAGAAAAGAGGCCAAGTGCATAAGACTTTTAAAGAATTCACCTTAGGAGATCCATCAACCCCTCAAAATGCCTCTCTTAGTGAAACCTATGCACCATGTGAGACTTCACCTAGGATAGTTTCGTATGAGCCACCTAGCTGCATGTCATGGTTAGGCACTACCATAATACAGGATTAACACATAGGTGACCTTGATGTGATAGTGGATTTAGCCGAATATGATAACATTGATCAAAAAGACCTAGGTTTTCTGATCGATGATGATAAATCTCAAGAAACACATGATGAATCTTTTGGGCAATTTAAATATAGCAATCAGAGTATTGAGGATGATCCTTATGATTCGGATATAGAAGTTGAGATGCCTAGAGAAGCACTTGAGATACTTGGGAAAATGTTAGGGTTAGATTATAATAAAACACATGTTGAGGATATAGGTGATCTTGACACAAGGAATCATGAAGTAAATAACATAAGCTCACACAGTACCCCACAAGTCCTATCATCATTTGAGGCGCACACACCGCACGTGACTTACCCGGAAAAAGTAGAAGAGACTATAGGAACCCCAATAGAGGTAGAGCCTTTGGACCAAACACAACTGGAAGAAATAGGTTTGAATACTTGTAATCATAACCTTTCTTTTAGTTCTATGGAAGTTCCTAGTTTTGATGAACCGGAGCCTCAACCAAAACCGTTGCCTAATCTTCCATCCTTGGATGAAAATTTAGGAATTGAAATAGGTCCCGATCCACCCATCAAACCATATAGTACGGGTAGTTTTACGATGAAGGTAATAGACTCCAAACCATGTGGAATGGAAGCCAATATAGGAGTGAACCATGACCTTACATACTTACATCACCCATTCATGATTGATCATAAGAAACATTATGGGTTTAAACCAGGTTTATTAGGTCAAGATGGATTCCCAACTAGGAGTCTCTCAAAGTTGATAGAAGATGATCCCTTTTTAGGTGAAAACTTCAACTCACCCATTGACCAAAGTGAACTAGGTAAGGTTATGATGATAGGAGCACACCCTTTTGAGCATATAATTCATCCACCACTCTTACCTCACGTGGCATACTTCCACCCTAAGGGTGTGTATCGCTACTTCCACCCGCACTTAATCCTAAGTGTAGGGAAAACCTCCCCTATTTCCGTTAAATAAGGGTAGAGTCAGGCTCGTGACTCGAAAAAAAACAAGCGCTTCTTGGGAGGCAACCCAACCCATGTTTTTAATTGTTTGATGTTTTTAGCTTTGTTTGTTTGTTTGTTTTTATTTGTTTCCGTATGCATGTTTTATTTTTATTGTTGGTAGATCATGTTTCAAAATTAAATTGTGAAAATGCTTTATTTTGTTGTTTAACTTCGTCTTAACTTCATACAAAGGTATTTCGCAAAAGATAAGTGTAAGGGGAAACCCCAAATTTGTTTTTGAGAACGAAATTGATCATGATTCTCCACAATATTAAATGAACATGTGTATTAGTATTTGTTAGAGTCAAATGCTTGTATCGAGTCATAATGATGTTTTGCAGGATTTTCCAGGAAGTAGGACATAAGTTTTTCCAAAACTTTTCCGGAAACTTAACGTAAAGATTTCTGCAGGTCACTTCTGACGGCGTCAGGAGTTAACTGACGGCGTCATGTGTAAAATTTTGGAAATTTTGCTAGTTTTGTTTTCCTAACGGAGTCTTAAAGTTTTTGTTAATTCTTTAGTTTTTTAAACTCCAGGAAATCTGCAAACACTCATTCCACAAGAATTATATCTTAATTTGCTTTCTAGGATTTGTTAGTATATATAGATTGCCGCCGATTTTACACGAGGTTGTCTTGTTTGTTTTCTCAGGTTTAACAGGTTATGTATGACAAGGAGATGATTTATATTTCTGGAAGGGAAGCTTTATTGTTCATCTTCTTGGAGGAAGATCTAACCTTGTTGACACACTATCCACACCGAACGAATCAGGGGAGTATTTGATTTCATTCTTTTACCTATTTCACTTTTACATTCTTTAATTGAACATTGGGGACAATGTTCATCCTAAGTGTAAGGGGAGGGTAAATGATGATACCTTATAAGATACACTTACACTTGAGTTTGTTTGTTTGATGGTAGGTGTGTAATAAAACTAAGAGAAATACTTGTCAGTGTAATTTTAGCGCCAAATTAAAAATTTTTTACAACATTGAGGAGTGAAACTTTAGCCATAGCAAGCGTCTCATGGATAGGAGTTGTATGACTAGCACAAAACCGTACTATTCAGAAAAATTTTCCACCCAAATATGTGAGGTTCGCCTTTAGATTTGATAGGAAAAGCATTTACTATTAGTGCTTATGAGTGTACCGGTAGCATTTAGATTCCAGAACTTGCGTTAGTGATGCATCCCGAGACCGCTAGTGAGACTACATTCATGTAGTAGGATTTACTACATGATAAGAGGCATTAGGATCACCCTTGTGTTAAGCCCGTATCATAATTACTTGACCATTTAAGTCATATTACTTGGCTAGTTAAGTCAATTAATTTTTCCCACACCTTAGCGTTGTACTCATTTTTAGTACACGAAACCCCTAGTACACCCCTCCGAGCCTATCTTTTCATTTCTAACTTTAAGCATCTTACTTAAAGGAAGAATTTGTTACAACCCACTTAAATGTATACCCAAATCGCCTTAACCTTCCGTGTATGCACTCATCTTTAGTGCATTATTGTTATTTGTTTAAACCCTTAGTTAATTATCTAATTGATTACATGGTTGCTAAGTCGAGTCATATCTTGTACATATTGTTTTGGGACGATTGGGACTCATGGGTAAAGTACTTATGTTATGGAATAATGGGGAAGAACATCATTTATTACCCCCATATGTGCGTTAATCTTAAAAGTACTCCAAGTGTTTTGATTATCTTGATTCGAGTCATTAGATTAGTTTATTGTAAAGTATGTAAAAATTCAAGTGTAAGGGGAATGTACATTCCCTATGATGTAGTATTTTCGATGGTAGGGTAAGAGTGTATAAAAAAAAAAAAAAAAAAAAAAAAAAAAAAAAAAAAAAAAAAAAGAAAAAAAAAAATTGAAAAAACAAGAAAAGAAAAAAAAATAGAAAAAGAAAAGGACAACCATCCCGTTTCATTCTATGTTTATTTTATGTTTTTGTTATTTTTCATTTATTAGCTTAATTCGAGTCTAGTCTTGGCTTAGCAACGCCATATTGTACATGTAATTAACCAGGATGATTAACTCGCCACCAGTAAAGATTGCCTTTATCCAACAAAACCGTGTTTTCCATATCCCTACACCTAACGTTATAACCCTTTAAAAGACCTCTTTGATAGTTTATCCTAGGTGCTTACGCCATCTGGTGGAGGTTTGATCCTTTCCCAAGCCTATGGTAATCTATTTTGCTATGACAGGTAGTGAGAGATGTTTTCCATTTTCATATTGTGATATATACTTTATTACACCCGAGAGATGTGAGTATCTAAACACTATTTGTGAGGTGCTAGTATATGACCTCCGTGCTTGTCTTTGGTCTTTAGTGGAACGATTATTTTTTGTAATTACTTTTATATTAGTGTTAAATGACCCCTAACTTATATTTTGATTAGATTAAAAGCGCATTTGCTTGAGGACAAGCAAATCTCAAGTGTAAGGGTATATGATGAGGCGAAAAATGAACCGTTTTTAGGGGGTCATTTAAGCCCGGATTTGAATTTATTTGATCAAATATTGCCCTAAATCATTCCTTTTGTCATTTTAGGTACTTTTGGAGTGAATTCTGGAAAAGGAAGCATTTTGGACATTTTTGGAGCATAAAAGTGAGGAAAACGGCAAAGTCTTAATTTTCCTTGCTGGGAACAGTACCTGACGGCGTCACAAGTCTCTTAATGACGGCGTCAAGAGTAAAACAAGAGGTGGAAGTGGTGACGGTCCAGTGAAAACGTGACGGCGTCACGTTTGGACGTCATGGTTCAAGATATGGTGACGGCCCAGAGTAATATTACACATGACGGCGTCAAATCTGGATCTAGGTAATCCGATCTCATTATGGGCGGCGAGTTGACGGCGTCAGAAATTCCTTCTTGACGCCGTCACCCTGTAAAATCTATATATAGTTTTGCAATTTTCATTCATAGAAGAGGGACAAGTAGGGTATAACTTTGGAGAAACCCTAGCACGAATATTACTGCTTTTTCAAGGGTTTTTACCCCTTGAAACCTTTCATGTCAATTTGAGATAAGTACTCTTTCAATTCAATCAATATGTCTATGTGTTGTTTGAATAAATCTTACACTTGTCTTGAATTTAACATGCTAGGCTAGATCTCTTGTGTGTTTGCTTAGATGTAGTGAAACCTAGATGTTAATTATGGGTTGATTGTTTGTTTATAGTTGTTACGGATGATTGAATTCGATGTTAGGCTTAAGAAAACTGGCCAACCTCCTATATGGTAACGTGCTTGAATGTCTTAAGAAACATGAACCAATGCGTACTAGGTTATTATGGTTGTATTTAATGCATGAGCGAATTCTAATGATCCCATGTTAGGAGCTTCTTAGCCGGCTCGACATAGGAGTGAAGTAGGAGCTTATAGAGTTGGGGAAGTACGTACGCCACCCCACGAATGGTATTAAGGAATATAACCCGTCATCCATGCAATTGTAACAAACTATCAACTTGTAAAAGATATCTAGGGAGTAATGAAACCTAAGTAAACACAACTCTCCCTATCATTGTTCACACCATTAGTTTAATTAGATTTGTTTTCATTTCTGTTATTTTATTTTGATTGCATCTTAGTTATTGGGTTAGTTGATTAGCAACTAATTCCGCCCACTCTTCCAAAAACCGAGATTTTTAATTGCTTTTAGAAAAATATAAAAATACAAAAAGAATCATCCCTCACCTCTAGACCTAGTTTTTAGGCTTTCTAATCCTAGCGACACTATTCCTGAGTTGAACGATCAATCCCCCGGTACTTGTCACTATACTATACTACAACGATCAGGTACACTGCCTGGTGGGGGTTGTAAGCTTCTCGAGATCCCTCGAGAGGTAAAGCCTGGTGCGATTCCCACGTATCAGAGAGTAACCATAGAAGAAGATGATGGAGTTAGGAGTCAGAAGATGGAAGTTCTCGTCTACATTAATCATTTGTATTCGAGTTTAGATTCTCTTACGCTTTTCATTAATCATTCTATGAATTCTTATTATTAATTCATGATAGTTTCAGTTATTTGTTCCCTTTTATTACTTCGTAGAGATATCTTCTGTGTCCATTCATTTGCACTAGTTTCAGTAGTATTATAAGCTTGTTTGTATCTGTTACGCTTTATGTGGTTGACTTGATACCTCAATCCATTTAGTAGGCTAGAAGAATTAACCATAGGAAGCCAGCCTGATAGATTGTGAGGAAATGGGAGGGATGACAACTAACCATATTGCCTTGTGTGAGAATTGACCATAGGACCACCTTACAAGTGGAGGTACTTAAGAAGTTAGAGAGATCTAAGATCCGAGAGGGCAGATCTCTACCGAATGTGATCTATTAGCCTGTGGTTCCGGAGGCGATAGGACTAGGATGACTTTACCCTACGATTTCTAGTGATAGTTATGCCACTGTACGTAGTGTATGAACTGGAACAATTACATGAATACTTGGATTATTACTTTGTCTTTATACTTTCTTTCTCTTGATTCTATTTTGTGAATTACAAACCAATGTATACTACTCTATTCAACATTTTTATCAACTTTTATCTCTGATTACCACATAACATACTTTGATTTCTTTCACAACAGCTCTTAGGGACGACACTCGGATTTACCTAGGCTCTACTACATCTAATCGGGTTCTCTTCCCATTAGTATGTGTTTATCCATGTATCTCTAAGTTTTATAAATGTAAAGCAGGATGAAATAACGCATCAGCTTTACGCATAACAATGTATGTGGTCAGCTTGGCAAAGCCAAACGGGTTAAACCTAGATATATGAACCTGATAATACTAGAATAACTCTAAAATCAAAGGGTGTATCGGTATCCTTAGGTTAGACAGAGTAAATGCATGTATGTAAAGCCCTACATAGCCTTTTGGGGCATCAAAATATTTTGGTGGTTATTGGGAAGCATGATCTTGGACTTTTTAGGAATAAGATAATCGTTAAGAAAGTCATGTAACGCCTCTTTTGTTAAGGTACATTTCAGCTCCTTAATTATAAACTTTGCACTCATACTCATAACGATTATAGAATAATAACTTGAGAAGTTAAAGATCAGTGACGGAGAACTTTACCTTCTGATTCAGAGGGATATGATAAGCACAGGGTCGTATGTAAATGTTTTGTTCGGAGAGATTAACTAAGAGTAGGACTGTGTGTAAATATTGGGCGGAGTGAAAGTGATTTAGGGTTTGGGGTAATAATCTTTTATACCGCTTCTCCTTTTAATCAGCATCGTCCACGTGTCTATCAAGATCAAGCCTATCTAGATTTCAAATGGATATTTCGATTTTGAATAGATGTTTGGGGTTACCGATACTTGCGTTATTATGACTATCTTACGAGTAGTTGTGGTAATAACTAAGCGCATTTAATGCATAGTTAGTACGAGTATCTCCTTTTTAATTACGCTTAATATAGGATAAGTGTACAATTTTGATAGAGTCGTAAGCAATGTACCTTCGTACATGTACATCACTTTTGACTAGGGGGCTTGATAATGTACCATCCGATCAGGTCGAATGACCCCCCTTCGAGCTTGCTCGCAACCTACATATCGAAGGCTCTGGTCAGCCTCCTAAATTCTTCAATGGCGTAAACTAATCATCTTTGATCTAGTTACTAGTTGGTAATTCGCCAATCGAAGGACTTAGCCCTTCGGGGTATCCTTCGATGATCTTAGGACGGAACAATGCCAAGACCAAGTCTTAACCATGTCTCCTTTTTCTCCTTAGCTTCCCCGCTAATTCAGGGAGAGTGGGATTAAGCCCTTGCGGTTACCACAAACCATGGGACACCCCCATGATCTCCTAAAAACGTGCAATCACTCTCCAAGCTTATTTCTTCCCATATAAATAGTCTTGGACGAGTTACAAATCTGGTATGCAATCTCTACTAGTTCACTTTACTACATTTTCACTAAACTTCTCATACCACATACTTATTCACACACTGGAAGTGGTTTGTAGGGTCCAACCCTTGCGCAATCACTTAAATTAGAGTCTTTGTATTTCTTATTTCGGGTTAATTACAAGCTTGGCGCAACCACAATACCCCTTATACCCTTCGATCACCATCGTAGGCCTGGTCGTGCAAATTATTGTACGATCAAGTAGCTTCTGATAATGAAGTCGCAAATAATTCTAATGATGAAGTTGAAGTTGCGACTAATGTTGTTTATGATAGTGATTATGATTTAGCAGATTGATCTTAAATTGTAACTTGAAAAATGACACTTATTTATATGAAATTGTTATGGATTGTTTAAATGTGTATATTTATTTTGAATGTGTATGTATTTGAATGTGTGCATGCTTATGTTAATTTTTTCATTAATTTCTATACGTTATTCAACTTGTACTTTTATAGATGGCAGCAGCAGTCGCGCGCGGTCACGGTTGTGACGGTGCCGACGACCCACCACCTTCCCTTACCTTTCAACACCTAGTCTTTTGAAGAATTCTTTATGTAGCAAGTTTTTACTATAGTCTAAGTCTCCAACAGCATCACAGGCATATAATTCTTCTACAAAACATGGTGTGAGAAATTTCAAATAGCAATCTGGGGTATCCATTTTACTAAAGGTATGAACTCTTTGCTCATTTTTCAAACCACTTTCAACTGTGTTTGTATCAGAGAAATGGTTCTCTACAATACTCTCTAGTTCATCAATCCATCCACAGCTATTCTCCAATTTCAACTTCTTTCCTAGCCTATTGTTTTGACTCATGGCTAAAATGGCTAAAAAATGCAACAACATCAAATGAAACATTAATAGGTTAGTCAAATAAGTTATAAGCACATATTCATACTCCAATAATCTCATATAACTTATGTATGCCAAGATATGCATCTGTTTTATCATCACAAAAGAAAGACAAGTCTTCTATAAAGACTTTTGCAAATAAGTTCGGCATACTATATATGAAGTACGGCGGTTACGTGAATTTTTAACCGTTGTATTTGAAATTTTCCAGAAGTACGTCGATCTTAAAATTAAAACCAGCGTGTTTCTGGGTTTTAGGAGATTACCATAAGAAATAAAATCATTAATAAACTCAGATAAAAGTTGAAAACAAATTGCAATTATCATACCATTCATAAGAGCAATCCAGTACAATATTCACAAGCAAACAACTAAAGAACAAAAGCAAAATATTTTTGTGTTTTTCATTTTAATGTGCAATTTATACTTATGCAATAATTCAGATAATAACAACAAAAGAAAAATGAATCTTATGTTCTCAAAACCTGGATAAAGCATTTTACAAGTTTGTTTTGGGGTTTTGAAATTAAATCCAACTATTTTCTTCAACTGTACTAAAAGTTCGGTGGTTTTAAGTATAAAACCGGCGTTCTTTGTTTCTCAGAGTCCAAATTCTTTCAAATTTCTGCAATAAAACTTTGTATTAAGCAAATAAAAACTAACATATAAATCAAATTAACCTCCCCGGCAGCGGCGCCAAAAACTTTGATGTGTTTCGAAAGCTTTAAATTTATAAGACTAATTTCACCATTTCCTTTATACACAAAACACATGGGTAAAAGTATAACCCCCGTTAATAGTAAAGGATTTTATTTAAGACTAGGTCGTCCCAAGAGAGGTAATGATTCCTTATGTTAGCTATGATTAACAAAATTAGATTCCAATGATTGTCACTTATCACTAAAACCGTTTTTGTTGGATTTAAGATTTTTGTATTGTTTTCCCCAATTGATTCAAAGTATGTTTATTCAAGGCTGAGCACATGAGAATCATAAGACATAGCATCACAGAAGTTACATGGACAAAGCATAGAAGTAAAACATGATGGTTGATCATGTAAACTAGTATATCTACTCTATGTACAAGACTCTCCTTTCGGCCTTTGATTCTAGATACACAGAATGCATAAAGTGTGGTCCAAGTATGAAGTATCAAGTATGCATTTCCTCTAGTCAACCAGTTAGACATAAGACTAGTCCTTAAACATGTCATAGTCAAGGTCATCATTTGTTTAACTAAGCAATTCTCACAAGCATAACAATGATTTGTTATAGACAGACAATTCATAATATAACCAACATGATTGAATCTTTCGACCTTTAAGCAATCACAATGATCAATCAAGACAAATGATAAGAGACTCAACAATGACATATCAAATGCATATATCATAGATTCAATATTCATGATACAACTCTTATAATAATCATGGCAGAAGTGCCTCAAATAAACATAAAGTTACTACTCCATACTTATAATAAAGTAAAACATGTAAACAAGTAATTTCATCATAACAACGAGTTTATACCAAAGTTACTCTTGCTCCAAAGTGTTTCTCCATGTGTGGTACTGACTCCAACTCCTTAGCTAGTGGTTTTTGGTTAAAAACCACTACTTCTTTTTAGTGATCAAGATATGATTCTTGATTGAGGTGTTTGTAATACCACAATTTAGACATCTATTTATAGTTGCACTTCAACCCTAATACGTCCCTGGTGAGTAATGATAAGCAAAAGATCGGCCTCATCATTGATGTGGCTCATTAATGTAGAAACATCACTATCATTAGAAGTACGCCTCACAACTGGTGTAAAACCGGCAGGCTTCTCCTCCATACTTGGCGCCAAAGTGTCATTATTTATACTGAAGACCGACACACTTATAACATATAACCGGCGTACATATTGTTTGACTCGTGGTTGTATTGTTGACCAAAGGTGCCCGTAAGCGGCGCGCTTTCTCCATAAGATCGGCGTGCATTTGTCCAAACTATGAATAATTATCTTGAGTCATCCGTTTCTTGTGCTTCTCGCGTCATTTCACCAATCATCAATCCTACACATTCATTCATATATTAAGTACCAAAATTCCTAATAATAGGGTTATTTACTATATAATTTACATAATAATGAGGGTATAAATATGAATAATACGAGACTCATCTGGAACCTTCAGCCATGGTCCCTTCTCTTCTTGTGGGAGCCCTTTCAGGGACTTCTTCAAAACCAACGGACCTCCTACCCATTCTTCGACCAACAGGAGATCCTATTCTCAACGCTGAATGTGTGACCCCTACCCTTGAGGCCTCGGCTCCATCTCTATCTCCTCATCATAATCATCACTAGAGTATTCCAACTCTCGTCGCATCTTCGTGTCCCGAGCCTGTCTTCTACGAGCCCTTAAGAGTGATTCTAACTCTTCAAAGTTGGCTTCGACAAAGGCCGGGCTAATGACGAGTTCTTGGTTAGCTGATGTCGAAGCATGATGATTGGGTGTTATTTCGGGGTAAGATCGTGTGGTGAATGTGGATGCCGTAATTGGGGGAAGGTTGTTAGGGTCAGTTACTGGTATTGGTGTTAAGGTCGAGAAACCCGGTGGGGGGTGTAACTTCTCTCTCTTGATTCATGCCGGAAAAGTAGCGGGTGTATTTGACTGGTTATTTGCTTGGAATAACGAGACTAATTGTAGCAGGTCCCATGGATAGCTCCACAGATTGTACAATAATTTTCACGACCAGGCCTACGATGGTTATCGAAGGGTATAAGGGGTGTTATGGTTGCACCAAGCTTGTAATTAACCTGAAATAAGAAATACGAAGACACTACGTTAAGTGATTGCGCAGGGGTTGAACCATGTGAACCACCTCCAGCGTGTGAATAAGTATTTGGTATGAGAATTTTAGTTAAAATGTAGTAAAGTGAAGTAGTAGAGATTACATACAGATTTGTAACTCGTCCAAGACTATTTATAGGGGAAGAAATAAGCTTGGAGAGTGCTTGCACGTTTTTAGGAGATCATGGGGGTGTCCCATGGTTTGTGATAACCGCTAGGGCTTAATGTCCCACTCTCCCTGAATTAGCAGGGAAGCTAAGGAGAAAGAAGAGACATGGGTAAGAATTGGTCTTGGCATTGTTCCGTCCTAAGATCATCAAAGGATACTCCAAAGGGCTTAGTCCTTCGATTGGGGAATTCCCAACTGGTAACTAGATCAAAGATGATTAGTTTTACGCCATTGAAGAATTTAGGAGGCTGACCAGAACCTTCGATATGTAGGTTACAAGCAGGCTCGAAGGGGGGGTCCTTCGACCTGATCGGAGGGTACATTATCACACAAAATTCTGGATTGTGTTTAATAGAGTCTCAAGTCAGTTTCTAAACCTAGTTGTTTTAGATCTATCTAAAATAACTATTTTCTCCCCTATTTATAAATAGATTGGACGAGTCATTGATGATTGTACGTTCACTTAACACATACATTTCCTCTTAAACTTACCTACTTACCATTCACATACTCATTCGCACGCCGGAGGTGATTCACAGGGTCCAACCCCTGCGCAATCACTTAACATAGTGTCTTCGTATTTCTTATTTCAGGTTACTAACAAGCTTGCGTATCCACACATCCCCTATATCTTTCGATCACCATCGTAAGGCCTGGTAGTGCAAATTATTGTACAATCAACAACCAGAACCACACACATAAAATTTGACACAATCAGATTTTGAAAACTATACGACGTCGCTATATGCGAGGGAAATCATTTAGTAACATCTAGTACGAGCTTCATCTTGCCAAAGAAAACCGAAAACTCAGGACCGGCCCTAGTAGAAACAGGGTTATATTGTAAAAACCGGGTCAAATAGTGAAAATGGGTCAAAGTAAAAACCCAGCTAACGAACAGGTTTATATTATCTAGATGAAATATTCACGTGGAATTTTTCACCTTACGTGTAACAAAGATTTAATTCGTGGAATATCAAGAGGTGATAATTCCTAAATTATCACAAACCAACAAGTTTCATATACTACATAGTTTAATAGAAAAAGTATGTTACGTAACTTGAGAAAAATGAAAGAAAGTAATTTGCTATTTAATGAATTTAACATATCGTGCGTTTTAAGTTTTGCACTGGAGCATGAATATGAGAATATATATCCTCACTTGTCGCGGTAATGAAGAAAAAGAACCTAATTGCATAAACTCAAACCCTTGAAGCAGGGATGGACACACGAGGGAGCCAGGTGTGGCACGACCAACTCCCAATCTTGTGTCAAGAAATATAATTTGTATTCAAACGTGTCTTTTCTCAATATGTGCAACAATCAATAATAACTTTTGCTATTATATTTATTTGTAGTTGAACTTGTGTTTGGCCCAAAAACCTTTTAAGGTGCAAATTTGAGTACTTATCATTAAATAAATAAATAAAAAGTTTGTGCAAGATCCTTCATAAAATATTTGTACAACACCCGTTTGAAAAAGGGTTATTTTAACTTGTATTTTAAGACACAAGTTAAGTACATCAAAAATGTTATTAAACTCACGAAAAAGGGTTTAAAATCCATATAAAAGTATATATTTTCGTACTTTTGCGTGAATTCTTAAGTAGTAATTTTTTATAATTTTTTGATGTGCTTAACATTTGTTTGCAATTTAAAAAAATCTTTAGAAAAGTATTTGGAAAAATATAGCAGTCCATGGGTTGAAGGGCAAAACTAGTGAAATATGACAAAGTACAAGCTGAAAACACATTTTCCAGTTTTGTCCACACATAGAATAGAAGAGAACAGAAGAAGGTCAAAAGTTCACCATGTCGTCGTCCACCATAGACAAGATCCAAATCTCCGGTCCCACACTCGCCTCCTTACTCCACCGTTTCACCACCTCCTCCGGCGACATCGACGGTCTCTTATTCGGCCACGTCACCACCACCACTCCTTTAACCCTCTCCGACACCACCATCACCACCCCAACCACCACCATCACCATTACCTCCTTCTTCTCTTCTCCATCCACCACCACTTTCTACACCCCTTCCGGCCACCTCCATACACCCACCATCACCACCCTCACCACCAACCAACCTCCCCTCATCGGTTGGTTCTCCGGTCGCCGCAAAACCCATCTCCGACCTTCCATGAAAGAGACCAATGTCACCTCAAATCTCGCTCGATATCTCCAAAATGATCAATCATGCATTTTCTTATTACTAACGACACCCTTTTATGAGAATCTAATTCATACCCATGATTATAAAGTGTTTAGTTTTAGTAATGGGAATGGTGTCTTTGAGGTTAAGGGTTTAGATATTGTCAATTTGGGACCTGGCTTTAGAGGGCATTATGGTCATTTTGAACCAATGTCTTTGTTTCCAGATATCGGGTTTAGTGTCAAGGGGCTGGATATTGAGACTATGGTTGAGGATGGGGGTGATGAGGGGGGTGATAAAAAGTTTGGGGAGTTGTGTGATGAGTCGGGTTTTGATGTTGGGAGATTGAAGAGGTTGTTGGGCGAAGAAGCTAGCGGTTATACTGCCGAATTGGAGGAGATGTATAATAATATGATTAAGAAAATGAACGCCTTGGCTAAAGTTGTTGAACAATCTTCTGCTAAGGTTCTTCAACAGGTTTGTTTTTTTAGATTCGCTTATGTACGGGTTTGTTGTTTTAACTTTTATGTCTCATATGCAATACCATGTCTGCCGGAGAGGAGGTGAATTTGAAGTCTTTAAGAAACAAAAAGCGTTTATAACTAATTAGACTTCAATTTTTCTGTAAAACTGACGTGGAGGCATAAGAGGAAAAAACGCTCTTTTTCAGAAACATCTTTCCCTGAGACATAAGCGGAAAACACAGACGCTATTTTGTATAAAAACATCTGCCACCAGGCATAAGAAGAAAAAAGTGCTCTACTTCTTTGAAAAAACAAACGCAACCTTAGTCGTTTTATGGACTTATTTCATTTTGGTAATACCTATAAGCTCACGTTTGAAAGTTACGAGCTTTATGGCTTATTGTCAACAAGCCTGAGTTGATAAGTTTTAAAAAGCGATCCTGTTGAATTTATTAAAATTAGATAAGCACATAAGGTAACCCAAACACCAAGGGCGGAGCTATTAAGGGACCGGGAAGGGTCCCGGCCCCCCTAGGCCTAAGCCCGTTAGTGTATTTTTTTCGCGATTTCATGTGTTAAATTTTTATTTTTCCATCTCGGCCCTCCCATCTAATGTTCTTCCGGAAAAAAAATTGTTTCGGCCCTCCCAAGAATTATTTTCTAGCTCCGCCACCACATTGTTTAAGTAAAAAACTATGAGTGTTTGCTTTGGGGTTGTGATTTTTAATTTTTTTAAAATAATTTACAGGAGAATCATAATATGAAGTTGAGGTATAAAGTTGCTGGTTTGGAATGATTGTTGAAGGCCATGTGTTGAGGTACTAATGTTTTTATAGTTACTTTTTTTGAATATTTGGATATGGTAATAGATGGTATTTGAGAAGGAGAAATGATTAGCTTTGCCATTGTGATTTAGCCTATTGTTGCCTCGTCAACTTAGAGCATAGGAAACAGTCCAATTTATTGCAAATGGCTTAAAAACACTATCATTGAATACTGCAGTTTGCAGATTTGACTCTAGCTTAGTTAAAAATGCCCAGGTTTGCAGAAGTTAGCAACAAAAAATATAGCAGAGTTAGGCTATAAATAGTGATTGAATTAGTTTAAACTTAAATATGACTACAAAAAAATCTACTTGAAGAAATGGCAAACAAAGACGGCTGAGACAGCTTACAAACACTCCAAGTAGTCAAACACTGTTGTTTTTAGCAGCTACATGTGCTTGCAAATGGCTTAAAAGCACCAGAGCTTGGTTCAAAGAGGCTAAAAAAGGCCCCGATTAACAGAAAATGTAAACACTGTATTTGTTACCTTTTGTCAATTGGAATGTTCTATCTGATATATTTCTGTCTTTTTTTTTTTTTTTTTTTTTTTTTGGTTGGAAGACATTACAATCGCCCTTCATTAGGTAGTTATCATGCGTTTTTGTGACTGTGTTTGGAATGAGATTATACTTTCTTTGTCATGTTTTGGGTAGAAATTCTATTACAATGACCACATTAGTTAAATCCATACCACAATGATAAATGTCGCCGGCACAATTAGATAACCACCAACTAAAATGACTTTTCGACGCGCATAATACATACAAAGAGCATATGAATAGAAGAATAAATTTGTCACATAATACATACATACATAAAGCATATGGAAAATAGAGACATACAATTCAGCTTCAGTCGAATCTTGTTATTACTTTTTTCAATGTGAATCAAAGTAAAAACTATGTTTTCTCGTCATGCTTTTTTCTCCTCAGATAGCATTATGTTAAAGTCTTTTTGTGAAAAGGTGAAATGTTATTACCCATAGTGAGTAAGCCAAAAGCCAAGAAACTGAGGACATGTCCCTATTTTAGGAACATGGAAGATGACCAAATTAGTTAAGAAACTATACATTCTCTATTAAAAAACTATACTTATATTCATTCAGTTCTAGAAAGAACATAGAACTCATTCAAGCTACACACAAAATAATCAAATGGACTATGCATCAGCTGTCATCTTGAGGAAACAACTCCACATTCCACAATATGGATACTCGAAGATCAGCAACAGATTTCTTTTATGCTCATCAATTTGGGTTTGATATTCAGCCATGATCTTTAGTGCTTCTTCTGATCTTTTTTCCTTCTGAAACATATGATCACTTCTTTCCTGGCAAATATAATAATACACAGCAGCTAGAACAAGTCTTAGCAATGTACTATAAATACTGTTTATACATGGTCTTTTAAGCAAATCGTTGATGATTTCCTCCCATACAATTGTTACGAAATACACCGAAAAAATAATTGCTGTTTAAGTCAGTGCAACCATTCATAATGGGTACATCAGCATTTGTTGTACTAGATTTTGCCAAAGCATCGTTTAGTATGATGTTTATAAATGTCCCTGTACCGCCATCCAGACATTATATTCGCCCTGCATTGTGTTGCCATGTTAACTTTTTAGGTTCTTTTTGGGATATGCTTTCCCCACATTTGTATTAATTTTTGTTTCTTGAATTTTGTTTCAGGTTATGAAGTGAGTGATTGACAGAATGTCGTATTGTAAAATAGTAGTTAGAAACGTTTCATGTTCTTTTAGTTGCTTCTGGGAAAACATCATGATTCATGTTGTGTATAGCTTATCGGGTATGTTCCGAAAACCGTCAACAAGTTTCTTTGGAGTGATGTCTTCATAAGTTGATATCATCTCAAAAGAGTCAATAGACGTGTTGTTATTTTGGGTTTAGGAGGAAAACTGTTTCTTCTTCTTGGTTTTGATTTGCAGTACATGTTGTAGACTTGTGGTTGCTGGATTCTATGACAGTGTATGGTAGGTGGCAGTATCGACCCATGTCTATGTAAACGGGTGAGATCATACTGTATCATATCGGTAACAAGTCAAACTAGTGAAATGTAAAACTAGCTAAAAATGAGACCCATGTTTACCTTTTATTTGAAATGGCTTAAAATCGTTGTTAATATTCATTACCAGCTTGAATATAAGTGTAGTTCTGGAAAATTGTAAAACGAGAAAATAGTTCCAATAGTGAAACTTCTTTCACATCATAAACTTGTGGAATAACAAAAGTAGACTCAGTCTTCCCTGTTTTGACTCTTAACTCATTTAACTTACCCCATACTACTTAACAAGGAATAGTTGTTGACTAATGATATCAATTGAAAGGATAATATAAATTAAGAAACAAACTATATAAAATGATGCTTATGGAATGAATTACGTAACAAAATTTCACTGTTTTGAAAAGCGTACAAAACCGGCCACCAGTTGAAGTGGTTACCTCCAAAATCCGGGTGAACCAGATGTAGTTGAACCAATGCAAATCGGAGAAAATCGGTTAGTAAACTGTAAACCTGTCAACCTTTTTTCCAAAATTTTCTTTTTGTATTTTGATCATTCGATGACTTTATGTTTGAGCTTTGAATTAGTAAAGCTTATATAGTTGATTTTCGGATGTTTGACGTCTATTATATGCATATTCGTTGTGATACTTTCAAAACGGGTACTGATTTGCACACTCTCAAAACTTATTGGCACACTCCACTCAATGCATTAGACAATTGTACTTTACATATAACATGCTTTAACTGTTTGTACAGTTGAGTGTGCCAATAAATTTTAGAAGTGTGCCAATCACTTCCCTTTCAAAACCACTCAACTGGTTCAGCTGACCGGTTAAACCGAGAACCGGTAGGCCAACTGGTTCCATTTTCAAAACATTGCAAGATTAACATGGCTTTCATTACATCCAAAACTACATGTACTAGTGAAGGAAGTTCAAGTATATACATTATTTGCCCTTATTAATCATGGTGATCTAAAATCAATTTAATGAAGTTACATGGTTTGGTGTAAGATTCACATGGGTTCTTAAATGATGCCCTTATGCTTGTGTTCTTTAAAGGCGTCCAGCATGTTTTCTGCTTGTGTTCCTGTACGGTCGCTCCAAATATGTTTGGTATCTGCAAATCCCATCATCAAACCAATTGTACACTCAAATTTGCTTCATATGATTGTGAGACATTAAGAAGTTATGTAAACTCGTATTTATCAACACATATCTTCGAAGATTTCAGCATAACTCATCGGTTATCTTGATCGGTTTTAGAGTAAACAAGTTTCCATGGTCCGGTCTTTGTTCCTAACCTGTGAAGAAAAGAATATGCAAGAGTAAATTTGATGAATGTGAAAAGAGTTGAGTATTAATGAATATATGAGATCCTATTAGATAGTGTGAGAAGAAGTGAACATGTAAGAAAATAATCTTGAATATGCGAATAATAGGAAAAGAGATGACAGGATTGTTTTATTTTAAGCATACTTGTTCGTAGTCGTGGTAATTCAACCCAGTTGCTTCAGAATGGGTTCATTTGGTTATGTTTTATCTTCAACGGGTCAAATGGGTTTAGTTTAAAAGATTTAACTAAAACGGGAGCATGTCAAATGGGTTGGACTTGTTGAAAGTCATCAGAAAATGTACAATTAATGAAATGTACAAGGAAAACCAAAATCGCTTTATAATAAACAGTTACAGTATCTTTGTATCTATGTCTAAAACATCATCAATAAAATTAGAAGAATAGGTATAAAATGTGCTTGCGGGTCTGTCTAACCAACCAGCTCGGCAGATAAATTATTACCCATCTGACCCATTGCTTGATTTGGCCATTTTGCCATCTTTGGTTGTTGACTATGAGTTTCATCTCAGATATGTCACGTTATGGTCCTAAAAATGTAAAATTCAAATCTTGAAGCGTGTCAAAGATGGAACCAACATACCTCCAAATTCCAGCCAATACACGCAATGTCATAAATAGAAATAACCCGGTCCAAACTCCAGCAAGACCAAATTTAGGAACAGCAAGAAGAAAGAATGCTGAGGTTACTAATCCAATCATCACCTGCAGATTTGACGCCCTAGAATTAAGTTGACTACTATGAAAATTGAGGGATTGGAAAGTAGGATAAAAAGAGCAAGGTACCATGGAATATGAAGCATATCCAAAGTCTGAAAGTCCATAGTATAGCCCATCAAGAACAAACGCTATGGCATTCATTGGCTGAGATACAGCTACAAACTAGATGAAATCAGACAACTTTAAGTTAGTACCAAGGAAAGTGAGATAGACGGAAAAGAAAAAAGTTAATAATCCCTTAAAGCTAATATTAGAGTACATGAGAACCGGTAATAATGATACATTTATACCATCATTCTATGTTTATCATATATCATATATCATATATCATATATCATATATCATCTATGATCTATCTTTGTTTCTTCTCATACCATGTAAATAAACATACAATTATAAAATATTAAAATAAAAATCATTTTTCTTCTTGATATAATATCTTGAATTGTAAATTCAAAATGCCTTATATTATGTAATGAGATAGAACAATGGAAGTTCCTTACCAAGGTACCAGACCTTGCAATTTTTAGAACTTCTGAGTCTGTACTGAATAAGTAAGACAGTGGCCCGAACCCTAAGAACAAGATAAAAGCCAGGCCGACTCCTGCTGCTAAGCCAATCTGATCATCACCCAAAAGAGAAAACATTGTTTTCAGGCCTTAATTCTTTCAAGCCAAATAAAGAAGCAAAAGAACATTGGATTTCCTAACCTGCAAAATTCTGTAAATTACTTTACGTGCTTCATCGTAGTTCCCTTGTGAGAAACTACTAGCAAGAATGGCCTATAAAAGTGTACAAACATAGAAAACCATAATAAGGATCTGATATCCTATATTCAAGTTTACTCCATTCATTATTCATATATAAAGGATACAATCTTATGAAATACTAATTATAATTCAGAAACAACAGTTGAAACAACTACTAACAGTCAGTAAAACTACCTGTCCTGCAAGTGCTAAAGCATCAGTAAGCAATGAGAGAGCCAACCATACTTGTAAGCAGATTTGGTGACCAGCCATAGGCAAGGGGCCTTCTCTTGCTGCTACTGATGTTGACAGAGTCATAGTTACAAGTACAGCAAAGCTCCTTGACATTAAAAGACCGCCTGAGAAAGATACAGTGAGGGAGAACTTCTGTGAGATATCTTTGTGTTGCAATAAAAAAAACAATTCCAGCATTTCTCAAAGGTAGAGTTTAGAGGTGGCAAAATGGCAGTGGGTTGCATTGGCCCATTTGATGCGTTTCTCTTTCTTATATACTTTTATTTATGCATTTAGCTTGTTACAGATAAAATATAACCCAAATCAACCCAATTCTAAGTTAATGGACTGATATTGCGACCTCTAATTCGGTGAATATCATGACTAGTATATACTTATGCTAGGTCACTGAGTCAAGACTATATGTAACATCGATGTAAGGATATTTCCATCAAATTACAATTGAACTTCTTTTACTATACAGGAAGGTCTTTATAATCTTTTGAAATTCACATATTAGTTTAAGTATAAAAAGGAAACATACCAGATTTTAAATATCGAGCTACTTTTTCCCCATCTATTTTCGGAATAACAAGTACTACTTCTTTATTCAACTTCCATAGTAGAATGAAGGCAATCAGGTATCTGCACATAAGTATACTCAACAGTGAGAGAATGTAAGGATTACACATAAACTATGGCAAATCAATAGTAAAATGTAAGACACATCAGAATGATCACAGAATGACGTACTCAGAAATTACCGTCGCAGTTGCAGCACCACCAACACCAAATCCACAAAAGAAAATTAATATTGGATTAAGTATCGCATTCAGCAAATTCCCCGCAGCTGTATTGCACACATGTGAATGATTATAATGTACTGAATCTGATGGGTTATAAATCTAGATATCATATTACATACAGGTGGAAATTCGACCCATTCAACTATGAATGGGTTGACTTGGGTTATCTTTCTTTTTCTTTTAATCTCAAATGGCTCCGATGGTTCGAGATAATAGCGCCATGAGCTAAATAACACTTTCAATGCACATAATCTCTTTAATGGTTTGATTCACAGATTTTATTTTTTATTGTAAATTATATTGTTTTTAGATAATAAATAACACCCAACCTGCCCCTACCCGGACAAAAATAACTCGTTTCAAACTGAACACATTTAGACCTGTTACCCCACCCGCTCGTCTCGCCATCTATATTAATATACCATAATTAGACCTCTCTTCCACATAGCATATTTGTGCTTCTAAATTATAGTCAAGTTGAACAACAGATGTGAGACTAAAAACGGAAACAGACTTTGCTGGTATAATATGGTTACGGACCAACTACGTATATAGGTTGAAATAGTTCAATACTTGCCAATGCCATATAGAGGAGTCTTGGTATCCTTAAAGCCACGAAAAGTTCCTTGTGCGGCCAAGGCTAATACAACCGCTGGAGCACCAAAAGCCCTTAATGAAGTAAACTCTTCCGCTGGTACTCGCATCGGTGAATTCTGAAATATAAATATAAGGCATAGTGTTTGTCAATTGCAAGTTATACCTGTTAAATCCTAAGGCACAATGGTTTGTAAGTGCATTCTATCTTCAACATTGTATTTTGTAAATGAAAAGTAAATAAATCGAAACTACACTTCAAGATTGTAGACATAAGCGAAAATTGACTTGAACAAAAAACATCTATGAGGTATTCTTAGGGAATAAAATTTCCATGTAAGCTACTTAACAGGCCACAAGTGCTTAGGGTCCAAAATGAAATTAAACCTAGAACAAAACACTTACTTTCTAGTAACTTTTAAATTTTATGAGGAGCTTCATGTAAAAGAAATGGCGTTTCAAGAACAGCAGAGAAACTAAAGTGAAATATATAGCTATGAAAGACGTACAACAGGTATACCCATGGTGTTCAATAAGAAGCCAGACCCAAAATAAAGTGCAATGGTTTGAGCAATGCCAAAGGCAGTTGCCAGCGCCAATGAAGTTGAAACCGATGGCAGAAACTTCTTTTGATGGCCGGTGTTGCCAACTGAAGAGAGAAAATTCAAGAAAACCTTCATTAGCTTAAACATGTATACTTCTGTATTAGTAGGTGATTCAAACTGGAAAATCACATAATTCATTGTTACCCTGGTCGACATAAGTAGAACCATCACCATCCTTTACTAATACTGCCTGTTCTTCAGCAACGAATGATGTTGTGATATTGAGCAGAGGAATATTGAACAATTTTGCCACCAGATTGAATATTGATATAGAGACACCAACAGCAGCCAATTCAGCAGATCCTACATTGATGAACAACCAAAATACTAACTCAGATATACATATTACAGCAGATTACAAAATAATCTCCCAAAATTGTTAGTATTTGTTTACTTGCTCAGTTCTAGTTATGGTCTCCATAAACTAACAAATATAAACTTGGTATTCCACTATCAACTCTCTATCTATGTGCAAGTCTGTGGTATTCACTACCAAGGCGTAACTATCACACATATATGAATTCCTTGTACTCCACTTTGTAAACTCAGTCATCAATTCATCATAAATTTGTAACACAGGTAAACCCAAAAAACGAATCATCAGTGCATTCTTGAGAAAGAATATAACACTTTTTCGGGAGAGAGGATTTTTTTTTTAAACAGATACATACACATATACATACCAGATAGCATCTGTGTGCAGTACATCGTATAGTATAAACTGTATAAGTTGTCAACTAGATGTAAAACTTGGGGAAGATTTTACTGACCCGATATTTTAAGAAAAACTGTCATTGCCTAAAAATGTCTATGATTCATATCTTAAGACTAAATATTACATGCCGACGATTGAGTCCAGATTTTCATTGGCTTAAATGGGTGTCACTCAACACCATAACTAAAGTCAATAATCGTAAGTGGCTACAACAAGAACCTAGATGCTATAACGATTGAGTGAGGCATGATTAATTGGTAACGAATAGGTAAACAGAAGACGGACCCAAATGACCGACAAAAGCAGTATCGACAAGAGAAGTAATAGGATCAGCAGCAAGAGCGAATGCAGCTGGCAAGGCAATCGACATAATCTCCATTCCAAGCTCATCCAACTTAACCTTGTCTCTAAAACCATGAACCAACAATATCAAAGGATTGGATTTTTCAACAGGAGACGATGATGAAGAGCCAGGTGAGTTTTGTTTTGATGATGATGAAACAATAATGTTTCGGGGGGTTCGAAATCCAATAAAAGAGTTTTTCGAGTAGTGATTATGATTATTAATATCATAATGTTGAGTTTTTTCTGAAGGATGAAGAAATAGATGGTTGCTCAAGACACAAGTGGTGGTGCTCATTATTGTTTTTGATTTGCGGAACAAGGGAGGAGGGAGGGTAGATACAGATTCTATCATCTAACTAAAACTAATTTTAGCGGCTAAAATTGCAAACCAGTCTATTTCTTCAATAAAAAATTGTCTTTTCGTCAATTTGTCTTTTAACACTCTCAACCTTTTGAGTGTTGCATATCAAGCCACAACTCTAAATACAAATTTTCATATGGGTATACTAGTATTGACCTGCAATCAGTGGCGGAGCCAGGAAATTTAATCGAATGGGGCAACGAGCGATAAGAAAAATATGATTACGGATCTGATTGTTTTTAGGTAAAATTCAAAATAAGTCGGGTCGGGTCGGTTGTAATTAAATGCAAAGACACCTTTTTTAAGACAACTAACAATAACTAAATGAATGATTTGTATAAAGAAAATCAATCAATAATGTAAGTTTATCAAGTTTCATTATAAATAAGATTAACCAACTCGCAACCTAATTTCTAGTATACCCAACAATGAATAAAACTAAAGCAAGCTCAAAGTAATTAAACTTGTGTCAAAATAATCATATATCTCTAAATCACTTTTATCAATAACAATATTAATGTTCATTAATAAGATCTTTTAAAATTAAACTAACACTAGACGTAACCCGTGCATATCAACAATATTTTATAACGACAAATAGTTATAGTTGAGATATTCTTAAATGTTTCGTGTAACGTTTAGAAATTGATATTGACAAGGTTTTATCATCATTCGAGATGATAACATCATACCAGTGTTTCATGTAATGTTTAGAAAAGATATAAAATTTGAAAATTTAATTATAACCGATACTCATACAACATAGTATGTTCATCATTTACAACCCTGATTTGAATGGTTATATTAAACTTGTATGTTCATTGTAGATTTTAAATTTATAAATATAACATTTATCAGGCTACTACTGTAGCAATTGCTACAGTAGCAAAGCTACAGTGATCCCCCCTCACAGTGAACAGTAGAATGTACAGTACTAACAGTCATTAAGTTACTGTTCATTCTACTGTTCATCCGTTAATTTTATTTATTTATTTATTTTTATATTCTTTGGCAAAACATCCCGCGGGAACGCGCGGGTGATCCACCTCGTAGAAATACATAAAACGAATATGCACAAAAGAAATCTAAAGTAAAAAAAATATCTAGAAAGTATATACAATAAAACTTTTGACTTTTTATCTCTACTCTCAATGCCTACCAGTAAGTACTTTCCCTCTACCTATTGTCACTTCCCATCTTCCTATTTCATTTCCAACCTTCCTTTTTCATATTTTTCGACGAAACAAAACCACCGGGAAAATGGTTTTGAGGCATTAGAGCTTAGTCCAGACTTAGAATGATGAGGACACTCAGATTATCAAGATGATATTTTTTTCTACAATTTTGATATTTTTTTTACATGATTTTGTGTGTCTACGAGAGGTTTGTTGGGGGCAACTCCTCCCGGTACTCTCAACATGGCTCCGCCCCTGCCTACAATAAAGTACGCGAGATTCTATTTTAAATATACAACATGGTTTTTCATCAATTTTTGTTTTATATTTTTTCTCAGTTTAATACTTTTAACTTTTAAACTTTATATTTTGTATTATGTACTTTCAGTTTTATAGTTTTATAATAAAAATAAAATTAAAAATACTATGTGAGGTACAAATGATGTTTTATGGGAGTCTTAATAACATATTATTTTTCATATGGGTATTTGTCATATATACTTGAGATAATTCTTTTTTGGGTAAAGGGTTTCCCGGGTAAATATATTACTCCAAAAAAGTTTAAGTACAAAGGATATGGGTGAAGTCACATATCCCAGCCCATTACATAAGCAGAAAATCTTACATAACAAGACGCTTCATATCCTTTAAACAAGAAATAAACCACTACTCACTAGGTTACATAAGACAACTACCACAAACAAAAACACTACCTACCACGACCTTGAAGCTTAATATCATACATGTCATAAAAGCATCCAATTGCCCTGGAAAATCGTAGACCTGATCCACATAGTCATCATAATAATCTTGAAGCTCATGACCACCACCTGTTGATGCGAGAATTAGCCATAGGATTATTTGGCTCAAGCACCTCCTCATCATCACTGTTCGAACAACCACAACCCCTACCTTAGAAAATGGGTTACCCACCTTAGCAGAAGAAGTAGACGGAGAAGAAGAGAAACTAGGCTTAGTAGCCGCAACCTACTCATTTCCTTTCAAAGCACTCACAAGCTGTTCTTGTGATTCCTTACCATTCTTTTGAGACCCAACCACATTAACTTCGTGTTTACTACCCAAATCCAAATAAGCCCCATCCTTAGTCACGACATTTTTTTTTTGTTTTGTTATTTTTTTAAAGGCCCTTAGTCACGACATTAGTAGGAATGCCAGACTTATCAGTATCGACCATACTAAGGACATTAAATGGATTCAAATATATAATTGAGATAATTCAATATGTGTTCGTCCATGATATTTTGTAGGACATATAAGTAATCTAACTAATTACAAGCTTTACTTGTATTTAAAAACTTATTTTTATAGCTTTCATATGTTTGCATGACAAATAAAATTAATTTTAAAAGCTCGGACTATTGTAAACTATGTTGAGGCAACATTGACGAGATCCCTTAATGTTTTAATGATGACAAATAAACCTTCGAAATATCTAAAATAACAAACGTTAGCCAAAATTCCTCGGCTCACATACCTGCTACTGGCGCGCTGCCCGCACGTTGACGCGTGGGCGACGCGCCAGGCTTCTGTGAATGTCGAAACGAATTTTAAAAGTCGGCTTTCCCCTACCCGAGAAATGTGGATCTTTCAATACAAGTATGAATATGTTATGTGCTTAATTGAGAACACTCGAAACAAGTTTTGAGATTATAGAAATCCAACTTTTTAAATACCCGTTTTCGGGAAAATGCCAACTTATGTTTTCTAACTCTCGCCTCTAGCCAATGCTTTTCTAAACCTAGGGAGCTTATATATTTCACGTAACATCAAGTGAAAGCATTCATACGCTCATAGCCCGTGCTTACGTCTTCTCTAATCACGTAACGGGTTTACTCCCTTATTGGCCAAACTAAGTCAAAGGTCACTTTGCGTAAATGCATCCTTTCTTGCATGGGATATGCTTTACATCAAGGCAAAGCACTTGGCTTGTTTATACCAAGGTGTTAGTTGAGTACGTCGAGTCGTGAAAAGTCACGAGTTATGAGATTATGGATTCTCGACATTGAGTTACTTGAGATTATAAGTAACCTTTGATTTTCTCAACTATAATCATGCTTGTCCAAATCCTTTTCTTTCTAATGACAACTTGATTACTTCTTAATCTTTTCTTAATCACTCTTTCACAAAAGACCAAGCTTCCAAACCTCCCAACATCTTCTAAAATATTCTCTTATACTCTTACAACTTTGTCTCCTACACAAAAGATTCCCCTCTTATAATATTCTCTTCACTTTATACATTCCCCATATACACTTTTCTATACACTCTTATACATACTCACATACACACACATTTACATTCAAAATACACACACTTCACTCACATACCCTTCTTCACACACACAAGGCTCCCCATCTTATCAATCTTACATATTCTTTATAACCTTACACATATCTAATCTTTACAACATATTCCTTACACCTTCAACAACTTTATTTTCAGAATACACACACTACTCACAACTATCTCATTCTCTACACACACTAGGCTCCCCATCACATCCATCTCTTACATATTCCCTTACACAATCCAACTCATCTCTTATTTTCCTTACACACTCTTCATCTCAACCATCCATTTCTCTACAACACATCTCAACCATCCATTTCTCCTTCCTCCCCAAGAAATAGAATATTCCCTAGCATATCCTTCTCTTAACCCAACCATGGTTCACTTCTAACCCAATTATGGTTAGTTCCCAACTCACCTAATTCTCACCCAACTATGGTTAACTCTTAACCACACCAAGGATGGAACATTCCCTTGGATACACCCTTTAACTTAACCATGGTTCACCTTCTAACCTAACCATGGTTTAATCTCTACACACTTCTTTCTAACCAAACCATGGTTACTTCTTAACCTAACCTCATTCACTCTTCCCTATAGAGGAATATCCCATGGCATATTATCTTCTCTCTTTTATGCCATGTGTGGAATACCCATTCTACCCCTAACCAAGTATCCTTTCTACTCTTCTATCCTTGATAATTGGTTTTCTCATAAACACTTCACAAAATTTTTTCCAAATTGGCTATTTTAGTTGATAAACTTTAGATTGATTAATGATAATGTTTAGTGTGTGAAGTACAATTGGGGGTTTAGCAAGGGTAGGTATTTACAAGACCAACACCCAACACTTGGGAAAATTGTATAGTGCCTCTGGCGCGTCACCCACGCGTTGATGCGTGGACAACGCGCCAGGCTCGGTAAAATTTTCCCAAGTTTGGGTCTTGGCCTATAAATACCCCCTTGGCTCTTGTATTCCTCAACCCTTACCATTATTCTTTCTCTCTACATTCTTTCTCTCTAATCCTCTAATTCTATCTTGTGTTCTTAGTTTTCACACTAACATCTTTGGAAGAACACATCTCCTTGCAAGGGAAGAATCACAAGAACCTAATCCACTCTTGTGATTGTGTCGAGGGTCTTCTATCTATATCATTTCTACTAGAATCGAGTCACTAGGTTAGGTTAGGGCTTGGTTCAAACAAACTTTTATTCATTCAATTGTTTGTACGGGAAGTCTTGTGTCTTGGTGACCAAGCTTAGATCATTGGGGATCTAGTTGGGGTTTGATACTTCCGGTGGGAAGTCTTGGTAGTGGTCTTGGTGACCCTTAGGTGAAGTCGAATCGCGAGATTCTTTTGGGTTGTTTCCGAGGACGGAATACCGTGAGAGTAACTCCTTCTTTGTGAGCATCGATATTGATGAATACCGGTGGAGTGAATTGTAACAGTTTGTAGTCCACTGAAAGGATTATACTAGTGGAATAGTATTGTGCCGTGGATTCGAAATTGGATGTACAGATGGTATAAACCCCCCCCCCCCCATCCTTAACTATTATATATCGTGGTGTCTCTTTACTCGCTTTATATACTTGTGTTTGTATTAGTGGTTGTTCTTGCTTAAACCACTTAGTAATCTTCTTGGCTTAAAGTTTTTAAACATCTAAAAAGCCAAAGAAACCGTATTCACCTCCCTCCCCCCATCCCGAACCAGACCTTATTACATTAAAGCCCATCATCAAACTTATCAACAAATATGCCCAACTTTGAATTCTCGGGTAAGCAAGTCTTAGGCAAAAAGTGTTTCTCTTTTTGTCTCAACGTATTAAATGTTTTTATATATGCAGAAGATAAATAACTGTCATTTCAATCGTTATTGTACCTCTACATGTCGTGTTGTATAGGTGCAGAGGAAACGTGATGGACAAAAGTGTGCACCATAACGTACGTCATAAAGATTTTGTTCTATTCGACTCAGACCAAATTTTCGTTGACACCCACGTATCATTCTCTCTCAAGATGATTTGACATTTATCCGACCATTGATCATCCCACAAGAGTTAATCAAAAACCTTAATGCCATCGTATATATAGTAAACATAAACACCTCCTTTAGTATATGTAAACGTTAATCCGACTTTATAAGAGTGATTTTTTTTTTCATCCGGTCCTTACCGCATTAACGGGAAATAAAATATACGATTAAATTCACCCATATAATCATTCCTCTTACAAAAAATACGTAACCAGTCAGGGTAATTTATTGCCTTTCTTATTTTACAAGTTTATATTATAAAAGTGGGGGTATTTTATTTATAAAATTTCTGATAAGAGATATATTTACGTAAAATGAGAAAAAAGGTTGTTTCTTAATTGTATCTACTAAAAGCATTCGGTAAGATGACTCTCAATTATCTAATAACTCAGTGCAACGTCAGCATCACATTAGCTTTAACCTTTTCACCTTAACTCATCAAAAAACACATGGTACAATAACTCACCTATAACTCACCGTAACTCACTTTCTCTCGATTATTTTTAATTTCAACCCCAAACTTTAACAAATACTTCATTTATTTAAAACCATACACTAATTCTTAAACATATTACAATACGAAAAAAAAAAAAAAAAAAAAAAAAAAAAAACATATGAAATTTAAAAACATACGAATTACAAATACTTATTCATCGGTTGTTGTAGTATACCCCATCGTCCTTGAAGTACACCAAAAGCACGTTCGACATCCTTTCGTACACTTTCTTGCTTCCTGTTGAAATAAGCATGTTTTTCGTCAGTTGTTGTCAAGAAGGATTTGACGAAAGTTACCCACCGTGGGTAAATTCCGCCAGCTAAGTAATATCCCCGTTCATACCTGTGTCCATTTATCATATAAGTTGCTCTTGGGGCTTTGTTAGCAAGAAGGTCGTCGAATAACGGAGGGTTATCTAAAACATTAATATCGTTATTCGCCCCCGCCATCCCAAAAAATGCATGCCAAATCCACAAATCTTGTGAAGCAACAGGTTCAAGCAATATTGTTGGGAATTTTTTAAAACCGCTACCATATTGCCCTTGCCACACAACCGGACAATTTTTTCACTCCCAATGCATGTAATCAATGCTACCAAGCATTCCCGGAAAATCATGTTCACGTTCATGTTTTTCGTAAATACTTTGAACGTCGGACCATGTTGGGTTTCTTAAAAACTCCGGCATATACAAATCCATAACGCACTTGTTAAAATTATCAAGACAATCACGTGAAGTACGCTCACCCATTTGCAAATACTCATCAAACGCATCGGGTGAGTTGTCGTATGCCGATTGGCGTATGGCAGATGTACACCGCATAAGTACACGAAGACTACTTCAACCCGTACAATCGGGTCATTTTTAAAAGAATTTAAAATGATCTGGAAGAGGATCGGCATAATAAGATTCAGTACCTTCGACTATTTGTAGAAATAGTCTCCGGCTCATACGAAACCTTCTTCGAAAATTCTGGTTCCTATACTTACACCCTTGATAAAAGTAGTCGTTACGCAAACGTTCTTCGGCAATCTCACGTTCAGGGTGGACAACGGTACGCTGGATGTGTGGTGGAGCTGCTGCTTCTTCTTGTTGTTCCAAATGTTGATGATATTCATATGCGGCTATCATAAACTCCAAGTCAATTTCATCATCTATATCGGACAAACTCCTTTCTTTTTGGTGATTTTAATTCGGATCTATTGTGAATATGAAAGTTTTTTTTGTAGAGATGAAGTATATAGTTTGAATTTGAGTAGTGAAAGTGTGAAAAAAATAGTGTGTGAAATGGGTATTTATAGTGGTGAGAAAATGGTTTGAAAATGGTTTGTTTGTTTGTTTGTTTTTTTTTTGTTTTTTTTGTTTTTGTTTTTGTTTTTGTTTTTGTTTTTGTTTTTGTTTTTTTTTTTTTTTTTTTTTTTTAATCAACTAGCCGTTACTAACGGATATATTAACGTTGGGGGGTTGGGGGTGGTAAAACGTAACTTTTTTTAAATACAACGGATATATACACGTTGTAGGGGTGAAAGTGATTTTTTTTTTAATATTCCGATAGCAGCTTAACGCTGCGTTAAGTTCATGCTTTTGCACGTTAACGTGCGTATAACGTGAAGCCCTGGTAAGAAATAACGCGGCTTAACGCAAAAACGTTATGGTATAACGTGGGAAGATGGGCATATACCGAATGCTCTAATAAACTCAATCTTAACACACTAACCATATGTCAAACCTTGGTTAAGATAACACACACAAAAAAGCCTGCCAAAAAACAACTTTTATCAAAGCATAGCAACTTTTAATCGTCAAGGTACATACATGTTACTAACTAAAGTAGTATTACCCGATTGTAACCAACCCACCATGACACAACATTAAGGATAATGGAATCAAATCTCGTACCACAAGGAATAAAATCATGAATCCTCAGTGTTCTGTTCTTTCTTTTTGTTTGTTATTTTGTCTTATGTTGTTCTTCTTTGACTATAAATACAAAGTGGCCAAATACAAAGGCTAACAAATACTAACAAGTAACAAGTTATGGGTTCTGATCATATTGAGATGGTACAAAAGGAGGTTGTGAAAGGGTGCATCAAGGCGGAAAAAGGTCCATGGGTGATTCACAGGACCACCGAAGATGGTCGTGTGATCACTAGACACCGGTTTCCCTCTGATCAGGAGCGGCTAAAGAATCGTGAAAGAGAGAGGAACCGAAGAGTTGTGGCTAGGAAAATATTTTCTGGATTACGAGCTTTTGGGAACTACCGACTCCATAAGAATGCTGATACCATTGATTTGTTGAAAGCACTTTGTGATGAAGCTGGTTGGCATGTTGAACAAGATGGAACCATTCATAAGAAGGTCATCTTTTCTTCAATATTTTCATTTCCATATCTTTATGTTCAAGTTTTGTATCCACTGTGTTTGACTGTTGATGTGTAGGCCGTGTACGAGGATGAGGGTTATTGCATTTGCAACTGTGATGAAAATATGGACACTGTTAAATCAAGAACTGTTTCACCAAAGATGGTAAAAATTGATCATGACATCAACCTGACACTTTCTCTAACGTTGGCTTCTGCAGTTGATCAAAGAAACTAGAATGAAACGAAGGATTTAGCAGAGTTATAGAGAATATGTATGAAGCAATATGTTAGACACTATTAGCTATTTCAGTTTGTTGGTTATGATTCTGATATATACATTTCTAATTAATTTAAGGGATAATTACCAAAATAGATCAGCCGCCCAAAGCACTTTCCTTGAATAGATGTTTTAAAATCACTTTCCTCTAGCGGATCAGGGCAACTTGGCGACTGAGCAACCTCATATATTGTCGACATGTGTCCATTATTTTATTAATATAGTACGGTTTCTAGAATGTATAGAGAATGTATGTGTAAGGTATGTGTAAGTGTTTAAGGTATTTTTGCAGAGGGCAACTTGTACTAATCGGGCGACATGTATTGGGCAACTTAATTTAATTTGTCGTTTTGCGTATTTTTTTAATTAAATATTAATGTATTTCAATTGTATCCAAATCTAAGTATGTATTTTAATAAATAATAACACTTATATTTGTTTTTAAAATATTTACATACACTTCCTTCCAACACACACTTCATCATCTCCAACAAATTTTCCTCCATCAACTAAACACAATCGAAGGCCATGAACAATATTGTCGAAACAAAGTGGTATAACAGGGTATGTACATTTATTTCATAGTTTGTATAAATATGATTATGTGTGTTTCAAAAATGTTAAAGTTCATTGTTTTGAGAGTAAATGCAGCAACAATATTTGTTGTGCTAGCCAACCGGCGGTGCTGTAGCAAAGTCTACACATTTACCCAAGTCATCTACATATAGGCGCTCCTCCTAACACAATCTCACACACACAACAAACACATTCAGTTTTCCATTTAATTTAAAAGAAAATATTTTGGAAACACCAATGGCGTGTCTTGAACGTTTTGATGAACTTGCTAATTTTTCCGGTTCCACCTTGTTGGAACGTCAG
The DNA here is from genome assembly GCA_030686995.1 of Artemisia argyi. Classification (NCBI taxonomy): domain Eukaryota; kingdom Viridiplantae; phylum Streptophyta; class Magnoliopsida; order Asterales; family Asteraceae; genus Artemisia; species Artemisia argyi. The sequence continues at coordinate 84,011,546 of CM060679.1, forward strand.
TTAGGTATCTATTTAGCGAGGTCTGTAGCTAAAGACAAGGATCCACATAGTGACATTAGTAAGGTCTGGTCGAAGTTAGGTGATTGCATCATAGGAACTGATGGTTTTATTAAGGAACTTTCTGTTACTGAGTGTAGGGTAGAGGCGATGGATACTGCAAAGTATCTTAGGCAGCGTATGCATAAGGATACCCTTAGGTTTACCGATTTGTTGTGCGTATTTGGGGTCTTTTTGGTTTTTGGGCTTATGCGTTAAGCTTTTCGGTGTCTTTATGGGTTGGTTTAGTTTTCTTTTCTTTTATGTATGGGTAGTTTTGGTGTATCATGGCTTGGGATAGGATTTTGTGTATGATGTTCCTTTTTTCATTAATGAATGGAATGTTTATGTATTACTGATTTCTCTTTAATTTGCTACTGCATATTGTAGTTATTAATTATCCGAATTGGTTACTGTACTTATTTATAAGGTTTTGTTAAGTTTACTTTCTAACTTTGGTGTAGTTGTGTAACTGATATAGGAGGTATGGTTTTATGCTTTCTATCTCATTTGTGGACATTTCCAAATTGAATTGTATTTTATCTTGAAGTGGTTATTTGATTCAGTTTGTTTCTGTACTCTTACTGGCTAAGTTTTTGGTGTTTAAGCGTTATTCAAAGAGGTTGGAAATTGCCATGCCTTTGGTTTACAAAATGGTTTGTTTTTGATAACTTGTACCCGAAAAATTCATTATTATACTTGACCTAGTTCCAATCACAAGGAAGGAATCATGTACCTGATAAGTTTACTTTCTAAGTTTGGTCCACTATTTTTTCCCCTGTTTTTTCCTCTGTTTTGTAATGTCGACACCAAGTTAGAGTTGTCTGCAAACTTCAGCTTGCCGATGTAGTCCTCAACTGATTCTTTGTGTTTTATTTCCATGCAAGGAGTATCAAACTAAGTTCATCTTTAGAAGTAAAGTGAACTACTTTATGTTAATAAAACGCAAGTTAGATGCAAAACGACGGAACATGTTTAGGCGTACATGTTTTGGAAGATGGTTGGATCTTTTGTACTTTGAACATGAACCACATGTCATAGAGTATATGCTGACAAAACAGCATCAGGTTGATGATGCCCATTATGATATGCCCTTAATTTATTATGTCGAAGGTCAAAGTCTACATTTTGGTCGTCCTGAATTTGCTCTTATAACCGGGTTCCGTTTTGGAACTGTATCTTTCATGTTATATGACTCCGGTGAAGTTAAATTTCGCAATAGGATATTTCCTCACCGGATAGGGTTACGTGTTACCAACTTAGATCTTATTGCTGTTATCGAGGATGAAGAGTTGTTTTGCAAAATATCTGATGAAGATGTTGTCCGTGTATGTCTATTGTTAGTTTTAGAAGTTATCTTTATGGGTAGGTTGTTGACTAATTAAGTGGATGATAAGTTAATGAGGTTGGTTGAAAGTCTAGAAGCTTGGAATGCGTTTCCATGGGGTGAGCACATATGGACTAATTTGTACGATCAAATCGTGGATGTAATAAGTAAGCACAGTCAAAAGCACCTTCAACATCTCAAGAAAGATCGCATGTATGTTCCGACATATACGCTTGGGGGCTTTGTATTTGCTTTCCAGGTATATATTATTGTTCCACATTATTTTTTTTAATCCCTTCTGTATTTTGTTTTCGCACCTAAATCTTATTGATTTATCCTTGACTTTCATATTTAGGTTTGGATTCTTGAGACTTATGAAATAAGTAAGCTTTGGTGGATAAAGCTCGCGCCAGTGATACCAAGAGCTGTGGCTTGGTCCAGAAAAACTATATTTAAGAAATCAGATTGTTCTAAGCTTTTTGGAAAGGTTATTTCTTCAAAATAGGTCTTTTTTATTTATATTTGATTTCAATTTTTTATGTTACTTCTTTAATAGTGAGTATTATTTTTAGGACTCAAAACCAACTTGTGATATCCGTCCTACTAGAGCTGAGTACGAATCAAATTGGTGGATACACAACAATGATTTTTTCCAGCAACACATTCCCAGACGACCTCCTTTAGCAGGACAAAATTTCCTTTTGGATACATATCTTGCCAAGTTGGAAAAGGCACATAAACGCGGGATAAAAGATGTATTAGAAATGGCGACTGCTAGAAGTAGTTACAGTTGTATTACGGAAAAGAGTCTTAAGGATTGTGTGATTGAAGAGTTGAATGTTCGGGTTTTCAAGCTTGAGTCAATTATTGAGGTTCTACATGGTGAACCAAATGGTCGAGTTGTGGTAATATACGACATCCTTTTAACTATTGTATTATTTCAACCAAATATCATTACATTGACAGGCCAAACTCCACTTTGATGACTGTTTTTCCAATATGCCCTCTGATTTTCGCGACTCGCTTAATAATCTTTACCTTGATCTGATCAACATGCATGATACTGATGAAGATATTTGTCTGGTAACTTATAAATTGTGACATCTTTGTAACCCCGTTATACAACAGTTTGTATATCAAACACTATTTAAACAAGCATAACTTGTCACAGGAGTACCTCCGTGAAGAGGAGTTGCGATTGCGGTTGGAAGAGGATGATAGATTGCAAATGGAAGATGAGAAGATGATGAAAGAGGAGATGCGGTTTAGGGTGGAAGAGTATAAACAGATGAGGTTTGAGGAAGAGAAGATGCGGCAGTTGGATGCGGAGAAGAAGAAAAAGTGTAATGTGCTTCTGAATTCCGCTCACTTCAAAAAAGCTTTGGAAGAAGCAAGACTTAGTAAAAGGACTCACGTAGATGCTTTTACATCAGAAAGTGATTGGAAAGTTTCTTGGGTGAAAATAAAAAAACATCGTGGCTACCTTAATAATCTGTTCTTGGTAGAACGTCTAAAAGATGTGCAACCTTGGAAAGAGGTATCAAATAACATCAAATATGTTCAAACTTAAAAAATAATAGTGTGTTTTATTTCATACCGTTAAAGCCTTATAATTTTGTGTAGGATCTATCCCGATGGTTTCAAACTGTTGACACTCTTTGGTTGAGTGATGATTTTGAGCTGTTTCTTTCAAGTTTCCTTGGTCTGACGATTTTAATGTGAATCGAATATTCTGGCTTAGATTAGTCTGCCTAGACCCTGCAAGGAAAGGGTGGCTAATGGAGGAGGTGAGCAAAACTATGGATTTCGCAATATTAGATTTTGAATAATAAATATGTACTTTAGCCTTCACTACAAACTGTTTTTCTTTTACGTATTTAAACAACACATAGACTTATGGGTGGACTACATGTGGCATGTGAGACCCGAGAATTCTAACTGGGCAATGGTTAGTACATACTTCGTTCAGCTTGTCCTTCAAAATTCCATTCCCTTGTTTTATGTTGACGGTAGAAGGTACCCCATTCCATGGGCCAATGTTGATCAGGTAAAAGCGTTGTTATTAACACACAACGTTATTTGCATAATTATGGTTGTCTGTAATAACTATCCATCATTACCAAAACCTTGTAGGTTCTTATGCCGATCAATGAAACTGAAAGACATTGGTGTGTTACCCAATTTGACATCCTTTCCGGATTGGTCACATTCTATGATAGCGGGAACACAATTGACTATGAATGCCGTGATTGGTATGTCCGGCTGAGGGATTGTTTACAGGTACGAGTATATTATGATTGCTTATTATGATTACGATGCCACTAGGTAATTGCTATCATCAACTAATATATTTTGTACTTTTATTAAAACTATAAGTTTAAACAATAAACTGTTCGATACACCATTACGTACATACTCTAGTTGTTCAATTTACTGGATGTTTTTGTAAATAAATAATTTAACTTATGCAACTTAATTTCTTAATATATTTTCAGGATCTTTTGTAATACCTATGAGTTTATTGACTTTGTTTGTAACTAGATGTATTGGTAATTTCTTTTGTTGTAATCTTGAGTTGTATTTTTTTAAGTCTTATATGTAAATTATATCTTAGAAATTGTGTCCACAATTTATTTTACCGATTTAATAACACTTACCCCCTTCAAATCATATTAATTAGTTTTGGCATGTATTGAACATTGAGATGACATCTACTATTCACAAGTTGCCCAAACTATTAGCTTCCTAGGGACATGTTGCCCAATCTTTAATCTTCCTATATAAGTAAGCTAACAAGTACACTTTTACATACCACACTTTCTCTCTCCATCCTCAAAAAAATTACCTACATCACACTTACCATACCTCTCCTACTGCTATGGCTGCCCTAACTGAACTCTCACTTAAGACTAAGTCACCATCACTCAAAGATATGATGCTCCTCTTGTTTGAACAAGATAATGATAAGGACTTTAAGCTGGTGCAAGAAACTCATACTCTATGCCAAGAGTTTTGTAACCGTGTTAAGGAGCGGGCTGAGGTTATTAAGCATCTTGAAAGTTTCCCTACTATTGGTGTAGCTCGTGATAGCCTCAAGCTACTTCATGAGTTGCAGGATGCTGACTTGGAAAAGTCAAGGGGGTTGATGAAGTTCATAACTGAGACACAGCTCAGGGTCCTCAAAAAAATATCTTTTGTTTCTCTAATGTGTAAAATGTGATGTGTTCTGCTGTGATGGTGTCCTTTGTGGTCTCGACCTTGCATTCTGTCATGTTAAGCTTCAGTCTTTTAGGTCTTTATGTTTGGTGATGTTGTCTTTTGGTCATGTTGTCTTTTGTTTGGTCATGTTGTCTTGTGCATTAAGGGGGGTTTTTATCATGTAATAATTTGTACCTATTTCAGTCTACCACTAATGAATGCAATGTTTATTTTATGTTTAATCATCTTTGTTACTCCATAATCATGAAAAAAAAAACCCTATGAATACTAATTTATATCAACCATAAACCATTTCAGTTGTTCCATTTTAAAACAAACAAATTATATAATAACACGTAACCATAAAGTATTTGATGCTGTTATTGGATCAATATTTATACTAGTAAACCAACAATAGACTGGTGTTACAGTCAGAAAACGACAGACATATACAAGTACTACTTTGACAAACTAAGGGTTTATAGAAGGTAATTCTCTATTTGGATCCCTGCTAATATTTTAACACGACCTTCTATTGGAAGTGGGGTATTTTTATAATTTTTTTTTAGTACTCCATAAACCAACTCATGACTAGTTAGACTCGCAAGACCAGTGACATACTATTAATTGTTGTTTCACAAACTGGGACATACAGCTTCCATTCTTATTTATGATAACCTTTATTTTATTTTACTTCTTTGTACAGGCTCATCTACCAGTCGTTTTACAGAAAGCAAAAGTATTCAAAATGAAAGGGATACATCCTACTGACTATAAGATTACCTTTAAGCTAGCGGACAATGTTCCTAAGCAGGGGGGTATTTTTGGTGATTGTGGTGTTTTTGCTTGTATATTTTTATATCGTTTGGCACATGGCATACCGTTGCATCTTGATGACCCGGTTGACGCGGCCTTAGCTTATCGTGAGAAGATGGCTCATTTTTTTTAAACATAAATGTTGATACCATTACTCGTATATGTATGTTTGCGATAACGTTTTGTGACTATCTTGTATACTTTTTTGGGACGTCAAATTGCATAACGTGCACATACTCCATGTTTAATAATTTGCATTAACGAATATATCCAGACAAACAATAAGTCTCATATGGTTCAAACATGACACATAAACATGTTGAAAAACGTCACTTGCCCAAAAAACTAACAAAGTTGCCCAAAAATTAACGAAGTTGCCCAATAAAGGTACACGTTGCCCAAGTAAGCAAATAAAGTGAATTTTCTAGTTGGAATGCAAATGGAAGACGTACTATCGTGAAGTGACATGCAATGTCTCTTTACCAACAATTGTTTTATATTATATACTATATGTGGAGTATATAAGCCAAAATAATGTAAGTTTAAAAGGCACCAAACCTACATTGGTTAGTGAGATAGGAATAGTAACTGTGAAAGTGAGGATGGATCAACACTACTCGGATTCATCCAACACTCAACAATTATCGACTCCTTTTAACACTCCAATGTGAGTAGTGTACCACTATTTTTTTTATTTTCATTACTTCATTTTTCGTATTAAAATGTTTTTTTTTTGTATACAGGATTGAAGAAAAAGATGAGGATTTTATGGTGTTTGAAGTTTACCATAATGGTGAATTCATTGTACATCCTTTTCCTTTAAGTTATGATTATCCAAACATCTTGGTACTTAAGGTATCTCGGTCAAAAAGAATGTCGTTCAAAGATTTTTGTGACTTGTTGGTTTACAAACTAGAATGCAAGATATGGTCTTTGTTTTATTGTATTCCTAGAAGGAGTCTTGAAAAAGGGTTGACAATTGTTGAAACAGATGCTGAGATAAAAAAGATGTATGTTGTGGCTTCATCTTATGGGTTGTTACAATTGTATATTGCTCATGACCCTCAAAACCTAGCCCAATACTACTATAATAACTTGCCTTTCGACTCGTCTGATGATGAGGTTATTTCTAGGCTAAAAAGCCATGAAAAAAGAAAGGGTGATGCTGCCTCTATGTCCCCTGAACAGCTTGAAGCATGGGCAGAGGAAGAATCGCGTTCACCTTACCTTAGGACACCCCCCTTAAGGCTAGGAGAAAAGGCATTCACTTTCAAGGAAAGAACTTGTTTGAAGATTTTTTGCATAGTAGTTCTGTAGGAGATGAGTTAGATGGTCCTCCAGGTTGGTTAGAAGGAGCGATCGATGAAAAAGGTTGGGTTGATGTTGGAGCGACTAACGTATTGGATCCTTGGCTTGATTTGGCGCTTGGTTATGATGTTGATACACTGCCGGATGTGGGTGAAAATGGTTTTGCAAATGATGTTGTCGTAGATGTTGGAGGGTCTAATGCCCCAGATATTGGGGCGTCTTCTAGTAAGACAGGTGAAACCGGGTCTAGTTTGGGAGTTCCACTTATGCAAACGGGTAAAAAGACTGTGCGCCCAAATACTGTTAAGTTTAATAGAAAGAGGCTGTGTTTTAGGAAGGGCAACTCTATCTGGGCAACCAAAGGCTTACGAAGGAAATTATTGCGTGGCCGTGTTTTGAAAAGACTTGCAACCGCTCGAAGATGTGGCAGCCTGACTTCTCTGTTTGGGTTGAACGATGATCAGGTTCAGGATAATGGACCATGTGTAAGTCCTAAGTAGTCATGTTCCATGTGGTGGTTGACTTTGCTACAGCCATAAAATGTTTTCGTTAACACATCTACAAAACTTGTCAATGTTTTTTCATAAACATTTTGTGGTTGTAGCAATTGTCTTATAACGTTTTGTGTAGTAGCTACGATTATCTTTGCACATCTTTTAGGTTTTGTGTAGCTTGTGCAAACTATGTGGCAAACGTTGTATGTTTTCTACTCGTATAATCGTATTAACTTTCCAGTTGTTGCTCAAATTAGTACTTCTGTAGTTGACATCACATCTTTGCACATCTTTTGGGTTTTGGTTAACATGTTTATTTTGTACTAGTACTTCTGTAGTTGACATCACAAACACTGCGCATAACAAGTATTGTACACGATAAGGTTGAGTTTTGTACATTCACAATATGTTGCATAAGTGACACAACCCTGTTTAGTACGCAATAAGCTGTAGCATAACAAGTATTGTACACGATAAGGTTGAGTTTTTACATGCAACATGTCTTAAGAAACACGATTGAAAGTAGCCTGATTAATGTCATACATAAGAAGTTATTCCGTTACTTAAAAACATACAAATAAGCTGAAAGTTACACTAAAAAGTTTTGTGGAGTGGAAAGCTGTGACAGACGGTTGATGATGCGATTGGATGAAGCCGGGTCTCTCTCATTCATGGGTGTCTGAATATTTGAATCGTGATGTGCCTCATTGGTCAAGTATTGATTTGTAGTAGAACATCCCAGGTTTTCATTACCAATGGTAACACCACCACATATATCCTTGAGAGACATCAGTTTTGTTTTTGGACATCTCTGTCATATAATAACCAAGAAAACATTAATTCTGGCTACACACAAAATACTGATTTGTTATGAGTACGAGACTTACTTTTTTTGTCACCAATGCCATGCTACATGAACCTCGGTCGTGTCTCGTTGCACCACACCTGGTGCATTGCTTCCTTTTAGGCTCCTCCCCTTGAGATCGGATGCGATCTTTCTTTTTTGGCCTCCCTGCCTGCCTCTTAACTATAACCAGTGGCAATACAGTTTGCTAGTCATCGGGAGCTTCCCACTGCGAAACATCTTCTACAGGATTAAACAAACCCTCGTATGTTTTTTTTCAGTGTTATTCTGAAAAACCAAGGTTGGACCAATCCTTGAACACTAGTTAAACCAGCTACTCTAGCCACAGCACATACGTGTCCACACGGTAGACCCGAAAGGTCCCATTTGCGACAAGTACATGTCCCTTCTGTCAAATCAACAACATGGCCTCTTCGGTTGTCTTTCACTTCATACTTTTTCATTTTGTCAATGCCCTTAACCGTCCAATTAACGCTCTTGATGATTCTGTCATGAACTTTGGATGTTGCCCAGTCTGAAATTTCTTCCTCCATTGCATCTAACATTAAAAAGCTTAACATCATTATAGTCACTTGTCTTACTTTTTAAACACATGAAAAGAAAAAAAACACATCTAATTAGGTAATAATAATATTTTAACCATATGTTGCACATTTTTTTACAAGCTTACCTTCGTATTTTGCCCGACGTTCAAAATACCACCGTTGAAGAAGGGATCCATACCAATCCATGAGCATCGTAATTGGGACTCTGCGCACTTCCTTTGTTAAAGCATTGATTGACTCCACGCTATTCGATGTCATGTAATTGTATCTGTTTGCAGGGCAGTATGCCCCTGGACCATTTCTCAAACCCTGCTTCCTCTAGTGTTTTGTACGCCTCGGGTTTAGTGGCATGAATAGCACAAACATACATATCAAACTCCGCCGTTGTGTAAGCCTTGCACGTCTTCCAATACAAATTCTTTAAAGAATCACTTTGCATATTGGCATTCATCATCATATGGCGACAGCAAAAACCATGAAAGGCGTTTGGAAAGACATTCTTACACGCAAGGCTAATTGCATAATGTCTGTCCGATATGATGGCCAATTCAGAAACCTCACCTATGCATTCTTTCAGCTTTGTCAAAAACCAGCTCCATGTCTCCCCTGTCTCACCTTGAGTTACACCGGTTGCAATGGGTATTATTTGATTGTTTCCATCCATTCCAACTGCAGCAAGATTGGTGCCAAGGTAACGGCCTTTTAAATGCGCCGCATCGATTATTATCAACGGCCGCAAAGAGCATAAAAAACTCCTAACCTGTTAGATTAATAACAAATCAATTCTTGGGTAATAACTAAAAATACTTAAACATTTTGAACCACTCAAACATAAATAATAAAGAATATGAACAACAGATATTTCAAATTACTCTTACCGCAGCACCGAAGGCTACAAAACATTGCTTAAAGCGTCCTGCATCATCCGTGTCAATGTGTGTTACTGTTCCCTCGTTTGCCAGCTTTAAGTAGTGGAAATAATACGGTAACTGCTCAAAAGAAGCCTTAGGACATCCCTGAGTAGCCAGCATTGCAAGTTGCTTCCCTTTCTAGGCTCTTTTGTAAGTAATGTCTATATTCCAAGCTAAATTGAAATCTAGTTGTATTTCCTTTGGTTTATACACTCTGGAAGTGTCTCTCATTTTCGGTACTAGCATATGACTCAGTACTTTTGATGTGGCATTGCAATAATTAGAATTTATGGTTGTTTTGGAACATGTATGAACATCGTTGATGCTAGTTATCCTGAATTTTTTAGTACCTTTAACGACCCGATTGAACACATACCATTTGCATTCGGGCACCTTACATCTAACACGGTAAGCTACCTGACAAGATTTCACAACTTTATATTGATAACCTTCTTTTATACATTTGACCGCTATGTCTTTGATGCATTCTTCCTTATCGACAAATTCGTCAAATACCTTAAACGCACGTCCATCTCTAGCGTTCAGGAACTTTGGGAGTTTAACAAAATTAGGAGGACTTGGTGGGACAGGCATATAGTTGAATGTGTTTCTTTTCCATGTATGCTCAAAATTCGTATTTTGATTTGTGTTTACTTGTTCATCATTTGGGTTAACAAAGTTGTTGGTTTCGGGGTTGGGTGGTTCATCACCTAAGCTAACATTAAGATCAAACCCTAAGGATTCTGAAGATGAACTTTGACTTACCTTGACTGGTTCTTTGCGGATATCGATGAACAAGCTTTTAACCTCTGGCTTCCATTCTTCGACGTCTTTCATGAAGCATAGCAAGTCAGCGTCATCAATTATGGACACCTTGTTTACATTTATTTTGTATGATAACAAAATCATTGACAACCTAGCGGAAAGCTTAAACTTTTTCTTTACACAGCGGACTAGGGTTGCGTAATCAATATGATGTGGAAGTTGAACAAGAAATTTCGACCCCTGATAAACCAAAAAAACTTTGAATATGGAGGGTCCCTTCATTTTAACTTGTTTTGCAAAAGAAATGGTAGAAGTAAATTACAACTCATAAACATAAAACTTTACCAAATATCTACACCTAACAGTCGCCCAAACAAAGCAATAGTTGCCCAAATACCGGACTAGCAAGTCACCCATAGTACAAGTACATTTATTGCTTGTACTATTTCTTCAATATTATAATAGTTTCATTTCAAAATTATTTGAAATGAAACTTATAGAAAAAGGAACTTGGATTTTTACATATTTTATAATGATCATATACAACTTTTTTTTTACACGAAATAGCAACACCTAACAGTCGCCCAAAATAATTAATTCTTCCAAAAATGCGTACCAACTAGTTGCCCAAAAGTAATAATACTATTTACAATTGTCATTTACTAAAATATTCTAATAATATACAAATATATTAAATAAATCAAATACATCAGTTGAATATATAAATAATTTAAATAATATATTATTTCTTTTAACAAATATCAACACCTAACAATCGGCCAAATTACACCTAACGTTATTAATTGTCCCTTTAGTTAAGTATATTATTTTTAGAGAACCAGATTGAAAATTAAAAAGGACAATAATACTTAAACTTTAAATAAATGTGACAACATATTTTGTATAGGTATACCAAAAGATTTTGTACATGCAAGTTGATTTTAATCATGAAGTACCTATAGCTACTTCATGTTATTGGGAGAAGATACATAACACTTCCACATTAAACCACTTTCAAGTTTCAACCAACACTTGATCTTCACACTGATCTTATCTCTTCTCCATATACGGTTTGTTCTTGCAACTAATTTCTTCTTTAATTACCCACTATTTTTCGTTCTTGTTCTTTTGGTATGATATAATCCTCACGCCAAAAACCTGATACATTTGATAAGCTTGCATTTTTTCTGAAACATGTAGTGCGACACTTTTTTTTCGGTTTTTTCTTCATAGCAAAAGGAGGTTGATTGTTGTATGATAGTGCTAATCTTTGAATTGAAAATAGGATACCGAAGGTACTGAAGTACAGTATATGCTACGTATAGTATATTCTTATCGTTCTTGTAAATAATCATGTGATTCTATTAATTTAAGTATATGTATACTGTACCGATTGGATATTAAAATTACATGGTTACTGTAACTACTAGTGTTAAGTATGGTAATTCAGGGGCTATTGAAGCAAAACAAATGTTAGTCAATAAGTCCGAACCATTGAAATGTTAGATGAACTCATTGAATGGGTTAAAAAAATGAGGAAATTTAAGTTTGTGGTTTAGGGCACATTTGATTGTATTAGTCTATCACAAGGTTAGTGTAATAATAAAGTATATTTAGATGTGATATAAGATTGTTAAAAACTTGAAAGGCATTTATTGACAGATGTATTTGTAGGTATACAGTATGGCGCAACAGTTTGTTTTACCATACGTCCACAACACATTTCTATGTGAACAGGTAGTGGTAGTTAAGCAACGTTAAACGCTTTCCCTATATTAATCTTTTAGTTGGTAAATGTCAGTTTGAACAACCTCGGATGAAACTAATTTTGTTTACATACTAAATGTTGGAACAGGCTCTTCCCGAGTATTTTGAAGACTATTTCAAGTCCGAAAATGATTTCATGTACTTGACAGGCAACGACAGGTTGCGTTACAAGACAGTGCTGTCACCCAAAGATGGCCGAGGGGTTGTGTGGGACTTAGAGTGGCAGGCATTTGTTTCTGCAAATGTCCCTGATCAAACAGCAGACATTCATTTTATCAAGCAGGGACAAGATGAATACTATGTTACAGTGTATGCAAAGGATGGTTCTGAGTGCGCTGGGTACGACAAGCATACGATAGGGCGAAGGATGATACGCTGTTTAAAAACCTACGATCCGAGTAGGCAAACGGTAAATACATTTGTTATATGGACTTATAAACTCTGTTTTGTATTTTATAGCCTGAATATATGAGTTCCATTATATTTAACAAATAAAGAAATTTCATAATATGTTTGTACGTGTAGTTACTGGCTGGAGATTTTATTCAAGATATGTGGCAACCGAGCTACAAACTAATATATGCTACTGATATGGTATTCTATGTTAAGAACGAGAGGGTTAAACCTTACGCGGATCGGGTTGTCAGAATGAACTCGTTCAGCGGAGATGGGTGGGATGATTTTATTGAGACTAGTGGTATTGAATCTGGCCAGAGGCTTGCCTTTACGAACCTTGAAATGTACAGGTTATCGATTGTTGTGCTCGGAGGAGATGGCATGGGCTTGAGCAAAGAAGATATTCGGTATCAGTTGCCAAAGAGGACCCCACGACCCGCTTTTTTCTGTGACCGAACTGGTAATACGTATTCTGCTATTGCAACTTTACAACACATTAAGACAGTCCTTCCATAGCTGTCAGATGAGCAGTGAAATATTAAGTCATTAATTTATTTTCGTTTTATTTTACCAGACTTGAGGTTGCAGCACCTTTGCAGCTGGGGACATCACGAGGATCATGTTAATGAGGATCACGTTCTATACACTAGATTTACCGGAAAGGATCTGGTATTATTCAATTATATAATAACATGAAACTTGTATATGTATTGTATATGCGTGATGAAGCATATAAAACAAAAAAAATATTTTGTGTATGCAGAAGTTAGTGTATGATTTCGATGAGATGCAACACTTGCGCAGCTGCCGCAGACCGAAACTTGTACACATGAATGCTATGGGCGTTGGTTTTCAGATGGCTGCAGATATGGTTTTCAAACATGACGAAAAAACAATGAAAGATGTGCTGAACATTAAGGGGAACTGGTTACAATTTGGTAAAGATTGTGCTTTCGATGATGGTAGAATGATGCGACTGAAACTTGTGCGTATTCAAACACGATATGTGGCTGGTTCAGAGGATCGGGTTCCTGTGTTTCATGTTTGCTAGGATACTAAACTGTGTCTTTTAATTGTGTAAAAACTTATTGTCTAAACTGATTTGTTAAGTAGGGTTCCATGTTTATGAACGGTTTAATCGTAAGAATATTTGGACTTCCCTGAAGCCATATTTTGGTATGTTATTAATGTTTATTTGGAACTTATGATCCTACGAATATTTTGACTTATATGAAGCCTTATTTTGTCAATGTTTTTTTAAACATGTTCTGGTGTATAAGTAACTTGTGTTGAAATGTTGGTATAACTAGTTACAAGGAAAGACCAATAATGTTTACACTGTATCTAAGTGCTTGACTATATGGTTATACTTATATAATACAAGATCCACAAGGCGTGTCAAATAAAGTATTGAAAGTACAGGTTGCCCAATTGGCCTAACAGTCGCCCAAACAGAGTACAGCACATGCCTTTAATTACCATTTTTTAGATGTGGAAAACACACACACACATAGGTCTAACCAAAAACTTTTAAAATGCCATCTTCTTCATCTTGTTCATACAGATCTAGGCGTTATACTCTCGAAGAATTACTTGACAAAACCCACTGTGATTGTGATCCACCTCTACCAGTTGAGGAGCGAGTTTCTTGGTCAACAGGTAATCCTGGTAGAAGGTATAAAGCCTGTCCCATCTATGTAAGTACCGGTCTGATCAATTGTTACTTTTACAAGAACACACTGTTTTCGTTTACTCATGTGTGTATTCATTATTTTGTTAGGACCAAAAAAAAAATGTGGCTTCTATGGTTTCATTGATCCTGAACTACCTTCAGCTTATTACAAGGATTTGCTTTTCAAAATGTATGTGGGTAACTATAGGTTAAACGGCCAGACAAGCAAAGAGACTGGGAAAGATGATCCGAATAATCAGCTGGCGATGGTGGAGATGAAGGAAGAGATTGTTTCCATAAAGTCAACAATTACTTTGTTAACTAGGGTTGTAGTGTTCCTTGCTGTAATACTAGCATATCGTATGATTTAGAAACAACTGTGCTTGTTTTTTAGCTACATAAGTTTCTGTTGTAATGTTTTATGCTTCATTATCAATGGGATGGTCTGTTATGTGTTAAACTTTGTGCTTCATTGATAGAAACATGAAGTATATATGAAATGTAGACAAGACATTATAGTTTATGTAAGCAAAGAAAAAACGAAACAGAAAACCATGTATCGATGGTATGAAAATGACATACGTTAATACAAATCATACGTTACAACTAGTGACATATGTTTTCCTAGGGATAGTTAGGTGACATAATAAAAATTCAGCAAATGTTCAACAACGATTACATATCATTTAACTTCCACTCTATGATTCCAAAAGTACTCGAGCATACGTTCACGGTACGCCAACGCTGCTTGCACAGGGTCGGGCACTTCCAATGGTAGGTTATGACACAACCTGTATAACCACATACAAACCCACACACCACAGTCTCCATATAGATCCCCTTAAACCGGAACAGTCGCATAATCAAAAGAGATTTGATACTTGTCAACTGATATGCCTTTACTCTTCAAAACCCCAGATTCCTTTAAATAAGAAGTCAGACGCAATGGCAGTTCTCCTTTCATGGTCCTCCACCAGCTTCTTCTGTTTGTCTTTGCCAAACCAAGCGAGTC
Organism: Artemisia argyi; assembly: GCA_030686995.1. Classification (NCBI taxonomy): domain Eukaryota; kingdom Viridiplantae; phylum Streptophyta; class Magnoliopsida; order Asterales; family Asteraceae; genus Artemisia; species Artemisia argyi. The sequence continues at coordinate 84,026,658 of CM060679.1, forward strand.
ATAAAACGTAACGACACCACTTTTGATTTGAAGTTGAGCTAAACACCAATGTTTATCTGGTTCGTTAACAGGAAATAAGACATGATATACACAATTCAATCTTAAACTGTGTTTGTATAATAAAAGATTATAATATATGCAAAAGGTATAGGAACCATAAATGTAGAAACCTTTTCAACATCAGTCCATGGAACTGGGTACCTCGACACATCATAAAAGTAAGTAGGCATTATACTACCAAGTATAGCTTGACAGAAATGAGGGCTTACAGCAGCCCAATCAGCCTCTTTTGGTCTAAAATGCCATAGTAGGTCAACCCACAGATCAAGGTGTTGTATAGTCAAATTAAACAAAAAACCAAAGTTAAATACACAACCACCACTTTTTTAAAGTTAACAGGGATATATTTACGTACAATGTCACTCAACCAGCCCCTTTTAAAAGTGTCGAGACCGAATAACGCCATCCAAAACCGGCGGTCAACATGAATGTCACAACGACCCCATGGAAAGCAATACTTAGGTGGCTTGAACTCCTTTAAAAACATTCTGATAGGTTCCGGCACATTTACCTGTTTGCGCTTATTGGGTCGTGAAAGATCCTAAATACAAAATAATAATTACTACTTTTCTCAGCATTTGAAAATACAAAAGAGATATTAACAAATTCTATAATGACTTAGAAATAAAGTTATGTTGTCGGTTACCTCTTGAAAAGGTTCCAGAGACATTATATTGGGTTGACCCATCCTTGTCAGTTGAAAAAGGTTGGAGAGACGTTGTACTGGGTTTAGCAAACCTTGTCACCGGTTTTTGGATAATCACCTCCTTATCCTGAAACTAAAATTAGGTACATACAAGTTATACATGGACACAGGCCGTATAATTTACCATATCAATATTACAAGTGCTATACCTCTTCAACCGGAGGAGTTACAATAGGCCCATTAAGCGTCATCGACCTTGTTTGTGGAACGTGTGGACCAGTAGGTGGTTGCTCATCAACAACCGATGCAATCAGTGCACCGTACTTCTTCTTCTTCTTCTTCTTGCTTAGCTTGATAGTCTTAACAAAAGCCTGTTCAAAGTTGATAACCTTAGGTGACTTCTTCTTATTTTTCATCTGCTTTCCAATGACAGGTCGAAATACATTCTGTAAACAAGGTTTCTGATTTCGTTTAACAACACTTACGTATTCAGGTTTTGTCATTTGATTCTGCGGTTTAAAAACATAATGTGTTACAAGATAAAACATACAGCCTTTTTAAATAGCAAGCATAAACTGGTATGTACCTCAAAAGCTTGTTTGAAGACTGATTTATCTTCTTTGTTCACATTATTACTTCCAGGAACGACCAATTCTGCAGCAAACACTTCCTTCCCATCCTCCTTTTCATTTATAGCATCATCTTCCATGATATCATCCAAGGAATACTCGGCTGGATTCTTTTCACCGTTTTCAAGGTTAAGGTATTGGTCCATAAAATGACTATCCTGAACAAATATACATAACCGTTAATGCAAAAGTCACTATAAGGATACCTAAACTAACTAATGTATTCACAATGTAAAAGAGTTAAATATATTTACATACTTCACAATTTGAAACGGGGACTTCTTTGTTAAGGTTGAGTAACGAATGAACAGCTGTGCAAACAGCGGGAGGAAAGGGATCAACAGCGGGAGCATCAGGTGATCTTATTAGAAGTTGCATGGTAGAATTATACAATTGAGAGTCATTATAATCGCCCTTCCCATCTTCCTCATCAACTTCCATATGATTCACTGACTGGCGTAAAAGTTCCCCCTCATCCGGATGACCGTCTGAATATGAAACTGTGGTCTGCATTTGAAAAGCATATAAACGACCGGTGAGAAAATAAATAAATTGTGGTATTTACCATTGCGTTGAATGATTATAAACAACATCGCCATATAAAGTTGGATACTAACCATCGAATCGTAACAATCAGAATCAAAATTTCCTTTCACATCAGACTCTTTTGAGCACGCATGAGATTGTGGTGCTAAAGGTGAGACTATGGCCTTGTCATGACATTTTTCGTCTGTAGCTACAGAATCTTTTGAGTGTACATTTGATTGATGGGGACCAACCTCAAACTTAGATTTTATATTCAAAATGCTCTCTATCTCTTGAACTCTCTTTCTTAGAACATCAAACTCGGCAACAACGACAGGACTAACATGACAGCATTCGCGTTTCTCAATCAACTATAATCTTGTTTTAAGAGAATCAACCTCTTGGAAAAGGTCAGGAAGTGATATAGTTGATGCCACCTGAATATGATTCTCTTGTTGTAAAACTTGAGGCCAACTACTCTGCTCGACATTGAATGAGTCAACCGGTTCCTCATCATGTCCATGTAAAACTCGCCCACCATCGACATCTCTTGTTTCAACACTATGTCCTTTCTCGGCAACGACATCTTCTGTGGGGACATCATATAGTAAATCTTGATCGGCAACATAACCATCGACATCTCTTGTTTGGACAGCATGTCCTTTGTCGACGACGCCAACAACTACATTTTCATCTTGTACACCAACATCAACATGTACATCTTCACTGGCAACATCTTTTGTTTGAACAACATGCTCATTATAGTCTTGTACGCCACCATCTACAGGATCCACATTTTGTACCTTTTCAGATTTCAGCCCATCTCCCTTTTCACATTCCACCTCGTCTGCTTCATCAGCCAATCCTTCTATAAATTTCACATTTGCAGCTTCATCAGCCAATCCTTCTATAAATTTCACATTTGCAGCTTCATCACCCAATCCTTCTATAAATTTGACACTTGCAATGAACCAAGGTTCCTCCGTTTCCTTTTTTGTTGGAAACAGCTCGACAATTGGATTGATCTCCTAACAAACACAAACATTATACTTATTTGAGATCTGCTAAGGCCTAAGGATACGTACCTTTATAAACCAACAATGAATTTAATAAAACTAACTACATGTTTGTTTTATACCTGTCCAAATAAAGTCGAGTAATCTGACTTCCCAAACTTTGCAACCTTGGTCCAAGCAACACCACGAGGTATGACATTCAAGTTTTTAACCCACCAAATTGAGCTTTTGGGGAAACTTTCCAATATCCATATCTATACAACCAATGATTAAGATACACGTATGTTAAAGAATTGTAAAACAAATCAGTTGTAACTGATAAACAGTATGAAACTTAAACAACTGTCAAAGGGCATAGGAAATTTTTTTACCTACATAAACAACAAACCTAATCAATAACAATATCAGCAATTTCAAAGTGTAGTATATAAACATACTCCGGTTTATTATGACAAACAATGTAACCCTCATACAGAAGAAACATAAACAATAAAAACGTAAACTAAACTAAAACAGAGAAACATCAACAAGCTAGATGTTTACAAACAAGCTAGTCTAAAGTATTACAGTCAACAAGCATACATTGGAGCTGCATAAACCACTTACCGATTCATTTTAACTATAACAGCACAGATAAAACGATAAAAATCAAAATAATTCTAACCTTGAAAGCCCAGGCAAATCCATACAGATTGTATGTAGGAGTGTACTATGGGTTATTTTGAATCTCACTTAAATGATATTGGCTGTGTTTAGGAACCACATTCACAGTCCTTCGATAAAATTTGTCCCACATGTATTCGCCCCACGGAAATGCATTCCATTCATCAAAATCCTCGACCAACGACATTATATGCTTAGGAACAACATTTCTATCTTCACGACCCATAAACACTAACTCACATGCAATTAAGAGACAGACTCTGACAGCATCGTCATCACTTAATGTTGACCACCTATCATCTTTAAGAAGCTTCAGAAGATCGATGCCCTTTACAGTATTTACAGCCATTGTTTTCTTCTCTGGAAACACACGATCACAAAAAGGAGGACGATCTTTACTAGCTTTGGTTTTGACTTTCCCAAATCGAAATCCGGTAACTAAACAAAATTCTTTCCGGCCAAACTGTAGATAATGATCCCCAATGTGGTATATAATTGGGCAATCAGGAGAAATATTAGACACAGTGACCTGATTTTGCAAAACATAATTCATCAAATGGCTATCATTTGACGCATACGGAATATCCAACCAAGGACCAAAAACAGTACTTCTAAACAACAAGTAACGCTTTGGATTGGACTTCAACTTCGCATTAATATCTTACAACAACCTAACCGATGACCTGATACTAATTTTCACTGTATAGAAATCATTGCCTTTAGCCATATAGAAACGTTTGTGAAACGTTAGGGGTTCTTTATTGTTTAATAGTAACAGTTAGGGTTTTATTTGGGAGACGGAGAGAATGAACCTACTCATGTAATTTGATGGTGGGAGAGGTGGTAGAGGTGGTGGTAGAGGAATGGGTTGTGTGTGTGTGTCTGGTTATATATTTACCCAATTAAGTTGCCCAAAAATAATTTCTAAAAGTTGCCTCGAAGTACAAGTTGCCAAATGTACTATATTATTATTTTATACAATTTCACTTTTTGCTAAAAGACAAAAATTGTATAGTTGCCCAAATACGGTTGCCCGAAAAGTACAAGTTGCCCTATACGAAATACCTTACACATACCTTACACACACTTACAATTGTTGTACTTGACAAAAAAAATTTAAGGACACGTGTCGCGTTTATATTGAGTTGCTCAATTTTTAAGTTGCCCAAGTCTAATTTTGGAAAGTGAAATTTGAAAGTATAAAAAGTGACTGGTCAAAAAGTCAATGATCTATTTTGATAATTATCCCTTAATTTAAAGCTAAATTAGAACAAGTATTGAGTAAAGCTGTATTTATTACTATATGATTTGTGGGCTACTATCTATGTTTGGATACAAAAGAAAAATGTGGATCGATTTTGGTTTGTGACTATATATTTTGCATCAATGGATTCAATATTTTGTATCTGTTGAAAATTATAAATCCTCTATTTACCTCAACAAATAACGTTTAGAAAGCTATTCTTTAGAGTTAACTACATTTTTGGTCCTTATGGTTTGCCGCATATTCACTTTTGGTTCAATTTTTCAAAAAGTTTCGGGTTAAAGTGAAAGTGAAACACCCGTTCCACTTTCAGTCCAATTTAATTAACAACGTTAAGGGGAGCCGTTAACTACATGTGACCCTCACGTGAGGGTATATTTGTCTTTCTATCTATTAATTTATTCACTCACTATTATAAAAGAAGGGATTAAATCTCAGTAACATCACAAACATAACCACACAAAGGGCTTAACCAAAAAAACACACACACAACCATGGTTTCTTGTACTGAATGTAGTTCATCAGCCGTAATTCGTACTTCATGGACTGCACTTAATCCAGGAAGACGTTTCTACTGTAATTCATACTTTTTGAAATTTTTCTTGAATTTGACCTAATTTGGCAGTTGTTCTTTGTTTAGGGTTCAAATTATGAGTTTGTTGATTGGTATGATCCATCAATTATGTACAAATCATTCATGGGTTATTACGGAACATGAATGAGTTACGAGCAGTTGTTGCTCAAAATCGTGGTGAAACAAGAAGATTGAAGATGATGTTAGTGTTTAGTTGGTTGTTTTTCCTTGTATTTTATCTTGTTAAATGATGTTAGGGTTTAGTTATGGTTAGAAAGTTAATGTAATGGCAGCCTTATGAATCAAGTGGATGTACTACTGGTGAAGATGAAATAAAATTGTTAATACAAATATCGCGTGAAAACGTATTTCTATTTTACAGTCTCTCAATGTTTTGATAATATCATAAGTTTTCATTTCAACATCAATCACTTAATGTATGAATAATGAAATTATAAACAAGGTTAATGATAAAAAAAAAAACCCATTTGCATGCATATCACATTAAACATTTGCAAACTAGTGTATAAGTTTACTTACACTTAAACTAAACAAATGTTTTCCACATAAGCAAAATTATTTCCAAGTAATCCCTCGAACATATAGGACAAAACTATGAACAATTTCGTTAGAAACTTCACATTTTCAATTGGTTGTAACGGCTAAACACATTATTAGTTGCTACTATTTTCTGTTGTCGGACTTTCCCCATAATAAAGTAGACTTCATCATTTTGGTTAATCATGTAACCAAAAACAAAATATCAAACGGTACAAGAAGTAGTGTATATACAGCTGTCAAAACTATATTTTGATTCGGTTAACCTACCGTGAATACTCAAAGCTACATTTAAATTTGGTAAGATTAACCAACTCAGGATGCAAAATCTTTTTTACACAAAAAAACCAATACAAGATGAATAATGAACTTTCTATTCATAGAAAATGGAATAGTAGTTCATTCCAAACGTCAGGAACCCCTGGCAAGCACCAATGTATGCAATCAGAATAACTCGCTGGGTTCGCCAATTGCTCCTCTGTTCGAGTATCCCAAAACTTTCTGTAAATTGACGGGTGTCCGTCTTTTCTGTACTCAGATAGCTGAGTAATGTTTATAACACTAACTTGAGACTTCAACTTATTTACCACCTTATCCACCATCCCCATTGTTGGCAAATCTGAACCACTTCCCCAATATTTTTCATCTTCGATAGGAGTCTTTTCATTATAACAGTTCCCTTCTGTTCCTTCTTCCCACTCCCGACTCCTGTGAATTTCAAAACCCAAACAAAATTACTCGGTGATAGTTTTTGGCAACTAGTGGATAGGTTGGATGACGGATTGTAACTTTTCAATACAGGTCGAAACATGCAGGGTCAAGTCAATGTTGCCCTAGCAAACACTTTTTTCTCCATCTTTGTATGATGCGTTAAATTATGAGTACATAGACAATTTCAATAAACTATTTGGGAGGTATTATGCATTAGAAAAAAATTTCATCAACTTTCAGCACGTCTGAACGAGCCCCATTTGACCTGTTTCCCTTCTAGCAAAACTTTTTTATTTGACCCATTTGAGGTCAAGCACAATCCAGATAGACTCATTTATAATTGGTGGAAAGTGCCGCCTCAAGATGCTAATTTACTTACCAGAGATGAGTAGGAGACATGGTAACAAAAAACACTCTCTTTTTCAATGGATCGACATTAGAACCTATCCAGTTTGCCCATGCATCCATTGCCAACTCCATGGCCTCCAAACTGTCTGCTTCTTCACAAACTCCATTTTTCTCTTTACTCCATCTAAATGAAAGAGAAGATAGCTTTATGAAACATACATAGTGGAATACTGATATTAGATCGAAGCAAATTTCTAAGATTTGATTCACTCACAACAACTTTACAGGGCCTTGTCTCCACCACAAGTATGAATTAAAGATCAATATATCAGCATGCTCCCATTCAGACGAGTGTCTAAGAACAGAATCTGGACGCATAATTCTCTCATCCAATCTGTGATTGACCGGGTCATCAGAATTTGACTCAACCAGAAGCGGTGCCCATTGAAATTCAATCGTTGCATTGTATTCCTATATGCAAAACAAACATACAAACGGCGATTGGAATCACGGGTTTCACCAAAAAGACAGAATTGTGACATTTGTGCAAAATTACAAGCAACTGCACCTCAGCTCGGAAAATAGTAAGATGGGCATTTGGGGTAATAGACTTCTTCTCTGCAGGGATCACCGACTCTAACAGGCATAGCATTGATATCCATTGGCCTCTGTTCAGTGAGTCTCCCACAAGCATCAACCTCTTCCCCCTCAGTTTATTCCATATCTCAGTTGCATTCCATCTAGTATTCAAGAAAAAACAAGTTCAGAAAGCTCACCTTCATGCAAATGAACTCGAACACACATGTGACATAATTCAAACATGGTGGCAAAAACATAACATTAGACTTTGCCCCCAAAACTTGTCTTAAATTCGTAAGTCATATCAATTTGCAGAGTTTATATTACATCCACACACTATGTTTGTCGGGAGGGAATTACAACTATGGGGATGTTTGGACATGCATTTTTAAGAGTTACGTGATACTAACCAACTAATATTACATAGTCCACTTAATAAAACAAGGTATAGGAGATGGTGTTTGAATATGTTTCTATTGCTTAAAATTGTAAAATTCCTTTTAATAGTCCTGAGTGTTCACAAATTTTTATTATTCGGGGAACAAATAGATATGATAACTGTATACAAGCAAATTTGCTAATAGTCTGTTGGATCGCACTATAATCTTTATTTAGCAATAATCAGATCATCATAATGTAAAGTAGGTTACACAAACACTAGAAACCAACTATCATGACATGGAATACAGATATAAGCAAAATAACATGCCTATAATTTTATATTAGAATCAATCTGAACTTTATTGGGTAGCTTGAAAATATATTACCTATTCAAATTGCAGCCATGAGGTTGCCATCTCCAATACTGATAGTCCAAATCAGGTCTTCCATGTTTGTGACAAGCCAATTGGTCAGACATATATGGACAATCAGATTCATTATAAAGTGGATATGAAATGTTGTCGAACACCCATCTACCAGAAAAGAGATCACACGAATCATTCTGCTCTCTTTGTTTATTAGATTTCGGTAAACGCAAGTCCCATCCGGCTTTCTGCCCCTTGTACTTTATTGTAGAGTTGCAGGTGGTAAATCTATCCAAAACAGCTGCATTCACTGATACCAAAATAAGATAACATCATTGCACAAGTATAAGAAACGCAAATAAAAGAATTGGAATTACAACCCCAAGAGGATTAAATCCCATTATATAAAAACAAATGACATTTAACGTTCATAACAAGGTGGTGTTTAAAACAGATTAGCAACTTCACAATCCTATATTCGGGTAAAAGGGATTTTTTTTTTTTTTTTGGTTAAAAGGGATTTATCACAATCCTATATTCAGGGGAGTATAAGATTGCTTATTTTTTCAGCACTTCTGCTTATTGCGTTTTTATTAGCAAACAAGCACTTCTGCTTATTATGAATGAAATAACATTGTCCAGTATGCAAACTAGAGTTAGATTTTTCATACTGCTGATGCTTATCTGCTCATTTTAATAACAAATAAGTTGTTTTCAGAATTTTACAAACACTCAGACTTCTTAACAGATTATTAAGTTTTTATACAGAATAAGCAAATGCAAATACTATCTCCTGCATTGTGTTTTTTGTTTACGAGCACAAACACATGTTGTAATAATTAGCAATCCCAAACACCCTCTTAGTACCGTCATTCCTAATCTAAAAATATAAGGGCTACAAGGCAGAGTAATCGGCGATTACATGCTACAAGGTCAATGACTGATTAATTGCTGATTACTTACTACAAGGTCAAAAATCGAACAAACTCGGTCAAAACTCAGTCAAAAATTGGGGTTAACTCGTACAAACTCGGTCAAAGTATTTGAACTAAACATATTTATATGGTTCAATGAACAATTTTATGGTAATATCCAATCCAATCAATCCCCGATTACTTCCCGCCTACAAGGTAGTCGACCACCCGACTAACGCCTAGCATCTTTTACAACTATGACCATAATAACATTTACCAAAACCTAAAGTCATAATGTTTAGTTTCAACAATCATTGAAACTCATCATAGATGCAATTACTAAACTAGATCCTGAATATCATAGGTCCAATGAAATACAGTTAAAGTCTTTCAACTAGCAGAAACCACACCAACATATGAAGAAAAAAAAACCATATCACAGATAAAGAAACAAACTAAACAAAAGACACCCATCAAGCCAAATAATAAGAAAAACATATCTACAATAAACATTTCAATGAGGCAATATATCAAACAGATGGTGTGCATTACAAACCTGAGTCTGTAGATTTAAATGAAAATGTCTTCTTGTAATCATAATCTTTAACATGAATCTGTTGAAATCTTTTTTCATTTAAAAAGATTGTTAAAAGGATGAATATGAAGATAATGATTGCTATGACTGGAAGCTGGCTTTTCTTCTTGTGCCATTTTTGAATCATTTTAGACACTCTGTGTTTAGCTGTGTTATTCTGGTTTGACTTTTTAAAGAAAATATAGACCGCTTCAAAGGTCTATTACATTGTTCCCCTAGAGCATGCGATAAGTTAACCACAACCGCTGAGTTATAACATAATGCAGTCCACTTTAGGGGTGCGTTAATTTACCGAGCCCCACGTTAAGCAGGTGCGTTAATGCATCAAGTCAAGAGTATAATGTGCGTTAAACTTGATCGTGTGTAAAAAAAAAAAAAAAAAAAAAAAACATTTTCCAACCCATTTCTTTACCACTATAAATACACATCTCACACACCTTTTATTTTCACACTTACGTAACTCAAATTCAACCTATATACTTCCTCTCTTTCTATATAAAAAAAAAAAACAAAAAAAAAAAAAAACAACTTTCATATTCACAATGGATCCGAATGAAAATAACCAAGAAGAAAAGAGTTTCTCCAATATAGATGTTAAAATTGACATGGAGTTTATGATAGCCGCGTTCGAATATCATCAATATTTGGAACAACAAGAAGCAGCAGCTCGATAACGCATCCCGTGTACACGCATCCACTGTGAGTTTGAGGTTGCTGAGGAACGTTTGCGTAGCGACTACTTTTATCAACGGTGTAAGTATACGCACCAGAATTTTCGAAGGAGGTTTCGTATGAGCCATAAACTATTTCTACAAATAGTTGAAGGTATTCAATCTTATTATTCCGATCCTCTTCCAGATCATTTTAAATTCATGAACAAATGAGCCGATGCTACGGGTCGACAAAGTATTAGTACACTTATGAGGTGTACAGCTGCCATACGCCAATTGGCATACGACAACTCACCCGATGCGTTTGATGAGTATTTTCAAATGGTTGGCATACGACAACTCACCCGATGCGTTTGATGAGTATTTGCAAATGGGTGAGCGTATTGCACGTGAATGTCTTGATAATTTTAACAAGTGCGTTATGGACTTGTTTATGCCGGAGTTTTTAAGAAAATCAACATGGTCCGACGTTCAGGCTATTTATGAAAAACATGAGCGTGAACATGGTTTTTCGGGCATGCTTGGTAGCATTGATTGCATGCATTGGGAGTGGAAAAATTGTCCGGTTGCGTGGCAAGGGTAATATGGTAGCGGTTTAAAAAAAAATACCCAACCATAATGCTTGAAGTTGTTGCTTCCCAAGATTTATGGATTTGACATGCATTTTTTGGGATGGCGAAGGCGAATAATGATATTAATGTTTTAGATAACTCTCCGTTATTCGACGACATTCTTGCTAACGAAGCCCCAAGAGCACCATATATGATAAATGGACATCGGTATGAAAGGGGTTATTATTTAGCTGACGGAATTTACCCACGGTGGTCAACTTTCGTCAAGTCCTTCTCGGCAACCATTGACGACAAACATGCTTATTTTAAAAGGAAGCAAGAAAGTGCACGAAAGGATGTCGAACGTGCTTTTGGAGTACTTCAAGGACGTTGGGGTATACTACAACAGCCGGCACATGCACTGGAAGTTGTCAAGTTACAAAGAATAATGTATACTTGCATAATTTTGCATAACATGATCTTAAAAGATCAAAATTTTGCACTACGTGAGTATACGGAAATGTGGGTGGATCCAACACCACGTTTTAGCCGAGACAGGTAGGCCGACAGATGTGAAGCCCAACGTCGCATACATAGAGAAATACACGACCTAAATATGCATACTCAACTCCAACAAGACCTTATGGAGCATGTTTGGCAAAAACGTCTTCAACGTCAAAATGAAGAAGAAAGTTCCGAGGACGATGAATAAGTGTTTGTAATATTTATGTTTTTAGATTTCATGTGTTCCGTAATGTAATATTTATGTTTTTAAACTTTTTTTTTCTCTTTTTTAATTCCGTATTGTAATATGTTTAAGAATTAATGTTATGGTTTTAAATAAATGAAGTATTTTTTTAAAGTTTGGGGTTGAAATTGAAAATAATTGAGATGAATGTAAGTTAAGGCGAGTTATAGGTGAGTTATGCTACCATGGTGGAAAGTGGTGAGTTAAGATTAAAAGGTTAAAACTGATGTGGCAGTGAGTTATAACTTAACTCTAAGGCAACTTAGGGGCCGTTTCTTTTTCTGTTTGTTGTGTCTGAGTGGATAATATTGTGGGCCCAAAAATAATTAATTGTTTTTCATTTTACACTAATGCATCTGTATCACCAAAGACACAAAAGAAGTGTCCTCCCCAACAAGCAGAAATAAGGAAAGGGACCCACCACCACTTAATTCAAAAGATAAAAGAAACAAGGCCTTACCTTATGCTCTTAACATGGTAGTTATTTACTTATTTTACTGTATTGATTACGCGATGTGATGTTCTACGATCTGGGATGTAATCAGGAACAAATACGGCCATGTGCATTAAATATTTTGTAAGTATACAAACTAAATAAGACTATAAACACATTTTGATTAACCGGTTGCATTTAAGATATATTTAAAAAAAAAAATCGATATTTTTTCCCGAGACTTCGCAGGTACCTCTGGTTCCGTCCCTGTCTACAGTGACATTATTCAAAGATTTCATAATTCATTGTTTTGAAATCCATTGTTGATAAATGTAATATGTTGGCGTTGTATGTTTAAATAATTCTCATTTGTTGAAAGAAAGAAAATAGTAAACTTCAAATAAAAATGACAAAAATAGTCATTTTGGTTTAATTGTGCCCCATAAACAGTCAAAATTGCAACAAAATAAATAAATAAATAAATAATATAAAAAAATAGGTCTATCGTTGCCTACGATTACATAAATTGTCCCTGAATTAAAATTAATGATTGTTTTGTAACGGAAAGTTAAATAAATAGGTCATGTTTGTTACTTAACTTTGCAAAATCGTCTCTTGGTGAAAAGTTAGATAAATAATCACTTTCATTTACCTCATTTACGAAAACCATCTCTAAATTAGAATTTTCATAATTTTATTTTTTCTTAATTTTAAATTTTACATAAATTTTTAAGTTTGTGTAATTTGTAGTTAATTAGTTAAACGTTTAATTACAACTTAGATTATCAAGACTCTTGATTTCTATTTTTAAAGTTTTGATTTCTTTTTTTAAAGTAACTTTTAATGTATTTGATAAATGATATAATATTATTATTTTATTTCTTAAAATTTATTTGTATATATTTAGAATACTATATAAGTAAAAATTAAAACTTAATTTAAATAAAATATTAAAATAACCTCAAAAAATTAATGTAAAACCGCACCCCCGCAGCGGAGCGCTGTGAAACAATACTCGTCAGGTATATAGTCAAGTACCCACATTGCTAGGCAGGCTGTAGAAATGTAGAGGGGGTGAATACGTTCCTCTTTAAAACTTAAAATGTTTTGTATCAAATTCCTTATCAAGTGTGACTAAATATGAATAGTGGTTAAGTCACTCACAACAAACATATAAGTCACGCAATCACATAAACATAAAAATAACATGAGGTTTAAACGTCTTTAGCCAATTCAGATTATACTGTCGACGGTCCCAGAAATACACCGACGGTCCCTTAAATGTTTGGGGACCGTCCCTATATAAAGGACCGCCACCAGTGTGCATATCTGTTATGTCTGATTAAGTTTTCTTATGTTTTGTGTTTCTAAGTTGGCTAGTTAATATCACAAGCATGTACACACCAAGCCACAAAAACATAAATGTAATGCAAGTATGGAAAATAAAGAGTAAGGAAGAGAAAACGCAAACCAGACACGGTGATTTATAGTGGTTAGGCACGAAGCACCTCTTCGTCCTACTCCACTCCCCGAGTCTCACACTCGAGAGTTACTTCACTAATCAAAACGCTCCTTTATGGTGGAACAAACCGTACACAAGCTTACACCAAGTTTAACGACACTAAGCGGAATGTCGAGTCCTAATCCTAGCTAGAACCAATCTATACCAAAGCCCACGTGGCCACACGAACAAGCACTCTTGTCCCACTTAGATCGACACACGATCTAAGCCTTCACACGAACGAGCACTCCCGTTCACTTGAATCTTCACACTTAGATACATTTGAATCTTCATGCTATCCAAGTCCACACACACGACACACTTGATTCTTCACCCGAATCAAGTCTTTACACACTTGATCATCGCCGATCCAAGTCTTTACATAATGACTCAACAAATCCTAACCTACACTTTAGGACATCACTCTCCTCACAATGAATAGATGAACTAATCTAGTTACAAGACTTCTTGGAACTACATCACCATCCAAGCTCACACAAATACAATACTTGGAACTACATCACTATCCAAGTTTATACCCCATCCTCGACTCACACACAAGTCGGAAAACAATGAAATGATATAAATCCTATAACGAAACACATGTTACGTTTGTGTGTGGATACCTATAACATCTCGAATCTTCATAGTTGTCGAGAGTTCTTCTCTTGCACTTGATGGAAGAGGAAAAAGAAAATCATAAGACTAGTTGTGTGTGGACTCAATAACACTTTGATTCTTGACGACTTCGAGTGTTCATCTCTTGCACATGATGTAGTGGATGACGGGATCACTTATAAACACATACCAAAGAGTTATAGTGATCAAATAATGAAAAGGAAACACCAGGGAATTTTTGTGCAAAGAGGATCAGTTTTTCTGGTGAAAATGGGTCAGTATTTATAGCCTGGTAAAGGAGCGTCCGACGGTCCCTTAAATCTTAAGGGACCGTCCCATATATAAGGGACCTCTGCGACAGTTTTTGTCCTTTTGTGGTGAAATGTTACCTGGTAAAATTTTATCTGATTTGGGAGGGAAATGAGGCCGTTTGGACATTTTGAAATTCAAATTCAAATTTATTTTTCTTATTAAAACATTTCTTTATAAATACAAAAATAATTTGTCTAGTTTATTTTTGTAAAAATGTTTTGCTACATTTATAAAATGTAAGGATTAAGGATAAAAGGTTTTTCTTTGATCACTTAACAAAGTTGGTAAAGTGTTTGTACATACCTGAAGTGATGTCGAGAGACGTTGATGTGCGAACGAGTAACTTGTGCACTTTACGTTATGTATTACAAGTTACGTGTTTGTCATCATTAAAACATGAAGACCTTGTATAGATAAAATGTCGTAACGTTTGCACTAACAATCTCCCCCTTTTTTATGATGACAAATATGTAAACCGTAACTAGAGGTGGCAATTTGTGTTCAAAATAAAAAATGGGCTAAATGGGCAAAGTTTTAAAATTTTTGGTTACATTTGGTCCCCCTCTTTTTTTGAAATGGGCATGTATTGCCCATTTAAAAGTTAAATGGGCATAAATGGGCACATATTTTCTCTCAATTTGATAGCATTATAATTGTTTCTAAAGAAAAACTTATAAATATAATATATTTAATTTTTTAAATATAAATGAGATTTTGAGTTTGAGGTATTTATTTCGTAGTTTTGAGTATTTTCTAAAACAATTCATATAACATGCGCCTGTTTGGCCCGTGCCCGTTTAGCCCGCCGCCCGTTTAGCCCGTAGACCGTTTGACCCATGGCCCGTGCCCGCCCGACCCGCCCGTTTTGCCACATTTAACCGTAACTCATAGTAAAGTGTAGAAGTTACTAGTTTACACTTCCTCTCTCCCCTTTTGTCGAAGCAAAAAGGTTTCGCCAATGTTGAGGTTGAAGAAGATCGGCATGAACTTGAGAAGACAATCTTGAGCATATAGAATGAAATATGATCCCCCAATGTATTAGAAAATCCCGAACTCCCCATCATTAAATGAATTGAGCGTGCGTCATCCTAGTGAAGCCGTCCTACCGCCATGATTGAACCAACTCCGAACCATTTACCCAACTACTTCCGAGCTCCCCATAGCTTATTGCTTCCTTATTGACTTTAGCATATCCATGAGCTCCCCCCTAGCTCATTGCATCCTTCTTAACCTACATCAAGGGTTAGTTTCAAGCAGGAAAGTATGTAGATGCGCCAACACTTGCAAATGCTCCCCTTTGGTGTATGCTCAAAACTAGTTTTGGCTACCAAAGAATCGAGCAATGAAGTAATGCTACAAAACAAAGTTAGTAGACAAGTGCACATATATAATAATGATGATATATATAGGATGACATTATCGAAGATTAATACATGCATGACTCGATTATGATTATTCTAAAGCATGGCATGAAAAGGATTGAAACAAAACATATATGATAGTTGATTAACACACCATTCTCTAACATCTTCCAAAATAAGTGTCTAGTATCTAGGTGATATGGGTGAGGATGATATGCTCCTATATGAGGATGAATATGACTCTTTAAAGTGGAGAAGTGGGAAAGGATGGACCAAAATAAAGAGAGGATGTTTTGAGCCATTGGCAAGGATGGTGTGAAGATGAGACGAAAGATAGGAGACTCTATAATTGAAGTTAGTAGTTATAGATGTGTGTGTGAGGATAGTGAAAGGAACGTTTGCACTTACAATGAGTGAGGAAAGGATTCAACGGAATACAAGCATCCTTAAAAGGGCATCATCGATGTTGGAGAGAGGAAAGAGATCGACGGAACGGGAGACAATAAAGATGTAAATGTGACAAAGGAAGATGTATGATACTGTGGACTCTTATGAAGGAGTTTTTGAAGGAATTCACATGGGTGGTATCAATTATATTGGATTTGACATTGGAGGTGGATATGTTGGTGACAATGAGTGTTCTAGAGGATTTGAGGTTAGGATAATGGATGATTGAAAATCATGGAATTTTAAGGTGTTTTGTTAGTTGACGACCGAAGGTGGATATGTGAAATGAGGTGGTGATGACTTACTTGTTTGATTACATGGTGGATGACTCAATATCGGTAGAACAAAGGATAACTCGGTTTTTCATTTCACATTGGTGGTTTGAGGTTATTGTGATGAAAGGTTATGAGGAAGATGCTTCTTTGTGAGTTTTTGACAAGGCATGATGTAGGAAGGTTCAAAGTATTTTAGAAGAGGAAAAATAGTGAACCAGTTCGTGACACCTCACTGGGGACGGTCCTTTAAATCATGGGACGGTCCTTTAAAAGATAAGGGACCGCCCATACAATAAGGGACCGCCATCAGTATGGTGCAGAGTCTCTCCAGTTTTCTGTTTTTCCCAGATTTAGGTAATAAGGTAGGATTGTGACACTAGACATCCTAAAGGAAGATTATGATCTAGTGTGAGAAGGAATAAGCCTAGTTTCATAAGAATCAAAGATTTAAGCATATAAATCATTTAAACATGCATCACATAACAATCAAAGATATTAGCATGTAAGACTATATGACATCTATGAGGTATCATCAAAGGCATACCTAGTCCAACATAGTTTGGGGTGCACAAATAACATGTAAGCCATGTAGAGAGATGCATACAAAACATGATTACTATAAGGACAAGCATTAAGTAACACATGTTGACATTTAGTACATAAGAGCATGTTTCATGGACATATATCAAGAAAATGACATTAGAAAAGCTAAATCAAAGCAAGATCTTTCTAATGAACATGCATTCAATAATTAAGCAAGTAGGCATCGAGCATTTAAGGAAGCATGGAGACATTTAATCATATAAGTGTAAGATGTTGTTTACACATACTAAACACATATATGCAAGTAATCTAGGTTTGTTAAGGAGAATCCTAATTATTACTTGTTTAAAGTGCACTTATAATGGGAGACAAAGAACATCGATGTAAAACATCTTTTGTCAAATGTAGGAATGGAAATTTTTCAATTTAGAGAATGGATATGAGACTATTACTAGCGGTGCTCAATTACGGCTAAACACGACCATTTTTTATGGGTTTACCACAAACCCAACTTCTCTCCAGAAGCAATTCAACCATTAGGTCAAATTGAGTTTCTAGTGCAATAGGTTCTCCAGTAGTCATTCTCATATTAGAAAAATTGGAATTCCTATACTTTCCCATCGAGGTTTTCCAAAGATGATTGATTGAGGCAAAAGCAGTCAACCACGGATGTGGTCAACAAAGTCAAACTCCTTAGGCTCAATACTCCGTGGAAGTATAGTGTTTCCCCGGGTCGTTATGTCCCGACGAGGTGTGGATTGTATTCAAACAGCTTGTGATCGGGTGAATCTGGACGGGAAAGGGTTTGTGATTGATTATACTAAGGAATCTACAAAGAAATAGCTTAAATAAGCTATATGAACAAGACTGGAAAGTTGGAAAAACCAGAAACGTTTAAAACCTAAAACGCGTACGTTGAATTTAAATTTACGTTAACGTACGAGATAAAACGCGAGTTTTAAGGAAATAAAATACTTATGACTATGAAAATGAACTTTTTACAATCCTAATTATAAAAGAAAATTTGTAGAAAAAGAAAAATAATTTTCACACTATTTAATTATTTAATATTAATTAATTACAAATTTAAAGATTACTTAACTAATTTAATTAATTTAAATTATTAAAAATAACAAACTAACTTAGAAAATTAAGAAAAATTTTACAAATCTAATTAACCATCACAGGAATCCTAAAAAATTATAAAAAGTTTGTTTTATAAGTTTTTACACTATTTTACTTAATTATTATATTAAATATTAATTAATTACTAATTAAACTATTTAAATTATAAAAAAATAGAAAATTAACAATAAAAATTCTAGAAAAATTCCTAAAATTATATTACAGTATATAAAAGCTAGGAAAAATATAAAAACTAGGTGTTACTTTATAAAAAATTAATTATGCTATTTAAAACATAAATATTAATTAATTACTACTAAAACTAACATTAAATCTAATAAATACCAAATGATAATATAAAAATCTGATAAAATTACTAAAAATACTTTAACCAAAAATAAATTTAAGAAAAATATAAAAATGCAAGTTACTTAATAAATTACTAAAAATGAAAATTAAAAAGATAAATTAGATTAAATAGAAAGTATCACTTATAATTAATATTTGATTTTCTGGATCTTTCTTTTTGAAAACTAATTTACAACTAAAAACGAACAACTTTTGTAAAAACAACTTTTGTGGAAATAAAAAATAAGCCAGAATATGCTAAAAAGCCTAGACAGTTGACTTATATTGACCAAAACAAGAAATAAGCTCAAATGGGCTTATGTGGGGTCCACAATGGTGAAATCTGGTTCCAATAAGTTAAGTGAACATGTTTAAGTGAGATTCAAGCAATTAAGCTCAAAGGATAAGCCTATAAGCCAGAATAAGCACATTGATTTCTTGATATTTAACTGAAAATGGGACAGATATGAAGACCCAAAATATGTGGGGTCCACAAGGCCTAAGGTCAAACTTATGGTCAAAAATTGTAGAGTGCCAGGAGGGGGGTGCAAAGAACCAAAGAGGGGACCTGTGGGACCACTGTGGTGGCCAGAAACCACCACCAAAGTGGTGGTGGTGGAGTGGTTATCTGCTGCAGCAGGGCAGGGTACTCCCTCTGCAGGTGTGTTGCTTGGGGTGTGGGGCCCAGTAGAAAAATCTTAAAAATAAAGGAACAATGGAACTTTGAAGATGAGGTGGTAAACTTCAAATCCTAAAAAGCTCAAGGCTTGAAAACAAGCACAAAATTCCAAACAATTCACCCAAAAAATGGGTTTACTGCCTAAACTAAGAGATTTGACTTTTGATTAGAACATGAGGTTTGACTATTTTGAACTTCTGATGACCTAATTTCTTCGTAAATGTGATATTGAGATGATTTATGAGATGACTAACCTAGATGCAACCTATTTCTAACAACCCTTAAAGATTGTAGCTTCACTTTAACAAAGGTTAACACAGATTTTGACCAAGGAGTAAATTTTGACTTTTAACCTTAAAGTGACTAATATACTGACTTATGCAGCCTAAATGAACCTAAAGGAATCTAGTTATGAAGAAAGTTCACCAAACAAATCACAAGAGTACACGGATTTGGCATAAACCAAACACCCCTATATATACTAATCTGTTTATGATTTTGAAAGGTTTAAGAGGTATACACTATTTTACTTATGCAGTATGATCTCACATGCTATTTTAAGCATAAATAAGCTAAAATTATGCAACAGAAAGCTCTACACTAAGCTAGATTAGTTTATGCTATATTGACTAATGAGAATGCAATAAGAATAATAATCAACACAAGCACTTGTAAACCAACTAATGAGCAATAATCTAACCAAATGCATCCAAGGAAGCAATGAAACAAATATAAATGCTACTATAACCAATAACTAAACAATAAGCAGTTTAAATAAAAAGCTAGGAAAAGTGGTTGAAACTTACAAAGCAACCCTTTTTCTCTGATCCAGAGGTGAAACCAAACTGAGATAAGCTCAGAAATAGAAACTAAAGGACCTAGGGGTCTCCAACTTCAGTATTGGAAGAGCTCTAGAGCTTGTGCAATAAGCAATTGGCTTATGTTGATTTTGTTGGAATTTTTGAGGATACAACAGTGCAGTGGAAGCAATAGGCTCACTAATAGCTATTTAAAGCTATAATGAACCTTAGTAATCCAGACTTAGCTTGTTGAAGCTTATGAAATGGTTTCAAACAACAAAAAGCTTTGAACAAGAATTAAACTAAAAGCTTTGAAATTTCATTAACACTGAAAATGATACAAGACTTAAATTTGAAGATTGAAAAATTATATTAACCTAAAATAACAAATTACAAACTATAATTATGACTAAGAATACAAGATTACATTCATTTGAGATTAGATAAACCTAAACTATACTACTGCTACACTAATGTTTCTTTCTTCTTTTTTTTTATGACTTTTATAGATCAGGAGAGTATTCAATATCTTTCCCCCCTCTCATATGGGCCATTGGATGAGCTTAATTCAATCTTGGCCTTTGAAAGTTGTTTTGGCGCCAAAAGTCTTCAACCACTTTCTGAGTTAACTTGGGGAAGAAAGGAAGCAATAAATGCATCTTGGGACCTTATGGAGACCAAGGGAACATATTGTGGTGGAGGTGAGTTGGAGGGATGGGGCTTGGCAGTAGCAGGTATCCAAGTGGGGGAAGGAAGGAGGTGGTGTTTGACTTTGTTGTTTGACTTGGGGGATAATAAAAAAACGGGGTGAGTTTTATTTGGGGTAGTGGGCTTGGGTAGGGTAATGGGACAAAGGGTGTTCATGGATCAGGTTGGATTATTTTTTGTGGATTTGGTTTGGTTTATAGAAACAAAGGTCCATTTGTATTGTAACTTAAAAATAAACAGGACCAAAAATGTAAGAATCTGAAAGTTGGAGGACCTGTTATGTAAATTTTTCAAAGTAGTTTACAAGGACCAATCTTGCCTTATTTGATAACCCAATGTCCAAAGATGCAATTTTTCCATTTTTCAACACCCGGGGACCATTTGTGTAAATTTTGGATTTTTAGGAGGTGAAATTGTAAATTTCCAAAAGTTATCAAAAAGGGTTTATTTTGCCAAGTTAGAATAGTACAAGGGCTTTGAATGATAACTTTCCATTTTTGAAAACCCAGGGACCATTTTTGCCATTTTTGAAACTTCAGGGACTAGATTGCAAATTTCTCAAAACTTTTAACTTTTTCACCAAAGGACTAAATATGACAACTTATGATTTCAAAAGGACCTTTGGTGACTTTTCTTTTAAAATAAGTGCTCAGGGACTATTTTTGTCAATTTTTGAAAGTTGGGAGACTGAAACTGCCAATTTTGCAAACTTTGTACGTTTTTCATCTGTTTTTACTCATTTTGCATCTAAAACATATAAAACACAATTTTGGAATAATATTTAAACTGTATTACTACAAAACCAATCACACCCACTCAATATACTCACTAACATCACCATCCACCCTCAACATTTTTTTCCTCTCATCACCACCACCACCATTATACTCCCGTCACCACTGCCTCCACAACTAACCACCTTCGCTGCCGTCATACCCCCGTTACCACACCATCATACCCTATTAGTTTCTACTCATTTCTTTTCACCTCTTCGCATCCACCTATCTTTTCTATTTCATTTTAACTAACACTTCTCTTTCTTTGTTAAATCTTAAAACTGAAGCACAAGCCCGTCTCTTTTTCCTCTAAATCGAATCCACACACACCCTTTTCTTTTCGAGTTGATTTCGAAAAATTTGTGAATGGAATTGGTGTCTTGTTATGTGATTTGAACCTGGTTTGTTATGTGATGGTTTTGAAATGGGTTTATTTGTTCTTGTTAAAGATTCAAAAAACCGATGACGGGTTTGTGTAGATCTTTAAAGATCTTTGAATATTACGAATACCAAACCTTGGATCTTTATTTTATTTATTTTTTTTTTATTTTTTATTTTTTGTTTTTATGTAAGATCTTTGACTGAAAATGGGAGTTTTGATTGTTGGTTGTTGTAGGCTGATGGGACTTGTGATGATGATTTGGTTGAAAATGGGGGTTTTGATTGTAGTTTGTTTTTTGTGTATGATCTTTGACTTAAAATTGGGGTTTTGATTGTGGTTTGTTTTAGATTTAGTTGTTTTTGGCTGTTGTCCTAGACTTGATAGCCTTTTTTTTTCCTAATTCTTGGTCGATGATGCTTAAGCTGGGACCACTTTTGATCTAAAAGTCAGGCGCCACTTTCTTTGATCTAATTAAAGATGGTGTGGTGTGCCGTGGAAAAAAACGAGTGGTAGTGGTGGTGAATGATAGATCTTGAAGATAAAAAGAGTTTTTATGTGTTTGTTTTCTTATAAATATATGCTAATTTTTTTATTTGTTTGATATTAAAGGGAAAAAAACTGAAAAGAAAATAGAAAAAGAAGAAGACAAGGATATTTTGGTAATTTAACTTTGGTCAGGGACCAAACATGTAACCAAAAGTTAAAAATGGGGATCATCGTTGCACTTTCGAAAGGATGGGGATCAATCCTGCAATTTGGCCAAACCACAAGGACCAAAAATGCAATTTACTCTAAAGAAAATTAGTAAAGATTTATGGAATGTGCTCCATCAAATATAATATTTGTTATATGTGTGAGGTTAGTAATAATGACATATTAAATTAAGGATTCAAAATTGTCATTTATTTTGTGTGTGAAAACTATTTATTATTACGTATATTATGCATAATTTTTGACATTAAATAAGTATAAAAATAATTACCTTAACCATTTTTATACAATACATAACTTATGAAAAAATAGTTTATGACTACATGTTTGAAACAATTAGTGTGTGTTCAGATACATGCAAGATTTAAGAATACATTTTTTTTACTTAAATACTAATGTATTGTAATAAACCTTTATCTTGATTAGACAACTCATGAACAACCAAGATAAGTGCATGCAATGTTTTAGAAATCATGTTGAAGAAGTGTTACATATTTTAAGATGACTTATTTTGGCACTTGAATCTTTGGGAAAGATAATTGTGTAACACAATTATTTTCGACAAACATGATTAATCAACTTAGTCTACATATCTAAGTGAGTTACTAAAACAATATAACATAAGCAAACAATCAAAAGCAAATAATCATTTAGCATATTGCACATAACTGTTTAGCATGTTATATACAACAACATATACTTGCTCGATTTTGTTTTTGAAAATAATTTTCCTCCCCAACTCAAGAATCAATTAATATCAAGACAATGAAGCCATTTTTCAAAATTTCATTTACTTAAGATGTCCGACTCGAGAGCTTTAGCAAAAAGCTAGTTTTACGTTAAAACGTGACATACAGTTTTGACTAGTATGAAGTATTTTTCATTAACGACTTAATTAAGTTTGGAATCAACCCTTTTAATTATTTTTAAATGAAAGTACATTCAATTAATTTTAAAATGGCGGGTGGCACGATTCCTACGGACTTACGGTTGATTTTATATGGATTTTCAAAGTTTGACACTATTCTAGTGGAGGTCCCTTAAATACCAGATGGTCCCTTAGTGATAAAGGACCGCCCAGAGATAAAGGACCGCCACCAGTAGGTAAAAACACATTTTTTGTGTAAAAATTTATTTCCTTCAAGCAAGTATACGAAGTGCATTTAATCAACAAAACTAATACGAATTAAACAACAAAGCACACGTTTAGCAACTAAACACTTTTCATATTTAATCCCTCTTAATAAGAAATTTGATACGTGGACCATACTCTATTTTAAAAACCATTCATTTTGAAAACTAGAGCGACGAGGCTCTGATACCAATTGTAGAAACGTAGAGGGGGGTGAATACATTCCTCTTTAAAACTTAAAATGTTTCGTATCAAATTCCCGTCAAGTGTGACTAAATATGAATAGTGGTTAAGTCACTCACAACAAACATATAAGTCACGCAATCACATAAACATAAACATAACATGAGGTTTAAACGTCTTTAGCCAATTCAGATTATACTATCGACGGTCCCAGAAATACACCGACGGTCCCTTAAATGTTTGGGGACCGTCCCTATATAAAGGACCGCCACCAGTGTGCATATCTATTATGTCTGATTAAGTTTTCTTATGTTTTGTGTTTCTAAGTTGGCTAGTTAATATCACAAGCATGTACACACCAAGCCACACAAACAAAAATGTAATGCAAGTATGGAAAGTAAAGAGTAAGGAAGAGAAAACACAAACCGGACACGGTGATTTATAGTGGTTTGGCACGAAGCATCTCTTCATCCTACTCCACTCCCCGAGTCTCACATTCGAGAGTTACTTCACTAATCAACACGCTCCTTTATGGTGGAACAAACCGTACACAAGCTTACACCAAGTTTAACGACACTAAGCAGACTGTCGAGTCCTAATCCTAGCTAGAACCAATCTATACCAAAGCCCACGTGGCCACACGAACAAGCTGTTGAAGTATGCTCGTGTCATAATAAATAATTAAATGGCTAGACATATGTGAGCCTATGGGGTCACACACTTATACACAACGACACCATTTTATAGATTGTATTTATCGTATTTACAATATATAAACGACTACGTAACTCAGGATCAATAACGGGCCATTAAACACAAAGTTAGACTTAGTGTTTTAGGACCGGGCCAACAATGAGCAAGCCCATTGTGGACCCTTATCATGGCCGGCCATATGGAGGGGAAAAGGGGCATGAGAAGCTTTTGGAGGGGCAAAGTGTAACATAGATAATGATAAGATCAATATTAATTTAGTCTTTCATTATCACTTATGACTTAACAACCTACCAAAAATGTTTTTCCCCCTTCATCTCCTCTTGAAACTCACGGCAAAACACACCCTCTTCTAGGGTTTGTATTTTTGATCTTTTCTTTGCTTAATCTATTGTAGGTTGTTGCAAGGATCATGGTTACGAGGTCTAGACTAGCATCGGGTGGTGTTCTATGACGTGTAGTGTGTTTCCATCATAGAGGTGATCTAGTTTGCTCACTTGGTTTCATAGGTGGTTCGTGGTGTTGGTGATGGTCTCCATACGATTCTACCGATCACGCTACAAAGGTATAACTATCTTGTTTATCTTATTGATTGATCATATGGCAATATGGATCCTTGTTGGTGATGAATTCCGCTACGTTTATTTGTTTCATATATGTTTTATATTCATACATCACCTATAGTGGTATCACGAGCCATCATATGTGCCATATGATTATCGGGTATGCATAAAAATGGCTAAAACGGGTGTTTTTTGATGATTTTTGAAGTCATGGTTAAAACAGCCCTAGGGCTCCAATTTTTTTCTCATAGGACGACCCTTTAGGGTTCTTATGATCTGCACTTTTTGGTCCCATGGCCATTTGTTATGTATACGCTAATTGGTTACTTGTTGGGTACGTGAAAAATGGCCTAAAACGCGTGTTTTTTTTATCGGTTTTTGAAATGGTTTTAATTCAGCCTCTAAAGCCATATTTTCTGTGGTTAAATGGTATTTGGAAGGTCCTAATATCAGTGGGTTTTGACCCTTAAGTCATAGGAAACACGTACCTAACGGGGTTTTAATTCTTGTCAATTATTTCTTCGTTTTCGTTGGCTAACAATTTATTTCTTGTTATTTAATTTATTTCCATGGCAAATACATGCATGTTTGTCCATGGAGTTAGCCAACACCATGTTTTAATCATAATATTATGGTATTATTATGTATATATGCAAAGCCGATGAAAACCTAGACCACTTGTGCATTGAATGGTTGTGAATGTTGTTTAATTTCGTGTTTTGGGGTTTTTTTTGCCATTGTTTCGGCATTTATGTAATAATATTCTTTTGGTTGTAGCTATTGTTTGGGCACTTTTACAGTAGATTAAAAGTAGATTAGCTGTATTTTACTTTCAATATCATGTAATCGTGGCTTGGTGGTGAAAGGCGAAAGAGTTAAAGACATTTTTGCCGAAATTATGACTGCTGGAACACCAGTTGGTAAAACGGAGTTTCCCGGCGATTGGTAATGTATTTTTGGCTGAAATTGTTTTTTCAGGTACTCAAGACATGGGCCTACAAGTTTCTAGTTTCGAGCTAAGCCCGGGGAAGCCTCCTTCATGGACTTATGGGCCCCCGAACACTGAAATTCTGGAAAGACAGCAACTACTTTTCATGTGCATTATGGGCTTCCAACTTGCTCTTGATTGTCTTGGAGCAAGTGGGAGTCCTCCGTGTGGTTGTGTGGTTGTCCCTAGTTGACTCTTGGTTCTCGTGATGGCTCACGAGACCAAGCATAGGTTTTTTCATCGGTTGAGGCTTTGCATATTGTGGTTGTGTGTTTGTTTTTGCTTTTTATATATATCTTATTATCATATGTAAAATTGCAAATAGTTTTCTGTAAACTTAAAACGAAACATAAACCATTTTCAGAACTAAGTCTTTTGATTTAGTTTTACTAAGTTTTTGAAACTTGAAATCATTGTTTTATAATAACACCTAAACTTGTTATGTATGTTATTTTATTTATGTATTATCCAAACTTTATTATCCACGTAGGATTAATATTAGTCATGAAAATGGACAACTCGACACACATAAATTAAAACAATGATTAGACTTAAGTTAAGAAAAGTTTTTAACTTGTTCTACGAAGGATGAATGCATGCTTCTTTCGTACACCTTTTGATTCACATCAACAATTTTTACCGTCAAAATTTAAGTCATGCCGTCCAATATTGAGAACACTTGCAATTACCTTTTGCCTATGCGTGGGACCTAGGTTGAATTGTAACCCAAGGTGACTATTCTCTATGTGTGAGACCTAGATATATTCTCGCATGTTCTCAAATTGGATGACTTAATCGAGTTAAGCGGTGAGACCTTGACCCGAGGCAAAGATGGGACTAAACATGCCTACATGACACTAGTTGTTTGACACTTGATGCCATGAGTCCCATAAGGATCTAAGAGTTGCACTTGTAATGCAATTGATGATCGTCGCCTACCAATTGAATCTACTATTGCTAGCAGATCAACTGATGTGATAGTAGAAGCACAATGTGGATCGTAGCCTTTTACGTAAATTAATTGTTTTAAATTGTAAACATGGGGTAATTAATTTATAAAAGGATAATTATCGAAAATATTAAATATGAACTTTGAGAATTCAATTAATGAATTAATGCAACACAAAATATAAACAAAAGTTTGTTCTTTTCTTGTTAAAAGGATCAAATTAAGTCTTCATTTCATTGTAATAAAGAGACTTGTTCCTATCCTTTTCCTTATGAGGAAAAGCCATAATAGGAATATTTGAATTATCCTAATTCTAATCAAACTCAAAGCACACATACTCAAAGCCATAATAGCAATGTGTCTTAACCCAATAAACATGGAGGAACTGCATGCCTATTTTCAAGTTTAATATGATGGCTAGCCCATCATCTATATGTTAGAACTTGATGCACTTCCTTGAATACCTAAGTACATGTTTACTAGTCATAGTGACTCACATTAGCAATAATGTGTAGATATTCAAAGAAAGCAGGAAAGTATCCAATCATCACTCACACTCCACTGGTGATGTAACACTTTTATTGTTGTCTAATCCAGTGGGAGCTACGTGATTGTATTACTGGTGACGAAACACATGTAATGTTCTCAAATCCAGTGGGAGTTTTAAGCTCTATTAACTTACAAGTTGCCCATCTTATTTCTAGATTGTCTTGAAATAATACATTACTTTCCACATATGAAGCATCATAGTTTTTATGAGAACCATTGCATGAATTTATTAGATAACTTGTCGCGTTCCTGATGTTGCTTCCTGAAATGTTATCAATAAAATTGTTATGCATGATTCATTATAAAAGCGATAAAGTTCTACACATCTATATAATGTGATTTTGACTAAAATCATATGTTATCTGTGATATTGTCATATTTGCTTGCATGATGTTGTGCCATGCACAAGTGGGAGAAATCTTAATTGTGTGCAAGGTATAACATATAACAATATGACTAATGGTTTTTCTTGACTTCAAGGTAAGAAAAATAAGGTTCTACTAGGACTTATATACATAAAATGTATGTTGCCCTAAATTAGAAAAAAATGTCAAGATAACATGAAAAGCTACTTCAACATATTTGCTGAATTGTTTAGTAAATATGATTATGTCTTCTTGTAAATTCATAATCATGAAGTATGTAATTAACTTGAAATTACTATTGAGGCCAATTGTCGGCATTCATAATTACTTTATTTGAATATGTTTAGGTCTCTTGTAAAGACATAAACATTAATTCCGTTAATTGTTGAAAGACTTATAACGTAAAGTAAAGATGTTAATTTGTTATGTCTTCTTGTTAAAGACATGTACACTTACGACGTATAATAAAATATTTAATGTCTATGTTTTCTAGTTAAAACATACACATGAAGTCATTGACTTGGTCAAAGATTTTAAATATAAAGTATGCAGTAGGCTAACAATACTATTGATGCCATCTGGTATGACTTGGTTGGCAGATACGTAAGCCAAAGAGTATAAGTTCATCTGATGAGTTGTGTGATAGTCTCACAACATCTATCCACGTGGAATACCACAACTTTATGGTATGTCCATCATGGATATCATTTGATCTTTGATGACTTAAACTCTTTTACCTCCAAAGCAATCAAGGTTAGAAAATTGGATGTGCCATGCGTACACCCAATATGGTTCCAACCCAGAAGGAATTTAAGACACCATTGTATTATGGAATGGGATGAATCCCATTATGTCTTGATTGAAGTTCTGAATTTGTTAAATACCTGAGAGTAAGTAATTAACAAACTAGAATCAAGAACTAACGATGTATTTTGGATGTCCCACTTGAAAACAATTTATTGTTATCAAGATGCTGAGTACTTGGAGATTAGTCTCCATTTACAAAAGCAAGTGGGAACACCTTTAGATCTTGAAGTCATTCAAGATCTAAATACACAACCTTCTGAGTAAACTTGCTAATATCATACTAAAGGTTGAACATACATATGTTAAACCATAGATTGATATCTCTCATTCATAAATCCGCAAGGATACCCCTAACACCTGAATCATATATTTTTTATATCAATGTTAATGGACATAAGTTGGAGGATCATAGTGAACCTGCTAACTAAAGAGATGCATTATCAAATCTTGAATCTGATGAATAGCTCAAAAACTATGAATGATAAGATGCAATCCTTGAAAGACAATCACTCATGGAGCTTGATTGATCTCTTACCAAATCAGTTAGACTGTGAGGTTTAAAATGAGTTTCTTGAACTAGAAGACTCATAAGGACAAACTTGTAGACATATTTAATGCATGCGTAGTAGAAGGAGTTTACTCGTACTCAAGAAATTGATTATGATTAAATCTTCATACCTACAAACATTAAATGTATAAAGATGATTAATTGTCATATCTGTTTTCATGTAAATGAAATATGACAATGGGATTTCAAAACACTTTTTGATTACTTTTGCGAGGACGATGAGTAATCAAAAGGGTTTATGAATCTGTATAATCTTTATTATGTATACAAGACATAAGAATCCAGGTGTTGATTAGATCATGCATCTAGGAGCAGAGATCTTAATTTAACCGTTAATTTGATTTTGATTAAATAAGATTACTCCTGAGAACTCAGAGTGCAAGTTGGATAAATGAATTTATTTTCTTAAATCTCATATGTTGTTAACATATAAGATACAATATTCCATCTAAGCTAGACTTTAATCCTTAGCCTGGAATGAAGTTTCAATTAAGGAATTTAGGAAATAAAACATAAAACCTTGTTGCATGTGTTTATTAGGATAAACATATGCGGTTAATAATCTAAACACAATATGACATGTCATTGAGGGGAGTCTCAATGATCAATCTTATATGATGAGATTGAATGCATGAATGGAAACCTTAAGTATAACTAAAGGATTCATTATATAAGTAATATTATGTATTGGATTATTTATTTCATTTGCATGAATGCAAGATGAGTTGATAACAATAAATATCTAAGTGAAAGTCATTAGATAATTGTTAAACGAACAACCTAATGGACCTGCAAAGGACTAAATATTTGTTCAAACGTTTACGGATATTTGAGGAGCTCTGTTATATTTTCATTCATTGATACTTATATAACTGAGATGATGCTCAACCCTAGTCGTAGTAGGATGACATCATGAATGATGACACCTCTAACTAGATGTGCTCTATTGAGAGCATTAATGCATTATACATTAAAAGAATAAGAATACTTTACAGTTTAGGAAACTGTTATTATGATTGTCTAAAGTAGGTGTTTTGCTAGCTTCAAACACACTATGGAATGTATTGTTGCAATACTCGTATTGTACTTGAATGCACACATACAAAAGGACAATCATCATTCAAAACGTTTTTGAATTTTGAAACAAGTATTCTCAAAGTTTACTCAGATGACTACTTGTTGTCTTGTACAACAAAATTGATCATGGTGGAAACATTGGATTCCGATCTATATGTAGTCTTATGCATAGCTGTTTTTAGTATTTGGATAATGGAACTGTAAGCAGTCGTATTATATAATGAATTGATATACCGGGTATTATTGTCTTCATTTATACTACTGTGTTCTATATTTGCATGTTTAATCCATGAATAATTTATCTATTCTAAAATTGTCCATTGCCAGTTGACGATACGGGAGTATCATCGAATTAAGGCAAATGTGAGCGTGTTGGTGATTTATTTGCCAAACTCATATGTTGTTCATTGTGATGAACATCGGACTGACCCAACCTTCGAGAATTCACTGCATGGATCAGTGTCAATAGTGAATCTTGCAAATGGTTATGTCTCTTATCCTTAGACTTGAGATGCAAGTAGGTCTTGCATGTGCGGAATTTTATTCTTTGATATGGTTAAACGCTGTCCTGAATAAGGTAGTTATAAAAACCATTTTCAGGAGTGATTTGAAACACTTGAATGGCACGTGCAGTCAAAATAGGATTTGTTCATCTACATGTCATGGAGTTAGATACTATTGGGCCCCTCGATGAATTGAACAAATGTTTGTATGGCCGTACCCGAATGAGTTTAAGATGAATCTTAATTCACTTGGTAATCTTGTTCAATATCTAGATCGAGAAACATAATAGTTGAACAAATAGAATGACCTCGATCCATGTCTAGTGTTCAACATAGTATTTGTAACAAAAGGATAGATGACATATAAACCACTTAAATGAGAAGTTTAAGAAACTGCCCTCACATATTTCTAGGGGCTTTGGCGTGTTGCTAGACGCTAACCTTTGCTTGTATAATTAGTTGATTATTATGACGTCGCAAGTGGGAGCTGTTGGAGTATGCTCGTGTCATAATAAATAATTATATGGCTAGACATATGTGAGCCTATGGGGTCACACACTTATACACAGAGACACCATTTTATAGATTGTATTTATCGTATTTACAATATATAAACGACTACGTAACTCGGGATCAATAACGGGCCATTAAACACAAAGTTAGACTTAGTGTTTTAGGACCGGGCCAACAATGAGCAAGCCCATTGTGGACCCTTATCATGGCCGGCCATATGGAGGGGAAAAGGGGCATGAGAAGATTTTGGAGGGGCAAAGTGTAACATAGATAATGATAAGATCAATATTAATTTAGTCTTTCATAATCACTTATGACTTAACAACCTACCAAAAATGTTTTTCCCCCTTTATCTCCTCTTGAAACTCATGGCAAAACACACCCTCTTCTAGGGTTTGTATTTTTGATCTTTTCTTTGCTTAATCTATTGTAGGTTGATGCAAGGATCAAGGTTACGAGGTCTAGACTAGCATCGGGTGGTGTTCTATGACGTGTAGTGTGTTTCCATCATAGAGGTGATCTAGTTTGGTCACTTGGTTTCATAGGTGGTTCGTGGTGTTGGTGATGGTCTCCATACGATTCTACTGATCACGCTACAAAGGTATAACTATCTTGTTTATCTTATTGATTGATCATTGATGAGTGCTCAAACACTCATCATTTTTGGTCAAATCTGAACTGCAAAACATACAAAAACACTCAGAAATGCATCAAAATACTGAAAATATTTCAAAATTGTGTTTTAAACGTTTTAGATGCAAAAAGAGTAAAAACAGATGAAAAACGTACAAAGTTTGCAAAATTGGCAGTTTCAGTCCCCCAACTTTCATAAAATGTCAAAACTAGTCCCTGGTCATTCAAAATTGGAAAATTATCACCAAAGGTCCTTTTAAAATCATAATTTGTCATATTTAATCCTTTGGTGAAAAATCTCAAAAGTTTTGGAAATTTACAAATTTAGTCCCTGGAGTTTCATTTTTTGACAGAAATGGTCCCTGGGAAATATTTTTGGAAAGAAAAGTCAACTTAAGTCCTTGGGAAATCACAAATTGGCAAATTGGATCCTTGGGTAAAAAGTTTGAGGAAAATACAATTTCAGTCCCTAAGTTTTGGAAATTAACAATTTTGGTCCCCGAGAATCTAAAAATGGGAAATTAACTTTTGTGGTCCTTTGGTTATTTGAACATTGGCATAATTCACCCTTGTAACTACTTTGGAAATATGGCAGGAATGGTCCCTCAAACTCAGAAAAATACAATTTGGTCCTTGTGTTTTTATACTAAACCAAATGGACCTTTTGCTATTATTTAATCCAAATTCCAAATCCAACCCACAAACCCCCTGATCCACAAAACACCCCTGGCCCAATACACTCCCTAGCCCAATCCGTTTTTGATATTAAACCCCAGTCAACAACAAGTCAAACCCTCACCCCCACACCACTGTTCATCGCCCCTAACCTCACCCTAATTACCAGGGATTCTGTCTCCCCCTCCTCCATTCTTTTCACCAAACCACCAAACCCAATTAATACTTTTCACCAATTTCCCCCTCCTCATTTATTACACCCAACTACTACACCTAACCCACTAAAACCTGCTCAAACCATTTTAAACGGCCATGATCACTTTTAAGCCATCCAACGGCTCTGAAAAGAAGTGGGAAAAGCTCAGAAGTCCTCAAAAGTCTATAAAAAAAAAGAAAAATGAAGAGAAGAGGAGTAACTAGTGTGTAGCAATAGAGTAGTTTAGTTAGTATTATTGTTTAAGCTTAAATTTCATTCTCAGTTGTATAACTTAGTTAAAGATAGTTGTAAACAGTCCTTTTTATGCAATTTAACCTTCCTTTAATCTTAATTTCAGTCTCTCTTGTCAAACTCAGTTTTTAGCATTTTCTCATTAAATTCTCATTTTTATTTATGGTGTTATAAGTTACTGTTTATTGTTTGTTTAAGCTTATTTCAGCTTATTTATAAGGTTTATAAAGTTTTCTGAGCATTAAAATCAAGCTTAGGTTAAAAACTAAAAAAATACAAAAATAGAATAAAATAGATAAAAAATAAAAATTCCCAGAAAAAAGAAGCAGAAAGAAGAAACAAAGCAAGCATGGATGTGGTTCTGGTTTAGAACCTCTTGGGAGGTGTTAGGAAAGATCTTGGTTCCTTGTTCTTGGCTTGAATTGAGCACTGAATCACTTGTGTAAGCATTTCCTTTTTTCAGTATATATTACTGTAGCATTGCTCATAAGCTTAGCTTCTTAGGCCTATTCTGTGTAAGTGTCATACTTGGTATGCTTGTTTTTTTTTTTTTTTTTTTTTTTTTTTTTTTTTTTTTTTTTTTTTTACATATCCCTTGGTAGAATTTAGAACTCATTTATAATATTGCACTAGTTAACTGTCTTCATTTGGCCAATATTGCTTATTTGTGTTCTGCCATGTTGCAGTGCTTATTGTTGTTTGTTTACTGTTCATAGAGTGAGATTGGACTTATCTCAAGCTTATTTGCTCATTCATACCTCAAAAATCCTTAGTCTCCTTTGGAAATCCAACACAGACAACAACAAATGGGGTGTTTGGTTCAGCTTGTTACTCAGTATTCTTATTGATATGTTGATATAATGGAGTTCTATTAGTCTCACTTAGACATAACTTGGTCTAGTAAACATTGAAACCATGGGTCATTAGCTTCAAAAGTCAAAATCCTTAATAAATTTGCATATCTGTTTACTGTTAAGATCTGTGACCTCCAATCCTTTCAAATCCTTTCATATGTAGTTAATTTAGCTTACTTAAGTATCATTATAGCTTTATAATCATGTTTACAGTCCATTAGATCTATTTAAAGTTCAAAAAAGTCAAATAAGTAGTTTTAGCAAAAAGTCAAAATTGTATGTTTTCAGTTTTTTTCCAAATCTTGCATGAATTTTGTAGATTTTTGGACTTGGTTTGAAGCTTTGAATTTCCTTGTGTGATTAGTATACCAGCTGAACTTAAGATTCCTTGCATCATTGTAATTTTGTGAATTTTTTCTAAGGACCAAATTGCCCTTCAAACTGAGCTGCAGGGGAAGAACCTCCCCTGTGCTTCAGCAGACCATCACTACACCACCACCTTTGGTGGCTGTTCCTGACTCACTTTGGGTTCTCCCAACCCCACTCCTGGCCACCTTCAAGTTTTGGCCAAGAGTTTGAGCTTAGGCTCAGTGGACCCACTTGAAAACCCTTCCAAAGTCTGTCCTATTTTCTGTCTCAGTCCTCAATTACCAATGTGCTTATTCTGGCTTTTTGGCTTATTCACATGGCTTATTTAAGTGAATCTTGCTTAAACATGTCCAAGTAAGTTAGTTGAACCAGAATTCACCTTTGTGGACCCCACATAAGCTAATTTGAGCTTATTTCCTTACTTGGTCAAACAAAGTCAACTGTGAAGCCTATAAGCACTCACAGTGCTTATTTTTAAGTTATAAAAAAGTTGTTTTTACAAACGTTGTTTGTTTTTAGTTGTAAATTAGTTTTCAAAAAGAAAAATCCAGAAAAAACAATTTAATTTCAAGTGATAGTTTCTATTTAATGTAATTTAAATTTTAATTTTCCTTTTTAGATTTTTATTAAGCACTTGGCATTTTTATATTTTTCTTAAATTCCTTTTATGTTAAAGTAATTTTAGTAATTGTCTCAGATTTTTATATTATAATTTGGTAATTATTAGATTTAATATTAGTTTTATTTATAATTAATTAATACTTAAGTATTAAATAGCAAAATTAGTTTTTATAAAGTAAACCCTAGTTTTTATATTTTTCCTAGCTTTTATAAGTTATAAAATAATTTTAGGAATTTTCTTATAATTTTTACTGTTCATCTTATAGTTTTTATAATTTAAATAGTTTAATTAGTCATTAATTAATATTTAGAATAATAATTAGTAAAATAGTGTAAAAATATGTAAAACAAACTTTTTATAATTTTTTAGGATTCCTTTGATGGTTAATTAGATTTATAAAAAATTTCATAATTTTTTAAGTCTCTTTAGTATTTTTAATAATTCAAATTAATTTAATTAGGTAATTAATATTTAATTAGTAATTAATTAATATAAAAATCACTAAAAGACAAAAATACATATTTTTAATTTTAAAATTAGTTTTTAGTTATTTTATAATTTTTGAAATTTTATTTTCATTTTTCTAGTATTTAAATAATATTATATTGTATTTAAGTATTTTAAATATTAATAATTAGTATTACTCAGTAATTAATTAATAATAAGTAATTAATTAGTGTAAAAATTTATTTTCTTTTTCTAAAATTTTTATTTCACCCTTAAGTTTGTATAAAAGTCATTTTCACCCCCTGGGGGTTTTCAGTTTTCAGTTTTCACGTTTTATTTTGTGCGTTCGCGTAAATTTAATCAGAACGTACACGTTTTAAGATTTTAAACGTTTTTAGGTATCTAACTTTCACGTAATCATCTATATACCTTGTTTAAGCTATTTCTTCATATATTCCTTAGTTCAAATAATTTACAACCCCTTTCCCGTCCAGATTCACCCGATCACAAACCCGTTTTCATTACCATCACACTTCGTCGGGACATAACGACCCGGGGAAACCCTATACTTCCACGGAGATTGACTCTAGGCTGTTTGAATTTGTTGACCATTTACCTGGTCAATTTAACTTGACTGTTTGGAGCCAATCAAATTTTGGCGCTGTTGCCGAGGAGGTTGTGCGCGTTAATCTAAACGGTTTTGCGTATTAGTGAATCGAGATATACACCCATTAGATATTTACCATCTTTGTTCATATTTTTCTTACTATTATAATATAAAAACAAAACAGTTCTCGAAAACATTTTAAGATCAGTTTTCAACGAACACAAAAAACACAAAAACATTTTCTTTCTTATTTGTACAAAATGTTTATCCAAAAATCCAAAAACATTCTCCTTTACCCTCTCACATCTTTGATTCTTCATCCCTACCCCTCTGTAAACCTTTGATTCTTTCTATGTCATATCCATACCATTGTGGTTGTCAATGGTGCGGTGGTCCTCATAATGGTGGGAATTGTCCCGATTGTAGCATGGTAGAGTTAGGAGATGTGTCTGTCTATAACCAAGCTCCCTATCCTTACCATGACACATCTGATTCATCTTACCAGCCACCACATCATGAGATACTAACATATCTGTGTGATTTTTGTGGAGGTCCTCACCAAGGATTTGAGTGTCAAGCCGGAAACACGTTTGTCTATGAACAGTTTTCCGGTGATGCTCAGAACTTTGGTTATGACCAATACCCATATGACTCACCAGTCCAGACTCAACAGTTTTACTGTTGTGATTACTGTGGAGGTCCACACTTCAGCTCCGATTGTCAAACAAGGAATCCATTTCCTTGTAACAATTTTGACACATCGTATTATGACGAACCTCCATCTCAGCCAATTCCTCAAAGTCTTCTCCTTGATCTTTTGGATTTAGTGAAAGACTTGAAAGGAATAACACATACCCCAGATAATCCAAATCAAAAATCGATGGAAGAATTGTTAGCGGAAGAACAGGCTGCTAAAATTAATTCCCAAGATGCTTATGAAAGATCTATTAGGGAATCAATTGCAAAAGAAAAAGCAGCCAGATCTAGCTCTCGATTCCGTTTCATTCCTGATGACAGTGATGATGAAGATACACTTGATATCCTTGAATTTTATAAAGGTCCATCAGGTTCATCAGATGAAATACCATCAGTTGAGATTCCATCTCAACCTACTGTTATCACACCCGAGGTTCCCACTCATTCTCTGAGCATGGGGGACGAGCATCTTGACACTGTTCCTGAAAGGGAATCGGACGAATTCATAAAGTCTAGTGTTGAGAACCTTGTCCCAATCCCAAGAGAGTCACAGGGAATTCTTGATCACGTGTGTGATATCCCTCCTCCTCTTGTCTTCCCGACTGATCATGTTGAGATGTTCTCCGATTCTACTGATGACGATTCGTTATCTTGTGGAGACATCGTTTTTATGGAAGAATTACCTTCTAAGCTAGTTAGCTTAAAAGAAGAGAATGATGAGGTTGACACTGAAATCAAGGATGAAGCACTTCGTGCAACATTATTGAATGTCGATCTCCCCATTTCTAAAATCGATTCTTTCAATATGAAACCTATTTCATCTCCTATCCCCATTAAGGATAGTGACATTTTCTCCGATGATCCTATTCCGGAGTTTGAAGCCTTTACTTTTGATCATATAGGAGAGAAGATTAGTGGCAGTACCACTTCTCATTCTCAAATTTCTCTCCCCGAATATGATTCATTCACCTTTGAGGAGTTCTCCGGTGAACTCACTCATATCATATCTCCACCGGAGTATGATAACTTTAACTTTGATCTAGACAAAGATGATCTTTGTGTTCCGGAGGGAAATATTCTCAACCTTGATAATTTGCTTGATATCAAAATCTCAACCCTCCCTCCCATAATATGTCTAGATCATACGAGCTTAAATGATGAGATTCATGATACACCAATTATGGATTCTCTTGCTGATGATGATGACTTTATCTTGATTATCATCAAGATCTTTCTACCCTTCTTCACCTACCGGGTGACTTCTCCAGTTCTTCATTCCTTCGGGAATGAAGACATTATCTTTGACACCGGCATCACCGCTTATAGTTTATACTATTTTAAGCTAGGGTCAGTATATCTCATCGGTGTGGAACTTTCACGTGCTTCAAATGTTTGTCCAAACATCTTGAATGAAAGTCCGATTGAGATTGCTTCTTCCACATCATGCTTCCCCAAGAACCAATGAATTCGGGGTCGAGTCAAGCTAGCGACTCGGTAAACAAAAACAGTAGCATGCTTATAGGGTTTTCACCCTAAGTGTGGGGGAGTTACCCCTACTATGGTTACAAATAAAGTGAAGAAAATGGTATTTCCACATTTAGCTTGTAATGTTGCCCTTTTTACGTTCAAAGAGTCGGCATGATAGCCGGGACTTTGAATATTGAGGACAATATTCATTCTAAGTGTGGGGGGTATTTCGCTATTCTAGCGAATTTTATCACATTTTACTATCTAATACCCCCATTTTTTGCAAAAATTTTAAAATTTTTTCACTGGTGCTTCAAAATTTTTGTTGTTATCAGTCCGCCATGTCTAAACGACAAAAGGATTGGCTAATACAGGAGCAAATGGCTCTTGGTAAAGATATATCAAATCCGTTTATGGCTTACAATTTGCCCAAAATTGTATGGTATCTCAACTCGCCATATCCTAAAAAGTGAAAGAGTTGGCTAGCCCGCAAGATTATGGCTTGTGGTAAAGGCAGTGGAAAAACCATAATTGGTAATCAGCTCACCAAGATGTTGACTATTCCATCAAGAGTTGGCTAGTCTAGAAGTAAACGGCTTTTGGTAAAGACAAATCAAATCCGTTGACAGCTGGTGGTTTGCTCAAAATCACATGGTTATCAAGTGGACCATAGTTCTTACTTGAACTGATACATTTGGCTACTCCAAAAGTAATGGCTTTTGGTAAAGAGATTAAAATCCATTAAGTTTTCAAAACAGTTTATTGCTAGGGACTAGCAATATTTTAGTGTGGGGGATTGATGAGTGCTCAAACACTCATCATTTTTGGTCAAATCTGAACTGCAAAACATAAAAAACACTCATAAATGCATCAAAATACTGAAAATATTTAAAAATTGTGTTTTATATGTTTTAGATGCAAAAAGAGTAAAAACAGATGAAAAACGTACAAAGTTTGCAAAATTGGCAGTTTCAATCCCTCAACTTTCATAAAATGTCAAAACTAGTCCCTGGTCATTCAAAATTGGAAAATTATCACCAAAGGTCCTTTTAAAATCATAAGTTGTCATATTTAATCCTTTGGTGAAAAATCTCAAAAGTTTTGGAAATTTACAAATTTAGTCCCTAGAGTTTCATTTTTTGACAGAAATGGTCCCTGGGAAATATTTTTGGAAAGAAAAGTCAACTTAAGTCCTTGGGAAATCACAAATTGGCAAATTGGATCCTTGGGTAAAAAGTTTGAGGAAAATACAATTTCAGTCCCTAAGTTTTGGAAATAGACAATTTTGGTCCCCGGGAATCTAAAAATGGGAAATTAACTTTTGTGGTCCTTTGGTTATTTGAACATTGGCATAATTCACCCTTGTAACTACTTTGGAAATATGGCAGGAATGGTCCCTCAAAATCAGAAAAATACAATTTGGTCCTTGTGTTTTTATACTAAACCAAATGGACCTTTTGCTATTATTTAATCCAAATTCCAAATCCAACCCACAAACCCCCTGATCCACAAAACACCCCTGGCCCAATACACTCCCTAGCCCAATCCGTTTTTGATATTAAACCCCGGTCAACAACAACTCAAACCCTCACCCCCACACCACTGTTCATCGCCCCTAAAGTCACCCTAATTACCAGGGATTCTGTCTCCCCCCTCCTCCATTCTTTTCACCAAACCACCAAACCCAATTAATACTTTTCACCAATTTCCCCCTCCTCATTTATTACACCCAGCTACTACACTTAACCCACTAAAACCTGCCCAAACCATTTCCCCGCCAAACCATTTTAAACGGCCATGATCACTTTTAAGCCATCCAACTGCTCTGAAAAGAAGTGGGAAAAGCTCAGAAGTCCTCAAAAGTCTATAAAAGAAAAGAAAAATGAAGAGAAGAGGAGTAACTAGTGTGTAGTAGTAGAGTAGTTTAGTTAGTATTATTGTTTAAGCTTAAATTTCATTCTCAGTTGTATAACTTAGTTAAAGATAGTTGTAAACAGTCCTTTTTATGCAATTTAATCTTCCTTTAATCTTAATTTCAGTCTCTCTTGTCAAACTCAGTTTTTAGCATTTTCTCATTAAATTCTCATTTTTATTTATGGTGTTATAAGTTACTGTTTATTGTTTGTTTAAGCTTATTTATAAGGTTTATAAAGTTTTCTGAGAAATAAGAAAAACGTTTGTTAAATAAGGGTTGTCAATCCAAATTTATGTAAAATCTTAATTTAAAAGAAACTCAATAAAAACTAAACATATACTTGTGTATAATTTCTTGATTGGTAATTAGGAGTATCGTAACAATTTGAGTATGAAGTTTGGTGTAAAACTTGTTATGATGCGCAACTAAAAATGAGTAGTTATACAATCTATGATGTATGTCATGTTTTCACTACTACTAAGAATTCTATCACCTAAATGACTCCTTTCGGACATATCAAATTAGTATGACAATCCTATAAACACATGGTTGTTTAGAAAATCAATTGTTTTCTTATGAATTCCTACGAATCCTTTCGGTCATTTTTCGTGATGAAATCGTCTCAAATCTATTTTAATAAGTAAATAGAATGGTTGTCAATCATCCTATTCCATACTAATTTGGTGCATTAATATTTTGGAATAAAAACAAGTTGAAAATCCTTTCGGACCCATTTTTCAAGAAATTGTTTTTACCGACAAATTAAGCAAGAAAAGATGTTATATCAACAAACTCATAAAAATAGATAAGTTTTCATGCATCACCTTTTTCATAAAATAATACTCCAATAACCAATCACATCATATACACAAGTATATCACAAATTACTCCATAGCAATCATATTAAAACACAAGTAAATAAGAAAACTTTCATAAATCTTAAAGTAACAATTGTTCATTATAAGTATCAAGGTGTACCTAGTCTTGAAAATTACAATGAGTAAACTTGTGGAACTATAGCAACCACACTCCTCCAATTGCTCACCAAAGTAAGTAAACAACTCCACACTCGAACCAATGCTTGAGACTTTAACTCAACACGTTCTGGACGTTTTTACAACACTTAGTAAACTTTCAGGCAATATAAGAATAACTAACAAGATTTAGTGTAATACTAAGTTAGATAATGGTGGTACAAGTATCTCTAGGCCCTAAGTGCTAATTATATAGCTTAATGACACTTATGCTTCAAGTAAAAACGTCCATTCTCAGTAAATAAGCAGAAATGATCAGTCACAAATGATTATGGGGAGTAAATTCGCCAATTAATGCAAAACTTGTAACTTTAGTTATCACCAACCGATCGGTTTCTCGCCAGCCGATCGGTTGGTCAATTCTAGCACATTTCCAGCCGATCCGGTTGCGGGTTGCAACCGATCGGTTGGATTAAGTCTAAACATGATTTCATGTCTTTTCTTCGTCGTTTTACGTTGCATGCAATATTTTTCTTCGTGGCATGACTTTGTCTATTAGAACTTGATATTTCCTTGTTAATTTCGTGTAGTAAACTTGTCTTTATCAAATCCTTTTGTTCATGCAACGTTTCTTTCTTCCTTGATCCTCTTGAAACTCTCCAAAAATGCATGTCCACTTCATTTCTTCATCTTTTAATCATTTTAACCTGCTTTTGGCTATATTTGCATGTATAAATACTTTTCCACGATTAAGTAACAAATATATACAAATATAACCAATTTCCACTCATAAATCAAACAATAACGCGACTAAAAATATGTTAATTTTGAGCGTTATCAAATCCCCCACACTTGAGCTTTGCTCGCCCTCGAGCAAGTCTTAATCAAAAGAAAATTGAATTCAATGGTAATAGTGCAAATATCTTATTTGAACTCAATCAAGTAAATAAAGAGCTTGATAACAATTCTAAGCACCTCACGAAAATAATTTGAAATTCACTCATCACTCAATATGTGTAACGATTAATAGATCACTCATTGCACAGTCATGATTTATGTTTCTTACCATAGGCTTGTACAAGTATCAAAACAATAGAATAATTCATCAAAGAGGTCTTTTATTCGAGTTGTAATGTTTAGGCTAAGAGTTTTATAAACTTTCGTGTAAAATAATCACACTAAGTCAAAAAGGTAAGGATAAGGCATGGGAATATTTATGAAATTGGTTTTAAAAGAAAAATAAAATCAAAGTCTAAGTCCCATAATTGCTAATCTCAAATAATCCACAAACCCAAAAAAATGATAATGGTTACCATCTTCTCCTCTTCGAACTCCACATGTTGATACATCGATTCACCATAAAATATTCTTCAAACTTAGCACATCGGCTAACAACATATCTCATGACTTTCTTTATTCATAATAATATAACACATTGGCTATATTTGTCACCTTATAGTTGCGATGACTTATTTATTTTTTTTTTTTTATTTTTTTATATCACCTCCCCCACACTTCGCATAAGCATACACCACAAAAAATACAAAACACGAAGTTACGCACCTTCATCTTTGTTGGAATGGCACACACATGAATTGTGAAGTGTGGCTAA
Organism: Artemisia argyi; assembly: GCA_030686995.1. Lineage (NCBI taxonomy): Eukaryota > Viridiplantae > Streptophyta > Magnoliopsida > Asterales > Asteraceae > Artemisia > Artemisia argyi. Next base: position 84,069,702 of record CM060679.1, read on the forward strand.
CTAATAATCATCAAAAGCTAACCAAGCAACCAAGCAACTCGCAATCCACCATTTAGACTTTGACAAGGGTTAGGCTAAGGTTTAAAGTGTAAAATCTTTTTGTATTTTTCTGGATTAAACAAAATGAAAAGGATGGCTCAAAGGGTGAAACTAAGGGTATCTAGCGCTAAAGATAAACGCTAACAAATGGGTTCCAAATACGAGGTTAACTAACCAATGTGGTTAGCAAAAATTATTTTGTAAATGGATGGCCATTTGGTTTTATTCCTAAGTTTGCCTCTTATCATATGAATATATCCTTATCATTCGAAAATGATTTTAACCGTAATGCATAACAAGTACAAGTTCTAGAATTAACACAACCACCGGCACACTCATCATGAAATATGTAAATAGTATAAGAAATACTATTCTCATAAAAAAAACTAATCCTCACAATTTAAAGTAATAAGGGTATAAAATTGTGCTAGCAAATGTTATCAATTCCGAGACAAATTGCTCTTTAAAACTTGAATTTATTCTTTAAAAAATATCATTATTATATACCATGAAATCAACCTTATTTTAACTAAAATATGAAGGGCGAACTACTACTAGTTACTAAAGTTCACGACTATAAAACAAAAATTTAAAAATAAAAAATTAAAAATTATGCAATTTTTCTATTTTCTTCCTTCCCCCACACTTAAGTTTTGCATTGTCCTCAATGTAATAAAAATAACTTCAAAGTAAAGGAAATGGAAAAATTTAGAAAATACCGGAGTTAAATACGCAACATGCATATTTAATCATAATAAGCAAATGAGTTTATCGACTCCAAAAGTTGATCAACTATATGCTTCCGTAATAAAACTCCTGCAAGAAAACTGCAAAATATACGAAACAACCAAACAAACACAAGCAAAAACATATCTAAACCAAATAAATAGAAAATTACGTTAAGTTATAAATCCTACTAGAAATAGTTAAAGATAATAGAAATAGAAATTGTTCGACACATAATTGTTTTTTAAAAAACCAACCATAATCCATGTGATCAAACGTCACCATCAATAACTCACATCGGAACGAATGAACTCGTCCTCGCTTTCCTCCTCATCCTCATCAACATCTTCTTCATCGTCCTCGTCTACCACTCGTCTCTTCTTCTTTCCAGCTCTCGATGATGAACCACCAACATCATAACTTGATCCTCCAGGATTAAAACTTGGTCCACCTACATTAACACCTGAGCTACTATACTCGGGAAGTCTTCCGTATGGAGGATATGGCTCGGGAAATGGTGAATAACCAGGATAAGGATAGGGGTATGGTCTAGGATATGGAGAATACGGTAAAGGGTATGATGGAACATTTGGTGGGTTGTAGGGAGGTACCTCATAATTGGCATCTCGTGCCAAATGTTGGATCACAGGCATGGAATAATCATAGTTGTAATTATTCCTCATTTGCATTGAATCTCTCCAAACATCCCTACACTCAATAGCATTTAATTCACGGTTCCAATCACCCCATCCTAAATCAAAACCACTTTGGGTACTACCCGGAAAACTCCCCATTTGAGGTTGCGAAGGCGCTCCCGCATAAGCTCCGGATTATGCCCCCACACTTGGTTCAATCCAAGGTCCCAAAGTCTTGTTAATCCTATCCAATGCTTTCCCAAAACTAAAAGCATCCCATATCTCACTCTCCAATCTCACTCTACACTTCCTCAACTCATCATCATTAAAATACCCAAGATTTTTAGCCAAGATGGTCACATAATGACCACCACAAACATCACTTTGTTTCTTAATCCCCGGTGCTCTCTTCGAAAGATACTCGGCAATAATCCATGCCACATTCCCATTCTTGTCTTCCTCCAACAACTTCATCACCCATAGGTCCGGTTGACTACATTTGTCTTGTCCACCGCTCCTATGTATCAATCCCCAAGAAATCAACTTTTGTAAAACCTTCAACAATGGATTCCTAATCCTAGAAGAATTTCTCCTAAGACAAGTTGGATCACCAATTCTATTCCAATACTCATCAATACCCGTGTATTGATCATTACCTCTAGCTAAACTCACAAAATGTGGTCCAAACAACCTATGTTGAATCTCACTCTCCTCATACAAACCAAGTGCAACTGCAAATTTTGGAAAAGATAAAGCATGTTCGCGACCACACAATCTAAACCAAACACAAACATCCCCAAGAACATCATTTACCTTCCTATCAAAGTAGAACGTAGAAAAGAACTCCAAATACCATTCCTTGTAAACATCTTCACGAATACTAAAAGCTCTTTCCCAAGAATAATCTTCAAACCTATCTCCATCACCAGGATACACATAAACCATAGTCATCATGCTCCTTAATTGATCCTCACATTCATACTCCTCAAGCAATTCCCAATCAATCAACCTAGGCTTAGCAATCTTCCTCTCTTGAAGTTTTGAAAGACGTTCTCTATACGCATTCTTCTCATCTTTGTTTTGCACATGAGAAAACTTGACATTCTCATTAGACTCCGATTTCAAACTGAAAGTAATCCTCTTCCGCTCGTTCCTTTTCAAATACTTATTAACAATCGGATTTCGTCCCAATCTTCCAACATTTCCCTGAAAGAAATCTCAAATTATGTTAGTATATAAGTATAAGAACTAATACCAATCAATTTAGAAACTAGAAAACACATTTTCAAAAATTTTCAAAAATTTTTCCGAGGCCACCAACCGATCGGTTTGAGGACCAACCGAATCGGTTGCAGCTTTGGCATACTTCCAACCGATCGGCTGCAACTCGCAACCGATTCGGTTGGAGTTTTCTGCAAACCAAATTCATCTTCAATCCATCCTAAACGTTTCCCAATCAATCCGAACTTCTTTCTAAGTTGTAATCTCCCATTCTTGAGTACTTCTAACATCCAAACTCTCCTATCAATGATTCTTAACATTTCCAATCATCAACCTAATGATTCTATAAAAAACCAAGAACATCATCTACTAAAATCTTCCAATTAGTGCTCTAATCAACAATGCAATAACCTAAAATCACTAATCATCAATCATATAACTTCTGGGATTCATCAATTGCAAATAAACCAGCTCCAAAGATTATACCCAATTCAATCCGAAAATTCAATCAATGAATTCTTACTCAAAACTTAACCAATTGATCTAATTCTTTTTGCAATACCTTCTCCTATCATCTAATCACTTATCCCCAAAATATTACATCTCAATTCGAACTAATTCAAAAATACCCAATTCGTGACCTAATTTCAATCATCCAAATTAAAACTTAATTGAACAAAATTAATGATATAACTTACTTGACTTGATGCCATTGATGATTAATTATCACTCCTGCAACCTTCTAACAACTTCTTATGGTCGAATTTTTAACCCAAAAATTTTTGGTGGATTCTGTGTATTAAGTTTTTGAAAATTTTGGCTTATATATTCAACTCCATCCGATCAGTTGTGAATCCATCCAAATCGGTTTGGTATGAAATTGATTTTTCAAAGTTTTTTTTTTCTCCACTACTAAACTTGACACAAGTGCTAGTAGCTTTTTCTTTTCTCAAACTTATTATCTTGTATTCTAACACACTTTGTCTACCAAAAAATTTGGTCATCTACTTCTACTTCTAAACTTAAAACTAAAACATAACTTAAACTCTAAAAACTAAAAACTTAAACTAAAATAAAAAAAATGAATAGATAAATAAAAAGATAGATAAATAGATAGATAGATAGTCTCATTCAAACATGAAATGCATAAAACCTAAAAACATGAAATAAAATGCATGAAAAATAAAAGTACGAAACAAACTAGCACAAGATGTGCTTTATTCTTGTGATCATTCTTCTTCATCTATAGAAATATTCATTCCTAAGAATGTCTTCTCCACGATACTTGTTTGCCAACTTCCTAGTAGTCTTTTGTGTTTTGAAAGTTCTTGCAAAGTTCCTTCCACTAAGACATGTGATATCAAATTTGCAATGCCAATCACCATCTCCTTATTCTCTTTTGTAAATGCTATGACCTTCGGAACCCCATTCCAAGTTCTTCAATTGGACCAGTAAAGATCCAAGAAAATCTGTCAACTTGTTAAATACAAAAATATTTTTAAAAGGATTAAAGAAAGCCTCCATTGCTAGAGCTCTTTCCATTTCATCTTCAATATCAAAGAAACTAGGTGTGCATGGACCAAACTTTGGTCTACCATCTTCATCCCTTCCTACTTCAAAGCAACCAAGGTAATCCTCCTCTTGGTCCTCATCATTATCATCTCCATTACTACCCCCTCTAGGCTTTGGATAGTAAGTATTCTTAAGAACTCCATCATCAATTGTCATGGTACCTTTTCCCATATCTATTATAGCTCCACAAGTTCTTAAAAATGGTCTACCTAACAACAAAGGTAGTTCCTTATCAACCGCAACATCCAACACAAGAAAATCTGCCAAGAATGCTTGATAACCAATTTGGACTCTCACATTTCTTACTTCTCCCATTGCTTTTGCCTTAGAATTATCCGCCATAGTGAGTTTAGAATTGTTAGGTGTAGGGTCTCTTAATCCTAACTTATGATATAATGGATAAGGCATAATACTCACACTAGAACCCGTATCAGCTAATGCATATAAAGGAGTTGTCCCATTAATTTTAACCAGTAAAACAAAATTTCCGGGATCATTCATTTTCTTTGGGAGCCCATTCTCAATTATCCTTCTCTCCTCTACTTCATCAAAACTATTATCCTCCAACTTAGACTTTGCCAACATAACTCCATCTAACTTCTTCCTATACTCCATATAATTCCTCAACACTTCAATGACCGGTTTGTTTTCCATCAATTCACTAATTTTTTCTTCAAGATTCTCCAAAATAGCTTGTTTTTGCTCTTTGGTTAAAGGTTTGGTACTTTTTGGTGAACTAGGTGGTGTTTTGGATGATGATGATGATGATTTGTTTTCTTTTTGGGTGAAGGGTTGGGTTAATTTGTTTAATGGTGTTTTGTTTTGGTTAGCTTTACCCATCTTACAAACTTCATCCGTTCCTTCCTTCATCATTTCCATTCCTTCACAAACATCAATAAGCATATCATTCACACTCTTCCCTTCTTCCAAATCACTTATGTTAATTTTCAACTCCCCAAGTGCAAAATCCAAACTACACTTGGTATTCACTAAAAAATCTCTACCAAAAATCACTTCCGGTTCATCTTCATTAGTATACTCCAAAACAACAAAATCAACTTTAAAGATGTGACCATGAATATTCACTCTAACTCCTTTCACTTCCTTCTTACCATAACTTCCAAAATCAAGTCTAACAAAACCAAGTTTGTCAAGCATTTCTTCCGAAATGTAGTTGTCTCCATATTCCATATTCAATTCCGCATCCCACGCTTTAACTCCTTCCACCGCACAAGGTGTAGAATACCTCATGTGTGGAGCATCATATTTCTTAGGTGGTGCTCTAGTGAAAACAACAACTTTTCTCTCCTTCTCCTTCTTTGGATAACACATTTCATGTGGCAAATAAGAAACATTGTCACAAACAACTTCCTCTCCTTCCAAATCCAACTTTGCTGTTTCCAACATACTCTCCAACTTTTTCAAGGAATCACCGGAATCCTTGAACATATCTTCCAAGTCTTTCAAATACGCAGAAATTTGGCTCAAACTCTCCATTTCAACTTAAGCACTTACTAACTATAACATAACCATAAAAAAAAAAATCCAAATCATTAGTATGAGGGTTAGTTATAATCAAATAAACTCTTAATATGAAATAAGAATAAGTAAATTAACTAAATTAAACACTAAGAATTGAAAATAAACTAAAAATTAAAAATGTCTAAAATTTTACCGAGATGCCCAACCAATCGGTTTGTAACCCATCCGAATCGGTTAGCACAAATGACCTCCTCCAACCGATCGATTTGAACCCGCAACCGAATCGGTTGGAGTTTTTACACTAATTTTTTTTTTAATTTTTTATAAAACTAATATTTAATAAAACTTTAATTATGAGATTAAAAACAATAAAAGCATTAACTAGGGTGTCTTTAAGAATTACTAAATCATTAATTGAAATTAAAACTTCTAAAACATTAAAATGACTAATAATTGCAACTTAAAACTATTAAAAACTAATATTAATTATATAATTATTAAAACTAATTAACTAAAAACAGAAAAATAAAAATTAATTACTCAAAAACAGAATCCTATAATTTTACCGTGACCACCATTTTTTTTTTTACTTTTTACTCTAAAAACTTTAAAATTTCACAAATTACAAATAATTTAATTACTAAAAACTAAGAAAATTAATCAAATCCTCGGCAACGGCGCCAAAAACTTGATGTGCGTTTTATTAGTACAAGTTTTAAAATTTATAAACACGAATTATCCGATTATTATCTAGCACATACGAGCGAGTATACTCGTCCGGTGTAATAAAGGTGGGTAAGTCGAGATCCTCCCAAGGGATTTGGTGGTTTTAGTAATAAGAAAAACGTTTGTTAAATAAGGGTTGTCAATCCAAATTTATGCAAAATCTTAATTTAAAAGAAACTCAATAAAAACTAAACATATACTTGTGTATAATTCCTTGATTGGTAATTAGGAGTATCGTAACAATTTGAGTATGAAGTTTGGTGTAAAACTTGTTATGATGTGCAACTAAAAATGAGTAGTTATACAATCTATGATGCATGTCATGTTTTCACTACTACTAAGAATTCTATCACCTAAATGACTCCTTTCGGACATATCAAATTAGTATGACAATGCTATAAACACATGGTTGTTTAGAAAATCAATTGTTTTCTTATGAATTCCTACGAATCCTTTCGGTACTTTTTCGTGATGAAATCGTCTCAAATCTATTTTAATAAGTAAATAGAATGGTTGTCAAACATCCTATTCCATACTAATTTGGTACATTAATATTTTGGAATAAAAACAAGTTGAAAATCCTTTCGGACCTATTTTTCAAGAAATTGTTTTTACCGACAAATTAAGCAAGAAAAAATGTTATATCAACAAACTCATAAAAATAGATAAGTTTTCATGCATCACCTTTTTCATAAAATAATACTCCAATAACCAATCACATCATATACACAAGTATATCACAAATTACTCCATAGCAATCATATTAAAACACAAGTAAATAAGAAAACTTTCATAAATCTTAAAGTAACAATTATTCATTATAAGTATCAAGGTGTACCTAGTCTTGAAAATTACAATGAGTAAACTTGTGGAACTATAGCAACCACACTCCTGCAATTGCTCACCAAAGTAAGTAAACAACTCCACACTCGAACCAATGCTTGAGACTTTAACTCAACACGTTCTGGACATTTTTACAACACTTAGTAAACTTTCAGGTAATATAAGAATAACTAACAAGATTTGGTGCAATACTAAGTTAGATAATGGTGGTACAAGTAAAAACGTCCCTTCTCAGTAAATAAGCAGAAATGATCAGCCACAGATGATTATGGGGAGTAAATTCGCCAATTAATGCAAAACTTGTAACTTTAGTTATCACCAACCGATCGGTTTCTCGCCAGCCGATCGGTTGGTCAATTCTGGCACATTTCCAGCCGATCCGGTTGCGGGTTGCAACCGATCGGTTGGATTGAGTCTGAACATGAGTTCATATCTTTTCTTCATCGTTTTACGTTGCATTCAATATTTTTCTTCATGGCATGACTTTGTCCATTAGAACTTGATATTTCCTTGATAATTTCGTGTAGTAAACTTGTCTTTACCAAATCCTTTTGTTCATGCAACGTTTCTTTCTTCCTTGATCCTCTTGAAACTCTCCAAAAATGCATGTCCACTTCATTTCTTCATCTTTTAATCATTTTTACCTGCTTTTGGCTATATTTGCATGTATAAACACTTTTCCACGATTAAGTAACAAATATATACAAATATGACCAATTTCCACTCATAAATCAAACAATAACGCGACTAAAAATATGTTAATTTTGAGCGTTTTCAGAATTGAGCACTGAATCACTTGTGTAAGCATTTCCTTTTTTCAGTATATATTACTGTAGCATTACTCATAAGCTTAGCTTCTTAGGCCTATTCTGTGTAAGTGTCATACTTGGTATGCTTGTTTTTTTTGTTTACATATCCCTTGGTAGAATTTAGAACTCATTTATAATATTGCACTAGTTAACTGTCTTCATTTGGGCAATATTGCTTATTTGTGTTCTGCCTTGTAGCAGTGCTTATTGTTTGTTTACTGTTCATAGAGTGAGATTGGACTTATCTCAAGCTTATTTGCTCATTCATACCTCAAAAATCCTTAGTCTCCTTTGGAAATCCAACACAGACAACAACAAATGGGGTGTTTGGTTCAGCTTGTTACTCAGTATTCTTGTTGATATGTTGATATAGTGGAGTTCTATTAGTCTCACTTAGACATAACTTGGTCTAGTAAACATTGAAACCATGGGTCATTAGCTTCAAAAGTCAAAATCCTTAATAAATTTGCATATCTGTTTACTGTTAAGATCTGTGACCCCCAATCCTTTCAAATCCTTTCATATGTAGTTAATTTAGCTTACTTAAGTATCATTATAGCTTTATAATCATGTTTACAGTCCATTAGATCCATTTAAAGTTCAAAAAAGTCAAATAAGTAGTTTTAGCAAAAAGTCAAAATTGTATGTTTTCAGTTTTTTTCCAAATCTTGCATGAATTTTGTAGATTTTTGGACTTGTTGAAGCTTTGAATTTCCTTGTGTGATTAGTATACCAGCTGAACTTAAGATTCCTTGCATCATTGTTATTTTGTGAGTTTTTTCTAAGGACCAAATTGCCCTTCAAACTGAGCTGCAGGGGAAGAACCTCCCCTGTGCTTCAGCAGACCATCACTACACCACCACCTTTGGTGGCTATTCCTGACCACCTTAGTGGGTCCCACTGACTCACTTTGGGTTCTCCCAACCCCCCTCCTGGCTACCTTCAAGTTTTGGCCAAGAGTTTGAGCTTAGGCTCAGTGGACCCCACTTGAAAACCCTTCCAAAGTCTGTCCCATTTTCTGTCTCAGTCCTCAATTACCAATGTGCTTATTCTGGCTTTTTGGCTTATTCACATGGCTTATTTGAGAAAATCTTGCTTAAACATGTCCAAATAAGTTAGTTGAACCAGAATTCACCTTTGTGGACCCCACATAAGATAATTTGAGCTTATTTCCTTACTTAGTCAAACAAAGTCAACTGTGAAGCCTATAAGCACTCACAGTGCTTATTATTAAGTTATAAAAAAGTTGTTTTTACAAAATTTGTTTATTTTTAGTTGTAAATTAGTTTTCAAAAAGAAAAATCCAGAAAAAACAATTTAATTTCAAGTGATAGTTTCTATTTAATGTAATTTAAATTTTAATTTTCCTTTTTAGATTTTTATTAAGCACTTGGCATTTTTATATTTTTCTTAAATTCCTTTTATGTTAAAGTAATTTTAGTAATTTTCTCAGATTTTTATATTATAATTTGGTAATTATTAGATTTAATACTAGTTTTATTTATAATTAATTAATACTTAAGTATTAAATAGCAAAATTAGTTTTTATAAAGTAAACCCTAGTTTTTATATTTTTCCTAACTTTTATAAGTTATAAAATAATTTTAGGAATTTTCTTATAATTTTTACTGTTCATCTTATAGTTTTTATAATTTAAATAGTTTAATTAGTCATTAATTAATATTTAGAATAATAATTAGTAAAATAGTGTAAAAATATTTAAAACAAACTTTTTATAATTTTTTAGGATTCGTGTGATGGTTAATTAGATTTGTAAAAATTTTCATAATTTTCTAAGTCTTTTAGTATTTTTAATAATTCAAACTAGTTTAATTAGGTAATTAATATTTATTTAGTAATTAATTAATTTAAAAATCACAAAAAGACAAAAATACATATTTTTAATTTTAAAATTAGTTTTTAGTTATTTTATAATTTTAGAAATTTTATTTTCATCTTTCTAGTATTTAAATAATATTATATAGTATTTAAGTATTTTAAATATTAATAATTAGTATTACTCAATAATTAATTAATAATAAGTAATTAATTAGTGTAAAAATTTATTTTCTTTTCTAAAAATTTTCTTTCACCCTTAAGTTTGTATAAAAGTCATTTTCACCCCCTGGGGGTTTTCAAATTTCAGTTTTCACGTTTTATTTTGTACGTTCGCGTAAATTTAATCAGAACGTACACGTTTTTAGATATTAGACGTTTTTAGGTATCTAACTTTCACGTAATAATCTATATAGCTTGTTTAAGCTATTTCTTCGTATATTCCTTAGTTCAAATAATTCACAACCCCTTTCCCGTCCAGATTCACCCGATCATAAACCCGTTTTGATTACCATCACACCTCGTCGGGACATAACGACCCGGGGAAACCATATACTTCCACGGAGATTGACTCTAGGCTTTTTGATTTTGTTGACCATTTACCTGGTCAATTTAAGTTGACCGTTTGGAGCCAATCAATCATATGGCAATATGGATCCTTGTTGGTGATGTTTTCCGCTGCGTTTATTTGTTTCATATATGTTTTATATTCATACGTCACCTATACAAGCACTCTTGTCCCACTTAGATCGACACACGATCTAAGCCTTCACACGAACGAGCACTCCCGTTCACTTGAATCTTCACACTTAGATACATTTGAATCTTCATGCTATCCAAGTCCACACACACGACACACTTGATTCTTCACCCGAATCAAGTCTTTACACACTTGATCATCCCCGATCCAAGTCTTTACATAATGACTCAACAAATCCTAACCTACACTTTAGGAAACCACTCTCCTCACATTGAATACATGAACTAATCTAGTTACAAGACTTCTTGGAACTACATCACCATCCAAGCACACACAAATAGAATACTTGGAACTACATCACCATCCAAGTTTATACCCCATCCTCGACTCACACATAAGTCAGAAAACAATAAGTATGATATAAATCCTATCACGTGTAACACCCCCAAAATACCGCAGCGGAAGACTGTGTCATTGGGGTGCTACTTCATAATACAAAGTACAAGTTATAGAAAACGAACTCTAAATGAGACGTTTTGAAAAGTTACCATTCGATTAATGAATTCAAAGTTACAAACATGAGATTCCAAAGTATGATACATAAATGTATACAAGTGTTTTGAATGGTAAATGGTAAAAGCGTAAGTCTTCAGAATATGCAGCTTGACTCTAAGTTCCACGCACTAGCTATCGCCTTACTAACCTGAGATAAACATGCTAAAGTGTCAACACAATGGTTGGTGAGTTCATAGAGTTTGTCTTAAAACAGTTGAAAAATCCTTAAAGAATGATCACACAGCAAAGGCATCGTGAATCCACTCAGTTACAAGTCCCGCCATAAGAGACTTGTAACCTGTGTGTTCACAACCCACTGCTAACATATATAGTATGAATAAGACATGTATAAGTTCATCAAGACAATTTAAGCAATTAGAAGTGAGTCTATACTTCATCTCCGAAGACCTCACTTTTATGATGTATCCAACATTCGCAAATGTTAGGATGTATCAAAGACAACTGGGAGCCACTTCCCAAAGAACACTGGGAGCCACTTCCCAAAGATATAAGTTTACTGGGAGCCACTTCCCAAAGATATAAGTTTACTGGGAGCCACTTCCCAAAGATAAAAGACAGTCATGTATGTATGAAATCAAGTATAATGTCATCAAGTATAAGACAATCAAGTATAAAACAATCAAGTATAAATGTTTTGAGTATTTGTACAAGTAAGCAAGTAGTTGAGCATGTATCCCCCCCAAGAGTTAAAACAAGTACGAAAAGAGTAGGGGCTATGACTCACCTTAAGTTATGTAGTGAGTATGATAGTCGAATCGTAACAGTCTCTAAGAGCAGCCTATAATAGAACGTTGCGACTTAGGTTTGGAGTAACGTCTAAGAATACGAAGAATTGCCAATATATGTCTTGCATAATGTTCATGATGTAGTACTTAGTATATAGTGTAAGTCTTTGAATATAAATGGTTTATGAAACATGTATAGGTTGTACATCTCTTACTACCGTTCGGGCCGACATAATTCAGAAGTCATGGAGTAAACGTTCGAGGAGCCAGGACACTTTAACTCGTAAATCCACAACTCGTCTCGACGGCTTACTCAATGAACTCCTCACATGAGGCTCCCTACTATTGTAGTATTTGATAACATATATATAAGTTTTTGATCTTTAAAAGTTATATGGTCTTTAGCCGTGGCTTTGCCGTGACCTTGGTCATTGTTACCATGGTCTTGAGACTCAACCTTGGCTTTAGCCATGGTTGTGGTCTCGGCTTTAGGTCATTAGACCTCTTGGTCTTAGTAAAACATAACTATTATATAGTGACTTTGGTCTAAAAATGGGCTGTTAAGAATTTGAAGAAATTTATCACTCGGAAAGCGTTTTCAGGGCTCGAGCTTCTTTGTACCTGAACGAAAACGTCGTTCCGGACAACTTTCGTGTTTTAACTTTTTGATGAATCGGACCAGAAGTGGGACTTTCAAAATCATAATTTGATCAGAATGCTATTTAGGCAGTTTTGCCGTTTTGGTTTCGCTAACTTCAAATGGTCATAACTTTTGACTCGTGTACTCGTTTTGGGTGATTCAAATTGCTATGTTTTCCTTGTTAAGTCCTCTTTAACAGTAAGTAAGTGTCAAATATCAAAGTTATACTATTTTGGTCGTGGTTCTCCATAAAAATCACTAGTTTGCTTGTTTACTTGTCATAAGTTAACATATGTATACCAATACTTGTTTTATCCATTTTTAAACATCATGAACACAATACAAAGCCATATATAGCATGAAAGAAACATAATAAGCATGAAATGATATTGAGCAAGAAAGTGTATAAGGGTTTGCTTACAACTTTTGGCTTTCTAAAGAAAGGAAGTCAAGTATAGAACTAGGACACTAAACCTAAGCTTGTAAACCCTTCACCATAACTCTTGCAACCCTTGCTAGCCTTGATCTAACCCTTGTGAAAACCCATTAACTTCAGCCCTAGTAACCTTGTGTAGCTCCTAATTCAACCATGGAATCACCAAACAAACTTAAGAACTAGGTAGAGAATACTAAGACCTTGAACTTTGGTATGTAATTTGTAACTTGAAGATCAAAGATGATGAAGCTATGGAATTATGTTGGGAAGTTTTAAATGGTGATGAAAAGAATGAAGAGATGAGTTTCCTTTTATAGTGCAAGTGAGGAGGTTAGCTAGTACTTACTTGTGGTTAAAATTGGAACACATGAAGTATAATGAACTAATGGTTAAAAACTAAACACATCTATGCATACTTGGTTGTTCTTAGACCATATACTTTCCTAGGCTTATTATCAAGCCACCAAGGCCACCATATACACGTTCATGGACAAGGGGAAGGGACTAGGTGGATGAATCTTGGCCTTATATAAGTTACGTAGTGAGTTTTGGTCCCGTTAATCGCTAACCGTAAGTTGTTAAGTCACGAAACGTAAAACTGGGTATCCTAAAAATATGAAACTTATAAATATGGTTAAACATGTCAATATAGTCCATAATAAAATATAAAATGAGTGGTAGGTTCTATCGGGTGCGAAAACCCTGCTAAAAACTGGAAACACGGGTCTAAAACGCGCAATTCGCGTAAAACGCTGAACTGAAAAACGTAAAATTCTGAAACTTTTGGAATTGTCCTAAAATGAGATAAAATCATATTTCTATTGTTTATAATGTTTTATGGACATATCGGGATGCTAGAAGGACGTTTAAACCTAAAAGTAAATCTCGGACACGGCTTTGTGATTTTTGCAGAAATGATCCGACGAGCGTCAAACTCTCGGATTATCGTTAAAATAGTTTAACTTACGAGAATATGAAATAAAAATTTATGAGATGAATAGTGAAAAGTGAATAGTAAAAAGTGAATAGTAAAAGTGAATAGTAAAAAGTGAATAGTGAAATTTTCGGGAATAAAAGTTAACCTGAAATTGCGAATTGTTACAGTCTCTACCCCTTAAGGAGAACTTCGCCCCGAAGTTCTGTTGATGTTAACTACTTACGGTGTGTCTAAGAGAATTCGGGATCTCTAATATAGTTGTGTTCACTCTGATTCGTCTAAGGTTCTGGTTAAGGAGTTGTATCGGCTACAATTAAGCCCACTTATTTATAACTCATTACTTACATAAAGAAGCGTCCAAATTTATGTAAGTAAGGGATCATAAACTCATGGTTCGGTGATTTACAATTTCTTTATTTAACTGAAGAGGCGTCCCAATTCATTTAAATAAGGAGATTCTAAAACATCCTACTTAAGAATTTCCGACACAAAATCCGCCTTCTGAGGCAGATGGTAAGATAATCCAGTCATCAAATCCCTAAAGCTAAGCAATAATATTATTTAACTCAAATCTTGTGTCTCATCAAACACAAGATTAAGTTAACTAATTAGTTATTACTGAGCTCCATGTTTTTAATGACTCGACGAATCTCTGGGGCTCCTTATAATACTAAAGTCACATCATCTAACAGTGTGGAACTAAGCAAACCACTAACCAAAAAGCATATGTGTATGTATTGTGTGTAAGGCAAATAAAGAGGAAGGTCCCAACGTATATAGCAGTTATAGTCTAGGCACTAAATGCAACCTAGTTCTCTATAACCAAGGCTCTGGTACCAATCTGTAACACCCCCAAAATACCGCAGCGGAAGACAGTGTCATTGGGGTGCTACTTCATAATACAAAGTACAAGTTATAGAAAATGAACTCTAAATGAGACGTTTTGAAAAGTTACCATTCGATTAATGAATTCAAAGTTACAAACATGAGATTCCAAAGTATGATACATAAATGTATACAAGTGTTTTGAATGGTAAATGGTAAAAGCGTAAGTCTTCAGAATATGCAGCTTGACTCTCTAAGTTCCACGCACTAGCTATCGCCTTACTAACCTGAGATAAACATGCTAAAGTGTCAACACAATGGTTGGTGAGTTCATAGAGTTTGTCTTAAAACAGTTGAAAAATCCTTAAAGAATGATCACACAGCAAAGGCATCGTGAATCCACTCAGTTACAAGTCCCGCCATAAGAGACTTGTAACCTGTGTGTTCACAACCCACTGCTAACATATATAGTATGAATAAGACATGTATAAGTTCATCAAGACAATTTAAGCAATTAGAAGTGAGTCTATACTTCATCTCCGAAGACCTCACTTTTATGATGTATCCAACATTCGCAAATGTTAGGATGTATCAAAGACAACTGGGAGCCACTTCCCAAAGAAAACTGGGAGCCACTTCCCAAAGATATAAGTTTACTGGGAGCCACTTCCTAAAGATATAAGTTTACTGGGAGCCACTTCCCAAAGATAAAAGACAGTCATGTATGTATGAAATCAAGTATAATGTCATCAAGTATAAGACAATCAAGTATAAAACAATCAAGTATAAATGTTTTGAGTATTTGTACAAGTAAGCAAGTAGTTGAGCATGTATCCCCCCCAAGAGTTAAAACAAGTACGAAAAGAGTAGGGGCTATGACTCACCTTAAGTTATGTAGTGAGTATGATAGTCGAATCGTAACAGTCTCTAAGAGCAGCCTATAATAGAACGTTGCGACTTAGGTTTGGAGTAACGTCTAAGAATACGAAGAATTGCCAATATATGTCTTGCATAATGTTCATGATGTAGTACTTAGTATATAGTGTAAGTCTTTGAATATAAATGGTTTATGAAACATGTATAGGTTGTACATCTCTTACTACCGTTCGGGCCGACATAATTCAGAAGTCATGGAGTAAACGTTCGAGGAGCCAGGACACTTTAACTCGTAAATCCACAACTCGTCTCGACGGCTTACTCAATGAACTCCTCACATGAGGCTCCCTACTATTGTAGTATTTGATAACATATATATAAGTTTTTGATCTTTAAAAGTTATATGGTCTTTAGCCGTGGCTTTGCCGTGACCTTGGTCATTGTTACCATGGTCTTGAGACTCAACCTTGGCTTTAGCCATGGTTGTGGTCTCGGCTTTAGGTCATTAGACCTCTTGGTCTTAGTAAAACATAACTATTATATAGTGACTTTGGTCTAAAAATGGGCTGTTAAGAATTTGAAGAAATTTATCACTCGGAAAGCGTTTTCAGGGCTCGAGCTTCTTTGTACCTGAACGAAAACGTCGTTCCGGACAACTTTCGTGTTTTAACTTTTTGATGAATCGGACCAGAAGTGGGACTTTCAAAATCATAATTTGATCAGAATGCTATTTAGGCAGTTTTGCCGTTTTGGTTTCGCTAACTTCAAATGGTCATAACTTTTGACTCGTGTACTCGTTTTGGGTGATTCAAATTGCTATGTTTTCCTTGTTAAGTCCTCTTTAACAGTAAGTAAGTGTCAAATATCAAAGTTATACTATTTTGGTCGTGGTTCTCCATAAAAATCACTAGTTTGCTTGTTTACTTGTCATAAGTTAACATATGTATACCAATACTTGTTTTATCCATTTTTAAACATCATGAACACAATACAAAGACCATATATAGCATGAAAGAAACATAATAAGCATGAAATGATATTGAGCAAGAAAGTGTATAAGGGTTTGCTTACAACTTTTGGCTTTCTAAAGAAAGGAAGTCAAGTATAGAACTAGGACACTAAACCTAAGCTTGTAAACCCTTCACCATAACTCTTGTAACCCTTGCTAGCCTTGATCTAACCCTTGTGAAAACCCATTAACTTCAGCCCTAGTAACCTTGTGTAGCTCCTAATTCAACCATGGAATCACCAAACAAACTTAAGAACTAGGTAGAGAATACTAAGACCTTGAACTTTGGTATGTAATTTGTAACTTGAAGATCAAAGATGATGAAGCTATGGAATTATGTTGGGAAGTTTTAAATGGTGATGAAAAGAATGAAGAGATGAGTTTCCTTTTATAGTGCAAGTGAGGAGGTTAGCTAGTACTTACTTGTGGTTAAAATTGGAACACATGAAGTATAATGAACTAATGGTTAAAAACTAAACACATCTATGCATACTTGGTTGTTCTTAGACCATATACTTTCCTAGGCTTATTATCAAGCCACCAAGGCCACCATATACACGTTCATGGACAAGGGGAAGGGACTAGGTGGATGAATCTTGGCCTTATATAAGTTACGTAGTGAGTTTTGGTCCCGTTAATCGCTAACCGTAAGTTGTTAAGTCACGAAACGTAAAACTGGGTATCCTAAAAATATGAAACTTATAAATATGGTTAAACATGTCAATATAGTCCATAATAAAATATAAAATGAGTGGTAGGTTCTATCGGGTGCGAAAACCCTGCTAAAAACTGGAAACACGGGTCTAAAACGCGCAATTCGCGTAAAACGCTGAACTGAAAAACGTAAAATTCCGAAACTTTTGGAATTGTCCTAAAATGAGAGAAAATCATATTTCTATTGTTTATAATGTTTTATGGACATATCGGGATGCTAGAAGGATGTTTAAACCTAAAAGTAAATC
This sequence comes from Artemisia argyi, assembly GCA_030686995.1. Taxonomy (NCBI): domain Eukaryota; kingdom Viridiplantae; phylum Streptophyta; class Magnoliopsida; order Asterales; family Asteraceae; genus Artemisia; species Artemisia argyi. The sequence goes on from CM060679.1 coordinate 84,087,277, forward strand.
TCGGACACGGCTTTGTGATTTTTGCAGAAATGATCCGACGAGCGTCAAACTCTCGGATTATCGTTAAAATAGTTTAACTTACGAGAATATGAAATAAAAATTTATGAGATGAATAGTGAAAAGTGAATAGTAAAAGTGAATAGTAAAAAGTGAATAGTGAAATTTTCGGGAATAAAAGTTAACCTGAAATTGCGAATTGTTACATCACGTAACACATGTTACGTTTGTGTGTGGACACCTATAACATCTCGAATCTTCATAGTTGTCAAGAGTCCTTCTCTTGCACTTGATGGAAAAGGAAAAAGAAAATCATAAGACTAGTTGTGTGTGGACTCAATAACACTTCGATTCTTGACGACTTCGAGTGTTCATCTCTTTCACATGATGTAGTGGATGACGGGATCACTTATAAACACAAACCAAAGAGTTATAGTGATCAAATAATGAAAAGAAAAGACCAGGGAATTTTTGTGGAAAGAGGATCAGTTTTCCTGGTGAAAATGGGTCAGTATTTATAGCCTGGTCGAGGAGCGTCCGACATTCCCTTAAACCTTGGATGGTCCTTTATCAATAAGGGACCGTCCCATATATAAGGGACCTCCGTGACAGTTTTTGTCCTTTTGTGGTGAAATGTTACCTGGTAAAATTTTATCTAATTTGGGCGGGAAATGAGGCTGTTTGGACATTTTGAAATTCAAATTCAAATTTATTTTTCTTATTAAAACATTTCTTTATAAATACAAAAATAATTTGTCTAGTTTATTTTTGTAAAAATGTTTTGGTACATTTATAAAATGTAAGGATTAAGGACAAAAGGTTTTTCTTTGATCACTTAACAAAGTTGGTAAAGTGTTTATACATACCTGAAGTGATGTCGAGAGACGTTGATGTGCGAACGAGTAACTTGTGCACTTTACGTTATGTATTACAAGTTACGTGTTTGTCATCATTAAAACATCAAGACATTGTATATATAAAACTTCGTAACATTTGCACTACCACAGGCTATTCTACATTGACATTTGATCTCAACTTAATACTTTAAAGTATAAAAATTTGTAGTTAATTAGTGTAATATGTTATAGTGTAACACACCAACCGACAAGGGTAAAGATGTTACAATATGGTTTCACATCAGAACATATATAACTATACAAAAGTGAAAGTCTTACAAAATAGCCAAAAGAAAACAATAAATGAAACAAAATTCTAAGTCTCTATTATACATAAATAACATCAATCTAAGATGACTATGGTCAAGTCTGCACTCAGCTCTACCCTCAATCCCCAGAAAGCTATCCTAGAAGCTATCTTGAATACTTACCGCGGAGAAAAGAAATGCAGCTGAGCGTAAAAAGCCTAGTGAACGGATATAACAATAATGAACTGAAATATAAATATTGAAGTAAAAATTGTATAGTATGGGGAAACATAATTAGGCATAATAGATAGTACAGAAATGTAATGTGTAGGTTAAGTAAGGAATCTATACAGTCACCAGTATAAACATAATCAGAATACCATGAGCTCCGACAAAATATATTCAATCATATCATCACATAAGGCAACATAATTGGAGTAGCTAGCTCCTAGTGTTGTGAAGTATGTGTATTGCTCACACAGCCACATTCACAAGACAAATATCATATCATAACTTTCATAAACAGATCTAGGATGCATCCATACGCCCCTACCTAAAACATATAACAATCATATATGTACAACCAACAAAAGGGACATGGCAGAACATCACTCTACTGCCCTAGAGTCATGTCAAAGGTGCATCTATGACATGGACATGGAACCCCCATTCCTAGTGAAGCTCAAGTAACTTAAGGTTCATAAACAAATGCTCAAAACATAGTTGTCATATCGGAAGGTTCAAATAATAAGGTTAATCCTAGCAAAGGTTCAAATTAGAAGGTTTCAAATTAGAAGGTTCATATCAAAGGTTGTAATCACGAAGGCAACCTTAAGAGTAAGGTCACAATATCCATATACCTTGAACAATAGCAAAGTTGACAAAAGTAGAAAGATCAAAAGAACGAATAATACTCTTCTCCATAAGTCTACACATATAATATTTGTTATTAATAGTTTGCTCATTCATTTACTTATTCATATTTCATATTAGGTCTTCTTTTCATTTTTAGTAACTTTCTATTTTTATCAAGTTTCCCAATTTAGTAAGTTTCCATATTTAGATAGTTTCTTTAAATAGCAGTTTTACGCATTTAGCAAGATTTCACATAAATATTAAGTTAAGTATTTTAAATAAATCATTAATATAGTTTTAGGGTTTAATTATGACATTTAATAATAGTTTAGGGTTTAAAATATAATTAAAGTGTAAGGTTTTAAATGTAACTGTCACATGTTTTACATATTATTCAATTTAGTCCCTCAACTTTCATATTATACGAATTAACCCTTGTATTTTATAATCTACAAATCAAACCCTTTAAGTTATATAATTTACAATTCAAAGCTTTAATTATATAACTAACCAATTAAACCTTGTAAACAAACAAAATTACATATTATACCCTCTCTATATAATTTATACTATTTACCCTTAACTTATTTTTGTTTACAAAAACCACCCACAAGTTTATAAAATAACAAAACACACCCCTAAATTTAATACAAACCAATCGGCCCTAATTCTTTTTCCCTAAATCTTAACCTAGCTTCACATTAATTACCATCATTAATTACTCACATTAATTACCAAATCTAATACAAACCAAACCCTAATCCTAATCTAATTGAACCAAACAAAACCCTAGTTTTCTTTCTTTTTCTTATCTCGACCAAAAACCAAACGTACCCTTTGTTCCTTTTTCTTTTCTTGTCGCAACACAAACAAACCAAACGAAACCCTAGTTTCTTGTTTAGGCTGAGACACACACACACACACACACACTTGTTTCTCTTTTCCTTGTTCGACCAATAAGAAACCCAATTACAACCCTTTATATAGCTCGACATAGAATTATTAAGTTTGTGATTTATGAGTTTAAACCCTTAAACCTCATACGTATATACATATATATGTGATCGATCATGTATAATTACATAAGTTCATGCATGCGAAAAAATAAATCCAAGAAACAAGAACAAAGAGATATATGTGATACATAGACTTGTGTGATTCAACTAAAGCAAAACAATGAACTTCAAACCTTGAAAACTCTTGTGATCAATCGAATTTTGCACCAAAAATTTATGTCGTAAGTTTCTTGTGGTTTTAAGGTTTTTATAATTTTTGTAGAAAGTGAATTATGAGAAACCAAGGCCGAATATATGGAGAATATGGAGGGGAGGGGGTCGGCTGAAAATTCCCTTGGGCTTAAGGGAGTCCAAATCCAACTCTAAGTCTTCCAAAGTTATCCATGTTTAGCCCATATCATGTTTTGTACAAGTTTAAAATAGATTTCGTACTCGTAATTAATTATTGGCAGAATTGCATATATATCCCTCCCAAAGTGAATAATTGCATATGTATCCTTTGTAAAAGTTTTTGATGTACATAGTACAATGGTTTTTATGCATGCTTTGGATATATATGCAATTATGCATTTTTGAAAGAATATATATGCAAAAACCCCTTAATTATTTAACGTGTGATAAAATTCTTAGAATCATAAAAATGTAATTTATAAGTTTCCTTTAGTTGTTTGGATCATATTAGGTAATTTACAAAGTTGTTAGGGCTTGTTTGGTATTCTATAAATAATTATTAAGATTTTCAATTGTAGAGGCATTTTGGTCATTTTACATGTTTTAGAATTTTAGGTATTACAACTTCTTTCCCTCTAAAAAAAAATTTCGTCCGCGAAAATTGAATAGGTAGAGCAGACGAAAACGAATCGTATTGCAGAATTGATAAGTATGAAATAAACGCGAAATCTTTCAATTATTGAAATAGCCTCAATTCAGAACAACCTTTCCAACAGATTTCAACAGACATGTCTTTCTTATCAGAACTTCATAACCTCATATCTTACCCAAAGCAGATCATAAATCGGTTCAACGATTGCATACATGTAGTAGATAACCAATGTACTTCTCAAAAGTAATAGTAGAAAACAGATTGAGTGTGAAAAATCAAACAATAGGAAACTCTACAATGAGTTCTAAAATTCTTAACAGATGAAAAACGATCAATAAATATATGACGAGAATTCAGACGTTTCCAGATATCTAACGATGGAGGCAGAACATACGCATAGGTAGAATGAATCCTAAAAGTCTAACTAATCGCGGATAATCCAACTAGCCGAGATCTAATGCTTCCCAAACACTTCCCGAAATATCCTATGCTCATAATGAGGGTACGTTATATGACGTAAGTATTATCACGTTGGTCAGGCGTCATAATACTAACATCATATGAATATACCTTCATGATTACTATACTTTATCTCAAGTCGTGAATAAGATTCAATCACATAAGTGAAATCATGAAAACAAAAATGAAATCAAAGTTTAACATCAGAATAAAAGGAATAAAGGAAAACTAGTTGAGTGCATGATCTCCTGGTTGATTCTGCTTGTCTTCCCTTGCCTTGGCCTGATACTTGGGACAGTCCTTAATCTTGTGATCTACTAAGCCACATGAAAAGCAAGCATTTGTGAGTCTATTGCATACTCCCCTGTGGTACTTCCCACACGTAGCACATTGAGGCGTCCTATCCTGATCCTGCTTCTGCTCTTGATCCCTAGATCTGGTATCATGGTTAGTTCGTTGAGCTTGTTCTCCATCCCTCCATGATATTTGGTTGTTGTATGATTTAAGTCGTTTTAGTACGGGTATTTATTTTACCGAAGAAACACTTGTGAAAGTATTTCCCGGGTCGTTCTCCCAACGAAAGTTGAATGGAGTTGAGAATTATCGGTTCGTAAATCGTGTTGTGAAAAGAGTATAGTGAAAATTTGTAATATATAACTACGGTAAGTGAAACGAAACTAAAAAAGCTTAAAATATAACACGAGAAATAACAACGTAGAGTTATGAAAACCTAAAATGTAATCTAAACAAAAAACGCGAGAAATAACTAAAAACTACGTACGAGCGCGAAATAAAAAGTGAAAATAATGCTAGACTAATCCTACGGGCATAAAAATGATTTCTCTACATTCTAAACGATAGAAGTAAAAAGAAAAAAAATGTTTTTTTAACTTTTATTTATTTATTATGAAGTAAAAACTATTTACACTAAATAAAATTATAAAAATTACTAATACTATTTTGAAAAATATAAAAATTTGCAGGAAAATTGATTATGCTAATAAGAAAATATGAAAAATAAAAATGACCAAAAAGCTATTATCCAATAAGCTGTAATAAGCTATTGAGTAAAAGTAAGCTTAAATGGCTAAAAAGTCTATAAAAGAATTTAATGTGAGGGATATAACAGAAAAAATCCCAATGGTGCAATGGTTTGGTGTGTTGTATTGAGGCTATGTGTTCAATAGGTCCCAGGTTCGAGCCCTGGTAAACCTTTTTTTGCAAAACTTTTATTTTTTTTAAGATTTTCTCTTTGAAACTTTGAAAAGCAATGAAAACAAGAAATTTTTATGAAAACAAATTTTATAAAAATTTAGAATAAGCTGGAAATGAATAGAAATGAAAATCAGAAATGATGAGAAGCTTTTAATAAGCTCAAATGAGCTTATCAAATCCAACAGTGAACAAACAAAAATAAAATAAATGAAACAAAAGAAAAGGATGCACACTGATAAGCTATGAAAGAAAACAAATAAGCTGATCTCAGAGGTACACAAGCTTACATTAGCTAAATGTAATATATCAAGCTCAATCCAACAGGAAAACAAACTAACAACAAACTTAAAAAATCAAAATACTCAACTGAATAGAAACAATCAGTTCTAAAATGCTAACTAGAAGACTAAATAAAAGCTAATTAATAAGTTCCTAATTGCAAATTAAACTTAGGATTCTAAAGCCAGAACTACAAACATTCCAAAATGCCAGAATTCAATCATTAAACTCAAAGATGCTAATAGATGGAAGCTAGGAAAATGGCTGAATAGACAGAACTAACGATGTAGGGGATATGCAGTCCTAATAGAGCTTATTGAGGGGCAAGTAAAGATAATTAAACAATGCTAAACAATCCAAACCAAACTCAAATCAATATAGCAAATACTATAGACTAATCATGAGCCAAAATCCAAGTAATGAACAATACTAGATAAGCAGATAATGGAACTGTTGGGATCAAAGTTTTACTATTTTATCAAGTCGCGGTCATTTGTAATAATAGGTTGCTTAAGTTATTTTTTACTTTCATTTATGTTATGTTTACAAGGTTACTAGACTTAAGTTATCTAGCCCATGGGCCTTTAGCCCACACGTTTTGTAAGAAGGCAAGGACTAGGAGTGTTGCCCTAGCTCCTTACCTATAAATAGATGTCTTAGGTCTCTTGTAAACTTAGTTGTTTATTTGAAATCATAAGGAAACTCTTGCACTTATATTTTTCTCATTCAAATATTCATCTCATCCTTATATCTATCTCATTCTTGTTTGTGTGAAATCAATATAGTGACCTAACAAGTGGTATCATTCACCATATGAAGGTGTAGTTAGTGTTTTTTCTTTGAAATTCGATCCACAAAACTTTTTTAATTCGTTATTTTGTCTACAAAATTGTATTTTTTTTGTTTGTTTCTTGGTTTTTATCACATCTTTGCCTACAAACTTGTGCTACAAATCATATCAAACAAAAAATTATTTACTTTTCTTTCAAAATTTTTGATTTGATTTATTGTACTCTTTTTCGAAATCCTCTAAAATTTTGAAAAAGTTTATCAAGTTTATTACTTTCTTTAAGATTTCATCTTTTTATAACTTGAAGTACAAAAATCTTGGATTAAAACTCGTTTTTTGGATTGCTTTCCTTGAAAAAATCATTTCTGCAAAATTTCGAAATAACTCCTTTGACAAAGTTTCAAAATAGTGTCATTGTGCTTCTTATCGCCTTACGTATTGTGGACTCGGTCTTTTCTCTCTTGTATAAGGAAGAAAAGTACTTCGACTTTTGGTAAACTTTCGAAATTGTACAATTTCGAAAGTGTGTTTGTGACATTGTGTTCTCGAAAAATTAATTTTTCGAAATCACAAGGTTTTCGAAAAACATCTATGGTTTTTCGAAATCTCTAAGTTTTTTCGAAAGTATACTTAGTTTCGAGAAACTTTCTTTGGAAATCCCACATTTTTCGAAAAACTCTGAGTTACATTTTTCGCAATCTCTTAAGGACATTTTTCGCAATCACAAGATAAGTTACTACGTTTCGCAAACTTCTACTTGGGCAAACTTTTCGAGATTTGGCAAACCTATACCTTCTACAAGATCCATCTTTTCACACAAGTGTTTCAATATGTCTCAACTACCGTACTACAACTTTAACCATCCTCAACAATATCAGAATCAACAGTATCATCAGCAACAACAACAGTATCAACAATCACCACAATATTATCATCAACCGGTTTACTCACAACAACATAACTTGTGACACCCCCAAAATTTACAACACAGTGGAATACCAATTTGGGTGTCACTTCATAGTTCATACACACAAGTTACACAAAAACGACCTCAAAAGAGACGTTTAATAAAATATCACATTCGATTTGATAAATTAGAGTACAAAGGTCCCAACAATTTATATTTAAAATTTAAGTTACAAGAGTTCAAAAATGACTCATTTGCATATTTAAAGAAAATAATTATCGAATGTGAAGAAAACAAGTCCTTCAATGTTTGATATCCACGCGACTCCGATTGCTCCCAATGCTCAGCTAGCCAAATAATACCTGAGAAAATACATGCTAAAAAGTCAACACAAAGGTTGAGTGAATCCATAGAGTTTATATAATAAGAAGTTGATCACAATATAATTCAATTTAAGAAAACTATGGGCTACGTTGTTAAACGCCCATAAAACGTATTATTACACTAAGCTCATGACATCGACGCCTTAAGAAATATGTATGTAAATTTGCCCCGGTAGGTGCCTTGCCAAGCACCTAAAGACCTCAAATATAGTGCATCCTCTCCGGACGGGGGAGTTCAATCCCAATAGATCTATTCACAATATTCGCGCTCACTACTCATATTGATTAACGATTCATGATGTGGGGACTTCATGGCAATAGTAGTACTTAGTGTCAATAATACATTCAGTTTAGAATACAGTTTTTAAGTTAGAATACAGTTTTCAAATCAGTTGTAATCATAATAAAAATAAGTAGCATGCATCTCCCCCACGGAGTTTGTAAAACAATTGAAGTAAAAGGTGGGGCTATGAACTCACCTTAAGAGCAACGAGATCAGAAGTAAAATGGATCTTCAGACGAGTGCGAAGCGTCTAAGCACAACATAAAATACGTGACGCGACTTAGAATGATAAAGAAGAGCGATATGGAAAAGTAAATCAAATGATCACGAGATAGTTTCCGAGATAAGCATAGCATTGCACTAAGACTTAACTAAAGTATTTTTATCTCCAAATTGGTATACAACCTGAACTTATACTCAAGTAAGTGTCTACTAAGTCTCGCTTAATGATTCTTATCTCATTACTATGTGGTCACACTTTTATTTCTCAAGAAAAGACGTAAAAACTTAGTTTCTGATTTTGACCTGATTTGATGACGCTATATCTCCTAATCCATAATAGCTATGAACATGAGGTTTTCACCCTTAGAAAGGTACTTGAGTCTATTTTCCAGAACCTTAAGCCACATAGTCTAAGCATTTACCAATCCATGGGAAAGTGACTTTTATTAACAGTAACTCAAAACAGAATGCTTATTGAAAGTTTACCATTTACGGTTTCGGCTTTAAATCCTAATTCATAATAGCTATGAAGTTGAAAAAACTTGGAGATATTAGCCTAAGATGTCTATTTATGATCCAAGTTTTAGAAACATACCCTTATGCTGCACCAACCTGAAATTATATTGGTTTTCCAACAGGTGGTCCAGAATTGGTCCATTACCGTAAAATGGACATATCTCCCTCATCCGGAATCGATACAAAACCATCCAATTCGCCACATGTACCTTGAACTTATTTATATAATCCCATTAAATAATCCAGACCTTCTCAGGCCAAAATTTTGCTGCAAATAACCCATTTATACTGCTGATCTGCAGCAGTCCCAGGTTTTCCTACCAACCACTAATCTTGATGTATTTCCCAAACCGCGATAGCTATTAAAGTGAATCCACTTTGGGAAGTTAGATTAAGATGTATAATACTGAGATTATCATTCCAATCCTAGATTTTATAGTATTGGCCTGGAGTTTATCTCGTTTTCCAAACAATGTTCCAGATTTGACTAGCAATCGTAAAACGGCCATAACTTGGTCATCCGGAGGAGATAAAAATTCCTCCAACTCGCCACATGAAGCTTAGACCTATATCTATCTAAAAATGTAATTTAATCATAGGCTCCAGGCCAAAACTTAATGGGAAAACCCACGTTTTTCTACTGATGTAAAAACAGTCCCATCAAATCCAACTAAACCTATTCTAAACTCATCCAAAACATCATCAATCATCATGCAATGCCACACTAATCATCACAAACAACTCAAGAACACTAAAACTCATCAAAATCAGAAAACCCATTGCATGTGAAGAAATCCAAAGGAAATGATAAGATTGACTTACAAGAAGTGAAAAATCACCAACAACCTTTTTAGGGCTTGGATAGAAATGACCAAGAGACACCACCACAAGCTAGGACCTTCTCTCTTACACTTCTAATGGAGCTTGTGGGCTGGAGAAAAGAACTTTTAACAACTTTGATGAAGACTTCAAGAAATCACCAAGAATCTTTAAGAAAACCTTCAAAACTAAGCAACAAAGTATCATTTTCTTCAAGGGTGTTCAAGAGAGTGATGTTATGATGATTATATGATCAAAAGTGGCTGAGATGGTGGTGTTTATTTGATGGAAATCGGAAGCAAGCAAGGGTGGAGGAATAAAATGGATGGTTTTCAAGTTTTAGGTGAGATTTGCATGTAAAAGAAATGATTAGATTGTCTTGAAAATGAAAAAGAGTGGTGTGTTAGTGTATTAAAGGGGGTGGACGATTTTGGGGTCCAAAGACAAGCCCAAAAATCAGATTTAATTCTTATTGGATTAATTTTTTGGGTATTATTGTGTTTGTGGGGTTTAAACCAAGCGTATGGTCTTAAAAACGCGAATTACGCAGTACCGGACGACCTGAAAACGTGAATTTTAGAAAAGCGTTATAAAAATATTTTGAAATTGTTATGAAGTGTTAAAATGGCTAATTTTAATATTTCATGAGAGCCTTGGGTTTATCGGAGTGTTTAAACGTTGTTAAACATGAAACCGTGAGTCGAAAACACGTTTGGTGACACCGGTTTTTGATAAAAGTGACGTAAGCTATAAAAATGACACGACAAGTATAAAACTCTTTTATAAACATGAAATAGTTTAAAAATTCATAAATTATGTAAATTATCATAGTCTAGGGTTGGTTCACTTTGTCAAAACCTTAAAACGTAAATTTAAATCGGGTAAAACATAAAGGTGCAAGGTTTACGTAAAAATGAAAAAAATTGAAAAGTGGCTTTTAAAATAGGATTGTAAGGAAATAATGATGCATAAAAAGTGTAGAATTGACATAGTCTATTCGTGGTTGAATGAATTGAACGTACACGGATAACTTCCGAAAAAGTTAATTAGTTAAAATAGAATAATTGAATAATAAACTATTAAAATAAATGACATGAATTTTTGAAATGTCACATAACTTCATGCAACAAATGGTTCCAATACAACAATCCTATCCTATGTCACCACAACAAAGCCAACTTCCACCAAAACCTACTCACTGGTTTGACAGGATGTGTGAAGTCATTTCAACTCAACAATCCAGACACGAAGCAGGCTCTCCTGACACCCCACCAATGCTAACACCGGGTAATTATATTCAATGGGCAAGTCGATTCTTAAGGTTTATTGAACTCAAAAAACCCAATGGTAAGTACATGAAACAAGTTATCCTTGAAGGACCGTTTCCTTGGCCTGTTAACTACGTTGGCGGTGATCCATCGGCTGATCCTCTAGTAGCTCCAACTGCTGTGCGTGTTCCTGAGTCTCAACTTACTGCTGAACAAAATCATCATCGTGAAGCCGATGAGTATGCTATGTCTTACATACTTCAAGGGATACCAAACATCATATTCAGAAGTGTTGATGCTCAAACAACTGCAAAAGCTATGTGGGAACACGTCCATCTACTGATGCAAGGCACACAACTGAACAAGGAAGACATGGAATCTAAACTTTACTTGGAATACACTAATATCATGATCGAACCAGGGGAATCTCTTGAGTCTTACTTTCATCGTTTCACTAATGTCGTCAATGATTTAGAGAGACATGATATACCTCTTCCAAGAATCGCTGTCAATATAAAGTTTGTTAGTAGTCTGGGTCCTGAGTGGCAAAAGTATGTGACATTTGTGAGACAAGCTAAGAATCTTCACAGAGATCCATATGGTTTGTTGTACGACTATCTCAAGCACTATGAGTCTGAAGTTGAAAAAGACAAACTCGCCCGAGGAGGATATACATCACCACCTACTTCTAATCCCCTTGCACTCGTTGCTCAAACTCCTGCTTCACATCCTCCGATGTCTAATCATGCTTATGATCAGGAACAGAATTATTTCAGTCACCAGCAACCTCCTACTTCTCAACACGCTTCTACTCAACTTGCTCCATATGACTACAATGATAGCATGTATTACTCTAATCAGATTGAAGATGATGATGATGTCGTCAATACGTTGAATCAAGGACTTGCTCTTGTTGCTCGTGCTTTTAGCAAATTCTCCAATAAAACCAAAAACCGTCTTCGTTCCTCATCAAATACAAGAAACCAAGCTGTCATTCAAGATGGTCGAGTTGAGATTCAGAATCGTAATTCAGGACGTTCAGGTGGGTACACTAGGAATTCTGGGTATGGACAAAGAGTCAACAACAATGGGGGATTCAGAAACAATCCAGGTGCTCCTCAGCGAAGTAATGACAATGCTGCTTGTAACAACACAGTCTATGGGAATGCGATATGGTGCTACAACTGCAATGAAAAAGGTCATATTGCAACTGCATGCCCTCACCCAAGAAAAGGTAGTCAGTTTCACAAGCAAGCATTACTTATGGCTCTAAAAGATGAAAAGGAAGGAACTTTCAATGCTCATGAGAATAGTTTCTTTGCTAATGCTTACAATGATGATGATATGGAAGATCTTGAAGCCAATGCAGCTGTGATGCTTATGGCCAACATGCAGGAACATCAGTTGAATGATTCAGGCCCAGTGTTCTCCACTGATGGTTTGTCTCAGGTAAATGACCTAACCACATGCTCCATAGAATTTAATGCATCACCCTCTGTTTCTGAATCAGATCAGGTGCAAGTTGTTCCTTCTGAATCATTTTTCTCTTCTCAAGAGGATGAACAATTAGACACAGTTGTTATATTTGATGATGACACTGTCGTCTCATTTGATGATCCTATTGAGCAAGACGAAAATGACTACATTGAACAACATGAACCTCCTTCTGATCCAGCTCCTGACTGTACAGTTACGGCCAAACAAATTAATGATCAACTTCTCTCTAATCACATTACGGACGAGCAAACTAAAGTTTTGAAAGAAAATGCCGATTTGAAAAAGGACATTGAATGTTATAAAAAACAACTTTCAAACCTTCAAAATGAAGTTCATCGTGAAAAATGATTTGAAAAGTCATTTCAAGATTCATATGTCAAAGAACAAAATCTTCAAAAGCAAATATATAACATAGTTGAGTCAAACGGTAAATTGGTTTCCAAACTGGAAAATGAAAAACATGATCTTCAAAAACAAGTTGTTCAACTCCAATAGGAACTTTCAAAAATACAAAAAGAGGTGATAACTTGTAAACAGGAATTTTATGAACATAAAGTGCAAAAACGAGAAAAAGAAAGTTCTTTACTTGATGATAATATGGCTCTCGAACGTCAAATTAAAGCTTTTCAAAATATCGTTTATAAACATGGGGAATCTGTAACGACAATTCAAAAGTTTACTTTAAAACCAAGACCAGATAAAGGTTTTGGCCTCGGCGATTACAGATCCTCTTTTCTTCGCACTGTTTTCAAAACAAATCCTAAGCTGTACAATATGGACCAATTGATGGATAATAACATTGTGCGTGTTATTGTACATAATACTGAGGAAGAATACGAACTTGAAGAGAAGAGTCGATAAAAAATGAGTCAAGTTGAATATTGCAAACCATATGATTACTCAAAAGCTCCTCACATTTCAAAATCTTTTGTTCCATCAAGAGAAATACCTGAGAAATCATGGTATGTTACTGAGTCTTATGTTTCATCTTCCGATGGAGCTCCTGTCAAACCCGTGGCACAAGTAAATGGTCCATTACCTTCTTCTGGTCATGTGACACCATTACCTACATGCTGTAAAGTTTTAGACTATTTTCAAACATTCATGAAAGGCATCGATACTTTGGAAAATGTCATTGAACAACATTCGCAGATTAAAATTATTACTTTTCAATCAGCTTACGAGCGGGAAAAGCGAGACATTTTTCAAAAACAAATTCTGCCTTTAGTTAAAAATTTGCGTTATTGTGCTACTCGTTGGGAACAGGAACTCCAAAAAGAAGTTAAAGATATTAAAGAAATTTTCGCTCTTAATGAAAATGCAATTTTGGTTCAACAAAGCAAAAATCGATTTTTGAAAACAGATTCTGATCGACTCTTGGAACAACTTCTTCAGGCTGATTTTCATAGTTCTCTCATGAATGAACTCCATTTTTCCAGCAATGCTGAATTATTTGCAGAGTACTGTGCTGAACTTGTTTCGTTGAGGTCATAAAATGAAACATTGAAACATCAAAATGAAACGTTGCGTCAAAACAGTGATGATGTGATAAACAAACTTTCAAACGAAATTTGTCAACTCAAACATAAGATTGATTGGTGTCAAGCTCAAAGTATTGAAATAGAATTGCAACTATGTACCAAGATTGAGTCTCGCAAAAACAAATGTCGTCTACTTAAAAATGAAATTGCGGAATTAAAAATTGAAAATGCCGAATGGCAACAAAACCGCGATGACATTCATTATTGCAATGGTTTACTTGAGTCTGATATTCAGGACAAAAAACACATCATCATTGATTTGAAAGAGAAAATTAAGCTACTTCAAAAAGGAAAGTTTATTGACACCACTGTGATAGCACCAGGAATGTTTCTAATAGACAGAACAAATAAAGGTAAGCATGCTAAGAGTTCTAATGTTAGCTCTTTCACTTCCACAGGTCTAGTTTCCCCTAAGAGCATTAGAAGCCCAAAGCCAAAAAGCGTTAAGAAGACTAAAAAGACTAGGCTCTCGCAACGTAAAAGTGGAACACTAGAAGTGCAAGAAGTAGAAGCTCACCTTAGGAACTCGAATAAAACTCATGTTGCATCTGATTTAGATTCTAATCTGGAAAATTGTAATCCAAATCTTAATGTAACGAATGCTGAACCTTCTAATGTTTTGAATATTAATGCATCTTGTGTGTTTTGTCGTAAAAGTGTGTTATCTGGTGATCATACCAAATGTGTAGCTAAAAATCTCTTACACCGTAAAAAGAAACGTAGATCCGGCTCTTCTTCTAGGTCCACTAAAGCCTCTAAGTCTACCTTAAGAAAAACGCCTACTACAGTTTCAAATGATGTTGTAGTCAACCCAAAAGCAGCAATCAACAACTCTAGGAACCCGCCAAAAGCTAGTGCATTCACTAAGAGCAAAGCAAAAACTAGTTGGAACTGGCAACGTTGGTTACAATACAAACCAAATTTTAAATGGATACCTAAATTGTTAAATATTTACGTTTCTAACCAACAGGAACTCACAATTTCCTCGGGTTCCACCCTTACTTCTGTTCCATCTCTGTCGTCTTCTTTTGATGCAGGTGGTTCAGATCGTTCTCTGGATTGTTGATAGCGGTTGCACCCGACATATGACAGGCAATCTCAAATTGTTAAAAAACTTTGTCTCAAAGTTTATTGGAACCGTCAGATTCGGGAATGATTAATATGCTTTAATCATGGGTTACGGACACTACATGCATGGGAACATTGAAATTAGCAGAGTTTATTATGTTGAAGGCTTGGGTCACAACCTCTTTTCAGTCGGACAATTTTGTGATGGAGATTTAGAAGTAGCATTTTGCGAGAAAACATGTTTTGTTCGTGATCTACAAGGCAATGATTTGATGTCTGGCAAACGTGGCACTAACCTTTATACAATTTCAATGTCTGACATGATCGCTTCATCTCCAATCTGTCTTCTATCTAAAGCTGAAACGACTAAATCCATGTTATGGCACAAACGCCTTTCTCACTTGAATTTCAAAACGATGACCGATCTCGCTCGTCACAAATTAGTTGAAGGCTTTCCAAGATTCCGTTATCCCAAAGATCATCTATGTCCAGCCTGTGAACAAGGAAAAAGTACTCGTGCTCATTTTCCCTCAAAACCTGAACACAGTAATAATCATGTTTTACAATTGCTTCATATGGATTTGTGTGGTCCGATGCGTGTTCAAACAATCAACGGTAAACGCTACATTTTAGTAATTGTTGATGATTACTCTCGCTGGACTTGGGTTTATTTTCTTTGAAGTAAAGATCAAGCTCCTCAAATGATCATCACCTTTCTCACCAAAATACAAGTTTAGCTTCGCAACACAGTCAGAATTGTTCGAACTGACAGTTGCACAAAATTTAAGAATCAGACTTTAAGGTCGTATTTTGAGAAAGTAGGAATTGAACATCAAACATCTATTCCACGCACATCCTAACAGAATGGAGTTGTCGAAAGACGTAACATTATGTTAGTGGAAGCAGCTCGAACGATGTTAATCAATGCTCAATTACCAGATTACTTATGGGCAGAAGCTGTTTCAACCGCATGTTACACACAAAACCGTTGTATGATCACAAAACGCCATCACAAAACCCCATATCACATTGTTCACAAAAGGAAACCAAACATCAGTCACTTTCATGTCTTCAGAGCTTTATGCTACCCAGTCAATGATCGTGATGATCTAGGTAAACTTAAAGCAAAGGCTGACATTGGAGTATTTATAGGATACTGTGAAAATTCAAAGGGCTATCGGATATGGAATCGTCGTACTCGGGAAATTCAAGAAACTATTCATGCTAATTTCGATGAACTCACTCAAATGGCTTCTGAGCAAAACGGCTTAGGACCCGCAACCAACCGTCTTAACTTTTCGGTCTCTTCGGCTGAACCATTGTCACTTTCTCGTAAAGAAGTGGAAACCTTGTTTGCTCCATTGTTTGATGATACACCTGTTAACCGTCCACCTGAGGCCACACCAAATTCCGCTGCACATCTTGATCAACATCAAGTACGTGATACACCTCAACAAACAACAACTACTGTTGGAAGAGACGGTCCTCCAGTCATATCACCTACAACAACAGAACAAACCGGGTCCAACTCACGACAATCAGCTGGAGATTCCATACCTTTATCAGTTCCACAACCCGCAGAGCATGACCCAGAACCATTCATTAACCCATTTGCAAATGCTCAACCTGTCCCCGACATTGCTGAGTCATCTACACGTAATTTGGGTCCTGCTCACTTGCGAGATACTTATCAACTTCATCCTTCGACACACAAATGGACTAGAGATCACCCCTTAGTTCAAATTATTGGCCATCCAGATGCACCAATTATGACAAGACAACACCTTCACACAGACGGTGAAACTTGCATTTATGCACTCACAGTTTATGAAACCATACCTAAAAACGTCAAGGAAGCAATGACTTATGAAAACTGGATTGAGTCTATGCAAGAAGAATTTGAAACCTTTCAAAGATTAGAAGTATGGGAATTGGTTGAAAAACCAGAAGGCATCATTGTCATTGGTTTAAAATGGATCTGGAAAAACAAACTGGATGCAGAAGGCACAGTCATACGCAACAAATCACGCTTGGTAGCAAAAGGTTATTCTCAAGAAGAAGGTATCGACTTTGAAGAATCATTTGCTCCTGTAGCTAGACTTGAAGCAGTACGGATATTCTTAGCATTTGCTGCTCATCGGAATATGATTGTTTACCAAATGGACGTGAAAACGGCTTTTCTGAACGGTCAACTCCAAGAAGTGGTTTATGTCAGTCAACATGATGGATTCGTTGACCCTGAACGTCCAAATCATGTCTACAAGCTAAAGAAGTCTCTTTACGGTCTTAAGCAATCCCCCAGGGTGTGGTATGACAAGCTTTCTAAATTCCTATTGGCTAATGATTTTACTCTAGGCTCGGTGGATCCAACACTGTTTACAAAAACATACGGGATGGACTTATTAATCGTTCAAATTTATGTCAATGACATTATTATTGCTTCAACCAACAAAATTTACTCAATGGATTTTGCAAAATTAATGACAGATAATTTTGAAATGTCCATGATGGGTGAACTTACGTTCTTTCTAGGACTACAAGTTCATCAATCACCCCGTGGAATTTTTCTAAATCAGTCCAAATATGCTCTTGAGATTTTAAAGAAACATGGTATGCAAAGTAGTGATACTATGAATACACCGATGGCCAATTCTACTAAACTAGATGTTGATATACATGGGACTCCAGTTGACCCTACCAAATACCAAAGTATTATTGGGTCCCTCATGTATCTCACATCCAGTAGACCTGATATTGTATTTGCTGTCTTTATGTGTTCTCGCTATCAGGCTAATCCAACTGAAAACACCTCAATGAGGCAAAAAGAATCCTTCGATACATAAAGGGAACCATCCACTTGGGGATCTGGTATCCGAAGGATTCTGGTTTTGAACTAATAGCCTTTTCAGACGCTGACCATGCAGGATGCTTAGACTCGCGTAAAAGTACATCAGGTGGCCTACAGTTTCTTGGAGATAAACTTGTGTCTTGGCAATCAAAGAAGCTGGACTGCACATCACTTTCATCTATAGAATCTGAATACGTAGCTATGTCTGCTTGTTGTGCTCAAGTCATTTGGATGAGATCACAACTTAAAGACTATGGCTACCTATTCAATAAGATTCCGATTTACTGCGATTCTAAGAGTGCCATTGCAATCTCCTGCAACACAGTTCATCATTTCAAATTCAAACACATTGATCTCCGATATCATTTCATCAAAGAGCATGTCGAGAAGGGTACAGTTGAATTATATTTTGTGGGTACTGAGTACCAATTGGCGGACTTACTTACAAAACCCTTAGCTCCATCAAAGTTTGCAAGTTTAGTTCACCAAATTGGTATGCGATGTTTGACACCATTTGATCTGCAAAAGTTTCTAAAACAAAGGTAAAGTGTCAAACATCAACAATTTAACTATCTTGTAAAATAAATTGTTTCTTTATTTTTTTCTAAAAACTCAAAAACACAAAAATATTTTTTTCCATTTCATTTAAAAAAAAATGCAAGTATATCGCTCTCTTTCAACACCTTGTTATTTTACAAGTGTTGAGGGGGAGACTCGCCTAAATTTTATAATTTTTTTCAAAAAAACGATCTACTTGCATAATACCTTTGATGAGTTGTTTCGGGATTTCATAAAATTTCTCATATCTCGTATTCTTTTTCTCAAAATGGTGTCGTAAGTTAGGATATCTTTGAGTCTTTACTTATATCTAACTTTAGGACTCATGTTGCTAAATGGATAGTCAAGGGACCAAAAGTGACAATTTTCAAAAATTTCAATAATAACAAAACTTATACCCCGTTTTTTCCTTAAACCCTACAAACACTTTTCAAAACCACACACCCTCCTTTCTCGAAAACCACGGCTGATTAATCTAACCATAAAATCCTAGTTTTAATCTTCAAACTGTAAGTTCCTTGATGTTCTTAAGGGTTTTTTACATGTAGGTTTTCGATTAATCTCGATTTATTTGGCTAGAAGTCTTGCAATCGGATTTTCTTTAACTAGGGTTTCAATTTTTGAATTTTGTCAAATCATGATTGGAAGGTTAATTATTGATAGGGGTTTTGTGCTTATACATGTTTCTATCTTTCCTATAACATTTAATCTCTCTAAAACACATGTTTGTGTGATTTTCGAAACCTAGGGTTTTGGTACGAATTGGGTTTTGTTGATTTGCTGATGTTTTTGTTATTGTTCTTGGTGGGATATGGTCTCATTTGTAGATGAATCATGATTATGCATCTTAATTTGAACAACTTCCATGTATGCATGATTCTCGATAATAAATGGTTTCGTTCTAAATGGGGTACTCTCGTTTTGTGTTTAAATGTGATGCTTATTGTGTCTAAATGCTTCTAATGCACGGTTGTGATATGCAAGAACCTGTCATCATCAATTGAATCATGATTTTGCTTCTTATCGAGAACGTGTTTTTGAATCTTTTTCGAAATCATTGTATACGATTGTGTAGCTTGTTTCTAATCGTTAAATATCATCATTTGCAACAGGTTTTATCATTTGGATCACTATTATTCTCACAGAAAACGTACGTTGGATGTTCTCGAAATTCTTGTATAAGAATTTTTCGAGAAAACAGTTTCTTTTCAAACACCAACTTTGGTGAAATGTTTTCGAAAACATAGTATTTTTCGAAAAGTATAACATAGTGATGTATTTTTTTGAAAATAATTACTATGCTATCTTTTCGAAAATACAAGTTTTCGAAAGCTTTTTTCATTTTTCGAGATCACCCTCAAGTAAATATTTTCGCAATCACACTCAATGAGTATTCTCGAAAAATCACTTCATTTGGATTGTTCTCGATAATTTTTTTTATCGAAAACATACTTTGAGACAGTTTCGAAAATACCCACTTTGTATGTTTGCGAAAACATTCATTTTTGTCTATTTCTTGAAAATTTTGGTATTTGTGAAATGTTTTCGAAATTGTGTAGTACCCTCATATGTTTGCGATATATTGACAATTTCAAAATTGTGTTATCTTGTAATTTCGAAAACGTGTAATATGTAATAATGTGATAATGGACTCTTCTCGATGTATAATGAGATGTGATGTATAATGTGATGTATAATTCTTTGTGCATGTGTTATCGCTTATGTGATACATAATTACAATTAACTCTCTAAATATACGTCACTTATCAATATACATGCAATAATTGAACCATACGTGCTTATATGATTCTAAATGCTTATCTATAATCAAACTTTGCAATCGTACTAACTCGTAACAAATCTCGATGTTTGGTTTATGATAATACTTTTCAGAATAACATGGCTGAACACAACGAGAATGTCCCTGAACAAACTCTTCCACTACTCACCATGGATGATATCACTCCCGCTAACTACAACGTTATGATTGGCAACAACAATCCACGAGTTGATTTTGACAAATTGAGAATTACTGAGAACTCGTGCAAGATTGTTAAAGATATTCTACTTGCACATCCATGCAAACATCTGCTCAACAATTCTACTTTAGTTCCTCTGTTTTACCTTCATCAGTTCTGGCTTACGGCTAAGGCGAATTTGGATGATGAGTCTTTCACTGTTACGCTGGATCGACAAGTCTACACTGTAGATCATGACGTCCTTCGTACAGTCCTTCTCCTGCCTCAAACTGACAACGAATTTGTTCCAATACTACCTGAACTGGATCTTCTTGATTTCTTCATTGAGTTAGGATATGATGTTGATGATGACTTACCTCTGGTCAAACATTCCAGATTCAATGCCAAGAATATACCTCAGCCCTAGAGAACATTCTGTTTGTTGGTTGTAAGATCTATATCAGGAAGAAAAAGTGGTCACGAACATCCTAGGCTTGAGCATTTACAAACATTCTGGGGAATGGTGACTTTGACACCTATTGACTTTGCAGTTCCAATCATGAATGATATAGTCTACAGTATCCAAACCGAACGTGTTAAGACTATGATCCCGTTCACAAGATTCACCAAGCTTCTCATTGAACATTTCTGCAAAGAAACTCCAGAATTTATCAAAAGGATGGCGGACCCTAATGAGCCGAAGCACCTCTTCGAGGACGACTTCACCACCTCCTTCATCAAAACGACCACTTCATCTACCAAGATCAAAGGAATGAGGCTTCCCGAATATCTTCTTGATGACAAAATCAAGAAAAGTCTGAACTACAAATTCTATGATAATGCTTACGAAGGGGTACAGGAAGAAGCCACAATACAGACTCGCAGCAAAGGAAGTGTGAAGTCTGGGAGTACTACAAGCACCACTGGCTCACCTCAGACTAAGTCTAAGGCTGCTCCCAAGACAAAACCATCTGCTAAACCCAAGACTTCCGCCAAACCTAAACCGAAATCCAAACCTAAGCCTGCAACCAAGCCAAAGAAGAAGGTAACTCCTGAGTACATTCTTCAAGATGAACCTACACCTCCACCTTCTGAAAGCGAATCTGAGTTCGACACGGAATCTGAAGAAGAAGAACAAGACTTTGAAAGAAGAGTTAGAGTACCTGAAGAAGCATTTCCTGCAACGGAGATCGCCATACAACAAAGTCTTGAAACTTTTAAAGCAGAGTCTAGAAAAAGAAAAGGGATCACGATTAATGAGCCTAATGATGATGAAGAAGACGAACCAATCGTTGAACAGTTGGTCGATAAACGCATACTGAAAAGTATAGTTGTCGACACACGAGCTGAAGAAAAGCAACTTCACAAAGAACAAAGGAAAGCAGCACTCCAAAGCCGACTTGAGTCTCAACCTTCACCACCACCATTTGTCGATCAATCAGAACATAAAGGAGCTACAAGCAACATGATTCCTCCCGTTGTGTCCACTACTTTAGAATCAGCTCCACAACCTGATGACATTGTTAAAGATATAGATTATACAGGAGATATCACTATGACTGAGACTGCAAATGTAGAAGAGAATGTTGGCGGACAGGAGTACATTGCTACGGATCAGGAACATGAATACCTCATTACTCCAGAGTTTCTTGCACGAGAAGCAGAGGAAGCAGAGGAACGACGAAGAAAAGAAAATGAAGAGAAGAATGCTTTCGACACCGACATATTCCTCAAATCATCTTCGCAATATAAGCAGACTTCCTCAGTGCAACCTCCACCTCCTCAAGACTCTCCACCAAAGGATCCGACTCCTCCTGCTTCTTCTTCAAACTCTCACAATGAGTCGTCATCCGAATCATCACCTGAGCATTCATCTCCCACACCTTCTGAAACCGCATCAAAGCAACATTCAATCAATGAACCGACTCAACCAGTTGATCTTCAGGAGCAAGTCAACAAACTTACCACCATGGTTACCGGTCTTGCCAAACAAGTTGAAGATTTTCAGGAGTCAAAGCAGCTGATCGATAAGTTCTTGAACTCTGATTACACAGGATTTATTAAGACTGTCACACAAGATTATCTTACTGGAAATCTAGTTGAGATTGTCACTCCTGAAGTCGCAAACCTCATTGAACCAATCAAGGACAACTTGGATCACAGAATCAGAAGTGTCGTTAGGAAAATGTTTTCAACCACACCATTCACGCTTCACACTGCAAAAACTTCTACTGCAAGTCCAACCGTCCCTGAATTATCCTTCGATGACCTACTTGCTAAACTCTTCGACAAAGTTGCCTACAAAACCACACAGACCACTGAAGAAAAAGCACTTGTTGATGCTATGTCGGCTTACTTGTCTAAAGAGTCATGCAAAGATGCAGCTGGAACCCTGAAAAGGTTAAGGAAAGATGACGACCCTGACCCGTACTCAAAAGGTAAGAAACCTAAGTCTGGAACCGGTCCCTCATCTTCTCAACAACCACGAAAGGACTCCAGTCCTCCTGGAAATCAACAACACACCTCAGCTAGCGGTCAAGGTCCAACTGAAGAGGAAGAAACTTTCATGGAACCAACTGATGACTACCAAGGTGAACCTGACACCAATTACCGTGCCTCCCCTATTCTCGATTCTCACGCTGGACCATCGTCAACATCAAAGGCTAAAGACAAGGATGCTGCATCTAAGTCTAAGAAATCAAAGAAAAGAAGACGTCATTCATGGCTCGACAATGATGACACACCTTAGAATGACTGGTTGACAGAAATGGTTCAAGCTCAACCTCCTCTCGAAGATGAAGAACCCCTTCCTGATAATACTCTACAATTCACTCAAGTCATAATGAAGGATCTTCAGATTAATAAACTCACGAAGACGGAGCTCAGAAGAATCAATAGGGATGCACAGGAATTCCTTAAGTCCAGATCTGGAAACAAAGTGGAATATGAGTATCACATGCAGAATATAGCTAGTGCAATGTCTGTCGAGTTTGACTGGCTAAATCCTGAAATGAATATCGACCTCAGTTCGAAAAACCATGAAAAGCCTTATTTCACTGACTGGACTAAACCATTACCTTTGACAGGATTTCCAGGTAAACCCAAGTTACCTTACAGCTACTTCTTCAACAAAGATCTTCGTAACATCCAACTCACCCAAGAGGCATCCAAGAAGAAATACGCTTCCTCACTCACAATCTCAGTACCAGCCGCAAGATACGAAGTTCCTGCAATTGAAGAGTCTACTCGAGTTTTCAACAACTCTATCGTAGCTTACGACAGAGATGCTCTACACGGGATTCAACACTGGCCAGAACGTCGTCGTCTCGGTTATACTAGCAGATTAGGAGAGAAATCATTGGAAAATGTGAAGCATAAATCTAAGATCATTGCTACTTCTATTCATCCGAAGATTGATAGTTCAAGAAAGAGTGGAAGATCTTCAACTTGGAGTGGAAAGTTACCAACAGAAGATCAATTTGACTAAGCCGCAATTCAAACTTGATGGAATCTATCAAATGTCACAGTTTACTCTCATCCAAGAACCTTCATTTGGTTTCACCTACATCAACAACAAAAAGCTACAAAGCTTCATGAGGTTCGATGAGATACACAAATTCTGTGATGTTACACTTAAATCCGTTCGTGATGGGCTTGTCAAAAGGTTGAATGATGATCGCCGAAAGATAGCAAAAGGGGAACAACCTAGATGGAAATCCAGCTCAAGAAGACAAGTTCGTAACTTTGTCTTGAAGATTGAAGAAAGGCTATTTCGACGGGAACAGATCAGACGACTGGAAAGCTATATCGGTGTCAGACCATCATTTCCTATCAGGCTCTTCGAAAGACCCGAACCAAAGTTCACTAAATTTGATGCTCCACTCACTGATGAACTTTAAACTGGTACACTTGGATATTAATTTTTCAATTTTAATTGTTTCATTTGATTGAATTGTTTTCATTATGGCTTGTGCACACATAACAGTGTACAACCCGTACTTGTAATGAAAGGACCCTGAGGTACGCATCAGTGCCTCAATCCTTATATAAGGAGCGAAGGCTTCTTACTTTTGAGTAGAATTAATCAAACATTTTCTGATTTTCATAATTCTGCTCAAAAGGCAAGTATTTCACCTCAATGAGTATTCACTTGTTGAGGGGGAGCACTTGAAAAATTTCATCGTTTGAAAACCACAAGTTCTTGTTGATATCTCCCCATAAGACTCAAAAAGCATATTTTAATCAAAAGTTTATCAAAAACAACATCTCATATGCTATTTTTGAGGAGGAGAAAAGTGAAAGTGATTAAAATATGAAAGTTAAATGTTGCTTATAAGTCAAATCTCATGCGAGCTAGACTCAGATTCACCCAAGAATTGACGAAACATAAAAGTTAGTAATCTCGAAAAGACTTATCCTCGACGGGTAATAACATCAAGTTAGTTACTAGAGCTAGTTGTCACCTAAAAGCTGACAATGGAACTCTTTAACTAGCCACGTAAGCGTGTCTCGAAAAGGATTTGTCTTAGTAGAAATGTACCATTTCGAGAAACTTTCTGTGGACTTGACCAGGCCGGGTAATAACTTCAAGCTAGTCTAACTAGTGATGTAAGCGTGTCTCGAATCGGTCGGGTTCACTGAAAGTGGATCAATTCAAAAGTGTTTGTTCCTCCCGCATGTGCAAATTTATTTAAACACTTATGAGCACATGTGAAAGGGGAGCCCTTTCAAAAGTAAACACAAAACTCTCAAAGTGTTAAAAAAATGTTTAATAATCATAAACACTTTGAGAGATTTTCAAAGGTTTCTTGGCTACTGTCGGATAATCATGGAGTTATAAGGTGATTAAGATAGGAAATACCGTCCTATGATCCGCCAGAGCCGGAGAGATCTACCCAAGGACATTACCAATAGTTAGAATTAGAAGTCCTTAGGTATGATATGAAAAAAGGAGTAAAGAATGAAAGGAGAAAGAAGGGGTTGAAGAATTAAAAAGAAAAGTAAAGAAAATGGTAAAAAGAAATAGCCCTCCATATGTTCAACCTTAGGGCAGACACCGGGTTCAATTTATATGCTACTGGTTGTTGCTAAGGCGACGCCGGTATTGAAGATAAAGTCGTCATGGACCCAGTGACGCAATGCACTAAACCTTCTTAACCACTCAAGTTCTCTTAAAAGAGCTTGTTTCATTCTCACGGGGAACCAGTGTAATCTATCGACTTATCTCTTAGAGATGGTTGATATTGAAGCAGGAGACCCCTCCCTAGTCTCCGCATAGGAAACCTAAGTGTGCACTTTTCGAGTCTAGAGCCATGAGATACATCAAAGATCTCTTAGAAACACTTAGTATTTCTGTAACTGGTGTTCTACATTAATGGACACCAGCTGTAAATTATCGAGTCCTTCGCAGATCTTAGCAATCTGCCAAGAACGTTTATGAGAGAATTTACATAAGTATTTCTCAATGATTGAACGGAAATCCTGCCAGGGTCAACATCAAACAGCCCTGACAGCAGGTCACTTTGGTAACTCCTTGCGGGTTACGCTTAGTGTTTGCGGTGGTTTCTTAGCGGTCTACAGTCGTGGAGTGATCCCTAGCGACTCACCCAGTCATTGAGCTACTTAGTAGGTCTTGTAAGCTCCCTCGGGAGTATCTGACATGGGAACGGCCTTGATAAGGGTTAGAAGGAGTCTTCACAATATGCTGTTGATGATCTCTAATTCCTTATCTGTAAGTACCGGATGTTTTATTGCTAACTGTTTACATGCAGGGTTACATCATCTCCATGGCGACAGATTCCACATGCTCATACATGCATCTTGAAGTCATCAAAAGCTCCCTCAAAGATCAAAGCAACAAAAAGTTTAAAGAAAGATTCTACGCCAAAAAGAAGAATCTACAAAGTATAAAGACTAAAGATCTTATGTGAAAGAAAGGGACTACGTGCATGTATAAGTCAGAATTCAAAGATGTATGAGCATGTTGGAATGGCGGATTACCACCACAGACGCGGAAGTGACGAAAGGCAGACAACTTCATTATTTGATCACTATCACAACAACAATGAACAAAGCACAAAGAACGATGAATGATTCTTATCTCATGATTATTGAAAGACGTCTAAAGCTATGAAAGTCAAAGATGAAGAAATGACAAAGACGTCATGCAACCGTGATGACCGACCCTTAGGGGGAGATTGTTGGGATCAAAGTTTTACTATTTTATCAAGTCTCGGTCATTTGTAATAATAGGTTGCTTAAGTTATTTTTTACTTTCATTTATGTTATGTTTACAAGGTTACTAGACTTAAGTTATCTAGCCCATGGGCCTTTAGCCCACACGTTTTGTAAGAAGGCAAGGACTAGGAGTGTTGCCCTAGCTCCTTACCTATAAATAGATGTCTTAGGTCTCTTGTAAACTTGGTTGTTTATTTGAAATCATAAGGAAACTCTTGCACTTATATTTTTCTTATTCAAATATTCATCCCATCCTTATATCTATCTCATTCTTGTTTGTGTGAAATCAATATGGTGACCTAACATGAACAAGAAAAAAAATTGAGATGAGCAAGGTCAAGTGGTGCAGGGCAGTAACAAGTTCAAAGAGCAGTAACAGGTTCAAAGAGCAGTTTTCAAGCTTATTTTTAAACAACTACATAAGCTCCAATCTTTGAAATTCTTATTGAACTTTGTTAAAAAGCCACCAAATTACAGCTACAACTGATTTTTAAACATTTTCGAAAGCATTTGATGACTGGAAATGGATCAGGTATAACAGACCTTTGAAAACTAAGTTGAGCTTTAAATGATGCAATATTTGAAAAGTAAATCGTACAAAATTACTTGAAATGCAAACTACTTATACTAACCTATCCTTAAGTGACATGAATATGTAGAAAACAACACTATTGAACAACAAGAACACCTCCAATAAAGCAGATCCAAACACCCCTCTAATCTACAAGTACACTATTAAAAACAGATATAGACTATAATAAATTCCTAACAATATGATCAAACTAGCTTGCTATCATGTAACTGAGCCTAAATGAACCGTAGAAATATGCAAATAACAACAAGCTCAGCAATCACAATTAACGAAAACACAATCAGTGAAATGGTGAAAAGCTATTTTTGACTTTGTATGAAATTATCATTAATATTATGCTACTACCATCTTATACTAATCTATAATGAACTAGTTACGCAGAGAAAACAACAAAACTACCAATTCTAACAGTATGATCAAAACTGATCCAATCACTCTAAAAACTATGCTATAATACTGCAAATAATAGACTTAGGCATCAAATCATATAATCATTGATTATAACGAATCGCAAAACCAGAACAGAGATCAGATCAATATTGAATTCCAACAACTGTCCATAACAGTACAAAACTACAGATCTAATTTTACTGATGCAAATTACCACACAGATTTAATAAAAGTTCTATACTAATGATCAAACAATCTCAACATCACTAAATCTAACTACACCACATCACGATACACCTAATGAAAAAAACAATCAAATCTAAGCTGCTACTAATGGAAATCAGATTTACACTATGAAAGAATAAAATGAGACTTACAAATTCTATTCCCTAACTGAAATAGGGATAAAACACAACCCAAGCCTATCTTTAGATAGGCTTATACAACACCTCTGCTACCATTCACCACCTCAGATTCATGCATCACCATCCATTAACACCATCTCTTAACCCGTTGACTTTCATTGACCAGAATCACTATAACTAATCTAAGCAGAAACTAAGCTGTAAAATTTACTAAAAGCTATGATTAAGCTTGAGAAAACATTCACAGTACACTAAAAAAAATTCATTTAAACAAAAACTTGCTTGAAATTTAAAGGATTGAAAATTGAAAACTTTTATTCAAACTGAAATGAGTACATTATAAAACTGAATTACAAGTAAAAACAGGTTTACACTACAATATCACTAAAATTATACCTACTCCTAAGCTAATCTACTCCTATCTACCAAACTATCTAACCACTCCAATTCGTGGGTGAGGAGCCCTTTTATAGCTGAGGAGAGGTGTGTGGATAAGACCATTGGAAGCTCCTAGATGCGTTAATCACAATGATGCGTGGGAATCGCACCTTGCTTTACCTCTCGAGGGACCTCAAGAAGCTTACAACCCCCACCAGGCAGTGTACCTGATCGTTGTAGTATAGTATAGTGACAAGTACCGGGGGATTGATCGTTCAGCTTAGGAATAGTGTCGCTAGGATTAGAAAACCTAATTAATAGTTCTAGAGGTGAGAGATGATTATTTTTGTATTTTTATATTTTTATGAAAGCAAGTAAAATCTCGGGTTTTGGAAGAGTGGGCGGAATTAGTTGCTATTCAACTAACCCAAAGCTATTATATAATTAAAATAAAATAATGAAAATGAAAATAAACTAAATTATACTAAGGTTGTGAGCAGTGGTTGGAGAAATTGTGTTTACTTAGACTTCACTACTCCCTAGATATCTTTTACATGTTAATTACTTGTTACACTTGTATGAATGACGGATTGTATTCCTTAATACCATTCGTGGGGTGGCATACATAACTCCCCAACTCTATGAGCTCTTATCTCCTCCTACACCATGACCCAGCACAACTATAGGGATTGTAAACAGTGGCTCATGCATTAAATACAACCAATAAAGACCTAGTACGCCTCGGTTCATGTTTCTTAAGACGTTCAAGCATGTTACCATTTGGAGATCTGCCAGTTTTCTTAAGCCTAACATATAAATCATTCATTCAAAACAAGAATAGACAAGTAATCAACACATAATCAACATCTAGGTTTCATTAGATCTAAGCAAACACAAAAGAGATCTAGCCTAGCATAGTAGAATTGAGACAAGAACAAGAGA
This sequence comes from Artemisia argyi, assembly GCA_030686995.1. Taxonomy (NCBI): domain Eukaryota; kingdom Viridiplantae; phylum Streptophyta; class Magnoliopsida; order Asterales; family Asteraceae; genus Artemisia; species Artemisia argyi. The sequence goes on from CM060679.1 coordinate 84,116,627, forward strand.
TAAACAACCAACACATAGACATATTGATTGAATTGAAAGTACACTTATCTCAATTACAATGCAAGGTCTCAAGGGTTTGGAACCCTTGAAAAACCTGTAAAAGAGGCACCAAAATCGTCTTTAGGGTTTCACCAAAACTTCTCTCTTTTTTAATGAAAAAACTAGAAAACTATATATAGGAAAAACAGTCTGACGGCGTCAAGAGTAACTTCTGACGCCGTCACCTTGCCGCCATATACTTCCTCGGACGGCCTTGATCCACTTATGACGGCCTATGTGACGCCGTCACCAACCACGGTATATTAATTTAGCCACTTTGACGCCGTCACGAGTCCTTCTGACGCCGTCACCACCTTCGGAGTTTAATTCTTCATGTCTGACGCCGTCAAGATGTTGGTCTTGACATCGTCACCTTGTATTTTTAGCATGCAAATTAGGTACTTAGCCGTTTTCTTCACTTTTATGCTCCAAAAACGTCCAAAATAGCTTCTTTTCCAGAATTCACTCTCCAAACACCTAAAATCACAAAAGGAACGATTTAGGGCAATATTTGATCAAATAAAGTCGGATTCGGGCTTAAATGACCCCCTAAAAACGGATCATTTTTCGCCTCATCATATACCCTTACACTTGAGATTTGCTTGTCCTCAAGCAAATGAGCTTTTATTCTACTCAAAAGACAAGTTAGGTGTCATTTAACACTAATATAAAAGTAATTACAACAAATAATCGTTCCACTAAAGACCAATAGACAAGCACGGAGGTCATACACAAGCACCTCACAAATAGTGTTTAGATACTCACATCTCTCGGGTGTAATAAAGTAATATAACATTATGGAAATGGAAGATATCTCTCACTACCTGTCATAGCAAAATAGATTACCATAGGCTTGGGAAAGGATCAAACCTCCACCACATGGCGTAAGCACCTAGGATAAACTATCAAAGAGGTCTTTTAAAGGGTTATAACGTTAGGTGTAGGGATATGAATTACACGGTTTTGTTGGATAAAGGAAGTTTTACTGGTGGCGAGTTAACAATCTTAGTTAATTACATGTACAATATGGCGTTGCTAAGCCATGACTAGACTCGACTTAAGCTAATAAATGAAAAATAACAAAAACATAAAATGAACATAGAATAAAAACGGGATGGTAGTCCGTATGTTTTTTTTCTCTTTTTCCTCTTTTTTTTTCTATTTTTTTTTTTTTGCATACACTCTTACCCTACCATCCAAAATAATACATCATAGGGGTTTGAGCATTCCCCTTACACTTGAATCTTTATGTAACACCCCCAAAATACCGCAGCGGAAGACTGTGTCATAGGGGTGCTACTTCATAATACAAAGTACAAGTTATAGAAAACGAACTCTAAATGAGACGTTTTGAAAAGTTACCATTCGATTAATGAATTCAAAGTTACAAACATGAGATTCCAAAGTATGATACATAAATGTATACAAAATGTTTTGAATGGTAAATGATAAAAGCGTAAGTCTTCAGAATATGCAGCTTGACTCTAAGTTCCACGAACTAGCTATCGCCTTACTAACCTGAGATAAACATGCTAAAGTGTCAACACAATGGTTGGTGAGTTCATAGAGTTTGTCTTAAAACAGTTGAAAAGCCTTAAAGAATGATCACACAGCAAAGGCATCGTGAATCCACTCAGTTACAAGTCCCGCCATAAGAGACTTGTAACCTGTGTGTTCACAACCCACTGCTACAATATAGTATAATAAAGACATGTATAAGTTCATCAAGACAATTAAGCAATTAGTAGTGAGTCTCTAGTTCATCTCCAAAGACCTCACTTTGGGAGCCAATTCCCAAGGACAACTGGGAGCCACTTCCCAAAGAAAACTGGGAGCCACTTCCCAAAGATATAAGTTTACTGGGAGCCACTTCCCAAAGATAAAAGACAGTCATGTATGTATGAAATCAAGTATAATGCCATCAAGTATAAGACAATCAAGTAATAAACAATCAAGTATAAATGTTTTGAGTATTTTTACAAGTAAGCAAGTAGTTGAGCATGTATCCCCCCCAAGAGTTAAAACAAGTACGAAAAGAGTAGGGGCTATGACTCACCTTAAGTCTATGTAATGAGAAATGAAAGTGGTAGTCAAATCGCGAAAGTCTCTAAGAGCAGCCTATAATAGAACGTTGCGACTTAGGTTTGGAGTAACGTCTAAGAATACGAAGAATTGCCCATATATGTCTTGCATAATGTTCATGATGTAGTACTTAGTATATAGTGTAAGTCTTTGAATATAAATGGTTTATGAAACATGTATAGGTTGTACATCTCTTACTACCGTTCGGGCCGACATAATTCAGAAGTCATGAAGTAAACGTTCGAGGAGCCAGGACACTTTAACTCGTAAAACCACAACTCGTCTCGACGGCTTACTTAATGAACTCCTCACATGAGGCTCCCTACTATTGTAGTATTTGATAACATATATATAAGTTTTGATCCGAAAAGTTACATGTCCGATAATTTAATAAACGTAGGAAAGTCTATTTGTACATGAAGATTGTTATTAGGGTAAGTTTATTATAACTTGTATCTCATGGTTCTTTAGGTGGAGTAGATTCAAATTGCTTGTTCAAGTTATCGTCAACTCCTTGTTTCATGTTTTCGCCTAAGTAAGTTTATATGGTCATTTAGTCATGGCTTCGCCGTGACCTTGGTCATTTTTCCATGGTCTTGAGACTCAACCTTGGCTTTAGCCATGGTTGTGGTCTCGGCTTTAGGTCATTAGACCTCTTGGTCTTAGTAAATCATAACTATAATATAGTGACTTTGGTCTAAAATGGGCTGTTAAGATTTTGAAGAAAATTATCACTCGGAAAGCGTTTTCAGGTCTCGAGCTTCTATGTTCCTGAACGAAAACGTCGTTCCGGACAACTTTCGTGTTTTAAATTTTTGATGAATCGGACCAGAAGTGGGACTTTCAAATTCATAATTTGATCAGAATGCTATTTAGGCAGTTTTGCCGTTTTGGTTTCGCTAACTTCAAATGGTCATAACTTTTGACTCGTGTACTCGTTTTGGGTGATTCAAATTGCTATGTTTTCCTTGTTAAGTCCTCTTTAACAGTAAGTAAGTGTCAAATATCAAAGTTATACTATTGTAGTCGTGGTTTTCCATAAAAATCACTAGTTTGCTTGTTTGCTTGTCATAAGTTAACATATGTATACCAATACTCGTTTTATCCATTTTTAAACATCATGAACACAATACAAAGACCATATATAGCATGAAAGAAACATAATAAGCATGAAATGATATTGAGCAAGAAAGTGTATAAGGGTTTGCTTACAACTTTTGGCTTTCTAAAGAAAGGAAGTCAAGTATGGAACTAGGACACTAAACCTAAGCTTGTAAACCCTTCACCATAACTCTTGTAACCCTTGCTAGCCTTGATATAACCCTTGTAAAAACCATTTAAATTCAGCCCTAGTAACCTTGTGTAGCTCCTAATTCAACCATGGAATCACCAAACAAACTTAAGAACTAGGTAGAGAATACTAAGACCTTGAACTTTGTAGTGTAACTTGTATATTGAAGATCAAAGGATCATGGTGCTAGGTATAAAAGATGTGGCGTTTTTATTGATGAGAAAGGAAGAAGAATGAGCTTGTATTTATACTAAGAATGAGGAGGTTAGGAAGGTGGCTAGGAAAGTGCTAAAACTTGGAGACAAAGTTGTAATTAAGTAAGATCTAATGGCTAAAGTCAAGATTTAACCACACATGGTGACTCCCCCCCCCCTCCTAAGTCGTTTTTCCAAGGATAAGGGTGACTAGATGAGTAGTCATGGTCTTTGGATGATAATATCCTAAGTATGTAGCTAGTTTCGACTCCGTAAATTGCTAACCGTAAGTTTTTAAGTCACGAAACGTAAAACCGGGTATCCTAAAAATATGAAACTTATAAATATGGTTAAACATGTCAATATAGTCCATAATAAAATGTAAAATGAGTGGTAGGTTCTATCGGGTGCGAAAACCCTGCTAAAAACTGGAAACACGGGTCTAAAACGCGCAATTCGCGTAAAACGCTGAACTGAAAAACGTAAAATTCCGAAACTTTTGGAATTGTCCTAAAATGAGAGAAAATCATATTTCTATTGTTTATAATGTTTTATGGATATATCGGGATGCTGGAAGGACGTTTAAACCTAAAAGTAAATCTCGGACACGGCTTTGTGATTTTTGCAGAAATGATCCGACGAGCGTCAAACTCTCGGATTATCGTTAAAATAGTTTAACTTACGAGAATATGAAATAAAAATTTCTGAGATGAATAGTGAAAAGTGAATAGTAAAAAGTGAATAGTAAAATTTTCGGGAATAAAAGTTAACCTGAAATTGCGAATTGTTACAGTCTCTACCCCTTAAGGAGAACTTCGTCCCGAAGTTCAGTTGATGTTAACTACTTACGGTGTGTCTAAGAGAATTCGGGATTTCAGGATCTCTAAAATAGTGGTGTTTACTCTGATTCGTCAAAGTTTCTGGTTAAGGAGTCGTATCGGCTACAATTAAGCCCACTTATTTATAACACATTACTTACATAAAGAAGCGTCCAAATTTATGTAAGTAAGGTCTCATAAACTTATGGTTCGGTGATTTACAATTTCTTTATTTAACTGAAGAGGCGTCCCAATCCATTTAAATAAGGAGATTCTAAATCATCCTACTTAAGAATTTCTGACACAAAATCCGCCTTCTGAGGCCGATAGTAAGATAATCAAGTCATCAAATCCCTAAAGCTAAGCAATAATATTATTTAACTCAAATCTTGTGTCTAATCAAACAAGAACTGTCACAAGATCAAGTTAACTAGTTAGTTATTACTGAGCTCCATGTTTTTAATGTCTCGACGAATCTCTGGGGCTCCTTATAATACTAAAGTCACATCATCTAACAGCGTGGAACTAAACCAACAACTACCAAGAAGCGTATGCGTATGTAGTGTGTGTAAGGCAAATAAAGAGGAAGGTCCCAACGTATATAGCAGTTATAGTCTAGGCACTAAATGCAACCTAGTTCTCTATAACCAAGGCTCTGGTACCAATCTGTAACACCCCCAAAATACCGCAGCGGAAGACTGTGTCATAGGGGTGCTACTTCATAATACAAAGTACAAGTTATAGAAAACGAACTCTAAATGAGACGTTTTGAAAAGTTACCATTCGATTAATGAATTCAAAGTTACAAACATGAGATTCCAAAGTATGATACATAAATGTATACAAAATGTTTTGAATGGTAAATGATAAAAGCGTAAGTCTTCAGAATATACAGCTTGACTCTAAGTTCCACGAACTAGCTATCGCCTTACTAACCTGAGATAAACATGCTAAAGTGTCAACACAATGGTTGGTGAGTTCATAGAGTTTGTCTTAAAACAGTTGAAAAGCCTTAAAGAATGATCACACAGCAAAGGCATCGTGAATCCACTCAGTTACAAGTCCCGCCATAAGAGACTTGTAACCTGTGTGTTCACAACCCACTGCTACAATATAGTATAATAAAGACATGTATAAGTTCATCAAGACAATTAAGCAATTAGTAGTGAGTCTCTAGTTCATCTCCAAAGACCTCACTTTGGGAGCCAATTCCCAAGGACAACTGGGAGCCACTTCCCAAAGAAAACTGGGAGCCACTTCCCAAAGATATAAGTTTACTGGGAGCCACTTCCCAAAGATAAAAGACAGTCATGTATGTATGAAATCAAGTATAATGCCATCAAGTATAAGACAATCAAGTAATAAACAATCAAGTATAAATGTTTTGAGTATTTTTACAAGTAAGCAAGTAGTTGAGCATGTATCCCCCCCAAGAGTTAAAACAAGTACGAAAAGAGTAGGGGCTATGACTCACCTTAAGTCTATGTAATGAGAAATGAAAGTGGTAGTCAAATCGCGAAAGTCTCTAAGAGCAGCCTATAATAGAACGTTGCGACTTAGGTTTGGAGTAACGTCTAAGAATACGAAGAATTGCCCATATATGTCTTGCATAATGTTCATGATGTAGTACTTAGTATATAGTGTAAGTCTTTGAATATAAATGGTTTATGAAACATGTATAGGTTGTACATCTCTTACTACCGTTCGGGCCGACATAATTCAGAAGTCATGAAGTAAACGTTCGAGGAGCCAGGACACTTTAACTCGTAAATCCACAACTCGTCTCGACGGCTTACTTAATGAACTCCTCACATGAGGCTCCCTACTATTGTAGTATTTGATAACATATATATAAGTTTTGATCCGAAAAGTTACATGTCCGATAATTTAATAAACTTAGGAAAGTCTATTTGTACATGAAGATTGTTATTAGGGTAAGTTTATTATAACTTGTATCTCATGGTTCTTTAGGTGGAGTAGATCCAAATTGCTTGTTCAAGTTATCGTCAACTCCTTGTTTCATGTTTTCGCCTAAGTAAGTTTATATGGTCATTTAGTCATGGCTTCGCCGTGACCTTGGTCATTTTTCCATGGTCTTGAGACTCAACCTTGGCTTTAGCCATGGTTGTGGTCTCGGCTTTAGGTCATTAGACCTCTTGGTCTTAGTAAATCATAACTATAATATAGTGACTTTGGTCTAAAATGGGCTGTTAAGATTTTGAAGAAAATTATCACTCGGAAAGCGTTTTCAGGTCTCGAGCTTCTTTGTTCCTGAACGAAAACGTCGTTCCGGACAACTTTCGTGTTTTAACTTTTTGATGAATCGGACCAGAAGTGGGACTTTCAAATTCATAATTTGATCAGAATGCTATTTAGGCAGTTTTGCCGTTTTGGTTTCGCTAACTTCAAATGGTCATAACTTTTGACTCGTGTACTCGTTTTGGGTGATTCAAATTGCTATGTTTTCCTTGTTAAGTCCTCTTTAACAGTAAGTAAGTGTCAAATATCAAAGTTATACTATTGTGGTTGTGGTTTTCCATAAAAATCACTAGTTTGCTTGTTTGCTTGTCATAAGTTAACATATGTATACCAATACTCGTTTTATCCATTTTTAAACATCATGAACACAATACAAAGACCATATATAGCATGAAAGAAACATAATAAGCATGAAATGATATTGAGCAAGAAAGTGTATGAGGGTTTGCTTACAACTTTTGGCTTTCTAAAGAAAGGAAGTCAAGTATGGAACTAGGACACTAAACCTAAGCTTGTAAACCCTTCACCATAACTCTTGTAACCCTTGCTAGCCTTGATATAACCCTTGTAAAAACCATTTAAATTCAGCCCTAGTAACCTTGTGTAGCTCCTAATTCAACCATGGAATCACCAAACAAACTTAAGAACTAGGTAGAGAATACTAAGACCTTGAACTTTGTAGTGTAACTTGTATATTAAAGATCAAAGGATCATGGTGCTAGGTATAAAAGATGTGGCGTTTTTATTGATGAGAAAGGAAGAAGAATGAGCTTGTATTTATACTAAGAATGAGGAGGTTAGGAAGGTGGCTAAGAAAGTGCTAAAACTTGGAGACAAAGTTGTAATTAAGTAAGATCTAATGGCTAAAGTCAAGATTTAACCACACATGGTGGCTCCCCCCCCCTCCTAAGTCGTTTTTCCAAGGATAAGGGTGACTAGATGAGTAGTCATGGTCTTTGGATGATAATATCCTAAGTATGTAGCTAGTTTCGACTCCGTAAATTGCTAACCGTAAGTTTTTAAGTCACGAAACGTAAAACCGGGTATCCTAAAAATATGAAACTTATAAATATGGTTAAACATGTCAATATAGTCCATAATAAAATGTAAAATGAGTGGTAGGTTCTATCGGGTGCGAAAACCCTGCTAAAAACTGGAAACACGGGTCTAAAACGCGCAATTCGCGTAAAACGCTGAACTGAAAAACGTAAAATTCCGAAACTTTTGGAATTGTCCTAAAATGAGAGAAAATCATATTTCTATTGTTTATAATGTTTTATGGATATATCGGGATGCTGGAAGGACGTTTAAACCTAAAAGTAAATCTCGGACACGGCTTTGTGATTTTTGCAGAAATGATCCGACGAGCGTCAAACTCTCGGATTATCGTTAAAATAGTTTAACTTACGAGAATATGAAATAAAAATTTCTGAGATGAATAGTGAAAAGTGAATAGTAAAATTTTCGGGAATAAAAGTTAACCTGAAATTGCGAATTGTTACAGTCTCTACCCCTTAAGGAGAACTTCGTCCCGAAGTTCAGTTGATGTTAACTACTTACGGTGTGTCTAAGAGAATTCGGGATTTCAGGATCTCTAAAATAGTGGTGTTTACTCTGATTCGTCAAAGTTTCTGGTTAAGGAGTCGTATCGGCTACAATTAAGCCCACTTATTTATAACACATTACTTACATAAAGAAGCGTCCAAATTTATGTAAGTAAGGTCTCATAAACTTATGGTTCGGTGATTTACAATTTCTTTATTTAACTGAAGAGGCGTCCCAATCCATTTAAATAAGGAGATTCTAAATCATCCTACTTAAGAATTTCCGACACAAAATCCGCCTTCTGAGGCCGATAGTAAGATAATCAAGTCATCAAATCCCTAAAGCTAAGCAATAATATTATTTAACTCAAATCTTGTGTCTAATCAAACAAGAACTGTCACAAGATCAAGTTAACTAGTTAGTTATTACTGAGCTCCATGTTTTTAATGTCTCGACGAATCTCTGGGGCTCCTTATAATACTAAAGTAACATCATCTAACAGCGTGGAACTAAACCAACAACTACCAAGAAGCGTATGCGTATGTAGTGTGTGTAAGGCAAATAAAGAGGAAGGTCCCAACGTATATAGCAGTTATAGTCTAGGCACTAAATGCAACCTAGTTCTCTATAACCAAGGCTCTGGTACCAATCTGTAACACCCCCAAAATACCGCAGCGGAAGACTGTGTCATAGGGGTGCTACTTCATAATACAAAGTACAAGTTATAGAAAACGAACTCTAAATGAGACGTTTTGAAAAGTTACCATTCGATTAATGAATTCAAAGTTACAAACATGAGATTCCAAAGTATGATACATAAATGTATACAAAATGTTTTGAATGGTAAATGATAAAAGCGTAAGTCTTCAGAATATGCAGCTTGACTCTAAGTTCCACGAACTAGCTATCGCCTTACTAACCTGAGATAAACATGCTAAAGTGTCAACACAATGGTTGGTGAGTTCATAGAGTTTGTCTTAAAACAGTTGAAAAGCCTTAAAGAATGATCACACAGCAAAGGCATCGTGAATCCACTCAGTTACAAGTCCCGCCATAAGAGACTTGTAACCTGTGTGTTCACAACCCACTGCTACAATATAGTATAATAAAGACATGTATAAGTTCATCAAGACAATTAAGCAATTAGTAGTGAGTCTCTAGTTCATCTCCAAAGACCTCACTTTGGGAGCCAATTCCCAAGGACAACTGGGAGCCACTTCCCAAAGAAAACTGGGAGCCACTTCCCAAAGATATAAGTTTACTGGGAGCCACTTCCCAAAGATAAAAGACAGTCATGTATGTATGAAATCAAGTATAATGCCATCAAGTATAAGACAATCAAGTAATAAACAATCAAGTATAAATGTTTTGAGTATTTTTACAAGTAAGCAAGTAGTTGAGCATGTATCCCCCCCAAGAGTTAAAACAAGTACGAAAAGAGTAGGGGCTATGACTCACCTTAAGTCTATGTAATGAGAAATGAAAGTGGTAGTCAAATCGCGAAAGTCTCTAAGAGCAGCCTATAATAGAACGTTGCGACTTAGGTTTGGAGTAACGTCTAAGAATACGAAGAATTGCCCATATATGTCTTGCATAATGTTCATGATGTAGTACTTAGTATATAGTGTAAGTCTTTGAATATAAATGGTTTATGAAACATGTATAGGTTGTACATCTCTTACTACCGTTCGGGCCGACATAATTCAGAAGTCATGAAGTAAACGTTCGAGGAGCCAGGACACTTTAACTCGTAAATCCACAACTCGTCTCGACGGCTTACTTAATGAACTCCTCACATGAGGCTCCCTACTATTGTAGTATTTGATAACATATATATAAGTTTTGATCCGAAAAGTTACATGTCCGATAATTTAATAAACTTAGGAAAGTCTATTTGTACATGAAGATTGTTATTAGGGTAAGTTTATTATAACTTGTATCTCATGGTTCTTTAGGTGGAGTAGATCCAAATTGCTTGTTCAAGTTATCGTCAACTCCTTGTTTCATGTTTTCGCCTAAGTAAGTTTATATGGTCATTTAGTCATGGCTTCGCCGTGACCTTGGTCATTTTTCCATGGTCTTGAGACTCAACCTTGGCTTTAGCCATGGTTGTGGTCTCGGCTTTAGGTCATTAGACCTCTTGGTCTTAGTAAATCATAACTATAATATAGTGACTTTGGTCTAAAATGGGCAGTTAAGATTTTGAAGAAAATTATCACTCGGAAAGCGTTTTCAGGTCTCGAGCTTCTTTGTTCCTGAACGAAAACGTCGTTCCGGACAACTTTCGTGTTTTAACTTTTTGATGAATCGGAACAGAAGTGGGACTTTCAAATTCATAATTTGATCAGAATGCTATTTAGGCAGTTTTGCCGTTTTGGTTTCGCTAACTTCAAATGGTCATAACTTTTGACTCGTATACTCGTTTTGGGTGATTCAAATTGCTATGTTTTCCTTGTTAAGTCCTCTTTAACAGTAAGTAAGTGTAAAATATCAAAGTTATACTATTGTGGTTGTGGTTTTCCATAAAAATCACTAGTTTGCTTGTTTGCTTGTCATAAGTTAACATATGTATACCAATACTCGTTTTATCCATTTTTAAACATCATGAACACAATACAAAGACCATATATAGCATGAAAGAAACATAATAAGCATGAAATGATATTGAGCAAGAAAGTGTATGAGGGTTTGCTTACAACTTTTGGCTTTCTAAAGAAAGGAAGTCAAGTATGGAACTAGGACACTAAACCTAAGCTTGTAAACCCTTCACCATAACTCTTGTAACCCTTGCTAGCCTTGATATAACCCTTGTAAAAACCATTTAAATTCAGCCCTAGTAACCTTGTGTAGCTCCTAATTCAACCATGGAATCACCAAACAAACTTAAGAACTAGGTAGAGAATACTAAGACCTTGAACTTTGTAGTGTAACTTGTATATTAAAGATCAAAGGATCATGGTGCTAGGTATAAAAGATGTGGCGTTTTTATTGATGAGAAAGGAAGAAGAATGAGCTTGTATTTATACTAAGAATGAGGAGGTTAGGAAGGTGGCTAGGAAAGTGCTAAAACTTGGAGACAAAGTTGTAATTAAGTAAGATCTAATGGCTAAAGTCAAGATTTAACCACACATGGTGGCTCCCCCCCCCCCTCCTAAGTCGTTTTTCCAAGGATAAGGGTGACTAGATGAGTAGTCATGGTCTTTGGATGATAATATCCTAAGTATGTAGCTAGTTTCGACTCCGTAAATTGCTAACCGTAAGTTTTTAAGTCACGAAACGTAAAACCGGGTATCCTAAAAATATGAAACTTATAAATATGGTTAAACATGTCAATATAGTCCATAATAAAATGTAAAATGAGTGGTAGGTTCTATCGGGTGCGAAAACCCTGCTAAAAACTGGAAACACGGGTCTAAAACGCGCAATTCGCGTAAAACGCTGAACTGAAAAACGTAAAATTCCGAAACTTTTGGAATTGTCCTAAAATGAGAGAAAATCATATTTCTATTGTTTATAATGTTTTATGGATATATCGGGATGCTGGAAGGACGTTTAAACCTAAAAGTAAATCTCGGACACGGCTTTGTGATTTTTGCAGAAATGATCCGACGAGCGTCAAACTCTCGGATTATCGTTAAAATAGTTTAACTTACGAGAATATGAAATAAAAATTTCTGAGATGAATAGTGAAAAGTGAATAGTAAAAAGTGAATAGTAAAATTTTCGGGAATAAAAGTTAACCTGAAATTGCGAATTGTTACACTTTACATACTTTACATTAAACTAATCTAATGACTCGAATTAAGAAAATCAAAACACTTGGAGCATTTTTAAGATTAACGTACATATGGGGGTAATATATGATGTTCTTCCCCATTACTCCATAAATAAGTACTTACCCATGAGTCCCAATCGTCCCAAAACAATATGTACAAGGATATGACTCGACTTAGCAACCATGTAATCAATTAGAAAGTTAACTTAGGGTTTAATAAATAACAATAATGCACTAAAAATGAGCGCATACACGGAAGGCTAAGGCGATTTGGGTGTACATTTAAGTGGGGTGTAACAAATTCTTCCTTTAAGTAAAATGCTTAAAGTTAGAAACGAAAGGATAGGCTCGGAGGGGTGTACTAGGGGTATCGTGTACTAAAAATGAGTACAACGCTAAGGGTGTGGGAAAAATTAGTTGACTTAACTAGCCAAGTAATATGACTTAAATGGTCAAGTAATTATGATACGGGTTTAACACAAGGGTGATCCTAATGCCTCTTATTGTAACACCCCCAAAATACCGCAGCGGAAGACTGTGCCATAGGGGTGCTACTTCATAATACAAAGTACAAGTTATAGAAAACGAACTCTAAATGAGACGTTTTGAAAAGTTACCATTCGATTAATGAATTCAAAGTTACAAACATGAGATTCCAAAGTATGATACATAAATGTATACAAAGTGTTTTGAATGGTAAATGATAAAAGCGTAAGTCTTCAGAATATGTAGCTTGACTCTAAGTTCCATGCACTAGCTATCGCCTTACTAACCTGAGATAAACATGCTAAAGTGTCAACACAATGGTTGGTGAGTTCATAGAGTTTGTCTTAAAACAGTTGAAAAGCCTTAAAAGAATGTTCACACAGCAAAGGCATCGTGAATCCACTCAGTTACAAGTCCCGCCATAAGAGACTTGTAACCTGTGTGTTCACAACCCACTGCTACAATATAGTATGATAAAGACATGTATAAGTTCATCAAGACAATTTAGGCAATTAGAAGTGAGTCTATACTTCATCTCCGAAGACCTCACTTTTATGATGTATCCAACATTCGCAAATGTTAGGATGTATCAAAGACAACTGGGAGTCAATTCCCAAAGACAACTGGGAGCCACTTCCCAAAGACAACTGGGAGTCAATTCCCAAAGACAACTACTAGTCAATAAATAGAATAACGCAATTAAGTATAACGCAGTCATGTATGTAAGCAATCAAGTATAACACAGTCAAGTATAGACGTTTTGAGTATTTGTACAAGTAAGCAAGTAGTTGAGCATGTATCCCCCCCAGGAGTTAAAACAAGTACGAAAAGAGTAGGGGCTATGACTCACCTTAAGTCTATGTAATGAGAAATGAAAGTGGTAGTCGAATCGCGAAAGTCTCTAAGAGCAGCCTATAATAGAACGTTGCGACTTAGGTTTGGAGTAACGTCTAAGAATACGACGAATTGCCTATATATGTCTTGCATAATGTTCATGATGTAGTACTTAGTATATAATGTAAGTCGTTGAATATAAGTGGTCTATGAAACATGTATAGGTTGTACATCTCTTACTACCGTTCGGGCCGACATAATTCAGAAGTCATGGAGTAAACGTTCGAGGAGCCAGGACACTTTAACTCGTAAATCCACAACTCGTCTCGACGGCTTACTCAATGAACTCCTCACATGAGGCTCCCTACTATTGTAGTATTTGATAACATATATATATAGGCTTTTTGATCTTTAAAAGTTATATGGTCTTTAGCCGTGGCTTTGCCGTGACCTTGGTCATCGTTACCATGGTCTTGAGACTCAACCTTGGCTTTAGCCATGGTTGTGGTCTTGGCTTTAGGTCATTAGACCTCTTGGTCTCATCTAAATATAATCATTATATAGTAACTTTGGTCTAAAAATGGGCTGTTAAGAATTTGAAGAAATTTATCACTCAGAAAGCATTTTCAGGTCTCGAGCTTCTTTGTTCCTGAACGAAAACGTCGTTCCGGACAACTTTCGTGTTTTAACTTTTTGATGAATCGGACCAAAAGTGGGACTTTCAAATTCATAATTTGATCAGAATGCAATTTAGGCAGATTTGCCGTTTTGGTTTCGCTAACTTCAAATGGTCATAACTTTTGACTCGTGTACTCGTTTTGGGTGATTCAAATTGCTATGTTTTCCTTGTTAAGTCCTCTTTAACAGTAAGTAAGTGTCAAATATCAAAGTTATACTATTGTGGTCGTGGTTTTCCATAAAAATCACTAGTTTGCTTGTTTACTTGTCATAAGTTAACATATGTATACCAATACTTGTTTTATCCATTTTTAAACATCATGAACACAATACAAAGACCATATATAGCATGAAAGAAACATAATAAGAATGAAATGATATTGAGCAAGAAAGTGTATAAGGGTTTGCTTACAACTTTTGGCTTTCTAAAGAAAGGAAGTCAAGTATAGAACTAGGACACTAAACCTAATCTTGTAAACCCTTCACCATAACTCTTGTAACCCTTGCTAGCCTTGATCTAACCCTTGTGAAAACCATTTAACTTCAGCCCTAGTAACCTTGTGTAGCTCCTAATTCAACCATGGAATCACCAAACAAACTTAAGAACTAGGTAGAGAATACTAAGACCTTGAACTTTGTAGTGTAACTTGTATATTGAAGATCAAAGGATCATGGTGCTAGGTATTTATGTTGTGGCGTTTTTGTGGTGAAGAAAGGAAGGAGATGAGCTTGTATTTATAGCATGAAGAGGAGGTGCAAGGAAGGTGCCTAGGAAGGTTCATTAAGGAGGTTAGTTTTTAGGATATTTAGGAAGCTTACTTAGGAAGTTTTACACATGTTTGCTACCTAAAGTCCTCAAGACTTATCACAAGCCAACAAGGCTTGTGATACACGTTCATATGGGATAAGGGGGGAGTGACTAGGTTTTTTATGGTATTATCCTAAGTATGTAGCTAGTTTTGACTCCGGGAAATGCTAACCGTAAGTTTTTAAGTCACGAAACGTAAAACCGGGTATCCTAAAAATATGAAACTTATAAATATGCTAGAACATGTCAATATAGTCCATAATAAAATATAAAATGAGTGGTAGGTTCTATCGGGTGCGAAAACCCTGCTAAAAACTGGAAACACGGGTCTAAAACGCGCAATTCGCGTAAAACGCTGAACTGAAAAACGTAAAATTCCGAAACTTTTGGAATTGTCCTAAAATGAGAGAAAATCATATTTCTATTGTTTATAATGTTTTTATGGATATATCGGGATGCTGGAAGGACGTTTAAACCTAAAAGTAAATCTCGGACACGGCTTTGTGATTTTTGCAGAAATGATCCGACGAGCGTCAAACTCTCGGATTATCGTTAAAATAGTTTAACTTACGAGAATATGAAATAAAAATTTCTGAGATGAATAGTGAAAAGTGAATAGTAAAACGTGAATAGTAAAAGTGAATAGTAAAAAGTGAATAGTAAAAAGTGAATAGTGAAATTTTCGGGAATAAAAGTTAACCTGAAATTGCGAATTGTTACAGTCTGTACCCCTTAAGGAGAACTTCGTCCCGAAGTTCAGTTGATGTTAACTACTTACGATGTGTCTAAGAGAATTCGGGATCTCTAATATAGTGGTGTTCACTCTGATTTGTCTAAGGTTCTGGTTAAGGAGTTGTATCGGATGTAAATAAGCCCACTTATTTATAACTCTTTACTTACATAAAGAAGCGTCCAAATTTATGTAAGTAAGGGATCATAAACTCATGGTTCGGTGATTTACAATTTCTTTATTTAACTGAAGAGGCGTCCCAATCCATTTAAATAAGGAGATTCTAAAACATCCTACTTAAGAATATTCGACACAAAATCCGCCTTCTGAGGCCGATAGTAAGATAATCAAGCCATCAAATCCCTAAAGCTAAGCAATAATATTATTTAACTCAAATCTTGTGTCTAATCAAACAAGAACTGTCACAAGATCAAGTTAACTAATTAGTTATTACTGAGCTCCATGTTTTTAATGACTCGACGAATCTCTGGGGCTCCTTATAATGCCAAAGTCACATCATCTAATAGCGTGGAACTAAGCAATCCTCTAACCAAAAAGCATATGTGTATGTATTGTGTGTAAGGCAAAATAAAGAGGAAGGTCCCAACGTATATAGCAGTTATAGTCTAGGGACTAAATGCAACCTAGTTCTCTATAACCAAGGCTCTGATACCAATCTGTAACACCCCCAAAATACCGCAGCGGAAGACTGTGTCATAGGGGTGCTACTTCATAATACAAAGTACAAGTTATAGAAAACGAACTCTAAATGAGACGTTTTGAAAAGTTACCATTCGATTAATGAATTCAAAGTTACAAACATGAGATTCCAAAGTATGATACATAAATGTATACAAAGTGTTTTGAATGGTAAATGATAAAAGCGTAAGTCTTCAGAATATGTAGCTTGACTCTAAGTTCCATGCACTAGCTATCGCCTTACTAACCTGAGATAAACATGCTAAAGTGTCAACACAATGGTTGGTGAGTTCATAGAGTTTGTCTTAAAACAGTTGAAAAGCCTTAAAAGAATGTTCACACAGCAAAGGCATCGTGAATCCACTCAGTTACAAGTCCCGCCATAAGAGACTTGTAACCTGTGTGTTCACAACCCACTGCTACAATATAGTATGATAAAGACATGTATAAGTTCATCAAGACAATTTAGGCAATTAGAAGTGAGTCTATACTTCATCTCCGAAGACCTCACTTTTATGATGTATCCAACATTCGCAAATGTTAGGATGTATCAAAGACAACTGGGAGTCAATTCCCAAAGACAACTGGGAGCCACTTCCCAAAGACAACTGGGAGTCAATTCCCAAAGACAACTACTAGTCAATAAATAGAATAACGCAATTAAGTATAACGCAGTCATGTATGTAAGCAATCAAGTATAACACAGTCAAGTATAGACGTTTTGAGTATTTGTACAAGTAAGCAAGTAGTTGAGCATGTATCCCCCCCAGGAGTTAAAACAAGTACGAAAAGAGTAGGGGCTATGACTCACCTTAAGTCTATGTAATGAGAAATGAAAGTGGTAGTCGAATCGCGAAAGTCTCTAAGAGCAGCCTATAATAGAACGTTGCGACTTAGGTTTGGAGTAACGTCTAAGAATACGACGAATTGCCTATATATGTCTTGCATAATGTTCATGATGTAGTACTTAGTATATAATGTAAGTCGTTGAATATAAGTGGTCTATGAAACATGTATAGGTTGTACATCTCTTACTACCGTTCGGGCCGACATAATTCAGAAGTCATGGAGTAAACGTTCGAGGAGCCAGGACACTTTAACTCGTAAATCCACAACTCGTCTCGACGGCTTACTCAATGAACTCCTCACATGAGGCTCCCTACTATTGTAGTATTTGATAACATATATATATAGGCTTTTTGATCTTTAAAAGTTATATGGTCTTTAGCCGTGGCTTTGCCGTGACCTTGGTCATCGTTACCATGGTCTTGAGACTCAACCTTGGCTTTAGCCATGGTTGTGGTCTTGGCTTTAGGTCATTAGACCTCTTGGTCTCATCTAAATATAATCATTATATAGTAACTTTGGTCTAAAAATGGGCTGTTAAGAATTTGAAGAAATTTATCACTCAGAAAGCATTTTCAGGTCTCGAGCTTCTTTGTTCCTGAACGAAAACGTCGTTCCGGACAACTTTCGTGTTTTAACTTTTTGATGAATCGGACCAAAAGTGGGACTTTCAAATTCATAATTTGATCAGAATGCAATTTAGGCAGATTTGCCGTTTTGGTTTCGCTAACTTCAAATGGTCATAACTTTTGACTCGTGTACTCGTTTTGGGTGATTCAAATTGCTATGTTTTCCTTGTTAAGTCCTCTTTAACAGTAAGTAAGTGTCAAATATCAAAGTTATACTATTGTGGTCGTGGTTTTCCATAAAAATCACTAGTTTGCTTGTTTACTTGTCATAAGTTAACATATGTATACCAATACTTGTTTTATCCATTTTTAAACATCATGAACACAATACAAAGACCATATATAGCATGAAAGAAACATAATAAGCATGAAATGATATTGAGCAAGAAAGTGTATAAGGGTTTGCTTACAACTTTTGGCTTTCTAAAGAAAGGAAGTCAAGTATAGAACTAGGACACTAAACCTAATCTTGTAAACCCTTCACCATAACTCTTGTAACCCTTGCTAGCCTTGATCTAACCCTTGTGAAAACCATTTAACTTCAGCCCTAGTAACCTTGTGTAGCTCCTAATTCAACCATGGAATCACCAAACAAACTTAAGAACTAGGTAGAGAATACTAAGACCTTGAACTTTGTAGTGTAACTTGTATATTGAAGATCAAAGGATCATGGTGCTAGGTATTTATGTTGTGGCGTTTTTGTGGTGAAGAAAGGAAGGAGATGAGCTTGTATTTATAGCATGAAGAGGAGGTGCAAGGAAGGTGCCTAGGAAGGTTCATTAAGGAGGTTAGTTTTTAGGATATTTAGGAAGCTTACTTAGGAAGTTTTACACATGTTTGCTACCTAAAGTCCTCAAGATTTATCACAAGCCAACAAGGCTTGTGATACACGTTCATATGGGATAAGGGGGGAGTGACTAGGTTTTTGATGGTATTATCCTAAGTATGTAGCTAGTTTTGACTCTGGGAAATGCTAACCGTAAGTTTTTAAGTCACGAAACGTAAAACCGGGTATCCTAAAAATATGAAACTTATAAATATGCTAGAACATGTCAATATAGTCCATAATAAAATATAAAATGAGTGGTAGGTTCTATCGGGTGCGAAAACCCTGCTAAAAACTGGAAACACGGGTCTAAAACGCGCAATTCGCGTAAAACGCTGAACTGAAAAACGTAAAATTCCGAAACTTTTGGAATTGTCCTAAAATGAGAGAAAATCATATTTCTATTGTTTATAATGTTTTTATGGATATATCGGGATGCTGGAAGGACGTTTAAACCTAAAAGTAAATCTCGGACACGGCTTTGTGATTTTTGCAGAAATGATCCGACGAGCGTCAAACTCTCGGATTATCGTTAAAATAGTTTAACTTACGAGAATATGAAATAAAAATTTCTGAGATGAATAGTGAAAAGTGAATAGTAAAAAGTGAATAGTAAAAGTGAATAGTAAAAAGTGAATAGTGAAATTTTCGGGAATAAAAGTTAACCTGAAATTGCGAATTGTTACACTTATCATGTAGTAAATCCTACCACACGAATGTAGTCTCACTAGCGGTCTCGGGATGCATCACTAACGCAAGTTCTAGAATCTAAATGCTACCGGTACACTCATAAGCACCAATAATAAATGCTTTTCCTATCAAATCTAAAGGCGAACCTCACATTTTTGGGTGGAAATTTTTTTTGAATATACGGTTATGTGCTAGTCATACAATCTCCTATCCATGAGACGCTTGCTATGGCTAAAGTTTCACTCCTAAATGTTGTAAAAAATTTTAAATTTGGCGCTAAAATTACACTAACAAGTATTTCTCGTAGTTTTATTACTCATCTACTATCAAACAGAACAAACTCAAGCGAAAGTGCATATGTAAGGTATCATCTTTTTACCCTCCCCTTACACTTAAGATGAACATTGTCCCCAATGTTCAAGTAAAGAATGTAAAAGTTAAAAAAAAAAAGTAAAGAGAATGAAATCAAATACTCCCCTGATTCGCTCGGTATGGATTTTAGGTTGGCCAGGTTAAATCTTCTTTCAAGAAAACGAACAATCAAAGCTTCCCTTCCAGAATATAAATCATCTTCTTGTCATAAATAACCTATAAATCCTGACAAAAGTAGACAAGGCAACCTCGCGTAAAATCGGCGGCATCCTATATAAGTTACTAAATCCTAGAAAACAAAGTAAGATATAATGCTTGTGGAATGAAGTTTGCAGATTTCCTGGAGATTATAAAACTTAATAATTCACAAAAACCATAAGACTCCGTTAGAAAAACAAAACCGGTAAAATTTCCAGATTTTAACTCCTGACGCTGTCAAGAGCAATACCCTGACGCCGTCAGAATGGACCTGCAGAAATTCTTATGTTAAGTTTCCGGAAAATTTCTGGAAAAACTTTGTCCTACTTCCTGGAAAATCCTGCAAAACTTCATTATGACTCAATACAAGCATTTGACTCTAACAAATACGAATATACATGTTCATTTAATATTGTGGAGAATCATGATCGGGTTGTTTCTTGAAAACATATTTGGGGTTTCCCCTTACACTTATCTTTTGCAAAAATACCTTTAGGTTTGAAGTTAAGACTAGGCCAAACAACATAATAAAGTATTTCCACATTTTAGTAGAGAAACATGATCAACCAACAATAAAAATAAAACATGCATACGGAAGCAAATAACAATCAAACAAATAAAAATCACACAAAACATGGGTTGCCTCCCAAGAAGCGCTTTTCTTTATTTACGAGTCTTGTAGCTAGACTCAAAGTCGTGGGTTACTACGTGATCTCATCATTTGAAATGATGTACCCCATATAATTGCGATCATTACTGTTATGGTGGTAGTGCCTTAATCTATCAATACTTGCAATCACCTTCCCACCTAACTTGCTTCTCAAGTTAGCTACCCCATCTTGGCTCAATCCTTCGATTGTGAATGGCCCATACCACCAAGGACTTGGTTTATCGGGTGGTATTGTTGTTTCTAAGTGTCTCAAGAGTACTAAGTTCCCTTCCTCAAACGGTGTATGATTGCTTTCGTGTTGAGTATGTTTGAGTTCAATCGGAACCTTATTGCTTCTTCTTCTTTCATCCTTATCTTTCTTATAGCTTTTGATTCTTGCCTCCCATGCAAGAATTTTATTCTGAACACGAACGGGTGTCGCGCCAATGTTGTTTTTAATCATTCTCCAACTCAAATTCTCATGTCCACTTCGCGGAGTCATGTGGAAGCTAATCTTTCTCTTCCCAGATTTAAGCTCAATCTTCCTATCTTCATACTTAATGACAGCCCTAGCGGTGGTGAGGAATGGTGCCCCAAGGATTATTGGCATGCATCCATCCCCTTTATCATCAATGATCATAAAATCGACGGGGTACATGAATCCTGCAACATTGACTAATACATCTTCTGCTATTCCTAGGGGGTATATGTACGAGTGCCCAACAAGAGACAGCCTAACACGAGTGGGTATTGGCATCTTTGACGTCAGTTGGATGTAGATAGTCAGGGGCATAAGATTTACTTCCGATCCTTGGTCGGCGAAAGCACTAAGATGTTTCAAGCCCCCGATGCTCGTTGGTAATTTAAAATTCCCACATGCTACCTGCTTGGTGGCCACTTTCTGTACCAGTAACCTCTCGACCACTGATCCTCCGATAAGCGTATCATACTCATCTTCCTCTTCTTTCTCTTTTTCGGGAACCTGTTCGGAGGATTGGTTACGCCTATCACCCTTAATCCAATTTTTTATGGTGTTTTTGTTTATGTCATGTTTCAGGTAGTAGCTCAAAGGTTGGGACTCAGGCGGTTTTTCTAAGGTCTGTTTAGCAGGAGTTTTTACCTTCTCGTTATCTTTATGGACAATGGTGATGGAGTTAACAAATTGGGTGGTGGGAGTGGCGCTTTCTTTCCTTAGCAGTATTCGTTCGGGGGTTTTCTGATTGGCATACTCCTCCAATAGACTCAATATCTCATTCATTTTCTCCTGCATCTCCTCTTTTTGCTTATAAACTGCTTCTTCGAATCTAGCAAGCCGATCAGAGTGAGTCGCCATATATTCTCTCATCCTAGCCTCAAATTCCGAGCTAAGTTCCTTGGGAGGAGAGCAACGTGGGGTGTATCTCTGAAAAGTTTCGACATGTTTTTAGAAGGTGATTCAGATAATGGTGCCGAAGTTGATCTTGAGACAGAATTGACAGTGGCTTGTCTAGGACTTAAGGGTCTCCTTTGCCTTTCCTCAAAATAGTCAACTTTTGCCTCAAGTTTGCATAAGAGTTCATCAGGGATTTCGGTGGTTCCTCCAGATGCCGAGACTACATTGATGGCCGCTTCCACCGTATGTTTAAATTCCCAAATCTCATTATTATCGACAGCGAGCTCTTCTATAATTGCCCATGACTCCTCGGCATTCTTATCACGCAATTTGCCTCCCGCGGCTCTTTCGATGGTACGCTTAGTGTGATAGTCAACATGGTCGTAGAAAATTTGAACTAATAACCAAAGGTTTATGCCATGATGAGGGATCTTGTGGAGGAGATCCTTAAAACGGGCCCAAGCCTCGTAGAAAGGTTCACCCCGCTGTTGCTCAAACATCAAAATGTCCCTTCTAAGCATTGCAGTTTTTTCTGGCGGAAAGAATTGGGTAAGGAAGCGGTTGGCGAGATTGTCCCATGTGGTGATGGATCCCGCGGGTAAGCGTTCAAGCCATTGACTAGCTTGATCTCGTAGAGAGAATGGGAATAGGCGTAATCGGGTTGTCTCTCTGGTCTCAACACCTGGGTCTATGGAATCTACGGTTTTGAGGAAGTCCTTAAGGTGTTGGTTTGGATCTTCGGAACGAAGTCCATGGAATGCACATCCGCTTTGCACCAACCGGATGGTGTCGGATCGCAAGGGGGTCACATTGGCTCCGGTGAGCTCAATGGTGTTTCGGTAGCCTTGGTGGCTAGGTCGGGAATACTCTCCTAAGGTTCGGGGCCTAAGGGGTTCTAATGGTGGGTTTTGTTGTGGTGGGATGATGGGTTCAAAGATGTTACCACCTTCCATGATGTCGGATGGTAAAGAGTTACGAACAAAGGCACGAAGAAATAAGATAGACTAAAGAAGACCTAAAAATAAAAATAAAAATCTTACTAGAAAGGAATCTAGCAAGTAGACCTAATAAAAAGAAATCCTAACCTAGACAATAACTATTCCCCGGGCTGCGGCGCCAAAAACTTGATGCGTGGGAATCGCACCTTGCTTTACCTCTCGAGGGACCTCAAAAAGCTTACAACCCCCACCAGGCAGTGTACCTGATCGTTGTAGTATAGTATAGTGACAAGTACCGGGGGATTGATCGTTCAGCTTAGGAATAGTGTCGCTAGGATTAGAAAACCTAATTAATAGTTCTAGAGGTGAGAGATGATTATTTTTGTATTTTTATATTTTTATGAAAGCAAGTAAAATCTCGGGTTTTGGAAGAGTGGGCGGAATTAGTTGCTATTCAACTAACCCAAAGCTATTATATAATTAAAATAAAATAATGAAAATGAAAATAAACTAAATTATACTAAGGTTGTGAGCAGTGGTTGGAGAAATTGTGTTTACTTAGACTTCACTACTCCCTAGATATCTTTTATATGTTAATTACTTGTTACACTTGTATGAATGACGGATTGTATTCCTTAATACCATTCGTGGGGTGGCATACATAACTCCCCAACTCTATGAGCTCTTATCTCCTCCTACACCATGACCCAGCACAACTATAGGGATTGTAAACAGTGGCTCATGCATTAAATACAACCAATAAAGACCTAGTATGCCTCGGTTCATGTTTCTTAAGACGTTCAAGCATGTTACCATTTGGAGATCTGCCAGTTTTCTTAAGCCTAACATATAAATCATTCATTCAAAACAAGAATAGACAAGTAATCAACACATAATCAACATCTAGGTTTCATTAGATCTAAGCAAACACAAAAGAGATCTAGCCTAGCATAGTAGAATTGAGACAAGAACAAGAGATAAACAACCAACACATAGACATATTGATTGAATTGAAAGTACACTTATCTCAATTACAATGCAAGGTCTCAAGGGTTTGGAACCCTTGAAAAACCTGTAAAAGAGGCACCAAAATCGTCTTTAGGGTTTCACCAAAACTTCTCTCTTTTTTAATGAAAAAACTAGAAAACTATATATAGGAAAAACAGTCTGACGGCGTCAAGAGTAACTTCTGACGCCGTCACCTCGCCGCCATATACTTCCTCGGACGGCCTTGATCCACTTATGACGGCCTATGTGACGCCGTCACCAACCACGGTATATTAATTTAGCCACTTTGACGCTGTCACGAGTCCTTCTGACGCCGTCACCACCTTCGGAGTTTAATTCTTCATGTCTGACGCCGTCAAGATGTTGGTCTTGACGCCGTCACCTTGTATTTTTAGCATGCAAATTAGGTACTTAGCCGTTTTCTTCACTTTTATGCTCCAAAAACGTCCAAAATAGCTTCTTTTCCAGAATTCACTCTCCAAACACCTAAAATCATAAAAGGAACGATTTAGGGCAATATTTGATCAAATAAAGTCGGATTCGGGCTTAAATGACCCCCTAAAAACGGATCATTTTTCGCCTCATCATATACCCTTACACTTGAGATTTGCTTGTCCTCAAGCAAATGAGCTTTTATTCTACTCAAAAGACAAGTGAGGGGTCATTTAACACTAATATAAAAGTAATTACAACAAATAATCGTTCCACTAAAGACCAATAGACAAGCACGGAGGTCATACACAAGCACCTCACAAATAGTGTTTAGATACTCACATCTCTCGGGTGTAATAAAGTAATATAACATTATGGAAATGGAAGATATCTCTCACTACCTGTCATAGCAAAATAGATTACCATAGGCTTGGGAAAGGATCAAACCTCCACCACATGGCGTAAGCACCTAGGATAAACTATCAAAGAGGTCTTTTAAAGGGTTATAACGTTAGGTGTAGGGATATGAATTACACGGTTTTGTTGGATAAAGGAAGTTTTACTGGTGGCGAGTTAACAATCTTAGTTAATTACATGTACAATATGGCGTTGCTAAGCCATGACTAGACTCGACTTAAGCTAATAAATGAAAAATAACAAAAACATAAAATGAACATAGAATAAAAACGGGATGGTAGTCCGTATGTTTTTTTTCTCTTTTTCCTCTTTTTTTTTTCTATTTTTTTTTTTTTTTTTTTTTTTTGCATACACTCTTACCCTACCATCCAAAATAATACATCATAGGGGTTTGAGCATTCCCCTTACACTTGAATCTTTACATACTTTACATTAAACTAATCTAATGACTCGAATTAAGAAAATCAAAACACTTGGAGCATTTTTAAGATTAACGTACATATGGGGGTAATATATGATGTTCTTCCCCATTACTCCATAAATAAGTACTTACCCATGAGTCCCAATCGTCCCAAAACAATATGTACAAGGATATGACTCGACTTAGCAACCATGTAATCAATTAGAAAGTTAACTTAGGGTTTAATAAATAACAATAATGCACTAAAAATGAGCGCATACACGGAAGGCTAAGGCGATTTGGGTGTACATTTAAGTGGGGTGTAACAAATTCTTCCTTTAAGTAAAATGCTTAAAGTTAGAAACGAAAGGATAGGCTCGGAGGGGTGTACTAGGGGTATCGTGTACTAAAAATGAGTACAACGCTAAGGGTGTGGGAAAAATTAGTTGACTTAACTAGCCAAGTAATATGACTTAAATGGTCAAGTAATTATGATACGGGTTTAACACAAGGGTGATCCTAATGCCTCTTATCATGTAGTAAATCCTACCACACGAATGTAGTCTCACTAGCGGTCTCGGGATGCATCACTAACGCAAGTTCTAGAATCTAAATGCTACCGGTACACTCATAAGCACCAATAATAAATGCTTTTCCTATCAAATCTAAAGGCGAACCTCACATTTTTGGGTGGAAAATTTTTTTGAATATACGGTTATGTGCTAGTCATACAATCTCCTATCCATGAGACGCTTGCTATGGCTAAAGTTTCACTCCTAAATGTTGTAAAAAATTTTAAATTTGGCGCTAAAATTACACTAACAAGTATTTCTCGTAGTTTTATTACTCATCTACTATCAAACAGAACAAACTCAAGCGAAAGTGCATATGTAAGGTATCATCTTTTTACCCTCCCCTTACACTTAAGATGAACATTGTCCCCAATGTTCAAGTAAAGAATGTAAAAGTTAAAAAAAAAAGTAAAGAGAATGAAATCAAATACTCCCCTGATTCGCTCGGTATGGATTTTAGGTTGGCCAGGTTAAATCTTCTTCCAAGAAAACGAACAATCAAAGCTTCCCTTCCAGAATATAAATCATCTTCTTGTCATAAATAACCTGTAAATCCTGACAAAAGTAGACAAGGCAACCTCGCGTAAAATCGGCGGCATCCTATATAAGTTACTAAATCCTAGAAAACAAAGTAAGATATAATGCTTGTGGAATGAAGTTTGCAGATTTCCTGGAGATTATAAAACTTAATAATTCACAAAAACCATAAGACTCCGTTAGAAAAACAAAACCGGTAAAATTTCCAGATTTTAACTCCTGACGCTGTCAAGAGCAATACCCTGACGCCGTCAGAATGAACCTGCAGAAATTCTTATGTTAAGTTTCCGGAAAATTTCTGGAAAAACTTTGTCCTACTTCCTGGAAAATCCTGCAAAACTTCATTATGACTCAATACAAGCATTTGACTCTAACAAATACGAATATACATGTTCATTTAATATTGTGGAGAATCATGATCGGGTTGTTTCTTGAAAACATATTTGGGGTTTCCCCTTACACTTATCTTTTGCAAAAA
Source organism: Artemisia argyi (assembly GCA_030686995.1). Lineage (NCBI taxonomy): Eukaryota > Viridiplantae > Streptophyta > Magnoliopsida > Asterales > Asteraceae > Artemisia > Artemisia argyi. The sequence continues at coordinate 84,143,229 of CM060679.1, forward strand.
TACCTTTAGGTTTGAAGTTAAGACTAGGCCAAACAACATAATAAAGTATTTCCACATTTTAGTAGAGAAACATGATCAACCAACAATAAAAATAAAACATGCATACGGAAGCAAATAACAATCAAACAAATAAAAATCACACAAAACATGGGTTGCCTCCCAAGAAGCGCTTTTCTTTATTTACGAGTCTTGTAGCTAGACTCAAAGTCGTGGGTTACTACGTGATCTCATCATTTGAAATGATGTACCCCATATAATTGCGATCATTACTGTTATGGTGGTAGTGCCTTAATCTATCAATACTTGCAATCACCTTCCCACCTAACTTGCTTCTCAAGTTAGCTACCCCATCTTGGCTCAATCCTTCGATTGTGAATGGCCCATACCACCAATGACTTGGTTTATCGGGTGGTATTGTTGTTTCTAAGTTTCTCAAGAGTACTAAGTTCCCTTCCTCAAACGGTGTATGATTGCTTTCGTGTTGAGTATGTTTGAGTTCAATCGGAACCTTATTGCTTCTTCTTCTTTCATCCTTAGCTTTCTTATAGCTTTTGATTCTTGCCTCCCATGCAAGAATTTTATTCTGAACACGAACGGGTGTCGCGCCAATGTTGTTTTTAATCATTCTCCAACTCAAATTCTCATGTCCACTTCGCGGAGTCATGTGGAAGCTAATCTTTCTCTTCCCAGATTTAAGCTCAATCTTCCTATCTTCATACTTAATGACAGCCCTAGCGGTGGTGAGGAATGGTGCCCCAAGGATTATTGGCATGCATCCATCCCCTTTATCATCAATGATCATAAAATCGACGGGGTACATGAATCCTGCAACATTGACTAATACATCTTCTGCTATTCCTAGGGGGTATATGTACGAGTGCCCAACAAGAGACAGCCTAACACGAGTGGGTATTGGCATCTTTGACGTCAGTTGGATGTAGATAGTCAGGGGCATAAGATTTACTTCCGATCCTTGGTCGGCGAAAGCACTAAGATGTTTCAAGCCCCCGATGCTCGTTGGTAATTTAAAATTCCCACATGCTACCTGCTTGGTGGCCACTTTCTGTACCAGTAACCTCTCGACCACTGATCCTCCGATAAGCGTATCATACTCATCTTCCTCTTCTTTCTCTTTTTCGGGAACCTGTTCGGAGGATTGGTTACGCCTATCACCCTTAATCCAATTTTTTATGGTGTTTTTGTTTATGTCATGTTTCAGGTAGTAGCTCAAAGGTTGGGACTCAGGCGGTTTTTCTAAGGTCTGTTTAGCAGGAGTTTTTACCTTCTCGTTATCTTTATGGACAATGGTGATGGAGTTAACAAATTGGGTGGTGGGAGTGGCGCTTTCTTTCCTTAGCAGTATTCGTTCGGGGGTTTTCTGATTGGCATACTCCTCCAATAGACTCAATATCTCATTCATTTTCTCCTGCATCTCCTCTTTTTGCTTATAAACTGCTTCTTCGAATCTAGCAAGCCGATCAGAGTGAGTCGCCATATATTCTCTCATCCTAGCCTCAAATTCCGAGCTAAGTTCCTTGGGAGGAGAGCAAGGTGGGGTGTATCTCTGAAAAGTTTCGACATGTTTTTAGAAGGTGATTCAGATAATGGTGCCGAAGTTGATCTTGAGACAGAATTGACAGTGGCTTGTCTAGGACTTAAGGGTCTCCTTTGCCTTTCCTCAAAATAGTCAACTTTTGCCTCAAGTTTGCATAAGAGTTCATCAGGGATTTCGGTGGTTCCTCCAGATGCCGAGACTACATTGATGGCCGCTTCCACCGTATGTTTAAATTCCCAAATCTCATTATTATCGACAGCGAGCTCTTCTATAATTGCCCATGACTCCTCGGCATTCTTATCACGCAATTTGCCTCCCGCGGCTCTTTCGATGGTACGCTTAGTGTGATAGTCAACATGGTCGTAGAAAATTTGAACTAATAACCAAAGGTTTATGCCATGATGAGGGATCTTGTGGAGGAGATCCTTAAAACGGGCCCAAGCCTCGTAGAAAGGTTCACCCCGCTGTTGCTCAAACATCAAAATGTCCCTTCTAAGCATTGCAGTTTTTTCTGGCGGAAAGAATTGGGTAAGGAAGCGGTTGGCGAGATTGTCCCATGTGGTGATGGATCCCGCGGGTAAGCGTTCAAGCCATTGACTAGCTTGATCTCGTAGAGAGAATGGGAATAGGCGTAATCGGGTTGTCTCTCTGGTCTCAACACCTGGGTCTATGGAATCTACGGTTTTGAGGAAGTCCTTAAGGTGTTGGTTTGGATCTTCGGAATGAAGTCCATGGAATGCACATCCGCTTTGCACCAACCGGATGGTGTCGGATCGCAAGGGGGTCACATTGGCTCCGGTGAGCTCAATGGTGTTTCGGTAGCCTTGGTGGCTAGGTCGGGAATACTCTCCTAAGGTTCGGGGCCTAAGGGGTTCTAATGGTGGGTTTTGTTGTGGTGGGATGATGGGTTCAAAGATGTTACCACCTTCCATGATGTCGGATGGTAAAGAGTTACGAACAAAGGCACGAAGAAATAAGATAGACTAAAGAAGACCTAAAAATAAAAATAAAAATCTTACTAGAAAGGAATCTAGCAAGTAGACCTAATAAAAAGAAATCCTAACCTAGACAATAACTATTCCCCGGGCTGCGGCGCCAAAAACTTGATGCGTGGGAATCGCACCTTGCTTTACCTCTCGAGGGACCTCAAAAAGCTTACAACCCCCACCAGGCAGTGTACCTGATCGTTGTAGTATAGTATAGTGACAAGTACCGGGGGATTGATCGTTCAGCTTAGGAATAGTGTCACTAGGATTAGAAAACCTAATTAATAGTTCTAGAGGTGAGAGATGATTATTTTTGTATTTTTATATTTTTATGAAAGCAAGTAAAATCTCGGGTTTTGGAAGAGTGGGCGGAATTAGTTGCTATTCAACTAACCCAAAGCTATTATATAATTAAAATAAAATAATGAAAATGAAAATAAACTAAATTATACTAAGGTTGTGAGCAGTGGTTGGAGAAATTGTGTTTACTTAGACTTCACTACTCCCTAGATATCTTTTATATGTTAATTACTTGTTACACTTGTATGAATGACGGATTGTATTCCTTAATACCATTCGTGGGGTGGCATACATAACTCCCCAACTCTATGAGCTCTTATCTCCTCCTACACCATGACCCAGCACAACTATAGGGATTGTAAACAGTGGCTCATGCATTAAATACAACCAATAAAGACCTAGTATGCCTCGGTTCATGTTTCTTAAGACGTTCAAGCATGTTACCATTTGGAGATCTGCCAGTTTTCTTAAGCCTAACATATAAATCATTCATTCAAAACAAGAATAGACAAGTAATCAACACATAATCAACATCTAGGTTTCATTAGATCTAAGCAAACACAAAAGAGATCTAGCCTAGCATAGTAGAATTGAGACAAGAACAAGAGATAAACAACCAACACATAGACATATTGATTGAATTGAAAGTACACTTATCTCAATTACAATGCAAGGTCTCAAGGGTTTGGAACCCTTGAAAAACCTGTAAAAGAGGCACCAAAATCGTCTTTAGGGTTTCACCAAAACTTCTCTCTTTTTTAATGAAAAAACTAGAAAACTATATATAGGAAAAACAGTCTGACGGCGTCAAGAGTAACTTCTGACGCCGTCACCTCGCCGCCATATACTTCCTCGGACGGCCTTGATCCACTTATGACGGCCTATGTGACGCCGTCACCAACCACGGTATATTAATTTAGCCACTTTGACGCCGTCACGAGTCCTTCTGACGCTGTCACCACCTTCGGAGTTTAATTCTTCATGTCTGACGCCGTCAAGATGTTGGTCTTGACGCCGTCACCTTGTATTTTTAGCATGCAAATTAGGTACTTAGCCGTTTTCTTCACTTTTATGCTCCAAAAACGTCCAAAATAGCTTCTTTTCCAGAATTCACTCTCCAAACACCTAAAATCACAAAAGGAACGATTTAGGGCAATATTTGATCAAATAAAGTCGGATTCGGGCTTAAATGACCCCCTAAAAACGGATCATTTTTCGCCTCATCACACAACCACACGATCAATCTAATCGTTATTCCATCAATTGCAGTCGTTTGATTAACTTTGATGAGGTGTGAGGACCAATCATGAGCAAGGATTTGTCCACCTTGGCGATCCTGAGCTACTACACACCTTGCCACGCTGGAGATTCTAAGTACTAAGCTTGGATCAAGGGTATGGATGGAATTACAGGGTGTGGGTGAGGGAGACATACAGTGAATGGCGGGGTGATTTGGGGTTTTAATATTAAAGTTTGACTCTGGGAATTAGGGGTAAGAGATTTTGACTTACGGGTTGGGTAAATTGGGTATGGATCCGGGTTGGGTAATAAGGTGTGGACCGGGTTGAGATAAGTATTGGTGATTGGGTGGTGTTATGGATTGGGCTTTGGTGGAGTGGTGGAAACTTTGGGCTAGAGTCTAGGATTAGATTTAAAATCTGGTTTGGTTAAGTGAAGTATTAGTTTTGGTTTTAAAAACTTATAAGGACCAATTATGTATTTTTATGAAATCCAAGGACTAGTTCTGCCATACTTCAAAAATGATATCCAATGGCTAATCTTGCCAAGTAATGATTCTCCAAGGACCAAATATTATATATGAGCACAATTATGATCTTTTCTTGAAAATTTCTTCCCCGGCTCCGGCTTACGATCTCTTTTCCATTTCCCGTGCTCGTGTTTGTCATTTTTGGCTCGGTTTTTGTCCTTTTCTTTAATATCCATACCTGCACATGTAAAAACACAAAAACATCGTATTTTTGGCATTTATGGTCGGGTTTTTGGTCGTTTAGGTCCGGTTTTAGTCGAATAAAAGGTGTGTAAATTAATACACACCATTGTAGTTGTAGCCTTGTTGGTCATTTCTCTGTCTATCATTAGCCCTCTGATCCTGTCCTCTTGGCTCCTGTCTCCTGTCAGTCTGACCCTTCTGATCATGACCCTTGTCATCTCGACCTCTAGGCTCCAAACTCTTATCTTGTTGACCCGGTCCCTTGTCCTGAATGCGATCACCATCTCTGTTTCTCTTACTTGAACTACAACCTCGTTAAGCAACTCAATGTTACGGGCTGCAACAGCAACCTGTGCAACATCAGTATACTCAGTGTTGACAATCCGATCTAGTACCCATCGCTTCAACCCCAACTTGAAATGCCTGGCCTGTCTCTGAGCATCACCAGCAATAGGCCCTACAAAACTAACCAATCTCATAAATCTTTGCGTATAGTCCCCAAAATTTTCCTTCTCCAACTGATAGATAGACCCATATTCCCTTTCATACCTCTGCTGCTCAAACACATGGAAATACATATTATAGAAAGTGTTGACATAAATAATACCTAAAAACATTATTAACATATTATCAATATCTCTATGTTTTGATTATTACAAAATATAAACTCATAGAATTAAAACTTGTGACTTAAACAAGTATTTAGTGATTAACATTTTCTCTTTACATCCAAATCACTTAAGGTATGAATAAACAAAGTGTTTAGTGCAATTTATGATCAAAGGGAAATTTAATTAAGTATTACAAAGTTTATTTAATTATATAAACATATTATATATTTTTGAAAAACACTTTTGGTAATAAAAAAAATATTTTATTCATACTAAATATATGAATTTAAATTTTTAACCAAAATCAGTTAGTTTTTCACCAAATAAACTTTCCCCACTAGAAAACAAAATTTCTGGCCGTTACAGGTGGGCGGCCCCCTTAATTATAAGGGGCGGTCCCCTTAATTTTAAAGGGGCCAGCCTTGATTTAAGGGGACCGGCCACGCTCCTCTGTCAGAATCTGTTGCCTATAAATACCACCTTAAATCTGGAATTTTTCTCACCTTTTGCACTCCTAAACTTTCTGTTCTAGATCTCCATTTCCAATCCCTAAATCCTTTGATCATACATTCTTAAATCCTTGTTTCAAAGTGATCCAAAGATCATCCTATCAAGTGCAAGAGAAGAATACTTCTATTCCTCAAGACAAGAAGTATTACAACTTGTTGTGATCTCCACATCTATGTTGTTAGAGCATCATCATTGTATTTATCTCATTGTGTGATTAGTTGTGAATATTTGTTAGAAGATAGTTTAGTTAGATACATATATAGTGTGATTGGTTAGTAGTTATTTGTGAAGAAGAAAAGTTAGGAAGAAGATTGGTGTGTAGAAGATAGTTGTGAAGAAGATTGGTGTGTAGGAGATAGGTGTGAAGAAGTGGTGTGATTAAGTAGTGAATAGGTGTGAAATAGTCGTGTAGAAGGTGTGAATAAGTTGTGACGTAGTTATGGTGTGTAAATTGGTGTGTAAGGTTTTCTCCGCCATAAGGGAGCTTGTTGACATAGTGAAGAAAACTCTCGAGTTAGGTGCTCGGGGAGTGGAGTAGGGCAAGGAAGGTGACCTTGTAGCCGAACCACTATAAATCTCTTGTCTCACGGTTCGATCTTTCCAACTCTCATCTATTTCTTTACTTATATTATTATTGCTTTATCATACATATTTAGTGTTGTTCATATTGTGCATGACTTGATTTCATATAGCATCGAATCTATATTTATGAAAACAAAGAAAACTTTCAAACAATCTTTTATAACAAATTAAAAAGACATAAAACTATTCAACCCCCCTTCTAGTTTTCCACAATTGGTATCAAGAGCCACGTCTAGCAAGATTTTTTAAAATATATTGTATTTTAAAACTTGTAACCATCTATGGAATCTTTAAAATATTTAGAAGGGCAATCTATGCAAAGACCACCACTATTTGAAAGTGATGGATTTTTATATTGGAAAAATAGATTCGAAACTTATGTGAAATCAAAAAATCTTGATCTTTGGCATATTATTACCTTTGGTGACTTTCCCCCTATTCAATATAATGTTGAAACTAAAATGGATGAAATTGTAACTTTTGAAAAACAAAATGATGATTTGAAAAAGAAACTAGCAAAAAATAATGAGGCTAAAATGGTCATTTATAATGCGTTATCACGCAAAGAATATGAAAGAATTTTTATGTGTAAATCCGCAAAAGAAATTTGGGATTCTTTACTTATTACTCACCAAGGTAATAGTTAAGTTAAAGATAACAAAATAGATCTTCTTGTACAACAATATGAACAATTTACGATTCCGGAAGAGGAATCAATTGATAATGCTTTTGCTAAATTTAACACTATTATCACAAGTTTAAAAGCACTTGATGAGACATTTTCTAGTAAAAATTGTGTTAGGAAATTTCTTAGGGCATTGCATCCGAAATGGCGAGCTAAGGTCACGGCAATTGAAGAATCAAAGAACTTGATGACGTTATCTCTAGATGAACTCATTGGCAACTTGAAGGTCCATGAAGAAATTATAAGAAGAGATTCGGCAATGGTAAAAGTCAAGAAAGAACAAAGCAAATCCATTGCTCTAAAAGCCAAAAAGGAACCTAGGGATGATGATGATTCAAGTGACGAAAGTGAAGACGAAGAATATGCAATGGCCGTAAGAGAATTCAAGAAATTCTTCAAGAGACGAGGAAGATTCACTAGATAATCACGAGACGAAAGAGAACCGTTCCAAAGAAATAGAAGTGACAACTATGGGAAAAGAAAGTGCTTTACATGTGGAAGTCCAAATCATCTCATTGACGAATGTCTAAAGCCGCCGGGTTATGAAAATCAAGGCGCATTTGTTAGTGGAACATGGAGTGATAGTGACAAAGAAGAAGTAGAAAAGCCAAGAGATGAAAAGTGTTTTATGGCAAAAGGAACCGACAAAATATGTTTAGGAATTGACTTGGAGCCTGATGAACGGATCAAGGATAGCGGATGTTCGAGGCACATGACGGGGAACCGCAAGCTATTCTCTACATACAAGGCATATAATGGAGGTAACGTTATTTTCGGTAGTGACTTACGTGGAAAAATCATTGGCAAAGGTACGATTTCTCAAGACTCACTTACTATTGAAAATGTAGAGCATGTAGATAATTTAACATATAACTTGCTTAGTATAGGAAAAATATGTGATAATAACTGTAGAGTCACCTTTACCGAAGAGGATAGCGAAATAGTTAAGAATGGAAAAATTATAGGTAGAGGAATTAGGAAAGGAGGCATATATGTTATGAAACTAGGAAACAAACCTGAGGATAGGATATCCCTAACGACCCTAGACGAGAACTCCACATTGTGGCATAGGAGATTAGGACATGCTAACATGCAACAAATACAATCTTTGGCCTCTAAGGAACTAGTTAGAAACTTGCCTAATCTAAAATATGACAAGCATTTTTGTAATGCATGTAAAATTGGAAAACAAGTTCATGCTAGTCACAAAGCTAAGAATATAGTATCCACTACTAGGTGCCTAGAACTATTACATATGGATCTTTTTGGTCCATCCGCTGTGCGGAGCTATGGAGGAAACAAATATACCTTAGTAATAGTAGATGACTACTCACGGTACACGTGGACTAGGTTTTTAAGTGACAAGACCCAAGCCTTTGAAAAATTTGAAATATTTAGTAAAATGATTCAAAATAAATTAGGATGCACAATAGTAGCCATTAGGACGGACCATGGTAGGGAATTTGACAATGAAGTACAATTCGGAAAATATTGTGATTTAAATGGAATATCTCACAATTTCTCTGCTCCTCGTACTCCTCAATCAAATGGCGTAGTAGAAAGAAAAAATAGGTCACTACAAGAAATGAGTAGAACAATGTTAAATGAACAATCCATCCCACAAAAATTTTGGTGTCACGCTGTAGATACTTCAACATATATTATTAATAGGGTATCAATTAGGAGAATTCTAGGAAAAACTCCTTATGAGTTACTAAGAGGTAGAAAACCAAACTTAAGCTACTTTAGGGTATTTGGAAGTAAATGCTATATTCTAAACACTAAGGATTACCTCACTAAGTTTGATCCAAAATCATATGAAGGAATATTTTTATGATGCTCACAAAATAGTAAAGCATATATAATACTTAACAAACACATCATGAAAGTAGAAGAATCACTAAATGTAACATTTGATGAAACACCATCACCTCCTAAAACTTTACCTTTAGAAGATGATGACTTAGTTGAAGAAGAAGCTATTGAGGTTAGTAAAACAAAACCCATAGGAAATGATAATGAAGACATTAACTTAGGAAATAACGAAATTGTAAATGTTAAAGAATCTAGGTCACATCCACTAGATAATATAATAGGACATCTTAACCAAAGAATCCTTAGGTCACAAGCTCAAGATAAAAATAATTTCTTTTGTTTCCTCTCAGCAATAGAACCTAAGAATATTAATGAGGCTTTAAAAGATGAAGGTTGGGTTATAGCTATGCAAGAAGAATTAAATCAATTTAAGGCAAATGATGTTTGGGAATTAGTCCCAAATCCAATGAATATGACCATCATAGGAACTAAATGGGTATATAGGAATAAATTAGATGAAAATGGAGTAGTTACTAGGAATAAAGCTAGGTTAGTTGCCCAAGGTTATAATCAACAAGAAGGAATTGATTATGACAAAACTTATGCCCCCGTAGCTAGATTAGAATCAATTAGGATACTACTTGCCTATGCATGCGCCCTAGATTTTAAGTTATTCCAAATGGACGTGAAAAGTGCATTCCTTAACGGTTTTATCAATGAGGAGGTATATGTGGCACAACCTCCAGGATTCATTGACTTCGCAAAACCTGATTATGTTTATAAGTTAAAGAAAGCTTTGTATGGACTCAAACAAGCTCCCAAAGTTTGGTATGATCGATTAAAAGCTTTCCTTATTAAACATGATTATTCCATGGGAATGGTAGATAACACTCTTTTCACTAAAAGGAAAGACCCAAATCTCATCATTGTTCAAATATATGTTGATGACATTATATTTGGATCGACTTGTCAAGACATGTGTGATGAATTTGCCAAAATCATGCATGATGAGTTTGAGATGAGTATGATGGGTGAACTTAACTTCTTCCTAGGATTACAAATAAAACAATTAGAATATGGAATATTCTTTAACCAATCTAAGTACATTACGGAAATGCTTAAGAAATTTGGCCTAGAAGACTCAAAACCCCTGAAAACTCCCATGTCTACGGAAGTAAAGCTTACAAAGGATGATGAAGGTGAATCCGTAGATAACACCAAGTATAGAGGAATGATAGGTAGTTTACTATACTTGACGGCAAGTAGACCCGATATCATGTTTAGTGTCTGCTTTTGTGCCCGTTTTCAAGAGGATCCCAAAACCTCTCACCTAGAAGCGGTTAAACGTATCTTCCGATACATTAAAGGCACTTTACACTTAGGATTATGGTATCCTAAGGGATCCGGCATAGAAACCATCGTCTATGCGGATTCGGATCATGCGGGAGACTACGTAGATAGAAAAAGCACTAGCGGTATTTGCACGTTTATGGGATGTTGTCTAACATCTTGGTTTTCGAAGAAGCAAACCGCTCTTGCTATTTCTACCACCGAAGCCGAATATGTAAGCGCTGGAAAAGCATGTCAACAAGCACTATGGATGAAACAAGCTCTTATAGACTATGGCATTAGGTTGGAAAACGTTCCCATTATGTGCGATAACAAAGGTGCGATAGATTTAAGTAAAAATCCGGTGCAACACTCTAGGACTAAACATATAGAAATACGCCACTACTTTCTTAGGGATAATGTACAAAAAGGGAACATATCTATAGAAAAAGTTGCATCGGAAGATAACATTGCGGATATATTCACTAAACCCCTTAAACGTGAATTATTCAATCACTTGCGTCTAGGATTAGGAATGATGGAACAAGTTGACTAAATTCTATTGCATTTAGAAAATTCTTTTTGCATAAGATTTACTTTTCTTCCACTTCTCCATTTCTGAGTCTAGGAATCTGTTTCGCACAAAATTAAAGATTGGGAAATATTTTTTTTCATATACTCTTTTGTAAAACCCAATCAAATTTTTTTTTAAAACATTATCACAACTAGGAATCACATGAACATCATTTTCCTTGCATTGTTGACTAATGCTAAAAACATTTTTGACATTCATGATCGAGCAAAAATCGAATCAAGGAGATTTTGGATTGTTTCTTAAGAAATTATTATTTTATTTTATTTTATTTTTGCATTTAGAAGTCGAAACAATCACAACTCCACATTTGTTGCATATAGGCACACACTAGGACAATATCACTCATAACATTGTCATCTTGTTTCATCACTAGATTTTTAACTCACTAGTTGCCTTTGCCTTTGATCTAAGATAGTTGCCTTAGGAAGTTTAAGTGCTCTTGCCTTTATTTGTCTCTTTTAGCATATTATGTGTTGCTTATTTGCTCTTTTGCTTAAGTGTTTTTGCATGCATGCTATATCTTGATTAGATTAGATGCTATATTGCCTAAAGGAATTGAACTTGCTTGAATCCAAATCCAAAAACACAATCTTTCTGCAAATTTTCTGCCAAAAACCCTTTTCTGGCAATCTGGGAACCATCAGATGGGCGGCCCCCTTTATTATGTAAGGCGGCCCCCTTAATTTTAAGGGGACCACCCCCTAATTAAGGGGACCGGCCATCTGCTGGACGGATTTACAGAATCTTTTCTGCTTTTTAGCCCATTTCAACCTACATTTCCCATTTTTCACCAACACATTTTGTCCTAATCTCCCAAACAAACTTTATCCATCCATAAACACACAAATCTTACACTATAAATACCCCTAATCCTCAAAACTCTTCACTCATCCCCTTATGACTTCTCCAAACAAACCAAAACCAAAAGCCTCAAGGCTTGCAAGAATGACGGAAAAACCCGTTTGGCGAAGAAAAAGCCGTCGTAACAAATCCATCATATCCAATGAAGTTGGAAATCACTCAACACCTCCAACCACTTACTTCCCAAACTTTACACCAAATTCACAAGGACATTTATTTGATCCTCTTTACAAACCATACAACATTGGCCAAACATCTTCCTTTATGCCAAACCACTCATCTCATCCACCAACCATCTATAATGATCCATACAAGTTTGATCAACCATCCAACTACAATTCCAACTACACAAACCCAATTCATCCATATCAACACAATGACTCTCTCCGCATTGCCACGGAAAAGCAAAGGTTCCGTGATAAAATATCCCAAATCCATGATCTTAGTGATCTCAATGTCATGCATCTTGCACAACGCAACAAAGGGCAACTTCCATCATCACCCTACAACAATTGCCTACCCCACTCTCTCAACTTGGATCAAGTTACAAACCACACTCACTATTGCCCTTGTTGCATTTTCCTTCAAAAACAAATCCTATACTTGAGTGAAGATATTTCTTGGATTGAATATCTCCTCACTCGTCCTCATCCCATACCACCCTTAACACGATACAACATCGTAAGATCCACCTCTTCCGCTCCATACCCCACTCCATATCCCTCTCCATCTAACAACTAAGCTTTATGCTTATGTTCTCCTTCAAGCAAATAAAACAATCAACCATGGGTTGCAAGCAAGTCCAAGTGCTCTCTTAGGCAATATAGGACTATGTCTTTTCTTTCGTTTTATTGTAATCAATATGCTTTAAGCATATTGAATGTTGTAATGCTAATCATTTCTATGATGCTTGAATGAATCTATTTTTATTTGCATAATTATTGCTTTGCATGTATATGTGTCTTGTTCTCTTCAAATATTTTGTATAGCCAAGATTTCCCTAGCTCATTCCCTTGGTGCTCTCAAATGAGGGGGAGCATACATCAAGGGGGAGCATTCTACCCGTTTAAACTTCTTTCACGAAGCTTACTCGGCTTACCCTTTTTGATTTTACAAAAAGGGGGAGAAGAGAAATGCAAACTCTATAATACTTGTCTAAAAACAAATTTTAGATTTATTGAGTTTAAGGTTTTGTAATAACCAAAAAGGGGGAGATTGTTGACATAAATAATGCCTAAAAACATTATTAACATATTATCAATATCTCTATGTTTTGATTATTACAAAATATAAACTCATATACTAAAACTTGTGACTTAAACAAGTATTTAGTGATTAACATTTTCTCTTTACATCCAAATCACTTAAGGTATGAATAAACAAAGTGTTTAGTGCAATTTATGATCAAAGGGAAATTTAATTAAGTATTACAAAGTTTATTTAATTATATAAACATATTATATATTTTTGAAAAACACTTTTGGTAATAAAGAAAAATGTTTTATTCATACTAAATATATGAATTCAAAACCAAAATCAGTTATTTTTCACCAAATAAACTTTCCCCACTAGAAAACAAAATTTCTGGCCGTTACAGCTGGGCGGCCCCCTTAATTCTAAGGGGCGATCCCCTTAATTTTAAGGGGGCCGGCCTTGATTTAAGGGGACCGGCCACGCTCCTCTGTCAGAATCTGTTGCATATAAATACCACCTTAAATCTGGAATTTTTCTCACCTTTTGCACTCCTAAACTTTCTGTTCTAGATCTCCATTTCCAATCCCTAAATCCTTGTTTCAAATTGATCCAAAGATCATCCCATCAAGTACAAGAGAAGAATACTTCTATTCCTCAAGACAAGAAGTATTACAACTTGTTGTGATCTCCACATCTAAGTTATTAGAGCATCATCCTTGTATTTATCTCATTGTGTGATTAGTTGTGAATATTTGTTAGAAGATAGTTTAGTTAGATATATATATATATATAGTGTGATTGGCTAGTAGTTAGTTGTGAAGAAGAAAAGTTAGGAAGAAAATTGGTGTGTAGAAGATAGTTGTGAAGATGATTGGTGTGTAGGGGATTGGTGTGAAGAAGTGGTGTGATTAAGTAGTGAATAGGTGTGAAATAGTCGTGTAGAAGGTGTGAATAAGTTGTGATGTGTAAATTGGTGTGTAAGGTTTTCTCCGCCATAAGGGAGCTTGTTGACATAGTGAAGAAAACTCTCGAGTTAGGTGCTCGGGGAGTGGAGTAGGGCAAGGAAGGTGACCTTGTAGCCGAACCACTATAAATCTCTTGTCTCGCGGTTCGATCTTTCCAACTCTCATCTATTTCTTTACTTACATTATTATTGCTTTATCATACATATTTAGTGTTGTTCATATTATGCATGACTTGATTTCATATAGCATCGAATCTATATTTTTGAAAACAAAGAAAACTTTCAAACAATCTTTTATAACAAATTAAAAAGACGTAAAACTATTCAACCCCCCCCCCCTTCTAGTTTTCCACAGAAAGTCTCACGGAAAGTAGCCCAAGTACACGTATCAGCAAAAGCTTCTCCTCCTACTTGAGATTGAAGATGAGCCTTCCACAAGCTCATAAAATCTCCTTTCAATTTGAAAGCAGCCAAACGAGACTTGAAATTATCAGCAGAACCCAAAACTTGTAACAGCTTCTCCATATGAGTAATCCAATCTTCTGCCTCAGTGGGCGTCGCAGCAGATCGGAAAGCAAGTGGTTTCAGCTTGTTGAACCTCTCAAACCAGACATGTATCTCGGTAGGTGGAGCACTGCCACCACCACCTGCTGAACCAGTACCATTTCTGATGTCATTAGTGATCTGGGCTCTCAATTCTGTAGAGAGATTCGGAAGAACATTGGCCAAAGCAACAGCTATCATGGCCTCGAAGTTAGGGACATCCCTACCATCACCGTTCCTATGTGCATTCTCCATCTGAACGATCATCAAAACGATTTCTAAAACGAAATAAGGACAGAGTACAAAAAGGAATGTACACAGAAGGAAACATAATGTCTAACCAATCCTCACAGGTCATAGCCTAAGCTCTAAGGATCCAAACCTGTCTCTGATACCATAAATTGTAACACCCTAACCCGACAAGGGTAAATATGTCACAATATGGTTTCACATCAGAACATATATAACTATACAAAAGCGAAAGTCATACAAAATAACCAAAAGAAAACAATAAATGAAACAAAATTATAAGTCTCTATAATACATAAATAACATCAATCTAAGATGACTATGGTCAAGTCTGCACTCAGCTCTACTTTCAATCCTCAGAAAGCTATCCCAGAAGCTATCTTGAATACCTGCCGCAGAGAAAAGAAATGCGGCTGAGCTTAGAAAGCCCAGTGAACGGATATAA
Organism: Artemisia argyi; assembly: GCA_030686995.1. Taxonomy (NCBI): domain Eukaryota; kingdom Viridiplantae; phylum Streptophyta; class Magnoliopsida; order Asterales; family Asteraceae; genus Artemisia; species Artemisia argyi. The sequence goes on from CM060679.1 coordinate 84,158,404, forward strand.
CAATAATGAACTGAAATATAAATACTAAAGTACAAATGATATAGTATGGGGAAACATAATTAGGCATAATAGATAGTACAAAAATTTAATGTGTAGGCTATATAGTCACCTTTATAAACAGAATCAGAATACCATGAGCTCAGACAAAACATATTCAATCATATCATCACATAAGGCAACATAATTGGAGTAGCTAGCTCCTAGAGTTGTGAAGAACGTGTATTGCATACACAGCCACATTCACCAGACAAATATCACATCATAACTTTACATAAACAGATCTAGGATGCATCCATACGCCCCTACCTAAAACATATAACAATCATATATGTACAATCAACCAAAGAGACGTGGCAGAACATCAGTCTACTGCCCAAGAGTCATGTCAAAGGTGCATCTATGACATGGACATGGAACCCCCATGCCTAGTGAAGCTCAAGTAACTTAAGCTTCATAAACAAAGGCTCAAAACATAGTTGTTATATCGGAAGGTTCAAATAACAAGGTTGATTATAGCAAAGGTTCAAATAAAAAGGTTTCAAATCAGAAGGTTCATATCAAAGTTTGTAATCACGAAGGAAACCTTAAGAGTAAGGTCAGAATATCTGTACCTTGAACAATAGCAAAGCTGACAAAAGTAGAAAGATCAAAAGAACGAATAACACTCTTCTCCAGAAGTATACACATATAATATTCGTTATTAATAGTTTGCTCATTCATTAACTTATTCATATTTCATATTAGGTCTTCTTTTCATTTTTAGTAACTTTTCATTTTTAGCAGGTTTCCCAATTTAGTAAGTTTCCATATTTAGATAGTTTCCTTAAATAGCAGTTTTACGTATTTAGCAAGATTTCACATAAATATTAAGTTAAGTATTTTAAATAAATCATTAATATAGTTTTAGGGTTTAATTATGACATTTAATAATAGTTTAGCGTTTAAAATGTAATTAAAGTGTAAGGTTTTAAATGTAAGTGTCACATGTTTTACATATTATCCAATTTAGTCCCTCAACTTTCATATTATACGAATTAACCCTTATATTTTATAATCTACAAATCAAACCCTTTAAGTTATATAATTTACAATTCAAACCTTTAATTATATAACTAACCAATTAAACCATGTAAACAACCAAAATTACATATTATACCCTCTCTATATAACTTTTACTATTTACCCTTAAGTTATTTTAGTTTACAAAAACCACCCACAAGTTTATAAAATAACAAAACACACCCTTAAATTTCATATAAACCAATCGCCACTAATTCTTTTTCCCTAAATCTTAACCTAGCTTCACATTAATTACCATCATTAATTACTCACATTAGTTACCAAATCTAATACAAACCAAACCCTAACCCTAATCTAATCGAACCAAACAAAACCATAGTTTTCTTTCTTTTATTATCTCGACCAAAAACCAAACGTACCCTTTGTTCCTTTTTCTTTTCTTGTCGCAACACAAACGAACCAAACGAAACCCTAGTTTCATGTTTAGGCCGAGACACACACACACACACACACACACACACTTGTTTCTCTTTTCCTAGTTCGACTAATAAGAAACCCAATTACAACCCTTTATATAGCTCTACATAGAATTATTATGTTTGTGATTTATGTGTTTAAACCTTTAAACCTCATATGTATATACATATATATGTGATCGATCATGTATAATTAAATAAGTTCATGCATGCGAAAAAATAAATCCAGGAAACAAGAACAAAGAGATATATGTGATACCTAGACTTGTATGAGTCGACTAAAGCAAAACAAAGAACTTCAAACCTTGAAAACTCTTGTGATCAATCGAATTTTGCACCAAAAATTTATGTCGCAAGTTTCTTGTGGTTTTAGAGTTTTTAAATTTTTTGTAGAAAATGAATTATGGGAAACCAAGGCCGAATATATGGATAGTATGGAGGGGAGGGGGTCGGCTGAAAATTCACTTGGGCTTAAGGGAGTCCAAATCCAAGTCTAAGTCTTCCAAAGTTATCCATGTTTAGCCCATATCATGTTTTGTACAAGTTTAAAATAGATTTCGTACTCGTAATTATCATTTAACGTGTGATAAAATTCTTAGAATCATGAAAATGTAATTTATAAGTTTCCTTTAGTTGTTTAGATCATATTAGGTAATTTACAAAGTTGTTAGGGCTTGTTTGATATTCTATAAATAATTATTAAGATTTTCAATTATAGGGGCATTTTCGTCATTTTACACATTTTAGAATTTTAGGTATTACATATAGTATATAAAAGAAATAGTTTTCATCGTTTTCATTCTCTTTAAGTTTATTCGAAGCTTCACTTTTTTTTTTTTTTTTTTAATTAACTTCATATTTTTTTAGAACGTCAAGTTTAACTATCTCACAATAACCAAAAATTTATCTCACATATCTTTATTAGGATTTGAATGAGTTGAACCCACAAGGCCACAACCATTTAGTTAGAGATTTTCTCACATATCATAAGATAGCATTAAGACACAAGCCCTTTGGTTCGAAGCTTCATTATGATCAAATTAAAAAATATCATTTGATGGCATAAGAACATTGTAGAATGACCGATGGTAGTACCTCTTCTATATGACCATCCAAATACTTCAACTGGACATCAAAACATGAAACATAATAACCTTATCATATATGCTAAAAAAAATCTTCATTCTAGACTTGTGTAGTACTTAAACAGGTGAGTATAGTAGAAAAAGAATATGTTTACGATAAGTAATATCCCTCCATCCTATTATACTCCATTACTGTAACACCCAAAAATTTTACGTCAACTTTGGCCAATAAACTTGAACGTTTTATTCAATTCACGTAAATTTTAAACTTTACGTATAACCGTAAGGTTATCCCGCGCATAACAAAAACCACATTTAGACGTTTTATATTACACTAGACTAATGTTTAGTCTACTCAAAATTATTTAAATGATCTTTTCCATTCAAATTCATTATTGATGCGTGGAATTGCACCCTCGTAAAAGGTTTTACCTCTCAAGGGATCTTGAGAAGCTTGCAATCCTCACCAGGCATTGTACCTGTTCGTTGTAGTATAATATAGTGACAAGTACTGCGGGATTGATCGTTCAACTCAGGAATAGTGTTCGCTAGGATTAAAAAGTCTACTAAACTAGGTCTAAAGGTGAAGGATGATTATTTTTGTATTTTTATATTTTTATGAAAGCAAGTAAAATCTCGGGTTTTGAAGGAGTGGGCGGAATTAGTTGCTAGTCAACTAACCAAATTAACTAAAGATGCAATCAAAATAAAATAAAATAAACTAAAACTAAATTGTGGTCTAAACAATAATAAGAGAAAATGTGTTTACTTAGATTTCATTACTCCCTAGATATCTTTTACCGGTTGATTAGCTTGTTACAATTGCATGGATGACGGGTTATATTCCTTAATACCAGTCGTAGGGCCGTGTACAAAATTCCCTAACATGGGATCACTAGAATTCGCTCATGCATTAAATACAACCATAAATCGTAGTACACCTCCGATCATATTTCTTAAGACGTTCAAACAAGTTACCAATTGGAAGTCTACCATTTTTCTTAAGCCTAACATCGAATACAATCATCCACAACAACTATAAACAAACCATCAACCAATAATCAACATCTAGGTTTCATTACATCTAAGCAAACACAAGAAAAACCTAGCCTAGCATGTTAAAGAGAAGAAAAGCATAAGATAGAATCACACAACACATAGACATATCGTATGATTATTGCAAAACTTATCTTCAACTGAACATGGATGGAACAAGGGTTGAAACCCTTATTATCACAGAAAATTCGTCTAGGGTTTTTACAAAGAAGCTCTCCAAAAGTTCCACACTTAATGAATGAAAATTAGAAAACTATATATAGATTTTACACCTTGACGGCGTCACGTTTTAGCTTGTGACGCCGTCAACTCGCCGCCAAGATAGAATTCGTATTGCCTAGATCCACTTCTAACACCGTCATGTGTAAATATACTCTGGGCCGTCACATGTGTTTTGACCCTAACGGCCTTGGTGACGCCGTCAGGCCAAATAGCCTTCAAAATACTCTGGGCCTTCATGCGTATTTTCCACATCCACATCTTTTGCTACTCTTGACGCCGTCACTTGCAATGCCTTGACGCCCTCAGGTACTGTTCCCAGCAAGGATTTTGAGACTTTGTTGTTTTCTTCACTTTTTCGCTCCAAAAACATCCAAAATGCTTCCTTTTGTAAATTTCCTCTAAAAAGTTCCTTAAATGACAAAAGGAACGATTTAGGGCAATAATTGATCAAATAATTACGAATTCGGGCTTAAATGACCCCCCAAAAGCGGTACACTTTTCGCCTTAGCAAATACCCTTACACTTGAGATTTGCTTGTCCTCAAGCAAATGCGCTTTTATTCTAATCAAAATACAAGTTAGGGGTCATTTAACACTAATATAAAAGTAATTACAACAAATAATCATTCTACTTAAAACCAAAAACAAGCACGGAGGTTATACACTAGCACCTCACAAATAGTGTATAGATACTCACATCTCTCGGGTGTAATAAAGCATATATCACAATAAGGAAATGGAAAACATCTCTCACTACCTGTCGTAGCAAATAGATTACCCTAGGCTTGGGAAAGGATCAAACCTCCACCACTTAGCGTAAGCACCTAGGATAAACTATCAAAGAGGTCTTTTAAAGGGTTATAACATGAGGTGTAGGGATATGGTAAACACGGTTTTGTTGGATTGATTGAGGGAAAAGCAGTCAACTAAATTCAACCACGGATGTGGTCAAACAAGTCAAACTCCTAAGGCTCAATGCTCCGCGGAATTATAGTGTTTCCCCGGGTCGTTATGTCCTGACGAGGTGTGATGGTTATCGAAATGGGTTTGTGATCGGGTGAATTTGGACAGAAAGGGGTTGTGAATGATTATGCTACGAGATGAGGAATGAAAATAACTTAGAAACACTATATTAACATTTACTGACGATCAGATAACCTAAAAACGTAAGCTAGGACTAAAATCGCGTTCATTTGAATTAAAGTTACATTAAAGTACGAAATAAAACGCGAGTTTTAGTGAAATAAAATACCTACGGATATGAAAATTATATTTTTACAATCCTAATGATAAAAGAAAATTTTTAGAAAAAGAAAAATAATTTTTACACTATTTAATTAATTACTATTAATTAATTACTAATTAATAATTACTTTTTAATTAACTAAATTACACTAATTATTAATTAATTATGAAAATTAACTAGAAAAATGAAAATTAAATTTAGAAAAATCTAAAATATTATAAAAATAATTTTAAAACAGAAAATATATTTATTACACTATTTATCTATTTATTATTAATTATTTACTATTTATTAATTACTAAAACTACTTTTGATTTATTTAAAATACTAAAAAGGCAAAGCAAAATCTGAAGTTTTTAGGAAAATTCTAAAGTGCAATTAGGAACTTAAGAAAAATAAAATCTACTGAAAAAGAAGCTAAAATAAGCAGAATGGGGGACAATTATTAAGCACTAGGAAACAAGCACTTATTAATAAGCACTTTGCAAGAAAAATTGCTAAAAGCTAAAGGACAGTTCAAGTAACTTAAGTGAGCTTAAAGCAACTTAAAACAATCTAATAAGCACTAAGAATAAGGTGAAACAAGAAATTAAGCACAATCCATAAGCTGAATCCAAACAGTCCTGAGGGGGCACTTGCAGCCCTCTGTGGGGCCCACCTAGGTTATCCAAGGTTCAAAGTGAGATTGGAACTTAAAAGCCCACCTAAAAGGCTTTTCAAAATGCCCAAGATCAAACAATAAGCTCAAGGGTTGAGCTTATTGTGGGCTTGGGAAAAGGGGTCAGGCAGCAAGGGTGCAAAGTGAGTATTTGAAATAAGCAGCTTATGCACAATAAGCACAAGTGGAAAAACTAACCAATACTCAATGACATATAAACACAAACAACATAAGTGAACTAAAACATCAATTGAAGGATATGAGTCCACTAGAAACAAAAAATTCAAGCAAGCTCAGCAAAAGCTGATGAACCAGCAACAACAGTTGCCTAGGGGCAACTTTGAGGGCCAAATTAAGTAAACTAATAAGGAAATGAGGCTAAACCACTTGTGGATGTAACAAGCCAGCCTAGAAGGCTTCCCAAATTTCTAAAAATTAACTCCTAGCATCAAGAACTGACCAAGATATGATGAACTTAAAATGGGTCGGTGGGGGGGGGGGGGGTAGGCTGGGTGCAGGGCATTTGACAGGCAAACTAAGTCACTTTAAGCACAAATTAAGCTAATGGGAAAAAATCAAAAAAATGTAGCAAAATTATTATAAGTAACACAAGCTGACAAATAACAAATACTCAAAGTTTCACTTCATAAATCCTAACCATTAGTAAATGAAAAATCTCCAAACTTTTGGTTTTCTAAACATGTATGCCATTTTGACTTTTGAAAGTTTTTGAGATATTTGACTTTCTTGAATTCCTACTACTCAATACTTATTCTAAATGTAACAATAAGCAGATTTAAAGTCTAATTATCCTAGATGACTCTATTATCTATCAGAATGCAGGATCTCAGCTGCTAATCATCACCAGTCAACACAGGTATGAACCCTTAGGTAATTTTTGACTTTTCAAGTTGAAGGCTGCAATTAATTTGCTCAAATGACTTTATCATGACCCAAGGAACCTATTGATGCAGAAAAGAGAACAAGAAAGCAACAAGATCAGTTGGAACTTAACTTAACCAAACACCCCTATATACCACTGATTTAGCAATTTTACAAAGGAATGTAGTGATTTAAATCATGAAACAGATCAACAAGCTTATATAAGGCTAAGGTAAGCATAAATAAGCATAAACCAACAACTTTTAAGCAGGAATAAGCAATAGGTAATAGATAAGCAATTTAAAGACTAAGCTAGCATTCAAGAATTTAAAACTAAAACTAACACTTCTAAACACTTAACTAGGCATACTAGGCAACAACTGGTATATAAGGAACCTAATAAGCAATCACAGTCATAAAATAAGCAGTGAGTTATAAGCTAGAATACATAAGAAGTTTAAAATAAGCAGACAGTTATTCATAAACAAAGTTATTACTTTTATTGAATTCAAAAACGTATTACAAACTGAGGATACAATCTAAAAATACTTAAACGTTAAACTAAAGATCACTTCTATTCTACATTAACTACCTAAAACCTAATTAACAACTCAGCCACAAAATGGCATACATCATCACTTATTTATACTAAAAAAAAAGGAAAACTAGGGTTCCCTTTTTCTTGTCTTGTTCTTCACAGCTTTCCCACCATTAACTTGGACCCTTGGATGAGTCTGATAAGCTCCTGGCCATTTGATCAATTTAGGCGGGAAAAAGGGATTTACAAGTTGGGGTCTGTTTCTTGTTGCAGGGGGCAAAGTTTGGATTGTAATGGAGGAAAGAAGAAGTAGGGGTGGAGTGTGGGCTGTGAAGGATGGTAGGAGTAATAACGGTGTTGGTTTTGCAGGTTTTTGGCAGGGATTGGTCACGGGGTGGAGGTGAGGTGGAGGGAGAGTTTGACTAGGGTTGTTTAACTGGGTATTATAATAAAAACGGGGATAATAGTTTATTAATGGTGGATTGGGCCTGGTATTAAGTGGGCTTGGGTGGATTTAATTAGTGAGGGTGTTGGGTTTAATAGGGTGGGCTTGGTTTGCAATTTTCATAGGATCCGTTTGGTTTGCTAGTAAAACACCACAAGGACCACTTTTGTAATTACTGAAAAATGAGGGACTGGTTTTGCAACTTCTCCAAAGTATTCACAAGGGTAAGTTTTGCCAAGTGTGAATAATATAAGGACCTTAGATGATAATTTCCATTTTTGACTACCCAGGGACCAAATCCGCCAAATTCCAAATTGCAGGGACCAAAATTGTAATTTTCTCAAACTTTTTACCCAAGTACTTATTTTGATAACTTTTGACTTCCAAATGACTTGGGTTGACTTTTCTTTTATTTCAAACCTCCAGGGACTAGTTTTGTCAATTTTTTAACTTTGAGGGACTGAAACTGCCAATTATGCAAACTTTGTTTATTTTTCATTTATTTTTAAACATTTTGCATCAGAAACATATAAAACACACTTTTGGAATAATTTCTATATTTTGATGCGTATTCGAGTTGTTTTTGGATGTTTTGGCAGTTCAGATACGATAAAAATGATGAGTATTTACACACTTATCAATCCCTCACACTAAACTATTGCTAATCCCTAGCAATCTTTTGAGAAAAACTTGATGGATTTGAAAAACTCTTTACCAAAAGCCATCACTTCTGGAGTAGGCAGGTGTAAAAACTGTGGTACACCTGATAACCGTGTGATTTTGAGCAAACCACCAGCTGTCAACGGATTTGATTAGTCTTTACCAAAAGCCGTTTACTTCTGGACTAGCCAGCTCTTGATGGAATAGTCAACATCTTGGTGAGTTGATTACCAATTATGGTTTTTCCACTGCCTTTACCACAAGCCATAATCTTGCGGGCTAGCAAACTCATTCGCTTTATGGGATATGGCGAGTTGAGGTACCATACAATTTTGGGCAAATTGCAAGCCATAAACGGATTTGAGATGTCTTTACCAAGAGTCGTTTGCTCCTGGACTAGCCAATCCCTTTTGTCATTTAGACAAGGCGGACTGATAACCACAAAAATTTTGAAGCACAAGTGAAAAAATTTTGAAAATTTTTTGAAATTTTGGCTAAAACGGGGGTATAAGATAGTAAAATGTGATAAAATTCGCTAGAATAGCAAAATACCCCCCCCCCCCCCCACACACACACTTAGGATGAATATTGTCCTCAATATTCAAAGCCCCGGTTATTATGCCGACTCTTTGAATGGAAAAGGGCAACATTACAAGCTAAATGTGGAAAACACCATTTTGTTTTTCACTTCATTTGTAACCACAGTGTGGGTAACTCCCCCACACTTAGGGTGAAAACCCTATAAGCATGCTACTGTTTTTGTTTACCGAGTCGCTAGCTTGACTCGACCCCGAATTCAATTGTCCTTGGGGAAGCATGATGTGGAAGAAACAATCTCAATCGGACTTTCATTCAAGATGTTTGGACAAACATTTGAAGCACGTGAAAGTTCCACACCGATGAGATATAATCCCGGCTCAAAATAATGGTAAATGAAAATGTCGGGGTCAAATATAGTGTCTTCATTCCCGAATGAGTGAAGAACAAGAGAAGTCACCCTGTAGGTGAAGAAAAGGAAGAAAACCATGATGAAAATCATGATTTGATCTTCTTCCTCGAGAGCAGGCTCATTAGCCTGAATTTGGATTTCAAAGGTTAAGCTCAAAAACATCCCGAGAGGGTGGGTGGGAATTTGCAAATCCTCATGATTGAGTGCATCTCCCCCCGGGCTATCAAACTCCGGAGGAGTCATGATATGATGAGTGAGTTCACCGGAGAACTCCTCATGAAGAGAATTATTCACAAGATGTGAATCTATGAACTCATGTTTCGGAATAGACTCATCACAATCCTCATTCTGAATATCAAAGAGTGGATTATCAGAAATCAAAGTGAATTCAGATTCGAATTCAAATAGAGGATTAGTGAGAGTAGTATTGAATGTTTCGGGAACAAAGAGATTAACATTCTCTATTGGACTGCTGGGATAAGAAGTGAGTGGTGGATCATGATATAGGAGACTTTCAATTTCTCCCAGATCGGCTTCGAAGTCAAGGAGACCATCATCACCTTCCAATGAAAGTGGATTGATGTGAGTAAGTTCATCGGCGAACTCCTCAAGAAGATGATCAGCATCAGTTTGTTGAACTGATGCCTCAACATACTCGATGTCTCCATGAGATGTACAATCATCATTAAAATCTGAGAAAGTCTCAAAATGATTGTTTGAACACTCAAGAGGGGAAGGAAGATCACACATATGCTCAAGAGTTCCCTGTGACTCTCTTGGGATTGGAACAACGTTCTCAACACTAGACTTTATGAATTCGTCCGATTCCCTTTCAGGAACAGTGTCAAGATGCTCGTCCCCCATGCTCAGAGAGTGAGTGGGAACCTCGGGTGTGATATCAATAGTCTGAGGGAGTTTAGAAGTACTAGCAGTTATGGAATTTTCAAGTTCCATTTGATCAACGACTAGTGACTTCGTCACATTATTTTCTCCCTGATTTTCCATGGAAGGAATCACAACAGATGAATCTGATGAATCTTTTTGAATAATAACAATGTTATCTTCATCATCATCACTGTCATCATCATCATCATATAGAGCAGCATAGCGAAGATTGGCACGTATTTTAGCCGCTCTTTGCTCAGCAAGTAATTCTTCCATGGTCTTTTCGTTTCTAGTAGCTCGTTCTTCTGCAAGTTGTTGGGATCATAGTTTTCACTATTTTATCAAGTCTCGGTCATTTGTAATAATGTTAGGTTGCTTAACTATTATTTACTTTCATTTACTAAATGTATTAAGTTTACTAGGCTTAAGGTATGTAACCCATGGGCCTCAAAGCCCACGAAATGATGAAAGGAAGGAGAGGGAGTGTTGCCCTAGCTCCTTCCCTATATATAGAAGCCTTAGGTCATTTGTAAACTTGTTTGGTTATTTGATTTCTTAAGGAAACTCTTGCACTTATATTTCTCTTATTCATATAATCACCCAACTCCTTATATCTATCTCATTCTTATACTTGTGTTTACTAAATGGTGACCTAACAAGTGGTATCATTCGCCATATGAAGGTGTAGCTTTTGTGTTTTTCATTGATTTCGTTTCTTAAAACTTGTTTTTTAATCGATTTGTTGTCAAAATTTTCGTACTTTTTTGCTTGTTTTTTGGTTTTTATCACATATTTGCTTACAAACTTGTGCTACAAATCAAAACAAACATAAAAGTTCCAAACTTTTCTCAAAAAATCGATTTAGGGCTTCTTGTACTTATTTTCGAAATTTTAAAATTTTTGGAAAAAGTTCATAAAGTTTTCAACTTTCTTCAAGAAATCTTCATTTTATACCTAAAAGTACAAGAATCTTTAAATAAAAACACGTTTTAGGTTTGCTTTCTTTGAAAATCATACTCGCCTAGCTTATCGAGAAAGTGATATGTCCCTATTTCGAAATCTACTCTAAGTACTCTACATCGACTTCGTTTTTGTGGACTCAGTATTTTCTTTCTTGTATAAGAAAGAAAAGTACTTCGACTTTTGGTAAATTTTCGAAATTGTACAATTTCGAAAACTGGGATCGTGATTTTTGTGTTTTCGAAAATATCATTTTTTTTTTCGAAATCACATTTTTTTCGAAAACTTGTATAAGTTTCGAAAATCAATTTGTTTTGCGAAAACTTACTAAAGTATCGAAATCACCTAATTTCGAAAACCTGAAATTTTTGCAATCCCAATCAGAAGTTTCGCAATCACAGGAATACAAAAGTTTCGCAATCCCTTATTCAGCAAACTTTCGCAATCCCTGTTGACCAAGGTTTCGCAATCTGAAGTTGAGCAACGTTTTTTGATATTTGGCTAACTCTATACCTTCTACAAGATCCATTATTACACAAGTGTTCTAAGATGTCTCAACCACCTAATTACTACTTCCCTCATTCTCAGCAACAACAACATCAGCAGTATCAGCAACAACAATACCATCAGCAACAACCGTATCAACAACCTTCACAATCACACGTTCAACAACAACCGTTTAATCCACTACATCATTATCTCATGATGCAACAACATCAAATCATTCCTCAACAACAATCATATCAGATGTCACAACAGAACACTCTGTTCTCCTCCAAACAACCTCACTGGTTTGATAGAATGTGGAAGTTATTACAACTCAACAATCCCGACATGAGGCAGGATCACTTGAAACACCTCTAATGCTAACACCTGGGAACTATGTTCAATGGTCAAGTCGATTCTTACGATTTCTTGAACTAAAGAAACCTCATGGGAAATTCTTGAAACAAGTGATACTTGAAGGACCATTTGAGTGGCCAACAAGATTTGAAACTGGTGATCCAACTGCTGATCCTCCACGCCCTCCTGGTGATAGACCTCTTCCAGAAACTGCACTCACTGAAGAACAAAAATTACATCGTGAAGCTGATGAGTATGCAATAGCTTATATACTTCAAGGTATACCTAATCCAATTTATCGCAGTGTCGATGCTCAGAAAACAGCCAAAGCTATGTGGGAACACGTTCATCTCCTTATGGAAGGCACTCAATTGAACAAAGATGATATGGAATCCAAACTTTACATGGAATACACAGACATCACAATTGAACCAGGAGAGTCACTTGAATCCTACTATCATCGTTTCACAAATGTGGTCAATGATCTGGAACGTCACAAAATCACAGTACCAAGGATAGCAGTGAACTCTAAATTCGTCGGTAGTCTTGGTCCAGATTGGCATAAATATGTGACATTTGTACGTCAAACCAAAAATCTACAAGATGCACCATATGGTTTGTTGTGTGATTTTCTGAAACACCATTAACCTGAAGTGGAAAAAGATAGAGCTCTACGAGGGGGATACACACCAACACCAACACCAAATTCTTTGGCTCTCGTAGCTCAATCTCCCTATGCTCCACCACCAATGTCAAATCATGCATATGTTCAAGAGCAGAACTACTTCAGTTATCCACAATCTTCCACCTCGAACCAAATGATCCCTTATGATTCATCTCCACAGAATGCTTCTACTCAACTTGTTCCATTAAACAACAACTATGTAGTGTATTACTCAAATTCCAATGACGATGATGATGATGACTTTAATACGTTGAATCAGGGACTTGCTCTTATTGCTCGTGCTTTCAACAAATTCTCCAACAAAACAAACAACCGTCAACGTTCATCTTCTAACACAAGGAATCAAGCTGTTGTCAATGATGGAAGAGTGGAAATTCAGAATCGTAGCTATGGTCGATCTGGTTCAGGAAGTTCTTCAGGAAATTTTGGGAATGGTCAGAGGTTTAATAACAATGGAGGGTTCAGGAACAACTCAGGGTCTTCTCAGCAAAGGTCTGAACCAGTTGCAACAAGGAACTCCAACTCAGGGAATGCAGTGTGGTGCTACAATTGTAATGAACAAGGTCATATAGCGACAGCATGTCCCAAACCGAGAACTCGGGGTAGTAAGTTTCACAAGCAGGCATTACTCATGGCTCTTCAAGATGAAAAAGATGGACATTTCCCTGAACAAGATAACAACTTCATGGAAAATGTGAACAATGATGATGACATGGAAGATCTGGAAGCTAATGCAGCTGTGATGCTTATGGCCAACATGCAGGAACTTCAGTTTAATGATTCAGGTCCAGTGTATGACACTGACAGCTTGTCTCAGGTACATGACCAAAAAGCATGCCTCATACATGAAATAGCCTCACCCTCTGCTTCTGAATCAGATATGGCGCAAGTTGTTCCATCTAAATCATCTTCATCTTCTCAAACAGATGAACAAATAAGCACAGTTGTCATATTTGATGATGACACAGTTGTTTCATTTGATGATCCTATTGAGAATGATAAACATGATCATTTCGAACAACATGAACCATCATTTGATCCAGACCCTGACCTCATAATGTTATCTAAACAACTGAATGATCAACAATTGCTAATTGCAAAATGCAACGAGAAAAACAAAGCTTTAAAAGAAACAAATGCGGCACTTGCAAGAGATATTGAGTGTTATAAAATACAACTTTCAAGTCAGCAAGAAAAGATTAAACATACAAAAAGTTTTGAAAAAGCTTTTCAAGATTCTTACAACAAAGAACAAGATCTTCAACGCAAAATGCAAGATTTAATTGAGTCAAACGGAAAGTTGATTTCGAAACTCGAAAGTGAAAAGTGTGAATTGAAAATGCAAGTTGAACGTCTTCAAAGAGACCTTTCAAAAATGGATACTGAATTGTCCAATTGTAAAAAGGAGTTTTGTGAACATAAAATACGAAAAAGGAAGTATATAGATTATTTACTCGGTGATATTGTTGATCTTGAAAAACAACTCAAAGAATTTCGTAACATTGTTTACAAACACGGGAACTCTGTCACAACAATTCAGAAATTTACTTTAAAACCGAGACCCGATAAAGGTTTTGCACTTGGTGATTACAATTCAATGTTTCTTCACACGGCTTTCAAAGAAATTCCTAAAATTTAAAGTATGGACCATTTGCTTCATAATACAATTGTGCGTGCTGTTGTTTTTGATACTGAGGAAGAAGAAGAACTTGAAGACGAGAGTCGATAAAAAATGAGTTATGTTCAAAATTGGACACCATATGATTATTCAAAAGCTCCTCCTATTTCCAAATCTTTTGTTACTAAAAAAGAATTACCTGAGAAATCATGGTATGTCACTGAGTCATATGTTTCATCCTCCAATGCGGCCCCTGTCCAAACTGTAGCACAAATAAATGGTCCTTTACCATCATCCGGTGAACTTACACCTTTACCGAAAAAATGTTATGTCTTAAATTATTTCAAAACTTTTATGGAAGACATCGAAATTTTGGAGGAAATAATTGAACGCAATTCTGAAATAAAAATAGAAACTTTTCAATCCGCTTACGAGCGAGAAAAGAGAGATATTTTTCAAAAACAAATGCTGCCAATTGTCAAACACCTCCGTCTTTGTGCTACACGTTGGGATCAGGAACTTCAAAACGAGGTCAAAAATATGATAAACGTTTTTAACTCAACTGAAAATGAGATTTTGGTTCAAAAGCAAAGAAATAGAGTTTTAAAAAATGATGCTGATCGACTCTTGGAACAAGTTCTCAATGCTGATATTTTGTCTGTTATCATGAATGATCTTTATAAATCTGGTACTTCTATGCTTATGGATGATCTTTGTGTTGATAATAACTTGTTGAATGGGGAAATTGAGACACTCAAACTGGAAAATGATAGCTGAGAATTAAAAATGATGATGTGACAAAACAATTTTCAAAAGAAATTTGTCAACTCAAACAAAGGCTTGAATGGTGTCAAGCTCAAAGTCTTGAAATGGAACTAAAGCTTCAAAGTCAAAATGTTTCAAAATCTTGTCAGATTTGCAAAAACAACGAGTCTTCAAAAAGTCTGTGTCTCTGATACGAGAAAGAAATTGCGGATTTAAAAATTGAAAACGCCGAATGGCAACAAAACCGCGATGACATCAAATATTGCAATGGTTTACTTGAGTCTGAAATCCAGGATAAAAATCACATCATCATTGATTTGAAAGAGAAAATTAAGCTAATTCAAAAAGGAAAGATGGTTGACACCACGGTGATAGCACCAGGAATGTATCAATTAAACAAAACTGCTAAAGAAAATGTCATTCAAAACACTAATGTTGATAACTCCACTTCTACAGGACTAGTCTCCACTAATAGCGTTAGCAGACCCAAGCGAAAAAGTAAAAAGAAGAATAGGATCTTGCAACGTAAGAGAGGACAACTAGAAGCTCAAGAAGTGGAAGATCAACTTAGGAATTTGAATAAAACTCATGTTGCATCAGATTTAGATTCTAATCTGGCAAATTGTAATCAAAATCTAAATGTAACGAATGATGAACCTTTGAATGTTTTGAATATTAATGCATCTTGTGTGTTTTGTCGTAAAAGCGTATCATCTGGTGATCATACAAAATGTTTAGCTAATTCTCTTCTCAATCATCATAAGAAACGTAGGACACGCATTCCTTCTAGGCCCACTACTGCCTCTAAGTCTAACTTAGGAAAGTCGTCTTCTACGGTTTCTAATGAAGTTGAAGTTACCCCCATAGGTGCCGAGAACAAATCTAGGAATGAGCCAACTACTAGTGCATTTAACATTAAGAAAGCAAAAACTAGTTGGAACTGGCAACGTTGGTTACAATACAAACCAGACTTTAAATGGATTCCTAAATTGTTGAATACATATGTTTCTAACCAACAGGAACCCGCACTGTCTTTGGGTTCCACCCTTACTTCTGTTCCATCTGTATCTTCTTCTTGTGATGCAGGTGGTACAGATCATTCTCTAGATTGTTGATAGCGGATGCACCCGACATATGACAGGCAATCTCAAACTGTTACACAACTTTGTCTCAAAGTTCATTGGTACTGTCAGATTCGGGAATGATCATTACGCTCTAATCATGGGATATGGTGACTATGTCAGTGGGAACATTGAAATCAATCGTGTTTATTATGTGGAAGGCCTTGGACACAACCTTTTCTCTGTTGGTCAATTTTGTGATGGGAATCTAGAAGTTGCATTTCGTGAGAAAACTTGCTTTGTTCGTGACTTACAAGGAAACGACGTAATGTCTGGCTCACGTGGTTCTAACCTTTATACAATATCAATGTCAGATATGATTGCTACTTCTCCGATATGTCTTCTCTCCAAAGCAGAATCGACTAAATCTTGGTTATGGCACAAACGTCTTTCGCACTTGAATTTCAAAACTATGACTGACCTTGCTTGGTTCAAACTTGTTGATGGATTTCCAAGATTCCGTTTTACGAAAGATCACTTATGTCCTGCCTGTGAACAAGGAAAAAGTACTCGGGCTCATTTTCCTTCAAAACCTGAGCACAGTACGAATCTTGTTTTACAATTGCTACACATGGATTTGTGTGGACCGATGCGTGTTCAAAGTATCAACGGTAAACGCTACATTCTTGTAATTGTGGATGATTATTCAAGATGGACTTGCGTCTACTTCTTACGAAGTAAAGATCAGGCTCCTTCCATGATCATTACCTTTCTCACAAAAATTCAAGTTCAGTTACGCAACACTGTACGAATGGTCAGAACTGACAATGGAACTGAATTCAAGAATCAGACACTTCGGTCACATTATGAGAACGTGGGAATTGAACATCAAACATCTATTCCTAGAAGCCCAGAACATAATGGAGTTGTTGAAAGACGCAACAGGACGTTAGTGGAAGCTGCTAGAACTATGTTGATTAATGCTCAATTACCAGATTACTTGTGGGCGGAAGCTGTTTCAACTGCATGTTATACCCAAAACCGTTGCATGATCACAAAACGCCATCGCAAAACACCTTATCAAATTGTTCACAAAAGGAAACCGAACATCGATTACTTTCATGTATTTGGAGCACTTTGCTATCAGAAAAATGATCGTGATGATTTAGGTAAACTTAAAGAAAAGGCTGACATCAGAGTGTTCGTTGGATACTGTGAAAATTCCAAAGGTTTTCGGATAATGGAATCGTCGTACAAGAGAAATTCAAGAAACCATTCACGCTAATTTTGATGAACTCACACAAATGGCTTCTGAGCAACACAGCTTAGGACCCGAATTCAACCGTCTTAACTCTCCGGCATCTTCGGCTGAATCCTTGCCACTCAACCGCAAAGAATTAGAAACCTTGTTTGCTCCACTATTTGATGACACAATTGAATACCGTCCTACTGAGGTCTCACCTAATTCCGCTGCTCAACCTGATAACATTCCAGTACCAGACTCACCTCAACAAACAACTACAAGTGTTGCGAGAGACGGTCCTCCAATTGTATCACCATCTACAGTAGAACAAACTGGTTCTACTACCCGCCATCCAGCTGAAGATCCAACACCACAATCAGTTCCACAACCCGCAGAGCATGATCCTGATGCGTTCTTTAACCCGTTTGCACCGGCTCCTGCAGTTCCTGATATAGCTGAGTCGTCAACACGCAATTTGGATCCTGCTAACATGCGAGATACCTATCAACTACACCCTTCAACACACAAATGGACTCGAGACCATCCACTAGTTCATATTATTGGCCATCCAGATGCACCTGTAATGACAAGACAACGACTTCACACTGATGGAGAAACTTGTATCTATGCACTCACAGTTTGTCACGAAGAACCTAAGAACATTAAAGAAGCAATGACTTATGACAATTGGATTGAATCTATGCAAGAGGAATTTCAGCAATTCATAAGATTAGAAGTCTGGGAATTAGTTGAAAGACCTGACGGAGTCTTTGTCATCGGGTTAAAATGGATTTGGAAGAATAAGCTTGATGCTGAAGGAACTGTCATACGTAACAAATCACACCTGGTAGCGAAAGGATACTCCCAACTAGAAGGACTTGATTTTGCTGAATCCTTTGCTCCAGTGGCTAGACATGAAGCTGTTCGGATCTTCTTGGCCTATGTTGCACACAGGAACATGGTTGTTTACCAAATGGATGTCAAAACTGCATTTCTTAATGGAGAACTCCGTGAAGAAGTGTATGTGAGCCAACCAGACGGCTTCGTTGATCTTGAGCATCCTAATCACGTTTACCGACTCAAAAAGGCACTCTACGGACTTAAGCAAGCCCCACGGGCGTGGTATGACAAACTGTCCACTTTCTTGCTGGCCAATAAATTTTCTAAAGGATCGGTGGATCCAACACTATTTACAAAAACCTACGGGGAGGACTTACTTGTTGTTCAAATATATGTCGATAACATTATTTTTGCCTCAACAAAAAGAAGTTACTCTAATGATTTTGCAAAATTAATGAAAGATAATTTTGAAATGTCCATGATGGGTGAACTTTCGTTCTTTCTAGGACTACAAGTTCATCAATCACCCCGTGGAATTTTTATAAATCAGTCCAAATATGCTCTTGAAATTTTAAAGAAACATGGAATGATGTCTAGTGATACTTATAATACACCAATGGGCTATACCACAAAACTAGATGCTGATTTACATGGGATTCCAGTTGACCCTACCAAATACCAAAGTATGATTGGGTCCCTCATGTATCTCACAGCTAGTAGACCTGATATAGTATTTGTTGTCTACATGTGCTCTCGTTATCAGTCCAAACCAACTGAAAAACACCTCAGCGAGGTCAAAAGAATCCTTCGATACATAAAGGGAACCATTAACTTGGGAATCTGGTATCCGAAGGATTCTGGTTTTGAACTAATTGCTTTTTCAGATGCTGACCATGCAGGATGTTTAGACACACGCAAAAGTACATCTGGTGGATTACAATTTCTTGGAGATAAACTTGTATCATGGCAATCAAAGAAGCAGGACTGCACATCACTGTCGTCAACAGAATCTGAATATGTAGCCATGTCTGCTTGTTGTGCTCAAGTCATTTGGATGAGATCACAACTTAAGGATTATGGCTACCTATTCAACAAGATTCCAATCTACTGTGATTCCAAGAGTGCCATTGCTATCTCCTGCAACACAGTTCATCACTGCAAATCCAAACACGTCGATCTCCGATATCACTTCATCAAAGAGCACGTTGAAAAGGGTACCGTTGAACTTTATTTTGTTGGGACTGAGTACCAATTGGCGGACTTACTTACCAAATCCTTAGCACCATCAAGGTTTGCTAGTCTAGTTCACCAAATTGGTATACGATGTTTGACTCCAGAGGATCTGGAAAAGTTTTTAAAACACAATTGATCGTCAAACATCAAAACTATCTTTGTAAATATTTTCTTAAATATAAACCAATCAAAACACAAAAAGATTTTTCATTTTTTCTTGCACTTAAAAAAAAAATGCAAGTATATCACTTCTCTTCAACATATTGTCATTTTTTTTCTCTATATTTTTTACAAATGTTGAGGGGGAGATAAGCTCTAAATGCTTCACATTGTTTTCTCAAATTGATATACTTGCATATTTTCTATAAGATGCGGTACTTCGGATATTGTGGAAGTCTTATGTTCATTCCCTTGTCTCATCTCGTTTAAGGTTTCACTTACAATGGTGGTTAGGAGTATATCTTTGTTTTTCACTCATTTGTCATTTAACTTTAGGAATCACCATGTAATATCAAAAGTTAAGGGGTAAAAAGTGTCATTAATCATAAGATCTTTCAATATAACCAAAACAAACACCCATTTTTTATTTTTTCGAAAATCAGACAACCTTAAACCCTCCATATTGAAACCTACGGCTACAATTCATTAGAGTAATCCGTGCTTGTGATCTTCAATCTGTAAGTTCCTTAGTGATCTTTAGGGTATTACAAACATAGGTTTTCGTTTAATTGTAAATCCAACAGCTAAATTTCTTGGAAAACCGATTTCGAGAACTAGGGTTTTGCGATTTCGAAAAAGGCTATAATCATGCTTAGGAGTTTGATTCTTGATTAGGTTTTGTTATAATACTTGTTTCTAACCTAACCACATCTCTTTATCATGCTTTCCTTCATGTTTATATCAATTTAGAAATCTAGGGTTTTGGTTCGATTTGAGATATTTTGATTCTGTGTTTGTTTACTTTGTATTATTGATGGGATATGTTTCTATGGTCACAAGTATACATGATAGATTGATTTTGTTGATCTACACCATTGGTGCTTGGTTCTCGATAAACTTGTATGCCTCGTTCATAGTAAATTTCTATCTATCTGAGTCTAAATGTGTTGTATGTTGTCATAATGTGCTTTTAACATGTGTTTGTGATATGCTAGAACCATTGATACTCATTAGACTCAAATTTGAAATATTATCTAGAACTTGTTCTTGATAATTATCGAGATCTTTGATAACGTGCATATTGGTTATGTCTAATTGGTGTTTATCAATCTTTATGACAGGCCTGAATCATTGGATCATATTATCGCAAAAGAAACGTACGATAGACTTCAAATTCGAATGATTCTTGTATAAGAATTTTTTCGAGAACTCAATTTTTTCGCAATCTTAGTGAAACTTTTCGAAATTATTCTCTGACTCATGATTTCGATAATTTTTGTTCAAAACTCAGTTTTTTTCGAAAATATTATTTTCGAAAATACTCTTTGAACATAGATTTCGAAAACACTAGGTCATAGTATGATTGCGAAAATTTTTATCGAGTATTGACTTTTTTGAAAACATGAAATCTTTCGCAATCATGTATAAGGAATGATCTCGAAAATCTTACAAATAAGCATATTCTCGATAAAATATTTATCGAAAACATACTTAGTAACATTTTTCGAGATTCTTTCTTAAAACATGTTTGCGATAAGAGTGTCTTATATTTTTTTTTCGAAATCTCATAATGGCCTTGTCATTTTGAATACATGTGACTTTGTTGTGATTCTTAGTTGTTGTATAATGTGATGTAACAATGAATAGTGAATATCAATTGTGCTTAGATATAAGACTTTGCATTGTATGATTGATTTCGTGATTCTAAATGATCAATGCCATATAAATGTTCATAATTCGTCACATCACACACTACAAATTTATCATTCGTGCTTAACTGATTTAAGTATTTATCTACAAACCAAACTCAAAACTGTGCTAACACGTAACAAATCTGGATGTTTGGTTTATGATTATACTTTTCAGATTAACATGGCTGAACACAACGAGAATGTCCCTGAACAAGCTCTTCCATTACTCACCATGGATGACATCACTCCCGAAAACTACAATGTCACGATTGGCAACAACAATCCACGAGTTGATTTCGACAAATTGAGAATTACAGAGAACTCGTGTATGATTGTCAAAGATATTCTACTTGCACATCCATGCAAACATCTGCTCATCTGTTCTACTTCAGTTCCTCTGTTCTACCTTCATCAGTTCTGGCTTACGGCTAAGGCAAATTTGGATGATGAGTCTTTTACTGTTACGCTAGATCGCCAAGTCTACAATGTTAATCACGACGTTCTTCGTACAGTCCTTCACCTGCCTCAAACTGACAACGAATTTGCTCCTATACTACCTGAACTGGACCTTCTTGACTTCTTCATTGAGTTAGGATATGATGTTGATGATGACGTACCTCTTGTCAAACTTTCCCGATTCAATGCCAAGAATATCCCTCAGCCCTGGAGAACATTCTGTCTGTTGGTTGTAAGATCGATATCAGGAAGAAAAAGTGGTCATGAACATCCTAGGCTTGAACACTTGCAAACATTTTGGGGAATGGTGACTTTAACACCTATTGACTTTGCTGTTCCAATCATGAAAGATATAGTCTACAGCATTCAAACCGAACGTGTAAAGACTATGATCCCGTTCACAAGATTCATCAAGCTTCTCATAGAACATTTCTGCAAAGACACTCCAGAATTCATCAAGAGGATGGTTGATCCTAATGAGCCGAAGCACCTCTTCCAGGATGACTTCACCACCTCATTCATCAAAACGACCACTTCCTCTACCAAGATCAAAGGAATGAGGCTTCCCGAATACCTTCTTGATGACAAAATCAAGAAAAGTCTGAACTACAAGTTGTATGATAATGCTTACAAAGGGGTACAGGAAGAAGCCACTATACAGACTCGAAGCAAAGGAGGTGTAAAGTCTGGAAGTACTACAAGCACCACTGGCTCACCTCAGACTAAGTCTAAGACAAAACCCAAGACTTCCACCAAACCTAAACAAACATCCAAACCCAAACCAGCAACCAAGCCAAAGCAGAAGGTAACTCCTGCGTACATCCTTCAGGATGAACCTACACCTCCACCTTCTGACAGCGAATCAGAGTTCGACACGGAATCTGAAGAAGAAGAACCAGACTATGAACTGAGAGTAAGAGCTCCTGATGAAGGATTTCCTGCAACAGAGATCGCCATACAACAAAGTCTTGAAACTTATGAAGAAGAGACAAGGAAAAGAAAAGGGATCACTATTAATGAGCCTAATGATGATGAAGACGAACCAATCGTTGAACCTTTGGTCGATAAACACAAACTGAAGAGTATAGTTGTCGACACTCGAGCTGAAGAAAAGCGACTTCGGAAAGAACAAAGGAAAGCAACTCTCGAAAGCCGACTTATGTCTCAACCTCCAACACCACCACCTATCGATCAGTCAGAACATGAAGGAGCTACAAGCAGCATGATTCCTCCAGTCGTGTCTACTACGTTAGAATCAGCTCCACATCCTGATGACACCGTTAAAGATACAGTCAATACAGAAGATATCAATATGACTGAGACTGCTAATGTAGAAGAATGTCGGCGGACAAGAGAATATTGCTACGGATCAGGAGCATGAATACCTCATTACTCCAGAGTTTCTTGCACGAGAAGCAAAGGAAGCTGAGGAACGTCGTAGAAAAGAAAATGAAGAGAAGAACGCGTTCGACACCAACATATTTCTTAAGTCATCTTCTCAGCAGACTTCCTCAGCAAAACCTCCACCTCCTCAAGACTCTCCACCAAAGGATCCGACTCCTCCTGCTTCTTCTTCACACTCTCACAATGAGTCATCATCCGAATCATCACCTGAGCATTCATCTCCCACACCTTCAGAAACCGCATCAAAACAGCATTCAATCAATGAACCGAAACAACCAGTTGATCTTCAGGAGCAAGTCAACAAACTTACCAACATGGTTACCGGTCTCACCAAACAAGTTGAAGACTTTCAGGAGTCAAAACAGCTAATCGATAAGTTCTTGAACTCTGATTACACAGGATTTATTAAGACGGTCATACAAGATTTTCTCACTGAAAATCTAGTTGAGATAGTCTCTCCTGAAGTAGCAAACCTTCTTGAACCTATCAAGGACAACTTGGATCACAGAATCAGAAGTGTCACTAGAAAAATGTTGTCTACTACACCATTCACGCTTCACACTGCAAAAGCTTCTACTGTTGCTCCTACCATCCCTGAATTATCCTTCAATGAAATGCTTGCCAAACTCTTCGACAATGTTGCCTCCAAAACCACACAGACTGCAGAAGAAAAAGCACTTTATGATGCTATGGTAGCTTACATATCCAAAAAGTCATGCAAAGAAGCAGCTGGAACCCTGAAAAGGTCAAGAAAAGATGACGACCCTGACCCAAACTCAAAAGGCAAGAAACCTAAGTCTGGAACCGGTCCTTCATCTTCTCTACAACCACGAAAGGACTCCACTCCTCCTGGAAATCAACAACACCCCTCAACTACTGGTCAAGGTCAAACTGAAGAGGAAGAAACTTTCATGGAACCTACTGATGACTACCAGGGTCAACCTGACACCGATTATCGTGCTTCACCTATTCCCGATTCTCATGCTGGACCATCGTCACCATCCAAGGCTAAAGACAAAGATGCTACATCTAAGTCCAAGAAATCAAAGAAGAAAAGACGTCATTCATGGCTCGACAATGATGACACTCCTCAGAATGATTGGCTGACTGAAATGGTTCAAGCTCAACCTCCTCTCGAGGAAGAAGAACCCCTTCCTGGTAACAATCTACAGTTCACCCAAGTCATAATGAAGGATCTTCAGATCAACAAACTCACAAAGACGGAGCTCAGAAGAATCAATAGGGATGCACAAGAATTCCTCAAGAAAAGATCTGGAAACAAAGTGGAATACGAATATCATATGCAGAATATAGCTAGTGCAATGTCTGCCGACTTTGACTGGCTAAATCCTGAAGTGAATATCGATCTCAGTTCCAAAAATCATGAAAAACCTTACTTCACTGACTGGACCAAACCATTATCTTTGAAAGGATTTCCAGACAAACCTAAGATACCTTACAGCTTCTTCTTCAACAAAGATCTTCGTAACATCCAGCTCAACCAGGAGACATCCAAGAAGAAATATGCTTCCTCACTCACAATCTCAGTACCTGCCGCAAGATACGAAATTCCTGCCATTGAAGAGACCACTCGTATTTTCAGCAACTCCATCGTAGCTTACGACAGAGATGCTCTACACCGAATTCAACACTAGCCTGAACGTCGTCGCCTCGGTTATACCAGCAGATTAAGAGAGAAATCATTGGAAAATGTGAAGCAAAAATCTAAGATCATCGCTATCTTGGAGATTCAAGAGTCGCAACGGTTTAACTACATATTCATGCGTGAAATTGTTGTTAAACGACAAGATGGAAAGAAGTACAAGTTCTCCGAAGCAGACTTTCCAGACCTTAATCTCAATGACATCGAAGACATGTATCTCGAAAAGGTTCAAGGAAGAATGCATGGATTCGACAGAGATGTACAATACAACTTCATGGCATCACTACTTCTTTACATCCGACGATTGATAGTTCAAGAAAGAGTGGAAGATCTTCAGCTTGGAGTGGAAAGTTACCAACAGAAGATCAATTTGACAAAGCCGCAATTCACATTTGATGGAATCTATCAAACGTCACAGTTTACTCTCAACCAAGATCCTTTTGGTTTCACCTACATCAACAGCAAAAAGCTACAAAGTTTTATGAGGTTCGATGAGGTACACAAATTCTGTGATGTTACACTCAAATGTGTTCGTGATGGGCTTGTCAAAAGGTTGAATGATGATCGCCGAAAGATAGCTAAGGGGGAACAACCTAGATGGAAATCCAGCACAAGAAGACAAGTTCGTAACTTTGTCTTAAAGATTGAAGAAAGGTTATTTCGACGGGAACAGATCAGACGACTAGAAAGCTATATCAGTGTCAGACCATCATTTCCTATCAGACTCTTCGAAAGACCAGAACCCAAGTTCACTGACTTTGATGCTCCACTTCCTGACGAAGATTAACTTGGTACATTTGGTTATTTTTTTTCAATATCAATTGCTTCATTTGATTGAATAAATTTCATTATGGCTTGTGCACGCATTACAGTGCACAACCCGAACTTGTAAAGAAAGGACCCTGAGGTACGCATCAGTGCCTCAATCCTAAATATAAGAAGCGAAGGCTTCTTACTTTTGAGTAGAATTAATCAAATGTGTTATAATTTTTCATAATTCTGCTCAAAAGGACAAGTATTTCACCTCAATAAGACCTAATCACTTGTTGAGGGGGAGCACTTGTCAAAACAAAATACTTTGCTCAAAATCTAAAGTTCTTGGTGAATCTCCCCGTAAGACTCAAAAAGCATTTTTAATCTAAAAGATTGTCAAAAACATCATTTTATATGCTATTTTTGAGGGGGAGAAAATGAAAATGTGATTAAAATATACAAAGTCAAAGCTTAAAAGTTGTATCATGTGCGAGCTAGACTCAGTATTGACCCAGGAATTGACGAGACAATAAAAGTTAGTAATATCGAAAGGACTTATCCTCGACGGGCAATAACATCAAGTTAGTTACTAGAGCTAGTTGTCACCTAAAAGCTGACAATGTATCTCTTTAACTAACCACGTAAGCGTGTCTCGAAAAGGATATGTCTTAGTAGAAATGTACCGTCCCGAGAAACTTTCTGTGGACTTGACCAGGCCGGGTAATAACTTCAAGCTAGTCTAACTAGTGATGTAAGTGTGTCTCGAATCGGTCTTGTTCACGGAAAGTGGATCAATTCAAAAGTGCTTGCTCCTCCCGCATGTGCAAATTTATTAAATACCTATGAGCACATGTGCAAGGGGAGCCCTTCAAAAGTGTACACAAAACTCTCAAAGTGTTAACCAAAATTATTTATCACAAACACTTTGAGAGATTCTCAATCAAAGGTTTCTTGGCTACTGTCGGAGTTATAAGGTGATTAAGATAGGAATATCCGTCCTATGATCCGCCAGAGCCGGAGGGATCTACCCAAGGACATCTCCCATAGTTAGAAGTCCTTAGGTATGATACGAAAAAAGGAGAAAAGAATGAAAGGGAAAGAAGGAGTTGAAGAATTAAAAAGAAAAGTAAAGTAAAGGGTGAAAAGAAATAGCCCTCCATATGATTCAACCTTAGGGCAGACACCGGGTTCAATACGTATGCTACTGGCTGTTGCAAAAGACAACATCGGTATTGAAGACAAAGTCGTCATGGACCCAGTGACGCAATGCACTAAACCTTCTTAACCACTCAAGTTCTCTTAAAAGGACTAGTTTCATTCTCACGGGGGACCGATGTAATCTATCGACTTATCTCTTAGAGATGGTTGATATTGAAGAAGGAGACCCCTCCCTAGTCTTCGCATAGGAAACCTAGGTGTGCACTTATAGAGTCTAGAGCCTTGAGATACATCAAAGATCTCTTAGGAACACTTAGTATTTCTACAACTGGTGTTCTACATCAATGGGCATCAGTTGTAAACTATCAATTCCTTCGCAGATCTTAGCAATCTGCCAAGAACGTTTATGAGAGAATTACGTAAGTATTTCTCAATGATTGAACGGAAATCCTGCCAGGGTCAACATCTAACAGCCCTGACAGCAGGTCACTTCGGTAACCTCACAAGGGTTACGCTTAGTGTTTGCGGTGGTTCCATTACGGTCTACAGTCGTGGAGTGATCCCCAGCAACTCACCCAGTCATTGAGCTACTTAGTAGGTCTCGTAAACTCCTTCGGGAGTATCTGATATGGGAATGGCCTGGATAAGGATTAGAAGGAGTCTTCACAATATGCTGTTGATGAGCTCTAATTCCTTATCTGTAAGTACCAGTTATTTATTGCTAACTGTTAACTCGCAGGTACATCACTTCCATGATGGTAGATTCCAACATGCTCATACATACATCTTGAAGCAAATGATAGCTCCCCCAAAGATCTTAGCAACACAAAGTTCCAAGAAAGATTCTACGCCAATAAGAAGAATCTACAAAGTATAAAGACAAAGATCTCTATGTATGAAAAGGAACTTCTTGTACGTGAAAGTATAAGTCCAAAGATGTATGAGTATGTTGGAATGGCGTACAACCACCACAGACGCAGGAGTGACGAACGGCAGATTACTTCATAACACTATCACTACATCATCACCAAAGAACAAAGACATAGAGCAAAGTACATTCATTATCATTCAAACCATTTTTGAAGACGTCTAGAGTTTAACATGTCACAAGTCAACGACAAAGATGAAAACGTCAAGCAACCGTGATGACCGACCCTTAGGGGGAGATTGTTGGGATCATAGTTTTCACTATTTTATCAGGTCTCGGTCATTTGTAATAATGTTAGGTTGCTTAACTATTATTTACTTTCATTTACTAAATGTATTAAGTTTACTAGGCTTAAGGTATGTAACCCATAGGCCTCAAAGCCCACGAAATGATGAAAGAAAGGAGAGGGAGTGTTGCCCTAGCTCCTTCCCTATATATAGAAGCCTTAGGTCATTTGTAAACTTGGTTGGTTATTTGATTTCTTAAGGAAACTCTTGCACTTATATTTCTCTTATTCATATAATCACCCAACTCCTTATATCTATCTCATTCTTATACTTGTGTTTACTAAATGGTGACCTAACACAAGTAATTCTTCCATGGATTTCCCACGGGAATATTGAATGAGTGGAAATTGTGGGGGTGTGGATGTGTCAAAACCGGATGTATCAGAACTAGAACAATGTTCAGGTTTATAATACGGTTGACATTGAAAATGATCATGAGGTCCCTCACAATACGCACAAGAAGAACTTGGAGCATGGCGAAGAGAAATATTAGCCAACTCCTTCTTAAGTTCTTTAAATTTTTCAAGAACCTCTAAAAAGTCTTGCTGGATTTGAGGAGTTGCTTGAATCATATCGTACTGTGGAGGTTGGTCATAATAAGGTGTGTCAAAATTGTCACAAGGATATGGATTCCCCGTTTGACAATCTGAGCTGAAGTGTGGACCTCCACAGTAATCACAACAGTAAAACTGTTGAGTCTGGATTGGTGAATCATATGGGTATTGGTCATAACCAAAGTTCTGAGCATCTCCGGAAAACTGTTCATAGACAAACGTGTTTCCGGCTTGACACTCAAATCCTTGGGGAGGACCACCACAAAACTCACACAGATATGTCAGTATCTCATGATGTGGTGGCTGGTAGGATGAATCAGACGTGTCATGGTAAGGATAGGGAGCTTGGTGTGGATACGACATAGGAAAGAATGAAAGGTTCATAGAGGGGTGGGGATGAAGAATCAAAGATGTGAGAGGGTAAAGGTGAATATTTTTGGGTTTTTCGATAAACATTTTGTACAAATGAGAAAGAAAATCTTTTTGGGTTTTTTGTGTTCGTTGAAAACAAATTTTAAAAAGTTTTCGGGAACCGTTTTTATGAAAGTATACACAAGGATGGTAAATTTACAAAGAAGTGAATTCCAAAATCACTAATCAGAAAAACCGTTTAGAATAGCGCGCACACCTCCCCGGCAGCGGCGCCAAAATTTGATTGAGGGAAAAGCAGTCAACTAAATTCAACCACGGATGTGGTCAAACAAGTCAAACTTGTAAGGCTCAATGATCCGCGGAATTACAGTGTTTCCCCGGGTCGTTATGTCCCGACGAGGTGTGATGGTTATCGAAACGGGTTTGTGATCGGGTGAATTTGGACAGAAAGGGGTTGTGAATGATTATGATATGAGATGAGGAATGAAAATAACTTAGAAACACTATATTAACATTTACTGACGATCAGATAGCCTAAAAACGTAAGCTAGGACTAAAAACACGTTCGTTTGAATTAAAGTTACGTTAACGTACGAAATAAAACGCGGGTTTTAGTGAAATAAAATACCTACGGATATGAAAATTATATTTTCACAATCTTGATGATAAAAGAAAATTTTTAGAAAAAGAAAAATAATTTTTACACTATTTAATTAATTACTATTAATTAATTACTAATTAATAATTACTTTTTAATTAACTAAATTACACTAATTATTAATTAATTATGAAAATTAACTAGAAAAATGAAAATTAAATTTAGAAAAATCTAAAATATTATAAAAATAATTTTAAAACAGAAAATATATTTATTACACTATTTATCTATTTATTATTAATTATTTACTATTTATTAATTACTAAAACTACTTTTGATTTATTAAAAATACTAAAAAGGCAAAGAAAAATCTGAAATTTTTAGGAAAATTCTAAAATGCAATTAGGAACTTAAGAAAAATAAAATCTACTGAAAAAGAAGCTAAAATAAGCAAAATGGGTAAAAAGCACTAGGAAATAAGCACTTATTAATAAGCACTTTGCAAGAAAAATTGCTAAAAGCTCAAGGACAGTTCAAGTAACTTAAGTGAGCTTAAAGAAACTCAAAACAACCTAATAAGCACTAAGAATAAGGTGAAACAAGAAATTAAGCACAATCCATAAGCTGAATCCAAACAGTCCTGAGGGGACACTTGCAGCCCTCTGTGGGGCCCACCTGGGTTATCCAAGGTTTAAAGTGAGATTGGAACTTAAAAGCCCACCTAGAAGGCTTTCCAAAATGCCCAATATCAAACAATAAGCTCAAGGGTTGAGCTTATTGTGGGCTTGGGAAAAGGGGTCAGGCAGCAAGGGTGGAAAGTGAGTATTTGAAATAAGCAGCTTATGCACAATAAGCACAAGTGGAAAAACTAACCAATACTCAATGACATATAAACACAAACAACATAAGTGAACTAAAACATCAATTGAAGGATATGAGTCCACTAGAAACAAAAAATTCAAGCAAGCTCAGCAAAAGCTGATGAACCAGCAACAACAGTTGCCCAGGGGCAACTTTGAGGGCCAAATTAAGTAAGCTAATAAGGAAATGAGGCTAAACCACTTGTGGATGTAACAAGCCAGCCTAGAAGGCTTCCCAAATTTCTAAAAATTAACTCCTAGCATCAGGAACTGACCAAGATATGATGAACTTAAAATGGGTCGATGGGGGGGGGGGGGGGGGGTAGGCTGGGTGCAGGGCATTTGACAGGCAAACTAAGTCACTTTAAGCACAAATTAAGCTAATGGGAAAAAATCAAAAAAATGTAGCAAAATTATTATAAGTAACACAAGCTGACAAATAACAAATACTCAAAGTTTCACTTCATAAATCCTAACCATTAGCAAATGAAAAATCTCCAAACTTTTGGTTTTCTAAACATGTATGCCATTTTGACTTTTGAAAGTTTTTGAGATATTTGACTTTCTTGAATTCCTACTGCTCAATACTTATTCTAAATGTAACAATAAGCAGATTTAAAGTCTAATTATCCTAGATGACTCTATTATCTATCAGAATGCAGGATCTCAGCTGCTAATCATCACCAGACAACACAGGTATGAACCCTTATGTAATTTTTGACTTTTCAAGTTGAAGGCTGCAATTAATTTGCTCAAATGACTTTATCATGACCTAAGGAACCTATTGATGCAGAAAAGAGAACAAGAAAGCAACAAGATCAGTTGGAACTTAACTTAACAAAACACCCCTATATACCACTGATTTAGCAATTTTACAAAGGAATGTAGTGATTTAAATCATGAAACAGATCAACAAGCTTATATAAGGCTAAGGTAAGCATAAATAAGCATAAACCAACAACTTTTAAGCAGGAATAAGCAATAGGTAATAGATAAGCAGTTTAAAGACTAAGCTAGCATTCAAGAATTTAAAACTAAAACTAACACTTCTAAACACTTAACTAGGCATACTAGGCAACAACTGGTATATAAGGAACCTAATAAGCAATCACAATCATAAAATAAGCAGTGAGTTATAAGCTAGAATACATAAGCAGTTTAAAATAAGCAAACAGTTATTCATAAACAAAGTTATTACTTTTATTGAATTCAAAAAAGGATTACAAACTGAGGATACAATATAAAAATACTTAAAGGTTAAACTAAAGATCATTTCTATTCTACATTAAGTACCTAAAACCTAATTAACTACTCAGCCACAAAATGGCATACATCATGACTTATTTATACTAAAAAAAAAAGGAAAACTAGGGTTCCCTTTTGCTTGTCTTGTTCTTCACAGCTTTCCCACCATTAACTTGGACCCTTGGATGAGTCTGATAAGCTCCTGGCCGTTTGATCAATTTAGGCGGGAAAAAGGGATTTACAAGTTGGGGTCTGTTTCTTGTTGCAGGGGGCAAAGTTTGGATTGTAATGGAGGAAAGTAGAAGTAGGGGTGGAGTGTGGGCTGTGAAGGTGGGTAGGAGTAATAATGGTGTTGGTTTTGCAGGTTTTTGGCAGGGATTGGTCACGGGGTGGAGGTGAGGTGGAGGGAGTGTTTGACTAGGGTTGTTTGACTGGGTATTATAATAAAAACGGGGATAATAGTTTAATTAATGGTGGATTGGGCCTGGTATTAAGTGGGCTTGGGTGGATTTAATTAGTGAGGGTGTTGGGTTTAATAGGGTGGGCTTGGTTTGCAATTTTCATAGGATCCGTTTGGTTTGCTAGTAAAACACCACAAGGACCACTTTTGTAATTACTGAAAAATGAGGGACTGGTTTTGCAACTTCTCCAAAGTATTCACAAGGGCAAGTTTTGCCATGTGTGAATAATATAAGAACCTTAGATGATAATTTCCATTTTTGACTACCCAGGGACCAAATCCGCCAAATTCCAAATTGTAGGGACCAAAATTGTAATTTTCTCAAACTTTTTACCCAAGTACTTGTTTTGATAACTTTTGACTTCCAAATGACTTGGGTTGACTTTTCTTTTATTTCAAACCTCCAGGGACTAGTTTTGTCAATTTTTTAACTTTGAGGGACTGAAACTGCCAATTATACAAACTTTGTTCGTTTTTCATTTGTTTTTAAACATTTTGCATCAGAAACATATAAAACACACTTTTGGAATAATTTCTGTATTTTGATGCGTATTCGAGTGTTTTTGGATGTTTTGGCAGTTCAGATACGATAAAAATGATGAGTATTTACACACTCATCATGGATAAAGGCAATATTTACTGGTGTCGAGTTAATCATCTTGGTTAATTACATGTACAATATGGCGTTGCTAAGCCAAGACTCGACTCGACTTAAGCTAATAAATAAAAAGTAACAAAAACATAAAACAAACATAGAATGAAACGAGATGGTAGTCCGTATGTTTTTTTCTCTTTTTCTTTTTCTATTTTTTTTCGCATACACTTTTACCCTACCATCCAAAATAATACATCATAGGGGATTTGCATTCCCCTTACACTTAACTATTCTAATGACTCAAATTAAGATAATCAAAACACTTGGAGTACTTTTTAAGATTAACGCACATATGGAGGTAATATATGATGTTCTTCCCCATTACTCCATAACACAAGTACTTTACCCATGAGTCCAAATCGTCCCAAAACAATATGTACAAGATATGACTCGACTTAGCAATCATGTAACCAATTAGACAATTAACTAACGGTTTAAACAAATAACAATAATGCACTAAAGATGAGTGCATACACGGAAGGCTAAGGCGATTTGGTTGCACATTTGGGGTGGATTGTAAACAAATTCTTCCTTTAAGTAAGATGCTTAAAGTTAGAAACGAAAAGATAGGCTCGGAGGGGTGTACTAGGGGTATCATGTACAAAAAATGAGTACATCGCAAAGGTGTGGGAAAAATTAACTGACTTTACTAGTCAAGGTAATTGACTTAAATGGTCAAGTAATTATGATACGGGTTTAACACAAGGGTGATCCTAATGCCTCTCATCCTGTAGTAAATCCCACTACACGAATGTAGTCTCACTAGCGGTCTCGAGATGTATCACTAACGCAAGTTCTAGAATCTAAATACTAGCGGTACACTCATAAGCACTAATAATGAATGCTTTTCCTAACAAATCTAAAGGTGAACCTCACATATTTGGGTGGAAAATTTTTCTGAGTGGTACGGTTTTTTGTGCTAGTTATACAACTCCTATCCATGAGAAGCTTATTAAGGCTAAAGCTTCACTCCTAAATGTTGTAAAAAAAATTTTAATTTGGTGCTAAAATTGCCCTAACAAATATTTCTCTTAGTTTTATTACACACCTAGTCGAACAAACAAACACAAGCATAATTGTATTTTCTAATGTATCATCATTTACCCTCCCCTTACACTTAAGCTGAACATTGTCCCCATTGTTCAATAAAAAGATGTAAAAGAAAATAAAGTAAAAGAATGAAAAAAAATACTCCCCTGATTCGTTCGGTGTGGATAGTGTGTCAACAAGGTTAGATCATCTTCCAAGAAAATGAATTTTGAAAGCTTCCCTCCGGAAATATAAATCATCCTCTTGTCCAATGTAACCTGTTAAACCTGAGAAAACAATCAAGGCAAACCTCGCGTAAAATCGGCGGCAATCTATATATATTAAAAATCCTAGAAAACAAATTAAGATATAATTCTTGTGGAATAAATGTTTGCAGATTTTCTGGAGTTTACAAAACTAAAGAATGAACAAAAACTTTAAGACTCCTGATGTAAACAAAACTCGCAAAATTTTCAGAATTTTTGTACCTGAAGCCATAAGGTTATAATTCCTGACGCCGTCAGAATGTTCCTGTAAAAATCTCATGTTAAGTTTCCGGAAAATTTTTGGAAAAACTTATGCCTTACTTCCTGAAAAATCCTGCAAAACATCATTATGACTCGATACAAACATTTGACTCAAACAATTACTAATACACAAGTTCATTTAATATTGTTGTGGTTCATGCTCACTTTCGTTCTTATAAACAAATTTGGGTTTCCCTTACACTTAGCTTTTGCAAAATACCTTTATATGTAATTAAGACGAAGTTAAAAACAAAATAAATCATTTTCACAATTTACTTTGACTCATGATCCACAAACAATAAAAATAAAGCATGCATACGGAAACAAATAAAATCAAACAAACAAACAATCACACAAATAAAACAAATAAAACTCAGGTTGCCTCCCAAGAAGCGCTTGTTTTTGTTCGAGTCACGAGCCTGACTCTACCCTTATTTAATGGAAATAAGAGAAGTTTTCCCTACACTTAGGATTAAGTGCGGGTGATAGTAGTGATACACACCTTCTCGGTGGAAGTACGCCTCATGAGGAAAGAGTGGTGGATGAATTATATGCTCAAAGGGGTGTGCTCCTATTATCATAACCTTACCTAGTTCACTTTGGTCAATGGGTGAGTTAAAGTCTTCTCATAAAAAAGAATCATCTTTTATCAACTTTGAGAGACTCCTAGTTGGGAATCCATCTTGACCTAATAAACCCAGTTTAAACCCATAATGTTTCTTGCGATCAATCATGAATGGGTGATGTAAGTACGTAAGGTCATGGTTCACTCCTATGTTAGCTTCTACTACACAAGGATTAGAGTCTACTTCATTTATCCCAAGACTACCTAGACTATATGGTTTGATGGGTGGATCGGGACCTTTTTCAATTCCTAAACTTTCATCCAAGGATGGAAGATTAGATAATGGATTTGGTTGAGGCTCCAGTTCATCAAAACTAGGAACTTCCTTAGAACTAAGAGAAAGATTGTGACTACAAGTATTCAAACCTATTTCATCTAGTTGTGTTTGGTCAAAGGGCTCTACCTCTATTGGGGCTTTTATAGTATCTTCTACTTCCTCCGGGTAAGTCACGGGTGGTATGTATGCCTCAAATGATGGTAGGACTTGTGGGGTACTTTGTGGGCTTGGATTATCCACCTCATCCTCCATTGTATCTAGATTACCTATGTGTTCATCTTGTATTATGGTGGAATCAAACCACTCCATGCACCTAGGTATCTCATCTATAGGCTTATTATCCCCAAACAAACTTCTTGCTTGTTCCCTCAAACTCGCGATCAATTGATCTGTAACAATGTTTGTTGGGTTGTCCAACTTTTTGGTAAGTTGGGCACAATCCTCTATAGCTTCCTATGCTTCTTCAGCACTTAATCCCCAAAGGTCCCCATCTGGCATGGTCAATGTCCATTTTGGTATAGTGGTCGACACGATGGTAAAATATTTCAATTTGGGACCACAGATCGAAATTATGATGTGGGACTTTTCGGATTATATATTTAAAATGAGTCAATGCATCATAGATAGGTTCATCTTCATGTTGTTTAAAGATCAAGATGTTATTTGGAGTGGGTAAATTTCGTGGTTGGTAGTATGGTGGATTCGCGTTCTCCATAATGGCTAACGAAATAATTTATGAGAATTTTACGAACAAACACGCAAAGAAAAGATAGACTAAAGAAAAACTATAAAATAAAAATAAAAATCTTACTAGAAAGGAATCTAGCAAGTAGACCTAATAAAAAGAAATTCTAACCTAGAAAATAACTATTCCCCGGGCTGCGGCGCCAAAAACTTGATGCGTGGAATTGCACCCTCGCAAAAGCTTTTACCTCTCAAGGGATCTTGAGAAGCTTGCAATCCCCACCAGGCAGTGTACATGTTCGTTGTAGTATAGTATAGTGACAAGTACAGGAGGATTGATCGTTTAACTCAAGAATAGTGTTCGCTAGGATTAAAAAGTCTACTAACCTAGGTCTAAAGGTGAAGGATGATTATTTTTGTATTTTTATATTTTTATGAAAGCAAGTAAAATCTCGGGTTTTGAAGGAGTGGGCGGAATTAGTTGCTAGTCAACTAACCCAATTAACTAAAGATGTAATCAAAATAAAATAAAATAAACTAAAACTAAATTGTGGTGTAAACAATAATAAGAGAAAATGTGTTTACTTAGATTTCATTACTCCCTAGATATCTTTTACCGGTTGATTAGCTTGTTACAATTGCATGGATGACGGGTTATATTCCTTAATACCAGTCGTAGGGCCGTGTACGAAATTCCCTAACTCTATAAGCTCCTACTTCACTCCTATGTCGAGCCGACTAAAAGCTCCTAACATGTGATCACTAGAATTCGCTCATGCATTAAATACAACAATAAATCGTAGTACACCTCCGATCATGTTTCTTAAGACGTTCAAGCAAGTTGCCAATTGGAAGTCTACCAGTTTTCTTAAGCCTAACATCGAATACAATCATCCACAACAACTATAAACAAACCATCAACCAATAATCAACATCTAGGTTTCATTACATCTAAGCAAACACAAGAAAAACCTAGCCTAGCATGTTAAAGAGAAGAAAAGCATAAGATAGAATCACACAACACATAGACATATCGTATGATTATTGGAAAACGTATCTTCAATTGAACATGGATGGAATAAGGGTTGAAACCCTTATTATCACAGAAAATTCGTCTAGGGTTTTTACAAAG
Organism: Artemisia argyi; assembly: GCA_030686995.1. Lineage (NCBI taxonomy): Eukaryota > Viridiplantae > Streptophyta > Magnoliopsida > Asterales > Asteraceae > Artemisia > Artemisia argyi. The sequence goes on from CM060679.1 coordinate 84,195,290, forward strand.
AAGCTCCCCAAAAGTTCCACACTTAATGAATGAAAATTAGAAAACAATATATAGATTTTACACCTTGACGACGTCACGTTTTAGCTTGTGACGCCGTCAACTCTCCACCAAGATAAAAGTCCTATTGCCTAGATCCACTTCTGACACCGTCATGTGTAAATATACTCTGGGCGTCACATGTGTTTTGACCCTGACGGCCTTGGTGACGCCGTCAGGCCAAATAGCCTTGAAAATACTCTGGGCCGTCATGTGTATTTTCCACATCCACCTCTTTTGCTACTCTTGACGCCGTCACTTGCAATGCCTTGATGCCGTCAGGTACTGTTCCCAGCAAGGATTTTGAGACTTTGTCGTTTTCTTCACTTTTTCGCTCCAAAAACGTCCAAAATGCTTCCTTTTGTAAATTTCCTATCAAAAGTACCTAAAATGACAAAGGAACGATTTAGGGAAATAATTGATCAAATAATTACGAATTCGGGCTTAAATGACCCCCCAAAAGCGGTACACTTTTCGCCTGATCAATTATTTTCTATAATTTGTGTTTACTCGTATCAACTTACGTTTTAAGTATTTTAAATTATAAACGTAGATTAAACTTGAACTCTTCTCTAGAATAAGTTAAGTCAACATCAACAATATGCATAAACACTCTCATAAACTTGTTTTATAAGTTTTTATATTGATTTGATACATGTCGAATTATTTTATGGTTTACGTCAATTTTATTAGGAACCTGCATTATTGAACGTGTCTACGACCTACTATTTTGGCTTAACATTATTTAAACATCATAATATGGTCAAGTCATTACAAAAATACTAAAAGTATTTATTTTGAAACCCTATACTATTTTTATAGACTTACATAATACCTTTTTCGTGATCTTCTAAAATAAGTTAACGAGATCGTTTATGGGCTCAAGGTTGTTACACCTTTAATCTAGGATTTTGGCTATGAAAAGCATGATGATATTGGCGGAATATTCTAATGAAAGAAACAATACTATCACAACAAGGTTTTTGCCAAACTTTCTCAATGTTATTACACTTACAGCCCCAATGCTATTTGATCAAATATAGCACGGTTATTCTAAAACAATTACACGGATCAAAGATCCTTGAGGCTAAACAAACCTAACAACATTAGACCCCATGTCTAATGTTCATCATACCCCTCGTATGATGTTCTCACACACACTCATTTTGGTGCTTTACATTTTAACACACTTGGTGTTGTTTGTAATATGTAAGTATGAAGCACCATGGTGATTAACATCTAACCACACTTTTTATCTAAGGGTGTGATCTTCCTTTTATAACATAAGGAGATAAGATACAACTTGTATCTTGAGTGTCCAACTTGATAAGCTTTAGTCATCCACTTGCTTCATGATGTGTCAAGTCAATAAGATACAACTTGTATCTTGAGTGTTCTACTTGATGACTTCATAAAATATCTAGATATTATATTTTGTATAATCATGACTCATACAAAATAAATATCTTCTTCGATCTTATCCTTGTAGCAGCAGTGTGACTCATTGATCCAGCAGAATCCATTAGCAGAATATGTCTTCAGCAGAATCTGTCTTCAGCAGAATCCATATTCAGCAGAATCATTCTTTGTACTAGCAGTACCTTGTTTTGCTCTAGCAGTACCTTCTTTGAACTGGCAGTACCTTTAAATACACTAGCAGTACCTTAAGAATGAACTAGCAGTACCATCATTCTAGTATATTTTGCTTATCATTTCAGTATTCTTCATGTTTCATTCTTCTTGCTTTTGACTTTTACTTTATCCAATAAATCCAAAAATCGCGTAAATTGTTTCGTTTCGTACTTTTTACAGACAAACACCCACATAGCCTACTATATAAGCTACTAAGAGTCTATATAATTTAAAAAATGAGATCATTCTACATTTTATAAAATTACAACATTTTGTCACCCGGTACTCACATTCTAACATTATAAGTCTTACCTTTTACACTATACCTTACACAATACATAATAAGACATTTTAAAAATAAAAATGAAATAACACCCCTTCCTTGGAGCCCCAAAACTGGTGTAACACCCCCAAAATTTGGTACTGTAGAAGAGTTAATCAAGTTTTTGGGGTGTTACGGGGATTGGTACACAACACAAGTATAGGAAACAAGATAACATTATCCATAAACATACACATGCAAGGTTTAGATATTAAGTTTACATTTATTTCATATATCAAAAATAAGCCCAAAAGAAAACATAGTTAGGTCCCCAAAAGCGTTATCAGAGTTGTTATCGATCCTCAAGCCATGCCTCTTGCCAAGCCTCCAAACACAAGTCGTCAGTCATAAGCACTATCAATTACCTGAGAAAACATGCTAAATGGTCAGCTAACGCCGGTGAGTTCATAGGTTTAGGCAAACAGTAATAAAGATGGACCAAGAGAAGATATATTGCTACACTGGTGTAAGATAGATATAACTCACATAAACCACATAACAATGAAACATCAAACATCTTCAACAATACGATCCTAAACGATCGTGCATCAATATAAAAGATTATACATATGTGACAAGTAAGGCCCTAAGAATATCTGACCTTAGCCAGGCACCAAGATATACAAATTCAGAATATTACTACCATGGTCTAAGATAGATCTAGCATACCAAATCTTAGCCAGTTAACAAGTTATATCAATCAAAAACAGTAATAGAAGATCTACATAAAAAGTTGAGCATGCTTTCGCACCCCAATTTCAAATACAATATAAGAATAAAAGTGGGTCTATGAAACTCACCTCGATCCAACAAAGCACAATCATAATTATATCAGAAGCAGGCTAGCACAACAATCAAATCAAAAGAATAGCACGAACGGCTTAAATGTAGATTAGCTCAACAACAACTAAGTCGGTTGGTTCAAATAATCAACAGAGACAAAGCAAAGTAGTAGCTACCACAAGACGGAAACTACAGACTCGACACAACTTAAGAATTTAGTCTTGTTTTAGAATATAACTCTAAACAGTATTTTCTATCCCCGAATGTATTTCATTTCTATTTCCAAAATCTCTTTCTCAAATTAGTTATTAGTGTTTAGTATCTTCGTGTGTGAAGTGGCGACTCGACGAGACTCAAGTGAACACATGCAACTAGAGAGCTAAACAATGCAAGATACAACTAACTGAGTGATATGTCTTATAGCTTAATAAGTTGTCCGAATAATTTGTTGAAACTTATCGAATTCGTTGACTCGATAAGTCTAACAACTTGTTCGTCTCACTTATTATTCCAAAAGCTAGATCATGACCCCTAATGAGTCATAAGGATAAGTCGTCCATTAATAGGTTCTTCCGACATACTTAACGGGCTCTTATTGGATTGTCAACCCAATAAGTCCGTTAACCATGTGTTTTAAATATATTAATGTCTAATCACCCGTAACTCGATATAAACTCCACAATCATTAAATAATTACTATATATGGCACATTTAGATTTGTGTGCCTCGAAACATTTAATAACTCTTCCTTATAAAATTTTCGTTTTAAAGTTGTTAGTTTCGTTTAAATATTAGACAAACAAGTTATTAAATATTAGTTATATGAAACATTTTTATTTGTTTACATTTCTTGTTATTTATATATATATATATATATATATATATATATATATATATATATATATATATATATATATATATATATATATATGTTTATAAGCTTTGAATAAATTGGTTTTGACTTATTACTTGTTTTTAGTCACAGGTCTGAGTCATCACTCTTGTCTTTAATATGTCATATAGTCCAAAGTAATGTAAAATCCATGTTACGGCGTTGTCGGGTCAAGTAGAGACTAGAAAGTCTCGGTGACACCGACATTGCACAAACAATACAAGTATATATATATATATATATATATATATATATATATATATATATATATATATATATATATATATATATATATATATATATATAAGTCATGAACTATGTTTATATCGGTTACCGGCCCCTAAATCCTATGGCTCGGCAACCTTATCCGCCATCAATCCAAATTCAACATCACAACAACCCTTTAACGTCTCGACCTCAAACCAACTTCATAACAGTAATAATCTACCACCGAGACCCTAGTGTCTCGGTCTACACTCCCTTCGGCAACATCAACCAACAAGGATGGCCTCACATCCTCAACAACAACCAACAACGGACCTAGTTTCCCTTCGCAACAACAAATTTACCACAACGATGCCGAGACCCTAGTGGTCTCGGCCTACTTCTTGGCTTCCACAATCAACGACAACAACAACCTCAACCAATAAATCAACTTTTCATAAAACCAAACCCACTAACCTAATCCATTTCCTCGGCTCACCTCGACACAAATAAATCCAAATCTAAATCCCACACCAAGCACAAACAACAACAACAACAACAACAACAACAACAATAATAATAATAATAATAATAATAATAATAATAATAATAATAATAATAATAATAGATCACGAGAAAAAACATAAGCTCGAAACAAACAAGGAAAATACAAGACCATGGCCACAGCCATGAGCTTATGGTCACGGTGGGCTTTACTCGACACATACATCACACAGATATGATACCAAACTTAGTTTACATTTTCATTTTTATCATTAAAAGTTAACCCTTATGCGTCTAAACTTATCCCGAACCCAAGAAACATCAAAACACGACTCGGTGAGTTCACAAGTCATTTATATCGAGTCACCGTCGCGCGTGACTCGACTTCTTACCTTCCTCTTCGAGTGAACAGATGGTAGAGGTGGTGTGGCTTGTTGTTGTTGGTGCGTTACAAACGAGGAGGTGGTGAGGGGTGGTATTGGTGGCATGTGTGGTACGACAAAATGAAGAGGAGAGTGTGGTGAGCCTTTTGGTGGTGGTGGTGTGGTTGTAGGTGTGGTGATGGTGGTGTTGTGAGTGTGGCCGGCGGCGGCGCAAGAGAGAAAGAGAGAGTGAGTTGGTTTTTAGGTTTAGGTGAAAGTGAAGAAGAAAGAAAAATAGGGTAGGGTTTTATTATCTTTTAGGGACCTCCGGTGCAAATTATTTTAGGATTAGGGGACGTCGGTCAAACACCACAAGGACCATTAGTGTAGTTTTTGTCTTTAAGGATAATTGGTTTGGGGCTCGTAGACGATACTAAACATGACCAAAATATTTTCTAAGTCGCATCATTGTTCTTAGATTAATTTTCCCGTTAAATTAGACTATAAATATGCCTATGTTAAATAAATGCGTCCAAGTTCTATTGTTTCTCCTGTTATTAAGGTTTTCTAGTGCTGACTCACGTAGTGCCTAAGATATTCATAGAACCAAATGTACCATAAATAAACCAACATATAACGATCATTCACATAATCAATTCGTCAATACGAACAATATCTATGATATTCTGAAAATAGTTTCAAGTTAATTACCGATTTATTTTAAATTTTAATTCGGCATTTTTTTAAAATGGTTCCCAAATTACCAGTTGTCACAACCGGCCATGGGAAGATAAAACCCACAAACACACTTTACTTACAGTTTTTCCCTATAAACATCATCATATTCCACCTCCATGCAAATCTAACAAACCATCCAACTCCCTCTTCTTCTCCAACCTACTTTTACCATAAAACCACCACAACATCACCCTATCTCAGACCTTTTCACAACCATAATCCACACGACATCATCCTTTTGAAGATCCTTGCTGAAAATGGCTATTTGATTTGAAGTTTTGAAGATTTTATTGGAGTTTTTAGGGTTTTTCTTGGTGTCTTCTTCAACGTTGATTAGAGTCTAATCCATCAAGTCCTCAAGCATATTTTGAAGATAAAGTGAAGGTTTTTTTTAGTGTGAGTGTCATTTTGGTCGTTTTTAATCCAAGCCCTAGAAAGGTGTTGGATCATATATTTCTTGTTTAGGTTGATGATATTATGGTGTCGAGTGGTCGGGTGGCCGATCGAAGTAGCAGCCAAACACACCCATGGTGGTGGTGTAGAGAGAGAGAATAGAGAGAAGGAAAAGAGAGTGGTGATAGAAAGATAAATATTATTAATGAACACACACCTTACAAGTGATTCTTGTGAGGGTATTTATACTAGTACAAGAATGTGTTGAGATACCTCTCAACCTTTTCTTAGCATAAGTTGTGATACCTCACAACATTCTTAATCCCCCCCCCCCCCCCCCCCGCGACTATACAAGTGTCACGGGGGTGGGATATCTATTCTAGTAAACTATCTGTATTTCTGTGTCCCAACAATCTCCCCCTAAATATGGATAGTCTAAATTACTGGACATTGATGTCTTCAAATAACACTAAGGATAACCTTGAAGCTCTCTCTTCTGAATAAACCTAGGCTTTGGTCTTTTAATATGAGCTTTGTGTGCAGCATCCTTGAAGACAAACAATAAGATGATAACTAATTGAGTTTGCTCCCCTCAATTAGGCCATCGTTGTCTTAAGCTAAAAAAAAGATTATATTAATAATCAGAAATACGTCTCTTTTTGTCTGTAAGGTTAAATGCACTGACGCGGACATTTAACCTTTCATAGGAGCTTCTTCAAAGACTTGTGAATTTTCTGAATCAATCTCCCCCTCGAACTAACCATCCCCTTTTATAGATTCAAAACTTTAAAGTCATGATCATGTGTTAAGGGTCTTGATATCAACCATCTTCTTCCTCATCTGAATCAACCAATCAACTAGAGTACTAGATGATAACACCAAGTTCAAATCCTAGAGGTGACAATAGAACTCGAACAAAGTGTTTATAACCCCAGCATACACATTTCTCCTCCCAAGGAAGAAGAGAAGGCATACGCTTACCATACGCCTATTCTCCTCCTCAAAAATGGCATGCTAATGGCGTTTTTAAATTTCTTGGAAAAAGAGAAGGCATACGCTTATCATACGCTGATTCTTGCCCTAAAAATGGCAAGCTAATGAAGTTTTTGCGATAGTTGAGAGTCCATGATGGTTGTGATTTATCAGGTGCAACATGAATATGTGTTTGGGCCTGAAAACTTATGCGAAGAAGATGGTGATTAAAACTATCTTGAAGAAACCCCTATTTTGTCTCCTCATCAATGGTTTAGTATATGAAGAATTCAATGAAGCTCGTAATATGCCTAAACCACTTGATGAACTGTGTTCAACTTTAGAGGGAGTGAAAGTTAAAACACGTTTGTAAATATTTCTACCTCGTGTCTTTAAGTATGACCACCTCTTGAGAAGATCTTGTACTACAATCCCATTAGAAGCTCGAGAAACGAAAATCTCTTGATAAAGCTTGATAAAAGAGAAATTCGAAACTTGAACCTGAACGAAAAGTGATTAGAGCCTATTGTGAACATCGGAGCGGAATTCCTTAAAGTATAGGTTGCACGAAGCTCTTGATATATCCTCATCCACATGAGACATTGAGCACTACAATGTAACTCCGTAAAGTGATAGTTATATACTTTAAGCACTATAACGTAACTCCTTTTATAGATATAACTAGATAGCCAAGACTAATCACATGTACTGGATACACTATGCCCAAGCAAGCAATCTTCGCGTGTCATGGTGATGTGCTTGTGTATGTCGTTGTAGGAACAGATTATTCTTTATCAAGTTTTAAATTTATATTGCCGACTTAACCTATAACAAACACTAACGAGCAGTGTACCCGATCAATGTAGCTAGTTGGTAAGTAGAGTGTCGATCACTAAGAGTGGAACGTTAACACATAGAATGTATATCAGTATTTTAATTCCTAAGTTAGTTTTACAACCTAATCTAATGCAAGGGGTTTTCAGTCTCAGAGACTAACGCGAATTGAGTTGATTATTAAAATAATAAAAATAATTAGATAGAATACAATGAATGGCGAACACGTACACAGATAGATAACATATATAGATAAGAGGCCTGACGAATGATTAAGTAGCTTGTCACTTGCTTTATTGCTAATTTTATATGATGAGTGTTGTAATCTATTCTCTCTCGTTGGTATCTTAATTATAGGCGAGTAAACCCTCAATGAATACTTATATCTATATCATTTAACCTTTTGAGCTTACACTAACTTATAATGCTAGTGAAGTAATCGTGGGAGGGGTATGGCAGCCCAAGCATTTCACAGCTAGACATAGAGGTTATCAATGCACATATAAAAAGAACCAAATAAAATCATATAAACTTTAATCGATGGGAAAGCAATTTTAAGGGGAGCTATATGGCGGTCAGAAGCCCATCAATCCTGATGGATTAAAGCTTACTATTTGATGCATGGAATTGCGCCCTCGCAAAAGGTTTTACCTCTCAAGGGATCTTGAGAAGCTTGCAATCCCCACCAGGCAGTGTACATGTTCGTTGTAGTATAGTATGGTGACAAGTACCGGGGGATTAATCGTTCAACTCAAATAAATAGTGTTCGCTAGGGTTAAAACTCACTAAAACTAGGTCTAGAGGTGAGGGCTGATTCTTTTTATATTTTTATATTTTAAGGAAAGCAAGTAAAAATCTCAGTTTTGAAGAAGTGGGCGGAATTAGTTGCTAGTCAACTAACCCAATTAACTAAAGATGCAATCAAAATAAAATAAACTAAACTTAAACTAATTTGTGGTGTAAACAATAATGAGAAAATCTTGTTTACTTAGATTTCACTACTCCTTAGCTATCTTTTACAGGTTGATTAGTTTGTTACAATTGCATGGATGACGGGTTATATTCCTTAATACCATTCGTAGGGCTGTGTACGATCTTCCCTAACTCAATAAGCTTCTACCTCAATCCTATGTCAAGCCGACTAAAAGCTCCTAACATGGCATCCTTGGAAGTTACTTATGCATTAAATATAACCAAATAATCGTAGTACACATCTGATCATGTTTCTTAAGACATTCAAGCAAGTTACCAATTAGAAGTCTGCCAGTTTTCTTAAGCCTAACATCGAATTCATTCATCCACAACAATTATAAACAAACAACCAACCCATAATCAATATCAAAGTTTCATTACATCTAAGCAAACACGAAGAAAACCTAGCCTAGCATGTTAAAGAGAAGACAAGCATAAGATAGAATCAAACAACACATAGACATATTGAATGATTTGGTAAAGTACTTATCTTCAATTAAGCATGGAAGAAACAAGGGCTTAAAACCCTTGAAAAAGCTGTAAAATTCATCTATGGTTTATTCCCTCAAAGTTGCACACAATGAATGAAAACTAGAAAACTATATATAGATTTTACATCATGACGGCGTCAAGAGTTAAGTCTGACGCCGTCAACTCGCCGCCCAAATAATACTGGTATTGCCTAGATCCACTTCGGACGCCGTCACTCTATATGGGTTCTGGGCCGTCACTCTTTATGATAACTCTTGATGGCCTTGGAAAATTTGTACATGACGTCGTCAGACCCCCTTTTTCGCTCTATATGGGTTCTGGGCCGTCACTCTTTATGATAACTCTTGATGGCCTTGGAAAATTTGTACATGGCGCGTCAAGTGTATTTGATTTATTCACCCTTTTATCAACTCATGACGCCGTCACTAACACCTTGTGATGCCGTCAAAGGCAATTTCCAGCATGCTTTTGAGACTTTGTCGTTTTCTTCACTTTTTCGCTCCAAAATGCTTCCTTTTGTAAAATTCCTCTCAAAATTACCTAAAATGACAAAAGGAACGATTTAGGGCAACATTTGATCAAATAATTGATGCGTAGGGATTGCACCAGGCTTTACCTCTCAAGGGATCTTGAGAAGCTTACAACCCCCACCAGGCAGTGTACCTGATCTTTGTAGTATAGTATAGTGACAAGTACCGGGGGATTGATCGTTCAGCTAGGAATAGTGTCGCTAGGATTAGAAAACCTAAATACTAGTTCTAGAGATGAGGGATGATTATTTTTGTATTTTTATTTTTTATGAAAAGCAAGTAAAAATCTCGGGTTTGAAGGATTTGGGCGGAATTAGTTGCTAGTCAACTAACCCAATACTAAAGATGCAATCAAAATAAAATACTAGAAATGAAAATAAAACTAAATTAAACTAAGGTTGTGAGCAATAAGTGGAGAAAATGTGTTTACTTAGATTTCACTACTCCCTAGATATCTTTTACACGTTAATTACTTGTTATAGTTGCGTGGATGACGGATTGTATTCCTTAATACCATTCATGGGGTGGCACACTTAATTCCCCAATCCTATGAGTGCCTACTTCACTCCTATGTCGAGCTGGCTAAGAAGCTCCTAACATGGGATCATTAGAATTTACTCATGCATTAAATACAACCAATAAAACCTAGTGCACATCAGTTCATGTTTCCTAAGACGTTCAAGCATGTTACCATTTGGAGATCTGCCAGTTTTCTTAAGCCTAACATCGAAATCATTCATCCAATACAACCATAAACAAGTAATCAACACATAATCAACATCTAGGTTTCATTAGATCTAAGAAAACACAAGATAGATCTAGCCTAGCATGGTGGAATTAAGACAAGCACAAGATATAGACAACCAACACATAGACATATTGATTGAATTAGAAGAACACTTATCTCAATTACACATGAAAGGGTTCAAGGGCTGAAAACCCTTGAAAAACCTGTAAAATTCATAACAAGTTCGGCCTTAGGGTTTCTCCAAAACTCCTCTTTTTTTACGAATAAAAATTAGAAAACTATATATAGGAAATTGAGTCTGACGGCGTCAAGACCAAATAGGTGACGCCGTCATCTCGCTTCCAAAATAATACTCGGACTGCCTAGATCTACATCGGACGCCGTCATGTGTTATGGTCTTCCAAGCCGTCACGTGTTTTACTCTTGACGCTCTACTTGTGACGCCTTCATGTTTGCACTGGGCCGTCATGCAATTTCCTCTTGACGCCGTCAGGGTGTTGCTCTTGACGCCGTCACCTACTGTTCCTAGCAAGGAAAATTAAGACTTTGGCGTTTTCTTAACTTTTATGCTCCAAAAACGTCCGAATTGCTTCCTTTTCCATATTTCACTCCTAAAGTACCTAAACTCACAAAAGGAACGATTTAGGGAAATATTTGATCAAATAAATTCAATTCCGGGCTTAAATGACCCCCTAAAAGTGGTTCATTTTTTGCCTCATCATATACCCTTACACTTGAGATTTGTTGTCCTCAAGCAAATGCGCTTTTATTCTACTCAAAATACAAGTTAGGGGTCATTTAACACTAATATAAAAGTAATTACAACAAATAATCGTTCCACTAAAGACCAAAGACAAGCAAGGAGGTCATATACAAGCACCTCACAAATAGTGTTTAGATACTCACATCTCTCGGGTGTAATAAAATATAAATTACAATATGGAAACGGAAGATATCTCTCACTACCTGTCATAGCAAAATAGATTACCATAGGCTTGGGAAAGGATCAAACCTCCACCACATGGCGTAAGCACCTAGGATAAACTATCAAAGAAGTTTTTTAAAGGGTTGTAACGTTAGGTGTAGGGATATGAAATACACGGTTTTATTGTATAAAGGAAGTTTTTACTGGTGGCGAGTCAACAATCTTAGTTAATTACATGTACAATATGGCGTTGCTAAGCCAAGACTAGACTCGACTTAGGCTAATAAATGAAAAATAACAAAAACATAGAATGAAAAGGGATGGTAGTCCGTATGCTTTTTCTCTTTTTCTTTTTCTATTTTTTTTTTCTTGATTTTTCGATTTTTTTTTCTTTTTTTTTTTTTTTTTTTTTTTGCATACATTCTTACCCTACCATCCAAAATAATACATCATAGGGAATGAAAATTCCCCTTACACTTGAATTTTTACATACTTTACAATAAACTAATCTATTGACTTGAATTAAGATAATCAAAACACTTGGAGCACTTTTAAGATTAACGCACATATGGGGGTAATAAATGATGTTCTTCCCCATTACTCCATAAAATAAGTACTTTACCCATGAGTCCCAATCGTCCCTAAACAATATGTACAAAGATATGACTCGACTTAGCAACCATGTAATCAATTAGATAGTTAACTTAGGGTTTAACAAATAACAATAATGCACTAAAAATGAGTGCATACCCGGAAGGCTAAGGCAATTTGGGTGTACATTTAAGTGGGGTGTAACAAATTCTTCCTTTAAGTATAATGCTTAAAGTTAGAAACGAAAAGATATTCTCGGAGGGGTGTACTAGGGGTTTCGTGTACTAAAAATGAGTACAACGCTAAGGGTGTGGGAAAAATTAGTTGACTTAACTAGCGAAGTAATATGACTTAAATGGTCAAGTAATTATGATACGGGTTTAACACAAGGGTGATCCTAATGCCTCTTATCATTTAGTAAATCCTACTACACGAATGTAGTCTCACTAGCGGTCTCGGGATGCATCACTAACGCAAGTTCTAGAATCTAAATGCTACTGGTACACTCATAAGCCTTAATAGTAGATGCTTTTCCTATCAAATCTAAAGGCGAACCTCACATATTTAGGTGGAAAATTTTTCTGAATATACGGTTATGTGCTAGTCATACAATCTCCTATCCATGAGACGCTTGCTATGGCTAAAGTTTCACTCCTAAATGTTGTAAAAAATTTTAAATTTGGCGCTAAAATTGCACTAACAAGTATTTCTCATAGTTTTATTACACATCTACTATTAAACAAACAAACTCAAGCGAAAGTGTACATGTAAGGTATCATCATTTTACCCTCCCCTTACACTTAAGATGAACATTGTCCCCAATGTTCAAGTAAAAAATGTAAAAGTGAAAAAGTAAAAAGAATGAAGTCAAATACTCCCCTGATTCACTCGGTATGGATAATAAGGTGGCCAGGTTAAATCTTCCTCCAAGAAAATGAATAATCAAAGCTTCCCTTCCAGAATATAAATCATCTTCTTGTCATACATAACCTGTAAATCCTGAGAAAACAAACAAAGCAACCTCGCATAAAATCGGCGGCAATCTATATAAGTTCCTAAATCCTAGAAAACAAGATAAGATATAATGCTTGTGGAATGAAGTTTGCAGATTTCCTGGAGATTATAAAACTTAATAATTCAACAAAAACTTTAAGACTCCGTTAGAAAAACAAAACTGGTAAAATTTCCAGGTTTTTACACGTGACGCCGTCAAGAGTAATCTCGTGACGCCGTCAGAAGTGACCTGCAGAAATTCTTGTGTTAAGTTTCCGGAAAATTTCTGGAAAAACTTGGTCCTACTTCCTGGAAAATCCTGCAAAACTTCATTATGACTCGATACAAGCATTTGACTCTAACAAATACGAATATACATGTTCATTTAATATTGTGGAGAATCATGATCGGTTTGTTTCTTAAAAACATATTTGGGGTTTCCCCTTACACTTATCTTTTGCAAAAATACCTTTGGGTGAAGTTAAGACTAGGCCAAAACAACAAAATAAAGTATTTCCACTATTTAGTTTAGAAACATGATCTACCAACAATAAAAATAAAGCATGCATACGGAAGCAAATAACAAACAAACAAAATAAAAAATCACACAAAGCATGGGTTACCTCCCAAGAAGCGCTTTTCTTTATTTACGAGTCTTGTAGCTAGACTCAAGGTCATGGGTTACCGTGTATCGCTTATGCTCACATAACCAAGCGTGAGCCATCTAATAGTCGCCTCATCTTTCTTATACTCATTTCCTAACTCTAAACATCCGCGATAGCATCTTTTATTCTTTTCATGAGTATACTTAAGCCCTTTTCTCTTATCATTTTCACTTAGAAGTTCTATGGGCGGATACCTACTACACTTCTCCATGGAAAAATCCTTGAACCTAGGGTGTGTGCGGGGCATTTGATAGACAAATTCTTGATCCCTATCTAAGAATGTAATTAACCCTTCTATGAGTTTTTCATCGAGGTTGGTCAACCGTTTGAAAGGTCTTCCAAACACAACTTGGGTCAACTTATCATCAATAAATTCTCCTAGATTCTCCATAACCATGAACTCAACAAGATAAACCAAGCTTCCTACAAACACATGCAATGGTGTTGCTCTAGCAACAATGTTTTCTCCTTTGTATTCTAACTCATCTACCATGATTTTTTTATATTCATTACGCGAGATTATGTTCATTGGGAGAGATGAGTTAAGATAGGCGTTAAAGCTCTTAAATCCGATCATACAAGGAAATTGCATGTTGAATGAACTATCACACTCAATCCTAGTTCTAGGGTCAACATACCTAAGAGGGTTTATTTCCTCTTCCATCCTATTCTCATTAATCACATCACCATCATCAAGATCCTCATCGGAGTCTGAATAGTAAAAAGGACTAGCCCTACGGTCATCATCATGATCAGACTCCTCTAACTCAGAATTATTGTCAAAGTGGTGGTTGGGTGAGAGGTTAGGTGGGTTCTCATTCTCCACTATAGGAAGTGGGTCGGGCATTTGGAACATCCTGTGACGAAAAACACGAATAACAGGAATCAAACGATCAATGTTATTGTTATCCATCTAAACAGTTTACGAACAAAGGAAACAAAGAAATAAGATAGACTAAAGAAACCTAAAAAATAAAAATAAAATCTTACTAGAAAGGAATCTAGCAAGTAGACCTAATAAAAAGAGATTCTAACCTAGACAATAACTATTCCCCAGGCTGCGGCACCAAAAACTTGATGCGTAGGGATTGCACCAGGCTTTACCTCTCAAGGGATCTTGAGAAGCTTACAACCCCCACCAGGCAGTGTACCTGATCGTTGTAGTATAGTATAGTGACAAGTACCGGGGGATTGATCGTTCAGCTAGGAATAGTGTCGCTAGGATTAGAAAACCTAAATACTAGTTCTAGAGATGAGGGATGATTATTTTTGTATTTTTATATTTTATGAAAATCAAGTAAAAATCTCGGGTTTGAAGGATTTGGGCAGAATTAGTTGCTAGTCAACTAACCCAATACTAAAGATGCAATCAAAATAAAATACTAGAAATGAAAATAAAACTAAATTAAACTAAGGTTGTGAGCAATAAGTGGAGAAAATGTGTTTACTTAGATTTCACTACTCCCTAGATATCTTTTACACGTTAATTACTTGTTATAGTTGCGTGGATGACGGATTGTATTCCTTAATACCATTCATGGGGTGGCGCACTTAATTCCCCAATCCTATGGGTGCCTACTTCACTCCTATGTCGAGCCGGCTAAGAAGCTCCTAACATGGGATCATTAGAATTTACTCATGCATTAAATACAACCAATAAAACCTAGTGCACATCAGTTCATGTTTCCTAAGACGTTCAAGCATGTTACCATTTGAAGATCTGCCAGTTTTCTTAAGCCTAACATCGAAATCATTCATCCAATACAACCATAAACAAGTAATCAACACATAATCAACATCTAGGTTTCATTAGATCTAAGCAAACACAAGATAGATCTAGCCTAGCATGGTGGAATTAAGACAAGCACAAGATATAGACACCAACACATAGACATATTGATTGAATTAGAAGAACACTTATCTCAATTACACATGAAAGGGTTCAAGGGCTGAAAACCCTTGAAAAACCTGTAAAATTCGTAACAAGTTCGGCCTTAGGGTTTCTCCAAAACTCCTCTTTTTTTATGAATGAAAATAAGAAAACTATATATAGGAAATTGAGTCTGACGACGTCAAGACCAAATAGGTGACGCCGTCATTTTGCCGGCAAAATAATACTCGGACTGCCTAGATCTACATCGGACGCCGTCATGTGTTATGGTCTTCCAGGCAGTCACGTGTTTTACTCTTGACGCTCTACTTGTGACGCCTTCATGTTTGCAATAGGCAGTCATGCAATTTCCTCTTGACGCCGTCAGGGTGTTGCTCTTGACGCCGTCACCTACTGTTCCCAGCAAGGAAAAAATTAAGACTTTGGCGTTTTCTTCACTTTTATGCTCCAAAAACGTCCGAATTGCTTCCTTTTCCAGATTTCACTCCCAAAGTACCTAAAATCACAAAAGGAACGATTTAGGGGAATATTTGATCAAATAAATTCAATTCCAGGCTTAAATGACCCCCTAAAAGTGGTTCATTTTTCGCCTCATCAATAATCTCGACTTTGGCCTTAAGTGACCCCCCAAAAGCGGTACACTTTTCGCTTCATCAAATACCCTTACACTTGAGATTTGCTTGTCCTCAAGCAAATGCGCTTTTATTATAATCAAAATACAAGTTAGGTGTTATTTAACACTAATATAAAAGTAATTACAACAAATAATCATTCCACTTCAACCAAAAACAAGCACGGAAATTATACACTAGCACCTCACAAATAGTGTTTAGATACTCACATCTCTTAGGTGTAATAAAGTATATATCACAATATGGAAATGGAAAACATCTCTCACTACCTGTCATAGAAAATAGATTACCATAGGCTTGGGAAAGGATCAAACCTCCAACACTTGGCGTAAGCACCTAGGATAAACTATCAAAAAGGTCTTTTAAATGGTTATAACGTGAGGTGTAGGGATATGATAAACACGGTTTTGTCGGATAAAGGCAATATTTACTAGTGGCGAGTTAATCATCTTGGTTAATTACATGTACAATGTGGTCTTGCTAAGCCAAGACTAGAATCGACTTAAGCTAATCAAAAACTAACCAAAAACATAAAACAAACATAAAAGGAAACGGGATAGTAGTCCGTATGTTTTTTTCTCTTTCTTTTTCTATTTTTTTCTTTTTCTTAATTTTTTTTTTTTTTTTTTTTTTTTTTTGCATACACTCTTGCCCTACCATCCAAAATAATACATCATAGGGGATTTGCATTCCCCTTACACTTGAACTTTTATATACTTTACAATTAACTATTCTAATGACTCGAATTAAGATAATCAAAACACTTGGAGTACTTTTTAAGATTAACGCTCATATGGGGGTAATAATGATGTTCTTCCCCATTACTCCATAACAATAGTACTTAACCCATGTGTACCAATTGTCCCAAAACAATATGTACAAGATATGACTCGACTTAGCAAACATGTAATAAATTAGACAATTAACTAAAGGTTTAAACATGCAACAATAATGCACTAAAGATGAGTGCATACAAGGAAGGCTAAGGCGATTTGGTTGCACATTTGGGGTGGATTGTAAACAAATTCTTCCTTTAAGTAAAATGCTTAAAGTTAGAAATGAAAAGATAAGCTCGGAGGGGTGTACTAGGGGTATCGTGTACTAAAAATGAGTACAACACAAAGGTGTGGGAAAATTAATTGACTTTACTAGTCAAGGTAATTGACTTAAATGGTCAAGTAATTATGATACGGGTTTAACACAAGGGTGATCCTAATTCCTCTTATCATGTAGTAAATCCTACTACACGAATGTAGTCTCACTAGCGGTCTCGGGATGCATCACTAACGCAAGTTCTAGAATCTAAGTACTACCGGTACACTCATAAGCACTAATAATGAATGCTTTTCCTAACAAATTTAAAGGCGAACCTCACATATTTGAGTGGAGATTTTTTTTGAGTGGTACGGTTTTTGTGGTAGTTATACAACTCCTATCCATGAGACGCTCATTAAGGCTAAAGCTTCACTCCTAAATGTTGTAAAAAAATTTAGATTTGGTGCTAAAATTACACTAACAAGTATTTCTCTTAGTTTTATTACACACCTACTATTAAGCAAACAAACTCAAGTGCAATTGTATTCTCTATGGTATCATGATTTACCCTCCCCTTACACTTAGGTTGAACATTGTCCCCAATATTCAATAAAAAGATGTAAAAGTAAATAAGGTAAAAGAATGAAAACAATTACTCCCCTGATTCGTTCAAATGTGGATAAATCGTTAACATGGTTAAATCCTCCTCCAAGAAAATGAACGCTGAAAGCTTCCCTTCCGAAATAATAAATCATCTTCTTGTCCAATATAACCTGTTAAACCTGAGAAAAAAATCATGGCAACCTCGCGTAAAATTGGCGGCAATCTATATATATATATATATATATATATATATATATATATATATATATATATATATATATATATATATATATATATATATATATATAAGGATATAATGCTTGTGGAATAAATGTTTACAGATTTCCTGGAATTTATAAAACTAAGGAATTAACAAAAACTTCAAGACTTCGTTAGAAAAACAAAGCTTGCAAAATTTCCAGAATTTTACACCTGAGGCCGTCAGGTGTTAATCTTGACGTCGTCAGAGTATTCTGACAGAAATCTCATGTTAAGTTTCTTGAAAAACTTATGCCTTAATTCCTGGAATTTCCTGCAAAACATCATTATGACTCGATACAAGCATTTGACTCAAACAAATACTAATATACATGTTCATTTAATATTGTTGTGGTTCATGTTCAATTCCGTTCTTAAATACAAATTTAGATTTTCCTTACACTTATCTTTTGCGAAATACCTTTTATAAAGTTAAGACAAACAACAAGGTAAAGCATTTTCACAATTTAATATGAAACATGATCAACAAACAATAAAAATCAAGCATGAATACGGAAGCAAATAAAATTAAATAAACAAACAATCAAACAAAACAAATAAAACATGGGTTGCCTCCCAAGAAGCGCTTTTCTTTATTTACGAGTCTTGTAGCTAGACTCAAAGTCATGGGCTATTACGTGACCTCGTTATCGGTTCCTATTCCTAGGTCATCCTCGATCTTCGTTTTGTATTCCGGACCTAGTTGCAAGCATTCCTTGTAAAAACCAAATATTTTGTTCATGACATAGTCTACTCCTCTACATCTATCCTCATCACTCCTATAGTAGACGGCTTGCTTGTGTTCCTTTTTGATGTTTGATAAGAGACGAAATTGCTCAATCTTATAGGGCGTTTGGTAAGCTATCTCATCGTTCTCATCCTTAAACCTAACTATCCCTAGAGACGGGTCATAATTCATCTTAGAAGCCCCAACAAACGGCTTTCAGAACACTACTTGACTTAGGCAACCATCTATTACCCGACGAATATCCTCCACAATCACAAAATCGGTAACATAAGCGAAGTTTCCTACAAAGACGTGCAATCCTTTCACTCTTCCTACAATGTTACTCATCCAACTCGTGTGGGGCATCATCCTATATCCAAGTTGCTTCTTCATTACCCAATTGTAATGGGTCCTAGTCATAATGTTTATGGGAGATCTAAGATCGATGTAGGCTTCCCACACATGCATATGCCCAATGTTGCATGGTATGTTGATGTTAGAGGGATCAACCGCTTTGATGATTGGTGACCCAATGACGTATGGTGTCTCGAGGTCATCGAATAGATCCTTATGGTATTCCCGTTCTTCCTTGGTGGGTAACCTATCAAAGTATTCCTCTACATTTTCTACTTCCTCAACTTTCTCTTCCTTTTTCTCTACAACTTCCTTAATCTCATCCGTATCACTTTCTTCTTTATTATTATCGACCGGCTTAATAGTAACTACATTGACAAAGTGGACGTGTTTAGATGATGAGGGATCTTTAATTTGGGTTCCGCTACTAGGGTCCCTAGTGTCCTTCTTTGGTGTAGTTAGCACTTGGTTGTTGAGATCTTTCAACAAGTTGTCAATTTTATTGGTCATCTCCGCTTGTTGTTGATTGAATTCGGATTCAAACTTAGTTATGCGGGCTTCTTAAGATGCCATAAATTTAGACATCAATCCTTCTAGATTATTGGTACTACCATAGTTGTTGGAAGGATTGTTGTTGAAAGTACGGTTAGAGGGTGAACCGTTTGGTTGAAATCGATTAGGTGGAGTGGAAGAATTGTTTTGGGGCATGCTTTGGTTTTGTTTCCACCTAAGGTTCGGGTGATTTTTCCAAGAGGGGTTGTATGAATCACCGTAAGGGTTTTGCTTGGGTTTGAAAGTGTACCACTTGTTTCCCTCTCCGTCGGTACGCGAGGATGCGTAGTCCGCGAAAGTTTGTTCGGGGAGTTCCATGCAATCACGAGTGTCGTAGGGACCACAACATAAGTCGCACGAAGAAGTGATTTTGTTCACTTGGCTTGAAGGTTTAGGAGCTTCGTAGGATTTCATGAGAAACTTGACTTGGTCTTCAAGTTTCATGATCCTACGGTCAGGAGTGCTTGAATTGTTCGAAGGCAAAGATATTGCCTTGACCGTTTTGTTCAAATCACGGGGATCATTCCAACTTTTGTTGTCATAGAGAGCAAGATCTTCTATAAGTTCCCATGATTCTTCCGCACTTATATCACGAAGCTTGCCACCGGCCGATTGGTCAATGGTTCGCCTTATGGAAAGATCGATATGGTCATAGAAAATTTGGACTTGGAGCCAAAGATTTATGCCATGATGAGGGACTTTTTGGAGTAAGTCCTTGAAACGAGTCCATATTTCATAGAGAGTTTCACCTGGACGTTGTTGGAACATCAAGATATCATTTCTAAGCTTAGTAGTTCTCCCCGGTGGGAAAAATTGAGCAAGGAAACGAGTTGTGAAATCATCCCAAGATGTGATGGATCCCGCGGTAAACGCTCACGCCATTGACTAGCTTGGTCACGTAGAGAGAATTGGAAGAGACGCAATTGGGTCGTCTCTCGAGTTACAACATCAAGGTGTATGGAATCTACTATTTTGAGGAAATCCTTGAGATGTTGATTAGGATCTTCGGAACGAAGTCCAAGGAATGCACATCCGCTTTGCACCATCCGGATGGTGTCGGATTGCAAGGGAGATACATTGGCTCCTTGAGTGAGCTCAATGGTGTTTCGATAGCCTTGGTTGCTAGGACGGGAGTACTCTCCTAAGGTTCGGGGTCTAGGAGGTTGGTTTGGTAATGGTGGGTTTTGTGGGTGGTTTTGTTGTGGTGGGTTGATGGGATCAAAGAGATTACCACCTTCCATGATGGCGGATGGCAAAGGTTACGAACAAAGGAAACAAAGAAATAAGATAGACTAAAGAAACCTATAAAAAAAAATATATTAGTAGAAAGGAATCTAGCAAGTAGACCTAATAAAAAGAAATTTTAACCTAGACAATAAGTATTCCCCGGGCTGCGGCGCCAAAAACTTGATGCGTGGAATTGCGCCCTCGCAAAAGGTTTTACCTCTCAAGGGATCTTGAGAAGCTTGCAATCCCCACCAGGCAGTGTACATATTCGTTGTAGTATAGTATAGTGACAAGTACCGGGGTATTGATCGTTCAACTCAAATAATAGTGTTCGCTAGGGTTAAAACTCACTAAAACTAGGTCTAGAGGTGAGGGATGATTCTTTTTGTATTTTTATATTTTAAGGAAAGGAAGTAAAAATCTCGGTTTTGAAGAAGTGGGCGGAATTAGTTGCTAGTCAACTAACCCAATTAACTAAAGATGCAATCAAAATAAAATAAACTAAACTTAAACTAATTTGTGGTGTAAACGATAATGAGAAAATTGTGTTTATTCAAATTTGACTACTCCTTAGCTATCTTTTACAGGTTGATTAGTTTGTTACAATTGCATGGATGATGGGTTATATTCCTTAATACCATTCATAGGGCTGTGTACGATCTTCCCTAACTCTATAAGCTTCTACCTCAATCCTATGTCGAGCCGACTAAAAGCTCCTAACATGGCATCCTTGGAAGTTACTTATGCATTAAATATAACCAAATAATCGTAGTACACATCCGATCATGTTTCTTAAGACGTTCAAGCAAGTTACCAATTGGAAGTCTGTCAATTTTCTTAAGCCTAACATCGAATTCATTCATCCACAACAATTATAAACAAACAACTAACCCATAATCAATATCTAAGTTTCATTACATCTATGCAAACACTAAGAAAACCTAGCCTAGCATGTTAAAGAGAAGACAAGCGTAAGATATAATCAAACAACACATAGACATATTGAATGATTTAGTAAAGTACTTATCTTCAATTAAGCATGGAAGAAACAAGGGGTTGAAACCCTTGAAAAAGCTGTAAAATTCGTCTAGGGTTTATTTCCTCAAAGTTGCACACAATGAATGAAAACTAGAAAACTATATATAGATTTTACATCATGACGGCGTCAAGAATTAAGTCTGACGCCGTCAACTCGCCACCAAAATAATACAGGTATTGCCTAGATCCCCTTCTGACGCCATCACTCTATATGCGTTCTGGGCCGTCACTCTTTATGATAACTCTTGATGGCCTTGGAAAATTTGTACATGACGCCGTCAGACCCCCTTCACAAAACATTCTGGCGCGTCACGTGTATTTGATTTATCCACCCTTTTGTCAACTCATGACGCCGTCACTAACACCTTGTGACGCCGTTAAAGGCAATTTCCAGCATGCTTTTGAGACTTTGTCGTTTTCTTTACTTTTTCACTCCAAAAACGTAAAAAAAATGCTTCCATTTGTAAAATTCCTCTCAAAAGTACCTAAAATAACAAAAGGAACGATTTATGCCAATAATTGATCAAATAATCTTGACTTTGGGCATAAATGACCCCCAAAAGCGGTACACTTTTCGCTTCATCAAATACCCTTACACTTGAGATTTGCTTGTCCTCAAGCAAATGCGCTTTTATTCTAATCAAAATACAAGTTAGGGGTCATTTAACACTAATATAAAAGTAATTACAACAAATAATCGTTCCACTTCAACCAAAAACAAGAACGGAAATTATACACTAGCACCTCAAAAATAGTGTTTAGATACTCATATCTCTCGGGTGTAATAAAGTATATATCACAATATGGAAATGGAAAACATCTCTCACTACCTGTCATAGCAAATAGATTACCATAGGCATGGGAAAGGATCAAACCTCCACCACTTGGCGTAAGCACCTAGGATAAACTATCAAAGAGGTCTTTTAAAGGGTTATAACGTGAGGTGTAGGGATAGGATAAACACGGGTTTGTTGGATAAAGGAAATATTTACTGGTGGCGAGTTAATCATCTTGGTTAATTACATGTACAATGTCGCGTTGCTAAGCCAAGACTAGACTCGACTTAAGCTAATAAAAAACTAACCAAAAACATAAAAGGAAACGGGATGGTAGTCCGTATGTTTTTTTCTCTTTCTTTTTCTATTTTTTTTTCTTTTTCTTGATATTTCCTTTTTGTTTTTTTTTTTTTTTTTTTTTTTTTTTTTTTTGCATACACTCTTGCCCTAACATCCAAAATAATACATCATAGGGGATTTGCATTCCCCTTACAGTTGAACTTTAATATACTTTACAATTAACTATTCTAACGACTCGAATTAAGATAATCAAAACAATTAGAGTACTTTTTAAGATTAACGCTCATATCGGGGTAATAATGATGTTCTTCCCCATTACTCCATAACAATAGTACTTTACCAATGAGTCCCAATCGTCCCAAAACAATATGTACAAGATATGACTCGACTTAGCAACCATGTAATTAATTAGACAATTAACTAAAGGTTTAAACATGTAACAATAATGCACTAAAAATGAGTGCATACAAGGAAGGCTAAGGCGATTTGGTTGCACATTTAGGGTGGATTGTAAACAAATTCTTCCTTTAAGTAAAATGCTTAAAATTAGAAACGAAAAGATAGGCTCGGAGGGGTGTACTAGGGGTATCGTGTACTAAAAATGAGTATAACGCAAAGGTGTGGGAAAATTAATTGACTTTACTAGTCAAGGTAATTGACTTAAATGGTCAAGTAATTATGATGCGGGTTTAACACAAGGGTGATCCTAATGCCTCTTATCATGTAGTAAATCCTACTAAATGAATGTACTCTCACTAGCGGTCTCGAGATGCATCACTAACGCAAGTTCTAGAATCTAAGTACTACCGGTACACTCATAAGCACTAATAATGAATGCTTTTCCTAACAAATCTAAAGGCGAACCTCACATATTTGGGTGGAAATCTTTTTTGTGTGGTACGGTTTTTGTGCTAGTTATACAACCCCTATCCATGAGACACTCATTAAGGCTAAAGTTTCACTCCTAAATGTTGTTAAAAAAAATTAATTGGCGCTAAAATTGCACTAACAAGTATTTCTCTTAGTTTTATTACACACCTACTATTAAAAAAACAAACTCAAGCGCAATTGTATTCTCTATGGTATCATCATTTACCTTCCCCTTACACTTTGGCTGAACATTGTCCCCAATGTTCAATAAAAAGATGTAAAAGTAAATAAGGAAAAAGAATGAAAACAAATACTCCCCTGATTCGTTCAAATGTGGATAAATCGTTAACATGGTTAAATCATCCTCCAAGAAAATGAACGTTGAAAGCTTCCCTTCCGAAATAATAAATCATCTTCTTGTACAATATAACTTGTTAAACCTAAGAAAACAATCATGGCAACCTCGCGTAAAATCGGCGGCAATCTATATATATTAGGATATAATGCTTGTGGAATGAATGTTTGCAGATTTTCTGGAATTTATAAAACTAAAGAATTAACAAAAACGTCAAGACTCCGTTAGAAAAACAAAACTTGCAAAATTTACAGAATTTTACACCTGAGGGCGTCAGGTGTTTATCTTGACGTCGTCAGAGTATTCTGACAGAAATCTCATGTTACGTTTCCTGAAAATTTTTGGAAAAACTTATGCCTTAATTCCTGGAATTTCCTGCAAAACATCGTTATGACTCGATACAAGCATTTGACTCAAACAAATACTAATATACATGTTCAATTAATATTGTTGTGGTTCATGTTCAATTCCGTTCTTAAATACAAATTTAGATTTTCCTTACACTTATCTTTTGCGAAATACCTTTTATAAAGTTAAGACAAACAACTAAGTTAAGCATTTTCACAATTTAATATGAAACATGATCCACAAACAATAAAAATCAAGCATGCATATGGAAGAAAATAAAATCAAATAAACAAACAATCAAACAAAACAAATATAACATGGGTTGCCTCCCAAGAAGCACTTTTCTTTATTTACGAGTCTTGTAGCTAGACTCAAAGTCATGGGTTATTACGTAACCTCGTTATCGGTTCCTGTTCCTAGGTCATCCTCGATCTTCATTTTGTATTCCGGACCAAGTTGTAAGCATTCCTTGTAAAAACCAAATATTTTGTTCATGACATAGTCTACTCCTCTACGTCTATCCTCATCACTCCTATAGTAGACGGATTGCTTGTGTTCCTTTTCGATGTTTGATAAGAGACGAAATTGCTCAATCTTATAGGGCATTTGGTAAGCTATCTCATCGTTCTCATCCTTAAACCTAACTATCCCTAGAGACGGGTCATAATTCATCTTAGAAGCCTCAACAAATGGCTTTCAGAACACTACTTGACTTAGGCTACCATCTATTACCGGAAGAATATCCTCCAGAATCACAAAATTGGTAACATAAGTGAAGTTTCCTACAAAGACGTGCAATCCTTTCACTCTTCCTACAAAGTTACTCATCCAACTCGTGTTGGGCATCATCCTACATCCAAGTTGCTTCTTCATTACCCAATTGTAATGGGTCCTAGTCATAATGTTTATGGGAGATCTAAGATCGATGTAGGCTTTCCACACATGCATATGCCTAATGTTGCATGGTATGTTGATGTTAGAGGGATCACCCGCTTTGATGATTGGCGAACCAAGGACGTATGGTGCCTCGAGGTCATCGAATAGATCCTTATGGTATTCCCGTTCTTCCTTGGTGGGTAACCTATCAAAGTATTCCTCTACATTTTCTACTTCCTCAACTGTCTCTTCCTTTTTCTCTACAACTTCCTTAATCTCATCCGTATCACTTTCTTCTTTATTATTATCGACCAGCTTAATAGTAACTACATTGATAAAGTGGACGTGTTTAGATGATGAGGGATCTTTAATTTGGGTTCCGCTACTAGTGTCCCTAGTGTCCCCTTTGGTGTAGTTAGCACTTGGTTGTTGAGAGCTTTCAATAAGTTGTCAATTTTATTGGTCATCTCCGCTTGTTGTTGATTGAATTCGGATACAAACTTAGCTATGCGGGCTTCTTGAGATGCCATAAATTTAGACATCAATCCTTCAAGATTATTGGTACTACCATAGTTGTTGGAAGGATTTTTGTTGAAAGTACGGTTAGAGGGTGAACCGTTTGGTTGAAATCGATTAGGTGGAGTGGAAGAATTGTTTTGGGGCATGCTTTGGTTTTGTTTCCACCTAAGGTTCGGGTGACTTTTTCAAGAGGGGTTGTATGAATCACCGTAAGGGTTTTGCTCGAGTTTGAAAGTGTACCACTTGTCTCCCTCTCCGTCGGTACGTGAGGATGCGTAGACCGCGAAAGTTTGTTCCGGGAGTTCCATGCAATCATGAGTGTCGTGGGGACCACTACATAATTCGCACGAAGAAGTGATTTTGTTCACTTGGCTTGAAGGTTTAGGAGCTTCATAGGATTTCATGAGAAACTTGACTTGGTCTTCAAGTTCCATGATCCTACGGTCGGGAGTGCTTGAATTGTTCGAAGGCAAAGATATTGCCTTGACCTTTTGTTCAAATCACGGGGATCATTCCAACTTTCGTTGTCATAGAGAGCAAGATCTTCTATGAGTTCCCATGATTCTTCCATACTTAGATCATGAAGCTTGCCACCGGCCGATTGGTCAATGGTTTGCCTTGTGGAGAGATCGATATGGTCATAGAAAATTTGGACTTGGAGCCAAAGATCTATGCCATGATGAGGGACTTTTTGGAGTAAGTCCTTGAAACGAGTCCATGCTTCATAGAGAGTTTCAGCTTGACATTGTTGGAACATCAAGATATCATTTCTAAACTTTTGGCACACGAAATTCAAGTATCTAATGGGGTATTTATAGTTTCTGTCTGAGGGTTCGATGCGGCACATCAACTTAGTTGATGCGGCGTATCTCAATAACTTCGCGTAGGGTCCAAGATTATTATATTTTGGAATATTCGTACACCGCCTTCAGATACGGCGTAACTTGAATCTCTATGCGGCGCATGTCCTTCATTATATTGGATAATCTTTGGTGAAGTATTGAGAGTGATGCGCCGTATGTTAGGAATGTAATGCGGCGTATCTTGAGTAGATAAGTCAGATCTTCTTCATTAACCGAGGTTTCATATGCAGAGCATGAGATAATTACATGCGTCGCAGTTTTCAAAGTCAGGCAATGGTCTTCAAATTCATCTAAGTATGATCATACGGTGTATCTGTCTAGAATGATACGGCGTATCTCCTTCAATTTAGTATACTTTTTCCAACTTGATCCATTTAGCTCCATTTTTCGTCCAAAATCATTAACTTTCACCAAATGCTTGTTTTTAACTGAGAATTACAAAAGTAAGCGATTAAGTATCAATTCTCATAGATAATATAATAAAATAAGTTAAATATAAAGGACAAATGATGACAATAATATGTACTTATTTGATGTCATCACATGGCAAAAGCCAGCCATGTTGACTCATGAAGTCAAATAAGTACTCGAACCCGTGAATTAAAAAACCAACCTAGCTACCATAATTTCTCGGTTCCGTTAAACTCAAATGATCTTGTGATGAAACGCGATCTTGAAAGATAACTTCCAACTGATCTCATAGTACAAATTTATCCCGTGAAGTACTCAAACCCCGGAAGTTTTATTTTGTCCAAGTCCAATACAACCTTTAGTCCAATAATATGTCAAAATATCAAGCCCAACGACCTTATATCATTTAGTTAAAAATAACCCAACCACATAATAATAATAATAATAATAATAATAATAATAATAATAATAATAATAATAATAATAATAATAATAATAATAATAATAATAATAATAATAATAATAATAATAATAATAATAATAATAATAATAATAATAAAAAGTCCATTTTCCCTTTTTAACAAAAATCCACACCACATTTATAAAAATTCAACAATAAATGTAGACCATGTCACTATCATCAAATTTGCAATTCAACGTAAGGGCATATTAGTTGATCTAAGTCTAGTAGCCCATTCAACCTCAAATAATATCATGATTAAGGACTAAGGTATAGTAGCCCTAATATCCATTAAACCATGCATATAAGACTACAACCCTAGGTTTTTGTAATCCTAATCCCACTTCTCCTAAACATTCGTAGTCACATACCTCCAACAACACAAATGAATACTCTACCTTATATCTCCCATATGAAACGCATCTAATAACATTAAACTCATTTCTCCTTATTAGTCCAATAACTAGATGTAGCACACATCTTCAAACAAATCCACCCTTATAGCTCCTTTCGAGAATGCACCACCACATGCTTCCTTATTTCTACACATATCAATTACAACTTGACTTAGCCTTATATCTCCTTTGCAAGTATATGCAGCAACAAACCAACCTTTTAACTCCTTAAACTCCACTAATACTCTCCATTTCATACGAATCCGACTTTATTACTCCAATTAAAAAATATATTTCATCTTTATTACTCTATAAGAAAACGCAAACCGAAACACAAAGAAGAGTAAACAAGAACTGCGGCACATTGATCTCTTTAAGATCTCTTAGGAGGTCTCGGGTAGGTTTTGTTTGTCTTTTGTTTTGCATGTCGTGATGAGTTAACTTTCGTTATGATATGATCTTTAAAAGATCTTAATAACTCTTATTGAAAACGAAAGACACACTGAGATCTTGCTTCATTTTTGTATTTCTTTTACATGAGATGGGATTGGACAATGATAGGAGTTTGTTGTTGATGTGGTGATATCAAAATCAAAATCTTCCAAGGGAACTGATTAGTAGACAAGGTTCATCATTCAAAAGGAGTGAACAAAACTCCTATATCCATGGTTAATAAATACCAGAGTTCTCATAGGTGTATTAAGGAATTATGAAGAGTCAAGTATTATCAAACGACACATTGTGTCTCACATAAGTACGAAATTCAAAGAATGTGTCAAACACATTACGGTTGAATAACCTTCGGAATGATTGGAAAGGTATCAAAATGTTTATCAAGCAAACCACAGATGGAGATCAGAATCAGTAGTGAAACTCAAATGGTGTAAAGTATCAATATAGTGTCAAGAGTATTCCAACTTACTTGGAAATCGAACATGGGTTGCAATACTTTCTAACTTCCAGGGTTCAAGTCCTTACAAGGCTTAACTTAAAGGCAAAGGCAAGAATCAGAGTAATGCGGAAGCAAGTGCTACAAGCATAGACGTCCTAGTCTACCCATTCCTCACCGGTCAGTAACTTAGGCTCTTAAGGGGAGATCTTAAGGCTAATATCAAGGTTATCTTATGAGTGCCTACAGTGGAAACTTAGTGGTCCAAACTTCATAGGTCAAGGTTTAATGTACTACAAGTCGCAGCCTGGTCTCTGATACCATAATTGTAACACCCCAACCCGATAAGGGTAAAAGTGTCACATTATGGTGACATATCAAAGCAAGCACAATCATACATCTCATTTCCCTGACCTCTTAACACCACATGGGTCGAGAGATACCACATAAGAAGAAAAAAAAAAAAAAAAAAAAAAAAAAAAAAAAAAAAAAAAAAAAAAAAAAAAACTACGTTAGTTTTGGCATCGATATAATGGAACACAAGTGTATAATGTTGGTTTTATAGAAAAAAATAATAATAGTCGTGTGTTAGGATCGAACTTGAGATCACGGGATTGCACACAATACGTATGAAGAGAAAATGTAATAATTATTTATAAAATGTTATAATTAATTATTAAACACAAAACAAATAATAATAATTAGTATTATTGATTAATGACTAATTATTTATTAAACGAAGATTAGGAAAGTAATTACTAGACAAAACATGGAAACAAGAGAAGGTTCCGGAATCCCCTTGGGGGTGCCAAAACCGATCGGCCCAAGGGGGTAACCCACCTCCTTTGTGCCTTGAGCTCCAAGTTTTGTGTAGTATATAAGCAAACCCAAGATGTAGGTTTTTCACATAACTTGTACACACACATCTCGGTATTTTCTTCTCCCTTTTCTTCCTTGGTCGATCCATCAAACGAACACCCCTAAGGGTTTCGATTTTCTTGTGTCAAAAAGGGTTTTGTGTTTTATTACTTGCAAATACTTTTCTTGAATTAGTACGTGTGTACAAGAACGTGAATCAAACACACTATTGTTTGATTCTTGGATTGAATTACAAAAAGGTAAGGGGTAATTCATATAATCCTTATAAACCCTAATTAGGGTTCTTGGTTCCGGAAGATTGCATTGATTCTTGTTCGGGCTAGAATCACAAAGGTACGTTTACGATTTAAATAATTGATTAATTAATTACATGTTATTCGATCTATTATGATTGCTTCCGCTCATGCTCACTTTGATGTACTTGGTTTATTAATATGAATGTCATGATATAATAATTCCAACAGTGGCATCTAGAGCCGTTATAATGTGTAATTAATTATCGAAACGCATAAAAAAAAATTGGATCTTGATTCGTATAGTTACATGTTTTTTTAGGGTTTATGTGTTAGATCCCTAACCCTAATTTTTTGGGTCGATTTTGACCTAAAGGGTTTTTAGGGTTTATGGTTTTTAATTTTTAATTTGATTAGAAACCCTAGGATGTCATGTAATTGTTATGCGTTTTAGTAAACGACCTTGGTGCAATGTGTTAATTGTTAAGCCAAATCCATGAAAAAGTGCATATTTGCATGGATTTTTATTGTGTTATAATTTAAATTGTTTAAATTGCTTATATATATTAATGGTTAAGTTATATTAAAACATGTAAATTTTAATAGATGTCGAATTGGGGAAGACTCCAATATTAAGTAATCAATTATGTGCTATGTGGTATTTATTTAATTTTGGCTTACGCAATCGATTTATCGATGTATGTGGCTCTTTTTCCATGAAAAAGAAAGCCCTAATTGAATTAATACGTTATACACCTAGATTTGATTATTAATAGGACTTTTTAATAAGATTTGCATGTGGCTACATATTTTATACATATTTAATTGTTATGATTATGTATATGTGTTTATTTAGTTGTTTTATTTTTTATTGTATATTACTTGTTTTGTTTATTTATTGTGTTAGACATGTTTATATAAACGAAAAGGGTAATTTTTTGAATAGAAAAATAATACGGACTAAATAATGGTGAAATTGTTTTGGTTTTTAAGAGTTAAAATTTCAAAGAATTGGTTGATTGATGTTTTTGTACGTAATGGTTAAATAGGCTCGACCGAAGTTTACACACTATAAGATGGGTATAAGGTTGGCATCGCATTAAATTGTGGCCTTAGATAGACAACATTCTGTCTTAACGCTCGTTTGTGTGTAAATTAGACTTACCGAACAACCATTACATGTACATTGTCATCTTAAGGGTGAATAATCCACAATTCCACAATGATTATCCGAAATACTAAGCTTTTGGGCTTATGCAAAAGTACGATATAGTGGACGATAATTGATGGTTATTCTTTAATTGGTGAACCCGATACCTCAATCAAAACTTTGTTATTTTACTCTTAGCTAATTGGTAATAAAAATGTTTTGTAAAACCAATGTTATGAAGTTGTATGCATGCTTCTTCATACATTATTTTGATCACATCAAAATATTAATACCCTTATAAATTAAGTCGAATGCCATCTAATTAAGAACACTTGAAGTTGTAATTTACGTCATGTGAGAACTTGGCGAGATTGCAATGGAGAGGTAAATTTCATAAATTCATTGCTAGCAGATCAACTGATGTGATGGAGTTGTGAGTTTGCAGTTTTTAAGTTAGACGACTTAAATTGAGTAGTAAGTGAGATCTTGGACTCAAGGCATTAAGATGGGGACTAAACATGCTTACAATACAAATGTTTTGTGATTGTAAATCCCATAAATCTAGGAATTGGAAAAAAGTTATGCCAATTACTTGTACGACAAGTTACCTCATATTGTACTTTCATTACTAGCAGATCAACTGATGTGATGAAACTATGTTTATGGAGGATCCTAGTTTTCAAGATTATTCTATGGATATTATTTCCTTGGGTATTTTAATTTTCTTGAAAAATTGTATTATCAAAAATACTAATGTTTTGAACTTTCTTTATCTGTAGAAATGGCTCAAACTGATAACACCAACTTTCGTTCTGTGTTCAAAACTTATTTTGAATGAGAAAAATTGACTGGCTCAAAAAATTTCAATGATTGGTATCGTTCACTAAGGATTGTCCTGCGAGTGACTGATCAACTTGAAATCTTGAAAACACCTTGTCCTGCCGAACCTGAAGGCGAAGCAGCAACTGATGCTGCTAAGGCCAAATGGAATCTTGATTGCAAGGAACATATTGATGTGGCCGCAATGATGTTAGGGGTGATGTCCATACCTCTTCAAAGGCAGTTTGAGGAGTATTTCCCCATGAACATGATTGATGAACTCAAGAAACTCTATGAGAAACCATCAAATGTAGAGATTTACGATTTGATGGAGGCTCTACATGGTTGTAAGCAAGGGGATGGTGAACCTGTGAGTGCTCATGTATTGAAGATGAAAAGTTTCATGGATCAACTACAAACACTTAAGAAACCCTATGACAATGATATGGCTGTGAACTTAATCAATAGGTCCCTTAACAAGGATTTTAATGGTTTTGTGAGGAACTTCAATATGCATTGCGTGGGGAAGACAGTAAGTGAATTGCACGCACTGCTCATTGATTATGAGAAAGGGTTGACACCAAAGGCTCCTACGCCCCAAGTTCTTGCTATACAAGGGGGTAGAATTAACAAGCCAAATGCGAACAAGAAGAAGGGTAAAGGAAAGAAGAAGGGTGATAAGAATAAGAAGGTTATGGCTTATCAACCACCTCAACCTAAGAAGAACCCTCCTGTCAAGAATAATCCAAAGAAGGATCAAGGATGCCATTATTGCAAGGTGATGGGCCATTGGAAGAGGAATTGTCCTCTTTATCTCGATGACTTGCGAAACAATAAGTCAAGAAGACTGGGCACATGGGCGCCAGCACTTCAGGTAACTTATTTGTCATTGAATTATTTACTTTATCTCGTATAATGAATTCCTGGGTATATGATACTGGATGTGGTATTAATATTTGTAATACACTTCAGGGGTTTAGAGAGGAAAGGAGACTAGCTTATGGGGAGCAATTTCTGCATGTGGGAAATGGAGCACAAGCAGTAGTTGAAGCCATAGGAATGTTTGATTTAGTTTTACCTTCGGGTTTAGTACTTTGTTTAAACAATTGTCATTATGCACCTTCTATAATTAGAGGTGTTGTTTCCTTTTCTTGTTTGTTGGATCTTGGTTTTTCTCATACTATTGATGGCAATAAAATTTCTGTTTCTTTAAATGGTGTATTTTATTTTAATGTTGTTGCTGTGAATGGTGTGTTTGAAATTGATATGAATAATTGTGTGACTTCCAACAATAATAATAATTCGATGTACAACATAAGTAAGAGAATGAAGTATGACTTGAATTCGTCTTACCTTTGGCACTGTAGACTTGCCCATATAGGCAAGACTCGCATGCAAAAGCTGCAACGTGAAGGGCTTTTGAATCATATCATTGATGAGTCATTTGATAAATGTGAATCTTGTATTTCTGGGAAGATGACAAAGAAACCTTTTCATAATAATATGGAAAGAGCTTCAGATCTACTTGGTTTAATACACACGGATGTATATGGACCACTTAGACATGTGTCAAGGAGAGGTGCTGTCTACTTCTTAACTTTTACGGATGATTTCAGCCGTTATGGTTATGTTTATTTACTTAAGCATAAACATGAGGTGTTTGAAACATTTAAAGTTTTCAAAGCAGAAGTAGAATTGCAATTGGGAAAGAAGATTAAAGCTCTTCGTTCTGATCGAGGTGGAGAATACCTTAGTCAAGATTTTAAAGATTTCTTAACTGAGAATAGAATTGTCCAGAATCTCACATCTCCATATACTCCACAACAAAATGGTGTATCTGAGAGAAGGAATCGTACATTGTTGGACATGGTTCGATCAATGTATAATCTTACTAATCTTCCTTTGTCTTTTTGGGATTATGCTCTTGAATCAGATGTTCGTATTTTGAATATGGTTCCCACCAAGAAGGTTGATAAGACACCATATGAGATATGGACTAGAAAAGCTCCGAACTTGTCTTATTTAAAGGTCTGGGGTTGTGAGGCGTATGTTAAACGTGACTCACAAGATAAACTCCAACAAAGATCTGTAAAATGCATTTTTGTAGGATACCCTAAGGAAACTATGGGTTACTACTTTTACTACCCACCTGAGAACAAAGTGTTTGTTGCAAGATATGGTGATTTTCTTGAAAGTGAATTTGTGGTTCAAGAAATCAGTAGGAGAGTTTATGATTTAGAAGATGATCTAAATAATGCATTACCTTCAGAAAACACTAGCACACTTCCTATAGAACCGGAAAGTCTGGGTCCTCCACCGGAAGTTGAAGTAATTCCCATTCGCAGATCTTCAAGATCTGTGAAAGCTCTTGACCGTCTATGTCTTAATGTAGAGGTTGATGAGCATACACTAGGGGATCTTAATGAACCTACTAGTTATAGAGCTGCCATTAATAGCCCTCAAAAAGCTAAATGGAAAGCTACTATGGATGGGGAAATACAATCCATGCATGACAATGAAGTATGGGAAGAAGTTGACTTA
Organism: Artemisia argyi; assembly: GCA_030686995.1. Lineage (NCBI taxonomy): Eukaryota > Viridiplantae > Streptophyta > Magnoliopsida > Asterales > Asteraceae > Artemisia > Artemisia argyi. The sequence goes on from CM060679.1 coordinate 84,229,879, forward strand.
CCTCCTGGTGCCATGGTAGTTGGGAGTAAGTGGCTTTACAAAATCAAGACTGACATGGATGGATATGCACACATTTATAAGGCTCGTCTAGTTGCTAAAGGTTTTACTCAAACTTTTGGAATAGATTACGAGGAGACGTTTTCTCCTGTAGCAGACATAAGAGCTATAAGAATTCTCATAGCTATAGCAGCGTACTATGACTATGAGATTTGGCAAATGGATGTGAAAACCGCTTTCTTAAATGGTCATCTAGATGAAGACATCTATATGGCACAACCAGAAGGGTTTGAAAATCCAGAATTTCCAAATCGTGTTTGCAAGCTTAAGAGATCCATTTATGGATTAAAGCAAGCATCACGACAATGGAACAAGAGGTTTGATGCTGAAATTAAAAACTTTGGATTCACTCAAAATCTTGATGAGCCATGTGTGTATCACAAAGCTAGTGGGAGTGATAATGTAACTTTCCTAATTCTATATGTTGATGACATATTGATCATGGGAAAAGACATTCCAAGTTTGCAAGCAGTTAAGGCATATCTTGGAAAGTGCATTTCTATGAAAGATTTAGGAGAAGCTGCATACATTCTGGGAATCAAAATCTATAGAGATAGATCAAGTCGATTAATTGGATTAAGTCAAAGTGCTTACATTGACAAAATATTGAAGAGATTCAATATGCAAAATTCCAAGAAAGGATATTTGCCGATGGAAGTAAAACATGACTTATGTAATGAGTTTTGTGCTTCAACACCTGAAGAGGTGGCTCGCATGAGTAAAGTTCCTTATGCTTCGGCTGTAGGATCTATTATGTATGCGGTTAAGTGCACAAGGCCAGATGTGGCGTTTGCTCAAAATATTACCAGTCAATTTCAACAGAATCCAGGTGGTAAACATTGGATTGCTGTTAAGCATATTCTTAAGTATTTAAGGAATACAAAAGATATGTTTTTGGTATATGGTGGAAATCCATCTGCAGAACTTTGTGTTACAGGTTTCTGTGATGCATCCTTTCAAAGTAATAAAGATGATTTGAAGTCTCAGACGGGTTATGTCTTTGTTATCAATGGAGGAGCTGTAGATTGGAGGAGCAAGAAGCAGAGTACAATTGCGATGTCTGCAACAGAAGCTGAATACATTGCTGCTTCAGAAGCTGCTATGGAGGCTGTTTGGATTAGGAAATTCGTTTCTGGGCTTGGTGTTATGCCTTCAATTGAATTACCTATTAATATGTATTGTGACAATTCTGCTGTAATCATATTTGCCAATGAACCTGGAGTCATGAGAGGCACCAGACATTTTCTACGGAAGTATCACTTTGTTCGTGAAAAGGTTGACGAAAGTGAAATATATCTGTTGAAGGTTCACACAGATGAAAACTTAGCTGATCCGTTCACTAAGGCTTTGGCGAAAGAGAAGCTTAATGGATTATCCAATGGAATTGGACTTAAATTAGCTAGTAGTTTTATGCATAACTGTGATTAGTATTTGGATAAAGGATATTGTAAACAATTATTATTTTAATGAAATAAAGTATGTTGGTATGTTATTTCTAGTGTTAATTATTGTTGTCCTATTTTTTGCATGTTTAAATCCATGAATAATAGTTATTCTAAATTGTCCGTTGTCAGTTAATAATATGGGAATATTATTAAATTAAGACAAATCTGAAGTTGATATAATATACTTAAGTATATTGATGCGTAGACATGTCATTTCAGACGATATTCGATGATACTGAATATAGGACTTATCCCAACTATATTATGTTACTTTATGGATCTTGTCATTAAGTAAATCATAAGAAGTTATCCTTAGACTTGAGATACAAGATAACGGTCATGAATGTAGTACATTTTTGTGGAACAACTTAACGCTATACGTAACTGGTAGTCATAAGGGTTGTTTTCGGAAGTATTACAAAGTTTGTGTGTTTTGCTTGTAATCAATAAAGAATTTGTTCCTTCAAATTAATTTTTGGAGTTTAATACTGCTGGGCCCCTCGTAGGGTTGTCAAGGTGTTTGCGTGGCCACGCCCAAGGTCTTTCTTGAAAGGTTCAAAAGATTTGGTAATCTTGTCAATTTCTAAAACGAGAAACAGAATGGTTAATTAAGGAATGACCTAGATCCATATCCTTATTTAACACGGTATTAGAAACAAAGGGATAATAATAATGAGAAATCATTAAAAGGTTTTCCAGGAGCCTTACTCAAGTTGTACTAGAGGCATCGACGTGTTGCAAGACGCTAATCGATGTGATCACACTATTATGATATGTCTAAGTGGGAGCTGTTGGTTTTATAGACAAAATAATAATAGTCGTGTGTTAGGATCAAACTTGAGATCACGGGATTGCACACAATACGTATGAAGAGAAAATGTAATAATTATTTATAAAATGTTATAATTAATTATTAAACACAAAACAAACAATAATAATTAGTATTATTGATTAATGACTAATTATTTATTAAACGAAGATTAGGAAAGTAATTACTAGACAAAACATGAAAACAAGAGAAGGTTCCGGAATCCCCTAGGGAGTGCCAAAACCGATCGGGCCAAGGGGGTAACCCACCTCCTTTGTGCCTTGAGCTCCAAGTTTTGTGTAGTATATAAGCAAACCCAAGATGTAGGTTTTTCACATAACTTGTACACACACATCTTGGTGTTTTCTTCTCCTTTTTCTTCCTTGGTCGATCCATCAAACGAACACCCCTAAGGGTTTCGATTTTCTTGTGTCAAAAAGGGTTTTGTGTTTTATTACTTGCAAATACTTTTCTTGAATTAGTACGTGTGTACAAGAACGTGAATCAAACACACTATTGTTTGATTCTTGGATTGAATTACAAAAAGGTAAGGGGTAATTCATATAATCCTTATAAACCTTAATTAGGGTTCTTGGTTCCGGAAGATTGCATTGATTCTTGTTCGGGCTAGAATCACAAAGGTACGTTTACGATTTAAATAATTGATTAATTAATTACATGTTATTCGATCTATTATAATTGCTTCCGCTCATGCTCACTTTGATGTACTTGGTTTATTAATATGAATGTCATGATATTATAATTTCAACATATAATATGCAACAAACCCTAAGATCTAAGTGGTAAACTAAATGGCATTGGAAGACAGGTGTACAACATGAAGCAAACCTCATCAACTAAGTGTCAGCTAAGAGGAAAACCCACTAATCTAACTAAGCGGAAAACCCACTAACCTTTTTATAATTTCTTTAAGCCGATGGCTCGGCTCGGCGTATGAACAATGCCGGCTCGAGATGCAGCTCCACAATGCACTCAAGCCAACATTCTCCTTTGAGCTAACTTTCCACCTGACAATTTCGAAATAGTACCGGCTCCAAATTCCACTTTAATTAATGTTATATAGCATAATTATGCAGAAATCAACTGGCCAAATTATGAATTAATAATTACACGTGAAAACAAGTTTGGTTAGTGGCATTAGGTAATAAAAAAGTGAATCATTTATCATTATCTTATTCTTATACTAATTTGTCAATTTGGTAGTATTTGTTAAGCTAAAATACATGTAGAGATCGTAAAAGAGAAAAGAAAAGAAAAGAAAAAAATAAGCTTTAGAAAACATATGCAAACAATAGAGTTTACTTGCATGGGTTCCATTTACGTAACGTAGTTGCATCCTTGCTTGTTTAAGTCTCGAAATCAATACAATGTTAAAAATCTCATTTACTATCTACTACATATAAGTTGGGCAAACCATAACAAAAATTATTAAGTAAAGAAATTATTGATGAACACACTGAATGATTACATGACCATTCGGATAAAAACAAAAGAAATAATTATTAAGTAAAGAAATTATTGATGAACACACTGAATGATTACATGACCATTCGGATAAAAACAAAAGAAATAATTGACGAGTCACTATTCCTTCTAACCAACACGTTTTTCTCCACCAAATATTCTAAACAAAGTTAATTTCTTAAATATAAAAAAAAAAAAAAAGAAAAAAAAAATACGTAACTTTACTGGTTCTAAATTTCAAATTGGCCGAGTTTTTGACTAATATAGCTTTAAAAGAGTTGAGATGAATATAGATCTAATATTTGTCATATATCCAAAGAGACTCCGGATCCCTTAAAAAGTACATAAAAAATAAAAAGTCTACAAAGTAATGTAAACCGTTGGATTAAAAAGTCCCTCAAATCACCGCCAGATCATATCAGGGGTATTTCCGTCTCATCCTCCATTTAACCCACCAACCACTTCACCTTCACAGCTTCACTCCTATTTTCACACATAACACCACCTTTCAAACACAAACTCAATCATCTCTTCCATCACCACAATTACTGTCAAACTTCATCACCGCCAACCATCGCCATCGCCGGAAACATCCGTTCAAGATTCAAGTGACCTAATTGACGATCGTGACTCACTTTTTGTGAGATTTGATTCCGTCGCCACACCAATAGCTTCTTCTTCTACAGCGTTGTTACGGTGTCGCGGTGGTTTATGACGGTGTCGCGGTGGTTTTTATTGTCTCCTAAACTGAACAAATAAACCCACTAAGAGTTTATAAAAATAGGCTTACCAGATTGAAATTCGAGTCGTTAGGATGTCAGAAGATTCAAAGAAGGTGGTAGCCGTTGAATGGTGGTCGGATTATGTAGCGGGAGAAGTGGCTGAGCTTCAAAGGCTTTGACTAACTGATGAACCTATAATTATAGGTTCATCAGTTAAGTTTATTAATTTTTTGGTTCATTAATTATAGGTTCATCAGTTATTGACTAACTGATGAACCTATAATTATAGGTTCATCAGTTAAGTTCATTAATTTTTTGGTTTATTAATTATAGGTTCATCAGTTATTGACTAATTATAGGTTCATCAGGTAGGTTCATTGATTTTTTGGTTAATTAATTATAGGTTGATCAGTTAGTTTATCAGTTATTGACTAACTGATGAACCTATAATTATAGGTTCATCAGTTAGGTTCATTAATTTTAGGTTAATCAGTTTGTTTATTAGTTATTGACTAATTGATGAACTTATAATTATTTGTCATGTGTTATGTGTTTAGGTTTATCAATTAGTCAAAAATGTCACCATAAAAACTGATGAACCAAAGTAACTGATGAACAAAATGTTCATCAGTTATTTTGTTTCATCAGTTAATTTGGTTCATTAATTTTTATTATAGGTTCATCAGTTAGTTTATTTGTGTTATCATAGGTTATAGGTTCATCAGTTAGTTTATGCTTTTTTTGTTGATGAATATCAGTTGTTTTGGTTAATCAGTTATTGTCCTATATTATGTTTTTGGTTCATCAGTTAATGCCATGTGTTATTGATTCGTTGTGTTTTGGTGTGTGCAAACAACAATTATCAAAATATCAACAAACGTGAAGTCTAGTTTATCGTGAGACAAATAGACGTGAAGTAATACGAGTAAACCTTTTAGGAAAAAGATTACCTCGCAAAACTTGTGAAAGTGATATTCAAATTGTGAGACCGGGAAGTGATTTCCCGGGTCATACCCCAACGAGGTGTGAATGGAAAGCTTCGAATGAGATTGGGATTAAAATCTTGTATGTTGGAAAGATTGTTTGGTTTTACGATACGTTAAATTAACGAAATTAACGAACGAATGTGAAAATAAATTAACCTACGGGTAAATAAAAGGTAATTATCAAACTAGGGGAATCCTAAAACACTACGGGAAACATGATTAGGTATCGGGCATCCTAAAACGTAAACCAAATTAACAACGTAAAAGTTATTTAAAAATTACGCGAGTGCGCAAAATAAAACGCGAATTTTGAGCTACAAAGGTCCTACGGGTTTCCAACTAATTTTCTTACGCACTAAATGACAAAAGAAAATTTTGTAAAAAGGAAATAATTTTTTTAGCAAAAATTCTATTTATTACAAATTTAAAACTAATTAACTCTAATTAAATTCTAATAAATACTAGGCTATTTCTAAAAACCTGAGATTTTTTTGGCAAATAAAACAAGGTAAAATTAATCTAAGAAAATTATAAAAAGGGTGGTGCACAGTTCAAAATAAGCTAGCTAAAACTGAGAAGCTTAATTTGGCAAAATAAAAAGAATGGTTACATATTAAACATTGCATACTATAACTGAAGTAAGACCCAAGGGAAAGTAGTGTTGCGTGGTATATTATGTGTGCTTGAGGTGCAGGAGGTCCAGGGTTCGAATCCCACCTCTTGCACTTTTTGCAAAGAATATATATATATATATATATATATATATATATATATATATATATATATATATATATATATATATATATATATATATATATATATATATATATATATATATATATATTCTTTCTGCAACTTGCTTTAACAATAATAAAAACTAACAATATTTGTAAAACAAACTTTATTGAAAAAAACAAATCAAGCTTATGCAAGCTTGATAATTCAGCAGCTTTTAATTTTAAAAATGCAAATGAGCTATGAGGTTTGGCAGCCAACCATAGTAGTCCAAAAAGCTCAAATGAGCTTCCTCATACAATTCAGCCACCACAACGGGAATAAACAACAATAATAACAACTAGGAATTACAACAAAAAGATCAAACAACATGAGATCAAAAGCAACAAGCTCTGCTCATGCAGAAACCAACAGCAACAACAATGGGGTTAACTAATAAATGCAATTAGCTCACAAATAAGCACGTCTAGAGCCAAAATCTTAACAAGGGCTGAATGTAACCCACTTAAGCCATCATTATCCCACATAAGCAGACCTTAATAGGAAAATAAGCACAAAAGCTAAAAAGCTAAACAAGCGAAAAAATGCCGGCCTGCTGATTCAGGACAGATGGGAGATAAAGGGCAGGTCTAGGGTGCTATTGGTGAGTTTTTGAGCTGCCAAAAAGTAGTGAAAAAAAATAATCTAAAAATATCCCTAGATAAACAAGCCACTAAAGAATCATTGTGCAAAATTATAGGCAAATTTAACTCAAAACTAGGAAACTAAAATTGAAAACGCAAGGGGCTGTTGAGGCAATTCTTGACAGCAGTAACGGTTACAATGGGACGTTTGGAGGCACCTAATTGATCTAGTAAATTCACTCCTATAAACCTTATACTACTTACTAATGGTGTAAACAAATTCTAACACTAAATCTTAACCTAGCTTGATCTAAAAGTAATGCAAAAGTCGGGCAATGAGGACTGTTAGCTAACTGTTGCAGCAGGGGTGAACGGGGTTTAAGCAGACCACTAACAAGCTGCCAATAAGCAAGAAAACAACAAAGCTTTAATAGATAAAGTCTAGACTAACTCAAAAAGAAAATAACAATGATTCGTCAAGAATAAATCAAACAAGCTCAAGGTTGTAACTGCTGATGCAGCAGTGGGTTAAGGGGGCATTTTTGAGGGCTCAAAAAGAAGTAAAAGAAAATTCATAAAAAGAAAATAAAAATGTGACCTTGTAAACAAACTAGCAAACAAATTACAAACTCAATTTTAGGTCATGAGTCCTGCAAAGAAGCAAACTAAAAATACGAATCAAAATGGGTTTGGGCTTTATCTTAACTGAATGCAGTGGATGAAGTTTAGTAGAAACTAGAACTTTGACTTGAAGCTACCTATGTTCGGGAATAATCTTAACTCTACTGTGCTAAGTGAAACCTATTTAAAGCTATGACCAACTAGCTAAACATCTAAATCAAAACATACCCTGTGTAAAACAGTTTCTAACCATGAGCTTTTGAAAATAAAGAGAAAGGCTATAAAACCATTTGAGCACTGTTAACATTACTTCAAAAATTAAATACTCATTGAAACAAAGCTACATCAAATTGATTAAATGAAAGGGTTTAAACAAAGCTAATAAGCAGTAATGAGACAGAATAAGCAGTTGTTAATAAATAAGCAGTTTAATCAACAACACTAAATGAAAAACTTAAATTGCATTGATTTAAAATAAAGGAGTACATAAGACTTAAATTTTTAAAATAAAAAATAAAACTTAAAAACCCTAACTGCCCTCAATGGCTACACATCTCTAACTATTTATAATGCTCCAATTAGGGTTTCTTTGCCCTTTTCTTATGTATCTTTAGTGAGACAGTTGATGAGTTGTCATCCTTTGTGTTTCTTTGAAAACATCTCAACCATCAGATTTGCTCTTGAATAAATCGTGACCCTTAGTTTCAATTGGCGCCCAAATTGGTGTTGTGGATGGGTGAGGTGGCAGTGGTAGGCATGGGTTTGTGAGTTCTTGGAGGTGAGTGGGATGGGGAGTGGTGTTGGGGGACAAAGGATGAGAGTGATGGGGGAGATGGTGATGGGAGTGGTGTGTTTGCAGGTCACGGGTTGGAGAAGGAAAAGGATAGGTTGAGGTTTGACTGTGAAAGTTTGACTGGGTTTTAATATTATACGTTTTTATTATTAAACGTATAAGTGGGCTGTGGAATTGGGGTTTAGTTGGGCCAAAGGTGGGATTTATTTAAATGGTGGTGGGCTGGTAAGGGTGTTGGGTAAGTTAAGGACCCGTTTGGTTTTATAACTTGTATGACCAAAAGGACCAAAATTGTATTTGCGGAAAAATTGGGGGCTGGTTTTGTAAATATCCCCAAGTCATCAAAAGGACCAAACCTGTCAAGTTAGATAAACCAAAGGCCAAAAATACAATTTTTCCACATTTGAAACTCCAGGGACCAAAATTGCCAATTTGCCAAAGTACAGGGACCAAATGTGTAATTTTCTAAAAGTTTTTACCCAAAGATCATTTGTTTTATCCTTTGACTTTTAAAGAGCTTGGTTTGACTTTTCTTTGAAATAAATGCTTAGGGACTAGTTTTGTCAAATTTTTAAAGTTGGAGGACTGAAACTGCCAATTATGCAAATTTTGTTTCAATTTTCGTTTGTTTTCACTCGTTTTGCTTCAGAAACATATAAAACGTGATCTTTTGGATTCTCTTCATATTTTGGTGCGTTTTTGAGTGTTTTTAAACGTTTTGCAGTTCAGATTTGACTAAAAGTGATGAGTATTTACACACTCATCAATCCCCCACACTAAACTATTGCTAGTCCCTAGCAATCTTTTTGAGAAAAATTAATGGATTTGAAGTCTCTTTACCAAAAGCCATCACTTCTGGAGTAGCCGAATGTTTGGGTTCAAGTAAGAATTATGGTCCATCCGATAAACATGTGATTTTTAGCAAACCACCAGCTTTCAACGGTTTTGATTTGTCTTTACCAGAAGCCGTTTGCTTCTGGACTAGCCAACTCTTGATGGAACAGTCAACATCTTGGTGAGTTGATTACCAATTATGGTTTTTCCACTGCCTTTACCACAAGCCATAATCTTGCGGGCTAGCCAACTCATTTACTTTTGAGGATATGGCGAGTTGAGGTACCATACAATTTTGGGCAAATTGTAAGCCATCAACGGGTTTGAGCTATCTTTACCAAGAGCCGTTTGCTCCTGGATTAGTCAGTCCTTATGTTAGACGTGGTGGACTGATAACCTTTTGTAAGTGCAAAGCACTTCCACTAAATAAAATTTTGGCTCAAAACAGGGGTATTATGGCACAAAAGTGATTAAATTCACCAGAATTTACCCCCCCCCCCACCCACACACACTTAGAAGTGAATACTGCTCTCAATATTCAAAGTACCGGCTTTTATGCCGATAGTTTGGAATGTAAAAAGTTTAGATTTGGGCAAGTGTGGTTTTTTTTTTTTTTTTTTTTTTTTTTTTTTTTTTTTTTTTTTTTAATTTTATTGTGGGTACTCCCCCACACTAGTTTTTTAGAAAAGAGAAGGAAGTGAGAAAGATGGGTGAAAACCCATGTGATGCTACTGTTTTTGTTTACCGAGTCGCTAGCTTGACTCGACCCCGAATTCATTGGTTCTTGGGGAAGCAAGATGTGGAAGAAACAATCTCCATCGGACTTTCATTCAAGATGTTTGAACAAATATTTGAAGCACGTGAAAGTTCCACACCGATTAGATAAGTACCCGGCTCAAAATAGTATAAACTATAAGCGGTGATGCCTGGGTCAAAGATAATGTCTTCATTCCCGAAAGAGTGAAGAACAGGAGAAGTCACCCGATAGGTGAAAAAGAGAAAGAAAGTCATGATAAACATCTTGACTAACTCATCATCATCAGGAGGAGGATTCATGGATTCATCATCATGAATCTCATCATTTAAGCTCATGTGATCAAGACATATCCCGGGTGTGTCTAGATCAAAGTAGAAGTTATCATATTCCGGTGGAGATATGATATGAGTGAGTTCACAGGAGAACTCATCGAATGTGAATGAATCATATTCGGGATTGATGTGAGTGAGTTCACAGGAGAACTCATTGAAGGTAAATGATTCATAATTGGGGAGAGAATTATGAGAATGAGAAGTGGTACTGCCACTAATCTTCTCTCCCATAGGATCAAAATGGAAGGTTTCAAATTCCGATATAGAATCATCGGAAAAAAGTCACTATCCTTAATGGGGATAGGAGATGAAATAGGTTTCTCTTTGAAAGCCTCAATTTTAGAGATGAGATGACTGACATTTAATAATGTAGCACGAAGGGCTATCAGTATGTGAAGTACTAAGCTCGATGTTGGGATTAGAATTTAAAAGGTTTTCAATTTCTCCCAGATCGGCTTCGAAATCAAACAGATCATCATCACTTCCCAATGGAAGTGGATTGATTTGAGTAAGTTCATCTGTGAACTCCTCAAGGAGAAGGTCAACATCAGAATGAGGCAGTGATGCCTCTACATACTCAACTTCTCCATAAGATGTACAATCGTCATCAAAGTCGGAGAAAGTTTCAAAATGATCTTTTGGATTTTCAGGAGGGGAAGGTGAATCACACATATGATCAAAAGTTCCCTGTGACTCTCCTGGGATTGGTACAAGATTCTCAACACTAGACTTTATGAATTCGTCTGATTCCTTTTCAGGAATAGTGCTAAGATGCTCATCCCCCATGTTCAGAGAGTAAGTGTGAACTTCGGGTGTGATAACAACAGACTGAGGGAGTTGAGAAGTACTAGCAGTTATGGATTGTACAAGTTCCATTTGATCTTCTGCTAGTAATTTCTCCGTCACATTATTTTCTCCCTGATTTTTCATGGAAGGAACCACAACTGATGAATTTGATGAGCCTTGACGAATATCAAGGGTATCTTCATCATCACTATCGTCATTGTCATCGTCATCGTCATCGTAGATGATAGTTTTACGCATTCAAAATCTTACTCTAGCTGCTTCTTTAGCTAGTATTTCTTTGTAATACTTCGGACGAGGTTCTTCCGGAGCAGGTTTGTTAACAAAATCCTTAAGATCATTTGAAGTATTTAAGACATTTTGCAAAAGTTCTTGAGGAAATGGTTGAGGTTGTGTTTCAAAAGTTTGGTATTATGGAGGTTGGTCGTGATAATTGTTGTCACAAGGAAAAAGATTCCTATTTTGACAATCGGTGCTAGAATGCGGACCTCCACAATACTCACAACCGTATTGTTGTGAAGTTGGTGCATTTTGAAACGATTCGGCATTGCAATTTTGATAACACGGATTATGCTCATGTGAAATGAAATTGTTTTGTGGCTCATTGCAAAAGCTCGGATTAGAATCGTAAGCGAATGAATTACTCGAACCACAAAACAAACAACTCCCGTTTTGAATATCATTACCACATCGTTCACACGTGCACCAACGACATGGTAGACCGAAAAGTGGCTCCCCACAACCGACGCAAGGAATAAACGATTGCCTTAGAGAAGGAATCGGGCCATTCAGAGAATCAACAAAATAATTCGAATGATTATCAAGTCTCGAAGAACATTTTGAAAAATCCGGAGGTGGGACAAGTGGTGTGCTCTGAGAGCTAGGAATTTCTACCACTTCCGTTATGGTCCCCGGTTTTTGTTCTTGATAAACGTGATGATCAGGCAAGTCGTTTATTTTAGTCACCGTTTTAAGCTCAGTACGTTTGCTTGATAAACTTCGAATCGTAAATCGTGAGAGGTGTGGATCGACTCTTGACGGTTTGCCATTAATAGTACGTATTTCGGGATGTGAGGGGTAGTCGGAAGAATTTTGAGAATCATTGAAAGCATTCGGATATGCTTTTGATGAGGCGAATAATGAACCACTTTTAGGGGGTCATTTAAGCCCGGAATTGAATTCATTTGATCAAATATTGCTCTAAATCGTTCCTTTTATGATTTTAGGTACTTTGGGAGAGAAATCTGGAAAAGGAAGCAATTCGGACATTTTTGGAGCATAAAAGTGAAGAAAACGCCAAAGACTTAATTTTCCATGCTGAGAACAGTGTATAACGGCGTCAAGAGAAAATATTTGACGGCATCAAGAGTAAAATCCATGACGACCCAGAAGAAACCTGAAGGCGTCTCAACAAGATCGTCAAGAGTTAAAATCATGACGGCCTGCATAAGGTGTACACATGACGGCGTCAGATCCAGATCTAGGCAGTCCAAGGAATTATTTGGCGGCGAGATGACGGCGTCAGACATTTGTTCTTGACGCCGTCACCTTCTAAAATCTATATATATTTTTCTATTTTTCATTCATTAGAGAGGAACTTGTGTGGAGAAACCCTAGGGCCGAACTTTGTGAACCCTAGCTCGTATTTTACAGTAATTTTCACCCCTTGAATCCTTTCATGTGCTATTAAGATAAGTCTTCTCTTTAATTCAATCAATATGTCTATGTGTTGTTGTCTATATCTTGTGCTTGTCTTAATTTCAACATGCTAGGTTAGATTTATCTTGTGTTTGCTTAGATCTAATGAAACCTAGATGTTAATTATGTGTTGATTACTTGTTTATGGTTGTATTGGATGAATGATTTCAATGTTAGGCATAAGAAAACTGGTAGATCTCCATTGTGTAACATGCTTGAACATCTTAGGAAACATGAACCGATGTGTACTAGGTTTTATTGGTTGTATTTAATGCATGAGTAAATTCTAATGATCCCATGTTAGGAGCTTCTTAGCCGGCTCGACATAGGAGTGAAGTAGGCACTCATAGGATTGGGGAAGTAAGTACGCCACCCCATGAATGGTATTAAGGAATACAATCCGTCATCCACACAACTATAACAAGTAATTAACGTGTAAAAGATATCTAGGGAGTAGTGAAATCTAAGTAAACATATTTCTCCCATATATTGCTCACAACTTTAGTTTAATATATTTTAATTTCATTTTTAGTATTTTATTTTGATTGCATCTTAGTATTGGGTTAGTTGACTAGCAACTAATTCCGCCCAACTCCTTCAAAACCCGAGATTTTAATTTGCTTTCTTAAAAATATAAAAAAATACAAAAAGATTCATCCCTCATCTCTAGACTTAATCTTTAGGTTTTCTAATCCTAGCGACACTATTCCTAGCTGAACGATCAATCCCCCGGTACTTGTCATTATACTATACTACATCGATCAGGTACACTGCCTGGTGGGGGTTGTAAGCTTCTTGAGATCCCTCGAGAGGTAAAGCCTGGTGCAATTCCTACGCTACCAAGTTTTTAGCGCCGCAGACCGGGGAATAGTTATTGTCTAGGTTAGAATCTCTTTTTATTAGGTATACTTGCTAGATTCCTTTCTAGTAAGATTTTATTTTTAATTTTTAGGTTTTCTTTAGTCTATCTTATTTCTTTGTTTCCTTTGTTCGTAAATTATCTCGATGGATAACAATAACATTGATCGTTTGATTCATGTTATTCGTGTTTTTCATCGTAGGATTTTCCAAATGCCCGCCCCAATCCCTTTAGTGGAAAATGAAAACCCACCTAACCTTTCGCCTAACCACCACTTTGACAATAATTCGGAGTTAGAGGAGTCTGACCATGATGATGACCATAGGGCTAGTCCTTTTTACTATTCAGACTCCGACAAGGATCTTGATGATGGTGATGTGATTAATGAGGATAGGATGGAAGAGGAAGTGAACCCTTCTAGGTATGTCGACCCTAGAACAAGGATTGAGAGTGATAGTTCATTCAACATGCAATTTCCTTGTAAGATCGGATTTAGGAGCTTTAACGCCTATCTTAACTCATCTCTCCCAATAAATATAATCTCGCGTAATGAATATAATAAGATCATGGTAGATGAGTTAGAATACAAAGAGGAAAATATTGTTGCTAGGAAAATACCACTACATGTGTTTGTTGGAAGCTTTGTTTATCTCGTTGAGTTCATGGTTATGGAGAATCTAGGAGAATTTATTGATAATAAGTTAACCCAAGTCGTGTTTGGAAAATCGTTCAAAAGATTGACCAACCTTGATGAAAAACTTATGGAAGGGTGAATTACATTCTCGGATGGGGATGAAGATTTTGTCTACCAAATGCCCCGCACACACCCTAGGTTCAAGGATTTTTCCATGGAGAAGTGTAGTAGGTATCCGCCCATAGAATTTCTAAGTGAAAATGATAAGAGAAAAGGGCTTAAGTATACTCATGAAAAGAATAAAATATACTATCGCGGATGTTTAGAGTTAGGAAATGAGTATAAGAAAGATGAGGCGACTATTAGATGGCTCACGCTTGGTTATGTGAGCATAAGCGATACACGGTAACCCATGACCTTGAGTCTAGCTACAAGACTCGTAAATAAAGAAAGCGCTTCTTGGGAGGCAACCCATGCTTTGTGTGATTTTTTATTTTGTTTGTTTGTTATTTGCTTCCGTATGCATGCTTTATTTTTATTGTTGGTAGATCATGTTTCTAAACTAAATAGTGGAAATACTTTATTTTGTTGTTTTGGCCTAGTCTTAACTTCACCCAAAGGTATTTTTGCAAAAGATAAGTGTAAGGGGAAACCCCAAATATGTTTTTAAGAAACAAACCGATCATGATTCTCCACAATATTAAATGAACATGTATATTCGTATTTGTTAGAGTCAAATGCTTGTATCAAGTCATAATGAAGTTTTGCAGGATTTTTCAGGAAGTAGAACCAAGTTTTTAAGAAACAAACCGAGATTTTAATTTGCTTTCCTAAAAATATAAAAAATACAAAAAGAATCATCCCTCATCTCTATACTTAATCATTAGGTTTTCTAATCCTAGCGACACTATTCCTAGTTGAACGATCAATCCCCCGGTACTTGTCATTATACTATACTACATTGATCAGGTACACTGCCTGGTGGGGGTTGTAAGCTTCTCGAGATCCTTCAAGAGGTAAAGCCTGGTGCAATTCCCACGCATCAGCTTTACACCATTTACAAAATCCGTCTCTAATATTACTTCCACACCGCTCACACCCACACTTGTAACAACAAAGATTGTCATCCACCGGACCTTCACAATGAAAACATTTATAGTCGAGTGATGACATAAGAATTAAACATTAACGAGGGATGAGAAGGAAGAATTAAACGATTAAGAGGATAAGAAGACGAGAATTAAACGTATAGTAGACGAAGATTATTTTTGGGTTTTTCAAAAAACATATCAATTAGAACAAGACCAACTCAAAAAGACAGGGGAACTTAAACCAATAATCAAGAACGCAAGGTCGACTTCTAAAGAAAAATGCACAAAGGAGCGAGAGAGAAGAATAGATCTCTCACTGGGCGAAGTTCGTTGGATCGCCACATACCGTTTCGACTCCTCTTAGAGTGTGTTTCTCGTTTAAAAGTTTTCCAAAATGCAAGTGATACAAAGGCAAGTTTTGATCTTTGGTTTGGGAACTTATTATGGTCACACCCCCAGTTGGTAGGTGTTCTGCCTTGGTTTTCGGCGGTAATATTTTATTGATGTAATTATTAAACAAAGAACACGGGAAAATCTTTTTGTGTTTTTAATCTTTTATAGATATAATACAGATATAGAAACAAAAGAAAAATATTTTTGGTTTTTTATAAGTTTTTTTTTTTTTTTAAAGCGATAACTTCTTGCGAAGGTTCTACAAGACTAATCGTTAAAACCTTTTACGAGACTTTCGACACACAGCCTCCCCGGCAGCGGCGCCATTTGATTCGTTGTGTTTTGGTGTGTGCAAACAACAATTATCAAAATATCAACAAACGTAAAGTCTAGTTTATCATGAGACAAATAGACGTGAAGTAATACGAGTAAACCTTTTAGGAAAAAGATTACCTCGCAAAACTTGTGAAAGTGATACTCAAATTGTGAGACCGGGAAGTGATTTCCCGGGTCGTACCCCAACGAGGCGTGAATGGAAAGCTTCGAATGAGATTGGGATTAAAATCTTGTATATTGGAAAGATTGTTTGGTTTTACGATACATTAAATTAACGAAATTAACAAACGAAGGTGAAAATAAATTAACCTACGGGTAAACAAAAGGTAATTATCAAACTAGGGGAATCCTAAAACACTACGAGAAATATGATTAGGTATCGGGAATCCTAAAACGTAAACTATATTAACAACGTAAAAGTTATTTAAAAATTACGCGAGTGCGCAAAATAAAACGCGAATTTTGAGCTACAAAGGTCCTACGGGTTTCCAACTAATTTTCTTACGCACTAAATGACAAAAGAAAATTTTGTAAAAAAGAAAATAATTTTTTTAGCAAAAATTCTATTTATTACAAATTTAAAACTAATTAACTCTAATTAAATTCTAATAAATACTAGGCTATTTCTAAAAATCTGAGATTTTTTTGGCAAATAAAACAAGGTAAAATTAATCTAAGAAAATTATAAAAAAGGTGGTGCACAGTTCAAAATAAGCAGAAAATAAGCTAGCTAAAACTGAGAAGCTTAATTTGGCAAAATAAAAAGAATGGTTACATATTAAACACTGCATACCATAACTGAAGTAAGAACCAAGGGCAAGTGGTGTTGCGTGGTATGTTATGTGTGCTTGAGGTGCAGGAGGTCCAGGGTTCGAATCCCACCTCTTGCACTTTTGGCAAAGAATATATATATATATATATATATATATATATATATATATATATATATATATATATTTTTCTTTTTGCAACTTGCTTTAACAATAAAAAAACTAACAATATTTGTAAAACAAACTTTATTGAAAAAAAAACAAATCAAGGTTATGCAAGCTTGATAATTCAGCAGCTTTTAATTTTAAAAATACAAATGAGCTATGAGGTTTGGCAGCCAACCATAGTAGTCCAAAAAGCTCAAATGAGCTTCCTCATACAATTCAGCCACCACAACGGGAATAAACAACAATAATAACACCTAGGAATTACAACAAAAAGATCAAAAAACATGAGATCAAAAGCAAAAAGCTCTGCTCATGCAGAAACCAACAGCAGCAACAATGGGGTTAACTAATAAATGCAATTAGCTCACAAATAAGCACGTCTAGACCCAAAATCTTAACAAGGGCTGAATGTAACCTACTTAAGACATCATTATCCCACATTAGCAGACCTTAATAGGAAAATAAGCACAAAAGCCAAAAAGCTAAACAAGCGAAAAAATGTCAGCCTGCTAATTCAGGACAGATGGGTGAAAAAGGGCAGGTCTAGGGTGCTATTGGGAAGTTTTTGGGCTGCCAAAAAGTAGTGAAAAAAAATAATCTAAAAATATCCCTAGATAAACAAGCCACTAAAGAATCGTTGTGCAAAATTATAGGCAAATTTAACTCAAAACTAGGAAACTAAAATTGAAAACATAAGGGGCTGTTGAGGCAATTCTTGACAGCAATAACGGTTACAATGGGGCGTTTGCAGGCACCTAATTGATCTAGTAAATTCAGTCCTATAAACCTTATACTACTTACTAATGGTGTAAACAAATTCTAATACTAAATCTTAACCTAGCTTGATCTAAAAGTAAACCAAAAGTCGGGCAATGGGGACTGTTAGCTAACTGTTGCAGCAGGGGTGAACGAGGTTTAAGCAGACCACTAACAAGCTGCCAATAAGCAAGAAAACAACAAAGCTTTAACAGATATAGTCTATGCTAACTCAAAAAGAAAATAACAACGATTCGTCAAGAATAAATCAAACAAGCTCAAGGTTGTAACTGCTGATGCAGCAGTGGGTTAAGGGGGCATTTTTGAGGGCTCAAAAAGAAGTAAAAGAAAATTCATAAAAAGAAAATAAAAATGTGACCTTGTAAACAAACTAGCAACCAAGTTACAAACTCAATTTCAGGTCATGAGTCCTACAAAGAAGCAAATTAAACATACGAATCAAAGTGGGTTTGGGCTTTATCTTAACTGAATGCAGTGGATGAAGTTTAGTAGAAACTAGAACTTTGACTTGAAGCTACCTATGTTCGGGAATAATCCTAACTCTACTGTGCTAAGTGAAACCTATTTAAAGCTATGACCAACTAGCTAAACATCTAAATCAAAACATACCCTGTGTAAAACAGTTTCTAACCATGAGCTTTTGAAAATAAAGAGAAAGGCTATAAAACCATTTGAGCACTGTTAACATTACTTCAAAAATTAAATACTCATTTAAACAAAGCTATAACAAATTGATTAAATGAAAAGGTTTAAACAAAGCTAATAAGCAGTAATGAGACAAATAAGCAGTTGTTAATAAATAAGCAGTTTAATCAACAACACTAAATGAAAAACTTAAATTGCATTGATTTAAAATAAAGGAGTACATAAGACTTAAATTTTTAAAATAAAAAATAAAACTTAAAAACCCTAATTGCCCTCAATGGCTACACATCTCTAACTATTTATAATGCTCCAATTAGGGTTTCTTTGCCCTTTTCTTGTGTTTTTTCAGTGAGACAGTTGATGAGTTGTCATCCTTTGTGTTTCTTTGAAAACATTTCAACCATCAGATTTGCTCTTGAATAAATCGTGACCCTTAGTTTCAATTGGCACCCAAATTGGTGTTGTGGATGGGTGAGGTGGCAGTGGTAGGTATGGGTTTGTGAGTTCTTGGAGGTGAGTGGGATGGGGAGTGGTGCTGGGGGACAAAGGATGAGAGTGATGGGGGAGATGGTGATGGGAGTGGTGTGTTTGCAGGTCACGGGTTGGAGAAGGAAAGGGATAGGTTGAGGTTTGACTGTGAAAGTTTGACTGGGTTTTAATATTATACGTTTTTATTATTAAACGTATAAGTGGGCTGTGGAATTGAGGTTTAGTTGGGCCAAAGGTGGGATTTATTTAAATGGTGGTGGGCTGGTAAGGGTGTTGGGTAAGTTAAGGATCTGTTTGGTTTTATAACTTGTATGACCACAAGGACCAAAATTGTATTTGCTGAAAAATTGGGGGCTGGTTTTGTAAATATCCCCAAGTCATCAAAAGGACCAAACCTGTCAAGTTAGATAAACCAAAGGCCAAAAATACAATTTTCCCACATTCGAAACACCAGGGACCAAAATTGCCAATTTGCCAAAGTACAGGGACCAAATGTGTAATTTTCCAAAAGTTTTTACCCAAAGATCATTTGTGTTATCCTTTGACTTTTAAAGAGCTTGGTTTGACTTTTCTTTGAAGTAAATGCTTAGGGACTAGTTTTGTCAAAATTTTAAAGTTGGGGGACTGAAACTGCCAATTATGCAAATTTTGTTCATTTTTCGTTTGTTTTCACTCGTTTTGCATCAGAAACATATAAAACACCATCTTTGGGATTTTCTTCGTATTTGGGTGCGTTTTTTTGTGTTTTTAAATGTTTTGCAGTTCAGATTTGACTAAAAATGATGAGTATTTACACACTCATCAGTTATGTTTTTGGTTCATCAGTTTTTTTGGTTCATCAGTTAATGTCACGTGTTATGTTTTTTTGGTTCATCAGTTAAAAAACTTTACTTTTTGAGTCTTACATTAATAAAATGATTAATAATGCATTGACAAACAAAAATTAGTGCATTTAGCACAATTTTAACACAAAATATATAAGCTAGATATTTCATCAAACATCTTGTGTGCAACAAATATGAGTAAAACACCATCTTTAACGTGTGTTATCTTAATCATATGAGATCGGATTTGAGTGATTCAAAAACCTGTGTAAAGAGTGAACAAAAATCTATAACGTTCATGTTTTAAGTTTTTCACGATTCGACATTTATAAGGGTAAAAAACAGGGCTGAAAATGCCAAAAATATCAAGAAAATCAATAACTATTTTATATGTAAAAAATAAAAGTTCGAAATATTTAACAAGATTTAAACCAAATTAAAGAGGATTAAATTTTAAAAATTATGGTGAAATCGGTTTTTCGTAAAAGTTTGTCGTTTGAAAGATATTTGCGTTTGAAATATGAGGTGGAATTTTAAAAAACAGGTCAAATTACCACAATGCCCTTTGACCGAATATTTAATAGAAAAAGAGGGAGGTAAGATGGTAGACACGTGTAAAAATTTGTATGGCTTTTTAGACTTTGCAAATTTGAAATCTTTGTAACCAATCGCAACTCTATACAAAGAACCAATGTTAGCCTTTCGTTTTTTTATCTAAATTATTAAAAAAATAAATTTTATTCTTTTAAAAAACAATATATATTGCAAACGGTAAATATATAAGGTATAAGAAAATATACCATCGCAACGAGAATTATATTATCTATCTATAAAATATGCAATTCTTTATACTTTCGAATAACTTTCTTTTCCCTTTTTTTTTTTTTTTTTTTTTTTTTTTTTTAATTTTCGCCCAAAAAATCATATGTAATTTATAAATATCACATGTGATTTTGCAAAATTATATGTGATTTGTAAAAATCAAATCACATGTAACTTTTACAAATTATATATGATTCTTACAAATCACGTGTGATTTTTCTGAGCGAAAATTTTGCGTCGAAAGTATATAGAATTACATATATATAGAAAGATAATTTAATTTCGTCATGATTGGATAATTTTTTTTCTAGTAACGATTAACGGTTTGCGAGATATTTAATTTTTAAAAAAATGATGAAAGTTTAATTTTTGTTATGATCAAAAAATGAATGACAAATATTGATTTTTTGTATTTATGATAAACATGAGATTTATATTGAACTTTTGCCAGCTTTCAAATAGATCATAATAAAATAGATGGGTTTTCTTACTTAGAAAATAATATTTATATATTTAATATAAATAGAAAACTAGCTAGTTACCTACTTACCTAAACTAATATCTAATTTAGGGGTGTTTCGAAGTTCGTATGAAAGTGAATATCTACTTATTTCAATTTGGAAACACACGTAATCTATTTTGAGCGTTTGGGTAGTATAGTAAAATGGGAAATCATGCCCCTTTTATAAGCAGACAATTATCTGTTTTTCCTTAAAAAAACAAGATTTTTTTTACAATTAAGCTCCTTCTTCATCTTACAATACAATTAAGCTCCTTCTTCATCCGTTAAATACAGTAGAAACTCTATAATATAATACACTTGGGACCACCAAAATTTATTAATTAAAAGAGTTATTAATTAATCGATAAATTAATAATTATTAATTTATATATTAATTAATATTGTATACAATGCATGTATATTAAATGAACGGCCCAATTTGAAAGAAACCTTCAATCTCCTACCTTATTATGCTTCTTGTGTTCAATGTATCATTTTATGGACATTAAAAATATTTTTTATATAAATACAAGATCAAAATAGGATAACACAAACAAATCATACACACAACATGGCTTCCCATCTTAAAGGTGTGAAAAAAAACAAAAGACAATTTAGTCATTTTTCAAGAAACATTCATAAATCATTCATGTAATATGCTATATATAAGGAATTATTAATTTATATTTTATATAGGGTCTAAAGAAATTATCAAAAATGTATTATCTTATAATTTTAGCGAATTGTTAATTTAGCACCCTATCCCCGAGTCGGGACCGGCAAAAAATATTATCTTAGAGAGTTTATTAAATAATCGAGTATTAATTTATCGAGTTTCTATTGTAATAAGTGTTTACTTGAGTTTTTGAGTTTTTTTTAACTCAATTTTTACTATAAATATTTTTATTTGTGTTATATAATACTTGATAAAAATTATACCAAATAAAAATACATTTAAAATCTTATCTATTCATATATTTTTTATCAAGTATTATATAAGACAGATAAAAATATTTATAGTTAAAGTTTAATAAGAAAGATTAAAAAAAATTAAAGTGGATACTTTTTATTAGACGAGGTAGTATTACATATACAAATTTTCCTCCTTTTATTACACAGAAAAGTAGGCAATTGTTTGCTTGAAAAAGTAGACATGATAAAATAATCACTTATTCATGTTTTGGAGGTAATAAAACCAATGTTTTGAAAACTGAGTTCAAAATCGACTCGGTCGAGTCACCGGACACCGGTTCGACCGTCGGGTCAACCCAATTTTCATTTTATTATTTTTTCTACCGGGTCAACCGGTTCGACTACCGGGTCAACCCGGTTTTTTATTAAAAAATTTTGAAAAAGCGAAACCCGGTCGGGTTTCAAGAACCAGGTTGACCCGGGTCACTCAAAACCCGGCAGGTCTGACCAGTTAACCCGGTTTTAAAACCCGAGTTGTTTTGACCTTTTTTTTTTGCCTAAACCGGGCGAACCGTTTAACCCGACCGAGTCGACCGGATTTCACAACACTGCACAAAACGCAATTTGGATAAGTAGATACATATATGCTTTTACGAAACGCAGGTTTGGTAGTTTTGTTTGACTTCCATTTAATTATCACGTGGCCCACAAAAAGCATGTTTAATATCTTTGTTACGCTTTGATTTAATTCTCAAATGACCCAAGACACGAACCCGACACGAAATTAAATAATTTGGGTTGAGGGTAAACAGGTTTAAGTAAAAAACAAATCAACGTGTCTAACCCGTTTAATAAATGTGTCGTGTTTGAGTTGAGTAAGTATTAAACAGGTTAACCCCGTGAACCCGTTTAAGTATATAAGCCTATAAAAATAAAAGGATAATGAGTTTTAAATGTATTCAACTTTTCATTTTTTACTGAGTTGTGTATCAAACTTTTAATTTTGCTAAGGAATGGTCTAAACTTACTAATCTTTCCTATGTTATGTACTCAATCCACATTACAAAGATTTTACCTGAGTTGACAAGGTCAACGGCTTTGACTCCGTTATATTATTAAAAAAACCCCTTTATTTTACCCCTTTTCCTTTTTTTTTTTTTTTCTTTTTTATAATGCTTTTGTTTTTCTAAATTCCTAAACCCAAATCCATATTATTCCAAAGATCATTATTTTTCTCTTTCCTATCTTGGAAGATCAGTTTCTTTTCATTTGATCTACACAAAACAATTAAAGATCAGTAACCCATATCAGAAAACACACAATAACAAAAACCGATCAATTCAAACTGCTAAATATTACAAACCTACATCACAAAAACACACAAAATTTAAAACCCGTCACAAGTCCAACAAAAACAAAAACCCATAAACCAAAATATAAAATTTACCTGTTTTTATAGATGGATTTGCATATTTAGGGTTTACAAGCGGTTTAGGTCTGGCAAAAGGGTTGCCGTTGAAGCTTTTGCGAGTGGCCGAAAGAAAGAAAAGAAGATGAGGATGAAACAATCATCATCATCAGAAGTATTATAATAGTGATTATGTCAATAATTCAACTATATCTTGTGAAAGAAAGAAAGATGAAGATGAAACAAACATCATCATCTGGAAGTTTCTTCGTATCGAACATATATCAATAATTTATACGCTAGCTATTTATTTATTTTAAACAATAATGGCTGAGGAGGATCTCAAATCGATGATAGTAAATGATGTAGAAGGAGTAATGTTGGTTTGACTTTGATGATGATGATGATGATGATTTTGGACATCTTGATGAACTATTAATTAGTGATGGTGAAGATTTTGTGCAAGTGGAGGAGTTGAAGCCACCTTGGGTCTCAAGTTGGATTGATTTTGAGACTAGTAAGACTGTGCATGGGGTGAAGATGGTGTCGATGAAAGATGATGATGATAATGGTGATTATGTCATGTATTGTGATTTTTATGGTTAAAAAGAGATTGATAATACAGAAGCTGCTTCTGATGATGATGTTTGTTCCATCTGTTATCGACACTGGGATGGTGATGGTAACCATCAAATTTGTAACGGAAATAGAGAGTGAGGGTTTTAAATTGTGTTTGTAGTGAAAAGGGGGAAATATGAATGTTATATAAAATGACAAAATAAGCCCAGCGTGGATGCCAACGTGGATACCAACGTGTTAAGCAAAAACTTAAAAAACCTTAATCACCCCGTTAGTACACAACATAACAAAGATTAGTAAGTTTAGACCATTACTTAGCAAAATTAAAGGGTAAATTGCAAAAATGGTCCTTAACGTTCCACAAAATTGCAAAAACGGGACCGAGACAAAAAGTAGCGCAAAAAAGACACCAACGTTCCACATTTTTGCAAAATCGCCACTGATGAGTGTCAAAATACTCATCATTTTATACCAATCTGAACTGCCAAAACATATAAAAACACTCAAATATGCATCAAAATACTGAAAATATCTTAGAAGTGTGTTTTATATGTTTCAAATGCAAAATAATCAAAAACAGATGAAAAACGTACAAAGTTTGCATAATTGGCAGTTTCAGTCCCTCAAGTTTCAAAAGTTGTCAATCTAGTCCCTGGTAAATCAAAACATGAAAAATATCATCAAAGGTCCTTAGGGATTCATAAGTTGTCAAGTATAGTCCTTTAAAGTTAAAAATTGCAAAATGACAACTTTAGTCCCTCAAGTTTCAAAAATGTCAAAATTAGTCCTTAAGGTTCTAAAAATGAGAAATTAATAAAATAAACCTTGAACTATTCTTAAATGAAAAAATTGGTCCTTATGATAACATTTTGAGAAATTACATCTTCAGTCCCTTAAAAATCCAAATTTACATAAATGGTCCCTGGAGTTTGAGAAATTGGCAGAAAAGGACCCTGGATATTTTAAATGGAAAAATCACAAATTTGGTCATTGCTTTATCATATTTGGCAAGTTAAGTCCTTGAATACACTTTGGGAGAATTACCATACCAGCCCCTTAACTTTGCTCAAATTACAAAAATGGTCCTTGTTTAATAATACAAACCAACCGGACCTTTTTTATTAAACCTAAACCTAATCCTAACCCAAAAACCAATCCAATCCAAACACTAGCCTAGCCCACCCTTTTTATTTTTCCTTGGGCCCAATCCTTTTCCCAGCCCACCAAAACAAACCCAACGTCCCATTTATAATAAAACGGGGGTTGACCCCGTTGACCTCCACCAAAACCACCACCACTATTCACCACCCTCACCACAGCCTGCAAACACCAATACCAGGTGGTTTTTCACCAACTCATCCCCTACTCCCCCTAACCACCCTTCCACCTCACAACCAAACCACATCACCATTTAATGCAATTCCCACCCCTTTTCACTCCAAACCATGCCATGTTCTCTGGTTTTCAACCCACAGCCCCAACTTGTCCTAAAAACATCCCTTTTGTCCCCTGACGCCTCCACATCCTTCCAATAATCCTTAATTGCTCACCTTTGGCCCCAAGTTAACGTGGGGACTTTTGGCGCCATTTTTCATTTAAACGGATAGGATTGATTCAGAGAAATGGAGGGTCAAGATTGAAGTGGGATATGTTCAGAGTCACACAAAGAACCCTAATATGGGCTTATAAAAGGAAGAAAAGCAGAAGAGATTAGTATCTAGTTTATTTTCTATAAATGTATGTCGTATAATGCAATTTTAAAATTCTAGTGTAAACCTAAGCTTTTAAGCAGTAAGTTAAGCATCTTTCATGTATTGTAACTCTGTTTGATTAATCAAAGGCAAGTTTCTTTAACTATTTCATCTTACGCAATTTCATTTAAATTTCCAAAAGGCTATTTAGTGTAATTGTTGTTACTGTGAAGTGTGTTGGACTTCTTAGATCACTTAAGCTCCTAGATAGCTTATCTAAGCTATTAGTAATAACTAAAAGCAGTTTAGTAATAAAAAAGCTCAAAAATACAAAAAGTCAAAGAAAGTCAAAGAATCAAATTCTTGGAGATAAGCAATGGAGCAGGGTTGATTTTGGAAGGCCTTGGGTTAGTTAATCTGTGGAGATTATATAGGATTGGAGTTGAGATCTTTGGTTCATGGTTTTTAAGCAGGAAAGCATATGGTAAGTTCTCAAAATCTCATATCTGTCTCTTTACTGTAGTTGTGCTTATTCTTTTGCTTATTCAGTTTTTGTGCTTATTTAGTCCTAATTAGTGATAAGATAACATAAAATTAGTAGCTTGTTTGATAACTTAATTAGTTGCTTAAAAATCTTAGTTTCACAGTCAATATAGCTTAATTAGTATTCTTGTGTATTTGTGGTAATTTTCTGTTTCTAAGTACTTGTTTAGATCTCATATAACATAATAAGTCATTGTGGATCAGTGGCATAAGCTCTTTAAGCCATTTACTTAAAAAATCAGAAAACAGTTAAGGTATAAGGTGTGTTTGGATGACTGTGCTCCAAGGAGTTGTGGCGTTGATTTTGTGTTGTTTCTGGTTTAAACCAGTCACATAGGTCCATGTCAACTCAGAACAAGCAATAACTCAGACCTAGTTAACCAATAAAGTCAAAATCACTTTGAATCACTCGCAGTGATTAACTGTGTTGGAATTAGAGTAGCACAAGCTTCAAATCAATTCACAAGTAGTTGTTCTAGCTTAATATAGTCTTATCATAACTTATTATAACACAATCAATCAGAAAATTAAGGTAGAGTTTCATAAAAGTCAACTTAGATCATAATCTTTAAAAGTCAAAAAGTGCACAACCTCAGAAATCCTCAAAATGGCATGATTTATATAGAATTTTGTGTTCAATCTTAAGCTTTGAAACTTATTGAGGTGTTAGTATACCATCTTAACTTTAGTTTCCTACATCTGTTTCATTTTTAAGATTTTTCTTGTGCAAGTTAATTCCATCCAAAAACACCTGCAGGGAAAGGGTACTCCCCTGCACCAGCATACCATCACCACACCACCAACTTTGGTGGTGGCTGCAGCCCACCTCAGTAGGATCTAGTAGTTCATTTTTAGTTTCCCCAACACCCCTCCTACCAGGGAACAAGGTCTGATCCTTGTTTTGACCTAGGAGCAAGTGGACCCCACCTGGATTTGTCCCCAAAGTCTGTCCCAATTCTGTGTCCAAATACCCTACACTGACCACTCAGTGTGTGATCCCTTTTACCAAGCCCCACCCAGAGTTCCCTAATAAGCCATAAGCCCTGCTTATTGGCTTATTTGAAATCTTGACAGGTGTACTTGAAAGTTCAGGGTTCATTTTGAACCTCCCCTCAATTTTGTGGACCCCACAGAGGTCCAAAATACCACCCTCAGGCCTGTTTGGCTGTCAGGATTGCATAAGTGCTTATTTCATTCCCAATAGCTTATCAGTGATCATTGCTAGTTGTTTTCTGCTTAATTAAGTTTGTTTAGCTTATTTGTACCTAGTATTACCAGTGTGGATCCCACATAACTCCAATTTAGCTTATTTCTTTGTGTGGTCAAACTTAGTCAACTGTCTATGCAAATAAGCACTCACAGTGCTTATTCTTGGTTTTTAACTTAGTTGTTTTTGTAAAAGTTTCATTATTTAAGTATTTTAATGGTTTTATAAAAGAAAAACCAGAAAAAGCCAAACTTAATTATAGTGATAGCTTTTATTCAATAGAAATTATCTATTTAATTTTCATTTCAGCTTATTAATAAGCACTTGTCCAATTTTATAATTTTCTTAATTTCTTAGTACCTTTAAGTAGTTAAAATAATTTTCTTAGATTTTTCCTAAACAGTTTACTATTTATTAGAATTAAAAGTAGTTTAAATAATTAATTAGGTAATATTAATAATTAAATAGTTTTCTTTAATTTTAAGTAACAACAGTAGAATTTTATATTTTTCCTAAGTTTTATAAAGTAGTTAAAACTTTTAGAAAATAGTTTCATAATTTTCACTGTCCATTTTCCAATTTTCTTATTTAATTTAATTAAATTAGATTTAAGTTAATTAATAGGTAATTAATTAGTGGAATAACCTTAAATATAATTTTTAGTAGTTTTTATAATTATGTAGGATTCCTGTGATAGTTAAGTAATATTATAAATTTTTCCATAATTTTCTAAGGTAATTTAGTATTAATAGTAATTTAAAATAGTTTAATTAGATTAATTAAGTTAAATAGTTTTTAAAACTCATAAAAAGACAAAAATATTTATTTTCATTTTTTTATACTTTCTTCAAGTTCTAATTAAGGTTTAGAAATTACTTTTGCAAGTTTTTAGGTTAACTTGTAATATTTGTCATTTTTAGTTAATTTAAATTAGATTTAAATTAGAATTTTAAATAGTTTTATTAATTAACTAATATTTAAATATTATAATAATCACTTTTATAATTTCATTTTCATTTTCAAATTTCTTTTTAATCTTAAGTTTTCAAAAGTTTCAAAAGCACCCCCTGTGGTTTGTAACTTGTTAAAACCTACTTTTCTCTGTCTGTTATCTGATTTTCTTATTTGTGCTTTTGTGTGTATCTCTGTTATTGTTTTTATCATTTCATATTATCCAAATACCAAGCAATCAGTAGTATAATCATCCCTTAAATCATTTTTTGTTACTGTCCTCAGTACCACTCATTCCTCTAATCGTTCAAAATACAATTTCAATTTCGTTGGGATTTAACGACCCGGGGATTTCCCTATATTTCCACGGTCAATAATAACTTGCACTTTCTCCCAGGTGGGCCTATCAGCTGCACACGGTTGACTGGTTGGTTTGGGAGGAGTCAAAATTTGGCGCCGCTGCCGGGGAGGTTGTTGCGTATTTCAAAACGGTTTAAGTTTAGTGGTTTTCAAAAACTCTCCTATACAAATACCATCACTTTGTAAACTTTGTGAAAATCAAAATCATATCTGAAAAAGTTCATTAACATTTCTCCTGAAGTGTTAAAAACACTAAACAAATCATAAACAACAAAACAAACTGTGAAGTTAAATTACTTCGTTATCTTTAAGATTACAACCTATACAGTTGGTTTAAGGTAAGTTCTGACATTAAATTGCGAACTTAAGAGGGATCCATTTATTTCCTCCCGCCAGCCTGCGAGTAATCTTAAAGGAACGATTTCGGTTAACGAATCAGTTCCAAAAATATTGTCCAAGTTTTTCACCCATACACAAAAAGCCAAAAACATTGTACTGTGAATATAATTACATAAAAGTTTACCACCGAAAACCAAGGCAGAACACCTACCAACTGGGGGTGTGAACATAATAAGTTCCCAAACTTAAGATTTAAAACTTACCATTGTATCCTTGTGAATAGTGTACCTTTTTTAAAGGAGCTGTTCATTTGTGATTATTGGATTCAAGTTCACTGTCGTTTTGCCTTTGTCTTGTTTTGATTGATACCGTTTTTAGTGCATGCGCACTCGTTCATAATCATGACGTAATCGTCATAAAAACGTAACCGAGTTACGTACTGTTGAAGAAGAACAAACATTAAAAATGAACGACGAGCCCCCATTCCCTCCCAAGGAGGAACCAGTTCCTGACACCCGAACAATGGAGGAACTGTGTCAACCTACCATGCAAGGGAGGGGTGGACCCATTGCACCACTCACTATTGGAGCCACGGATTTTGGATTAAAACACCACATGATACAACAGATCCAGAATACGTGCCAGTTCCACGGATTGCCGGGTGACGATGCTAACAAGCATCTCGACAAATTTTTAACTGTCACCCAAAGCATGAAACAAAATGGCGTCACCGACGACGGCCTACGTTTGTACCTTTTTCCCTATTCACTCACTCATCATGCGACTTCATGGTTCGATCGACTTCCAAAGAATTCGATCCACACTTTTGATGAGATGATCACTAAATTTCTGGCCAAATACTTTCCACCATCTATGGTCACAAAGCTAAGGAATGATATCAGCAACTTCAGACAGCTTCCCGAAGAGTCCTTATTTGAGGCATGGGAACGCTACAAACTTGCTATTGATCGGTGTCCTAATCACAACATGCTTCTTGTCACCATTATTGATACCTTTTATAATTGTTTGACACTCCGTCATCGTGACACCATCAATGCTGCTGCTGGGGGCACCTTTATGAAAAGGACTCCTGAAGAGTGCTATGACTTAATCGAAAACATGACTGCCCATCATAATTTTTGGGACTCCTCTGCTGAGAGGAACGACTCATTTAAGTCAGTCACTCCGGCAAGCAATGAAATATCAATCCTAGCTAAAAAGCTGGATGATTTGTCTACAGCAGTTTTGCGTATCCATCAGACAAATCATAATCAGGTCAAAGCTGTTAACCCAAGTTGTGAAACTTGCGGTGGTCTACATTCCTACACAGAGTGCCCAGCCTCCGGTGGCTCGGCTCGTGAAAACGTGTACGCAGCTCAAGGTTCCTATAATACGGGAGGTAATTCTTACCAACCGCAAGGAGATCGAAACCTTTTGAGCTACCGATCTAATAACTACATCGAACCACCAGGGTTTAATCAGTCCCAGAACCAAAATGGTCAAAACAGAAACCAGAACTTTAACCAGAATCAGAACCAGAACCGAATGAACCAAGGTTATAACAACCAAGGGAATTTCAACCCTGGTCAAAACCAGGTTCAACAAAATCAGAACCAAGGGAATTATAATCGAAATCAAGGTCAGAACAATTACCTACAGGGTAATTTTCAACAACAAAACCACTTACAGGGTAATAACAACCAGCAACATGGGAATTTCCAGAACAATCGGGCTCAAAATTTTCCAAACCAAAATCAAGCCATTGTTCCAACTGGACCATCACATGATGAGTTATTAAAACAGTTTATGAAATCCCAAGAAGAACTGAACAAAATGCTGGTTAGTCAAATATCTAATTTGCAGAAGTCTTTAAATGATCGACCCTCGGGCTCAGGTACTACTTTACCTAGCAACACGATCGCTAATCTGAGGGGCGATGTAAAGGCGATCACCACAAGAAGTGGAGTTTCTTACCAAGGACCTACAGCTCCGTCTACCTCTTCTCCTATCCAGGTAGAGGAATGTGAAACTGAGGATACTACGGATACGGTACTTCCTAATAATAACGGAGGTACCAATGACATCCCTCCTCCAGTTATCCCGGTCCCGACTCCCCTTAAAAGAGTCGTGTTTGAAACTACCAAAGGTCCTGTTGAAAATCCAAAAGCCAACCCAAAACCAACAATTCCATATCCCTCACGATTGCAAGACCAGAAGCTCCGTGAAAAAGCTAATCATCAGATGGAAAAATTCTTTCAGATTTTTCAAGAACTACACTTCGATATTAGTTTCGCGGATGCTCTTCTTTTAATGCCCAAATTCGCATCGACAGTCAAAAACCTGTTGAGTAATAAAGAAAAACTGTTTGAGATGGCACGAACTCCACTCAATGAGAACTGCTCTGCAGTTCTGTTGAAACAGCTTCCCGAAAAGCTAGGAGACCCCGAGAGATTCCTAATACCATGTATTTTCCCTGGGATGGTTGAATGTTTTGCCTTGGCCGATCTTGGTGCAAGCATCAACTTAATGCCTCACTCAGTTTGGAAAAAGCTCTTTCTTCAGGCACTTAGTCCCACATGCATGACTCTCGAGCTTGCAGACCGTTCAATTTAACGTCCCCTTGGTATTGCCGAGGACGTATTTGTAAGAGTAGGAAAGTTCCATTTTCCGGCAGACTTTGTCGTTGTTGATTTTGATGCAGATCCAAGAGTTCCACTCATTCTTGGGAGGGGATTCTTAAGAACGGGACGTGCATTAATCGATGTTTTCGATGAGGAAATCACGTTACGAGTTGGCAATGAAGCGATAACGTTCAACCTTGATCAAACCTCGAGATACTCCTCGAATTATGATGCTGAATCGGTCAACCGAATTGATGTCATTGACATTGCATCCGAGGAGTATGCTCAGGAATTCCTTGGAATTCTCCGAGTGGCAATTCCACTACTTCTACTGATCCCATAATCGCTAATTCTTCTCCTTCCCTCACTCCGTTTGAGGGAAGTGATTTCGTCCTTGAGGAATTAGAGGCATTTCTCAAAAGTGATTCAGTTCCCGAAGGAATTGATAACCAAGAGATTGACCCGGAGAGGGATATACTTCTCCTTGAGAAGTTATTGAACAAAAATCCTTCTCCCATTCCTGTTCTACCTCCACAACTTCATAAGGCGGAAGTCAAATATGTTGAGAAAAATGATGATTTCCCCGAGGTTGAACTTAAGGACCTGCCTCCTCATCTAGAATATGCATTCTTGGAAGGTAACGATAAGTTACCAGTCATTATTGCAAAAGACTTAAAGGATGAGGAGAAAACCGCGCTGCTTAAGGTTTTAAAGTCCCACAAGCAAGCAATTGCTTGGAAGCTTTCAGATATAAAGGGTATTAACCCGGATTTTTGTACACACAAAATCCTAATGGAAGAGGACTTTAAACCTGCCGTGCAGCATCAAAGAAGGGTAAATCCAAAAATCCACGAAGTTATTAAGGCAGAAGTTATCAAACTTCTTGATGCGGGATTGATTTACCCTATATCAGATAGTCCTTGGGTTAGCCCAATACATTGTGTTCCAAAAAAGGGTGGCATTACGGTTATCACAAATGAGGACAACGAGTTGATACCAACTCGTTCGGTTACAGGGTGGCGAGTATGTATCGATTACAGAAAGCTTAACGAAGCCACCCGCAAAGACCATTTTCCTCTGCCCTTTATGGATCAAATGCTCAAAAGACTAGCGGGGAATGAGTATTATTGCTTCCTCGACGGCTTCTCGGGTTACTTCCAGATTCCCATTGATCCACAGGATCAAGATAAGACTACCTTCACATGCCCTTACGGAACATTTGCCTATCGCTGCATGCCTTTTGGGTTATGCAATGCTCCGGGCACTTTCCAGTGGTGCATGATGGCTATATTCCATGACATGATCGGAAAAACCATGGAGGTATTCATGGATGACTTCTCAGTCATCGGGAATTCTTTCAACTCATGCCTCTCCCATTTAGAAAAAATGCTTCAACATTGTGAAAACACTAATCTTTGTCTAAATTGGGAGAAGAGCCATTTTATGGTTAAGGAAGGCATTGTCCTCGGCCATAAAATTTCAAAAAGTGGGATTGAGGTCGATAAGGCCAAAATTGATGATATTGCTAAACTGCCTCATCCCACCACTGTTAAAGGAATAAGGAGTTTCCTCTGCCATGCCGGGTTCTATCGGAGATTCATACAGGATTTCTCCAAAATAGCCCGGCCCATGACTCATCTTCTTGAAAAGGATGCTCCTTTCATCTTTTCCCCCGAGTGCATCGAAGCTTTTTCTACTTTAAAGAAAAGACTTACCGAAGCACCAATCCTTGTTGCCCCGACTGGGACTTATCCTTTGAACTTATGTGCGATGCTAGCGATTACGCTATTGGTGCAGTTCTGGGGTAACGCAAAACCAAACATTTCCAGCCAATACACTACGCAAGTAAGACCATGAATGAGGCTCAAACACACTATACCACCACAGAAAAAGAATTATTAGCTGTGGTATATGCCTTTGAAAAATTTCGGTCTTACTTAATCTTAACCAAAAGCGTGGTGTATACGGACCATTCGGCTCTGAAATACCTGTTCACTAAACAGGATGCAAAGCCAAGACTGCTCCGTTGGGTCCTGCTCCTTCAGGAATTTGATATTCTCATAAGAGATAAAAAAGGAGCAGAGAACCTTGCAGCTGATCACTTGTCCCGGTTAGAAAATCCTCATCAGGATTTTCTCGAGAGAAAAGAAATAAATGAAACTTTTCCTCTGGAAACTCTAAATCTAATCTCTACCCGGGATGATACTACTACCCCATGGTTTGCCGATTTTGCAAATTACCGTGCGGGAAATTTCGTTGTGAAAGGGATGTCGTCCCAACAGAAAAGAAAATTATTTAAAGATGTAAAACATTACTTCTGGGACGACCCCTACTTATTCAAAATATGTGCGGATCAAGTCATCCGACGGTGTGTCCATGGCTAAGAAGCCATGGAAATTCTTAAAGCTTGTCATGATGGACCCACGGGGGGACATCATAACCCAAACTACACCGCCAAAAAGGTGTTTGATTCAGGATTCTTTTAGCCCACGATCTATAAAGACGCCCATGAACTTATCAAAACCTGTGAGGCTTGCCAGCGTCACGGGAATATTTCCAAAAAGAATGAGATGCCGCAAAACGCCATCCAAGTCTGTGAAATATTTGATATGTTGGGCATTGATTTTATGGGGCCATTCCCGACTTCACTAGGGAATAAATACATACTCGTGGCTGTCGACTATCTGTCAAAATGGGTTGAAGCAAAAGCTTTACCCACCAATGATGCCCGAGTAGTCGTTAAATTTTTAAAGTCTCTCTTTGCCAGATTCGGGACTCCTCGTGCCATTATCAGTGATCGTGGCACTCACTTCTGCAATGAACAATTTGCAAGAGTGATGCTGAAATATGGTGTAACTCACCGTCTTTCTACAACATACCACCCCCAAACAAGTGGGCAGGTGGAGGTCTCAAATCGGGGTATTAAGAGAATTCTGGAGAGGACGGTTGGTGAAAACCGTGCCTCTTGGTCAGATAAGCTGGACGATGCATTATGGGCTTTCTGCACTGCTTACAAAACATCCATCGGGTGTACTCCATATAAGCTAGTGTACGGGAAAGCATGTCATCTTCCGATCGAATTAGAACATAAGGCCTATTGGGCCTTAAAACATGCAAATTTCGACCTTCAGACAGCAGGTGATCACCGTAAAGTTCAACTAAACAAACTAAATAAATTATGTGATCAAGCTTACGAAAATTCTTTAATCTATAAAGAAAAGACTAAGAAGATACATGACTCTAAAATTAAGAACCGCGTTTTCAACGTTGGTGACAGAGTTCTTCTTTTCAATTCAAGATTAAAAATTTTCTCGGGAAAACTAAAAACCCGTTGGTGTGAACCATTTACTATAACAAAAGTATACCCATATGGAACTGTTGAGTTATTGCAACCCGACGGTCCCAATTTCAAAGTAAATGGTCATCGGCTAAAACACTATTTTGGAGGGGACATACAACCAATGGTTGTCCCGGATCTCCAAACTTACCCCATGGACCAATAAATTCGGGGTCGAGTCAAGCTAGCGACTCGGTAATCAAAAACAGTAGCTACCTCATGGACAATTTAATTCGAGGTCGAGTCAAGCTAGCGACTCGGTAATCAAAAACAGTAGCAATATGGGTCTTCACCCATATTTCTGTCTCCTTACCCCTTTCTAACACCCTAGTGTGGGGGAGATGAACCACATGTTGTACATATGTATAATTTTTTTCAAAAAAAAAAAAAATAGTTAACTTTGTATGTAAATAGACTAAAATAAAAGGTTAATAGTATTACCTTCTTACGTTCTAAGTCTTGGTGGGACACCAAGTACTTTGAATATTGAGGGCAATATTCAGTTCTAAGTATGGGGGAGAGTTCTCACGAATTCAAAACACATGTTCCATCAAGAACCCCCATTTGATCAAAATTACCAGTTTTTTCACACTTAGAAATGCAAATAATGGTTATCAATCCACCATGTCTAACCCACACAAGGATTGGCTAGTCCAGGAGCAAACGGCTCTTGGTAAATACATCTCAAATCCGTTGATGGCTTGCAATTTGCCCAAAATTGTATGGTTCCTCAACTCCCCATATCCCATAAAGCGAATGAGTTGGCTAGCCCGCAAGATTATGGCTTGTGGTAAAGGCCATGGAAAAACCATAATTGGTAATCAGCTCACCAAGATGTTGACTATTCCATCAAGAGTTGGCTAGTCCAGAAGCAAACGGCTTTTGGTAAAGACAAATCAAATCCGTTGACAGCTGGTGGTTTGCTCAAAATCACACGGTTATCAGATGTGCCACAGTTCTTACATCTGGCTACTCCAGAAGTGATGGCTTTTGGTAAAGAGTAAAAATCTATTAATTTTTTTTCTCAAAAGATTGCTAGGGACTAGCAATAGTTTAGTGTGGGGGATTGATGAGTGTCTAAATACTCATCATTTTATACCAATCTGAACTGCCAAAACATACTAAAACACTCAAATATGCATCAAAATACTGAAAATAGCTTAGAAGTGTGTTTTATATGTTTCAAATGCAAAATAATCAAAAACAGATGAAAAACGTACAAAGTTTGCATAATTGGCAGTTTCAGTCCCTCAAGTTTCAAAAGTTATCAAATCTAGTCCCTGGTAAATCAAAACATGAAAAATATCATCAAAGGTCCTTAGGGATTCATAAGTTGTCAAGTATAGTCCTTTAAAGTTAAAAATTGCAAAATGACAACTTTAGTCCCTCAAGTTTCAAAAATGTCAAAATTAGTCCTTAAGGTTTTAAAAATGGGAAATTAATAAAATAAACCTTGAACTATTATTAAATGACAAAATTGGTCCTTATGATAACATTTTGAGAAATTACATCTTCAGTCCCTTAAAAATCCAAATTTACATAAATGGTCCCTGGATATTTTAAATGGAAAAAGCACAAATTTGGTCCTTGGTTTATCATATTTGGCAAGTTAAGTCCTAGAATACACTTTGGGAGAATTACAATACCAGCCCCTTAACTTTGCTCAAATTACAAAAATGGTCCTTGTTTAATAATACAAACCAACCGGACCCTTTTTATTAAACCTAAACCTAATCCTAACCCAAAAACCAATCCAATCCAAACACTAGCCTAGCCCACCCTTTTTATTTTTCCTTGGGCCCAATCCTTTTCCCAGCCCACCAAAACAAACCCAACGTCCCTTTTATAATAAAACGGGGGTTGACCCCGTTGACCTCCACCAAAACCACCACCACTATTCACCACCCTCACCACAGCCTGCAAACACCAATACCAGGTGGTTTTTCCACCACCTCATCACCTTCCACCTCATCCCCTACACCCCCTAACCACCCTTCCACCTCACAACCAAACCACACCACCATTTAATGCAATTCCCACCCCTTTTCACTCCAAACCATGCCCTGTTCTCTATTTTTCAACCCACAGCCCCAACTTGTCCTAAAAACATCCCTTTTGTCCCCTGACACCTCCACATCCTTCCAATAATCCTTAATTGCTCACCTTTAGCCCCAAGTTAACGTGGGGACTTTTGGCGCCATTTTTCATTTAAACGGATAGGATTGATTCAGAGAAATGGAGGGTCAAGATTGAAGTGGGATATGTTCAGAGTCACAGAAAGAACCCTAATATGGGCTTATAAAAGGAAGAAAAGCAGAAGAGATTAGTATCTAGTTTATTTTCTATAAATGTATGTCGTATAATGCAATTTTAAAATTCTAGTGTAAACCTAAGCTTTTAAGCAGTAAGTTAAGCATCTTTCATGTATTGTAACTCTGTTTGATTAATCAAAGGCAAGTTTCTTTAACTATTTCATCTTATGCAATTTCATTGAAATTCCCAAAAGGCTATTCAGTGTAATTGTTGTTACTGTGAAGTGTGTTGGATTTCTTAGATCACTTAAGCTCCTAGATAGCTTATCTAAGCTATTAGTAATAACTAAAAACAGTTTAGTAATAAAAAAGCTCAAAAATAAAAAAAGTCAAAGAAAGTCAAAGAATCAAATTCTTGAAGATAAGCAATGGAGCAGGGTTGATTTTGGAAGGCCTTGGGTTAGTTAATCTGTGGAGATTATATAGGATTGGAGTTGAGATCTTTGGTTCATGGTTTTTAAGCAGGAAAGCATATGGTAAGTTCTCAAAATCTCATATCTGTCTCTTTACTGTAGTTGTGCTTATTCTTTTGCTTATTCATTTTTTTGTGCTTATTTAGTCCTAATTAGTGATAAGATAACATAAAATTAGTAGCTTATTTGATAACTTAATTAGTTGCTTAAAAATCTTAGTTTCACAGTCAACATAGCTTAATTAGTATTCTTGTGTATTTGTGGTAATTTTCTGTTTCTAAGTACTTGTTTAGATCTCATATAACATAATAAGTCATTGTGGATCAGTGGCATAAGCTCTTTAAGCCATTTACTTAAAAAATCACAAAACAGTTAAGGTATAAGGTGTGTTTGGATCAGTGTGCTCCAAGGAGTTGTGGTGTTAATTTTGTGTTGTTTCTTGTTTAAACCAGTCACATAGGTCCATGTCAACTCAGAACAAGCAATAACTCAGACTTAGTTAACCAATAAAGTCAAAATCACTTTGAATCACTCACAGTGATTAACTGTGTTGGAATTAGAGTAACACAAGCTTCAAATCAATTCACAAGTAGTTGTTCTAGCTTAATATAGTCTTATCATAACTTATTATAACACAATCAATCAGAAAATTAAGGTAGAGTTTCATAAAAGTCAAGTTAGATCATAATCTTTAAAAGTAAAAAAGTGCACAACCTCAGAAATCCTCAAAATGGCATGATTTATATAGAATTTTGTGTTCAATCTTAAGCTTTGAAACTTATTGAGGTGTTAGTATACCAGCTTAACTTTAGTTTCCTACATCTGTTTCATTTTTAAGATTTTTCTTGTGCAAGTTAATTCCATCCAAAAACACCTGCAGGGAAAGGGTACTCCCGTGCACTAGCATACCACCACCACACCACCAACTTTGGTGGTGGCTGCAGCCCACCTCAGTAGGATCTAGTAGTTCATTTTTGGTTTCCCCCAACCCTCCTCCTACCAGGGAACAAGGTCTGATCCTTGTTTTGACCTAGGAGCAAGTGGACCCCACCTGGATTTGTCCCCAAAGTCTGTCCCAATTCTGTGTCCAAATACCCTACACTGACCACTCAGTGTGTGATCCCTTTTACCAAGCCCCACCCAGAGTTCTCTAATAAGCCATAAGCCCTGATTATTGGCTTATTTGAAAGCTTGACAGGTGTACTTGAAATTTCAGGGTTCATTTTGAACCTCCCCTCACTTTTGTGGACCCCACAGAGGTACAAAATACCACCCTCAGGCCTGTTTGGCTGTCAGGATTGCATAAGTGCTTATTTCATTCCCAATAGCTTATCAGTGATCATTGCTAGTTGTTTTCTGCTTAATTAAGTTTGTTTAGCTTATTTGTACCTAGTTTTACCAGTGTGGATCCCACATAACTCCAATTTAGCTTATTTCTTTATGTGGTCAAACTTAGTCAACTGTCTATGCAAATAAGCACTCACAGTGCTTATTCTTGGTTTTTAACTTATTTGTTTTTTTAAAAGTTTCATTATTTAAGTATTTTAATAGTTTTATAAAAGAAAACCAGAAAAAGCCAAACTTAATTATAGTGATAGCTTCTATTTAATAGAAATTCTCTATTTAATTTTCATTTCAGCTTATTAATAAGCACTTGTCCAATTTTATAATTTTCTTAATTTCTTAGTACCTTTAAGTAGTTAAAATAATTTTCTTAGATTTTTCCTAAACAGTTTACTATTTATTAGAATTAAAAGTAGTTTAAATAATTAATTAGGTAATATTAATAATTAAATAGTTTTCTTTAATTTTAAGTAACAACAATAGAATTTTATATTTTTCCTAAGTTTTATAAAGTAGTTAAAACTTTTAGAGAATAGTTTCATAATTTTCACTGTCCATTTTCCAATTTTCTTATTTAATTTAATTAAATTAGATTTAAGATAATTAATAGGTAATTAATTAGTGGAATAACCTTAAATATAATTTTTAGTAGTTTTTATAATTTTGTAGGATTCCTGTGATGGTTAAGTAATTTTATAAATTTTTCCATAATTTTCTAAGGTAATTTAGTATTAATAGTAATTTAAAATAGTTTAATTAGATTAATTAAGTTAAATAGTTTTTAAAACTCATAAAAAGACAAAAATATTTATTTTCATTTTTTATACTTTCTTCAAGTTCTAATTAAGGTTTAGAAATTATTTTTGCAAGTTTTTAGGTTAACTTGTAATATTTGTCATTTTTAGTTAATTTAAATTAGAATTTTAAATAGGTTTATTAATTAACTAATATTTAAATATTATAATAATCACTTTTATAATTTCATTTTCATTTTCAAATTTCTTTTTAATTTTAAGTTTTCAAAAGTTTCAAAAGCACCCCCTGTAGTTTGTAACTTGTTAAAACCTACTTTTCTCTGTCTGTTATCTGATTTTCTTATTTGTGCTTTTGTGTGTATCTCTGTTATTGTTTTTATCATTTCATATTATCCAAATACTAAGCAATCAGTAGTATAATCATCCCTCAAATCATTTTTTGTTACTGTCCTCAGTACCACTCATTCCTCTAATCGTTCAAAATACAATTTCAATCTCGTTGGGATTTAACGACCCGGGGATTTCCCTATATTTCCACGGTCAATAATAACTTGCACTTTCTCCCAGGTGGGCCTATCAGCTGCACACGGTTGACTGGTTGGTTTGGGAGGAGTCAGCCACTGAGAGGCCTTTTCCGTTAGTTTCATCGTTAAGTGCCATGTCACCGAGGGTATTATCGTCATTTCACTGCTTTAAGGTCTACGTGGCATATCACTATTAATTCAGGGACTAAATTTGCAAAGTTATTTTTAACTTTTATTTCACATCTACCACGACCACTCTCTACTACCACACAACCAACACCACCACCCTTTACCCTTCATCTTCATCTTCTCCGGTGACCAAACCCAAATTCCGGTCATTTTTTTTAATAATTAAAACTTTAACTGAAATACCTGGATTTTCTTGATCGAGGAACTGCAAACAAGCAAAATGTATGTGGTCGAAAATGAAATGTCAATCTCTTATAGACATGTGAAGAGTGAGACTGTGAGAGTGAACCAGTATGTCATGTGATACAATTTGGATTGGTTTGATCTATCATATTTATAAAGGTCATAAGTCCCTTTGATAATAATAATAATCGACAGACGTAGTATGATGATACTCTAATAACTCATTTGTCATGCACAGAAATTACATATGGCTCAAAATGTTCTTAATTCCTTAAAACGATTGGTACTCTACTTGATACAACTTGTGTGTTACTAACTTCCGAATGGTGCTACCCAAACGGGGGTTGTGTTGCAAATGTGGCATAACAAAATTAGTTTTCTAGTACTGAATGTAAAACCTCGCGAAAATTCGTATAATTAACTTCGGTCAATTATATAAATAATCTTTGTCATTATTGTAATTACCATTTTTACGGGGAAATTTAAAATTTTCTTTGTATATTAAAATGGTCACGATTACGATATTGTCAAATTCGTCAAACGACAAAACAAATTATCAACACAATTAACAAAATATTATTTTCACTAAAACTAATTAATAAAACTAATTACTAAACCTAACGGGCCCTTAATTTCCCCTAAGCCCAACCGGCCCACTACTAAACCCATATTTATTTTATAAAATTTCGTATAGATCGACTAAGTAAGCCACAAAACGTCTCGTTCATTTCTAATTCGTACACACGACCTACGTATCTTTTTGCACAATCTCGTTAAGCTCCTAGCCAACTATTAGTGTGTCGAATCTCACGTTCACACGTTGAGTTTTGATACGTTTTTACGAGGCAAAGTGTTTAACTATAAATCGATTCAACAAATTCACGACTTATTCAATTCTTATCCGTTTTAATCCCCGTTTGTTTCTAAATGATCCTAAT
Source organism: Artemisia argyi (assembly GCA_030686995.1). Classification (NCBI taxonomy): domain Eukaryota; kingdom Viridiplantae; phylum Streptophyta; class Magnoliopsida; order Asterales; family Asteraceae; genus Artemisia; species Artemisia argyi. Next base: position 84,271,495 of record CM060679.1, read on the forward strand.
AATGTTTCTAATATGATTTTACAGTCAAATGTCTAAGATGATCAAGTATATACAAGTGATGAACGATTTTGTAAATCGTTGCACATATATATAAGATGTCGACATAGAGCATGATTCATCCAAACACATTCCCTCTTTCAAGCTCTCACATATCATATAATATGTATTAAAATCGTCCTATCTTCCAAGTAGTACTGACATGGTATAGTAAATCATGTTTGCTTGCGTTATTTAGCACCACCCGATCAAGTCGAATGGTGATATATACGTACCATGCATGCACATAGTTTTCTTCCATTCTCAAACTCTTACACAAACTCGTTTCTTCCTAAACATCACCCTTACAAATCACAAGCCGATGGTATATTAGTTTGGACTCAAGAAAAGGAAATCGGGTTTATATCTATATATAACGTTTGGGTTATATATTGGAAACGTGAAATCCTTGTGTTCCATTCTATTTCACTCGACTTTTGATCACCTCTAAGGTGTTTGTAAGTCTCCTCTACTCGTTTCTATTTCAATTCCTACGTTAAATATTAGTCATGCATCATATCTATATTCGTTTCATCGTAGATCATTTTAGTATATATATACACGTACATATTTATTGTTAGAACACGAAGTGTGACTAGCCTCTATCTTGGTAGGCCTAGGAGTCAAGTAGCACGTACACTTCACGTTTATTTTCATGTTACATGAATTTAACGAGCCTACTTTGAACCATGATTCACACGTATAAATTTCCAAAACACTTAGAAAATATTTCAATGTTTTTCAAAATAAGTAATCGGTCCAAACATGTCACAAAGTACACGTATAACTTTTAATTTCATGTAACAAGCATATAATATTTTTGCTCGACCTAATAGATCACCTAGAAAACTATTAGTTTCATATACACGACTTGTAAAAATATTCACGTTTTGACACTCTAATCGAGCCAAAGTAAATCGACACAAACCATATTTTTGCAAATTCAAACTTATATAAAAACAAATATTTTGTCGAGTGGGCTTAACCAAGGCCCAACAAGACTTCACGTTTTAACAGCCCACTGGGCCCATAAAATATATTTTTAGAATCATAAAGGAAGCCCAAGTTCAAGCCCAAAAGAATTTCCATGCCCTCGCCTCTAAAATTTTAAATGGGCTTTAGTTTGGTTTGAATTAAGGCCCATAAGCTAAATAAATAAGCTTTTATTAAATTAAGCAGTTGAAATAAGCTTGAAATTCATAAAAGAAGCTACGGAAATTTTTATAAAATTTTTTTAATCACTTTTGCAAAATTGGACTAAAAATGTAACGCGACGACACCTATAGAGACTAAAAGTGAAAAACTGTGAAAAGAAAGGACTAAAAATGTAGAAACAGAAAGAAAGGATAAAAATTGATAATATAAGATTGTTACAAGATTAAATTGTAATATTGGACATGTAGTGGACTATAATTGTAAAATATATATAAAAAGGACTAACGGTGTGACGCTAACGTTGTTAGTATAAAAAGTGTAAAAATGGAAAAAGGACAAGGACTACACATAATTTATTTGACATTCTCATTTTATTTTCTATTTTACGGCAACCCTCACGTCATATGCATTTTATTACGTTTTATATATATATTATTTATTTTTATGTTAATAATATATATAACGATATCTAAAAAGTTAATATTATTACTTACGATTAAAAAGGTAAAACTACGATAGATATTTTAAATAAATTATCTTAACATATCATGCATGACATAATAATTTCACTGCACATCATCTATTCGTCATAACGAATAAATCTTATTCGTTATTCGTTCGTATTTACCAAATAGTATTTGGTTATATTCTTTGATAAATTTATTTATCAGGTTCCATATCAACGACGTTTCGATAATCGTTTCTATAAATCTCGTTCTATCTTACTTTTCATCATTTCCAAATCAATCCAGGTGAGTTATAGCCCCATTTCAAATAATTGTTTTTAATTCATTGGGGGAGATACATGCTTACATATACTTTGATAAATTGATAAGTATATGAAATAAAATAAAATACATGATTCAAATCAATTTCCTAATTGATATTAAAATAATATAATTTGTGATTTATAATATATCAATGTTTCCAATGTGATTATTGTGGTATGTGAAATCTATATTGATGAATTACTTGACTGAAATATTGATATTCATATGAAAATGTTCTCAATTCGATTATTGTGGTATGTGATATAAATGTGTTACTGGCGAAATATTCAAACTGAATTTCTGATACTCAAATGATGATATTTTCAAACTGAATTTCTGATACTCAAATGATGATATTTTCAAACTAAATTTCTGATACTCAAACGATACTATTTTCAAACTGAATTTCTGATACTTAAATGATGATATTTTCAAACTGAATTTCTGATACTCAAGCGATACTATTTTCAACTGAATTTCTGATACTCAAACGATGATATTTTCAAACTGAATTTCTGATACTCAAACGATACTGTTTTCAAATTGATTACTGTGATACGATACTTGATTTCATGATGTTATGCTAAATGAGCTCATTAGTCCTTGATATTGCCTAAGTTAGCTTATCGCCATATAGTCCCTCTATCATGAGCCATTAATCACTGTAAAGTGAGCGCGAATATAGTGGACAGATTCAAAACCTGTTTTGGATTGACCTCCGATCCCACTAATGCTTGACGGAATGCCAATTGCAATTGGTTAGCCGCATTAGTCGTGATACACTATATTTGAGTAAAAATAGGAATTGGCAAATCACCTATTACACGAGGGCAAAATCTGTCATTCATTTGATAGAACACCCCTTATGTTAACGTCTTGCGTGTCATGAGGCTTGGTGCAATATCTATAAAGGAAAGTATATATATGTATTCAACATATATTTAGATACAGCTGTATAGGTTTGGCCATATGTGAATTGTTTATCTGATCGATTTAGTATCATGAGTTTCCAGCTCATGTTAAGAGTATTGATGATTTATTGAATGTGATTGAAAATTTATATGATTTATTTGTGAATATATTCGATACTTGTTTCATTACTGTTTGTATTTTATTAATACCAAATATTCCTGAAATCTAACAAAATAAAGGGTTTTTTCCTAAAACTCTATGAACTCACCAACCTTTGTGTTGACACTTTTAAGCATGTGTATCTCAGGTAATTTAACGGAGCAGGACAAGACACGGAGTGGGCATTTATTACTCTGATAAATTAAAATGGTGTAAAAATCAAATTTGTCATTTTTACAAGCCTTTATATTTTTTCATAAGATTTTAAATCAAATGGTTCATCTTTTATAAAAATTATTATTCAAATGACAAATGACTTTCAAAATGTTTCTTTTAAACCGTTTTATGTGGTTAAAACTTCGATCCTCACCGTAACACCCAAATTAATTTTCCGCTGCGACAAACTTAAAAATGGGGGTGTTACACTGAAGATCAATGTAAAATGACATTTGGTTTGCATTTAGGAATGACAAGAAGGTTTCATAAGGCTAGAACCAGAATGAACCGGACTATTAAAACTTTTCGGTCCTGGAATTCAATTGTTTATTTTCATTCCGGTTTCTATGTACAGGAATCTGGTATATCAATCTTTATAAGGCATTCTTTAAAAAAAATAGTTACACGTACTGTACTTCTACGGATTTATTATTTATGAGTTCATGACTGCTGAGGCAAAATCAGGACATCGCCCATTTATAAGATCAAAGACCGGCTTAAATTCAAGACTCATAGCCATAGCTTAAAGAACCGACTTAGGACCAGGCAGACTAAAAACCAGGCTTTGTACACCTCTAAATCTAATCATCCTTAATTTCCTAATTACCATCCATTCCCTTAATTTATCCAACTATACTTAAAATGAATCAAATGCTCTTCTTGTAATCTTTTATCTTTATTCTACTAACTATAGCCATTTTTCAAAAACTTACATTCAAACACCACCAACTTCTAGATATATTGCATTTTAAGGTGCTTTTAAGTCTACTTTTGGAGACCAAACATAAATCTGTAAAATACTAGAACTCTATCTTTTATTCAGAATATTGAAGTCCAACTACAACCATTGCATCATCTTTCACTAAAAGTGATCTAAAAGTCCAAAAATATTAAATCAGACCGGTTCAACAGCCGACTGATCATGAAGATGACAAGTTGACAACGACCTACTTACCCAAAACTGAGGATGATAGGTGGTGGAGAGATTTTATATGAAACAAATCCAAAACTAAAATAAGAAAGCAAACATCTTCTCCGGTAATGAATCCATCATTCTCGCTAACTGTTAAATGAAGAATACAAATATGGTCAAGAAAATCCGGGTATTTCAGTTAAAGTTTTAATTATTAAAAAAAAAAGTGACCGGAATCTGGGTTTGGTCACCGGAGAAGATGAAGATGAAGGGTAAAGGGTGGTGGTGTTGGTTGTGTGGTGGTAGAGAGTAGTGGTGGTGGTAGATGTGAAATAAAAGATAAAAATAACTTTGCAAATTTAGTCCCTGAATCAATAGTGATACGCCACGTGGACCTTAAAGCAGTGAAATGACGATAATACCCTCGGTGACATGGCACTTAACAATGAAACTAACGGAAAAGGCCTCTCAGTGGCGATGATTAGAGGGTGGTTTTGAGTGTATAGTTTTGTTTCCGAAGAAATGCTCGTGAAAGTAATTCCCCGGGTCGTTCTCCCAACGAGGGTTGAATTCGATCTTGTCGGCTCGGTTTGTCAATCTTGTGAAGTGAATGAGGATAGAAGAAATATTTTGGTTTTTGATTATACTACAAATGAGAATAAAAATGCAATTAAAGCAAAGAGAACAAGCAAATAATGCAAAACAAATTAGCAAATAAAACAAACATACTCAAAAATGAAATAGATATAAAAACGTAAAGAAAACTTAACACGACTAATTTAAAAAGAAAAATAAAAGCGAAACTAGTCCTACGATTGCTAATTAAGTTTTTCTAAATAATAAGATATAAAAGAAAAATAACGTAAAAAGAAAATTATATTTTTGGCTTTTTAATTTTAATAAATGAAAATGATATAAAGACTAATTAAAAAGGAAATAAGTAAAAGAAAAAAAAAAAAAAAAAAACTAATTATTATAAAACTATAAATGTTTACTAGACGACGTTACTAAATAAAAGATACTAACTTGTTATATAATAAATCCTAACTTGATAAATTTTTAGAAAAATTCGGCAGAGTTTCGTTTAGATATTAAGCATAAAAGAACCTCACTCGATAAACGATGAGGCAATGATTATCTAACTCGATAATCTTGGCTAACTCGCCAAAAGAAAGGAAACTCGATACAACAATGCAAACTCGATAAAAAAAAAAAAAAAAAAAAAAAAAAAACTAACTCGATAATTTTTTTTATTTCTAGAAATCAAACTCGAAAATAAGTATAGCAAGTAACAGCTACAATATCAAAACCAAGTTACGAAATTGGTGAATTTACTTTGATATTGCAAATTAGTCCCTAACTCGAAATGTATAAAAAACAAACTCGATGATTTTTTTTTTCTGAATTGTAACTCGACATAACTCGATATGCTTTTTTGCATGTAACTCGAAATGTTTTTTTTGCATGTAACTCGAAATGTTTTTTTTGCATATAACTCGAAAAGCTTTTTTGCATGTAACTCGATAAAGCTTTTTTATTTTAGTCCCTAGATTTATAAAAAACCAAACTCGCTAACAAAAAAAAAACTAAAAAACGTAACTCGATAATATTTTTTTCTAAAAAATTGTAACTCGATAACATTTAATAAAAAAATCTAACTCGATAAATCCGTAACAAAATACTATTTTAATCCAAAATAAAGCCTAAAAACTAATGTTTTTCATCAAATTTATTACTAAACAACCTAGCTTAACCATAAACTTTAAATCCCACCAATAAAAACACGAATTTAACAACTAAAAATTAAAGATTTTTAAGAAAGATAAAGCTTTTTAGAGAAAGAAAGTAAAATAAAACACATAAAAATAAGACTAGACAAAAATTAAATCTAAAATTAACCTTAGAACTAAGCAAAACTAAAGACTAACCATTAAAAAACCAAAGAACAACAACCTCTCAAATGAGGCTTACATATCTATTTATAGGCTAGGGGCTAAGGCTTCTCTAATCTTTTACATTGTTGCATAAATAGCCCCTAGACCTTTACAAATCATGAAATTCAAGCTTAAAACATTATAAAATGTAACTAATACAACTTAATATTAAACGTAACGACTGAGAATGGTCCAAATGCATTTCTTGTGACTTGGAGGATTTGAGTTGATGTTTGTAGGACCGTAGAACAACCTATTTCACATATGATTCAAGCCTAAACCTAGAGAGAGAAAGTAAGTAGAGAGAGAGTGAGTGAGAACTCTAGTGTGTGGAATAATAACCTTGATATTACTAAATGAATCACTAAGAGAACCAACCTCTCAAATGAGGTTTACAAGAGTATTTATACATGAAGTCTAGGGCATCATCTATCTTATACATTATTACACTAATGGCCCTTAGACTTTCACAAAACATGAATACTAAGCCTAAACTTCATCATAATGATATTCTAAAGCAACCTATAACTATACGTTAATGACCGACACTTTTTATAAATAAAAATACGATTCTAACAATCTCCCCCTAAGTGTTGGTCATTGAGGTTGCGCGACGTCATCATCTTTGTCTTTAAACTTTATCATTCATAGCTCTTGACGTCTTTAAGAATCACTGGATGAATCATAGTTCCAGTTCATCATGCTTCATTGTTGTTGAAGTGATCCGATGATGTCATCTGCCTTTCGTCACTTCTGTGTTTGTGGTGGTTGTCTGCCATTCCAACATGCTCATACGTCTTAAGTCTTTGTCATACATACATTTGTTATTCCCGTTCTTTCACTTTGATCTTTGTCACGTTACTTTGTAGATTCTTCTTTTTGGCGTAGAATCTTTCTTTGACTGTTGCTATCCTTTGATCTTTGTGAGAACTTTCCTTTGACTTTGTGATGCATGTATGAGCATGTGGAATCTTTCGCCATGGAGATGATGTAAAGCTGCAGGTAAACAGTTAGCAATAAACAACCGGTACTTACAGATAAGGAATTAGAGATCGTCAACAGCATAGTGTGAAGACTCCTTCTAACCCTTACCATGGCCGTTCCCATATCAGATACTCTCGAAAGAGCTTACGAGACCTACTAAGTAGCTTAATGACTGGGTGAGTCGCTGGGGATCACTCCACGACTGTAGACCGTTTGAAACCACCGCGAGCACTAAGCGTAACCCATAAAGAATTACCGAAGTGACCTGCTGTCAGGGCTGCTTGATGTTGACCCTGGCAGGAATTTCCGTTCAATCATTGAGAAATACATTTGTAAATTCCTCTCATAAACGTTCTCGACAGATTGCTAAGATCTGCGTAGGACTCTTAAGTTTACATCTGGCATCCTTAATGATGAACAACCAGTGTAGAAATATCATGTGTTCCTATGAGATCTTTTGATGAATCTCGGGGCTCTAGACTCGATAAGTGCACATTTGGTTTCCTATGCGGAGATTAGGGAGAGGTCTCCTGCTTCAATATCAACCATCTCTAAGAGACAGGTCGATAGATTATGCCGGTTCCCCGTGAGAATTAAACAAGCTCTTTTAAGAGAACTTGAGTGGCTAGAAGGTTTAGTGCAGTGCGTCACTGGGTTCATGACGTCTTTATCTTCAATACCGGTGTCACCTTAGCAACAACCAGTAGCATACGAATTGAACCCGGTGTCTGCCCTAAGGTTGAACATATGGAGGGCTATTTGTTTTCACCCTTTTTCATAACTTTTCTTTTTAATTCTTCAACCCCTTCTTTCTCCTTTCTCATTTTCTCCTTTTTTCAATCATACCTAAGGACTTCTAATTCTAATCTATTGGAATTGTCCTTAGGTAGATCCGTCCGGCTCTGGCGGATCATAGGACGGTTTTCCCTAACCTTAGTCACCTTATAACTCCATGAATCCTATAATTGCCATGAAACCTTTGATTGAAAATCTCTCAAAGTGTTTATGAATATAAACACATTTTTGTTGACACTTTGAGAGTTTTTGTTTCTTTTGAAGGACTCCCCCTTCACATGTGCTCATGAATTTTTTAAGAAATTTGCACATGCGTGAGGAGTTTGCACTTTTTGAATTGATCCACTTTCATTGAACATGATCGATTCGAGACACGCTTACATCACTAGTTAGACTAGCTTGAAATTATTACCCGTCCTGGTCAAGTCCAAAGAAAGTCTCTCGATACGGTACATTCTACTCAGACAAGTCCTATTCGAGACACACTTACATCACTAGTTAGACTAGCTTGAAATTATTACCCGTCCATGACAAGTCTTTTCGATTACTGACATTTTAAGCTTCGTCAATTCATTGGTACATTCTGAGTCTAGCTCTTTTGAGATTCAGTCACAAGCTTTAAACATCTTTGATCACATTTTAATCATGTCTTCTCCCCCTCAAATATGATTCAACCTATTTCACATATGATTCAAGCCTAAACCTAGAGAGAGAAAGTAAGTAAAGAGAGAGAGTGAGTGGGAACTCTAGTGTGTGGAATAATAACCTTGATATTACTAAATGAATCACTAAGAGAACCAACCTCTCAAATGAGGTTTACAAGAGTATTTATACATGAAGTCTAGGGCATCATCTATCTTATACATTATTACACTAATGGCCCTTAGACTTTCACAAAACATGAATACTAAGCCTAAACTTCATCATAATGATATTCTAAAGCAACCTATAACTATACGTTAATGACCGACACTTTTTATAAATAAAAATACGATTCTAACAATGTTTCTTCCTCGGCTTCGGCTTTTTACCTTTTTCCAATCTCGTGCTCGTTTTTGTCGGTTTTGCTTTGTTTTTGTTCATTTTTCACATATCCGTACTTGCACATACACAAATACAAAAACATACATTCTCTTGACATTTTTGGTTAGTATTTGGTGTATTTGGTCTGATTTTGGGTCTAAAAAGGATGTGTGATTAAGCACTTATCAAAATCCCCCAGACTAAGGTATTGCCGTGCCCTCACGCAATGTCATCACCTCACGCTTAAGAGATAAATAATTTTCAAAACCTCTCTTTACTGACGTTGTAAAGTAGCAATGACTTTCAAAAGAGATAGTAAAATCATTTATTCTCAAAAACGCCCCGTTTTCCGATTTTCAGGAATAACACTACAACTACTCTTTTTGTATTTTTTTTCATTTATATATGTGACGGTTTGCCTTGACTTTCATTATCAATTCTTATCTGTTGATAACTTTCAGGGTCAACAAGTAGAAACACTTCTCACAGAGAAGAGACCGTACGGATAAAAATCGTCATCCTTGATTTTTCACAAGCTCCCAAACTAAGCGTAAAATCGAAATCATTGTTTATCTACAAGTTAGATGCTAACACTGCCCACAAAAGTTACTTGTGTATTACCTCTTGTTCCCAGGTCCTAAGTTTTGTATCTCAAGATTTTAATTTGTGAGAAATGAATTGCTTCATATTTTCTCGTTTCAATAATTTTTTTAGTCCGATAGTGACACCTAAGTTTAAACACTAAGTAGTTATTCATTTTCTCTTAAGAACCACTGCAATAGAAATTCGGTCCACATCAAGGAATTTGGGGTACATACAATATCAAAGATATAAGTTGCGGAGTACAATCACGTGCACCTCATGTGACTGATTACTAATCACTTACCACATGCACCTCACGCGCCAACAACTTATTTACATACATAAGCTCTTATTCGATACAACTTCAACTTTCACTTTTCTTACCTTTTTCATTTTTTTCATACTTTTCATTTTTTTTCTCATATCATCAATGGAAGCTTATCGGGTAGCTCCAAAACCATATAGATAGTCAACTTTTGACTTTTGATTTTTCACTTTTTGGCTCTTATTTTTGGTGTTCCTTGATATGTACCCAACTTCTAAAGCAAAAATTCTCTTAAGAAAATAAAGAACTAAATATTATTTAAACCGAAATACCACTAATTAACCTACAACATCTATTTTATATTGGTGACGTATCTGATGGGAGCAAGGAGGCCACAAGTACCTCTCGTGGGTTTTTTAAATCCCAGTAATGCGATCCGTGTATAGCACGAAACTTCTAAATAAACTCTATCATTCCTCGATCTCCGCAAATTTAAAATCCCAAATAATGAGATCCGCGGATGCTTAGCCATAATCTTTTGATTATTTTTGGTTAAGGGAAACAAGCTAGGGCTCAACACGCCCGGTCAAATCGGAACATTTATTTCTACTCTCGCCGGTAGGAAAATCAAAACAAGGTGTTAAAACTTATTATTCATATCATATATTTTTTTTTCATTCATTCTTTTTTTTTTTTTTTTTTTTTTATATATATATATATATATATTTAAAAAGGTGTCAAAAATTAAAATTTTTGGTGGAAAACGGAGTTTCGTAAGTTAACAGCTAGACGAAGGTACATGTCAAATCGAATCAAAGATTCACCCCCCCCCCCCCCCCCCCATACTAAAGTGAAACATTGTCCTCAATGTTTTAAGGGTACGGGTAATCCTACGTAAAATCTAAGGCCGTTTATTAAGTATGCCAAGAGATAAACGTTAATCGATAAGATTTTGGATATGGTGAATTTCCGAAAAAGCAGCGAAGGATGAGACTCGAGTGGAGAGAACGACAAACCACGAGCACGAGAGTCCTCAAACTTTGGGGAAATTCCTGAACATTCACAAACAACCACAAAAACACGAGTTTGGAAAGGGTCGCCCTCCTCACGTCACGTTATTTAAGAAAATAGAAAATAAAGAAAATGAAAATGGATAAGCATGGGGTGCATCCCACGAAGCGCTTGTTTTTGTTCTCTGAGTCACATGAGCTTGACTCGATCCCCGAATTAATTCTTCCTTGGGGAGAGCAAATGGAAAATAATCTCCATCGGGCTTTCATTCAAAATATTTTGAAAAACATAAGACTTAATTGAAAGTTCCATCCCGAAGAGATAACCACTGGTATTTTAATGTTGAAAACGTTTAGAAATGATACCGGGATCAAATACAACATCCTCACTCCCAACGGAGTGACGGATAAGAGAAACCACACCAAACATTACAAATGGTAAGAAAGTCATGATAACAATCTTGTAAAACTCATCCTCATCAAAAGAGAACTTCATAATTGTGAAATTATGACTTTTATTATTTAAGTTCCTTTTAAAATCCTTTCCGGGTGGGAGGGTTGGGAAAAACTTTTCATTAAAACTTTCATTCTTAAGAACACCACCCGGATCATGATCAACTTCAAGATCAAAACTGAAACTTTCATATTCAGAAAACTTTTCAATTTCACATTCAGATTCATCAAAACAAAATGACTCAAACTCCGAAAGAGAGATAAAAGCATGAGAAGTGGTATTGCCATGACTCGTCTCTTCCGAGTGATTGAAGTGAAAAGTTTCATACGTCGTATCAGAAAAATCAGAACGATAAGTGGGATTGCCACTCATTTCCTCAGTCGTATCGAAGGAGAAACTCTCAAAGTTTGGTAAAAATTCCTCGAGCTCGGGCTCCAGAGAATCGTCAATCTTAAGCTCAATCTTCTTCTTAGCTTTATCCGGAGGGATTGATGGTTCATCGTTTAACAAATTGTTAAGAAAAATAGTATCTCCCACCGAATCAAAGTAAGAATCGTCAATCTCAAAAAACGGAATCGTATCAATAGCAAGAAATTCATCGACCTCTTCCCAAAAAGAATCATGTTCCTTAGTTGGAGGAAATGATGGGGAAGAGTCGGAGACGAACGTTTTCACAAAATCATCAAAGGAATAATCACAAACATCAATGCTTTTTACGGAAAACTTCTTTGATTTCGGAGCATCGGCTTTAAAAATCATTATGTCATCATCATGTCGTAGAGTTAGAGTATCCTCAAAATGATCTACTAGGGCTTTTGCGGTTCGTAAAAACGGTCGCCCTAGTATAAGAGGAACTCTTGGATCGGGTTCAAAATTAACAACGACAAAGTCGGCCGGAAAAGTACACGAGTTCACTTGAACAAAAACATCTTCCGCTATTCCAACCGGATGAGTAATCGAACAATTAGCAAGCTCTAAAGTCATTCGGGTCAATTTAAGTTCCCCCATCCCAAGTTGTTTATAGATTGACAAAGGCATAAGGTTAATGCTCGCACTTGAATCAGCCAGGGCTTTGCAAACCTCTTGATCTTTCAACGAACAAGGAATGAGAAACTTTCCCGAATCTCCAAGCTTCTCGGGAAGCTTCTTGAGAAGAATAGCGGAGCATTGAACATTTATCGGTGTTTCGGCTAATTCGAGCAATTTCTCTTTATTACTTATGAGATTTTTAAATGTTGAGGCAAATTTTGGCATGTAAACAAGAGCATCCATGAAACTTATATCAAAGTGCAATTTTTGAAAAATATCTAGAAATTTTTCCATTTGTTTTTTAGATTTTTCACGGAGCTCTTCATCATTAAATCGTGATGGATATGGCAATTTTGACTTGTATTTCACATTGTTCTCAGAAACGAATCTTTCTTTATCTTTTGACGTTTGGACAACCGGAGGTTGGACATTTTCGGAACCTCCGTTATTAGTAGGAGGTACCGGGTCCTTTGTCGCCTCGGTCTCGCGGTCCACTACCTTAGGTGGAAGAGAAGATGAGGTAGTCGGAACCGTGGGTTCATATAAAGCACCACTGCGAGTCGTGATCGCCTTAATCTCGCCCCTCGGGTTAGCAATTGTGTTGCTCGGAAGAGAACCAGACGTCGATGCTTGATTCATCTGAATAAAACTACTCATCATTTGCTTAAGCTCATTCGTTTGTCGAGTCATGGTTGTGTCGATCTCATTCTTAAGTTCAACCCTCACGTTGTTGATTTGATTTTGCATAGCTCGTATGTTAACATCGTTCGTTTTCATGTAATTAGCAAGCTCAGGAGAAGGTTGTACTTGTTGTGGTGGTTGATAAACTTGTTGGGGTGGAGGGACTTGATAATTTTGAGCTTGATTGAAATTGGTTCCACGGTTTTGATTGTAACCTTGGTTTTGATTACCTTGGTTATTTTGAGGATAACGGTTTTGATGATTTTGCACGGGTGGAAACCCAGGTGGACTTGTTTGGTTAGCACGGAAATCTTGGTTTTGATTGTAGTTTACGGCTGCTACGTTAGCATTATAAACTTGGCAATCGGTGGCTTGACAATCATAATACGGATGGGGTCCACCACAAATCACACATTTTTCATTAACGGCTTTAACGGGCTCGGGTTTTTGGTTCTGAGACTTAAACTCTTTTATCATACAATAGATAGCATCGGTAAGTCCGGCCAATTCCGATGATTGGACCGACGAAGAAGAAGGAGTAAAAGAAGTCACTTTCGAAACATTTGGTTTGTTACGAGAAATAGGAACCTTAGATTTGTTCTCAATGATCGTTAAAATATCCATTGGCGTACGATTCAAGATATTGCCACCGGCGGCTGCGTTTAAAGAATCTTGATCGTTTTGAGTCAAAGCGTTATAAAACGTGTCGATTTGGTGCAATTCGGAGAAACCATGGTGAGGAGATTTTCGAAGAAGATCCTTAAATCGTTCCCAAGCCTCACCAAAGTTCTCATCAAAACGTTGTTGAAAATTAGTTATATCATTCTTAAGATTAGTCGTTTTGGACGGTGGAAAGAAATGATTAACAAATTTTGAGACGAGTTCTTCCCATGTGTGAATTGAACGAGGGGGTTCTTTTTCAAGCCAAATCCGGGCTGAACCCTCGAGTGAAAATGGGAACAACATCAATTTGATAGCATCGTGAGGGACATCCTTAAATTTCATGGTCGAAGTTAACTTATTGAACCATCGGATATGTGCGTGAGGATCGTCCCTTTCAAAACCTTGAAATTGTTTTGATGTGACAAGTTGAATTAATCCAGTTTTAAGTTCAAAATTATCGGAAAGAATAGGTGGTAAAACAATTGCGTCCCCATATCCCTCGGTGGGACACTGGAGTAATTCTTGCATAGTACGTTGATCGGCCATCTCGGTGATGGGTGCTTCAACAAGGGTACGTAACTCGGGTACGTGAGCTTGTTTACGACGTCTACGATAGCGTTGGTTCGGTATGGTCAGAGAATTATCGATTAATCTCGACTGAGAACGTGTGATCATACACTTAAAAGAGACAAAAGTAAAAGAAAAAGGAAAACAAATTTGAAAAGAATTTTTTTTTTTTTTTTTTTTTTTTTTTTTTTTAATTTTAATAAAAGCGATAACTTCCAAAGGAAGGTTCTTCAAAACACAAATCAAACAAACGATCGACGAAATCTTAACAACGCCTCCCCGGCAGCGGCGCCATTGATTTTAGGGTGGTTTTGAGTGTATAGTTTTGTTTCCGAAGAAATGCTCGTGAAAATAATTCCCCGGGTCGTTCTCCCAACGAGCGTTGAATTCGATCTTGTCGACTCGGTTTGTCAATCTTGTGAAGTGAATGAGGATAGAAGAAATATTTTGGTTTTTGATTATACTACAAATGAGAATAAAAATGCAATTAAAGCAAAGAGAACAAGCAAATAATGCAAGACAAATTAGCAAATAAAACAAACATACTCAAAAATGAAATAGAAATAAAAACGTAAAGAAAACTTAACACGACTAATTTAAAAAGAAAAATAAAAGCGAAACTAGTCCTACGATTGCTAATTAAGTTTTTCTAAATAATAAGATATAAAAGAAAAATAACGTAAAAGGAAAATTATATTTTTGGCTTTTTAATTTTAATAAATGAAAAGGATATAAAGACTAATTAAAAAGGAAATAAGTAAAAGAAAAAAAAAAAAAAAAACTAATTATTATAAAACTATAAATGTTTACTAGACGACGTTACTAAATAAAAGATACTAACTTGTTATATAATAAATCCTAACTTGATAAATTTTTAAAAAAATTCGGCAGAGTTTCGTTTAGATATTAAGCATAAAAGAACCTCACTCGATAAACGATGAGGCAATGATTATCTAACTCGATAATCTTGGCTAACTCACCAAAAGAAAGGAAACTCGATACAACAATGCAAACTCGATAAAATAAAATAAAAAAAACTAACTCGATAATTTTTTTTTATTTCTAGAAATCAAACTCGAAAATAATTATAGCAAGTAACAGCTACAATATCAAAACCAAGTTACGAAATTGGTGAATTTACTTTGATATTGCAAATTAGTCCCTAACTCGAAATGTATAAAAAACAAACTCGATGATTTTTTTTTCTGAATTGTAACTCGACATAACTCAATATGCTTTTTTGCATGTAACTCGAAATGTTTTTTTTGCATGTAACTCGAAATGCTTTTTTTGCATGTAACTCGATAAAGCTTTTTTATTTTAGTCCCTAGATTTATAAAAAACCAAACTCGCTAACAAAAAAAAAAAAACTAAAAAACGTAACTCGATAATATTTTTTTCTAAAAAATTGTAACTCGATAACATTTAATAAAAAAATCTAACTCGATAAATCCGTAACAAAACACCATTTTGATCCAAAATAAAGCCTAAAAACTAATGTTTTTCACAAAATTTATTACTAAACAACCTAGTTTAACCATAAACTTTAAATCCCATCAATAAAAACACGAATTTAACAACTAAAAATTAAAGATTTTTAAGAAAGATAAAACTTTTTAGAGAGAGAAAGTAAAATAAAATACATAAAAATAAGACTAGACAAAAATTAAATCTAAAATTAACCTTAGAACTAAGCAAAACTAAAGACTAACCATTAAAAAACCAAAGAACAACAACCTCTCAAATGAGGCTTACATATCTATTTATAGGCTAGGGGTTAAGGCTTCTCTAATCTTTTACATTGTTGCATAAATAGCCCCTAGACCTTTACAAATCAAGAAATTCAAGCTTAAAACATTATAAAATGTAACTAATACAAGTTAATATTAAACGTAACGACTGAGAACGGTTCAAATGCATTTCTTGTGACTTGGAGGATTTGAGTTGATGTTTCTTCCTCGGCTTCGGCTTTTTACCTTTTTCTAATCTCGTGCTCGTTTTTGTCGGTTTTGCTTTGTTTTTGTTCATTTTTCACATATCCGTACCTGCACATACACAAATACAAAAACATACATTCTCTTGACATTTTTTGTTAGTATTTGGTGTATTTGGTCTGATTTTGGGTCTAAAAAGGATGTGTGATTAAGCACTCATCAGGCGATTTTGCAAAAATGTGAAACGTTGGTGTCTTTTTTGCGCTACTTTTTGTCACGGTCCCGTTTTTGCAATTTTGTGAAACGTTAAGGACCATTTTTGCAATTTACCCAAAATTAAAAGTTTGATACACAACTCAGTAAAAACTGGAAATTTGAATACATTTAAAACTCATTATCCCAAAAATAAATATATAGCTTGGATTTTATGTTAGATTTGTATTAAAGTATTTTGTTATGAGTGATCCATATCATTGAAATTGTAGTATAGTTATTTATAGGGAAGATGAAAAAAAAAAATGCATCGAACTTGAAACTTTTTACCGTTGTGTGTAGCCAACTAATTTTTTTTTTCATTGTAACACAAAACTTGACATTTTTGTTATTGTATGCATCGAACTTGACACTTTTTACCATTTTGTTAGCTAAACGTCGCATCGTTAGTGCTTTACACTAACAGTCGTTAGTAAATAATTTAAAATTCCGTTTTCTTACGTTTTTGTTCGATTTTACACATTTTTGTCTGTTATTACATATTTTCGTCATTTTTTTACGTTTTCGTCTATTTCTGCATGTTTTCGTCCATATTCTTACATTTTCGTTCAATTTTATACGTTTTTGTTTGTTTTTACATGCTTTCGTCTGTTTTACACATTTTGTCCGTTTTCTTACGTTTTCATCCGTTATTATACGTTTTCGTCCATTTTTACACATTTTCGTCTGTTTTTACATATTCGTCCATTTTCGTCATTTTTTTTACGTTTTCGTCTGTTTCTGCACATTTTCATTCTTATTCTTACATTCTCATTCAATTTTATACGTTTTTGTTCGTTTTTACATGTTTTCGTCTGTTTTACACATTTTGTCCATTTTCTTACATTTCATCCGTTATTATACGTTTTCGTTCGTTTTTACACGTTTTCGTCTGTTTTATACATTTTTGTCCGTTTGTATATGTTTTTCATTCGTTTTTGCACGTTTTCTTACGTTTTCGTCCGTTTGTCCGTTTTCTTACATTTTCGTCCATTTTTACACGTTTTCTTACGTTTTCATCCGTTTGTATAAAACGGATGAAGACATGCAAAAACTAACGAATACGTATAAAAACGGATGAAAACGGGCAAAAACGTATAAAAACAAACGAAAGCATGTAAAAAACAGACGAAAACGTAAGCAATCGTGAAAAAATGAACGAAAACGTAAAAAACGGACGAAAACGTGTAAAAACTGACGAAAATGTAAGAAATCGTCCAAAACTAACAAAAACGTATAAAAACAGATGAAAATGTAAAAAACGGAAGAAACCGTATAAAAACAGACGAAAACGTATAAAAACGGATGGGAATATAAGAAAACAAACGAAAACGTGTAAAACGGACGAAAACGTATCAAACGAATGAAAACGGACGAAAACGTGTAAAAACAGTTGAAAATATAAAAAACAAGACGAAAACGTGTAAAATCGGACAAAAACATAAGAAAACGGAATTTTAAGTTATTTACTAACGACTGTTAGTGTAAAGGACTAACGATGCGACGTTTAGCTTACAAAATGGTAAAAAGTGTCAAGTTCGATGCATACAATAACAAAAAATGTCAAGTATTGTGTTACAATGAAGAAAAATTAGTTGGCTATACACAATGGTAAAAAGTGTCAAGTTCGATACAATTTTTTTTTTTTATCATTTTCCCTTATTTATATGTTATTTTTATCAATTTTTAGATCCTTATATCTATTTTGCTTTTAAATTAGTTAAATCGATAAATCACCAACAATATTCGCTGCTTCACCTATTTACTTTAACAGGTTAAACGGGTCACAAATGTGTTACACGTGTTATGCAGGTCTGGGTTAGGATTAAGTTTCTTGACACGATTAGGTAGAGGTTATAATAACCCGCCAAATCTTGAACCCGAATAGGTCAACCCGAACACGATTCGATTGACATCCTTAGTAATTATGCAAATGTCTATTTTGGTAATTTTATGCATTAAGTAACAAAATAATCGGTTTATCAAATACTAAAAAAAACTGATTATTTCATTAGTCCTCATGTGGCCATGGAGGTTCATCTGCGATGACTCCGGGCTATCTAAAATGGTAGTCGCGCTGAGATTAGTCGGCTCGCAATGTCGAGTCAGAACCCAGGTAAAAAAAAAATGAAAAAAAAGAAAATTATTGCTGTACCAGACAACATAATCAAATCCAAACACTATATTTTATTATTTCATAATCACGTTTTGTAAGAACTGATTATCCAATTGTCCATTTTCGCATAAAACTAAAGTAAAGTAACTTCAAATACTGTCTTCCATGGGTTATATGTCTAAATACTATTTTTCACGGTGTATGTGGAAGGTTGACATGTGGACAGCCCTACCCCTATATAAGGTACAGGGGCTGCTTACGGTTTTAACAAAGGTAGAAAAGAACCTCCAACCTTGCAAAGAGTAACGATCGAACCCTTGATCTCTCTCCAGAGGCAAATGTGTTAACCACTTGATCTAAGCCTTGCTATATTTCATTTTTAAAACGCATAATTTATTTTAAATAAACAATCCGAAACACCACTTAATTAATCAACAATGACTTTTAAAGAGTGAAACACAAGCACTCCGCATGAAGTTCCAAATTAAAACAAGTATATACACATATCACCTGAAAACGTAAAGAATGAATTTTTCCAATCTTAAGAACACACTCAGAAAAAATAATGAATTTTTCGAAACTAACTAATAGAAGGCTAATTAATATATTATTTGATATCGAGTTTGATAGTTGACGCACTAAAAATGAAATTTAGCGACAATAATGGACGTACTTTAATTAATCAGCAAAACATAAAATTGTGAACCTGACTTTTTTTTTGGATCATCATACAGGTAATATATATGCGCATATTCGACGTTTAAGCACATTATATAAATACGTAACTAATTTAACTCATAATTCATGAGACCAATATAATGCATGCGTTGAAATTATTTTAGTTGATTTGATGTCACAACATGTTATTTACTGTCATTTTATTATCAATTATGAAAAGCTATCTTTCAACATTATTTTTCTTTTTCATAACCACCCCATTGCTTTCCCGTTAGCGGAAGACAGATAATACATATTCCATCAACATCGCATATTTGAATTGCAATGACTTTATAGAATTTACAAAGCAGATAATATATCTCAGTTCTCACGAAACACACTAGTTAGCTAAAGAAGATACACATATAGTTCTTTTTTGGAAAGCTTTTATTTTCTTTGGAAATAATTAGAAGCATTATATAGTATATCAAGAAGAAGATACATAGAAAGATAGTACGAGTAACCCCAAAGAGAGATGAGGAAGAAGAAACAAATGGTAGGGTTATGGGATGTGAAACAATTATTTGAGAGCATCATCATGATGTTTTTAATAATTGGAGCATTAGCTACAATAGCTTTTGTTTATGTTGGAAATCATGATCATGAACAGGAGATCAGGAAGCCTCAAGTAGTTTACAATACTTCTGTTTATGATTCATTAGAGGGTTGCGATTTATTTTCAGGAAAATGGGTTCATGACAATGACTCGTATCCTCTCTACAAAGACGTGGAATGCCCGTATATTTATGGTGATTTTGCTTGTGGACAATATGGCCGAATGGATTCAAACTATCAACGATGGAGATGGCAACCCCATGGTTGTAACCTTCCAAGGTCTCTCTCCCTCTCTCTGTGTCTCTCCGCACGTGTGTGTGTATATATATATATATATATATATATATATATATATATATATATATATATATATATATATATATATATATATATATATATATATGCAAATGTGTTCTTAAACACACTATTTGCGGCTCTAGTGTAAAACAAGTAAAGCTAGGGCTTTAGCCCCAGAAATTTTAAGGCATACCATGTTTGTACGCTAGTATGATACCAGTGTATAGCCACGCTGTAATTAATAGTTTGCGGCTAGCTAGAAACATGTTCGCACATGTAACACTTGATGAAGAGTTAACATACAACATACATAAGTCGATCCTAAGTAAAGTGAAAAAACTGTTAAGTTAATTGTAATAATGGCATCATAGACGATTTTACTTAAAATGGGTCTATCCTAAGTAAAGTGAAAAAACTGTTAAACGAGTCAAAAAGGTTAAAAAATCATGAATAAAAGCGTATCTAAATGGTTTCAAATACGTAAAGTATATGTATACACACGTAAACCATATATTTTGCCACATCTAGATTGTTTTACTTGGTAACACATCTTCAATGACGAACCATTTTTAATGTAATTTGATTACTTCGCATTTCTCTCTCAACCTAACATCAGATATTCTCTTAGGCAATGTCTTAAAAACCGGGATTTTAATCGACCCAGTCGAGTCACCGGGTTAACGGTTCAACCGGTTTGGGTCAATCCGGTTTCCTATTAAAAAAAAGAGAACCTAGTCGGGTTTCGAGAACCAGGTTGACCCGAGTCACTTAAAACCCGGCGGGTCTAACCGAGTTTCGAGAATTAACTTGTTTTATTTAAAAAGAAAAAAAGAAAAAACAAAATCCGGTCGGGTTTCGAGAACCGGGTTGACCCGGGTCACTTAAAACCCGGCGGGTCTAACTGGTTCAACCGTTTTATATGACCCCGTTTAATATGACCCATTTTTTTTTCCGGAACCAGTTCAACCGTTTAACCCGGTCGGGTCGAACTGCGTTTCAAAACATTGCTCTTAGGTTACGTTTAGGTACAGTTAACTTCGGTAGCTGTTGTTTCATAAGAGCGTTTAGTAATGTAAGTGTGATAATAAAATATCAAATGATATAAAATCTAAACTTTTCTTATAGTAGCTTTTCAATTAATTTGATCGAAGAGTTTATAAAAATTTCATACGCTAGTTTCTTGTTGCCAAACAATCATTGAACCCTAAACACTAGTTGCTCCACAAAGCTCTCAAAAGCTCGCTGCCAATGGATATATGGATGGAGTTTTCACATTGATCACATTTCGTTTCTTGTGTATGAATGTCTTAATGGAAATATGGTTAAACAACAGTACGTTGCACTTCTCTTGTATATATATGAAGCCACTGTTTTATAGAATTAGAAACAGACAAATAAATTAAAATTTACTTTAAATCAATTATCTCAATTGCAATGGCTCTTATCAACATTATATGGATAAGTCCTTTATTTAGTCTTTGTAAATGGATTATGTGTGTGCTTTTCGCAATATTACTGCTGCTCACCCATATCATCCAACGACAAATTTGCTTCTCGTTTAGGTTTAATGCAAAAGATGTCCTTGAGAGGCTTAGGGGTAAAAGAGTGATTTTCGTTGGGGATTCAGTGAATAGGAATCAATGGGTATCAATGGTTTGCATGATTCAGACAGTCATCCCTCTTGGACTAAAGAAGATGGAAAAAGTTCATGGTGTCTCCTTGCTAACCTTCAAGGCACTTGTGAGCATGCAATCCATCTTTCCTTTTCAATTATTTGTTAGAAAAACATACAATTGTATGTGTGTGTATACATAGTATTATATGTTGCAACTTGCAAGATATATTAACATATACGTAGTACATTTTTTTTTTCCTTTTCTAATTAGAAAATAATTCCTTGCATGCAAAACATGCAGGAATATGATGTTTCGATTGACTTTTATTGGGCTCCATTGTTGGTGGAGTCTAATGGTGACCATCCAACGAAACATAAGACAAAGGATCGTATAGTTCGAATTGATTCAATAGAGAAACATGCAAGGAATTGGGTTAATGCAGATATATTAGTCTTTAACTCGTATCTTTGGTGGAGGATGCCAACGTTAAAACTCTTGTAAGTTTCTAAATCCGGCATTATCCTTGCTATTTATTTTTCTTATACTTGATTCTTAGACGTCATCTCTTGTTAGGAATGGAACGTTTGAAGATACCGACCAATACAAGATAGTCACAAACCGTCATGGTTATCGGATGGTTTTGAAAACATGGTCTAATTGGCTGCATACTAATATCAATCACACAAGGACAAGATTATATTTCATGAGCATGACTGCAACACATCACAAGTAACATATCAAAACCTAAGTTTTCGTAGCATAATAACCAAAACTTTTACGTGTAGAACAATGTTTATACTCGTATTTTGTTAAAACTTTGTCTCAGTGGCATAGAGTGGGGGATGAAAGGCGGTCAAAACTGCTTAAATGAAACAGAACCCGTAATGAAAGATGAGTTTTGGGAAAGTGGGTCCGATTTGAGGATGTTGAGGATATTAGAATCTTCTTTAAAGAGATTGAAAGCAAGAGGTGTAAATGTGCAAATGATAAATATCTCACAAATGACACAATATCGAAAAGATGCACACCCTTCGATTCATAGGTTGCACTATTCTCCATTAATGGAGAAACAACTATCGAACCCCAAAAGCTATGCAGATTGTACACATTGGTGTCTTCCTGGTGTGCCAGATGTTTGGAATGAGCTACTCGTGACTTACATCCTTAGAAAACGTAAATAGCCTAATTAGTTCACGCATGGGTTGTGATTGGTTTAATATATTGATTAATAATATTTACTATGTTGAAATGTATTTTTGATTTATCACATTTTGGAAATCAATGTAAGTTTGGCAAGTTTTATATAGTTGGACGTATAGTATTCTTAATACCACCAAGTTAGAAACAAAGGTTATTGGTGGAGGTTTAAAGCCTTGAGAAGCTTTGAACTTTTAAGCCTATGAAGCAATATGTATAAGCTGTTGAAGCAATATGTATAAGCTGACTAAAAGGGATGTGAAACTTGACTTTGCAAGGGTGGTGGTAGTGGTCACTCTCAAAATCCCTTATACCTCTCAACCAACTAACAATATCATTCCACCTCACTCACACTTTTTTATACCTCCCAACCCTTTTTTAGTGGCAACCATACTTTTTTCATACCTCCCAACCCACAAACTTTTTATTTTTTTATTTTTTATTTTCATAAATAAATAATTTAATAAAAACATAATATTTCATTAATAATAAAAATAAAAATACATAATACTTGGAAAAAAAACATAATTAATAGAAAATTACATAATACATAAAAAAAAAGAAAAGAAATAACTAGTCATCGAGGTATGCTAAGTTTTGAGCCTCTACGTGCTCTGTAATATCATATTGGAGACGATAATGGATTTGTTCGTCGAGTAACTCTAGTAGTACACTATCGTCATATACTGGCGCGACCGGCGGATCCATTATATGAACCGATGATATTGCCTCCTCGTCGTCTTTTAAAATCATATTGCACAATATGATACACGTATTAACGATTTGTCACGTCTTTTAAAGCCATTCGAATCTCGCTTCAATATCACCAGCAATTCTTAAAAACAATCTTTTATTCATACGAAACCTATCACGAAAAATATGGTGGGCAAACTTTGATCGTTCGACGAAATAGTCATTCTTTAGATTTTCTAAAGCTTTTTCACGAAAACGGGTGACAGACTCCCGTGTTTCAGTAGGGTTGCCGTGTCCTCAATCGAATCGTACACGGATAAAAAGGTTGATAGAGTACTACCCGTGGAAAGAATTTGTTTGGAAGACTCGGCGGGATAATGTAAATCATCGGATGAAGAAGATGATGAAAACATTGTAAAGGATAAAATATAGAGGATGAAGTGGTAATTTGTATTGGATGTGGTATTTGAATTGATATAGTTTTGTATTTATAAAGGATTTATTTATTTATTATTTTTTTGTTCCACGTTAAATCCCAACGTTCCGCTCCAACGGTCCACTTTGTTTCAAACCGTGGAAATGAATATCACCGCTGGGGTGGCGGCGGTGTTCCCTAGCGGTTTGGGGCAAACTGCTGCCCACCCCGCTCCCATTGCCACCACCCTAAGCAATTATGGTTGAAACTATCATATCTCCATGATCCATATTTTTAGCCATGAAATTGTTGTTGTAATTACATAACATGTCAAACATAAATATAAACATATAAAACATTAAAGTACGTGTCAAACATAAATATAAACATATAAAACATTAAAGTACGTGCGAAAGCGTAAGGATCATATAATTGCAATTAATTAGCCAAAAAAGTAAATATAATATGCGTACCTTTTTGCAATCTTCAACAAGCAATTAATTCGGATCAATTTAAACGGTTTAATGAATCGGCCCTTACATTTTTTTTGATTCAAATCAATATGTAAACAATAGTCTGTTTACACCACGTTTTTGCACACACGTACTATACCGAATTAAAGAGAATGCTAGTTCTTAAAACACAAAACAATTTATTTAGGAAAAACAAAAGTCGAAAACCCCTAAAGGTTTAGGGTTTCGGCCGAGTTTCACAAAGAAAAGAAGAAAACAATTTTAGGGTTATGTGTGTGTAACAAGATTAACAAAGAATGAACCATAGCTTTTATTTATATAGGGTGAGAAACATGGAGGACAAGTTGGACTAGGATTGGGTTTCCCCTTGCCCTAGTCGATCGGCACATAACCTACAAGGGGTTTTCGGATCCTTCTTGACATCTAATTTTCACTCTAGTACTTTTCTTTAACCGTTAGTCAATTTCCGTTAATTACTTAGCGGTTGTTATTCGTTTTGTGTATTTAATAATTAAGTATAACATTTTACATTTAATTATTAAACTTCAATTCTCATACGTAAAATGTGCAATCCTGTGGTCTCGAGTTCGAATCCAGACATACACTAATAATTATGTCCACAAAACTAACAGCTCGCACTTGGACATATCTTAATAGTGTAATGACATTGGTTAGCGTCTAGTAACACGCCAATGCCCCCCCCCCCCCCCAGTACAACTCGAGTGTGGTTTCCTTGGAAAAACCTTTTGATGATTCATCATCATACTTATCCTTTTGTTACTAATACCATGTTAATATGGATATTGATCTCAGTCATTCCATAATTATATAGCTCAGGTTTGTTAGACCTCATCTAGGGATTACACAATAATAATGAATGAACACGATACGCAGCGGAATAAACAAACACATCATTATTATTGCTACAAGGTTTCTTCGTCATCATCTCTAACAACTATTACAAACATTAAAAGCCCCAATGCTACATGATCAAGTGTAGCACGGTTACATCCTAACAGGAATCATAAAGATCCTTGGGGCTTAAACCAAACACAACTTAGTCTAGGCGTTTACATTAATCACGCCCGAGACACACACACACACACACACACGTTTACTGGTTTACATTGTGACACACATAAAACCAATTACCTGTATTCTCTTTTTATAATAGAGAATTAGGGTTACAAAAGATATTTACTGAATAATAAAAGATACGTAGTAATCTTCTCGTTTTGTGAAGTTTCATCCTTTGTCTCCATAAGTCCCTCATCTTTCATTGTTTTGTCTTATCAACTTAAATATAATTCCCAACAATCTTCCCCTAGTTGATAATGACAAAACCAATTAAGCACGAACTTCCCCTGAGGTTAATATGTATGAAAGATAACTGAACTTCCCCTTAAACCATGCTATATCATCAAGGATCTTCAAGCTGCAATCTTCTATGAAAATATTCTTCCCCTTTTTGGCATCATCAATTAGGGGACACAAGCAAGCAACCATGACCTCGATGTAGCATATAAATGGTTAAACATTTAAACATTAAGCTTCCCCTGAAACCTATATGTTAACCATTTCTTAAATGTAGGCTCTATGTAACGATCACTGATGAAGAAAACTAAGTATTACCAACTTGATGCTGAAGTAGAATAACCCAAACTCATGCCTTAAATATAACTTCAAACGTATACCCGAACCGATGAATAGGGAGACCGCGATCTCTTAACAATAATAATTGAGCACAAGAACGTAACTCCTTCAAGTGTTTGTCAATTCGTAGATATAATAAGAACACAAACCCGAAAAATTCCACTTCATCGTCAAAGAAGCAACAAATAATCCTCTTCGCCAATAAGAATAAGTAAATGCGAGCCTTTAAATCATTTAAGAACTGAAACCAAAATCCAATCCAAAAATGAAATCTCTTCTTGTGTGTCTCAAACAAATCCAAACGCTCTCAAACGTATCCAAAAGCCAACCTTCATGTACTGTTCGATATCAGTCACCACTAGCAGTACAACTAAATATCTCGGACAAGCCAGCTTTAAAAAGTAACATCAGTTGTTATCTCTCAATCCCATATTGCTACAAATGAAAACAACAACCACCGGAATTGTTGGAATTTATTAATCATAAAAATTATATATTGAACAAGTAAACATACACAAAGCACGCAGCGGAAACATAGAATCAAATACTTGTAAATTAATTAACCGAAACATAAAAAAACGCGTACCTTTTAGCAATCCATGCAATTAGGGTTTATAGAATAACCCCCAATTAAAGATCAAATCACAAACCCTAATAAATTAGGATTTGTGAAAATTGACTAGAATAAAGTCGATAAAGCTTCATCACCAAGAATCAAATAGTGTTGATTCCTCTAAGGTTGCATACACTACACGTTAACTAAGAACAGTAGGATGCTAGTGCTTAATACACGAATTAACACCACAAACACACTAGGGTTTTGTGTCTCTAAACAATACTCGATCAATTGAAAGGGTTGTGTTTCATGTAGTCGATCAGTACCAACACAAGACAACTTGCATGCATGGAATTAGCATGCAAAATCTTTTGTTAGTTTCTACATACGTATGTTATGCATGTAGAATGCATGAACCTAGAATTTTCATGCACATGCAATCATAAATATGATTCTGTATAAACCACCGATTGGTTA
Source organism: Artemisia argyi (assembly GCA_030686995.1). Classification (NCBI taxonomy): domain Eukaryota; kingdom Viridiplantae; phylum Streptophyta; class Magnoliopsida; order Asterales; family Asteraceae; genus Artemisia; species Artemisia argyi. Next base: position 84,298,594 of record CM060679.1, read on the forward strand.
TATCACAAGGAGGATCAAGATATTTTCGGGTTTTGTATTTTGCATATATGTCGTATATCATATAGGAGCTAATGAAGGGTTTATATAGGCTCCAAACTTGCTCTCCAAGTTTGAGCCCAACACCTTCTCAAGTTCCAAAACCCGACACTCAACCCCCTCCTTTTTCTTTGTTTGACCATATAAATATTTCATGTATTATTATTTAATATAATTAACACATCTGATATATTAATTACATTAAATAAAGTGTTCGCTAAATGTATACGTGTGTGCCCCCAATAAGCTCGAGTTCAAAACCGGACATGCGTTTATAAATATGTCCACAATCCAACAGCTCCCACTTGGACATGTTTAATAAACGTAATGACATTGGTTAGTGTCTAAAAACACACCAATGCCCCCAGAACAACTAGAGTGTGGTTTCACGAAGCACAATAATGATTCATCATTATATTTATCCTTTTGTTTATAATATTATGTTAAATATGAATATGGATCTTAGTCATTTCATAATTTAACTATTCTGTTTCTCGTTTTATCGATTGATCAAGATTACCAAAATTATTGGGACGTATTCCAGATCTCTTTTGGGTGTGGCCACACATACATCTGATCAACCCCACGAGGGGCCCAGTAGTATTATACTTCAAAATAAATTTGAAGGAACAAATTCTTTCTTGACTAAAAGCAAAACCCATGAACTTTGCAACACTTTCGAAAACAATCCTTATAACTACCAGTTACGGTTAGCGGTAAATTGTTTCACAGAAATGCACTACATTCATGACAGTTCTCTGGTATCTCAAGTCTAAGGATAAATATTCATGATTTACTTAATGACAAAGATCTATAAGTACAATCATGCGGTTGGGGATCTGTCCTATATTCAATTCATTGAATATCATGTGAAATTGGTATGTCAACGCATCAATATACTTTCAAGTATATTCTGACCAATACTCAGATTTGTCTTAGTTTAATGATATTCCCATATTATTAATCGACAACGGACATTTAGAACAATAAATTTATTCATGGATTTAAACATGCAAATATAGGATACAATCTATTATTAATGAAAACAAACGTATCAAGTACTTTAATTCATTATGAATAATAATTGCTTAACATCCCTTATCCAAATACTAAATAGATCAATGCATGATAATTCTAGTTAATGAATTATGCCTCAAGTCATGTCAATCATACTTGTTGACAAGGCATAAATCAACTAACGTTGATCTATAAGAATTTTGAGAATACTTATTTCAAGAAATTAACTATTGGAGTTCTTGTATGTGTGCATTCCACTATCTTGATATTGCAACATAATATTACATAAATGGTGTGATATCCTCAATTACCAATTTATGACAATCAAACTTTCAAACATTTGAAAGTTTAAAGTATTCTAATTCTTAATGTATAATGCAACTATGCTCTTAGTCGAGCACATCTAGTTCACATGACCATTAACAAGGATAGAATCCTACAATGACTAGTATTGAGTGTCATCTCAATTTAAACCCGCATCATTGTATAAAAACCACAATATGCTCTTTAAGATTCCCATAAACTTTCATATCTATTGTGTAATGTTTGATACCTTCCAAACTATCAAGTTTGTTGGCTATGACAATTTGTACAACAATTGACAAATTGTTCATCTATAGAATCTAGAAGCTGTTCTACGCTGAGGATGCGATTCTATATCCAAACATATTCCTTTAGAATATTCATTACATAAGTTATATAATAACTTTCAATTAGATTTATTTACCGCGTATGTTTATAATAATAATAATAATAATAAACATATATTCCAAGGTTGTATGTTTTATTTCCTAAACTTTCAAGTGAAGTTTCATTCCAAGTTAAGACTTAACATTTTAACTTATATGGAATGTTACTTCCTATATGTTTTACAACATATATTATTTAAGAAAATAAACATAACACTCCCACTAGCTTTTAGGAATACTTATGAATTATCTTATTTTAATTATAAATCAAAACATGGATTTAATAATTAAACATAAGTATATCTCATAGATGCTTGTATTAACTTGTTCATGAATTATTGTACTTTGTACACGTCCAAAGATTATTTGAATTCAAATACTCCTTTTGATTACTTATCGTCCTCGCTCAAGTAATCACTCAAGAAAGAGTTTTGATATTCCATTGTCATTTTTCATATTAATGAAAGTAGGTATGACAATTATCATCTTAATATATTTAATGTGCCTATGAAAGAGTATTCAATCATAGTTAATTGCTTAAATATGATTAATAATCTTATCATTAGACATGCATTAAAATATGTATACAATTTTGTCCATATGATTTCTACACAAATATTTAAACCACTCGGGTTACATTATCTTTAAACAAACTCATCTTCATTCTTTAACTATTAAGAATTAAGGTAAACCAAATTTTCAAAATTTGAATATCTTTATGAACAACATCTATAACATTCATAGTATGAGTAATTTACCCAATTCATTATTTTGGTAATACATCATCATATAATCCTCAGCATATCAATCAAATATTTGTGATATCCAAGTGGATCTATGAATGAGAGTTCCATCATCTTGAGGTTTATCATTTACATGTTTAGCCTCATCATGATATTCACTAGTATGTTTTTAGAAGATTATGTGTCTTGTAATTTTATCTTTTCAAGATAAAACTCCCACTTGCCTTTAGTAATATATAGACTATCTATAAATACTTAGCAATTAGAGCAACAATCCAATTTTCTCTTTTAGGACATTACAAATACATATTGATAGTTCTTGGCATTCTTTTGTTAATGACCTACACATAAGTAGTTTAACAAATTCAGAACTTTATTTCAAGACTTAATGTGATTCATCACATTTCATAATACAATGATGTCTTATAAATCTTCTAGGAGTCTAATTGAGTATATTCAATCCATACTCAATTTTCTAACCTTGATAACTTTTGGAAGAAAAGAAGCCATAGTTATCTTTAATCAAACAATATAACAAGAGTTTGATTTTCCTAACTGAACACACCACAAACTTGTGGTAATTCATTAGAACTAATGTTGTGAGACAATCTAACAATATGTAAGATAAACTTATACTCATTTGGCTTATCTATTTACCAACTAAAGCAACTTAATGGTATAATAGAATTCTCAAACCAATTGCATGGTTTATAACACAAGTACTTTTGACCAAGTCACTTCATGTTCATGTCTCATAAAAACATAAACTTGTTATAATCCCACTTTACGTTATTAATCTTTGATCAACTCAATGACTTCTTGTATATGTCTTAATTAATAACATAACAAGTTAACGTATTACTTTATAAGTCTTGTAATAATTAAAAGTCTTCATGTTTAAAAGAAGATATGAACATGTATAACTAAAGTATTCTTGAACACCACAATATGGTTTCAATAGTAATTTCAAGTTAATTTCTTTACTTCATTTATTTATGTCATTCTAATAATACATAAATATTGAAGTTGTCTTGTTATCATATTGACACATGTTCTAATAGCTATCTAATTTAGAAACAGTGAATTATCCAGGTATGGTCTCATGTAATCATAGAAATTCACTTTGTTATTATAATCTAGTCAAGGTCTCCCTTAAGCCGTATTGCAACACCAAGTGTTTCTTGGATTAGATGTGTATTAGTCATATTAGAATGTGAGTATCTTACTTTGTAGTCAAGAGAATCCTTTAAATCATATTCTTATGTGTTGTACCTTGTACACAATTAAGATTTCTCCCACTTGTGCATGGAACAACACCATGTACAATATAAACAACACACACGCGTTTGTTAATATGAACAATATGATTGTGTCAATTATATTAGCATAACTAGTAGATATAGAGCTACTGAATTAACAAGAAAACGCACACGACTATCCTTGAAACTTTAGTATCTATATTTGGAAAGTGTTTATCTTGAGACATTCAAAGATAATGTAGATTACTACCAAGATAACAATCCTTGTAGCTCCCACTGAATTAGAGATCTTTACTATAATTCCTTATTCAGTAATAAGAACACAATGCTCCCACTGAATTTGACAACATTATACATGTTTCATTTCCAGTGAAAGGAAATAGTGTGCTATTCACTTTCCTACATCTTTGAAAAAACCCATTCGTAACAATTACTTAGGTACTAAAAGAATGTATTCTACTACGTAGATGATGGAGTATCCATCAATGCAATTAACTTGAAAAATGGAGCATACAATTTCTACCTTAATTAGGTCTACCATTCCAACAATTGTATGTAGTACCTTTAAATAATCAAAGCAAAACAACTAGATAAACTATGCTAGTTTGTCTTTTATCATTTTGTGGTAATTCATCTATCTTCTAATTTAATAACTCATAAAGTGCGCAGTAATCTTAACTATTAAAGTTTGCTATGAGTTATTTATTTAGAACATAGACAATTCTAATTTTCCTATTATACCTTTCTCATTCATGAAAAGGAATAGGATTAAGTCTTACACTTCTCCTTATGGAAAGAAGACTAGGTTTATTCTTTTAGTGAAGTCGACTCTAACAAAAAACCCATACGGGTGTAGATCAATTTACTTGTTAAAAGAATAACTTACGTTTACGGTTTAACGTTGCATTAATACATTTAAAAGAAATTTACAAAATTCATTTTAGTATTTTCGATAATCAATTTTCAAGAAAATTAAATACCCATTGGTTAATATTCAGATAAACCAGAGATTTTTTTTTTGAAAACCTAGGATCCAACTTTATAAATTTCACTACATCAGTTGATCTGCTACTAATGAAAGTGTGGAAAACTAGAAGGGGGGGTTGAATAGTTTACCGGTTTTAAACTTGATTTTCTTCTAATACTTTTACGTGTAATTACCAATTAAGACGTATCAAACAATAAATTATATGCATGTATAAAAGAAAGAAACGATTAAACCATAACACGATTGTTTATCATGGTTCGGCTACAAGGACTCTTTTTCCTTGCCCTACTCCACGCCCCGAGTATCCAACTCGAGTGTTTTCTTGCACTAGTCAACAAGCTCCTTTATCCGACGGAGAAAACCCTACACGTCGTTACACACTATTTCCGACACTAAGCTAGATGTCTAGTTCTTTCACAAGGGTACAACCACTCCCGATAGTTCTTTTACAAGGGTACAACAACTCCCGATACTCTAAGTATTTTGAGGACTAAAATACTAACCGATCACTACAAATGGATACAATACAATGAAGTATAAACTTTACTATTTTACACTAATGTTATGCTAGACAAGTCTTGCAACGTTGTGTTGAAGCTTGTAAAATCGTGATCTTCTTGCTACAAAGAGAGATTCACAAATATGAAAGTTTACTGAGTTAGAAATGAAGTATATGCAATGAAATATGATAGAGAGTGATAACCAAAATTCAAGAAGTGAGTTGCTATTTATAGGCCTTCAAATAGATCAACCCACGGAAACGGCGGAACCCATCCTTTGGTTCTGTCCGTTATGCCCGAGGGTTCCGCCAGCATGTCTGACAGAATCCTGCATAAAATATTTCACAATCTAACATAATATTCTCAAGATCTCCCAAAGTCAACTTTGAGATCTTGAGTGTGAATCAATACATAATAAAACATGTTTCTTACACACTTACACACAGGTTTCCTTGAAGGGACATGTGTGATGCTTGACGTAACTTGACATTTTATTTCTGATTTTAGATATTCCTAAAAAAGAAAGTATACTTGTAAAAATAGTTTATGTATAGAGTCAAAACATGTTTGTTTGAAATGTTTAGCAAGTGAATGTTTTACTAAAAAGAGTTTGCTTGCTTATATCCTAATATGACAAACTAATTAGTAAACTTGCTAAATATACATAATAGACATTTTCAATACATGCACTTAAACTAAGTTATACTTACTTAGAAATTACTTTGTGTAAACATGTAAATGTAGCTTGAGTGAAGTTAAGTAAAAGACTTTTAAACTATATTTATGATTTGCCAAAAAATAAACTTTATCTTTTGTAGTTAACAAAACTAAGAAAGATCGTAAAATATAAATAACGTTTTTAGGCAATATTTGTATTAACAATCTCCCCCTTTTTGTTGACGACAAAACATAGATTTTATTTTTACGCAAATGGATAATTATAGAGTTTGAGCCTTTTGAAAACTTACATTTCATATGATTATTTCAACTTTTGAGTATGTCATTTTAGATGATGTATTAAAAGTTGATTTGGTAAAATATATCCTATCTCCCCCTTTTTGTCGAGACAAAAAGAAGAGTAGCGAAGCGGAAATGTGTTAAGCCAAATGCTCCCCCTTGGACAATACTCCCCCTAAATGGAGTGCAAAGAGAGGATACATGGATTTTGGTCCTACAAGAAAAGGTTAGTTTGTTGTATAGATAAGGATGATTATACCAAGTATAAGAGAGTAAGTATTCATCACATGACAACTACTAGTTAGTAACAAACAACTAAAAGAAAATGACCAACACACTATATATGAGTAGAACCATTAAATTTCAAGTAAGATTTAAACTTTGACTATAAAGAGTCAAACCTAAAGACTTGAGAAAAAGTCTTCTATTGGGGAAAAAAATTAAAAAACAACAAACAAGTGAAATGACAACTACATCTATTTGATGAAAAGGGTCCTAAGCAAGATTCTACCATTATTTGATCCTAAGAACGCTCTATGCTTGAGGCAAGTGAGAGATGGCGTTAAGACGCTCCAAGATGTGGTTAAGGATAAACCGCATTTCATCTTGAAGTTGATGAACCAAGAAGTTGCATCTCTCACTTATATGAGCGGTTCTTTCGCACATGGTGCAATCATGGCGAGAAAGTGGTGGTTGTGGAATTTGGTTTGGAGGTGGTGGATCATTGGTGGTGGTTGAAACATTTGTTGTTGCGGGAGCAAAGGTGGATGGTTGAGAGGTGTGTCGGTTTCCTACAATAGATGAGTGCATTGCGGTTTGGAAATCCATGGTTTGGGTGAGATGAGAATCAATCATGTGCTTGAAAGCATAGAGGCTTTCCAAGCGAGTGTTGAGTTCTTCATGAGTGTTTGGAGATTTGGTCCACAAGGAAGCTTCAATTTCCTCATAAGTAGGAAATATGGATTCAAACCGGTTGGAAAAGTCATGAGGTGGTTGTTGTTGTTGATCATGATGATGAAAGCTTGGTTCTCCATAAAGAGGACCATGGATGTCATTGTAAACGGGATGAAACAACAATGGTTGTTGATGAGGATGGTCTTGATCTTGTGGAAACATGGAAGGTCTAGCATGCTTGTAAGCCAAATGCTCTATTAACAATGGTTGATGAGGTTTTTCCTCCAATGGGTTACTTGGTTGAGACCTAGGTTGTTGTTGAGTTTCCATTTGTTCCATAGTATCAAAAAATGGTAATGGTGGTGGATTTGATGATCTTAGTGGAAGGTCATCCAAAGTTTCCATAAATGGATGTAGTGGTGTTGGTGGTGTTTTGAAGAGTTCCATTGGTGTCATTTTTGGTGATTGAGGTGATGGAGTTTTTGAGGGTTGACTTGATGCCGAAGATGGTGTTGGATCACTTGGAGTTATGGTTGGTGGAGGAGTGGTGATTTTGTTAGCAATGCAAGTGTTTGGAGATGGTGTTGGAATAACAAGGTTTAGGAAGTTGTTATCATTGATTGGTGATGAAATATTGAGGGATGAATCTCTTGATGATGATGAGATAACTTGGATGGTTACAAGGTTTGACGCTTATTCTAGCGGTTCTTCTAATTGGTCTTGATGATTCCGATGAGGTGGTGGATTTTGTCATTGCAAGACTTTGGTAGGATTAGAAGTATGAGATTAAGAGAAGTGAATGGGGTGGTGTGAATTGGATGTGTGCATTGTTGATCAATTTATAGGAAGAGCAAGACATGGAAATTGGTGTTTGGATTTGATGTTGATCCATACAATGTTGGAGGTTTCTAATCTATGGAAGAGTTCCAAGAAGTTGTCAAATCATTGGAAGTCAATCCAATGGAGTTGGATGGAGTGAAATACTAAGTGGGGAAGTAAATGCTATGTGTTCATGGTAGATACATGTTGTCAGGTTGTTTCACGGATTAGGAGGAACCAAAGGAATGGTTCCTTGCTTGTATCAGAAAGGTTCCTTGGAGTAGTTAAGGTAAATTTGAAATTTTGGCGGGAATGATGATTCTATAGGTTAATGGGTGATTAGATAGCTCTAGAATTACTGATAAATACTAACTAGCATGTAGGAAGCAAGTTTTGATCCTAAGGATTGCTAGAAAAATTCAAAAAATTCAAGAATCGAAATTTGCTGAAGTATGGCGGAACCCAGTGACAACACGGACGGAACCCAATTTTGGGTTCCGCCGTATCCGTCAGCTGGAAACTTGGAGGAACCAAGTTGGATAACGGACGGAACCAAAAAGTGGGTTCCGCCGTATCCGTGGATCCTCAGAATCAAGACAGAGTGCATTTTGCAAGCACGTGAGTTTTTCCGAATTCCAAAATTTTTCCTAAACCTTAAGCAATCAATTTCTTTTAGATGAAACAAACAAAAATTGCAGGTAGAAACATGCATACCTATATAGTTTGAGAGAGCGATTCTAGCACTCAAAATTTTGGCCGAAAAGTGAAAATAGCTTAATACCAAATTCTTATCCCCTGCAAATTTGGTTAGTTCACACATAATCCAACAACATAATATCATCCTAAGACATCAAAAAATCATAACATAACATTGTTTTGATGACCAAATTGTTTAAAAGCACTCTTGTGCCAAACACCCTCTTATCTCGCTCATTTCTAGTTCACCTTCTTGTAGATCTTCCCAAGGTATCTCCCAAAGCATTTTCACATGCCTTTGGTCTGTTTGTACTCCTCCGACTCATTTGGTATGGCTGGAAGTTGTGAGAGCTACTCAAGAGGAGGGAGCCTAAACTTTGGTAGATTGTCGTCTTCACTCATGGAGGATGATGATGATGAGGTTGGAGGGTGATGACGTTTACCTTTGGCTTTGTAGACTCGCTCATCACTCAATGGCACAAAGTTGTGAGGAATGAGAGGATTGGAGGGATGGGTTCACAAAACCTAAAGAGACGGGTGAGAAGCATCCCATATGGAAGAGCGGTGGTACCTTGAACCGAGATGTTTGCCATCCTTTTGGAAATGTAGTAGGCTAAGTTGAAGGTTTGTCGGGTGGAAATACTGTAGAGCATGTAGGAGAGACAAGTGTTGATATGGTCCCTATTTCCTAAAGTGCTAATGACATTGGCCCTAATGATCTCCTTCCATTTCAAGAATTGAGGTCTCAACTCATTGAGCTCCATTCCAAAGGGGTCTTTGGGTACTTCCTCTCCTCGTCGGGTTCTCCTAGTGTGAGAAGTCCTAACAAAAAGATGGTCACGAATTTCCTCTATGCGGTCATGGATTGAGTCAAGAGTTGAAAGTGGCCATTTGTCGGTGTAAAGACATGTACCCCGATTAGGAACATGAAGGACTTGAGCAAATTGAGTTAAAGTGAGTTCAAAGTCATTTTGGTTGATAGAAAAGTTTAGTGGCATGAGACCTTCATCATCCGTGCTAAGGGTCACGGAAGCATAGAATTCTAAGATGAAACGAGGACCAATTGGCTCATCTATGTCTAAGAGACAATCAAAGTCAATAAAAGAGAGTTATTCCCTAATGTTGGTTCCGGTAAGGAAAGTAGGATCAATGGTTCTACTCTCAAGAACATAACGCCTCTCAAGGTTCTTAAAGATTTCTACTTGGGCCGAGGTTAGCCCTTTGGTATTGTGGTGTTTGGGTAGGTATTTGGTGGTGTCTTTGTGGTCATAGAAGGTTACGGGAGGCATGATGAACCTAGAACACATAATTATCAAAATTTTAGCTTGTGTAAGTAGTGGTTTAAGTATCAAAAATTCTAGTGTGTGCCTATATGAAAACAATATGGAGTTGTGATTATCTCGACTCATTTTAATGTTAAAATGGTTTCACTTATGCAACTTTTGTGTAAAATTTTGAGATAATCCAAATGCTCCTAGTTCAATGTAGCTACGGTTGAATGTACCCGAAAATACATATTAGTTATGTATTCCCTTTAGCATTCAAGAGACATAATGCAAGTGGTTTTAAACATAACGTTTTTATTTTGTATTATCAATGAAAAGCTATTTTTCCTAAATGTGAGAAGATTTTTCAAAATTTTGACATGGGGTGTTTGGTATAATGTGATAATGTCTTACAAGATGCAATTCCTAACTAATGAAAAACATAAATTGTTTTGTGTATAACAAATTTTCTTCATGAATTCCTAAGTTGATGCATAACCCCAAGTTTTTAGTTTTGTGCATAAATAGAGTTTCCTAGACACAGATCAGGAGAGTAATTGTGTTTAGAATACTTACAATGATGGTAGGAATGAAGAATGGCTGAGCAAGAACCCTATTTTCGTGTGAAAATGGATATAGAAGTGAATAGTAACTATTTTTGGTGAGTGGTATAGAGTATGGGCTTGTATGGTTTATTATATAAAAAGAGAACCTGTGCACCGGTTGACGGACTGAGCGGAACCAAAAAGAGGGATTTGCCCTTTGATTTTATTGGTTCCGCCAGTCCTGCAGATTAAGGACATGAAATTTTTGTTTTTGATTTCTACGATTTTATTTCATGTTTGAACTATGAAGTAGGTTCCATAAGTCCTAGTCCTACTCTAAGAAGATTAAATGGTTCACGTTTAAGAGGTTTTGTAAGAATGTCGGCAATGTTGTCTTCGGAGGATACTTTCTCGATGGAGATGTTTCCTTTTTGAACATTGTCACGAAGGAAATGATGACAAATTTTTATATTTTTAGTACGAGCATGTTGGACAGGATTTTTACTAAGGTCGATGGCTCCTTTGTTGTCGCAAAGGATAGATATGTCTTTAGTCACAATTCCATAGTCCACGAGAGCTTGCTTCATCCAAAGAGCTTGTTGACATGCTTTTCCCGCCAACAAGTATTCGACTTCCGTTGTTGAGATTGCGAGTGCCGTTTGCTTCTTTGATAACCATGAGGTGAGACAATGTACAAGAAAAGTACAAATACCACTTGTACTTTTTCTATCAACATAGTCACCGGCATGATCCGAGTCGGCATACACTATGGTTTCTACACCCGTTCCTTTGGGATACCATAATCCTAGATGTGTAGTGCCTTTGATGTACCTAAAAATTCTTTTTATGGCTTCAAGATGAATTGTTTTGGGATCTTCTTGAAAACGAGTACATAGACAAACACTAAACATAATGTCGGGTCTACTAGCCGTGAGATAAAGTAGACTACCAATCATACCCCTATATCTAGTGTTATCTACGAATTCACTTTCCTCATTCTTTGTAAGTTTGGTTTCCGAGGACATAGGCGTTTTGATAGGTTTTGAATCCTCTAAACCAAATTTCTTAAGCATGTCTTTTATGTATTTAGATTGATTAAAGAATATCCCATCTTCTAATTGTCTAATTTGAAGTCCTAAGAAAAAGTTGAGTTCTCCCATCATACTCATCTCAAACTCGTCATGCATGATTTTAGAGAAATCATTGCAAAGCTCTTGACAAGTTGATCCGAATATTATGTCATCAACATAAATTTGAACTATGATAATGTGTGATTCATTCTTCTTGGTGAAGAGAGTGTTGTCAACTAGTCCCATGGTATACTTATGGTTAACTAGGAAGGTTTTAAGTCGATCATACCATGCTTTTGGAGCTTGCTTAAGTCTGTATAAAGCCTTATTAAGTTTATAAACATGATTAGGTTTTTCAAAGTTGGTAAAGCCCGGAGGTTGAGCAACATAAACTTCTTCATTAATAAAAAAATTTAAGAATGCACTTTTGACGTCCATTTGAAAAAGTTTAAAAGTCTTGTGCGCATGCATATGCAAGTAAGATTCTTATTGACTCGAGCCTAGAAACCGGAGCAAAAGTTTCATCGTAGTCAATGCCTTCTTGTTGATTATAACCTTGTGCTACTAGCCTAGCTTTGTTTCTAGACACAACTCCGTTTTCATCCATTTTATTTTGAAAGATCCATTTTGTTCCAATTATAGTTTGATTCTTTGGTGGAGGAACTAGTGTCCAAACATCATTTCTAATAAATTGGTTCAATTCTTCTTGCATAGCAATTATCCAAGATTCATCACTTATAGCTTCTTTTATATTTTTGGGTTCAATGGTTGATATAAAAGAAAAATAGTTACTTTCATTTGAGCTTTTGATCTTAAGGTTCTTTCATTAATTTTACCTATGACACTATCTAATTGATGACTTTTAGATTCTTTGACATTGATTATTTCTCTATTTAATAGTTCATCTTCCTTGTCGTTTTCTAAATCAATTTGATTAACAACTTGACTTTCAACTAAGTCATCATCTACCAAAGGTGATGTCTTAGAGGGAGGTGGACTTTCGTCAAATGTTACATTCAACGATTCCTCGACTCTTAAAGTTTCCTTATTTAGAACAATATAAGCTTTGCTATTTTGTGAATATCTAAGGAACACACCTTCATAAGACTTTGGGTCAAATTTAGTGAGATAATCCTTTGTGTTTAGTATAAAGCATTTACTCCCAAATACTTTAAAGTATCCTAATGTTGGCTTTTTACCTCTATATATTTCATATGGAGTTTTATCTAAAAATGGTCTAATTAGGACTTGGTTTAAGATATAAGTTGATGTGTCGACGACATTATACCAAAACTTTTATGGAATATTTTGTTCGTTAAGCATTGTTCTACTCATCTCTTCAAGTGTTCGGTTTTTACGTTCTACTACACCATTAGATTCAGGAGTGCAAGGAGCGGAGAAATTATGTGTTATACCATTTTTGTCACAAAATTCACCGAATTGTATTTCGTTATCAAATTCCCGACCATGATCCGTTCTAATAGACACAATGCAATTTCCTACTTGATTTTGAATTTTCTTTCCAAAAAGCTTCATTTTTACTTTTCAAAAATCTTGTCTATGTATATCATGAAAAATCATCTACTATGACCAAAGTATAGAAGTTGCCTCCATAACTTTGAATACCGGATGGACCGAACAAATCCATATGCAAAAGTTCTAAAAATTTAGTTGTGGATACCATATTTTTAGCCTTATGGCTACTATGAACTTGTTTATCAATTTTACAAGCATCACAAAAGTGTTGGTCGTATTTCAACTTGGGTAGGTTTCTAACTAATTCCTTAGAGGATAGGGATTGAATAAGTCTCATATTAGCGTGACCTAGGCGTCTATGCCAAAGAGGCGAGGACTCATCTAATGAGGTAAGGCAAAGTTTATCTCTAGATGTTTTATCAATTTTCATGACGTATACGTTGTTTTTAAGAACTCCTTTAGCTATAGTTATACCATTTTTAAGTATTTTACTTTCGTTTTCACTAAAGAGTACTTTATACTTTTTACGGAAAAGTTGGCTAATGCTAAGAAGATTAAATCCTAAGTTATCAACATGAGCTACACCATCAATAGATAGAGAGTCATGAGAGATAGTACCTTTTCCGATGATTTTACTTTTAAGCTTGCTACCAAAAGTAACGTTACCTCCATCATAGACTTGATAGGTAGAGAAAAGGCTTTTGTCCCCCGTCATGTGTCTTGAACAACCACTATCTTTGATCCATTCATCCGGTTCCAAACACACTTTTAAGCACACCTATTTTATAACAAGCATTCAAACATTTGTTCCCCAATATCTCATGGGTCCATTTTGGTTAATCATGCCATTACCTTGATTCATGTAAGGAAATGGTGGATATGGGTTCCAATATAGTTTAGAGCTTGATGATGTCTAGGTAAGTTTTGACCCCAGCTATGTTGAAAGTAGGGTTGTATGTTGTAGTTGCTCTTTGGAAAGGGGCGTTTGGATATAGACGGTTTAGGTCTTGGTTAAGTAGTTCTAGTTCTAAATTCATTTTTAGCAAGTCCTACTCCTATTTTAATGGCCGGTTTAAGTTTGATTTTAGTAGAACTAGTGTTTGACTTCTTTGTAACTTTAACAAATTCACTACGGTTAGTTTTTAAGTTGTTATGTCTTGCAGCAGTGTCCACGGAACCAATGGGTTCAACAGGCGGAACCAAATTTTTGGTTTCGTCAGTTCCGTGGGTCATGGCTGTAGTTTTGTCATTTTCTTGTCCTTTTTCGCCTTGTTTCGTTAAACTACTTATTGATCCTGTTTTCATGAATCCTAAACCTGTTCTATCAAAGTGCGACTTTTGGAGTTTCATTATTTCATCCGCACAACAAATACTTTTATCAAACTTCTTAAACTTTGAATTTTATTTAATAAGACTATCTTGTGTGATTTTAAGCTTCTCAATTTTAAGTTTAAATTCTTGATATGATTTGCACGTTGTGTCAATGTTTTTACTCTTTTCCAAACGGTTAGCTTTTTCTTTTAATTCATAAAATTCGTTTTCTAAAAATTCCTTTTTAGTTTTCAAAAATTTGTTTATGTTTATGATTTTCAAGCTTAACTCACAAAGTTTGTTGTATTGTTGTTCTAATGTGTTATCATCAATAGAAGAATAAGATGAATCGGAATGTACCTCATTTGAGCTTTGAGCCATAAGAGCTATTTCATCATTTGTTGGCTCTTCATCATCATTCTCACTATCGCTCCAAGCACCACTCACAAAAGCACTTTGAGTTTTGCTTTTGGGTGGTTTTGGACATACTCCTATTAGGTGACTTGTATCCCCACATCTAAAACACTTTCTTTCATTCTTTACTTTCTTAACATCCCGATCTTTACGTAGAGACTTATTTTCATTTTTTGGTTGCCTTACAAACTTTCCTCGTATCCTAAAGAACTTCTTGAAGTCTCTAACCGCCATGGCATATTCTTCATCATCACTATCCGAACTTGATTCCTCATCGTCACTTGATTCTATTCTAGCTTTTAAGGCAATAGATTTTACTTTTTTCCTTCTTGCCTCTAACTATCTCCGAATCTTTTTCCATCACCATTTCGTGAACTTTGAGGTTTCCAATAAGCTCGTCAAGTGCCATGCTTGAAAGATCTTTAGATTCTTCAATAGCCGTTACTTTTGCTCTCCACTTAGGATGGAGTGCTCTAAGGAATTTCCTGACAAAATTCTTGCTACAAAAAGATTCATCAAGTGCTTTAAGTGAAGTAATAACAGTGTTAAATCTAGCAAATGCACAATCAATAGTTTCATCTTCGGGAATAGAAAATTGTTCATATTGTTGGACAAGAAGATCAATTTGTTATCCTTAACTTGTGAATTTCCTTGATGAGTAATGATTAAAGATTGCCAAATTTCTTTAGCGGTTTTGCACATAAAAACTCTTTCATACTCTTTCTTAGGTGAGGCATTATAAAGCATCATTTTTGCTTCATTATTTTTGGCAATTAGTTTCTTTTGATAATCACTATGTTTAGTAAGTGAACTATCCTCATCCCGACCACTTCCGGTAGCCTTATGATCACCTTCAATAATAATATACCATATATTGTCCTTTGATTTTACATAAGTTCAAAAACGGTTTTTCCAATAAATAAAACCATTTGGTTCAAATAGTGGTGATCTATGCATAGATTGCCCTTCTTTGAAAATTTCAAAATCCATGGATCGTTTCAAGTTTTAAGATACAATATATTTTAAAAACTTGAGTAACGTAGCTCTTGATGCCAATTGTGGAAAACTAGAAGGGGGGTTGAATAGTTTATCGGTTTTAAACTTAATTTTTTTCTAATACTTTTACTTCTAATTACCAATTAAGACATATCAAACAATAAATTATATGCAAGTATAAAAGTAAGAAACGATCAAACCATAACACGATTGTTTATCATAGTTCGGCTACAAGGACTCTTTTTCCTTGCCCTATTCCACGCTCCGAGTATCCAACTCGAGAGTTTTCTTGCACTAGTCAACAAGCTCCTTTATCCGGCGGAGAAACCTTACACGTCGCTTACACACTATTTCCGACACTAAGCTAGATGTCGAGTTCTTTCACAAGGGTACAACCACTCCCGATAGTTCTTTTACAAGGGTACAACAACTCCCGATACTCTAAGTATTTTGAGGACTAAAATACTAACCGATCACTACAAATGGATACAATACAATGAAGTATAAACTTTACTAGTTTACACTAATGCTATGCTAGACCAGTCTTGCAACGTTGTGTTGAAGCTTGTAAGATCGTGATCTTCTAGCTACAAAGAGAGATTCACAAATATGAAAGTTTACTGAGTTAGAAATGAAGTATATGCAATGAAATATGATAGAGAGTGATAACCAAAACTCAAGAAGTGAGTTGCTATTTATAGGCCTTCAAACAGAGTAACCCACGGAAACGGCGGAACCCATCCTTTGGTTCCGTCCGTTATGCCCGAGGGTTCCGCCAGCATGTCTGACAGAATCCTGCATAAAATATTTCACAATCTAACATAATATTCTCAAGATCTCCCAAAGTCAACTTTGAGATCTTGAGTGTGAATCAATACATAATAAAACATGTTTCTTACACACTTACATACATGTTTCCTTTAAGGGACATGTGTGATGCAAGGAATGATGTAACTTCACATTTTATTTCTAATTTTAGATATTCCTAAAAAAGAAAGTATACTTGTAAAAATAGTTTATGTATAGAATCAAAACATGTTTGCTTGAAATGTTTAGCAAGTGAATGTTTTACTAAAAAGAGTTTGCTTGCTTATATCATAATATGATAAACTAATTAGTAAACTTGCTAAATATACATAATAGACATTTTCAATACATGTACTTAAACTAAGGTATACTTACTTAGAAATTACTTTGTGAAAACATGTAAATGTAGTTTGAGTGAAGTTAAGTAAAAGACTTTTAAACTATATTTATGATTTGCCAAAAATAAACTTTATCTTTTGTAGTTAACAAAACTAAGAAAGATCGTAAAATATAAATAACGTTTTTAGGCGATATTTGTATTAACAGAAAGTGTCACAACTCGTAATTTCATGTCCTGTTTCAAACGTCGAAATTCCAATTTTTATCTCGGGAAGTTACTATTCACTTTTACTATTCACAAAACACTATTCATGTCCGAAATTTTTATTTTATATTCTCATAAGTTAAACTATTTTAACGGTAATCCGAGAGTTTGGCGCTCGTCGGATCATTTCTGCAAAAATCACGAAGCCGTGTCCGAGATTTACTTTTGGGTTTAAACGTCCTTCCGGCATCCCGATATGTCCATAAAACATTATAAACAATAGAAATATGATTTTCTCTCATTTTACGACAATTCTAAAAGTTTTGGAATTTTACGTTTTTCAGTTCAGCGTTTTACGCGAATTACGCGTTTTTAACCCGCGTTTCCAGTTTTAACAGCGTTTAAGCAACCCAATGGAACTTACCATTCATTTTATATTTTATTATGGAGTATTTTGACAAGTTTAGTCATTCTTTCAAGTTTCATATTTTTACGATACCCGAATTTACGTTTCGCGATTTAAAACTTTACGTTTTGCGAATAACGGAACCAAAACCGACTCCGTGAACTAGATTACCAAGCTTCCCACACACATTTAAGTAACATGTGCAGCCCCCCCCTCATTAGTCTTCACATTGACCATATAATTACAAGTATGCCATTGAAAATACATAAATATCTACCAAAAACACCTAAAACACTTAACATACATATTCTTAGAATCATAAAACTCATTTCTCATCTCCTACATCATGAAACCCACGACTTTTTCCAAGATCCATGATCAATCCATGATTTTCCAAAGTACAAAGCATCAAAGTTGTTCATTTCATCATCCTAATCAAGATTCTTGCATAAAAAACACAAGAAATCCAAGGTTTCTCATCATTTAATCACCTATTATTTCAAAGTGAGTTATCAAATTTATTTTCATGTTTTCATCTAATTAACATATGTATCTCATGGTATTCATGCTTAATTTCATGCACAAACTAGTTATACCACTTTATTTTTGTATACTTTTTGAACATACAAACCCTAGATTTTGATTTAGGTGTTCCTTTGTAAAATTAACTTGATTACTAGTGATTAGGAACCCATGGCACCCTAAGAAGGTGTATGGTAAGATTAGACTAGCTTTGTGGCGTTTGCAAGAGATTTGGTGATGTTAGAAACTAGTTTTGAACCTTGGAAATGGATTTGTAACAAGTTTATAAACATGCTGTCACATTTTGGTAAATTCTGGAAAATCAGTAGATACAAAGGAAACTTTGGCAAAATTTTTAGAAAATACTTTCAAAAACGAATCCGTAGGCGAAAGAACGGATTAAAAAGAGTTTATAACGAAGAAGTTATGATTTTTGCAAGTTTATTGACGAAAACTATTTTCCGGAAAAATACATGCTGTTAGACGTTTTTCGTTGGTCAAAAAGAGGCTTTAGACGTAACCCGGAGGAGCCGAGCTTTCCAAAATATATTACTACATACTAAGACGTAACCGTGGATATAAAGAACAAGTAAAACGGGCTTATAACGACAAAGATATTCACGTTTGAATATCGGCAAAACTCATTTCATTTTGACAGCTTTTACTAATATTGACGCCAAAACTACGTAGTAACTCTAGATTTATAAAAATAATGCCAAGTACCCAATTTTATAACTAATGAAGTATTAGTGATTACAACTATATTTTCATCACTACAAGGCGTTATTTCAAGGATTACAACCCGAGGATTTCAACACGAACATTGATACATACGATATATATATATATAAGTATATATATAGCAACTAGCTTTATTTTTCTAATAGCCATATTTTTCCTAAGTCTTGGAAAGTATATTATTTTGATAACAAGTATTTTTTTCAAGTTAAGAGTGGTATAGGAAACATGTGCATGGACATTTTCAACATCATTTCATGATCTAAAGTAGATCGTTCATCATTCATATTAGGTTGCGGTTAGAGATCGAACCTCATTTCTATGTATACACTTTTGTCATCGTAGCTGTTGCATCAGGTGAGTCATAGCCCCTACTCTTTTAATTGTTCTATCAACTCTTTGGGGGAGATACATGCTACTACTTGCTTACTTGTACAGATTCACATAACATTTATACTTGGAAACATTATACTTGATTACATTATACTTGATGTCATACATACGTGATTGTACTATACTTAACTGTGTTATACTAAACTGTGATGGTGTACTCTTGAGACTTCCAATGGCCCCAGATTAAGTTGCTGGGCACAACCATTGTTACATACATACATACTTCCAATGGCCCCAGATTAAGTTGCTGGGCACAACCATGGATACATACATACATACTTCCAATGGCCCCAGATTAAGTTGCTGGGCACAACCATGGAGACAAACATACTAAAGTGAGGTCTTCAGAGATGAAGTGTAGACTCACGACTAATTGCTTAATTGTTATGATGAACTTATACATGTTTTACTCATACTATATATTGTAGCAGTGGGTTGTAAACACACAGGTTACAAGGCTCTTATGGCGGGACTTGTAACTGAGTGGATTTACGATGCCTTTGCTGGGAAACCTACATACATATGCATTACATTCTTTTTCAACAAACTCTATGAACTCACCAACCTCGTGTTGACACTTTAGCATGTATTTTCAGGTTTTAACCAATGGCACGCTACAGGAGGTTTTGGCAGGGCATGGCATGGTCATAGAAGACTCTGATTATTCATTTGGGGACCATTTTAAATTATTTTAAGGGCCTACTTCCGCATTACTTTTAACGATGTAAATTCAACAATTTGATTTAACTATTTTATTTTAAATGATTCAAGTGCAAACCATTTTTGAACTAGTGATGTGATATCAATTGAGTTACACCCCAGCTACATGTATGCTTCCGCTGGACCCGATTTTGGGGGTGTGACAGATTGGTATCAGAGCTTTGGCTATAGCGAACTGAGTTTTTTTTTTTAAACCTAGACTATAGCTACTTTTACGAAAACTTAACCCTATGACCGTCACGTGCCTGTCTGCCAAGCTGAAGCCTCATTTGTGGTTAGTTGCTGACATAGGTGATGAGATTTGTGTCTCATTATCTGATATATTATATTCACTTATTCTAGTTGATTACTATAATTGTCTTTCATATAAGCATGCTCACGTATCATATATATCACAGCGTTATGTTTTTCTTTGCATAGTTTCATCATTTGACCTCGAGTTTGGTCACCTGCCTTAGTCTTTCTAAACACCTTAGTATTTGTGAAGGACATAGTATTAGTATAACTGAGCTGAGTATTTCAAAATTCATGGAACCTCGGTGGAATATAGACTGGTCATTTATATTCAACCCGGGATAGTAGGACATAGGCTGACCACCTATATCCGACTCAGAAATGAATTTTGCAACACTAAGAATAGTTATAATGATATTTTGTCTGGATTGTGTGTAAGCAATTCCAAAGTCGAGCCAATCTTTCAAAAGACCTTTTTCAAGGACGTTGAATCCAGACCTTGATTTTTAGCTTGGTTCTAGTGACTGTTCTTGTTTGATTGGGTTGCGAAAATCAAGCTAAAAGTTAAAGTCATCACTCAAACCGATTTAGCCTAACCTCATGACTGTTCTTGTTTGATTGGGTTGTGGGATTAAGTGAAAATCGGTTACCTAAAGGATTAACCTAAAGGAGGTCTTTTGAGGACTAAGCTCGGGATTGGGAAGGTTTGCCTCATCAAGTCTGACCACGAGAACGTACCTAGTTGGATAGGAAACCCACATACATAAGCTTTGACATATTTTCTTACACACACACTTAACTGATTAACCTCAACTGAACTTCGGGACGAAGTTCCATTTAGAGAGGAAGAATGTCACAACTCGTAATTTCATGTCCTGTTTCAAACGTCGAAATTCCAATTTTTATCTCGGAAAGTTACTATTCACAAAACACTATTCATGTCCGAAATTTTTATTTTATATTCTCATAAGTTAAACTATTTTAACGGTAATCCGAGAGTTTGGCGCTCGTCGGATCATTTCTGCAAAAATCACGAAGCCGTGTCCGAGATTTACTTTTGGGTTTAAACGTCCTTCCGGCATCCCGATATGTCCATAAAACATTATAAACAATAGAAATATGATTTTCTCTCATTTTACGACAATTCTAAAAGTTTTGGAATTTTACGTTTTTCAGTTCAGCGTTTTACGCGAATTACGCGTTTTTAACCCGCGTTTCCAGTTTTAACAGCGTTTAAGCAACCCAATGGAACTTACCATTCATTTTATATTTTATTATGGAGTATTTTGACAAGTTTAGTCATTCTTTCAAGTTTCATATTTTTACGATACCCGAATTTACGTTTCGCGATTTAAAACTTTACGTTTTGCGAATAACGGAACCAAAACCGACTCCGTGAACTAGATTACCAAGCTTCCCACACACATTTAAGTAACATGTGCAGCCCCCCTTCATTAGTCTTCACATTGACCATATAATTACAAGTATGCCATTGAAAATACATAAATATCTACCAAAAACACCTAAAACACTTAACATACATATTCTTAGAATCATAAAACTCATTTCTCATCTCCTACATCATGAAACCCACGACTTTTTCCAAGATCCATGATCAATCCATGATTTTCCAAAGTACAAAGCATCAAAGTTGTTCATTTCATCATCCTAATCAAGATTCTTGCATAAAAAACACAAGAAATCCAAGGTTTCTCATCATTTAATCACCTATTATTTCAAAGTGAGTTATCAAATTTATTTTCATGTTTTCATCTAATTAACATATGTATCTCATGGTATTCATGCTTAATTTCATGCACAAACTAGTTATACCACTTTATTTTTGTATACTTTTTGAACATACAAACCCTAGATTTTGATTTAGGTGTTCCTTTGTAAAATTAACTTGATTACTAGTGATTAGGAACCCATGGCACCCTAAGAAGGTGTATGGTAAGATTAGACTAGCTTTGTGGCGTTTGCAAGAGATTTGGTGATGTTAGAAACTAGTTTTGAACCTTGGAAATGGATTTGTAACAAGTTTATAAACATGCTGTCACATTTTGGTAAATTCTGGAAAATCAGTAGATACAGAGGAAACTTTGGCAAAATTTTTAGAAAATACTTTCAAAAACGAATCCGTAGGCGAAAGAATGGATTAAAAAGAGTTTATAACGAAGAAGTTATGATTTTTGCAAGTTTATTGACGAAAACTATTTTCCGGAAAAATACATGCTGTTGGACGTTTTTCGTTGGTCAAAAAGAGGCTTTAGACGTAACCCGGAGGAGCCGAGCTTTCCAAAATATATTACTACATACTAAGACGTAACCGTGGATATAAAGAACAAGTAAAACGGGCTTATAACGACAAAGATATTCACGTTTGAATATCGGCAAAACTCATTTCATTTTGACAGCTTTTACTAATATTGACGCCAAAACTACGTAGTAACTCTAGATTTATAAAAATAATGCCAAGTACCCAATTTTATAACTAATGAAGTATTAGTGATTACAACTATATTTTCATCACTACAAGGCGTTATTTCAAGGATTACAACCCGAGGATTTCAACACGAACATTGATACATACGATATATATATATATATATAAGTATATATATAGCAACTAGCTTTATTTTTCTAATAGCCATATTTTTCCTAAGTCTTGGAAAGTATATTATTTTGATAACAACAAGTATTTTTTTCAAGTTAAGAGTGGTATAGGAAACATGTGCATGGACATTTTCAACATCATTTCATGATCTAAAGTAGATCGTTCATCATTCATATTAGGTTGCGGTTAGAGATCGAACCTCATTTCTGTGTATACACTTTTGTCATCGTAGCTGTTGCATCAGGTGAGTCATAGCCCCTACTCTTTTAATTGTTCTATCAACTCTTTGGGGGAGATACATGCTACTACTTGCTTACTTGTACAGATTCACATAACATTTATACTTGGAAACATTATACTTTATTACATTATACTTGATGTCATACATACGTGATTGTACTATACTTAACTGTGTTATACTAAACTGTGATGGTGTACTCTTGAGACTTCCAATGGCCCCAGATTAAGTTGCTGGGCACAACCATGGATACATACATACATACTTCCAATGGCCCCAGATTAAGTTGCTGGGCACAACCATGGATACATACATACATACTTCCAATGGCCCCAGATTAAGTTGCTGGGCACAACCATGGAGATAAACATACTAAAGTGAGGTCTTCAGAGATGAAGTGTAGACTCACGACTAATTGCTTAACTGTTATGATGAACTTATACATGTTTTACTCATACTATATATTGTAGCAGTGGGTTGTAAACACACAGGTTACAAGGCTCTTATGGCGGGACTTGTAACTGAGTGGATTTACGATGCCTTTGCTGGGAAACCTACATACATATGCATTACATTCTTTTTCAACAAACTCTATGAACTCACCAACCTCGTGTTGACACTTTAGCATGTATTTTCAGGTTTTAACCAATGGCACGCTACAGGAGGTTTTGGCAGGGCATGGCATGGTCATAGAAGACTCTGATTATTCATTTGGGGACCGTTTTAAATTATTTTAAGGGCCTACTTCCGCATTACTTTTAACGATGTAAATTCAACAATTTGATTTAACTATTTTATTTTAAATGATTCAAGTGCAAACCATTTTTGAACTAGTGATGTGTTATCAATTGAGTTACACCCCAGCTACATGTATGCTTCCGCTGGACCCGATTTTGGGGGTGTGACAGAAAGTATAAAAGATAGTAATCTGTTGAACAATAATTGGCAAACCATTTCCAATTCCTAAATCATTATGGGAATTACATCAAATTGATTCATCTATTTGCAATGTAAGCATGTTTCATCCCATCTCATGCCTTAAGTTCTTGGTCTCACGCACAACTTAATTAAGTCGTCCAACTTAGAAACAGTAAAATCTCCATATAGTTAGATGGCATGTAACTTAAATTTTATAGGGTATTTAGTTTGATGTGACAATCAAAACATGTACGAAGATGCATGTACACATCTTCGTATCATAAGTTTTACAAAACCTTTTTATAACTAGTTTTAGGCTAAGATTAAATCAAAAACTTGTTAATTGAGGTATCGGGTTCACCAATCAAAGAGGTACCTACAATTACCGCCCACTATATCCTACTGCTGCATGAGTCATAAAGACCCAAGTTATTTGGATAATTACCACAAAAGTGGCGCGTAGAATTGAGGTAAATCATCCTTAATATGATATTGCATGTAAAATAGTGCACACACTATTTGTACAAAAACATCAATCAAATCAAAAGTTTATGACTTTAGTCTTAAAACATGTAATAAATTATAAATCTTGCTAGTCTCGCTTGGGAGCCAATTACCGTGCGAAGCGAACCAATATCGGCAAATAAGACTTTGCAAGAATCATAATTTATCACAACAAGTTTCACCATTATTAGTCCAATTTATTTTCTATTCAAAAATTACCTTTTTTTTTTTTTTTCTTACAATCATGTCAAACAATTAAAACAAAACAAGTAATAATAAAAATAAATAAACTACTAATAAAAAAATTAACAATTAATAAGTGAAACAATTGGCCACATGCAAACTTTATTAGATAAACCCTAATAACATCAATTCTAGGTGTATTATTGCATATATTCAACTAAGACTATCCCTTACTAGGTAAGTGAGCCACATACATCGATAAATCGATTGCGTTAGTCATAGTTAAATATATACCACATAAACACAAAATTGATTTATTAACAATTGAGGTTTTCCTCAATTTTATATTTATTATAAAATTACATGTGATAAAAAAAACTTAACTATTAATCAAATACAATAATTTCATGATAAAACATGCATGTTCCATCATGGATATTACATAACACTTTATTAACAATTAATAAATCCCAAGATACGCATTTAATGATATATAGCGAATATTCATTAATTTATCACATAAAATTGCATGCATCCTAGGGTTTCTACAAGTTTAACAAAAAATTAAAACCTAGTTAAATTAATTTAGGGTTAATCGACCCAAATAAAAAAAATTAGTGTTTCTCAATTTAATAAACCTTAGAAATCAATAACATGTAATAATCAATAAAGATTCAAGTTTTATGTGTTTCGTAATTAATTACAAAGTATTTAACTGCTTGTGATACCACTGTTGGAATTTATTAATTATAACAATTATATAATGAACAAGTAAACATACACAAAGCACGCAGCGGAAACATAGAATCAAATACTTGTAAATTAATTAACCGAAACATAAAAGAAACGCGTACCTTTTAGCAATCCATGCAATTAGGGTTTATAGAATAACCACCAAGTAAAGAACAAATAACAAACCCTGATAAATTAGGATTTATGAAAATCGACTAGAATAAAGTTGATAAAGCTTCATCACCAAGAATCAAATAGTATTGATGGACTAAGGTTGCATACACTACACGTTAACCAAGAACACTAGGATGCTAGTGCTTAATACACGAACAAACACCACAAACACACTAGGGTTTTGTGTCTCTAAACAATACTCGATCAATAGAAAGGGTTGTGTTTCATGTAGTTGATCAGTACCAACACAAGACAACTTGCAAGCATGGGGATAAGTCCATTTCTGCTGCTGAACCAAAGCCCATTCCTACTGATGAGACAGAGTCATTTCCTACTGATGGTTCCACTCCTACACCTACTGATACTTCTGCTGAACATACTAAAACTCCTGGTTATGAAGTACCTTCTCCTTCTTCTACTCCTGGTACAAGATAGAAGAGCAGAGTAAGAAAGAGGGTTTCTAAAGTTCTTGATTTGCCAGCAGAAGATAGCTCATTCATTGAGTTTGCTGAAGAGGATGATGAGGATCCTGTTCTATGGGTTCCTTTGGTTAAATGGGAACCAACCCAGCTTGCAATGGGACAAGTGTATACTAACCACATGAAGGATGGTTATACTAAGCATTTCACTTTCCTTAGTGAGATATTACATATGGTGGATAGACAGGATCTCCTCAGTTCATATGGATGGGTGACAGAATATTACAGATCACAAAAGCCAGAAGGTATTGGTTTGTTTTTGCTTGGGGATTTATATGTGCTTTGTGATTATTCACATCATGGAAGGATTCAAAGTTTGGAATGGACAACAGTCTTGGGATGTTGCTAGTTGGCAATTTTTCCCTCTCTCCAATGTGCATATGGTGTTTACTATGGCAAGCAAGGTTTTGTATATGTAGGGAGACGTGACATATCCTAGCTCCATAGGTGTTTTGAAATAGATGTTTGAAGTTAAGTTGACTGTTCCTAAGGATATGGTAGGAAATGATATGACTCATGCAGAACAGTTGGTTCATGCTATCAGAAGAAGTTTTCTGGTCAAACAAGAATTGGTTATTAAGTATAACATTTATTCTACACTTGGGTAATCTGTTTCTTTGTTATTGTATATTTTTCTTTATTTCTTTTTAATTAAAAAAAATATATGTATTATTTTTGTCTACTAACTTATGTGCAGGGTTTTGATGGTAATCAACTTACCATGTCTTTTAGACAAGAAAAAGTTGACTCACCATGAGGGTACGGCTCTGGTGTGATCATCAAATCCGTTTTTAGTTGACGATTTACCAAAAATTGTATGGTTTTCAACTCACCATATCTTTATGAGTGAAGAGTTGGCTAGCCCACATGTATATGGCATGTGGTAAAGGCAGTGGAAAACCATATTTTGGTAATCAACTCACCAAGATGTTGAATGCTGATGAGGCAAAAAATGAACCACTTTTAGAGGGTCATTTAAGCCCGGAATTGAATTTATTTGATCAAATATTACCCTAAATCGTTCCTTTTGTGATTTTAGGTACTTTGAGAGAGAAATCTGGAAAAGGAAGCAATTCGGACATTTTTGGAGCATAAAAGTGAAGAAAACGCCAAAGACATAATTTTCCATGCTGAGAACAGTACCTGACGGCGTCAAGAGGAAGACCCTGACGGTGTCAGGAGTAAAAGTAGTGACGACCCAGTGCAAACCTGACGGCGTCACAACAAGGGCTTCAAGAGTTAAAATCATGACGGCTTGCACAAGGTGTACACATGACGGCGTCAGACCCAGATCTAGGCAGTCCGAGGAACTATTTGGCGGCGAGATGACGGCGTCAGCCCTTTGTTCTTGACGCCATCACCTCCTAAACTCTATATATAGTTTTCTAATTTTCATTCATTAAAGAGGAACTTGTGTGGAGAACCCTAGGGCCGAACTTTGTAAACCCTAGCTCATATTTTACAGAACTTTTAAGGGTTTTCAACCCTTGAATCCTTTCATGTGCTATTAAGATAAGTCTTCTCTTTAATTCAATCAATATGTCTATGTGTTGGTTGATTATATCTTTTACTTGTCTTGATTTCAACATGCTAGGCTAGATTTATCTTGTGTTTGCTTGGATCTAATGAAACCTAGATGTTAATTATGTGTTGATTACTTATTTATGGTTGTATTGGATGAATGATTTCAATGTTAGGCTTAAGAAAACTGGCAGATCTCCATTATGTAACATGCTTGAACGTCTTAGGAAACATGAACCGATGTCTACTAGGTTTTATTGGTTGTATTTAATGCATGAGTAAATTCTAATGATCCCATGTTAGGAGCTTCTTAGCCGGCTCGACATAGGAGTGAAGTAGGCACTCATAGGATTGGGGAAGTAAGAACGCCACCCCATGAATGGTATTAAGGAATACAATCCGTCATCCATGCAACTATTACAAGTAATTAACGTGTAAAAGATATCTAGGGAGTAGTGAAATTTAAGTAAACACATTTCTCCCATATATTGCTCACAACCTTAGTTTAATTTAGTTTTATTTTCATTTCTAGTATTTTATTTTGATTGCATCTTAGTATTGGGTTAGTTGACTAGCAACTAATTCCGCCCAACTCCTTCAAACCGGAGATTTTTACTTGCTTTCTAAAAAATATAAAAATACAAAAAGAATCATCCTTCATCTCTAGACCTAGTCTTTAGGTTTTCTAATCCTAGCGACACTATTCCTAGCTGAACGATCAATCCCCCGGTACTTGTCTTTATACTATACTACATCGATCAGGTACACTGCCTGGTGGGGGTTGTAAGCTTCTCGAGATCCCTCGAGAGGTAAAGCCTGGTGCAATCCCTACACATCAAGTTTTTGGCGCCGCAGCCCAGGGAATAGTTATTGTCTAGGTTAGAATCTCTTTTTATTAGCTCAACTTGCTAGATTCCTTTCTAGTAAGATTTTATTTTTATTTTTAGGTTCTCTTTAGTCTATCTTATTTCTTCGTGTTTTTGTTCGTAACTCTTCACCACCCGACATCATGGACGATGGGAACATCTTTGAACCCGTCATCCCACCACAACAAAACCCACCACTAGAACCTCTTAGGCCCCGAACCTTAAGAGAGTATTCCCAACCTAGCCACCAAGGCTATCGAAACAGCATTGAGCTCACCGGAGCCAATGTCGCCCCCTTGCGATCCGACACCATCCGGTTGGTGCAAAGCGGATGTGCATTCCATGGACTTCGTTCCGAAGATCCAAATCAACATCTCAAGGACTTCCTTAAAATCGTAGATTCCATAGACCTAGATGTTGCAACTAGAGAGACAACCCGATTACGCCTATTCCAATTCTCTCTACGTGATTAAGCTAGCCAATCGCTTGAGCGTTTACCCGTGGGATCTATCACCACATGGGATGATCTCACCACTCGTTTCCTTGCTCAATTTTCCCCATCGGGGAGAACTACTAAGCTTAGAAATGACATCTTGATGTTCCAACAAAGTCAAAATGAAACTCTATACGAAGCATGGACTCGATTCAAGGACTTACTCCAAAAAGTCCCTCATTATGGCATAGATCTTTGGCTCCAAGTCCAAATCTTCTATGACCATACCGATCTCTCCACAAGGCGAGCCATTGACCAATCGCCAGTGGTAAGCTACGTGATCTAAGTGCGGAACAACCATGGGAACTTATAGAAGATCTAGCTCTCTATGACAACGAAAGTTGGAATGATCCCCGTGACTTGAACAAAACGGTCAAGGTAATATCTTTGCCTTCGAACAACTCTAGCACTCCCGACCGTAGGATCATGGAACTTGAGGACCAATTCAAGTTTCTCATGAAATCTTACAAAGCTCCTAAGCCTTCAAGTCAAGTGAACAAAATCACTTCTTCATGCGAATTATGTAGTGGTCCCCATGACACTCGTGATTGTGTGGAACTCCCCGGAACAGCTTTTGCGGACTACGCATCCTCGCGTATCGACGAAGCGGGAGATAAGTGGTACACTTTCAAACCCGAGCCAAACCCTTACGGTGATTCCTACAACCCCTCTTGGAAAAATCACCCGAACCTTAGGTGGAAACAAAATCAAGCCAATTCTTCCAATCCGCCTAATCGTTATCAACCAAATGGTACACCCTCCAATCGTACTTTCAACAACAATCCTTCTAATAACTATGGTGGTACCAACAATCTTGAAGGATTGATGTCTAAGTTCATGGCATCTCAAGAAGCTCGCATATCTAAGTTTGAAGCCGATTTCAAACAAAAGCAAAGCGAGATGACCACCAAAATTGACACATTGTTGAAAGTTCTCAATGACTGAGAAATGGGAGCAATCCCAAGCGACACAGTCAAGAATCCGAAACTAAACGTTAATTCCATATCATCAGTTTCGTCACCCACTTCTTGTCCGCAATACTACTCGGTTAAATCAACGAGCACGTGTTTCAAACAAAATTAAATTCTTCAAAAGGACCAATCAAATAAAACACCTGATATAAAACCGGTCAAAAGCATAGTTGAAACACCTCCTACGCAAGACCTTGACGATGAATTCAAGGAGCTTCACCTTGAACGCCCCGTCATTGATGTCTTAGCCCGTGCTCCCTACTATAGTGCCATCCTAGAAAAGTATGAGAAGTTTAAACTAGGTAAAAATGGGACCGCCTTTGTTCAAAACAAGTTGCCTAAAAAGCTTGATGATTCGGGTATAATTGTTTTGCCTTGTAAGATAGGAAGATCCGAAGCTTTCGACACACTAGCCGATTTAGGGTCAAGCCTCAACTTGATTCCCTTATCCCTATTCACCACTCTTAAGCTAGGAAAGTTAGAGGAGACGGAGGTATTGATAGGTCTAGCAGATGGAAGTATTGCCCACCCGGTTGGAATGATTAAGGACGTAGTTGTTCACGTGGGAAAGTTAACTATCTTAGCGGATTTTCACGTCCTAGACATGGTTAGTGACACTACATGCCCTTTGTTGGTAGGAAGAGGATTTTTAGCAACCGCTAGCGCCATGATAGATTGTAAGGAGTCTAAGATAGCGGTAGTTGAAGGCGATACTTGGTCGGTATACGATGTTAAGAAACATAGTTATGATTGTGATGATGAACCAACACCACATTGGGTAGAGATGAATATAAGACCATCTAGATATGGACCTTGGATAGAAAGGAACTTTATAGGACCTCAACACCCATTCTATTTAGAAAAAGATTTCATCGAAAAGACACATTCGGTGGAACAACTCATAGCTAGAGATGATGAGCTAGATCCTTTTGAGGACCCCTTAGTCTTTAGGAAGATGATTGAGTTCTTAAGCGTAATGCCTATTAATATAGAATTGAATAAGTGGAAAAGAGAGGGAGATAAGTGTAAATGGAGGTGGGACAAGCCACCTAAGGAAGGTGACGGATCATGGCATATGAAGATGACTTTGTATGATCCGGATGGAGAAAAGTTTGAGAGGTCATACCGTACTAAGAAAACCGATAGGAAACTAAAACCTAAGTTTGATCCCAAAGATGTCCTCAATGAGGAACTCACCCGTGTCACGTAGTAACCCATGACCTTGAGTCTAGCTACAAGACTCGTAAATAAAGAAAAGCGCTTCTTGGGAGGCAACCCATGTTTTGTGTGATTTTATTTTGTTTGTTTGTTATTTGGTTCCGTATGCATGCTTTATTTTTATTGTTGGTAGATCATGTTTCTAAATTAAATAGTGGAAATACTTTATTTTGTTGTTTGGCTTAGTCCTAACTTCACCCAAAGGTATTTTTGCAAAAGATAAGTGTAAGGGGAAACCCCAAATATGTTTTTAAGAAACAAAACCGATCATGATTCTCCACAATATTAAGTGAACATGTATATTCGTATTTGTTAGAGTCAAATGCTTGTATCGAGTCATAATGATGTTTTGCACGATTTTCCAGGAAGTAGGACCAAGTTTTTCCAGAAATTTTCCGGAAACTTAACATAAGAATTTCTGCAGGTCACTTCTGACGGCGTCACGAGTTTACTCTTGACGGCGTCACGTGTAAAAATCTGGAAATTTTACCAGTTTTGTTTTTCTAACGGAGTTTTCAAGTTTTTATTGAATTATTAGTTTTATAATCTCCAGGAAGTCTGCAAACATCATTCCACAAGCATTATATCTTATTTTGTTTTCTAGGATTTATTAGCATATGTAGATTGCCGCCGATTTTATGTGAGGTTGCCTTGTCTGTTTTCTTAGGTTCTTACAGGTTATGTATGACAAGAAGATGATTATTATTCTGGAAGGGAAGCTTTGATTGTTCATTTTCTTGGAGGAAGATCTAACCTGGCCACCTTATTATCCATACCGAGCAAATCAGGAGAGTATTTGATTTCATTCGTTTTACTTATTTCACTTTTACATTCTTTACTTGAACATTGGGGACAATGTTCATCCTAAGTGTAAGGGGAGGGTAAAATGATGATACCTTACAGATACACTTTCGCTTGAGTTTGTTTGTTTGATAGTAGATGTGTAATAAAAATATGAGAAATACTTGTTAGTGTAATTTTAGTGCCAAATTTAAAATTTTTTACAACATTTAGGAGTGAAACTTTAGCCATAGCAAGCGTCTCATGGATAGGAGATTGTATGACTAGCACATAACCGTATCATTCAGAAAATTTTTCCACCCAAATATGTGAGGTTCGCCTTTAGATTTGATAGGAAAAGCATTTACTATTAGTGCTTATGAGTGTACCGGTAGCATTTAGATTCTAGAACTTGCGTTAGTGATGCATCTCGAGACCGCTAGTGAGACTAAATTCGTGTAGCAAGATTTACTACATGATAAGAGGCATTAGGATCACCCTTGTGTTAAACCTGTATCATAATTACTTGACCATTTAAGTCATATTACTTGGCTAGTTAAGTCAATTAATTTTTCCTACACCCTTAGCGTTGTACTCATTTTTAGTACACGAAACCCCTAGTACACCCCTCTGAGCCTATCTTTTCGTTTCTAACTTTAAGCACCTTACTTAAAGGAAGAATTTGTTACACCCCACTTAAATGTACACCAAAATCGCCTTAGCCTTCCGTCTATGCACTCATTTTTAGTGCATTATTGTTATTTGTTTAAACTCTAAGTTAATTATCTAATTGATTACATGGTTGCTAAGTCGAGTCATATCCTTGTACATATTGTTTTGGGACGATTGGGACTCATGGGTAAAGTACTTATTTTATGAAGTAATGGGGAAGAACATCATTTATTACCCCCGTATGTGCGTTAATCTTAAAAGTACTCCAAGTGTTTTTAATTTTCTTAATTCGAGTCATTAGATTAGTTTATTGTAAAGTATGTAGAAATTCAAGTGTAAGGGGAATTTCCATTCCCTATGATGTATTATTTTGGATGGTAGGGTAAGAGTATATGCAAAAAAAGAAAAAAAAAAAAAGAAAAAACAACATACGGACTACCATCCCTTTTCATTCTATGTTTATTTTATGTTTTTGTTATTTTTCATTTATTAGCTTAAGTCGAGTCTAGTCTTGGCTTAGCAACGCCATATTGTACATGTAATTAACCAAGATTGTTAACTCGCCACCAGTAAAGACTACCTATATCCAACAAAATCGTGTATTCCATATCCCTACACCTAACATTACAACCCTTTAAAAGACCTCTTTGATAGTTTATCCTAGGTGCTTACGCCATGTGGTGGAGGTTTGATCCTTTCCAAGGCTATGGTAATCTATTTTTCTATGACAGGTAGTGAGAGATGTTTTCCATTTCCATATTGTGATATTACTTTATTACACCCGAGAGATGTGAGCATCTAAACACTATTTGTGAGGTGCTAGTGTATGACCTCCGTGCTTGTCTTTGGTCTTTAGTGGAACGATTATTTGTTGTAATTACTTTTATATTAGTGTTAAATGACCCCTAACTTGTATTTTGACTAGAATAAAAGCGCATTTGCTTGAGGACAAGCAAATCTCAAGTGTAAGGGTATATGATGAGGCGTAAAATGAACCACTTTTAGGGGGTCATTTAAGCCCGGAATTGAATTTATTTGATCAAATATTATCCTAAATCATTCCTTTTGTGATTTTAGGTACTTTGGGAGAGAAATCTGGAAAAAGAAGCAATTCGGACGTTTTTGGAGCATAAAAGTGAAGAAAACGCCAAAGACGTAATTTTACATGCTGAGAACAGTACCTGACGGCGTCAAGAGGAAGACCCTAACGGCGTCAGGAGTAAAAGTGGTGACGACCCAGTGCAAACCTGACGGCGTCACAACAAGGGCGTGAAGAGTTAAAATCACGACGGCCTGCACAAGGTGTACACATGACGGCGTCAGACCCAGATCTAGGCAGTCCGAGGAACTATTTGGCGGTGAGATGACGGCGTCAGCCCTTTGTTCTTGACGCCGTCACCTCCTAAACTCTATATATAGTTTTTTAATTTTCATTCATTAAAGAGGAACTTGTGTAGAGAACCCTAGGGCCGAACTTTGTAAACCCTAGCTCATATTTTACAGAACTTTCAAGGGTTTTCAACCCTTGAATCCTTTCATGTGCTATTAAGATAAGTCTTCTCTTTAATTCAATCAATATGTCTATGTGTTGATTGATTATATCTTTTACTTGTCTTGATTTCAACATGCTAGGCTAGATTTATCTTGTGTTTGCTTGGATCTAATGAAACCTAGATGTTAATTATGTGTTGATTACTTGTTTATGGTTGTATTGGATGAATGATTTCAATGTTAGGCTTAAGAAAACTAGCAGATCTCCATTGTGTAACATGCTTGAACGTCTTAGGAAACATGAACCGATGTGTACTAGGTTTTATTGGTTGTATTTAATGCATGAGTAAATTCTAATGATCCCATGTTAGGAGCTTCTTAGCCGGCTCGACATACGAGTGAAGTAGGCACTCATAGGATTGGGGAAGTAAGTACGCCACCCCATGAATGGTATTAAGGAATACAATCCGTCATCCACGCAACTATAACAAGTAATTAACGTGTAAAAGATATCTAGGGAGTAGTGAAATCTAAGTAAACACATTTCTCTCATATATTGCTCACAATCTTAGTTTAATTTAGTTTTATTTTCATTTCTAGTATTTTATTTTGATTGCATCTTAGTATTGGGTTAGTTGTTTAGCAACTAATTCCGCCCAACTCCTTCAAACCCGAGATTTTTACTTGCTTTCTAAAAAATATAAAAATACAAAAAGAATCATCCTTCATCTTTAGACTAGGTTTTCTAATCCTAGCGACACTATTCCTAGCTGAATGATCAATCCCCCGGTACTTGTCATTATACTATATTACATCGATCAGGTACACTGCCTAGTGGGGGTTGTAAGCTTCTCGAGATCCCTCGAGAGGTAAAGCCTGGTGCAATCCCTATGCATCAAATGCTTCCATCAAATAGTTAGCTAGTCCAAAAGCAAACGGTTTTTGGTAAAGACATCTCAATTCCGTTGATAGCTTTAATAGTTTGCTCAAAACTATAGGTTTGTTTCACTCACCCATGCTTCATGTGCTGAGAGTGAAAATGGTATTCAATTAACCATGGATTAATGCCCTTTTTGGGAACCAAATAATTGACTAGTCCTGAGCAAACGGCTACAGGTAAAGACACATCAAATCCGTTTATGGCTGTGATTGTTTCCCAGAAATCATTAGGGTTATTCAACACACCAATGATTCATGTTCTAAGTGTTGAACTGGTCTCTAGTTAACCAGGGTGATTTCATGATTCCACTAAATGACTAGCTAGCCCAAGAGTGAATAGCTACTTTTTAAAGGCTTATCAAATCTATTCTTGTTGCTGTTGGTTCCAGTTGATGCTGATTCATAGGAATTGCTGCTTGAATCCTGATATTTAAAGATGGTTACCTGTTGCTGCTGATAGAGATGTTGCTGTTGGTTACTTACTATTTGCTGCAGAAGTTTATAGTTTCAATCCTCTTGCTCTGAATGTCAAAGATCTATCTGGAAACTTGAAGTTAACCAAGTCAAATTCAAGTTTAGGGGAGGATTGTTAAAAATTATTAAAGTCAGAAGTAGATTCTGCTGATTTCTTCCTGCTGACAGGTTCCTGCTGGTGCCTATAGTAGTTCCTACTGATGACACGGTTCCTGCTAAAGTGATAATTCTGCGGATATAGTTCATCTGTAGTATTGGAAGTTTATTAGAAGGATATGTATAACTTATATTAGGACATGATATTGCATATCTTTTGTAGTTTTGGTTTACACGTTTTCTTGTACGAGGGATTAGGGTTTCTTATAGAATAAAAAAAACTCATAGAATTGAACAATGTACGATTCATAATTTTAATCTATAGTGATTAACAAAGATCCATAGAAGATCAAAGTATTTTAGTTATATTGTCTTCTTTACTATTGTGTTCATATTCCGCGTGAATACAAGTTTTACTAGAGATTCTCTACATAGTGTGCTTTTGATTACATTAGTATACTATCGATTCCTAAGGCTCAAAGATCTATCTAGGATCTGATCCATCAGTGGAGATTAGTATCTTTGCCAAGCCTATGATAGAGTACTCGCCATGACTGAGCAGTTGAGTGATCACCCCCAAAAATAAACACATAGACTAGTGAGAGTGAGAGTGCGACTTCAATTCCCTTTTCGTGAGGTGCTTGGTTTGGAAAAGTTCTAGCTTAGGTAATTTTTAAACTCATATCTTCCAAAACATCTTGGGAGATATCTTTAGAAATGATTTAAAAAGTCTACTTGAGGGCAAGTAGAGTTCAACTGGGGGGATATTTGATAACATCAAATTTACCCGATATTTTATATATCAAATTCCCGTGTTTATTGCCTCATTTATAGTAATATGATACTTAATTCGTTCATATTTGTTTATATTTGTATTTCAGGTTAATTGAGGTGTCGGAATGGAAAAGGTACAAGCAATGGCCAAAAAAAGGACAAAGACGCAAAGTTACGACAAAGCTTGGTTATTGAAGCTACGCCGTAGATATTTTATAACTTAGCCATATTTTTGTATGAAGAAAACTAGGCCGTAGCTAGTCATAGGGCTACGGCGTAGATGTGTTAACGAGAGTTTTACAGGCATAGCTACTCTTGAGGCTACGCCGTAGTGACAAATGTGAAGGCTACATCATAAATTATTATTTTGTTACGCCGTAGTTGTGGATATACATGAAGATAATTACGTGATGACGAAGACCTACGCCGTAGTTTATGACTTGGGCACGAAGGAGTTTAAGTCCAGGGACTGAAAGCAGCAAAATAATACGATAATTATTTATTTTCGAGGACTGAAGAATTAAAGACAAAGTACGATGAGTGGCTGAAGTGGTAAAGATAACAAAGTATTATAACACATTTTAATGTGTTTTATAAAGAAATATATGTCAAGGACCTAAGTGAATAATGACACAAGCTTAGGGGGCAAACATGGACAAGGCCCAAATATCTATATTATGAATATATATGCTGTACCAACTTTTGGAAAAAGAAACGTAATTCGTTTCTTGTGGGTTTTTCTGTACTCGACTAAAGGATCAAGAACATTTATTTAGCACGATATGTAATTTTACTTCGTCACTCAATATTTAATTCACTTTCATTATTTATTATTATAATTTTGATTTTACTTGTTTGTCGTTGCATCAATAATTGTTTTTATCTTATGATTAATTGATTTTTATGATTAATTAATTAATTAATTAATTAATTAGTGTTTAATTGTTTGACCTTTATTATTGGTTTATTTATTACTTTATATGCATGTCTTCTTTGCTTATTCGTAGACCATTTTGTTTTCGTAGTATTGAAGCTCAATAGTACTTATTAGTTGTGAAAATTGACCATAGGACTCTAGACGAGTAGGTTGCGAGGATTGATAAGAATTGGCTATAGTACTACAATTCATTGTGTACGAATTGACCATAGGATCACCTATCGATTGGATATGCTTAAGAAGTTAGAGGAAACCTAAGTTCCGACCGGCCGGGTTCGCTTGAATAAGTCTTTGATTATAGTGGCACTTAATGACTCAACATGGTCTACCGGCGAGCTCCGTCAATCATTAAGGTTCAATCCTTAGATATCGGAGTAGGATTCTATGGGAAATAGGCTAGACAAACTTAACGACGAGTCTAGTGACTTTAACTCTCATATATTGCGATAATAAACACAGTATGAGAATTAGAACAATTATCATCCCATTAGCTGTTTGCTATTGAACCACTCCAATTGATCACATTAAATAATTATATAAAATTAATCAATTTAATCCTTTATTATTCAATTTATTAAAACCTCTATTACGTGACAATCATTTGAATTAGATAACTAGAAATCAACCGTTCTTGGGACGACCTCGGTCTTACCATTCCCTCACTACATGCGACCGGATACACTGTCCGTTAGTGCATTAGGTGGACCATAGGTAGACGAGGAATTATAAATATTGAAACATGGTCAGTAAATCCTGCATCAGGGAGTATTGACCAAGGGGGAGCATTTGACTTGCACCTCATTTCCGCTACACAACTCTTCTTTTTGTTTCGACAAAAGGGGGAGAATGTATATTAAACTCAACTTTTGCATATCATTTTATCACATTATTCTCATACATAATTAAAAGTTGAATATAGGGATGTAAACGAACCGAACGAACACGAACGTAGCCCTGTTCATGTTCGTTCATTTAATTTAACCGGACAAATAAACGAACACGGTTAAACGGATGAAATTCTTGTTCATGTTCGTTTATTAAGAAAATGAATTGTTCATGTCCGTTTATGTTCATTCATTAAGACACTAAACGAACGCTAAACGAACATAAACGGTCGAACATAAATGAAAATAGACAAACAAACATAAACTTTATTGATTTTTTCACAATATATTGTTTTATAAGTGTTGCTTTGTTTAAATAAACCAATTTTTAAAATTATAAAATTAAAAGATATGATATATGAACATAAATAGATAAATAAACATAAACGAACTTTAACGAACGGCTAATCGGACGTTCACGAAAATAAATGAACTAACGAGACTTTTGTTCATGTTGGTTCATTTAACTAAATGAACGTAAAATATTGTTCATGTTCATTCATTTAATAAACGAACGAACATAAACGAACTTTTTACCGAACGGTTCATGAAATGTTCACTGAACGTTCAGTTCGTTTACAGGCCTAGTTGAATAAAACAAGTTTAATATATATATTTTAAAAGACTTGATACTATAGTTATCTAGTTGCTTTAAAATAAAATTTATGTTTTGTCCTTAACAAAAAGGGGGAGATTGTTAATACAAATATTGGCTAAAAACGTTATTTGTATTTTACGATCTTTACTAAATTTCGTTAACGACAAAGTGTAAACTTTATTTTAAGCAAAACATAAATATAGTCTAAGTATTTCATATATAAACTTTGTTTCAAAGTCAAACATTTGCTAGATGTTTCATAAATAGAATTCATAATGAAAGTGGCACATTAGGTGTCAAAGTATATTTAGTAAGTTTTAGTAAATAATGTGTCTTATTGTATCATAAGTCATCAAACATTTTTAGTAACTCAATTACTTACTAAATACTTCATACAAACATTGTTCTAAGTTGCTACAAACATTTTTACAAGTTTACTTTTATTTTTACAATAATCTAAAAATAGAAATATTCATTTACATCATGCATTGCATCACCCATATCTTTCCAATGATCTTTGTAAGAGATTTCATATATTTTTTTAGATTTACACTCTACAATCTTATAGTTGACTTTGGAAGATCTTGAGAATATTTTGGTTAGATTTGAGTTAGATATTGAAAGATTTCTTGGAAGATTTTCTGTCAGATCTGGCGGAACCTTTGGACAAACGGACGGAACCCTCTAAAGGGCTCGGCCGTATCCGTGGCTTGCTGAAACTTTTTCCCTATAAATAGCAAGCCATATCCAAGAAATCCTTTATCACTTAGAATCATATTTTGCATATACACTCTCATTTTATTCATCTAACACAGTAGCATTTCATTTTTGTGAGATTTTTTTGTAGCAATAAGATCACAAGTTCATTTGAAAGTTTACAAGTTTCAACACAACGTTGCAAGACTTGTTAGCTTAGCATTTTGTAAACTAGTGTAGTTTATACTTCATTTGATTGTATCTATTCAGTAGTGATCAATTAGTATTTTAGTCCTTAAAATACATAGAGTGACGGGAGTGGTTGTACCCTTGTAAAAGAACTCGACTTCTAACTTTGTGTCGGTAATCTTGTGTAAGCGATGTGTAAGGTTTTCTCCGTCGGTGAAAGGAGCTTGTTGACTAGTGAAGGAAACTCTTGAGTTGGATACTTGGGGAATGGAGTAGGGCAAGGAAAACGAGTCCTTGTAGCCGAACCACTATAAACATCCGTGTTGTGCTTTGATCATTTCTTACTTAATCTTCCATATTACTTATTGTCTATTAGTGTTCAATTGTCGATTACTCGTAAAGTTTTCAAAGATAATTAAATTATAAACCGGTAAACTATTCAATCCCCCTTCTAGTTTTCCACAAAAACTTTTAAATACAAGTTGTAACTTTTTCAAACTTAAGGGGGTAGACAGTAACTTGTCAACGAGGGGCAAAAAGCATAAAATTTCCTTATACTTTATATAAACGACTCTCAGGGCTCATTTAACACTAGGCCAAAAATGACCTATGGTCACACATGCTCGATTTGGAACAGCCACACATTCAAATATATGTGTGGCTGAAGGTAGGAAAATTGACAGCATTTACGAATTAGTCACACATGAGCATTTTGAATGTGTGACCATAAGACCTCTATTGCCACACAATCGACCCTTATGTGACTAAACGTAGCTGGTGATTTTGTTCCAGATCATTTAGTCACATATGCATTTGGAACATGTGACAAATACAAGTAACCTTGATGCCATATATGGTCACACTAAACTTATAGTCACATTTGCTTCTAATAGTATGACCAAATGCCATATACGGTCACACAAAATAGTTTGTCACACATTATTTAAGTGTAGCCAAAATCCAGTACATATAGTCACACTAAACAGTTTGTCACACATTATTTAAGTGTAGCCAAAACATGATTTGTGTGACTAAATGTTGACAAAGGCCACACAAAAACCAAATTCATGTGGCAAGTGGATGATCAATAGTCACACAAAATACACATTCCTTCACTTTAAACAGCATATGGTCACACTTATTAACACTTTTGGTCACTTGATGGTTAGTTGTATGTGACTAAATTCACTCCCAAGAACATGCTTTGTGTGACTAAATGTTAGTAAAGGCCACACAAAAACCAAATTTATGTGGCAATTGGATGATCTATAGTCACACAAACCATACATTCCTTCACTTTCAACACCATATGGTCACACTTATTAACACTTTTGGTCACTTAATGGTTAGTTGTATATGACTAAATTCACTCCCAAAAACATGCTTTGTGTGACTAAATGTTACCAAAGGCCACACAAAAACCAAATTCATGTGTCAAGTGGATGATCAATAGTCACACAAAATACACATTCCTTCACTTTAAATAGCATATGGTCACACTTATTAACACTTTTGGTCACTTGATGGTTAGTTGTATGTGACTAAATTCACTCCCAATAACATGCTTTGTGTGACTAAATGTTAGTAAAGGCCACACAAAAACCAAATTCATGTTGTAATTGGATGATCTATAGTCACACAAACCATACATTCCTTCACTTTCAACACCATATGTTCACACTTATTAACACTTTTGGTCACTTGATGGTTAGTTGTATGTGACTAAATTCACTTCCAAAAACATGCTTTGTGTAACTAAATGTTACCAAAGGCCACACAAAAACCAAATTCATGTGGCAAGTGAATGATCAATAGTTACACAAAATACACATTCCTTCACTTTAAACAGCATATGGTCACACTTATTAACACTTTTGGTCACTTGATGGTTAGGTGTATGTGACTAAATACACTCCCAAAACCATGCTTTGTGTGACTAAATGTTAGTAAAGGCCACACAAAAACCAAATTTATGTGGCAATTGGATGATCTATAGTCACTCAAACCATACCTTCTTTCACTTTAAACAGCATATGGTCACACTTATTAACACTTTTGGTCACTTGATGGTTAGTTGTATGTGACTAAATACACTCCCAAAAACATGCTTTGTGTGACTAAATGTTAGTAAAGGCCACACAAAAACCAAATTTATGTGGCAATTGGATGATCTATAGTCACACAGAATACACATTCGTTAACTTTAAACATCATATGGTTACACTTATTAACACTTTTGGTCACTTTATGGCTAGTTATATGAGAGTAAATACACTCCCAAAACCATGGTTTGTGTGACTAAATGTTACCAAAGGCCACACAAAAACCTAATTCATATGGCAATTGGATGATCAATAGTCATAAAAAATACACATTCCTTGACTTTAAACAGCATATATGGTCACAGTTACTAACAATTTTGGTCACTTTATGGTTAGTTGTGTGTGACTAAATACCCAAAAGAAACATGCTTTAATTTGTGTGAATAAATGTTACAAAACGGCACACAAATATCAATTTCATGTTGCAATTCGATGAACAATAGTCACACAAAATACGCATAAATAACAGCTCAAACATTTTTTTTTTTGCTTAATTAAGGTAAATTTATTAAGAAAGTGAGCCATAAAGGCAATGTTACATGAAACAA
The DNA here is from genome assembly GCA_030686995.1 of Artemisia argyi. Lineage (NCBI taxonomy): Eukaryota > Viridiplantae > Streptophyta > Magnoliopsida > Asterales > Asteraceae > Artemisia > Artemisia argyi. Next base: position 84,340,727 of record CM060679.1, read on the forward strand.
CAACCAAACAAAACTATACAGCCATAACATAACACAAACACCTAAATACATTGGACAATTCCCAAGCTCTTATTACATAACATGGTTCACTTGGATTTTCGTATAACAACACCTCCACAGTCGGTTCGATAGTAGTCACTTCGTGATTCGTGACCCAAGTCACGTCGATCCACACATGGCAATATGTTATCATTGTGCTGGTGAATGACGGTACTAAATTCCTCGTCGACTTCATCATACTTATCTTTGTAATTCTTGGGAGGTGTCTTAAACACAATAGAATTTTTTTTATCTAACTGGTCTTGCACATAAAACACTTGTCGTGCTTGTGAGGCTAATATGAACGGATCAACTTTGTGGCCTAAATTATTCAGGTCAACCAATGTATACCCAAGAATAGTATCGCGTTTCACACCACCTTTGCGATTAACCCAATCACATTTGAAAAGAGGAATTTGCCAGTAACGGTAATCTAGCTCCCATATCTCTTGCAAAACCCCACAATAAAATGCTTGCCTTGTGGTTGCAACTTCTTTAGATATGTGCATATGTAATGCCTCAACACTAACCCCATTGTTCTGGTAAACTTTGCCTTCATGAGATTTCGTACGAAAGGTATACCCATTGATGATATATGCATCGTATTTCACTACGCTGGCGCGTGGTCCATATGATATCCACCTTACAGTTTCTGATACACTTTCTTTGTCGATGTTCAACTCTCTCTCAACCTGAATTTCATTACAAGTTGGAAGGATTTAGTATGGCATCCTAATTGCATTCCCAAACACACATTCATTCTATGTCTGGCAGTGAAAACTAAACTATGTATATGGCAGTGAAAAAAAAAGTCAATTATAAATAGCATAATATTAATTACATCTTTGCGTAACCACTTAGCAAAAGATTTAGTGTGTTCATTCTCCAGAAATGCCATTCGTTTACCCGGGTTTTGTGTTTTCAAAACCTGCTTGTGTCACCTGAAACAATGTGTTTGACTATTATATTTGATAGATCATTTTAAATAAGAAAATAGACATGTGTTATTAAAACTTACTCGATATACGGTACAATTTCATCTGTATTCTGTATTATATACAAATGTGCTTTCTGAAAGAGTTCCGCAGAAACTTCACTTGATTTGCCGGCCGACCATGGCTTTCCGTCCTCATTTTCATCAGTTTCATGTTTATCATGTGGGAGACCAATAGTTTCCATGGATTTATGATATTCGCTAAAAAACTCTATTGTTTCTTCCGCAATAGTCTTCTCAGCAATGCATCCTTCTGGTCTATTCCTGTTTCGCACATGTCCTTTAATAACCTTCATATATCTTTCGAATGGATACATCCATCGAAAGCATACGGGACCACATAATTTGACCTCCCTAGTAAGGTGCACAGTCAAGTGTATCATAATATCAAAAAAAGATGGAGGAAAGAACTTCTCGAGTAGGCAGAGTGTCACAACCAGTTCTGCTTGCATATTATCTAGTTGTTGCGATATTATTTCTTTGCTACATATCGATTTAAAGAAAAAGCAAAACCTGATAATAGCATATCATGTGGGTGGGTGCATGATTGAACGTATTGCAACGGGCAGAAACTCTTGCATTAACATGTGATAGTCATGCCATTTTAGGCCAATGAGCTTCCTATCCTTTAGGCTGACCAAACTAGAGAAATTTGAACAATAGCCTTGAGGTACCCTGATGTTGTGCAGCGTATCACAAAAAATGTCTTTTTCAGCATTACTTAATGTGTAACCTGCTGGAGGTAGTGTTGTACCGTCTTGTTCTTGCCTAGCAAACAACTCTTGTTTTACCCCCAACTCAGCCAGATCCAATCGAGCATTCAGTCTATTTTTCATCTTTCCTGGAACATTTAGCAAAGTTCCGACGAGGCTCTCAGCAACATTCTTTTCCACATACATAAAATCAATATAATGTGGAACAGAATGATGCCTCCAATACCTAAGTTTTCGGTACCAAATGTTGAATTTCTTCCAATACGCACCGTTTTGTCCGTTTGCTTGGGTTGAACAACCCTCTTCGTCTGTTGTGTTTTTTTTATGCTTTTTAATCTTCCCACCTCTGCCTCCCGTATGTTGTTGGTCTTCTGATGCATTATTGTTTGTTCGTTTTCCTTTTCCCCACTTATTTTCAATATGTTGTACCTCGTTGTATATTTGTTCCCCGGTCATTGGAGTTGGAGCCGGGAGAAAATCTGGCTGTCCATTAAATGCCTTCCTTTGCCTTCTGAATGGATGGTCATATGGTAGATATCGTCTGTGTCCAACATAACTTTGCTTGGACGAGGCAGAAAGTCTAAGACAGTTTGTATCTTTCCCGCAAACCACACAACCTTTGAATCCACTGATTGGGCATCCACATAGTGTACCAAGTGCAGGGTAATCATTTATTGTCCATAACACAACGGCACGTAGGTTAAAGTAATCTTTTGTGGATGCATCATATGTATGAACCTCTTCTTCGAATAAGGTGTGCAGATCATCTACCAATGGTTCTAAAAACACATCGATATCATTTCCCGGGTATCCCGATATTAATACCGAAAGATTGATAAACTTTCTTTTCATACACAACCATGGAGGAAGGTTGTATATGACAGTTAAAACTGGCCATACACTGTGATGCCTATTACCCGTGTGTACGTCAACCCCATCAGCCGATATTCCCAGCTGTATATTTCTTGGATCTTCAGCAATTTCCGGGAATTTTTCATCTATGGTACGCCATGCCTGTGAATCTGCGGGGTGACGTAAGACACTGTCGGTTATCCTCCGTGTGGCGTGCCATCTTAAATCTTCTGAAATTCTTTCTATCTTAAATAGTCGTTGCAGTCTTGGTATAATTGGAAAGTACCACATTACCTTTGCTGGAATGTTTTCGTACACTTTATGTGTCTTCTCATCCACCTTCCATCTTGATGTCCCACAAGTTCGACACATAGTCAAATCCTTGTCATCTTTCCAGTAAAGAAGGCAGTTGTTGATACATACATGTATCTTTTTGTATCCTGAACTCATCAACTTCACAACTTTTTTGGCTTCATATGTTTTTTCCACCATTTCGTTACCAGCAGGTAGCATCTTTTTTAATAATCCTAGTAATTTAGTAAAGAACTTATCAGAACATCCGTACTTACCCTTTAAGTTGAGTAGTTTAACTATTGCGGACATCTTTGTGAAGTCGGGACATCCTTCGTAAAGAGGCTTCTCTGCATCTAATAATAGTTCTTGAAACTTGACAAAGTCATCCTCTGTTTCAAAATTATCTTTTGTAGCGTTAACCATATCTACCGTTGTTAGGCCATCTGTTGGAATATATAAAGCAAAATCCGTGTCGTCAACAAATTCTGTTGTAACGTCAACAGGTTTTGGGGAACTTTTTGATGGCTCATCCTTCTCTCCATGTTTGGTCCACTTTATGTAGGTTAGATCAATCCCATTCCTGAATAAATGCCATTGCACTTCCTCCACTCTTCGGTTTATGTGGTTACAACAGTTTATACACGGACATGGCATTTTAAGATGAAGTTTATTAACTCGTGGGTCGATGTTCCCCATCTTACACAAGTTGTCTACTGCATAATTAATAAACGCCTCTACTCCATCAATATAAGATTTGGTGGTCCTTTTAGTTAGCATCCAAGTCTTGTCCATGTTTATAAATGAGCTCCCTACAGGCAAGTTTAAAAGACAGCCCAAGTTATTGATGAGTATAAACGACAAAATGAAACTCCAATTGATGAGCATAAAAAATAAAAAGACAGTCCAAGTAAGGAACATATATAAAAGATGGAATGTGGTATTGAATTATGCTAATAATTCAATGAAGTCTAATGAAACAGTTCCTAAAGGGGTGTTTGGGTAAAGGAGGGATAACCAATTAAGAAGCTAAATTCTTGTTCCATGTTCATGTAGTAAAAGCCTTTACAGGGTTACTTATATTGTAAAACCAATTAACTATCTACATTTACCAAGAAAGTGACATAATTTACAAGAGGTTATCGTCTCAAAACAAATGTTGAATTACCTAATATGGTTATAACTGTAGGGGTACATATATATTTTGTTAGAACGATTAATACAAAACAAACATAACAATACTTACCAAAATTTACAGGAGAGTTGTGGTGGTGACGGGTGTGGTGGGTCTATGACAGGAGAGTTGTGGTAGTGACGGGATTTGTGGTGATATGAGAGGTATTCTTGGCTGTGATAGGAGGAGTTTTGAAATTTTGTTGATTAGTTTAGAATGGGATTGATGAGAACTTTGGGGGAATACATTCAAATTTTTACAAAATTTACAAAAAATTTCACGAAAATATTGGAGGGAATGTATCTTTAGCCACGTTTAACAACTAGTAGCAAAGGTAATAAACAAGTTTCTTAAACAAAAAGTACAATATATATATATATATATATATATATATATATATATATATATATATATATATATATATATATATATATATATATATATATATATATATATATATATATATATATATATATATATGAAGTCAGGGGTGAACTAGGCTCGAACTAGTGACCTCAACAACACCTCAAACTTAACAACACACAACAACACCATCTCTGCCCTTGGGACTTTTTCATTATACACTTCTTCTTTATTCTTTTAACCACTTTTTCCTTTTTAGCTTGTTACTACTTATTTAAATCAGCAAGCTTATTACAGCTTATTTAAATAAGTTGTTTTCTCAATTTTATTTTTCCTTCAAACTTCAACACTTTAAGTAGTTATTTCACATTTTTCTTGTGTATTATTCATAAGTTTAATATTTTTATTAATTTTATTACTATGAATTAGTTTTTAATTATTAAAAAATAAAATAAAAGTCAAAAAAATAAAATTATTTTTCCTAAAATTATTTTTAGTCATTTAGGACATAAGACAAGTTAATTTGCATTTCTCAGGGAATATCTCAGTGAGCGAGCATCTTGACCATTCGGTCGATCGGGTTTTTGATCACATAATATTATACATACGTACTATTCATTGAATCATGTCGTAACATGACACCCTAAACAACTATAACCCAATTCCCTATGATGTCAAATACCCATTAATGAATGTGACAAGTTATAACCTACTACCAATGACCCACCATGTGAATTAGCCATTATCACCGGTCATACATGGGTTGCATATACTTGGTATGTGTATACTTATATTGTGAAGGTTATATGAAGTGTGTTAAAGTTATTAAAGGTGGGAACGTTAATTTTGACATTTGAGGAGGCCATAAAACCAGTAAAGTCATATGTACTATGATGAAGACTGTGTCCTACTGTCGTTAGTGTATCTTTAGGTTATATGATACGTTTGCGTCCGTGTGTACACGTTTTCGTCCATGTTTACACGTTATCCCCCGTTTATCATAATATAATATTATATATACTATTGATTCAATCATCACATAACATGTCAACCTTAGCAACTATAAACCAATGCCCATATGATGTCAAATACCTAATACACATGACCCACCATGTGAATTAGCCATTACCACCGGTCATCCATGGGTTGCATAGACTTGGTATATGTAAAGTTATAGTGTGAAGGTTATATGAAGTATGTTAAAGTTATTAAAGGTGGGCACGTTAATTTTGACAATTGAGAAGGCCATAAACCACTAAAGTCATATGTACTATGATGAAGACTGTGTGATACTGTCTTTAGGGTTTCTTTAGGTTATATGTTACCTTGTGTCTGTGTGTATACGTTTTTCGTCTGTGTGTACACGTTCTCGCCCGTTTTGTCATGCTTTAGTCCGTTTCTACACGTTTTTTGTCCGTTTCCGTCCTTTTATAGCCGTTTTCATATATTTTAGACGTTTTACTCCGTTTTCATACGGTTTTGTCTATTTTACACACTATCCTACATTTTCTTACGATTCATACATTTTCTTACTTTCTCACACGTTTTATTCCCATTTAGTCCTTTTTTTACGTTATCGTCTTTTTGCATATGTCTTTATTTGGGTGGCGTTAGATAAATTGGGCACGGTAAGTCGGTAACCCGACCCTTGTGCACTTTTTTCGTTTTATTCGTTTCGATACGTTTACATACGTTTTATTACTTTTCGTACGTCTTTGACATTTTTTTTCAGTTTTACTTTTATACGTTATTTATGTTTGCGAACGTCCGATTGTCAGTTAAATAATATAATTTTTTTAAAAGAAATTTCATTTACTACCACTTTGACCCAAAAAAATTATGCGTGCATCTCCCATTTATATGTCACGTAAACTTTAATTCCGGCCATTTGGTTTCACAACAAAATTAAAACACCAACTAACACACACAGGCTACCAAACCGTCATCCCCAACATCTCTGCACTACAACAGGTTAGGGTTTCATCTTTTTGATCAACATCAAAGTAAACTTGTTTATTTCCCTTTTTTATGAACTTGTTTGAAGTGATTTATGCCGAACTTGTTCATAATGTGTTGATCACTTTACCTTATATGTATTGCTCTGATTAAATAATGTGTTCATGTTACTATAGTTTAAACTCATTTGTGTGAAATTGTTATAAACATTATTGTAGTCATAAGAAGTTGCATGTGGGTTTCCCTCTCAAACGCAGTTGATAGCCTAGAAATTAGAATCTAACAATATGATACTTGCAATGTCAAGTCTATTAACTTTGTTGCTTAGTAATGATATACCTTATTAGGAATTGTTGATTATTTAGGGGAAAAAGGTATATATTGAATGGATTGAAGTTGTGGTATAAAATTGGTTATTTCTCTCACAAATATTCATTTAATTAATCACTTTGGATATGCATTTGAATTATGTTTGTCAATTATAAGCAATGTATTACCTTTTTGGAATGACTGTTGTTCAGTTTGTAGTAGCCTGTTGGAATGAGTTGGTTTCGGTCGGGTTCGGTTAGTGCTAGCCTGTAGGAATGTGTTGCTTTCGGTCGGGTTCTGTTTCTATTAGCCTGTAGGAATGAGTTGGTTTCGGTCGGGTTCGGTTTGTATATATAGAATTACTTTAAAGGGAGAATGTTAAAGTATTTGTGTGTTGATCCATTTGGGTTCCATTAGCAAATTTTCATTACCAAGTAAGGATGCAAATTTATAGGTTGCCAATTATGTGCCCTGTTTTTCGTTTATGATACATCAATATTTTATGTGTGTTTGAATATTATAGTATAACATGTGCCCTGTTTTTGTGTAGAAATATGGCCGTTGAATTTCTGATAACTTTAAACCAAAACACGTTCCCGGACTCTCAGGTAATCTCACACATACGCCTTAATTACATTTTATACCATAAATGCTTGTATAATGAATGTCAAATAAATTATTGAAATGCTTTCAGGAACTTCCACCAGTCTACGCCGAATCATGTTACCATGGAAGGCGGGAGATTTACATCACAAGCGCTCAGCGAGTTCGTTTCAGAGTACAAACAGAGACTCAAACTAACCGCCCCATTGTGCTTACAGGAGAGAGATGGAGAAGGTTTGCTTTGGAAAACCTGAGTCGGGATGTTAGGCTGTTGCATTTCATTGAGGAAGGTGATGACTGCTTCTTTGTTACCGGATACACTCAAGATGGAGCAGAATTTGGTGGCTACGACATGAATGGCGGTCGAGTTTCAAGGTTCCAATCTCGTGTTTTTTCCTTCTATGATCAGTTCCAGGTATTAGAGCTTCATAATTTACTAATCTTATGTCAAACATGTGATTTCATAAGTCAATAAATATTAAATTTTAATGTACTAATAAGGTTAGTCTTAAAATTTATTTGCAGACACTGCCAGCTGCATTCCTTGGTGGCTTAGGTAATGCACAGCAGATTACAATCAAAGTAGATGGGAAAAACTTTGATGTTGGTTTGATTGCTGTTGAAGCGGGAGGAGCCAACGGCCAGGTGCTGTATGAGTTGGACCCTGATGATTGGAACAATCTTGAAGAATTTGTTGGTTTAAAAGCAGGAATGATTCTCATCTTCACAAGGAAGCGCGCAACAAAGTTTTTGCTTACCGGCTTCAGTCGTGAAGGTAGTCTAACTACCGACGCGCATTTCCTTGGTGCCACCAGCTTGCTACCTGATCAGCCCGGTTTGTTATTGACCGAAAGAGGTAAATATTTACCAAATACTTTCATACTACACGTTATATCTGTCAGTGATTTATTAAGTGATTATAATTAAAATTCTTTATAGATGACAATCGCTTGAAGCATATTTGCCAATGGCCTGTACATAAAGACCACTTTGATGAAGGTCATGCATTCTATAAGAGATTGTCAACAATTCGAGTGAATCAAGAACTTGTACGTATCTCAGCATTCATATATAGATATTCTTTACTTTTGTTTAATTAGTTGGAACAAACTATATACTTACTAGTAATTTGAACTGCATGATATCCTGGCAGATTTCTTGTTGCAGCATCCTATCCACCCATACCGGAGGGTCCTCATGAGACATCGGGGTGTCGAATGTTTCATGAGTATGACGATGAAGCCCCACAAAGCCGATCCTGAGCTGCCCGGTGGTGTGACTGTCTATGGGATGTGGAGGAAGTTTGCCGCTGATTGCTCTTTCGCAACAAACAAGTTGATCAGGTTCAAGTTCATGTATTTAAATGTTGATGGCAGTGGTGGTGATAATTTGCAAGACTCTGTGTATCCCGTGTTTCATCTGTGCTGATGTGTCCAGCTTCAAACAATTTATGCTTCATTTGCAGTCAAACAATATTTATTATATTTTTTGTTAGTAAATACCCCCTTAAGTATATAATTTTTTGTCATTTATGTGTGTTGTCAACATGCATTCATTTGGGGGTATTTTACTTATGCTATATTACTAAATTTGAACAATATTAGTACTGTTATACATTAGTTAATGTTGAACAATTAATGTTAAATAGTTACTTTCAGCAATTATGGAATCTAATATATAAATCTACTTTTATGCATAGGCATGTAATGTAATTTAGTATGTATGATGCAATCTTGTTAAACTGACATAAATGACATGTTATGTGAATACAAAATGCTCAATCTTAAACCAATTAACTAGACACATTACCAAACTGCTTCTTAAGTCATATTGGAGGGAATTGACAAATATATTTGAAGAACATTGATGAGTGTGTAAATACTCATCATTTTTACCTTTTCTGAGCTGCCAAAACATCTAAAAACACTCAATATTGTATCAAAATAGTAAAAATATCCTAGGAATGTGTTTTATATGTTTCAAATGCAAAATAATCAAAAACAGATGAAAAACGTACAAAGTTTGCAAAATTGGCAGTTTCAGTACCTCAACTTTCAAAAATTGTCAAATCTAGTCCCTGGTTGATTCTAAAAACTTGAAAAATTCACCAAAGGCCCTTTTAAATCAAAAAGTTACATATTTAGTCCTTTGGTACAAAGTTTCACAAAATTGCAAGTTTAGTCCCTGAACTTTGAAAATCGACAAAAATAGTCCCTGGGATATGAAAACTTTGAGAAAAACAAATTTTGTCTTTGTTCTAATCTTTTATGGCAGGATTGATCCTTGATTGCAAGTTTGGTGAAATTACAAGTCAGGTCCCTGAAGTTTGGTGTTTTGGCAGATTTAGTCCCTGGGTGTTTAAAAAGTGAAAAATATCCAAAATACCCCTTGTACTATTTACACATGACAAATATGGTCCATTTTGATTACTTTGGGGAAATTACATAAAACAGCCCTCAACTTTCAACTTATTACAAAATTGGTCCTTGTGATTTCCTAAAATACTAAATAATACCAAATGGACCCTATTATTTTCTAAACACAAAATCCAATCCAAATACCAAACCTGCCCACCCTTTTAATATCATAAGCCCACCAAGCCCAAAATTAAAACCCACCCCGTCCTTTTTTTTATTATACCCAGGGTCAAAGGTGGGTCAAACCCACCCTTCCCACCAAAACCACCAATACCACCCCTGTCAATACCACCACTCCCAGCCCTGGTTTTCCCCCTTGCACCACTTGGCCATCCACCACCCTTATCCTTCCATATCTCATTTCCCAACACCAATCACATCCCACCCCCCTATGGTCTGATACAGAACAAATTGCAAGATGGGCAATTTTCCCGCCAAAAATGGAGAGAGGGAAATAGTGATCCACAAGTCAACCAAGCTGGTGGGATTTGACCAGTGGGACCCACACAACACAAGGGGATGCTATAAAGAGAGGATGAAGCATAATTGGAAGACCAATTAGTGTAGTTTTAGTTTTAGGTAATCGTAGGTGGTGTTATTTCCTTTTCAAATGTAATCTTAAATTTAAACTTGTTGTATTTAGCTTATTTTATGAAATCAAACCTTTCTTGAACCTTTGATTCCAATATTGTTCTTTAAATTTGAATTTAGCAAATTTAGGTGGAATTGATAAATTCATCTAAAAGTTGTTAACTGTTGTTGTTTTTTGTTCCAATAAGATCAATTAAGTCTACTTACAAGATTTTAAGAGGAATTACAGTTTGTTACCATTTCTAGTTCAATTCTAAATAATATAAGAAAAATACAAAAAAAAAAAAAAAAAAAATAGGAATTAAATATCAAATCAGTGTTAAACAAGAAAGAAGAAAGGAGCAAGGTTGATCATGAAATTTGGACTGGTCTAGAACCTCAAGGGAGGTATAGGTTTGTGGTTTGATCTCTTGGTACCTTGTTTCTCAGATTTCTCCATGTAAGCTCAATTCCAATCATTTTCTTAGTCATTTTTGCTTATGTATGTCCTGTTTAAATAGAATGCTATTTGTTGTTTAGTTATTGCCCATAAAGTGACATTTGACTCATCTCAAACTTATTTGCTTAATTATATACCAAAAATCCCTAGTCTCCCTTGAAAAACCAAAACAATTTGCAGTTAAGGGACTGTTTGGATTAGGCAGCCCAGGGTGACTTAGGGTGTTTCAGTTGATGTTTGTTGTTCCATTAGGTCACTTTAGGTTGTATTAGGTCAAGTAATGAATAAAAGTGGTAGGTTTAGTTAAGAAAATTCAAAATCACAATATTCCTACCACCACAGTTAACTATGGTGGTCACCAAGGTTCATAAACACCCATATCAATACATAAATAGGAGTTTTAGCTTAAATCAAGTTACTTTCATCTTATTATAACACATTAAGTTAACTAGGATCAACATAAGTTCAAATTAGTCAAAGTAGGGTATAAACTAAAAAGTCAAAATTCATACTTCTCAGATTTTACCCAAAATGGCAAGAATTTATTAGAATTTTGTAGTTGGAATTAGGGTTTGAGCTTTTTAGGATTTGAAGTATACCCCTCACCTATTGAGTCCCACATTGGTCTTATTTTTGTGATTTTCTTTGTGGACCCCACAACCCTCCAAAGAGGGCTGCAGGGCTGTTAGGTTGCTCTGCATCAGCAGATACCTCAGCCACCACCACCACTTTGGTGGTGGTTTGTGGCCACAACAGTGGTCCCTACACCTAGGTTTTAGGTTTTCCCAACCCCCTCCTACCAGAGTTCCCCCTTTGACCACTAGTCTGACCTAGGACCCAGTGGACCCCACTTGGATTTGTCTCAAAAGTTTGTTCCCAATCTGTGTTCAAGTTCAACTTTCAAAGTGCTTATTTTGTTTCATTCAGCTTATTTGTGCTTGTTGCTTATTGTTTCTGGCTTATTTTAGTCCATTGTGCTTATTTGTACCTAGTTTTGCCATTGTGGACCCCACATTCAGTCCTTTGAGCTCATTTTCCTTTTTAGTCAACCAAAGTCAACTGTCTTAAGATAAGGAGGTGCAAAGTGCTTAATTTTTAGTTACAAAAAAGTTGTTTTCATTAAAAGTCTTTGTTTTTAGGTGTAAAACAAGTTTCTAAAAGAAAAATCCAAAAAAAGTTAATTTAAAATTAAGTGATAGTTTCTATTTAATGTAATTTAAATTTAATTTTCATTTTTAGATTTTTATTAAGTATTTAGTATTTTTATATTTTTATTAAATATCTTATATAGTAAAGTAATTTTAGTAAATTTTTCAGAGTTTTATTCTGCCATTTAGTATTTATTAGATTTAATTTTAGTTTTATTAATTATTAATTAATATTATTTATTAAATAGCATATTTAGTTTTTATAAAGCATAACCTAGTTTTTATATTTTTTATAGCTCTTATATAACATATTAGACTTTTAGAAAATATATTTTTAGTTTCTACTGTTCATTTTCCATTTTTCTTATTTTAATTATTTTCATTAGATTTAAGTTGATTAAAAGGTAATTAATTAGTGGATTAACCTTAAACATAATTTTTAGAAGTTTTTATAATTTTGTAGGATTCCAGTGATGGTTAAGTAATTTTATAAATTTTCTTATAATTTTCTATGTTAATTTAGTATTAATAATAATTTAAATTAATTTAATTAGTTTAATTTAGTTAAAAAGTTTTTAATTTATAAAAAATCCATAAAAAGACAAAAATATTTATTTTTATTTTTTATACTTTCTTCAAGTTCTAATTTAAGTTTAGAAATTATTTTTGTAAGTTTTTAGTTTAATTTGTAATATTTATAATTACTAGTTAATTTAAATTAGATTTAAATTAGGTTTTAATTAGTTTAATTAATTAAATAATATTTAAATATTAAAATAATCATTTTCATAATTCCATTTTCATTTTCAATTTCTTTTTAATTTTTAAGTTTCAAAAAGTTTCAAAAGCACCCCCTGTAGTTTGTTAAATACCAAAACCCACTTTTCCTGTTACGTGAATCCTGATTGTGAATACGTGCATATATATGAGTACCTGATTTTTGTGAATATTATATCTGTGTATCAATACCAAAATAACAGTAGCAAAATCAATTCCATATCATCTGGGCTACTGTCCTCAGTGCCACTCGCTCATAAACGATTTCAAACGACACCATTTCAATCTCGCTGGGACTTTAACGACCCGGGGAAACACTATACTATCACCGGAGTATTGGTCTAGAGAGTTTGACTTTGTTGACCATTTACTTGGTCAATTTAAGTTGACTGTTTAGCACCAATCAAACATATTGGAGGGAAAGTTTAAAAATATCTTATCAAAAAGATTTTCTTAAAAAACATAAAAAGGGAAGCTGGGAAATCAAGGGGAACCATAGGCTCGAACCCGAGACCTCACCAGCCTCAACCTTTTGAACGCCTCAACACACCACACACTTACCACTTGCCCTTGGGACTTCTTCATTTAATATCTTACATTGTTTTGTATATAAACAAACTTTTTAGGCTCTTAGCTTATTTCTCCTTTTAAGCTTATTACACCTTATTTAAATAAGTTGGTTTGTCACTTTTATTTTTGCTTCAAACTTAAATACTTTAAGTAGTTATTGCACATTTTTCTTGTGTATTCTTAATCAGTTTACTATTTTTTATCATTTAATTACTTAAAATTAGTTTTTAATTATTAAAAAATAAAATAAAAGTCAAAAAAATAAAAATATTTTCCCTACAATTATTTTTAGTCATTTAGGACTTAAGAAAAGTTAATTTGCATTTCTAGACTTTAAATTACAAATTACTATTTCCCAGCCTATTAGAATCCTTTGAGTAGCTAGGAATGTAAACGAACTGAGCGTTCTTTGAACGTTTCCTGATTTGTTTGGTAAAAGTTCGTTTATGTTCGTTTATTTATTAACTTAACGAACATGATCAATATTTGACATTAGCTCAGTTAAAACGACCTGGGAATATATCAGGGAGCGAGCATCTTGACCATTCGGTCGGGTTTTTGATAACATAATATTATACATACGTACTATTCATTGAATCCTTTCGTAACATGACACCCTAAAACAACTATAACCCAATTCCCATATGATGTCAAATACCCATTAATGAATGTGACCAGTTATAACCTACAACCAATGACCCACCATGTGAATTAGTCATTATCACCGGTCATCCATGGGTTGCATAGACTTGGTATGTGTATAGTTATATTGTGAAGGTTATATATATGAAGTGTGTTCAGTGGCGGAACTAGGATTTCAAAATAGGGTATGCACTTTTGCTCGAATGGTCCTCGAAGGGTCCTCAAAGGGTCCTTGAAGGGTATGCACCCTATGTTTTTTACACTACCCGTCGAATTTTAGGGTTTGCACTTCCATACCCGTGCTATACACTAGATCCGCCCCTGAGTGTGTTAAAGTTATTAAAGGTGGGCACGTTAATTTTGACATTTGAGAAGGCCATAAAATCAGTAAAGTCATATGTACTATGATGAAGACTGTGTCATACTGTCGTTAGGGTATCTTTAGGTTATATGATACGTTTGCGTCCGTGTGTACACGTTTTCGTCCATGTTTACATGTTATCCCCCGTTTTGTCATGGATTACTACGTCTGTACACGTTTTTATCCGTTTTCGTAGGTTTTTGTCATTTTCATGTTTTTTTCATATTTGTCCTCATTTTTCCTACGTCTTATAATTCTTAGTCAGTTTTTATACGTTTTAGTCCGTGTTTACACGTTCTCGCCTGTTTAATCATGTTTTATACCGTTTCTACATGTTTTATACATTCTCCTCATTTTTCATATCGTGTTTGTTCATTTCTATGCGCCATTTTGTGTTTATGCAGTTATATGTGTGTTTGGGACAGCGGGTTTGAAGATATATGGGTGTTTGGGACTGTGTGTAAGCACAACTTATGTCATGCAAAGTTATATGCATGGGTGTTAATTTGGAGCCAAAATATTAATGAAATGTTTAAATTCTTAATTAAAAATTTTGGAGCCAAATTTTTTCGTGAAATGTTTAAATTCTCAAACAAAATTTTCAAAATTAACTCTGGAAATTGTGATTTCCTTAAACGAAAAACTGCCCCATCATATGCCCTATTTTTTCTCCAAAAAATCAGCCTTCTTCAAAACATTAAATCAATAACTTTTTAAACCATTAGTCACCAATTTAGTTTAGTATTTTTCTTTTACACATTGCTTCAGACGAATCATGGAAACCCAAGAGAATGATCATGATAATATTGATTTTTCTGATAATGAACATCCTGACCACGATTTGGGATATGAATCGGAGCACTATTCTGATGATGGTGAACGTGATAACAACCAATCAAATGGTTATGTCAAAAAGAGGGGCATAACCAGGTTAGCAAAGTTTCGAAGGGAATATGGAAAAGCAGGGGCATACCATGACAGTTGTATTAGGTAAGGAAAAGGGAGGATATGCGAGAGGAGTGGGAGGTGGAGTAACCTACAAGAGGTATTTTGATCTGCCTCCAAACAAACAAGCATCTGATGAAAGAGTGGTGTTACTTCAAAGTGAACTTGAAAATGAGAGACGCCAACGTCAAGAAAAAAATGCGGTAATCCAGGATTTGATGAAGCAATTGGCTGCACAAAAGGGGCAGTCGAACTCAACGTCAACTCCATTGGCATCAACTCCATCGACATCAACTACATTGGAAACAACTCCATTGACGTCAACTCCATTGACGCCAAGTCCATTGACACCACCAGAAGTAACATTCCATCTTTTATTGACCCTTTTAAAAACTGCTGTAGTCTTCTTAAACACTTTATATTGCAGGTGTCTCCGGTGAACATTAATCATATAAACAGCAATGTTGATGCGGATGCCGAAACACATGTTTCTGGATGTGAAAAAGTTGCAAGCATTCAGAAGTCTAACAGACTACCAACTTTGGAAAAGGAAAAGGAAACAAGTGTAAGTAATAAAACTTTCACATGTGATTTTTTAAATCTACATGCATGTCTTATTTACTGTGTTTTATATGTATAGGTAACTGTTAAATCTGTCGCATCTAAGAAAACGACTAGAGCAAAACGAAAGGATGCACGTCAAGCTTCCCAATCACAAGAAGATGAGTCTTCATTACTAGTACTACCACAAGTATGTATTTAAACATGTTCATATATTATTTTGTTTAACTGATTTCTGATACATGCATGCAACAAATCATTTTTTTAGGTAATTAACTGCAAAATGTGGCACTCAAAGAGAACAACTATTATTGCTTTGGGCAGAGTATACATGAGTGATGGAAAACAAATGATTCATAACAAACCACTCCCCAAGGATTGCTACAAAGTGTTTATTGATAAATCCTTACAGGATGCAGCTTGCATACCGGATGTAGGAGGTAACGGTTTCAAAACAGTTATGAAGGCAGTAGGTGGTTTTTATGCTTGGCCAAAGGAGCAAGTGATTTTGGAAGATCAGGTACATACAAGCATCTGTTTTATCAACCTACATATATATATAATTTCTCATATTTAATTCAGTATTTGATACACCCGGCTTTTTGTTTCCTACAGGCTACACCACCAAGTACCATACAAATGATTAGTGAGCATAACAAAGTTCCACCTAAATTAACAGGGAAACGCAACTACGTCTCTATTGAAGCCATTAAAAGTGAAGCTGCTCAGAAGATCAAGACTAAGAAGTTATATTTATGAGAATTTTATTATTTACGCCATTACAATTTTATATACATTCCACTTTTATTGTATTTGAATTTGTTTAATTTGATATATTTGAATTTTTTTGAATTTTATTATTTATGGCTTTTTGTTGGTGACTGTATAATTAATTCGTTGTGTGACTAAATGTTACAAAAGGCCACACACGCATACAATTCATGTGGCCATTTAATGATCAATAGTCACACAAAATACAAATTTCTTCAATTTAAACGGCATATGGTCACACTTATTAATACGTTTGGCCACTTTATGATTAATTATATGTGACTAAATACCCAAAACAAACATGATATGTGTGACTAAATGGTATAAAAGGCCACACAAACATACAATTCATGTGGCCATTGGCTTATCAATAGTCACACAAAACACAAATTTCTTCACTTTAAACACCATATGGTCACACTTGTTCACACTTTTGGCCACTTTATGCTTAATTGTATGTGACTAAATACCCAAAACAAACATGATATGTGTGACTAAATGGTACAAAAGGCCACACAAACATACAATTCATGTGGCCATTGGCTTATCAATAGTCACACAAAACACAAATTTCTTCACTTTAAACACCATATGGTCACACTTATTCACACTTTTGGCCACTTTATGCTTGATTGTATGTGACTAAATACCCAAAACAAACATGATATGTGTGACTAAATGGTACAAAAGGCCACAAAAACATACAATT
Source organism: Artemisia argyi (assembly GCA_030686995.1). Lineage (NCBI taxonomy): Eukaryota > Viridiplantae > Streptophyta > Magnoliopsida > Asterales > Asteraceae > Artemisia > Artemisia argyi. The sequence continues at coordinate 84,357,952 of CM060679.1, forward strand.
CATGTGGCCATTGGCTTATCAATAGTCACACAAAACACAAATTTCTTCACTTTAAACACCATATGGTCACACTTATTCACACTTTTGGCCACTTTATTCTTAATTGTATGTGACTAAATACCCAAAACAAAAATGATATGTGTGACTAAATGGTACAAAAGGCCACACAAACATACAATTCATGTGGCCATTGGCTTATAAATAGTCACACAAAACACAAATTTCTTCACTTTAAACACCATATAGTCACACTTATTCACACTTTTGGCCACTTTATACTTAATTGTATGTGACCAAATACCCAAAAGAAACATGATATGTGTGACTAAATGGTACAAAAGGCCACACAAACATATAATTCATGTGGCCACTGGATGACCAATAGTCACACAAAACACACATTTCTTCACTTTAAACACCATATGGTCACACTTATTCACACTTTTGGCCACTTTATGATTTATTGTATGTGACTAAATACCCAAAAGAAAAATGCTTTGTGTGACTAAATGGTACAAAAGGCCACACAAACATACAATTCATGTGGCCATTGGATGATCAATAGTCACACAAAACACAAATTTCTTCACTTTAAACACCATATGGTCACACTTATTCACACTTTTGGCCACTTTATGCTTCATTGTATTTGACTAAATACCCAAAAGAAACATGATATGTGTGACTAAATGGTACAAAAGGTCACACAAACATACAATTCATGTGGCCATTGGATGACCAATAGTCACACAAAACACACATTTCTTCACTTTAAACACCATATGGTCACACTTATTCACACTTTTGGCCACTTTATGATTTATTGTATGTGACTAAATACCCAAAAAAAAATGCTTTGTGTGACTAAATATAACAAAAGGCCACACAAAAATAAAATTCATGTGGCCATTGGATGATCAATAGTCACACAAAACACACATTTCTTCACTTTAAACATCATATGGTCACACTTATTCACACTTTTGGCCACTTTATGATTTATTGTATGTGACTAAATACCCAAAAGTAAAATGCTTTGTGCAACTAAATGTAACAAAAGGCCACACAAAACTAAAATTCATGTGGCCATTGGATGATCAATAGTCACACAAAACACACATTTCTTCACTTTAAAGAACATATGGTCACACTTATTCACATTTTTTGCCACTTTATGTTTAATTGTATGTGACTAAATACCCATAAGAAACATGAGTTGTGTGACTAAATGGTACAAAAGGCCACACGAAAACCAAATTTATGTGGCAATTGAATGATCTATAGTCACACAAACCATACATTTCTTCACTTTCAACACCATATGGTCACACTTATTAACACTTTTGGCCACTTTATGGTTAATTGTATGTGACTAAATATACAAAAAGAAAATGCTTCGTGTGACTATAAGAGTTTTTGGTCACACAAAGCTGATTAATCCAACTAAAATTGTACCTATTTAGTCACACATTTTAACGTTTTGGTTACTCTTTTTTAAGTGAGACTAAAAAGAACAAAAACATGTGACCGTAGGTACCCTATGGTCACACCACCTTTAGTCACACATACGAAAAAAACCATGTGTGACTATATGTATATCGTCACACATATTTGGTGTAACCAATTCCAGTTTTTGGCCTAGTGTAAGCTCAATAAATTTTCTCGGGACTTTTAAATTTGCGCCATTATTTCTAAAATCATTCTTCCAATAAAGTGACTATTTATATGACTATCTTTGGGCAAAAAGTCATAAATAAATTAATATACGTTTATTTTGTCTAGACTCATGCCGGTACGCGTTGTGCTATATCTCACATCTCACGAGAAAATCTTTTATCTCACAAAATAATATTCCCATATCAATTCCAATATATTCCAAAACGGTTCTCAGGTCTTAAATATTCATTTCAAACGTAATGCGGTATAAAAACATTTTCAAAAATTACCGATTGTCACATAAGACTACTACTAAAAATCAATAGACAACTTTCTTTTAGTCATTTGTGATTTTTATACGCCCCCAAATATGAGTCCACATCATTTATCAAACTTTCTTCACATTCAATTTGTAGTGGCAGTTCTCCTTCTCGTTCCAACTTGGCTTTACCGATATGTGGTGTTTGCTAATTGTAGCCACCACGAACTTTCATGCTCTCTTTCATACATGCTTGTAAAGTTAAAAACACATTATTAAGCTCACGTGACGGCATTTTTTCAAAATCCATTTGAACAGCACAAACCAATTCATCAATTGTTCAAAGACTCTTGTTCTTGATGTGATTGAATTGCCCCAAAAAAACTAAGATATAATACATTTAAATCGGGACTATTTGGCGGTTGGATGGAGTCTAATATCAAACCCGTCGCCAGATGCTTCTCGAAGAAAATCACCATCATGAACATCAATATGAGGTTTCACATTATCTTGTTGAATAAAAATCGGACCCGTGTGACCTTGTGGCTATTTAGTTCTAATAGCTGGTAGAACTTTCTCTATTGACCACGACCTTGTAATCTCTTTCGTCACTGATATTGTTTCTAATGTTCCGACAACACGGTGTTTACTTGAACGTTTTTCCGGTTCTAAGGTTGTTAATAGAAATATGCCAATTTTTTCTGAAAAATATTTTCATTTCAAAATACGTAAAATCTAGGTCGCGTAACCGCGGCTAGAAACACGACTTTTGTTAAATACTGTTTCAGTATACATGTCCTTAACGACACTTCTTCATCAGGAACAAGGTAATACCGTTTTGACGGTTTTGACATGTAGAACCATTTTTCATCAATGTGAATAATGTTAAGCATATTATTGAATGTAGGAGTATTATTTAGCAACTGTGGACTAAGCATTGATTAACAAAATTCTAACGTTGCTTTTTTATTCTCGTTAGTGAGAATCGGCTTTATTGCATTTGTGTGTCGTTTGAGCACACCTTCTTGAATTTGTCTATGCAATGTTGATTTCGAAACGCTAATTGAATTTTCAGGAGACCGAATATTCGTTCGCTGACTCAAATGAACTTCTAAAACTTGAGTCACATCAATTTGTTTTCGCTTTCGTCCAACTTTATTTATCCTTTTTGAAAACACGTCAATCATTGACAAATGGGGTGCTCGATGTTTGACTTGATTCCAAAAGCGAGTTACGGTCTGATTACATACACCGAATTTAGAAGCTAAGTCGGGTATTGTTCCTTTCTTCACTTTTCCATCAATACTTTTTTGCAATAATAATTAGATAACGACATGACGTTGAAATTTGTTCAATCTATTTCTAGTGCTTGAATTTTTAATAAGATCTATTTTTAGAAAGATAGTAAAGATGTGTGGATGAATGTGACATAAATTTAACCTAAGCAACTCATATAAATATAAAAATTTGGAGGGATATAACTATTTCAAAATTTTGGTGGAAAATGATTTTTAAATTTGAGGACAAATGCATCTAGGAGATTCTAGAAAGAAATATCGGTTTGAATGAGTATACTATTTTTTCTTTTTAAAAATATTTTAGTTGGTTGAAATATAAAAATGAACATTTATCTAAAGAATCAATCAATTAAAACAGAAAAGTGAGACGTTGAATTTGATATGGAGAAAGTAGAAAGCACAATGATTGTTAGCCTAATATTGAAATGGTCTTACATATTGTTTGCTAAACTGCACTTGACATAATACAACTATACAAGTATTAGAAGCACATGCTATCAAAAATTTACTCTAGTATATTAGAGACAAAATTGTCATTTGGCTTATGATATTTAGCAATTAGTAAATAAACCTAAAACTTTGGGCAAATGGTTTATGGACTTAGGCTGTGTTTGTTTTTACCAAAAAAGGTCTGAACCGCTCTGACGTCTTACTAGTCAGATGCGGTCAGACATAAAGCTTTTTTTTTTTTTTTTTTTTTTTTTTTTTTTAGTCAGACGCGGTCAGATGTAACTACATCTTACTAGTATGAGTTGAGATTATGTCTTACCGCCTCTTATCCCATCTTCACAGCCACTTCCAAACCCTTTCAACCCACAAAAGCCTTCAACCCATAGATTAGAAAAACTACTACAAGATACGTTTTTGAGTTGTGGGTTTGACATTTATAGAATGAATAAAAGGAAGCTGACATACGGATTTTATGTATGTGAGAAAGAAACCATTACCTTGGGTGAGATTTGTGTTTAAAGTTAGGTGAGAATGTGAGATGAAAAGGGTAGGTGGTGGCTGCATTTTTGTTTAGTGAAAAAGATGTGTAGAGAGGCGTGTGTAGACGTGTAGTTTTTTTTTTAGACGTGTAGTTATATTTAGGGTTATAGTGAAGTGGGCCAAATATTTGGCAAGTGACCAAACAAATTTAGCAAGAAAAGTTTGTGGACTTATTCATACATTTTGACATATGATTTAAAGAACAAGCTACTTATTTAACAGTTTATTATTGTGTTAAACTTATAATAAAAGTGTTTTGTTTTATATTTACATAAGCTATTTATTTATCATATTGTTATGGTTTTATATATACTTAAAAAGAATATTTAAAATCATTCAGACAATTATACAAAAACAAACAACATTATTTCATTCAGATTAAGACTTTAAAACCCCCTCTTACTAGTAAGATGCAGTAGTCAGATTCAGACCTAATACATCTTAATGAAACAAACACACCTTTAAATTATAAGAGGGAGGGAGTATTACTCTGTCTTTTCTGCGCAGTACCATTGTTAGAATTTAGGGGATTACGTCACTAATTAAAAAAACAAAACAAACTCTTCTAATAAGAGGCTACATTGACAAACTTCATAATTTACCTTTGCAACCTCAAGCTAATATTTTCCAAGAATTAGATGGGTTCTAGAAATTTTGAGTTCTCTAACTTTTTTCACATGTGGTAGGAAGATATACATCATGATAAGCTAGCATAAAAAGCTTCTCGTTCTCTAATGCATGTATATGATATACCACTCCATGTATAATATACATTCTTTATCTTTCTAAATTACATGCGTAAGCATAGTTTTTAGAATATTACATGGTATTTGTGATTACCCTAAGGGTGCGTTTGGTACCCATTCTTGGGAATCAACTATCACTATGAAAATGATAGTTGGTGTTTGTTTAGGGTGGCTGGGCCCACAACTATAACTATGAAAATCCATTATTTTCCATACTCCATATATGGCTAGAGAGTGAAGAATGGAACTTTCATAGTTGAGTACTATCAAATTCATACTCATTGTCATTCCACCCAGCATACCAAACGCACCCTTAGATTCATTGTTCAAAACAACTCATTTTTCTTTTAGGGAATCATATCAGCAGTATGGATAAGCAAATTGAAACACCTTTATAACTATTTATGTGCAGTGTCATAAAAGAAATAACCATTTTTTATAAGCAGCCGCAAACACCTCTTACTCATACCTCCTCAAGTGTACAATAGCTTCTTATTTGTCTGTCAATGATCTCTTTGGTTATTTACGATTCAAGCAGACCATACACCTCAAGGTTGTAACAATTTGCATTTTCAGGTTAACTTTTATTCCCGAAAATTTCATCATTCATTTTCCGAAATTTAATTTTTATTTCATATTCTCGTGTGATAAATCAATTCTATGGCAAAATAAAAGTTTGACACTCATCAGATCATTTTCGCAAAAGTTATTAAGGAAATACACGTTTAGGTTAAAACGTCATTCAAAAATCCTACGCACAACGAAACTCAACCGCGTCAATTTTCCCCGCATCAGATAAATGTTTGATACACTCATAATTAATTAGAGAATTTATCATGACTAAGAAAAATGTTACCAATTAGACCCTGGACTGTGAGAAACAGAAATTTACGTTTTTAAGCACTTTTACTTAGCCTATACCTGCACCGCGTTTTTGAGACGATTTGAGTTTTCACATTTTTTGGAAAAAGTCAACATATTTTTCTCTCCTCCTTTGACCAAAAATCATTCATTGATTTTATAAATCATTCATTGATTTTTAGGCTTACGATTTTATGTCTAAAAGACATTAAATACCAACCGACACTAGACTGAGCCCAGTCTAGACATTATAAGTCTTTTTAAATCATTATTATCCTATTAGAAAAGTTACATTTTACTTTTCTCAATTTTACACAATATTCGTACGTTTTACGTATTACGCGTTTTAGAACCGTGTTTTCAGTTTTAGCAGGGTTTGAGCACCCCAATGGAACCTACCACTCATTTTATATTTTATTATGGAGTATATTGACAAGTTTAGTCATTTTTTTAAGTCTCACATTTTTACGATACCTGATTTTACGTTTTGTGGCTTAACTATTTATGATTAGCAATTTACGGAGTCAAAACTAACTAAATAACTAGGATAATATCACCAAGTACCAACTCATCCTCCCTAGCTTATGTGAACCTCCAATAGGGGGGGGGGAGTCACCCCTTGTGTGGCTTGATCTCATGCAATTAGCCCTAGGATGCAAACAAGTGTACAAGCTTTCTTAACAAGCTTTGACTAGTCATTGAAACTAACCTCCTCAAGCTCATATATAACCCCCTCTCCCCTCTCCTTTGCCGTCCCATATCACCCATACAAACACCAAACACTTAGCTAGTTTACTTCAAGTTATATTCAAGAAATCAGGTGCAATATCAACACATAAACCTTAGTTAGGTTTTGATTAATCAAACTAATTCAAAACATTAGAAACTCTTGGTGATTCTCTTGAGTTTAGATCCACTCAAGTCACCTAAACCCTCATCACAAATCCTTCAAGAATACAAGAGTAGAAGGATTGCTAAAGTGAAGAGAAGTTTGTCAATCAAAGTCATTTCCTTACTAGTTACTTTCCTTTCTCTTAGAAAGCCTAAAGTTGTAAGAAACCCTAATATACTTTCTTGCTAAATATCATTTTCATGCTATTTATATTTCATTCATACTATATATGGTCTTGTTATTATGTTCATGATGCATAAAAATTGGTAAAACAAGTTATGGTAAATATATGTTAACTTATGTTAATTAAACAAGAAAACTAGTGACTTTCATGGTGAAATTCGACCAAAATGGTATAAATCATGATATTGGACAATTACATATTGTAGTAAAGGACTTAACAAGGAAAATATAGCAAGTTGAATCACCTAAAATGAGTATATGAGTAAAAAGTTATGACTATTAGAAGTTACTAAAACTTTACGGCAAAACTGCCTCAAAACCTTCTGTGACAGAACCTTAAACACGCAAAAAGAGGCCCTTCTGGTCCGTTTCATAAAAAAGTTAAAACACGAAAGTTGTCCGGAATGATGTTTTCTTCAAAAAATTCAGCAGCACGAGCCCAGAAAACCAATAATGAATGATATTTTCTTCAATTTCTTAACAGCTATTTTGAATACCCAAGTGACTATATAATAGTTATGGTTAAATAAAACCAAGAGGTCTAATGACCTAAAGACAAGACTACAACCATGGCTAAGGCCAAGGATGAGTCTCAAGCCCAGGGTAACAATGACCAAGGTCACGGCAAAGCCATGGTTAAAGACCATATAACTTACCGAGACGAAAACATGAACTAAAGAGTTAATGGTAACATAAACATCCAATTTGGATCTAATCCATCAAAATAACCATGAGACTTTACAAGTAATATTCATACTAGACCTAAGAAACTCATTGAAATAACAATCTTCATTTAAAAGTAAACTTTCCTAAGTTTATTCAATTATTTGGACATGTAACTTTTCGGATCAAAAACTTATGTATTTTTATCAAATACTACAACACTAGGGAGCTTCATGTGAGGGGTTTATTAAAGTAAACCGTCGAGATGAGTTGTAGATTTACGAATTAAAGTGTCCTGGATCCTCGAACGTTTACTACATGGCCTCTGAATTATGTCGGCCCGAACGGTAGTAAGCGATATACAAACTATACATGTTTCATAAACTATTTTTATTCGAAGACTTACACTATATACTACGTACTACATCATGAACTAAATACAAGATATATATATATAGGCAATTCTTCATATTCTTTACTCCAATCCTAAGTCGCAACATCCTATTGTAGGTTGCTCATAGAGACCTTCGCGATTCAACTACCATTTACACTACTTACTACATAACTCACAGTGAGTCATAGCCCATACTCTTTTAATTGTTTTGTCAACTCTTTGGGGGAGAATACATGCTCGTTTTTACATAAATGCAATACTTGTTTTACTTGAACTTGCTACTTGTTTACTTAAACACTAATTGCCTTACTCAATGTTTGTGGTTTACTCAAATGCTTTATGTGTTTACATGTTACATACTTCATTATCTTCCCATTGCACTAGTATTCAAAAACGAAGTATTATGGCTTTCACTTCATTGTCATCATTATTTATATGACATCATTGTCAAAATTGTTTATATAGCGATATTGCTACATTTATCTTTGAATCTAGATACAAGTATTACTTTTGTTCACATAAACCAAATCATATTTGGCAGTGGGTTGTAAACACACAGGTTGCAAGTCTTGTATGGGCGGGACTTGGAACTGAGTGGATTTACGATGCCTTTGTTGGGAAATCTTCATTCAAATGTTTTACATTACATTCCTTTTCATTCGAAAACTCATTTAATGTAATTAGTAAACCTTGAAACTACTGGGACTTCATTTTGTAAACTCTGATATTTATATAATTCGAATGATAAATCTTTTAAAACGACTTAATTAGAGTTCGTTTTCTATTGTTATAACTGTTGTGCCATGAAGTAACACCCAATTTGAATTCCGCTGCGCATCACGAAATTGGGGGTGTTACAAAGGTCATGTTTACTTGTTATTGGTCATTCCTGCACATTTTTAAGGTTTTATCAACTACTTTTCTAAAGTCTTTTAGTAGAATATCAAACATTCATAATTAGTTGTAGAATTAATATCTAGCAAGTTGGAATTCATCTTTATTTTTATAAAAGGTAGTTGTAAGTAGTTATTTGAAAGTTTTCATGGAAAGCATATCGTCACCAATGCAATACTCAAAGGGTTAAGACCAGCAAGTGTTTGCTGGCAAATTTATTCATCGGGAATCCATCCAAACTTATCTCCTGAAAATCAATAAAAATTAAAATCGTACAATGATAAAACATATGTACGTATGTGTTTCTGTGTATGCAAAGGATAGATTTAGTTACTATATGGAGCGAATAAGGTGCTTTCATCGAAGTCTTTAATCGTGTTCTTCCCCTGCATTGTTGTTTAATGTAAGTTTCGGTGATGGATATGATATCTTATCATATTATTGGCCACTTAACATTACAAAAAAATTATGAATCATCAATTTACTAAACAAACTTGAGATTTCGAAAGTAGTTTAATAGAAACAAAATCACAAAAAGGAGTATGAAATCACATGAAGTACAAATATGCTGCCCAACGACGCGATTCCAGCACACCTGAATCATGCATCAAGCCTGCATTTAACACTAACATCATAAAGCACCTAACTATGTATGCATAAATTTGTCCAAAACATCCAGCATAATCACACCACCAACTAAAAACAGTCATTCGACCCAACGCTTTAGTCTATTCATGTGTTTTTTAAATATTTTGACAGCTTCAGCGAGACCACATCAAGACGCAATCCTCACCCCAAAACACAAACTTTACTCAAAATTTCAATCAGTTTATAGAGAATCTGTAACAGTTATTAGCTACGAATAAACGCTAATGCACAGCACACACGCGCCAGGGCTAGATGCAGTTGCACTAATGGTAGTTTCATATAGCATTGTCCTATACTGTTACACCAAACAAAAAATATTTGGATCGTGTTGTGCACTTGGAGCCTTAAACATGTTCAATTGAACGCAAGAAAAGCCAAAAAAGCATTGTTATGAAGCTATTATGAACTATTTTAGTATAAACACAACACACTTCATAATTAACTGTAAACTAGTTTTGATCACTTATAGTATTGCAAAAAAGCCTATAAGGCCGATTAATCACCGCCTAGGCACTATTGGGCCACCAACCTTTCCGACTAGTGTAAATCGGCCAACTGTTGTTAACGGCGGTCAACAACTGTCAACGATGGTCAAACTTGCTAGAAATTTGCAAATCTTGCCGGAAAATACCCAAAACTCATCGTAAACTAGTTTTAGTCACTTATAGTCGCCGTTTATATCTATTACAAGATTTTTTTAATGAAAGTCTTGTCGGGAATACCCAAAACTCACCGAAAATGCCAAAAAACTTGCCAAAAAAGCCAATCCAATTAATCACGATTAATCTCGCTTAGGCCGATTACAAGCTACAAAGAGGTCGACCATCCGACTACCGATTCACGATTTTTGCAACCTTGCTTCTAATGCATGAACATCCTTATGTAAGATTCAGGACACAAATAATCCACCGACAAATTCAAAGTTCCAAGAGACAAAACATCAAAGAGTTTGACTACATTACATGTTTACTCCTTTTAGAACACATATAGGCAAAAACAAAATACCAAAAACTCTCCAAGAAACATAAAACAAACCAGCAACATTACTTTAGCCGGTCCTATGTCTCATCAACAAAATCACAAGAAATTGTAGGCAAAATTTTTTAAATCAATATATTTGCAGGGCATTTACACATATCCTCAAGGAAACTTCAATCTTTATATATTTTCGCAAAGCATGCTTTAATAGCATTGTAAATCATGCATTGAAACATTTTGTTTTGAGAAAATATATAATTTTTGAAGTAGATATATATGTAATTCCCCATTGCAAACCAATATGGGTGCTTACAACACAATGGCATACACATCCTACATACCTGCAACCGCAAACGCCTTCAAACCCCGATTTCAAATTTTTTTAGATGAAGAAGATGCATGGAGTGAAGGTTCTGGAAATTTGTCACCCAAGCTCACTAGTGAAATGTATTTGGTTAATCACCTTGATAATGGGAAATAAGTGTTAAGCAAGCAATCAACCTCAAAGATTAAGTGGGAAGTTTGGTGGAGAAACATGCTAAGCAAAAAACAGCGGGTGTAGGGAGATTTAATTCTTTTTTTCTTATAAACAATAACCAGTTTATGAATAACATGTTTTTAATATTTTTTCCCCAAATGTTAAATAGTTTAAGATTAAAGATCATTTAGATACCATTTTTTTTTACATACAAAGGGATCAATCTCCACTCTACATCTTTATTTAATCTAATGGATGAGTTTAATCTCAATAATTTAAAAAACTCACTTTCATCATTTTTTTCAAATATTAGTATCTTTCAAACCCTTAATCGTTAAGCGGAAAAAAATATACCGTTACGACGAGCATTTAATTATCTTTCTATAGATAAGCATTTTGATATATTTTCGGCAAAATTATTTTTTTCGTGTTTTTCTCGTTTTGTACGTCTTTTCGGTTTTTTTCGTTAATGAAATTTGCATGAAAAAAATTATATGTGATATTACATATCATATGTGAGTTAACACTAATATCACATGTAATTTTTTCATGCAAGTTTCAATAACGAAAAAAACGAAAAAAAGAAAAAAAAGGAAAAAAATGTTATTTTATTTTATTTTTTATTATTTTTTTGTGTCGAAAGTATGTTAAACTGCCCATTTATAAAAAGATAATTAAATGCTCGTCGCGATAATGTAATTATTTCCGTTTAACGATTAACGGTTTAAGAGTTACTTAAAATTATAAAAAATAGATGAAATATTAAAATATTTTTAATCTCAACAATTGATTTCTTTTTAGAGTGTATATGATTTTTTTGATATGTAAAATAATTTTCCTAATAGTTTAATATACAAACATAAAAAACATAAAAGCCTAACATGAATTTTATTCCTTTTTATTCATAACCAGTACCATGCTGCCATGATAGTGAGAATGCGTGATGATGTCCAGAATGCAAAACTCAAGCTACTTTAGAAGAGATTTCTTGAAATTTCAATATAGTACTTTAGGTTATTTTACCACTCATATTGTCTTAAAGTGATTATGCAAGCTCGTTTATATAAAAAAGCATGTAAATGTCTTTTTGAATAAATGCAATAGCTTTCACAGTTTGATTTTAACGGAAAAGAATAATACAATATAAACACATTTAATTAATATGGTACGGTTATTAAATGTTAACTTTCATATGAGTGGAACGAGTAAATTCTATTCATTGTTTCAATGAAAAACAAACATAGTCATTGGTCAAAACTAATACGAATTCCAAAACATTTATTCTTTTTCTACATTTTATTTATTTATCAACTATGCATGCGACAATTGTTTTCCTTTTCCAACAAACGTTACTTTGCTTATCATGTGCTAAAGAGAATAGAAGCGTGAAAACTAGTTAAGAGAGAGATAGTAAAAAAGAGGGAGACAACGACAGAGTTATTGTAGTACTGGTGACAATTTAAATATCTCAGATTTCAATTCTGCTCACCGATTTCAAGATTAAAATTCAAAACTCACGTGAGAATCTTTTTCTAAACAAATTTTGCAGGCCCAAAGTTCCATGCAATAGTACATATCCGTAAATCATACGTTTACACTTCTCACATCGTCGGTGGTGGTGACAAGAAGCACCTGATGCTGTTGCCTAAACAATAAAATATATGTTTACAATTCAATAAACTTTTTTGGCTTGTGGAAAAAAGATGGAGAAGAAGAAACGAATGGTAGGAATATGGGATGTGAAGCATATGTTTGAAAGCAGCCTCGTTATATTTTTTATAATAGGAGCATTGGCTACGACAGCCATTTATTATGTGAACTCGGAAGAACAAGAAACAAGTCGTGAGCCAGCAGTTCACAAGACTTTTGTTTATGATGATTCATTAGATGGATGTGATTTGTTCTCTGGCAAATGGGTTCATGACAATAATTCTTATCCTTTGTATAAAGAACTTGAATGTCCATATATTCCTGGTGAGTTTGCATGTGGACAACACGGTAGAATGGATTCAATGTATCAACAATGGAGATGGAAACCTCATGGTTGCAACCTTCCAAGGTCACATCTCTCTCTCTCTCTCTCTCTCTCTCTCTCTCTCTCTCTCTCTCTCTCTCTCTCTCTCTGTGTGTGTGTGTGTGTTTCTTACATATTTTGCAAAATGTTAATAACCCACGGCAATGCTCACATGCTTCACATGAATCAATATCTTTGCAGGGTATTTTGACAAAATATAATGAATTGCTCAATGCCAAAAACAATAAAATCGAACTTATTTACAATGCTTATTACATTCTGTCAAAATAGAACAGCTATTAAACAAAAATCATCGAGTACTTGAAATAATTAGAGATTTTAGAGTATGAGGTGAAACATAATACAAATGATTTTGTTACTGCTTTGATTATGTTGTTGCATTTACACTTTGTTGCAAAAATTTGGTTTTGTACCAAAGTGTGCATTAACGTACGGTTCTACAAAAGTTGCTACACCATTGTCATGATGAATCGATATTTTGTTTCTCTGGTCTTTGGAAGAGTGATATATTGATCAAATTTTTAAATAAGTTAATCACTACTAGAAATCCAGGGAGTAGCAACGGCTAAAGGTAATTGCTAAGCAAGCTATACTTCCGTTCTGATTAACATTAAGGGCGTTGCAAAAAATCCCGATGCTAATCACTTTTAACATCGGTTTTTTGTTGCAAAATTAGCAACATAAAAAAGATGCTTTTATTAGAATGTTTTCCATAGGTCATTTTAGAAATCAAATTCACTACATTCCGTTGGAAAATTGTAAAAAATAAGTTCAAAACATTTCATTGTTAATTCCAATGGTAATATGCAAATTTAGCAACGGATTTATGGTCGTTGGTAACTTCACGATGCTAATTGTAGTTTTTCTTTTAGCGGATCTTAGTATTTTGTTGTGAGCTATTAATTTCTGGTTACTACCTTAGGTTATATGATAGACAATGTCATGAATCAAGTTAACTTCTAATTCATTGAATATAATTGTAGTCAAAAGCTATATTAGGGTTCATTGTTTGTAGTAATTGATTATCTGCATGTGTAGGTTTGATGCTAAAGAAGTTCTTGAGACACTGAGGGGCAAAAGGGTAATATTTGTTGGGGATTCAGTGAATAGAAACCAATGGTTGTCAATGGTTTGTTTGCTTCAATCAGCCATCCCTCTTGGACTGAAGAAGATGCACAAAGTTGCCAATGCATCCTTGTTCACGTTTAAGGCACTTGTGAGTTATTCATTGTTCTTTATTAATGTCATTCAAGTAATATACATTTGTATGACTTAAATTTATACACAAACTAATTTAATTTCAATGTTTGCTAAGATTTTCTTTGCTTTTTTCCAAAGACACCAATATATTTACGTACATAAAAGGATTGGGTGCTAAACATAACCAAAAAAATATAGTTGATGGATATAAGTTTTACTTAGTAATGTGGAAATAGGAGTCATTAGAAGGATTGGAACAAACAATATCACTGATGTTTTTTTTACGGTGCAAGTCATCACTGATGTATATGAAACAACACAAATTAAAGATCTTAAATAGTGATGTTATTTTAAAATGTTACGAACAGTAATATCGCATTGACCTAAATGAAGTAGCTGGACATATACGATTTAGTGGAGACCTACACGGCCGCTTTATGTGTGATTATTTTTCATCAGAAAAATAGTTTTAAGGATATGAACAAAACTGTTTGCCTGCGTATTTTTAATTTTAGGCTTAACTTTTTAGTTGATAGACAATTTCAGATAAGCAAACCCAAAGACACGTAACACTCAAAGATTGCATGTTAAATATATTGGCTAGAACAAATTCTGCAATAAAAGTCGGATTACAAGATATTTAGATTTTCCCATTTAGGTTTTTTACATTAAACATTAGAGTAAATGGACTATTTGTTTGCTAGAAAAACATACGAGGTGCTAAAATGGGTCGTTTCAGTTTAATCATGAACTAATAAAACTGGATTGATTCTTTGGCTATTCGCATCGGGCTTAGTTTTTAGCACAATATTTTTAGACCATTATCAAAAAAATTTGGACCACTATTAACACAGTTAAATACAACAATTTTCTAAAACATTAACACTACATGCTCGAGTAAACACACATACTACAAAAGCATGTTCTTTTTTGGTCCATTTAAAAACTAAAACGATAAGCATAAGAAGAAATTCTAGCCATATATTTCAAATAAGAAGAAGAATTTTAAAGGAGATGCATCTATTTTTGTAGCTGCACTTGTTGTGATTTTTTCTCACCTTTATCATCATAATTCTTCTTCTCATTTGATCATAACTCTTCTCATTCCTATAGGCTCTTCAGTATGGTATATGAAAGTTGAAAGAAAGAACTAAATGAGACTTAATTAACTTGGCATTATCTTGTATTGTAAAGATTATATAAGAAAGTTATCACATATTCTCGCATTGACCTTACTATAAATATATATATATATATATATATATATATATATATATATATATATATATATATATATATATATATATATATTTTTGTTCAAAACTTTACTGATATAACCATGGATTAGAACCTCACTGTGGGGATATACAGAATCCAACAACCACATTTACTTCCCATGTCCCAATGGATCCATTATTTGACTGCACACATTACATCTCAACTACACCTTTCAGGCCATAAATGCATGCTTCCTACCATTCTTCAAGTCAAACAATGCAGATTCACCTACATTCAGTCATTTACCCAGACACAAACCTGTAGCCAATTAAAACTTGAAACACATCTCAATAATTTGATCTCATATCTGACCAAAATTTTGCATGAGCCCACTACCACAGATTTTACCCCCTCAGCTCACAGTAACATGGGCCTTTGCATCTCCTTTTACTTTCTTGGATAACTATTCACTGAATTCTTCAAGTATATATAATTTTCCTATACATTGTGAAAATTATTAGAGTGATAGAGTGACTCTAGTTTTTATTAGGTTATGCATTAGTGTTAGTGAGAACAAGTCTCATAACTTTCAGGCTTTGAATTCGATTTTTATTGCCGAGCCTTTGAGAAAAAAATGGCTTATAAGTATTGAAATTGTCAATTTTGGAAACTGCTTGCAAAGACATGATAAGCTAACAGTTTTGGAATACGTTGAACCTGAAACTTTCCTACAATCTAGGCACATCTGGGGTTTACCGTTTATGCATAGATTCTCTTTATTGTTGGTTTTATAACTATACATATTGTCATTCGTTTTTTTAATACATATGCTTATATCTATTAAAAAATGCAGGAATATGATGCTTCGATTAACTTCTATTGGGCTCCGTTGTTGGTGGAATCTAATGCTGATCATCCATCCAAACATAAAAGAAGTGATCGTATAGTACATATTGAAACCATTGAGAAACATGCAAAAAATTGGGTCAACGCAGATATACTTGTATTCAACTCATATCTTTGGTGGGGGACACCTACATTGAAAGTTTTGTGAGTTTTTATTTCTAAGCTTAGCTTGCATAAGTCTTGCTTCATTTGGTTCATAAATTCTAAAATTGCAGTATCTTATCAGGTATGACTCATATAAAGATTCCAAACGATATAACATAGTCAGCAATCACGATGGTTATAGGATGGTTTTGGAAAAATGGTCTAATTGGTTGACTACTCATGTCAATCATACAAGGACTCGATCATACTTTATGAGTATGACCGCAACTCATCAAAGGTAGTATATTTGAAACATATTATTGTCCTTAAGGAAAAAGACCTCTAAATTTCAAATTTGAAATGGATACTTAAATAATTTTGTGAACTTTGGTAAATTTATTTTCAGAGGCACGGACTGGGGCATGCAGGGCAATGGGAACTGTTTGAATGAAACAAAGCCAGTCATGACAGATTTGTTTTGGGAGAGTGGGTCGGACTTGCAGATGATGAAAATATTGGAATTGTCATTGAGTAAATTGAAAGCAAGAGGGGTTAATGTGAAATTAGTGAACATAACACAATTAACACAATATAGGAAAGATGGACACCCTTCTATCCATAGGTTGTTCTATTCTACTTTGAAAGCTAAACAACTATCGAACCCCTCGCGTTATGCAGATTGTACACATTGGTGTCTTCCTGGTGTTCCGGATGTTTGGAACCAGCTACTAGTTGCTAATATATTTCAAGGACTTAAATAATTTTGTTTCTTTGAACTAAGTATAGTAATTCATTGAACTTTTTAAGGTTCAATTATCATTAAATGTAAATTATTTCATTCAAATGTTCAATATTTTATGATGGACACCAAACATGTTTTGTTGTCTCTATGTTTGTATCGCATCACCAAATTAATAGTGCATATTACTAATATATTAGCGAAAAATACATAGGCATACAAGATAGCAAAACTCGCATCAGTTTCCGAGATTGACGAAGTTAGAAATTTGTTACGGAAGACACGATAAAATACTAAAGTCGTGAATGTGACATCTGCAGTACTTTGTCGCTAATTAAAATTGCTACACAATCAAATTTCTTACATAATTAAACATGCAACTCCTTTTATGGTAAAAAACATTAGATTTTTAGTCTTTTAATCTGCGAAAAGAGTACATACATATATTGGAGAATTTAGTACCACTACTGTTGGTCCCATCCGGATCATATATTTATTCGAATCAAACATGGTCTATGAACAAAACACATAACACAACCTCACGCTTTTGTATATAATGAATCTGTTGTTGAACCTTATAAACGATGTTTTATTGATTGAAAAGGTTAACGTTTACAATGAATTCTATCCCTATATATACTACATGAAACGTTGCCTTCAAGAGACATGTCGCTTCATCAAATAACCGTTGCAACCCTAACAAACGTTGCAACCTATAACTAACTACAATTGCCTGCGAATGGGCTTATTGGGTTAATACATTGGACCCATGTTGCAGGCTACTAACTTGACCCAATCACTAATATAACATACGAATTACATATACTAACTAACAATACATAAACACTAAACTAATTTACACAATAACTTCTAAACATGGATTAATGGATTATCATCCAATATTCCTCCCTAATTCATTAATCCATAGCTTCAATATCTTGATCTTGATCTTCAACAAGTCCAGCCCTCTAGCCTTTAGTCCATTAAAATCTGTCCATTTTTTCTTTGAACCAAAAAAACACAAGTCTTAGGCCACAACCAAGTTGCACTCTGTTGTCTCGTTTCTCTCTTCTTCTTTGATGTTTTTGGAACAGCAACGATCTCCTTTTGTTCATTCTTAACAGCATCCAAGTCTCTCTTGCAATTTGCTTCTTTCCCAATACTTGTACTCTTGCAATCTGTTAGTCTAATCTTCAAATTTGATCCCTGATCAAACTGCTTCTCTATCTCTGAATTAACTGATCCCTGATCAGTTTCTATCTCTTCTCTAAGTTCTACTCTTGTTCTTTGCTGTAATCTATCTCTTCTCTATTCTCTTTTCTGAATCTCTTGATCTTCTCTGATCGGTCTTGATTGATTCCCTGAATCAATCTCTTCACTATCTTTCTCTCTTCTTGATTAACCGGTATGCGCACGGTTTCTTCTCTTCTCTTGATTGATTCCCTGAATCAATCGGTCTCTTTGGATCTTTTACAACAGCACTATCAACCACTCCTCGGATCTTTTACGTTAGTACCATCAACCTCTTCTTTCTCTTTCTCTGAAACGATTCCCTGAATCGTTGTTCTTCTTAATTGTCTATGGTTCCCTGAACCTTTTGTCTCTTCTTTTCTGTAACGATTCCCTGAATCGTTATTAAAACTTGATTCCCTGAACCAAGTTGTTCTTCTCTTCTCTCTGGGTTTGATTCGAACTTCTGATGCTCTTGATACCAATGTTGGTCCCATCCGGATCATATATTTATTCGAATCAAACATGGTCTATGAACAAAACACATAACACAACCTCACGCTTTTGTATATAATGAATCTGTTGTTGAACCTTATAAACGATGTTTTATTGATTGAAAAGGTTAACGTTTACAATGAATTCTATCCCTATATATACTACATGAAACGTTGCCTTCAAGAGACATGTCGCTTCATCAAATAACCGTTGCAACCCTAACAAACGTTGCAACCTATAACTAACTACAATTGCCTGCGAATGGGCTTATTGGGTTAATACATTGGACCCATGTTGCAGGCTACTAACTTGACCCAATCACTAATATAACATACGAATTACATATACTAACTAACAATACATAAACACTAAACTAATTTACACAATAACTTCTAAACATGGATTAATGGATTATCATCCAATATTCCTCCCTAATTCATTAATCCATAGCTTCAATATCTTGATCTTGATCTTCAACAAGTCCAGCCCTCTAGCCTTTAGTCCATTAAAATCTGTCCATTTTTTCTTTGAACCAAAAAAACACAAGTCTTAGGCCACAACCAAGTTGCACTCTGTTGTCTCGTTTCTCTCTTCTTCTTTGATGTTTCTGGAACAGCAACGATCTCCTTTTGTTCATTCTTAACAGCATCCAAGTCTCTCTTGCAATTTGCTTCTTTCCCAATACTTGTACTCTTGCAATCTGTTAGTCTAATCTTCAAATTTGATCCCTGATCAAACTGCTTCTCTATCTCTGAATTAACTGATCCCTGATTAGTTTCTATCTCTTCTCTAAGTTCTACTCTTGTTCTTTGCTGTAATCTATCTCTTCTCTATTCTCTTTTCTGAATCTCTTGATCTTCTCTGATCGGTCTTGATTGATTCCCTGAATCAATCTCTTCACTATCTTTCTCTCTTCTTGATTAACCGGTATGCGCACGGTTTCTTCTCTTCTCTTGATTGATTCCCTGAATCAATCGGTCTCTTTGGATCTTTTACAACAGCACTATCAACCACTCCTCGGATCTTTTACGTTAGTACCATCAACCTCTTCTTTCTCTTTCTCTGAAACGATTCCCTGAATCGTTGTTCTTCTTAATTGTCTATGGTTCCCTGAACCTTTTGTCTCTTCTTTTCTGTAACGATTCCCTGAATCGTTATTAAAACTTGATTCCCTGAACCAAGTTGTTCTTCTCTTCTCTCTGGGTTTGATTCGAACTTCTGATGCTCTTGATACCAATGTTGGTCCCATCCGGATCATATATTTATTCGAATCAAACATGGTCTATGAACAAAACACATAACACAACCTCACGCTTTTGTATATAATGAATCTGTTGTTGAACCTTATAAACGATGTTTTATTGATTGAAAAGGTTAACGTTTACAATGAATTCTATCCCTATATATACTACATGAAACGTTGCCTTCAAGAGACATGTCGCTTCATCAAATAACCGTTGCAACCCTAACAAACGTTGCAACCTATAACTAACTACAATTGCCTGCGAATGGGCTTATTGGGTTAATACATTGGACCCATGTTGCAGGCTACTAACTTGACCCAATCACTAATATAACATACGAATTACATATACTAACTAACAATACATAAACACTAAACTAATTTACACAATAACTTCTAAACATGGATTAATGGATTATCATCCAATATTCCTCCCTAATTCATTAATCCATAGCTTCAATATCTTGATCTTGATCTTCAACAAGTCCAGCCCTCTAGCCTTTAGTCCATTAAAATCTGTCCATTTTTTCTTTGAACCAAAAAAACACAAGTCTTAGGCCACAACCAAGTTGCACTCTGTTGTCTCGTTTCTCTCTTCTTCTTTGATGTTTCTGGAACAGCAACGATCTCCTTTTGTTCATTCTTAACAGCATCCAAGTCTCTCTTGCAATTTGCTTCTTTCCCAATACTTGTACTCTTGCAATCTGTTAGTCTAATCTTCAAATTTGATCCCTGATCAAACTGCTTCTCTATCTCTGAATTAACTGATCCCTGATCAGTTTCTATCTCTTCTCTAAGTTCTACTCTTGTTCTTTGCTGTAATCTATCTCTTCTCTATTCTCTTTTCTGAATCTCTTGATCTTCTCTGATCGGTCTTGATTGATTCCCTGAATCAATCTCTTCACTATCTTTCTCTCTTCTTGATTAACCGGTATGCGCACGGTTTCTTCTCTTCTCTTGATTGATTCCCTGAATCAATCGGTCTCTTTGGATCTTTTACAACAGCACTATCAACCACTCCTCGGATCTTTTACGTTAGTACCATCAACCTCTTCTTTCTCTTTCTCTGAAACGATTCCCTGAATCGTTGTTCTTCTTAATTGTCTATGGTTCCCTGAACCTTTTGTCTCTTCTTTTCTGTAACGATTCCCTGAATCGTTATTAAAACTTGATTCCCTGAACCAAGTTGTTCTTCTCTTCTCTCTGGGTTTGATTCGAACTTCTGATGCTCTTGATACCAATGTTGGTCCCATCCGGATCATATATTTATTCGAATCAAACATGGTCTATGAACAAAACACATAACACAACCTCACGCTTTTGTATATAATGAATCTGTTGTTGAACCTTATAAACGATGTTTTATTGATTGAAAAGGTTAACGTTTACAATGAATTCTATCCCTATATATACTACATGAAACGTTGCCTTCAAGAGACATGTCGCTTCATCAAATAACCGTTGCAACCCTAACAAACGTTGCAACCTATAACTAACTACAATTGCCTGCGAATGGGCTTATTGGGTTAATACATTGGACCCATGTTGCAGGCTACTAACTTGACCCAATCACTAATATAACATACGAATTACATATACTAACTAACAATACATAAACACTAAACTAATTTACACAATAACTTCTAAACATGGATTAATGGATTATCATCCAATATTCCTCCCTAATTCATTAATCCATAGCTTCAATATCTTGATCTTGATCTTCAACAAGTCCAGCCCTCTAGCCTTTAGTCCATTAAAATCTGTCCATTTTTTCTTTGAACCAAAAAAACACAAGTCTTAGGCCACAACCAAGTTGCACTCTGTTGTCTCGTTTCTCTCTTCTTCTTTGATGTTTCTGGAACAGCAACGATCTCCTTTTGTTCATTCTTAACAGCATCCAAGTCTCTCTTGCAATTTGCTTCTTTCCCAATACTTGTACTCTTGCAATCTGTTAGTCTAATCTTCAAATTTGATCCCTGATCAAACTGCTTCTCTATCTCTGAATTAACTGATCCCTGATCAGTTTCTATCTCTTTTCTAAGTTCTACTCTTGTTCTTTGCTGTAATCTATCTCTTCTCTATTCTCTTTTCTGAATCTCTTGATCTTCTCTGATCGGTCTTGATTGATTCCCTGAATCAATCTCTTCACTATCTTTCTCTCTTCTTGATTAACCGGTATGCGCACGGTTTCTTCTCTTCTCTTGATTGATTCCCTGAATCAATCGGTCTCTTTGGATCTTTTACAACAGCACTATCAACCACTCCTCGGATCTTTTACGTTAGTACCATTAACCTCTTCTTTCTCTTTCTCTGAAACGATTCCCTGAATCGTTGTTCTTCTTAATTGTCTATGGTTCCCTGAACCTTTTGTCTCTTCTTTTCTGGAACGATTCCCTGAATCGTTATTAAAACTTGATTCCCTGAACCAAGTTGTTCTTCTCTTCTCTCTGGGTTTGATTCGAACTTCTGATGCTCTTGATACCAATGTTGGTCCCATCCGGATCATATATTTATTCGAATCAAACATGGTCTATGAACAAAACACATAACACAACCTCACGCTTTTGTATATAATGAATCTGTTGTTGAACCTTATAAACGATGTTTTATTGATTGAAAAGGTTAACGTTTACAATGAATTCTATCCCTATATATACTACATGAAACGTTGCCTTCAAGAGACATGTCGCTTCATCAAATAATCGTTGCAACCCTAACAAACGTTGCAACCTATAACTAACTACAATTGCCTGCGAATGGGCTTATTGGGTTAATACATTGGACCCATGTTGCAGGCTACTAACTTGACCCAATCACTAATATAACATACGAATTACATATACTAACTAACAATACATAAACACTAAACTAATTTACACAATAACTTCTAAACATGGATTAATGGATTATCATCCAATAACTACTGCATTACATTTCATTGCAATTTGCTCAATTAGTGTGAAAATGGTAAAGAACACACAACAATACACTTGTACACCCAACCAATCACCCCTTTGGTGTATTTTATTATAATGATTCAAGAAAATAAGTCCCTAAACAGGTGCTTACCAATACAATACAAAAGACTACGATTGATCTCTACTAGGTAGACACCAATCAACCTCACTACAAGTTCACTCAAATCACTCAGAATTTAAAGATCAAATGAAGAGATTGATCCTTAATGATACAAGACTACAGATATCAAATTGATATCAATACTAACTAATAACAATGTGTATGTGTGAACTCAGAAAGAAAACAAAGAGATACGAATGAGAGATCTCAAACCCTAGATCTGATGTGAGCTTATATAGACTCATGTTACACTTTAGCCCCTCAACTTAGCACATCTTGATACTCAGTAACAAACTCTTTAATATGTACAAGAAGACTTATCAGACTTGTCATAATAAGTCCCTTGACTTATTAAACAAATATTTTTCAACATCCCTCCTCAAGTTGATAAGTCTTCAACTTGAACAATATCTTTAATCTTTGCCTGCTTTCCTCCACTAGCACCATTACTAGAACCTGCAAACATATCAACAAGACCAAGTTTTTTGCACAAAACATTATGTTGCCTTTGTCCAAGGCATTTAGTAAAGATATCAGCAACCTGCAAGTTAGTATGTATTTTAACAGTTTTGATAACACCTGCAGACACTTTTTCTCTTACCAAATGCACATCCAACTCAAAATGTTTAGTTTTCTCATGAAACACAGGGTTTGCAGCAATCTGAATAGCTGCACTATTATCACAATAAACATCCACAGGCAACAAGCCTTCAATACCAAGACTATTCGACAAGTTACTTAACCAAATAACTTCACAAGTGGTAGAAGCAAGGCTTCTGTATTCAGCTTCAGCTGAACTTCTAGACAAAGTGGCCTATTTTTTTACTTTTCCATGATATGAGAGAATCTCCCAGAAAAACACAGAACCCAGTAACAGATTTTCTAGTAACAGGACATTTTGCCCAATCAGCATCAGCATATGCTCTAAGCTTAAGATCAGAAGAACAATTAAATTGCAAACCAGAACCAGGAGAACCTTTTAAGTACTTTAACACTCTTAAAGCAGCCTTAAGATGTGACTGAAGTGGCTTATGCATATGTTGACTTAAGCAATAAACAACATAACTAATATCAGGTCTAGTATTAGTCAAATAAATCAACTTACCAACAAGTTTCTGATAGTTAGTAATGTTATTCAAAACCTTGCTATTATCAGACTCAGCACAACTTAAAACAGAATTCTCAGGCAAAGGTGTATCAACAGGTTTAGCTGCTAACAAACCATACTCATGTAACAACTCCAAACAATATTTCCTTTGTGTCATACACACACCTTTATCATTTTTCAACACTTCAATACCAAGGAAATATTTCAATTCTCCCAAGTCTTTGATCATAAACTTGGTACTCAAAAATTGTTTAAACATTTTAATCTCAGACTCATTGTTACCAGTTATGACAATATAATCAACGTACACAAGTAAGGAAACAAATATATCATATTTCTGTTTAATATATAGAGAATAGTCAAACTTACTTTGAACAAAACCATGCTCAATCAAGGCAGTGGTAAGCTTAGCATTCCACTGTCTTGGAGCTTGCTTAAGTCCATAAATAGACTTATTAAGTTTGTACACTTTAGAATCATCACCACCATTAAAACCTTTAGATAACATCATATACACATCTTCATCTAAATCACCATACATAAATGCATTATTCACATCTAACTGATACAAAGGCCAGTTCATATTAACTGCAATGCTTAACAAGCATCCGACAGTAACCATTTTAACCACTGGACTAAAAGTTTCATCATAATCAAAGCCTTCTCTTTGATTGAAACCTTTAGCAACCAATCTGGCCTTGTATCTATCAACTTCACTAGTGGATTTATACTTAATTTTCCATATCCATTTATACCCTATGGCTTTTCTACCAATAGGTAAAACACATTCAGTCCAAGTATTATTCCTATTTAAAGCTTCAACCTCATTATCCATGGCTTCAGACCAATTAGGATTTTTAATTGCCTCATCATAACTCTTAGGCTCAACAGACTTATTTAAAGTAGAAGCAAAACACATATTATTTCTGCTAAGAGCACCATAATTCACATACTTCTCAATACCATACCTAACTTTAGAATGCATCACATAATCATTGAACCTAACAGGAGTTTTAGTTTCTCTATTAGACCTTCTCACAACAGGTGTCTGCACATCTTCATTACCAATACTAGACTGAGTTGTTATATTACCAGAATTTTGAACATTGGGACTGCCCTCAGCCTGGTCAATAAAGAAGTTCTCACAGGCTGATAACAATCATCCAGACCCATGAGAAATTGCATCAGCTTCATCAACTGTTGATGCAAGACTAATTCTTTACTAGCATCACAAGTACATTTATGCTCACAAGTAAATTTAGGCAACTTAGTTAAAGCATCAAATTCTCTCCACAAAGAATTAAGTCTATGATAATAATCAGCAACAGAACTACCACCTTGTTTCACACAATTAATTTTTTGTAGCAAATTATATATCACAGATCCATCAACTTTATCATAGGTCTCTTTTAATTCTTTCCACACAGAAGCAACATTTTCAGAATACACTAACCCCATATATATGAGATACAGAGTTCATAATCCAAGTTAAGACAATGGCATTACATCTATCCCATTGAGCAGACAAAACATGACTGGTAATAAAAGACTCTTTAACACAAGTACCATCAACAAAACTATATTTGTTCCTAGCTTGTAAAGCCAATTTCATAGCACCATACCAGACCCTATAATTTTCAGTTCCAAGAAGTTTAAATGGAATTAAAGCAGTACCACTATTATCATTAGTCTGAATATGCAAAGGATTACCAGCATCAAGACTAATAATAAAAACAGGTGGATCAACACTTCCAACAGCAGCAGACATGATAACAGAAAAATAATAGCAACTAATAAACAGAAAACAACTAAAACAGACAGATAAGAGCTAACAGAGACAATAACCAAACAGCAAATAAGACAACTACAACCAATCTCAACCACAGCCAACTTCCAATAGTCCCAAAACCTATCCTCCTTCGACTTAGACACAAACAAATTATAACTAATAACAGAAAAATAAAGAAATCTGAACTCACACCCAAGATTAACCAAATACAAGCCAAGAAGACTAAGAGTGGCCAGAGCAGGTTTCCGTACCACTCAGGATGGCAGGTCAAGGTGTTAACCACTCTGTTTGCACCTTCTTGACTAAGTAAGTGTTATCTTAAAGAAGAAGAATACTTACAGAGAGATATCCGCGGAAAAAGATCACAAAATCACTAGATTCACTTAGTCTAGTGACAATGTAATCAAGAACGGGCCCAAGAAAAGACCAAGAATCACCAGGAATACAAATCCTCAAATTTCCAAATTAGGGTTTATGAAACCCTAATTAAGAAACCTACAAAACCACCAGATCAAGACCTGAATAGATCAAACCAACCACGGCCGTTAAGAAAACGACCTCAATTAACCAATAACATTTCCAATTGCAAAAACCCCCAAAAAACCTTTGAAACCCTAGAATCTCAAAACCACCAGATCAGAACCGTGAGCTCTGATACCATGTAAAAATGGTAAAGAACACACAACAATACACTTGTACACCCAACCAACCACCCCTTTGGTGTATTTTATTATAATGATTCAAGAAGATAAGTCCCTAAACAAGTGCTTACCAATACAATACAAAAGACTACGATTGATCTCTACTAGGTAGACACCAATCAACCTCACTACAAGTTCACTCAAATCACTCAGAACTTAAAGATCAAATGAAGAGATTGATCCTTAATGATACAAGACTACATATATCAAATTGATATCAATACTAACTAATAACATTGTGTATGTGTGAACTCAGAGAGAAAACAAAGAGATACGAATGAGAGATCTCAAACCCTAGATCTTATGTGAGCTTATATAGACTCATGTTACACTTTAGCCCCTCAACTTAGCACATCTTGATACTCAGTAACAAACTCTTTAATAAGTACAAGAAGACTTATCAGACTTGTCATAATAAGTCCCTTGACTTATTAAACAAATATCTTTCAACAATTAGCTAAGTTTCTACAATGTAAAATAAGCTGTAGATGCTCACTTTGAGTACCCTAACTACAGGGATGACCCTCTCTAGTAAGAAGCTTCTTATTGATGACAGATAATCTAGTCAGTAATGAGAACATGTAGCCACAATAAAATAGATTGTCAGCAAAAATGCCGAATTCTGTCACTTCTGCATAAATAGTGACCAACACTAATTAGTGGTCAATAAGATATTAAGATACATTAAAAATAATCATTTTTACATTTTCTTATTTGTTAATAGATTATTACCCTAGCTTAACAGAAGTATCTTAAAAATGGTATTATTCCATAATCAAACCAATGTGTCAGTACATGAATATATACAAAACAATGCTAAGTAAATGCGCTAAGCCCTAACACAAATCAAACGAGCCTAAGCTAATATATCCGCTAATAGCCTCCACAATTTGAGCTGAATAAGATCGAACATGTCGGCAAAAATCCTCAAATGCAGACCGAAAAACCCTTGATGAACATGTCGGCATACTAATAACGAGATGGAATATTAACACTGTTTATTTATAACACGAGTTTGAGAAATTTTGGGTTTAGAACTAACATTTTGTAAATTTCCAAAATTGTCACAGAATCTGGCATGCTGGCCTACCGGGTCAGCGCATGGGGATGGCGTGCCAGAGCTAGGCGATTTTGGTTTTTCACTTTGACTCTCTTTTACAAACGAAATTGGTTTATAGCTCTTTAGCTTTGTCAATAAGTTTAATTCTTTCTTGTTTCAAAAGACGTCTTTCTTTAGATAAAGCTTTATACTTTTAGTAAGTTCAGTATTATCATTTTCATTTTGTAAATCTACAACATTTAAACTTTTATTGAGATAAGAAGGGTTTAGATTTACCTCTTGAGATTCGATTGCCATGAGACATGATTCGTTCCTTTCTTCATGGTCACCTTCTTTATTATCTCTCCACGTACTTTCGTAAAATGTCTTCTCATCCTTTGCTTAAGAGTAATCAACAATATTTTTATTCTCCCCTGATCTACCATAGTTCTCTTGAGCCATGGATTTTACTCAACTTTTTGCAAAAAAATGATTAGGATTTTAAAATTTTTAAATAAAAGTTTTTGACTATGAAAAAAAGATTTTTAGGTTTGAAAACTCGAGTAAACCGCTCTAATACCAATTGTGGAAGTGTAGGAGGGTAAATATGTTCTTTTCGACTTATTTTCGGTTCAAGTAAGTTAAGTCTCAAGTTTCATGGAAGGGTGTCAACACTATAAAATAAAGAGTTAATGAAAGACTAAACAAACACAATGATTTACACTGGTTCGGGATGAAGGGATTAGATCATCCTATGTCGAGTTGCGAATCCGCAACACCTATACTATTCTCTAGTACCAAATCCTTGTAGTGGATAAACTGTACTACCTTAATGCTCACCAATCTACATCCAGACCGAGCTAGTACCTAACGGAGTTCCGCATTTGCAACAACCCATAAAGACCTTACGAACTCTCACCTATTGCAAGAATGTTACCAAAGAAGTATAAACCCTAAAATTGACCGCACCCGGTACAAGACTTTTACACCCTTACTTATCTGCACCCGCATAAGACTTTACAATGCTCCTCCACACCCAGAGTAAGAAATTCACACTAGCTTATCCGTACCCTGATATGAATTTATAAATGAATGAGAGTGTTTAAGTATTTGTTTTACAACAAGACACTATACAACATACATGAGTGGCTTTGGTTCTTGGTGTTCTTCTCTTGCAAAGAAGTTTGTCTTTTAGTGAGAAGATAGAAAGTTGTCTAGACACAAAAAATTGAAAGACTTAGAAAGGGTATAGAGAAAATAAGAGGGGAGAAATGTTTGGAAAGAGGTGAAGTGAAACAATTGCAAGAGGAGGGGTTATTTATATGCAAACCAAAAGTAGTCCAGTGTCTGGCATGTTGGTCTTGATGTGCCGGCACGTCAGACCTAGTGTACCAGGTACTGTCACTTTTGGTTGCCAATAAATAGTTGTTACCTCTTTGATGAGGCGAAAAATGATCCATTTTTAGGGGGTCATTTAAGCCCGAATCCGAATTTATTTGATCAAATATTGCCCTAAATCGTTCCTTTTGTGATTTTAGGTGTTTGGAGAGTGAATTCTGGAAAAGAGGCTATTTTGGACGTTTTTGGAGCATAAAGTGAAGAAAACGACAAAGTACCAAAAATCCAAGCTGGAAATACAAGGTGACGGCGTCAAGGGTTTGCTCTTGACGGCGTCAGACATGAAGAATAATTTACCGTAGCTGGTGACGGCGTCAGATGGAGTTATGACGGCGTCAAAGTGGCCAAGATTAATTTACCGAAGGTGGTGACGGCGTCACATAGGCCGTCACGATTGGATCTAGGGCGTCCGAGGAAGTGTATGGCGGCGAGTTGACGGCGTCAGATTTTACTCTTGACGCCGTCAGGACAATTTTCCTATATATAGTTTTCTAGTTTTTTCATTAAAAGAGGAGAAGTTTTGGTGAAACTCTAAAGACGATTTTGGTGCCTCTTTTACAGGTTTTTCAAGGGTTCCAAACCCTTGGGACCTTGCATTGTAATTGAGATAAGTATACTCTTAATTCAATCAATATGTCTATGTGTTGGTTGTTTATCTTTTGTTCTTATCTTAATTCTACTATGCTAGGCTAGATCTCTCTTGTGTTTGCTTAGATTTAATGAAACCTAGATGTTGATTATGTGTTGATTACTTGTCTATTCTTGTTTTGAATAAATGATTTTATATGTTAGGCTTAAGAAAACTGGCAGATCTCCAAATGGTAACATGCTTGAACGTCTTAAGAAACATGAACCGAGGCGTACTAGGTCTTTATTGGTTGTATTTAATGCATGAGCCACTGTTTACAATCCCTATAGTTGTGCTGGGTCATGGTGTAGGAGGAGATAAGAGCTCATAGAGTTGGGGAGTTATGTATGCCACTCCACGAATGGTATTAAGGAATACAACCCGTCATTCATACAAGTGTAACAAGTAATTGACATGTAAAAGATATCTAGGGAGTAATGAAGTCTAAGTAAACACAATTTCTCCAATTACTGCTCACAACCTTAGTTTAATATTAGTTTAATTTCATTTTCATTAGTTTAATTAGTTACAAAGTAGTTTTTGGGTTAGTTGATTAGCAACTGATTCCGCCCACTCTTTCAAAACCCGAGATTTTAATTGCTTTCATAAAATATAAAAACACAAAAATAATCATCTTTCATCTCTAGAACTTTTAATTAGGTTTTCTAATCCTAGCGACACTATTCCTAAGCTGAACGATCAATCCCCCGGTACTTGTCACTATACTATACTACAACGATCAGGTACACTGCCTGGTGGGGGTTGTAAGCCTCGCGAGATCCCTCGAGAGGTAAAGCAAGGTGCGATTCCCACGCATCAAGTTTTTGGCGCCGCAGCCCGGGGAATAGTTATTGTCTAGGTTAGAATTTCTTTTTATTAGGTCTACTTGCTAGATTCCTTTCTAGTAAGATTTTATTTTTATTTTTAGGTTCTCTTTAGTCTATCTTTTCTTTGTGTCTTTGTTAGTAAAAACCTTTCCATTGACTATTCCGTTAGCCATTATGGAGAACGCGAATCCACCATACTACAAACCACGAAATTCACCCACTCCAAATGACATCTTGATGTTTAAACAACATGAGGATGAACCTATCTATGATGCATGGGCTCGTTTTAAATATTTACTCCGAAAAGTCCCTCATCATAATTTTGATCTGTGGTCTCAAATTGAAATATTTTACCATCGTGTCGACCACTATACCAAAATGGACATTGACCATACCGCACATGGGGACCTTTGGGGATTAAGTGCTGATGAAGCATGGGAAACCATAGAGAATTGTGCCATACTTGCCAAAAAAATGGACAACCCAACAAACGTTGTTACGGATCAATTGATAGCAAGTTTAAGGGAACAA
Source organism: Artemisia argyi (assembly GCA_030686995.1). Classification (NCBI taxonomy): domain Eukaryota; kingdom Viridiplantae; phylum Streptophyta; class Magnoliopsida; order Asterales; family Asteraceae; genus Artemisia; species Artemisia argyi. Next base: position 84,389,144 of record CM060679.1, read on the forward strand.
GCAAGAAGACTGTTTGGGGATAAAACTATAGATGAGATAACTGGGCATACGGGGTGGTATGATTTCACCACAATACAAATGGAAAAGATAGTAGAAAACCCAAGCCCAATAAGTACCCCACAAGTCCTACCATCACTTGAGGAATACACACCACCCGTGACTTACCCGGAAGAAGTAGAAGAGACTATAGGAGCCCCAATAGAGGTAGAACCCTTGTACCAAACACCACTAGAGGATATAGGTTTGAATACTTGTAGTGATAACCTTACTCTTAGTTCTAGGGAATTACCTAGTGTTGATGAACCGGAACCTCAATCTTCACACAACTCTCCATCTTTAGATATGCATCTAGGAAACAAAAGAGGAGCCGACCCACCCATCAACCCATGTAGTCCGGGTAGTCTTAGGATAAAGGTAATGGACTCTAAGCCTTGTAGAGAGGAAGCCAATATAGGAGTGGAAAATGGCCTTACATGCTTACATCACCCATTTATGATTGATCGTAAGAAACATTATGGGTTTAAACCGGGTTTATTAGGTCAAGACGGATTCCTAACTAGTAGTCTCTTGAAGTTGATTGAAAATGATTCCTTTCTAGGAGAAAATCTTAATCCACCCATTAACCCGATTGAATTAGGTAAGGTTATGATGATAGGAGCACAACTCTTTGAGCATATAATTCATCCACCACTCTTTCCTCACGTGGCATACTTCCACCAAGATGGTGTGTATCGCTACTACCACCCGCACTTAATCCTAAGTGTAGGGAAAACCTCACCTTTATCCGTGAAATAAGGGTAGAGTCAGGCTCGTGACTTGAACAAAAACAAGCGCTTCTTGGGAGGCAACCCATGTTTTGTGTGATTTTAATTGTTTGATTGTTATTTGCTTCCGTATGCATGTTTTATTTTTATTGTTGGTTGATCATGTTTCTCAATTAAAATGTGAAATACTTTATTATGTTGTTTAGCCTAGTCTTAACTTCAACCTAAAGGTATTTTTGCAAAAGATAAGTGTAAGGGGAAACCCTAAATATGTTTTTAAGGAACAAACCGATCATGATTATCCACAATATTTAATGAACATGTATATTCGTATTTGTTAGAGTCAAATGCTTGTATTGAGTCATAATGAAGTTTTGCAGGATTTTCCAGGAAGTAGGACAAAGTTTTTCCAGAAATTTTCCGGAAACTTAACATAAAGATTTCTGCAGGTCCATTCTGACGGCGTCAGGGCATTGCTCTTGACGGCGTCAGGAGTCAAAAATCTGGAAATTTTACCGGTTTTGTTTTTCTAACGGAGTCTTATAGTTTTTGTGAATTATTAAGTTTTATAATCTCCAGGAAATCTGCAAACTTCATTCCACAAGCATTATATCTTATTTTGTTTTCTAGGATTTAGTAACTTATATAGGATGCCGCCGATTTTACGCGAGGTTGCCTTGTCTACTTTTGTCAGGATTTACAGGTTATTTGTGACAAGAAGATGATTTATATTCTGGAAGGGAAGCTTTGATTGTTCGTTTTCTTGGAAGAAGATTTAACCTGGCCAACTAAAATCCATACCGAGCGAATCAGGGGAGTATTTGATTTCATTCTCTTTACTTTTTAACTTTTACATTCTTTACTTGAACATTGGGGACAATGTTCATCTTAAGTGTAAGGGGAGGGTAAAAAGATGATACCTTACATATGCACTTTCGCTTGAGTTTGTTTTGTTTGATAGTAGATGAGTAATAAAACTATGAGAAATACTTGTTAGTGTAATTTTAGCGCCAAATTTAAAATTTTTTACAACATTTAGGAGTGAAACTTTAGCCATAGCAAGCGTCTCATGGATAGGAGATTGTATGACTAGCACATAACCGTATATTCAGAAAAATTTTCCACCCAAAAATGTGAGGTTCGCCTTTAGATTTGATAGGAAAAGCATTCATTATTGGTGCTTATGAGTGTACCGGTAGCATTTAGATTCTAGAACTTGCGTTAGTGATGCATCCCGAGACCGCTAGTGAGACTACATTCGTGTGGTAGGATTTACTACATGATAAGAGGCATTAGGATCACCCTTGTGTTAAACCCGTATTATAATTACTTGACCATTTAAGTCATATTACTTGGCTAGTTAAGTCAACTAATTTTTCCCACACCCTTAGCGTTGTACTCATTTTTAGTACACGATACCCCTAGTACACCCCTCCGAGCCTATCTTTTCGTTTCTAACTTTAAGCATTTTACTTAAAGGAAGAATTTGTTACACCCCACTTAAATGTACACCCAAATCGCCTTAGCCTTCCGTGTATGCGCTCATTTTTAGTGCATTATTGTTATTTGTTAAACCCTAAGTTAACTTTCTAATTGATTACATGGTTGCTAAGTCGAGTCATATCCTTGTACATATTGTTTTGGGACGATTGGGACTCATGGGTAAGTACTTATTTTATGGAGTAATGGGGAAGAACATAATATTATTACCCCCATATGTACGTTAATCTTAAAAGTGCTCCAAGTGTTTTGATTTTCTTAATTCGAGTCATTAGATTAGTTTAATGTAAAGTATGTAAAGATTCAAGTGTAAGGGGAATTCTCATCCCCTATGATGTATTATTTTGGATGGTAGGGTAAGAGTGTATGCAAAAAAAAAAAAAAAAAAAAAAAAAAAAAAAAGAAAAAAAAAAAAAATCGAAAAAATCAAGAAAAAGAAAAAAAAAAGAGAAAAAACATACGGACTACCATCCCGTTTTTATTCTATGTTTATTTTATGTTTTTGTTATTTTTCATTTATTAGCTTAAGTCGAGTCTAGTCTTGGCTTAGCAACGCCATCTTGTACATGTAATTAACTAAGATTGTTAACTCGCCACCAGTAAAACTTCCTTTATCCAACAAAACCGTGTAATTCATATCCCTACACCTAACGTTATAACCCTTTAAAAGACCTCTTTGATAGTTTATCCTAGGTGCTTACGCCATGTGGTGGAGGTTTGATCCTTTCCCAAGCCTATGGTAATCTATTTTGCTATGACAGGTAGTGAGAGATATCTTCCATTTCCATAATGTTATATTACTTTATTACACCCGAGAGATGTGAGTATCTAAACACTATTTGTGAGGTGCTTGTGTATGACCTCCGTGCTTGTCTATTGGTCTTTAGTGGAACGATTATTTGCTGTAATTACTTTTATATTAGTGTTAAATGACCCCTAACTTGTCTTTTGAGTAGAATAAAAGCTCATTTGCTTGAGGACAAGCAAATCTAAAGTGTAAGGGTATATGATGAGGCGAAAAATGATCCGTTTTTAGGGGGTCATTTAAGCCCGAATCCGAATTTATTTGATCAAATATTGCCCTAAATCGTTCCTTTTGTGATTTTAGGTGTTTGGAGAGTGAATTCTGGAAAAGAGGCTATTTTGGACGTTTTTGGAGCATAAAGTGAAGAAAACGACAAAGTACCAAAAATCCAAGCTGGAAATACAAGGTGACGGCGTCAAGGGTTTGCTCTTGACGGCGTCAGACATGAAGAATAATTTACCGTAGCTGGTGACGGCGTCAGATGGAGTTATGACGGCGTCAAAGTGGCCAAGATTAATTTACCAAAGGTGGTGATGGCGTCACATAGGCCGTCACGATTGGATCTAGGGCGTCCGAGGAAGTGTATGGCGGCGAGTTGACGGCGTCAGATTTTACTCTTGACGCCGTCAGGACAATTTTCCTATATATAGTTTTCTAGTTTTTTCATTAAAAGAGGAGAAGTTTTGGTGAAACCCTAAAGACGATTTTGGTGCCTCTTTTACAGGTTTTTCAAGGGTTCCAAACCCTTGGGACCTTGCATTGTAATTGAGATAAGTATACTCTTAATTCAATCAATATGTCTATGTGTTGGTTGTTTATCTTTTGTTCTTATCTTAATTCTACTATGCTAGGCTAGATCTCTCTTGTGTTTGCTTAGATCTAATGAAACCTAGATGTTGATTATGTGTTGATTACTTGTCTATTCTTGTTTTGAATGAATGATTTTATATGTTAGGCTTAAGAAAACTGGCAGATCTCCAAATGGTAACATGCTTGAACGTCTTAAGAAACATGAACCGAGGCGTACTAGGTCTTTATTGGTTGTATTTAATGCATGAGCCACTGTTTACAATCCCTATAGTTGTGCTGGGTCATGGTGTAGGAGGAGATAAGAGCTCATAGAGTTGGGGAGTTATGTATGCCACTCCACGAATGGTATTAAGGAATACAACCCGTCATTCATACAAGTGTAACAAGTAATTGACATGTAAAAGATATCTAGGGAGTAATGAAGTCTAAGTAAACACAATTTCTCCAATTACTGCTCACAACCTTAGTTTAATATTAGTTTAATTTCATTTTCATTAGTTTAATTAGTTACAAAGTAGTTTTTGGGTTAGTTGATTAGCAACTGATTCCGCCCACTCTTTCAAAACCCGAGATTTTAATTGCTTTCATAAAATATAAAAACACAAAAATAATCATCTTTCATCTCTAGAACTTTTAATTAGGTTTTCTAATCCTAGCGACACTATTCCTAAGCTGAACGATCAATCCCCCGGTACTTGTCACTATACTATACTACAACGATCAGGTACACTGCCTGGTGGGGGTTGTAAGCCTCGCGAGATCCCTCGAGAGGTAAAGCAAGGTGCGATTCCCACACATCACTCTTGCTAAACCCCCATGTGCACTTCACTTTTGACCTTCCTAAGTCCATTTCAAAGCCCCAATAAGGGATACGTTAAGCCAACTGATGACAACAAATAAGTACATATTATTGTCATCATTTATGCTATGTATTTGACTTGTTTTATAATATTATGTATGAGAATTGATACTTTATCGTTTACTTTTGTAATTCTTAGTTATAAACAAGCGTTTGGCGAAAATTAGCTATTTTGGACGTAAAATGGAGCAAAATGGATCAAGTTGGAAAAGTCTACTGAATTGAAGGAGATACGCCGTATCATTCTAGACAGATATGTCGTACTATCTTACTTATATGAATTCGAAGACCATTTGTGAAAAGCTTATTTTAGGCTTACGTAATACCTTTTTCGTGGTCTTCTAAAATAAGCTAACTTGATCGTTTATGGGCTCAAGGCTGTTACACCTTTAATATAGGATTTTGGCTATGAAAAGCGTGATGATAATATTGGCGGAATATTCTAATGAAAGAAACAATACTATCACAACAAGGTTTTGCCAACTTTTCACCGTTTGTTATTCCATATGCCCCAATACTACTTGATCAACAGTAGTACGTGTTATCTACACTAACAAGGAATCAAAGATCCTTGAGGCTAAACAAACCTAACAACAACAGACCCCTTGTCTGATGTTCATCATACCCCTCGTATGATGTTCCCACACACACTCATTTTGGTGCTTTACATTTTAACACACTTGGTGTTATTGTAATTTCTAAGTACAAAGCACCTTGGAGGTGATGTTCACTTTGTTTCACTGTGAATCATGCACTCACCACCATATTTTATCTAAGGGTGTGATCTTCCTTTTATAACATAAGGAGATCATTACAAAATTGATAAGTCTTTGTCATCTACTATCTAGCTTATGACTAGGATGTCAAGTCATCTAAGATACACATGTATCTATGTTTACAACTCACTTGGAGTGTTCAATTTGATGACTGATGAAAGATATTATCTTAAAGATATACTTGACTTTTATGCACATAATATCTTCTTTCATCCTTATCCATTCAGTAGTATGACTCACTGATCAGCAGCAGTTTCATTTATACTAGCAGCAGAATCCATCAGCAGAATCCTTCTTCAGCAGGCTCTTGTTCTGCTCTAGCAGGCTCTTTTTCTGCACCAGCAGGCTCATCAGCAGAAACGCATCATCAGCAGAATCATTTTACTCATCAGCAGAATCTATCAGCAGAATCGTGTTCTGCTTCAGCAGTATCTTTTGCTTATCATTTCAGTATTCTTCATGTTTCATTCTTTTTGTTTATGATCATCAAATCTATTAAATCTATGGAATATTTAATTCCTTACACCATTGCCTGACTTTGAAGAATGTGCCACATGTATTAATCTCATGCGCCACATATGAAACTTTGGTCAACGAAGAAGATCTGACTTATCTACTCCAGATACGCCGTATTACTTTCCTGACATACGGCACATCAATCTCAAGGCTTCACCAAAGATTATCCAAGATATTGAAGGACATGCGCCGCATAGAGATTCAAGTTATGCCGCATCTGAAGACGGTGTGCGAATATTCCAGAATATAACAATCTTAGACCCCACGCAAAGCTATCTATATATGCCGCATCAACTAAGTTGATGCGCCACATCACAAACTATAAATACCCCATTCAACAGCCGAATTTCGTGTGCAAAAAGTCCAAAAAAGTACAAGCAAACCCTAAGGAGAGGAATGCAGACGAATAGACAACACACGACACCACCTAAACGAAGATTTCAGAGCAGTAAAAAGGTCTTGATAGTGTTTTAATTCATTAAGTAGTTTTCTTTTATTGTAATAGTAGTCTTTAATCCATCAAGATTGCTGGGCTTGTCTACGGCATAAGACTCCCCTTTATATTGTTTTTTCATTGATTAAAGTTTATTTGATATTTATTTGGTTCTTATTATATGTGCATTGATAACCTCTATGTTTAGCTGTGGAATGCTTGGGCTGCCATACCCCTCCCACGATTACTTCACTAGCATTATAAGTTAGTTTAAGCCCTTAAAAATGTTAAATAATATAGACATAAGTAATCATTAAGAGTTTACTCGCCTATAACTAAGATACCAACGAGAGAGAATAAATTTTAGTACTCATCCTATAAAACTACCAATAAAACAAGTGACAAGTTACTTAATCATAAGTCAGGCCTCTTATCTGTATCTGTTATCTATCTGTGTACGTGTTCTCCATTAGTGTATTTGACTCATTAGTTTTATTTACTTTTAATCAACTCAAATCGTGCTATTCTCTCAAGCTGAAAACCCACATTGCGTTAGATTAGGTTGTAAAAATAACTTAGGAATTAAAATACTGATAGACATTCTAGGTATTAACGTTCAACTCTTAGCGATCAACACTCTACTTACCAACTAGCTACATTGATCGGGTACACTGCTCATTAATGTGTGTTATAGGTTAAGTCGGCTAAATATAAATTTAAAACTTGATAAGAATAATCTATACCTACAACGATATATGCGCGCTGTGGCACCCCCAAAATTTGGTACAACAGAAGACTTAATCAAGTTTTCAGGGTGCTACGGGGATTGGTACACAACACAAGTATAGGAAAAAGTTTAGACATTAAGCTTACATTTATTCCAATTATCAAAGACAAATCCAAAAGTAAACATAGTTAGGTCCCCAAAAGCATTATCAGAGTTGTTATCGATCCTCAAGCCATACCCCTTGCCAAGCCTCCAAACACAAGTCATGAGTCATAAGCACTATCAGTTACCTGAGAAAACATGCTAAAAGGCAGCTAACACTTGTGAAGTCATAGGTTTTGGAAAACAGTAATAAAGATGGACCAGGACTAGATAGATTGCTATACTGGTCTAAGATAGATACAAATCTCAAAATCTACGATACACCATAATCACCACAAGCACAAAATATCTAGCATCAATATAAAAGAGTATATTAACATGACAAGTAGGGCCCTAAGAATATCTGACCTTAGCCAGGCACCAAGATATAGCAATTCAGAATATTACAACCCTGGTCTAAGACAGATCTAGCATACCAAATCTTAGCCAGTTAACAAGTTATAGCAATCAAAAACAGTAATAGAAGGTCCACATAAAACAGTTGAGGATACTTTCTCACGTCAATTTCAAATATAGTATAAGAATAAAAGTGGGGCTATGAAACTCACTTTGATCAAGCAAAGCATGGAAAATCAACAGAGGCAAAGCAGGATAGCAGCAAACAAGAGATGGCAACTGCTAACTCGGCATAACCTAATAATATATATTTGTTTTAGAATATATCCTCCAAACAATATTTTCCACCCCCGACTATAATCCATTTCTATTTCAAAAATCTCTTTCCAAGTTATTAGTTTCTAGCGTTTGGTATCATTGTATGTGTGGTGACGACTCAACGAGACTCAAGTGAACACACGCTACTAAGCAACTTGACAAAGCAAGGCAAACTATACTACGTGATATGTCTTATAGTTTAATTAGTTATCTGAATAAATTGTCGAAACTTTTCGAATTCGTCAACTCGATAAATCTAAAAATGTATTCATCTCACTTATTATTCCAAAAACTAAATCACCATCCTAATGAGTCATAAGGATACTTTGTCCATTAATAAGTTCTCTCGACATACTTAAAGGGTTCTTATTGGATTCGTCAACCTAATAAGTCCGTTAACCATGTGTTTTGAATATATTAGCGTCAAATTATCCGTAACCTGATATAAACTCCACAATTATTATTAATCATTACATTTGGCACATTTAGTTTTGTGTGCCCTCGAAACATTTAATAACTCTTTTATTGTAAAACTTTCCATTTTTGTCGTTAGTTTCTTTTAAATATTGAATAACAAATTATTTATCGCTATTGAGTATTTACCATATGAAACTTATTTAATTATTTTTATTTCGTGCTCTTTTATATATATATATATATATATATATATATATATATATATATATATATATATATATATATATATATATAAGGGTTTACTTTTTTAAGTTTTCAAACAATTTATTTCAAGTTCACAAGTCCGAGTCATCACTTTCGTGCTTTAATGTCATATACTCCAAGGTATAATATAAAGTCCATGTTATGGCGTTGTCGGGGTCAAGCCGAGACTAGAAAGTCTCGGTGACACCAACGTTGCACAAAATATATGAGTATATATAAGTCATGAATAAAGTCCACGTATCGGTTACCGGCCCTAATTCCTTTGGCACGACAACACTTATCCAAAATCAATCCAACTCCAAATCAACGCCACAATAACCCTTCAACAAAAATAACCACAACAAGTTTGCCAAGACCCTAACGGTCTCAGCCTATCCTCTTGGCAAACACCAACAACCACAACAACTTCTAATAACATCAAAAATTATCGCTGAGACCCTAGTGGTCTTGGCATTTCTTTCCCGTCGACAACACAAACTAAATGGACCCTATTCTCGGTCTCAAACCCACAACAAAAACAACAAATATATCACTTCGTCACAAATCAAAACCAACTCCAAAATCCTAATCCTAACACTCGGCTCACCTCGACACTAAACAATCCGAATCCAAATCCGACAACAAGCTCAAACAAGAACAACAACAACAACAACAACAACCACCACAACAGCAACTATATAACAAGAACCAAGGTAACAAATCCGAGAGTATAAGCTTTCGGGTTTGCTCGACTCGACACACGACACACAATTTGATACCCAACTAGTTTATAATCACATTTTTATTAATAAAACTTTAGCTTCCATGTTTTCTAGCTTAAAGCTGAAAAAAATAAAATAAACTCGTGACTCGGAGGTCACGGGTCAACTCACACCGAGTTCTAGAAGCACGTGACTCGGTTCCTTGCCTTCTGTTTGCTCGATCTAAATGTAGGAGGTGTTTTAGAGTGGTGGTGATGGCACGTTAAGTATGAGGAGGTGGTGAGGGCTTTTGAGGGCGCGTGTGGTATAGGGAAATGAAGAGGAGGGTGTGGTGGTTGTTTTGGTGGTAGTGGTGTAGGGGTACATGTAGTGGTGTTGGTGGCCAGCGGCGGCGCAAGAGAGAAAGAGAGGAGAGTGTTTGGTTAGGTTATGTTAAAATGAAGAAGATGAATAGTGGGTAGGGTTTTATAATAACTAGGGACCTTGGGTGCAAATTTATTTTGGGTTAGGGGGCCGGTCAACTCCACGAGGACCATTCACATGTTTTTATTAAACTTTAACGATAAGTGATTTGGGGCTCGTAAACGATACTAAACGTGACCAAAATAACTTCTAAGTCATACCATTCTTTTTTCATTAATTTCCGCGTTAAGTTTGATTATAAATACGTACATATTAATTAAACGTGTCACATATTTATTGTTTCACGTATTATTAAGATTTTCTAGTGCCGACTCACGTAGTGCCTAAGATATTAATAAAATCAACTATATCTTAAATAAAGCAACATATAACGATCATTAAGATAACCAATTCATCCATAATTACAATATCCAAAAATATTCTAAAATTAGTTTCAAGTTACTTAACGATTTGTTTTTAAATTATATCTTTGCTTTATAAAAATGGCTCCTAAAATACCATTTGTCACACACGCATCACCAATTCATTAGCTATGGTTAGGTTAGGGTTTAATAAGCCTTGGGTGTATATAAAGGAGGGAGACACCATATTTACCAATTGAGGAATGTGAAAGGTAGATTAAAGGGGTGAAAGAGGCTTTGAGTGGTGATCAAGTTGGACAAAGGAATGTAAAGAGGACTCTTAATTTGAAATTCAAATTCAAATGGTTATGGATAAATGTGGCTTCATTTGTGGGAAAAACGAGGGAAGCATGCTATTATCCACTTTGGGTGTAGCAATGCAAGATGATTCCTAATTTGAAATTCAAAATCCAGTGAATGCAGCTTTGATTTGGGGAAGATGAAAAAGCATGATATTAACCACTTAGAAGGAGGGAAAGGTGGTTAAGAGAGGTGAAATAAGGATTGTGTGGATAAAAGGATGCAAAGCAGATTCTTGATTCAAAATTCAAATATCAAATGTTATGATCTTTGTTAAGCCACAATTAACATGTTAACTCATCATATTGATGCAATTAAGTTAAGTGTTTTGCATATTTATTAAACCATTGATCCATGAGATGAGAATGCATTTAGCTATGTATTTAAAGTGATCTTAACTTGGTTGATCAAAAAGGAATAAACCCATCAAGTGATTAGTTAAGTCATAAGTAAAGATTAAACCTATTTGATCATTCTCATTTTAACATTTTATCAAAGTATGAATCTCCATATGTTGGGGGCTGGTTTATAAAATGTATTGAGTTGGCTATAAGGCTTTGAGTTGGGTTTTATAAAAGGGCTAATTCCATATATACCCAAAAGAAAGTTCATTTCTCCATATTTTCCCAAATGATAAGTTTTCAATGCATGAATACAATGCTTTAAAGCATGTGTTGTGGAAATATGGAATTATTATTTTGGGTATATACGAAATTGCCCCTATATAAAAGGTTTAGAGTTTAGCGCTTTATAAAATTGTCATAGTATTTTGGTGATCTCTCTAAGTCTGAATCTTGTATTGATACCATGTATGAACCTATATTGAAAGATCAAACTCAGCCATGTAAGAGGAAAGCCGCCTTTTGAAAACCGAGCGCATAGGACACAGAACTTGGCACGCAAACGCGTGGGGCCAGTTTGTCAGGGCTTGTCTCGTGTGTTTTTAGTTTTGGGCCATCGCTAACGATTCTAAATGTCTCCTAATATATATTTATCACCATTAAAATATAAAGGAGATATATGTCATCATTTGTACCAACAATTCACATAGTATGCTTTATCATTTTCACTACCATTTTACATTACCCGAAAGGTATCATCCATCACCCCCTGGGCGCTTTGATGGATAAGCATTCATATCATTCAAAATCTTAGTCTATAATATGCTTTAACACATAATTAACATATATCAAACTCAACTTGACTTAGCTATTAACTCATATAACACTTTCATAATTCACATTACATTTTCATGCCAATTGTTGTATAGACAACCATCCCGAAGGAATCTTTATAACTTGAATCTACTTCGAACTTTCCCCAAGGGGTTCTGCATCTTTTAACCCGAATTGGTACTATCGTTACTCCGAAGAGTTATATCATTTAGCCCGAAGGGTATTTTTACTTACCCCGAAAGGTGTTAATCTTTACCCCGAAGGATTCTACTTCGTATACACATTGACAACTTGACACGTTACATTCTATCATACTTCGACACTTAAGCTATGTAGTTATAGCAACTTTGCAATAAACTTTGATATCACAACAAGCTATACACATAGTATGTAACTCATTATCAAATACCAAATCAACTTATTTCTAATGAAATATTCATATTACATCTAAAATTAACTTGCTCATTGATTCATATTACCACTCAAAGGCTATATCAATACTAATTAACACATATCATTCTGTCTAATATAATTCAACATGTATTAGATCCTCATTAGTCATAATCACTCTTGAACTAGCAATATAATATTTGCCTTTACTATTCGCTATCACTTGACATTTGTCACATTAATACTATACGCATTAAGCCATCAACTATTTGCAACAACACATATCATTCAATTTCTTATAATAACACTTGCAACGAAATCAACATGTTAAAGTCGCATATTCATTCGCTAGCTATCAATTAGTACACAACTTCGCAAAACGCCTAATTCACAATTTACCATAAACTCTATCATGGTAAACATGTTCATTTAGTTATTACCAAATACTTACCTTCATCTAAAGCTAGTCAACTAAGCATTATCCTTCATCAACATTTCTCCATCCTTCCTAACATGAAATCATTTATACATTAAAATTTGTATCCAAATACCCTTGAGGTCAATAATATATATAACTTTTCTAATCCTTCTTACACCAATTTAATTAACAATGAAGATGATAAGGTTATCATCATCTAACCATAGTCTAATCATCAATTTAATTTATAATTTTGTTTACTCAAAAAGTATAACATCCCATAAAATTTTCCTAACATTATAACATAAAAACAGCCATTTTTACCCATGACAATTTTATTTTATCATAACATTTTAACGATACTCACATTTATCTAAAATATTGCGAACAAATTAAAACATTCATAAATACATTTCGACAATCAAATCTAAAACATCATTATTTAAGTCCAAACAACTGATAACACACGACACTCTCATTATATCACTTGACACAATTAAACTCAAGACCTTATCTGGCATAACCATTTTTGAAATCAAGCACCAGACCTCTATATAATTAATCTATCCAAATTATTATACAACTTATATCCTATCGCGACTAATACATATTTTACCCAATGCGACAACTTCTATAGACACCTCGATCGACATATTTTCATTTTGTTTCTCATCTCATAATAAATTACTACTACACTAAAAGGATTCCATACTTTCTCTATTTCCTTTCTTTGGGCCTGCATCCAAACGAACCCAAGCTGATCACAAGTCCAAGCGCACCCTTAGTTTATCTTCCCTTTGTTTCCTTCTTTATTTCCAGTCGCAACAACGGCACAAGAACCGCCAAATTCCTCTCATTTTCGACATGTAATATGCGTATATTTCCACACCACCCAAATGACCACGTTACATAGTACTAGTAATAACAAATATCATTACATGCCCCATCCGTTCGCTGCCTCGAAATTGTCAGAAGTAAACCATGAAATCATTGAAACGAAAATATGTATAACTCACAAGCCTTCCAAAATGTGATGTCTAAAATATGTACCCTTTTTATGATTACTAGTTTTCACATGCGATACATCAAGTTTACCACCTTATTTTCACTTCACTTCTTATGACATACCACCAGGCCACGTTCCAACATGAACCTTAATTCAGTTATAGTTCCTTAATATAAATCGCTAAGTATAGTTTACCTTGCTTATTCTTCCCATCTTTTCGACACACACAACATACCTATATTTTTACGTGTCCTAGTTAACCCGCTTCAAGTACTCAAGGACAACAATTATCTCTCCAAACGACCCTTACATCTTCCTTTTCTTTCTGTCCCAGTCGAGACCAAGGCACCCAAAAACACCCTCATACTTCTTAAACTGACACACAACGTATATATGACTTTGTATTTACTAATTAATCACCTGGCATAGAATCAAGAATAATAAACTTTACAACCTCCCCTACCCGTTTACTACCTCAGTTAAGACCCAAATAAACCTTGAAAGATCATTAAGAATAAAAATAGTGAAATGTGTCATAAGTTTTCTACCTGCCTCCCGTGTCCCCCAATCGTTTGGATACATTCTTTGGGAACCTCCTGCTGAACAAATTCCATGAGATAACGCAATCATTCCACTACCTCTTTGTCTCGATTTGATTTGGGTGAGATACTTATGTGACATATGTAAGTAATCGGGGTTCATTCACACTCCAAGTCTTGCCATTTTCCTGCTCCATATCACACCCTCAATCTTCCACCTCAAAGCCTCCCCAATCAAGAGGCATACACCTCAAAAACTCTCATGATTACCTGCTCCAATTCGCCACTTGTCTAAACCTCAACTTGTGCATATAGAATACCCTCCATCACCAGGTTCGTCCACACCAAAAACACAAACACACTCCTTCTTTCCTTGTTACTGTCGTGAGTAAGAGGAAGAAAGCAAGACATGAGTAGGATTGCAAGGTTTTGCAAGGCTCCTTGTGTTTAGTTCTATACTCGTTCAAGTACTTGGCAATCTCGAGTCACAAACAATTTTGATCCTTACACCCCATACGATCCCACCATCCACTGAAAGCTCCAACCTTTTTCCTCACCCATACTACACGTTGTTTCGAACCTCATGCATGCACCACATGATGATAACAAGTAGAAACTAGACTAATTCTAGATGTGTAGCTCGACAAAAGGGTGCTAGTCTTGGTTCATCATTGGGAGTCTCATGCAAACCACATCAATGTTTTTCTGATCATAGGCCATATCAAGTGTCCTCCCCACCCATAGGGGTGTTGTAAGTCTCCTATATATCCTTTGTTAAGTACACTCTAAATGAATCGATATCGCAACAGTTTGCTCGAATTGATGCGTGCCCTTGTATTTGTTTTTCAATTTAAATATGGCAAACCTTAAACTTTTACGTGGCTATGCATGTAGTGGCTTAATAATATGTAACTAGAAATATAACGTATCTTTGTACATAAAGTTCTTGTGTGATCATAACGAAGAAACATGAATATAAACAACACTTAAGTTTTGACTCTTATTGCCTTGCACTCATTTAGAAATACATTGTTGGAATAAATGGCAAAGCTCAGTTGAGAAAATAGAAAACAACTAAAATAGGTTCATTCAATGAAATATGTACTGAAAGAAATATAACAAGAGTATAACACATAAACTTGACTTTAAATAGAGCCCAACATATAAAATAACACAAAAAGAGCTTTAACTCAGTTGGTTGTTTATATTATAAGAAAAGGGTCTAAAGTTCGAATCCTGCATATGGCAGATTCATTTTTAAAATGAACTATTTTGCAACCTTCACATTTTAACAGTTTCAAACCCCCAACTAAACACTACTAGACACATTTATGAAAACTTTTATGATTATTAAACTCTTATATTTTTGTTATAAATATGGCACCTCAAATCTAATACGTGACATTTTCCACCTAAGACTTTTATGACCAAACATAGATAGTTTACTATTCTTCGTCTAAATGGAAAATATGTCTAACACTAATTTTTATTTAACAACTACATTGGAGTAAACAATAAGCTATGTATATTAACCCTAATAGATTATCACAAATTTAATAGATATATACTTTATATATTATTACACTTCAAAACCTAAAATGACGTATATAGAAACCTACATTTTTAGACGATAATGTAAATAACTATATATTTTGAATATATATAATTTATAACGTAAATTATATAGCTTGATATTACTATCGGTCAACTTAAACACACATTAAGAAATGATTTTTACTATAATAAAACTCATCAGTTCACTTAACCAGGCATAAACATACAATTACTATAGTTTATCAATCACCAACTTTCGATGCATATTATAAATTCATGACGAGAAATATATGAACATTAAACAATACTTATACATAAGGACAAGTTATATTGTATATAACCTTGCTCTTGAATTATTAAACATTTTGTCACGCAAGTCACCTCTACCAAAAACCACTTATGTCATCCTACTTTATGTCAAAACACTATTCTCGATAAGTTAAACTTATCCCAAACTCCTATAATTATTCAGGTTATCTCGTGAAGTCATTTCACTTCTGACGTTACTTATTCTCTGTCTACTATTCCATTCAGGTGAGTCATAGCCCATACTCTTACTTGTTTTACAATGATTTATAAACGTTTTTGGGGGAGATACATGCTTAATTACTGTTTTATACTTTTATAAGTACTCGTTAACTATATACATGTTACTGTGATTTCATAGCCCACTCTTTAACTATTTTCCCGTGGGGGAGATACATGCTTTAAACTCGAACACAAGTCTTTTATACCGGGTATTGAAATACCGTCAGGCCAATGTTATTTGCTTAAGTTACTATTGCCAAAAGTCCCTCGATCATGAACCTTAATCACTTGAAGGGTGAACGTAAATAAATGTGGATAGTACTATTAGTGATTGACAATCCTCGTTTGGTTGTTAGAGAAAACACCAGGCGCACTTTATTGTTCTTATTATAGGTTATTGGCAAATACCTATCTTGAGGGCCTACTACTTACCGTCATAACTTGAGATTATGATTGGCTGTTAATCGTTGAGTATCATGAGCTTAAGGCAATAACAGGAACATTGATTTAAACTTATTGATTGTATGTGATTACAATACATTCTTAACTTGTGATTCGAAACTCGTGTTAAATGGATTTATAAACCAATTACTATTTTTGATGTTGACCCGGTGAAGGGCAAACCAACGGATTGATTTGTATTAAATTGATAAGGAAATCACTCTTTTTCTAATTAACGATTTAAATTATAAACTCTATGAACTCACCAACCTTTGTGTTGACACTTTTTAGCATGTGTTTATCTCAGGTAACTAAACAAGAAGGAACTTGAAGGCACGGAGTGGGCTTGTAACCCGGCATGGGCTTAAATAAACATTTTGACATATTTCAAATAAACTTGTTGTTTAAATTATGAAAAATCTTGATGTCTCGAATATTTGGTATTTTGAATGAATTAAACTTTAAAGCGTCACTTTTGTGTCGTTTTCTATGATTGTGACAAAGATCCTCGAAGTAACACCCAAAAAGTCTTCCGCTGACATTTTAAGTCTTCCGCTGTTATTAACGACTTTTGGGGGTGTTACAGATTGGTATTCAGAGCCACGGTTATAGAGAACCAGATGTTTTTTTTTTAAACATTAGACTATAACTACACTTTAACTGGACCATTTTTACAAAATACCACTTCATGCCCTCCGTGCCTACATTCCAACATCCGGTAGAAAAGTTACTTCTCATTATTTCTTACTTATATAACTTGATATATGCTTACATGTTATGATTATGCTAATAACTATGTTTACTAATCGGGATTATTACAAATACTGTGTCTTCATATTTCCATTCGCCCGACGATTATGTGACTTTAAATAGTTTATGGTACAACTACACTCCAGTATATTAATATATATATATTTATATGCTCCCCCAACTACTTTGAGTACTATGCAAATCCTCTTTAATTATCTCGCTCTCATCTTTATAAATGCTTACGACATACTCTTTTCATACTCTCGGAAAATCCGCGCATAAATTATTTTGTCAATTAGTATGGATGTTAAGTCAGAATCTTAAAATGATTTACAACGTCTTAATTTGAATGGATTGGGACGCCCTTTTGTTCAAATCAAGAAATTGTAAATCATTGAGCCATAAGTTTATATTTCTTTAGTTACATAGTTTGGGACGCTTCTCTATGTAAATAACGAAATATAGATAAATGGGCTTAATTACTTTTGAGTTAACAGGCATATGAAACCACGAACCCCTAAATCTCACTAGAAACCACGAATATTGATACTCAAAGATTTGACTAACATCGATAATGCTAACATTACCAAGATCATTAGGTAAACCTTGACGTCACTAAACGATTGATCCTCCCAGCTGATAAAAATACCATGTGCACTCACTTCTCCCCAAACTAAATTTCTATCCACAAAAACTGATAATTCAAGAAATTTCTCTACCCTCTTCCTTTTGTAAAAACCTATATCAACAAAACTCTTTTGTTTAACGGGTAGGTTACCCGCACAGATTTTTTTAATTATTAATTTATCTAAACATAACAGAATAAATTCTCACCCAATGTATGATCACAAGGAATTTTATTCAAACACCATATTATTAAAAAGCAGACTGAACAGAAATACATAAAAATACTACAAACAACCTCGTTATTTTCCTTGTCCTCGACAAAAATTAATAATCTCATGATTTTTGATCCACTCAACACAACCGAATATGTAACGTAAAACAAGATTTCACAAAACGAAACAAACTTTATTTCATAATTATTTCGGTTACATGGAAACACAACAAACAAAAGTTTATTTCATAATTGTTAAGGATTACATGGAAATACAATAAAGATTCATTACAACATTCCTACTACAAATACTACTCCTTACTTCCAAAACTTGTCAATGACAACCGCAAGGATCACAAGCGGTACGTGAAACACTAAAATACCAACCAACAATGCACGATCCTCTTTTGGAGCATAAACCGAATAAACAACAGCAGCAATAAGGTACGTAATCGCAATTATAGTAACTATATGCGGCATTTTGGAAAACTTTGTAAGAGAAATATAAGGTAAATATTTGAAATGGTAAAATAGGAATGATAAAGTGGGATATTTAAGAAAAAGAAATGTGACCGTTGGTGTACTATTCCAAAAATCACAAAAAAATAAAATAAAAAAAAGGTTACTTTTAGGAATAAAGAAAACGCGCTAGTGGAAGATATAAAGAGAAAAAGAATTGGGTACTGTACACCACTGTAGTAAAACACTATTTACACCTAGAAATTACATTTAGCATTACCAAGAAAGATTTAAAGTTTGAACCAAAGTATTTCCAAAGTTTTCACAAAAATCATATTAAGAGTTAAGAAGAAGCTAATGTAGTAGTAGATATGTTAAGCTAGAAAGGACAATTCAAAACCGCTCAAAAGATAAATCATTTGGAATAACTATTTATTCACCTCTAACCTCTCACCTTTACAACTACCTTATCTTAGAATCTCGGGACGAGATTCAGTTTAACGGATAGGTAATATAACATCCCATAAAATTTTCCTAACATTATAACATAAAAACAGCCATTTTTACCCATGACAATTTTATTTTATCATAACATTTTAACGATACTCACATTTATCTAAAATATTGCGAACAAATTAAAACATTCATAAATACATTTCGACAATCAAATCTAAAACATCATTATTTAAGTCCAAACAACTGATAACACACGACACTCTCATTATATCACTTGACACAATTAAACTCAAGACCTTATCTGGCATAACCATTTTTGAAATCAAGCACCAGACCTCTATATAATTAATCTATCCAAATTATTATACAACTTATATCCTATCGCGACTAATACATATTTTACCCAATGCGACAACTTCTATAGACACCTCGATCGACATATTTTCATTTTGTTTCTCATCTCATAATAAATTACTACTACACTAAAAGGATTCCATAATTTCTCTATTTCCTTTCTTTGGGCCTGCATCCAAACGAACCCAAGCTGATCACAAGTCCAAGCGCACCCTTAGTTTATCTTCCCTTTGTTTCCTTCTTTATTTCCAGTCGCAACAACGGCACAAGAACCGCCAAATTCCTCTCATTTTCGACATGTAATATGCGTATATTTCCACACCACCCAAATGACCACGTTACATAGTACTAGTAATAACAAATATCATTACATGCCCCATCCGTTCGCTGCCTCGAAATTTTCAGAAGTAAACCATGAAATCATTGAAACGAAAATATGTATAACTCACAAGCCTTCCAAAATTGTCTAAAATATGTACCCTTTTTATGATTACTAGTTTTCACATGCGATACATCAAGTTTACCACCTTATTTTCACTTCACTTCTTATGATATACCACCAGGCCACATTCCAACATGAACCTTAATTCAGTTATAGTTCCTTAATATAAATCGCTAAGTATAGTTTACCTTGCTTATTCTTCCCATCTTTTCGACACACACAACATACCTATATTTTTACGTGTCCTAGTTAACCCGCTTCAAGTACTCAAGGACAACAATTATCTCTCCAAACGACCCTTACATCTTCCTTTTCTTTCTGTCCCAGTCGAGACCAAGGCACCCAAAAACACCCTCATACTTCTTAAACTGACACACAACGTATATATGACTTTGTATTTACTAATTAATCACCTGGCATAGAATCAAGAATAATAAACTTTACAACCTCCCCTACCCGTTTACTACCTCAGTTAAGACCCAAATAAACCTTGAAAGATCATTAAGAATAAAAATAGTGAAATGTGTCATAAGTTTTCTACCTGCCTCCCGTGTCCCCCAATCGTTTGGATACATTCTTTGGGAACCTCCGCTGAACAAATTCCATGAGATAACGCAATCATTCCACTACCTCTTTGTCTCGATTTGATTTGGGTGAGATACTTGTGTGACATATGTAAGTAATCGGGGTTCATTCACACTCCAAGTCTTGCCATTTTCCTGCTCCATATCACACCCTCAATCTTCCACCTCAAAGCCTCCCCAATCAAGAGGCATACACCTCAAAAACTCTCATGATTACCTGCTCCAATTCGCCACTTGTCTAAACCTCAACTTGTGCATATAGAATACCCTCCATCACCAGGTTCGTCCACACCAAAAACACAAACACACTCCTTCTTTCCTTGTTACTGTCGTGAGTAAGAGGAAGAAAGCAAGACATGAGTAGGATTGCAAGGTTTTGCAAGGCTCCTTGTGTTTAGTTCTATACTCGTTCAAGTACTTGGCAATCTCGAGTCACAAAAAATTTTGATCCTTACACCCCATACGATCCCACCATCCACTGAAAGCTCCAACCTTTTTCCTCACCCATACTACACGTTGTTTCGAACCTCATGCATGCACCACATGATGATAACAAGTAGAAACTAGACTAATTCTAGATGTGTAGCTCGACAAAAGGGTGCTAGTCTTGGTTCATCATTGGGAGTCTCATGCAAACCACATCAACGTTTTTCTGATCATAGGCCATATCAAGTGTCCTCCCCACCCATAGGGGTGTTGTAAGTCTCCTATATATCCTTTGTTAAGTACACTCTAAATGAATCGATATCGCAACAGTTTGCTCGAATTGATGCGTGCCCTTGTATTTGTTTTTCAATTTAAATATGGCAAACCTTAAACTTTTACGTGGCTATGCATGTAGTGGCTTAATAATATGTAACTAGAAATATAACGTATCTTTGTACATAAAGTTCTTGTGTGATCATAACGAAGAAACATGAATATAAACAACACTTAAGTTTTGACTCTTATTGCCTTGCACTCATTTAGAAATACATTGTTGGAATAAATGGCAAAGCTCAGTTGAGAAAATAGAAAACAACTAAAATAGGTTCATTCAATGAAATATGTACTGAAAGAAATATAACAAGAGTATAACACATAAACTTGACTTTAAATAGAGCCCAACATATAAAATAACACAAAAAGAGCTTTAACTCAGTTGGTTGTTTATATTATAAGAAAAGGGTCTAAAGTTCGAATCCTGCATATGGCAGATTCATTTTTAAAATGAACTATTTTGCAACCTTCACATTTTAACAGTTTCAAACCCCCAACTAAACACTACTAGACACATTTATGAAAACTTTTATGATTATTAAACTCTTATATTTTTGTTATAAATATGGCACCTCAAATCTAATACGTGACATTTTCCACCTAAGACTTTTATGACCAAACATAGATAGTTTACTATTCTTCGTCTAAATGGAAAATATGTCTAACACTAATTTTTATTTAACAACTACATTGGAGTAAACAATAAGCTATGTATATTAACCCTAATAGATTATCACAAATTTAATAGATATATACTTTATATATTATTACACTTCAAAACCTAAAATGACGTATATAGAAACCTACATTTTTAGACGATAATGTAAATAACTATATATTTTGAATATATATAATTTATAACGTAAATTATATAGCTTGATATTACTATCGGTCAACTTAAACACACATTAAGAAATGATTTTTACTATAATAAAACTCATCAGTTCACTTAACCAGGCATAAACATACAATTACTATAGTTTATCAATCACCAACTTTCGATGCATATTATAAATTCATGACGAGAAATATATGAACATTAAACAATACTTATACATAAGGACAAGTTATATTGTATATAACCTTGCTCTTGAATTATTAAACATTTTGTCACGCAAGTCACCTCTACCAAAAACCACTTATGTCATCCTACTTTATGTCAAAACACTATTCTCGATAAGTTAAACTTATCCCAAACTCCTATAATTATTCAGGTTATCTCGTGAAGTCATTTCACTTCTGACGTTACTTATTCTCTGTCTATTATTCCATTCAGGTGAGTCATAGCCCCTACTCTTACTTGTTTTACAATGATTTATAAACGTTTTTGGGGGAGATACATGCTTAATTACTGTTTTATACTTTTATAAGTACTCGTTAACTATATACATGTTACTGTGATTTCATAGCCCACTCTTTAACTATTTTCCCGTGGGGGAGATACATGCTTTAAACTCGAACACAAGTCTTTTATACCGGGTATTGAAATACCGTCAGGCCAATGTTATTTGCTTAAGTTACTATTGCCAAAAGTCCCTCGATCATGAACCTTAATCACTTGAAGGGTGAACGTAAATAAATGTGGATAGTACTATTAGTGATTGAAAATCCTCGTTTGGTTGTTAGAGAAAACACCAGGCGCACTTTATTGTTCTTATTATAGGTTATTGGCAAATACCTATCTTGAGGGCCTACTACTTACCGTCATAACTTGAGATTATGATTGGTTGTTAATCGTTGAGTATCATGAGCTTAAGGCAATAATAGGAACATTGATTTAAACTTATTGATTGTATGTGATTACAATACATTCTTAACTTGTGATTCGAAACTCGTGTTAAATGGATTTATAAACCAATTACTATTTTTGATGTTGACCCAGTGAAGGGCAAACCAACGGATTGATTTGTATTAAATTGATAAGGAAATCACTCTTTTTCTAATTAACGATTTAAACTATAAACTCTATGAACTCACCAACCTTTGTGTTGACACTTTTTAGCATGTGTTTATCTCAGGTAACTAAACAAGAAGGAACTTGAAGGCACGGAGTGGGCTTGTAACCCGGCATGGGCTTAAATAAACATTTTGACATATTTCAAATAAACTTGTTGTTTAAATTATGAAACATCTTGATGTCTCGAATATTTGGTATTTTGAATGAATTAAACTTTAAAGCGTCACTTTTGTGTCGTTTTCTATGATTGTGACAAAGATCCTCGAATTAACACCCAAAAAGTCTTCCGCTGACATTTTAAGTCTTCCGCTGTTATTAACGACTTTTGGGGGTGTTACAGATTGGTATTCAGAGCCACGGTTATAGAGAACCAGATGTTTTTTTTTTAAACATTGGACTATAACTACACTTTAACTGGACCATTTTTACAAAATACCACTTCATGCCCTCCGTGCCTACATTCCAACATCCGGTAGAAAAGTTACTTCTCATTATTTCTTACTTATATAACTTGATATATGATTACATGTTATGATTATGCTAATAACTATGTTTACTAATCGGGATTATTACAAATACTGTGTCTTCATATTTCCATTCGCCCGACGATTATGTGACTTTAAATAGTTTATGGTACAACTACACTCCAGTATATTAATATATATATATATTTATATGCTCCCCCAACTACTTTGAGTACTATGCAAATCCTCTTTAATTATCTCGCTCTCATCTTTATAAATGCTTACGACATACTCTTTTCATACTCTCGGAAAATCCGCGCATAAATTATTTTGTCAATTAGTATGGATGTTAAGTCAGAATCTTAAAATGATTTACAACGTCTTAATTTGAATGGATTGGGACGCCCTTTTGTTCAAATCAAGAAATTGTAAATCATTGAGCCATAAGTTTATATTTCTTTAGTTACATAGTTTGGGACGCTTCTCTATGTAAATAACGAAATATAGATAAATGGGCTTAATTACTTCTGAGTTAACAGGCATATGAAACCACGAACCCCTAAATCTCACTAGAAACCACGAATATTGATACTCAAAGATTTGACTAACATCGATAATGCTAACATTACCAAGATCATTAGGTAAACCTTGACGTCACTAAACGATTGATCCTCCCAGCTGATAAAAATACCATGTGCACTCACTTCTCCCCAAACTAAATTTCTATCCACAAAAATTGATAATTCAAGAAATTTCTCTACCCTCTTCCTTTTGTAAAAACCTATATCAACAAAACTCTTTTGTTTAACGGGTAGGTTACCCGCACAGATTTTTGTAATTATTAATTTATCTAAACATAACAGAATAAATTCTCACCCAATGTATGATCACAAGGAATTTTATTCAAACACCATATTATTAAAAAGCAGACTGAACAGAAATACATAAAAATACTACAAACAACCTCGTTATTTTCCTTGTCCTCGACAAAAATTAATAATCTCATGATTTTTGATCCACTCAACACAACCGAATATGTAACGTAAAACAAGATTTCACAAAACGAAACAAAATTTATTTCATAATTATTTCGGTTACATGGAAACACAACAAACAAAATTTTATTTCATAATTGTTAAGGATTACATGGAAATACAATAAAGATTCATTACAACATTCCTACTACAAATACTACTCCTTACTTCCAAAACTTGTCAATGACAACCGCAAGGATCACAAGCGGTACGAGAAACACTAAAATACCAACCAACAATGCACGATCCTCTTTTGGAGCATAAACCGAATAAACAATAGCAGCAATAAGGTACGTAATCGCAATTATAGTAACTATATGCGGCATTTTGGAAAACTTTGTAAGAGAAATATAAGGTAAATATTTGAAATGGTAAAATAGGAATGATAAAGTGGGATATTTAAGAAAAAGAAATGTGACCGTTGGTGTACTATTCCAAAAATCACAAAAAAAAAAAATAAATAAATAAAAAAGAAAAAAAAAAAAAGGTTACTTTTAGGAATAAAGAAAACGCGCTAGTGGAAGATATAAAGAGAAAAAGAATTGGGTACTGTACACCACTGTAGTAAAACACTATTTACACCTAGAAATTACATTTAGCATTACCAAGAAAGATTTAAAGTTTGAACCAAAGTATTTCCAAAGTTTTCACAAAAATCATATTAAGAGTTAAGAAGAAGCTAATGTAGTAGTAGATATGTTAAGCTAGAAAGGACAATTCAAAACCGCTCAAAAGATAAATCATTTGGAATAACTATTTATTCACCTCTAACCTCTCACCTTTACAACTACCTTATCTTAGAATCTCGGGACGAGATTCAGTTAAACGGATAGGTAATATAACATCCCATAAAATTTTCCTAACATTATAACATAAAAACATCCATTTTTACCCATGACAATTTTATTTTATCATAACATTTTAACGATACTCACATTTATCTAAAATATTGCGAACAAATTAAAACATTCATAAATACATTTCGACAATCAAATCTAAAACATCATTATTTATGTCCAAACAACTGATAACACATGACACTCTCATTATATCACTTGACACAATTAAACTCAAGACCTTATCTGGCATAACCATTTTTGAAATCAAGCACCAGACCTCTATATAATTAATCTATCCAAATTATTATACAACTTATATCCTATCGCGACTAATACATATTTTACCCAATGCGACAACTTCTATAGACACCTCGATCGACATATTTTCATTTTGTTTCTCATCTCATAATAAATTACTACTACACTAAAAGGATTCCATACTTTCTCTATTTCCTTTCTTTGGGCCTGCATCCAAACGAACCCAAGCTGATCACAAGTCCAAGCGCACCCTTAGTTTATCTTCCCTTTGTTTCCTTCTTTATTTCCAGTCGCAACAACGGCACAAGAACCGCCAAATTCCTCTCATTTTCGACATGTAATATGCGTATATTTCCACACCACCCAAATGACCACGTTACATAGTACTAGTAATAACAAATATCATTACATGCCCCATCCGTTCGCTGCCTCGAAATTGTCAGAAGTAAACCATGAAATCATTGAAACGAAAATATGTATAACTCACAAGCCTTCCAAAATGTGATGTCTAAAATATGTACCCTTTTTATGATTACTAGTTTTCACATGCGATACATCAAGTTTACCACCTTATTTTCACTTCACTTCTTATGATATACCACCAGGCCACGTTCCAACATGAACCTTAATTCAGTTATAGTTCCTTAATATAAATCGCTAAGTATAGTTTACCTTGCTTATTCTTCCCATCTTTTCGACACACACAACATACCTATATTTTTACGTGTCCTAGTTAACCCGCTTCAAGTACTCAAGGACAACAATTATCTCTCCAAACGACCCTTACATCTTCCTTTTCTTTCTGTCCCAGTCAAGACCAAGGCACCCAAAAACACCCTCATACTTCTTAAACTGACACACAACGTATATATGACTTTGTATTTACTAATTAATCACCTGGCATAGAATCAAGAATAATAAACTTTACAACCTCCCCTACCCGTTTACTACCTCAGTTAAGACCCAAATAAACCTTGAAAGATCATTAAGAATAAAAATAGTGAAATGTGTCATAAGTTTTCTACCTGCCTCCCGTGTCCCCCAATCGTTTGGATACATTCTTTGGGAACCTCCGCTGAACAAATTCCATGAGATAACGCAATCATTCCACTACCTCTTTGTCTCGATTTGATTTGGGTGAGATACTTGTGTGACATATGTAAGTAATCGGGGTTCATTCACACTCCAAGTCTTGCCATTTTCCTGCTCCATATCACACCCTCAATCTTCCACCTCAAAGCCTCCCCAATCAAGAGGCATACACCTCAAAAACTCTCATGATTACCTGCTCCAATTCGCCACTTGTCTAAACCTCAACTTGTGCATATAGAATACCCTCCATCACCAGGTTCGTCCACACCAAAAACACAAACACACTCCTTCTTTCCTTGTTACTGTCGTGAGTAAGAGGAAGAAAGCAAGACATGAGTAGGATTGCAAGGTTTTGCAAGGCTCCTTGTGTTTAGTTCTATACTCGTTCAAGTACTTGGCAATCTCGAGTCACAAAAAATTTTGATCCTTACACCCCATACGATCCCACCATCCACTGAAAGCTCCAACCTTTTTCCTCACCCATACTACACGTTGTTTCGAACCTCATGCATGCACCACATGATGATAACAAGTAGAAACTAGACTAATTCTAGATGTGTAGCTCGACAAAAGGGTGCTAGTCTTGGTTCATCATTGGGAGTCTCATGCAAACCACATCAACGTTTTTCTGATCATAGGCCATATCAAGTGTCCTCCCCACCCATAGGGGTGTTGTAAGTCTCCTATATATCCTTTGTTAAGTACACTCTAAATGAATCGATATCGCAACAGTTTGCTCGAATTGATGCGTGCCCTTGTATTTGTTTTTCAATTTAAATATGGCAAACCTTAAACTTTTACGTGGCTATGCATGTAGTGGCTTAATAATATGTAACTAGAAATATAACGTATCTTTGTACATAAAGTTCTTGTGTGATCATAACGAAGAAACATGAATATAAACAACACTTAAGTTTTGACTCTTATTGCCTTGCACTCATTTAGAAATACATTGTTGGAATAAATGGCAAAGCTCAGTTGAGAAAATAGAAAACAACTAAAATAGGTTCATTCAATGAAATATGTACTGAAAGAAATATAACAAGAGTATAACACATAAACTTGACTTTAAATAGAGCCCAACATATAAAATAACACAAAAAGAGCTTTAACTCAGTTGGTTGTTTATATTATAAGAAAAGGGTCTAAAGTTCGAATCCTGCATATGGCAGATTCATTTTTAAAATGAACTATTTTGCAACCTTCACATTTTAACAGTTTCAAACCCCCAACTAAACACTACTAGACACATTTATGAAAACTTTTATGATTATTAAACTCTTATATTTTTGTTATAAATATGGCACCTCAAATCTAATACGTGACATTTTCCACCTAAGACTTTTATGACCAAACATAGATAGTTTACTATTCTTCGTCTAAATGGAAAATATGTCTAACACTAATTTTTATTTAACAACTACATTGGAGTAAACAATAAGCTATGTATATTAACCCTAATAGATTATCACAAATTTAATAGATATATACTTTATATATTATTACACTTCAAAACCTAAAATGACGTATATAGAAACCTACATTTTTAGACGATAATGTAAATAACTATATATTTTGAATATATATAATTTATAACGTAAATTATATAGCTTGATATTACTATCGGTCAACTTAAACACACATTAAGAAATGATTTTTACTATAATAAAACTCATCAGTTCACTTAACCAGGCATAAACATACAATTACTATAGTTTATCAATCACCAACTTTCGATGCATATTATAAATTCATGACGAGAAATATATGAACATTAAACAATACTTATACATAAGGACAAGTTATATTGTATATAACCTTGCTCTTGAATTATTAAACATTTTGTCACGCAAGTCACCTCTACCAAAAACCACTTATGTCATCCTACTTTATGTCAAAACACTATTCTCGATAAGTTAAACTTATCCCAAACTCCTATAATTATTCAGGTTATCTCGTGAAGTCATTTCACTTCTGACGTTACTTATTCTCTGTCTACTATTCCATTCAGGTGAGTCATAGCCCCTACTCTTACTTGTTTTACAATGATTTATAAACGTTTTTGGGGGAGATACATGCTTAATTACTGTTTTATACTTTTATAAGTACTCGTTAACTATATACATGTTACTGTGATTTCATAGCCCACTCTTTAACTATTTTCCCGTGGGGGAGATACATGCTTTAAACTCGAACACAAGTTTTTTATACCGGGTATTGAAATACCGTCAGGCCAATGTTATTTGCTTAAGTTACTATTGCCAAAAGTCCCTCGATCATGAACCTTAATCACTTGAAGGGTGAACGTAAATAAATGTGGATAGTACTATTAGTGATTGACAATCCTCGTTTGGTTGTTAGAGAAAACACCAGGCGCACTTTATTGTTCTTATTATAGGTTATTGGCAAATACCTATCTTGAGGGCCTACTACTTACCGTCATAACTTGAGATTATGATTGGCTGTTAATCGTTGAGTATCATGAGCTTAAGGCAATAACAGGAACATTGATTTAAACTTATTGATTGTATGTGATTACAATACATTCTTAACTTGTGATTCGAAACTCGTGTTAAATGGATTTATAAACCAATTACTATTTTTGATGTTGACCCAGTGAAGGGCAAACCAACGGATTGATTTGTATTAAATTGATAAGGAAATCACTCTTTTTCTAATTAACGATTTAAACTATAAACTCTATGAACTCACCAACCTTTGTGTTGACACTTTTTAGCATGTGTTTATCTCAGGTAACTAAACAAGAAGGAACTTGAAGGCACGGAGTGGGCTTGTAACCCGGCATGGGCTTAAATAAATATTTTGACATATTTCAAATAAACTTGTTGTTTAAATTATGAAACATCTTGATGTCTCGAATATTTGGTATTTTGAATGAATTAAACTTTAAAGCGTCACTTTTGTGTCGTTTTCTATGATTGTGACAAAGATCCTCGAATTAACACCCAAAAAGTCTTCCGCTGACATTTTAAGTCTTCCGCTGTTATTAACGACTTTTGGGGGTGTTACAGATTGGTATTCAGAGCCACGGTTATAGAGAACCAGATGTTTTTTTTTTAAACATTGGACTATAACTACACTTTAACTGGACCATTTTTACAAAATACCACTTCATGCCCTCCGTGCCTACATTCCAACATCCGGTAGAAAAGTTACTTCTCATTATTTCTTACTTATATAACTTGATATATGCTTACATGTTATGATTATGCTAATAACTATGTTTACTAATCGGGATTATTACAAATACTGTGTCTTCATATTTCCATTCGCCCGACGATTATGTGACTTTAAATAGTTTATGGTACAACTACACTCCAGTATATTAATATATATATATTTATATGCTCCCCCAACTACTTTGAGTACTATGCAAATCCTCTTTAATTATCTCGCTCTCATCTTTATAAATGCTTACGACATACTCTTTTCATACTCTCGGAAAATCCGCGCATAAATTATTTTGTCAATTAGTATGGATGTTAAGTCAGAATCTTAAAATGATTTACAACGTCTTAATTTGAATGGATTGGGACGCCCTTTTGTTCAAATCAAGAAATTGTAAATCATTGAGCCATAAGTTTATATTTCTTTAGTTACATAGTTTGGGACGCTTCTCTATGTAAATAACGAAATATAGATAAATGGGCTTAATTACTTCTGAGTTAACAGGCATATGAAACCACGAACCCCTAAATCTCACTAGAAACCACGAATATTGATACTCAAAGATTTGACTAACATCGATAATGCTAACATTACCAAGATCATTAGGTAAACCTTGACGTCACTAAACGATTGATCCTCCCAGCTGATAAAAATACCATGTGCACTCACTTCTCCCCAAACTAAATTTCTATCCACAAAAATTGATAATTCAAGAAATTTCTCTACCCTCTTCCTTTTGTAAAAACCTATATCAACAAAACTCTTTTGTTTAACGGGTAGGTTACCCGCACAGATTTTTGTAATTATTAATTTATCTAAACATAACAGAATAAATTCTCACCCAATGTATGATCACAAGGAATTTTATTCAAACACCATATTATTAAAAAGCAGACTGAACAGAAATACATAAAAATACTACAAACAACCTCGTTATTTTCCTTGTCCTCGACAAAAATTAATAATCTCATGATTTTTGATCCACTCAACACAACCGAATATGTAACGTAAAACAAGATTTCACAAAACGAAACAAACTTTATTTCATAATTATTTCGGTTACATGGAAACACAACAAACAAAATTTTATTTCATAATTGTTAAGGATTACATGGAAATACAATAAAGATTCATTACAACATTCCTACTACAAATACTACTCCTTACTTCCAAAACTTGTCAATGACAACCGCAAGGATCACAAGCGGTACGAGAAACACTAAAATACCAACCAACAATGCACGATCCTCTTTTGGAGCATAAACCGAATAAACAACAGCAGCAATAAGGTACGTAATCGCAATTATAGTAACTATATGCGGCATTTTGGAAAACTTTGTAAGAGAAATATAAGGTAAATATTTGAAATGGTAAAATAGGAATGATAAAGTGGGATATTTAAGAAAAAGAAATGTGACCGTTGGTGTACTATTCCAAAAATCACAAAAAAAAATAAATAAATAAATAAAAAAGAAAAAAAAAAAAGGTTACTTTTAGGAATAAAGAAAACGCGCTAGTGGAAGATATAAAGAGAAAAAGAATTGGGTACTGTACACCACTGTAGTAAAACACTATTTACACCTAGAAATTACATTTAGCATTACCAAGAAAGATTTAAAGTTTGAACCAAAGTATTTCCAAAGTTTTCACAAAAATCATATTAAGAGTTAAGAAGAAGCTAATGTAGTAGTAGATATGTTAAGCTAGAAAGGACAATTCAAAACCGCTCAAAAGATAAATCATTTGGAATAACTATTTATTCACCTCTAACCTCTCACCTTTACAACTACCTTATCTTAGCCCCGAGATTCAGTTTAACGGATAGGTAATATAACATCCCATAAAATTTTCCTAACATTATAACATAAAAACAGCCATTTTTACCCATGACAATTTTATTTTATCATAACATTTTAACGATACTCACATTTATCTAAAATATTGCGAACAAATTAAAACATTCATAAATACATTTCGACAATCAAATCTAAAACATCATTATTTAAGTCCAAACAACTGATAACACACGACACTCTCATTATATCACTTGACACAATTAAACTCAAGACCTTATCTGGCATAACCATTTTTGAAATCAAGCACCAGACCTCTATATAATTAATCTATCCAAATTATTATACAACTTATATCCTATCGCGACTAATACATATTTTACCCAATGCGACAACTTCTATAGACACCTCGATCGACATATTTTCATTTTGTTTCTCATCTCATAATAAATTACTACTACACTAAAAGGATTCCATACTTTCTCTATTTCCTTTCTTTGGGCCTGCATCCAAACGAACCCAAGCTGATCACAAGTCCAAGCGCACCCTTAGTTTATCTTCCCTTTGTTTCCTTCTTTATTTCCAGTCGCAACAACGGCACAAGAACCGCCAAATTCCTCTCATTTTCGACATGTAATATGCGTATATTTCCACACCACCCAAATGACCACGTTACATAGTACTAGTAATAACAAATATCATTACATGCCCCATCCGTTCGCTGCCTCGAAATTGTCAGAAGTAAACCATGAAATCATTGAAACGAAAATATGTATAACTCACAAGCCTTCCAAAATGTGATGTCTAAAATATGTACCCTTTTTATGATTACTAGTTTTCACATGCGATACATCAAGTTTACCACCTTATTTTCACTTCACTTCTTATGATATACCACCAGGCCACGTTCCAACATGAACCTTAATTCAGTTATAGTTCCTTAATATAAATCGCTAAGTATAGTTTACCTTGCTTATTCTTCCCATCTTTTCGACACACACAACATACCTATATTTTTACGTGTCCTAGTTAACCCGCTTCAAGTACTCAAGGACAACAATTATCTCTCCAAACGACCCTTACATCTTCCTTTTCTTTCTGTCCCAGTCGAGACCAAGGCACCCAAAAACACCCTCATACTTCTTAAACTGACACACAACGTATATATGACTTTGTATTTACTAATTAATCACCTGGCATAGAATCAAGAATAATAAACTTTACAACCTCCCCTACCCGTTTACTACCTCAGTTAAGACCCAAATAAACCTTGAAAGATCATTAAGAATAAAAATAGTGAAATGTGTCATAAGTTTTCTACCTGCCTCCCGTGTCCCCCAATCGTTTGGATACATTCTTTGGGAACCTCCGCTGAACAAATTCCATGAGATAACGCAATCATTCCACTACCTCTTTGTCTCGATTTGATTTGGGTGAGATACTTGTGTGACATATGTAAGTAATCGGGGTTCATTCACACTCCAAGTCTTGCCATTTTCCTGCTCCATATCACACCCTCAATCTTCCACCTCAAAGCCTCCCCAATCAAGAGGCATACACCTCAAAAACTCTCATGATTACCTGCTCCAATTCGCCACTTGTCTAAACCTCAACTTGTGCATATAGAATACCCTCCATCACCAGGTTCGTCCACACCAAAAACACAAACACACTCCTTCTTTCCTTGTTACTGTCGTGAGTAAGAGGAAGAAAGCAAGACATGAGTAGGATTGCAAGGTTTTGCAAGGCTCCTTGTGTTTAGTTCTATACTCGTTCAAGTACTTGGCAATCTCGAGTCACAAAAAATTTTGATCCTTACACCCCATACGATCCCACCATCCACTGAAAGCTCCAACCTTTTTCCTCACCCATACTACACGTTGTTTCGAACCTCATGCATGCACCACATGATGATAACAAGTAGAAACTAGACTAATTCTAGATGTGTAGCTCGACAAAAGGGTGCTAGTCTTGGTTCATCATTGGGAGTCTCATGCAAACCACATCAACGTTTTTCTGATCATAGGCCATATCAAGTGTCCTCCCCACCCATAGGGGTGTTGTAAGTCTCCTATATATCCTTTGTTAAGTACACTCTAAATGAATCGATATCGCAACAGTTTGCTCGAATTGATGCGTGCCCTTGTATTTGTTTTTCAATTTAAATATGGCAAGCCTTAAACTTTTACGTGGCTATGCATGTAGTGGCTTAATAATATGTAACTAGAAATATAACGTATCTTTGTACATAAAGTTCTTGTGTGATCATAACGAAGAAACATGAATATAAACAACACTTAAGTTTTGACTCTTATTGCCTTGCACTCATTTAGAAATACATTGTTGGAATAAATGGCAAAGCTCAGTTGAGAAAATAGAAAACAACTAAAATAGGTTCATTCAATGAAATATGTACTGAAAGAAATATAACAAGAGTATAACACATAAACTTGACTTTAAATAGAGCCCAACATATAAAATAACACAAAAAGAGCTTTAACTCAGTTGGTTGTTTATATTATAAGAAAAGGGTCTAAAGTTCGAATCCTGCATATGGCAGATTCATTTTTAAAATGAACTATTTTGCAACCTTCACATTTTAACAGTTTCAAACCCCCAACTAAACACTACTAGACACATTTATGAAAACTTTTATGATTATTAAACTCTTATATTTTTGTTATAAATATGGCACCTCAAATCTAATACGTGACATTTTCCACCTAAGACTTTTATGACCAAACATAGATAGTTTACTATTCTTCGTCTAAATGGAAAATATGTCTAACACTAATTTTTATTTAACAACTACATTGGAGTAAACAATAAGCTATGTATATTAACCCTAATAGATTATCACAAATTTAATAGATATATAATTTATATATTATTACACTTCAAAACCTAAAATGACGTATATAGAAACCTACATTTTTAGACGATAATGTAAATAACTATATATTTTGAATATATATAATTTATAACGTAAATTATATAGCTTGATATTACTATCGGTCAACTTAAACACACATTAAGAAATGATTTTTACTATAATAAAACTCATCAGTTCACTTAACCAGGCATAAACATACAATTACTATAGTTTATCAATCACCAACTTTCGATGCATATTATAAATTCATGACGAGAAATATATGAACATTAAACAATACTTATACATAAGGACAAGTTATATTGTATATAACCTTGCTCTTGAATTATTAAACATTTTGTCACGCAAGTCACCTCTACCAAAAACCACTTATGTCATCCTACTTTATGTCAAAACACTATTCTCGATAAGTTAAACTTATCCCAAACTACTATAATTATTCAGGTTATCTCGTGAAGTCATTTCACTTCTGATGTTACTTATTCTCTGTCTACTATTCCATTCAGGTGAGTCATAGCCCCTACTCTTACTTGTTTTACAATGATTTATAAACGTTTTTGGGGGAGATACATGCTTAATTACTGTTTTATACTTTTATAAGTACTCGTTAACTATATACATGTTACTGTGATTTCATAGCCCACTCTTTAACTATTTTCCCGTGGGGGAGATACATGCTTTAAACTCGAACACAAGTCTTTTATACCGGGTATTGAAATACCGTCAGGCCAATGTTATTTGCTTAAGTTACTATTGCCAAAAGTCCCTCGATCATGAACCTTAATCACTTGAAGGGTGAACGTAAATAAATGTGGATAGTACTATTAGTGATTGACAATCCTCGTTTGGTTGTTAGAGAAAACACCAGGCGCACTTTATTGTTCTTATTATAGGTTATTGGCAAATACCTATCTTGAGGGCCTACTACTTACCGTCATAACTTGAGATTATGATTGGCTGTTAATCGTTGAGTATTATGAGCTTAAGGCAATAACAGGAACATTGATTTAAACTTATTGATTGTATGTGATTACAATACATTCTTAACTTGTGATTCGAAACTCGTGTTAAATGGATTTATAAACCAATTACTATTTTTGATGTTGACCCGGTGAAGGGCAAACCAACGGATTGATTTGTATTAAATTGATAAGGAAATCACTCTTTTTCTAATTAACGATTTAAACTATAAACTCTATGAACTCACCAACCTTTGTGTTGACACTTTTTAGCATGTGTTTATCTCAGGTAACTAAACAAGAAGGAACTTGAAGGCACGGAGTGGGCTTGTAACCCGTCATGGGCTTAAATAAACATTTTGACATATTTCAAATAAACTTGTTGTTTAAATTATGAAACATCTTGATGTCTCGAATATTTGGTATTTTGAATGAATTAAAATTTAAAGCGTCACTTTTGTGTCGTTTTCTATGATTGTGACAAAGATCCTCGAAGTAACACCCAAAAAGTCTTCCGCTGACATTTTAAGTCTTCCGCTGTTATTAACGACTTTTGGGGGTGTTACAAAAAGCCCCAATTTCAAATGAATAAACCCTAACTTTATAATTGGAATATTTTTAAAATTGGGAATTCTTACCTTGTGATGATGATGATGATGATGATGATGATGATGATGATGATGCTAGGACACGTAATTTCTGAAATGAAACACTGGTCACCAACAATTGATCACCATGATTGACTTTCTTCTTCTTCCTTGCTCTCTTCTAATGTCACACACATAATACACACTTCTCTTAAAAATTCTGAAAACTTATGGGCATTTCTTTTCTTTAAAAATCCATTTGTTCTCTACTAATATATTTTCAAACTTAAGTGACTCAATCATCTAATA
The DNA here is from genome assembly GCA_030686995.1 of Artemisia argyi. Classification (NCBI taxonomy): domain Eukaryota; kingdom Viridiplantae; phylum Streptophyta; class Magnoliopsida; order Asterales; family Asteraceae; genus Artemisia; species Artemisia argyi. Next base: position 84,425,723 of record CM060679.1, read on the forward strand.
ATCAATATTTTTTTGGTTTTTGGGTGTAAAAATTGGTTTTGGTAATTTGATTTATTGACATTTCAGGCTAACAATAACAACACAACAACGCATATTTTAAGAAATTAATCCAGACTAATATGATAATTCATAAAAGAAATTAAAACATAATTTAAATCTATACATGTGATGTTGGATAAATTTATGTCTCTCGACACTTTGACCATAATTAACGACAACCAATAATTAACATGTATATAAAGCAAACTGATAAGGATTTATTTGGTGCGTTTTGAAGGGGTCACTTAAGCTTTAAATCGTGTTTTTATGATCAAATATTGCCTCAAATCGTTTCTTTTCTTATTTTAGGTACTTGGGACATGATTTCTGGAAATCGGAGTATTTTGGACGTTTTTGGGTTCAAAAGTAAAGAAAACAACAAAGTCAAAAAAACCTGTCAGCAATTGCACCTGACGGCGTCAAGCCTTAATAGCTGACACTGTCACTTGAAGACAAAGGAGTTAGAAAATATCACACATGGCGCTCCAGTGAAACCTTGATGGATTTACACCTGACGGCCGTCAGGTGTATTTGAAAGTAGGCCGTCTGGTGATAGCTTAAAGAGAGACGACCCAGAAGACATATAACATGACGACGTCAGAAAGTTGGATGGCACAAGACGAAACCCTAAAAGCGGCGTTCTGACGGCATCAGGGTTTATAACCTGACGCCGTCAGCCTTGTAATTCTATATATACTTTTTGATTTTTCATTTATTAGTGTGCAACTTTTGAGACAAAACCCTAGGATGAATTTTAGAAGATTTTAAGGGTTTTCATACCCTCTTTTCTTCCATGTTCAATTGAAGTTAAGTTTTATTTTAATCATTCAATATGTCTATGTGTTGTTTGATTATCTGTTTACCTTTTCTTCCTTTTAACATGATAGCTTAAGTTTATTACTATTTACTTAGATCCAATGAAACCTAGTTATTGATTGCTGATAAGTTGTCTATTTTTTTTAGTTGATTGATTCATGTTAGGTTAAGAAAACTGGCTGAACTCCTTTATGTAACTAGCTTGAACGTCTTAAAAAACGTAATCGGATATGCACTATGGTTTTTAGCCTGTTCTATTTAATGCATGAATAGATATTAATGATTCTATGGTTTGGATGCTTAACGCATAGCTTTAGGAGAAATTGATATTCATAGAGTTGGGGAAGGATGTGCACACCCCACGAATGGTATTACGGAATACAATGCTTTAACTAAAACAATTGCATTGTGACATTCAACGAATGAACAAGAGATAACTAGGGAGTAATTATATCTAAGTAAACACGTTTGTCTCACTATAAGAAGTCCACCGCTTTTATTTTCTTGTTATTTTATTTTATTATTAGTTTAATTAGTAGTTTTAGGTTAGTTGATTAGCAACTAATTCCGCCCACTCTTTCAAAATCGAGATTTTAGTTGCTTTCATAAAACATAAAAATGAAAAAAGAATCATCCCTAACCTTTAGGCTTAAATTGAAATACATCTCAACCTAATGACACTATTCCCCTAAAGATTGATCAATCCCCCAGACATACCTATACTACACTACAACGACCAGGTACACTATCTGGAGGATTGAAAAGCTTCTCAAGATCCCTTGAGAAGTACAACCTTTTGTGAGGCCGCTGTAACACCCCCAAAATACCGCAGCGGAAGACTGTGTCACAGGGGTGCTACTTCATAATACAAAGTACAAGTTATAGAAAACGAACTCTAAATGAGACGTTTTGAAAAGTTACCATTCGATTAATGAATTCAAAGTTACAAACATGAGATTCCAAAGTATGATACATAAATGTATACAAAATGTTGAATGGTAAATGATAAAAGCGTAAGTCTTCAGAATATGCAGCTTGACTCTAAGTTCCACGCACTAGCTATCTCCTTACTAACCTGAGATAAACATGCTAAAGTGTCAACACAATGGTTGGTGAGTTCATAGAGTTTGTCTTAAAACAGTTGAAAAGCCTTAAAAGAATGTTCACACAGCAAAGGCATTGAGAATCCACTCAGTTGCAATTCCCGTCATAAGAGACTTGCAACCTGTGTGTTCACAACCCACTGCTAACATATAGTATAATAAAGACATGTATAAGTTCATCAAGACAATTAAGCAATTAGTAGTGAGTCTCTACTTCATCTCCGAAGACCTCACTTTGGGAGCCAATTCCAAAGGACAACTGGGAGTCAATTCCCAAAGACAACTGGGAGCCACTTCCCAAAGATATAAGTTTACTGGGAGCCACTTCCCAAAGATAAAAGACAGTCATGTATGTATGAAATCAAGTATAATGCCATCAAGTATAAGACAATCAAGTATAAAACAATCAAGTATAATGCGATCAAGTATTTGTACAAGTAAGCAAGTAGTTGAGCATGTATCCCCCCCAAGAGTTGAAACAAGTACGAAAAGAGTAGGGGCTATGACTCACCTTAAGTCTATGTAATGAGAAATGATAGTGGTAGTCGAATCGCGAAAGTCTCTAAGAGCAGCCTATAATAGAACGTTGCGACTTAGGTTTGGAGTAACGTCTAAGTATACGAAGAATTGCCTATATATGTCTTGCATAATGTTCATGATGTAGTACTTAGTATATAGTGTAAGTCGTTGAATATAAGTGGTCTATGAAACATGTATAGGTTGTAAATCTCTTACTACCGTTCGGGCCGACATAATTCAGAAGTCATGGAGTAAACGTTCGAGGAGCCAGGACACTTTAACTCGTAAATCCACAACTCGTCTCGACGGCTTACTCAATGAACTCCTCACATGAGGCTCCCTACTATTGTAGTATTTGATAACATATATATATATATATATATATAAGCTTTTTGATCTTTAATAGTTATATGGTCTTTAGCCGTGGCTTTGCCGTGACCTTGGTCATTGTTACCATGATCTTGAGACTCAACCTTGGCTTTAGCCATGGTTGTGGTCTCGGCTTTAGGTCATTAGACCTCTTGGTCTCATCTAATTATAATGATTATATAGTAACTTTTGTCTAAAAATGGGCTGTTAAGAATTTGAAGAAATTTATCACTCAGAAAGCGTTTTCAGGTCTCGAGCTTCTTTATTCCTGAACGAAAACGTCGTTCCGGACAACTTTCATGTTTTAACTTTTTGATGAATCGGACCAGAAGTGGGACTTTCAAAATCATAATTTGATCAGAATGCAATTTAGGCAGTTTTGCCGTTTTGGTTTCGCTAACTTCAAACGGTCATAACTTTTGACTCGTATACTCGTTTTGGGTGATTCAAATTGCTATGTTTTCCTTGTTAAGTCCTATTTAACAGTAAGTAAGTGTCAAATATCAAAGTTATACTATTGTGGTCATGGTTTTCCATAAAAATCACTAGTTTGCTTGTTTGCTTGTCATAAGTTAACATATGTATACCAATACTTGTTTTATCAATTTTTAAACATCATGAACACAATACAAAGACCATATATAGCATGAAAGAAACATAATAAGCATGAAATGATATTGAGCAAGAAAGTGTATAAGGGTTTGCTTACAACTTTTGGCTTTCTAAAGAAAGGAAGTCAAGTTTAGAACTAGGACACTAAACCTAAGCTTGTAAACCCTTCACCATAACTCTTGTAACCCTTGCTAGCCTTGATCTAACCCTTGATAAAACCCATTAACTTCAGCCCCTAATCACCTTGTGTAGCTCCTAATTCAACCATGGAATCACCAAACAAACTTAAGAACTAGGTAGAGAATACTAAGACCTTGAACTTTGTAGTGTAACTTGTAGTTTGAAGATCAAAGGATCATGGAGCTAGGGATTGTGTTGTGGCGTTTTTTTTTATGAAGAAATGATGGAATGAGCTCTCTATTTATAGCATGAAGAGGAGGTTAGGAAGCTTACTAGGAAACTACACAAACTTGGTGACCAAGGTTAACTTGGAGCCAAAGTTGTAATTAAGTAAAGAATCAATGGTCAAAATTTAACCACAAGTGTGAACCCCCCCCCCCTAGTGGCGGTTTGAATGAGGATAAGGTGACTAGATGATGACTCTTGGTCTTTGGATGATAATATCCTAAGTATGTAGCTAGTTTTGGACCCGTAAATTGCTAACCGTAAGTTTTTAGGCCACGAAACGTAAAACCGGGTATCCTAAAAATATGAAACTTATAAATATGGTTAAACATGTCAATATAGTCCATAATAAAATATAAAATGAGTGGTAGGTTCTATCGGGTGCGAAAACCCTGCTAAAAACTGGAAACACGGGTCTAAAACGCGCAATTCGCGTAAAACGCTGAACTGAAAAACGTAAAATTCCGAAACTTTTGGAATTGTCCTAAAATGAGAGAAAATCATAATTCTATTGTTTATAATGTTTTATGGACATATCGGGATGCTAGAAGGACGTTTAAACCTAAAAGTAAATCTCGGACACGGCTTTGTGATTTTTGCAGAAATGATCCGACGAGCGTCAAACTCTCGGATTATCGTTAAAATAGTTTAACTTACAAGAATATGAAATAAAAATTTCTGAGATGAATAGTGAAAAGTGAATAGTAAAAAGTGAATAGTGAAATTTTCGGGAATAAAAGTTAACCTGAAATTGCGAATTGTTACAGTCTGTACCCCTTAAGGAGAACTTCGTCCCGAAGTTCAGTTGATGTTAACTACTTACGATGTGTCTAAGAGAATTCGGGATCTCTAATATAGTGGTGTTCACTCTGATTTGTCTAAGGTTCTGGTTAAGGAGTTGTATCGGCTACAATTAAGCCCACTTATTTATAACACATTACTTACATAAAGAAGCGTCCAAATTTATGTAAGTAAGGGATCATAAACTCATGGTTCGGTGATTTACAATTTCTTTATTTAACTGAAGAGGCGTCCCAATCCATTTAAATAAGGAGATTCTAAAACATCCTACTTAAGAATTTCCGACACAAAATCCGCCTTCTGAGGCAGATGGTAAGATAATCCAGTCATCAAATCCTTAAAGCTAAGCAATAATATTATTTAACTCAAATCTTGTGTTTCATCAAACAAGAACTGTCACAAGATCAAGTTAACTAATTAGTTATTACTGAGCTCTATGTTTTTAATGACTCGACGAATCTCTGGGGCTCCTTATAATACTAAAGTCACATCATCTAACAGCGTGGAACTAAGCAAACGTCTAACCAAAAAGCACATGTGTATGTATTGTGTGTAAGGCAAATAAAGAGGAAGGTCCCAACGTATATAGCAGTTATAGTCTAGGCACTAAATGCAACCTAGTTCTCTATAACCAAGGCTCTGGTACCAATCTGTAACACCCCCAAAATACCGCAGCGGAAGACTGTGTCACAGGGGTGCTACTTCATAATACAAAGTACAAGTTATAGAAAACGAACTCTAAATGAGACGTTTTGAAAAGTTACCATTCGATTAATGAATTCAAAGTTACAAACATGAGATTCCAAAGTATGATACATAAATGTATACAAAATGTTGAATGGTAAATGATAAAAGCGTAAGTCTTCAGAATATGCAGCTTGACTCTAAGTTTCACGCACTAGCTATCTCCTTACTAACCTGAGATAAACATGCTAAAGTGTCAACACAATGGTTGGTGAGTTCATAGAGTTTGTCTTAAAACAGTTGAAAAGCCTTAAAAGAATGTTCACACAGCAAAGGCATTGAGAATCCACTCAGTTGCAATTCCCGCCATAAGAGACTTGCAACCTGTGTGTTCACAACCCACTGCTAACATATAGTATAATAAAGACATGTATAAGTTCATCAAGACAATTAAGCAATTAGTAGTGAGTCTCTACTTCATCTCCGAAGACCTCACTTTGGGAGCCAATTCCAAAGGACAACTGGGAGTCAATTCCCAAAGACAACTGGGAGCCACTTCCCAAAGATATAAGTTTACTGGGAGCCACTTCCCAAAGATAAAAGACAGTCATGTATGTATGAAATCAAGTATAATGCCATCAAGTATAAGACAATCAAGTATAAAACAATCAAGTATAATGCGATCAAGTATTTGTACAAGTAAGCAAGTAGTTGAGCATGTATCCCCCCCAAGAGTTGAAACAAGTACGAAAAGAGTAGGGGCTATGACTCACCTTAAGTCTATGTAATGAGAAATGATAGTGGTAGGCGAATCGCGAAAGTCTCTAAGAGCAGCCTATAATTGAACGTTGCAACTTAGGTTTGGAGTAACGTCTAAGTATACGAAGAATTGCCTATATATGTCTTGCATAATGTTCATGATGTAGTACTTAGTATATAGTGTAAGTCGTTGAATATAAGTGGTCTATGAAACATGTATAGGTTGTAAATCTCTTACTACCGTTCGGGCCGACATAATTCAGAAGTCATGGAGTAAACGTTCGAGGAGCCAGGACACTTTAACTCGTAAATCCACAACTCGTCTCGACGGCTTACTCAATGAACTCCTCACATGAGGCTCCCTACTATTGTAGTATTTGATAACACATATATATATATATATATATATATATATATATATATATATATAAGCTTTTTGATCTTTAATAGTTATATGGTCTTTAGCCGTGGCTTTGCCGTGACCTTGGTCATTGTTACCATGATCTTGAGACTCAACCTTGGCTTTAGCCATGGTTGTGGTCTCGGCTTTAGGTCATTAGACCTCTTGGTCTCATCTAATTATAATGATTATATAGTAACTTTGGTCTAAAAATGGGTTGTTAAGAATTTGAAGAAATTTATCACTCAGAAAGCGTTTTCAGGTCTCGAGCTTCTTTATTCCTGAACGAAAACGTCGTTCCGGACAACTTTCATGTTTTAACTTTTTGATGAATCGGACCAGAAGTGGGACTTTCAAAATCATAATTTGATCAGAATGCAATTAGGCAGTTTTGCCGTTTTGGTTTCGCTAACTTCAAACGGTCATAACTTTTGACTCGTATACTCGTTTTGGGTGATTCAAATTGCTATGTTTTCCTTGTTAAGTCCTATTTAACAGTAAGTAAGTGTCAAATATCAAAGTTATACTATTGTGGTCATGGTTTTCCATAAAAATCACTAGTTTGCTTGTTTGCTTGTCATAAGTTAACATATGTATACCAATACTTGTTTTATCCATTTTTAAACATCATGAACACAATACAAAGACCATATATAGCATGAAAGAAACATAATAAGCATGAAATGATATTGAGCAAGAAAGTGTATAAGGGTTTGCTTACAACTTTTGGCTTTCTAAAGAAAGGAAGTCAAGTTTAGAACTAGGACACTAAACCTAAGCTTGTAAACCCTTCACCATAACTCTTGTAACCCTTGCTAGCCTTGATCTAACCCTTGATAAAACCCATTAACTTCAGCCCCTAATCACCTTGTGTAGCTCCTAATTCAACCATGGAATCACCAAACAAACTTAAGAACTAGGTAGAGAATACTAAGACCTTGAACTTTGTAGTGTAACTTGTAGTTTGAAGATCAAAGGATCATGGAGCTAGGGATTGTGTTGTGGCGTTTTTTTAATGAAGAAATGATGGAATGAGCTCTCTATTTATAGCATGAAGAGGAGGTTAGGAAGCTTACTAGGAAACTACACAAACTTGGTTACCAAGGTTAACTTGGAGCCAAAGTTGTAATTAAGTAAAGAATCAATGGTCAAAATTTAACCACAAGTGTGAACCCCCCCCCCTAGTGGCGGTTTGAATGAGGATAAGGTGACTAGATGATGACTCTTGGTCTTTGGATGATAATATCCTAAGTATGTAGCTAGTTTTGGACCCATAAATTGCTAACCGTAAGTTTTTAGGCCACGAAACGTAAAACCGGGTATCCTAAAAATATGAAACTTATAAATATGGTTAAACATGTCAATATAGTCCATAATAAAATATAAAATGAGTGGTAGGTTCTATCGGGTGCGAAAACCCTGCTAAAAACTGGAAACACGGGTCTAAAACGCGCAATTCGCGTAAAACGCTGAACTGAAAAACGTAAAATTCCGAAACTTTTGGAATTGTCCTAAAATGAGAGAAAATCATATTTCTATTGTTTATAATGTTTTATGGACATATCGGGATGCTAGAAGGACGTTTAAACCTAAAAGTAAATCTCGGACACGGCTTTGTGATTTTTGCAGAAATGATCCGACGAGCGTCAAACTCTCGGATTATCGTTAAAATAGTTTAACTTACGAGAATATGAAATAAAAATTTCTGAGATGAATAGTGAAAAGTGAATAGTAAAAAGTGAATAGTGAAATTTTCGGGAATAAAAGTTAACCTGAAATTGCGAATTGTTACAGCCGCAATCCTCGCATCTAGTTTTTGGCGCCACTACCTAAGAATAATTATTGCTTAGGTTTGATTTCTATTTCATTTAGGCCTACTCACAAGATTCCTATCAAGCGAGATTTTTATTTTCTTTTTCATAGTTTTCTTTAGTCTATCTTTTTCTTTGTTCCTTTGTTTTTAATCCATACCATCAACTATCATGGAGGGTGATAATATCCTTGAACCCGTTATCCCACCACAACTAAACCACCAAAACCCACCCGAACAACCTAGAGCTGGCACCTTAGGAGAATACTCCTGACCTAGCCACCATGGCTTTCGAAACACCATTAAGCTCAACCAAGGAGCCAATGTGACTCCCTTGCAATCCGACACCATCTGGTTGGTGCAAAGCGGATGCGCATTCCATGGACTTCGTTCTGAAGATCCATGATGCGTGGGAATCGCAACAGGCTTTACCTCTCGAGGGATCTCGAGAAGCTTACAACCCCCACCAGGCAGTGTACCTGATCGTTGTAGTATAGTATAGTGACAAGTACCGGGGGATTGATCGTTCAGCTTAGGAATAGTGTCGCTAGGATTAGAAAGCCTAAATACTAGTTCTAAAGGTGAGGGATGATTATTTTTGTTTTTTTTATATTTTTATGAAAGTAAGTAAAATCTCGGGGTTTGAAGGATTTGGGCGGAATTAGTTGCTAATCAACTAACCCAATACTAAGATGCAATCAAAATAAAATACTAGAAATTAAAATAAACTAATTATACTAAAGTTGTGAGCAGTAATTGGAGAAAATGTGTTTACTTAGATTTCATTACTCCCTAGACATCTTTTACACGTTAATTACTTGTTATAATTGCATGGATGACAGATCGTATTCCTTAATACCATTCATGGGGTGGCACACATAACTCCCCAATTCTATGAGCTCTTATCTCCTCATACACCATGCCCAGCACAACTATAGGGATTGTAAACAGTGGCTCATGCATTAAATATAACCAATAAAGACCTAGTGCGCCTCGGTTCATGTTTCTTAAGACGTTCAAGCATGTTACCAAGTGGAGATCTGCCAGTTTTCTTCAGCCTAACATATAAATCATTCATCCAAGACAAGAATAAACAAGTAATCAACACATAATTAACATCTAGGTTTCATTAGATCTAAGCAAACACAAGATAGATCTAGCCTAGCATGATAGAATTAAGACAAGAACATGATATAGACAACCAACACATAGACATATTGATTGAATTAGAAGAACACTTATCTTGATTAAACATGCAAGGTATCAAGGGGTTGGAACCCTTGAAAAACCTGTAAAGTTACACCAAAATCGTACTTAGGGTTTCTCCAAAACTTCTCTCTTCTAATGTGTGAAAATTAGAAAACTATATATAGAAAAATAGGTTTGACGGCGTCAAGAATAAACTTGTGACGCCGTCACCTCGCCGCCAAAACTCTTCTCGGACTGCCTAGATCTACTTCTGACGCCGTCAAGACTTATACACTTCCAGGCCGTCATGACTCTTTTACTCTTGACGCCCTTCCTACGTGACGCCGTCAAATCTGTTCTGGGTCGTCATGGAAATTCATGAAATTTGCTCTTGACGCCGTCAAGGTTTTGCTCTTGACGCCGTCACCTACTGTTCCCAACATGGAAAATTAAGACTTTGGCGTTTTCTTCACTTTTATGCTCCAAAAACGTCCGAATTGCTTCCTTTTCCAGATTTCTCTCCAAAAGTACCTAAAATCACAAAAGGAACGATTTAGGGCAATATTTGATCAAATAAATTCGAATTCGGGCTTAAATGACCCCCTAAAAATGGATCATTTTTCGCCTCATCATATACCCTTACACTTGAGATTTGCTTGTCCTCAAGCAAATGCGCTTTTATTCTACTCAAAAGACAAGTTAGGGGTCATTTAACACTAACATAAAAGTAATTACAACAAATAATCGTTCCACTAAAGACCAATAGACAAGCACGGAGGTCATATACTAGCACCTCACAAATAGTGTTTAGATACTCACATCTCTCGGGTGTAATAAAGTGTAAATTACAATATGGAAACGGAAGATATCTCTCACTACCTGTCATAGCAAAATAGATTACCATAGGCTTGGGAAAGGATCAAACCTCCACCACATGGCGTAAGCACCTAGGATAAACTATCAAAGAGGTCTTTTAAAGGGTTGTAACGTTAGGTGTAGGGATATGAAATACACGGTTTTGTTGGATAAAGGAAGTTTTTACTGGTGGCGAGTTAACAATCTTGGTTAATTACATGTACAATATGGCGTTGCTAAGCCAAGACTAGACTCGACTTAAGCTAATAAATGGAAAATAACAAAAATATAAAATGAACATAGAATAAAAAGGGATGGTAGTCCGTATGTTTTTTTTTTTCTCTTTTTCCTTTTTCTATTTTTTTTTCTTTTTTTCTTGATTTTTTCGATTTTTTTTTCATACACTCTTACCCTAATATCCAAAATAATACATCATAGGGGAAGAACATTCCCCTTACACTTGAATTTTTACATACTTTACAATAAACTAATCTAATGACTCGAATTAAGAAAATTAAAACACTTGGAGCACTTTTAAGATTAATGTACATATGGGGGTAATAAATGATGTTCTTCCCCATTACTCCATAAAATAAGTACTTACCCATGAGTCCCAATCGTCCCAAAACAATATGTACAAGGATATGACTCGACTTAGCAACCATGTAATCAATTAGAAAGTTAACTTAGGGTTTAACAAATAACAATAATGCACTAAAAATGAGCGCATACACGGAAGGCTAAGGCGATTTGGGTGTACATTTAAGTGGGGTGTAACAAATTCTTCCTTTAAGTAAAATGCTTAAAGTTAGAAACGAAAAGATAGGCTCGGAGGGGTGTACTAGGGGTTTCGTGTACTAAAAATGAGTACAACGCTAAGGGTGTGGGAAAAATTAGTTGACTTAACTAGCCAAGTAATATGACTTAAATGGTTAAGTAATTATGATACGGGTTTAACACAAGGGTGATCCTAATGCCTCTTATCATGTAGTAAATCCTACCACACGAATGTAGTCTCACTAGCGGTCTCGGGATGCATCACTAACGCAAGTTCTAGAATCTAAATGCTACCGGTACACTCATAAGCACTAATAGTAAATGCTCTTCATATCAAATCTAAAGGCGAACCTCACATATTTGGGTGGAAAATTTTTCTGAATATACGGTTTTGTGCTAGTCATACAATCTCCTATCCATGAGACGCTTGCTATGGCTAAAGTTTCACTCCTAAATGTTGTAAAAAAATTTAAATTTGGCGCTAAAATTGCACTAACAAGTATTTCTCATAGTTTTATTACACATCTACCATTAAACAAAACAAACTCAAGCGAAAGTGCATATGCAAGGTATCATCTTTTTACCCTCCCCTTACACTTAAGATGAACATTGTCCCCAATGTTCAAGTAAAGAATGTAAAAGTGAAAAAGTGAAGAGAATGAAATCAAATACTCCCCTGATTCGCTCGGTATGGATAATAGGATGGTCAGGTTAAATCTTCCTCCAAGAAAATGAACAATCAAAGCTTCCCTTCCAGAATATAAATCATCTTCTTGTCATACATAACCTGTAAAACCTAACAAAATAGACAAGACAACCTCGCGTAAAATCGGCGGCATTCTATATAAGTTACTAAATCCTAGAAAACAAGATAAGATATAATGCTTGTGGAATGAAGTTTGCAGATTTCCTGGAGATTATAAAACTTAATAATTCACAAAAACCATAAGACTCCGTTAGAAAAACAAAACCGGTAAAATTTCCAGATTTTTACTCCTGACGCCGTCAAGAGTAAACCCCTGACGCCGTCAGAATTGACCTGCAGAAATCCTTATGTTAAGTTTCCAGAAAATTTTTGGAAAAACTTGGTCCTACTTCCTGGAAAATCCTGCAAAACTTCATTATGACTCAATACAAGCATTTGACTCTAACAAATACGAATACACATGTTCATTTAATATTGTGGAGAATCATGATCGGTTTGTTTCTTAAAAACATATTTGGGGTTTCCCCTTACACTTATCTTTTGCAAAAATACCTTTAGGTGGAGTTAAGACTAGGCCAAAACAACAAAGTAAAGTATTTCCACTATTTAGTTTAGAAACATGATCACCAACAATAATAATTAAGCATGCATACGGAAGCAAATAACAATCAAACAAATAAAATCACACAAAACATGGGTTGCCTCCCAAGAAGCGCTTGTTTTTGTTCGAGTCACGAGCCTGACTCTACCCTTATTTAACGGAAATAGGGGAGGTTTTCCCTACACTTAGGATTAAGTGCGGGTGGAAGTAGCGATACACACCCTTAGGGTGGAAATATGCCATGTGAGGAAAGAGTGGTGGATGAATTATATGCTCAAAGGGCTGTGCTCCTATCATCATAACCTTACTTAATTCAATTAGGTTAGTGGGCGGATTAAGATTTTCTCTTAGAAAGGAATCATCTTCAATCAACTTCGAGAGACTCCTAGTTGGGAATCCATCTTGACGTAATAAACCTGGTTTAAACCCATAATGTTTCTTATGATCAATCATGAATGGGTAATGTAAGTATGTAAGGTCATGTTCCACTCCTATATTGGCTTCCTCTCTACAAGGCTTAGAGTCTACTACCTTTGTCCTAAGACTACCCGGACTATATGGTTTGATGGGTGGATTGGAACCTATTTCAATTCCTAAATTTTCATCCAAGAATGGAAGATTAGGTAGCGGTTTTGGTTGAGGCTCCGGTTCATCAAAACTAGGAACTTCCCTAGAACTAAAAGAAAGGTTATCACTATAAGTGTTAAAACCTATATTCTCTAGTTGTGCTTGGTCTAAGAGTTCTACCTCAATTGGGGTTCCTATAGTCTCTTCTACTTTTTCCGGGCAAGTCACGGATGATGCGTGTACCTCAATTAATGGTAGGACTTGTGGGGTACTTGGTGGGCTTAGATTTTCTACTTCATCATTCCTTGTGTCAAGATCACCTATACCCTCAACATGTGTTTTATTATAATCTAACCCTAACATTTTTCCAAGTATCTCACGTACTTCACTAGGCATCTCAACTTCTATATCCGAATCATAAGGATCATCCTCAATATTCTGACTGCTATATACGAATTGCCCAAAAGATTTATCATCTGTTTCTTGAGATTCATCATCATCGATCATAAAACCTAGGTCTTTTTGATCAATGTGATCATGTTCGACTACATTCTCCATCACATCAAGGTCACCTATGTGTTCATCCTGTATCATGGTAGGGCCTAACCATGACATGCAGCTAGGTGGCTCATACGAAACTATCCTAGGTGAAGGCTCATATGGTGCATAGGTTTCACTAAGTGAGGCATTTTGAGGGGTTGATGGAGCTCCTAATGTAAATTCTTCAAAATCATTATGCACTTGGCCTCTTTTCTGAAGGTACTCAATAAAATCAATGTAAAATCCTGTCCTCCTCATTTCATTCCTCCATCTTGTTATATCCAAACTAGTGTAATTATATTTTTTCTGGTAAAACTCTAGTGTCGGACTTGGTGGATTCGCGTTCTCCACAATGGCTAACGGAATAGTCAATGGAAAGGTTTTTACAAACAAAGACACAAAGAAAAGATAGACTAAAGAAAACCTAAAAATAAAAATAAAATTTTACTAGAACGGAATCTAGCAAGTAGACCTAATAAAAAGAGATTCTAACCTAGACAATAACTATTCCCCGGGCTGCGGCGCCAAAAACTTGATGCGTGGGAATCGCAACAGGCTTTACCTCCCGAGGGATCTCGAGAAGCTTACAACCCCCACCAGGCAGTGTACCTGATCGTTGTAGTATAGTATAGTGACAAGTACCGGGGGATTGATCGTTCAGCTTAGGAATAGTGTCGCTAGGATTAGAAAGCCTGAATACTAGTTCTAAAGGTGAGGGATGATTATTTTTGTGTTATTATATTTTTATGAAAGCAAGTAAAATCTCGGGGTTTGAAGGATTTGGGCGGAATTAGTTGCTAATCAACTAACCCAATACTAAGATGCAATCAAAATAAAATACTAGAAATTAAAATAAACTAATTATACTAAAGTTGTGAGCAGTAATTGGAGAAAATGTGTTTACTTAGATTTCATTACTCCCTAGACATCTTTTACACGTTAATTACTTGTTATAATTGCATGGATGACGGATCGTATTCCTTAATACCATTCATGGGGTGGCACACATAACTCCCCAATTCTATGAGCTCTTATCTCCTCCTACACCATGCACAACACAACTATAGGGATTGTAAACAGTGGCTCATGCATTAAATACAACCAATAAATACCTAGTGCTCCTCGGTTCATGTTTCTTAAGACGTTCAAGCATGTTACCAAGTGGAGATCTGCCAGTTTTCTTAAGCTTAACATATAAATCATTCATCCAAGACAAGAATAAACAAGTAATCAACACATAATTAACATCTAGGTTTCATTAGATCTAAACAAACACAAGATAGATCTAGCCTAGCATGATAGAATTAAGACAAGAACATGATATAGACAACCAACACATAGACGTATTGATTGAATTAGAAGAACACTTATCTTGATTAAACATGCAAGGTATCAAGGGGTTGGAACCCTTGAAAAACCTGTAAAGTTACACCAAAATCGTACTTAGGGTTTCTCCAAAACTTCTCTCTTCTAATGTGTGAAAATTAGAAAACTATATATAGAAAAATTGGTTTGACGGCATCAAGAATAAACTTGTGACGCCATCACCTCGCCGCCAAAACTCTTCTCGGACTGCCTAGATCTACTTCTGACGCCGTCAAGACTTATACACTTCCAGGCCGTCATGACTCTTTTACTCTTGACGCCCTTCCTACGTGACGCCGTCAAATCTGTTCTGGGTCGTCATGGAAATTCATGAAATTTGCTCTTGACGCCGTCAAGGTTTTGCTCTTGACGCCGTCACCTACTGTTCCCAGCATGGAAAATTAGGACTTTGGCGTTTTCTTCACTTTTATGCTTCAAAAACGTCCGAATTGCTTCCTTTTCCAGATTTCTCTCCCAAAGTACCTAAAATCACAAAAGGAACGATTTAGGGCAATATTTGATCAAATAAATTCGAATTCGGGCTTAAATGACCCCCTAAAAACGGATCATTTTTCGCCTCATCAATCCAAACCAACATCTTAAGGATTTTCTTAAAATCGTTGATTAATAAACCTTGATGTTGCCCCACAAAATACCGCAGCGGAAGACTGTGTCACTGGGGTGCTACTTCATAATACAAAGTACAAGTTATAGAAAACGAACTCTAAATGAGACGTTTTGAAAAGTTACCATTCGATTAATGAATTCAAAGTTACAAACATGAGATTCCAAAGTATGATACATAAATGTATACAAATGTTTTGAATGGTAAATGATAAAAGCGTAAGTCTTCAGAATATGCAGCTTGACTCTAAGTCCCACGCACTAGCTATCGCCTTACTAACCTGAGATAAACATGCTAAAGTGTCAACACAATGGTTGGTGAGTTCATAGAGTTTGTCTTAAAATAGTTGAAAAGCCTTAAAGAATGATCACACAGCAAAGGCATTGAGAATCCACTCAGTTACAAGTCCCGCCATAAGAGACTTGTAACTTGTGTGTTCACAACCCACTGCTAACATATAGTATAATAAAGACATGTATAAGTTCATCAAGACAATTAAGCAATTAGTAGTGAGTCTCTACTTCATCTCCGAAGACCTCACTTTGGGAGCCAATTCCCAAGGACAATTGGGAGCCACTTCCCAAAGAAAACTGGGAGCCACTTCCCAAAGATATAAGTTTACTGGGAGCCACTTCCCAAAGATAAAAGACAGTTATGTATGTATGAAATCAAGTATAATGCCATCAAGTATAAGACAATCAAGTATAAAACAATCAAGTATAAATGTTTTGAGTATTTGTACAAGTAAGCAAGTAGTTGAGCATGTATCCCCCCCCAAGAGTTAAAACAAGTACGAAAAGAGTAGGGGCTATGACTCACCTTAAGCTTATGTAATGAGAAATGAAAGTGGTAGTCGAATCGCGAAAGTCTCTAAGAGCAGCCTATAATAGAACGTTGCGACTTAGGTTTGGAGTAACGTCTAAGAATATGACGAATTGCCTATATATGTCTTGCATAATGTTCATGATGTAGTACTTAGTATATAGTGTAAGTTGTTGAATATAAGTGGTCTATGAAACATGTATAGGTTGTAAATCTCTTACTACTGTTCGGGTCGACATAATTCAGAAGTCATGGAGTAAACGTTCGAGGAGCCAGAACACTTTAACTCGTAAATCCACAACTCGTCTCGACGGCTTACTTAATGAACTCCTCACATGAGGCTCCCTACTATTGTAGTATTTGATAACATATATATATATATATATATATATATATATATATATATATATATATATATATATATATATATATATATATATATATATAAGTCTTTTTGATCTTTAAAAGTGATATGGTCTTTAGCCGTGGCTTTGCCGTGACCTAGGTCATTGTTACCATGGTCTTGAGACTCAACCTTGGCTTTAGCCATGGTTGTGGTCTTGGCTTTAGGTCATTAGACCTCTTGGTCTCATCTAATTATAACAATTATATAGTTACTTTGGTCTAAAAATGGGCTGTTAAGAATTTGAAGAAAATTATCACTCAGAAAGCATTTTCAGGGCTCGAGCTTCTTCGTTCCTGAACGAAAACGTCGTTCCAGACAACTTTTGTGTTTTAACTTTTTGATGAATCGGAGCAGAATTAGGACTTTCAAATTGGCAGAATGCAAACAGTAGGGTTTAGGCAGTTTCGGCGTTTTGGTGTCGCTAACTTCTTATGGTCATAACTTTTGACTCGTGTACTCGTTTTAGGTGATTCAAATTGCTATGTTTTCCTTTTGAAGTCCTTTATAACAGTAAGTAAGTTTCAAATATCATAGTTATACTATTTTGGTCGTGGTTCTCCATAAAAATCACTAGTTTGCTTGTTTGCTTGTCATAAGTTAACATATGTATACCAATACTCGTTTTATCCATTTTTAAACATCATGAACACAATAGCAAAAACATATATAGCATGAAAGAACCATAATAAGCATGAAAATGATATTGAGCAAGAAAGTGTATAAGGGTTTGCTTACAACTTTTGGCTTTCTAAAGAAAGGAAGTCAAGTATAGAACTAGGACACTAAACCTAAGCTTGTAAACCCTTCACCATAACTCTTGTAACCCTTGCTAGCCTTGATCTAACCCTTGTGAAAACCATTTAACTTCAGCCCTAGTAACCTTGTGTAGCTCCTAAATCAACCATGGAATCACCAAACAAACTTGAGAACTAGGTAGAGAATACTAAGACATTGAACTTTGTAGTGTAACTTGCATATTGAAGATCAAAGGATCATGGTGCTAGGTACATATGTTGTGGCGTTTTTGGTGATGAAGAAAGGAAGCAAATGAGCTTGTATTTATAGCAAGAATGAGGAGGTTAGGAAGCTTACTAGGAAAGTGCTTAAACTTGGAGACAAAGTTGTAATTAAAAATGATCTAATGGCTAAAGTCATGAGATGATGCCACAAGTGTGAATGCCCCCCCCCCCCTAGTGGCAGTTCATGAACTTGGAGAACAAGGTGTGGACTTTTGATGATATTATCCTAAGTATGTAGCTAGTTTTGGACCCGTAAATTGCTAACAGTAAGTTATTAAGTCACGAAACGTAAAACCGGGTATCCTAAAAATATGAAACTTGAAAGTATGGTTAAACATGTCAATATACTCCATAATAAAATATAAAATGAGTGGTAGGATCTATCGGGTGCTAAAACCCTGCTAAAAACTGGAAACACGGGTCTAAAACGCGTAATTCGCGTAAAACGCTGAACTGGAAAACGTAAAATTCCGAAACTTTTGGGATTGTCCTAAAATGAGAGAAAATCATATTTCTATTGTTTATAATGTTTTATAGACATATCGGGATGCTGGAATGACGTTTAAACCTAAAAGTAAATCTCGGACACGGCTTTGTGATTTTTGCAGAAATGATCCGACGAGCGTCAAACTCTCGGATTATCGTTAAAATAGTTTAACTTACGAGAATATGAAATAAAAATTTCTGAGATGAATAGTAAAAGTGAATAGTAAAAAGTGAATAGTGAAATTTTCGGGAATAAAAGTTAACCTGAAATTGCGAATTGTTACAGTCTCTACCCCTTAAGGAGAACTTCGTCCCGAAGTTCAGTTGATGTTAACTACTTACGATGTGTCTAAAAGAATTCAGGATTTCTAATATAGTGGTGTTCACTCTGATTCGTCTAAGGTTCTGGTTAAGGAGTCGTATCGGCTACAATTAAGCCCACTTCTTTATAACACATTACTTACATAAAGAAGCGTCCAAATTTATGTAAGTAAGGGATCATAAACTTATGGTTCGGTGATTTACAATTTCTTTATTTAACTGAAGAGGCGTCCCAATCCATTTAAATAAGGAGATTCTAAAACATCCTACTTAAGAATTTCCGACACAAAATCCGCCTTCTGAGGCAGATGGTAAGATAATCTAGTCATCAAATCCCTAAAGCTAAGCAATAATATTATTTAACTCAAATCTTGTGTCTCATCAAACAAGAACTGTCACAAGATCAAGTTAACTAATTAGTTATTACTGAGCTCCATGTTTTTAATGACTCGACGAATCTCTGGGGCTCCTTATAATACTAAAGTCACATCATCTAACAGCGTGGAACTAAGCAAACCTCTAACCAAAAAGCATATGTGAATGTATTGTGTGTAAGGCAAATAAAGAGGAAGGTCCCAACGTATATAGCAGTTATAGTCTAGGCACTAAATGCAACCTAGTTCTCTATAACCAAGGCTCTGGTACCAATCTGTAACACTCCCAAAATACCGCAGCGGAAGACTGTGTCACTGGGGTGCTACTTCATAATACAAAGTACAAGTTATAGAAAACGAACTCTAAATGAGACGTTTTGAAAAGTTACCATTCGATTAATGAATTCAAAGTTACAAACATGAGATTCCAAAGTATGATACATAAATGTATACAAATGTTTTGAATGGTAAATGATAAAAGCGTAAGTCTTCAGAATATGCAGCTTGACTCTAAGTCCCACGCACTAGCTATCGCCTTACTAACCTGAGATAAACATGCTAAAGTGTCAACACAATGGTTGGTGAGTTCATAGAGTTTGTCTTAAAATAGTTGAAAAGCCTTAAAGAATGATCACACAGCAAAGGCATTGAGAATCCACTCAGTTACAAGTCCCGCCATAAGAGACTTGTAACCTGTGTGTTCACAACCCACTGCTAACATATAGTATAATAAAGACATGTATAAGTTCATCAAGACAATTAAGCAATTAGTAGTGAGTCTCTACTTCATCTCCGAAGACCTCACTTTGGGAGCCAATTCCCAAGGACAATTGGGAGCCACTTCCCAAAGAAAACTGGGAGCCACTTCCCAAAGATATAAGTTTACTGGGAGCCACTTCCCAAAGATAAAAGACAGTCATGTATGTATGAAATCAAGTATAATGCCATCAAGTATAAGACAATCAAGTATAAAACAATCAAGTATAAATGTTTTGAGTATTTGTACAAGTAAGCAAGTAGTTGAGCATGTATCCCCCCCAAGAGTTAAAACAAGTACGAAAAGAGTAGGGGTTATGACTCACCTTAAGCTTATGTAATGAGAAATGAAAGTGGTAGTCGAATCGCGAAAGTCTCTAAGAGCAGCCTATAATAGAACGTTGCGACTTAGGTTTGGAGTAACGTCTAAGAATACGACGAATTGCCTATATATGTCTTGCATAATGTTCATGATGTAGTACTTAGTATATAGTGTAAGTTGTTGAATATAAGTGGTCTATGAAACATGTATAGGTTGTAAATCTCTTACTACTGTTCGGGTCGACATAATTCAGAAGTCATTTAACTCATAAATCCACAACTCGTCTCGACGGCTTACTTAATGAACTCCTCACATGAGGCTCCCTACTATTGTAGTATTTGATAACATATATATATATATATATATATATATATATATATATATATATATATATATATATATATATATATATATATATATATAAGTCTTTTTGATCTTTAAAAGTGATATGGTCTTTAGCCGTGGCTTTGCCGTGACCTAGGTCATTGTTACCATGGTCTTGAGACTCAACCTTGGCTTTAGCCATGGTTGTGGTCTTGGCTTTAGGTCATTAGACCTCTTGGTCTCATCTAATTATAACAATTATATAGTTACTTTGGTCTAAAAATTGGCTGTTAAGAATTTGAAGAAAATTATCACTCAGAAAGCATTTTCAGGGCTCGAGCTTCTTTGTCCCTGAACGAAAACGTCGTTCCGGACAACTTTCGTGTTTTAACTTTTTGATGAATCAGAGCAGAAGTGGGACTTTCAAATTGGCAGAATGCAAAGAGTAGGGTTTAGGCAGTTTCGGCGTTTTGGTGTCGCTAACTTCTTATGGTCATAACTTTTGACTCGTGTACTCGTTTTAGGTGATTCAAATTGCTATGTTTTCCTTTTGAAGTCCTTTATAACAGTAAGTAAGTTTCAAATATCATAGTTATACTATTTTGGTCGTGGTTCTCCATAAAAATCACTAGTTTGCTTGTTTGCTTGTCATAAGTTAACATATGTATACCAATACTCGTTTTATCCATTTTTAAACATCATGAACACAATAGCAAAAACATATATAGCATGAAAGAACCATAATAAGCATGAAAATGATATTGAGCAAGAAAGTGTATAAGGGTTTGCTTATAACTTTTGGCTTTCTAAAGAAAGGAAGTCAAGTATAGAACTAGGACACTAAACCTAAGCTTGTAAACCCTTCACCATAACTCTTGTAACCCTTACTAGCCTTGATATAACCCTTGTGAAAACCATTTAACTTCAGCCCTAGTAACCTTGTGTAGCTCCTAAATCAACCATGGAATCACCAAACAAACTTGAGAACTAGGTAGAGAATACTAAGACATTGAACTTTGTAGTGTAACTTGCATATTGAAGATCAAAGGATCATGGTGCTAGGTACATATGTTGTGGCGTTTTTGGTGATGAAGAAAGGAAGCAAATGAGCTTGTATTTATAGCAAGAATGAGGAGGTTAGGAAGCTTACTAGGAAAGTGCTTAAACTTGGAGACAAAGTTGTAATTAAAAATGATCTAATGGCTAAAGTCATGAGATGATGCCACAAGTGTGAATGCCCCCCCTAGTGGCAGTTCATGAACTTGGAGAACAAGGTGTGGACTTTTGATGATATTATCCTAAGTATGTAGCTAGTTTTGGACCCGTAAATTGCTAACCGTAAGTTATTAAGTCACTAAACGTAAAACCGGGTATCCTAAAAATATGAAACTTGAAAGTATGGTTAAACATGTCAATATACTCCATAATAAAATATAAAATGAGTGGTAGGATCTATCGGGTGCTAAAACCCTGCTAAAAACTGGAAACACGGGTCTAAAACGCGTAATTCGCGTAAAACGCTGAACTGGAAAACGTAAAATTCCGAAACTTTTGGGATTGTCCTAAAATGAGAGAAAATCATATTTCTATTGTTTATAATGTTTTATAGACATATCGGGATGCTGGAATGACGTTTAAACCTAAAAGTAAATCTCGGACACGGCTTTGTGATTTTTGCAGAAATGATCCGACGAGCGTCAAACTCTCGGATTATCGTTAAAATAGTTTAACTTACGAGAATATGAAATAAAAATTTCTAAGATGAATAGTAAAAGTGAATAGTAAAAAGTGAATAGTGAAATTTTCGGGAATAAAAGTTAACCTGAAATTGCGAATTGTTACAAACTTAATGAGTTAATTAAGGGAAAAAGAGTTTAGAACCAATTCTAGTGAGAATAATCTTAATGACTTGGAGGTAGAACCGGATGATGACTATAGGATTTTTAGGAATTTTTTTCCCAACATACGAGGAATTAGCCTACCATAAGTTCCTCTTGAAGTACCCTTTCCCATTGAAGTATAGGAAGAAACCATGGATTAGGAAACACAATTACATGAATATCAAAATCCCTTGCAGGGTTGGTTATATGTTTAGAGAGCATACATACATTGATTTAAAAGCACCTATGAATATTATGTCTAGGCTATATTACAATTGGATTATGAATGGAAAGTTGAACCCTAGAGAAGACCCCTATAATCCTAATCGACTGTGTAATTTTATTGGGAGAGTTGACGGGGTGCACATCTTTATAGGAAATTTCAATTATCAATGCAATTTTATAATCCTAGAAGATGTTAGAGGTATCATAGACCAATACTTAGGAGAGATTGTGCTAGGAAAACCATTTGTTGAAGTGTCTAATATGCATTGTGATCATGACAAAGGAATAGTTCAGTTTACTGATGGGTGTAGAAAGGATCACTTTTATGATGCCTCATAAGATGGAATAGTTGAAAGACATCAAATATTTAGTAGTTGATGTAATTTGGGCCTACGAAGCTAAAGATGATAAAATTGATGATGATGTTTATTACTGAAGAAAACGAACTTACTATTCCGGTTGCATAAGTCTAGGCCCGGAATATAAGCATGGTGAAAGTTAGATTAAGACATTTGAATGGGCGCGTAAGTTGAACAAGAAAACGTAGGGCATGACTTTGAGTCTAGCTACAAGACTCGTTAATAAAGAAAAACGCTTCTTGAGGCAACCCAAGCTTTCTTTTTAATTGTTTGTTGGTTTGTTTTTTTATTTGATTACATATATTTGCTCCATCTCTTTTTGTTCATTGTTCATGTATCATAAAAATTGTGAAAATACTTTATTTTGTCTTTAACCTCGTCTTAATTACATATAAAGGTATTTTGCAAAAAGATAAGTGTAGGGAAGATCATATTTGTTTTTGAGAACAAATTGAACATGAACAATAACAAATAAAGATAAGCATATATATTTATGTTTGTTCGAGTCAAATGCTTGTATCGAGTCACAATGAGTGTTCTACATAATTCCAGGTGTTAAAACTCAGATTTTTCCAGAAACAAAATATAAAAATTTATGTCAGGTTACTCCTGACGGTATCAGGCATTACAACCTGACGACATCAGGTGTTGTATCTGTAAAATTTTCAATGTTTTGTTTTTCTGCTGGAAATCTTATAATTTTGAAAGATCTTTAATTTTAAAATTCCAGGAACCTATTGACATTTATTTTGCAATCATTATATTCTTTTAATTCCTAGAAAGCAAAGTAAGATATATGGGCTCGTTTCTAGGATTTAATTTTTTATAGATTTTACCGCCGATTTTATGCGAGGTTTTTGTGTTTGTTTTCTTAGTTGTTTATAGGTTATATTGGACAAGAAGATGATTTATATTTCTGGAGTGAAGCTTTTCATGTTCATTCTCTTGGAGGAAGATTTAACCATGTTTCCACATCGTCCATACCGAGCGAATCAACGAAGTATTAGCTTCTTTCATTCTCTTTATTCTCTATTTCATTACTTATTTAGAAACATTGGGGACAATGTTCGGTTTAAGTGTAAGGAGGGTAAATTGGGATACCTTAGAAACTATAACTCTACTTGATGTTTGTTTTGTCCGATAGTATATGTGTAGTAAAATTAAGAGAAATACTTGTTAGGGTAATTTTGGCACCAAATTTAAAATTTTTGGCAACATATAGGAGTGAAACTTTAGTCTTAATAAGCGTCTCATGGATAGGAATTATATGACTAGCACAAAAACCGCACCACTCAAAATTTCCATCCTAAAACGTGAGGTTCGCCTTTAGATTGTTAGGAAAAAGAATTCATCTTTGATGCTTATGAGTGTACCGGTAGTATTTAGACTATAGAACTTGTGTTTGTGATGCATCCCGAGACCGCTAGTGAGACTACATTCGTGTAGATAGGATTTACTATATGATAAGAGGCGTTAGGATAACCTTTTATTTTAAATCCGTATTATAATTATATTGACCTTATTAGAAAAGTAATTTTCCCACACCCTTGCGATGTACTCATTTTTAGTACACGATACCCTTAGTAAACCCCTCAGAGCCTATCTTTTTCATTTCTAACTTTAAGAATCTTACTTAAAGGAAGAATTTGTTACAATTCACCTCCAAATGTAAACCCAAATCGCCTTAGCCTACCTTGTATGCACTCATCTTTAGTGCATTATTGTTACATGTTTAAACCCTTTGTTAATTGTCTAATTGGTTACATGGTTGCTAAGTCGAGTCATATCTTGTACATACAGTTTTGGGATGATTGGGACTCATGGGTAAAGTACTAGTCGTTATAAAGTGGAAATCATAACCCTTATAGACATTAACGTATTGAAGTATTCCAAGTGTTTTGATCTTCTTAATTCGGGTCATTAGAATAGTTATGTGTAAAGTATGTAAAAGTTCAAGTGTAGGGAGGAAACAATTTGATGTATTATTTTGGATGGTAGAGTAAGAGTGTATGAAAAAAAAAATAGAAAAAGAAAGGAGAAAAACATATGGGCTACCATCTGTTTCTTTTATTTATGATTAAGTCCAAATAGTGTCTTGAAAAATACCAAAAAGAGTTGTAGTTAGTTTGAGTTGAGTCGAGTCTTGGCTTAGCAACGCCTCAATGTACATGTAATTGAACAAGACAATTGACTTTCCACTAGTAAAATATCATTTTATCCAACAAACTGTGTTTTTCCATACCCTTACGCCTAATGTTATAACCCTTTAAAAGACCTCTTTGATAGTTTATCCTAGGTGCTTACGCCAAAGTGGTGGAGGTTTGATCCTTTCCCAAGCCTAAGGCAATCTATGTGCTATGACACGTAGTGAGTGACATTTTCCCATTTCCATATGTGATATATAAATTTATAACACCCTAGAGATGTGAGAATCCAAACACTTAATGTGAGGTGGTAGTGTATAATTTCCGTGCTTATTTTGACTAAGGTAGAATGATTGTATGTTGTAATTACTTTTATGTTAATGTCAAATGACCCCTAACTTGAAAATTAATTAGTATAAAAGCTCATTTGCTTGAGGACAAGCAAATCCCAAGTGTAGGGATATTTGATAAGGATTTATCTTGTGCGTTTTTAAGGGGTCATTTAAGCCTTAAATCATGTTTTTATGATCAAATATTGCCTCAAATCATCTCTTTTCTCATTTTAGGTACTTGGGACATGAAATCTGAAATTAGAGCATTTTGGACGTTTTTGTGCTCAAAAGTGAAGAAAACAACAAAGTCAAGAAAACCTGTCAGGAATTGCACCTGACGGCGTCAAGCCTTAATAGCCGACGCCGTCACTTGAAGACAAAGGAGTTAGAAAATATCACACATGATGCTCCAGTGAACCCTTGATGGATTTACACATAACGGCGTCAGGTGTATTTGGAAGTAGGCTGTCTGGTGATAGCTTAAAGAGAGACGGCCTAGTAATGTGACGAAGTCATAAAGTTAGATTGCAAAAGACGAAACCCTAAAAGCGGCGTTCTGACGGCGTCAGGATTTATAACTTGACGTCGTCAGCCTTGTAAATCTATATATACTTTTGATTTTTCATTCATTAGTGTGCAACTTTGGAGACAAAACCCTAAGACGAATTTTAGAAGATTTTAAGGGTTTTCATACCCTCTTTTCTTCCATGTTCAATTGAAGCTAAGTTTTCTTTTAATCGTTGAATATGTCTATGTGTTGTTTGATTATCTGTTTATCTTTTTTTCCTTTTAACATGATAGCTGAAGTTTATTAGCGTTTGCTTAGATCTAATGATACCTAGTTATCGATTGTTGATAAGTTGTCCATTCTTTAGTTAATTGATTATAGGTTAAGAAAACTGGCTGACCTCCTTTGGGTAACTAGCTTGAACGTCTTAAAATACATAATCGAATGTGCACTACGGTTTTACTCATTGTATTTAATGCATGAATAGATATTAATGATTGTATGGTTTGGATGCTTAACACATAGCTTTAGGAGAAATTGATATTCATATAGTTGGGGAAGGCTGTGCATACCCCCACGATTGGTATTACGGAATACAACGCTTCAACTAAAAGAATTGCACTGTGACAATTCAATGAATCAACAAGAGATAAATAGGGAGTAATTATATCTAAGTAAACATGTTTGTCTCACTATAAGAAGTCCACCACTTTTATTTTCTTGTTATTTTATTTTATTATTAGTTTTAGGTTAGTTGATTAGCAACTAATTCCGCCCACTCTTTTAAAACCGAGATATTACTTGCTTTCATAAAACATAAAAATGAAAAAAGAATCATTCCTAACCTTTAGGCTTAAATTGAAATACATCTCAACCTAACGACACTATTCCCCTAAAGATTGATCAATCCCCCGGACATACCTATACTACACTACAACGACCAGGTACACTGCCTGGAGGATTGAAAAGCTTCTCAAGATCCCTTGAGAAGTAAAACCTTTTGTGAGGCCGCAATCCTCGCATCGTCAACATAAATGAAACCTGTGGTGTCGAGATAAAATTCGAGCACTTCTTCTCAACAACAACTACCCTTTTAGGGATACCTTCATATAGCGCTACTTGTAGCAACAACCCAATTGTGACAGTTAGAGATAACAAAAACTCTAGTACAGCTTCTTGTTTTCTCAATAAGACACAAACCCAAAAAGTTAAAATTCATGCACGTACAGGAAGAGGTTCCCTATCCATAAAAAGTGTTTACGTGCTCGATCTGTGAGCCTCATACGTTATGACCCCAGGTTTGATGCAGACCTGCATTGCGTATCGTCAACGAACAATACAACGCAATGTAAATGGTAGTACCATATAATCGTACGACAATGTAGAAATAAGAAAAAGACATAATTTTCTAGAAGCAACTCATAATTTTTTATATCTCATTTACTAATATTTTATATGTACACAATCACTCTCTTTATACCAATAAATCAAGGCCAAGATGTGACACAATTGTTAGGTTTGTGGACATAATTATTAGTGAATGTCCATATTCGAACTCGAGATCACAGGATTGCACACTTTATGTATGAGAATTGAAGTTTAATAATTAAATGTAAAATGTTATACTTAATTATTAAATACACAAAACGAATAATGACCGTTAAGTAAGTAACTGAAATTGACTAACGGTTAAAGAAAAGGATTAGATTGTAAATTTTATATCAAGAAGGATCCGGAAACCACTTGTGGGCTGTGTTGCCGATCGGCTAGGGCAAGGGGAAACCCAATCCTAGTCCAAATTGTCCTCCAAGTTATTCACCCTATATAAACAAAGGCTAGGATTTATTGTTTGTTAATCTTGTTACACACTCATAACCCTAAAACTGTTTTCTTCTTTTATTGTGAAACTCGGCCGAAACCCTAAACCTTTAGGGGTTTTCGACTTTTGTTTTTTCTAAACAATTTTTTTTATGTTTTAAGAACTAGCATTCTCTATAATTCGATAATAGTACGTGTGTACAAGAATGTGGTGTCAACACGCTATTGTTTACATCTTGGTTTGAATTGAAAAAAAGGTGTAGGTCGATTCGTTAAACCGTTTAAATTGATACGAATTAATTGCTTGTTGAAGATGGCAAAAAGGTACGCATACTATTTACTTTTTTAGTTAATTAGTTTCAATTATATGATCCTTAGGCTTCCGCATTTGCTTTGATATTTTATGTGTTTATATTTATGTTTGACATGTTATGTAATTACAACAGTGGCACCACGAGCCACTATAATGTATAATTAAGTATCGAAACATGTAAAAACCGAATATAGAATTGTGTTTTTGCATGGTTGTTGATTTTTAGGGTTTAGAAAATTCAAAACCCTAATTTTTTAGGGAGGCAATATGCCCTAAATTTTAATAACAAAAAATTGGGGTTTATGTTTTGTTAATTAATTTGATTAGAAACCCTAGGATATCATGCTCGTTTATGTGATAATTAATGAATATGTGTATGTCATTAATTGTAAGCGATGTTGTGACTAATTATAATAATTGTTATGTGGAATTAATGATGATACATGCATGTTTTGTCATGAATTATTAGTTATATGATTTAATTGTTAAGCTTTTTATATTTAATTGTTAAGATTTATTCACATGTATATTATTGATAGATCTTGAATTGGGGGGAAGACCTCAATTAAATTAATAAATTAATTATGTTCTACTATATATTTAATTAGGGCTTATGCAATCGATTTGTCGATGTATGTGGCTCACTTCCTTTGCAAGTGAAAGCCTTAGTTAAATATATGCATAATTTAAACCTAGAATCGATTATTTATAGGTTTATTGAATAAGTTTGCTTGTGGCTACTTGTTTACACATATTAATTGTTAGTTATGTGCGCATTATTTAGTTGTTTATTTTTTGTTTTACTTGTTTGTTTATTTTTTGTCTGACATTTTGTAAGCAAAGGGTAATTTTTGAATAAAAAAATAAACCGGACTAAATAATGGTGAAACTTGATTGGGTATAAATTGTATCTTACAAAGTCTTATGTGCCGATAGTGGTTCGCTTCGCACGGTAATTCGCTCCCAGGTGAGACTAGCAAGTTTTATAATTTATAACATATTTTTAAGAGTAAAATCTAAAGTTTTTTTAGTTGGTTGATGTTTTTGGTACCAAATAGTTAGAAAGGCTCATCCAACTTGACAAACTGTGTGAGGGGTATAAGGATGGTACGCACTAAATTGTGACCTTAAACAGGTTTTTAATGGCTTTAAGCTAACTTTTATTTCTCCGCTTCTTTGTGCATCAAATTGGAGTTACCTACGACTATTTTTTATGTACAAAACATCTTAAGGGCGAATTGACCTCAATTCCACGCTCCACTTTGTGGCAATTATCCGAATAACTTGGGTCTTTTGACTCATTCAGTAGTACGATATAGTGGGCGATACTTGTAGGCAATTCTTTGATTGGTTCATCCAATACTTTAATTAAAACTTTGTTGATTTGATTATACTGAAATTGGTTAATAAAAAGTATTTATTAAAACCTATGATACGAAGTTGTATGCATCCTTCTTTGTACATATTTTGATTATACACATCAAATTAGTACCCTTAAATTTAAGTTTATGCCATCTAATCATAAGAGACACTTGAAATTGCAATTTAGCTTAAGCGGGATCTTGAGTAGATAGCAATGACAAGGTAAATTTTCATGTTGTGTGAGATCACAACTGGAAATTTTCATTTTCTAAATTAGACAACATAATTAAGTTAGTTAGTGAGAGCTATGAATCAAGGAATAAGATAGGATGAAACATGCTTACATTGCAAATAGATTTTTGGCAAATGTAGATACCATAATGATCTAGGAATTGTAAATTATTTGTCAATCATTGTTCGACAACTACCTTGTTATGTACTTTCATTACTAGCAGATCAACTAATGTGATGAAATTATGTTAATTTGGGTCCTAGTTTTCAAGAAAATTCTATGAATATTCCTTGGGTATTTTATTTTCTTGAAATTTTATATTATCGAAAATACTAATATTTGAACTTTTTTCTATAGAAATGGCTCAAATCGAAAACACTACTTTAAGTTCTGCATTTAAATCTGTCTTTAAACAAGAAAAATCGACTGGCCCAAACTTCAACGATTGGTATCGTTCACTCAGGATTGTCCTACCGGTGACTAAACGAGTTGAATATTTGAACCAGCCTTGTGTTGCCGAACCTCCTGCTACTGTAACTACAGAAGATATCGTAGCATGGAAAGTTGAGTATGAAAAGCACAATGTTTTAGCTTGCATGATGCTTGGAATGATGTCACCTGCTCTTCGTAAGCAGTTTGAGCATTTTTTTTCCCTTATGATATGCTCAACGAGATCAGACGTATGTTTGAGAAACATGTAACAGTTGAATTTTATGATTTGATCGATGCTCTTCACAGCTGTAAGTAGGCAGTTGGAAAACCTGTGAGTGCCCATGTGCTAGAAATGAGGAGTTACATGGACCAGCTAGAGCTACTCGGCTATCCCTACACGCAAGAAATTGCAGTTGGCCTAATCAATAGATCCTTGAACAAGGATTTTGGTATTTTTGTGCAAAACTTCAATATGCACTGCGTGGGGAAGACAATTATGCACACATTGCTAATTGACTATGAAAAAGGTTTACCTAAAAAGTCCCCTACACTCCAAGTCCTGGCTATTCAGGGTGGTATTCAAAAGAAACCAAAACCGCAAGCGAACAAGAAGGGTAAAGGCAAAGGAAAGGCTGATAAGGGTAAACAAATTATGGCCTATCAACCTGAACCTAAGAAATACCCTCAAAAGAAGAAAGAGGATCCCAAGAAGGATCAGGCTTGCCATCACTACCATGAGGTGGGACATTGGAAGAGGAATTTTCCTCTCTACCTCGAGGAGTTATGTTTAAACAAGTTGAAGCACACTAGTTAACCCAACACTTCAGGTAACTTATTTATGATTGAATTATTTTCATTATATCATAAAACAAATTCCTGGGTATATGATATTGGATGTGGTATTCACATTTGTAATACACTGCAGGGTTTAGAGTAGAAAGGAAACTTGCCTATGAGGAGCAATTTCTGCATGTGGGCAATAGAGCACATGCATTTGTTGAAACCATAGGATCATTTAATTTAGTTTTACCTTTGGGATTAGTACTGTTATTAAAAAATTTCAATTATGCACCTTCTATTGTTAGAGGTTTCATTTCATTTTCCTTATTGTTGGATCTTGGTTTTATTCACACGATTACTTGTAATGGAATTTTTGTTTCTTTAAATGGTATTTTTATTTTATTTTAATGCTATTGCTGTGAATGGTGTGTTGAAATTGACATGAATGATAATATCCAAAAGAAATAATTCAATGTATAGCATCAATAATAAGAGAATCAAGAAGGAATTCGATTCTACTTATCTTTGGCATTGTCGGCTTGCCCATATAGGCTAGAATCGCATGGAAAAGTTGCAACACGATGGGCTTTTGATACATTTAAGGTTTTCAAGAATGGAGTAGAATTGCAACTAGGAAAGAAGATTAAAGCTCTTCGATCCGACATAGGTGGTGAATACCTGAGTCAAGAGTTTAAAGATTATCTAGCTGAGTGTGTAATTGTTTAGCATCTCACATCTCTTTATCACCACAACAAAATGGTATATCTGAGAGAAGAAATCGTACATTGCTAGATATGGTACGATCAATGTTTCATTTTACTACTCTTCCCTTATCCTTTTGGGATTGTGCTTTAGAATCTTCTTTTACCATATGAGATATGGCATGGTAAAGCTCCTAACTTGTCTTATTTAGAGGTCTGGGGTTGTGAGGCGTTTGTGTTGGGGAAACATTGACTAGGTCTCCTTATGTTTTAATGATGACAAATAAACCTTCGAAACACATAAAATAACAAACAATAGCCAAATTTCCCCGAACCGGATAACTGCTCCTGGTGCCCTGCCAGCGCTTCGACATGCCAGCAGCGCGCCGGGCCACTGTTTGGTTCGGGACGAAATTTGAAAGTCGGCTTTCCCCTTGCTCGACAAATGTGGATCTTTCAATACAGGTATGAATATGTTATGTGCTTCATTGAGAACACTCGAAACGAGTTTTAGTACTAGAGAGATCAAAATTTTCAAATACCCGTTTTCGGCAAAATGACAAGTCAAGTACTTTGATAAATACCTCTAGCCAAGGTTTTTCTAAACCTAGGGAGCTTATATGTTTCATGTGACAATTAGTGAAAGTATTCATAGATCCAAAATCCATGTTTATGTCTTCTCTAAATCACGTAATGGGTTTATTCCCTTATTGGTCAAACTAATTCAAAGGTCTCTTTGTGTAAACACATCCTTTCCCGTTATGGGATATGCTTTACAATTATGAAAAGCACTTAGCTTGTTTACATCAAGGTTGTTATGGATTACGTCGAGTCATGGAACTTCACGAGTTATGAGATTATGAATACTCGATGTTGAGTTACTTGAGATTATAAGTAACCTTTGATTTTCTTAACCCATAATCATAATTTTCAACTCTTTTCTTTCTTAATGACAGTATGATTAACTCCTAATCAATCCTTTGATTAATCTCCACAGTAAACAAATCCTTTAAACTTTTCAAAATCCTCCCAAATCTTATCTCCAACATTATCTTATATTCCTTTTACTTGTGTGTACTTCTTGTCTTTTACATTCCCACACCATATCTTCTAAACATTCCCTTTACAATGTTCTTATCCAACCACTAAGATTTCACCACCTCTTCATCTTCCTCATCCAACCATCCATTTCAAATTCATATAAACATTCTTCACAAACCACCTCACTTCCTACTTTCCAACATTCAAAATTTGAATTTTGAATCTCAAGCCAAAGGCTCCCCATCATGATCACAATCCCATCCTTCCAACTCACTCTTATACACATAGAACTCACTCCCTCACATACAACCTCCTTCACTCACAACCTCTGTAGGATTGTGTGCTAGATAGATCTTTGAGCTTGGTATAGAACAAAGTAGAATACTTATGTAATCACAAGTAAACTAATAGAGACTTTGGTAATGCGGAATATAAATAAGCTGAAGAAGAAGAATAACTAAATAATGATCCTCTATGGATCTATATTACTAACTATGAAAGTGTTTTTCAATATATTTGAAGGTTACTTTTATAGGCTTGAACCTGAATATAATACTCTTTATATTGGGACTCTACATCATCAAATTCCTTTTTAAGTTCAGCATAGTTATTATGACAACCTAAAGGACAATTTTGTACCTATGATGCGACTCCCATAAGAGCAAATTCCTCAACCAGTTCTTCCTTATCTTCAGCTTCAGCAATCATACTGTATAACTTGGAATCACCACTTTCCTCTTGTTCCTCTTCATGAGCTGTCCAATCCACCATGAAATCGACAAATACCATGGCCTTGCTCTCCTCTGTATTCACTTCCTTAACCCTGAAGGCAGAGTATCTTGCCTTATCAGCTAACATCTTTGAAGTACATTCTCTTGCAAAGTGTCCTTGCTGAGAGCATTTGTAGCACCTAGCTTTCTTCTTGTCAAATCTTGCTAACTCCTTATTGTTGAATTTGATCATTTTGCCAGCCTTCTTCTCAAATCTATTTACTTTAATTGAGAGGATGACCATTTGCCATTTTGTATCCAATTCCTCCAAGTCTAGCTTATCAATCTGTTCAAAATCTTCATAAGTAAGCTGCTGTTATGGTTCACAGTAACAAAAGACTGAAGAACATTTTCCATTATGTTGCTAGAACTTGATTGAGATCTAGGTGCAGCAGAGGAGTATGTGGTTGATGATGATGGTCATGGGTAGTCAGCATAGGTTTGCTTGTTATTCCCACTAGTAGCACTAACAAATATTGAGTTTCATGGAGCAGGGGAGTTGTAACTTGAATCTCCTTTAATATCAATTTCAAGAGTCTTGAGCTTATTCTATAGATCATCAAAGCTCAAGTAATCAAGACCATCCTTCGCTTTTTTTTTTTTTTTTTTTTGGTAAAAGGGTTAATTCACCCCTGTAAAATTCATTACTCCAAAAAATGTTGAGGTACAAAGGATGAGGGTGATTTCCCTCATCTCAGTCCCTTAGGACACTTACAGACTCGAATATAAGAATGACATACCATTCCTATAACTTACAATAAAATGAACCTATCAAAATGACACAAGTACGTAAAAACTTTACAAAACTACACAAGAAAAACAACTTGAGCCTTCTATATCACAATGGCGGTTCACCTTAACTTTCATGAAGAATCTACGCAGAAACATCCAAGTGATCTTTAACGTAAAATCAGTTTGTAGTAACAAACACCACAAAAAAATCCACCACAATCGCCATACCAACATTAGGATAGAATCATATGTAATCAACATGCATGGCATCGTATACATGGGTTTTGAACAAGA
Source organism: Artemisia argyi (assembly GCA_030686995.1). NCBI lineage: Eukaryota > Viridiplantae > Streptophyta > Magnoliopsida > Asterales > Asteraceae > Artemisia > Artemisia argyi. Next base: position 84,460,017 of record CM060679.1, read on the forward strand.
GTCTCCACAAACTTAACTTCCAACATCATAACAAGGGCACTCCTAAGACTAAAACATGTAATAATCAGAAACCATAGAGAAAAGCGACCAGTTCCCTACCATTAGCACATAGCACCAGACCATCCTTTACCTTAAGAGTGATGGCAACCTGTGACCAAGAAGGAGCTAGGCAACGCCCTCAAGAACTTGACATTGCAATCCTCATTGTCTGGTTTAACCTGCAATTGATTTAGTTGGCCCAAAATATTCTGAAATCTGTCATATCCTTTGTGCAAGCCTTCTGATTCAAAAACCTTGAATTCCTGGAACTCCTGCTTTAGCATAGACTTTCTCATCTTCTTAGACTCATCATTCCCTCCAAATCTGGCTTTAATAGCTATCCAGATGTCTCTAGCATCATCAAGGTGATGAAAGTCAGCCATGTGATCTTCTGGGAGTGACTGAAGGAGCAAAGTTCTTGCTTTAGTTTCCCTTTGAACAACAATATGTTCCTTAGCAGAACCTGGAGGAAGAATAACAATGTTGCCCTTTGAATCTCTTCCTGCCTTTTCTTGATGTTCCCAGTCAGGATGATGTTCCAAAGATTATGATCACTGTTTTGGATCAAGTACTCCATCTTCATTGCCCATGTCTCATACTCATCCTTCTTTAAGTAAGGAAATTTAGCATTGGTGCTTGCAACAGTAGTTGTGATCACTTGTTGAACATTCTAAGGTTGAGTCTCACTGATGAATCTTGAGTCTCATCAGAATGGGATGAATTTTTCATTGTTTTAGGTTTAAAGAAATTTGGTGTAAAGGATTTTTCTTCTTCGATAGAGTCTCTTACCAGGCTTTGATACCACTTGTAGGATCGTGTGCTAGATAGATCTTTGAGCTTGGTTTAGAACAAAGTAGAATACTAATGTAATCACAAGTAAACTAATAGAGACTTTTGTAATGCAGAATATAAATCAGTTGAAGAAGAAGAATGACTAAATAATGATCCTCTATGGATCTATATTACTAACTATGAAAGTGTTTTTCAATGTATTTGAAGGTGTACATAAACATTAGCCGTGAGTTTCTTTTATACTGTAAGAAACCCTAATACAAAACGTATAGAAGAATTATGCATGATCACTTCCTAATATAACTTATGCATATCCTTTTCTAAAATATACGGGTTTATCTATTTCTATTACCCACAGAAACATAAAGACCAACAGAAACTATATTCTGCTAGCAGTAGTAACCATACCAGAAGGAACTACAGACTTGTCAGCAGGAACTATAACTGCACTAACAGCATAAATGACTCTATGTCATTTAACTAATTCCTAGCAACCTCCTCTCACAACATTCAAATTTGAATCCTCTCCTAAGGCTGCCCATCTAATCACCATCACATATCTCTCTTAAATATCCAACTTACCACTTTATCTCTTCACTCTCTCACACTCTAACAACTCTTTTTCAAATTTGAATCTAACCTTAAGCTCCCTTTCAACTCAACCATCTAATTTACTCAAACTCATCTCAACCCTTTATCTCACCCTCTCATCTAAGGATGGTATATTCCCTTGGATATTCTCTTTTCACCTAACCATGGTTACTCTTCTTACTCAACCATGGTTATCGTTTTAACCCTCATCCAACATCCACCCTTTATCACCAAATAAATCATATTCCTTTGTCATATTCCTTTCTTAACCTAACCATGCTTCTCTTCTAACCAAACCATGGTTCAACGTTAACCCAACCTCACTCTCTCACTTCTCCCTCTCTCACATTTGAATTTCAAATTCAAATCTTCCTTCTCTAACATCCACACTTCCTTTCTAAGCAAAGGAATATCCTCTTGGCATATTCTTCTCTTCTCTCCATGCCAAGTGAGGAATACCAAATTTACCCCTATCCAATTGTCCCTTCTTTCTTTCTCTTTTTGATAATTGGTTTCTCTTAAACACTTCACAAAACGTTTTTACAAATTGGCTATTTGAGTTGGTAGATCTTTGGAATGAATAATGTAAAGGTTTAAATATGTGAAGTACAATTGGGGGTTTAGCAAGGTTGGATATTTACAAGACCAAGATCCCAAAAGGAATAATTTACCAGTTAGCCTGGTGCGCTGCTAGCGCTCACACCCGCCAGTCTCAGTAAATTATTCCCACTTTAGGATCTTGGCCTATAAATACCCACCCTTTCCTCTTGCATTCCTCACCCATTGTCATTATTATTTCTCTCTAATCCTCTAATTCTATCTTATGTTCTTAATCTTTCATACTAACATCATTTGAAAGAACACATCTCTTTAAAAGGAAAGAATTACAAGAACCTAATCCACTCTTGTGATTGTGTCGAGGGTCTTCTTCTCTATACCTCACAATCAAGTCTTTAGGTTAGGTTAGGGCTTGATTAAACAATCAAACATTTATTCATTCGATTTGGTTGTAAGGGAAGTCATGAGTCTTGGTGACCAAGCTTAGAGCATTGGGGATCTAGTTGGAGTTTGATACTTCCGGTGGGAAGTCTTGGTGGTCTTAGTGACCTTAGTGGTGGTCTTAGTGACCTTAGTGGTGGTTTTAGTGACCTTTGTAGGAAGTTGAATCACAAGATTCAATAGGGTGGTTTCCGAGGGCGGAATATAGTTGGGAGTAGCTCCTTCTTAGTGAGCACCGATCTTAGTGCATATCAGTGGAGTGAAGTTTTAACGGTTTATAGTCTACCGAAAGGATTATTCTTAGTGAATAGTATAGTGTCGTGGATTCACAACGGATGTACGGATGGTATATACCCCCATCCCATACCAGCATATATCGTGGTGTGATTTACTCGCTTTATATACTTTTGTTGTGATTGTTATTGGTTGTTGTTTAAACCACTTGGTGTGCTTTGAGGCTTGAAGTCTTAAACTTTGAAGAAGCTGAAAAGACCGTATTCATCCCCACTCTATGGTTCTACAATTGGTATCAGAGCAGTATACTTAAGTTTTTGAGCGTTAAAACCTTCTCGAGAAGTCGTTTTAAGTCAAAAATTTCTTTTAAAAAATTTAAAATACCTAACGAAATTTTTGAAAAAGTTGAGTATAGATCCATGGCTCAAGAGAACTATGTTGAGGGGTGTTCTATGAAAAGACAACCTTTGTTTGAATACGAAGGATTTCGTTTTTGGAATGTCCTATTTGAGACCTATGTTAAGTCTAAGTATATTGACTTGTGGCAAATCATCCAAAATAGTAACATTGTTTTCATGGTCCAAGACCCCGAAACAAAGTTAATGGTGGAAAAACCATACCTGGATTTTGATGATGGTGGGAAGAAGATGTTTGACAAGAATGATGAAGCTAAGATGATGATCTACAAGGCCTTACCTTGAAAGGAGTTCGAGAAGGTGTACATATGTAAGACCGCAAAGGAGATTTGGGACTTACTTATTGATACTTATCAAGGTAACCCACAAATCCTGGATTACAAGATCGACTCTCTCAATCAACAATATGAGGAGTTTTTATTCGCAAATGAAGAAACCATTGATAGTGGTTTTGTGAGGTTCAATGCTATTACTACAAGCTTAAATTCATTAGATCCAAGCCATAGTAGCAAGAATCACGTTAAAAAATTCCTCCATACTCTCCTGGTGAAATGGAGACTTAATGAGACGGCGATTGAAGAAGCAAGAAATTTGGCACAATTTTCTCTCAATAAGTTAATTGGTAATCTTAATACATACAAGAAGATCTTAGAAGACAATAAGGTCATCGCCGAGGAAGAGATCGAGTCACTAGATCTCAAAGCCAAAGTCACTAGAAACCAAAATAGTGATGAAAATAGTGATCAAGAAGAAAGTGTCAATAAAATCGAAGGAGTTGAAGATGAAGTCACGGTCTTAGGAAAGAAATTTAGAAGATGCTATGGACAAGGTAGTAACAATGGTCAAGACAAGGCACTCATCGGAGGCGCTTGGAGCAATAGTGAAAATGTAGATCACCCGCATGTGATGGCTACATGTCTCACGGAAATTGGAACTCATGAGGTATCATCCAATCCTTCCTCTTCTAATAATAATTTAGATATTTATAAATTGCAAAAGGAAAATGAGGAGTTAATAAAACTTAATGAAAACATTTTGAGAAATATTAAAAAAATGCAATGGAAAAACTTCAACTTGAGAAAGAGATTAGTGAACTTAAACAAAAATTGATACTACTTAAGTTTAAGAAAAGTAGTAATGACTTAGACATAATGCTAAGTCAAAAACAGCCCTTCCATGACAAGGAAGGTCTTGGGTTTTTTTTAAAATGATGAAAACATAATCACAAGACCAAACAAACTCATTGTGTTTAAAAAAGAAGGTCAAAGTAATGAACATAATTTTACCAAGCCTGACGCGTCGACGCGCCACCAGCACACCAGGAGTTAGAGTAAAATTGGTTCATCATTAAATGCTTTTGCAAAACCATTTTTTCCTCAACCTCCTTTTGCAAGTACTCAAAACAATACCCTTCATGACTCTATTAGAAATCATCAAGGTTGAGCATGGTAGTAATTTAAACTCTAGGTTGAGTAGTATGAGTAATTTAAGTGATTGATGCGTGGATTGCGGTCTACACAAAAGTTTTACTTCTCAAGGGATCTTGAGAATCTTACAATCCCCACCAGGCAGTGTACCTGACTGATGTAGTATAGTGAGTTGGCAAGTACCGGGGGATTGATCGTTCTCCATAGGGAATAGTGTTCCTTAGGATTAAAATTAATCTAACTAGGCCTAGAGGTGAGGGATGATTCTTTTTTTATTTTATATTTTATGTTAGGAATATGAATATTCAGTTAAAGACTCGGTCACCCCAAGTATTGCTCAACATTATGTAGCTCGTAGAATTATCATTATTAACTTAGTTAGTAGTTTATTAGTAGTTAAAATATGTAAATAGTATTCGTAGAGTGAGTCGGGTCTTTACCCTCTGTCAGCTCACTCTACAGCTCGTTTCATGGAGCACCAAGTATTGTAGTATAAATACCCTCTCCCACCCAAGGGAGAGGGTTGGAACTTCTCATACTTTCAATCTAATACATTTCTATTTCTCTCACTAGAAGTCTCCCACTTCTCTCTACTTCATCTCTCTAATCCTCTTATTCTAATTCGTACCATAACCACAAAACCATACGTGTCTATCATTAGGATTGTTTCATCCTAGGATTGTTGGTGCTCGAATTCGTGGCTTTGTTTTTGTGGGTTTTCTTTGGTTCGAATAGGATAGGAAGAAATTTTTTTAGTTTGAATTCATTTGTGGTTTAGTTTGTGATTTGATTGTACATTTAGGGTTAGATGTGTTAGAGTTACTTTGTTTCACATTTGGATAGGTTGAATCAATCACGGAATTGGTTTTTGAAGGGATTTGTGGTGCATTTCTTCGTAGCGAGTTGGTTCTTGTAGTGTTGTTCAAATTAGAGAGTTACTTGTTAATTTGCAGCGAGTTGGATATTGTGTAATAGCGAGTTGGCAGTTTTGCTATTTTGGGAAAAGTGGACAAATCGCTGATAGTGACTGGTTTGTCCCTTGTGATAGCGAGTTGTTAGATTTGGGAGTTTAGTAATTCCAGCGAGTTGATCTAATTCCAGCGAGTTGATCAGGTTCCAGCGAGTTGATCAGATTCCAGTGAGTTGATCTAATTCCAGCAAGTTGATCAGATTCCAGCGAGTTGTGCAGATTCAGAGAGTTGATCAGATTCCAGCGAGTTGTGCAGATTCAGCGAGTTGATAATTATAGCGATTTGGTTTGTTTAGAGAGTTGGCAATTCCAGAGACTTGGTACTTTTAGCGAGCTAGAGTTCCATCGAGTTGGTCATTTCTGTGAGTTGCTATTCTAGCGAGTTGCTATTTGCTAATCTAGTGAGTTGCTTGTTTAGCGAGTTGACCAAAGTTGACTTTTACGTCAAAACTTCAAATGGCCATAACTTTAGAACCGTAACTCCGTTTTCAGCGAATTAGTTGTCAAAATGTCTGGAACAGGCTGAATATTGTGAGGTTTCACCACAAAGTCGTGAAAGAAATTTTTCGAGGCCCAAATCACCTCCGGAGTGAAGTTATTGAGGTTTTAAGTTTTTAGACCAAATTTTCACCAAATTTTCGAGGCCCAAATTGCATCAACCAAAACAAATCACAACTAAACAACATATCTCTGTCCACCATGGCAAGTAGTCCTTCAGACAACATTCAAGCTGCTGGATCCGATACTTATCCTCCTATACCGTCGATTACTGAAAGTTGTACCGAATGCATTCGATTACTTCACTCCCATATCAAAAGTCTCTTTGAACAATCATGTTACTCTTGAGGATATAGACGTGCATTCGTGACACTCTTTGGACATGACATTGAGTCATTCACTGTCACAATGACCCTGTACTTGGATCAGCTGCAACAACAAATGGACAGAGCAGATTTCTCTGAAAGCTGCTGCACTGCAGCATACGGTGTGATTCTCGAACAACTTCAAGCATTCATTGACTCAAGATTCACTGAGGAGTATGATCATGAGAGTGAAATGACGAAAAAGTGCTTTGCTAATTTCACGAGAATTGAAGTTGAAGTGTTCAAAGTCACACTACTCCAACTCATGGGTAATGTTAAGGAATACATTGAGGAAAGAGCAAAGCACGAACCTAAGTATGAAGACAAGGTGAAGGCATGTGAGGTTCAATCAAGTGATGGTATTGTGGATTAGGGTAAAACGTTAGATGTTGGGTCAATGGTCACCAAAGGCAGAGGATTAGAGACTGATAAGCTTGACACCACCAACAGTTCAATGACTCTTGTTACACATGACGTGGAAGCACATATCAGACCAGCAAATGAACAGGTGTCATGTGCTAAGGTACTCGAACTATATGACATGGTTGATGAACAAAAGATTCCTAACAAAGTTCAACCGATAAACGATGTCGATTCAGATGTTGTGGACATGGGAAATAGCAATGTGGACCCATGTGAACAACATGTGAAACACAACGAAGTGTCTGTTGAACCTTGTTGTGCATCTTCTTTTCTAAATGATGATTATGTGTTGCATGAGAATACTGCCTTTATCCCTGATGACTCATTGACCACTAGACTTAATACCCTTAAAGATCAGGTGACCATATATGAACAACGTGCAAAGTTTGAGCTAACCGAACTAGAGCAGAAAATGGATTGGCAGATGCGTGTATATGTATCAAAACATAACAAAAAGGAAGAAACATTAAAAAGGGAGTTAGAATATTTGAAAAAACAACTTGATTAGTCTGTTAAATAAAAACAGGAGATACAGAAAAGTATGATCACGCAAAAACTGGATTTTCGGAAAAAGGAAACAAAAACTCTTAAATGATTTTTCTTGCCTTAAAACGTTAAAGAATAAGCTCGAAGACAAATTGTACACGCAAGGCTAAACCATTCAAACTGCTCAAATGATACAAAAACATAGGAAGTTAAGTGATGAACATAGTGATAAGGACATAGACAAACCTAAGACCAACCTCCTTAGGAGCGGTATAGGTGCTCAACCTGCGTTATATGATGCAAATATTATGCTTGAGCCTGATCATGCCCCTCGATGTGAGATCCTATGATGAGATTAATGAGATTGAAGATAGAACTAGGGAAAAACTTGCTGAGAAATTAAAGGATCCCCTGTGCACTGCTAAGAATCTCGTGTTTCACTATGACTACGCTGATGATAATCATTCAGCCATTTTTGTTCCTCAAAAGAAAATCCTTCCTGAGAAAGTTTTTTGGAATATTAACATTGAGAAAATGAAAGCTGAAAGACTTGTGGGTAACACACGTACTATCTTTAGGATTGCTGACCCAACTATTTATCCTCTGAAGACACCCATGTACCTTGTACCATTTACTCTTCCCACACAGTGTAATACTCTAATCGGATTATATGTACTAGGTCAACTGTTTAATGATTTTGAGAAAACATGTAAAAAGAGAATTACACCAATGAGGATTACTGAAGGGGAAAGGGGATTTGAGCAAACAAAATGGTGTTACCTAACTGAATTCATGCCATTTTTTTTATCTTCTCAAAGAACACTTTGAGGGTCTTAAAAAAACAATTAATAATGATGTGACTTAAATGAAAAAGGTCCTCAAAGATGTGGAAAATGAGGGAAAACAATTGGCAATTGATCTTAAACATAGTGAAATTGACTGAAAACACATTCTCATTATGAATGAAAACTTGATTGCTCATTGCATTGCACAAGATGTATTCTACACTGTCACCGACTCTGCATTATCTGCTCGTCGATTTCATGAGATGTCGGTTACATTGAATGTTTTCCAAAATCGTGTTGTTGAACTTGAGGGGGAGAATTTCAAATTACATCAAAAAATTCAAAACGACGACCATGATAACATGGTCATGCATTTCTCAAAACTAGAAGTTGATAATCTTAACTTACAGTTAAAGTATCAACATCTAGAAGAAAGAACCAAAATCTTAAATGCCAAGACATCTTCGGATGCTCCTGAATTTTATACATGTTTTGAATTAGACAAACGGGATGAAAAAATTCAAGCTCATACGAACACGATTGGAAAGTTGAGGGCACAAATTGCCCCATTGAAGTCAAACAACAGTGATGTGATTGGCACCCAAAAACCACTGTCTGTAGATTCTCAGAATTTTCAATTTCAAGATACCATCAATAAATTGCAACATGAAAATGATTGGTTTCGTGCTGAAAATTCGAAAGTTAAACAACATTACAAAGAGTTATATGATTCAATTAAGATCACACGTGATATAAATAATGAAAAGATAACTTCTTTGCTTAAAGAGATTGAGAATCTAAAGACTCAGGTGAAAGGGAAAATGCCAATCATCACATGTGATAATGGTTCAAAAGGTTTCTGCTTGTAAGAAGTACGCAATTGATGCTGTGAATATTCCTCTTCCCCTTAGGAATAATAAGTTAGTTCATAGAGACTATTGAAGAGGATAAGATAGAAAAAGCACTTGATGATGCTATTGTAGGTGCCTGCTTTCTCACTAATAGATCTCAGGAACTCTTAGAATATGCTATTGGTACATGTCCTAAAATTGATAGCAAGTGAGATAGGTCTACTTCATCATCATCTATGACTAAGAACAAGCATGTTACCTTTGAGGTACCCTTGGAAACTTCAGATCCCAACACATCAAAACATGTTCAGCAACCGGAAGTGAAAAAGACTAAAATTCCCATTAGTCCATCTACAGGAGTAAATAGTAACACTAAAGCTAGAGAGTCTAAACCAAGGAGAAATAGAAGGAATTATAGGAGTTCACCTGCTAAAAGTGTTCCTAAAAAGAAGGTAGACGACCACATGAGGAACATTAAGTCCAACTTGAGCAAAATGAGTCACAATTCAAAACCTAATTCACTTTGCAAAACATGTAATGAATGTTTAATTTCGAGTAATCATGATAAATGTGTTGAGAAATTTCTGAAGTCATTTAACAAACCCCCGGTTATGAAAGTTTGGAGAGCTAAACAAATTAAGCAAGTTTGGAAAGCAACAGGAAAACTGTTTGCCAATGTTGGTTATCAATGGAAGCCCACTGGAAGGATATTCACTTTAGGAGAATAGTGCCCCTTAACAAGGATAACTAATTCTAAAGTAGTGCCTATTAAGGAATGGAAGCCAACTGGTAGAACTTTCCCTTTGGAGACCCAATGTCCTTTAATTAGGCCCATTGCATCTACTAGTGAAATTTCTACCATTGAAACGAATGAACCTAAGGTCTTAGTAGCTCCATAACTTGTTTGCACTAACCAACTGGAACCCAACTCAAATTGGAGATCCGACACTCCAAATTTTCTGCTCTCGTCTGTTTTCAAATGCAGGTCATACATTTCGTCCTTCGGCATTTAGACTCAGGCTGCTCAAAACATATGATTGGGAATCGCTCAAGGCTCGAGAATTTTGTGAATAAGGTTATCGGGACAGTTAGATTCGGGAACTACCATTTTGGGGTAATTATGGGTTATGGAGAATTTGTTTCTGGTGAAAGCTAATTTCCTGGGTATACTACGTGGAAGGACTTGGGTATAATCTGTTCTCTGTTGGTCAATATTTTGATTCCGATCTTGATGTTGCCTTCAGAAAACACACATGCTTCGTCTAAGAGTTGGATGGTATTGATCTTTTGTAAGACAGTCATGGTACAAATCTATACACCTTTTCTATCGCAGACATGATGCGGTCCTCTCTTATTTGCCCTCTCTCTAAGGCCTCAAAGAACAAATCGTGGCTATAGAAACAAAGTTTTAATCACTTGAACTTTGGTACCATCAATGATCTTGCTCGCAATAATCTTGTATGAGGTCTACCCAAATTAGAGTTCGAAAATGAACTTCTCCATTTAGCTTGTTTACTGGGTATACGTAAGAAGCATACTCATAAACCTAAAATTGTCAACACCAACATGGATGTTCTTTACACCCTTCACATGGACCCAGGTAGACCAATGAGTGTGAAGAGTGTAAATGGGAAGTAATATGTACTCGTTGCTGTTGACGAATACTCTCGGTTTACTTGGGTAAAGTTTTTGAGAACCAAAGACATGACTCCAGAAGTTATCATAAAACTCATCTAACAACTACTAGTAAGACTCACAAAACCGTAAGAATCATCCAGAAAAACAATGGAACGGAGTTTATCTACAAACAACTCGGTCTATTTCTCCAAGGCACCGGTGTTCCTATGGGCGGAAGCAATTGCTACAGCTTGTTACACCAAAAACCGATACTTGATACATACTCTTCACAACAAAACTCCATATGAGCTGATACATGGCAAGAAACCGGATCTCTTCTTTCTATTTGTGTTTGGTGCTTTAGGCTAACCTACAAAATGATAGTCAAGATCTGGGAATGTTAAAAGCTGAAGCTGGTATTGGATTCCTCAGTGGTTATGCTCCAGATAGTAGGGGATACCGAGTCTATAACTAACGAACCCGATAAATCCTGGAAACCATTCACGTCAAATTCGTTGAGCTGACTGAGCATACGGCTCCTGTACACATCAGTGCAGGACCCGCGTCTAAACTTTTGTCTCCTGAACCAATCAGTTCAGGTCTTGTACAGCATCCCACTCCTGCAGTACCTTATGTACCAACTACAAATGAGATTTTGAAGATTTTGATTGACCCATTGATTGATGAATACTTTGAGACACCCACTGATGATACACTGACACCACTAGCTACCGCTGCTCCTGTTCTATGCAACTCAAATGGTCCATCCGTGTCTACTTGAATTGATCAAGATGCTCAATCTGCAAGTTATTCACCATCATCATGAAATCTTCAATCTCCTTCAGTACATCAAGGCAATGCAGTCGACAATTCTTTTGAAGTAAATTCATTGGATCCTCCTGATAAGGCTTCGTTCGATAACATACTTGCCCCTGAATCTTTATCTGAGGCATCTTCTTCAGGAGACCCTAACATGGCTACATCAGTTCCCTACCCTCAACCACATGAGCTTCTCTGATAATAGACCAATTATCATCCAATTGACAAAGTTATTGGGAATCCTTCTCAACAAGTGTCCACACGAAGGTAACTTGCCACATATGCCTTGTGGTGCTCTTATAATTCCATACTAACCAAAGTCGAACCTAAAGATTTCAAGATTGTTATCTCTAAAGACTGTTGGTTTAATGCGATGCAAGAAGAAGTTCATAAGTTCGATCGGCTTCAAGTATGGAATTGGTACTACCTCCAGACTGTTCAATGATTATTGCTCTTAAGTGGATCTTCAAAGTGAAACTTGATGAGCATGATATCGTTCTGATGAATAAGCAAGGATTGTTGCTAAGAGATATCGTCTTAAGGAAAGCATTTGTTGGCATGAATATTACGATATTTAATCTAAACATCCTCTTCATGTTTTGATGATGACAAAGATGTAAGTTACAACATATAACGTAAAATGCTTAAGGTACTTGTGATCACAATTCGTCTATTCATTCATACGTCAACAAGCCTCGATATCTCAACGTCTCAAGTATGCTTCAACAATCACTTATGGTATGTACAAACAAATGTCTAATACATTTTATGATCAAAGGGATTTTTATCTAAACATTACAAAGTTTATAAAATGATATAAACATCTTATATATTTTTGAAAAACACTTTTGGTAATTAAAGGAAAATGTTTAATTCAAAATAAATATATGAATTCAAATTTTTAACAAAAAATAGTTAAAATTTCACTAGATAAACTTTCCCCAGAAAAAGACAAGAAAACTGACGTTTTCGTCTGGGCGGCCCCCTTAATTTTAAGGGGGCTGACACCCAAATAAAGGGGCCGGCCACGCTCCCCTGTCAGATTCTATCAGAAATTTTTCCCTATAAATACCACCTCAAACCTGGTATTATTTACACCTTTTGCACGAAAATTTTCAGTCCTAAACCTTTCCAAACACACTTCTAAATCCTTTGATCATAAGTTTATTAGTCTTTGTTTCAAGTGATTCAATCCCTCATCACTCAAAGTGTAAGAGAAGAATCCTCCCTATCATAAAGCCAAAGATGTATTAGAGTATAGTTAATGTTTATGTGAAGTTGTGAATTATGTTTATGTAATAAGTAGATCAAGATGATCTTACTTAGTAGTGAGTCAATGAGTGAGTAAGAAGTAGTGGGAAGAAGTAGTAGTGTAGAGAAGTCATGTAGTTGTGAAGAAGTAGGTGTGTGAATAAGTAGTGGAGTATAGAAGAAGTTGTGAAGTAGTCGTGAAGTCGTGAACTCGTGTAGAATTTGTGTCGTGATCGAAGTCGTGTTGTGAGATTGGTTCTAGCTACTATTAAAACTCGACATTTAGCTTAGTGTCGTTAAATGGTGTAAGCAAAAGTTGTGTAAGGTTTTCTCCGCCAAAAGGGAGTTTGTTGAGTAGTGAAGAAAACTCTCGAGTAGGTGACTCGGGTAGTGGAGTAGGGCAAGGAAGGTGTCCTTGTAGCCGAACCACTATAAATCATCGTGTCCGGTTTGCATCCTCTTTCTCTTATCTTTTTACATTTATTCTTGCATTTATCGCTTTATATCTATGCTTGCAAATATGTGTTGATTGTTGCTTATATTGTCATGATGATTGATTGTGGTGTAGTTACAAGTTAATATTGTGATAGATATATAATTGTATAATATGGTCTAATGGACTTATATATATTATTAACACTTCTCATATTGAGTTTAACTTAATTGATAATTTGATAGAAAACGTTTTAAGATTTTAAAAGGAAAACGTATTCGCATAAAGATCGACCAAAGCTTCATTCATAAAACTAAGTTTTGAAAACTAATCCAAAAGTTCACATATATAATTGAGCATATTGATTATATGTTGTTTTCATACTAAACTTTAATTGAAGGTTTTTTCAAACAAACAATTGAATAAATTTGAATTAACATTTCAAAACCAAGTTGTTATAAAATCAAAAAGAGGGAAAAACTATTCAACCCCCCTTCTAGTTTTCCACAATTGGTATCAAGAGCCACGTCGCTCTAATTTTCAAAACAAATGATTTTAAAAATTGAGTATGATCCATGTATCAAATTACCTATTAAGGAGGATTAAATATGAAAAGTGTTTTGTTGATTAACTTGTATTAGTTTTGATGTTATATACACTAATTATACTAGCTCGAAATAAAATTATGCTTAAAATAAAGTGTTATATGTTCGGTATTAAACTAAGAAAGATTCACACATTTCCGCAAAGTTAGAAAATAATTTTTAACAAAAAATGCATTTTTGAGTATCAGATGGGCGGCCCCTTTAATTTTTTTGGGTAAAGGGGAGTAACCCTGCACCCAGGTAAATATATTAACCAAAACGTTTAAGTACAATGGATATTGGTGAAATCCCATATCTCAGCCCATTACATAGGCAAAAAGCTTATGTAACAAGATACTGCCTATTTTCTAAACAATAAAACAAACCACTACTCAAATGATAACATAGGACATAACGAAATAAAATTACTTCCTAAGACCTTGAAACTTGGTGCCATACATGGCATTAAAAGTATCCAAATTCCTTGGAAGATCATAAACCTGGTTCGCATAGTCATCATAGTCATAGTCATCATAATCATCTTCAAACTCTTGTCCACCACCGAATAGATTAGCAGACTCATCAAATGGGTTAGCAACCACCTCATCTTCAGAATCAGAAACCATGATCTCTCCCACCTTAGAAAAAGGATTAACTCTCTTAGTAGAAGAGGCGGGCGGAGTACAAGAATCACTAGTTTTAGGAGCCACAACCGACTCCTTCTCTTTCAAATCACTAACAAGGGGTCCCTGTGATGCATTACCTATCTTAGTAGACTCATCTTCATTAACTTCCATTGTACGATCAGAATCCACATCCTTGTTGGTGTCATTAGTAGGAATACCAAAAGCATCCGTATTTTCCATATTAAGATCATCAAACTGGTTAGATATAGAAATCTTCGTTCCACTCGAACTAGCCATAGCAGAAACATTCTTCTTATTGCCATCCACTTTCTTAGGTTCAGGAGAAGTCATTTTGGGTCGATACTGAAACTGCTTACCTACAACTGGTTTAGTAAACCCTCCTTGACCCGGAATTGTATGACCACCTTGCTTCCTTTCTTTTTGTTATTGACAATCTTGAAACCATCATTAACAGGCATAGTAGGCTGAACAGAAGGCACAACAACTTTAGGACAATCAATAAGAGTATGACCAAAAATCTTACACTTATCATAACGCGGTGGTTTCCACTCGTATTCAACCCGAATCTTCTCTATAGTTGACCCGGTACCATCAAGTAAAGGTATCTCAACAGTAAGGCTATCCCTAAGCACCTCATCCGACTTCACCTCAATCATGCATCTAGCGAAACTACTGCGGCCCAACGATTCCTTGCACATTTGGCTAGTAAAAGCATCTAACCTTTTAGGTGTAGCAATCAATGTAGCAAGAAGACTAAGACCATCATCAGAAAACATAGCAAGAGGAACATCATGGAATTTAACCCACACCGGGATGTTTGTCAAATCCTCTTTAAGCAAGTTGGTGTTCAATGTCAATGGTTTAAGAATAATAGGTACATTTCTAATTAACTAAGGACCATTTTCAAGAACATCATCATCACCTTTCTTCGAGTTAAACTTAAAGAAAAAGAACCCTTTTGCATTCATCATTACCTTCTGTATACCAAACTTAGCCCACGCGTTGCGTACATAGTAATCGACAATAGGAAAAGCAAATCGCTGGCCAAGGAAGTACCCATACAGAGTATTCTCAAACCTAGTGTTCACCTCTTCAACCACTTTCATAGGTACAGAAAGATCCACACCGTTTGATTTCATGCTACACTCCAGCCTACGAAAGTTAGACATGTATTTCTTAGGTTCATTAGAAGTAACACCGGCATACGATGTAGAAGGTTGTTTCAAAGCATCCACACCAACCTTCTCAATACCAACAGCCCCATGTGCATTCGTATCAACCTTATCAGAACTATTAGACTTGTTAGAAGCCCCATGTGGACCATTTGGATCATTAATTAAAGGATCAAGTGAAACCGGCTTCACTTGATTATTCTTGTCCACAATCGTAGATAATTCAATATCTCCATCATCAACACTCCACTCAGGAATAATAGGACCAGACGATGCAAGTATAGGCTGATTAGAACTAGGATTAACATCCTTAGGCTTCTTATGTTTCCTCATAGTCACCTTCGACAAATCAACAATAGTATTCAATTCTTCAATATTCACATTAACAGGTTGAGTTAAGGTATTATTCCCATCTCCCAACTTCGAAAAACTAGTTAGATCATCATTAGCATGACTCTCTGTATTAGCACCCTTTATAACACTACTAGAACTAGTTTGATTGGCTAAACTAGAAGAGGAAATCAAATTCGCACCACCAACCAAAGGTTTTCCACCAGATTTAGACCCTTTGGATGCACTTTTGTTGTTAAGAAACCCTTTATCCATCTCTCTGTAACACACTTAAACCACGAACATAAACAAACCCAAAAAGCAATTACAATAACTAAAAGAAAAAACCCTAACGCACGTTAGGGTTTTAAATGCATGAAGTATGAATCCCTAACCCATCATATAGATCGCATCCAGTTAATGAGTCAACAACTAATTAATTGTAACAATAAAGCACATAGCCTTTAGCAAGAATTAAATAATGAGTATCTTAGAACAATTATAGTCTCATGCGTTAGAGACAAAACAGCAATTCCAAAAATTTCCCTAAAAAACACGCTGAAACACAATTCAAATCTCAACCGACCCACGATGGGATGATTTAATTATATATGCAATAGTGGAGATCGATCAAAGAAACGAAAAGGGTTTAAAAATCGAAGTTAGGTTGTTAGGGAATCGTTTTTCACCAGAGAGTATTTTGTTTTTCGCATTGAACATACTGGGCGGCCCCCTTAAATTTAAGGGGTTCGCTTGTCTGTTCGACAGTTTTTCAGAAACTTTGAAAAATCATATAAATTAACCGTAACTCCGTAGAAGTCTTGCCACCTGGCGTTTTAAAGGTAATTGAGTTTACTTTCATCTAAAAATGCTTACAAGTAACCATTACAAACTTAAATAATTCAGAAAGTCAAAATACTACACAAAGGTAAAAAATTTGAGTCTCGTTTTAACGTAAAACTTGTATTTTACCTTTTCCTTCGAGTCGGGCATTCCTAGTCGGTATATCTTTGAAAAATTAAGAATTTATGCTTTAAAAGTATTGATCTTAATAAAATTTTAAAATGGGTAGGAAACTATTTTATTTTCAAATAAAATCGAGCTAAGTAAACATTGGTATAAATAATACACAAAACAACGACAAGTGTTTTATGTTCTATGTGAACTTATTTGTGATTCGATTTTGTTAATTGAATATATTAGATGATTGTTGCTATTTGAATTTTAGCTAATTGTATATCTAAGCATATGTGCCCTATTAGTTTATAGCTAGTTTTCCTGTTTATACTAAACTAGATTTTATGCTAGATTTCTTGCGTTAGGATTGCAATATTATGCTTGCATTGCATATAGGTATAGATGGCTTAATGTTACTCAAACATCTTGTAAATGAGTTAAATCTAGTCACCTAAATATTTCAAACAATTTAATCTATTCTTAACAACACACTTAAATATTTTCAACAAATTACCTTGTTTTACCTTAAGTTGTTTAATAAGATAAATTGAATCATTGTAAAACATTAGTAGTTATATAAAAGAAAAAGTATTTTCAAAATCTAAGTGTGTTTATTATAAGTAACAATGAAGATTCTTTCACATAAACAAAACATATAACAATCATGAAGTAATAAGTCAAATTTCAATCATTCACTAACCCCACTCATAAATAATCTTATGATTAATGGAACACACTATCAAAATGGCTATTTATTTTAAATGAGTGTTTGTGAGGGTCAAGAAAGATCTTGATATTATATCAATTCATTATTCAAATTATGGTTGATATATTCATCAAATCTAATTGACATATTTTTGAGTGTGGACAAGAAATTGGATTGTTATTTGTTTAGTTTTAAGATTACATCATATTTTAACAAAAGATATAGTCTTGAATCTACATATTCAATCACACTAGATTGATATGAAAATATTTACATCCTTTGTAGATGAAAAGAATATGCATTGGGTCATAACTCACACTTGTGTTGATAATGCCATATTGAATCTACTTGTCTAATAGTTGTGTTCCAAATATTAGAATAACATGTTTAACACATGCATAAAATATACAATGAAGTAGGATTGACGACTTGGATGTTTCGTCCGAAATATTCAAGTAATTTACATTGCAATGCAATGGATAAACGTGTCATATCCGAAAAACCAAACATGAGCAAACTAACAACATATGTAAACTTTACTCACACTACTTAAAATCATTACTTCAAGATAAAATACATATTTAAGAATAATACACACTATATATTCTATGTATTTCATTTTCTTTGTAGCATGAATGGTTGTGTTACAAAATAATGCACTACACTTTCCTTTTTGAAATATTATAAGTTATTAGAATTGAAAAATAATTTGACACAATCCATAAACAAGTAAAATTTATTTTTTCAAATACTTGTTAAAGTATGATATATAACATTGGCAAAAATCATAGAAAATAATATTTGTTTAAAAATATTTTAATGTCTAGTTTTGATATTATTTGAGAATCACAAACTCATTTAAGATAAATAATCTTAATGAGATTCATTTCACAAGAGATGCTAAGGTGCACTCTTAAGTCTAGCACATTTATTAAATCAAGTAATATGCCATCAAAACCAAACAACCGGTAAATCATGAACAAAAGATTAAAACTTTTTGTTTACTCTTATCTAAACATTCAACACGTCTCTATTGGGATCGTGAATAAAATATATCATCTAGATTTACCTTCATAAAAACATGACGTTTGAGTCACATTAAGCCAAGCATTAGTGAACCAAGCAAACTTCATATTTGGTACTCTTCGATAGGTAAATTTAGGAATTTAATTTCTTCTAAAAAGAGAATGACTACTGGAGAACCTATTGTTTAGAAACTCAATTTAACCTAATGGTTAAATTGCTTCTATGTGAGAAGTTGGGTGTGTGTAACCCGTAAAAATGGTATTCCTAAATATACCCTCATACTCATTCTCCAACTTGATTAAATTGCTATTCCTAAATATACCTAACGCCAAGCTTACTTTTATGAACTTTGCTTCTCATTAGATGCTTTCATTCCTAGATTTATGGCATATCGCATATATGTTGTTTCTAGATGTTTATTTGCTCCTATGTGATTTGATTGCATGCCTTTACATGCTTAACTCTATATGTCTCATTCATCTAGGTTTATATTTCTTGCCTTTAGATCCTACACCCTTATTTCATGAGAACCTTAGTGTCACAATCTGATAGGTCATATTAGTCTCAAAACTGTCTTAAGTGTCCTAGAGTCTCCATGCATACTTACTTCCTTATTCATCATCTTGTTTGCTTCCAAACAATCCACTCCCTTCTCAAGAGATAATTAGATTGTAATCTAATACCTCTCTAAGTTGATGTGACAACTTAAATATTTCATCCGAAATGTTTAAATATTTTTAATTAGCAAAATGCAAATTAAAATGTCACTCATTGTTCATGTCTATTTCTTGAGTCATGATTCTATTATTATATAGATGTCAAACACCTTCTCCTTCATCTTTCGTGTCATTGTCAAAATTATCGTTTTCATGTTGGTTTGTCTTTATTTTTGTCACACTTTATGTCCGGATGAGCATGAATTTAATGGGAAGGGAAATCACACTCACTCACATATATCCTTCTACCTCACACACAAAACAGATTCATCCTTTGTACTACCAATCTCGAGTCATCCACCATTTCCATTCCATCATCATCATCAACCAATGACTATATCAACACCCACTTGTCACCTCCACCAAGAAGCACCATCTCCAACAAAAACTTGTCATCATACCACCAAAACAACTCTTCATTGACCTTACTAATGAAGATGACACCACTCCATCCATCAATGGATATATCAACTCACAATTGTCTCCACCACCAAAAGTATCACCACCACCTCCTACCCAAGAAATTCCTTCCTTGAACATCACTCTTTCGCTTCCACCGAGTCATCCACTTGATCCTCATTTCCCATCTTCACAAGAATATTCAACCATGTCACCATTCCCTACATTCTACTAAGTGCGTCATCACCACCAAAACTTAAATCCCTGAAAGTCAAGTGAATTTCTTTATGAAATGCGTCCTTTCCACTTTCTAGCAAGTGAAGAACACAAAGAAGATATACAAGCTTCAAGTGTTGTCAAGTTATCACCACCTCATCCAAGTGAATTTTATTACGAAATGCGTCATTTCCACTTTCTAGCAAGTGAAGAACACAATGAAGAAATCCAAGCTTCAAGTGTTGTTGAGTCATCACCACCTCATTTCACATATCCACCTTCGGTCGTCAACCAACAAAACACCTAAAAATCCCATGATTCCCTATCATCTACCCTTGTCAAACGATATATTAATCTAAACCATAATTGTCAACCCTTTGTCATCACCTTCCCTTTACATTCACGCTCATCCCTCCTCATTTTCCTACGTTTTTTTTTAAAAAGAATTTATCATTCTCATCTTCATTTTTCTTTAACTCTTTTAGAGTGTATATATATATATATATATATATATATATATATATATATATATATATATATATATATATATATACATATATATATATATATATATATATATATATATATATATATATATATATATATATATATATATATATATATATATATATATATATATATATATATATTTGGATTTTATAGGGAAGGGATCCGGTACATTTTTGGATTTTAGTGCGGATGTTCGGACGAATCTCAGCCCTCCATCTAGTCAACCATCTGAAAAAAGCAGAGTGGCATTATCGTAAATATCCCGAGTTTTTAAAAAATCGTTAATATCACAGTAGATTTTGTTATTGAAAAAAATTCAAAAAAATCTGAAAAAATTAAAAAAATAAAGAGAACAACAAATAATTATAAATCGCTGAAAAAAATTTCAAAAAAAAATCATTTTCATCGTTAAAAGTATTGTGATATTAGCGTATGATTTTGACTTTTTTTTGTCAAGATCAGATCTTGACTTTTGTAAAAAAAGTCAAAATCAGATTCTGATATCACATAAAATTTTTTTTAATAAAAAATTTAATATCACAATAACTTTTTTAATATCATAAAAACTTTTTCTTAATAAAAATTGTTAATATCGCCGTAACTATCATATTTTCTTAATATCAAAGTTAATTTTTTATAATATCACCGTAACTTTTTCTTAATATTGTAATAAAAAAAATAGTGATATTAAGTTTTTTTTACTAATGTCCCCGTGACTTTTTAAGTAACATCGTTAACATCACGGTAAGACTCATAATATCCTAAATATCATCGTAGCACTCATAATCAAAAACAAAAAAAGTGCTCAGAAAATTTAAAAAAATAAAAAAAGTAAAGAACACAACAATAGTAAGGATCACTCAAAAGGAAAAAAAATTAAAAAAATCGTTTGAATGGTGATTTGGTGCCGTGATAGTTGCGTAGATCTTGACTTTTTTAGATCAGATCTGGAACGGACGGCCTAGATCTATCCGCACGTCCGTACTAAAACAAAACATCCGCACGTGATATATATATATATATATATATATATATATATATATATATATATATATATATATATATATATATATATATATATATATATATATATATTGGCATCTTTCGCCAAAATATGTCGGTCGAATCTTTGCATTAAGTTCTAATCATTGTCATGTCTTAAGCATTGGTCATGGTAACATTTTTTTGGGATTTAGGTTGTTGTTGTTAAAACAATAATTGCATGTGTCATACTTTTAGTGCATATACCTAATACGTCCATATATTGCTCCCCTATTAGAGTCATGCATATACTATCATCATCATTATATATATGTGCACTTGCTACTAACTTTGTTTTGAAGGATTACTTCATCGCTCGATTCTTTGATAGCCAAAACAAGTTTTGAGCATACACCAAGGGGGCATACACCAAGGGGGAGCATTGAAGTTGATAGGATCAAGGCTTCACTTACGATGATGCAAGCTGTAGAATATTAATCAAATTGGAAACATGATTTCCTTGTGGTTTGTGTGGCGTTGAATGTGATATAGAAGAAGAATAGAGAGTGGAACCTTGAGAGAGAAATAGAGATATTAGATTATGGTTGTGAAAGGTCCAACCCTCTCCACATATGGAGAGGGGTATTTATACTTACAACATAAATGCCCACACCCGGGCTGTGGATCAGGCATACAGTGGGTGAAGACCAGTCCTTCTTCCACGGTGTTACTTAAACTAATACTAAATAACTAATACATAAACTAACTAAGAGCTAACTTAATGCTATTACAATAATCAGGTGACCGAGACTTTTGCAGGAATATTTGTATTCCTAACAATCTCCCCCTAAGCGAGGTCACATTTGAAATTAAGCTCTTTGATCTTTAAGCATTCTTAAGTCTTTGTAGCTTGTAGGTTTTGATTCTTCACTTTTTTGCACATTTTGTACTTCAAGCAAACGAACTTGTGATTTGGATTCCTTTGAGTTGTGTGATCTTGGAGCTTCTTTGAGATCATCAGCCATAGTAAATCTCCAAGCTCATCCTTAGTATTATCGCCATCATGTGATGTAGTGACTTAAGGACCATCATGCTCACACCCTTCTAGATCAGGAGACTTTACTTTAGAGTTGTGGATCAGGAGACCTTTTTATCAGAGTTGCGGAAACGTTGTTGGTAGTCTCTCAACATCTGTTGTAGCAAGTCTCTCATCGTCAATGATATTGAGGAGGATGTGTGAGCATGAGGTATGGATTGACCCGATTCAACTAGAAATAGGAGCCATCACCGCCATCTTTATATGTGTCCCTGAAATAAAACAGTTAGCAATAAAGATAGAGAACGAATATGGCTTTGTCATTCGTTCTGCGAGGACAGACTACCCTTCGGTTTTGTGAAAACCGACCTGTGATCAGGTAGAGTCTCTTTTAAAGTAGACTCTCCTTGACAGGAATTTCTAACTTATAGTAATGAATTTTCCAAAGAATCCTCTTTGGAATCTTCATACTAAGCATGTTCTCATACCGGAACGTCTCAAAGCAGACAGCACGATAGAGTGAACCGGTTAATTGATATGCACGGATTGATGAAAAATTGATTTATTGAAATCACTCGCGGGTAATATAATAAACAATTTTTGAAATACAACGAGTGTTTTATACTCAGAATCACATTTCCATCAAAAATACTTTTGTTTGAAAAATTATACACAATCAATGTGCTCGAAAAATTTGTTTGTGAGCACATTGAAGGGTTTTAGCAAAAGTATCCGTCAATCCATATCCAGGAACAAGTTTGATTCGATGTTGAACCGCATCATTGTTGCTTTCTAGTTGTCACTTGATCATTGATCCAAGATGGATCTCACATGTCACCTACCAAGAGCTTGAATGATGTTCACTCTAGAAGGATTTCCATCTTCATTGTGAATATTTTCATATCACTCGGATGTTCTGGCAATACCACAAGGATAACGCGTAGGACTCTAAATATTTTGTCTTATTTTCCACATTGTGTGAAACAATAAGCATATTTGGAATGTGTCCTATCGAGATTTATGGATGATCTCATGGCTCTAGACTCAATAGTGCGTTTTGATCCGCTCTTGGAGACCGTCTCCTGTTTAGGTATCAACATAGCTCGCAATGAGCGGGCACAGGGTTCCCCGTGAGAATGAAACAAGCTCTTTTAAGAGAACTTGAGTGGTTGGGAAGTTTAGTGCAGTGCGTCACTGGGTCCATGACGTCTTGTCTTCAATACTAGCGTTACCTTAGTAACTACTAGTAGATTCTGAATTGAACACGGTTTCTGCCCTAAGGTTGAATATTTGGAGGGCTTTTACTTTTCACCCTTTCTCATTACATTTCTTTTTCATTCTTCAACCCCTTCAGTGCTTACCGAGACTTCACCACTAGAACCTTGTTGGGTTTGTTCCAGTCCTAGCTTTATCTCAGTCCGCACTCTTCCCTTTCTCACTTTTCTCCTTTTTTTTCAATCATTCCTAAGGACTTCTAATCTATCTATGGATTGTCCCTGGGAAGATCCTTCCGGTTCTGGTGGATCATGGGAACTCATACCTAACCTTAACCGTCCTTATAACTCCGTGCATAAAGATAAATGGTCGATCTTAGGTATTACTTCCACAAACGCCTTTCGCTCCCCCTCAATATGTGCATCGATATTCGAAAGTGTTTAGCACATATGTGGGAGCCTATTATTGAGTCGAAAAGATCACATTTGATTATCAGATTTTATATTTAAATAACATTCTCTCCCCCGATCAAAAATTTCAAATCTTTCAAGATTTTTTATCTCAATTGATTTAAATAAGTTTATAAAACGTTTGGGAGAGAAATGTGGTAAGTTTTAATATGTTCTGATTTAAATGGAACTTTTTCTTGCTCCCCCTCAACCTGTGAGGGAGGTTGTTATGTGTTAGATTTGAAGAGTTTACAAAAGATTCAAAGTGTTAAAGAAAACTCTTTTAAAATGTACTCATTCTGACACATAACCATCACCAATCGTTTTGTTGCTTTTGTACAAAGTGGAGAGTTTTGATGATACATAAAATTTTGAGAAATCGTTCTCCCCCTCAATCACTGACGGATGTTAAAACTGAAATATTTTCATAAAATATGAAAGTAATTGATTGAGAGAAAATTTTATCAAACATTTGAGTTCAATTTGATTTTTAATCAAAATCTCATGGTACCACCAAGTTTTGCGCAAATACTTTCCGGAAAAATCATAGAAGGGAAAGTATTTGGCGATAAAATGAAGACTTCTCTTCTTTATCAAGAAATAATGCACTGAAACGTACATTAGATCGAGGGTGCATGAATATAAAGTAATTCACGCTCGGATGAATGGCACCCTTTACTAGGAACAACCGTCTTTTTGGCGACGTGTTTTCCTCATTTAGAAAACCGGGTTGCTATCTGAAGTAATAGCAAGCCATAATTTTGAAGTCCGGGTTGTAGCCTGAAATGACTACAAGCCATAATTTTGAAGTTCGGGTTGCAGCCTGAAATGACTACAAGCCATAATTTTTTTGAAGAATATTTTGAGGTACGACATGTTTTAGAAAAAAACTTTATTTGAAACCGAAAAACTCTTGCTCAAGCATATGTATGATTCCGTATCATTGTTGAATGACATTTCTAGAGACGTACATAATATTGATTACACAAGAGACATGTCGTGAGAAGAATATTTTTGTATTTTATATGATTTTTCAGATTTTTATGGTTTTTATAGGTTTTATAATTTTCTATTTTCTTTTAGTGTTAATATTATGTACAAAGGATATGTGAAGCAATCCCTTTACTCCTCCTGATCTTCCTGAAGACTTATGAGATCCTTAGGCGTGAGACTCTTCATACCAAGGCGTGGGAGGATGAATTGAAATCGGTCCCTAGAAAGTGCTTTGGTGAAGATATCAGCTAGCTGGAACTCAGTCCTCACGAAGTAAACTTCCACAATTCCTTTCTCAACTTGCTCCCTGATGAAGTGATGTCGAATGTCAATGTGCTTAGTCCTTGAGTGCTGGACATTGTTGCAGCAGAATGCAATTGCACTTTTGTTGTCACAGTACATGGGAATCTTGTTGCATACGAAGCCATAGTCTGAAAGTTGAGATCGCATCCATAAGATTTGAGCACAACACGAGGGCATGGCAATGTATTCAACTTCTGTGGAGGAGATAGATGTACTCATTTATTTCTTTGACGACCAACTGACTAGCTTATTACCCAAAAACTGAGCACCCCCAGATGTACTGCGACGAGTGTCTTGGCATCCTGCATGGTCAGCATCAGAATATGCTGTGAGAGCCATAGACGTGTCCTTGGGGTACCATAGGCCCATGTGGATTGTTCCTTTAAGATACCGAAAGACTCTCTTGACAGCTTCTAGATGTTTCTTGGTGGGTTTGGATTGATACCGAGCACACATGCAAACTGCAAATAGAAGATCTGGTCTGCTGGCAATAAGATACATTAAGGAGCCAATCATGCTTCGATACTTGGTTTGTTCGACCGGGATTCCCACATCATCTTCATCTAGTTTTGATCTTTCAATCATAGGAGTATCAACTAAGTCACAGGAATCAAATCCAAATTTCTTCAAAATTTCATTGGCATACTTGGATTGATTGATGAAGATGGCATTGGGATTTTTATTTATATGCAATCCTAGAAAGAAAGACATTTGACCCATCATAGACATCTGGAATTCAGAACTCATCTCTTGGGAGAAATGATCACACTCTTTGGGATCAGAGGAGGCAAATATGATGTCATCAGCATAGATTTGTACATGAAGAAGGTTTTTGCCCATTTTTCTGGTAAAGAGTGTAGGATCAACAGCGCCTTTGGAAAATTTGTTAGCAAGAAGGAATTTAGACAAGGTGTCATACCACGCCCTAGGCGCTTGCTTAAGCTCATAAAGAGCCTTCTTCAAATGATACACATGATTAGGGCGTTCAGGATCCACAAAACCTTCGGGTTGGCTTACATACACCACCTCTTTTAGATCGCCATTTAAGAATGCAGTATTGACATCCATTTGATAAACCACCATGTTCTGACTTGCAATATTTGCGAGAAATATTCTTATGGCTTCAATTCTAGCAACAGGTGCGAAGGATTCTCCAAAGTCTATACCTTCTTCTTGATGGTATCCTTTTGCCACAAGCCTAGCCTTGTTCTTCAATACGTCACCATGCTCATCAAGTTTAACTTTAAATATCCATTTAAGAGCAATGATCATAGCACAATCGGGAGGCGGTACTAATTCCCACACATCCAGTCGGTCAAACTCATGAATCTCGTCCACCATTGCAGTGAACCATGAGTGTTTAGACATTGCATCCTTGAAGTCTTTTGGTTCAACTTTAGAGAGGACAGAATTGAAGAAGCACCACAATGCGTCGGTGGAAGTTTCTTACGGGTAGATACCGGACGCGAAGGGTTTCCAATAATGTTTTCAATTGGGTGATCATTTGTCCATTTCCTAAGGTGTTCATGGGGTTGAGAATAGGGAACTGAGGTAGCCGTGTTAGATGCATCAGAGGATGTAGCCTTATTTGACGATTTAGGGGCAAATATCTTGACAAATGGCTCATTATCAGGTGGAGCGAAAGGATTTACTTCAGACGAATTATCCACAGCGGCTACTCGTTGTACAAATGAAGGTTGGTCATTAGAAGTGGTAACTGAGCGACTGATGGTGGGGGCTTCAGGATCCCATGACAACGAAGTGGATGGCCCATCATTATCAACGGGGACATTTGCTACCCCAGCTAGTTGTTGAGCCACTGTGGCTTCTGGAGCATCCACATGTTGAGGTTCAAAGTATTCATCAAACATAGGGTCAAACAGTTTCTTCCAATCTACACTTGTAGGTGGTACAAAAGGAGTAGCAGGAGTGGGGTTCTGTACAAGCCTGGAGCTTATAGGTCCAGGGGACAAAAGGTTAGGTACGGGTCCAGAACTTGATTGTCCAGGAACCGGTTGCTCAGTCAGCTCATCGAAAGTAACGTGGATTTTTTCCATTATGTCTCTGGTACGTTTGTTGTAGATTTGGTACCCTTTTCGCTCTAGAGCATAGCCAACGAAGAAACCAATGTCGGCCTTGGCCTTGAGCTTCCCAAGGTCTTCACTTTCATTAGTTGGATAGCACAATGCACCAAATACTCGAAGAAACAAAAGGTCTATTTTTCTACCATGAACCAGTTCATATGGAGTCTTGCAGTGGAGAGGATGTATCAAGGATCGGTTCTGTGTGTAACATGCAGTTGCAGTTGCCTCAGCCCAAAGAAACATTGGAGCTTTGGAGATGATGAGCATAGTCCTTGCCGCTTCAACTAAGGTGCGATTGCGTCTTTCAACAACTCCATTTTGTTGAGGAGTACGTGGAATGCTCTTTTGATGACTGATGCCGACACCTTCATAAAATTGAGTAAGTTGTTTGTTCACAAACTCCGTTCCATTATCAGTACGAATGAATCTAACTGTTTTGTTGAGACGAACTTGCAACTGCTTGATGAGTTGGATGATAGTTTCCGGAGTTTCGTCTTTTGATCGTAGAAATTTTACCCACGTGAATCGAGAATGATCATCGACGATAACAAGAACATATTTCTTTCCATTGATACTTTGAATCCTCATTGGTCCACAGAGATCCATGTGAAGAGCATGTAGAACTTCCATGATGGAATTGACAGTCTTGGGTTTATGGGTGTGCTTTTTGCTCCTGCCCATTTGACATGCTGAACACAAATGATCTTTTTCATACTTAAGTCTGGGCAAGCCTCGAACAAGATCCTTACGTGTGAGTTCATTGATGGTACCGAAGTTCAAATGGTTTAAACGACGGTGCCACAACCATGATTTGTTCTTGGAGGCTTTAGAAAGCAAGCAAATTAGAGAGGACCGTAGCATGTCTTCGATAGAGATGGTATAAAGATTAGTGCCCCGACTCCCCTTGAGGAGATCAACACCATATAATTCTCTAACAAAACAGGTGTGCTTTCTGAAAGCAACTTCAAGATCAGAATCACAGAATTGACCAATAGAAAATAGATTGTGCCCAAGTCCTTCCACGTAGTAAACTCTGGATATCACACTGTCTCCAAAGACGTAATCACCATAACCCATTATAGAACCAAAATGGTCGTTCCCAAATCTGACCGTACCAATAAACTTATCCACGAAATTCTTGAGCCGCGAGCGATCTCCAGTCATATGTTTTGAGCAGCCTGAGTCCAAATACCAAAGGACAATTTGTACGACCTGCATTTGAAACCAGACAATGGTGGATAACTGAAAAAGCTGGAGCCCCACAAACAGTTGGGGTCCGTTTGGTTAGCACACACAAATATTGGATTATCATATGTTACAGATATCTCACTGGAATTTTCACATTTTGATGCACTAGAACCAGGAGTGGTACTAAGTGCTTCTATTGGGAACATTCTACCAATAGGTCTCCACTTCTTAATTGGCACAACTTTGGAGTTAGTGATCCTAGTCAATGGACACTTTTCGCCTAGGGTGAATTTCCTTCCAGTAGGTCTCCATTGATATCCAACATTAGTGAACACTTTTCCTGTTTTATTCCATACTTGTTTTACCCTTTTAACACTCGAAACATTCATAACCGGAGATTTTGTAGTGGATTTTAGAAAAGACACAACACAAGCATCATGATTACCATAAAATAAACATTCGTTACAAGTCTTACAAATAGCACCAGAACTCGAATTAATTACATCATTGTTAACACAAATGTTTGATTCAACTCGATTCCTTTCATTAAGCATAACATTATTGTTCCTAGAGGATTCTTCTACTTCCTTCATAAGTGTACTCTTAGCTGGCAAAGTCCTATCATTCTCTGTATTGCACCTAGGCTGTAACTTGCTAGCATTAGATACACCTTTTACTCCTGTAGAAGCAATGACGGGAACATTAGTATGATTAGTTGCTACTTGTTTACCGGTGATCATGATGGTGGATTATGACATGGTTTGGGGATAATCTAATGTAACATGTTTGTTGCCACTGTTAGAGTGCGACGCAAATAACCTATCCGACTTGTTATCATTCTTGGGGCTTGATCCTATAGCATATTCTAATAATTCCTGGGCTCTATTAGTGAGGAAGCAAGCACCAACAATAACATCATCCTGTGGTTTAGGTATCCTCTCATCTTCAATGGTTTCTCTAAGTATGGCCAGACAATCCTTAAAATATCTAAGATAGTTGCTATGAACTAACTTATTGTTCCTAAGGGGAAGAGAAACATTCACAGCATCGCACGCATATTTCTTACAAGCATGTACATTGGAAATTGCATGATCACATGAAACGACGGGCATTTTACCCTTCACCATAGTCTTTAGATTCTCAATTTTGTTTAACAAAGAAGTGACTCTTTCATTGTTTTGGTCACGTGTTATTTTAATAGACTCAAATAACTCTTTGTAACGTTGTTTAGCGTTTGACATTTCAGAACAAAGCCACTCATTTTCATGTTGTAACTCATTGATAATGCCTTGTTTCTGAAAGTTTTGAGACTCTATCGACTTCTGGTAATTGGTATTGGTCACATCGCTTTTGTTTGACTTTAATTGTGTAATTTGGACTTGCAATTTCCGAATCGTGTTTGAGTGAGCTTGAATTACTTCATCCTTTTTGGCTAATTCAAAACATGTGTCAAACTTAGGAGCATCCGAAGATGTCTTGGAATTTGATATTTTTATGCTTTCTTCAAGATGTTGATATTTTAGTTGTAAGTTAAGATTATCAACTTCTAGTTTTGAGAAATTCCTGACCATGTTATCGTGGTCGTCTTTTGAATTTTTTCATTAAGTTTGTAATTCTCCCCCTCAAGCTCAATTACACGATTCTGGAAGACATTCAAAGTGACCGAAATTTCATGAAATTGTCGAGCAGATAAAGCAAAGTCAGTTACAGTGTAAAACACATCTTTTGCAATGCAATTAGCCAGCAAGTTTTCATTCATAATGAGAATGTTTTTCCTGTCAATTTCATTGTATTTGAGATCAATAGCTAGTTGGTTACTCTCATTTTCCACTTCATTAAAAACCCTTTTCATTTGAGTCACATCATCATTAATGGTATTTTTAAGGCCCTCAAAGTGTTCTTTTAGAAGTTTGAAAAATGGCATGACTTCAGTAAGGTAACACTGTTTTGTTTGCTCAAAACCCCTTTCCCCTTCAGTAATCCCTGTTAGTGTAATTCTCATTTTACATGTTTTCTCAAAGTCATTAAACAATTGACCTAGAACATACAACCCAATTAGAGTATTACACTGTGTGGGAAGAGTAAATGGTACAAGGTGCCTGGGAGTATTCAGGGGGTAAATAGTTGGGTCAGTAATTCTAAAGATAGTGTGTGTGTTACCCACAATTCTTTCAGCTTTCATTTTCTGAATGTCAATATTCCAAAAAACTTTGTTAGGAAGGATTCTCTTTTGAGGAACAAAAATGGCTGAATGATTGTCATTCGCATAGTCATAGTGAAACACAATATTATTAGCAATGCACTTAGGATCCTTTAATCGTTCAGCAAGTTTTATCCTAGTTCTATCCTCTGCCTCATCAATCTAATCATAGGATCTCACATCAGGAGGGGCATGGTTAGGTTCAAGCATATTGTTTGCATCATATAACGCAGGTTGAGCAACTATACCATTTCTAAGGAATTTTGCTTTAGGCTTAGAGGCATCCTGTTCACTAAATTCATCACTAAGTTTTCTATGGTTTTGCATCATTTGAGCAGATTCAATGGTTTGGCCTTATGTGTACAACTTATCTTCCAATTTATTTTTCAACATTTTGAGTTTTGAGAAATCATTTAGAAGTTTAGTCTCTTTATCTTTGTATTCGAGTTTGATTGAAGTCAAACCTTTTTGAAATTCTTGTTTTTGTTTGACAGTTTGATCCAATTGTTTTTTTAAAGAAACTAACTCCCTTTTCAATGTTTCTTGTTTGGAATTGTTTTCAGATATGTAAGTACGCATTTGCCATTCCATTTTCTGCTCACATTCATTAAGCTCAAATTTAGCACCTTGTTCATATATATTCACTTGATCCTTAAGGATGTTAACTCTAGTAATCAAGGGATCATCAGGGTTGTATATCGTGTGCTCATGGAACTCATGTTCACAAGGATCAACAGACGGCGTGTCACTTGGTACAACTGGCATTCTATTGTCATTCACATACATTTCATATGGGATATTATTGGTATTTCCCATATTAGTGGTGTCTGTGTTGACAATATTCTTGAGTTGTACAGAGTCACACACCCCCTGTGAACTTGTAAGAGTATTCAGATCAGGATTAAGTGACGTTGGTACCTCAGAAATAGCAGATGTGATGGAGGAATCAGAATGCTGAGGAGAGGATGCAGCTGCCGACAGATTAGCCATGAAGATGGTTTGAGCTGTAGGTTCATCATCTACATCTGAGTCAAATGCATCACATTCTTCAACTTGAAAGATATTCGGATCATTAAGAGCCATGTCCTGAACAGGCTGATCATCCACATCAGCATCAAACGTGTTCCCGTCATTACCAGCCAGAAAAAGCAGAGCTTCTTCATCCAACACCGTCCCATTCTCTTGCGCCTGCATCAGCAACATCTTGTCCTTGAAGTACTCAGAGTTTTGAGGAAGCTTTGGGAGAGTGCAATTCCTAGCTATATGGCCCAACCCTCCGCAGTTATAACACTTAGGCTGCTTAGCTTGTACTTGAAGAGCATTCCCAACTCTGTACTGCCCATTTTCTCTACCAGCATTTCTTTGATTGAAGTTTTGTCTTCCCTGCACATTCTGCACCACCACCCTACCATCTTCTATGACTGCCTGATTACGTGGATTAGACGAGGTCCTAAGTTGGTTATTAGTTGATGGAAGTGCAGCCCTGAACTGTTGAACCAGTAAGGAGACTTGGTTGGAGAGATTATCAATCATCATGTCTGTGTGAGAATACCCAGAATCCAGTTTTGTGTTCAAAGCAGATGGTGAGGGAGTTGATGATTGACCATTTTTTGGTGTAGACCTGGAAGACGGTTGTAATGGTTGAGATTGATCATTTGAATTTTGGGTAAGTTGTTGAACATTAGAAACAAAGGCAAGAGATTCATTTGATGTTGACGGATTGAGCTTTTCTCGCATTAACCGATCATAAGCAGCATGTTTCTAATGTTGTTGGAGATATGCATAGAGTTGTTCATGATTAGTATGCCTGAGACCTTTGTTGAGCTTAACGGCTGTAACACACCTATCCCATTCTGGTGCCATGTTATTCACGAATTTGGAATTAAGCTGAATATTGGGCATTGTCATCTCGATGGCTCTCATATCATTGACCAGCTTGTGAAACCTGACGTAATAGTCAGTGATGCTTTCACATGGGTTCATTTTGAAGTGCTCAAATTCATCGTAAAGCTAAGACTCCCGATCTTCTTTAGTTAACTCAGACCCCGCAAGAAGCATTTTCACATTATCCTAGACAGCCTTGGCTTCAGTGTTGTAGTTGATAAGTTTGTAGACATCTTTGGGAAGCCCTTGAATGACAATATTCGATGCTCTGATGTCGGCATCATAGTGTTTCTTTTCTTCATCCGACAGCTCATTGTAAGTGCGAGGTCTATCTGGACCAACTACAGCCGGTTGTTGATCAGTTGCTGCGACCGTGTCTCTAGTAGTACCCATTTGAAAGGGTCCCTCATCGATGGATTTCAAAATGTTGACTCCATTTTCCTTACCCAGACAATAGAGACGAATCTGTTGTGCCCATGATTCATGTCACAACTCACCATTTCACGTCATTTACCATTTCAGGTCATTTTCCCAAACTTCGACTTTTTACTATTCATAAATCACTATTCATCAAAACACTATTCATCGTTTTACTATTCATCGTTTTCGAGGTCAGTTTGATGTTCTGAGAAACTTTTTGGAAATTTACTATTCACCGAACACTATTCATTTCCGGAAAAGTTTTCACCATTCACTTGCATTACTCATTTCATCGTAAATTTAGTTTACGGGTATTCAAATTCGCGTAACCGGATTGGTTTAGGTGCGAATTCATTTCATTAGTGTTAAGTACACTGCATACGGACTGGGGATAGTCTGCATATCATCATAACAGCATTTTCATGTTATACCACTCTCAGGATTTTCAAATTTCTATATTCAGTACATTTAACGTTTTTACGTATACGTAATTATAATAAACGTTAACACCCGGTTTATACACGACGAATATATCTAAATATTCCCACAATGGTCCCGACATATTTTTATATCCATTTTAACATCATAAAAGTTACAACATTCAGTTACCCAGTATTTTGGAAATTTATTTTATTTTTAACGTACGCGTATGAATATAACGACGGTTTTCGTTAAAACTAAACATTAATCACCCGATCACTCAGTAAATGTACCCAACATATTTTTAATATGTTTTTAACATTTTTATAATTTTATTTCATCCCGGTAAACTTCGTGGACATTTATTTCTAATAAAACCGGCACCCGATCGTAACTAAAAACGCAAACTAGTGCAATTTCATACAAGTATTTCTAATTAAATCCCAAGTACCCTAACCCCCCCCCCCCCTCCTACCCTTTGAAAACCAGCCCCAAGACACACCCTTTTAACCCCTAGCATTAACTTAACCATTTTATACTAATAAACCACTTAAAACATAACTTTACCAATTTTTACAAATCATAATCCAACTTTTGAGCTAAGAACACTTTTCATCTCATCTTCTTCCATTTCCTCTCCAAACCCACGACTTATTATTGATCTCCATGATCAAGTGATCATTTTTCATAAAGTAAAACACAAAACTTGTTCATTTTACAAGCCTAATCAAGAATCAAGCAACAAAAACACAAGAACATCAAGCATAATCATCCTATAATCATCTCATTTTATCAAGTAAGTTTTCATCTTTATTTTTTCATGGATCATCCTATTTTTACATGTATTACATAAGTATCATGCTAAAAACCATGTACAAGTAGCTATACCACACTTTATTTTGGCTAAAAAGAAACATACAAACCCTAACTTTTTAGTTATGAATCCCCTTGCTCTAATAACTTGGTTAGGAGTCCATGGCACCCTAAGAAGGTGTATGGTAAGATTAGATTAGTCATGTGGTGATTACAAGAGGTTTGGTGATGGTAGAAATTAGTTTTTGACCTTGAAAACTTGATTTGGAACCTATTTTAGACATGCTGTCCCATTTTGTAAAAATCTGGAAAATCAGTAAACACCAAGGAGACTTTGGCAAAATTTTTAGAAAATACTTTCAAAAACGAATCCGTAGGCGAAAGAACGGATTAAAAAGAGTTTATAACGAAGGAGTTATGATTTTTGCAAGATTGTAGACGAAAAGTATTTTTCTGAAAATGTATGCTGTTGGACGTTTTTCATTGGACAAAAAGAGACTTTAGACGTAACCCGGAGGAGCCGAGCTTTCCAAAATATATTATTACATACTAAGACGTAACCGTGGATATAAAGAACAAGTAAAACGGACAAGTAACGACAAAGATATACTCGTTTGAATATCGGCTAAAACCACTTTATATTTGACAGTTTTTATTAATTTGGCGCAAAAACTACGAAGTACATTTATAAGCTAAACATAATATTAAGTACCGAGCTTTATAACTAACGTAGTATTAGTTATTATGAGTATGTTTTCATCGTTTCAAGGATTACAACCCGAATATTTCAACGCTTACATGGAAACTTACGTTATATATATATATAAGTATATATATATTATAACTAGCTATTTATATTTTCTAATAGCAATATTTTCCAAATTCTTGGAATATATATTTTTGATAATACAAGTGTTTTTCCAAAGAGTAGAGTGGTATAGAAACATGTGCATGGACATTCATAACATCATTTCATGATCTAAAGTAGATCGTTCATCATTCATATTAGGTTGCGGCTAGTGTGCGCGCCTTGTTTTTCAGCTCATTACATGTTCATGGTACCATCATATCAGGTGAGTCATAGCCCCACTTTTACTGGTTTAATTACTTTACAAACTCTTTGGGGGAGATACATGCTTAAATACTCGTGTTATACTTTTATACGATTTCACTTCCTATGGGGGAGAATACATTGCAGCAACTATTTTTGTACAATGCCAAAGTATAAAGTTCTTACATTGCTTAAGTAGTCTTATTACCACGTCACGACAAGTCCCCTTTATTTCATGGACCGTTAATTTCAAGTACTAAGCGAGAGTGAATGAATAGATCTATTGAGGGTGACGCCTCCATTCGTGTTTGGGTTGCTCCAATGGGACGAATGCATTTCATGTCTTATCAAGTGAGTGTCTGGTAAACACTCTGTTGGGGCATTACAAAGTCTAGCTTTGGGGCCATGAGCTTAAGAGACAATGTGGGTTTCATTATTGAAATCTTAGTACTTTACTTTATACTTGGGCTATTGTACATACAAAATTACTGATAAATTCCTGATACTTTTGCATCAAGTCTTATTACTGAAATACGATGCCTTTGCATCAGCCTTATTACTGAATTACAATGCTTTTGTATCAAACTTATTACATTTGGCAGTGGGTTGTAAACACACAGGTTACAAGTCTCTTATGGCGGGAC
This sequence comes from Artemisia argyi, assembly GCA_030686995.1. NCBI lineage: Eukaryota > Viridiplantae > Streptophyta > Magnoliopsida > Asterales > Asteraceae > Artemisia > Artemisia argyi. The sequence continues at coordinate 84,495,957 of CM060679.1, forward strand.
TTGGAACTGAGTGGATTTACGATGCCTTTGCTGGGAAATCTTCATTTCAATGCATTACATTCTTTTTCACAAGACTCTATGAACTCACCAACCATTGTGTTGACACTTTAGCATGTATTTTCAGGTATTAACCAATGGCACGCTACAGGAGGTTTTGGCAGGGCATGGCATGGTCATAGAAGACTCTGATTATTCATTTGGGGACCGTTTTTAACTATTTTAATGGCCTACTTCCGCATTACTTTTAACAATGTAAATTCAACATTTTGATTTAACTATTTTATTCAAAATGATTCAAGTGCAAACCATTTTTGAACTAGTGTTGTGATATCAATTGAGTTACACCCCAGCTACATGTATGCTTCCGCTGGACCCGATTTTGGGGGTGTGACAGATTGGTATCAGAGCTTTGGCTATAGCGAACTAAGTGTTTTTAAAACCTAGACTATAGCTACTTTTATGAAAAACTTAACCCTATGACCGTCACGTGCCTGCCTGCCAAGCTGAAGCCTCATTTGTGGTTAGTTGCTGACATAGGTGATGAGACTTGTGTCTCATTATCTGATATATTATATTCACTTATTCTAGTTGATTACTATAATTGTTTTTCATATAAGCATGTTCACGTATCATATACGTCACCGCATTATGTTTTTCCTTGCATAGTTTCATCATTTGACCTCGAGTTTGGTCACCTGCCTTAGTCTTTCTGAACGTCTTGGTATTTGTGAAGGACATAGTATTAGTATAACTGAGCTGAGTATTTCAAAATTCATGGAACCTCGGTGGAATATAGACTAGTCACCTATATTCAACCCGGGATAGTGGGACATAGGCTGACTACCTATATCCGACTCAGAAATGAATTTTGCAACACTGAGAATGGTTATAATAAAATTCTGTCTGGATTGAATCCTTTACTCATTTTCCAAATGTTTCATGCATGTGTGTATACCCTCATTGTCAGAACATTCATACTTTTCATCACCTCATGAACCGCCGCTTGGAAGCATGTAAATTGATCATTTCATTTCATGAACATTCACATTTATGCATAATACACTTACATCACAGTATTTTCTTGTATCATAATATCATTTTGTCGCAGTTGTCACAGTCTCTTCCCTTCTCACCATCACTATCATCACCTTTTCACCAATATGTTTTCAGAGACCAACATAAACTGAACTTCGGGACGAAGTTCCTTTTAGAGGGGAAGACTGTCACAACTCACCATTTCACGTCATTTACCATTTCAGGTCATTTTCCCAAACTTCGACTTTTTACTATTCATAAATCACTATTCATCAAAACACTATTCATCGTTTTACTATTCATCGTTTTCGAGGTCAGTTTGATGTTCTGAGAAACTTTTTGGAAATTTACTATTCACCGAACACTATTCATTTCCGGAAAAGTTTTCACCATTCACTTGCATTACTCATTTCATCGTAAATTTAGTTTACGGGTATTCAAATTCGCGTAACCGGATTGGTTTAGGTGCGAATTTATTTCATTAGTGTTAAGTACACTGCATACGGACTGGGGATAGTCTGCATATCATCATAACAGCATTTTCATGTTATACCACTCTCAGGATTTTCAAATTTCTATATTCAGTACATTTAACGTTTTTACGTATACGTAATTATAATAAACGTTAACACCCGGTTTATACACGACGAATATATCTAAATATTCCCACAATGGTCCCGACATATTTTTATATCCATTTTAACATCATAAAAGTTACAACATTCAGTTACCCAGTATTTTGGAAATTTATTTTATTTTTAACGTACGCGTATGAATATAACGACGGTTTTCGTTAAAACTAAACATTAATCACCCGATCACTCAGTAAATGTACCCAACATATTTTTAATATGTTTTTAACATTTTTATAACTTTATTTCATCCCGGTAAACTTCGTGGACATTTATTTCTAATAAAACCGGTACCCGATCGTAACTAAAAACGCAAACTAGTGCAATTTCATACAAGTATTTCTAATTAAATCCCAAGTACCCTAACCCCCCCCCCCCCTCCTACCCTTTGAAAACCAGCCCCAAGACACACCCTTTTAACCCCTAGCATTAACTTAACCATTTTATACTAATAAACCACTTAAAACATAACTTTACCAATTTTTACAAATCATAATCCAACTTTTGAGCTAAGAACACTTTTCATCTCATCTTCTTCCATTTCCTCTCCAAACCCACGACTTATTATTGATCTCCATGATCAAGTGATCATTTTTCATAAAGTAAAACACAAAACTTGTTCATTTTACAAGCCTAATCAAGAATCAAGCAACAAAAACACAAGAACATCAAGCATAATCATCCTATAATCATCTCATTTTATCAAGTAAGTTTTCATCTTTATTTTTTCATGGATCATCCTATTTTTACATGTATTACATAAGTATCATGCTAAAAACCATGTACAAGTAGCTATACCACACTTTATTTTGGCTAAAAAGAAACATACAAACCCTAACTTTTTAGTTATGAATCCCCTTGCTCTAATAACTTGGTTAGGAGTCCATGGCACCCTAAGAAGGTGTATGGTAAGATTAGATTAGTCATGTGGTGATTACAAGAGGTTTGGTGATGGTAGAAATTAGTTTTTGACCTTGAAAACTTGATTTGGAACCTATTTTAGACATGCTGTCCCATTTTGTAAAAATCTGGAAAATCAGTAAACACCAAGGAGACTTTGGCAAAATTTTTAGAAAATACTTTCAAAAACGAATCCGTAGGCGAAAGAACGGATTAAAAAGAGTTTATAACGAAGGAGTTATGATTTTTGCAAGATTGTAGACGAAAAGTATTTTTCTGAAAATGTATGCTGTTGGACGTTTTTCATTGGACAAAAAGAGACTTTAGACGTAACCCGGAGGAGCCGAGCTTTCCAAAATATATTATTACATACTAAGACGTAACCGTGGATATAAAGAACAAGTAAAACGGACAAGTAACGACAAAGATATACTCGTTTGAATATCGGCTAAAACCACTTTATATTTGACAGTTTTTATTAATTTGGCGCAAAAACTACGAAGTACATTTATAAGCTAAACATAATATTAAGTACCGAGCTTTATAACTAACGTAGTATTAGTTATTATGAGTATGTTTTCATCGTTTCAAGGATTACAACCCGAATATTTCAACGCTTACATGGAAACTTACGTTATATATATATATAAGTATATATATATTATAACTAGCTATTTATATTTTCTAATAGCAATATTTTCCAAATTCTTGGAATATATATTTTTGATAATACAAGTGTTTTTCCAAAGAGTAGAGTGGTATAGAAACATGTGCATGGACATTCATAACATCATTTCATGATCTAAAGTAGATCGTTCATCATTCATATTAGGTTGCGGCTAGTGTGCGCGCCTTGTTTTTCAGCTCATTACATGTTCATGGTACCATCATATCAGGTGAGTCATAGCCCCACTTTTACTGGTTTAATTACTTTACAAACTCTTTGGGGGAGATACATGCTTAAATACTCGTGTTATACTTTTATACGATTTCACTTCCTATGGGGGAGAATACATTGCAGCAACTATTTTTGTACAATGCCAAAGTATAAAGTTCTTACATTGCTTAAGTAGTCTTATTACCACGTCACGACAAGTCCCCTTTATTTCATGGACCGTTAATTTCAAGTACTAACCGAGAGTGAATGAATAGATCTATTGAGGGTGACGCCTCCATTCGTGTTTGGGTTGCTCCAACGGGACGAATGCATTTCATGTCTTATCAAGTGAGTGTCTGGTAAACACTCTGTTGGGGCATTACAAAGTCTAGCTTCGGGGCCATGAGCTTAAGAGACAATGTGGGTTTCATTATTGAAATCTTAGTACTTTACTTTATACTTGGGCTATTGTACATACAAAATTACTGATAAATTCCTGATACTTTTGCATCAAGTCTTATTACTGAAATACGATGCCTTTGCATCAGCCTTATTACTGAATTACAATGCTTTTGTATCAAACTTATTACATTTGGCAGTGGGTTGTAAACACACAGGTTACAAGTCTCTTATGGCGGGACTTGGAACTGAGTGGATTTACGATGCCTTTGCTGGGAAATCTTCATTTCAATGCATTACATTCTTTTTCACAAGACTCTATGAACTCACCAACCATTGTGTTGACACTTTAGCATGTATTTTCAGGTATTAACCAATGGCACGCTACAGGAGGTTTTGGCGGGGCATGGCATGGTCATAGAAGACTCTGATTATTCATTTGGGGACCGTTTTTAACTATTTTAATGGCCTACTTCCGCATTACTTTTAACAATGTAAATTCAACATTTTGAGTTAACTATTTTATTCAAAATGATTCAAGTGCAAACCATTTTTGAACTAGTGTTGTGATATCAATTGAGTTACACCCCAGCTACATGTATGCTTCCGCTGGACCCGATTTTGGGGGTGTGACAATTCATAGTCAGTTCTGTCCAACATCGGAGGTCGGGTGTCGGACCCAGCAGCTTGAATGTCATCTGAAGATGTCGACATCACAAAATTGAAACTACCAAACCACAGAGTAGGAGATACTCGCAATGAAGTGCACAAGTCGCAGGGATAGTTAACCACAATTTGACCAAACCGCAGGAATAATTAACCTCAGACAAGTTAACCACAATGAACGATGACCGCAAGACACTAATCGCAGAATGTAGCAAACCGCAGAATAATCCAACCGCAAACTAAGCAAACCGTAGAATAGTCAAACCGCAAGTGAGGCTAACCACAAGGAACTAATCGCAAACCACTTAACCGCAGAAAGCTAAACATAATGAACTAACCGCAGACCACTTAACCGCAGGAGCTAATCGCATAGACAAAAGTCCAAAACTGTCACTTTCCTTGCGATTTGTTTGTATTCCCAAAATGGTAATCGCAGTCAAACTAACCACAGAGATCAGGAACTAAACGCAGACAAGCAATGCAACAGTATACTTAACCGCAACTATGAAATACGCCCAAACCTAATCCAAACTTCAAATAGATTAAAGATATGGTATAACCAACTGAAACACAATGTTCTACTAACACCAATGATCATAAAAGTACACCACTAACATGTCTAATAACACTAGAAAGATCAAACCATGATTTTTTACAAGAAAGTGACTTCAAACTCACAAAACTACACAAAACCACACAAAACCACATCAAATCCGATTCTACAAGGCCCTAAGATGAAACCTTGGCTCTTGATACCAATTGTAGAATACTAATCAAGTTGGAAACATGATTTCCTTGTGGTTTGTGTGGCGTTGAATGTGATATAGAAGAAGAAGAGAGAGTGGAACCTTGAGAGAGAAATAGAGATATTAGATTAAGGTTGTGAAAGGTCTAACCCTCTCCACATGTGGAGAGGGGTATTTATACTTACAACATAAGCGCCCACACCCGGGCTGTGGATCAGGCATACAGTGGGTGAGGACCCGTCCTTCTTCTACGGTGTTACTTAAACTAACACTAAATAACTAATACATAAACTAACTACGAGCTAACTTACTATTACAATAATCAGGTGACCGAGACTTTTGCAGGAATATTTGTATTCCTAACACAAGCTCGCCTTATACATTCTATCTCAAGAGTTCAAGCGTAGTAGAAGTCTCGTCTATGAGTCCACCTTTTTGCTTCGACAAAAGGGGGAGAAGAAGTGTAAACAAGTAACTTATACATTTTACTATTAGTTATAGTTTACATAGTTTGTCATCATCAAAAAGGGGGAGATTGTTGGCATGAATATTACGATATTTAATCTAAACATCCTCTTCATGTTTTGATGATGACAAAGATGTAAGTTACAGCATATAACGTAAAATGCTTAAGGTACTTGTGATCTCAATTCGTCTATGCATTCATACGTCAACAAGCGTCGACATCTCAGCGTCTCAAGTATGCTTCAACAATCACTTAAGGTATTTACAAACAAATGTCTAATACATTTTATGATCAAAGGGATTTTTATTTAAACATTACAAAGTTTATAAAATGATATAAACATCTTATATATTTTTGAAAACAACTTTTGGTAATTAAAGGAAAATGTTTAATTCAAAATAAATATATGAATTCAAATTTTTAACCAAAAACAATTAAAATTTCACTAGATAAACTTTCCCCAGAAAAAGACAAGAAAACTGACGTTTTCGTCTGGGCGGCTCCCTTAATTTTAAGGGGGCCGACACACAATAAAGCCAAAGATGTATTAGTCTAGTTAGTGTTTATGTGAAGTTGTGAGTTATGTTTATGTAATAAGTAGATCAAGATGATCTTACTTAGTAGTGAGTCAATGAGTGAGTAAGAAGTAGTGGGAAGAAGTAGTAGTGTAGAGAAGTCATGTAGTTGTGAAGAAGTAGGTGTGTGAATAAGTAGTGGAGTATAGAAGAAGTTGTGAAGTAGTCGTGAAGTCGTGAAAAAGTTGTGTAGTGATCGAAGTCGTGTTGTGAGATTGGTTCTAGCTACTATTGGAACTCGACATTTAGCTTAGAGTCGTTAAATTGTGTAAGCAAAAGTTGTGTAAGGTTTTCTCCGCCAAAAGGGAGCTTGTTGAGTAGTGAAGAAAACTCTCGAGTAGGTGACTCGGGGAGTGGAGTAAGGCAAGGAAGGTGTCCTTGTAGCCAAACCACTATAAATCATCGTGTCTAGTTTGCATCCTCTTTCTCTTATCTTTTTACATTTATTCTTCCATTTATCGCTTTATATCTATGCTTGCAAATATGTGTTGATTGTTGCTTATGTTGTCATAATGATTGATTGTGGTGTAGTTACAAGTTAATATTGTGATAGATATATAATTGTATGATATGGTCTAATGGACTTATATATATTATTAACACTTCTCATGTTGAGTTTAACTTAATCGATAATTTGATACAAAACGTTTTAAGATATTAAAAGGAAAACGTATTCACATAAAGATCGACCAAAGCTTCATTCATAAAACTAAGTTTTGAAAACTAATCCAAAAGTTCACATATATAATTGATCATATTGATCCGGCCAAAAATCACCTCTAATATCGCCTCTCTGCTTCTTAATGATCTTCTGATTCGTTTGGATAGCATGCAATCGATGTTAGGGTTGTGTTTTTATCAAGGAGGAGACTGGCCTAAACCTTATTTTCTCATAATCGATTCTTGTTTCATGAATCGATTTTGACTATTCAGGATAATCGCTTTTTCTTAAAACCCTAACCTATCCTTATTCGATTCTATCATATCATTCGATTTGTTAGGGTTTTTTTGGTCATTATTGTTTCCTAATCGCAATTTTGCGATTTGTTTTTTGGGTTGTGATTCAGTTGATGCTGTACGCTTTCATGGTTTGAACCTGTTAGGGTTTCTGAATTCAGCATGCAAGTTGTGGTTGGTGGATTTCCTGGGGTCATTGAAGCTTAACGATTATACTTAACCCTTTTTAGCGTTCGGTTCTTTTGAATCTGTTTGGTATTGATTGGGACGTAACCCTTATCTTTAAGGGATTATTTGCTGTGTTGATATTACTTGGGTAATGTTTGGGTTTTAACATGTGTTATCATGTGTATATGGGTTTATAGAGAGATGATTTTTTCTGGTTATGGTGATATTAGGGTACGATTCAGGACCTGATGCGCAGTTTTATTACACTTGGTCATGTTATTGTTGCTGCTGTTTGCCAAGATTAGGGATCCATGTTCATCACTCAATGTCATGTGGCCTTACTACTATTCGTTGATTGATGCTACTGGTTCTTTGGAAGTTAAGTTTGAAGGTACTCTTGTTAGTGGCCTATGGGACTGAGGTGAGGGATTTCACCCTCATCCTAAGTACTTCAACGTTTCGTGCGGTTTGTGTTGCTGGGTGGATGTGGGATGTTCGCATCTCAAGTTTTATCTTGTTCTAATACCTAGTTTGATACTTTGTAATTAGCTAGGTTTGGTTGGTGTTTATGGCATGTCATAAACACTTGTTTATCAAGCGTCTGTGCTTGAGGTTAATGTGGTACTTCAGCCACATTCCATTGTACTTCAACGTTTTTTTTGGTTAATATTTACCGGGTCGTTGACCTTTTACCCAAAAAATAATTGATCATATTGATTATATGTTGTTTTCATACTAAACTCTAATTAAAGGTTTTTTCAAACAAACAATTGAATAAATTTGAATCAACATTTCGAAACCAAGTTTTTATAAAATCAAAAAGAGGGGAAAACTATTCAACCCTCCGCCCCTTCTAGTTTTCCACAGCATTGATTCCGAGGAATTTTTCGCTCTGGTTGTTCGTATTGAAGCTATTTGAATATTTCTCACCGATGCTGCAAGTCAGAACATGACGGTCTATCAAATTGATGTGAAAATTGCATTTCTAAATGGCGAGCTGAATGAAGTTCTTTATTTCAGTCAACCGGAAAGAATTTGTATATCTTGATCGTCCTACCCATGTATATCGTTTGAAAAGGGCTCTCTATGGCCTAAAGCAGGCGCCTATGGCATGGTTCGATGCATTATCAAAGTTTCTCCTAAAATCGGACTCTCCAAAGGTGTGGTGGGACAAGTTGAGAAGGGGTTAGTGGAACGTTACTGTCACAACCCACAATTTCAGGTCATTTTTCCAAACTTCGACATTCTACTATTCACAAATTACTATTCATCGATCACTATTCATCGTTTTACTATTCATCGTTTTTGGGTTCATTTGACATTCCGAGACACATTCAGAAATTTTACTATTCACTTGACACTATTCATTTCCAAGAGGAAACCACTATTCACGTGCATTACTCATGTCGTCGTAAATTTAGTTTACGAGTGTTCAAATTCGCGTAACCGTATTGGTTCAGGAGCGAATTCATGCATTATTATCAGGGACATTTTATACGGACTAGAAGTAGCCCGCACATCATCATTAGGGCACTTGCATGCTATTCCACTCGTACGATAACTAAATTTATACTTTTAGTATAATTAACAATTTACGTATGTTTATTGTAAATAAACGCTAATACGCGAACTATAAATGTGTCTAACATGTCCGACACTCCCAACTATGATTCCAATATATTTTTATACTTATTTTTATAATATAAAAATTATAATATTAATTTACCCGGTATTTTGGAAATTTATTTATTACGTATCGTGCGTCTAACTTAATAACGTCGGTTTTCACAAAAATTAAACGATAATCACCCAAACTCTCCGTACTTGTACCCGACATATTTTTACAATTTTTATGACTTTATTACGTCCCGAATAACTTCAATAAAATTTATTTCTAACAAACCCGGTACCCAATTAAACCTAAAACCAAAAACTACATAATACTAATACTAACTTTTTAATTAAACCCAAAGACAACCCCCCCCCCCCCCCCCCCGTTTCCCTCCTTTTTGGGCCGGCCAAACCCCCCCCCCCCCCCCCCCTTGGTCCTAAAATATCTAACCTCACCAACCAAATTAAATGCCTACCAAACTATTGTCTCTAAATATAAATTAAACTTTTTTCATCCATTTAATCACAAATCATTTTCCTAGCTCAAGTAAACTTTTTTTTCTCTCATTTCTCTTATGGTGTAATCGACCTAGGGTGGTCAAGGAGCAAGAACAACAAATTTTACAAGATCTAGGTATAAACTTGTTCATATAGTCATCCTTGTTGGAGTTTTGAAATAAAAACTCAAGGATTAGTAGGTTTTTATCATCCAAACTCTCTAAACCTTCAAGTAAGTTAACAAACTCATTTTTATGATTTTTACAAGTTATTACCATGTTTATATATTTTTCTTACAAGAACTCATGCATATAATGGTTTATACCACTCTATTTTGTACATATGTAACTTTGAGCCCTAGAAATGAACTCATGAGAAACCCTTGTTAGACCTAGTGGATTGATGATGTTTAAGGACCCATGACACCCTAAGAAGGTGTATGGTAGGACTAGACTAGTTTTGTGGTGTTTGAAAGTGGTTTGATTGAAGATGGAACTAGTTTGGAGACTTGAAAATGGTTTTTGAAACATTTGAAATACCTATTGTCCCTATTTTCATTTCGTGGGAAAATCAGTAGATGGTGGCTAAGTTTTGACCAAAGATTTAGAAAATACTTTCAAAAGCGAAACTTTAGGCGAAAGAACGGATTAAAACGAGCTTATAACGAAGGAGATATGATTTTAGCAAATTTAACGACGAAAACTATTTTTATAAAAAAAACTGCTTGCTGTTTGGCAGATTTCAATGGGTAAAAAGAGGTGTTAAACGTAACCTAGAGGAGCCGAGTTATCAAAATTATACTAGTATATACAAAGACGAATCCGTGGACATAAAGAACAAGGAAAACAAGCTTAAAACGACCAAGTTATACCCATTCTAACATCGTCAAACTATATATATATATATATATATATATATATATATATATATATATATATATATATATATATATATATATATATATATATATATGGACACAAATAAAAATAATAACGTACGCACTAAATGGTATATTTTCTAGAAATGATACTAACGACTATTTTCTTATCAAATGAATACGTATGACCCAAGAGAATACTTATAAGACCTAACGACGTTATTTCAAGGTTTTCGATACAAGGAATTTAACACTAACATTTTTCATACGAGATAATACGACAAGTTATATACTCCTATATATGGACTTATTTTCCTAAGTATGGAAACTATTTTACCATGACGATAACTAGTATTTCTAAATTACAAGTGGTATGAGCATCATGTGCATGTGCATTCATTTCATTACGGCTTGATCTTAATTAGATCGCGATTATTCATTTAGGTTGCGGCTAGTGTGCGCGCCTCATTGTCCCGACTACTTTTACCTCATTGCACTATCTTTGTACCATCACTTCGAGGTGAGTTTCATAGCCCCGTTTTAATTCTATATTTTGATTTCAAATCCCACGGGGGAGAATACATTGCATTACTTATTTTTGTGTACATGCCTAAGTATAAAATTTCATACATTGCTTAAGTTGCCTTATTTACCACGTCTTGACAAGTCCCCTTTATTATTTTATGAACCGTTAATTAAGTTCCAAGCGAGAGTGAGTGAATAGATCTATTGAGGGTGACTCCTCCATCTGTGTTTGGGTTGCTCCAACAGAATTACAGATGCATTTCATGTCTTTATTATTAGAGTGTCTGGTAAACACTCATTGGGGCCAAGTAACGTCTAGCTTCGGGGTCATGAGCTTAAGAGCCAATGTATATATATTTTCCGGACATCCTATTTCTTGGCTTTACTTATGGCATATGTACACTTGATTTTAGTTATAAACCTATGATTATTCCCCAACTTTATGTTGACCGTTTTTCGCAATGTATTTCTCAGGTAACTAAGGCATAATCTCATGGCATGCATGGAGTCACTTTGTGTATCAAGGATGACGCGTCTCTCTTTTTGGATTTCATGCACTTATGAACTATCGTTTGATTGTACTAAATTATTTCCTTAAACCTTTTCTAACTTTTGGGACCTATGTTTTATAACTCTGAATATTTTGAATGAATCAAACGATGTATTTTCTAAACGACACTTTAGGTCGTTCAATATATCCTTGCTTGTGTGCTATGATCCGTGACACCCTCAGGTATTCCATTCCGCTGCCATTCAGGTATTTTGGGGGTGTGACAGATTGGTACCAGAGCTAAGGTTATAGCGAACTAGGTTGCATCATGGACCCTAGACTATAACCACACCATCATAGCATATCATCATTTCATCATAAGTGTATATTTACTTATTCTTAGGTAATGCCATTGTACGAGTTATTTATTTTATTTCACCTTGATCATCACAGAGACATGTCTTCGAATCCCAACACTGTCATACTTTACACTATATCAGACTCTGGTGATGAGGACTCTGTGTCCTCCACTGCTGTTTCACCATTTGTTTCTCCTACACCTGAGTTGCCACTTTTGGCGTCAGATGATGATACTGAACCTTTCGAGGATGAGGAGACGGCTCCTACTCCTCATGTCCATCCTATTGTACCACTTGATGTCACCCGTGTACCCACAGATATACCATCTCCTACTACTACTCCTATGCCTACCTCACTCTTGCCGCTCAGGAAGCGTGCAAGGCTTACCACCCCAGATTCACCCACTACCGAGACTGCTGACCTTTCACCACCACCAGTATACCACATAGGTGAGAGTTCGAGAGCGGCTGCAGCTAGGGATCCTACAGCCGTTACACTAGAGGATCAGTTTGATGCTCAGCAGGAGCAAGTTGATAGCTTGGGGTATAGAGTTGATGAGATTATTACCACTCGACTTGAGGCTGTAGAGGAGCAGGTTGAGGATTTGATTCAGGGCAGAGTTAGTATTGATGTGTCTTACCATGGGCTCGAGGCACGACAGTTGAGGCACCAGGAGCAGATTGAGCTACTTAGGGATGAGTTACCTGAGATTCGAGATAGAGCTCAGGCGACACAGGAGACTCAGTGGGAGCAGGTAGACCAGTTGGCAGTGATCCGAGAGAGGTTAGTTGTATTGGAGCGTAGAGATGCTTCTTTTCAGTTACGTGTCCAACACTTAGAGGAGATCGTGGTTGCGATGGATTGTGAGATTCGCCGCTTGAGGGGAGAGCCTGGACCATCTAGAGCACCTGGAGGAGCCTAGACGTAGACTGGTATTATATTAACTTTTATTATTTTCCTAGTCCCGAGGTGTGGGACATAGTTCAAGAACTTGTAGTCTTTTGGTTGTTGTACAAAAAAATATATCAAGTGTGACTCTACTATGATGGAAATGTTGTGCTATATATTATATCGGTCCATGTAGGCCGAAATTTTCATGTATTATATTCATGTGTTGTGATTATATTTATGATGTTTCGTGGTTGCTCTTTATTATTATTCTATTTATACAGGTTGTGGTTGTATATATACATGTCGTGGTTGTATTTATACAGGTTGTGGTTGTACATATACATGTCGTGGTTGTATCTAGACAGATTGTGGTTGTATTCGTACATGTCGTGGTGGTATTTATACTTGTTGTGGTTGTATATATTTATACATGTTGTGGGTGTATACCTTTGGTTCGATGACTATTTCTATTATGATTTTTCTCATGGTTATTTCCATTGTGATTTATCAGAAATATGGCACCAAGGAAGAGTAAGACTGCACCAGAAACACCCGCTATGACTCAAGCCGCTATCCGCAAGTTGGTCAGGGATAGTATTGCAGAAGCTCTGGAGATTGAGAGAGTTGAGGTTGCTGCTAGGGCTGCTGAGACTGCTTCTAATACAGGGGCAGTTGAACCAACCGCTATTAGGCGTGAATGTACATGGAAAGATTTCAAGATTAGTGATCCTATCAAGTTTAAGGGCACCGAAGGAGCGGTTGCTTTGATCCGCTGGTTTGAAAAGACTGAGAATGTATTTCTCATGTGCAGATGCCCGGATGTCAGCAAAGTAAAATTTGCTACAGGTATGCTTCTTGATGAAGCTATGTCTTGGTGGAATTCGTATGCTCAGCCGATTGGTATGGAGAATGCTTACAAGCTAACTTGGGAGGAATTCAAGAAACTGATGTCTAAGAAGTTTTGCCCTCGTACCGAGGTGCAAAAGTTGGAAACAGAATTTTATGAGCTTGTGACTAAAGGTGATGACATCGAGACCTACTTCAGGAGATTTCAGGAGTTGGCTGCACTATGTCCAACTATGGTTCCCGATGATGAGAAAAAGATGGAAAACTTTGTTGGTGGATTGCCCGAAAGTGTTCGAGGTGATGTGATTTCTTTTGATCCTCAATCAATGGAAGAGGCTATTCGTATAACTCAGAAACTCATGGTCCAAGTGGTAAAAGGAAAATCTGCTGTCAACAACAACTACCGTTCAAACAACACCAACTACAACAACACTCGAAACAACAACAACTATAACAACAATCGAAACCGCAACTATCCCAATAACCGAAACAACAATCCAAACAATAACAACAACAACAAGAGAAGGTTTGATTACAACCAAGGTGGAAACGCTTCAGCCGCCACCTAAGAGGCAAGAAGTAGCAAAGGTTTATGCTGCAGGACCAAATGATAGAAAAGGTTACACTGGTAACCTACCTAAATGTGAAAGGTGTCAGAAGCATCATAACCCAGGTCGTTGTCCAGATTTGTGTGGCAATTGCAAGAAGCTTGGTCACCACATCAAAGATTGTAGACTTCCAATCGTGGGTGACAATCAGAAACCACCAGTAACATGTTATGGTTGCGGAGAAATTGGACACTTTAAGAGTGATTGTCCAAAGAAGGGGAAGAATCAAGGAACTGGAAACCAAAATGGAATGGCTCGAGGAAGAGCTTATGTTATGGGAGGAGAAGATGTCAAAGAAGACCCGAATGTTGTTGCGGGTACGTTCCTCGTTAATAATCGTTATGCATCCATTTTATTTGATTCAGGAGCGGATAGAAGTTTTGTTTCTATTGCATTTGCACCTTTACTTAACATAGAACCAACCCCATTAGACATTTCCTATATCGTTGAACTAGCCGATGGGTCTTTAGTTAACACCAACACCATTGTTCGTGGTTGCACTATAAATTTCCTAAACCATCCATTCAATATAGACCTTATGCCCGTAGAACTTGGAAGTTTCGACGTTGTGATCGGTATGGATTGGTTATCTCGGCATCGAGCGAGAATTATTTGTGATGAGAAAGTTGTTCACCTTCCTTGTAACGGTGAAACTTTGGTTGTTCGTGGAGAGCGAAGTGGAACTAGACTCAGTATTATATCGTGCATTAAAACCGAGAAGTACATAAAGAAGGGTTGTTATGCATTCTTGGCTCACATCACGGAGAAGAAGTCGGATGAGAAACGACTTGAAGATGTGCCAATTGTTAAGGAATTTCAGGAAGTTTTTCCGGAAGAATTGCCAGGACTTCCGCCTACACGCCAAGTTGAGTTTCAAATCGAATTAGTGCCAGGAGCTGCACCAATTGCACGAGCACCGTATAGACTTGCACCTTCGGAGATGCAAGAATTGTCGAATCAACTACAAGAACTCTTGGACAAAGGATTCACTAGACCGAGTTCATCGCCTTGGGGAGCGCCGGTTTTGTTTGTGAAAAAGAAGGACGGAACTTTCAGAATGTGCATCGACTATCGTGAGCTGAACAAGTTAACGGTGAAGAACCGTTATCCACTCCCCAGAATCGACGACTTGTTCGACCAGTTACAAGGTTCTAGTTTTTATTCCAAGATTGATTTAAGATCCGGTTACCATCAACTTAAAGTTCGGGAAGAGGATATCCTGAAGACGGCATTTAGAACACGCTATGGTCATTATGAGTTTCAAGTGATGCCTTTTGGATTAACCAACGCACCTGCGGTATTTATGGATCTCATGAATAGGGTGTGCAAACCATATCTTGATAAGTTTGTGATCGTATTCATTGACGATATCTTGATTTATTCCAAGAGTAAGGAAGATCACGAAGAACACCTCAGAACAATCCTGGAACTACTCAAGAAGGAGCAATTGTATGCCAAATTTTCAAAGTGTGATTTTTGGATACGAAGAATTCAATTTCTTGGCCATGTTATTGATAGCCAAGGTTTACAAGTCGACCCGGCAAAGATCGAGGCAGTTAAGGATTGGGCTACGCCCAAGTCTCCTACGGAAATTCGTCAATTCCTAGGACTTGCTGGATATTAACAGAAGGTTTATTGAAGGGTTTTCTAAGATAGCGAAATCGTTGACAAAGCTGACACAAAAGAATGAAAAGTACGAGTGGGGAGAAGAACAAGAGTCCGCATTTCAGTTATTGAAACAAAAGCTTTGTAGCGCACCAATTTTGTCACTACCTGAAGGTATTGAAAACTTTGTGGTATATTGCGATGCTTCGCATCAAGGACTTGGAGCTGTGCTAATGCAAAACGAGAAGGTAATAGCTTATGCATCTAGACAGCTTAAGACACACGAGAAGAATTACACTACTCACGACTTGGAGTTGGGTGCGGTAGTTTTTGCACTCAAGATTTGGAGACACTACCTTTATGGTACCAAGTGTGTAATTTTTACCGACCACAAGAGCTTACAGCATATACTCGATCAGAAGGAACTTAATATGAGACAACGTCGTTGGCTAGAATTGTTGAGTGATTACGATTGTGAAATCCGATATCACCCAGGAAAAGCAAATGTTGTAGCAGATGCACTTAGCCGAAAAGAACGACTCAAACCTTTGAGAGTTAGGTCATTGGGAATGACTATCATTTCGCCATTACCATCAAAAATTCTAGAAGCTCAGATTGAGGCTCTCAAAGAAGAAAATCGACCACTCGAGAAAATTTATGGTATGCCAGAAAGCGATAATGGCTTTGTAAAGAGATCGGACGGAGTGTTATGCTTCAAGGACCGAAGTTGGATACCACTCTATGGTGGAGTGCGAGAATTGATTATGCATGAATCACACAAGTCGAAGTACTCTATTCATCCAGGTTCTGATAAGATGTATCAGGATTTCAAAAAGCTTTATTGGTGGCCGAACATGAAAGCTGAAATAGCTACGTACGTCAGCAAATGTCTTACTTGTGCTAAAGTGAAAGCCGAGTACCAGAAACCGTCAGGGTTACTTCAACAACCAGAAATTCCACAATGGAAGTGGGAACGTATTGCTATGGACTTTGTCACTAAACTTCCAAAGACGTCAGGAGGTTTCGATGCTATTTCGGTAATTGTCGATCGTCTTACCAAATCAGCTCATTTCATACCCATTAGAGAGACTTATTCTATGGAACAACTTGCTAGACTTTATGTCAAGGAAATAGTCTCAAGACACGGTGCACCAGTTTCCATCATTTCCGACAGAGATAGTCGGTTTACCTCAAATTTTTGGCGGTCATTACAAGATTCTTTTGGATCCAAGTTAGACATGAGCACTGCTTACCATCCTCAGACCGATGGTCAGAGCGAGAGAACTATTCAGACGCTTGAGGACATGCTTAGAGCATGTGTGATTGACTTTGGAAATGGTTGGGCTAACCATTTGCCGTTGATCGAGTTTTCCTATAACAACAGCTACCATTCAAGCATAAAGGCTGCACCATTCGAGGCACTTTATGGTCGTAAGTGTCGATCTCCAGTTTGTTGGGCCGAAGTCGGTGAAGTACAATGTACTGGCCCGGAGATGGTGCAAGAGACAACGGAAAAGATAATTCAGATTCGAGAGAGACTCGAAACTGCTAGAAGTCGACAGAAAAGCTACGCAGATGTTCGACGCAAACCATTGGAATTTCAGGTCGGAGACAAAGTCATGTTGAAAGTCTCGCCTTGGAAAGGCGTGATACGATTTGGAAAACGCGGGAAATTGAACCCGAGATACATTGGGCCATTCAAGATCCTGGAGAGGATTGGTCCGGTTGCTTACAAGCTTGAACTTCCATCAGAACTTAGCAACGTACACAACACGTTTCATGCTTCGAACCTCAAGAAATGTCTTTCGGATGAGTCTGCCATTATACCATTAGAAGAAATACAACTCGATGACAAGCTTAACTTTGTGGAAGAACCAGTTGAAATAATGGATCGCGAGATCAAACAGTTGAAACAAATTCGAATTCCGATCGTGAAAGTTCGCTGGAATTCTCGAAGAGGACCCGAGTTTACTTGGGAACGAGAAGACCAAATGCGACGCAAGTATCCACAACTTTTCACCGAGCCAACTACCGAGACCAACACTAACTGAATTCAGGGACTGAATTCCTTTTTGGATGGGCGACTGTCACAACCCACAATTTCAGGTCATTTTTCCAAACTTCGACATTCTACTATTCACAAATTACTATTCATCGATCACTATTCATCATTTTACTATTCATCGTTTTTGAGGTCAATTTGACATTCCGAGACACATTCAGGAATTTTACTATTCACTTGATACTATTCATTTCCAAGAGGAAACCACTATTCACGTGCATTACTCATGTCGTCGTAAATTTAGTTTACGAGTGTTCAAATTCGCGTAACCGTATTGGTTCAGGAGCGAATTCATGCATTATTATCAAGGACATTTCATACGGACTAGAAGTAGCCCGCACATCATCATTAGGGCACTTGCATGCTATTCCACTCGTAGGATAACCAAATTTATACTTTTAGTATAATTAACAATTTACGTATGTTTATTGTAAATAAACGCTAATACGCGAACTATAAATGTGTCTAACATGTCCGACACTCCCAACTATGATTCCAATATATTTTTATACTCATTTTTATAATATAAAAATTATAATATTAATTTACCCGGTATTTTGGAAATTTATTTATTACGTATCGTGCGTCTAACTTAATAACGTCGGTTTTCACAAAAATTAAACGATAATCACCCAAACTCTCCGTACTTGTACCCGACATATTTTTACAATTTTTATGACTTTATTACGTCCCGAATAACTTCAATAAAATTTATTTCTAACAAACCCGGTACCCGATTAAACCTAAAACCAAAAACTACATAATACTAATACTAACTTTTTAATTAAACCCAAAGACAACCCCCCCCCCCTTTCCCTCCTTTTTGGGCCGGCCAAACCCCCCCCCCCCCTTGGTCCTAAAATATCTAACCTCACCAACCAAATTAAATGCCTACCAAACTATTGTCTCTAAATATAAATTAAACTTTTTTCATCCATTTAATCACAAATCATTTTCCTAGCTCAAGTAAACTTTTTTTTCTCTCATTTCTCTTATGGTGTAATCGACCTAGGGTGGTCAAGGAGCAAGAACAACAAATTTTACAAGATCTAGGTATAAACTTGTTCATATAGTCATCCTTGTTGGAGTTTTGAAATAAAAACTCAAGGATTAGTAGGTTTTTATCATCCAAACTCTCTAAACCTTCAAGTAAGTTAACAAACTCATTTTTATGATTTTTACAAGTTATTACCATGTTTATATATTTTTCTTACAAGAACTCATGCATATAATGGTTTATACCACTCTATTTTGTACATATGTAACTTTGAGCCCTAGAAATGAACTCATGAGAAACCCTTGTTAGACCTAGTGGATTGATGATGTTTAAGGACCCATGACACCCTAAGAAGGTGTATGGTAGGACTAGACTAGTTTTGTGGTGTTTGAAAGTGGTTTGATTGAAGATGGAACTAGTTTGGAGACTTGAAAATGGTTTTTGAAACATTTGAAATACCTACTGTCCCTATTTTCATTTCGTGGGAAAATCAGTAGATGGTGGCTAAGTTTTGACCAAAGATTTAGAAAATACTTTCAAAAGCGAAACTTTAGGCGAAAGAACGGATTAAAACGAGCTTATAACGAAGGAGATATGATTTTAGCAAATTTAACGACGAAAACTATTTTTATAAAAAAAACTGCTTGCTGTTTGGCAGATTTCAATGGGTAA
The DNA here is from genome assembly GCA_030686995.1 of Artemisia argyi. NCBI lineage: Eukaryota > Viridiplantae > Streptophyta > Magnoliopsida > Asterales > Asteraceae > Artemisia > Artemisia argyi. Next base: position 84,515,420 of record CM060679.1, read on the forward strand.
AAAGAGGTGTTAAACGTAACCTAGAGGAGCCTAGTTATCAAAATTATACTAGTATATACAAAGACGAATCCGTGGACATAAAGAACAAGGAAAACGAGCTTAAAACGACCAAGTTATACCCATTCTAACATCGTCAAACTATATATATATATATATATATGGACACAAATAAATATAATAACGTACGCACTAAATGGTATATTTTCTAGAAATGATACTAATGACTATTTTCTTATCAAATGAATACGTATGACCCAAGAGAATACTTATAAGACCTAACGACGTTATTTCAAGGTTTTCGATACAAGGAATTTAACACTAACATTTTTCATACGAGATAATACGACAAGTTATATACTCCTATATATGGACTTATTTTCCTAAGTATGGAAACTATTTTACCATGACGATAACTAGTATTTCTAAATTACGAGTGGTATGAGCATCATGTGCATGTGCATTCATTTCATTACGGCTTGATCTTAATTAGATCGCGATTATTCATTTAGGTTACGGCTAGTGTGCGCGCCTCATTGTCCCGACTACTTTTACCTCATTGCACTATCTTTGTACCATCACTTCGAGGTGAGTTTCATAGCCCCGTTTTAATTCTATATTTTGATTTCAAATCCCACGGGGGAGAATACATTGCATTACTTATTTTTGTGTACATGCCTAAGTATAAAATTTCATACATTGCTTAAGTTGCCTTATTTACCACGTCTTGACAAGTCCCCTTTATTATTTCATGAACCGTTAATTAAGTTCCAAGCGAGAGTGAGTGAATAGATCTATTGAGGGTGACTCCTCCATCTGTGTTTGGGTTGCTCCAACAGAATTACAGATGCATTTCATGTCTTTATTATTAGAGTGTCTGGTAAACACTCATTGGGGCCAAGTAACGTCTAGCTTCGGGGTCATGAGCTTAAGAGCCAATGTATATATATTTTCCGGACATCCTATTTCTTGGCTTTACTTATGGCATATGTACACTTGATTTTAGTTATAAACCTATGATTATTCACCAACTTTATGTTGACCGTTTTTCGCAATGTATTTCTCAGGTAACTAAGGCATAATCTCATGGCATGCATGGAGTCACTTTGTGTATCAAGGATGACGCGTCTCTCTTTTTGGATTTCATGCACTTATGAACTATCGTTTGATTGTACTAAATTATTTCCTTAAACCTTTTCTAACTTTTGGGACCTATGTTTTATAACTCTGAATATTTTGAATGAATCAAACGATGTATTTTCTAAACGACACTTTAGGTCGTTCAATATATCCTTGCTTGTGTGCTATGATCCGTTACACCCTCAGGTATTCCATTCCGCTGCCATTCAGGTATTTTAGGGGTGTGACAGTTACTTCGTGAGGACAGAATCTCGGTTGGCCGATTTCTTTACTAAGGCTCTCTCAAGAGAACGATTTCAATTTATTCTCCAGCGCCTTGGAATGAAGAGTATTACGCCAGAATCACTCATACGTCATCAGGAAGTTAATGAGGAGTAATGGGTTTTGCTTCACATATCCTTTGTACATAGTTTTAAAACAAAAAGAAAATAGAAAAATATAAAACCTACAAAAAACCATAAAAATCATAAAATCATAAAATCTAAAAATATTCTTCTCTCGACATGTCTCTTGTGTAATCAATATTATGTACGTTTCTAGAAATTTTATTCAACAATGACACGGAAACATACATATGCCTGAGCAAGAGTTTGTCTTTTAAATAATGTTTTTCTAAAACATGTCGTTTCTAAAAATATTCTTTCAATATGGCTTGCTATTACTTCAGATAGCAACCCGCTTTTCATAATGGGGAAAGCATGTCGCCAAAAAGATGGTTGTTCCTCTCACTGGGTGATGTTCACCCGGGCACGGATTACTTTATATCTGTGTTTCATCGACTTGATGTACGTTTCAGTGCATCATTTCTTGTATAAGAAGAGAAGTTTTCTTTACATAACAAATACTTTCCCTTCTATGATTCTTCTGGGGAGTATTATTACTAAACTTGGTGGTACCATGCTTTTTTTGAAATTCAATCAGACTTGAATTTTTTTTTCATTAAATTTGCCACTCAATTGATGATAAACAAGTTTAAATTTTTCGTTAAAATTTTAAAATAAGAACGGGTCATCAATTGAGGAGGAGATTGATTTCAAATTTCTATACCATCAAAACAAGATCTTTGTACATAAAAAGCAGTGAATGAAATGTGATTGTTATGTGTCAGTATATGAATTTTTCATGAGTTTCTCGTTAAACTCTAAATCATTTATAAACTCATCATTTCTGACACATAACAAGCTCCCTCAAGGATTGAGGGGGAGCTAATGTATTGTCTCAAAATCAGTCATTCTTAAATCTGACACATCTTTCTCCCAAAAGCTTTAAACTTATTTAAATCACTTGGGATCACAAATCTCAATTGGTTTGAAATTTTTGATCGGGGGAGAAGATGTGATTTAAATATGAAAAACTGATTAAAATGTGATGTTTTGAACCCAAATGTATTCTCTCCCTTATGTGCTAAACTCTTTTGTATATCAATGCACATATTAAGGGGGAGCAAATGACTTGTGGAAAAGGATCCTTGCATGTTATGAGATCGAGACTCAGATTTGACTCATGAATTGACGAAACACAATTGTCTTGAATCGAAAAGACTAGTACTGGATGGGTAATAACTTCAAGCTGGTCTAACCAGTGATGTAAGCGTGTCTCGAAAAGGACTTATCTGAATAGAATGTACCGTTTTGAGAAACCTTTGGTGAATCTGATCGGGTCGGGTAATAATTTCAAGCTAGACTAACTAGTGATGTAAGCGTGTCTCGAATGCCCGTTCATATTCACTTAAGGAGGATCAATTCAAAAAGTGCAACTCTTCCCGACATGTGCAAATTTTCTATTCAAAACATATGAGCACATGTTAAGGGGGAGGAGCATTTGAAAATGACAAAACTCTCAATGTGTTAACAAAATGTGTTTCTCAATCATAAACACGTTGAGAGAATTTTCAATGATTTGGTAAATGGCAACATAGGATAGTCATGATGTTATAAGGTGGCTAAGGTTAGGAAAACCGTCCTATGATCCGCCAGAGCCGGAGGGATCTACCCATGGACAATACCTAATAGATAGTATTAGTAAGTCCGTAGGTATGATTATGAAAAGAGGAGAAATGTGAGAATGGAGAAAGAAGGGGTTGAAGAATTAAAAAGAAATGAAATGAGAAAGGGTGAAAAGAAATAGCCCTCCAATTATTCAACCTTAGGGCAGAAACCGGGTTCAATTCATAATCTACTGATGGTTGCTACGGCGACATTGGTATTGAAGACAAGACGTCATGGACCCAGTGACGCACTGCACTAAACCTTCTAGCCACTCAAGTTCTCTTCAAAGAACTTGTTTCATTCTTACGGGGAACCGGTGTAATCTATCAACTTATTTCTTAGAGATGGTTGATATTGAAGCAGGAGACCTCTCCCTAATCTCCGCATAGTAAAACCAAATGCACTTATTGAGTCTAGAGCCTCGAGATGCATACAAAGATCTCATAGGAACACGTGCTACTTCTACCCTGGTTGTTCAACATTAAGGACACCAGTGGTAAACTTATGAGTCCTACGCAGATCTTAGCAATCTGCCATAACATTTATGAGGGATGTTGCTATTGTAACTCCCAGTGATTGAATGGTAATTCCTGCCAGGGTCAACATCAAGCAGCCCTGAAAGTAGGTCACTTAGGTAATTCCTTGTGGATTGCGCTTAGTGGTCACGATGGTTACTAATGGTCAACAGTCGTGGAGTGATCTCCAGCGACTCACCCAATCATTGATCTACTTAGGTAGTTCGTGTAAATCCTTTCAGGGTTTTACGATTGGGAACGGTCTTGGTAATGGTTAGAAGGAGTCTTCACACTATGCTGTTGATGATCTCTAATTCCAAACCTATAAGCACCAGATGATTTGTTGCTAACTGTTTGCTTGCAGGAATTTTTTACGGTTGCAGTTTATAGCTGAATAGATGCTGATCCATCAACACATGCTCACACTTTGACATCACTATTTAAGAGATCATGATCACTGAATGGGCTACAACTATGCTTCCATAATTCTGATGTAGAAGATCATGATCCTGACAAGTGTGAGCATGCCAATACAAAGATGTTCAAATCACATGGAGACATTACTACTCAAAGATGACTTAAAGATACCCATTTAGATGATGAACTCGAAGTAATGCCAAAGATCATCCAACTCATTGAACAAGCCATCTAGAGTCTGCTGCTGAGTGTACAAAGACATGTTTGAAGAATCAAAGTCTACGAGCTACAAGATTTCAAGGATGCAAGAATTCAGTACTTATCTTCTGGGGTGACCTCCCTTAGGGGGAGATTGTTAGAAATATGAATATTCAGTTAAAGATTCGGTCATCCCAAGTAGTGCTCAGCATTATGTAGCTCGTAGAATTATCATTATTAAGTTAGTACGTAGTTTATTAGTAGTTAAAATATGTAAATAGTATTCATAGAGTGAGTCGGGTCTTTACCCTATGTCAGCTCACTCTACAACTCGTTTCATGGAGCACCAAGTATTGTAGTATAAATACCCTCTCCCACCCAAGGGAGAGGGTTGGAACTTCTCATACTTTCAATCTAATACATTTCTATTTTTCTCACTAGAAGTCTCCCACTTCTCTCCAGTTCATCTCTCTAATCCTCTTATTCTAATTCGTACCATAACCACGAAACCATACGTGTCTATCATTATGAGTATCTTACATTTTATGAAAGCAAGTAAAATCTCGGTTTTCTGGAAGAGTGGGCGGAATTAGTTGCTAGTCAACTAACCCAATTAACTACTAATGCAATAAAAATAAAATGACAATAAAATAAAATGTGAAACTATAAGTGAAGAAAATGTGTTTACTTAGATTTCATTACTCCCTAGTTATCTTTTATTGATTGATAAGCAAGTTACAATTGCGTGGGTGACGGGTTGCATTCCTTAATACCATTTGTGGAGCCGTGTACAATCTTTCCCAACTATATAAGCTTCTATCTCATCCTATGGCGAAACGTTAAATATCCTTACCATGGTCTCCTTAATAGTCACTTATGTATTAAATACAACCATTAAAATCGTAGTTCTCATCTGATTCATGTTTCTTAAGATGCTCAAGCAAGTTACCGAATAGGAGATTAGCCAGTTTTCTTAAGCCTAACATCGATTAACAATCACCCAACAACAATTAATAACCAACCATCAATCAATAATCAATAACTAGGTTTCACTACATCTAAGTACACACAAATAAACCTAGCCTAGCATGTTAAAAGAAAGACAAGCGTAAGATAGAATCAAACAACACATAGACATATTGAATGATTAATGGATTACTTATCTTTAATCAAACATGGAAGAGACAAGGGTATGAAACCCTTAAAAACTTCTAAAATTCGATCTAGGGTTTATGTGACAAAGTTCCTCTCCCAAGTTACACACTAATGAATGAAAAATCAAAAACTATATATAGATTTACAAGGGTGACGGCGTCACCTTTTGATGATTGATGTCGTCATCTCGCCGCGGCTAGGGTTTCTTGTCGCCCAATCCAACTTCTTGAAGCCATCACTTTATAAGGGTTCTGGGCCGTCACGCTTTAGAGTTATACGTGACGGCCTTCTTCAGGTAAAAGGTGACGCCGTCATGTGTTAATGCCCAAATAGTCTTCTGGCGCGTCAAGTGTAAAAGTAATTTCCACCTCTTGTCACATAGGCTACCACCGTCCCTTAGGAATAGGTGACGTCGTCAGGTGTAATTTCCAGCTTGGATTCTTGACACTATCGTTTTCTTCACTTTATGCTCCAAAAACATCCAAAATGTTATGTTTTCCATAATTCTCTCCAAAAGTAACTAAAATGACAAAAGGAACAATTTATGGTAATAATTGATCATATTATCCTGGCTTAAGCCTTAAATGACCCCATAAAGCGTAACAAATTTCGCCTCATCAAATACCCTTACACTTGAGATTTTCTTGTCCTCAAGCAAATGGGCTTTTATTCTAATCAAAATACAAGCTAGGGGTCATTTAACACTAATATAAAAGTAATCACAACACATTATCGTTCCACCTTAATCCAAACAAGCACAGAGATTATATACTAGCACCTCACAAATAGTGTTTGGATACTCTTATCTCTCGGGTGTCATAAACTAAAATATAACTAATGGAAATGGAAAAATATCACTCACTACCTGTCATAGAAAATAGATTACCATAGGCTTGGGAAAGGATCAAAAACCTCCACCACTTGGCGTAAGCACCTAGGAAAACTATCAAAGAGGTCTTTTTAAAGGGTTATAACGTTTGGTGTAGGGATATGGAAAACACGGTTTGTTAGATAAAGAGATATTTTACTGGTGGCAAGTTAATTATCTTAGTTAATTACATGTACAATGTGGCGTTGCTAAGCCAAGACTCGACTCAACTTAAGATAATAAATAAATAACAAAAACTGAAATGAAAACAAAAGGAAACGGGATGGTAGTCCGTATGATTTTTCTCATTTTCCTTTTCTATTTTTTTCGTTTTTCTTGATTTTTTTCATACATTCTTGCCCTACCATCCAAAATAATACATCAAGGGGGCTCGGTTCTCCCCTTACACTTGAACTTTTACATACTTTACATGTAACTAATCTAATGACTCGAATCAAGATAATCAAAACACTTGGAGTACTTTAATATAATAATGCACATATGGGGGTAATAAATGGTGTTCTTCCCCGTTACACCATAACAATAATACTTTACCCATGAGTCTCAATCGTCCCAAAACAATATGTACAAGATATGACTCGATTTAGCAACCATGTAATCAATTATACAATTAACAAAAGGGTTTAAACAAATGTTGTAACAATAATGCACTAAAGATGAGTGCATACAAGGAAGGCTAAGGGGATTTGGGTGTACATTTGGGGGTGGATTGTAAACAAATTCTTCCTTTAAGTAAGATGCTTAAAGTTAGAAATGAAAAAGATAGGCTCTGAGGGTGTACTAGGGGTATCGTGTACTAAAAATGAGTACATCGCAAAGGTGTGGGGAAATTACTTGACTATTGAAGTCAATGTAATTACAAAAAGAAACAGGCTTAAAAACATGGGTTATCCTATGCCTCATATCATGTAGTAATTCCAACTACACGAATGTAGTCTTGGAATGAATCACTAACGCAAGTTCTAGAATCTAAATGCTACCGGTACACACATAAGCACTAAGGCTTTTCCTATCAAATCTAGGGGCGAACCTCACATATTTGGGGTGGAAAATTTTGAGTGGTACGGTTTATTTGTTCTAGTCATATAACTCTTATCAATGAGACGCTTATTAAGACTAAAGTTTCACTCCTACATGTCGCAATTTTTTTTTTAATTTGGTGCTAAAATTACCCTACAAAGTGTTTATCTCAGTTTTTTTACACATCTACTATTGGACAAGACAATAAATCAAGTGCAATTATAATCTCTTAGGATTCTTCATTTACCCTCCCCTTACACTTAAGCTGGACATTGTCCTCAATGTTCAATTGAAAGAAAGTAAAAGTAAATGAAAATGAAAGAATGAAACAAATACTCCCCTGATTCATTCGATGTGGATGATGTATTAACATGGTTAAATCTTTCTCCTAGAAAATGTGAAAACTTCAAGATTAGAGCAGCTCCAAAAGCTTGATTCTCCATGCACATCTTCTTTTCCAATATAACCTGTTAATTAGCTGAGAAAACAAATAAGAAAACCTCGCATAAAATCGGCGGTAAATCTACATAAAATTAAATCCTAGAAAGCAAGTAAAGATATAATGCTTGTGGAATGATTGTTTACAGATTCCTGGAGTGTATAAAATACAGATTATATGAAACTTTACAATTCCGGCAGAAAAACAAAACCTATAAAATTTCTAGAAAATTATACCTGACGTCGTCAGATTTGACCTGACGAAATTCTTTATTTTGTTTCCGGAAAATTTCTGGAAAAACATATGTTCTAATTCCTGGAATCCTGCAAAACAACCATTATGACTCGATACAAGCATTTGACTCAAAAAAGTACTAATATATATGTTTATATCTCATTATTATCGTTCATGCTTAATCCGTTCTTAAAAACAAATTTAGGTTTCCCTTACACTTATCTTTTGCGAAATACCTTTATATGTAATCAAGTTGAAGTTAAAAACAAAACAAAGCATTTTCACAAAATGTTTGATACATGAACAATAAGCAATGAAAATAAAACAAACATGCGGAAGCAAATAAAATCAAATAAACAAACAAACAAACAAATAAAGCTTAGGTTGCCTCCTAAGAAGCACTTTTCTTTATTAACGAGTCTTGTAGCTAGACTCAAAGTCAAACCCTATTACGTGACTTCATTGTTATCAAAGGCTATGTCTTCCTCATTGATCATTTCATTACCATTTTTCTGATAAGGCTTAATGCGTTGTATGTTTATAGTGAATTCTGTACTCTCGTCATCAATTAATACAACAGCTCCAGTTTTCGACGAACTTATTACAGTGAAAGGTCCATACCACCTAGATTTTAGTTTACCTAGAAATATCCTCAAATGAGAATTATATACTAAAACCTTATCTCCTTCTGAGAACTCCTTAGGGCTTTTAATCCATTGGCCGTGCCATCTTTTAGCCCTTTATTTGTTTGTAATGGAGGATTCGTAAGCTTCCAGTCTTAATTCATCAAGCTCCTGGAGTTGCAAGAACCTATTTGTCCCTATGACCTTATAGTCTAAATTGCAAGCCTTAAGTGCCCAATATGCCTTGTGTTCCAGTTCTATTGGAAGGTGGCATGCCTTGCCGTAAACCATACGGAACGGTGTCATCCCAATAGGTGTCTTATAGGCAATTTGGAATGCCCACAAAGCTTCGTCAAGCTTAAAGGACCAATCCTTTCGATTTTGATTGACCGTATTCTCCAATATCCTCTTTATTGCTCTATTATTGTTTTCCACTTGTCCGTTGGTCTGAGGATGGTAAGCGGTGGAGAATCGGTGGGAGACCCCATATCGTTTCATGACCTTTTCCATTTGTGCATTGCAGAAAGTGGTTCCCCTATCACTAATAAGAGCTTTAGGAGTGCCAAACCTAGCAAATAGTTTTTTTAAGAAATGAATAACCACCCTAGCATCATTGGTCCTAAGGGCTTGTGCTTCTACCCACTTTGAAACGTAATCAATGGCCACTAGGATGTATTCATTTCCTCCAGATGACGGAAAAGGTCCCATGAAATCTATTCCCCAAACGTCGAAAACCTCACAGACTTGTATATAATTCTGAGGTGCTTCATCTCTCCTGCAGATATTCCAAGCCCTTTGACATGCGTCACAGGCCTGTATCATTCCTTTTACATCACGAAATATCGTAGGCCAATAGAATCCTGCATCAAAAAAATTTCGTGCAGTAGTGTTCATTCCATGATGCCCTCCAGACGGACCAGCATGACATTGCCTCATGATTCAAATTACCTCATTTCCAAAAACACAACGCCTGATAACTTGGTCAGGGCACCTGCGAAACAAGAAAGGTTCGTCCTATAAATAGTACTTTAATTGAATGAAGAATCTCTTTTTTTCTTGTCTAGTCATGTATTTTGGGATGACTCGCTTGCCAGGTAGTTAGCGTAATCCGCATACCACGGTTCAGAGTCATTTATTGACATGAGTTGTTCTTCAGGAAATGAATCCCGAATCTCACATTTTTCAGATTCGCTAAGGTTGGGATTTTCGAGTCGAGAGAGGTGATCGGCCGCTAGATTCTCTGCTCCCTTCTTATCGCGAATTTCAACATCGAACTCTTGTAATAATAAAATCCAACGAATTAGTCATGGTTTCACGTCCTATTTTATGAAAAGGTATTGAAGAGCTGAGTGATCGGTAAAAACAACAGTTTTTGAAAGGACAAGATATTGGCAAAACTTATCAAAAGCGAACACCACGGTCAGGAGTTCTATTTCGGTGGTGGTGTAGTTTTCTTGATCTGGATTCATGGTTTTGCTAGCATAGTATATCGGTTAGAAGTGTTTGTTATGCCTTTGGCCTAGTACTTCTCCAACGGCATAATCGCTAGCATTGCACATGATTTCATAGGGCAGTTCCCAATTTGTTGTAACCATAATTAGAGCTTGCATGAGATCCTACTTTAGATGATCGAATGCATCTTTGCATTCTTGGGAGAAATCAAACAGAGCATCCTTAACAAGCAACTGAGTCATTGGTCGAGCTATCTTTGAAAAGTCCTTAATGAACCTCCTGTAGAAACCAGCATGACCCAAGAAGCTACGTATTGCTTTAACCGTGGTCGGATAAGGTAGCTTGGAGATAGCTTCAATTTTTGCTCGGTCCACTTCAATTCCATTTTTTGAAACTTTATGCCCAAGCACTATCCCTTCTTTTATCATAAAATGACATTTTTCCTAGTGTAGGACCAAGTTGGTCTCCTCACAGCATTTGAGCATTTTCTCAAGGTTAGTGAGACAACGATCGAAATTGTCTCCAAAGACTAAGAAGTCATCCATGAAAACTTCCATGCTATCATCCATTAACTCATGAAAGATTGTTGTCATACATCACTGAAAGGTGGCAGGAGCATTACATAGTCCAAAAGGCATCCTCTTATAGGCGAATATCCCATACGGGCATGTGAACGTGGTCTTTTCTTGGTCCTCAGAAGCGATAAGGATTTGGAAGTACCCTGAGAATCCATCTAAGAAATAGTAATATTCATGCCCAGCTAATCTTTCCAACATTTGATCAATGAATGAGAGGGGGAACTGATCTTTTCGGGTTGCATCGTTCAATTTCCTATAATAAATGCAAACACGCCAACCGGTGACTGTTCTTTGGGGTACTAACTCATCGTTGTCATTTTTCACTACCGTCATCCCTCCTTTTTTTGGTACAACCTGCACAGGACTAACCCATGGACTATCTGAAATTGGGTAAATTAGTCCTGCATCCAAGAGTTTGATGACTTCTTTCTTCACAACTTCCTTGATGTTGGGGTTTACTCGCCTTTGGGGTTGCACGGTCGGTTTATAATCCTCCTCCATGAGGATTTTGTGCGTATAAAAGGTCAAGTCGATTCCCTTGATATCAGCTACACTCCAAGCGATAATTCCCTAATATTTTTTAAGACTCTTAGGAGTTTATCGTTTTGTCCATCCCTTAAGGAAGAGCTTATGATCACCGGGAGTTGATCCTCTCCTTGGAGGAAGGTATACTCTAGGTGATTTGGAAATTCCTTAAGTTCTAGCTTGGGTGGCTCAATAATGGAGGGTTTTAGCTTGTTTTTAGGCTTACGAAGCTCAATTGGTTCAACGATTTCTTGTCTGGGGTAGAAGGAGACAACGTTGATGTCCTTTGTCTTTTCCTCCTCATAGATAGGTAGGAGGGTCTCGTCTCGCAACCAACCTGCTTCAACTTGTTCATCTACACATTTATCGATGATATCGGATAACTCGTCGACCTCTCCGATGAAATAAAGTCAGTTAGATGATTCGAGGGAGAGATTCATTGTATCCTTGATATCAAAGGTCAGGCTATCGGTCCCTACTTGTAAGGTTAATTTTCCGTCATGAACATCAATGATGGCACGAGTAGTGGCAAGAAATGGTCGGCCAAGGATAATGGGTACCAGGTCATCTTCTTCTATTTCCATGATTACAAAGTCAACCAGAAACTTGATACCTTGACCAATATATTCTCACATATTCCCAAGGGGTATTTGACTAATCTATCGGCCAGTTGGATGTTCATATGTGTTTGTTTCAGCCCTGAATACCCTAATTTGAGGAACATGGAATATGGCATAAGATTGATGCTTGCCTCTAAATCAGCGAGAGCGTTTTTTTATAGGGATCCTATGGAGCAAGGTAAGGTGAAACTACCGGGGTCGTACACCTTTCTTGGCAACCCTCTTTGGGTAACTACAGAGCACTCCTCTCCTACGGTTACTAGTCCCTCAAGTTTGTTCCTGTTGGCAAGAAGCCTTTTGAAGTATGTACTATATGGTAACATGCATCAAGGAGGGGTATGGTGACCACTGAGTCTTTCAAGTATGACAAGAATCTCTTATTATCATTCTCACCCTTTTGATTCTTGAGACGGGACGGATATGGGACTTTTGCATGTTGCTTGGGTAGGGTAGGCAAAGAAGTGGTTGCTTGAGGAGGTTGCTCAAAGGTTTCCCCATTTTCATCTCCTCTTTCTTCATGGGGAATGTTGGTTTCGACAGCGACATGATGTTGAGTTAGGTATGGCGGATCCCTAGTAGTTGTCCCAGCACGAGTTGTGATGTCCAACAGCGGGTCTTGATTGTGGGTTGGTTTACTTTTGCAATTCAGAGCAGCGTCAAGCTTAGCAAAGGTGTCACTAATTTCATTTTGTTGCTCCGTGATGACTCCATCAATGCCTTTTAGTAACAAGCTCTTTTCATGCATGAAGTGCCCGAGATCTTCTTCAAAAGTACTTTTGATTTTGAATTCAGGTCCCTCCTCACCTTCTTTCTTTCTTTCATAGTTACCCCAAGAGGTGTCATCAATAGTCTGATAGTAAACTAGAAGGGAAGGGTCATCGAAGATATCGTGACCTGATAAGCAAGCATGCTCAGTGGTTGGTTCATTTCCGCATTCTTCAACTTCGTGCGGACCCCCACAGTGGTCGCAAATTAAGTATGGGTTTGACAACCGTTTAGCGGTTCGCGACCCTGTTAGATACGACACTTTTTCTTGTAGTTTTCTTAGTCGGTTCTCAAAAGAGGGTTTTTGCATGACCTCGGATATACTCATGATTTAATTGGGTTCATCCCAGGTATCATCTTGATCTTGAGCGTATTCCTCAATCCTATTCTATCCTTCCTCAGCGCTTAACTTGGCTATTTTCCCTTTTACCGAATTATTGATTCCCTTCTGGTCGTTTTGAGAGACATTTTTGTAGAAAATTTGAACAAGGAGCCAAAGCTCAATGCCATGGTGGGGAGCATGTCTTATTAGATCCTTGAATCTAACCCAAGATTTATAAATGGGCTCAGCTTGTCCGATGCGGAAGCGGAGGATTTTGTCTCTAATTGCTGAGGTTCTTCCTGCGGCAAAGAACTTTTCATATAATTTTGAGATAAGTTGCTCCCATGTGAAGAAGGACTCAGAAGGAAGTTTGTCATACCATTCCTTGGCTTTTTCTTAAAGGGTAAAAGGAAATAATCATAACCGGGAGGTATCTCTAGTGGCCCCATCCATATGGATGGTGTCAACTATTTTCAAGAAATCCTTGATATGTTGGATTGGATCTTCAGTTTTTAATCTGTGAAACTTGCATACATTTTGGATAAGCCAAACATTGTTTGCACATAGGACCTCGCTTGTGTGTTCGTTTGGAAAAACAATAGAATTGAAAAAACCATGAGGGGTAGGTGAAGAGTAATCCTTGAGGCACTTAGGAGTAGGATTCTCAGGAATTTCCATATCGTGATTGGATTGAGGGCTTGGGGGTGTAGGGTGATGATCGGATTCATCTTCAGAAACGGCTTCATCAAAGTTGATGGTGGAGCCAAATGGTTCGGATGTTGGAGGGTGTCGCCTTAGCCTATGCATTTCCCTTTCAGGTTCTACGTAAGGTGGGACAAGGTTTTTTTTATGGAATAGCGACTTCTAGTAATTCTAAGATTAGTGAGATCTTCGTTTACCATGATGGCGGATGGTAATGGTTACGAACAAAGAAACGAAGAAATAAGATAGACTAAAGAAGACCTATAAAATAAAAATAAAAATCTCAGTTGAAAGGAATCTAGTGAGTAGACCTAATAAAGATAAAATTCAACCTAAACAATAACTATTCCCCAGCAGCGACGGAAAAAACTTTGATGCGTGGATTGCGGTCTACACAAAAGTTTTACTTTTCAAGGGATCTTGAGAAGCTTACAAACCCCACCAGGCAGTGTACCTGACCGATGTAGTATAGTGAGTTGGCAAGTACCGGAGGATTGATCGTTCTCCACAGGGAATAGTGTTCGTTAGGATTGAAATTAATCTAACTAGGCCTATAGGTGAGGGATGATTCTTTTTGTATTTTATATTTTATGAAAGGAAGTAAAATCACGGGTTTTTGGAAGAGTGGGAGGATTTAGTTGCTAGTCAACTAACCCAATTAACTACTAATGCAATAAAACTAAAATGAGAATAAAATAAAATGTGAAACTATAAGTGGAGAAAACGTTTTTACTTAGATTTCATTACTCCCTAGTTATATTTTATTGATTGATAAGCTTGTTACAATTGCATAGGTGATGGATTGCATTCCTTTATACCATTTGTGGGGCCTTGTACGATCTTCCCCAACTCTATAAGCTTCTGTCTCTTCATATGGCGACACGTTAAGTATCCTTACCATGGCCTCCTTAATAGTCACTTATGCATTAAATACAACCATTAAAATCGTAGTACACATCCGATTCATGTTTCTTAAGACGTTCAAGCAAGTTACCGAATAGGAGATTAGCCAGTTTTCTTAAACCTAACATCGATTAACAATCACCCAATAACAATTAATAACCAACCATCAATCAACAATCAATAACTAGGTTTCACTACATCTAAGCAAACACAAATAAACGTAGCCTAGCATGTTAAAAGAAAGACAAGCGTAAGATAGAATCAAACAACACATAGACATATTGAATGATTAATGGATTACTTATATTTAATCAAACATGGAAGAGACAAGGGTATGAAACCATTAAAAACTTCTGAAATTCGACCTAGGGTTTGTGTGATAAAGTTCCTCTCCCAAGTTACACACTAATGAATGAAAAATCAAAAACTATATATAGATTTACAATGGTGACGGCGTCACCTTTTGATGGTTGATGTCATCATCTCGCCTCGGCTAGGGTTTCTTGTCGCCCAATCCAACTTCTTAACGCCGTCAGTTTATAAGGGTTCTGGGCCGTCACGCTTTAGAGTTATACGTGACGGCCTTCTTCAGGTAATAGTTGACGCCGTCACGTGTTAATGCCCAAATAGTCTTCTGGCGCGTCAAGTGTAAAAGTAATTTCCACCTATTGTCACATAGGCTGACCCCATCCCTTAGGAATAGGTGACGCCGTCAGGTGTAATTTCCAGCTTGGATTCTTGACTTTGTTGTTTTCTTCACTTTATGCTCTAAAAACGTCCAAAATGCTATATTTTCCAGAATACTCTCCAAAAGTACCTAAAATGACAAAAGAAATGATTTAGGGTAATAATTGATCATATTATCACAACTTAAGGCTTAAATGACCCCTTAAAAGCGTAGCAAATTTCGCCTCATCAATGATGATAATTATGGTAATTGACTGTAATAAAATGCCTTGGCTAAAACACTATAATGAAATGAGTCGTAGAAGAGAGCATGAAAATTAGATTATTATACTATTTTAAATCATGATGACTCCTTTTATCTAAATCTTTTAGAAAAAAAGTGCTTTGGTCAACCCGACCCACACAAATGACATATTTTGACATGTTAAACAACTATCCCAAGTAGCCTAAGTTTCCATCATGACTATGAAGCCGAGACTTTAAAGTTGGTTTTGAGTTTGTGACACTTCTTTCTTGTATCTTTCTTTTAGGCAATGTCTGCATACGGGTTTGAGATTGTTTAAACATTGATTGTCGATATAAAACCTAATAAACTTGTGAAGAAGCAATGAATGAGATCAATGAAGGTTAACTTTTTACCTATATATGTCCCCTTTATTATCCATCTTTAAAAAGTGAGCCATTTGATACTTTTTACTGTCAAATTTTTCCAATGAAGGGTGACGCTCTTAAACTTCAACGTCGGCCCATTTAATGGGTATATGGTTCTGTTTGGGGTATTTTTTTTCTTACAAGTTAAACATATAGAATTGGGTAAAATAAAACAGGCTGAACAAGTCAAGCATGTACAAAGTTGCCAAGGTCTAAGCAAAATGAATAGCACCATAGATGGTTTTGTTAAGATTCCTTTATTATTGTTATAAATAGTATTCGTACTAACATTAAGCACATTAACCATCTCGAAATTGAATAAAAAAACTGACAAAAAATGCCAGTAGATTAGCATGATCTGCTTATTTTGATCCATTACCAAAAATTGTTGCAGGATTTCTTTAATAGAAAAGATTTGTGTAAGAGCATCAACCCTGAAGAAGCTATGGCGTATGGTGCAACAGTTCAGGAAACCATTTTGAGCGGTGAAGGGAACCAAAAAGTCCAAGATCTGGTTTTGTTGGATGTTACACCTCTGTCTCTTAGACTTAAATTCGCGGGTGGTGTCATGGCAATTTCGATCCCTAGAAATACAACCATTCTAGCCAAGAAAAAGCAAGTGTTTTTGGCTTACTCTGATAATCAACCTAGGGTATTGATCCAAGTAAACGAGGGTGAAAGAACATGGATCAGTTTGACATAAAATTCAAATTTATCATTGATTTCAGAGCAAACATATTAAGTTTTTGAATCCAGGTGTTGTAACAATATAACCTAAATTTTTAAGGTTTTGGGTTGCATATGTGAGAGCAATTTTAATCAGGCACTAACATTGCCTGGAAAATTCCATCAACCATTTAATGTGCAATCTTCTAGTTTTTTGGAGGTTGGCAAAAAGATGCTCTGAAGATGAACCAACTATGATCAAGGTAATTAAGTGTCACACCCCGTCTGAGGCGGAAACGTGAGGCACGATGGAAATGATAGTCATAACAAATTCATATAAGTAGAGAATTCACTACATGAAAAACTAACACAAATGTCATGACGACTCCAACACAAGTGGAGACTTATGTCATGGAAAGTCGCTACCACGACAACATAGTCATAAAGTCAAATATAGACATCCCCAAAACTCGGGAAAAGTACAAGTCAATATGTTCCCAGATAAAACTAAATAAACAACCTAGATCTAAAGGACTGGTCTAATGCAAATCACCCAACAAAAATGACCCGCGAGAGTTAATCTTATGTCTTGCTATGGCCAAGTAGGAAGCTCTATCCTCCTTAAGCGTTATTAATGTTATCGCTTGAAAATGAATACATGAAAACATCAACATAAAGTTAGTAGTGAGCTCGTAGGTTTAGAATGTAAAATGCGTTTGATTTTCATATAAAACTTGTTGGAAAATAGTGAGTAAGATATGCATATACGAACACTTAGAGAACTCACATGAAGTACAACAACAGAACCTCATGACTGCATACACACATAAATTGACCGGATTATATTCACCCTTCGTTTCACATAGACATGCAAGGATAGGGGTTTCAACCTAAATAATACTTTCAATACATCCTTCGGCTCCAACCCGGAGTTAAACAATTATGCATAATTGTTATCACACAAATTGAATCCACACAGTAAAACACATATAGCAATGCAAATGCACATCTTGTCCAAAAATATGAAAACCATAACACAACATAAAAGCATTTATTGAGTATCATTTTACCCAAGGAAAACATGAGTAAAAAGGGCTACGAAACTCACCTCAACAAGTAGTTAATACAGAGTAAGTACGCAAGTTTAACGAATAATGAATCCTGACCGCGACCTAATAATTAAGACGCTTAGGAATGATACAACATGTACTATATGCATATTGGGTTTATAAAGTTTAATCACCCCTATAGACTTGAAGTGAAGTTTTATAAAGTTTCTTAAGTCAAATCATTTAGGAAAAACAAGTAAAATGCGTTTTTGGTTCCAAAAACTCTATAGTATAATTGTTGTTTGAAATAAAATAACGACTTTAAAAGAGCGTAACATCTTCGTTTCTTGCCAACTTTTGTCATTGAAAGCCCTAAACGTAGATACGAATATCTACTTCAAGAAAATATAGTCTCCCTTAGTGTAAACATCTTTTAGGTACCCATTAAAGCCCTAGATGCTGTTGTTCCCTGTTTACAGTTTTACGCAAAATTGTCCCTCGACTTCACGAGACAATAACTCACTTGTTTTTCAAGCAATTTTCAAAATTCAAGTTCCTGGAGTTAGGTCTATGTCTTAAGTTTCTAAAAGTCCAATTAGAGCTCCTAGTTTGGAGTTTAGGTCCCCCATTTAAGTGTTTTGTGACATGAACTAAGAAACTAGACTTGTTTGACAACTAATTTGGCGTAGACTGTTAAAAATGCTAAAAAAGCCAAAAATTAAATCTGCACAGGATCCTTACTAAGACCTTATATTACAATGTGATGAAAAGTTATTTGCCAAAAGATTATTCTAAACTGGTGAAAACAAGTACACAAGTCGACTGAAAATCTGAGCAGTTTTAGGGTTATATGTAACTAAGTTTTAAAAAATTTCTGACTCTACAAATCTAACAAGGTGATATGAAATCATGCTAAATAAGTTAAATATAAATGAGTTAGATGATATGCTTACAAGTATTATGGATGATTGGTGATTAAGAAGTACACTAGAACACTAAGAAAACCTTAACTTTGATCTTTTAATACCCATGTTCTAGCCCTTATATATACCGAAAATAGTGTGACAGAATGGTGTGTTTGTGGTGCGAGGAAAATGCTAGCTTTTGGTCCCTTTTTATAGTGTAAGAATTGTAAAATTCAAAAGGGCAACTTGCAGTCACAAGCATATGTAGGATTATTTTGGGCAATGTAACAAAAGAGGCTTTTCTTGGAGTTTTTGGAGCTGAGCAAGAGAAAGGGAGAGGTGAGAGATTGGTTTTCAAGGTATGGGACTATTGAGGTGTTAGCAAATTTAGGGTATAGTTGAAGTCTCAAGGCATAAAAGCAAGTGTTTGTATATATATATTATGAGAGGGCCGGATTTTAGTGTAAAAAGGGGGAGGAAATTGTTAAATTTTGATATATATATATAAAGTGTATATAAGTGTATAATGCAAAGGTGGTGAGTTTGGATGGTTATTGCATGCATGCATTAGACTTAATGCAAGTGTTAGATGATTTACATGAAACTTATAAAACCAAATGCAAATGACTTATAGAACATGCCTATGAGAGTAATAATGTACTTATTAGACGTAGGCTAAACTTAGTCTTGTGCCCGAATACATTCAAAGTTGTTTCCCGTTATACACGAGTTAACCTAATGGTTGTACGTTAAATCAAGTATTCATGTGTTCAAAGTAAAACGTTCAAGTTTATGAATAAGTGTTAACATGAAATTGTCGGTTTTTATATTAAGAAGTAGAAAGTTTATGGTAAAAGGAGTGAATGATGCTTCATAGTCTTCGAAAAAAGTGTGGGCTTAGTGTTATGTTGTTTTTCACTTAGATACTTACACGATTTATTTTTTATAGGAAGATTCGTATTAGCATGTTATAAACATAGGGATGTAGGGTAGTAAGAGCTATATTTTAATTCGTTGATCAAGATTCAGTCTTGCTACTATGTAACAAACTACATATGAAAAGGACACATACTGATGGTCAAGTTGTACTACCATGCAACTTGAACTGGTACTGAAAAGATTAAATAGCAAAAGCAATTGACACAACTGGTTAGTACATCTAGAAGGATCTTTTCATGCATTCTTATGATTCTAATAGATAATACTTACCAACAACATGGAAAACTTAAAGCAAACTTTGTTGCATCGCCTTATGTTGTTTTCTTGATGACATAAACGTATTTTTGTAGTATGTTAACTAGAGCCACTTCGCTATTGATGCTTATGCTATGACATTTAGAGACTATCTACCAAGTATGCATTGTTCGAATGAATAGAATATGCAATTTTTGGATGCAAATATATGTTAAATGCTAGCTTCCAAGTCCATCGTTGTTAACTTACTATTTTTTAAAAGTACGTGTGTAGGACCCACACATTCCTGCAGCAACGCGCTAGCTATTACAATCCTCATTTATAAACATCTTCAAAAAAATGATATGACCATCAAACTTTATATAATCAAGGTTAATGCATAGTGAAAATAATACATACCTTTAAATTCCAATTCTTTATCACACTAATGAATACCTAAACGAATTGATAGATATACGTTGACTTTGAAATACATTAGTTCAACACCGGCTAAATAGTAAAGCATAGAAAATATAGTTATAATAGATGGAGAATTATTTTTATTATCGGGTTTCAACAATAAAGAAAATCATCATCAATATGTTACTAGTTAAGTTGGTAGGAATGAGGAGAACCACAAACAAAGTATGATTTCATAGCTGATAATTTTTTTAGGCACCTAAAACTATCTATATATGATGTATTAATATGTTTCAGCTATAAAGAAAATGATCACTAATATGTTACCTGAGAAGTTGGTAAGAATAAGGAGAACCACAAACAAAGTATGATTTCATAGTTGATAATCTTTTTCATGGACTTACAACTATATATATATATATATATATATATATATATATATATATATATATATATATATATATATATATATATATATATATGTATGTATGTATGTATAGGGTAGGGTTATAATAAAAAGTCTCTTAAAATAAAAAGTCTGGGAAGTCGAATTTTGGTGCATCACAGTTACAAAGTTACTGCATCACATTTTTAAGTCACTGCATCACAGTTATAAATTTTAGTGCATCACAGTTACTGCATCACAGCAATAAAAAGTTACGACATCATAGTTAGTGCATTGCAGTTATTAAGTTACTGCATCACATTTAAATTCACTGCATCATAGTTATAAATTTAGTGCATCAGAAACTTTTTATTCTTTTTATTTTAAGACCCTTTTTATTTTAACCCAAACCTATATATATATATATATATATATATATATATGTGTGTGTGTGTGTGTGTGCGCGCGCGCGCAAAAATGACTACATATTTAGGAATCAAAGAAAAAAGTAATTTCAACATATAACTCTGCATGGTGTACCAATCTAAGAAAACTAAAAATAAATTTAGCAGCTCATCAAACTTGTATGTTAATGAGTAATTTTAGCCCCCGCGTTGCTGTGGGAGTATATTTCATATGACTAAATTAAATAAATTTATATTTTACAGGAATTACATGTATATCCTGTAACAATTCGCATTTTCAATATAACTTTTATTCCCGAAAATTTCACTATTCACTTTTTACTATTCACTTTTCACTATTCATCTCAGAAATTTTTATTTCATATTCTCGTTAGTTAAACTATTTTAACGATAATCCGAGAGTTTGACGCTCGTCGGATCATTTCTGCAAAAATCACAAAGCCGTGTCCGAGATTTACTTTTAGGTTTAAACGTCTTTCCAGCATCCCGATATATCCATAAAACATTATATACAATAGAAATATGATTTTCTATCATTTTATGACAATTCCAAAAGTTTTGGAATTTTACGTTTTCCAGTTCAGCGTTTTACGCGAATTACGCGTTTTAGACCCGTGTTTCCAGTTTTTAGCAGGGTTTTAGCACCCGATAGAACCTACCACTCATTTTATATTTTATTATGGAGTATTTTGACAAGTTTAACCATTCTTCCAAGTTTCGTATTTTTACGATACCCGGTTTTACGTTTCGTGACTTAACAACTTACGGTTAGCAACTTACGGAGTCAAAACTAGCTACATACTTAGGATAATATCATCCAAGGACCAACACTTGCTCCCTAAGTCTTTCAAACCGCCATAGGGGGGGAGTCATCCCATAGGTGGCATAATCTCATGCTTAGAGCCATTAGATGTTAACAAGTGTAGAACTTGGCCTCCAAGGTTAGATAAATATCCTAAATGCTTTGTAACCTCCTCAAAAACCATATAAATACCCCCCCCCCCCTCCCCCTCCTATTTCGTTCATCATCACACCACACCAACACCATAACCCTAGCAAAATTTCTTCCAAGTATTATCCAAGATTCAAGAGCTATAACAACATAGAAACCCTAGTTTAGTTTTGATTCATCAAAACTACTTCAAATCCTTAGAAACCTTGGTGATTCTCTTGAGTTTGAATCCACTCAAGTCACCTCAACCTTCATCATCCATCTTTCAAGATTACAAGAGTAGAAAGATTGCATGAAGTGAAGTGGGTTGAAGCAAGTCTATCAAAGTCCTATCCTTACATGTTAACTTCCTTTCTTGTTTGAAAGCCAAAAGTTGTAAGCCAAACCCTAACATGATTCTTGTTAAATAATCATATTCATGTTATTTACATATTATTTGTGCTATATTATGTCTTGTATTCATGTCCATGATGTATAAAAGTGAGTAAAACAAGTTATTGTACATGATTGATAAGACAAGTTACTATAACAAGCAAACTAGTGACTTTCTCGGTAAGACCAGATCAAAATGGTAAAAATATGATATTTGATCATTACATATTACAGTAGAGGACTTAACAAGGAAACCGTAGCAACTTTAACCACCCAAAACGAGTATACGAGTCAAAAGTTACGCCCATTTGAAGTTACCAAAGATTTCCGACAAAACTGCCTAAATAGCATTCTGATCAAATTTTGATTTTGAAAGTCCCACTTCTGGTCTGATTCATCAAAAAGTTAAAACACGAAAGTTGTCCGGAACGCCGTTTTCGTTCAGGGACAAAGAAGCTCGAGCCCTGAAAACGCTTTTCGAGTGATAAAATTCTTCAAATTCTAAACAGCCCATTTTTAGGCCAAAGTCACTATATTATGGTTATACTTTAAAATGAACAAGAGGTCTTATGACCTATAATCAAGACCACAACCATGGCTAGAGCCAAGGTTGTGTCTCATGACCTTGGAACAAGGACCAAAGGTCATGGCTAGGCCATGACGAGATGACCATGTAAGTTTACTTAGGCGTAAACAAGAAACAATGAATTAGGCGATAACTTGAACAAGCAATTTGGATCTACTTCACTTAAAAAGGAACCATGAGATATTACAAGGAAAAATGGTCATACAAGACTTATGAAACTACCCCTAATAACAATCTTCATGTACTAATAAACTTTCCTAAGTTTATTCAAATGTCGGACATGTAACTTTTCGGATCAAAACATATATATACTTTATCAACTACTACAATAGTAGGGAGCCTCATGTGAGGAGTTCATTATGTAAGCCGTCGAGTTGAGTTGTGGATTTACGAATTAAAGTGTCCTGGCTCCTCGAACGCTTACTAACATGACTTCTGAATTATGTCGGCCCGAACGGTAGTAAACGATATACCAAAACATACATGTTTCATGAATCTTTCTTTCAAAGACTTATACTATACATCATACCACATCATGGACTAAATGCAAGATATATATATAGGCACTACTTCATATTCTTTACTCCGATCCTAAGTCGCGACATTCTATTATAGGTTGCTCGTACAAACCTTCGCGATTCGACCATCACATTCACTACTCACTACATAACTTAAGGTGAGTTCGTAGCCCCACTTTCTATTGTTTAACTATTTTACAAACCCATGGGGGGAATACATGATATTATTTTTCTAATCGAACACAATGCTTTCTACTGTATGCTATTCGACTATGTTTTACTATCACTAAGTAACATCCTTGCCAAACCAAGATCCCTTATTATGAACCATTTAATCACTTGCGAGGGTTACTTGCAAGTGAGCGCGAATATTGTGAATAGGCCTATTGGGATTGACGAATCCCATTTGTTTTGACTAAGTTCAAACAAATGCATTAATATTTGAGACATTAGGTATGACGGCAAAGTACCTACCGGGATAAATCTGCCGATCGATATTGGTACACGTTAACGTTTTGGTTTCATAAGCTTAGTGTATAATACATTTTATGGGCGTATAATAACGTAGCCTACCTGTTTTGTTTTCCAAACATTGGTGTGAGTCTACAGCTCACACTACGATTATTGTGTTCAAACGATTTAACTACAAACACTACGATTATTGTGTTCAAACGATTTAACTACAAACACTACGATTATTGTGTTCAAACAATTTAACTACAAACACTACGATTATTGTGTTCAAACGATTTAACTACAAACACTACGATTATTGTGTTCAAACGATTTAACTACAAACACTACGATTATTGTGTTCAAACGATTTAACTACAAACACTACGATTATTGTGTTCAATGATTTAACTACCAACACATTGTGTTCAAACATTAAACAAACTCTATGAATATCACTCAACCTTTGTGTTGACCTCTCAAGCATGTATTTCAGGTTCATGACGATCAAGGATGGCACGGAAGGGCACGGATACTAAAGAGGGCTATAAATTTTATTATCATTCAAAACTCATTTAATGTAAATTATAAACATGGAACCATTTGGGACCTCATTTTGTAATCTCTGATATTTATATAATTTGAATGATAAATCTTTTAAAACGACTCAATTGGAGTTTGTTTTCTATTATTGTGACTAATGTGCCGTCCAGTAACACCCAGTTCGAATTCCGCTGCAACCATGAATTGGGGGTGTTACAGATTGGTACCAGAGCCATGGTTATAGAGAAACAGGTCTAATTGAGACCTAAACTATAACTACAATTACAAGCAAAAACATTTTATAGCCTTCCGCTCTCCGTGTCTTCCATCCTCCAGACGATTATGGACTTATTAAGCATTTTATGCTACATGAACATATAAGTATATTTATATATACATTCGAGTTATTTTCAATCATTTTATCTAAACATATCTACACATGCCTATTCTATGGCATTTCGACACAACCACATTCTCCCAACCATGTTCCTACTCCAACATTTTATATCCAAGACATTGTAACTAATTACAATGGTCTTTTCTATTTCCCGGACATTGTATGACACAATGGTCTTAATCATTTCTCAAATGTTTTGAGTCACACAATGGTCTAATCTACTTCCGAGACATTGTGATTTGTGCAATGGTCTCTGGAATTATTCCACCACCTCATCAACATCATTTCATATGATATCAAAAACCCATCACAATCTATCGATTTCCAAACAAGAAATATGAGATTTCTAAAGGACAAACTAATCCATCATCGACAAAAGCTGAACTTTCTCTACATTCATCAAAGTTTTCTTCTGAAACCTTCATTATTAAAAGTTCGTGATCCTGGCCAAGTATGTTCTATTTTAGAACTACTTAAAACTTCCTTTCCATACGTACCTACCCTTACTATCTTCTATGCAATGGAATATGAAAACATACGTTACAAGTCTTGTATGGACGGGACTTGCAATTGAAGGGTTTGACATCGCCTTTGTTTAGTGGACAGTTTCCCGAAAGCAACGGACATATCACAAGTATACCTAATTTAGGTATTTGAAAATTTTATCGAACCTCGGCTAAATATAGACTAGTCACCTATATTTAACCTAGGGACAGTGGAATATAGTCTGACTAACTATATTCGACTTAAAATTTTCAAATACTGAGAATAGTTGTACTAGGGTTATGTTTAGGTTGATTTCCTACTTGAACTCGATAAACCACCAGAATACATTAAAACGATCTAGAGACACGATAGTGCCTTACCACTCAGCGAAATTTTAACACCTTATTTGTACTACCTAATTTCATTCTTGAATGTTTTCATTTATGAGATAATCCGAACTACTATCTTGGGATAGTTATCAATTCTTCTCTTCATCCCGTAGAAGTACTATCATGTTTAGGTCCTAAGGATACCATTCCATCATAAACCTTTAAAATCTCTTAAGATTTTCAAAGCAAACTCAACATCTATACCTAAGAATATTAATGTTAAGCATACACTACACACTTTTGTTCATCAACATATCACATCATTATCTTCACAACCGTTACAACCACAAGCTCATTAACAGATCTTGAGGCACTTTTAAAGCTCAAATCATCCTTAGCTACACCACAAGCACCCTCATCAGCTTTACAAGATTGAATATTCATCTTGTACTTTTGGAACACCATTATCATCTCGTAATACACTACCTTGTAACTCATCGGCTAATTATGAATGTTGTGTTGGGAATTCTTAAGTAGGATGATTTATAATTATTTGAATGGATTGGGATGCCTTTTCATTTAAATAAAGAAATTGTAAATCACCGAACCATAAGTTTATATTCCCCTATTTACATTGTTTGGGATGCCTCTCTATGTAAGTAAAGAATTATAAACAAGTGGGCTTATTTGTATCCGAAATAACATAAGTATGAAGTCAATAAACACTAGGTACAACAACCGATTACCTACTAGGCTATGATTGCAATTACTATCTCAATTCCTATTAATATTCGACTGCTATATCAATTTCCTTTGATATTCGACTATTACCATACCTTTCCTACATAAAAGTAAGCCTCATCCTACGCCATACACTGAAATGACAAATCAAACTACATCACCGGTAATCCCAGACTTTAGTCCTCATAAGTAACCACACCTTTTCATCGACACAACTCCAACATATAACACACATAGAACTTCGGGACGAAGTTCCCCGTAAGGGGTAGAGACTGTAACAATTCGCATTTTCAAGATAACTTTTATTCCCGAAAATTTCACTATTCACTTTTTACTATTCACTTTTCACTATTCATCTCAGAAATTTTTATTTCATATTCTCGTAAGTTAAACTATTTTAACGATAATCCGAGAGTTTGACGCTCATCGGATCATTTCTGCAAAAATCAGAAAGCCGTGTCCGAGATTTACTTTTAGGTTTAAACGTCTTTCCAGCATCCCGATATATCCATAAAACATTATATACAATAGAAATATGATTTTCTATCATTTTATGACAATTCCAAAAGTTTTGGAATTTTACGTTTTCCAGTTCAGCGTTTTACGCGTTTTAGACCCGTGTTTCCAGTTTTTAGCAGGGTTTTAGCACCCGATAGAACCTACCACTCATTTTATATTTTATTATGGAGTATTTTGACAAGTTTAACCATTCTTCCAAGTTTCGTATTTTTACGATACCCGATTTTACGTTTCGTGACTTAACAACTTACGGTTAGCAACTTACGGAGTCAAAACTAGCTACATACTTAGGATAATATCATCCAAGGACCAACACTTGCTCCCTAAGTCTTTCAAACCGCCATAGGGGGGGAGTCATCCCATAGGTGGCATAATCTCGTGCTTAGAGCCATTAGATGTTAACAAGTGTAGAACTTGGCCTCCAAGGTTAGATAAATATCCTAAATGCTTTGTAACCTCCTCAAAAACCATATAAATACCCCCCCTCCCCCTCCTATTTCGTTCATCATCACACCACACCAACACCATAACCCTAGC
Organism: Artemisia argyi; assembly: GCA_030686995.1. Classification (NCBI taxonomy): domain Eukaryota; kingdom Viridiplantae; phylum Streptophyta; class Magnoliopsida; order Asterales; family Asteraceae; genus Artemisia; species Artemisia argyi. Next base: position 84,542,696 of record CM060679.1, read on the forward strand.
AAAATTTCTTCCAAGTATTATCCAAGATTCAAGAGCTATAACAACATAGAAACCCTAGTTTAGTTTTGATTCATCAAAACTACTTCAAATCCTTAGAAACCTTGGTGATTCTCTTGAGTTTGAATCAACTCAAGTCACCTCAACCTTCATCATCCATCTTTCAAGATTACAAGAGTAGAAAGATTGCATGAAGTGAAGTGGGTTGAAGCAAGTCTATCAAAGTCCTATCCTTACATGTTAACTTCCTTTCTTGTTTGAAAGCCAAAAGTTGTAAGCCAAACCCTAACATGATTCTTGTTAAATAATCATATTCATGTTATTTACATATTATTTGTGCTATATTATGTCTTGTATTCATGTCCATGATGTATAAAAGTGAGTAAAACAAGTTATTGTACATGATTGATAAGACAAGTTACTATAACAAGCAAACTAGTGACTTTCTTGGTAAGACCTGATCAAAATGGTAAAAATATGATATTTGATCATTACATATTACAGTAGAGGACTTAACAAGGAAACCGTAGCAACTTGAACCCCCCAAAACGAGTATACGAGTCAAAAGTTACGCCCATTTGAAGTTACCAAAGATTTCCGGCAAAACTGCCTAAATAGCATTCTGATCAAATTTTGATTTTGAAAGTCCCACTTCTGGTCCGATTCATCAAAAAGTTAAAACACGAAAGTTGTCCGGAACGCCGTTTTCGTTCAGAAATAAAGAAGCTCGAGCCCTGAAAACGCTTTCCGAGTGATAAAATTCTTCAAATTCTAAACAGCCCATTTTTAGGCCAAAGTCACTATATTATGGTTATACTTTAAAGTGAACAAGAGGTCTTATGACCTATAATCAAGACCACAACCATGGCTAGAGCCAAGGTTGTGTCTCATGACCTTGGAACAAGGACCAAAGGTCATGGCTAGGCCATGACGAGATGACCATGTAAGTTTACTTAGGCGTAAACAAGAAACAATGAATTAGGCGATAACTTGAACAAGCAATTTGGATCTACTTCACTTAAAAAGGAACCATGAGATATTACAAGGAAAAATGGTCATACAAGACTTATAAAACTACCCCTAATAACAATCTTCCTGTACTAATAAACTTTCCTAAGTTTATTCAAATGTCGGACATGTAACTTTTCGGATCAAAACATATATATACTTTATCAACTACTACAATAGTAGGGAGCCTCATGTGAGGAGTTCATTATGTAAGCCGTCGAGTTGAGTTGTGGATTTACGAATTAAAGTGTCCTGGCTCCTCGAACGCTTACTAACATGACTTCTGAATTATGTCGGCCCGAACGGTAGTAAACGATATACCAAAACATACATGTTTCATGAATCTTTCTTTCAAAGACTTATACTATACATCATACCACATCATGGACTAAATGCAAGATATATATATAGGCACTACTTCATATTCTTTACTCCGATCCTAAGTCGCGACATTCTATTATAGGTTGCTCGTACAAACCTTCGCGATTCGACCATCACATTCACTACTCACTACATAACTTAAGGTGAGTTCGTAGCCCCACTTTCTATTGGTTAACTATTTTACAAACCCATGGGGGGAATACATGCTATTATTTTTCTAATCGAACACAATACTTTCTACTGTATGCTATTCGACTATGTTTTACTATCACTAAGTAACATCCTTGCCAAACCAAGATCCCTTATTATGAACCATTTAATCACTTGCGAGGGTTACTTGCAAGTGAGCGCGAATATTGTGAATAGGCCTATTGGGATTGACGAATCCCATTTGTTTTGACTAAGTTCAAACAAATGCATTAATATTTGAGACATTAGGTATGACGGCAAAGTACCTACCGGGATAAATCTGCCGATCGATATTGGTACACGTTAACGTTTTGGTTTCATAAGCTGAGTGTATAATACATTTTATGGGCGTATAATAACGTAGCCTACCTGTTTTGTTTTCCAAACATTGGTGTGAGTCTACAGCTCACACTACGATTATTGTGTTCAAACGATTTAACTACAAACACTACGATTATTGTGTTCAAACGATTTAACTACAAACACTACGATTATTGTGTTCAAACGATTTAACTACAAACACTACGATTATTGTGTTCAAACAATTTAACTACAAACACTACGATTATTGTGTTCAAATGATTTAACTACAAACACTACGATTATTGTGTTCAAACGATTTAACTACAAACACTACGATTATTGTGTTCAACGATTTAACTACCAACACATTGTGTTCAAACATTAAACAAACTCTATGAATATCACTCAACCTTTGTGTTGACCTCTCAAGCATGTATTTCAGGTTCATGACGATCAAGGATGGCACGGAAGGGCACGGATACTAAAGAGGGCTATAAATTTTATTATCATTCAAAACTCATTTAATGTAAATTATAAACATGGAACCATTTGGGACCTCATTTTGTAATCTCTGATATTTATATAATTTGAATGATAAATCTTTTAAAACGACTCAATTGGAGTTTGTTTTCTATTATTGTGACTAATGTGCCGTCCAGTAACACCCAGTTCGAATTCCGCTGCAACCATGAATTGGGGGTGTTACATATCCCTCTAAAAGTTTAAAATTGTGTATATATCCAACTTAAATTATAATTGCAAATATATCTTTTCAAAATTTAGAAATTGCATATATATCCAAGTTAAACTACTAATTGCAATATATATCGTTTCTAAACTTTTGTAATTGCATACTTTTTCTTTCTAAATCTTCAATATGCCATATATATATATATATATATATATATATATATATATATATATATATATATATATATATATATATATAAACTCAAAATTATGATAATTATAATATAAATAGCAAAGACAATATTTGTTTCAAATGTACAATGTCCGGGGGTTCAAAATGAGCTATTTGACTAAAACAATATATCAAGAAAATATTTAACATCATAAAAAAGTCACATTATCTCACACACACACACACACACACACACACACATATATATTTATATATATATATATACTAGCTTTCGAAGCCTACCCGATGGGCAGGCATGACTTGTAAATATCCTTTGATGTTATTAGTTTACGAATAGCAAGAAATATATTATTTTTTTGTATAGAGTAAGAAGGGTGGTAAATAATGGTTGGGGAAGTGGAAAATTGGCCCGCCCAATGGGCACTTACAACAGTCAAGATTCAATCTGTTTCAGTTTGTTAAATTCATGCCAGTATACCAACTGCTGTTGGGGTATGATTTGTTAGGGCATGACTGGGCAAGACTTATAAGCCTGCCGGCATGAATTATAAGCTCTCCCGATGGGTGGGCATGTGTTATAATTATCGTTGGAATATTTTTCTATTGCGAAAGCATTTTAAATCATACTCTGTAGGTAATAATCAAATATCACATAATCAAATGATACCGGTTTTAGTGATACCGTCAATGTACACTTTATAGTCTTACAATAAGGAAATAATAGTTCAAACTGTTACATGTCGTCCTTTCTAACGGTGATACATATCATGTTAGCCTGCAACGTAGCATAACAGAATTATGAATTTGATAGGCTATGTTCATAAAACAAAATGACAAATCCTAATAAGTTGAAATTAAAAGTTTGAGGCATTAAAAACTTGCTCATATCGCCATATCTAAACTGTGTATCTCATTTTGTCTACCAATTAGGTGTGAGTGTCTTAAGAAAATGCATACAATGGGTTAAATATGTTCATTGTTACACTCATATCCTTCCCTTTCGGAGTACACAAACTACAACAATGTAATATATATTACATCATGCTCTTGTTGTGGCTGCGTATGCTAACCTCTTTCCTAATCATTCATTTTGTAGCGGTCTAGTTGTATTAACTAGGGAGCTAAAAGAGCATGTGTATTACAATAATCTTTCCTCTTACAGTATTTCATCACCAATGCACGAAATACCTTTTTTTCCTTATATGTACATGAATGTGATGTTTTTAATGTTTCATCTTTGAGCCCAACACGGCGATATCAGATACAAAAAATAGAAGTTGGCCGATCTGTCAAAATATCCAATTTCAAATCTAACAAATTCACATTTTTTTCAGCAAAATAAAATAAGTATTTAGGCACTGCCATACAAATGACACAAACATATACCAAAGAACATACATGATGATTCATGTATCCAACTATCAAAGAACAAAGATGAATCTATCATCAATAATTTTAATTCATCCATTTAAGAGATAATAATTGATGGTAAATAAGAAAATAGAAACCTTTTGATGACTACTTCTATTCAAAGACGAACTTGACAGTTTGGCCATTGAATGTAATAGTTTAAAATTCAGAAAAAAAAATAATATGTAAAGAAGTATGCCACGTTTTATCTAATAAGTTTAATGATCAATTCAAAAAAAGTTTTTGTCTGTACAACTCTGCGATGGGTTTAGGAACAACTTAAAAGAGAATTTTGTAGCTCAAAAGTTCTCTTTTGACACGAGCATCTTAAGAAAAAGGTGGATCAAAAAGACCATCTGTCCATATATGAAAATGTTGATGATAAAGAGACAATATAGACACATAAATGAGGTCTATAAGGATAAGGTTATGTAGGTTGTATAACATGGATTAGTCGTTTGATTACAATCTGCTAAACGGGTCCTTTTCCATTAACTGAGCCTCTGATGAAGAGCTGTTGTGTAAAGGGCACATTTTAGTCCTTTTACATAAAGATGGTTTCACAATGAATATACATAAATGCAATTAAGATTGACAATACTACTAACTTTCCACAGCCTCAGTATCCTGCTCCTTAAGAAGATCTTTATAAACCTTAACCTTACATCGTTCATCACATATACATTGTCCAAAATTACACTGAAAAGGTGAGAAGCCCATTCCCTCTAAGGCGCTTTCAGTTACTAAATAAGGATAACGCTAGTTGGCACCAAGGCCTAAAAATTGTTTGGTTCACATATACGTAGACATAGAGCTCATGAATGAATGTTAGCTTAGCGAGTAGGATTTCAATATTACCTCATAAACTTTTAGATAATGCTTTCAATCTCATCAGCTTCTCAAGATAGAGATCTGCACGCACACAAACACCCATGGTTGATAGTGAATTTCATAATTAATGTGTGAATAACACTTGCTCTAATGCAGGTAATGAATGCAAAATCTGATCGATCAGTAAGAGCTTGTATAGAAGTTTAATCCAATACAAAGCATTGTGATCCTCGTGTATATAAAGATGAAAAAGTATTACAATAGAAGCATTTTGAAGTGGTGCTTCAAAAGTCCTACATCTAATTAAGAATGACACTCACATTAATAAGAATGAATACCTTTAAAATTCTTTGTTGCCCAATATCATATATCCTTCCAACCACCAAAGCCGGCATTTTATTAAGCTAAAAGGTCAGAGCTCACCTGGTGAGAATTCCCCACATCACTACTCCATGGGGTGGATACATTTATGGAGTCTAGAGATGTTGAAATGTCAGCTTCATACTAATCAAACAACAGGTAAGGTATCTGATGACACATTTCACTTGTATAATTACTTTTTGCCATTAAGAGCATGTTTTTGGGTTAGGTTATGTAAAAGTAATTATGCCTCCTAGCTTATAGGTTCACCCCGTGTATAATATCTCTAAAAAGAATCCATCTTGACTTCTTTATGAGAACTTATTTAGTTCATAATACTTTTTAATCAAAAAAGTTTTTGGGCAAAAATAGTGGCTAATGATATGCAACTAATCTGAGCCAAACACCCCAATAATCTAACACGATTCAATGAATGATTTTTAAATAATTTTATTTAAAATTGTGTTACTCGCAGTACGGTTATTTAAGCGTTTCACGTATTCTACATATTCAAGTGATCAACATAAATCTCGAAGCGTTGTGTCAATTATATTTTGCGGAATTGCATACATCAGGTCAAATTATTAAAGAGAATTGGTTTTACATCTGAAATGGTTATAGCTAATTCTAGAAGCTGAATCCCTTACTTTCGCGTCATGGTATTGAAGAAGATTTTTCAATAAGGGAACAACTTCCATAACAAAGTTGGTTACATGAGATGGGGGTTTAAAATCCTTCCTTATATTTTTGTAATCAAATCCAACGATTTAAAATTTTGAATGTGATATACACATGAGAATTGTTTAAAACTCGAAACATAATAGACATCACTTATGCACTTTATTACTTACTGATTTGTTGTCATATTCCTCTACAGATAACTTAAGCATTTCATCTTCGATAATATTTGGTCTTAATATGTCTTTAGCTTCGGGCTAAATCTGCAATATATCACTAAAAACAAACCAATAAGCTAAACATGTTTAACGCTATAATTTGTGATTGTTCCGCGTAACACCATACGCATTCATACTTATTTCTCGCTCATCACTTAATCTCTAAAGGTTATTTGATTTTAGAATGGAGCTGAGAGAGTAAAAAGTACAACAATCACATTGTATAAACCACTTACAAATAACTATCTATTTAAATAATTAAGAGAGATATTAGTATTATACAGAATAACAAAACCCTCATAAGAAAAATTAAAAACCAAATAGAAAAATTGTTTGGTTCACATAAACGTAGACATAGAGCTCATGAATGAATGTTAGCTTAGCGAGTAGGATTTCAATATTACCTCCTAAACTTTTAGATAATGCTTTCAATCTCATCAGCTTCTCAAGATAGAGATCTGCACGCACACAAACACCCATGGTTGATAGTGAATTTCATAATTAATGTGTGAATAACACTTGCTCTAATGCAGGTAATGAATGCAAAATCTGATCGATCAGTAAGAGCTTGTATAGAAGTTTAATCCAATACAAAGCATTGTGATCCTCGTGTATATAAAGATGAAAAAGTATTACAATAGAAGCATTTTGAAATGGTGCTTCAAAAGTCCTACATCTAATTAAGAATGACACTCACATTAATAAGAATGAATACCTTTAAAATTCTTTGTTGCCCAATATCATATATCCTTCCAACCACCAAAGCCAGCATTTTATTAAGCTAAAAGGTCAGAGCTCACCTGGTGAGAATTCCCCATAGCACTACTCCATGGGGTGGATACATTTATGGAGTCTAGAGATGTTGAAATGTCAGCTTCATACTAATCAAACAGCAGGTAAGGTATTGATGACACATTTCACTTGTACAATTACTTTTTGCCATTAAGAGCATGTTTTTGGGTTACGTTATGTAAAAGTAATTATGCCTCTTAGCTTATAGGTTCACCCCGTGTATAATACCTCTAAAAAGAATCCATCTTAACTTCTTTATGAGAACTTATTTAGTTCATAATACTTTTTAATCGAAAAAGTTTTTGGGCAAAAATAGTGGCTAATGATATGCAACTAATCTGAGCCAAACACCCGAATAATCTAACACGATTCAATGAATGATTTTTAAATAATTTTATTTAAAATTGTGTTACTCGCAGTAGGGTTATTTAAGCGTTTCACGTATTCTACATATTCAATTGATCAACATAAATCTCGAAGCGTTGTGTCAATTATATTTTGCGGAATTGCATACATCAGGTCAAATTATTAAAGGGAATTGGTTTTACATCTGAAATGGTTATAGCTAATTCCAGAAGCTGCATCCCTTACTTTCGCGTCATGGTATTGAAGAAGATTTGTCAATAAGAGAACAAATTCCATAACAAACTCGGTTACATGAGATGGGGGTTTAAAATCCTTCCTTATATTTTTGTAATCAAATCCAACGATTTAAAATTTTGAATGTGATATACACATGAGAATTGTTTAAAACTCGAAACATAATAGACGTCACTTATGCACTTTATTACTTACTGATTTTTTGTCGTATTCCTCTACAGATAACTTAAGCATTTCATCTTCGATAATATTTGGTCTTAATATGTCTTTAGCTTCGGGCTAAATCTGCAATATATCACTAAAAACAAACCAATAAGCTAAACATGTTTAACGCTATAATTTGTGATTGTTCCGCGTAACACCATACGCATTCATACTTATTTCTCACTCATCACTTAATCTCTAAAGCACATTTGATTTTAGAATGGAGCTGACAGAGTAAAAAGTACAACAATCACATTGTATAAACCACTTACAAATAACTAAATATTTAAATAATTAAGGGAGATATTAGTATTATACAGAATAGCAAAACCCTCATAAGAAAAATTAAAAACCAAATAGCAAAGCCATTCAAACATAATCTCTGCATTATGTTTCATTACAGATTGTGTATGAATTGTATAATAAATGAAATTTAGCAAAGAAATAAAAGGCTACCTGTTGTATACTATGTCTCTCATCAGCCAACTCTTTCTTGCCAATAAATTAAGTAACTTGGCGGCATCCTCAAAAAGCTTCCTCATTTTAGAATACTTGTCTTCCGGCTTCCCGATGAACAGCTGTGCCATCCTTAAGTTACTCTCATGAAAGAGTTGCAAGAAAAAAAAATCATATATCACTATAGGTCTCTCTAAAACAAACATTAAGATTTTATGAGATCATAACATATCAGACCTTACGACTCATAATCTCCACTCATATTTGCTACATGGAACTTTATATCCATCTCGTCACTAAGAACCATAATAAGCACAAAAGTAACTAAAGTGTGTTTGTTTAAACTTAGCCAATTAAGCTTACACAAACACCCCCTAAGTATGCTTTCACAGTGGAGCTGCACCTTCAAGGTCTGCAAGGTGAAATTTAGCATGTGTGATACCAAGTCTGGATTGTGAAAATTACATGGCTGAAATGAAAAACTTTACCCCGATATTGATACCACATATTGACACCATAGTGTGTGCGTAACATACCAAACTGAATAATAATAATAGTACTCATAAATCCAATGAATATAAGAAATTGAAAACTGAAATTAACCATTTCTATACCAATTGACGACTGTCACAATCCGTACAAACAACCTGCAATATGCAAGAAGTCATTGTAAAAGAAGGGAATTAAAAAGAAAAGCTGAAAGATTTTTAAATATGAAAAAGACAGGAATTAATAAATTCACTTGCCGTGGGGCACTGAACGTTTCCAATTTGTTATTTCTATACGAACTCTCGGAATCATCATCTGTTGGTTCATTTATGCGCCCACAATCCCCTGAAGTTAAGCAGAGCTAAATCATGTCTGCAAGCATCAAACCTCGTTACAAACTCGCGCGAATAATTTGCTTCCATCTGTTAGGCATTGAAAGTTATACATAGTTACAGAAATAACCCCACGCACGCAAGATATTTTTGATAAAAATATGACATTTATGAGTCAATTTTAAAAAAACATACCGGCCCACTTACAGAGGGGAACTGGTTGATAACAAAAAAAGTAAGTTAACCAAAAAAAAGATATAAACATACTATGGTAAATAAGACTTCACGCTCGTTAGCTAATCTTTTGATTAATTCTGCATCCAACGTCTTGCAAAACAGAGCATCGGCTACTATTGCAGATATGTTATGTGCTTGAAGCAAGCTAGTTGTGCATAGACATTGCTGTATGATTTGAACCATATCCCTAAATTGCAACCCTAGTTCCTTTAAGTAGGATTCTTCCCTCACCAAGCTGTTTAAAGTCAAACGAAGTACCTTAAATATTCACTCTCATAAATAGTTGATATGCATTATAAGATTGTTGCTGCTGTGTTGTGTAGAGCTATAAACCTAAATTCAAATCAGAAAGCTTCTTTTAAAAATAATCTATCCAAGTATCGATCTATATGAATTGTGAAGACAAAATATAAATGATTAAATTGACTTTAGTGAAAGGACAAACGTTCAAATGAAATGGTAGTAATTGTTATCATATAAAAAGCAGCAGAAGCTGAATATTCAAGAGTTTGAGCACGGGTTTCTGCAGATAAAGGTTTACAAAACACAAATCCAAACAACCCTGATTAACCTTCTTACCATTGTAGAAGCATCTGTAATCAATTTGTCAAACGGGCTACTCTATAACCATTTTGGATGTCTTATTCTTTACAGTTAAGTTTTTAAATAACATAAATGTTGTATGGCAGCAAGATCTTGCCTTAAGGTTCCGTGGGTAACCGCAAATCTCTGGTTTTCTGTAGCAAGTTTCTGCATCTCGACATGTTGTGCAGCAAGCTTCCGTTCCATGTGATTTTTGTTTTCACGATTTGAATGATCAGGTGCTCCGTCGGTGGAAAATATTGTGCAACTACAATAAAATACTAACAAAACAGTTATACTCTAAGCAAATGATGTAATTTTCATAGCTATAAGAATATATGCATATGAGTAATAAAAGATAAAAATAAAAAATTGATCAGGGCATAGTATGTAAAGAAGAGCAAGAAATACTATCATTAAAGAACATACCCGGGATGTTGTTTTCTTGACATAAAGTGATTGTAGTCAAGTCCATAACACAAAGGTCTCTCAAGATTACTTCTTGATAGGTAATAGTGTCACGAATTCGAGCGTTTACCCTCAATGTCGAAGTCTTTTTAATATGCGTAAAATGGTGCTTTGCTCCAATTAATTTTTTCTAGCGCACCTCTTGTAGCCCATTCATCTGCTTCCCATAATGTTGAATAGACTCCCATTGGTTGAGATTTGGGGAATGGGATCACTTTAGCTTCATTGTTCTTGTATACTCTTATTGGCACATCATCCACAGAAAACCTACATTATCATACCATTGCTATATATTTAGTTGTATTATATAAACTATTGATGCATTTCTTTAACGGGTGCTACTTCAAACATATGTCAAACAAAAAAACAATAGTGCATCGTTAATAACTGGTTAAAACAGGCTCAGTTCGAGTGAAGTGGACAAGTTTCAAGATGGGTTAACTCAGGAATTAAACATAGACAGTAACATAGTATGTGTGCCCGTGATCAAACCATGATTTGAGAGCCTTATTCTGACAATCAGTGAAAAAAATAATTCAATCACTCAAATTTAACAAAACTCAAACGAAATCAGAATGTATCACCTTTGGTGATGAAATAGTTCATTAATTCAATACACAGGAAAATATTTAAAATAATGGAGTCATGATATAATTGATGATCACATAATTCAAATGGGGAATGAGAAGTTTGATACTACAACCCTAACAGTATCAAGATTTAAATGACCCATAGTGCCATAAAAAATAGGGGGGAAAATATTTAGAACTTGATGATTCTTGAGAAACAAACTACAATCCAAATGGGTCTTATTAGAATTTTATCATAGTTTACTAAATCAGATAACCTCTTTCAGATTCTTCAAGATATAGGGATAACATTTAAAATTCAATTAAAGACATCATCTTAAGCTTAAAAGAAATACCTTTGGAAGGTCCAAGTTAACTACATGAGGATGGATCAACTACTCATTCCGTGGTCAGAGTGTTAGAGCTGACACTGAGGGTAGAGTCCTTAATGAGCTCAAGTTAATTATTTCATTTTTAGTTTTAGTTATGCTATCATTTTGGATGTGCTGTGAATGTATATTACCGATTGTTTTTTATTTTAATTTAGCAACAAAGGCCTCTATTAATCATTGCTGAAGATGTGTAAAGTGAAGCGTTGGAAAATTTTGCGTAAAGATTAGGTGTTACAGTTGTGTCAGATGATGATCTCTCTGATTCAGAAGAAGAGAGTTCCACATCAGGATCAAAAAACCAACCCAAGTGTAGGAGAGAAGGAGACAGCTCATTACTGCAGATACTCGATTCGTGTTATAGTAACAAAGAGGATAGCAACAATAGGATAGCTTCAGATGGGTCTGATTCAACCAACACGACACTTCCATTGTATGGTGTGGCTAGGCCACTTCGATTGTATGGTAAAACAGTTCAATAAAATTTGGGTACTTCAATGAAAATCACCTGCAAGTATGCGTAAACTTCACAGCTTCATATATAATGTAGCTTATACATAAATAATTATACAAATCAAAGGAATCTTGTACAACTTTTTTTTCATACTACAGATTATTGAAGGGCCAAGTACAATCAACATTGATGATGACTTGCACTCTATGATATGGATTAATGTATATTCACACTGACCATTATAGTACAGATGTGGATGCATGTCAATATTTTATAGAGCTGGCGCTGAGCAGGTTAACTAATGTATGATTTTACTAATTAGAGCCTTAGAGATAGTAGTGTATAAAATGATTTGTGATCCCTAACCTGCTTGCCTCTACATATAATATCAGGCAGTAGCCACCATGTCCATCAAATTGCAAAGCACAGCCGATTTTGAGAAAAAGGATATTATGAATAACCTGTGATTTTTGTTACATAGGTTTATATATTTAATTAGGGTTACCTAAGTTGTAGGGATTCTCTTACTTATCTCATATAATTTGTTGCTAAGGTTTATAGATTTGGAGTTGCAAAATATAATTCAAAACATGGGTTGGTCTAGTGGTTATCATCCTTGTTTATGTTATCAACACCCTAGGTTCGAATCCCTTCACTGTCAGTTTTTAAATTCCGAATTTTAGTTCATTGAAATTATGCTTAGGTGGACGAAAACTGATGACATGGCAGTTAAAAAGTGATGACTGGGCATTGACCATGATTATGTGGCAAAAAATAGTCAAACGCCTCCAGTTATATATATATATATATATATATATATATATATATATATATATATATATATATATATATATATATATATATATATATATATATATATATATATATATATATATATATATGCAATTTTTGAGCTTTTGAAATATATATATTTGCAACTCTAAGTTTAAGTTAGATATATACACAATTTTGAGCTTTTGGAGGGATATAAATATATGCAACTTTTTATAGTAAAATCAAATCAATGAAAAATGCGCTGCCTTATAACCTGGGGTTGTAGGTTCAGCCGGACGGACAACTTTTTTATATTAAATAAAACAACATTATTAAATAAAAACATTACATAATTTAAGTAAAATAAAATATCCCACTTAGGTTAAATTTAATACATCTAGCGACTAACAATGAAAAAAAAATCAGAAACTTATAATGGAAATTTACTATTGATAAGGAACTAAAAATGCATAAACATCCCCCCCCCCCCCCCCCCCTTAAATATGGGTTAGTTAGCTAGCAAACTATTGCCCTTAACTATAAACTAGTGATAAACCATGTACATATATCATCTTATTAAATTTTGTGTATATGAAATATAATATTGATTTCTTAAAGATAAAACATGGACTAACAACGAAAACTGAATGATTAACGAAAGGTATCACACGTATAATTTAAATGAAAGGTATCATAGTTAAGTCACTTTTATACATTTTAGGTATCACACTTAAGTCAATTTTATATATTTTAGGAAATAACAATGAAATGAAAAATTCACGGACTAACAATGAAAATTTATTGCTTATTTCTGAAAAAGGTTCAAGGACTAACAACGAAACCCAATGACTAACGAAAGGACCAAAAAAGAACCCCTAAGGACTATACATTTTAGGGACTAATAATGTAAAAATTATAATTAACGGACTGACAATGAAAATGGATGACTAACGAAAGGATTAACAAAGAACATCTTAGGACTAAGTTGTAAGGAAAGCTAACCACCAAGAACTAATAATGTTTTTTACTATTCATTTGAATAGTAAAATAACATTTGATAAAGACAAAAATACACCGTTGGTCCCTAAACTTTCCACAAAGCATCATAATGCACCCTAACTTTCAAAATTCATCGCCAGGCGTCCAAACCTTAGGATTTTGATTCCGATTGCGTCCCTTGACCCATTTAGGCAAGGTCAACGCACATTTTATGTTCTAGTTTCAAGGGCATAATAGTCCAATCACTATTTAACTATGACCTAACCCAAGCTAAACCTGACAGTCAATTTGAGGGACCAAATGTGAACACTCAACTTAATAATTGGTAGGACTTTTAACTATACCAACGGCAACATAGACAAATTGAGGGACCAACAGTGTCTTCCCTGGCAGGCTCTATTTACATCTAAATGTGTGTATATTTCCAAAAAATATTGGAGAATCGAAGAGTTCAAAAAATACTTCTAAAATTTAATACAGACTCTTCGTTTTCCCCATTATTTGTGTATAAATTTGTTACTCCCACATTATGTTGAAAACCAATCTACTTCTATAAAAAATAAATCAAAAAATTTTAACCACGTTGTCAAGAAACAAGAGAGCGAGAGATGCTGATGCTACCCCAACCAACGAAAAGGAAAATGAGGAGGTGGTGAAAAGACAAGCCCATGAAGGCAATGAAAGCTTCTACTACGAACTAGAAGCAGCCTTGGAAGAGGACTGGAAGGTGGAACAAAATGGGCCTACAGAAGAGAAAAAGTAGGCAGCTCCAAGTGATGCTGAAGTCACGAGAAGAAGGCTTGCTACCAAGGCCAGAGCAAAGGAGCATTGGAAGAAGAAACGTGCTATAAGGAGACTAGAAAAAATAGATAAAAAGAAAAACAAATATGTTTTTTTTAATGAAGAAGAAGAAGAGGAATGTTTAGAAACTTTCTCATACGATAATTTACATAAGGCATATATGTCTGATTATTGTAAACATGTAATGAAACATATTTTAAATGATACTTTTAAGACAATTTAATCTTGATTTTCCGAGTATATTGCTTTCAATTACATGTTTGCATCTGCATATGCAATTTAGCGGGTGTTTGGATTTAACCAGTTTGACTTTCACAAGTCAACATACAACCAAAAATTGAATGACTGTGTAACCAAAGGTATATTTTAGTGACCAACGGTATATTTTAGTCATGATATAATTTACTAAGTTGCTACTTAACGAGATGTTAACAATACCCCATTTGAGGAAAGAACACACTAATATGGTGAATTTCCATGAAGATCCATGCTTACTAACTTCACGAAAACAAAAACTAAGGCACAAAATGATGATGTTAAAGGAGTTTGGGTTAGATTTAACTTAGATATGGTTGAAAATATGTTTGGTCTGTTATACCCTTGATGCTATACCTAAAAATGGGCGTAGACCTTAGATTTCAAGGTCAAAGGACGCAATCGGCCTCAAAAAACTTTAGAAGGGACGCAAGGAGATTTTTCAAAAGTTAAGGTGCATGGCAATGTTTCGTGGAAAGTTTAGGGACCAACGGTGTATTTTTGTCTTTAATAAATTATGTTCACCCAGTCTGACACATTATTTTTCATAAACTAAACATTAAAATAAAAACATTAATGTTGGGAACACATTTTTTTATTTATTCAAGTCTCGGTCATTACATTTTGTAATAGGCTGCTTTAGCATTATTATCATTATGTTTTATGTTAAATGGGCAACATGTAAAAGCCGATAAGGCTTACAAAGCCCACGTTGAATACATGGAAGGGTCAAGGAGTGTTGCCCTAGTTCCTCTCCCATAATTAGAACATGTATGTATACATTTATCTTGCTGGTTATTTTGGTTATCTTAATGAAACTCTGGCACTTTACTTTTCATACATCATATAATCAACCAATCCTTATATCTATCTCATTCTTACCTTTACAATACTTGTGTGATCATAATATGGTAACCTAACAAGTGGTATCATTCGCCAAATAGAAGATTAAAGTGTGGTTTCTTGGTTAATGTGGGGTTTAGGAAGATTTTTCTTCATTTTGTGCTTGTTTCTTTGTTTCTTTCACTCAAATCTTGAAGCTTGGATAAGTTTCAAGGTTGATATAGTGTTTTGAAGCTTAGATTTAGCATAAAGTTTAGTACTTTTAAGGTTTCTTCTACTTTTTCTACTAGTTTCTTGATTTTTGTTGCTTCTTTAGTGTTAGAAAACTTGTTTTTGAAAGCTCAATATTTCCTATTTAATGTTTTTTAAGTATTTTTGAAGTTACTTGATCAAAAGAATCTTTTTCCAATCACTTTTCATCAAAAAGTAGTGAATTTTACAAGTTTCTGACCTGTTTACACGTAAAAGGACACCACTACCCAAAAGTTTCGCTGAAAAATGACATATAGCACACTTTACGTGTAAAACTTCAACAAAAAACCCTAGGTTAACGCCTAAGATAGCCTTTTTACGCATAAGTTTCTGATTTTAAGCATAAAACCCTTGTTTTACGCATAACTTTGGATTCCTACACCTAAGTTTGAAGTTTTTACGCCAAAGATCCCTCAATTATGCATAAGGTACAATTCTTACGCATAACTTTGAAGTTACGCGTAAGATTTCTGGTTTTTACGCATAAGGTTGATTTTCAGACTATTCTTCGTGCAACGGTGAATCAGTACTTCCCTAGCTTGGACAAGTTAGTGGAATACTTCGACTCATGATATCTTTCAAGCTTGGACAAGTTTGAGAGATTAGTTTGGTTCTTTAACCTTACGCATAAACTATAGCTTACGCTTAAGCCAAAGTTTATGCCTAAAGTCAAAGTTTACGCAAAAACCATCAAGGTTACGCATAACTTCAACTTTATGCCTAATCTAAGTTTACACATAAGTTCCAGGTTATGTGTAAGTTTCAAAGTTATCCATAAGCTTAAGTTTACTTCAAAGGAACTCACATTTCAATCATCTACACAAGTGCTCAACATGTCTCAACCACCGTACTACAACTTCTCTTGTCAACAATATCCTCAGCAACAGCAGTATCATCAACAACAACAACAATATCATCAACAGTATCAACAACCTCAACAGTATCATCAACAACCGCAATATCCACAACAACATCTCTTAATGCAACAACATCAGCTCATTCCTCTACAACAATCATATCAGATGTCACAACAACCAATTCAGAATCCACCCAAACAACCTCATTGGTTTGATCGGATGTGTGAAGTGATAACAACTCAACAATCCAGACATGAAGCATGATCAATTGACACACCCCCAATGCTTACACTCGGAAACTATGTTCATTGGGCAATTCGATTCTTAAGGTTTCTTGAACTCAAGAAACCCCATGGAAAATCATGAAACAAGTGATACTTGAAGGACCATTTTAGTGGCCTACTACCATAGTTGAAGGCGATCCTACTGATGATCCTCCAAGGCCTCCTTCTGCAAAACCTATTCCTGAGTCTCAACTTACTACTGAACAACTACTTCATCGTGAAGCAGATGAGTATGCCATGATTTACATACTTCAGGGAATCCTAAATGCAATCTTTCGAAGTGTTGATGCTCAGAAAACAGCTAAAGCAATGTGGGAACACGTTCATCTCCTAATTAAAGGCACTGAATTGAAGAAAGAAGATATGGAATCAAAACTCTATATGGAATACACTAACTTTATGATTGAACCAGGGGAGACACTTGAATCTTACTTTCACCGTTTCACCAATATCGTCAATGATTTGGAAAGACATGAAGTTAACCTACCAAGGATTGCAGTCAATACTAAGTTTATCAGTAGTCTTGGTCCTGATTGGTAAAAGTATCTGACATTTGTTCGTCAAGAAAAAAATCTTCATAATGCACCATATGGATTGTTGTACGATTATCTGAAGCATCATGAATTTGAAGTACACAAAGATCGAGCTCTCAGAGAGGAGGTTACTCACCACCACCAACACCAAACTCTTTGGCACTCGTTGCTCAATCTCACACTGCTCCACCTTCAATGTCAAATCATGCTTATGTCCAAGAACAGAACTACTTCAGCCACCCACAACATACAACTTCAAATCAAATGATCTCATATGATTCTTCACAACAATCAGCTTCAAATCAAGTTGTTCCATATGAAAACAGTTATACAATGCACTACTCAAATTCTCATGAAGATGAAAATGAGGACTTCAATACTTTGAATCAAGGACTGGCTCTAATTGCTCGTGCCTTCAGCAAATTCTCAAACAAGACAAACAATCGTCTTCGTTCTTCGTCTAACACAAGGAATCAAGCTGTAATTCAAAATGGTCGGGTTGAGATACAGAATCGTAACTTTGGAAGCTCAGGTTCAGGTGGTTATTTAGGAAATTCTGGGAATGGACAAAGGTTTAACAACAATGGGGGATTCAGAAACAACACAAGTGCTCCTTAGAAAAGGGCTGAAATTGTTGAAAATGGGAGCTCAGACTTTGGGAATGAAGTGTGGTGCTACAACTGTAACGGGATAGGTCATATCGCTACTGCTTGTCCTAAACCAAGAACTTGGGGCAGCAAAATTTATAAGCAAGCATTACTCTTAGCTCTCATAGATGAAGTTGGTGGAGCTCTCACTAAGAAAGAAAATAGTTTTCTGGCCAATGCTTACTATGATGATGACATGGAAGATCTGGAGGCTAATGCTGCTGTGATGTTGATGGCCAATATGCAGGAACTTCATATGAATGACTCAGGCCCAGTGTATGAGACTAATGGTCTGTCTCAGGAACATGATCCCAAGAAGTGCCTAATACATGAAATAGCATCACCCTCTGTTTCTGCATCAGATAAGGCGCAAATTGTTCAAACTGAATCATATTTATCTCCTCAGAAAGATGAACAAATAAACACAGTTGTTATATTTAATGATGACACAGTAGTTTCATTTGATGATCCTATTGAGGATGACAAACATGATCATGTTGAACAAAATGAACCTTCGTCTGATCCAGACCCTGACCTTATATTGTTGACCAGTCAACTGAATGCTCAAATCTTACAAATCAAAAAATGCAATGAGAAAAATAAATCTTTAAAAGCAACAAGTGCAATTTTAACCAAGGATCTTGAGTGCTATAAAATACAACTATCAAATCTTAAAAACAAAGAAAAACGAGAAAAAAGTTTTGAAGTGGCGTTTCAAGAATATTATAATAAATAACTAAATCTTCAACATCAAATGCGGGAGTTAATTGAGTCTAACGGAGAATTGGTTTCTAAATTGGAAAATGAAAAATGCAAACTCAAACAACAAGTTGAACAACTTCAAAAAGAGTTTTCAATAACAAAAACAGAGTTGTCAACTTGTAAAACTGATTTTTATGAACACAAAGTGCGAAAAAGGAAAAGAGAAGATTCTTTAATTAGTGAAATTGTGGATCTTGAACGCCATCTAAAAGAATTTCAAAATGTTGTTTACAAAACTGGGGGATCAGTCACAACAATTCAAAAGTTCAAAATGAAGCCAAAACCTAACGGAGGTTTTGCTCTTGGTGACAACAAATCACGTTTTCTTCACACGGCACTCAAGGAAAATCCTAAAATTTATAGTATTTATCAAATGCTTGATGATTCGATTATGTGTGTTGTTGTACATAATACTAAGGAAGAAGAAGAAATTGAAGAAGAGAGTCGATAAAAAATGAGTCAAAAACCATTTTGCAAACCAAATGATTATTCAAAAGCTCCTCACATTTCTAAATCTTTTGTTTCTCAAAAAGAAATTCCTGAAAAATCATGGTATGTAACTGAATCTTATGTCTCATCTTCCAACGTGGCTCCAATTCAAACTGTGGCACAAATAAATGGTCCTTTACCATCTTCTGGTAAAATTACACCTTTGCCTAAACGTTGTCGTGTACTTGGGTATTTTAACTCTTTTATGGAAGACATCGAAATTTTGGAAAATGCAATTGAACGTAATTCAGAAATAAAAATTGCTACTTTTCAATCTGCTTACGAGCGAGAAAAGAGAGAAATTTTTCAAAAACAATTTTTGCCTTTCGTTCAACACTTGCATCTTTGTGCTACACGTTGGGAACAGGAACTCCAAAAAGAGGTTAAATCAATGATAAATATTTTCAACTCAAATGAAAATGCATTTTTGGTTCAAAAACAAAGAAACAGAGCTTTACAAAATGATGTTGATCGACTCTTCGAACAACTTTTACATGCTGATATTGTGTCTGTTATCATGAATTCTATTTATGAAACTGGTACTTCTAAGTTTATTGATGACCACTCTTCTGATAATGATTTGTTGAAAACTGAAATTGAGACTTTAAAACAAGAAAATGAAAAGATTCGGAAACACTATGATGATGTGGAAACTCAACTTTCGAAAGAAATTTATCAACTCAAACAAAGGCTTGAATGGTGTCAAGCTCAAAGTATTGAACGTGAACTGCATTTACAGAGTCAAAATATTTCAAAAACTTGTCAAATTTACAATAACAATGAGCTTTTCAAAAGTCAATTTCTCAAATATGAGAAGGAAATTGCGGAATTAAAAGTTAACAATGCTGAGTGGGAACAAAACCGCATTGATATTGCTTATTGTAATAGAAAACTTGAGTCTCAAATTTAGGATAAAAATCACATCATCATTGAATTAAAAGAGAAAATTCAGCTACTTGAGAAAAGAAAGTTTGTTGACACCACTGTGATAGCACTAGGATTGTACCAAATAGACAAAACAGATCGGGATAATAACACTCAGACTACTAATGTTAATCCTTCAACTTCTATAGGAATAGTCTCCACTAATAGCGTTAGAAGACCAAAGCGAAAAAGTAAAAAGAAGAATAGGATCTTGCAACGTAAAAGAGGAACACTAGAAGCCCAAGAAGTAGAAGATCAACTTAGGAATCTGAATAACAATCATGTTGCATCTGAATTAGATTCTAATCTGGAAAATTGTAATCGAAATCTTAGTGTAATGAATGATGAATCTTTGAATGTTTTGAATATTAATGCATCTTGTGTGTTTTGTCGTAAAAGTGTATTATCCGGTGATCATGCAAAATGTGTAGCTAATTCTCTCTTAACTCATCATAAGAAACGTAGACCAGGCACTCCTTCTAGGCCCACTACTACTTCTAACTCCATTTTAGGAAAACCGCCAAATACTGTTTCTAATGATGTAGTAGTTACCCCCACAGTTGAACAGAACAATTCTAGGAACATGTCCTCGCCTAGTGAATTCACTAAAAAGAAAGCGCGAACTAGTTGGAACTGACAACGTTGGTTACAAAGAAAACCAAACTTCAAATGGATTCCTTAAAGTCTAACTGTGTGTTTCTAACCACAACTTCTTTGGGTTACACCCTTAACTTTGTTCCATCTTCGTCGTCTTCATGTGATGAAGGTGGTTCAAATTGTTCTCTGGATTGTTCTCTGGTTCAAATTGTTAACTCTGTGTGTTTCTAACCAATCGGAACCCACAACTTCTTTGGGTTACACCCTTACCTTTGTTCCATCTTCGTCGTCTTCTTGTGATGCAGGTGGTTCAAATTGTTCTCTAGATTGTTGATAGCGGATGCACCCGACACATGACAGGAAATCTCAAACTGTTAGTAAACTTTGTATCAAAGTTCATCAGCACTGTCAGATTCGGGAATAATCATTATGCTCTAATTATGGGATATGGTGACTACGTTAGTGGGAACATTGAAATTAGTCGTGTATATTATGTTGAAGGTCTTGGTCACAACCTCTTTTCAGTTGGTCAATTTTTCAATGGGGATTTGAGTAGCATTTCAAGAGAAAACTTGTTTCGTTCGTGATTTACAAGGAAATGATCTAATGTCTGGCTCTCATGCAACAAGGCTTTACACTATCTCAATGTTTGACATGATTGCTTCATCTCCGATATGTCTTCTCTCCAAAGCTGAATCGACTAAATCATGGTTATGGCACAAACATCTTTCGCACTTCAATTTCAAAACTATGAATGAACTTGCTCATCATAAACTTGTTGATGGTCTTCCAAAAATCTGTTATGCCAAAGATCACTTATGTCCTACTTGTGAACATGGAAAAAGTAAACGTGCTCATTTCCCATCTAAAACTGAACACAATACTAATCACATTTTACAATTGCTTCATATGGATTTGTGTGGCCCAATGCGTGTTCAAAGTATAAACGGAAAACGCTACATATTAGTAATTGTTGATGATTACTCCCGATGGACTTAGGTTTACTTTCTTCGGAGTAAAGATCAAGCTCCTTCAATGATCATCACCTTTCTTACTAAAATTCAAATTTAGCTACGCAACACAGTCAGAAAGGTTCGAACTGATAATGGAACGAAATTTAAGAATCAGACACTAAGGTCTTATTTTGAGAAAGTGGGAATTGAACATCAAACATCAATTACAAGAAGCCTTGAACAGAATGGAGTAGTCGAAAGACGCAATAGAACGTTAGTGGAAGTTGCAAGAACTATGTTGATTAATGCTCAATTACCATATTACTTATGGGTGGAAGCTGTTTCAACTGCATGTTTCACTCAAAACCGTTGTATGATCACAAAACGCCATCACAAAACCCCTTATCGGATTGTTCACAAAAGAAAATCGAACATCGATTACTTTCATGTATTTGGAGCTTTTTGTTATCCAAAAAATGATCGTGATGATTTAGGTAAACTTAAAGCAAAAGCTGATGTTGATATATTCGTTGGATATTGTGAAAATTCTAACGGATTTCGGATATGGAATCATCGTACAATGGAAATTCAAGAAACTATACATGCTAATTTTGATGAACTCACATAAATGGCTTCTGAGCAAAATAGCTTAGGACCCGCAACCAATCATTTAAACTTTCCGGACTCTTCGGCTGAACCATTGTCTCTCACCCAAAAAGAATTGGAAACATTGTTTGCTCCACTGTTTGATGATGCAATTGTAAACCGTCCTCCTAAGGTCTCACCAATTTCCGCTGCACACCCTGAACATATTCAAGTACCTGACACACCTCAACAAACAACAACTATAGTTGATAAAGACGGCCTTCCAATTGCATCTCCAACAACAGCAGAACAAACAGCTTCCAACTCACGACAATCAGCTGAAGATTTTGCACCTCCATGAGTACCACAATCCGCAGAGTATGACCCAAATGCGTTCTGATGAGGCGAAAAATGATCCGTTTTTAGGGGGTCATTTAAGCCCGAATCCGAATTTATTTGATCAAATATTGCCCTAAATCGTTCCTTCTGTGAATTTAGGAAAGGGGAGAGAAATCTGGAAAAGGAAGCAATTCGGACGTTTTTGGAGCATAAAAGTGAAGAAAACGCCAAAGTCTTAATTTTCCATGCTGGGAACAGTAGGTGACGGCGTCAAGAGCAATCCTCTGACGGCGTCAAGAGCAGAAGTCCATGATAACCCAGTACAGATTTGACGGCGTCACGAAGGAAGGGCGTCAAGAGTAAAAGAGTCATGACGGCCTGGAATTGTTTAAGTCTTGACGGCGTCAAATGTAGATCAAGGCAGTCCGAGAAGAGTTTTGGCAGCGAGGTGACGGCGTCACAAGCTTTGTCTTGACGCCGTCAGACCTATTTTTCTATATATAGTTTTCTAATTTTCACACATTAAAGGAGAGAAGTTTTGGAGAAACCCTAAGTACGATTTTGGTGCAACTTTTACAGGTTTTTCAAGGGTTCCAAATCCTTGATACCTTGCATTGTAATTGAGATAAGTTTTCCTTTAATTCAATCAATATGTCTATGTGTTGGTTGTCTATATCTTGTTCTTGTCTCAATTCCATTATGCTAGGCTAGATCTATCTTGTGTTTGCTTAGATCTAATGAAACCTAGATGTTAATTATGTGTTGATTACTTGTTTATTCTTGTCTTGGATGAATGATTTATATGTTAGGTTTAAGAAAACTGGCAGATCTCCACTTGGTAACATGCTTGAACGTCTTAAGAAACATGAACCGAGGCGCACTAGGTCTTTATTGGTTGTATTTAATTTAAGAGCCACTGTTTACAATCCCTATAGTTGTGCTGGGCATGGTGTAGGAGGAGATAAGAGCTCATACAATTGGGGAGTTATGTGTGCCACCCCATGAATGGTATTAAGGAATACGATCCGTCATCCATGCAATTATAACAAGTAATTAACGTGTAAAAGATGTCTAGGGAGTAGTGAAATCTAAGTAAACACATTTTCTCCAATTACTGCTCACAACTTTAGTATAATTTAGTTTAATTTCATTTTTAGTATTTTATTTTGATTGCATCTTAGTATTGGGTTAGTTGACTAGCAACTAATTCCGCCCAAATCCTTCAAAACCCGAGATTTTAATTGATTTCATAAAAATATAAAAACACAAAAATAATCATCCCTCACCTTTAGAACTAGTATTTAGGCTTTCTAATCCTAGCGATACTATTCCTAAGCTGAACGATCAATCCCCCGGTACTTGTCACTATACTATACTACAACGATCAGGTACACTGCCTGGTGGGGGTTGTAAGCTTCTCGAGATCCCTCGAGAGGTAAAGCCTATTGCGATTCCCACGCATCAAGTTTTTGGCGCCGCAGCCCGGGGAATAGTTATTGTCTAGGTTAGAATTTCTTTTTATTAGGTCTACTTGCTAGATTCCTTTCTAGTAAGATTTTATTTTTATTTTTAGGTTTTCTTTAGTCTATCTTATTTCTTTGTGCCTTTGTTCATAACCACCCGACATCATGGACAACGGGAACATCTTTGAACCCGTCATCCCACCACAACAAAACCCACCACTAGAACCCCTTAGGCCCCGAACCTTATGAGAATATTCCCGACCTAGCCACCAAGGCTACCGAAACACCATTGAGCTCACCAGAGCCAATGTGACCCCCTTGCGATCCGACACCATCCGGTTGGTGCAAAGCGGATGTGCATTCCATGGACTTCGTTCCGAAGATCCAAACCAACATCTTAAGGACTTCCTCAAAATCGTAGATTCCATAGACCTAGATGTTGCAACTAGAGAGACAACCCGATTACGCCTATTCCAATTCTCTCTACGGGATCAAGCTAGTCAATGGCTTGAGCGTTTACCCGCGAGATCCATCACCACATGGGATGATCTCACCACTCGTTTCCTTGCTCAATTTTTCCCACCGGGGAGAACTACTAAGCTTAGAAATGACATCTTGATGTTCCAACAACGTCAAAATGAAACCTTTTATGAAGCATGGATTCGATATAAAGACCTGCTCCGAAAAGTCCCTCATCATGGCATCGAACCATGGCTCCAGATCCAAATCTTTTACGATAAAGTTGACTATCAAACAAGGAGAGCCATTGATTACGCAGCCAAGGGCAGGCTAAATAGACTTAGCATTGACGAGTGCTGGAAAGTTCTTGAGGGGTTGGCACAATACGAAGAGGAAGGATGGGAGGACCCGATGTTCCCAAGCAAGGGAAAACTTGACTACGCATATGCCACCCAAGAACAGTTGTTAGGAAGCATCGAGAAGCAGGTAAAAGAATTAATGAGTATTGAGAAGCTTGATGTTGAACCCATGTGGAATCCTAACTTACGTAGGAGTACGGTTATCGACCACAATTTTCCTAAACGTTCACGACAAGAGGAATTCGAAGGGATAATGGTAACCTTCATGGATAATCAGGAAAAACAAATCCAGCACCTAGAAGCACGCATGGAAAGCACTCACAAAGCTTTTATGAGTTTAGCAGACCAAAAGAAAATCCCACACCTAAAAAAATCGAAAAAGTCTTCGAGGTCTCATCCCCTTTGGTGTTTGACCAAGAGGATAGCGGGAAATTTTCCCCGAGTGCTTCACCATTAACTACCCCCCCCCCCCCCCCGTTCTCATGAGCATCCCCATGCAGAGAAGAGTTCGCAATTCCATAACATTTTCGTTGGATGTTTGCGAACCACATTCCCGAACTTATCCAAGAGACGTTCTTTTGGTTTTAAACCCGGTGTAAAGAGGTCGTGCCTCAAAAATACCACTGACTTGAAACCCTCTATGGAACAACATCTCTTCTTACACACCAGTGACCGTGACACAGGGAATGATGAAGTAAATAACATAAGCTCACCAAGTACCCCACGAGTCCTACCATCATTTGAGGCATACACACCACCCGTGACTTACCCGGAAGAAGTAGAAGAGACTTTAGGAACCCCAATAGAAGTAGAACCTTTGAACCAAACACAACTAGAGGATATAGGTTTGAATACTTATAATGATAACCTTACTCTTAGTTTTAGGGAAGTTCCTAGTTTTGATGAATCGGAGCCTCAACCAAAACCGTTACCTAATCTTCCATCCTTGGATGAAAATTTAGGAATTGAAATAGGTTCCGATCCACCCATCAAACCATATAGTCCGGGTAGTCTTAGGACAAACGTAGTGGACTCTAATCCTTGTAGAGAGGAAGCCAATATAGGAGTGGAAAATGACCTTACATGCTTACATCACCCATTTATGATTGATCACAAGAAACATTATGGGTTTAAACCGGGTTTATTAGGTCAAGATGGATTCCCAACTAGGAGTCTCTTGAAGTTGATTGAAAATGATCCCTTTCTAGGAGAAAATCTTAATCTACCCATTAACCCGATTGAATTAGGTAAGGTTATGATGATAGGAGCACACCCTTTTGAGCATATAATTCATCCACCACTCTTTCCTCACGAGGCATATTTACACCCTAAGGGTGTGTATCGCTACTTCCACCCGCACTTAATCCTAAGTGTAGGGAAAACCTCCCCTATCTTTGTTAAATAAGGGTAGAGTCAGGCTCGTGACTCGAACAAAAACAAGCGCTTCTTGGGAGGCAACCCATGCTTTGTGTGATTTTTATTTTAGTTTGTTTGTTTGTTATTGGCTTCCGTATGCATGCTTTATTTTTATTGTTGGTAGATCATGTTTCTAAACTAAATAGTGGAAATACTTTACTTTGTTGTTTTGGCTTAGTCTTAACTTCACCTAAAAGTATTTTTGCAAAAGATAAGTGTAAGGGGAAACCCCAAATATGTTTTTAAGAAACAAACCGATCATGATTCTCCACAATATTAAATGAACATGTATATTCGTATTTGTTAGAGTCAAATGCTTGTATTGAGTCATAATGAAGTTTTGCAGGATTTTCCAGGAAGTAGGACCAAGTTTTTCCATAAATTTTCTGGAAACTTAACATAAGAATTTCTGCAGGTCAATTCTGACGGCGTCAGGGTTTTACTCTTGACGGCATCAGGTGTAAAAATCTGGAAATTTTACCAGTTTTGTTTTTCTAATGGAGTCTTATGGTTTTTGTGAATTATTAAGTTTTATAATCTCCAGGAGATCTTCAAACTTCATTCCACAAGCATTATATCTTATCTTGTTTTCTAGGATTTAGTAACTTATATAGAATGCCGCCGATTTTACGCGAGGTTGTCTTGTCTATTTTATCAGGTTTTACAGGTTACGTATGACAAGAAGATGATTTACATTCTGGAAGGGAAGCTTTGATTGTTCATTTTCTTGGAGGAAGCTTTAACCTGGTCACCCTATTATCCATACCGAGCGAATCAGGGGAGTATTTGATTTCATTCTCTTTACTTTTTCACTTTTACATTCTTTACTTGAACATTGGGGACAATGTTCATCTTAAGTGTAAGGGGAGGGTAAAAAGATGATACCTTACATATGCACTTTCGCTTGAGTTTGTTTTGTTAAATGGTAGATGTGTAATAAAACTATGAGAAATACTTGTTAGTGCAATTTTAGCGCCAAATTTAAAATTTTTTACAACATTTAGGAGTGAAACTTTAGCCATAGCAAGCGTCTCATGGATAGGAGATTGTATGACTAGCACATAACCGTATATTCAGAAAAATTTTCCACCCAAATATGTGAGGTTCGCCTTTAGATTTGATAGGAAAAGCATTTATTATTAGTGCTTATGATTGTACCGGTAGCATTTAGATTCTAGAACTTGCGTTAGTGATGCATCCCAAGACCGCTAGTGAAACTACATTCGTGTGGTAGGATTTTACTACATGATAAGAGGCATTAGGATCACCCTTGTGTTAAACCCGTATCATAATTACTTGACCATTTATGTCATATTACTTGGCTAGTTAAGTCAACTAATTTTTCCCACACCCTTAGCGTTGTACTCATTTTTAGTATACGAAACCCCTAGTACACCCCTCCGAGCCTATCTTTTCGTTTCTAACTTTAAGCATTTTACTTAAAGGAAGAATTTGTTACACCCCACTTAAATGTACAACCAAATCGCCTTAGCCTTCCGTGTATGCGCTCATTTTTAGTGCATTATTGTTATTTGTTAAACCCTAAGTTAACTATCTAATTGATTACATGGTTGCTAAGTCGAGTCATATCCTTGTACATATTGTTTTGGGACGATTGGGACTCATGGGTAAGTACTTATTTTATGGAGTAATGGGGAAGAACATCATTTATTACCCCCATATGTACGTTAATCTTAAAAGTGCTCCAAGTGTTTTGATTTTCTTAATTCGAGTCATTAGATTAGTTTAATGTAAAGTATGTAAAGATTCAAGTGTAAAGGAAATGTTCATTCCCTATAATGTACTATTTTGGATGGTAGGGTAAGAGTGGTTGTCAAAAAAAAAATAATAAAAAAAAATAAAAAAAATCGAAAAAAAAATAGAAAAAAGAAAAAATAAATAAATAGAGAAAGGAAAGGAGAAAAAACATACGGACTACCATCCCGTTTTATTCTATGTTCATTTTATGTTTTTGTTATTTTTCATTTATTAGCTTAAGTCGAGTCTAGTCTTGGCTTAGCAACGCCATCTTGTACATGTAATTAACCAAGATTGTTAACTCGCCACCAGTAAAACTTCCTTTATCCAACAAAACTGTGTATTTCATATCCCTACACCTAACGTTACAACCCTTTAAAAGACCTCTTTGATAGTTTATCCTAGGTGCTTACGCCATGTGGTGGAGGTTTGATCCTTTCCCAAGCCTATGGTAATCTATTTTGCTATGACAGGTAGTGAGAGATATCTTCCGTTTCCATATTGTAATTTATACTTTATTACACCCGAGAGATGTGAGTATCTAAACACTATTTGTGAGGTGCTAGTGTATGACCTCCGTGCTTGTCTATTGGTCTTTAGTGGAACGATTATTTGTTGTAATTACTTTTATATTAGTGTTAAATGACCCTTAACTTGTCTTTTGAGTAGAATAAAAGCGCATTTGCTTGAGGACAAGCAAATCTCAAGTGTAAGGGTATATGATGAGGCGAAAAATGATCTGTTTTTAGGGGGTCAGTTAAGCCCGAATCCGAATTTATTTGATCAAATATTGCCCTAAATCGTTCCTTTTATGATTTTAGGTACTTTGGGAGAGAAATCTGGAAAAGGAAGCAATTCGGACGTTTTTGGAGCATAAAAGTGAACAAAACGCCAAAGTCTTAATTTTCCATGCTGGGAACAGTAGGTGACGGCGTCAAGAGCAATCCTCTGACAGCGTCAAGAGCAGAAGTCCATGATAACCCAGTACAGATTTGACGGCGTCATGAAGGAAGGGCGTCAAGAGTAAAAGAGTCATGACGGCCTAGAATTGTTTAAGTCTTGACGGCGTCAAATGTAGATCAAGGCAGTCCGAAAAGAGTTTTGGCGGCGAGGTGACGGCGTCACAAGCTTTGTCTTGACGCCGTCAGACCTATTTTTCTATATATAGTTTTCTAATTTTCACACATTAAAGGAGAGAAGTTTTGGAGAAACCCTAAGTACGATTTTGGTGCAACTTTTACAGGTTTTTCAAGGGTTCCAAACCCTTGATACCTTGCATTGTAATTGAGATAAGTGTTCCTTTAATTCAATCAATATGTCTATGTGTTGGTTGTCTATATCTTGTTCTTGTCTCAATTCCATTATGCTAGGCTAGATCTATCCTGTGTTTGCTTAGATCTAATGAAACCTAGATGTTAATTATGTGTTGATTACTTATTTATTCTTGTCTTGGATGAATGATTTATATGTTAGGCTTAAGAAAACTGGCAGATCTCCACTTGGTAACATGCTTGAACGTCTTAAGAAACATGAACTGAGGCGCACTAAGTCTTTATTGGTTGTATTTAATGCATGAGCCACTGTTTACAATCCCTATAGTTGTGCTGGGCATGGTGTAGGAGGAGATAAGAGCTCATAGAATTGGGGAGTTATGTGTGGCACCCCATGAATGGTATTAAGGAATACGATCCGTCATCCATGCAATTATAACAAGTAATTAACGTGTAAAAGATGTCTAGGGAGTAGTGAAATCTAAGTAAACACATTTTCTCCAATTACTGCTCACAACTTTAGTATAATTTAGTTTAATGTCATTTTTAGTATTTTATTTTGATTGCATCTTAGTATTGGGTTAGTTGACTAGCAACTAATTCCGCCCAAATCCTTCAAAACCCGAGATTTTAATTGCTTTCATAAAAATATAAAAACACAAAAATAATCATCCCTCACCTTTAGAACTAGTATTTAGGCTTTCTAATCCTAGCGACACTATTCCTAAGCTGAACGATCAATCCCCCGGTACTTGTCACTATACTATACTACAACGATCAGGTACACTGCCTGGTGGGGGTTGTAAGCTTCTCGAGATCCCTCGAGAGGCAAAGCCTGTTGCGATTCCCACGCATCACGTTCTTTAACCCATTTGCTCCGGTTCCAACCATTCCTAACATTACGGAGTCCTCAACACGCAATTTGGATCTTGCTCATATGTGCGATAATTATCAACTTCACCCTTCGACACACAAATGGACTAGAGATCACCCCTTAGTACAAATCATTGGCCATCCAGATGCACCAATAATGACAATACAACGACTCCACATAGATCATGAAACTTGCATTTATGCACTTACAGTATGTCAAGATGAACCTAAGAACATCAAACAAGCAATGACCTATGACAACTGGATTGAATCTATGCAAGAGGAACTTTAATAATTTGAAAGAATAGAAGTCCGGGAGTTAGTTGAAAGACCTGATGGAGTCTTTCTCATTGGTTTAAAATGAATCTGGGAAAACAAGTTGGATGCAGAAGGCACTGTCATATGCAACAAATCACGCTTGGTAGCTAAAGGATTCTTTCAAGAAGAAGGAATTGATTTTGAAGAATCTTTTGCTCCAGTGGCTAGACTTGAAGCTGTACGGATCTTTCTCGCATGTGCTGCTCACCGGAATATGGTTGTTTATCAAATGGATGTGAAAATGGCATTTCTAAATGGTCAACTCCGTGAAGAAGTTTATGTGAGTCAACCAGAACGCTTTATTGATCCTGAACGTCCCAATCATGTGTATAGACTCAAAAAGGCTCTTTATGGACTCAAGCAAGCCCCAAGGGCGTGGTATGACAAATTAACTGCTTTCTTGCTGGCTAATAATTTTTCTAAAGGTTCGGTGGATCCAACATTGTTTACTAAAAACACAGGATGGACTTATTAATTGTTCAAATCTATGTCGATGACATTATTTTTGCTTCAACAAACAAAAGATACTCAATTGATTTTGCAAAATTAATAAAAGATAACTTTGAAATGTCCATGATAGGTGAACTTACGTTCTTCTTAGGATTACAAGTTCATCAATAACCCCGTGGAATTTTCTAAATCAGTCCAAATACGCTCTGGAAATTTTAAAGAAACATGGAATGACAAGTTGTGATACTTATAATACACCAATGGCTTATGCCACGAAACTAGATGCTGACATACATGGGACTCCTATTGACCCTACCAAATACTGAAGTATTGTTGGGTCACTCATATATCTCACAGCTAGTAGACCTGACATTGTTTTTGCAGTATATATGTGTTCACATTATCAGTCTAAACCTACTGAAAGGTACCTCAATGAGGCTAAAAGAATCCTTTGATACTTAAAGGGAATCATTAATTTGAGGATCTGGTATCCGAAGGATTCTAGTTTTGAACTAATTGCTTTTTCAGACGCTGACCATGCAAGGTGTTTAGACACACACAAAAGTACGTCAGGTGGATTACAGTTTCTCGGAGATAAGCTTGTATCTTGGCAATCAAAGAAGCAGGACTGCACATCATTGTCATCAATAGAATCAGAATACGTAGCTATGTCTGCATGTTGTGCTCAAGTCATTTGGATGAGATTACAACTTAAGGACTATGGCTATTTATTCAACAAGATTCCGATCTACTGTGACTCTAAAAGTGCCATAGCAATTTCCTGCAACACCGTTCATCACTCCAAGTCCAAGCACATTGATCTCCGATATCATTTCATCAAGGAACATGTCGAAAAGGGTACAATTAAATTATAATTTGTGGGAACTAAATACCAGTTGACAGACTTGCTCACCGAAGCATTACCTCCAACAAGGTTTGCTAATCTAGTCCACCAAATTGGTATGCGATGTTTGACTCTAGAAGATCTGGAAAAGTTTCTAAAATACAAGTGATTGTCAAACATCAAAATTATCTTTGTAAATATATTTGTTTCAAAAACAAAATACCAAAATATAAAACAAAAAAAAAACACAAAAAGATTTTCAATTTTATCTTAAAAAAAATGCAAGTACATACTTCTTTTTCAACACTTTGTTTTTTACAAAATTTCAAAATTTATCCGAACAAGTGTTGAGGGGGAGTCATTGTATTTTATATTTCAAAATTTTTACATCGTACTTGCATTTTACCAAAAATATATTGTTTTGATTTAAATTATGTTGCTAAATGTGGTTTTTTCGGGAAGATTTCCTCCTTGACTTTCAAAACAATTTATCACAGTAAAAAGTAATCTGTCTAAGGTCAAGGGGGAGAAATATTAAAATAAATGTTCTTTTCAAAACTTGTTACGTTAGCTAAAAGGTTACTTGTGAGTCTAAATGAGTTAAGTTTGCAAAATGCTTAGGTTAAGGGGCCAGTACTGTCAATATCTCAAAGTTACAATTATACCAGTCAAAACTAAATTGACCTTAGCATTTACTCCACCTGCAAAAACATTTACTATTTTCACCAAACTCGATCTACAGCCCTAATTCTTTTGATAAGTCCACGCGTTAATCTTCAAAACTATAAGTGTTTAAACAATTATAACATGATTTTAAGCTATGGTTTTCATTTGTTTAACGATCCAATGACTAGAAATGTGTAAAATCGTTATACTAGATCTTGGGTTTGTGTTGAATTAGGGATAATCGTTGGAACGTGTTTGTGGTTAAATTAGTTGGTGGGATTTGATATTTATACATTCCTTAACAAGTTTCCTTTGCCAAATCATACCCTGAAACTCGAATTGAATGATTTTCAAATTAGGGTTCATACATACTATTAGGGTGTTTTTGATTTGATATGTTTTGTTTCAATTGGATGTTTGGGAAAGTGTTGTTAAGTGTTTAGGAACATGAATGAGTGATTCAATTGTATCAAAAACATGTTTTGAGTGCTAAATCGATGGATTAGGGTTCATGAACACAAGCAGGTGCAGTCTCTTGATTTTGTGGATAAAAAGTGTTATAACTTGGCCATATTGTTCTACAACATGTGTGTAACACTCTCCTAACATCAAAATCACACCAGAAACAACACAAATGATTAAAGTGATTCATTGTTCTTGATAGTTTACGCATAAGCTAGGATATTTACAAAATTACGCGTAATGTTGTGATGAAATGTGATTAGAATTAGTTATGGATTGTTTATTGATCAGTGGTCTGTGTTAAAACTTTTTAGGAATCAAGGAAACTAATTTTTTTTAAGGTTTTCACCCAACTCAGTCCATGTTACGCGAAACAAACTCATCTTACGCATAAGATGGAGTCTTACGCATAAGATTCGACACAGTGGAAAAACCTATCTTGGGTAAGATAGAGTTAACGCATAAGATGATCTTACGCTTAAGACTTGATTCTTACGCATAAGACACAATCTTACGTATAAAGAAGCTCTTACGCAAAAGTTCCTTACTTACGCATAAGAGTTGAATTTTTCCGCGTAAATCTAGTATTTATGCATAATTACGCATAAATATAGTCTTACGCATAAAATTCTAAATCTTACGCATAAGTTTGAATCTTTTGCCTAAGAACCTGTTTTTGCGTAATATGCAATCTTTCACGTAAAAATCAAATGTTTTGCGTAATATCTTGGTCTTTTGCGTAAATTTAACATGTTTTCTTGAAAATTTTCTAAGTGTTGTTATTCGAAGTGTAAAATGTAATAATGGACATTTAATGTAATGTTAATTGTATGTTATTGCTTTGAACCACAAATTTACAAGTATAACTCAACTTCTAACGCAATCATTCCACTGCTCAATCCAATTCATGTCATAAACATATGACCAATAATAACTAGTGTGCTAACTTAGTATATCATTGCAATGTTTGTGTTTGTGTATATGAACATTTCAGATGGCTCAACATGAAAACGTTCCACAAGAACAAGAACCTGAACCAAAACTCACATGGGAAGAAACTTTTCCCGAAGACTACAAAAGATCAATTGGAAAGAACAATCTCAGGGTCAACTTCAACAAAATCACCTACAATGAATCTTCGTGCCTAGTAGCTGTTGATGCTCTCGTCTATCATCCATACAAAGCAATGCTCACCAAGTCGATTTGCATCAATTGCCAATTTCTACATTCACCAATTCTGGCACACCATCGGACTGGATCTAAGTGAAGAATCTTTTACATGCACGCTTCAAAAACCACAAGTCACTGTGGACATCGATGCTCTCCGTTCCATTGTTGCCTTATAAAACTGGGTCCAGATGAACAGTACCATCCAGTTCCAGATGAAGAAGAAATTATCACGTTTCTAAGAGATATCGGATATGATGAGTCAGAAGGGGTAGTCACCAAACACTCAAGGGTCAACACTAGATATCTACCACAACCATGGATAACTCTATACATTCTCATTGCCAAATCATTATCTGGCGGAGATGTTGGTCACGAACACCCCAAGCTACCGCATCTTAAGATTTTCTATGGAATGGTTAACGTCAAACACATTGACTATGCTAGCATCATCTGGGAAGATCTGGTTTGGCACATACAATACAAATCACCGCAGATTCCCTTCATTCGTTTCACCAAGTTATTAATACAAAACATCCTCAACGAATTTGATGACATTCCATCAAAACAGGACGATGCAGATAAGCACACATTCAGGAATGAGCCAACTCTCAGGCAATTAAAGAGACTTGATACCAGTACAAGGAAGCAAGGTCTACCGCTTCCTGAATGCCTTCTAAATGACAAAGTCAAAGCCTCTAAGCACTACAAATACTACCTTCAAGCTCTCATTGAAAACAAAGTTGGATTCTTAGACGATAAACCTCTTCCTTGTTCAATGCAGAAAAAGGGGAAGAAGGGAGGCAAAGCTGGAAGCTCTAAAAGTTCATCCAAAACAAAGCCTGCTCATCCAAGATCATTAAAGATAAGGATTCACTGGTACAGAAACTGCTATTTGTCACACCAGAAATGTGTGACGATATGCATATAGTCACACGCGTTTTTTTCTTTGTGTGTCACCAACGGTGCCGCCACCATAGGTGGCATATGGTCACATTGTTGAGTTCGTGGCCTTTTCCATCGAAAAAGAGTGACCAAAACCCCGAATATGTGTGACAAATTAGGCAAATCAGTGACCGTAAACACCTTTTAGTCACGCGAATGTTTTTTTAGAGTAATTGTTCGTCCTTTGGCCACATAAATATATAATATATGTAAAATTTGAGATGATTCTTTCTAGTAAATGTGTATTTTGTGTGACTATTTCCCGTCCTGTGGCCAAATGAATAAACAATAAATGTGACGTTTGTGATGATTTAGTCACACAATGGGTGTTGTTTTTTGGGATTTAGTCACATCAAATTTAAAACAAAGTTGCCAAAAGTGTTAATAAGTGTAACCATATGCTGTTTCAATTGAAGAAATGTGTATTTTGTGTGACTATTAATCATCTAATGGCCACATGAAGTTTATGTTTATGTGGCCTTTTGTAATATTTAGTCACACAAAGCATGTTTGTTTTAGGTATTTAGTCACATACAATTACTCAAACAGTGGCCAAAAGTGGTAATAGGTGTGACCATATGCTGTTTAAAGTGCAAACATGTGTATTTTGTGTGACTATTGATCATCCAATGGCCACATGAATTTTATTTTTGTGTGGCCTTTTGTAATATTTAGTCACACAACGGATGTTTTTTTGGGTATTTAGTCACATACAATTAAACAAACAGTGGCCAAAAGTGTTAATAAGTGTGACCATATGATGTTTAAAGTGCAGACGTGTGCGTTTTGTGTGACTAATATTCATCCAATGGTCACATGAATTTTTAGTTTGTGTGGCATTTTGTAGTATTTAGTCACACATCGAATTAAACAAAGAGTGACCAATAATGTTAGTACTGCTAGTACTTCGTTAATACTGCTGGAGCAGAGTTACTACTGCTAGTGTATATATATATATATATATATATATATATATATATATATAAAATAGAATGTATATAAATAAACCAAATATATATACAATTGTAATGTCGTATATAATCAAATTCTCAACTATCATAAGTTAAAACCTGTTGACTCTTTGCCGTCTTAGCTTGCTTTTGCAAGGTTTCACTCGAGACCAAATGTTTTCACTTCGTTGGTACTAATTTTAACCCAGGATTTAGTTCACTAATATTTGCTATCGTAGTTGGTGGTGTAACATGTAGAACCGGGTTTGTTGTGGCTTAAGCATTTTTGTATGTCCGATAGCTTTAACAGGTTCCGATATGTGTATATAAAACACGGTACATTAGTCATGTATGTAAAACTAAAAAAATCAAAGGTGGATGTTTTATTACTTACCACTGTTTCCATTACTGGTACATTTTCCAAAGTTTCAATGGCCATTGGAGTCGTCACCTGCAATATAAATTAAGAAATACAATGGTGTCAGCATTAGAAAATGAAATTGTTAACAACATAAAAAATAGCTTACATCTGAGTCTAATGGCAGTTTCTTTCTGCAAAAAAATATGGGAAATGTAAGAAACCAATGCACTAATACTGCTGCATAATATAAGATCTGCCAACCATGAAATAGTAAAAATATACATGGGTTGGCTTTTGGTGATTGAGATGGAGCATACCCACGCCTCAATTTAGTTTCAGTCCCTCGAAAATGAATTGTGCCAAAAAAATCCAGATGAGGGAAGTTTTAGCCAGGCATCCCATGTATCATCCTCACCCATGAAAATAGCATGTAGCCCCTGCAAGAAACAAGTAATGTGATTAATGCTAACATAAAAGATGACAAAATTAGATGTCCCAAATATAAGTTTAGCATCTAAAACAAACATACGGGGGTAGACCCTTGCATATCAACTCGGGCAACAAATAATATACAATTGGTTGAAATGTTCTGCAGTGTCAAACCTGGAACGAATAAATGTCAAACACATTACCAAGCAAGCAAATCACTCACATTTGGTACAAAAGAAATAGTTTCACAAAAAAAAAACCATATTCGAGTTAATTTCATATATAACAGTTGTTATGTTAATCTTTTGATAGATAACTTACGCGACTGCAATAAGCAAACTCCAGCTATTCAGCAACATCCTTTCGGAGTGGAAACCAAGTAAGACTCCCTTTACGAGCAAAACAGTGGCCTCTTAGAACATGTCGATTGTCTCCATTCCAATAAACAGGAAAACTATGTCGTCTTAATAAGTCTACCTGCAATGATTACCA
Source organism: Artemisia argyi (assembly GCA_030686995.1). Classification (NCBI taxonomy): domain Eukaryota; kingdom Viridiplantae; phylum Streptophyta; class Magnoliopsida; order Asterales; family Asteraceae; genus Artemisia; species Artemisia argyi. The sequence goes on from CM060679.1 coordinate 84,580,103, forward strand.
CCACACGAATTTATAATCAAAAACATGTTTTAGGCTAGTTTTAATCCACAAAAATCAATATAAATTGTTTTATATTTGATCACACATTCAAGAAAATATAAATTAAATATGTGTTTGAGCATACCCTTGAATAGAGTAGGATAGGTGAGATGAGGGTGATGGTGGCTTGAGTGTGATGGTGGTGGATGTGGTGGTTATCTCGAACCAAACAACTGAAGCAAACAAACTCACCCATTGCCTCCATTGTCTTGATGACGGTGATGGCGTAGAAGAGCGATGGTTGGTAGAACGATGGCGAGATAAGGTGGTGAAGTGTGGCGGTGGTGTGAGTCGGTTTTAGAGAGAAGGAGAAGAGATGAATAGAGAGAAGATAGATCTGACTATTGTTTGGGTTTTGATTTTGGGGAAAAAAAGGGGCGGGATCTTGAGCTAGAGATTGAAATTTTGGGGAAAAAAGGGGGCGGGATCTTGAGCGGGAGATTGAAATTTTGGGGAAAAATGTGAGCTCCAAATGTTTGATGAGTTGAGCTCAACCTTATATAAGTTGGATTCGAGTTATTGTTGAGTTCTCGAACTTGTAAGTGATATAAAATATGTTTTTTTAAATACGTAAGTGTACTAAGTGTAAATACTTATTTATGAATGCATCAAACTTTTTGAGCTTAATTCGAACCGAATTCAATTCTTAGGTTATATTTCAATTTTAATTTGTGTAAGAAAACACATCTTTACAGATAGATCAAGCTTTTCGAGTCAAGCTCAAGCCGAGTTCAAACTTTCTTGATCCCGGATAACATGATCGAGAGGGTGATGGTGGATTGACTGTGATTTTGGTGGATGTGGTGGTTATCTCGAACCAAACAACCGAAGCAAACAAACTCACCCATTGCCTCCCTTGTCTTGATGACGGTGATGGCGTAGAGGAGCGATGGTTGGTGGACCGACGGCAAGATAAGGCGGTGAAGTGTGGTGGTGGTGTGAGTCGGTTCTAGAGAGAAGGAGAAGAGATGAATAGAGATAAGATAGATCTGACTAGTGTTTGGGTTTTGATTTTGGGGAAAAAAGGGGCGGGATCTTGAGCCGGAGATTGAAATTTTAGGGGAAAAGGGGCCGGATCTTGAGCGGGAGATTGAAATTTTGGGGAAAAAGGTTAGCTCCAAATGTTTAATGAGTTGAGCTCAACCTTATATAAGTTAGATTCGAGTTATTGTTGAGTTCTCAAGCATGTAAGTGATATAAAATATGTTTTTTTTTATAATATGTAATTGTACTAAGTGTAAATACTTATTTATGAATGCATCAAGCTTTTTGAGATGAAGTCGAACTGAATTCAATTCTTAGGTTATATTTCAATTTTAATTTGTTTAAGAAAACACATCTTTATAGATAAATCGAGCTTTTCAAGTCAAGCTCAAGCCGAGTTCAAACTTTCTCGATCCCGGATATCATGATCGAGAGGGTGATGGTGGCTTGACTGTGATTTTTGTGGATGTGATGGTTATCTCGAACCAAACAACCGAAGCAAACAAACTCACCCATTGCCTCCCTTGTCTTGATGACGGTGATGGTGTAGAGGAGCGATGGTTGGTGGAATGACGACAAGATAAGGCGGTGAAGTATGGTGATGGTGTGAGTCAGTTCTAGAGAGAAGGAGAAGAGATGAATAGAGAGAAGATAGATCTGACTAGTGTTTGGGTTTTGATTTTGGGGAAAAAATGGGCGGGATCTTGAGCCGGAGATTGAAATTTTCGGGGAAAAAGGGGCGGGATCTTGAGCGGGAGATTGAAATTTTGGGGAAAAAGGTTAGCTCCAAATGTTCAATGAGTTGAGCTCAACCTTATATAAGTTGGATTTGAGTTATTGTTGAGTTCTCGAGCTTGTAAGTGATATAAAATATGTTTTTTTTTTAATATGTAAGTGTACTAAGTGTAAATACTTATTTATGAATGCATCAAGCTTTTTGAGTTGAAGTCGAACCGAATTCAATTCTTAGGTTATATTTCAATTTTAATTTGTTTAAGAAAACACATCTTTACAGATAAATTGATCTTTCTGAGTCAAGCTCAAGCCGAGTTCAAACTTTCTCGATCCCGGATAACATGATCGAGAGGGTGATGGTGGCTTGACTGTGATTTTGGTGGATGTGGTGGTTATCTCGAACCAAACAACCGAAGCAAACAAACTCACCCATTGCCTCCCTTGTCTTGATGACGGTGATGGTGTAGATGGGCGATGGTTGGTGGAACGATAGCAAGATAAAGCGGTGAAGTGTGATGGTGGTGTGAGACGGTTCTAGAGAGAAGGAGAAGAGATGAATAGAGAGAAGATAGATCTGACTAGTGTTTGGGTTTTGATTTTGGGGAAAAAATGGGCGGGATGTTGAGCCGGAGATTGAAATTTTGGGGGAAAAGGGGGCGGGGTCTTGAGAGGGAGATGGAAATTTTGGGGAAAAAGGTTAGCTCCAAATGTTTAATGAGTTGAGCTCAACCTTATATAAGTTGGTTTCGAGTTATTATTGAGTTCTCGAGCTTGTAAGTGATATAAAATATCTTTTTTTTTTAAATATGTAAGAGTACTAAGTGTAAATACTTATTTATGAATGCATCAAGCTTTTTGAGCTGAAGTCGAACCGAATTCAATTCTTAGGTTATATTTCAATTTTAATTTGTTTAAGAAAACACATATTTACAGATAAATCGAGCTTTTCGAGTCAAGCTCAAGCCGAGTTCAAACTTTCTCGATCCCGGATAACATGATCGAGAGGTTGATGGTGGCTTGACTGTGATTTTGGTAGATGTGGTGGTTATCTCGAACCAAACATCCGAAGCAAACAAACTCACCCATTGCCTCCCTTGTCTTGATGACGGTGATGGCGTAGAGGAGCGATGGTTGGTGAAACGACAGCAAGATAAGGCGGTGAAGTGTGGTGGTGGTGTGAGTCGGTTCTAGAGAAAAGGAGAAGAGATGAATAGAGAGAAGATAGATCTGACTAGTGTTTGGGTTTTGATTTTGGGGAAAAAAGGGGCGGGATATTGAGCCGGAGATTGAAATTTTGGGGAAAAAAGGGGCGGGATCTTGAGCGGGAGATTGAAATTTTGGGGAAAAAGGTTAGCTCCAAATGTTTAATGAGTTGAGCTCAACCTTATATAAGTTGGATTTGAGTTATTGTTGAGTTCTCGAGCTTGTAAGTGATATAAAATATCTTTTTTTTAATATGTAAGTGTACTAAGTGTAAATACTTATTTATGAATGCATCAAGCTTTTTGAGCTGAAGTCGAACCGAATTCAATTCTTAGGTTATATTTTAATTTAAATTTGTTTAAAAAAACACATCTTTACAGATAAATCGAGCTTTTCGAGTCAAGCTCAAGCCGAGTTCAAACTTTCTCGATCCCGGATAACATGATCGAGAGGGTGATGGTTGCTTGACTGTGATTTTGGTGGATGTGATGGTTATCTCGAACCAAACAACCGAACCAAACAAACTCACCCATTGCCTCGCTTGTCTTGATGACGGTGATGGCGTAGAGGAGCGATGGATGGTGGAACGACGGCAAGATAAGGCGGTGAAGTGTGGTGGTGGTGGTGTGAGTCGGTTCTAGAGAGAAAGAGAAGAGATGAATAGAGAGAAGATAGATCTGACTAGTGTGTGGGTTTTGAATTTGGGGAAAAAAAGGGCAGGATCTTGAGCCGGAGATTGAAATTTTAGGGAAAAAAGGGGCGGCATCTTGAGTGGGAGATTGAAATTTTGGGGAAAAAAAGGGCGGGATCTTGAGCGGGAGATTGAAATTTTGGGGAAAAAGGTTAGCTCCAAATGTTTAATGAGTTGAGCTCAACCTTATATAAGTTGGATTCGAGTTATTGTTGCGTTCTCGAGCTTGTAAGTGATATAAAATATGTTTTTTTTTTTAATATGTAAGTGTACTAAGTGTAAATACTTATTTATGAATGCATCAAGATTTTTGAGCTGAAGTCGAACCGAATTCAATTCTTAGGTTATATTTCAATTTTAATTTGTTTAAGAAAACACATCTTTACAGATAAATCGAGCTTTTCGAGTCAATTTCAAGCCGAGTTAAAACTTTCTCGATCCTGGATAACATGATCGAGAGGTCCCTGGATACTTGCTTCTTAGTGTCTGTGACAAACGGTATACACCTACCAAGCCGGTGCAACCCAGGCATGACTAGTGATAATGGCTAATTCACATGGGTCATGGCTCATGTGCATTAGGTTATCACTGGTCATATTCATTAATATGGGTATTTGACATCATATGGGTTATATGCATTGGGTTACAGTTGCTTAGAGTGTCATGTTACGACACATCCATGACTGTTGACAATTGGAAATTAACATGGGTAATGGGTCATGTGCGTTGGGTTGTAGTGGCTTATAGTACGTGTTATGTTATCGACCAATACATTCCTGGTGATCGACAATGGGTAATTAACATGGGTAATGGGTCATGTGCATTGGGTTATAGTGGCTTATAGTGTCATGTTATCGACCAATACATTACTGGAGATCGACAATGGGTAATTAACAAGGGTCATGGGTCATGTGCATTGGGTTGTAGTCGCTTATAGTGTAATGGGAACCATGCATGACCGGTGATAATGGCTAATTCAAATGGGCGACTTTTTAAATACAAAATAAACTAAAGGGTGCACTTGGTTCAAACTTGGGAAAGGGAAAAGGAAAGTGTAAGATAATGGTCGGGAAAGGGAAAGGTAAAGAAAATCAATCCCCCCAATTTATTGGGTAATATTCCATTCCCCACTATTGGGTAATGGGTCATTGCATTATTCTTTACCAATCATATTTTTTCATTACCTTTTCCATTCTTCAATTCACCCCATATAACCCCTACCAAGCATTAGGGGTGTTCAAAAAACCCGAGAAACCAAAAAACCGCTCAATCTAAAACTGAAAAAACCCAAAACCGAAGAAACCGAAACCCAAAAAAACCGAAACCGAAAAAACCACTTCTCGCGGTTCAGTTTCAGTTTTACTTTTAGATATCCGTGGTTAACCGAACAAACCGTATATAATATAAATAAATTACCCGCCCCGCGATGGATAGTTAAAATCTTCCAACTAACTGAACCGTACCGCCCCGTGAATACCCCTACCAAGCATGCCCTAAAATGCAAATGTAGCTTTAAAACTTATTAGTTTTAAAACTTTTACTACTTTTTACTTTTAGTTTTTATACTTTTAATACTTTTAAAAAATTTTAAACTTATAATATATACAAAGAGTATCAAACACACTTCACTTTTAAACTTATAATATATACCAAGTTTATCAAACACACTTCCACATTATCCTCTCTTTCTCTCTCACAGTTATCACTCACTCGGTTACAATTGACCAATTAAATGGATCTAGGGTTTTGATCCTTTATTTTCAGTTTGGTCTTACATTTGTTAGAGACTTGTTACTTTATGTATTAGATTTATTTTGTGTTGTTTTTGCTAATAATTAGAGAAAAAGAGATATTATGGTGTGTTTGGATTAACTTATTTTGTGTGGTTATCGGCTTATTGAGTTTTGGGAAAGTTAATAAGCTCACTGTTTGTTGGCTTATTAGCTTATCCACTTAAAATAACATAGGCTTATTGGCATCCCCAAATCTCAAAAGGCTGATAAGATCACAAATTAATATAATCCGAATACCCCTTTAGAGCTATTTATTCTTAGGCTTAGGTTGATTATCTGTTATAAGAATTGCGTTGCATTTGTATTGATAGAATAAGGAAGAACATGTTGTGTTGTTTTTGCGAATAATTAAAGCAAAAGAGGGATTAAGGTTTGCTTGGATTAGCTTATTTTATCTTAGGCTTAGGTTGACTATCTGGTATAAGAATTATGTTGCATTTGTTTTGAGAGAATAAGGAAGAAAAGTGGCGGATGTGTGTACGAATATTTAGGCTAAAACATCTAAGTATCAAAGATGGAAGAAGTATCAATGATGGATGAACCTACACGACTTTTAAGTATGAACATAAACTTGTTTTGGTGTTGTTCATCCATTGTTGATTCATCTTTGCTCTTTGTCAAAATACAGAAACAATTATCAAGTATAATTTGTAGGTTTGATGCTTGAATTTAGTGTCTTTGTATTCTAGCATGTTGGTAGGTTAGAGATTTAAGGCTGAATAATATGTTGTTGTTGACTAGGGTAGAAAGGATGGTAGTTCATTGCATTGTTAATATAAAATTAATATGATTTCATTCATGCACGATTAGCTCTCTAATGTCGTAGAATCTACATAATTAATATGTATGTTCGTCACATCTAAGGGAGCAATATAAATGACAGTAAGAATCTGTTTTCTACTCCCTCCGTCCCAATTTATTTGTCCACTTTTGATTTTTCTATTCTTTTCTTTTCAACTTTGACCTTAAATTTTTTTTTTTGTTTTATATTATAATTGATGAAAATTATACCAAATGAAAATATATTTAAAACCCAATCTATTAATATATTTTGCGTCAAGTAGTATATAAGACAAAAGAACATATTTAAGGTCAAAGTTGTAAAAGAAAGACTTTAAAAGTCAAAAGTGGACAAATAAATTGGGACGGAGGGAGTAATAACTTAAAGCTCAATAATTTGGGCAGATCTATCTAGATGGTTCCGTTGCTTAATTTGGAAAACATCTACTATCGTTTGTGTGGTTGATCTTGATCACAAGGTTTGGCTCTTTCAATAATGTACCTTGATTAAAACTTTTGTCCCGACAATGAAGATACATTCTTGAAAGTGCCAAAGCTAGTGATCAAGCGCACACAAACGTTATTAGACGGTGTCCAAAAAACAAAGCAATGGAACCTTTCTGCAACGTTAGATAGATCTTGCTTGATCATTGAGACGTCTTCAATGCGATAATGATATAGTGTGTATTGTTCATGACATGCCACACTCCTTCGTTATCGCATTCAAGATGAGTGATGCTACTTAGACTCTATTCTTTACTCAACATTTCTAGATTGTTTGTATCACTCTGTTTGCATTCCATTCTTTTTTATGATCTAAATGAGTCTGGAATTTCACCATACCTTTCCATTCTGAGTTCCCATATAGTTCCTTTTGTTTTTTCAACAATCTAGCAATGCGCCTAGTGCAGGCCTTTGCTCAAAGGGAGTTGAAACGACAAAAGGAGCTGTAGCGGGAACTCAGAAGAGTTACGTATGTTGGTTTATTGCATTCCATTCTTTTTTATGATCTAAAACCAACCATCCACCAAGTAATATGGCCATTGGAGTTCTAAGAACGAAGGTTGTTTCAAACATACCCTAAATTGCAACATTGACTATTTTTGTCCACATTAGTTGACTGTTTTGGCCTTGGTCTTTGCACACCTGCCTTTTTGGCCTTGGTACTGCAAATACTATTTTTTTTCTCATGTTTGCACACATGAAAAAGTAATGTCATGACTACACAATTTCATGCCTGCAAGAAGGGTAAGAAACACTATGTTTTTTTTCACTGTCAATTGACTAGTTTTGTAGTTTTGAAACACTAACCAAGCATACCTTTTTCTCTATAAATACCAAACACACCAACTAAGCTCCCACAACCCCATTCTACCTACTGAAACAATGAGTTCCAAGAACAAAGGTTGTTTAAAACACACCATGAATTGCAACATTATCTTTTATTTCATTTACACTATATTTTTTTTAATTTTAATATATTTTTTATTTTTTTGCAGAAATCATTAACATTGACAGCAGTGACTCAAGTGCATTTCAAATATCAAGCAGTTCTTAAGGTCCTCTAAATACATGGGCAGACTACTTTCCAAAGGGATATTCTGGATCAGGCACAAAAAAGGAATATGCTAGGAAGGTTAAAACTCCAAAAAAGACTGCCAAAGAGCTTTTTGATGAGAGGGTTCAGGTGCTAGGCCTGCCCAATACTAAGAATTGTGAAGACAAGGGTATAAAACCATGGGAACCAAAAATGCCCAAAGTTTGTTCAAAAGGGAAAGGTAAAAAGAAAATGTATTAGTTAAGTTAGGAAGTAATTTGAATAAACCTGTGTAATCCTTTTGTACTATTTTATTTGACTTTATGAATAAACATGTTGTCATTGCTCAATTTTCTCATTAATTGTTACAATATTTTGATTATTGTGTTCATTAAGAAGAACTTGGGATATATTTTGTATTATGTTAATCAAAAGTTTCTGCTGCTAAGATAACGTTACTGCAGCTGGGTTTGTACTGCTAGATATGAGAGTGTAGGGGTGGATTGGTAACATTTACACTTAAGGGTTTAAATCCCCAATTAAATCGATAATTCAGTTTCACGCACACATAATTTCTCTCTAATCACAAACACTAACATCTTTTATCAATATCCTTTGACTCCTGGATTACTTGCTGTGATGATATCTACAAAGATAATATGTGAAGAAAAAACAGAGGTAGTTAGAGATCTCATTCAAAGAATTAATGATCAGTATGAAAGAGCAATGTATGATAGGAAGGAAAAAAGATAAGTTGTTTGTAGTGTTGATCTTGGGAATGCCCATATCAGCAATTGTTTATGTTGTAAGAAAATCAAAGTGAAGCACATGTCATATTAAAGCTTTTGTATTGCTGCAAATACTCTTTTAAAGGATTTATGTTGTTGTATTAATTGTTTAAGTCGTACTTGCGAATACTCTTTTAAAGGATTCCAGATTATAAAATACTATAACTTCTAGCAGCATAAACTGTGTACTAGTCGTATTAACTATGTACTAGAATCAGTAAACACCCTGCATATTTTTCATTCACTTTCATGAGCATCACTAACTACAGTTGAGCAACATTAACTAAAGTTGAAAATTGTTACTTCATTGAAGTTGAAAATTGACTTTAGAAACTCAAGTAACATAGTTCCTAGGGGTTACACAGTTTTATGATGGGGCATTTAAGCCATACAACTAAATGTGACTATGATTAAATAATGTGTGACAAAATATGACTCTATGATTTAGTCACACAAAAACTCAATGTAACTAATATCTAGGTTAATGATAACTGACTTCACATTTGGTTATAAATAATAGTTACATGAATATTTCACAATGTGGCTATTTTGAATGTATTGGTCACATATAATACCCTTATAATGTGGCAATAAACATAATTTAGATACACATTTTTGATATGAGTGACTATTGTAAAGTCTATAGTCACATGATCGTGCTACAAATATATGTGACTGTACACATTAGGATTTGGCAAGCAAACACACACTAAACTTTAGACACACATATTAACTTACGTGACCATATGTATCGAATTTTCGTTACACTTAATCATGTTTCTATGGTTTAGTGTTACCATATATGACATTTGGTCACACTCTTCAAGTGTGTGACATATATTTGTCACTTTTAAATGCATATCGTGACTAACGCTTCAAACTTACATTTCAGTTGTCACACATTTTAAATTCATATGTGGCTAAATATTCAGCAAAGAATAGCAGTCACGTTTAAATAATGTGTGACAAACTTGACTATATAATTTAGCCACATACACAATTATTTCATGGGACCATATATTTATTTTGGTCACAATATTCAATTGTGTGACATATATTTGTCACATATGTATATCTATAGTGTGACTAACGTTTAAAGCTAATTTGTATCTCTCACACGTCCCGAATTAAAAGTGACTAAATAATCAAAAACTATTTACCAGTTACCCTCTAGTCACATAAATACACAAATTTGTGACATATATTTTCCGAAATGGTCACACAAGTCGGATCAAGTGTTGTTGTTTATTTTATTCTCGTACATTTAGTCACGTAAATATGTTGCAGTGTGACAGTTCAAAATCGAGCATGTGTGACGAAAGGCCATATCTGTACTAGTGATTCATGTTAAGAAGAAAACTCCTGAAGCAGTTCCTGAACCTACTCCACCTCCTTCTCCCTAACCTTCTGATTCAGAAACCGAGTCAGATGGTTCACGAGTATACAAAGAGGCATATGCTAAAGACAATCAGGGTGATGATCATGACAAGTCTTATGAAGAATGAGACAAAGACATTGATGACTTTGTCGCATCCACTGAAGACCCTACCATCACCATTAATGAAAGACTTCTGACTCGACCTTTGACAGAAGAAGATACAAAACTGGAAGAAGAAATGTTAAGGAAAAGGAAGATTAAGGAGCCAATGCCTCAAGAGCAACAACAAGACAAAGAGGCACATGTTGACATTGGGCTATCTGTTGAAGAGGAAAATTAAAGAGCACTCAAGTTAGGACTCCTCCACAGTCGTATCGACTCCTTTCAAGCAGATCTACCTCCACCTCCTCCAGTCACTCAACCCAGCGAGGCAGGAGTTTCCAGTAGTATTCCTAAGCCCGTTACAGTTAATCAACCCGAAAAGGAAATAGACTCTAGCACTGCTATGACTGTCTATGAAACTCCAAACATCACACCAAAAGATGAAGAAATGAAGTCTGCTACTGAAGGAGAAGAAGAAGATGAGGATGACAACATGGATACTGATGCTCAGCCTCTGTTGACAGTTGATGAAATTGCTGTAAAAGAGAAAGCCCAAGAGGAAGAGCTAAATAAAATGAATGAAGCTGAAGAAGCAAGGTTAGAAGAGGATTTAATAATAAAAGAAGAAAAGAAAGCTAAGTTTGCTAAAAGTGAAAGATTGGAAGAGGTCAAAAGAACTAAAGAAGCAGCAAAGTTAGCTGAAGAGCAACGATTAAGAGAAGAAGCTGACAAGTTGGAAGAGCAAAGGTTGAAAGACCAAGCAGAAAAGCTGGCCGAAGAGAAAAGACTAGAGGAAGTTGCTACCCAGAAACCCGAATCAGCAAAAGGAGAAGACAAAGATACTTCCACATTTATTGAATCATCTCAATCATCACTTCCAGCAACACAACTCACATCCGACAAATCTATCAAGAAACCTACCGGTCTACAGGTCACAACAGCTTCAAAATTGGTAAAGAAGGCGGCCAAGTTGGTACGTGAGAAGAAACGAAGTAAGCTTGAAGAAAAGGTTGATTCACTTGCCACTCAAGTTGCTGAATTAACTAAGCAGATGACAAACGTTTATAACTTAAAGCTCAAAGTCGATACATACTTGTCCAAAGATGTACAAGAAAACATGGAAGAAACTCTTGTAACACAAGCCAACAAGTACATGGATGAGCACTTGACGAGTGAGTTGAAAGATCTACTCAAACCAATGAGAGATGAGCTCTCCAAAATCGTCGAGCATGCAATAAAGAAGATTATTAGATCTACTTCGTTCATGCTCAAAGCCGACAAAGCCCCTTCACAACTACAAGAGATATCTTTGGAAGAATTACAAGTTCAACTGTTCAATAAGTTAGCTGACAAATTTACACTAACTCCAGAAGAAGAAGCACTCTGTAATGCTGTTAGAGTCATCATCTCCAAAGAATCTTGCAAGACTAATGCAGAAAAACACAAACGTCCAAGATATGAAGATCATCAAGATCCTAACTCCCAGGAAAAGACGCAAAAGAATGTCGGAGGATCATCATCTCAACACAAGGAACCCGTCATCCCTCCAACTACCACCAAAACTTCCACCCAATAACCAAAGGCATCTGGTTTAGGTCCAAAAGCCCATGACCACTTTGAATACACTGGAAGAGATGACTTTCCTTAGCAAGATAAAATACATGAACCATCATCAACCAAAAGAAAAGAGAAGAAGGATAAACAGCCTCAACATAAACCAGATTATTCATCACACGGCCAAGAACCCAAGAAACCAAAAAGGGTTGTCAAGTGGCTCGACAAAGACAAAACGGCTGAGTACTCTTGGTTTGATGACTTGGTCAAAGCTCAACCTCCACTTGCAGAAAATCAATTACCTCTCGATGGCAGAACCGTGGAGTATGGACAACTTCTACAAAGAGACTACGGTTTAAAAGAATTGAGCAAGAAAGAGCTTAGAAGGGTTAAGAATGCCGCATTCAATCTGCTGAAAGATCGTTCTGCCAACTCTGTTGAACTCGTGGAAAACATTGCCCGTGCAATGTCAAAAAACATCGACTGGATCAATCCCGAGTCCAATATCGATTACTACTCAAAGAAAAAAGGTCGTACTACACTGACTGGACCAAACATCTACCACTGGTTGGAAAGCCAAAGGAAGAACACATTCCCTTCAAACACTTCTTCAACACCGATTTGGAATTCTTACAACACGGAAGCAAAGTGGAGAAGAAATATACCACATCTCTCACCTTCTCAATTCCAGCTGCAAGATTCCTCAACAATGCCATGAAGAAGATGCCTCAGACTTATTCGTGGAAAAAAGTTGTGGAGTACGATCGAGATGCTCTCTACGGTATTCACCACTGGTCCGAGAACCGTGCACTCTACTATCGTAGCAGCAGACTAAGTCAAACAATGGGAAACGTGATCAGTGACTTAAAGATTGTCTCCATTCAGTTCATTTCCACCGTTACTCAATATGGTTACTCCTTCCTGAACAAAATTGTTCTCAAGCGTCTAGATGAACAAGAGTACGTGATTTCAGAAGCTGACTTTCCAAGACTTCACCTGAACGACATCAAAGACATGTATCTTCTCAAAGTTCAAGGAAAACTCTGCAACTTACCAAAGGAAATGCAGCTTGCATTCATCACATCTCTTCTTATCTACATGAGGAACATGATCATTCGGGAATGTGTTGAAGATCTCTAGTTGGGAGTTGAAAGTTATCAGAAGAAGCTGAATCTCACCACGCCCAATCTTCGTTAGGTCACCAACATCAACAAACTGTCTCAGTACACCTTGATCAAGCAGCCTGCATTTTGATTCATCTACAAAAGTGTTCACAACTACAACTATTTCATGGCATTCGATGAAATTCACAAATTCTATGATGAAACGTTGAAGTTTGTCAGAGATGGACTCAAAAGCCGCCTTGATGACAAAGAACTCTACAAAACAAAAAGGTGGACAACAGATGAAGCCAGACAAGCCCACAGGATCGTAACAAGGATTGAGAATAGATTGAACCAACGTGATCAGATGAGGAGATTAGAAAGCTATGTGGGAGGTAGACCGGGATTCCCAGTGCTGACATTTTAAAGACCGGAGTGATAATTGGTAATATTTGTAAGTATTTGATTTGATTTGTCATGATAAGTATTTACTAAGGCTTGTGCAAATATAACAGTGTGCAACCCGTTCTTGTAATGAAAGGACCCTGAGGTACGCATCAATGCCTCAATCCTAAATTAATGAGCGAAAGCTTCTTACTTTAGAGTAGAATTAATCAAATTTTCTAAGTTTTTTCATAATTCTGCTCAAAAGAACAAGTATTTCACCTCAATAACTATTTGGAGGGGAGCACTTGTAAACCTAATCCTTTGTTCCTTAATAAAAAAATTTCTTGTTTGAAACTCCCCGTAAACCTCAAAATGCATATTTTAATCAAAAAGTTTGTCAAAAACAACATCAAATATGCTATTTTTGAGGGGGAGAAAAGTTAATGTGATTAAAATATGGATGCTTGAAAGATGAATCTCGTACGAGCTTGACTCAGAATTGACCCAGGATTTTAGATACATAAAAGTTAGTAATCGAAAGGACTAGTCCTCGACGAGTAATAACTTCAAGTTAGTTACTAGAGCTATTTGTCACCTAAAAGCCAATAATGCATCTCTTTAACTAGCAACGTAAGCGTGTCTCGAACGGGACTTGTCTAAGTAGAATTTATCGTTTTGAGAGATTCTCTTTGAATGTGATCAGGACGGGTAATAACTTCAAGTTGGCTTAGCCAGTGATGCAAGCGTGTCTAGAATCGATCATGTTCACTGAGAATCAATCAATTCAAAAGTGCAAATTCCCCCACATCATGTAAATTTCTGTTCTAAACTAACATGCACATGTGAAGGGGGAGTATTTCTGAAAATCACAAACTCTCAAAGTGTTAAACAAATGAAGTTTATATATTACAAACACTTTGAGAGATTTTCAAATCATATTTATGGCAACATAGGATAGTCATAGTGAACATGACCGATTCTAGACAGAGCCATAAATATGATTTGAAAATCTTAGCAACAACCATATGCTACTGAGGTTAGGAAAACCGTCCTATGATCCGCCGGAGCCGGAGGGATCTACCCAAGGACATCACCAATAGTTAGTATTAGAAGTCCTTAGGTATGATATGAAAAAAGGAGTAAAGAATAAAAGGAGAAAGAAGGGGTTGAAGAATTAAAAAAAAAAAATAAAATAAAAAAAAAAAAAAATAAAAAAAAGGTGAAAAGAAATAGCCTTCCATATGTTCAACCTTAGGGCAGACACCGGGTTCAATTCATATGCTACTGGTTGTTGCTAAGGCGACACCGGTATTGAAGACAAAGACGTCATGGACCCAGTGACGCAATGCACTAAACCTTCTTAACCAATCAAGTTCTCTTAAAAGAGCTTGTTTCATTCTCACGGGGAACCCTGCATAATCTATCGACCGCTCATTACGAGCCATGTTGATATTGAAACAGGAGACTCCGCCCTAGTCTCTGATGACTAAATGAAGCACTTATCAAGTCTAGAGCCGCGAGATTACATCAAAAGATCTCTTAGGAACACTTAATATTTCTAAACTGGTTGTTCTACATCAATGGAAACCAGTTGTAAATTATCAAGTCCTTCGCAGATCTTAGCAATCTGCCGTGAATGTTTATGAGAGAAGTTAATTATGTATTTCTCAATGATTGAATGGAAATCCTGTCAGGGTCAACATCAAATAGCCCTGACAGCAGGTCACTTCGTTAACTCCTTGTGGGTTACGCTTAGTGTTCGCGGTGGTTCTAAAATGGTCTACAGTCGTGGGGTGATCTCCAGCAACTCACCCATTCGTTGATCTACTTAGTAGCTCTCGTAAGCTCTCTCGGGGGGTATCCGAATAGGGAATGGCCTTGGTGAGGGTTAGAAGGAGTCTTCACACTATGCTGTTGACGATCTCTAATTCCGAACCTGTAAGTACCGGTTGTTTATTGCTAACTGTTTACCTGCAGCTACACATCACCTCCATGACGATAAATTCCACATGCTCATACATACATCTGGAAGTCAAAGAAAGCTCCCTCAAAAGATCTAAGCAACATAAAGTTTATCAAAAGATTATACGCCAAATAGAGGAATCTACAAAGTAAAGAAACTAAGATCAAAGTGAAAGAAAGGGAACTACGTGCATATGAAAGTCAAAGTCCAAAGATGTATGAGCATGTTGGAAAGACGGACAACCACCAAACACGATGAAGTGACAAAAGGCAAATAATATCACAATCACAACAACATCACCAGGAACAAAGATTAAAGAACAAAGAACATTCATCTTACAACATTTTTGAAGACGTCTAAAATTACACATGTCAAGAGTCAAAGACAAAGAAGAAGACGTCCAGCAATCGTGATGACCGACCCTTAGGGGAGATTGTTGGGAACACATTTTTATATTTATTCAAGCCTCGGTCATTACATTTTGTACTAGGTTTCTTTAGCATTATTATCATTATGTTTTATGTTAAATGGGCAACATGTAAAAGCCAATAAGGCTTACAAAGCCCACGTTGAATACATGGAAGGGTCTAGGAGTGTTACCCTAGTTCCTCTCCTATAAATAGAACATGTATGTAAACATTTATCTTGTTGGTTATTTTGGTTATCTTAATGAAACTCTTGCACTTTTATCTTTCATACATCATATAATCAACCAATCCTTATATTTATCTCATCCTTACCTTTACAATACTTGTGTGATCATAATATGGTGACCTAACAATTAAGTAGTTTAAATGAAAGCTATTACACTTAGAATCAAATTTTATACATTTTAGGAACTAACAATGAAAAAAATTTGATGGACTAACAATGAAATTTATTATTTATTTCTTAAAAAATTCAGGGACTAACAACGGAAATCCAATGACTTATGGAAGGTCCAACAAAGAAAACCTAAGGACTACACATTTTAGGGACTGGTTGACTAAAGCATCAAGGAAATAGAACGCGACTCTGTGCAAACTCTGAACATCAAGAAGCTTACATAACTGCGGGATCAAGTAAATATTCTATAAACACCCTTTATACATGTTAGATTTAGTTATATCTCTGATTAGGTGATATACTATTAGGGGTTTGGTCTACATGGTCTTTATCTGTTTATTTTTAGTTGTGCAAGTTTTATAGACCATGTGCGTAATCACCAATACCCTACAATCTTCACGCAGCAACTCGAGTGATTACTAATACTTGTTGATTCACAATTTCCATAACACAGTCCAGTAAGTCATTTGCAAAACAAAGATGTGATAACTTCAAATACTTATTATTGTGATAGTAGAAACCATTGTTTTCCTTAATGTTCCTTTACATGAGTAGAGTGAAGACTTTCACTACCAGTGTGAATTGGTAGGGAGAAAAATGATCACGTTGTCTTAAATCCCAACCACCCTTAAAGAAACCATATATTTCCCCAAGAGCGGAGCTATTAATAGACTAGAGAGGGTGCTGATCCGCCAAGAATTTAGCCCATTATTGTATTATAGCTTACATTTCATGTTTAAAAAAATTGTATTTCAATCTGGCCCTCCCACTAGTTGAAGCCCAATGAATAAATTATTATTTGTTTGATAACAAAAGTGATCTCTTGACTTACATTATTAGTCAAGCATCTTCATGTTTTTCCGGCGTGAAATTTGTATTTTAAACTTTGAAATTTTTTTGCCTTCACACAAAAACCTTTCAAGCTCCGCCACTATATTTTCCCATCAATTTTTATAATGTAAGCAAAAGTTGAGATACGTGTCATTTAACCTTTGATCATTTTCCATGAAAACCAAATTTTACTAGAATATTTCTCAAGAAACTCTGATTAACAATATCATAAACCTTCAAATATTAATCTTGAAATAACATCTCTCACCCTACTAAAGCTATTATGGGTGCATTTCGCAGAAAGTTTTTATGAGTATTTAGCATTATTATTACAAAGCTCGCTTGGAAGGAAGATAGCATTTATAAAATTATAAAACTGCTAGTTTCTCAATGCTATTTGAACAAGCCTTTAGCATTTAACATTACATCATTTATACATTAAAATTACAACTACAACTACTCTACCAAATATTTTTATAAATTAAAATGATACTGCTAACTGTTTACTACTAACTGGTATTATTAACTACTACTGCTAGTTTTAACAAACACACCTTATAACCTCTCAAAAAGCTCTTGGGACAATAAAATATTTTGTTGAATATTGCTACAAGCTTACAAGGAATAATGAAAATACTATGGTTGTGGTTGACACGTTTATAAAACCTTGTTTGATTCTGTTTGTTAAGATTTGTTAATCCATTTGAATATCACATTTTTTATAGTCAATTTGTTTGATTCTCTAAATGAGTAAATGTCAACAACCACTCTTTCGAGAAAAAGGTGATATCATACAAAATTTTCTGTAGTCAATTTGTTGTTAACTTTGTTTGAAGGTTCAAATTTATTTTCTAAAAGTGATATTAGTATATTGGTGTCGTATATTGTATCGTATATTTTATACATTTACAATAAATTGATGTGCACTATCCATGGTGCCATGCAAAAAAAATACACGATGCTATAATTCACTAATCTAATTCATCTTTAATATATATAATAAAGGAAATGATGTGCCTAAATCATATGACTACTATGATATATGTTAGAGTTTGACAATCAAATAACACGTTATGCGGAAGCTAGGATCAAGTATAACAAGTATAAAGATTAACTAAAACATAAATAGTAACGTACCCGATGCACTTCAATAAACCTTGAATCTCGTGTATAATAGATCAATGATAAACCTCTTACCGTTTTGTTTATCGATCTCTTGATAATTACTATAGTGAGTAATTACCTTGTTCTTGTACACAGAAACTACCAACGAATAAAAGGTTATGCAAGTAACAAACACTAATTTTTGTTTAACACAAAAATCGACCCAAAACCCTAGAGGGTGTTTGTGCCGATCGGCTAGGGAAGAAAAGAGGCAAAGAAAAGCTTTTAGGGTTTTGTGTGTGTGCACAAAATATGAGAAAGCTTTACCCTAGGCCTTGTATATATAGTATAGTAATCTTGGAGAACAAGTTTGATGTGGGTTGGGTTTCCCCTCCCCTTGTTCGACCGGCCTAGGAGTCTAAGAGGGATTCTAGATCCTTCTTGACTCCTAGTTACACTCTAGTCCTTTTCCTTTCATTACTAATTATAGTTAGTACTTACAGTTAATATTTAACGATCATTAAGTCCCTTAAGTGTTTATTTAAATATATATTCGATACATATATCATATATATTTAATATACTTTTATTCTCGTTTGTAATGTGTGCAATCTCGAGGTCTCGGGTTCGATACTAGTCATTTACATATTAATATTTATACGTAACTTTTAACAGCTCCTACTCGTATATCTATTAATAGTAAAATGACATTGGTTGGCGTCTTGCAACACTCCAATGCCCCCAATTCGACTCGAGCTAGGTTTCCTGGAAAAACCTTTAATGATTCATCATTATAATTATCCTTTCGCTTATAATACTACATTAATAAAGATGTGAGGTTCTTTATTAAATTCAGTTTCTCATCTCTTTATGATTGAACAAAATTACCAAAACATCTGAACGTATTCCAGATAGACTTTGGGCGTGGCCACGCAAACATTTTGTCAACCCTACGAGGGGCCCTGCAGTATTACACTTCTGAACAAATCAGAAGAAACAAATTCTCTCTTGACTACAAGAATAACCCACGAACTTCGCAACACTTCTGAAAACAACCCTTATGACTTCCAATTACGGTAAGCGGTAGATTGTTCCACAAAAATGCACTACATCCATGACACTTATCTGGTATCTCAAGTCTGAGGATAACTTTAAATATGATTCTCACATTAAACATTAAATCATATTGTTGGGATAAGTCCAATACTCAATTCATTGAATATCATGTGAAATTTGTATGACTACACATCAATATACTTTCAAGTATATCCTTAACCAATACTCAAAATTGTCTTAGTTTAATAATATTCCCATATCATTAATCGACAACGGATAATTTAGAATAATAATTTATTCATGGATCTTAAACATGCAAATATAGGATATATATTATTAAGACAATGAATAAATAAACATAAACAATACTTTATTTTATTAAAATAATAATTGTACATTACATCCCTTATCCAAATACTAATTACAAATGGGCATGAAACTTTCAGCTAATTTAAGTTCTATTCCTTCAGCATGCTTGTAAAGCTTGGTGCCAGGCAAAGGCTTTGTAAATTGATCTGCTAAGTTTTCATCTGTGTGAACTTTGAGCATTTCGATTTCACCTATTTCGACTTGTTCTCGAACATAGTGATTCTTAATCGGGAAATGTCTGGTGCCTTTCATGATTCCAGGTTCATTGGAAAATGTAATTGCAGCTGAGTTGTCACAATACATTTTCATAGGTCGTTAAATCAAAGGCATAACCCCAAGCCCTGAAACGAACTTCCTAATCCAAACGGCTTCCATTGCAGCTTCTGAAGCAGCCATATACTCACTTTCTGTAGCAGACATACCTAGTACACTCTGCTTTCTGCTCCTCCAATCCACAGCTCCTCCATTAATGACAAAAACATAACTAGTCTGAGACTTCGTATCATCTTTATCACCTTTCCAAGAAGCATCGCAGTAACCTGTAACATCAAGTTCTGCAGATGGAGTACCCCCATAAACTAAGAACATCTCTTTAGTAGCCCTAAGGTACTTAAGAATATTCTTAACAGCAGTCCAGTGTTTCTCACCTGGATTCTGCTGATATCGACTGGTTAAATTCTGAGCAAACGCCACATCAGGCCTTGTGCTTTTCACCGCATACATAATAGATCCCACAGCCGAAGCATAAGGGACTCTCTTCATGCGTTGTACCTCTTCAGATGTTGAAGCACAAACTTTCTCGCTCAAGCCATGTTGTTCTTGCATCGGCAAATATCCTTTCTTGGAATTTTGCATATTGAATCTCTTCAATATTTTATCGATGTAAGCACTTTAGCTTAATCCAATTAATCGCTGAGATCTATCTCTATATATCTTGATTCCCAGAATAAATACAGCTTCCCCTAAATCTTTCATAGAAAAACAACTTCCAAGATATGCCTTAACCTTTTGCAAACTTGGAATGTCGTTTCCCATGATCAATATGTCATCAACATATAATATAAGGAAAATTACATTACTCCCACTAGCTTTGTGATATACACATGGCTCGTCAAGATTTTGAGTGAATCCATACTTCTTAATTTCACTATCAAATCTCTTATTCCATTGTCGTGATGCTTGCTTCAATCCATAAATGGATCTTTTAAGCTTGCATACACGATTTGGGAATTCTGGATTCACAAACCCCTCAGGTTGTGCCATATAGATGTCTTCGTCTAGGCAACCATTTAAGAAGGCGGTTTTGACATCCATTTGCCAAATCTCATAGTCATAGTAAGCGGCTATGGCTATAAGAATCCTAATAGCCCTAATGTCAGCTACAGGAGAAAAGGTCTCCTCATATTCAACACCAAAAGTTTGAGTATAGCCTTTAGCTACTAAACGGGCCTTATAGGTGTGTACAATGCCATCCATATCAGTCTTTTTCTTGTAGAGCCATTTACTCCCAACTAACTTGGCACCCGGAGGTAGGTCTACTTCTTCCCAGACTTCATTGTCTTCTCTGGATTGCATTTCCCCATTCATAGCAACCTGCCATTTTTCCTTTTCAGGACCATTCATGGCAGCTTTATAACTTGTAGGTTCATCAAGATCTCCTACCAAGTTATCATCACACTCCATGTTAAGACATAGACGTGTTGGTGCTTTCACAGGTCTAGATGACCTACGAATGGGAATCACTTCAAATTCTGGTGGAGGGCCTAAACTTTCAGTTTCCTCAGGAAGTTGGCTAGTGTTTTCAGAAGGTGCTACATCTTCATGATCGTCTTCGAGATCATATACTCTCCCACTGAATTCTTGAGATATGAGCTCCTTTTCCAAGAAATCTCCATACCTTGCAACAAAAACTTTGTTTTCAGTTGGGTAATAAAAGTAGTAACCCATAGTTTCCTTAGGGTATCCTACGAAGATGTACTTCACAGATCTTTGTTGGAGTTTGTCTGTTGAGTCACGTTTAATATACGCCTCACAACCCCAGACCTTGAGATAAGACAAGTTAGGAGCTTTTCCAGTCCATAACTCATATGGAGTCTTATCAACCTTCTTTGTTGGAACCATATTAAGAATGCGAACCGCAGATTCTAAGGCATAATCCCAAAACAAATAAGGAAGAGTTGTTAGATTAAACATAGATCATATCATGTCTTGCAATGTATGATTCCTTCTCTCAGATACACCATTTTGTTGTGGAGTATATGGAGAAGTAAGGTGCTGGACAATTCCCTCCTTTGCTAAGTAATCTATGAACTCCTGACTCAGGTATTCACCACCTCTATCGGATCAAAGAGCTTTAATCTTCTTTCCAAGTTGCAACTCTACTTCTGCTTTAAACACTTTGAATGTTTCAAACACCTCATGTTTATGTTTAAGTAAATAAACATAACCATAACGGCTGTAGTCA
The DNA here is from genome assembly GCA_030686995.1 of Artemisia argyi. Classification (NCBI taxonomy): domain Eukaryota; kingdom Viridiplantae; phylum Streptophyta; class Magnoliopsida; order Asterales; family Asteraceae; genus Artemisia; species Artemisia argyi. The sequence goes on from CM060679.1 coordinate 84,601,789, forward strand.
TTCGTAAATGTTAAGAAGTAGCTAGCACCTCTCCTTGACACATGTCTAAGTGGTCCACGCACATCTGTATGAATAAGACCAAGTAGATGATTAGCCCTTTCAATCCTATTTTTAAAGGGTTTCTTTGTCATCTTCCCAGCAATGCAAGATTCGCACTTATCAAATGATTCATCATTGATCTTTTCTAAAAGCCCATCATGTTGCAGGTTTTTCATGCGATCCTTGCCAATGTGAGCAAGTCGACAATGCCAAAGATAAGACGAATCCAGACTTTTCTTGATTCTCTTATTATTGATGCTATACATTGAATTATTATTAACAAAAGCATTATCATTATCATTCATATCAATTTCAAAGACACCATTCACATCAATAGCATTAAAATAAAAAACACCATTTAAAGAAACTGAAATTCCATTGCTAGAAATAGTATGCTCAAAACTAAGGTTCAACAAACATGAAAATGAAATTACACCTCTAACAATTGACGGTGCATAATGACAATTACTTAAAGATAGTACTAGGCCCGAAGCCAACACTAAATCATAAACTCCTATAGCTTCAACTCCTGCATGCGCTCCGTTACCAACGTGCAAGAATTGTTGTCCATAGGCCAGCTTTCTCTCAACTCTAAACCCCTGCAAGGTATTGCAAATATGAATGCCACATCCCGTATCATATACCCATGAATTCAATTTAGGAGTAAGAGTGAATAATTCAATCATAAAGAACGCACCTGATAAACTGGGGTTACCAGCTTCATTCCCCTGCTTCTTGAGTCGCAAGTCATGAATGTAGAGAGGGCAATTGCACTTCTAATGGCCCTTTTCATGACAATGGTGACAAGCCTGATCCTTCTTGTTTGGCGGATTCACCTTGTTCTGCTTAGGCTGATGTTGCTTCATCTTAGGTTGAGGTTGATAGGCCATGACCTGCTTGCCTTTGTTACCTTTCCCTTTGCCTTTGTTCATATGCGATTTCTTCTTAATTCTCCCCCCATGAATCGCAAACACTTTCGGGGTAGGAGCCTTGACCTTGGCTGGTTGACTTTTCTCATAATCAACAAGCAATGCGAGTAATTCTGAGACTGTCTTCCCCGAGCAGTGCATGTTGAAATTATGCACAAAACCAGCAAAGTCCTTGTTAAGGGACCTGTTGATCAAGTGCACTTGCACATTGTTCGGGTAACCAAATCCAATTCTGTGAAGTTGATCAAACGATTCTTTCATCTCAGTCACATAATCTTCAACTGGTTTACCATCACCATGCTTGCAGTTATGTAGCTTGTCAAGTTCATCATACAATTCAACTGCAGGTGGTTTCTCATAAGATTGCTGAAGTACGTCAAGCATATCTTTTGGGTAAAAGTACTCAAACTTCTTTTGTAATGGAGCACTCATGCTAGTGAGCATTAAACAAGCAACCTCATTGAACTTAGCATGTACCACCCTCCATGCCTCCTTAACTGCTTCTGGTTCAGTAGCAGCAGGCTCAACATGCCTCCTTAACTGCTTCTGGTTCAGTAGCAGCAGGCTCAGCAGGGCATTCTTCGGTCAAATTATGGGATTTACATCAAATTGATTCATCAATTTGCCTTGTAAGCATGTTTCATCCCATCTCATGCCTTAAGTTCTAGGTCTCACGCACAACTTAATTAAGTCGTCTACCTTAGAGACTGTAAAATTATAATTATGGTCTCACGCGCTAAAAGAATTTTACCTTGTTATAATAATTTAGCCTAGGTCTCACGTTTACTAAATTAAAATTCCAAGTGTTCCTTATAGATAGATGGCATGTAACTTAAATTTTAAGGGTATTCAATTTTGATATGTTAATCAAAATATGTATAAAGATGCATGCACTCATCTTTATAGCATAAGTTTTTTTTAAAAAAAAAAAAAAAAAAAAAAAAAAAAAAAAAAAAAAAAAAACAACTTTTTATTACCAATTCGTGAAATTAATACACAAAGTTTTACTTGAGGTTTAATAAACCCTAAGATGACTTTCTACAAGAATGATTTTAAAAGAAATTCGTTTAAGACGTTTTCAAGATTGTGATAACCAAGGCATACTCTAAGGCTCTTTTCTAAGCCTTCATATCACGATTATGAATTTGTCTTAAAAGAGTTACTTTTAAAAAACATGTTGTACAAAACATCAATCAAGCAAAAATTTATGGATTCAATCTCAAAATCATGTAATAAAGTAAGAATCTTGCTAGTCTCGCCTTGGAGCGAATTACCGTGCGAAGCGAACCGTTGTTGGCACATAAGACTCCGCAAGATTCAATCTTTATCACTTAGGGTTTCATCATTATTAGTCCGTATTATTTTCTTTATGAAAATCACCCTTTTTATTGCTTACAACTAGTCCAACAATAAAGAAACAATAAAAACAAGTAATTTAAAGAAAAACATGACAACTAATAATAATTGAAGTGAAACAAATTGCCACATGCAATCCTTATTAGAAAAGATCCTAATAAAATCAAGTCTAGGTATAATCATGCATGTAATCAACTAAGGCCTTCTCCTCTTGATGGAAGAGAGTCACATACATTGACGAATCAATTGCGTAGGCCAAAGCTAATATACATACCACATAGCATATAAATTGATTTTAATATATATGTATTGGAGTCTTCCCCAATTTTAGATATATCTAAAACATGTGACATAATAATAAAAAACAACAAGATCCATGACTAACATGCATGTTTTGTCATGGATTAAACCTAACAATTAGCACATAGGTCACAAGTACGTTCACATAACCGGTTAAAGACCTAGGGTTTCTATGTGAGTACAAATTAATCAATTAAACCACAAACCCTAATTAGGGTTTTATGTGGAAAATCGACCCCCCCCCCCATAAATTAGGGTTAGGGTTTAAATTTTATAAAAAAATTAAAGAAAAACCCTAGATCAAAAACATGTATCTAAAACAATTAAAGATCCAATTGTTATTACGTTTTAGTAATCAATTACATATTATATGTAACACCCCCAAAATACCGCAGCGGAAGACTGTGTCATTGGGATGCTACTTCAGGGCACAAAGTACAAGATATAGAAAACGAACTCTAAATGAGACGTTTTTGAAAAATTACCATTCGAATAGACAAAAGTCATAGTTTACAAAACAAAGATCCCAAAGTAGAATAATACATAAGTTTTTTTAAAATGTATCGAATGGTAAACGATAAAAGTGAAAGTCTCCAAAAGCATGCCCTAAGACTCTCAGCTCCATACACCTGCTATCGCCTTTCTAACCTGAGATAAACATGCTTAAAAGTGTCAACACAAAGGTTGGTGAGTTCATAGAGTTTGTCTTAATACAGTTGAAAAGCCTATAAAGAATGTTCACACAGCAAAGGCATCGTAAATCCACTCAGTTACAAATCCCGTCATAAGAGACTTTTAACCTGTGTGTTCACAACCCACTGCTAACATATATAGTATGATTAAGATATGTATAAGTTCATAACAACAGTTAAGCAATTAGTAGTGAGTCTCTACTTCATCTCCGAAGACCTCACTTGAGTATGTATACTTCCATGGTTGTGCCCAGAAACTTAATCTGGGGCCATAGGAAGTATGTATGTATGTATCCATGGTTGTGCCCAGAACTAAATCTGGGGCCATTGGAAGTATATGTGTCTCCATGGTAGTGCCCAGAACTAAATCTGGGGCCATTGGAAGTATGTATGTTTCCATCACAGTTTAGTATAACACAGTTAAGTATAACACAATCACGTATGTATGACATCAAGTGTAATGTAATCAAGTATAATGTTTCCCAAGTATAAATGTTATGTGAATCTGTAGAAGTAAGCAAGTAGTAGCATGTATCTCCCCCAAAGAGTTGATAAAACAATTAAAAGAGTAGGGGCTATGACTCACCTCGAAGTAATGATACTTGAAATGAAATGAAGTGAACAACAAAGATCGGTTATCTGCCGCAACCTAAAATGAATGATGAATGATCTCATTTAGATCATGAAATGATGTTATGAATGTCCATGCTCATGTTACTTATACCACTCTAGTCTTTGGAAAAACACTTGTGTTATCAAAAATATATAATCCAAGAATTTGGAAAAATATTGCTATTAGAAAATATAATAAGCTAGTTGTAATATATATATACTTATATATATATATCGTAAGTTTCCATGTTAGCGTTGAAATACTCGGGTTGTAATCCTTGAAATGATGAAAATATACTCGTAATAACTAATACTACATTAGTTATAAAGCTTGGTACTTAATATTACTTCTAGCTCAAAAATGTACTTCGTAGTTTTTGTGCCAAATTTATATAAAAGCTGTCAAATATAAAGTGGTTTTAGCCGATATTCAAACGTGAATATCTTTGTCGTTACTTGTCCATTTTACTTGTTCTTTATGTCCACGGTTACGTCTTAGTATGTAGTAATATATTTTGGAAAGCTCGGCTCCTCCGGGTTAAATCTAAAGCCTCTTTTTGACCGACGAAAAACGTCCAACAGCAACTAATTTCCAGAAAATACTTTTCGTCAACAATCTTGCAAAAATCATAACTTCTTCGTTATTAACTCTTTTTAATCCGTTCTTTCGCCTACGGATTCGTTTTTGAAAGTATTTTCTAAAAATTTTGCCAAAGTTTCCTTGGTGTTTACTGATTTTCCAGATTTTTACAAAACGGGACAGCATGTCTAAAATAGGTTCCAAATCAAGTTTTCAAGGTTTATAACTAATTTCTACCATCACCAAACCTCTTGTAACCACCACATAGCTAATCTAATCCTACCATACACCTTCTTAGGGTGCCATGGACTCCTAACCAAGTTATTAGAGCAAGGGGATTCATAACTAAAAAGTTAGGGTTTGTATGTTTCTTTTTAGACAAAATAAAGTGTGGTATAGCTCATTGTACATGGTTTTTAGCATGATACTTATGAAATACATGTAAAAATAAGATGATCCATGAAAAAATAAAGTTGATTACTTACTTGACAAAATGAGATGATTATAGGATAATTATGCTTGATGTTCTTGTGTTTTTGTTGATTGATTCTTGATTAGGCAAGTATAATGAACAAGTTTGATGCTTTAGCTTTTGAAAAACAATGGATGGATCTTGGATTGGTTTTTGGGTCGTGGGTTTGCAAAGGAGAGGAAGAAGATGAGAACTTTTTGATCTTAGCTAAAAGTGTATGAATGATTCTAGGTTTTGGTTAAAGTATATGTTTTAGGGGTTTATTAGTTTAATAATAAGAAATAAATGCATAAGGTTAAGGAGGGGGGTTCATGACCGGTTTTTCAAAGGGTTCAAAGTAGTCAAATAGGTTTTGAGTTACTGATTTGTCCTAGTGTAGCGTTAAGTGTTATTACGTGTTATTCGTTAAAATCGGGTAACGGTTTTAATAGAAATAATTGTTCACGAAGTTAACCGGGATGAAATAAAGTCATAATAATGTTGAAAATATGTTGAAAATATGTTGAGTACATTTACTGAGTGATCGGGTGATTATTGTTTAGTTTTCACGAAAACCGTCGTTATATTCATACGCGTACGTTATAAATAAAATAAATTTCCAAAATACTGGGTAACTGAATGTTATAACTTTTATGATGTTAAAATGGATATAAAAATATGTCGGGACCATTGTGGGAATATTTAGATATATTCGTCGTGTATAAACCGGGTGTTAACGTTTACTATAATTACTTATACGTAAAAACGTTAAATGTACTGAATATAGTAATTTGAAAATCCTGAGAGTGGTATAACATGAAAATGCTGTTATGATGATATGCAGACTATCTCCAGTCCATATGCAGTGTCCTTAGCACTAATGAAATGAATTCGCACCTAAACCAATCCGGTTACGCGAGTTTGAATACCCGTAAACTAAATTTACGATGAAATGAGTAATGCAAGTGAATGATGAAAACTTTTCCGGGAATGAATAGTGTTTAGTGAATAGTAAATTTCCCAAATGTTTCTCAGAATATCAAAATGACCTCGAAAATGATGAATAGTAAAACGATGAATAGTGTTTTAATGAATAGTGATTTATGAATAGTGTTTTTCCAAAGTTCCCGAAATGACCTGAAATGACCTGAAATGATGAGTTGTGACATTATACATGGCTCGTGATGCCACTGTTAGAGTTTGACAATCAAATAACACATTATGCGGAAGCTAGGATCAAGTATAACAAGTATAAAGATTAACTAAAACATAAATAGTAGCGTACCCGATGCATTTCAATAAACCTTGAATCTTGTGTATAATAGATCAATGATAAACCCCTTACCGTTTTGTTTATCGATCTCTTGATAATTACTATAGTGAGAAATTACCTCGTTCTTGTACACACAAACTACCAACGAATAAAAGGTTATGGAAGTAACAAACACTAATTTTTGTTTAACACAAAAATCGACCCAAAACCCTAGAGGGTGTTTGTGCCGATCGGCTAGGGAAGAAAAGAGGCAAAGAAAAGCTTTTAGAGTTTTGTGTGTGTGCACAAAAGATGAGAAAGTTTTACCCTAGGCCTTGTATATATAGTATAGTAATCTTGGAGAACAAGTTTGATGTGGGTTGGGTTTTCCCTCCCCGTGTTCGACCGGCCTAGGAGTCCAAGAGGGATTCTAGATCCTTCTTGACTCCTAGTTACACTCTAGTCCTTTTCCTTTCATTACTAATGATAGTTAGTACTTACAGTTAATATTTAACGATCATTAAGTCCCTTAAGTGTTTATTTAAATAGATATTCGATACATATATCATATATATTTAATATACTTTTATTCTCGTTTGTAATGTGTGTAATCCCGAGGTCTCGGATTCGATACTAGTCATTTACGTATTAATATTTATACGTACATTTTAACAATATAGTACCACACAAATAATATTTTTTGTCATGCGGGATGGATGTTGTTAGAGCATCTGCAATGCTATGGACTTTACCAAGTCTATAGTGTTTACATGTCATTTTTTTTTTATAAATTTATAAATATGTCAAGTTGTTTCAAGGGATGGAGCCATGAATTTAAGTTAACGAGGGCCGTAATTTTTACTATATGATAATAACATACGAATAATAAATCACCAAAACTATGAGTATTTATGAAAGGGTCGGGTTTCATTCTATTTTACTGTTACAATAGCAATGAAAACTTGTGCATTCCTTTTTTAGCGTCTCACTTTTTTTTATATCAAAAATTTAGCGGATACGGTAATTAAGGTTACTTCTGAAAGTTACAAGTGTATTTTTGTCTCGAACCAAAGACTTTGAGTAACATATTAAGATTGGGGTTAACTTCGTCAACTATTAAATGTTAAAAGGGTCGGACAAAATCTTTACATCTAAATAGGATTACTAATAAAACAAAACTTTTCTTGGCCCATAATAAACACATATATGCTTGTCGGTTGTCTTCCCCATCAAAGAACAGAACCCATACCCTGTTTTTAAAAGTCTAATAATTTGTTCATTAGCTTATAAGGCATACATGTTCTTCTCATAAACATAACCTGATTTAATGCCTCTCATTTGTTTGATGCCTTAGACCGTCACCCAGATCACCCATGGCCAGAGCCGAGCCTGTTAGCAGGGGGCTTGATTAAAGACTTTGCGAAACGCAGATTGGAAAATCAAGCTACAAGGTGGACTAGTTGAGCCGGTTGGGGGTGGCTGAGCACCCTCTAGCCTCCACTAGCTCCATCTCTGCTTGTTTCTACAATGCTAGACTTTCAAAAGTCCATCATCTCCATTAACCTGTTTACCACTATATGATTGGTTAATAAGTTACTTATACCAACTTTAGTTTCTCTCTTTAGTCCATATTCATAAACTAGTTAATCTTTCTTCTTTATAAACTTTTTTCTGTAATGGAAGTTTATGCTAGTAGTTATAGTGACCGCGATCACTGCCGTCAACTCAGCATCACATGATCTTCTTTCTCCTCAATCTACATCACCACCAACAATTCTAATAACACAACTAATATCATCACCCAAATATACCTCACTTAAACACAGATATACCTCACAAAAAATAAAGTCACACTGATGCAGGGCATGTTCGAGCTCAAGAGAAACAAAACAGTTGTTTCACTTCGTCATATTCTGCATAGTCGTGGGATAATTGGTTGCATGCATTCGTTCACCATTGGATTTTTGTGATTTTTGGGCGCGAGGTTCAGGACACATTAATCTACAATCTCACCGTTCGGATTCCCGATTGGAGTTCTCTTTAGGGAGCTATACCTGCTCGAAGTTGCTATTTTTTCTGCTGAACTTTCTGATATAATGGCCTTTTTTACCTCATAATATGTGGGCGTGGACAACCGTTTGGTTATGTGACTTCTAGATTCGCCGGACGAGGCAACGAGGCAACGATGCAACTAACCAACAAGGATCACGTGTTGTATAGAATAAAGACCTCATTAAACAAGTGAAGGAACTTTAGACGGATTCCAAAATCAAGCTAACCGTAGAGTCGCCGAACGAGGCAACGGTCACGTAAGTGAGGATGATATCACTTCACCCGGATGATCTTATCGAATGATTGGCAGGATGGAACATGATTCTCCATAGAGAAGTCTTGTTAAGGTAACGGAGAGGGGTTAGAAAGTTTCAAAGTTCAAGACTTAGAAAGACAAGACCCGAGGACGAGTCTTTTCCAAGAGGAGGAGAATGATGCAGGGCATGTTCCAGCTCCAACTCCTCTGGCTTAGCCGCCGGTTCTTCGGTCAACATGTGAAGTCAAGTGTTTTAATGATTCGAGAAGATTGAAGGGTAAAAAAATGACAATGGACAGTTGTCATTATCTATCTTTTAATATTTGCATCTATCTAATTTTTATAAAAGATTTGTTTAGATTTATAAACTTATATTGTTTCCTTATTTTAGTTTTGGTAGAGATTATTAGCTTTTTCTTTAAGACTCTTTTAAGACTATAAGTAAATGTAATAAGTTTAGGTTTCTGAAAGAAGTTATGATGAATTGAATTAAAAAGAGTGTTTCTCTTGAAATCTTGTAAGGGTATATCGAATTCCTTTGTTCTTTGTTGTTTGTGTGGTTTCTTGTATTCACAATGGTTCCGCCATCACATGCACACCCACACAACCACAACTTCCACAAGTTGGTCTTCATCACGACCGGTCTCCCCCAAAGCACCTAAGACGCGTCATTGGAGGTGAGGGTAATGAGTGACGTGTTGATGGAGTGCTACATAGGAAGAGGACGCGTGGTAATCTTCTTATTACCACTTGTCTTATGTACATGTACTCCAAATAGATGACGACATAACACTAAACTTTGTTTTAACTGTATTTATCTCAGGTAATTCTAAAAAAGAAATGCTAGTTTAGTTATTATATTGCTTCTAATCTTCGAGAGTTTTATATATATATATATATATATATATATATATATATATATATATATATATATATATATATATATATATATATATATATATATATAAATTCTAAACTAGACAATAAAACTTCAACTCATCAAACAACATTATTTTGTGTTTCTCCTAAAAAACAGTAGACCACAACAACGAACACAAAAGATAAGGATGAGTGTTTCTCCTAAAGCAAGTGTCATGATATAAATATCCCGTGTATAAATTGAAGTTTTTAATATTCAAAAATAAAACAAAGACCTCATGCGTATACTTGTGCTAGTGCTATCGTATATACCGCAAAACAAAATACTAGTCAAATCATTTTAAAATAAACTATGAGTAGATGTTTTCAGTGAGGAAGACGCATGTAAACTTCCTTTGAATCTTCAATTGAGAAAGACATTAATTTCTGAATCGGGTCATAAGCTAATTACTGTAATATACTATCTATTCTTTGAAATCCTAATTTACAATCATCTTATACGGCTGTGCACACACTTTTAACCATTAAAAAAAATTGGCATACGGGAAGGTACACGAGCTGAAAAAAAAAATCCTAACTTAGCATGTAGATAACTTTTCATATGTTTCAAGTTTTAGTTTCTTTGCTGTTTCAGTATTAATAATGAATCGAGTGAGATCCTGTAGCTTCATCAGTAAGTAGCTTTTGTATTAAGGGTCTTTCATATCATAAGTTGGTTCCGGTAGGCAACTAAACTTTAGTTAATTATACTCAAATTCTGTGGAATATAAAATAAATCTAAAAACAAAAAGTCTCTCTAACAACATTTTCCCGGGTCTTTCTCAAAGACAAAAGATTTTCATATCTGATTGGGAGTTTACTACAAAAAGTCTAGCTACCAGTTCAAAGTCGTCTCAATATTTAAACTCATCCGTAAGTATATATAAATATAATAATATTGACTATTGAGACATTTGGAAACTATAACCCTTCAGCACACCAGTACACACAATAGGCAGTAAGAAAGAGATGCAATTATGGAGTGTAGAAAATTGGATTTAACTATTAACTCGGCAAATGATTTAAGACAAGTAAGAAGAGTTTTCAAAATGAAAGTTTATGCTAAGGTTTGTCGGTTTTCATATCTTATTTATTGCTCGAAAAGTTGGTTTATGTTTGCGATGCAACCAACTTACATATACCTCGGATAGGCTTTGAGCTCACAAACTTTTGGTTGATGAAATTAACACACTTTTTGCAAATTGTGATATATATTACATGCTGATTTGTTTAAGGATGTAGTTATATAAACTTAATACATGTTTGTATATCGATGTTGCAACAAAATAAAGAAATTACTTTTGATATTAAATCATTTTTGGACTTTATTTTTTAGATTATGTAGAAAACTAGATTTTGTTGGAAGTTAATATGAATAAAATCTCTAGAGTGATTTGGTGGAATCCTCAAAAATCAAGTGACATATTGGGGTTATCAACCTATTTTCTTGAAATAACTTTTCGTATTTGGATTAATACAGGTACTCGTTGGGGGTAATGTAACAATGGAGAAACGAACTCCAGTGGACAAGCATGGTCAAATCAATCCAGCATGGAACCACACCATGCAGTATGCAATATGTGAGTCATGGGTGGAGCACCATGGCACAATGCTTGTGATCAAGCTTTATTGTAAGCGTAAGCTTGGGGATAGATACATAGGAGAAGTTCATCGGTCACTGAAAGAACTTTATGATTACGCGTATCCAATGGGAGGCAGTGCTGTGGTTTGTTTCCCTGTACAAATAGGTTCAGTCGAGTCGCAAGGGAAGCTTTGTTTCTCATACAGGTTTGGTGACAAAGTATCTATCGAGAAGCTAATGCTTGCAGAGAGCGTTGCTTCCTTTTTAGTTAGTGGTTCCGGTGGTGCAGCTTGATCAACCCAGTCATGGCCACTTTTGTAAATATCGTGCGTAATTTTTTCTAATGCTATCAAAGTAGGCTTTGCATTTAACTCACGTATAATATTCATACACTTTTAATAGTATTTTGCTATTGTTTGGACTTAACCCAAATCATGAGTATGGAAGCCGATTTTACTTAACTGCCAAATTAAGCTAGGCCAAAAATATGAAGATCTGACCGTCGTCTTTTGTTTCTGATCATTTCTCTTTCGGTCCTTAACAGGTAATGCTTCGGTTTCCATTAATGATCCACAATTATTGGTTTATGGTTTATTTCGGTTCGATCTGTCAGTGTGAGTAGGTTGCGGTTGAAGGTTAAGTGGTTCGAGTTGCATAAAGTTGATAGGTTCGAGCTTATTTGTATTAGTGGGTTAGAAACTTAGAGTTGGGTTGTATTAGTTTTGCTATGGATTTGTGATGGTGATACACGGTTCTCTTGTGAAAAATCGGCATATGGAACACATGTTAAAATAAATAATGCGTAAAAATGTTATTTCTATTTTTCAATTTTTGTACGTTTTGATGATAACAAAATATAAAAACATTTTATGTAAAAGTTAATGTAAACAAGTTATTAATTGTAAATCTATACTACATACAATAGAAGGATGACTTTCTATTCAAAATTTTCAGACTTACAAGAAATTAAACATGGTTTACAACACTTTAATAAACACATTTTTCAGAGTTACAACAAAATAAACATGGTGTACAACAAAATAAGCATAGTGTAATTTTCAGACTTACAACAAATGCTATCAATTAATACACCCCATCACTAATTAATACAAAATATAAAGCACAATGTACAAATAATTTTAAGCATCACCCAGAATTAACAATTTTTCTTACAACTTCATTCTAACTTTTGTCTAGCATTGTCAACGTTGGGCTGAAAGAAAATGTTACAATATTGAATGCTTTTTTTCATACTCTCGAGTCTCCACCAGGGGTGTTAACGATTCGAGCTTTTATCGAGTTTAGTTTATCGAGTCGAACAAGCCAAACGAGCTATTCGAGTTTAACGAGTCAAACGAGCTTGAATAGCTAAACGAGCCAAACATTCAAAACATTCAAATCTAAGACTATTTTGTAAGTTTTAGCAAAATGAGTATACTTTGAATTCAACCCGAACATAAAGAGAGTGTCAAGCTTTACTAGTCAAATTAGATAAGCGTTAAGCTTGAAGCTTTTGTCTCCATCTTGCTTGCCTTTTGGTTTTATAACACATTTGTTTCCTTTTTTTTGTTCCCTTCTTATGACGTGGGATTTGAAAGGATTTTTCACTTTTATATCTATAACAAAACAAATCTATACTACATAGTGTAAAAAGTAAAGAGTAGTATCTACTAACAACTATCACATATACAGTTATGTATTTTGTTATAAAGAAATATAAAATTAATATCCATATAAATCCTAATGTATTTGTAACTATATATATATACTACCTATAATGAAGGTGCACTCTCTTTCCAAAAATTTCAGATTTACAAAAATTGATGCATGGTTTACAACATTTTAAAACAAACAATTTTCATAATTACAACAATCAAAGCATGGTGTACAACAAAAAATAGCATTGAATGAAATTCATACCACTTTTCTATGAATTATACGTTAATGCTATTAAAAATACCCCTACGTTTAATATTACAACCTTTTAAACACAATGTACAACCCTCCATTAAAATCCTCCGTATTTAATTCACGAATTGCAAGCAACGATATCACTTATACAAATCACCAAGGGCTGTAATTCTTTGGCCGAATAAGGAGATTATATATATATATATGAGGCCAATCACGTGAGAAATCTAATTTTTGTGAAAACGCGAGAATTAATTCTAACCACTCATTTTATCCTTCTTTAACTTTGATCTAATGGCTAATATTATTCAACCAACTTTTTGAAATTTTTCAAAAGAATTTCAAAAATTTTCAAAAAAATTTCGAAAAAAATTTGAATTTTTTTTTTTTTAATTTAAAAAAAAATTGAAAAATTTTCAAATTTTTTTTTTTGAAAAGTTTTCAAAAAAATTTCAAAAAATTTTCGAAATTTTTTCTGAAGTTTTTCAAAAAAATTTCAAAAAATATTTTAAATTTTTTTTGCTAAATTTTTTTCACATGTGACGAATTTTTTTTTTTTCACTTGCGGTGAAAACAAAAATTTTCACATGTGACGGAATATTTTTTTTCACATGTGATAGAAAAAAAATTCACATGCGACGAAATTTTTTTTATATATGACGAAAAATAAATTTTCTAACGTGACAAAAAAGTTTCGTTAAAATTTCCAAATTTTTTTCACATGTGAAGGAAAAAATTTCGGAAAAAAATTTTCGCAAAAAATAATTTTTTTAAAAACAATTCGGAATCGGGAAAAAAAATTCGGAAAAAGTTTTTCGGAAAAAAAATTTCTGAAAAAAATTTGCGGAAAATTTTTTTTCGAAAATTTTTTTCGGAAAAAAATTTTCGAAAAAATTTCCAAATTAAAAAAAATTGAAAATTTTTCAAATTCTTTTAAAATTTTCAAAAAGTTGGTTAACTAATATTAGCAATTAGATCAAAGTTAAAAGAGGAAAAATGAGTGGCTAGGATTGTTTCTCGCATTCTCATTAAATTTAGGGTTCTCGTTTGAACGCTTTATTATATATATATATATATATATATATATATATATATATATATATATATATATATATATATATATATATATATAGGGGAGGATTAATGTGAGATTAAGCTTAAAATTCTAAAAGTCAGACCCAATATGGACCGTAGGATCTTTTTACTTGTATTAGATGAGATCAACATTAATTGAGTAACATTATGGTAATTAAATAAGGTTTGAAGGGTATTTTGGAGAATTTATATCTAAATGTGATCAATCTTTTTCAAAATTTTGGCTATTATTTTATACCTAGATCGTTTATATTATAAACTAATACACAAAATCTTTTTCAAAATCTGGTACACAAAGCAATTTATTATATTCCAATTGAAGACAAAATATAAAAAAGTATACAAAAGATGAAATAATACGTTATACGGAAAAGATACATAAATTTTTACCAAACTAAAAAACTGATTCGTATATCAACATTGGAACTCGTACACCAAAAACAATTGTTACATTAGAACTAATTTGAGTATGAACATTAGAACTCGTACACCAAAACAATTGCTACAGGTATCAACATTAGAACTCGTACACCAAAACAATTACTACGGGTATCAACCCAAAAAAAATCTGGTACATCAAAACGAATATATATATATGCCCATAACACGAACAAAACACGTACAAATCTGGTACACCATCGTCACACAACACAAAAAATGATCAAAACCGCGACAAATGTTACCGAAAGCTGCTTGGCGAGCACGGTGGATCCCGCCACAAGGAATACGTGGTATACAAGTACCGCATGAACATCTCACGATTCACCATACCTAACCATCTTGAGCCACTTGCCGGATTATAAAACCACCGCAACCACCTGTCGGAATATGGTTCATAAGACGGCGGTGGTACATATCAGAAACCGGTTCAGAAACCCGTCGGCGGTACACATATCATAAACCCATTACCTATGAACCATATCGAAAAAAACTTCGACTTTAGTCTCCAAACAATAACTGATGCGAACCATAGACAGGCACGATAAACACGAACAACCACCAGTTACATCTATCAAAGAAAACACCAACACCACTACAACAATCTCATCATCTATCTCTAAAAAAAACAATGCAACCGCCCTGTACTCGATGTGGGTTTCGTTCGATCAGAAAACCACCCCAGCCCTTCTTCAGATTCGAAAATAAAAAACATTAACCAAGATCTACATTTGATACATCATCTATCTTTAATAAAAACAATACAACCTACAGACCTTGTTATCAAATATCTATAGAATAAAAAAAAAAAAAAAAAAAAAAAAAAAAAAAAAAAAAAAAAAAAGCCAAGATGGCCAACAACAGAAAGAGTAGAAAACAATCAGATCTCGAAGTGGATAAGGATATTCAATTGTATGATTTATTCACCGGGGAGGGTTAGGGTTGGAGTGTGGAGATGGGAGGGAGGAGATATGGAGATGGGAGGGAGGATATAGACATAAAGAAAGGCAGATGGGGCGGATTTATTTGAGAGAAAGAATAAACATAAGGTTAGGAGGAGTTATTAGGATACATGGGGAATCAAAATACCTATAATAACCTTTTTATTTAATTGTTAATTACATTTTATAATAAACTATTTAATTAATAAATGGGACACTTGGCTTAATCTTATTGGTTCCTTAGTGAATCTTATTTTTATAATTTTAACAATGATCTTATTTGATCTCAACTATATATATATATATATATATATATATATATATATATATATATATATATATAAAAACAAGATCAGCAACACCCACACTTTCTTGAATCACCAAATACTACTACACCTTCGTTCTTGAATTTTGTGGAGAGAACAATTGAATTAGAAGGGTTTTATATTTTCCTGTGTGTCATTTTTGAGAGGGAGAGGGACAAAGGAATTATACAGTTTATGGGAGAACAAAAAGGGAGCGTGTGGTATTGAGAGAATGCGTGTGGTATTGAGAGAATGTCGTGTTATATGAAAAGAAAACTAAGAATACCGTATTATATGCTATGGAAAGTTATTAATGTGGTTGAGGGAGGAACGTATCTTCCATATGTAGGAAAATATTTGTTGTGTTCTTTTGATCTTATTTCCATAAAACGTGTGAGGGGTCTAAGCAAGGAATCCCGGTTTCAAACTATAACAAGAAAACGTGTAGATTAGCTATATAACCCAAATTAAATACATTAGCAAATTTAGGATATACTTATGGTAAAAAAATGAATGCACAAAAATTTGTAACATAAAAATAACACAAAACAAAACCAAAAAAATCCCGCCATGACGCACGTAATACATACAATAAAAAAAATTTAAAAATAATAATAAAAAAAACTATATAGAGACCAAATACGTACAAGAAACTGATTTTTTTTTTCACCTAAAAATAATGCAACCCAACTTTTGTACAACCCGAGCCATTAAATAGAAACAATAAATATATGTACAAATATAGACAACAGATAACACAACTAAAATCATACAAATACTTAAAATCATTCTAATAAAACAATAACAAAAACATTGATGCATCAAATTTTGTTACACAAAATAATGCAAATAAAAAAAATGTCGCAACGCACTGGTGCCATTCAACTTGTAATATTAAGAAACAGATTTATTGTATAGCATATCTAGAGAAAAAATATGTAATCAAACAATATTTGCTCGTTGCAAAATATAGTCACAGGGTACCCGCCGCTGCATCACGCGGGTATGCTAGTAATTTTTGTTGATGCGAGTAAAAACGATTTTCTTCATTCTCCTTCTTTTGTCGTACTTCTTGAGTGTCCTTTACTTTATTGTCCTAAAATGATATTCATAGATTATAAGTTATTGTAGAATACTCGCTATCTTCGAGTGTGATATGCAAGTGAAGTGGGCGATGTGGGTTAGGCAAAGTGTTGTGGGTGGTATTGGTAACACGTATAGAATTATCATCACCAAAAAGGATTCATGAAAGCAACAATATTACCCATTGTGAGTTGTGCTTCGTACTATAGTAACGTTGTTTCTATATATAATCTTGTCGTTTTATACTTTATGATTATAGCTTTTTAACTTAAATGACGGTGTAACTCAAATAGCATCAAATAATATTTCGTCATTGAGTTATTTTGATACTATTCTTTTTAACTCTCATTTAGTATCAAGTATTCACTTTAGGTATTCAAATATACATATTTAGTATCAAGTATTTACTTAAGAGTGGATTGGGATGGTTATGTTGTCTGGTTTATTGTTTAGAATGGTAAGGACCCCGAGATGAGAATGAATATCTAAAATCGGGGTAACACTTAAACAAACCTAGTGTGTATATTCATTGTGTGTGAAATGTATGAAGAATAAGAAGGTGAACCATTTTCTTGTGTGATGGGCAGACAAAGGATCACATGTGTCCTTCCTTCCTTGGACTCGTATGGTTCATACATAGCATGTATGCTCCATATATTCTCGTTGTATCTCTCCTTACTCTCACGTGTCAAGTATTATATCCTAACCATTGAGTGACAGTTGTCTGCGTGTGGGTGAACGCAGTGTGAGAGGTCTTCCCAGGTCATTGCGACCTAGGAAGGTTTGTGAATTGGATTGGGCTTATCCAAGTGTCTATAATGGACCTTATTTCGGTGTATATTTAGAGGGTCTGAAGCACAAATATTTATACACTATCAGATAGATATCTGTGATATATAACGAGAAAATAATTTTGCTTATAAACACTCACAATGAAAAATGTTAGAATTACTATTATGCGTGTATCTCTTTCATTAAATGTTGTCATCTTTTTATCTTAATATTGTTTCTAAAATTAACAACTTTTTTAAAAAATGAGGAGATTTTTGTCTCATTTAGTGTTGTTTCTAAAATTATCCGATCTTTAGTATCGTAACTTAAATTCGACACAACCTATTGACAACACCTTTTCTTTAGGAGACCATGTTTTCATTTGGTTTTTGATTATTTTATATTGTATGCATAAATACTACACGAAATAATTAATCACAATATCACAACTATAACTATTTGTATCTATAAAATCTCGTTATTATGAACGGATACTCGCTTAGTGTATAATAATACATATAACAGCTACGTTTATAAATTTAACATGCACCTTTTCGTTTATATGAAAATGATAAAAGTGCATATATTAGTAAGACATATTCTTCGTAACTATTTATCATATCTCCCCAAATATGGACAACATTCTTTTGATTATTTAAATTGTTTTTAATATAGAACATGCAAACATAACGTTATAGGTAGTACGTAGTAGATTTCGGGGGTGTTTCTTTTTACTAGATGAGGAATGATAGTGGGTTCCACTAATTTAATAGTATTATTTTTTTAAATGAGGCTCACTTTTTCTATTAATGAGTCTATAACCACAAAGCAAAATAACTCAAGACCTCTCCAATAAGAGACTTATATAAGAGTAAGCCCCACTATCCTTCCCCATCTAGTAAAAAAGAAACATGTCCTCGTAATGTCTAACAACTGTTTACTATTTATTATTTACTATTGGCATAATAGATAGTTGCTTGTTAACAAATCTAAATTTCTGTTGAAAGTTAATCAGTCCAATAACACATAGCTCCTAAAACAAATAATTTGTTTCGAATTAATCAAGCAAATGCTTTAATACTTTGACATCAAATAAACACAAACTATTTAATCACTGGGCATATAACATCTTTTGTGTATAGTGCTCTTGTGCGTACAAGAAACAGACACTAGAAAAATTAGTTATGTCATCCCACATTGAAAGAGAGAATGAAATAACCTTCATGGACACCTCTGTATTAACAAAAACCCATAATTTAGTTGCCCAGTTAGGAAAACTTTGGAGACTCCCATTTCTCTAGTAGTAGACTTACAGCAAATAGGTTTTTGGTAAAAAAAAAATCTTTAACTCAAGCTGTAAAAGCAACTCTTGCTTATAAAAAAGCATTCGAGCTTTGGTTAAGCAAAAGTTTATCAAGCTCGAGCTAATAAACGAGCACTTGAGCTTGAGTAAAAAATACTAAAATAAATAAACGAGCATCGAGCTCGAGCCCGAGCATTAATAATATATTCGAGCTCGAGTTCGAGCATGATTATGAAAATTTTTCGAGCTCGAGTCGAGCTCGAGCTGATTAAAAGTTAATCGAGCTCAACTCGAATATGCTGAAACTCGACTCGGCTCGAATCGTTAACACACCTAATCTCCACTGATGAGGCAAAAAATGAACCGTTTTAGGGGGGCCATTTAAGCCTGGATTTGAATTTATTTGATCAAATATTGCCCTAAATCGTTCTTTTTGTCATTTTAGGTACTTTTGGAGTAAATTTTGGAAAAGGAAGCATTTTTGATGTTTTTGGACCATAAAAGTGAAGAAAACGACAAAGTCTTAATTTTTCTTGCTGGGGAACAGTACCTGACGGCGTCAAGAGTCTTCATGTGGCGGCGTCAAGAGTAAACAAGAGGTGGAAGTGGTGACGATCCAGAGAAATCGTGACGGCGTCAAGCTTGGCCGTCATGGTTCAAGATATGGTGACGGCCCAGAGTAATATTACACATGACGGCGTCAAACTTGGATCTAGGCAATCCGATCTCATTATGGGCGGCGAATTGACGGCGTCAGATATTCCTTCTTGACGCCGTCACCCTATAAAATCTATATATAGTTTTGCAATTTTCATTCATAAGAGAGGAACAAGTAGGGTGAAACTTTGGAGAAACCCTAGCACGAATTTTACTGCTTTTTCAAGGGTTTTTACCCTTTGAAACCTTTCATGTTTAATTAAGATAAGTATCCTTTCAATTCATTCAATATGTCTATGTGTTGCTTGAATATATCTTACACTTGTCTTGAATTCAACATGCTAGGCTAGATCTCTTGTGTGATTTCTTAGATGTAGTGAAACCTAGATGTTAATTATGGGTTGATTGTTTGTTTATAGTTGTTACGGATGAATGATTTCGATGTTAGGCTTAAGAAAACTGGCATACTTCCTATATGGTAACATGCTTGAACGTCTTAAGAAACATGAATCAATGCGTACTAGGTTATTATGGTTGTATTTAATGCATGAGCGAATTCTAATGATCCCATGTTAGGAGCTTCTTAGCCGGCTCGACATAGGAATGAAGTAGGAGCTTATAGAGATGGGGAAGTACGTACGCCACCCCACGAATGGTATTAAGGAATATAACCCATCATCCACGCAATTGTAACACACTATCAACCTGTAAAAGATATCTAGGGAGTAATGAAATCTAAGTAAACACAATTTTCCCCATTATTGTTCATACCACTATTTTAATTAGCTTTATTTTCATTTCTGTTATTTTATTTTGATTGCATCTTAGTTATTGGGTTAGTTGATTAGCAACTAATTCCTCCCACTCTTCCAAAAATCCGAGATTTTAATTGCTTTTATAAAATATAAAAAATACAAAAAGAATCATCCCTCACCTCTAGATCTAGTTTTTAGGTTTTCTAATCCTAGCGACATTATTCCTGAGTTGAACGATCAATCCCCCGATACTTGTCACTATACTATACTACAACGATCAGGTACACTGCCTGGTGGGGGTTGTAAGCTTATCAAGATTCCTCGAGAGGTAAAACCTGGTGCGATTCCCACGTATCAAGTTTTTGGCGCCGCTGCCGGGGAATAGTTATTGTCTAGGTTAGGATTTCTTTTTATTAGGTCTACTTGCTAGATTCCTTTCTAATGAGATTTTATTTTTATTTTTAGGTTTTTTTTTAGTCTATCTTATTTCTTTGTGTCTTTGTTCGTAACCTTTATCATCCGACATCATAGAAGGTGGTAACATCTTTGAACCCATCAACCCACCACAACAAAACCACCCACAAAACCCACCACTAGCAAACCAACCTCTTAGGCCCCAAACCCTAGGAGAGTATTCCCGTCCTAGCCACCAAGGCTATCGAAACACTATTGAGCTCACCCAAGGAGCCAATGTGTCCCCCTTGCGATCCGACACCATCCGGTTGGTGCAAAGCGGATGTGCATTCCATGGACTTCGTTCCGAAGATCCTAACCAACATCTCAAGTATTTCCTTAAAATCATAGATTCTATAGACCTTGATGTTACAACTAGAGAGTCAACCCGATTACGCCTATTCCAATTCTCTCTACGTGATCAAGCTAGTCAATGGCTTGAACGTTTACCCGCGGGATCCATCACCTCATGGGATGATCTCACCAATCGTTTCCTTGCTTAATTTTTCCCACCGGGGAGAACTACCAAGCTTAGAAATGATATCTTGATGTTCCAACAACGTCAAGGTGAAACTTTATATGAAGCATGGACTCGTTTCAAGGACTTACTCCAAAAAGTCCTTCATCATGGCATAGATCTTTGGCTCCAAGTCCAAATCTTCTATGACAATATCGATCTCTCCACAAGGCGAACCATTGACCAATCGGCTGGTAGCAAGCTACGTGATCTAAGTGTGGAAGAATCATGGGAACTCATAGAAGATCTTGCTCTCTATGACAACGAAAGTTGGAATGATCCCCGTGATTTGAACAAAACGGTCAAGGCAATATCTTTGCCTTCGAACAATTCTAGCACTCCCGACAGTAGGATCATGGAACTTGAGGACCAAGTCAAGTTTCTCATGAAATCTTACAAAGCTCCTAAGCCTTCAATCTAAGTGAACAAAATCACTTCTTCATGCGAATTATGTAGTGGTCCCCATGACACTCGTGATTGCGTGGAATTCCCCGGAACAGCTTTTGCGGACTACGCATCCTCGCGTACCGACGAAGCGGGAGACAAGTGGTACACTTTCAAACCCGAGCCAAACCCTTGCGGTGATTCCTACAACCCTTCTTGGAAAAATCAACCGAACCTTAGGTGGAAACAAAGCCAAAACAATTCTTCCAATCCGCCTAATCGTTACCAACCAAACGGTCCACCCTCCAACCGTACTTTCAACAACAATCCTTCTAATAACTATGGTAGTACCAATAATCTTGAAGGGTTGATGTCCAAGTTTACGGCATCTCAAGAAGCTCGCATAGCTAAGTTTGAAACCGAATTCAATCAACAACAAACAGAGATGACCAATAAGATCGACAACTTGTTGAAAGCCCTCAACAACCAAGCGCTAAATACACCTAGAAAGGACACTAGGGACGCCAATAGCGGAATCCAAATTAAGGACCCCCCGTCATTCAAACACGTCCACTTTGTCAATGTTGTTACTATTAAACCAAAAGATAAGGATATAGAAGAAAGAGACAAGGATGAAGTTGGAGTAGAAACCGAGACTAGGGATGAAATTAAGGAAGTTGAGGTTAATAAGGAAGAAAACTTAGAGGAAGTAGAAAACGTAGAAGAGTACTTTGATAAGTTGCCCACCAAGGAAGAACGGGAATATCACAAGGATTTATTTGATGATCCCGAGACACCATATATCCTTGGTTCACCCCTTATTAAAGTAGGTGATCCCTCTAACATCAACATACCATGCAACATTGGGCATATGCATGCATGGAAAGCTTATATCGATCCTAGATCTCCTATAAACATCATGACTAGGACTTATTATAATTGGGTAATGAAGAAGCAACTTGGTTATAGGATGATGCCCCGTAAGAATTTGATAAGTAATTTTGTTGGAAGAGTGAAAGGATTACATGTAATTGTAGGAAACTTCACTTATGTGACCGACTTTGTGATAGTGGAGGATACTCGTCCGGTGATAGATGATTTCCTAAGTCAAGTAGTGTTTGGAAAACCGTTTGTTGAGGCCTCTAAGATGAGTTATGACCCGACTCTAGGGATAGTTAGATTCAAGGAAGAGAATGATGAGATTGCTTACCAAATGCCCTATAAGATTGAACAATTCCGCCTCTTATCAAACATAGAAAAGGAACACAAACAAGCGGTTTACTATAGGAATGATGAGGATAGACGTAGAGGAGTAGAATATGTTATGAATAGAATACTTGGTTTCTACAAAGAATGCTTGCAACTAGGTCCGGAATACAAAACTAATATTGGAGATGACCTAGAGAATGAGACCAACAATGAGGTCACATAATTGCCCATGACCTTGAGTCTAGCTACAAGACTCGTAAATAAAGAAAAGTGCTTCTTGGGAGGCAACCTATGCTTTGTGTGATTTTTATTTGTTTGATTGATAGCTTCCGTATGCATGCTTTATTTTTATTGTTGGTAGATCATGTTTCAAAATAAAATTATGAAAATACTTTATTTTGTCGTTTGACTTCGTCTTAACTTCATACAAAGGTATTTCGCAAAAGATAAGTGTAAGGGAAAACCCCAAATATGTTTTTAAGAAAAAAATTGATCATGATTCTCCACGATATTAAATGAACATGTGTATTAGTATTTGTTAGAGTCAAATGCTTGTATCGAGTCATAATGATGTTTTGCAGGATTTTCCAGGAAGTAGGACATAAGTTTTTCCAGAAATTTTCCGGAAACTTAACGTAAAGATTTCTGCAGGTCACTTCTGACGGCGTCATGAGTTAACTCATGACGGCGTCATGTGTAAAATTCTGAAAATTTTGCTAGTTTTTTTTTCTAACGGAGTCATAAAGTTTTTGTTAATTCTTTAGTTTTATAAACTCCAGGAAATCTGCAAACATTCATTCCACAAGCATTATATCTTAATTTGTATTCTAGGACTTGTTAGTATATATAGATTGCCGCCGATTTTACGCGAGGTTGCCTTGTTTGTTTTCTCAGGTTTAACAGGTTATGTATGACAAGAAGATGATTTATATTTCTGGAAGGGAAGCTTTGATTGTTCATTTTCTTGTAGGAAGATCTAACCTTGTTAACACACTTTCCACACCGAACGAATTAGGGGAGTATTTAATTTCATTCTTTTACCTATTTCACTTTTACATTCTTTAATTGAACATTGGGGAGAATGTTCATCCTAAGTTTAAGGGGAGGGTAAATGATGATACTTTATAGGATACACTTTCACTTGAGTTTGTTTGTTTGATGGTAGGTGTGTAATAAAACTATGAGAAATACTTGTTAGTGTAATTTTAGCGTCAAATTTAAATTTTTTTACAACATTTAGGAGTGAAACTTTAACCATAGCAAGCGTCTCATAGATAGGAGTTTTATAACTAGCACAAAACCGTATCACTCAGAAAAATTTTCCACCCAAATATGTGAGGTTCGCCTTTAGATTTGATAGGAAAAGCATTTACTATTAGTGCTTATGAGTGTACCGGTAGCATTTAGATTTTAGAACTTGTGTTAGTGATGCATCCCGAGACCGCTAGTTAGACTACATTCGTGTAGTAGGATTTACTACATGATAAGAGGCATTAGGATCACCATTGTGTTAAACCCGTATCATAATTACTTGACCATTTAAGTCATATTACTTGGCTAGTTAAGTCCATTAATTTTTCCCACACCTTAGCGTTGTACTCATTTTTAGTACACGAAACCCCTAGTACACCCCTCCGAGCATATCTTTTCATTTCTAACTTTAAGCATCTTATTTAAAGGAAGAATTTGTTACAACCTACTTCCGTGTATGCACTCATCTTTAGTGCATTATTGTTATTTATTTAAACCCTTAGTTAATTATCTAATTAATTACATGGTTGCTAAGTCGAGTCATATCCTTGTACATATTGTTTTGGGACGATTGGGACTCATGGGTAAAGTACTAATTGTATAGGATTAATGGGGAAGAACATCATATATTACCCCCATATGTGCGTTAATCGTAAAAGTACTCCAAGTGTTTTGATTATCTTAATTCGAGTCATTAGATTAGTTTATTGTAAAGTGTGTAAAAATTCAAGTGTAAGGGGAATGTTCATTCCCTATGATTTATTATTTTGGATGGTAGGGTAAGAGTGTATGCAAAAAAAATAAAAAAAATCAAAAAAAATCAAAAAATTAAGAAAAAGAAAAAAAATAATAGAAAAATTAGATTAGTTTATTGTAAAATATGTAAAAATTCAAGTGTAAGGATAATGGTCATTCCCTATGATGTATTGTTTTGGATGGTAGGGTAAGAGTGTATGCAAAAAAAAAATAAAAAAAAATAATAGAAAAAAATGAAAAGAGAAAAACATACGGACTACCATCCCGTTTCATTCTATGTTTGTTTTATGTTTTTGTTATTTTTCATTTATTAGCTTAAGTCGAGTCGAGTCTTGGCTTAGCAACGCCATATTGTACGTGTAATTAACCAAGATGATTAACTCGCCACCAGTAAAGATTGCCTTTATCCAACAAAATCGTGTATTCCATATCCCTACACCTAACGTTATATCTCTTTAAAAGACCTCTTTGATAGTTTATCCTATGTGCTTACGCCATATGGTGGAGGTTTGATCTTTTCCCAAGCCTATGGTAATCTATTTTTTTATAACAGGTAGTGAGAGATATTTTCCATTTCCATATTATGATATATACTTTATTACACCCGAGAGATGTGAGTATCTAAATACTATTTGTGAGTTGCTAGTATATGACCTCCGAGCTTGTCTTTGGTCTTTATTGGAACGATTATTTGTTTTAATTACTTTTATATTAGTATTAAATGACCCCTAACTTGTATTTTGATTAGAATAAAAGCGCATTTACTTGAGGACAAGCAAATCTCAAGTGTAAGGGTATATGATGAGGCGAAAAATGAACCGTTTTTAGGGGGTCATTTAAGCCCGGATTTGAATTTATTTGGTCAAATATTGCCCTAAATAGTTCCTTTTGTCATTTTAGGTATTTTTGGAGTGAATTCTGGAAAAGGAAGCATTTTGGATGTTTTTTGGAGCATAAAAGTGAAGAACACGGCAAAGTCTTAATTTTCCTTGCTGGGAACAGTACCTGACGGCGTCAAGAGTCTTCATGTGACGGCGTCAAGAGTAAACAAGAGGTGGAAGTGGTGACGATCCAGAGAAATCGTGACGGCGTCAAGCTTAGCCGTCATGGTTCAAGATATGGTGACGGCCCAGAGTAATATTACACATGACGGCGTCAAACTTGGATCTAGGCAATCCGATCTCATTATGGGCGACGAGTTGACGGCGTCATATATTCCTTCTTGACGCCGTCACCCTGTAAAATCTATATATAGTTTTGCAATTTTCATTCATAAGAGAGGAACAAGTAGGGTGTAACTTTGGAGAAACCCTAGCATGAATTTTATTGCTTTTTCAATGGTTTTTACCCTTTGAAATCTTTCATGTTTAATTAAGATAAGTATCCTTTCAATTCATTCAATATGTCTATGTGTTACTTGAATATATCTTACACTTGTCTTGAATTCAACATGCTAGGCTAGATCTCTTGTGTGTTTGCTTAGATATAGTGAAACCTAGATGTTAATTATGGGTTGATTATTTGTTTATAGTTGTTACGGATGAATGATTTTGATGTTAGGCTTAAGAAAACTGGCAGACTTCCTTTATGGTGACATGCTTGAACGTCTTAAGAAACATGAATAAATGCGTACTAGGTTATTATGGTTGTATTTAATGCATGAGCGAATTCTAATGATCCCATGTTAGGAGCTTCTTAGCCGGCTCGACATAGGAGTGAAGTAGGAGCTTATAGAGTTGGGGAAGTACGTACGCTACCCCACGAATGGTATTAAGGAATATAACCTGTCATCCACGCAATTGTAACACACTATCAGCCTATAAAAGATATCTAGGGAGTAATGAAATCTAAGTAAACACAATTTTCCCCATTATTGTTCATACCACTATTTTAATTAGCTTTATTTTCATTTCTGTTATTTTATTTTGATTGCATCTCAGTTATTGGGTTAGTTGATTAGCAACTAATTCCGCCCACTCTTCCAAAAACCCGAGATTTTAATTGCTTTCATAAAATATAAAAAATACAAAAAGAATCATCCCTCACCTTTAGATCTAGTTTTTAGGTTTTCTAATCCTAGTGACACTATTTCTGAGTTGAACGATCAATCCCCCGGTACTTTTCACTATACTATACTACAAAGATCAGGTACATTGCCTGGTTGGGGTTTTAAGCTTCTCGAGATCCATCGAGTGGTAAAACCTGGTGCGATTCCCACGTATTATCCACGCATCCACACAAATAAACCATAGTTAACAATTGGACAAAAGAAAAAAAAAATGTGCACTTTAAAAAAGTTGCGTCAAAAACCCACCCACGTCGCTTTGTTTTAAAAGAAAACATATTTTTTTATTGAGTAAACTAAACATATTTTTTTATTGAGTAAACTACAACGTTCGTCCTTGTGGTTTGTGTTGACCGTAGCCTGTGGTCGTTTGACCAAAAAAATTGCACCGTTCATCCTTAACTCAGAAACGTTATGCACCATTAGTCCCTCCCTCTAACGGGGTGGACTAACGCTCGTTAACTTGTTTGCTTATTAGGGTATAATAGTCATTTTACACTATAAGGACGAATGATGCAATTTTTCGCTTTTAGTCCCTTTTTTAACGTTTTCTTCCGTTTTTTTACGTTTTCGCCCATTTTCGTCCATTTTTTTATGTTTTCGCCCATTTTCGTCCATTTTTTTACGTTTTCATCCCTTTTTTACGTTTCCATCCATTTTTTTTACGTTTTCACCTGTTTATTTTACGATTTCATCCGGTTTTTACGTTTTCATCTATTTTTTTACATTTTCGCCGTTTATTTTACGTTTTTGCCCGTTTTTTTTACGTTTTCGTCGGTTTATTTTACGTTTTTGCCCCTTTTTTACGTTTTCGTCCATTTTTTACGTTTTCATCCGTTTTTTTTACATTTTTGTCCATTTTTTACGTTTTCGTCTGTATTTTTACGTTTTCGTCCGTATTTTTACGTTTTCGTCTGTTATTTTACGTTTTAGTCTGTTTTTTTATGTTTTCATCCGTTTTTTATGCTGTCGTATATTTTTTTACGTTTTCGCCTGTTTTTTAACGTTGTCGCCTGTTTTTTATGTTTTCGTTCGTTTTTTTATGTTGTCGTCTGTTTTTTTACGTTTTCGTTCGGTTTTTTACGTTTTCGTCCATTTTTTTACATTCGCGTATGTTTTTTTACGTTTTCGTCCGTTTTTTTATGTTATCATCTATTTTTTTACGTTTTCGTTCGTATTTTTACGTTTTTGTCATTTTTTTTACATTTTCATCTATTTTTTTACGTAAAAAAAGACGAAAACGTAAAAAAAAACGGATAAAAAAAGATGAAAATGGATAAGAATGGATAAAAACGTAAGAAAAACGGATAAAAACGTAAAAATGGGATGAAAACGTAAAAGAAGCTGACTGATGAAAACGTAAAAGATTAAAATGGATAAAAACGTAAAAAAGGGATGAGAATGTAAAAAAACAAACAAAACGGACGAAAACGTAAAAAAAGACGACAGCATAAAAAATGGATTGGAAACGTAATAAAACGGATGAAAACGTATAAAAACAGATAAGAAAAAATAAAATTGGATGAAAACGGATAAGTATGGATAAAAACGTAAGAAAAACGGACAAAAAAGTAAAAATAATGGGCGAAAACGTAAAACAATAGAAGAAAATGTAAAAAAATAGACGAAAACATAAAAAGAACGAACGAAAACGTGAAAAATGGACGAAAACGTAAAAAAAGGGCAAAACGTGAAATAAACAGACGAAAACGTAAAAAAAACAGGCGAAAACATAAAAAAAAAACAGATGAAAACGTAAAAACCGTACGAAAACGTAAAATAAACAGGCAAAAACGTAAAAAAATGGATGGAAATGTAAAAAACAGGGTGAAAACGTAAAAAAACGGATGAAAACGGACGAAAACGTAAAAAAATGACAAAGGACTAAAAGCGAAAAATTGCACCGTTCGTCCTTATAGTGCGAAATGACGATTATACCCTCATAAGCAAACAAGTTAAAGAGCGTTAGTCTACCCCGTTAGAGAGAGGGACTAATGGTGCATAACGTTTCTGAGTTAAGAATGAACGGTGCAATTTTTTTGATCAAAGGACCACAGGCTGCGGTCAACGCAAACCACAAGTACGAACGGTGTAGTTTACTCTTTTTTATTCCACTATATTTGTTTGATGTGGCCACTGTGAATTAGTTTATGATCTTAATCCATATTTAGAGTTGTGTAAAATAAATCACCTAACTTGAAATTAGACAAAAAAAATTTCTCAATATTATAAACAAAAGAAAAAATTTTCAAATGAAATGATCTCGGGCTCGTTTTTCGAATTAATCAAAGATATTTAAAGGTCCAACACAACCCATCATTGATCTTTACAAACCGAAAACTCAAGAACAAACAATCTCATTTCAAATCAAACCTACCCTGTACGAACTCAGATTCAAGTAGCAACAGAAGCTCTCGATATAAAGAGGTGTTTGTATTTCGAATCTTAAAGAAAGAAGAAAAAGAAAGACAAGTTTTTTTAGTGCGGTTGTGTAACAAAAAGGAGTTAGGTGTGAGACTTTTGGGAAGAGAATTAACAATGTTGGTGGTTGCTGCGTGCAAAGAGAAGAAATGAATTATGAGTTTAGGGTTGTTATTGATTAGCTTTATCTTATCAACTTGTGAAGTGGACCGGTTATCTTATGGATTGGGCCGAGTATTGTTTTTGTCTATAAAAAATAATTGGACCATGTGGTGTTGCAAGTGTTGTTGGGCCGAGTATCACTAGATAATTCTTGGGCCGAGTATTGTTAACTAAATTGTAATTATGGGCCGGGTATCAATATATGTTAAAATAAAATTTACATTGTGTCGAGTATTATAAGTTTTAAGTTTGGACCGAGTATTACAAGTTACATTGGGTATTAGCCAAATCATTTTTTAGACTATCAAATTTTTGTTTGTATCAAACCAAAACGAAAACTAACTCAAAACTCACCTTGTTCGTGACTCATATCACGTGGGTGTAATAGTAAAATATTTATCGCCAAAAGTTTTAATCACAGGGTACCCGCCGCCGCAATACGCAGGTACCCTGCTAGTATGAATAATGGATATTAAACTTTATTGATGATCAAAGAAATATTTTTTAATACACATTACAATTTAATGTCTACAAAACATTTTTACAAAACTTAATTTAAAAATTATATTTGCAAAAGTAAAGAATGTTTTTAATAAAATCTAATTTAGATTTGGCTTCTAGAAACATAATCTTGCAAGAATATGCAAAGATTATGAAAGATTTTTTTAAGATTTGCAAGCCACAACAAAATGCAAAAAAGAGATGTTCATGGCAGCCGACGGCTTCCTTATTGGGTCACAGATCCCTTATCTATATGGGATCCGTGGATCCATAGCATGAGTCTGAACAACTTATTTTTTGCCTATAAATAGAAGTATTTTCCACTTTTTCAAACCACCTTGTGCAACGATTTTTTTCTACATTCTTTTCTCACATTTATACACCTCTTTCTTTGATCATCTCACTTGTTTAAATCAATTTCATGTGATCAAAGAACTAACTATTCTAGGTGCAAGAAAAGAGCACAAGAAATCTTCAAGATTCAAGTGTTGTGTGTTAGTTCATGCATTAGTAATATTTGTGACATTATCATATTTTACCATCCCACACCAAGTTCATAACCACTTCATACACAACAATTGAAAGTTCCAATTAGTATTTTAGTCTTGAAAATACGAGTGTGTACTGGTTAGTATTTTAGTCCTGAAAATACACGTGTCAAAGGTTGGTTCTACCTCGAGAAGAACTCGACATTTAGCTTAGTGTCGGAAAAAATTGTAAGTGACGTTGTACGGTTTTCTCTTCCTAAAGGGAGCTTGTTGACATAACAAAGTGAAGTCTCGAGTTGTGTACTCGGGGAGTGGTTATGGTGAAGAGGAGCTTTGTGACCGAACCATTATAAATCCTTGTGTTGCGTGATAGAAATAGAAGTGTCAGTTATTCCATATTGTAATAAGGCTTTAGTATTATATTTATGTTGAATGTAATAGCTAGAACAAAGGAGCCCAACCCATGGTAAGCCCATGGCCTACCTACCCATATCACATGAGTATATGTATAACCTCCTAGCATTGCTAGGAGGTGTAAACTTCATTTGAAATAATCTACATACAACAAGTTTCACCTAGTTCATATTTCTCTCTCTAAACACCTCTCTCTCTCTAAACTCTCCTATGATTCTTTGTGTGTTATGATCCATTGTGGGGACCTACAATTAGTATCAAGAGCCACAAGATGAATTAGGAGTGTGTTTTGTTGTTTTAAAGTCTCGAAATTTTGTTTTAGTTTTGGCGAGTTAGTTTAAAACATGTACTTTTGTGTCAAAATATATGGATTCTTGCAAGTTTATCAATATATCATTAGTTATAAAGATAAATCTTTTGTTTTAGAACAAGGATACGAAAAAAATACTAGAACTTTACATTAAAAATTCAAACTTTTTATTGTTTTTAGGCGAGTTTGTAGTTTGTGTTCTTAAAAGTGTATTTTTTTTTTAGCATTAGTTGTGAAGTTTATACTTGTGTTTTAGAACGTGGGAGTACAATATAAACGAACTAAAAGCATCAAATTTTGCATCTTTTTGGTCTTTATTTGTGTTTTTTTAAGAACTTAAAGATAACAACTTTATCACTATGTAAGCATGTATGGTATGGTGACAACAAGAGAGAAGTATGTATTCTTAGAGAGAGAATGTAGAGAGAAGAAAAAAAAAATTTTATTAAGAAAACACACACTTACACCTTGAAGTACACCACACAAATGAGGTGTGTGGTGTCTTATATAGTTCCATACATAAGCATCATGGGCTTTAGGATGGGCTTGGTAATGGATTGTGTGAAAAACTAGAAGGGGGAGGGGGGGTTTGAATAGTTTACCGGTTTTTAATTTAATCATCTTTGAAAATTTTACGTGTAATCGACAATTGAAACTAATAGACAATAAGTAATATGCAAGATTAAATAAGAAACGATCAAACCACAACACGGATGTTTATAGTGGTTCGGCTACAAGGACTCTTTTTCCTTGTCCTACTCCACTCCCCGAGTATACAACTCGAGAATTTCCTACACTAGTCAACAAGCTCCTTTCACCAACGAAGAAAACTTTACACGTCGCTTACACAAGATTACCGACACAAAGCTAGATGTCGATTTCTTTTACAAGGGTACAACCACTCCCGTCACTCTATGTATTTTAAGGACTAAAATGCTAACCGATCACTATTGAATAGATAAAATCAAATAAAGTATAAATTGCACGAGTTTACACAATACTAAGCTAGCAAGTCTTGCAACGTTGTGTTGAAACTTGTAAACTTTCGAATGAACTTGTGATCTTCTTGCTACAAAAGAATCTCACAAAAAAGAAACGCTACTGAGTTAGATGAATGAAATGAGAGTGTATATGCAAAATATGATTGTAAGTGATAAAAGGATTTCTTGGATGTGGCTTGCTATTTATAGGGAAAAAGTTTCAGCAAGCCACGGGTATGGCGGAACCCTTTGGAGGGTTCCGTCCGTTGTATCCCAGGGTTCCGCCAGGGTCTGACAGATATCTTCCAAGAAATCTTTCCATATCTTACAAATATATTTACCAAATCTCACTATGATATGTTATGAGTAAGTATCTAACGAAAATATCCATCAAATCTTCCAAAGTCAACTATAAGATTTTGGAAATCTTTCTAAGATTACACATGATGCATGCCATGGTGTCATACTACATTTTCTATTTATGAAAATATGAAAATGTTATGTTTTTGTGAAATGTAAATGTAGTAAATGTAATGTTTAACTTTGAAATAAAGTTTATATATGAAAGACTTCGACTATATTTATGTTTTGCTAAAAATAAAGTTTACACTTTGTCATTAACAAAATTTAACAAAGATTGTAAAATATAAATAACGTTTTTAGACGATATTTATATTAACAATCTTCCCCTTTTTGTTGAGGACAAATCATAAATTTTATTTTTAAGCAAAATGATAATTATAGTGTTTAGTCTTTTTAAAAATCTATATTAAACTTGTTTTAACTTTTAATTATATATATTATCAATGATATGCTAAATTGATATGCAAAAAGTTGAGAATTTTAATATATTTTCTCCCCTTTTTAGTCGAAACAAAAAGAAGAGTGGCGAAGCAGAATATGGTGCATGCCAAATACTTTCCCTTGGTCAATACTCCCCCTAAATGAGATGCGAAGTAAAGGATACATGGATTTTGATCCTACAAAAAAAAAATGTTAGTTGTCAAAAAGACAAGTATGATATTCATTAATAGAAAATATTATCCAAACAAAGTGATAGATAATCAACCATGACACAATCACAACAAATAAATAAACAACCAAAAATACACAATATATAGTAGAACTTACTTCATTTCAAGTAAAAGACAAGAAAAATAAAAAGCCCCACTTCTAAAAAAAAGAAAAATGTAAAAAGAAAAAATGACTTAGAAATAAAAATCCTACATCTATAAAAGGAAAGAAAAAACAAGGTCCTAAATGAAAACATATCATCTTAATGCAAGCTCTAAGATTGGGGGGGGGGGGGGGGATATGAAAGAGTGTTTAGACGCTCGAGAATGTGTTATAGGATGAAGTGGGTTACGTCTTGAACTTGGTGAAGCATGATTTTTATGCTCTCACTATCTTAGCCGTTCGCTCACAATGAGAGAAATTATGGCGAGGATTAGGTTGGGTAGCGTTATTTGTTGATGGTGGTGGTGGTGGAACATTGGTTGTTTGTTGGTTGATGTTTGGTGCTACAACGGATGAGAGCAAGGTGGTTTGGAATTCCATGGCTTGATGAAGGTGAGAATCCACCATGTTCTTGAAAGTATAAAGATTATCGAGGCAATAATTGATCTCCTCATAGGTATTTGGTGGATTGTTCCACAAAGATTCCTCTATTTCCTCATAGGATGGAAACAAGGATTCAAAATGTTGAGACTGGGATTGAGGTTCTTGAGGTTGTGGTTGATCCTGTTGAAAGTTAGGCTCTTCATAAAGAGGGCCATGGATGTCTTTGTAGATGGGGTGAAACAACAATGGTTTGGGTTGTGATGGTTCTTGTTGTAGAGGTAGTTATTGTTCAAATGGTACATTGGGCTCAAAGAAAGCTCTTGGTTGTTGATTTGCCATTCGTTCAATAGAGCCAAACAAAGGCAATGGTAGTGGATTTGTTGATCTAGGAGGAAGGTCATCTAAATCTTCAAGAAATGGACGAGGTGATGATGGTGGAGTTCCAAAAAGGTCCATGGGTTCCAACATGGGTGATTTTGGAGGTGATGGAGATTTTGATGGTTGAGTTGGTGCCGGTGGTGGTGTTGGATCAATGGGTGTTTTTGTTGGTGGTGGAGTGGTAATGACATTTTGTGGTCTAGGTGATGGTATAGGAGTGGAAAGATTTAGGAAATTTTCATCCTTGATTGGTGATGAGATGATGAGCGGTGATTCATCCAAAGATGATGAGCTTAGGTTGATGGTGGTGTTGAAACAACAAGGTTTTACACTAATACGAGCGGTTCTCCTAATGGGTCGAGATGGTGGTGATGAGTTGTTTGACTTTGTCATGGTGGTATAAGGGTGGTAATAAGAGAATAAATATTCAGGAAAGTGATGGTGAGGTGTGAGTACAAACTATCCAAGATGAAAAAATTTATAGAGTTAAAGAATTTTTGGAAGGAGTGTTTCGATTTGATGTTGATCCATACAAAAATGGAGGTTTCTAATCATTTGAAACCGTTTGAAGGTTTGTCAAATCATTAGAAATCAACCCAATGCAAGTGGGTTGAGTTGAAAGACTAAGATATGCAGTAAATACTCATGTCAAATCTTTGTGGTCAGAGGTGCCATGGATTCCAAGGAACCAAATAGAGGGTTCCTTCCCTTATGCAGAATGGTTCCTTGGGTTAGTTATGATCAAATTGAATTTTTGGCGGGAAGTGACTTCCTATTGGTTCTAGTAAGCTAAAATGGTCCTAATGTGCTTAATGAATGATAAGAAATATATTTATAACAAAAAAGGATGTTTTGGTGTTGGAAAGGAGTCGAAACTTTGAAAAATGCAGAAAATGACCTGGGAGACTGGCGGAACTAAATGATAACTCGCACGGAACCCTCATTTGGGTTCCGCCGGATCCGCTGGGCCATTTTTGGCGGAACCAAAAATTTACACTGGCGGAACCCTATAATTGGTTCCGCCAGATCTGTCAGTCCAAAAAATCATACAAAGAGCGAAAACGAGGCCCCGAACGATTTTCAAATACTATAATTTTTCCTAAACCATATGTAGGCAATTAAAACTGATTGGGAAATGGAAAAAATGCAAGTAAAAACACACGTACCGAGAGAGTTTGAACGGGGGCTGGCAAATTTCACTATACTTAGTAAAAATACTGAAAATTTGACAACATCACAATGTTGTCCACCTACATATCCGAATAATACAAACATAGTCTAAGAGTTACCAAATTATCCTACAAGTACATAAATCCATTAAACACATTGTTTAACTACCAAATTGTTCAAAGATCAAGTTATGCTAAACACTCGTAACATTCTCATTGATGATCAATGTACTTGTTGAGTTTCCAAGGTACCTTCCAAAGCATTTCCACATCCCCTTCATTTACTTGAATTCCTCGGACTCGTATGGAAGCGCTGGAAGTTGTTGGAGGTATTCAAGAGGTGGTAGCCTAGAATTAGGAAGACCGTCATCTTCACTCAAGGATGATGATGATGAAGTAGGATGATGAGGGCGTTTTCTTTGAACTCTAGTAAATCTCTTATCACTAAGTGGGACAAATATATGTGGCACGAGAGAGTAGTCTAGGCGAAGACCTCGAGCAGTTGGAGGAATGGGTGCAGATTGCCTAAAGAGGCGAGTTAGAAGCATCCCATATGGAAGTGCGGTGGTACCAAGCATGTGTATGTCCATAATCCTCTTGGCCATGTAGAAAGCCAAGTTGAAGGGTTTGCAAGTGGACAAGCAATAGAGCATATAGCAAAGACAAGCATTGATATGATCCTGATTAC
The DNA here is from genome assembly GCA_030686995.1 of Artemisia argyi. Classification (NCBI taxonomy): domain Eukaryota; kingdom Viridiplantae; phylum Streptophyta; class Magnoliopsida; order Asterales; family Asteraceae; genus Artemisia; species Artemisia argyi. Next base: position 84,637,773 of record CM060679.1, read on the forward strand.
CAATGATGCTTATGAAATTGGCTCTAAGGATTTCTTCCCATTTCTTAAATTGAGGCTTGAGCTCATTTAGTTCCATACCATATGGGTCCTTGTTGACCTCATTGCCCGAGCGGGTTCTCCTAGTATCCGAAGACCTAATAAAGAGATGATCACGAATGACATCCTTGGAGACAAGAGGAGTGTCATAGGGATGAATGCGGTCAATGACCGAGTCAAGAGTTGTGAGTGGAAATTTGTTAGAGTAAAGACATGCACCTCTATTAGGAACACCTAAAACTTGAGCAAAGTCACTAAGAGAGATGTTGTAGGTGTGGCCACTAGCCATGAAGGACAATACATGAGACCATCATCATTGGTGTGGAGAGTAATAGAAGCATAGAACTCTAAAATGAATCTAGGACAAATCGGTTCAACAATATCGAGGAGACAATCAAAGTTGATAGCGGCTAATTCCCTACGAATATTGGTTCCTTCTAAGAAAGAGGGGTCAATGGTTCTACCCTCGTGGACATAACGTTTTTCTAAGGCCTTAAAAGCTTTGACTTGAGTGGGAGTTAAGCCTTTGGTTTTGTGGTGTTTGGGAAGATAGTTGAGGGTTTCTTTGTAATCATAATGAGTTGTGGGAGGCATGTTGATTCCTAGAAACACAAATATCACATTTTAGTCTAAGTTAACAATAATTTCATTGTTGAAGTTCTAGTGTGTGCCTATATGCAAACAATGTGGTGGTGCGGTTATCTCGACTCATTTCAATGCTCAAAATGTTTTATCATGCAAATTTTGTTATAAAACTAGAGATAACCCAAATGCTCCAAATTTAATGTAGCTTCGATTGAATGTACCTGAAAGTACATATTAGTTATGTATTTCCTTTAGCATTCAAGAGACATTATGCAAATGATGTTTTAAACACAACGTTTTTATTTTGTATAAAAAATGTAAGAAAGAAAAATATTTTTCCTAGTTGTGAGAAGTATTTTTGCAAAAATTTGACATGAGGTGTTTGGTAAACATGATAATGTCCTACAAGATGCAATTTCTAACTAAGGGAAAACATGATTAGTTTTGTTTACAATAAATGCTCTATATGATTTGTTAAGTTTATGCATAACCCCAAGTTTTTAGTTTTTGTGCATAAATAGAAATCCTGGACACAGATCAGGAGTGCAATTATGTTTAAAATACTTACAATGATGATTGGAGAGCAAGGAGGATGAAGGAGAGACCTAATTTTCGTGTGTGGTGGTGTTGTGGACTGAATAATAACTATTTGTGAGTTATGGTAAAAAGATCAGGGGTGTTTGGTTTCATATTTTAAAATGAAAAAGCCTGGAGGATTGGCGGAGTGGGCGGAACCAAAAAGCCAGTTCAGTAGAAGGGCTCTGCCAGTCTGCAGAAATGTTGTCTTCTAAGGATACTTTCTCGATAGAGATGTTTCCTTTTTGAACATTCTCATGAAGGAAGTGATGGCGCATCTCAATATGTTTAGTACGAGCATGTTGAACGGGATTCTTGCTGAGGTCGATGGCTCCTTTCTTGTCTCAAAGAATGGAGATGCCATTTAGTTGAATTTTGTAGTCGACAAGAGCTTGCTTCATCCAAAGAGCTTGTTGACATGTTTTTCCGGCCAATACATATTCGGCTTCAGTTGTTGAGATAGCGAGAGCCGTTTGTTTTTTAGAGAACCATGAGGTGAGACAATGTCCAACAAAAGTACAAATACCACTTGTACTTTTTCTATCAACATAGTCACCGACATGGTCCGAGTTGGCATACACTATGGTTTCTTGATGCGTAGAATTGCGCCCTCATAAAAGGTTTTACCTCTCAAGGGATCTTGAGAAGCTTGCAATCCCCACCAGGCAGTGTACCTGTTCATTGTAGTATAGTATAGTGACAAGTACCGGGGGATTGATCGTTCAACTCAGGAATAGTGTTCGCTAGGATTAAAATTCTATTAAACTAGGTCTAAGGGTGAGGGATGATTCATTTTTGTATTTTTATATTTTAAAAGAAAGCAAGTAAAATCTCGGGTTTTGAAGGAGTGGGCGGAATTAGTTTCTAGTCAACTAACTCAATTAACTAAAGATGCAATTAAAATAAAATAAAATAAACTTAAACTAAATTGTGGTGTAAACAATAATAAGAGAAAGTGTGTTTACTTAGATTTCATTACTCCCTAGATATCTTTTACCGGTTGATTAACTTATTACAATTGCATGGATGACGGGTTATATTCCTTAATACTAGTCGTAGGGCCGTGTATGATATTCCCTAACTCTATAGGCTTCTACTTCATTCTAGGTCGAGCCGACTACTAGCTCCTAACATAGAATCACTAGCAGTTGCCTACGCATTAAATACAACCAATTAATCATAGTACACCTCCGATCATGTTTCTTAAGACGTTCAAGCAAGTTACGAATTGGAAGTATGTCAGTTTTCTTAAGCCTAACATCGAATTCAATCATCCACAACAATTATAAACAAACCATCAACCAATAATCAATATATAGGTTTCATTACATCTAAGCAAACATAAGAAAAACCTAGCCTAACATGTTAAAAAGAAGACAAGCATAAGATAAAATCAACCAACACATAGACATATTGTATGATTATTGGAAAACTTATATTCAATTGAACATGGATGGAACAAGGGTTGAAACCCTTGTTGCTACAGAAAATTCGTCTAGGGTTTGCACACCAAAGTTCTCCAAAAGTTCCCCACCTAATGAATGAAAATTAGAAAACTATATATAGATTTTACACCTTGACGGCGTCACGTTATAGCTTGTGACGCCTTCAACTCGCCGCCAAATTAAAGGTCATATTGCCTAGATCCTATCTTGACGCCGTCATGTTGAGAATAAGCTCTGGGCCGTCTCTTGTAAATCAATCCTGACGGCCTTGGTGACGCCGTCAGGCGTTTTTGCCTTGAAATAGTTCTGGGCCATCATCTGTATTTTCCATATCCACCTCTTTTGCCAAGCTTGACGCCGTCACTTGTATGGCCTTGACGCCGTCAGGTACTGTTCCCAACAAGGATTTTGAGACTTTGTCGTTTTCTTCACTTAATCGCTCCAAAAACGTCCAAAATGGTTCCTTTTCTAGATTTCTCCTCAAAAGTACCTAAAATTACAAAAGGAACGATTTAGGGTAATAATTGATCAAATAATCACGAATTCGGGCTTAAATGACCCCTAAAAGCGGTACACTTTTCGCCTTATCATTTCTACTCCCGTTCCTTTGTGATACCATAATCCTAAGTGTGTAGTACCTTTGATATATCTAAATATTCGTTTACGGCTTCAGATGGGTTGTTTTAAGATTTTATTGATAACGAGCACATAGACAAACAGTAAACCTAATGTCAGGTCTACTAGCCGTGAGATAGAGTAGATTTCCAATCATTGCTCTATATTTAGTGTTATCTACGGATTCACTTTCCTCATCCTGGGTGAGTTTAGTTTCTGAGGACATGGGCGTTTCGATTAGTTTTGAATCTTCAAGACCAAATTTCTTAAGCATGTCTTTTATGTATTTAGATTGGTTAAAGAATATCCCATATTCTAATTGTTTAATTTGGAGTCCTAAGAAAAAGTTGAGTTCTCCCATCATACTCATTTCAAACTCGTCATGCATAATTTTTGAGAAATCGTCACATAATTCTTGACAAGTTCATCCGAATATGATATCATCCACATAAATTTGGACTATGATAATATGTGAATCTTTCTTCTTAGTGAAGAGAGTATTACCAACTAAGCCCATGGTATACTTATGGTAAACTAGGAAGGTCTTAAGTCAATCATACCACGCTTTTGGAGCTTGCTTAAGTCCGTATAAAGCCTTTTTAAGTTTGTAAACATGATTAGGATTTTCAAAATTGGTGAAGCCCAAGGGTTGAGCGACATAAACTTCTTCATTAATTAAGCCATTTAAAAATGCACTTTTGACATCCATTTGAAAGAGTTTAAAATCATGTGCACATGCATATGCAAGTAAAATCCTAATAGACTCGAGCCTATCAACCGGAGCAAAAGTTTCATCATAGTCAATGCCTTCTTGTTGATTATAACCTTGTGCTACTAGCCTAGCTTTTTTTCTAGACACTATACCATTTTCATCCATTTTATTCCGAAAGACCCATTTTGTTCCAATTATTGTTTGACTCTTTGGTTAAGGAACTAATGTCTAAACATCATTTCTAACAAATTAGTTTAATTCTTCTTGCATAGCTATGACCGATTATTCATCTTCTATAGCCTCATTTATATATTTTGGTTCAATAGTTGACACAAAACAAAAGAAACTACTTTGATTTTGGACTTTTGATCTTAAGGTTCTTTCATTAATTTTTCCTATGACACTATCTAATGGATGACTTTTAGATTCTTTAACATTGACAATTTCCTTATTTAATAGTTCGTCTTCCTTGTCATTATCTAAGTTATCTTCAATGTCAACGACTTGACTTTCAACTAAGTCATCATCTACCAAAGGTGATGTCTTAGAGGGAGGTGGACTTTCGTCGAATGTTACATTAAACGATTCCTCGAATCTTAAGGTTTCTTTGTTTAAAACAATGTAAGCTTTGCTATTTTGTGAATATCCAAGAAATACACCTTCATGAGACTTTGGGTCAAATTTAGTGAGATAATCCTTGGTGTTTAGTATAAAGCATTTACTCCCAAACACTCTAAAATATCCTAATGTCGGCCTTTTTACCTATATATAATTCATATGGAGTTTTATTCAAAAATGGTCTAATTAAGACACGATTTAGAATGTAAGTTGATGTGTCGACGGAATTACACCAAAACTTTTTTGAAACATTTTGTTTGTTAACCATTGTTCTACTCATCTCTTGAAGCGTCCGGTTTTTATGTTCTACTACACTATTAGATTGAGGAGTACGAGGTGCCGAAAAGTTATGTGTTATACCATTTTTATCACAAAAATTTCCAAATTGTATTTCATTGTCAAATTCACGACCGTGGTCCATTCTAATTGACACAATGGAAGTTCCTAATTGGTTTTGAATTTTCTGTCTAAGAGCATCCCCATTCGTAACGTGAGGCTCCACGTTAAGGCTTGGTAACGCGTGTTAAGGCACGTTAGCCATTGCATCCACCAGCGTTAAACCCACGTTAACGTGGGGCGTTATGTGGCTAACACCATGTCAAGGTACCATTCGTGTATAAAAAAATAAAAAAAAATTCATTCGGCCCCCTCTCCACTTCACAATAACGGATAGTTTTTTAAAAAAGTTACAATTGGCCCCCCTAACGTTAACTAACGTAAAAAACGGCTAGTTAGCCTAAAAAGAAAACATTTTCCAAAACATTTTTTAAACCAATATAAATACCCATTTACCCTACTTCTTTTTCCCACACTTTCACTACTCAATATCTTCTATCTACAATTTCTAATATCCAAAAAAAGTGTCTCAAGGCGACAACAACGATCCCAACTCGTTTACAAACCTCCTCGGTGGGTGGGGGAACCCATACGCGGGTTCATCATCAAACCCGAAGCCTAATCCGAATTGGGAGAACCCAAACCTATTCGGTGCGTCGAGTCAAGAAGTGTTCCAACAACATGAAGCTTTTAGATTATGGCAAGAATCACACCAAAACACCTTAAACACCGATTTCCAAAATCTCCAATTCACTCAACCATCCCAACAATCCCGCACGGAGACTAACGAAGTTTCCGAAACACCTACGTCGCCTCCAAAAAAAACCAAAACTCGTGTTAAACGAAAGTCCAAAAAATTGAAAGAACCAGTCGATGATGATGACGAGGTCAAACCAGTCGTTACACGTTGGCAAGCAAGTGAAGAAAAATTACTTGCAACATGTTGGGTGGCTGCAAGTGAGGATGAGCTAGTCGGTCGGTCCCAATCCAAAGATACATTTTGGCAGTGGGTTATAAATGAGTTCAATAAACATAGTTATCATAGACGCTGCAAAGATATGATACAATCAAAGTGGAGAACGTTGAACCGCGATTGCACAAAGTTCAACGCGATTTACAAACGTGCCGACCACGATAAAAAAAGTGGGGAAAATGCCATGGATATACTCACACGGGCCAAGGAAATGTATCGAAACGAGAGCAAAAACACGCCATTTCATAATGAGGAGGCTTGGAGTGTTTTGTGTACTCATAAAAAATGGGACGCACCGGACACGGTTGATTTAACCAGTGATGTCCCGAGCCAAGCAAATGAGGCGTTGTTTGGTAATGATGCACAACCACGCCCGATGGGGAAAAAGCGGGCTGTGAAGAAACAAAAGTCCGAGACAACGACAAGCACCGGGGGAACGAGTACCGGTGGCTCTATTTCGTCGGCCCAATTCGGGGATGCTTTGCCGGAGAAATATCAGGCTAAACGTGAAGATACGGCCTTGGCTTACAAAGCAACCGCTGAAAACCAATACGCAGCAATACGCTCAAGGGACTTTAAGTTTTTGTTGCTCGACACTACCGGCAAAGATCCTTATTACGTGACGCTGGTGAATATGGAAAAGGATCGTATCATTGAAAAATACGGGTTGCCAAAGCGTACGGAATGAATAAATGTGTTGTGGTTTAATTTTTTTTATGTCTTTTTATTTTTTTTCGTATTGTATTTTTAATTTCGTAATGTATTATTTTTTTTTTTTGTTTTTTTTCCTCTTTCGTAATGTAATATATTCTAAGAATTAATGTTATGTTTTTAAAAAAGTGAAATATTAGTTTTAGTTTAGGGTTGAAATTGAAAATATTTAAAAAATTGAGTTAAAGTGAGTTAAGGTTGAGTTATGAATGGGGGTGTTTTTTTGTGAGTTAAAGTTAATGTGGTTAAGCTGATGTGGCGCTGAGTTATAACTTAACTCAAGTTATGAATGGGGATGCTCTAAGAATTTCAAATTGGTCAAAAGCTTCGTTTTTTCTTTTCAAAAATTTTGTCCAAGTATATCTTAAATAATCATCTACTATAACCAAAGTGTAGAAGTTATCTCCATAATAACTTTGCATAGCGAATGGACCAAACAAATCCATATGCAAAAGTTCTAGACACCTAGATGTAGACACCATACTTTTAGCCTTACGGCTACTATGAACTTGTTTACCAATTTTGCAAGCATCACAAGAGTGTTGGTCATATTTCAACTTAGGTAGGTTTCTAACTAATTCTTTAGACGATAGAGATTGAATGAGTCTCATATTAGCATGAACTAAACGTCTATGCCAAAGGGTTGAAGAATCATTTAATGAGGTGATTCAAAGTTTATCTCTAGATGTTTTATCAATCTTCATGACGTATACTTGGTTCTTAAGAACACCTTTAGCTATAGTTTTACCGTCTTTTAGTATTTTACTTTCGTTTTCACTAAATAGAACGTTATACTTTTTACGACAAAGTTAACTTATACTAAGAAGGTTAAAACCTAGGTTGTCAACATGTGCAACATCATCAATAGAGAGAGATTCATGAGAGATTGTACCTTTTCCAATGCTTTTGCTTTTAACCTTGCTACCAAAAGCAACGTTACCTCTGTCATATTCTTGATATGTAGAAAAAAGGCTTTTGTTTCTCGTTATGTGTCTTGAGCAACCCCTATCTTTGACCCATTCATTCGATTCCGAACTTACTTTCAAGTATATTTATTTAAAAATAGAACATTCAAGCATTTGGTCCCCAATAACCCATGGATCCATATTGGTTAATCAAAGACAACCATTTGCATTGAAATGCACAAGGTAAGAAAGTTGACAAGGAGTACAACTCATTACTTCATCTTGACTCTTATCATTTGTAATCATTATGAGTAACATTATTTCTAGATTTCTCTACTAGGTTTTACAAATTTAATTTGTTTTGACTTACTTGTAGATAAGTTATCATCCTAATCCGGTTTTATCTCTAAATGACTTTTGATTACTTAACAAGTTTTTAAGAGATTTATAACTTTCTTCAAATTTAGCTAATATTTTTGATCTTTCATTTAGCCTTTTAATTTCGTGTTTGTAATTTTGACATATTTTGCATTCTAGATCAATTTCAATACTACTCTAAAGTCTAGACATTTTATCTTCTAAAATTATTTCTTTTTCAAAGTTGTTCTCAAGGGTTTTTGAGGATTTTTCTTTACGTTGCGTTCTCGAGTTTAGGATGGTAGGAAAAGAAAAGAAAGGGCAAAGAAAGAAAAGAAATGATATTAGACAATCTTGTTTGCGTTCTCGAGTCAAACAAAACAGAAAGGAAATGCAAGGAAAGTGTGTATGATTCATGTTCTTAAGTTGGAAAGAAAGTAATATAAATTTGACAATTCACTATAATGCCCCTCCTGTGTATTAACCTTTTGTTACACAATAAAATCATAATTATTCAAGTTTAACTTCTAAATTATTGACCCGATGATACATTCCAATGTATAACCTGGAATATATAATATATACTCAACTCATGGATATAAAAAATACGTGAGAAGCAACACTGGCAAAATACATTCATGTTTTCATGATCAAAATAATATCCAGACACTTGCAAGAGATTAAACTACTTTAATAATTAAAGTGTCCATGGAAGCTACTAATTACTTCAAACAACACTACCTGTTAAAGGGAAATAAGCCAACATATACGACATTGTTACTAGGTACTCTTACTCGAACATGTGTTCCATCTATTGCACCTATACAATCCTTGAAAAACGGATAAAATCTCTTTTTTTGTTGAATTTCTTTCTGGACAGTATCACCACTAGGCTGTTTAATATAGTGATCTTCTAATGATAATATCGCATTCAAAACTCTATGGAAATGCCTACTTGTAGTTGATCCAGATCGACGGTAGCACCATGAAACGAAACGGTTTCTAAAGTCATTTCCTACGATATGTAAAAACCTAGCAACTTGTTCTTCAATTGTCATACGTTGAGTTGGTCGCAGACCACCATCACTCTCTAACTTTTGACACAATATCTTAAAAGCATTCTCACTCATACGGATAAGGTCACGACATCTACCACTTGTTGAGAGGTCGTTCAACATCTCTTCCCGAACTTGTTGTCTATGCAACATTGACTCTCGAGTGGGTACATTAACACGATTTTTATTTCGATATCTACGATGTGTAATAAGAGCCACCACTATGCAAACCACGTGAATTGCAGTTAAATGTTGAGTTCTTGCCACCAAATTTACGTTATCTTCCATTGCTATGGTTGATTTCTATAAAGGGACTGAAATATTTTTAGATATATAAATTATTAACCAATGAAATTATTCAAGCATAAGACTAATGCATTTAGATCTTTGCATGTACCTATATATTAAACTACGAGAGAAGATATACCATCTATTCTTATAATGCCTATCAAAAACCACCAAATAACATTGGGCCAAACTTTTAGATGAATACTGATTATATGGCACCACAAGTAGTTAATAAAACAAGCAATCCATGATTAATATTGAAATAAATTTTCAGATCTACGAGTTTTAGAAAGCATGAATACAAATATATGGCATTTACATACAAGTATTATATAAGAAAAAAATTACCTCAAGATGAAGATGAAAACACAAATTGATTGATGTGAATTGGTGTAACAGAGATGATCAATAGATAGTACAAGTGGGAAGCACACTTATATTATTTATTAGTTTTTTGTTGGGTAATATAGTCTTTTTACCCAAAATATTAGAACTTTCCTAGGCAATCAGGCCAAAAATGGGCGGATAATTTTGGCTCCAATTTTCCCTCCAATTTCCAATCTAAACCCTTTCCTTTCTTTCTTATTAAAACTTAAGAACACAAAATAGTATATATTTCCTAGCATTTTATTTCTTTTCCCCTCAAACACAAACTCGAGAACGCACCGTTAGAGATTATTTTTAGGTCTATGTTACAAAAATGTTTGAACTCATTTTCCAATTTTAAGAATTCTAAAATGAATTGATCATAGCAAAAGTGTTCGGTTTCAAATTGTGCCTTACTTGTAGTATCATCTAATTGTCAATCATCACATACCGAACATTGATCTTCTTCCATGTCACTCCATGATTCGTTATTGTGTTCTCTTTGAGTTTGATACATGTGTACTTCGTCATTAGTACCTTTAGTGAAAACATTTGAACTCGTAGCACTTGTATTTATTTCAACTAGATATTTTTCTATCAATTACTCTAACACTACTAATTCATATGTAGGATCAAATTGATCATAATCTTCTTGATGAAAGTTTAAAAGACTTTTCCAAATATCATTAGCCATTTGACAGAAAAATACTCTTTCATATTCTACTCTTGGTAAAACTTTATAAATAATTATCTTAGCTTTAAAGTTTTTGTCAAACTTTTTCTTGAAACAATCATCTTGATTTTCAAAGTTCATTTTTGTTGGTTGAATATCACCAATTGAAATGATATGCCAAAGATCTTGATTTATCGACTTCGCATAGTTTTCAAATTTACTTTTCCATTCAAGAAAATTATCATTATCAAATAATCGTGGTTTTTGTATAGATTGCCCTTCTTTGAGATATTCAAAATCCATGGATCGTTCTAAGTTTTAAAACACAATATATTTTAAAAGCTTGAGTAACGTAGCTCCTGAGGCCAACTGTGGAAAACTAGAAGGGGGGGGGGACTGAATAGTTTACCGGCTTTTTATTTAATTATCTTTGAAAACTTTACGTGTAATCGACAATTGATACTAATAGACAATAAGTAATATGCAAGATTAAGTAAGAAACGATCAAACTACAACACGAATGTTTATAGTGATTCAGCTACAAGGACTCTTTTTCCTTGCCCTACTCCACTCCTCGAGTATCCAACTCGAGAATTTCCTTCACTAGTCAACAAGCTCCTTTCACCGGCGGTGAAAACCTTACACGTCGCTTACACAAGATTACCGACACAAAGCTAGATGTCAATTTCTTTTACAAGGGTACAACCACTCCCGTCACTCTATGAATTTTAAGGATTAAAATACTAACCGGTCACTACTGAATTGATACAATCAAATAAAGTATAAACTACACGAGTTTACACAATGCTAAGCTAACAAGTCTTGCAATGTTGTGTTGAAACTTGTAAACTTTCAGATGAACTTGTGATCTTCTTGCTACAAAAGAGTCTCACGAAAATGAAATGCTACTGAGTTAGATGAATGAAATGAGAGTGTATATGCAAAATATGATTGTAAGTGATAAAGGATTTCTTGGATGTGGCTTGCTATTTATAGGGAAAAAGTTTCAGCAAGCCACGGGTATGGCAGAACCCTTTGGAGGGTTCCGTCCATTGTATCCCAGGGTTCCGCCAGGGTCTGACAGAAATCTTCCAAGAAATCTTTCCATATCTTACCAATAGATTTACCAAATCTAACTATTATATATTGAGTAAGTATCTAACCAAAATATACATGAAATCTTCCAAAGTCAACTATAAGATTATGAAAATCTTTCTAAGATTACACATGATGCATGCCATGATGTCATACTAAATTTTCTATTCATGGAAATATGAAAATGTTATGTTTTTGTGAAATGTAAATGTAGCAAATGTAATGTTTAACTTTGAAATAAAGTTTATATATAAAAGACTTAGACTATATTATGTTTTGCTAAAAATTAAGTTTACACTTTGTCGTTAACAAAAAGATCGTAAAATATAAATAACGTTTTTAGGCGATATTTGTATTAATAGATTGGACTTTACATAAATGACTAACATTTAAATACTAACCTATTAGATTAGTCCAACCCATGAACCCATTGGCTACTCTATTACAATAACTACGACAAATTACAAAGTTATAAATATTTGAATGACCATCACTTTTCTATATATTTCTTTAATGCTAACAATCTCCCCCTAAGGAGTGGTCATTCGAATGACGCTCCACGTGATTAGGTCTTTTGTCTTCTTGGTCTTGAACTTTGTGTGTCATCATAGAACAGTCTTGATTCTTTGTTCCTTCATGCTCTGTGATCTTCGAAGTAATGTCTTTTGAACTTTCTTGCCTTTGATCAATATCTTCACAGGTTTGCAGTGTTGTCTTTTCCAACATATTCATACTTCTTGATAATACTTTGAACTTCATACTTATGCCTTCCTCACTTGATACTTGAACTTTTTCTTTACTTTCTTGATTAGCTCTTGACTTTGACATAACTCATTGTCTTTAACTTAAACTTTTTATCTTTAACTCATCTCAAGAAGTTTTGCAATCCTCTAGGCAGTATACGTGATTGTTGTAGTGTAGTATTGGTAAATCCAGGGGATTGATCGTTCTCTAGGGGAATAGTGTCGTTAGGTTAAAGTGTATGTCGAGATTAGTCTAAAGGTGAGGGATGATTCTTTTTGTTTTTTTATATTTTTTATAAAGTAAATAAAAATCTCGGTTTTGAAGGGAATGGCGGAATTAGTTGCTATTCAACTCACCCGAAAACTACATTTATAAAACAAAAATTAAAATAATAATAAAAGTAAATTTGGTGAACTTCTTTTGGTGAGACAAACGTATTTACTTAGATTTCACTACTCCCTAGTTATCTTTTATTGATTTGTTGAATTGTCACGTTGTTTGTTTTAGTTGAAGCGTTGTATTCCTTAATACCAGTCGTAGGGGTGTGCTACGTTCCCCAACTCTATGAACATCAATTCCACCTACAACCTTAAAGTCTATTAAGGACTATAGGATCATAAACATCAATTGATGCAATAATACAACGAGAAAAACCTATATTGCATGATATTGTTACGTTTTCTAAGATGTTCAAGCTAGTTACATATAGAAGTCAGACAGTTTTCTTAGCCTAACAAGAAGCAATCAACTAAACAATAAACATCGCATCAATAATCAATAACTAGGCTTCATTAGATCTAAGCAAACACAAATAAACTTAAGCTAACTGATGCGAGGATTGCTACCATACAAAAGGTTTTACTTCTTAAGGGATCTTGAGAAGCTTTCAATCCTCAAGGCAGTGTACCTGGTCGTTGTAGTGTAGTATAGGTATGTTTGGGGGATTGATCGTTCTCTAGAGGAATAGTGTTGTTAGGTTGAAGTGTATTATAATTTAAGATTAAAGGTGAGGGATGATTATGTTTGTATTTTTATATTTTAATGAAAGCAAGTAAAATCTTGGTTGATGAGTAGGCGGAATTAGTTGCTAGTCAACTAACCCAAAAGCTACTTATATTAAACTAAAATTAAAATAACAAGAAAAGGTAAAGTGGTGAACTTCTTATAGTGAGACAAACATGTTTACTTAGACTTAATTATTCCCTAGTTATCTGTTATTGAATTGTTGAATTTCACAGTGCAACTGTTTTAGTTGAAGCATTATATTACTTAATACTAGTCGTGGGGGTGTGCTACATTCCCCAACTCTATGAATATCAATTTCACCTACAATCGTAAGTCAATTACGCAATCATAGGATCATAAACCTCAACTCATGCACTAAATACAACAAGAAAAACCTATGTCACACCCCCAAAATCGGGTCCAGCGGAAGCATACATGTAGCTGGGGTGTAACTCAATTGGTACCATAACACAAGTACAAAATGATTTTCATTTCAATCATTTAGAATAAAATCGTTAAACCAAAAGTGTTGAATTTACATTGTTAAAAGTAGTGCGAAAGTAGGCCCTTTAAAATAGTTTAAGATGGTCCCCATATGAATATCAGAGTCTTCTATGACCATGCCATGCCCTGCCAAAACCTCCAGTAGCGTGCCATTGCTTAAAACCTGAAAATACATGCTAAAGAGTGTCAACACGAGGTTGGTGAGTTCATAAGTTTGTATTAAAACAATAGTGTTGTGAGTACAATAGAGAGTTTTGTGACCATTGTGTAACTCACAATGTCATAAAAAAAAAGTTTACCTTACAGTAAAATCAGGATTGTGGACCATGAGTAGAGTGTGTGATCATTACAACAAATATAATATCACATAGAAAAATAGTCAATTACGCTAGCGCTAAGTTCATGCAACCGAAGCTACGACAGTGTGCATGCTCTTGAAGCATGTTAAATATAAAGGCCCGGCAAGTGTTTATCCCGTTACACTTGTAATTCGACATGTTATACGCTCGCGCTTGCCTATCCGGTCAAACCGAACGGGGGAGTCACCACCAATAGATCTATTTATAACATTCGCGCTTCCCAGCAGGAATTGACGGTTCATGAGTTTGGGCATAGTGGGATTCAAGGGCTTAGGCTAATCCGCGTAATAGTGTAAATACAGCATAAGTTTCAGTGTGGTCCATAAAAGTGTTTGCATAAAAGCAATAGTTCACAAAGTGTGTTGCATAAGAGCAAAAGTTCATAAAGTGTGTTGCATAAAAGCAAAAGTTCATAAAGTGTGTTGCATAAAAGCAATAGTTCATAAAGTGTGTTGCATAAAAGCAAAAGTTCATAAAGTGTGTTGCATAAAAGCAATAGTTCATAAAGTGTGTTGCATAAAAGCAAAAGTTCAGTTGCATAAAAGCAAGAGTTCAAAAAGTGTGTTGCATAAAAGCAAAAGTTCATAAAGTGTGTTGCATAAAAGCAAGAGTTCATAAAGTCTGTTGCATGTTTATAAAACGCTTGTGTATGCGAGAAAATAATCAAGTATGCAACCGATATACACATAGGTGCATTTGAATAATCAATCAAGCCTTCAAATAAACAGTAGTGTTTAAGTAAACAATTGCGCATTCAAGCATTGAGTTTAGTCAAAAACGAGCATGTATTCTCCCCCAAAACAGTTATAAAAACAAGTAAAAGTAGGGGGTATGAACTCACCTGGTGCGATAGCTATGATGACAAAAGTGGATACACTGAAATGAGGCACGATCTCTAATCGCAACCTAATATGAATGATAGTTTCTCATGTAAGAAACGAAATGATGCTACACATGCAAATACGTATGTTATCGATACCACTCGTTAGTTTTGAAAATAGTGTTTATCGTCAAAAATACATTTTTGACGTCTCGTTAAGTTAATAACCACTTTTCATGTAATTGTGTTGAAAAGGTACTCCACGATCCTCGTTTGGTGTTTTATCGGTAAATATAAGGTTTTCGTCGCAAAAATAACATTTTCATTACTTGACAATATGCCCAAAATGGCCTCGCAAAACTAGTCGCGAAATATTGTACGTTAAGTGTTAATGGTCAAGCTCGGCGTTTTTGAAAACCTTGTAACAATATCTTGAAGTTGTTTTATTTAACTTTTGGCTATACGGGTCTTGATAGATGAGAGAATCGACTCTCATTGTTGTTACTTGAAAGTATTATGTTCAACACTTAGGAAATTTCATTATAGTAAAAGCTGTCAAAATATAAAGTTTATCGGGTAAATAGATGAGGTCGTAGTTTATTCGTTATAAGTCCAATGCTCAAACGGCCAATTGATTTGAAAAGCTTGCTGGGAGATCTTGATTTCATAAAACTACGGCTCGGACTCAAACTGATCCGATCATAAAGAAAATAGCCGAGAAAGTGGTGTCTTGCAAAGACAGTTTTGCGGCATAAATAATAATAGAAAAGCTGATGGAAATATATATATATCGTCGGATTTCAAATACTCGTATCTTTTTCGTTATAAGCCCGTTTTCTATGTTCTTTATATCCCCGGAATCGTGGGACAACATACTAATATATTTTTGATAAGTCGGGACGGCTAGATTAAGTTTTAGGCCTCGAAACAGTCCATGAAAACTGTTCAACAGCAAGAAATTTTTCAGAAAATAGTTTTCGTTGTTAATCTTGAAAATAGCATATCTTTCTCGTCGTAACTCGGATTTTATCCCCGTTTTCGGCCATAGTTTCGTCTTGGAATGTATTTTCTAAATCTTGGGTCCAAAGTTACACCCTAGACCCTGAGTTTCCCACGTTTAACAAAAAGGGACAGTAGCTTTTATATAGTTGTAAAAATCAACTTTTCTAGTTTGTAACTTGTTTAAGGCTTAACCAAACTATCTCAAATCAACTTCACAAATACCCAATCCTACCATACACCTTCTTAGGGTGTCATGGGTTCCTAAACATCACCAATCTTGGTGGATCTCATGAGATTACTAGTGAAAATTTTAGATCTAGTGTTTATAAAAACAAAATGAGTAACAAGTGGTATGGATCTTACATACTTGCATGTTTTACCAATATATCTTGAAAATACATAAAAATATAAAGTAAATGAAAGTATGAAAGGATCAAAAGTGTTTTTGAAGCTTACTTGAGATATTAGAGTGATTTGATGAGAAATTGATTAATAACCTAGGGTTTTTACCACAAAACCCCAACTAGATTATGATTAGGACTTGATTAACAATTGGATCTTGAAAAATTGATGGTTTCTCTTGGTTCTTGTTTCTTGGCCGATTCTCACACAAAGGAGGAGAGAAAAATTGAGTTTTTGTGCTAGTTTGTTATGTTGTATAAATGAAGAAATGTGATAAAAGGATGTATATATATTTAATTTAGAAGGTCTTGGTCAAAAAGTTGGTCCAAGGGGGGCATGGGGAGGCAAACAAGGAGGGAAAAGGGGGGCTTGTTGGTGGCTCATTAAATGAGCTTGTCCCCAAAGCTTGTGCATTTGTTAGTTTAATTTGTGTATTAGGTGTTATCGGGTACCGAGTTATCTTGAAATAAATGTCACCGAGGTGAAATAAAATACGACGAAGTTGTAAAAGTTGTAAAATATTATTCCAGATGATAATCGGGTGTTAAAATAATTATTGAATTGAAATAGCGCAAACCGACGGAGTTATAAGCTCTGACCGTAAAATATAGTAATTGATTAGAAAACACCGGGTAAAATAATAATATAATTTTTATATTATTATTATGAGTATGTAAATATGTTAGGATCATAGTCGGGAGTATTGGGTATACGTTAGTAGTAAAACTGAGTGGTATCGTTAATTACAAATTAAGCATACGTAAATGGAAATAATGCATATCCGTGTAGTAACTAATGTGATGATGATGTGTAGACTATTCCAGTCTATATGAAATGTCATTAATGAATGATGCATGAATTCGCAGCTAAACCTAACTGGTTACACGAATTTAAAGACTCGTAAACTCAGTTTACGAAAAGACGAACGTTGATCATGAATAGTGATTTCCCTTCTGGAATGAATAGTGTCACATGAATAGTAAAATTTCTGAATGCTTCTCGGAATCACAAACTGACTCCGAAAACGATGAATAGTAAAATGATGAATAGTGACCGGTGAATAGTAAATGATGAATAGTAACCGATGAATAGTGAATAGGAGAAATGTCCCGAAAATGCGGGTTGTTACAACCTAGTTGCATAATAGGTTACATTTTCTAAGACATTCAAGTTACACAATGTAAATCAGGCAGTTTTCTTAGCCTAGCGTGAAGCAATCAATTAAACAATAGACAACGCAACAATAATCAATAACTAGGTTTCATTATATCTAAGCGAACACTAATAAACTTAAGCTAGCATGTTAAAAGAAAGAAAATATAAACAGACAATCAAACAACACATAGACATATTGAATTATTAAAAAAGAACTTAATTTCAATTAAACATGGAAGAAAAGAGGCTATGAAAGCCTTACAAAAGTTGTGAAATTCATCCTAAGGTTTGAGTCTCCAAAGTTGCACACTAATGAATGAAAAATTGAAAAGTATATATAGATTTACAAAGCTGACGGTGTCAGGTTATAGATTCTGACGCAGTTAGACTGCCGTGATTAGGGTTTCTTCTTATGCAAGTCGACCTTCTGACGCCGTCTCTTTATGTCTTCTGACGCCATCAAGTTAAATCATGACGCCGTCACTCTTTAAGTCTTTTGAGCCGTCTCTTACATCTTTAACACTAGACGTCCTTTATGTAATTACACCTGACGTCTTCAGGTGTAAATTCTTCAAAAATTCACTGAGGCTACGTGTGTTAATTTCCAAGCTCCAGTATCTTCAAGTGACGGTGTCACCTAGTAGGGCGTGATACCGTCAGGTTCAATTCCTGACATGTTTTCCACGACTTTGCTGTTTTCTTCACTTTTGAGCCCAAAAACGTCCAGAATGCTTCATTTTCCAGAAATCACGTCTAAAGTACCTAAATACGAAAAGAAATGATTTGAGGCAATATTGATCATTTAACCACGATTTAAGGCTTAAATAACCTCTTAAAAAGGTATCAAATAAATCCTTATCAAATATCCCTACACTTGGAATTTGCTTGTCCTCAAGAAAATTAGCTTTTTATCTAATCAATTTACAAGTTAGGGGTTATTTAACATTAATATAAATGTGATTACAACATACAATTGTTCCACCTTAGTCAAAACAAGAATGAAAATTATACACTAGCACCTCACAATGAGTGTTCGAATTCTCTCATCTCTCGGGTGTTATAAAGTTATATATCACATATGGAAATGGGAAAAATAACACTCGCTACCTGTCATAGCATATAGATTACCATAGGCTTGGGAAAGATCAAACCTCCACCACTTTGGCATAAGAACATAGGATAAACTATCAAAGAGGTCTTTTAAAGGGCTGTAACATTAGATGTAAGGGTATGGAAAGCACGGTTTGTTAGATAAAGGGATTTTTACTGGTGGCAAGGCAATTGTCTTGGTTAATTACATGTACAATGGGGCGTTGCTAAGCCAAGACTCGACTCAACTTAAACTAACTGCAACTCTTTTTGTATTTTTTTCAAGACACTAAAATGACTTAAACCTAAATGAAAGAAACGGATGGTAGCCTGTATATTTTTTCACTTTTCTTTTTCTATTTGTTTTTTCATTTTTTTGATTTTTTTCATAAATTCTTACTCTACCATCCAAAATAATACATCAAAGGAAGTTCGTTTCCTCCCTACACTTGAACTTTTACATAACTTAAATCAAAAACTCGAATTAGGAAAATTGAAACACTTGGAGTACTTTAAACGCTAACGTATATAAGAGTTAATGATCTTCCCTTTCACTTTGTAATGACTAGTACTTTTACCCGTGAGTCCCAATCATCCCAAAACTATATGTACAAGATATGACATAACTTAGCAACCATGTAATCAATTAAACAATTAACAAAGGGTTTAAACATGTAACAATAATGCACTAAAGATGAGTGCATAAAAGTTAGGATAAGGCAATTAGGGTGTACATTTGGGGGTGGATTGTAACAAATTCTTCCTTTAAGTAATATTCTTAAAGTTAGAAACGAAAAACATAGGCTCTGAGGGGTATACTAGGGGTATCGTGTACTAACAATGAGTACATCGCAAAGGTTTAGGGGAATTACTTGACCAAGGAAGTCAATGTCATTATAATACAGGTTTAAAAAAAGGGTTATCCTAATGCCTCTTATCATATAGCAAATACTAACTACACGAATGTAGTCTCACTAGCGGTCTCGGGATGCATCACAAATGCAAGTTCTAGAATCTATGTACTACCGGTACACTCATAAGCATCAAAGTCGAATGGCTTTTTCCTAAAGATCTAAAGGTGAACCTCACATATTTAGGGATAGAAATTTTTAAATGGTATGGTTTTTGTGCTAGTAATATAATTCCTATCCATGAGACGCTTATTAAGACTAAAGTTTCACTCCTATATGTTGCAAAACTTTTAAATTTGGTGCCAAAGTTGCCTTAACAAGTATTTCTCTTAGTTTTATTACACATTTATTCTAAGACAAAGCAAAAATCAAGTGGAGTTATAATTCCTAAGGTATCCCAATTTACCCTCCCTACACTTAAACTGAACAT
Source organism: Artemisia argyi (assembly GCA_030686995.1). Taxonomy (NCBI): domain Eukaryota; kingdom Viridiplantae; phylum Streptophyta; class Magnoliopsida; order Asterales; family Asteraceae; genus Artemisia; species Artemisia argyi. Next base: position 84,657,540 of record CM060679.1, read on the forward strand.
TTTTCCTAATGTTCCTAAAATAGTTCCATTATTCTAGTGTTAATTTCCCCCTATTATGCTCATATTTTGTGTTATTTTGTAAGGATATATACTCTTATTTGTTTATATTCTGTTTTCAGGGAAAAGATGAGCATAGGAACGAAAAGACGTGGGATTAGGACGTTCTTAATTAAAATATTTGAAGTATGCGGAATCAGCACCAACTATGGCGTAGAGGTTCTCTTTACCTACGCCGTAGCACTCACTGAAGACAAAAGTCATACGAAGACAAAGACCTACAGCGTAGTCAAACTTTGGACTACGACATAGTTATGACTTCTACAGGTGTAGCTAATATCAAGCTATGCCGTAGATATTCATTCCATACATAGAAGATTTTCGTGATCCTTGATGGAGTTACATCATAGTCCCTCATTTGGCTACGCCGTAGATTGGTTTACGACCGTAACTTATCTTTAAGTTACGGCGTAGTTGAGCTTAAATTATATTTGATAAACACATTTATGTGTTGGAATCCATCAAAGGAATGAAGGAACACAAGGGCCTAAGTTGCAATATTGCTAATAAGAAAGGGGGTGAAAAGCTTAAGAAACTACGCCATAGTTGGAAAAATCCGCTACACCATAGCTAGGCAAAAGAGTGAACTACGCCATAGTTGGTAAAATCCGCTACGCCATAGCTGAAATATTGGCTACACCATAGCTGTTTCAAACCCTATAAATAGAGGCCGAATTCTGCACTATTCATCATCCCTTTCAAGGGGGCGATTAGGGCACCATCTCAGATCAAGTAATTTTTATCACACATTATGTTCAATTCAATCCATGTTTTATTCATTATTGTTGGTATAATTTACTATCATTATTAGATCTACATCATGTAATTTGTATGACACATTATGTTCAATTCAATCCATGTTTTATTCATTATTTTTGGTATAATTTATTATATGTTTGGCTAATCACTTCATGTGTTAGCCTTATTAGGAAATTGTTATTGCCATGATTTAGTTTTCTCGCATTTACTATCATTTTATTTGAATACTTTCTTAGCATGTCTTAGGGCACTCTAGTTTTAGTAGTAATGATGTTTGGTAGTTCCATTGAGGCTATGAGAAATGACCATAAGACGATAGCGGATGAGGGTGTGTTTTGGTGATAGCAATATCACCATTCATGTGGAAATTTCAACGAACGACCACCTACTAAACAGATTGCTTAATGATAACATCAAATATGTCCATGATTTAAGTGTTAATTTCCCCCCCCCCCCCCCCTAAACACTCATCTTTTGTATTCATATGATAGGATATATACTCTTATTTGTTCATATTCTGTTTTCAGGGCAAAGATGAGTAAAGGAACGAAGAAACGCGGAAATGGAAGGACTAAAGAGAAAATATATGAAGTATGCGGATTCTGCACTAACTACGGCATAGAGATGTTATCTACCTACGCCGTAGCAAGCACTTACGAAGACTACGGTGTAACACCCCCAATTCATGGATGTAGCGGAATTCAAACTGGGTGTTAGTCGACGGCACAACAGTCATAATAATAGAAAACGATCTTTAATAGAGTCGTTTTAAAAGGTTTATCATTCAAATTATATAAATATCAGAGATTACAAAATGAGGTCCCAGATGGTTCCATGTTTACAATTTACATTAAATGAGTTTTTGAATGATAATAAAATTTATAGCTATCTTGAATATCCGTGCCCTTCCGTGCCATCCTTGATCATCGTGGACCTGAAATACATGCTTAAGAGGTCAACACAAAGGTTGAGTGATATTCATAGAGTTTGTTTAATGGTTGAACACAATATGTTGGTAGTATGAGTTAATTAGACTCATACTCATGGTTGGAAAACAAAACAGGTAGGCTACGTTATTATCCGCCCATAAAATGTATTATGACACTAAGCTTATGACACCAAAATGTTAACGGGTACCAATATCAATTGGCGGAGTTATCCTGGTAGGTACTTTGCTAACATACCTAAATCTCAAATATTAGTGCATTTGTTTGAACTTAGTCAATACAAATGGGATTCGTCAATCCCAATAGGCCTATTCACAATATTCGCGCTCACTATTACTAGTGATTAAATGGTTCATAATAAGGGATATTGGTTTTAGCAAGGATAGTACTTAGTGATAATAAAACAATTAGGCAAGCATACAATTGAAAAGCATTGTGTTCGGTTTAAAATAGCATGTATTCCCCCCAAGGGTTTGCAAAACAATTAAGTAATGGAAAGTGGGGCTATGAACTCACCATGAGTTGGATGAAGTATAATGAGAATGATGGATATGCCGTGAGAACTTCTACGAGCAACCTAGAATAATTGTTGCAACTTAGGTTTGGAATAATGTCTAAGAATACGAAGAATTGCCTATATATGTCTTGCATTTAGTCCATGATGTGGTACAAAGTGTAGTGTAAGTCTTTGAAAAGAAATGGTTCATGAAACATGTATAGTTTATATATCGTTTACTACCGTTCTGGCCGACATAATTCAGAAGTCATGTAGTAAACGTTCGAGGAGCCAGGACACTTTAATTCGTAAATCCACAACTCATCTCGACGGATTACTTAATGAACTCATCACATGAGGCTCCCTACTATTGTAGTAGTTGATAAAATATATATATATATATAAGTTTTGATCCGAAAAGTTACATGTCCAATATTTGAATAAACTTAGAAAAGTTTATTTTTACATGAAGATTGTTATTAGGATGAGTTTCTTAATCTTGTATGACGATTACTTGTAAGATCTCATGGTTCTTTTAATGGAGTAGATCCAAATTGTATGTTTAAGTTATCGCTAACTCTTTAGCTCATGTTTTCGCCTAGGTAAGTTTATATGGTCATTTAGTCATGGCCTTGCCATGACCTTTGGTCATTGTTCCATGGTATTGAGACTCAACCTTGGCATTAGCCACGGTTGTGGTCTTGAATCTAGGTCATTAGACCTCTTGGTCTTATTAAACCACAACTATTATATAGTGACTTATATATATAAAATAACTGTTAAGAAACTGAAGAAAATATCATTCGTTATTGGTTTTCTAGAGACGTACGCCTAAGTTTTTGAAGAAAACATGATTCCGGACAACTTTCGTGTTTTAACTTTTTCGTGAAACGGACCAGAAGGGCCTCTTTTTGCGTGTTTTATGTTCTGTCACAGAAAGTATTTAGGCAGTTTTGCCACAAAGTTTTGGTAACTTCAAATGGTCATAACTTTTGACTCGTATACTCGTTTTAGGTGGTTCAAATTGCTATGGTTTCCTTGTTAAGTCCTCTACTACAATATGTAATGGTCCAATATCATAATTTTACCATTTTGATCAGATTTTACAAAGAAAGTCACTAGTTTACTTGTTTAAATAACTTAACTTAACAATCATTTACAATAACTTGTTTTACTCATTTTTATACATCATGGACATGATCACAAGACAAAATATAGCATGAATGATATGTAAATAACATGAATATGATATTTAACAAGAAGTATGTTAGGGTTTTGCTTACAACTTTTGGCTTTCAATTAAGAAAGGAAGTTAACATGTAAGGTAAGGACTTTGATAGACTTAAGCTTCACCCTACTTCACTTCATGCAATCTTTCTACCCTTGTATTCTTGAAGGAGAGATGATGAAAGTTGAGGTGACTTGAGTAGATTTAAACTCAAGAGAATCACCAAAGTTTCAAAAGATTGGAAGTAGTTTGATTACTTAAAATCAAACTAGGGTTTATATGTTGTTGTAGCACTTCATTCTTGCGTAAAATTGAAAGAGAATTAGCTAAGTGTGAGGTGATGGTGTGTGTGATGGTGGACGGCAACAAGGAGGGCAAGGAGGCTTTATATGGCCTTGAGGTGGTTACAAACCTTGACTTGTCAAACCTTGGAGACCAAGTTGAACACATGTAAACATCTTAAGACCTTAAGCTTGAGATCAAGCCACATGAGGGGTGACTCCCCCCCCTAAGTCGGTTCATATGAAGATAGGAAGGATGAGTTGGTCTTGTTGATATTATCCTACTTATGGAGCTAGTTTTGACTCCGTAAAATGCTAACCGTAAACGATTAAGCCATAATACGTAAAACTGGGTATCGTAAAAATACGAAACTTGGAAGAATGATTAAACTTGTCAAAATACTCCATAATAAAATATAAAATGATTGGTAGGTTCCATTGGGGTGCTAAAACCCTGCTAAAACTGGAAACACGGGTCTAAAACGCGTAATACGTAAAACGTACAAATATTGTGTAAAATTGAGAAAAGTAAAATGTTACTTTTCTAACGTGATAATAATGATTTAAAATGACTTATAATATCTAGACTGGGCTCAGTCTAGTGTCGGTTGGTATTAAATGTCTTTTAGACATAAAACTGTAAGCCTAAAAATCAAGGAATGATTTATAAAATCAAAGAATGATTTTTGGTCAAAGGAGGAGGGAAAAATATGTTGACTTTTTCAAAAAATGTGAAAACTTAAATTGTCTTAGAAACGCGGTGCAGGTATAGGCTAAGGTTACGGCTAAGTAAAAGTGCTTAGAAACGAAAATTCCTGTTTCTCACGGCCGAGGTTTATTTGGTCATATTTTTCTCAGTCATGATTAATTCTCAAATAAATCATGAGTGTATCAAACATTTTTCTGATGCGGGGAAAATTAACGCGGTCGCGTTTCGTTGTGCGTAGAATTTTTGAATGACGTTTTACCCTAAAATGTGTAATTCCTTAATAACTTTCGCGAAAATGATCTGATGAGTGTCAAACTTTTAATTTGCCATGGGAATGATTTATCACACGAGAATATGAAATAAAAATCAAATTTCGGAAAAAGTGAATAGTAAAAGTGAATAGTAAAAATAAATAGTGAAATTTTCAGGAATAGAAGTTAACCTGAAAATGTGAATTGTTACAGTCTCTACCCCTTACGGAGAACTTCGTCCCGAAGTTCTATATGTGTTATATGTTGGAGTGGTGTCGATGAAGAGGTGTGGTTATTTATGAATTGCCTATACTCACACGAAATTTGTTTTAAGATTATAGGTGAGAAGTTTGTTTCTAAGAAAACATACATGTGACTGCACCCAGCATAACATGATCCCTCCTGAATTAGACATAGGTGATCAGGCTATGTATAATTTAGGACAGATAATGTGATGTTCGGTTTAGTCACGTAGTATTGTGTTTCTTAAAAGTTTTAGATGGTATTCAATCTTGTAAAGCTGATGAGGGTGCTTGTGGTGTAACTAAGGATGATTTGAGCTTTAAAAGTGCATCAAGATCTATTAATGAGCTTGTGGTTGCAACGGTTATGAAGATAATGATGGTGAAAAGATGAACGAGGCTTGTGTTCTTCATTTTAGTTTGATGAGTTTTAGTGGTTTGAGATGAAGCTGGGTAAAGAAGATATGATATCAATTTATAGGATGGTATCAACGAAGAAATTTTTCTAAGATGGTGGTAGAATATCTTGGAGTAAAATGATGTGAAACAATAAAGTGGTAACAAAATAGCTTGAAGTAAAATTTGTTGAATGGTTTATAGGATAACTGGGTAAATCTTATAGAATGGTAATAGTCTACTAATCAGTCAAAATGGTTTGGAGATAGAAAGTACAATAGATGCAAATTATCACAAAGAGTTGTTTATTGAACAGTAAATATTCTTAAGTCATAAAAAAAACTCCCATTACTAGGGATGACATACACGTAGTACAACATAGTGCATAAATAAATATGACTGCTAAGTTCTAAACTTCATTGTTCTGCAGTGTTGTTGAGATTCTGATAAGTTCCTTCTCTTCCTAACATATATGCTTTCCCCTGGATGTCTTCAACCTGTTGGCCTTGGTTTTTGGGGACATCCGTTCTTGTAATGTCCACTTTCTCCACACCCGAAGCATATAACTATTGGTTGTGTGTTGCTACCAGTAGCTACAGTATTTCTTCTACAATCCTTGGCAAGATGTCCTGGCTTTTGGCAATTGTTGCACTTGGCCGAGCAAGGACCTGCATGATGGTAGTTGCACTTGGTACACTGTGGTAGAGTCCCAATGTATTTACCTCCGGCTGGTGCAGCAACATAAGCCGTTGCGGCTTCTTGTCTTTTGTTTTACTGGTTATGATGATTGTTGTTTTGATTTGGGTTGTTGTTGTTGTTACTTCCACGGTTACCATCCCATGGTCGCTTGTTGTTGTTGTTCCTATTGTTATTGTTGTTATGGTAATTGGAGTTGTTGAAGTTTTGTCTTTGGGTTTCCGCTGTACGCACCACCTGATCCATGAGGCTGCGAGACATCCGCATAGCCTCATCAAGTGTTTTGGGACCAGACGTAATCATGTTCCCTTGTATGCTTGGTGGGAGTCCCCAGATATACTCTTCCAACAGTTTCTTATTTGTCGAAACCATTGTTGGGCATAGTATCCTCAATTCATGGAATCGACGGTTGTAACTCAGGATGTCGGTTCCTTTAACAACATGGTTCTAGAATTCTACTTCTAATTTCAGCATTTCACTATGAGGGCAATACTCTTTCTTCATATTATCCCCAGAAAGCTTATAATCATTTTGGATGCCCATTGGTTGAGATACTAAATTCCACCATGATAATGCTTCATCCAATAGTGGACCGGTGGCATATTGAACTTTATCATTCTCAGTGCATTTGTTGATCAATAATACTAACTCCGCTTTTTCAAACTAGGGGTTAAAATTTACAGCTCCATTAGTACCTTTGTAATTGGTGGGTTGGCAATTTAAATAACCCTTGAATGTGCAGCTCTTACATACCGGATCAATATTTATTACTGGAGGACCGGCTGGGTTTGGTCCTCTAGTATTGATGGTAGTTGCAGCAATTCGAACAGCTTCAGCAGTTCTAGTAGTTTCAGCAGTTCTTGCAGTTTTAGCAGTTCTAGCAGCTTCAGCAGTTTTAGTAGCTTTAGCGGTTGTTGCTGCCTTTGTAGCTATGGCTGCTCGTTTAGTTGCTATTGCTGTATTTACACTATCTTTAACTAGTTTGCGAATAGCAGCTTGAGTCATTGCTGGTCGTGTCTTCTTCGTTGGCGCCATGATTCTATTATATAGATGATACGTCGTGAGTAGAGTAGTTGTGAAATAAGCATGATTTTTGATGGGAAATGATAGAATAATTACGTTTGAAAATTTAAAGGCATAACACATGATAGTATAAAACAAGAGTTTTATTCATACAACGTTGGTTGATTTACAAAATCGAAACTTATTACAAGCTTCTTCAAAATTTACTAACTGATACTTTCAGTTTAGTAATTACAACATTTTTACTATCGCTAGTTATTACATGGATTTCATAACATTTACTAACTGAGTCTAATCAGTTTGGTAGTACAAAAGATAACTAGTATCATCACACTAGTCTATTGCGGGTTAGAAGGTCCGAGCAGCTCTGATTGATCGGCAACTTCTTGATTTAGTGTATCATAGGGGTACGAGTCGATGAAGTTTGAGGGGCTGTAGTTTCCATGATGACTTTCTTGTTGGATCGATGGTGGTCGTGATACGATCCATAATGAGTGATCCAAATCATCACATGTAGGGATATCAAAGGGAAGTGATAGTGGTGGTGGTAATGGCGCTAGTACATATTCATACTCATTATCCTCCTCGGAGTCTGCCTCAACCCAATTTTGTTCAAAATAATTAGAAGTATTTGACACAAAATTATTTGGCATTGGTTCCTCCTCTTCTTCGTCGGTTGAATCTTCGAAAGGTTCTTCTTCGTCATCAGAAGCGAAGGCATTTACGAAGCCAAATCCGAACTCGGATGAGGGTGGTAAGACTTGGAAGTTATTAGGTAGAGTGGGCACATAATCGGGAGAAGTGGTTACGCACATGATTTCTATGAGAAGAATTTCTATGTTAAAACAATTCAATATTTATGGGAAGTGCTCAAAATGTGATAAGTGTGTATAAATCAATATACTAATATGTTCATGTAGTATAAAATGCTTACGGGAAAATGCTCAATTATTCTAAGGGTACATACATCCATATGCTAACATGTTTGGGTAGTATAAAATGCTTAATAAGTCCATAATCGTCTGGAGGATGGAAGACACGGAGAACGGAAGGCTATAAAAATGTTTTTGCTTGTAATTGTAGTTATAGTTTAGGTCTCAATTAACCCGTTTCTCTATAACCATGGCTCTGGTACCAATCTGTAACACCCCCAATTCATGGATGCAGCGGAATTCAAACTGGATGTTACTTTATGGCAAAACAGTCATAATAATAGAAAACGATCTTTAATAGAGTCGTTTTAAAAGGTTTATCATTCAAATTATATAAATATCAGAGATTACAAAATGAGGTCCCAGATGGTTCCATGTTTACAATTTACATTAAATGAGTTTTTGAATGATAATAAAATTTATAGCCATCTTGAATATCCGTGCCCTTCTGTGCCATCCTTGATCATCATGGACCTAAAATACATGCTTAAGAGGTCAACACAAAGGTTGAGTGATATTCATAGAGTTTGTTTAATGGTTGAACACAATATGTTGGTAGTATGAGTTAATTAGACTCATACTCATGGTTGGAAAACAAAACAGGTAGGCTACGTTATTATACGCCCATAAAATGTATTATGACACTAAGCTTATGACACCAAAACGTTAACGGGTACCAATATCAATCGGCGGAGTTATCCCGGTAAGTTCTTTGCTAACATACCTAAATCTCAAATATTAGTGCATTTGTTTGAACTTAGTCAATACAAATGGGATTCGTCAATCCCAATAGGCCTATTCACAATATTCGCGCTCACTATTACTAGTGATTAAATGGTTCATAATAAGGGATATTGGTTTTAGCAAGGATAGTACTTAGTGATAATAAAACAATCAGGCAAGCATACAATTGAAAAGCATTGTGTTCGGTTTAAAATAGCATGTATTCCCCCCAAGGGTTTGTAAAACAATTAAGTAATGGAAAGTAGGGCTATGAACTCACCGTGAGTTGGATGAAGTATAATGAGAATGATGGATATGCCGTGAGAACTTCTACGAGCAACCTAGAATAATTGTTGCAACTTAGGTTTGGAATAATGTCTAAGAATACGAAGAATTGCCTATATATGTCTTGCATTTAGTCCATGATGTGGTACAAAGTGTAGTGTAAGTCTTTGAAAAGAAATGGTTCATGAAACATGTATAGTTTATATATCGTTTACTACCGTTCGGGCCGACATAATTCAGAAGTCATGTAGTAAACGTTCGAGGAGCCAGGACACTTTAATTCGTAAATCCACAACTCATCTCGACGGATTACTTAATGAACTCATCACATGAGGCTCCCTACTATTGTAGTAGTTGATAAAATATATATATATAAGTTTTGATCCGAAAAGTTACATGATGGATTTACTATCATTTTATTTGAATACTTTCTTAGCATGTCTTAGGGCACTCTAGTTTTAGTAGTAATGATGTTTGGTAGTTCCATTGAGGCTATGAGAAATGACCATAAGACGATAGCGGATGAGGGTGTGTTTTGGTGATAGCAATATCACCATTCATGTGGAAATTTCAACGAACGACCACCTACTAAACAGATTGCTTAATGATAACATCAAATATGTCCATGATTTAAGTGTTAATTTCCCCCCCCCCCCCCTAAACACTCATCTTTTGTATTCATATGATAGGATATATACTCTTATTTGTTCATATTCTGTTTTCAGGGCAAAGATGAGTAAAGGAACGAAGAAACGCGGAAATGGAAGGACTAAAGAGAAAATATATGAAGTATGCGGATTCTGCACTAACTACGGCATAGAGATGTTATCTACCTACGCCGTAGCAAGCACTTACGAAGACTACGGTGTAACACCCCCAATTCATGGATGTAGCGGAATTCAAACTGGGTGTTAGTCGACGGCACAACAGTCATAATAATAGAAAACGATCTTTAATAGAGTCGTTTTAAAAGGTTTATCATTCAAATTATATAAATATCAGAGATTACAAAATGAGGTCCCAGATGGTTCCATGTTTACAATTTACATTAAATGAGTTTTTGAATGATAATAAAATTTATAGCTATCTTGAATATCCGTGCCCTTCCGTGCCATCCTTGATCATCGTGGACCTGAAATACATGCTTAAGAGGTCAACACAAAGGTTGAGTGATATTCATAGAGTTTGTTTAATGGTTGAACACAATATGTTGGTAGTATGAGTTAATTAGACTCATACTCATGGTTGGAAAACAAAACAGGTAGGCTACGTTATTATCCGCCCATAAAATGTATTATGACACTAAGCTTATGACACCAAAATGTTAACGGGTACCAATATCAATTGGCGGAGTTATCCTGGTAGGTACTTTGCTAACATACCTAAATCTCAAATATTAGTGCATTTGTTTGAACTTAGTCAATACAAATGGGATTCGTCAATCCCAATAGGCCTATTCACAATATTCGCGCTCACTATTACTAGTGATTAAATGGTTCATAATAAGGGATATTGGTTTTAGCAAGGATAGTACTTAGTGATAATAAAACAATTAGGCAAGCATACAATTGAAAAGCATTGTGTTCGGTTTAAAATAGCATGTATTCCCCCCAAGGGTTTGCAAAACAATTAAGTAATGGAAAGTGGGGCTATGAACTCACCATGAGTTGGATGAAGTATAATGAGAATGATGGATATGCCGTGAGAACTTCTACGAGCAACCTAGAATAATTGTTGCAACTTAGGTTTGGAATAATGTCTAAGAATACGAAGAATTGCCTATATATGTCTTGCATTTAGTCCATGATGTGGTACAAAGTGTAGTGTAAGTCTTTGAAAAGAAATGGTTCATGAAACATGTATAGTTTATATATCGTTTACTACCGTTCTGGCCGACATAATTCAGAAGTCATGTAGTAAACGTTCGAGGAGCCAGGACACTTTAATTCGTAAATCCACAACTCATCTCGACGGATTACTTAATGAACTCATCACATGAGGCTCCCTACTATTGTAGTAGTTGATAAAATATATATATATATATATAAGTTTTGATCCGAAAAGTTACATGTCCAATATTTGAATAAACTTAGAAAAGTTTATTTTTACATGAAGATTGTTATTAGGATGAGTTTCTTAATCTTGTATGACGATTACTTGTAAGATCTCATGGTTCTTTTAATGGAGTAGATCCAAATTGTATGTTTAAGTTATCGCTAACTCTTTAGCTCATGTTTTCGCCTAGGTAAGTTTATATGGTCATTTAGTCATGGCCTTGCCATGACCTTTGGTCATTGTTCCATGGTATTGAGACTCAACCTTGGCATTAGCCACGGTTGTGGTCTTGAATCTAGGTCATTAGACCTCTTGGTCTTATTAAACCACAACTATTATATAGTGACTTATATATATAAAATAACTGTTAAGAAACTGAAGAAAATATCATTCGTTATTGGTTTTCTAGAGACGTACGCCTAAGTTTTTGAAGAAAACATGATTCCGGACAACTTTTGTGTTTTAACTTTTTCGTGAAACGGACCAGAAGGGCCTCTTTTTGCGTGTTTTATGTTCTGTCACAGAAAGTATTTAGGCAGTTTTGCCACAAAGTTTTGGTAACTTCAAATGGTCATAACTTTTGACTCGTATACTCGTTTTAGGTGGTTCAAATTGCTATGGTTTCCTTGTTAAGTCCTCTACTACAATATGTAATGGTCCAATATCATAATTTTACCATTTTGATCAGATTTTACAAAGAAAGTCACTAGTTTACTTGTTTAAATAACTTAACTTAACAATCATTTACAATAACTTGTTTTACTCATTTTTATACATCATGGACATGATTACAAGACAAAATATAGCATGAATGATATGTAAATAACATGAATATGATATTTAACAAGAAGTATGTTAGGGTTTTGCTTACAACTTTTGGCTTTCAATTAAGAAAGGAAGTTAACATGTAAGGTAAGGACTTTGATAGACTTAAGCTTCACCCTACTTCACTTCATGCAATCTTTCTACCCTTGTATTCTTGAAGGAGAGATGATGAAATTTGAGGTGACTTGAGTAGATTTAAACTCAAGAGAATCACCAAAGTTTCAAAAGATTGGAAGTAGTTTGATTACTTAAAATCAAACTAGGGTTTATATGTTGTTGTAACACTTGATTCTTGCGTAAAATTGGAAGAGAATTAGCTAAGTGTGAGGTGATGGTGTGTGTGATGGTGGACGCCAACAAGGAGGGCAAGGAGGCTTTATATGGCCTTGAGGAGGTTACAAACCTTGACTTGTCAAACCTTGGAGACCAAGTTGAACACATGTAAACATCTTAAGACCTTAAGCTTGAGATCAAGCCACATGAGGGGTGACTCCCCCCCTAAGTTGGTTCATATGAAGATAGGAAGGATGAGTTGGTCTTGTTGATATTATCCTACTTATGGAGCTAGTTTTAGCTCCGTAAAATGCTAACCGTAAACGATTAAGCCATAATACGTAAAACCGGGTATCGTAAAAATACGAAACTTTGAAGAATGATTAAACTTGTCAAAATACTCCATAATAAAATATAAAATGAGTGGTAGGTTCCATTGGGGTGCTAAAACCCTGCTAAAACTGGAAACACGGGTCTAAAACGCGTAATACGTAAAACGTACGAATATTGTGTAAATTTGAGAAAAGTAAAATGTTACTTTTCTAACACGATAATAATGATTTAAAATGACTTATAATGTCTAGACTGGGCTCAGTCTAGTGTCGGTTGGTATTAAATGTCTTTTAGACATAAAACCGTAAGCCTAAAAATCAAGGAATGATTTATAAAATCAAGGAATGATTTTTGGTCAAAGGAGGAGGGAAAAATATGTTGACTTTTTCCAAAAATGTGAAAACTCAAATTGTCTTAGAAATGCGGTGCAGGTATAGGCTAAGGTTACGGCTAAGTAAAAGTGCTTAGAAACGAAAATTCCTGTTTCTCACGGCCGAGGTTTATTTGGTCATATTTTTCTAAGTCATGATTAATTCTCAAATAAATTATGAGTGTATCAAACATTTTTCTGATACGGGGAAAATTAACGCGATCGAGTTTCGTTGTGCGTAGAATTTTTGAATGACGTTTTACCCTAAAACGTGTAATTCCTTAATAACTTTCGCGAAAATGATCTGTTGAGTGTCAAACTTTTAATTTGCCATGGAAATGATTTATCACACGAGAATATGAAATAAAAATCAAATTTCGGAAAAAGTGAATAGTAAAAGTGAATAGTGAAATTTTCGGGAATAGAAGTTAACCTGAAAATGTGAATTGTTACATACGGCGTAGCTCAATCCATGACTACGGTGTAATGATATATGAAAGGGCTCTATGGAGTAGCAACTCTCCAACTACGGCGTAGACCCCAAATTGAGGCTGTAAAGAACTCACGTGGCCAAAGAAGAAGTTACGACGTAGTTTCCCATTTAACTATGTCGTAGAAGCATCCAAGGAAGAAACTACGCTTGTAGCACTTGATCAAGCTACGACGTAGTTGTCATTTACAAAGGCTACGGTGTATCCACCCATTCAGCTATGCCGTAGGAAAGTCGGGCCTATAAATACCAGTCCTAATTCTGAATTTATCATCACATTCTACAACATACAGAATGAGGGTGAAACCCAAGAAGCAGGAGGAAAGAAGTTCAATCCACATACGAGTCACTTCCAAGGGAGAATTCACACACCAATCATAAGTTTATTCATTCCTTTGATTTGTATTCGATTCATGTTCACATTTGTGATATTAAACTCTTGTTTTATTGCAACTATGAATATGAGTGGCTAATCACCTCTCGGTGTTAGCCTAGTTATGAAATTTTTATTGTTATGATTTAGTTTTATATGCATCTATTGTCGTATTGTTTGTATACTTTCATGGGGAGTCTTAGGACACTAGTTCTGGTAGTATTGAGCATTGGTAGTTCCTTGGAGGCTTGGTGAATTAACCCTAGGACCCAAGCCGATGGGGATGTGACTTGACGATAGCAATATCACCATACATGTGCGAATTAACCCTAGGACCACCTACTTATGCGATATGCTTGAAGGAGTTAGAGGGGGTGTAAGATATGACCATGCCGCATCCCGCTAGACATGTCCATGTTAGTGGAGGTGCTTAATAACTCTTGCATCTTCGTAGGTTCACGCCGCCTGATGAACTCTCGGCTTTACAATAGTCGGGAATAGGGCAAGGTGCAAGTTAGATTTAGGTGATTTAACCCTCTGATCCTAAATGAATATAACCCCCAGACGATACGATAGGATGCACTTATAGGAAACTGATCATGATAATAACAAGAGTAGTAATTAGGTTAGCACTACTTCTCCTTATTAATTCTCTTCCATTCATTTACTTGTTTTGACATTTACTTTTATTAGTTAATTAATCTTTATAATCATAAACCCCCTTTTAAACGTGACAGTAGACTTAGATAGACTCCACACTCATAGCTCTTGAGACGACCTCGGCTTTACCAACTAGCTATACCTCACACGACCGGGTACACTGCCCGATAGTGCATTAGGTAGACCTTAGGTAAACAAGACACTTATAAATATTAAAACTTGGTCGGTAAAACCTGCATCAAGTTTTTGGCGCCGCTGCCGGGGAGCTATTAGGATTTTATTTAAGTTTGTAATTTTTGTTTTATTTTATTTTCAGTTTCTCAAGATCAGTTTTAAGTTTCAGGTACCATGGCAGATGAGGACATTGACAATCTCACACTTGAGGAATATTTTTTTTTGGGTAAAGGGGAGTAATCCTGCACCCTGGTAAATATATTAAGACCAAAACGTTTGAGTACAAATGGAATGTGGCTGAATACCACATTAACCTCAAGCAAAAACAGCTTGATAGACAACTGACCTAGAGCTTCTGACATGCCAAAAGCTCATGACAACTCTAGAAACAAAAAGAACCTAGACCAAAAACAAATCAAGCTAACCAACAGCATCATCCGTGACAGAAGAACTTCCACCATAAGCAACATTAGGGAATAAATTAGCTGATTCATCAAACATGTTATCAACACAATCATCTTCACCATCTTCATCATTAGCTAGAACATCATAAGGGTTGGATGTAGACACTTCACCCCCCTTAGAGGAGAGACCTTTAGACTTCAACTTAGATGACGATGTAGGCACACTACTAGTAGCTACCTTTTTAGGTTCACTAGTAGTCTTCTTTGGCTCATACCTGATAGTCTGTTTGACAGAAGTACCAACAATACCAGGCTGGCTTTTACCTTTTTTCTTCTTACGACTCACCTTTTGGAAACCATCATAAGCAGGAGGAACCACATTTGAAGTAGTAACAACAGGGGGAGTAGTCTCTTTGTTAGTACAATGTTCATAGATGTGCCCAAAAATCTTACATAAAGTGCACCTAGGAGGCCTCCATTCATATTCAACCCGGATAGATTCTTTAGTAAAACCATCCCCTGTAAGAGAGGGGACACCAATAGTGATAACTTCTACGAGCTCATCCATTGAACCCACTTCAATTAAACACCGAGCAAAACTGCTTCTACCCCAAGAATCCTTGCACATAGAACTTGTGTACGAATCCAACATAATAGGTTTGCCAACACTTGAGGAATATTTGGCTCTAACACAAGAAGAGAAAGGGCCTGGTTTGGTTAGGCATGCTATTGGGAACGACGTGTAGTTTGAAGTCAAGAATCAATTCATAAGGGAATTGCAAAAAGACCCATTTTCGGGAAGCAAGACGGAAGATGCTCACGAACACATTGACAATGTTCTTTACATTCTTAGTTTGTTCAACATACCGGGAGTATCTCATGATGCGATAATGCTCAGAGTATTCCCTATGACATTAACCGGAGGAGCCAAAAGATGGATCGATAGGTTACCAACAGGTACAATTAACACTTGGGCTCTCTTGAAGAAGCATTTCATCCAAAGATATTGCCTTCCTTCAAGGTTGGCAAAGCATCTTGAAGATATTCACAACTTCAAGCAAGATGGATATGAAACATTGTACCAAGCTTGGGATAGGTACAATGATCTTTTGTACAAGTGCCCTACTCATGATCTCAACAAGCAGCAAATGGTCAACATTTTCTATAAAGGGATCAATATCTCCACTCGCCAAATGTTAGATTCTCAGGGACCAATCCCTGGAATGACCCCTGCTCAAGCCTTAAAAGGCTATTGAAGACATGGCGGACCACTCACAAAAGTGGGATGAAGGTGGAAGTAGAAGGAGCATTACTAGAAATTCTGATGGAATAACCCTCATCACCAACAAACTCAAAAGCTTGAGGCGTGACATAAAGAAGCTCAAGGAGAATGTTCACGCTATTCAAGTTGGCTGCGAGATTTGTGAAGGACCGCATTTGGCCAGAGATTGTCCTTTAAAAGAGAACGCTGGCAAAACTGAAGAGGTAAAATACAGGGAAGGCAAACCATTCCAAAGCAACATTTATCGTACAGGGCCACCTGGATACAATCGGCCACCTTATGGGGAAAGAAGATCTAGCCTTGAAGAAACCATTAACAAATACCTTGAAGAATCAAAAAAGAAATATGAAGAGCAAAATCAATGGCTGAAAATTTTTCAAGAGGCCACCAACAAAAGCCTTATGAGCCATGATTAAACCCTCGAAAACCTTGGAGCTAAGATAGAATTCTTGATAAATAACGCCTAGAAACAAAATGAATAAGCTAAGGTTTGCATGGCTATACAAAAGATCAATGAATCTCCCAAGACGGAATCTGATCATGAGGAGATGAATTTTACAAAGGAAGATGTCACCCACAACGAAGAACTCAAGATTGTTAAGACTTGTCCACCCAATAGACAAGATCAAGGCCAACCAAAATGTTCGATTACACTTGAAACAAAGCATCATTGGAGCGTTGCCATCCCGGTGGAAAATCAGAAGTCCTACGATCTATGGCCATTATGTGACCCC
Organism: Artemisia argyi; assembly: GCA_030686995.1. Classification (NCBI taxonomy): domain Eukaryota; kingdom Viridiplantae; phylum Streptophyta; class Magnoliopsida; order Asterales; family Asteraceae; genus Artemisia; species Artemisia argyi. Next base: position 84,674,538 of record CM060679.1, read on the forward strand.
AGTAAGAAGCTTTGCGACGGGGGTGGTGACAAAGAAAGGCTACGTGGAAATAAACATTTCTAGAGTTCAACTCTTGATCAATTCCGAAAATGTTTAAAATGGAGATGGACGATATCTTTTGACGAATAGGTATTGATTGTCTATGGAAGAGTTGATAGGGATAGGAAAATGGAAATATGGGAAGAAGTTAATCGAGTTCACAATAACGACCATTTCCTTAACAATGAAACCAAAAATGATCATAATATTGAAGAACAAGCTATAATCAGTGGTAAGGAAAATGGCAAGGAGCATTGGTGCGAGAAGGTTAGCATACATCAAGATGATGACATATCATTTTAGGCATCATGTGATCCATATGATGACAAATGCAATGGCGGATATAGTAAGAAACAAATTGGGAATATGTGTTACTATTGTACATCCACCAACGATAGTGAACGGTGTGAACTACCATGGGTAAAAGGAATAACTTTTAATGACTGGATGAAAATTAAGTGTGGTACAACCGACCCCTTGACTAAGGAAAAGATTTGGAAGGAGCACTCGAAAAGTATGGATGAATAAGAGCAGAAGGATTCTGATACGGACAATGAGGAAGGCTATGAGATGAGGTCGAATGAGGATAGAGACCGGAAAATTCTCAACTTAATTGAAGAAAGGCTTGATGACAATTGGTACAAGGACACATAATCCAATGATGATGACCTTGAAGGAATGGTAGATTACCTTGAGTTACAAGGATATGATGGGTTTACTGACATGGATGATGAGGCATATGAGCAACGGAGATGTAAATTGCTAGGGATACCCTACAAGAAACCACCACCTATCCTTACGAAAAAAATTAAGGTAGTTAGATATTCAGTTGGACCAGACGAAAAGATCACCAAGATAGAAAGCATAGATAAAAAAGAACTCCTACGCACCTCTACGAATGTCGCTTGGATAAGACAACACCTAATGAAAGAAATGGACGAGCGTGGGCAAGTCCATCATCAACCCACTTGATGGCCATGTCAGTGAGTCTAACTTAAAGACTCGATAATAAACAAAAGTGCTCTTTTTTGGAGACAACCCAAATTATCCTTTTCTTTTCTTTTTCCTTTTATTTTGTTGGTTTGGTATGTTTTATGCTAATGATTTGCAGGTTCTAGAGGAAGCCTTGAGTTGGGAAACAAATTTCCTGACTTTTTGCACCAAGAAAATCCCCCAGGACTTAGCTACGGCGTAGCTCCTTCTATCACTACGCCGTAGCAACCCCCAAGTGTCAGTCTGTATTGTTTTAGCAACAACAGCGTAGCAACACATTCCAGCTATGCCATAGCTTCCTTCTGTTCCTAAATTTTTTTATTTTTACAAATCATTACTTGAACTTGTAGTAGTTTTTAAATAAACTTTGTGGGTGCGTTCCCTATAAACCCTCACGAGACTTCACTCGTCCACTTGGGACACCAAGTGGTTTAAAAGGCTTGTTGCATACGCTAAATGCAATCGTGATTCCTACGAAAGTGAGTTAGGTCTTTTATTTTTATTTTTTTATTTTTCTTTTTAGGTTTTATGCTTTTAGTAGTTGTGTGATTTCAGGGATTCGAAGCTTGCTCATTAATCGAAGCGAAGGCACGTTCTCCAACATGATCCTTCTATCATTTCCAAGAGCAAATTTCAGGGAAGTTCTCGTTCCAATTCTACTTTTTCCTCTTTAATATCTATTTTATGTACAAAAGGGACTTTGTACAACTCAAGTGGGGGACGGGAGTAGAATTATAACTTGAACTTTATTTTGCCCCATTTTTTTAGTTTATTTTGAAAAATTATGCCACTTCTAAAAACTTTTGACATGTTTTTCTAAATCTAACAAGAATAGGCCTTAGCTGAGCACATTAACCCTTTATACCATGGTGAGATTTAGCCTACTTCAGTTTCCCTTGTTTTACCCCAAACCCACCTAAATTATGAGTGTGCCGGTAGTTTATAAACTTTAGAACTTGGCCTTTACATCATTTTGAAACCATGGACGAGTAGTGTGTTGAGATTTCTTGATACATTTGGAAGAAACTTTTTAAGAAGGCAATATTTTAGGATTGTCACCCAAATAACCTATACGTGTGTGTTTTTCGATTAGTCACATTGACTATTCGACCCCCGTGTTAAACCCTTTGTTGCACTTACCTTTAGTGCAAGATACCCCTAGATACACCCTTTTGAGCATATCCTTACGTTTCTTACCCATATTATTGTTTCGATACACCTATTCGGCTTAGCCTACCGTGTAGTTTCGGTTTATGATTAGGAAGTTGCCACTGTTCTAGTTTGGGGTTCAAGTTAAGAGATTCAAGAATCACGCCTACATTGAAGAAAAATCTTGGAAGATCATGAGGACCCACTATTGTACATGTATAGTTCATCCCAAGTGGGGGGATATATTTATTTGTTATGAAAAAAATGTGAAATTCCGTATGTAGATATATTATCTTTGGTGCAACCTTGTATAGCACCGTACTTTGGGCTTTGAAAAAATTAGTATCGAAGAGGCCACTTCGGTCATATATGAAGAATGAAGTTGTTGGTTCATAATCGCCAACATGAAGACCAAGTTTTATGCCCATGATGACGTCCGCTAATGGCACACACTTGTTACATGACCCCATTTTTGTATTCTGAACCTTGGACTTTGATTGAACGGAAAGTGGTAGCAACTCGGTTATAGGCCAAGACTATTTGTTTTCTTTTTCTTTTTACGCCATTTTTGCGCATCCGATGTCTTATCCTACCCTTTAGTTGTGAAGCATGCTTAGGTGAAGGATTTGAGAAGTCATTGGTGTCTTGCCTGGCGTTCCGGTCATGTACCATTGCCTTTGTCGCCTTTGCCGTAGTATGTTAGTAACAACACTACACCCATAAGCCTTATATGCTTTCACCCAATATTTCCTTTAAAAATCGTTTCAAACTTAGCTCTAGCGGTAGAGATTGTGTAACCGCCAAGCTTATGATAGAATACATTCTATGACTGTGCATTGAGTGATCAACCCGAAATTAACACTTAGATTAGGAAAGAGAATTGAGTGTTTGTTCCAGTTTCGTGAGGTGTTCGGCTTTGATATATTCTAGCATAGGAAATTTTTAGACTCATATTTTCCAATTTCTTGGGAGATATCTTTTTGAAAATTATTCTAATAAGGTCTACTTGAGGGAAAGTAGAGTTCAAGTAGGGGGATACTTGATAACATCAAATATGTCAAGGATTTAAGTGTTAATTTCCCCCCTAAATACTCATCTTTTGTATTCATATGATAGGATATATACTCTTATTTGTTTATATTCTGTTTTTAGGGAAAAGATGAGTAAAGGAACGAAGAAACGCGGAAATGGAAGGACTAAAGAGAAAATATATGAAGTATGCGGATTATGCACTAACTACGGCGTAGAGATGTCATCTACCTACGTCGTAGCAAGCACTTACGAAGACTACTGTGTAGCTCATTCCATGACTACGGCGTAATGATATACTAAAGGGCTCTACGGAGTAGCAACTCTCCAACTACGGCGTAGACCCCAAATTGAGGCATTAAAGAACTCACGTGGCCAAAGAAGAAGTTACGGCGTAGTTTCCCATTTAACTACGCCGTAGAAGCATCCAAGGAAGAAACTATGCCTGTACCAATTGATCAAGCTACGGCGTAGTTGTCATTTACAAAGGCTACGGTGTAGCCACCCGTTCAGCTACGCCGTAGCAAAGTCGGGCCTATAAATACCAGCCCTAATTCCGAGTTTATCATCACATTCTACAACACACAAAAGGAGGGAGAAACGCAGGAAGCAGGAGGAAAGAAGTTCAATCCACATACAAGTCACTTCCAAGGGAGAATTCACACACCAATAATAAGTTTATTCATTCCTTTGATTTGTATTTGATTCATGTTCACATTTGTTTTATTAAACCCTTGTTTTACTGCAACTATGAATATGAGTGGCTAATCACCTCTTGGTGTTAGCCTAGTTATGAATTTGTTATTGTTATGATTTAATTTTCTATGCATCTATTGTCGTATTGTTTGTATACTTTCATGGCGAGTCTTTGAACAATCTAGTTCTGGTAGTATTGAGCATTGGTAGTTCCTTGGAGGCTTGGTGAATTAACCCTAGGACCCAAGCCGATGGAGATGTGACTTGGCGATAGCAATATCACCATACATGTGCGAATTAACCCTACCACCTACTTATGCGATATGCTTGAAGGAGTTAGAGGGGGTATAAGATATGACCATGCCGCATCCCGCTAGACTTGTCCATGTTAGTAGAGGTGCTTAATGACTCTTGTATCTTCGTAGGTTCACACCGCCTGATGAACTCTCGGCTTTACAATAGTCGGGAATAGGACAAGGAGCAATATAGATTTAGGTTATTTAACCCTCTGATCCTAAATGAATATAACCCCCATATGATACAATAGGATGCACTAATAGGAAACTATTCATGATAATAACAAGAGTAGTAATTAGGTTAGCACTACTTCTCCTTATTGATTCTCTTCCATTCATTTACTTGTTTTGACATTTACTTTTATTAGTTAATTAATCTTTATAATCATAAACCCCCTTTTAAATGTGACAGTAGACTTAGATAGACTCCACACTCATAGCTCTTGGGATAACCTCAGCTTTACCAACTAGCTATACCTCACACGACCGGGTACACTGCCCGATAGTGCATTAGGTAGACCTTAGGTAAATGAGACACTTATAAATATTAAAACATGGTCGGGAAAACCTGCATCACTTTAGAAGTTAGAGGGGATGTAAGTTACCGAAAGGCTGCATCCTACAAGACTATTCTAAGTTAGTAGAGGCACTTAACGACTCTTGCATCTCATAGGCAAAGCGACCAACCAATGAACTCTTGTAATGTTACAATTATAAGAATAGGGCAAGGTGTAAGATAGGATAGGCGATTTGACCATCTGACTCTATCGACTAGAATTCACATATGAGACGATAGGATGCATTAATTAGCAAACTTGTCATGCTAATAACAAGAGTAGTAATTAGGTTAACACTATTCTCCCATCTGAATTCCTTTTGCTTAATTAATTGTTTTGTTGTTTATTTCATTTTCTTTAGTTTAATTAATTATTCATAAACCCCCCCCCCCCATTTTTTAACTAGTGACACTAAACTTAGATAACTTCCGCATACATAGCTCTTGGGATGACCTCGGCTTTACCATTAGCCATACCTCACACGACCGGGTACACTGCCCGATAGTGCATTAGGTAGACCTTAGGTAGATGAGCAGTTTATAAATATAAAACCTGGTCGGTAAATCCTGCATCAAGTTTTTGGCGCCGCTACCGGGGAGCTATTAGGATTTTCATTTAAGTTTTCTAAATATTTTTGCTTTTAAGTTTTTATTTGCTTTTTAGGATTTTTGTTTTTAGTTTTCTTTCTCCACTTTCTTCTGTTTTTGTTTATTTGTGTAATTTCAGGTTATGGGTGACGTTGATATCAACATGCTCACTATAGACCAATACATGGGTTTCACTCAAGGTAACAAAATACCGGGTTTGCTAGGACCCGAAATTGATAATAAAGTTAACTTTGAGATCAGTAGCCAGTTTATGAAAGAGTTAAGACGTAAGCTTTTCACGAGAACTAATGATGAAGATGCCCACATACATATAGGAAGAGTGTTGGAGATTGCTGATCTTTTCCACACTCTTGGCATCACTCGCAATGCATTGATGCTTAGGGTATTTCCAATTACACTCACAAGGGCAACCAGAAGGTGGGTCGATAGATTGTCTAGAGGAACTATCGATACATGGGATTTTCTAGAGAGGGCATTTATTCGGAGATATTGTCCTCCTTTAAATACGGCCAAGAGAATAGAAGTAATTAGGAATTTCAGACAAGAGATGAACGAGTCATTGTGTGAAGCCTGGGAAAGATTCAAAGAACTTCTTTACATGTGCCCTACACAAGATCTTAACAACCACCAGAAGGTTCTATTTTTTACAAGGGTTTAAACATTCCTTCTCGTCAAATGCTCGACTCTCAAGGGCCAATCCCTAAAATGCCACCAGCTCAAGCCCTTAAATCAATACAAGAGATGGCAAACCACTTACAAAATTGGTATGTTGAAGCAACCACTTGGCTAAAGAATGGTGATAGCTTTGATGACATTGAGATTATTACCAATGGACTTAATAGCCTTAGGTGCGATATGCATGAGCTTAAGGAGAGTATTCGTACTATGAAAGTAGGGTGTCGAGATTTGTGAATGTATGCATATTACACAAAAGTGTCCTCTCCAACAAGAAAGTGAGCAGGTTAAGTATATGGAATCATTGGAGCAAACCATCAGCAAATACCATGAAAAATTAAAGGGGATGCACAACTCGAATGATGAATGGATTAAGAAATTCAAGCAGACCACGGACTTGAACTTAAAGAAGCTCAATGCTGAGAGAAAGAGTGTGGAGGTGAAGCTTGAAAAATTAAACCAAACGATCCTGGAAGATAATAAGATTAACGCTGGAAATATCAAAGCAATAGTGGGAAAGATCACAGGAGTCAACAAGGAGCCGGTTCCTCATGATTTACCTATTTTCAGACCATATGTACCACCTATCCCATTTCTAGGATGTTTGAAGGTTGTGAGAAAAGAAGAAACGAGCAAAGATCAATTGAAGAGTAAGGAAGAAAGGAGCTTACATGGTGAAGAAGCAATTCTACGAGCTAATGTGGAATCGAGTACAACACAGAATGGTAAAATTTCTAACTCCTTTTTCATTCTTATTACTAACGATCTTGCTAGATTTCCTATACAGGTTGCAGAAATTGTGGATGATATAGTGCAACCATTAACCTCACAAACCATGCTCATTACACCACCCAATGATGGTTATGTAGCACTGGCTACTAAAACAATTTTTGTTGAGTGATAAGGATTTATTTGATACGCTTTTATGGGGTCATTTAAGCCCTAAATCATGTTTTTATGGTCAAATATTACCTTAAATCGTTTCTTTTTATCAGTTTAGGTACTTGGAACATGAATTCTGGAAAATGGAGCATTTTGGAGCTTTTCGGACGTTTTTATGCTCAAGAATGAAGAAAACAAGATAACCAAGGAAAGTCTGGAAATAACACTAGACGGCGTCAGGCTTTGGAGCTGACGCCGTCGCCTTATGAAGAGATGCGATGGAATTTTACACTAGGTTCCCCAGAAAAGAGTTTGGAAATTTACACGGGACGGCGTCAGGTGCAAATGAGGCGATGCTGCCTTGCTTTACACTTACACGAGGCAACCTAGAACAATTACAAAGGGACGGTATTAAAAGTTATATTGGGTGATACAAAACCCTAAAAGCGGTGACCTGACGACGTCAGAAATTATAACCCGACGCCGTCAGCCTTGTAAATCTGTATATTGTTTTGGATTTTTTATTCATTAGTGTGCAACTTATAGAGGAAAAACTTTTGGTACAAACCCTAGTCTGACTTTTGCAGTAATTTTAGGGTTTCAAACCCTCTTTTCTTCCTTGTTCAATTAAAGATATGTTCTCCCTTTAATCATTCAATATGTCTTTGTGTTGTTTGGTTAATTGTTTGTCGTTTCTTTAACATGCTAGCTTAGATTTCTTAGTGTTTTCTTAGATCTAATGAAACCTAGTTATTTGATGAGGCGAAAAATGAGCCGTTTTTAGGGGGTCATTTAAGCCCGGATTTGAATTTATTTGATCAAATATTGCCCTAAATCGTTCCTTTTGTGATTTTAGATACTTTTGGAGTGAATTCTGGAAAAGGAAGCATTTTGGACGTTTTTGGAGCATAAAAGTGAAGAAAACGGCAAAGTCTTAATTTTCCTTACTGAGAAAAGTACCTAACGGCGTCAAGAGTCCTCATGTGATGGCGTCAAGAGTAAACAAGAGGTGAAAGTGGTGACGATCCAGAGAAATCGTGACGGCGTCAAGCTTGGCCGTCATGGTTCAAGATATGGTGACGGCCTACAACTAAATTACACATGACGGCGTCAAACTTGGGTCTAGGCAATCCGATCTCATTATGGGCGGTGTAACACCCCCAATTTCGTAATACGCAGCGGAATTCAAACTGGGTGTTACTCGACGGCACAACAGTCATAATAATAGAAAACGATCTCTAATTGAGTTGTTTTAAAAGATTTATCATTCAAATTATATAAATATCAGAGATTACAAAATGAGGTCCCAGATGGTTCCATGTTTACAATTTACATTAAATGAGTTTTCGAATGATAATAAAATTTATAGCCCTCTTGAATATCCGTGCTCCTCCGTGCCAGCCTCGTTCATTATGGACCTGAAATACATGCTTAAAATAGTCAACACAAAGGTTGAGTGGAGTTCGTAGAGTTTTGTAGTTAAATCGTTGAACACAATAATCGTAGTGTGAGCTATAGACTCACACTCATAGTTAGAAAACAAAACCGTTATTATTGCACTAAGCTCATGCAACCAAAGCATTAACATCGAACCAAAAATTGGCATTATAGAAGCCCTACCAAGGTAATATTGCCATTATACCTCTAACTATCAAATATAGTGCATTTGTTTAAACTCATAGTTGTTCAACACAAATGAGATTCGTCAATCCCAATAGATCTATTCACAATATTCGCGATTACTATATCTAGTGACTAATGGTTCATGATATAGGGACTTCGAACATGGCAATCGTTACTTAGTGACAATAAAACATAGTCGGGTAAGCATACAGTAGAAAGCATTGTGTTCGAGTAGAAAAATAATAGCATGTATCCCCTCAATGGGTTTGTAAAATAGTTAAACAATAGAAATTGGGGCTACGAACTCACCGTGAGTTATGTAGTAAGTAGTGAAAATGGTAGTTGAATCGCGAAGGTCTCTATGAGCAACCTATAATAGAATGTTGTGACTTAGGTTTGGAGTAATGTCAAAGAATATGAAGAATTGCCTATATATGTCTTGCATCTTGTCCATGATGTAGTACTTAGTATATACTGTAAGTCTTTGAATAAAAATGGTTTATGAAACTTGTATAGTTTGTATATCACTTACTACCGTTCGGGCCCACATAATCCAGAGGTCATGTAGTAAATGTTCGAGGAGCCAGGACACTTTAATTCATAAATCCACAACTCATCTCAACGGTTTACTTTAATGAACCCTTCACATGAGGCTCCCTACTATTGTAGTATTTGATAAAATATATATAAGTTTTTGATCCGAAAAGTTACATGTCCAAATAATTGAATAAACTTAGGAAATTTTAATTTTGGATGAAGATTGTTATTAAAATGAGTTTCTTGAGTCTAGTATGAATATTACTTGTAAAGTCTCATGGTTATTTTGATGGAGTAGATCCAAATTGGATGTTTATGTTCCCATTAACTCTTTAGTTTATGTTTTCGACTTAGAAAGCCATAAGGTCTTTAGCCGTGGCTTTGGTCAATGCTACCATGGTCTTGACACTCATCCTTGGCCTTAGCCATGGTTGTGGTCTTGGCTTTAGGTCATTAGACATCTTGGTTTCATTTAACCATAACTATTACATGGTCATTTGGTCTTAAAATGGGCTGTTAAAATTTGAAGAAAAATATCATTCGTAAAGCGTTTTCAGGGTTTGAGCATCTTTGTACCTGAACGAAAACGTCGTTCCGGACAACTTTTGTGTTTTAACTTTTTGATGAAACGAACTAGAAGGGCCACTTTCAAAATGGTCAAATTGTTAACAGGTTGTTTTAGGCAGTTTCGGCGTTTTGGTTTCGCTAACTTCTTTTGGCCATAACTTTTGACTCGTGTACTCGTTTTAGGTGATTCAAATTGCTATGTTTTCCTTGTTAAGTCCTCTACTATAATATTTAATTGTTAAATATCATGATTATACCATTTTGCTCAGATTTCTCCATGAAAGTCACTAGTTTTCTTGTTTACTTAATATAAGTTAACATATATATACCATAACTTGTTTTACCAATTTTTATACATCATGAACATAATAACAAGACAATATATAGCATGAATGAAATATAAATAGCATGATAATGATATTGAGCAAGAAAGTGTATTAGGGTTTCTTACAACTTTTGGCTTTCTAAAGAAAGGAAAGTAACAAGTAAGGATAGGACTTTGATTGAACAAGCTTCTCTAGCTTCCAACTTCTTCAAGCTCTTCACACCAACTTGTGACTACTTGAGAAGACACTGGAAGTCTCTATAAGACACTTCTTGTGTGGATGGAAGATCACCAAAGGATGGAAGAAATAAGGACTTTGGATCAATCAAAGCTTTACAAGAGCTTTGGAATTGATATGGAACTTGTATTCTTGAATAATACTTGAAGTAGAGAGAAAATCATGAATGTGTTTGTGTTTTTGATGGTATGAACGACCAAAAGGGAGGGGAGGGCTTATATAAAGCTTTGAGGAGGTGCAAAAAGAGTGACTCATCTTACTTGCTAGCTAAGGGTGTGTATGTGTTGCAAGATTAAGCAATACTTAGGCATTAAGTTAACATATGTGTTACCAATCCATCCAAGATCAATCCTAAGCATGCCATATGCCCTTGTGAGTCATGAGAAACGCCACATAGGGCTGAAATTGAGGATGTGCAAGTATTAGATATTTAGGAAGCTTAGTGAAGAAGTTTGGTAAGTTTAGTTCGCTAAGTAAACACATGTAACCATCCTAAATGAACAAGGCTTATCAAAAGCCAACAAGGCTTATGACACACCATAATACACGTTAAAATGGGATAAGGGATGACTAGATGCATAAACTTGGTATTATCTAATTTACGGAGTGAGTTTTGATCCCGTTAATTGCAAACCGTAAGTCGTTAAGTCATGAAACTTAAAATCGGGTATCCTAAAAATATGAAACTAATAAATATGTTAGAACTTATTAATATAACCTATCTTAGCATATTTAATGAGTGATAAGTTCTATCGGGTTGCTTAAACGCTGTTAAAACTGGAAACGCGGTTCTAAAACGCGTAATTCGCGTAAAACGCTGAACTGGAAAACGTAAAATTCCAAAACTTTTGGAATTGTCGTAAAATGAGAGAAAATCATATTTCTATTGTTTATAGTGTTTTATGGATATATCGGGATGCTGGAATAACGTTTAAACCTAAAAGTAAATCTCGGACACGGTTTCGTGATGTTTGCAGAAATGATCCGACGAGTGTCAAACTCTCGGATTATCATTAAAATAGTTTAAATTACGAGAATATGAAATAAAAATTTCGGGAGTGAATAGTGAAAGTGAATAGTAGAAATGAATAGTAAAATTTTTGGGAATAGAAGTTAACCTGAAAATGTGAATTGTTACAGTCTCTACCCCTTAAGGGAACTTCGTCCCGAAGTTCAGTTTATGTCAGGGGTTGAAGTGACGTCGGTGAAAAGATAGGGTTTCTTGTGGCGAATGGTTTCTAAGGTTGCTAGTGTTGTACTTTGATTCGTTGTTTCAGAGTATGGCGTAGGATGAGGCTTACTTTTATGAAGGAAAGGTAGAGTAAGAGTGATTAATTGTTGTACTCTATCGTATGAATACTTATGAATTTCCTATACTCACACAAAATTTGTTTTAAGATTGTAGGTGAAAAGTTTGTTTCTAATAATACATACAGGTGACTATTCCCAGCATAACATGATCCCTCTTAAATTAGACATAGGTGATCAGGCTATGTATAATTTAGGACCGATAATGTGATGTTTGGTTTAGTCACGTAATATTGTGTTTCTTAAAAGTTTTAGATGGTATTCATTCTTGTAAAGCTGATAAGGGTGCTTGTGGTGTAACTAAGGATGATTTGAGCTTTAAGAGTGCATCAAGATCTGTTAATGAGCTTGTGGTTGCAACGGTTGTGAAGATAATAATGGTGAAAAGATGAACGAGGCTTGTGTTCTTCTTTTTGGTTTGATGAGTTTTAGTGGTTTGAGATGAAGCTGGGTAAAGAAGACATGGGAGATATGATAAGAGGGTTTTTGATAATGGTGTTGTGTTTTCTTCATTGGCACCATGTTTCTATTATATAAAAGATACGTCGTGAGTAGAGAGTTGTGAAATAAGCATGATTTTTTATGGGAAATGATAGAATAATTACGTTGGAGGTTTGAATCATAACACATGATAGCATAAAGCAAGAGTTTTATTCATAAAACGTTGATTGATTACAAGATTGAAACTTATTACAAGTTTCTTCCAAATCTACTAATTGATACTTTCAGTTTAGTAATTACAACGTTTTACAACTACTGCTAGCTATAACATGGATTCTACAGAGTTTACGAACTGAGTCTATTTAGTTTAGTAGTACAAAGGATAACCAGTATCATCACACTAGTCTATTGCGGGTTAGAAGGTCCTAGCAGCTCTGATTGATTGGCAACTTCTTGGTTTAGTGTGTCATGGAGGTACGAGTCGATGAAGTCTGAGAGGTTATAGTGTCCATGCTGACTTTCTTGATGGATCTATGGTGGTCGTGATACGATCCATAATGAGTGATCCAACTCATCACATGTAGGGATATAAAAGTGAAGTGATAGTGGTGGTGATAATGGTGCTAGTACATATTCGTATTCATCATCCTCTTCGGAGTCTGCCTCAACCTAATTTTGTTCAAAATAATTAGAAGTATTCGACACAAAATTAGTTGGCATTGGTTCCTCCTCTTCTTCGTCGGTTAAATCTTAGAAAGGTTCTTTTTCGTCATCAGAAGCGAAGGCATTTATGAAGTCAAATCCGAACTCGGGTGAGGGTGGTAAGACTTTGAAGTTATTAGGTAGAGTGGGAACATAATCAGGAGAAGTGGGTGCGCACATGATTTCTATGAGAAGAATTACAATGTTAAACAATTCAAATGTTTATGGGGAGTGCTCAAAATATGACAAGCGTGTATATATCAATATACTAATATGTTCATGTAGTATAAAATGCTTACGGGGAAATGCTCAATTATTCTAAGGGTACATATATTCATATGCTAACATGTTTGTGTAGTATAAAATGCTTAATAAGTCCATAATCGTCTGGAGGATGGAAGACACGGAGAGCGGAAGGCTATAAAAGGTTTTTGCTTGTAAGTGTGGTTATAGTTTAGGTCTCAATTAGACCCGTTTCTATATAACCATAGCTCTGGTACCAATCTGTAACACTTTCAATTTTGTGATACGCAGCGGAATTCAAACTGGGTATTACTCGACGGCACAACAGTCATAATAATAGAAAATGATCTCTAATTGAGTCGTTTTAAAAGATTTATCATTCAAATTATATAAATATCAGAGATTACAAAATGAGGTCTCAGATGGTTCCATGTTTACAATTTACATTAAATGAGTTTTCGAATGATAATAAAATTTATAGCCCTCTTGAATATCCGTGCTCCTCCGTGCCAGCCTCGTTCATTATGGACCTGAAATACATGCTTAAAACAGTCAACACAAAGGTTGAGTGGAATTCGTAGAGTTTTGTAGTTAAATCGTTGAACACAATAATCGTAGTGTGAGCTATAGACTCACACTCATAGTTAGAAAACAAAACCGTTATTATTACACTAAGCTCATCCAACCAAAGTATTAACATCGAACCAAAAATTGGCATTATAGAAGCCCTACCAAGGTAATATTGCCATTAAACCTCTAACTATCAAATATAGTGCATTTGTTTGAACTCATAGTTGTTCAACACAAATGGGATTCGTCAATCCCAATAGATCTATTCACAATATTCGCGCTATCTAGTGACTAATGGTTCATGATATATGGACTTCGAACATGGCAATCGTTACTTAGTGACAATAAAACATAGTCGGGTAAGAATACAGTAGAAAGCATTGTGTTCGAGTAGAAAAATAATAGCATGTATCCCCCCCATGGGTTTGTAAAATAGTTAAACAATAGAAAGTGGGGCTACGAACTCACCGTGAGTTATGTAGTAAGTAGTGAAAATGGTAGTTGAATCGCGAAGGTCTCTATGAGCAACCTATAATAGAATGTTGCGACTTAGGTTTGGAGTAATGTCAAAGAATATGAAGAATTGCCTATATATGTCTTGCATCTAGTCCATGATGTAGTACTTAGTATATAGTGTAAGTCTTTGAATAAAAATGGTTTATGAACATGTATAGTTTTTATATCGCTTACTACCGTTCGGGCCAACATAATCCAGAGGTCATGTAGTAAATGTTCGAGGAGCCAGGACACTTTAATTCGTAAATCAACAACTCATCTCGACAGTTTACTTTAATGAACCCCTCACATGAGGCTCCCTACTATTGAAGTATTTGATAAAATATATATAAGTTTTTGATCCGAAAAGTTACATGTCCAAATAATTGAATAAACTTAGGAACGTTTACTTTTGGATGAAGATTGTTAGTACAATGAGTTTCTTGAGTCTAGTATGAATATTACTTGTAAATTCTCATGGTTATTTTGATGGAGTAGTTCCAAATTGGATGTTTATGTTGCCATTAACTCTTTAGTTTATGTTTTCGACTTAGAAAGCCATAAGTTCTTTAGCCGTGGCCTTGCCGTGGCTTTGGTCATTGCTACCATGGTCTTGAGACTCATCCTTGGCCTTAGCCATGGTTGTGGTCTTGGCTTTAGGTCATTAGACTTCTTGGTTTCATTTAACCATAACTATTACATGGTCATTTGGTCTTAAAATGGGTTGTTAAGATTTGAAGAAAAATATCACTCGTAAAGCGTTTTCAGGGTTTGAGCTTCGTTGAACCTAAACGAAAACGTCGTTCCGGACAACTTTTGTATTTTAACTTTTTGATGAAACCGAACAGAAGGGCTACATTCAAAATGGTCAGATTGTTAACAGGTTGTTTTAGGCAGTTTCGGCATTTTGGTTTCGCTAACTTCTTTTGGCCTTAACTTTTGACTCGTGTACTCGTTTTAGGTGATTCAAATTGCTATGTTTTCCTTGTTAAGTCCTCTACTACAATATGTAATTGTTCAATATCATGATTATACCATTTTGGTCAGATTTCTCCATGAAATTCACTAGTTTTCTTGTTTACTTAATATAAGTTAACACATATATACCATAACTTGTTTTACCAATTTTTATACATCATGAACATAATAACAAGACAATATATAGCATGAATGAAATATAAATAGCATGAAAATAATATTGAGCAAGAAAGTGTATTAGGGTTTCTTACAACTTTTGGCTTTCTAAAGAAAGGAAAGTAACAAGTAAGGATAGGACTTTGATTGAACAAGCTTCTCTAGGATCCAACTTCTTCAAGCTCTTGACACCAACTTGTTACTACTTGAGAAGGCACTTGAAGTCTCTACAAGACACTTCTTGTGTGGATGGAAGATCACCAAAGGATGGAAGAAACAAGGACTTTGGATCAATCAAAGCTTTACAAGAGCTTTGGAATTGATATGGAACTTGTATTCTTGAATAATACTTTAAGTAGAGAGAAAATCATGAATGTGTTTGTGTTTGTGATGGTATGAATGACCAAAAGGGAGGGGAGGGCTTATATAGAGCTTTGAGGAGGTGCAAAAAGAGTGACTCATCTTACTTGCTAGCTAAGGGTGTGTATGTGTTGCAAGATTAAGCAATACTTAGGCATTAAGTTAACATATGTGTTACCAATCCATCCAAGATCAATCCTAAGCATGCCATATGCCCATGTGAGTCATGAGAAACGCCACATAGGGCTGAAATTGAGGAGGTGTAAGTATTAGATATTTATGAAGCTTAGTGAAGAAGTTTGGTAAGTTTAGCTAGCTAAGTAAACACATGTAACCATCCTAAGTGAACAAGGCTTATCACAAGCCAACAAGGCTTGTGACACACCATAATACACGTTCAAATGGGATAAGGGATGACTAGATGCATAAACTTGGTATTATCTAATTTACGGAGTGAGTTTTGATCCCTGTTAACTGCAAACCGTAAGTCGTTAAGTCATGAAAATTAAAATCGGGTATCCTAAAAATATGAAACTGATAAATATGTTAGAACTTATTAATATAACCTATCTTAGCATATTTAATGAGTGATAAGTTCTATCGGGTTGCTTAAATGCTGTTAAAACTGGAAACGCGGGTCTAAAACACGTAATTCGCGTAAAATGCTGAACTGGAAAACGTAAAATTCCAAAACTTTTGGAATTGTCGTAAAATGAGAGAAAATCATATTTCTATTGTTTATAGTGTTTTATAGACATATCGGGATGCTGGAATGACGTTTAAACCTAAAAGTAAATCTCAGACACGGTTTCGTGATTTTTGCAAAAATGATCCGATGAGTGTCAAACTCTCGGATTATCATTAAAATAGTTTAACTTACGAGAATATAAAATAAAAATTTCAGGAGTGAATAGTGAAAGTGAATAGTAAAAAGTCAATAGTAATAGTAAATAGTAGAAATGAATAGTAAAATTTTCGAGAATAGAAGTTAACCTGAAAATGCGAATTGTTACAGTCTCTACCCCTTAAGGAAACTTCGTCCCGAACTTCAGTTTATGTCAGGGGTTGAAGTGACGTCGGTGAAAAGATAGGGTTTCTTGTGGCGCATGGTTTCTAAGATACCTAGTGTTGTACTTTGATTCGTTGTTTCAGAGTATGGCGTAGGATGAGGCTTACTTTTATGTAGGAAAGGTAGAGTAAGAGTGAATAATTATTGTAATCTATCGTATGAATACTTATGAATTTCCTATTCACACACAAAATTTGTTTTAAGATTGTAGGTGAAAAGTTTGTTTCTAATAACACATACAGGTGACTATTCCCAGCATAACATGATCCCTCTTAAATTACACATAGGTGATCCGGCTATGTATAATTTAGGACTGATAATGTGATGTTTGGTTTAGTCCCGTAGTATTGTGTTTCTTAAAAGTTTTAGATGGTATTCAATCTTGTAAAGCTGATAAGGGTGCTTGTGGTGTAACTAAGGATGATTTGAGCTTTAAGAGTGCATCAAGATCTGTTAATGAGCTTGTGGTTGCAACAGTTGTGAAGATAATGATGGTGAAAAGATGAACGAGGCTTGTGTTCTTCATTTTGGTTTGATGAGTTTTGGTGGTTTGAGATGAAGCTGGGTAAAGAAGACATGGGTGATATGATAAAAGGGTTTTTGATAATGGTGTTGTGTTTTCTTCATTGGCGCCATGATTCTATTATATAAAAGATATGTCGTGAGTAGAGAGTTGTGAAATAAGCATGATTTTTGATGGGAAATGATAGAATAATTACATTGGAGGTTTGAATCATAACACATGGTAGCATAAAGCAAGAGTTTTATTCATAAAACGTTGACTGATTACAAGATTGAAACTTATTACAAGTTTCTTCCAAATCTACTAATTGATACTTTCAGTTTAGTAATTACAACATTTTACAACTACTGCTAGCTATAACATGGATTCCACAGAGTTTACGAACTGAGTCTATTTAGTTTAGTAGTACAAAGGATAACCAGTATCATCGCACTAGTCTATTGCGGGTTAGAAGGTCCTAGCAGCTCTGATTGATTGGCAACTTCTTGGTTTAGTGTGTCATGGAGGTACGAGTCGATGAAGTTTGAGAGGTTATAGTGTCCATGCTGACTTTCTTGTTGGATCTATGGTGGTCGTGATACGATCCATAATGAGTGATCCAACTCATCACATGTAGGGATATAAAAGTGAAGTGACAGTGGTGGTGATAATGGTGCTAGTGCATATTTGTATTCGTCATCCTCTTCGGAGTCTGCCTCAACCCAATTTTGTTCAAAATAATTAGAAGTATTCGACGCAAAATTAGTTGGCATTGGTTCCTCCTCTTCTTCGTCGTTTAAATCTTAGAAAGGTTCTTTTTCGTCATCAGAAGCGAAGGCATTTATGAAGTCAAATCCGAACTCGGGTGAGGGTGGTAAGACTTGGAAGTTATTAGGTAGAGTGGGAACATAATCAGGAGAAGTGGGTGCGCACATAATTTCTATGAGAAGAATTACAATGTTAAACAATTCAAATGTTTATGGGGAGTGCTCAAAATATGACAAGCGTGTATATATCAATATACTAATATGTTCATGTAGTATAAAATGTTTACGGGGAAATGCTCAATTATGCTAAGGGTACATATATCCATATGCTAACACGTTTGTGTAGTATAAAATGCTTAAGAAGTCCATAATCGTCTGGAGGATGGAAGACACGGAGAGCGGAAGGCTATAAAATGTTTTTGCTTGTAAGTGTGGTTATAGTTTAGGTCTCAATTAGACCCGTTTCTCTATAACCATGGCTCTGGTACCAATCTGTAACACCCCCAATTTCGTGATACGCAGCGGAATTCAAACTGGCTGTTACTCGACGGCACAACAGTCATAATAATAGAAAACGATCTCTAATTGAGTCGTTTTAAAAGATTTATAATTCAAATTATATAAATATCAGAGAATACAAAATGAGGTCCCAGATGGTTCCATGTTTACAATTTACATTAAATGAGTTTTCGAATGATAATAAAATTTATAGCCCTCTTGAATATCCGTGCTCCTCCGTGCCAGTCTCGTTCATTATGGACCTGAAATACATGCTTAAAACAGTCAACATAAAGGTTGAGTGGAATTCGTAGAGTTTTGTAGTTAAATCGTTGAACACAATAATCGTAGTGTGAGCTATACACTCTCACTCATAGTTAGAAAACAAAACCGTTATTATTGCACTAAGCTCATGCAACCAAAGCATTAGCATCGAACCAAAAATTGGCATTATACAAGCCTTACCAAGGTAATATTGCTATTAAACCTCTAACTATCAAATATAGTGCATTTGTTTGAACTCGTAGTTGTTCAACACAAATGGGATTCATCAATCCCAATAGATCTATTCACAATATTCGCGCTCACTATATCTAGTGACTAATGGTTCATGATATAGGGACTTCGAACATTGCAATCGTTACTTAGTGACAATAAAACATAGTCGGGTAAGAATATAGTAGAAAGCATTATGTTCGAGTTGAAAAATAATAGCATGTATCCCCCCATGGGTTTTTAAAATAGTTAAACAATAGAAAGTGGGGCTACGAACTCACCGTGAGTTATGTAGTAAGTAGTGAAAATGGTAGTTGAATCGCGAAGGTCTCTATGAGCAACCTATAATAAAATGTTGCGACTTAGGTTTGGAGTAATGTCAAATAATATGAAGAATTGCCTATATATTTCTTGCATCTAGTCCATGATGTAGTACTTAGTATATAGTGTAAGTCTTTGAATAAAAATGGTTTATGAAACATGTATAGTTTGGATATCGCTTACTACCGTTCGGGCCAATATAATCCAGAGGTCATGTAGTAAATGTTCGAGGAGCTAGGACACTTTAATTCGTAAATCCACAACTCATCTCGATGGTTTGCTTTAATGAACCCCTCACATGAGGCTCCCTACTATTGTAGTATTTAATAAAATATATATAAGTTTTTTATCCGAAAAGTTACATGTCCAAATAATTGAATAAACTTAGGAAAGTTTACTTTTGAATGAAGATTGTTATTAAAATGAGTTTCTTGAGTCTAGTATGAATATTACTTGTAAATTCTCATGGTTATTTTGATGGAGTAGTTCCAAATTAGATGTTTATGTTACCATTAACTCTTTAGTTTATGTTTTCGACTTAGAAAGCCATAAGGTCTTTAGCCGTGGCTTTGGTCATTGCTACCATGGTCTTGAGACTCATCCTTAGCCTTAGCCATGGTTGTGGTCTTGGCTTTAGGTCATTAGACCTCTTGGTTTCATTTAACCATAACTATTACATGGTCATTTGGTCTTAAAATGGGCAGTTAAGATTTGAAGAAAAATATCACTCGTAAAGCGTTTTCAGGGTTCAAGCTTCGTTGTTGCTGAACGAAAATGTCGTTCCGGACAACTTTCATGTTTTAACTTTTTGATGAAACGGAGCAGAAGGGCTACTTTCAAAATGGTCAGATTGTTAACAGGTTGTTTTAGGCAGTTTCGGCGTTTTGGTTTCGCTAACTTCTTTTGGCCATAACTTTTGACTCGTGTACTCGTTTTAGGTGATTCAAATTGCTATGTTTTCCTTGTTAAGTCCTCTACTACAATATGTAATTTTTCAATATCATGATTGTATCATTTTGTTCAGATTTCTCCAGGAAAGTCACTAGTTTTCTTGTTTACTTAATATAAGTTAACATATATATACCATAACTTGTTTTACCAATTTTTATACATCATGAACATAATAACAAGACAATATATAGCATGAATGAAATATAAATAGCATGGAAATGATATTGAGAAAGAAAGTGTATTAGGGTTTCTTACAATTTTTGGCTTTCTAAAGAAAGGAAAGTAACAAGTAAGGATAGGACTTTGATTGAACAAGCTTCTCTAGGTTCCAACTTCTTCAAGCTCTTGACACCAACTTGTGACTAATTGAGAAGGCACTTGAAGTCTCTACAAGACACTTATTGTGTGGATGGAAGATCACCAAAGGATGGAAGAAACAAGGACTTTGGATCAATCAAAGCTTTACAAGAGCTTTGGAATTGATATGGAACTTGTAATCTTGAATAATACTTGAAGTAGAGATAAAAACATGAATGTTTTTGTGTTTGTGATGGTATGAACGACCAAAAGGGAGGGGAGGGCTTATATAGAGCTTTGAGGAGGTGCAAAAAGAGTGACTCATCTTACTTGATAGCTAAGGGTGTGTATGTGTTGCAAGATTAAGCAATACTTAGGCATTAAGTTAACATATGTGTAACCAATCCATCCAAGATCAATCCTAAGCATGCCATATGCCCTTGTGAGTCATGAGAAACGCCACATAGGGCTGAAATTGAGGAGGTGCAGGTATTAGATATTTAGGAAGCTTAGTGAAGAAGTTTGGTAAGTTTAGCTAGCTAAGTAAACACATGTAACCATCCTAAGTGAACAAGGCTTATCACAAGCCAACAAGGCTTGTGACACACCATAATACACGTTCAAATGGGATAAGGGATGACTAGATGCATAAACTTGGTATTATCTGATTTACGGAGTGAGTTTTGATCCCGTTAATTGCAAACCATAAGCCGTTAAGTCATGAAACTTAAAATCGGGTATCCTAAAAATATGAAACTAATAAATATGTTAGAACTTATTAATATAACCTATCTTAGCGTATTTAATGAGTGATAAGTTCTATCGGGTTGCTTAAACGCTGTTAAAACTGGAAACGCGGGTCTAAAACGCGTTATTCGCGTAAAACGCTGAACTGGAAAACGTAAAATTCCAAAACTTTTGGAATTGTCGTAAAATGAGAGAAAATCATATTTCTATTGTTTATTGTGTTTTATGGACATATCGGGATGTTGGAATGAGGTTAAATCTAAAAGTAAATCTCGGACACGGTTTCGTGATTTTTGCAGAAATGATCCGACGAGTGTCAAACTCTCGGATTATCATTAAAATAGTTTAAGTTATGAGAATATGAAATAAAAATTTTGGGAGTGAATAGTAAGAAGTGAATAGTAGAAATGAATAGTAAAATTTTTGGGAATAGAAGTTAACCTGAAAATGCGAATTGTTACAGTCCCTACCCCTTAAGAGAACTTCGTCCCGAAGTTCAGTTTATGTCAGGGGTTGAAATGATGTCGGTGAAAAGATAGGGTTTCTTGTGGCAAATGGTTTCTAAGGTAGCTAGTGTTGTACTTTGATTCGTTGTTTCAGAGTATGACGTAGGATGAGGCTTACTTTTATGTAGGAAAGGTAGAGTAAGAGTGATTAATTGTTGTACTCTATCGTATGAATACTTATGAATTTCCTATACTCACACAAAATTTGTTTTAAGATTGTAGGTGAAAAGTTTGTTTCTAATAACACATACAGGTGACTATTCCCAACATAACATGATCCCTCTTAAATTAGACATAAGTGATCAGGCTATGTATAATTTAGGACTGATAATGTGATATTTGGTTTAGTCACGTAGTCTTGTGTTTCTTAAAAGTTTTAGATGGTATTCAATCTTGTAAAGCTGATAAGGGTTCTTGTGGTGTAACTAAGGATGATTTGAGCTTTAAGAGTGCATCAAGATCTGTTAATGAGCTTGTGGTTGCAACGGTTGTGAAGATAATGATGGTGAAAAGATGAACGAGGCTTGTGTTCTTCATTTTGGTTTGATGAGTTTTAGTGGTTTGAGATGAAGCTGGGTAAAGAAGACATGGGAGATATGATAAGAGGGTTTTTGATAATGGTGTTGTGTTTTCTTCGTTGGCGCCATGATTCTATTATATAAAAGATACGTCGTGAGTAGAGAGTTGTGAAATAAGTATGATTTTTTATGGGAAATGATAGAATAATTACGTTGGAGGTTTGAATCATAACACATGATAGCCTAAAGCAAGATTTTTATTCATAAAACGTTGATTGATTACAAGATTAAAAATTATTACAAGTTTCTTCCAAATCTACTAACTGATACTTTCAGTTTAGTAATTACAACGTTTTACAACTACTGCTAGCTATAACATGGATTCTACAGAGTTTACGAACTGAGTCTATTTAGTTTAGTAGTACAAAGGATAACCAGTATCATCGCACTAGTCTATTACGGGTTAGAAGGTCCTAGCAGCTCTGATTGATTGGCAACTTCTTGGTTTAGTGTGTCATGGACATAGGCCACCCACGAATGGTATTAAGGAATATAACCCGTCATCCACGCAATTGTAACAAACTATCAACCTGGAAAAGAAATCTAGGGAGTAATGAAACCTATGTAAACACAACTCTCCCCATTATTGTTCACACCACTAGTTTAATTAGCTTTATTTTCATTTCTGTTATTTTATTTTGATTGCATCTTAGTTATTGGGTTAGTTGATTAGCAACTAATTCCGCCCACTCTTCCAAAAACCGAGATTTTTAATTGCTTTCATAAAATATAAAAATACAAAAAGAATCATCCCTCACCTCTAGATCTAGTTTTTAGGCTTTCTAATCCTAGCGACACTATTCCTGAGTTGAACGATCAATCCCCCCGGTACTTGTCACTATACTATACTACAACGATCAGTACACTGCCTGGTGGGGGTTGTAAGCTTATCGAGATCCCTCAAGAGGTAAAGCCTGGTGCGAATCCCACGTATCAAGTTTTTGGCGCCGCAGCCCGGGGAATAGTTATTGTCTAGGTTAGGATTTCTTTTTATTAGGTCTACTTGCTAGATTCCTTTCTAATAAGATTTTATTTTTATTACTAGGTTTTCTTTAGTCTATCTTTTTCTTCGTGTCTTTGTTTGTAAAAACCTTTCCATTGACTCTTCCTATCACCATTATGGAGAACGTGAATCCATCAAGTCCGACACTAGAGTTTTACCAGAAAAAATATAATTACACCAGTTTGGATATACCAAGATGGACGAATGAAATGAGGCGGACAGGATCTTATATTGATTTTATTGAGTAACTTGAGAAAAGAGGCCAAGTGCATAAGACTTTTAAAGAATTCACCTTATGAGCTCCATCAACCCCTCAAAATGCCTCACTTAGTGAAACCTATGCACCATATGAGCCTTCACCTAGGATAGTTTTGTATGAGCCACCTAGCTGCATGTCATGGTTAGGTACTACCATAATACAGGATGAACACATAGGTGACCTTGATGTGATGGAGGATTTAGCCGAACATGATCACATTGATAAAAAAGACCTAGGTTTTATGATCGATGATGATGAATCTCAAGAAATACATGATGAATCTTTTGGGCAATTTGAATATAGCAGTCAGAATATTGAGGATGATCCTTATGATTCGGATATAGAAGTTGAGATGCCTAGAGAAGCACTTGAGATACTTGGGAAAATGTTAGGGTTAGATTATAATAAAACACATGTTGAGGATATAGGTGATCTTGACACAAGGAATGATGAAGTAGAAAATCTAAGCCCACCAAGTACCCCACAAGTCCTAGCATCATTTGAGGCACACACACCGCCCGTGACTTACCCGGAAGAAGTAGAAGAAACTTTAAGAATCCCAATGGAGGTAGAACCCTTGGACCAAGCACCACTAGAGGATATAGGTTTGAATACTTATAGTGATAACCTTACCCTTAGTTCTAGGGAGTTTCCTAGTGTTGATGAACCAGAACCTCAATCTTTGCATAACTATCCATCCTTAGATATATTTCTAGGAGACAAAAGAGGAACCGACCCACCCATCAACCAATATTATCCAGGTAGTTTTAGGATAAAGGAAGCCATTCACTCAACCCTTTCACCTCACGTGGCATATTTCCGCCCTAAGGGTGTGTATCGCTACTTCCACCCGCACTTAACCCAAAGTGTAGGGAAAACCTCTCCTATTTCCATTAAATAAGGGTAGAGTCAGGCTCATGACTCAAACAAAAACAAGCGCTTCTTGGGAGGCAACCCATGTTTTTTATGATTTTTATTTGTTTGATTGTTATTTGCTTCTGTTGGGATCATAGTTTTACTATTTTATCAAGTCTCGGTCATTTGTAATAATAGGTTGCTTAAGTTATTAGTTACTTTCATTTATGTTATGTTATAAGTTTACTAGGCTTAAGATATTATGTCCATGGGCCTAGAAGCCTATACAAAATCCATGAAGGGAATGACTAGGAGTGTTGCCCTAGCTCCTCACCTATATATACTAGTCTTAGGCTATTGTAAAACTTGGTTGTTTATTTGATATCATAAAGAAACTCTTGCAATTACATTTCTCTCATTCAAATATTCATCCTATACTTATATCTATCTCATTCTTGTTTGTGTGAAATCAATATGGTGACCTAACAAGTGGTATCATTCGCCATATGAAGGTGTAGTTATTGCTTTTCTTCTTTGAAATCTATCCTCAAACCATTTTTTAAATCGTTATTTTGTGTCAAAATTTGTACTTTCTTGTTTGTTCTTTTGGTTTTTATCACATATTTGCTTAGAAATTTGTGCTACAAATCATTTCAAACACAAAAAGTATCAATCTTTTCATCAAAATCACGAGTTGGATTTTTTGTACCTTTTTCGAAATTTGTTAAATTTTTGAAAAAGTTTGTCAAGTTTATTACTTTCTTCAAGATTTCATCATTTTACAACTTGAAGTACAAAAATCTTGCACTAAAAACTCGTTTTTGGATTGCTTTCCTTGAAAAATAAAGTTTTGCAAAATTTCGAAAACACCTTATTGACCAAGTTTTGAGATCGTGTTCTTGTGCCTCTAATCGCCTTACGTATTGCGGACTCAGTCTTTTTTCTCTTGTATAAGGAAGAAAAGTACTTCTACTTTTGGTTAACTTTCGAAATTGTATAATTTCAAAAGTGTGTTTGTGTTTTTCGAAATTGTATATTTTCGAAATCACAAGTTTTTCAAAAAACTTCTTTAGTTTTCGAAATCTAAAGGTTTTCGAAATTACACTTTGTTTCGAGAAACTTTATTTCGAAATCCCATAATTTTTGAAATCTTTTAAAGTTATCAATTTCGCAATCTCTTTAGCTCAGTTTTTCGCAATCCCTTAAGTTCATTGACTAAGTTTCGAAATCTTATACTTGGGCAAACTTTTCGAGATTTGGCAAACCTATACCTTCTACAAGATCCATCTTTTCACACAAGTGTTTCATAATGTCTCAACCACCGTACTACAACTTTAACAATCCTCAGCAACATCAGTATCAACAGTATCATCAGCAACAGCAACAGTATCAACAATCACCACAATATTATCATCAACCGGTTTACTCACAACAACATAACTTCATGCAACAAATGGTTCCGATACAACAATCTTATCCGATGTCACAACAACAAAGCCAACTTCCACCAAAACCTACTCATTGGTTTGACAGGATGTGTGAAGTCATTTCAACTCAACAATCCAGACATGAAGCAGGCTCTCCTGACACCCCACCAATGCTAACACCGGGTAATTATGTTCAATGGGCAAGTCGATTCTTAAGGTTTATTGAACTCAAAAAACCCAATGGTAAGTACATGAAACAAGTTATTCTTGAAGGACCGTTTCCTTGGCCTGTTAACTACGTTGGCGGTGACCCATCGGCTGATCCTCCAGTAGCTCCAACTGCTGTGCGTGTTCCTGAGTCTCAACTTACTGCTGAACAAAATCATCATCGTGAAGCCGATGAGTATGCTATGTCTTACATACTTCAAGGAATACCAAACATCATATTCAGAAGTGTTGATGCTCAAACAACTGCTAAAGCTATGTGGGAACACGTCCATCTACTGATGCAAGGCACACAACTGAACAAGGAAGACATGGAATCTAAACTTTACTTGGAATACACTAACATCATGATCGAACCAGGGGAATCTCTTGAGTCTTACTTTCATCATTTCACTAATGTCGTCAATGATTTAGAGAGACATGATATACCTCTTCCGAGAATCGCTGTCAATACAAAGTTTGTTAGTAGTCTGGGTCCTGAGTGGCAAAAGTATGTGACATTTGTGAGACAAACTAAGAATCTTCACAGGGATCCATATGGTTTGTTGTACGACTATCTCAAGCATTATGAGTCTGAAGTTGAAAAAGACAAACTCGCCAGAGGAGGATACACATCACCACCTACTTCTCATCCCCTTGCACTCGTTGCTCAAACTCCTGCTTCACATCCTCCGATGTCTAATCATGCTTATGATCAGGAACAGAATTATTTCAGTCACCAGCAACCTCCTACTTCTCAAAACGCTTCTACTCAACTTGCTCCTTATGACAACAATGATAGCATGTATTACTCTAATCAGATTGAAGATGATGATGATGACGTCAATATGTTGAATCAAGGACTTGCTCTTGTTGCTCGTGCTTTTAGCAAATTCTCTAACAAAACCAACAACCATCTTCGTTCTTCATCAAATACAAGAAACCAAGCTGTCATTCAAGATGGTCGAGTTGAGATTCAGAATCGTAATTCAGGACGTTCAGGTGGGTATACTGGAAATTTTGGATATGGTCAAAGAGTCAACAATAATGGGGGATTCAGAAACAATCCAGGTGCTCCTCAACGAAGTAATGACAATGCTGCTAGTAACAACACAGTCTCTGGGAATGCGATATGGTGCTACAACTGCAAGGAAAAAGGTCATATTGCAACTGCATGCCCTCACCCAAGAAAAGGTAGTCAGTTTCACAAGCAGGCATTACTTATGGCTCTCAAAGATGAAAAGGAAGGAACTTTCAATGCTCATGAGAACAGTTTCTTTGCTAATGCTTACAACGATGATGAAATGGAAGATCTTGAAGCCAATGCAGCTGTGATGCTTATGGCCAACATGCAGGAACATCAGTTGAATGATTCAGGCCCAGTGTTCTCCACTGATGGCTTGTCTCAGGTAAATGACCTAACCACAAGCTCCATACAATTTAATGCATCACCCTCTGTTTCTGAATCAGATCAGGCGCAAGTTGTTCCTTCTGAAACATTTTTCTCTTCTCAAGAGGATGAACAATTAGACACAGTTGTTATATTTGATGATGACACTGTCGTCTCATTTGATGATCCTATTGAGCAAGACGAAAATGACTTTAGTGAAAAACATGAACCTCCTTCTGATCCAGCTCCTGACTGTACAGTTACGGCCAAACAACTTAATGATCAACTTCTTTCTAATCACATAACGGACGAGCAAACTGAAGTTTTGAAAGAAAATACCAATTTGAAAAAGGACATTGAATGTTATAAAAAGAAACTTTCAAACTTTCAATATGTCGTTCATTGTGAACAAAGCTTTGAAAAGTCATTTCAAGAATCATATGTAAAAGAACAAAATCTTCAAAAGCAAATTTATGACATTGTTGAGTCAAACGGTAAATTGGTTTCCAAACTGGAAAATGAAAAACATGATCTTCAAAAACAAGTTGTTCAACTCCAACATAAACCTTCAAAAACACAAAAAGAGGTGATAACTTGCAAACAGGAATTTTATGAACATAAAGTGCAAAAACGAGAAAAATAAAATTCTTTACTTGATGATAATATCGCTCTCGAAAGTCAAATTAAAGCTTTTCAAAACATCGTTTATAAACATGGGGAATCTGTAACGACAATTCAAAAGTTTTCTTTAAAACCAAGACCAGGTAAAGGTTTTGGCCTCGGCGATTACAGATCCTCTTTTCTTCGCACTGCGTTCAAAACAAATCCTAAGCTGTACAATATGGACCAATTGATGGATAATAATGTTGTGCGTGTTATTGTACATGATACTGAGGAAGAATACGAACTTGAAGAGAAGAGTCGATCAAAAATGAGTAAAGTTGAATATTGCAAACCATATGATTACTCAAAAGCTCCTCACATTTCAAAATCTTTTGTTCCGTCAAGAGAAATAACTGAGAAATCATGGTATGTTACTGAGTCATATGTTTCATCTTCTGATGGAGCTCATGTTAAACCCGCGGCACATGTTAATGGTCCATTACCATCTTCTAGTCATGTGACACCATTACCTACACGATGTAAAGTTTTAGACTATTTTCAAACATTCATGAAAGGCATTGAGAATTTGGAAAATGAAATTGAACATCATTCGCAAATTAAAATTCTTACTTTTCAATCAACTTACGAGCGGGAAAAGCGAGACATTTTTCAGAAACAAATTCTGCCTTTAGTTCAAAATTTACGTTATTGTGCTACTCGTTGGGAACATGAACTTCAAAAAGAAGTTAAAGATATGAAAGAAATTTTCGCTCTTAATGAAAATGCAATTTTGGTTCAACAACGCAAAAACCGTTTTTTGAAAACAGATTTGGATCGACTCTTGGAACAACTTCTTCAAGCTGATATTCATACTTTTCTAATGAATGAACTCTATTATTCTAGCAATGCTGAAGTTTTTGCAGAATACTGTGCTGAAATTGTTTCGGTGAAGACACAAAATGAAACATTGAAACATCAATATGAAACGTTGCGTCAAAACAGTGATGATGTGATAAACAAACTTTCAAACGAAATTTGTCAACTCAAACAAAAGATTGATTGGTGTCAAGCTCAAAGTATTGAAACTGAATTGCAACTATGTACCAAGATTGAGTCTCGTAAAAACAAATGTCGTCTACTTAATAATGAAATTGCAGAGTTAAAAATTGAAATTGCGGAGTTAAAAATTGAAAACGCCGAATGACAACAAAACCGCGATGACATTCGTTATTGCAATGGTTTACTTGAGTCTGATATTCAGGACAAAAAACACATCATCATTGATTTGAAAGAGAAAATTAAGCTACTTCAAAAAGGAAAGTTCATTGACACCACTATGATAGCACCAGGAATGTTTTTAATAGACAGAACAAATAAGGGTAAGCATGCTAAGAGTTCTAATGTTAGCTCTTCCACTTTCACAGGTCTAGTTTCCCCTAAGAGCGTTAGAAGCCCAAAGCCAAAAAGCGTTAAGAAGACTAAAAAGAGTAGGCTCTCGCAACGTAAAAGTGGAACACTAGAAGTGCAAGAAGTAGAAGATCACCTTAGGAACTCGAATATTGCATCTGATTTAGATTCTAATCTAGCAAATTGTAATCCAAATCTTAATGTAACGAATGCTGAACCTTCTAATGTTTTGAATATTAATGCATCTTGTGTGTTTTGTCGTAAAAGTGTGTTATCTGGTGATCATACCAAATGTGTAGCTAATAATCTCTTACACTGCAAAAAGAAACGTAGATCCGGCTCTTCTTCTAGGTCCACTAATGCCTCTAAGTCTACCTTAAGAAAAACGCCTACTACAGTTTCAAAAGATGTTGTAGTCAACCCAAAAGCAGCAATCAACAATTCTAGGAACCCGCCAAAAGCTAGTGCATTCACTAAGAACAAAGCAAAAACTAGTTGGAACTGGCAACGTTGGTTACAATACAAACCAAATTTTAAATGGATTCCTAAATTGTTAAATATTTGTGTTTCTAACCAACAGGAACCCACAATTTCCTCGGGTTCCACCCTTACTTCTGTTCCATCTCTGTCGTCTTCTTTTGATGCAGGTGGTTCAGATCGTTCTCTGGATTGTTGATAGCGGTTGCACCCGACATATGACAGGCAATCTTAAACTGTTAAAAAACTTTGTCTCAAAGTTTATTGGAACTGTCAGATTCGGGAATGATCAATACACTTTAATCATGGGTTACGGAGACTACATGCATGGGAACATTGAAATTAGCAGAGTTTATTATGTTGAAGGCTTGGGTCACAACCTCTTTTCTGTCGGTCAATTTTGTGATGGAGATTTAGAAGTAGCATTTCGCGAGAAAACCTGTTTTGTTCGTGATCTACATGGCAATGATTTGATGTCTGGCAAACGTGGCACTAATCTTTACACTATATCAATGTCAGACATGATCGCTTCGTCTCCAATTTGTCTTTTATCCAAAGCTGAATCGACTAAATCTTGGTTATGGCACAAACGCCTTTCTCATTTGAATTTCAAAACGATGACTGATCTCGCTCGTCACAAATTAGTTGAAGGCTTTCCAAGATTCCGTTATGCCAAAGATCATCTATGTCCAGCCTGTGAACAAGGAAAAAGTACTCGTGCTCATTTTCCCTCAAAACCTGAACATAGTACTAATCATGTTTTACAATTGCTTCATATGGATTTGTGTGGTCCGATGCGTGTTCAAACAATCAACGGTAAATGCTACATTTTAGTAATTGTTGATGATTACTCTCGCTGGACTTGGGTTTATTTTCTTCGAAGTAAAGATCAAGCTCCTCAAATGATCATCACCTTTCTCACCAAAATACAAGTTCAGCTATGCAACACAGCCAGAATAGTAAGAACTGACAATGGCACAGAATTTAAGAATCAGAGTCTAAGGTCGTATTTTGAGAAAGTGGGAATTGAACATCAAACATCTATTCCACGCACTCCCGAACAGAATGGAGTAGTCGAAAGACGCAACAGAACATTAGTGGAAGCTGCTCGAACGATGTTAATCAACGCGCAATCACCAGATTACTTATGGGCAGAAGCTGTTTCAACCGCCTGTTACACTCAAAACCGTTGCATGATCACAAAACGCCATAACAAAACCCCATATCAGATTGTTCACAAAAGGAAACCAAACATCAGTCACTTTCATGTATTCGGAGCTTTATGTTACCCAGTCAATGATCGTGATGATCTAGGTAAACTTAAAGCAAAGGCTGACATTGGAGTATTCATAGGATACTGTGAAAATTCAAAAGGCTATCGGATATGGAATCATCGTACTCGGGAAATTCAAGAAACTATTCATGCTAATTTCGATGAACTCACTCAAATGGCTTCTGAGCAACACGGCTTAGGACCCGCAACCAACCGTCTTAACTTTCCGGTCTCTTCGGCTGAACCATTGTCACTTTCTCGTAAAGAAGTGGAAACCTTGTTTGCTCCATTATTTGATGATATGCCTGTTAACCGTCCACCTGAGGCCACACCAAATTCCACTGCACATCTTCATCAACATCAAGTACCGGATACACCTCAACAAACAACAACTACTGTTGGAAGAGACGGTCCTCCAGTCATATCACCTACAACAACAGAACAAACCGGTTCCAATTCACGACAATCAGCTGGAGATTCCATACCTTTATCAGTTCCACAACCCGCAGAGCATGACTCAGAACCATTCATTAACCCATTTGCAAACGCTCAACCTGTCCCCGACATTGCTGAGTCATCTACACGTAATTTGGGTCCTGCTCACTTGCGAGATACTTATCAACTTCATCCTTTGACACACAAATGGACTAGAGATCACCCCTTAGTTCAAATTATTGGCCATCCAGATGCACCTATCATGACAAGACAACGCCTTCACACAGACGGTGAAACTTGCATTTATGCACTCACAGTTTGTGAAACCGTACCTAAAAATGTCAAAGAAGCAATGACTTATGAAAACTGGATTGAGTCTATGCAAGAAGAATTCAAAACCTTTCAAAGATTAGAAGTATGGGAATTGGTTGAAAAACCTGAAGGCATCATCGTCATTGGTTTAAAATGGATCTGGAAAAACAAACTGGATGCAGAAGGCACAGTCATACGCAACAAATCACGCTTGGTAGCAAAAGGTTATTCTCAAGAAGAAGGTATCGATTTTGAAGAATCATTTGCTCCTGTAGCTAGACTTGAAGCTGTACGGATATTCTTAGCATTTGCTGCTCATCGGAATATGATTGTTTACCAAATGGATGTGAAAACGGCTTTTCTAAACGGTCAACTCCGAGAAGTGGTTTATGCCAGTCAACCTGAAGGATTCGTTGATCCAGAACGTCCCAATCATGTCTACAAGCTTAAGAAGTCTCTCTACGGTCTTAAGCAATCCCCCAGGGAGTGGTATGACAAGCTTTCTAAATTCCTGTTGGCTAATGATTTTACTCTAGGCTCGGTGGATCCAACACTATTTAAAAAAACCTACGGGATGGACTTATTAATCGTTCAAATTTATGTCGATGACATTATTCTTCAACCAACAAAAATTACTCAATGGATTTTGCAAAATTAATGACAGATAATTTTGAAATGTCCATAATGGGTGAACTTACGTTCTTTCTAGGACTACAAGTTCATCAATCACCCCGTGGAATTTTTCTAAATCAGTCCAAATATGCTCTTGAGATTTTAAAGAAACATGGTATGCAAATTAGTGATACTATAAACACACCGATGGCCAATTCCACTAAACTAGATGCTGATATACATGGGACTCCAGTTGACCCTACCAAATACCGAAGTATTATTGGGTCCCTCATGTATCTCACATCCAGTAGACCTGATACTATATTTGCTGTCTTTATGTGTTCTCGTTATCAGGCTAATCCAACTGAAAAACACCTCAATGAGGCAAAAAGAATCCTTCGATACATAAAGGGAACCATCCACTTGGGGATCTGGTATCCGAAGGATTCTGGTTTTGAACTAATAGCTTTTTCAGACGCTGACCATGCAGGATGCTTAGACTCGCGAAAAAGTACATCAGGTGGCTTACAGTTTCTTGGAGATAAACTTGTGTCTTGGCAATCAAAGAAGCAGGATTGCACATCACTATCATCTACTGAATCTGAATACGTAGCTATGTCTGCTTGTTGCGCTCAAGTCATTTGGATGAGATCACAACTTAAAGACTATGGCTACTTATTCAACAAGATTCCGATCTACTGCGATTCTAAGAGTGCCATTGCAATCTCCTGCAACACAGTTCATCATTTCAAATCCAAACACATTGATCTCCGATACCATTTCATCAAAGAGCATGTCGAGAAGGGTACAGTTGAATTATATTTTGTGGGTACTGAGTACCAATTAGCGGACTTACTTACAAAACCTTTAGCTCCATCAAGGTTTGCAAGTCTAGTTCACCAAATTGGTATGCGATGTTTGACACCATTTAATTTACAAAAGTTTTTAAAACAAAAGTAAAGTGTCAACATCACCAATTTAACTATCTTTGTAAAATAAATGTTTTTCTTTATTTTTTTATTAAACCTCAAAAACACAAAAATATTTTCTCTACTTGCAATTAAAAAAAAAAAAAAAAAAAAAAAAAAAAAAAAAAAAAAAAAAACTGCATGTATATCGCTCTCTTTCAACACCTTGTTATTTTACAAGTGTTGAGGGGGAGACTCGCCTAAATTTTATAAAATTTTTTCAAAAACGATATACTTGCATATTACCTTTGATGCGTTGTTTCGGGATTTCATAAGATATCTCATATCTCGTTTCCTCTTCTCTAAATGATGTCGTAAGTTAGTATATCTTCAAGTCCTTACTTATATCTAACTTTAGGACTTATGATTACTAAATAGATAGTTAGGGGACCATATGTGACATGTTTCATAAGTTACAATAATAACAAAAACAAACACCCCCCGTTCTTTTTCCATAAACCTCACATAACCACTTAAACCCTCTCTTTCTAATCCACGGATCTAATTCATACGAAAAATCCGTGCTTTCAATCTTCAAAACGTAAGTCTCTATATGATCTTTAGATGATTTCTAACAATGGTTTTCGTTTAATCAAAAAGTTAACGGTTAGATTTCATGAATTTTCGTTTTGAAAAGCTAGGGTTTAAGATGTTTCGAAAATTATCAATTCATACTTAGGAGGTTAATTATTGATAGGGGTTTTGTGCTAAAACATGTTTCTTACTTTCCTATCACGTTTAATCTCTCAAAAACACATGTTTGTGTGATTTTCGAAACCTAGGGTTTTAGTACAAATTGGGTTTTGTTGATTTATTTATATTTTTGTTATTTTTCTTGGTGGGATATGATCTTATGTGTATGTGAATCATGTTTATGCCTATTAATTTGAATAATTAACATGAATGCATAATTCTCGATAGTAAAGGGTTTCGTTCAAAGTGGGTTTCTCTCGTTTTGTGTTATGTGAGCTGAATTGTTGTGCTTATATGCTTCTATTGTATGTTTGTCATATGCAAGAACCAAACTTCCTCAATTGTATCATGAATTTGCATTTATCGAGAATGTGTTCTTGGATCTTTTTCGAAATCACTGTATTCGATTGAGAAGTTTGTTTCTAATCGTTGAAAATCATCATTTGCAACAGGTTTCATCACTTGGAATTCATACTATCACAAAGAAACGTACGTTGGCATAGTTTCGAAATTCTTGTATAAGAATTTTCGAGAAAAACTTTATCGCAAACATGATGAAATTTTTCGCAATCACCATTTTTTCGAGAAATCTCAAAATGTTGTATTTTTTCGAAAATACTCATCTTCTCGAAAACATTTAAGTGTTTGCGAAAATATTTCATCCCTGGCCATATCTTTTCGAAATCATCATTCAAACTAATACTTTCGAAATCCCTTATAATAAGTATTCTCGAAAAACTCTTCTAGTGGTCTGTTCTCGATAAATTTTTTATCGAAAACACACATGAATTTTTTCGAAAATACCCAGTATACAGGATTGCGAAAATATTAATTAATGACTGTTTTTCAAAATTATTGGCACTTGTGACTTGGTTTTGAGAATGTGCCATAAACTTAAGTGTGTGATATAAAGTTGTCTTTATGAACTATGTCGAGATGATTGTAATCATGTTATTTCGAAACATGTAAGTTGTGATAATGGACTTTTAATGTATAATGTGATGTTATTTGTGATAATTTGTCATGCATATGTGATTCATACTACGATAGACTCTCTAAGTACACGTCTCTTATCATTATACATGAAATAATTGAACCATACATGCTTACATGCTTATCTATAATCAAACTTTGCAATCGTGCTAACTCGTAACAAATTTCGATGTTTGGTTTATGATAATGCTTTTCAGTATAACATGGCTGAACACAACGAGAATGTCCCCGAACAAGCTCTTCCATTACTCACCATGGATGATATCACTCCCGCTAACTACAACGTCATGATTGGCAACAACAATCCACGAGTTGATTTTGACAAATTGAGAATTACTGAGAACTCGTGCAAGATTGTTAAAGATATTCTACTTGCACATCCATGCAAACACCTGCTCAACAGATCTACTTCAGTTCCTCTGTTTTACCTTCATCAGTTCTGGCTTACGGCTAAGGCAAATTTGGATGATGAGTCTTTCACTGTCACGTTGGATCGACAAGTTTACACTGTAGATCACGACGTCCTTCGTACAGTCCTTCTCCTGCCTCAAACTGACAACGAATTTGCTCCAATTCTACCCGAACTGGATCTTCTTGATTTCTTTATTGAGTTGGGATATGATGTTGATGATGACTTACCTCTGGTCAAACATTCCCGATTCAATGCCAAGAATATACCTCAGCCCTGGAGAACATTCTGTTTGTTGGTTGTAAGATCTATATCAGGAAGAAAAAGTGGTCACGAACATCCTAGGCTTGAGCATATACAAACATTCTGGGGAATGGTGACTTTGACACCGATTGACTTTGCAGTTCCAATCATGAACGATATAGTCTACAACATTCAAACCGAACGTGTAAAGACTATGATCTCGTTCACAAGATTCACCAAGCTTCTCATCGAACATTTCGGCAAAGACACTCTAGAATTTATCAAAAGGATGGCAGACCCTAATGAGCCGAAGCACCTCTTCGAGGACGACTTCACCACCTCCTTCATCAAAACGACCACTTCCTCTACCAAGATCAAAGGAATGAGGCTTCCCGAATTCCTTCTTGATGACAAAATCAAGAAAAGTCTGAACTACAAATTCTATGATAATGCTTACAAAGGAGTATAGGAAGAAACCACTATACAGACTCGCAGCAAAGGAAGTGTGAAGTCTGGGAGTACTACAAGCACCACTGGCTCACCTCAGACTAAGTCTAAGGCTGCTCCCAAGACAAAACAATCTGCCAAACCCAAGACTTCCACCAAACCTAAACCAACATCCAAACCCAAGCCTGCAACCAAGCCAAAGAAGAAGGCAACTCCTGAGTACATTCTTCAAGATGAACCTACACCTCCACCTTCTGAAAGCGACTCTGAGTTCGACACGGAATCTGAAGAAGAAGAACAAGACTTTGAAAGAAGAGTTAGAGTACCTGAAGAAGCATTTCCTGCAACGGAGATCGCCATACAACAAAGTCTTGAAACCTTTGAAGCAGAGTCTAGAAAAAGGAAAGGGATCACGATTAATGAGCCTAATGATGATGATGAAGACGAACCAATCGTTGAACAATTGGTCGATAAACGCAAACTGAAAAGTATAGTTGTCGACACACGAGCTGAAGAAAAGCAACTTCGTAAAGAACAAAGGAAAGCAGCACTCCAAAGCTGACTTGAGTCTCAACCTTCACCACCACCACCTGTCGATCAGTCAGAACATGAAGGAGCTACAAGCAGCATGATTCCTCCCGTTGTGTCCACTACTTTAGAATCAGCTCCACAACCTGATGACATTGTTAAAGATACAGATTATACATGAGATATCACCATGACTGAGACTGCTAATGTAGAAGAGAATGTTGGCGGACAGGAGAATATTGCTACGGATCAGGAACATGAATACCTCATTACTCCAGAGTTTCTTGTACGAGAAGCAGAGGAAGCAGAGGAACGTCGAAGAAAAGAAAATGAAGAGAAGAACGCTTTCGACACCAACATATTTCTTAAATCATCTTCTCAGCAGACTTCCTCAGTACAACCTCCACCTCCTCAAGACTCTCCACCAAAGGATCCGACTCCTCCTGCTTCTTCTTCAAACTCTCACAACGAATCATCATCCGAATCATCACCTGAGCATTCATCTCCCACACCTTCTGAAACCGCATCAAAGCAACATTCAATCAATGAACCAAAACAACCAGTTGATCTTCAGGAGCAAGTCAACAAACTTACAACCATGGTTACCGGTCTTGCCAAACAAGTTGAAGATTTTCAGGAATCAAAGCAGCTGATCGATAAGTTCTTGAACTCTGATTACACAGGATTTATTAAGACTGTCACACAAGATTATCTTACGGAAAATCTAGTTGAGATTGTCACTCCTGAAGTTGCAAGCCTCATTGAACCTATCAAGGACAAATTGGATCACAGAATTAGAAGTGTAGTAAAGAAAATGTTGTCAACCACACCATTCACGCTTCACACTGCTAAAGCTTCTACTACAACTCTAACCGTCCTTGAATTATCCTTCGATGATCTGCTTGCTAAACTCTACGACAAAGTAGCCTACAAAACCACACAGACTACTGAAGAAAAGGCACTTGTTGACGCTATATCTGCTAACTTGTCGAAAGAGTCATGCAAAGATGCTGCTGGAACCTTTAAGAGGTCAAGGAAAGATGACGACCCGGACCCGAATTCAAAAGGTAAGAAACATAAGTCTGGAACCGGTCCCTCATCTTCTCAACAACTACAAAAGGACTCCACTCCTCCTGGTAATCAACAACACACCTCCGCTAATGGTCAAGGTCTAACTGAAGAGGAAGAAACTTTCATGGAACCTACTGATGACTACCAAGGTCAACCCGACACCCATTACCGTGCCTCACCTATTCCTGATTCTCATGCTGGACCATCGTCACCATCCAAGGCTAAAGACAAGGATGCTACATCTAAGTCTAAGAAATCAAAGAAGAGAATACGTCATTCATGGCTCGACAATGATGACACACCTCAGAATGATTGGTTGACAGAAATGGTTCAAGCTCAACCTCCTCTCAAAGATGAAGAACCCCTTCCTGGTAATACTCTACAATTCACTCAAGTCATAATGAAGGATCTTCAAACTAATAAACTTACAAATGAGGAGCTCAGAAGAATCAATAGGGATGCAGAGGAATTCCTTAAGTCCAGATCTGGAAACAAAGTGGAATACGAGTATCACATGCAGAATATAGCTAGTGCAATGTCTGCCGAGTTTGACTGGCTAAATCCTGAAGTGAATATCGACCTCAGTTCCAAAAACCATGAAAAGCCTTACTTCACTGACTGAATTAAACCATTACCATTGAAAGGATTTCCAGATAAACCCAAGATACCTTACAGCTTCTTCTTCAACAAAGATCTTCGTAACATCCAACTCACCCAAGAGACATCTAAGAAGAAATATGCTTCCTCACTCACAATCTCAGTACCAGCCACAAGATACGAAGTTCCTGCAATTAAAGAGACTACTCGAGTTTTCAGCAACTCCATCGTAGCTTACGACAAAGATGCTTTACACGGGATTCAACACTGGCCAGAACGTCGTCGTCTCGGTTATACCAGTAGATTAGCAGAGAAATCATTGGAAAATGTGAAGCATAAATCTAAGATCATTGCCATCTTAGAGATTCAAGAGTCGAAACGGTTTAACTACACGTTCATGCGTGAGATTGTGGTTAAACAACAAGATGAAAAGAAGTACAAATTCTCCTAAGCAGACTTTCCAGACCTTAATCTTAATGACATCGAAGACATGTATCTCGAAAAGGTTCAAGGAAGAATGCGTGGATTCGATAGAGATATTCAGTACAACTTCATGGCATCACTACTTCTATTCATCCGACGATTGATAGTTCAAGAAAGAGTGGAAGATCTTCAGCTTGGAGTGGAAAGTTACCAACAGAAGATCAATTTGACAAAGCCGCAATTCAGATTTGATGGAATCTATCAAACGTCACAGTTTACTCTCATCCAAGAACCTGCATTTGGTTTCACTTACATCAACAGCAAAAGGCTACAAAGCTTCATGCGGTTCGATGAGATACATAAATTCTGTGATGGTACACTTAAATCCGTTCGTGATGGGCTTGTCAAAAGGTTGAATGATGATCGGCGAAAGATAGCAAAAGGGGAACAACCTAGATGAAAATCCAGCTCAAGAAGACAAGTTCGTAATTTTGTCTTGAAGATTGAAGAAAGACTATTTCGACGGGAACAGATCAGACGACTAGAAAGCTATATCGGTGTCAGACCATCAATTCCTATCAGACTCTTCGAAAGACCCGAACCAAAGTTCACTGACTTTGATGCTCCACTTCCTGACGAAGATTAAATTGGTACATTTGGATTTTAATTTTTCAATATCAATTGTTTCATTTGATTGAATTATTTTCATTATGGCTTGTGCACACATTACAGTGTACAACCCGTTCTTGTAAAGAAAGGACCCTGAGGTACGCATCAGTGCCTCAATCCTTATATAAGGAGCGAAGGCTTCTTACTTTTGAGTAGAATTAATCAAACATGTTCTGATTTTCATAATTCTGCTCAAAAGACAAGTATTTCACCTCAATGAGTATTCACTTGTTGAGGGGGAGCACTTGAAAAACTCATCGTTTGTAAAACAAAAGTTCTTGTTGATATCATCCCATAAGACTCAAAAAGCATATTTTAATCAAAAGTTTAACAAAAACAACATCTCATATGCTATTTTTGAGGGGGAGAAAAGTGAAAGTGATTAAAATATGAAAGTTCAAAGTTGCTTAAAGTCAAATCTCATGCGAGCTAGACTCAGAATTGACCCATGAATTGACGAAACATAAAAGTTAGTAATCTCGAAAAGACTTATCCTCGACGGGTAATATCATCAAGTTAGTTACTAGAGCTAGTTGTCACCTAAAAGCTGACAATGGAACTCTTTAACTAGCCACGTAAGCGTATCTCGAAAAGGATTTGTCTGAGTAGAAATGTACCGTTTCGAGAAACTTTCTGTGGATTTGACCAGGCCGGGTAATAACTTCAAGCTAGTCTAACTAGTGATGTAAGCGTGTCTCGAATCGGTCGGGTTCACTGAAAGTGGATCAATTTAAAAAATGCTTGTTCCTCCCGCATGTGCAAATTTATTTAAACACTTATGAGCACATGTGAAGGGGGAGCCCTTCAAAAGTAAACACAAAAACTCTCAAAGTGTTAAACAAAATGTTTGATATTCACAAACACTTTGAGAGATTTTCAAAGGTTTCTTGGCTATTGTCGGATAATCATGGAGTTATAAGGTGATTAAGATAGGAATTACAGTCCTATGATTCGTCAGAGCCGGAGGGATCTACCCAAGGACATCACCATTAGTTAGAATTAGAAGTCCTTAGGTATGATACGAAAAAGTAGAAAAGAATGAAAGGGGAAAGAAGGAGTTGAAGAATTAAAAAGAAAAGTAAAGAAAAGGGTGAAAAGAAATAGCCCTCCATATGTTCAACCTTAGGGCAGACACCGGGTTCAATTCATATGCTACTGGTTGTTGCTAAGGCGACGCCGATATTGAAGATAAAGTCGTCATGGACCCAGTAACGCAATGCACTATACCTTCTTAACCACTCAAGTTCTCTTAAAAGAGCTTGTTTCATTCTCACGGGGAACCAATGTAATCTATCGACTTATCTCTTAGAGATGGTTGATATTGAAGCAGGAGACCCCTCCCTAGTCTCCGCATAGGAAACCTAAGTGTGCACTTTTCGAGTCTAGAGCCATGAGATACATCAAAGATCTCTTAGGAACACTTAGTATTTCTACAACTGGTGTTCTACATCAATGGACACTAGCTGTAAACTATCGAGTCCTTCGCAGATCTTAGCAATCTGCTAGAACGTTTATGAGAGAATTTACATAATTATTTCTCAATGATTGAATGGAAATCCTGCCAGGGTCAACATCAAACAGCCCTGACAGCAGGTCACTTCGGTAACTCCTTGCGGGTTATGCTTAGTGTTTGCGGTGGTTTCTTAGCGGTCTACAGTCGTGGAGTGATCCCCAACGACTCACCCAGTCATTGAGCTACTTAGTAGGTCTTGTAAGCTCCTTCGGGAGTATCTGATATGGGAACGGCCTTGATAAGGGATAGAAGGAGTCTTCACAATATGCTGTTGACAAGCTCTAACTCCTTATCTGTAAGTACCGGATGTTTTATTGCTAACTGTTTACATGCAGGGTCACATAATCTCCATGGCGACGGATTCCACATGCTCATACATACATCTTGAAGTCATCAAAAGCTCCCTCAGAGATCAAAGCAACACAAAGTTTAAAGAAAGATTCTACGCCAAAAAGAAGAATCTACAAAGTATAAAGACTAAAGATCTTAAGTGAAAGAAAGGGACTACGTGCATGTATAAGTCAGAATTCAAAGATGTATGAGCATGTTGGAATGGCGGACTACCACCACAGACGCGGAAGTGACAAAAGGCAGACAACTTCATAACATGATCACTATCATAACAACAAAGAACAAAGAACGATGAATGATTCTTATCTCATGATTATTGAAAGACGTCTAAAGCTATGAAGGTCAAAGATGAAGAAATGACAAAGATGTCAAGCAACCGTTGTAACAATTCGCATTTTTCAGGATAATTACTATTCCCAGAAAATTTCACTATTCACTTTTACTATTTATTTTTCCCGAAAATTTTTCCCGAAACTTGATTTTTATTTCTTGGGCTGAAGTGATAAATCATTTCCATGGCAAATTAAAAGTTTGACATTCATAAGCTCATTTTCGTGAAAGTTATTAAGGAATTACACGGAATTATACGTTTTAGGGTAAAACGTCATTCAAAAATTCTACGTACAACGAAATTCGGTCGCGTTAATTTTCCCCGTATCAGAAAAATGTTTGACACACTCATGATTTATTTGAGAATAAATCATGACTGAGAAAAACATGACCAAAATAAACCTCGGCCGTGAAAAACTGGAATTTTCAGTTTTAAGCGTTTTTACTCAGCCGTAACCTTAGCCTATACCTGCACCGCATTTCTAAGACGATTTAAGTTTTCAACTTATTAGAAAAAGTCAACATATTTTTCCCTCCTCCATTGACCAAAAATCATTCCTTGATTTTATAAGTCATTTCGTGATTTTTAGGCTTACGGTTTGATGTCTAAAAGACATTTAATACCAACCGACACTAGACTGAGCCCAGTCTAGACATTATAAGTCATTTTAAATCATTTATAACCTATTAGAAAAGTAATATTTTACTTCTCTCACTTTTACGCAATATTCGTACATTTTACGTATTACGCGTTTTAGACCCGTGTTTCCAGTTTTTAGCAGGGTTTCACCACCCAAATGGAACCTACCACTCATTTTATATTTTATTATGGAACATATGGACATGTTTAACAATACTTTCGAATTCCATAATTTTACGACACCCGGTTTTACGTTTCGTGGCTTAACCATTTACGGTTAGCATTTTACGGAGCCAAAACTAACACCATATCTTGGATAATATCACCAAAAAGCCAAACCTTCCTCCCCAAGCTTTGTGAACTGCCCTAGGAGGGGGGATTCACCACCCATGTGGCTTCATCTCATGAATTTACCCATAGTTCATCACTTAATTACAACTTGGTCTCCAAGTGTTGACTAGTCAACACAAGTAACCTCCTCATTTTTAGTATAAAAGAGACTCATTCTCTTCCTTTCTCTTGCAATACCAACGACCCTAAACCATCAAAATGCACCATTTTGATCATTGATCTTGCTCATTCAATCCATCACAAGTTCAAGTCATAGTTCCTAGTTGATCCTTAACACCTTTCAACCATAAAACTCCATAAAATCACCATAAAACACCACAAAAACTCATCAAATTTTCAAGTTTTCTTAGTGAAGATTTTTACTAAGTTATTGTTATTGATTGTTAAAACAAGTTATTAAAACAAGTAAACTAGTGATTTTCTTGGTAAGACCTGATCAAAATGGTAAAAAAATATGATATTAGATTATTACATATTGTAGTAGAGGACCTAACAAGGAAACCGTAGTAATTTGAACCACCTAAAACGAGTATACGAGTCAAAAGTTATGGCGATTTGAAGTTACCAAAACTTTCCGGCAAAACTGCCAAAATGTTTCTGTGACAGAATAGAAAACACGCAAAAAGAGGCCTTTCTGGTCCGTTTCATGAAAAAGTTAAAACACGAAAGTTGTCCGGAATCACGTTTTCGTTCAGGAATAAAGAAGCTCGAGACCTGAAAACGCTTTTTGAGTGATAATTTCTTCAAAATTCTTAACAGCTATTTACATAAATACAAGTCACTATATTATGGTTATATACTTTAAAATGAACAAGAAGTCTTATGACCTATAATCAAGACCACAACCATGGCTAGAGCCAAGGTTGAGTCTCATGACCTTGGAACAAGGACCAAAGGTCATGGCTAGGCCATGACGAAATGACCATAACAACTTACATAGGCGTAAACATGAAACAATGAATTAGGCGATAACATGAACAAGCAATTTGGATCTACTTCACTTAAAAGGAAACCATGAGATATTACCAAGAGAAAATGGTCATTCAAGACTTATGAAACTACCCCTAATAACAATCTTCATGTACTAATAAACTTTCCTAAGTTTATTCAAATATCGGACATGTAACTTTTCGGATCAAAACTTATATCTATATATTTTATCAACTACTACAATAGTAGGGAGCCTCATGTGAGGAGTTCATTATGTAAGCCGTCGAGGTGAGTTGTGGATTTACGAGTTAAAGTGTCCTGGCTCCTCGAACGCTTACTAACATGACTTCTGAAATATGTCAGCCCGAACGGTAGTAAACGATATACAAAACATACATGTTCATGAATCTTTTCTTTCAAAGACTTACACTATACATCATACCATATCATGGACTAAATGCAAGATATATATATTGGCATGTTTATGTTTCCTTAGACATTATTCCAAACCTAAGTTACAACAATTATTCTAGGTTGCTCGTAGAAGTTCTTACGACATATCCATCATTCTCATTATACATCATCCAACTCAAGGTGAGTTCATAGCCCCACTTTACATTACTTCAATGTTTTACAAACCCTTGGAGGAAATACATGCTATTTTTAACCGAGCACAATGTTTTTAAATTGTATGCTTGCCTGATTGTTTTATTATCACTAAGTAACATCCTTGCCAAACCAAGATCCCTTATTATGAACCATTTAATCACTTGCGAGGGTTACTTGCAAGTGAGCGCGAATATTGTGAATAGGCCTATTGGGATTGACGAATCCCATTTGTATTGACTAAGTTCAAACAAATGCATTAATATTTGAGACATTAGGTATGACGGCAAAGTACCTACCGGGATAACTCCGCCGATTGATATTGGTACACGTTAACGTTTTGGTGTCATAAGCTTAGTATTTGATAATAACTGTTCCGGGCGTATAACAACGTGGCCCATCTTTGTTTTCCAAACATTGGTGTGAGTCTATTGCTCACACTACCAACATATTGTGTTCAAACGATTTAACTACAAACACTACGATTATTGTGTTCAAACGATTTAACTACAAACACTACGATTATTGTGTTCAACCGATTTAACTACAAA
Organism: Artemisia argyi; assembly: GCA_030686995.1. Lineage (NCBI taxonomy): Eukaryota > Viridiplantae > Streptophyta > Magnoliopsida > Asterales > Asteraceae > Artemisia > Artemisia argyi. The sequence goes on from CM060679.1 coordinate 84,719,306, forward strand.
CACTACGATTATTGTGTTCAAACGATTTAACTACCAACACATTGTGTTCAAACATTAAACAAACTCTATGAATATCACTCAACCTTTGTGTTGACCTCTCAAGCATGTATTTCAGGTTCATGACGATCAAGGATGGCACGGAAGGACACGGATACTCAAGAGGGCTATAAATTTTATTATCGTTCAAAACTCATTTAATGTAAATTGTAAACATGGAACCATTTGGGACCTCATTTTGTAATCTCTGATATTTATACAATTTGAATGATAAATCTTTTAAAACGACTCAATTGGAGTTCGTTTTCTATTATTGTGACTATTGTGCCGTCGAGTAACACCCAGTTTGAATTCCGCTGCATCCATGAATTGGGGGTGTTACAACCGTGATGACCGACCCTTAGGGGGAGATTGTTGGGATCATAGTTTTACCATTTTATCAAGTCTCGGTCATTTGTAATAATAGGTTCCTTAAGTTATTAGTTACTTTCATTTATGTTATGTTATAAGTTTACTAGGCTTAAGATATTATGTCCATGGGCCTAGAAGCCCATACGAAATCCATGAAGGGAAGGACTAGGAGTGTTGCCCTAGCTCCTCACCTATATATACTAGTCTTAGGCTATTGTAAAACTTGGTTGTTTATTTGATATCATAAAGAAACTCTTGCAATTACATTTCTCTCATTCAAATATTCATCCCATCCTTATATCTATCTCATTCTTGTTTGTGTGAAATCAATATGGTGACCTAACAGCTTCCGTATGCATGCTTTATTTTTATTGTTGGTAGATCATGTTTCAAAATAAAATTGCGAAAATGCTTTATTTTGTTGTTTAACTTCGTCTTAACTTCATACAAAGGTATTTCGAAAAAGATAAGTGTAAGGAGAAACCCCAAATATGTTTTTAAGAAACGAAATTGATCATGACTCTCCACAATATTAAATGAGCATGTATATTAGTATTTGTTAGAGTCAAATGCTTGTATCAAGTCATAATGATGTTTTGCAAGATTTTCCAGGAAGTAGGACATAAGTTTTTCCAGAAATTTTCCAGAAACTTAACATAAAGATTTCTGCAGGTCACTTCTGACGGCGTCAGGAATTAATTCCTGACGGCGTCATGTGTAAAATTCTGGAAATTTTGTTAGTTTTATTTTTCTAACGGAGTCTTGAAGTCTTTGTTAATTCTTTAGTTTTATAAACTCCAGGAAATCTGCAAACATTCATTCCACAAGCATTATATCTTAATTTGTTTTCTAGGATTTGATAGTATATATAGATTGCCGTCGATTTTACGCGAGGTTGAATTGTTTGTTTTCTCAGGTTTAACAGGTTATATATGACAAAAAGATGATTTATATTTCTGGAAGGGAAGCTTTGATTGTTCATTTTCTTGGAGGAAGATCTAACCTTGTTGACACACTATCCACACTGAACGAATCAGGGGTGTATTTGATTTCATTCTTTTGCCTATTTCACTTTTACATTCTTTTACTGAACATTGGGGACAATGTTCATCCTAAGTGTAAGGGGAGGGTAAATGATGATACCTTATAGGATACTATTGCAATTGAGTTTGTTTGTTTGTTTGATGGTAGGTGTGTAATAAAACTAAGAGAAATACTTGTTAGTGTAAGTTTAGCGCCAAATTTAAAATTTTTTGCAACATTTAGGAGTGAAACTTTAGCCTTAGCAAGCGTCTCATGGATAGGAGTCGTATGACTAGCACAAACCTTACTATTTAGAAAAAATTTCCACCCAAATATGTGAGGTCCACTGAATCCTCCCAAACCAACCAGTCAACCGGGTGCAGTTGATAGGCCCACCTGGGAGAGGAGAGTCAAGTGTTTATAATTCGTGGAAGTACAGGGAAATCCCCGGGTCGTTAAGTCCCAACGAGATTGAAATTGTATTTTAAACGTTTGTGGAATAAGTGGCACTGAGGACAGTAACCAGGATGATTGGGGAATGATTATACTACTGATTTCTTGGTATTTGGACACTTATGGAATGATATAAACAATAACAGATAAAATCACAAAAAGCACAAATCAGATAACAAACAGAGAAAAGTGAGTTTTAACAAATTACAAACTACAGGGGGTGCAAATGAAACTTTTTAAAACTTAAAATTAAAATAAAATTTAAAATGAAAATGAAATGATAAAAATGATTATTTAAATATTTAAATATTATTTAATTAATAAAACTATTTAGAATCTAAATTAAACCTAAATTAAATTAACTAAAAATTATAAAGATTACAAATTAAACTAAAATCTTGCAAAACTAATTTCTGAACTTAAAAATGAATTTGAAGAAAGTATAAAAAATAAAAATAAATATTTTTGTCTTTTTATGAGTTTTTTATGAATTAAAAACTAATTATATTAATTAAACTAATTAAACTATTTTAAATTACAACTAATACTAAATTAACTTAGAAAATTATGGAAAAATTTATAAAACTATTTAACCATTACAGGAATCCTACAAAATTATAAAAATTTCTAAAAATTATATTTAGGCTATTTTACTAATTAATTACCTTTTAGTTAATTTAAATCTAATTTAAATAAGTAAAATGGAAAATGAACAGTAGAAATTAAAAATATATTTTCTAAAAGTCTTAACTAATTTATAAAACCTAGGAAAATTATAAAAGCCTACTGTTGTTAATAAAAATTTAAGAAAACTAATTAATTACTAATATTATCTATTTAATTATTTAAACTACTTTTAAATCTAATAAATAGTAAACTGCTTAGGAAAAATCTAAGAAAATTATTTTAAATACTTAAAGGTACTAGAAAATTAAAAAAATTATAAAAATGACTAAGTGCTTATTAATAAGCTAAAAAGAAAAATGAAAAAGATAGATTCTATTAAATAGAAGCTATCACTAATTTCATGTTTGCTTTTTTGGTGTTTTTATTTTTGACAGCTAAATATGAGATGAAAATAAGAAACTTTTGTGAAACAACTTTTTAAATAGCTTAAAAATAAGCTGTGTGCACCCCCTTAATCAAAACAGTTTGACTTTCATTGACCAATTAGCAAATTAAGCTCAAATGACTGTATATGGGGTCCACTGATGTGAATTAAGGTTCAAATAAGTTACTTGGACTTAAATAAGCTAGAAACAACAAGCTATAAGCACATATAAGCTAATAAGAATCAAAATAAGCACTAGATGATTTGAACTTTACACAGAAATGGGACAAACTTGAGCAATGATTCCAGGTGGGGTCCACTGGTTCCTAGGTCAAACTAATGGTCAAATCTTGTAGCCTGGTAGGAGGGGGTTGGGAAAACCCAAGGTGGATCACTGGGACCCACTGGGGTGGCCTACAACAACCACCAAAGGTGGTGGTGTTGTGGTGTTTTGCTGATGCAGGGGAGGTCAGTCCCCCTGCAAGTGTTTTTGGCTAGGTGTGGGGTCCACAATAAAATTCACAAAAATTAATCAAAGATGAGACCTTAAAGAAGAGCTGGGGGACTACTAAACCTAGGAATTTCAAGGTCAAGATCCTTACTCAAAATTCAAAACAAATCAAGCCATTTTTGGCTTTCTGCACCAATGGGTAATTTTGACTTTTGCAAGATTGAACCTAAGTTGACTAAATTGAAACTCTAATGATCCTAGATGGCTATTTAAGTTATACTAACCCTAGATTAAGCTAAATATTTCTAAATATACCAGTTAAGAGTTGAATGAAGGGTTTATGACTTGCAAAATCTCTAACAATTAACTGTTAGGGATGATTACTTAGGATTTTGACTTTTTCTATTATAAGCACCAATTTTATGACTGTTCAAGCCTAATTACACCTAATTCAAGCTAAAGGAACAACTGACAAGGCTAAATGGCCACTAAATACCACAACAATCCACTAAACCAAACACTCCCTTATAAAAGCAGTTTTGTGATTTAAGAAGCTAAGGGCTATGAGAGCTTATGAAACTTTTCCAATTCAACTTTTTATGATATGTGAGACCTAAATGAGTACTTAGAGATAGGTAGTAATCACAAACACACAATAATACCACTTATGCAATATTGACTGTGAAACTATGAGTTTGGGTAACTACAAATTCTAATGAACAATTACTTTATATTAAGCTGTAAAATACCTAAGTAACACTAAATAAGCATAAGCAAACTGATTAAGTAATAAAATAAGTTAAGCTACAATAAAAGATGGAAATGGGAATATGAGCTTACAATATGCAATTCCTGCCAAACCATGAACCAAGAACCAAGTAACAATCCTACAGGTTCTCCACAGAACCACTAACCCAAGGCCATCCAAGATTTGCCCTGCTCTATTGCTTGTCACCAAGAACCTGATATGTTGACTTTGTTTGACTTTTTTTTGAGTTTTTGATTTTCTTTGTCTAAGCAGTATTTTAAGGGTTTCTAAAAGCTTTCTTAAGCTTTCTTGGAACCTAAATGAGCTTAAGAGTCCATAATATAAACATAAACAATAACAGAATAGGATTTAAGATTTTGATATAAAAAGGAAAATTGCATAAACAATAGGGATTAGGGAAACTTGATTATATTACTTGAAAAGGTTAAAGGTACAACTGAATTAACTTAAAACAATGCTTAAAAGCTTTTAATTAAACTAAGATTGCCTATTACACTTCTACGATTACTTTACACTAAAAATTGGGACATCTTTCTTCTTCTTGCTTCTCTTCCTTATATAGCTGTGGATTAGGGTTCCCTTTGAGCCTCTGAGCAAATCCCAACTCCATTTGGGCCATTGGATGGCTTGTGATCAATCTTGGCCATTTAAAAAGGTTTGGCGCCAAAAATGGATAAGTCCAATTGGACTGTTGTAGCAAGGGGAGGTGGCATTTAATGTGAGGTGATTTGGGGTGCAGAGGGTGTAGGGAGGTGATGATGAGACTGGCAAGTGGTGGTGGTGGGCTGCAAAACTAGGTGGTATTGTTGGTTTGGCTGTGGTGAGTGAGGGAGAGGGAAAAGGGTGTGTTTGACCGGTATTTGACTGAGGTCAAACCTTTGACCCGGTTTTATTATAAGGGAGTTGGGCTGGTTGTGGAGTAGGCCAAAAGACAAAGGTGGGCTTGGGGGGTTGTGGATTAGACTTATTTTTGGTTTGGGTAATAATATTTAAGGGTCCGGTTTTGGTTTAATGTTTACAAGGACCAAGTTTGTAATTATTCGAAAGTTTGGGGGTATAATTTGGCATTCTTCCAAAGTCTTTCCAAGGGTATTTTATGCCATATGATGAATAGTTCAAGGACCTGAGATGATTTTTCCATTTTTAATTTCCAGGGACTAAAACTGCCAAACTTTGAAACTTCAGGGACCTGTTGTGTTATTTCACCAAACTTTTCCACCAAGGACCAATCCTGCCATATATGAGAAGTACAAGGACAAAATTTGCTTTCCTCAAAGTTTTAATATCCCAGGGACCATTTTTGTCATTTTTCAAAGTTCAGGGACTAAACTTGCAATTTTGTGAAACTTTGCACCAAAGGACTAATTATGTAACTTTTTGATTTAAAAGGACCTTTGGTGACTTTTTCAAGTTTTTAGAATAACCAGGGACTAGATTTGACAACTTTTGAAAGTTGAGGGACTGAAACTGCCAATTATGCAAACTTTGTACGCTTTTCATCTGTTTTTGATTATTTTGCATTTGAAACACGTAAAACACATTCTTGGGATATTTTCACTATTTTGATTCAATATTGAGTGTTTTTAGATGTTTTGGCAGTTCATAATAGTATAAAATGATGAGTATTTAAACACTCATCATTCACCTTTAGATTTGATAGGAAAAGCATTCATTATTTGTGCTTATGAGTGTACCGGTAGCATTTAGATTCTAGAACTTGCGTTAGTGATGCATCCCGAGACCGCTAGTGAGACTACATTCGTGTAGTAGGATTTACTACATGATAAGAGGCATTAGGATCACCCTTGTGTTAAACCCGTATCACAATTACTTGACCATTTAAGTCATATTACTTGGCTAGTTACGTCAATTAATTTTTCCCACACCTTAGCGTTGTACTCATTTTTAGTACACGAAACCCCTACACCCCTCTGAGCCTAACTTCTCGTTTCTAACTTTAAGCATCTTACTTAAAGGAAGAATTTGTTACAACCCACTTAAATGTACACCCAAATCGCCTTAGCCTTCCGTGTATGCACTCATCTTTAGTGCATTATTGTTATTTGTTTAAACCCTTAGTTAATTATCTAATTGATTACATGGTTGCTAAGTCGAGTCATATCCTTGTACATATTGTTTTGGGACGATTGGGGCTCATGGGTAAAGTACTTATGTTATGGTGTAATGGGGAAGAACATAATTTATTACCCCCATATGTGCGTTAATCTTAAAAGTACTCCAAGTATTTTGATTATCTTGATTCGAGTCATTAGATTAGTTTATTGTAAAGTATGTAAAAATTCAAGTGTAAGGGGAATGTTCATTCCCTATGATGTATTATTTTGGATGGTAGGGTAAAAGTGTATGAAAAAAAAAAATAGAAAAAGAGAGAAGAGAAAAACATACGGACTACCATCCCGTTTCATTATATGTTTATTTTATGTTTTTGTTATTTTTCATTTATTAGCTTAAGTCGAGTCTAGTCTTGGCTTAGCAACGCCATATTGTACATGTAATTAACCAAGATGATTAACTCCCCACTAGTAAAGATTGCCTATATCCAACAAAACCGTGTATTCCATATCCCTACACCTAACGTTATAACCCTTTAAAAGACCTCTTTGATAGTTTATCCTAGGTGCTTACGCCAAGTGGTGGAGGTTTGATCCTTTCCCAAGCCTATGGTATTCTATTTTGCTATGACAGGTAGTGAGAGATGTTTCCCATTTCCATATTGTGATATATACTTTATTACACCAGAGAGATGTGAGTATCTAAACACTATTTGTGAGGTGCTAGTGTATGACCTCCGTGCTTGTCTTTGGTCTTTAGTGGAACGATTATTTGTTGTAATTACTTTTATATTAGTGTTAAATGACCCCTAACTTGTATTTTGATTAGAATAAAAGTGCATTTGCTTGAGGACAAGCAAATCCCAAGTGTAAGGGTATATGATGAGGCGAAGAATGAGCCGTTTTTAGTGGGTCATTTAAGCCCGGATTTGAATTTATTTGATCAAATATTCCCCTAAATCGTTCCTTTTGTCATTTTAGGTACTTTTGGAGTGAATTAGGGAAAATGAAGCATTTTGGACGTTTTTGGAGCATAAAAGTGAAGAAAATGGCAAAGTCTTAATTTTCCTTGCTGAGAACAGTACCTGACGGCGTCAAGAGTCCTTATGTGACGGCGTCAAGAGTAAACAAGAGGTGGAAGTGGTGACGATCCAGAGAAATCGTGACGGCGTCAAGCTTGGCCGTCATGGTTCAAGATATGGTGACGGCCTACAACTAAATTACACATGACGGCGTCAAACTTGGATCTAGGCAATCCGATCTCATTATTCGCGGCTAGTTGACTGCGTCAGATATTCCTTCTTGACGCCGTCACCCTGTAAAATCTATATATAGTTTTGCAATTTTCATTCATTAGATGTAACTTTAGAGGGGGTAACTTTGGAGAAACCCTAGCACGAATTTTACTGTTCTTTCAAGGGTTTTTACCCTTTGAAACCTTTCATGTTCAATTGAGATAAGTATCCTTTCAATTCATTCAATATGTCTATGTGTTGTTTGAATATATCTTACGCTTGTCTTGAATTTAACATGCTAGGCGAGATCTTTTGTGTGTTTGCTTAGATGTAGTGAAATCTAGATGTTGATTATGGGTTGATTGTTTGTTTATAGTTGTTACGGATGAATGATTTCGATGTTAGGCTTAAGAAAACTGGTAGACTTCCATAGGTAACATGCTTGAACGTCTTAAGAAACATGAACCAATGCATACTAGGTTATTATGGTTGTATTTAATGCATGAGCTAATTCTAATGATCCCATGTTAGGAGCTTCTTGCAGGCTCAACATAGGTGTGAAGTATGAGCTTATAGAGTTGGGGAAGTACGTACGCCACCCCACGAATGGTATTAAGGAATATAACCCGTCATCCACACAATTGTAACAAACTATCAACCTGTAAAAGATATCTAGGGAGTAATGAAACCTAAGTAAACACAATTCTCCCCATTATTGTTCACACCACTAGTTTAATTAGCTTTATTTTCATTTCTGTTATTTTATTTTGATTGCATCTTAGTTATTGGGTTAGTTGATTAGCAACTAATTCCACCCACTCTTCCAAAAACCGAGATTTTTAATTGCTTTCATAAAATATAAAAAAATACAAAAAGAATCATCCCTCACCTCTAGATCTAGTTTTTAGGCTTTCTAATTCTAGCGACACTATTCTTGAGTTGAACGATCAATTCTTCGGTACTTGTCACTATACTATACTACAACGATCAGGTACACTGCCTGGTGGGGGTTGTAAGCTTCTCAAGATCCCTCAAGAGGTAAAGCCTGGTGCGATTCCCACGTATCATTATTGATTTGTTATTGATTGTTTGGTTGATTGACTAGCGTTAGGCTTAAGAAATCTACCTAATCTCCTATACGGTAACAAGCTTGAACGTCTTAAGAAACGTAATCGGATGTGTACTACGGTTTTATTGGTTGTATTTCATGCATGAGTAACTATTAATGAGGCTATGATAGGATACTAAACATGTCGTCATAAGAAGAGATAGAAGCTCATAGGGTTGGGGAAGGACGTACACGCCCCCACGAATGGTATTAAGGAATACAATCCTTCATCCAAACAATCATGACAAATCAATAAATCAATAGGAGATAACTATGGAGTAGTGAAATCCCAGTAAACATAATTTTCTCTTATAAGTAGTCCACCACATTTACTTTTCTTGTCATTTATTTTATTGTCTTTAGTTTAGTTATTAATTTTGGGTTAGTTGACTAGCAACTAATTCTGTCCAATCTTCCAATACCCGAGATTTTACTTGCTTTCATAAAATATAAAAAATACAAAAATAATTATCCCTCACCTCTAGACCTAGTTGACATAGTTTTCAATCCTAACGACACTATTCCCCTAGAGAACGATCAATCCCCCGGTACTTGCCACTCACTATACTACACTGGTCAGGTACACTGCCTGGAGGATTGCAAGCTTCTCAAGATCCCTTGAGAAGTAAAACTTTTGCGAGTTTTGTAATCCCGCATCAAGGTTTTTAGCGCCGCTGCCGGGGAATAATTATTGTTTAGGTTAATTTTTATTTTAATTAGGTCTACTCATTAGATTCTTATCTAGTGATATTTTTATTTTCTTTTTATTTGAATTTCTTTAGTCTATCTTTTTCTTTGTGCCTTTTTTAGTAAAACATATTCATTAACTATTCCGTTTGCCACTATGGAAAACGCGAATCCGCCCCTTTCACCTGAGGAAGTAATTGTGTTGCGTGATCTAATTTAAAGCGAAATTATAGAGCTTAGGGAGCTTAATAGATTGATCGATATTGAGCTTGATAGTGCACTAAATGACCTAGCAATCACCATGTAGTCAAATGAGAGCTTAGGCCTGATGATTTTGCGGTTGTTGAAGTTATAGATGAACAGGGAGATTGGGAATTAGATCACGAATATTTCAATTTATACCTCACTAAGGAATAAATCGCCTACTATAACCATATAGTTGATAACCCTTGACCACTCTTTTTCAAAATTGATCCAAATATAAAGAAGGGTAGCCCTTGGAATGTAAAAATACCATGTATGATTAGGTACAAGTACATTGATCAAGCTAACATTAACTGTGAATCCCCAATCAACGTGATGTCCTCGAGTGTTTATAACAATTTAATGAATGCACAACTTGATCCTAGGAGAGATCCCAAATACCCCGGCGGAGTTTATAACTTTGTTGGGAGAATTAAAGGTGTGTATATCTCTGTTGGGAGTTTTATCTATGTCGTTGAATTCATGATTTTAGAGGATTTGGCAAGTGTTATAGACTGCCGCTTATCTTATATTGTACTAGGTAAGCCGTTTATCGAGGATTCCAAGCTAGTGTACGATAGGCTAGAAGGCATGGTTCAGTTTTCAACCGAAAATGATAAAATAACATATAGGTTGCCTAATAGGATGAAGGAGTTTCGTCACGTGCCTCAATTAGACAAAGATAAATCAGTGCATTTGAGGATATTAACGAGGAGGATAGGAAAAAGGGCATGGATTATGTATGGAAAAAAGAGCCTTTTTTATAAGAACTGTCTAAACCTTGGACCTAAGTACAAAGTCGATTGGGAAACTGTAAAGAAGATTAGAGAGGCGATTGAGATAAAGGATAAGAAAACGTAGGGTGTGAATTTGAGTCTAGCTACAAGACTCGAAAATAAAGAAAAGCACTTCTTGGGAGGCAACCCAAGCTTTATTTTGTTTGTTTGTTTGCTTATTTGTTTCCGTATGTATTTTTCATTCTTATTATTTATTGTTCATGTCTCAAATAAATTTGTAAAAATTCTTTATTTTGTTTTTAACTTCGTCTTAATTACATATAAAGGTATTTTGCCAAAGATAAGTGTAAGGGAAGCTCATATTTATTTTAAAGAACGGATTGAACATGAACAATAACAATAAGATATGAACATACATATTAGTATTTGTTTGAGCCAAATACTTGTATCGAGTCACAATGAATATTTTGCAGGGATTCTAGGATTCACTTTTATAATGGCGTCAAGGTTAAGTTACCGTCGAGTCACAATGAAATATTTTGCAATGAATACTTCTGTCAGGTACATTCTAATGGCGTCAAGGTTAAAACATGACGACGTCAGAACCTTATTTTCTAAAAAAATTCCAGATTTTGTTTTTCTGCCGGAATTGTAGAGTTTCGTAAAATTTTAAATTTTAAACTCCATGAATCTGCAAACATTTATTTTGCAAGCATTATATCTTTACTTGCTTTCTAGGATTCACTTTTATATATAGAGTTTACCGCCAATTTTACGCGAGGTTTCTTGTTTGTTTTCTTTGTTGTTTAACAGGTTATATTGGACAAGAAGATGATTATATCTCAGAAGTGAAGCTTTACATGTTCATTTTATTAGAGGAAGATCTAACTATGTTACCATATTTTCCATACCGAGCGACAGGTGTCACCCCCAATTTACCTCAATTGCAGCGGAATGGAATACCTGGGGGTGACTGCCATAGCATCACAGTTACAGTTATATAGAACGACCTAATGTGTCGTTTGAAAAAAATACATCGCTTGATCATTTAAAACAACCAGAGTCTACAAAAACATAGGTCCCAAGAGGTGTTGCAAGTTTATAAAAAACAAGTTCATACAAGACTAAACGATCCATAAGTGCATGAAGTATAATGTAAGACACGTCGACTTCGCGACTCCATGTAGGTCCAAATGCATGCCAACATGAGCTACTTTAATTCCCTGAAAATACATTGTTAAAAACTGTCAACAATAATGTTGGTGAGATCCATAGGTTTATAAAATGAAATGTTGATGCATGACAAAAGTCACGTGAAAAAATAGTATAATAGCCCTTAAGCTCATGACCCCGAAGCTAGACTGATGAAGTATATGCCCCTCTAGAGTGTTCTGCCAAACACTCTAATATGACAGACATGAGATGCATCCGTTTGACTATTGGTATAACTACCACAGATGGAGGCGTCACCCTCAATAGATCTATCCACTCACTCTCGCTTAATTCTAAACTAATGGTTCATGATAATAAATAGGGGACTTTAACAAGGCAGCTAGGTAACTTAAGCAATGTACATAAAATATGATACTTAGGCCCGTATAAAAATGATGTTGCAATGTATTCTCCCCCGTGGGATTTGAAATCAAAATATTGAATTGAAAACGGGGCTATGAAAACTCACCTGAAGTAATGGTACAATGATGTGAAATGATCGGGACAACAAGGCGCGAACACTAGCCGCAACCTAATATGAATGGATATAATCTACTTTAGATTATAAAGTGATGTAGTGAATGTACATGCACATGATGCCTATACCTCTCGTAACTTGAAAATAATGGTTATTGTTGAAGTATAATGTTTTCCATAACTTGGGAAAAATATGTTTAACTAGACTTGCAAAACTAGTTGTAATATATTGTACATAAAGTGTTAGTGTTTAACTCATCGCTTTGAAAACCTTGAAATGACATATAATAGTCGTGCAAATAAACTTTTGGTCATACGTGCTCCAATGGGTAAGAATTACGGCTCTTCAATGGTGTTACTAGAAAATATAGTTTTTAGTACGTTAGAATATTATTTCTAATAGTGGCTGTCAAAAATAATATAGTTTGTCGGTTTTGAAACGTGTATATCTTTGTCGTTATAAGCTCATTTCCTTCGTTCTTTATATCCACGGTTTCGTATTAACATATACTAACACATTTTTGATAGTTCGGCTCCTCTAGGTTATTTTGTACGTCAAAAATCGTCCAACAGCATGTAAAATTTTCAGAAAATAGTTTTCGTTGTTAAACTTGTAAAAATCATATCTCCTTCGTTAAAAACTTGTTTTTATCTGTTTTTTCGCCCACGGCTTCGTTTTTGAAAGTATTTTCTAAATCTTTGGTCAAAAATTACCCCCGAGTCCCTGATTTTTCTGGGTTTGGTGATTTGGGACAGTAGGTTTTTATATTGTTTCAAAATCGATTTTCCTAGTTTGTAACTTGTTCAAATCCATCCAAATAACAACCAAATGTTCCCAAAACCTACCATACACCTTCTTAGGGTGTCATGGGTTCCTGAACATCATCCACCAAGTTAATCTAACAAGGGTTTACCTATAATCCATTTCTAGGGCTTAAAAGCTACAAAAGTTTAAAAAGAGTGGTACAAACTTGCATATGCATGTAAAACTTGTATGAAAATCATATGAACATTGTAAGAACTTGGTAAAATTATGAAAAAGAGTTTGACATACTTACTTTGTCACAACTCGTAATTTCAGATCCCTTGTTCAGATGTCGAAATTTCATTATTCATCTCGGAAGTTACTATTCATTAGTTACTATTTACCGATCACTATTCATCATTTTTGGTGTCAGTTTGAGATTCCGAGAAGCGTTCAGAAAATTCACTAATCACATGACACAATTCATTTCCGAAGAGAAAACACTATTCATGCGCATCACTCATTTCACCGTAAATTTAGTTTACGGATATTTACATTCGCGTAACCGGTCAGGTTAAGCTGCGAATTCATGCATCGTCAATATTTACATTCGCGTAACCAGTCAGGTTTAGCGGCAAATTCAAGCATCATCAGTAGGGACACTTCATATGGACTAGAAATGGCTTACATATCATTACAATAGCATTTGCATACTATTCCACTCGTAGGATATTCAAATTACTATTTTTTGTATAATTGACTTTTTACGTATGTTTATTTTTAAATAAACGTTAACACGTAACCAATAATGTGACAAACACGTCCGACGCTCCCGACTATGATCTTTATATATTTTTATTTCATTTTAATAATATATAAATTATATTATTAATTTACCAGGTATTTTGTAAAATTTATTTAATTCGTATCGTAAGTTTAATATAATTACGACGGTTTTTGTAGAAACTAAACAATAATTATTCAAATACCCAAAACTTGTACCCAACATATTTTCACAATTTTTATGACTTTATTATGTCCCGGTTAACTTCGTTAAATTTATTTCTAGCTAAACCGGTACCCGATAACACTAAAATAACTCAAAAACTACACAAATGTCAAACCAAGTCACCAATATCTTACAACAATCTCACCCACCCTCCCCTTTTTCCTTGAAATCAGCCGACCTACCCAAAACCCCCTTTATTCACTTGACTTTTTTTCATGACAAATAATTCACTAGATCATATACTTCCTTTTACAAAAAAATTAAACATAGATATTATTCAAGAAAGGTGAAAAAGAAGCAAGCCTCTCTCCCCCATTATTTGAGGTTCGGCCAAGGGTTCAAGGAGAAGGAGAAACCATCATTTTTGCAAAGATCAAGTGTTATTCTAGTTCCATTAGTTACCTATTTTAAGGTTTTGAAATAAAAACCTTTATGTTAATTAGGTTTTCATCTCCAAAACTCTCTAATCTTTCAAGTAAGTATGTCAAACTCATTTTCATAATTTTACCAAGTTCTAATTATATTCATATGATTTTTATACAAGTTCTACATGCATATGTTAGTTTATACCACTCTATTTAAACTTTTATATCTTTTAAGCCTTAGAAATGGATAATAGGTAGATCCTTGGTAGATTAACTTGGTGGATGATATTTAGGAACCCATGACACCCTAAGAAGGTGTATGGTAAGAATAAATTAGTTTGGTGGTGATTGAAAGTGATTTGGTTAGATTTGAAACAAGTTTGAAACTAGGAAAATGATTTTTGAAACTATATATATACCTACTGTCCTTATTTTAAAAACGTGGGAAACTCAGGAACTCAGGGGGAATTTTTAACCAAAGATTTAGAAACTACTTTCAAGAACGAAACTTTTGGCGAAAGAACGGATTAAAACGAGTTTATAACGAAGGAGATATGACTTTTGCAAGTTTAACGACGAAAACTATTTTTCTGAAAATTTAACGTGCTGTTGGGCGATTTTCGACGGACAAATAGAGGCGTTAGACGTAACCTAAAGGAGCCGAATCATCAAAAATATATTAGTATACATTAAAACGAATCCGTGGATGTAAAGAACGAGGAAAATGAACTTATAACGACAAAGATATACACGTTTCAAGATCGACAAAACTATATTATTTTGGCAGCTACAATTGGAAATAATAAACTACGTACTAAATAATATATTTTCTAGAAATATTGTTAAAGAGCTATATTCTTAACCAATGAAGTACGTATGACCCAAAGCTTATTTATACGACTAATTGACGTTATTTTAAGGATTTCAAAGTGAAGGACATAACACTAACATTTCATATACAATATATCACGACTAGTTTTATAGGTCTAGTTAGACTTATTTTTCCTAAGTACGGAAAATACCTTACTTTGACAATAACAAGTATGTTCAAGTTACGATTGGTATAGGTATCATGTGCATGAACATTCACTACCTCATTTCATGGTCTAAAGTAGATCATATTCATTCATTTAGGTTGCGGCTAGTGTTCGCGCCTTGTTGTCCCGACCGTTTCACCACATTGTACTATCACTTCAAGGTGAGTTTTCATAGCCCCGTTTTAATTCAATATTTTGATTTCAAATCCCACAGGGGAGAATACATTGCATCACTTATTTTTGTACATGCCAAAGTATAAATTCCATACATTGCTTAAGTTGCCTTATTACCACGTCATGACAATTCCCCTTTTATTATCATGGACCGTTAATTAATCTACAAGCGAGAGTGAGTGAATAGATCTATTGAGGGTGACTCCTTCGTCCGTGTTTGGGTTGCTCCAACGGAATTACGGATGCATTTCATGTCTAATATCGTTAGAGTGTCTGGTAAACACTCATTTGGGGCCAAGTAACGTCTAGCTTCGGGGTCATGAGCTTAAGAGCCAGTGTATTATTATTTCTGAAATCTTATTGCTTTACTTTTTACTTTTGGCTATTGTACATACGATTTAACTCATAAACCTATGACTTCTCACCAACATTCGTGTTGACATTTTAGCAATGTATTTTCAGGTTATTAAAGTAGCTCTTGCTTGCATGCATTTGGACCTTCATGGAGTCGCGGAGTCGACGCGTCTCATCTTTATTTCATGCACTTATGAAAATGTTTGATCTAGTATGACTTGTTTTTCAGTAAACTTGCAACACCTTTTGGGACCTTACTTTGTAAACTCTGAATATTTTTAATGATCAAACGATGTATTTTATAAACGACACTTTAGGTCGTTCAATATAACTGTAACTGTGATGCTATGGCAGTCACCCCCAGGTATTCCATTCCGCTGTTAATACAGGTATTTTGGGGGTGTGACAGATTGGCATCAGAGCTAAGGTTATAGCGAACTAGGATGTATCTTGGACCCTAGACTATAACCACATCATCATAGCTTCTCATCATTTCATCATAGGTGCATATTTATTATACATGTTGTTTCATGCACACACTGTGCGAGTTATTTATACTCATATTCATATATAATTATATTGACCTGGTTCACAAGTGACATGTCTTCAGATACATAACCTGTTATCCTTTTATCGGATTCCGACATTGAAGATGCCTTGTCATCTTCCACTACCATTGTACTACCAGTTACACTTACGCCGCCATGAGGACCATTGAATTGTTATAGGAACAAGGTTTTCCTATCATCCAGCCCATACGTAGAATGTCGTTTGGTAGAGTATTCAGACTTAATCTTAATGGACATATTAGTATGCTTATTGCAAGGAAGATAGTATGTTTTCTTTCCTTCACTAGTAGGGCGCTTACTACTCAGGTACTACCACCACCATCAGCTACTTATTTCACTATTGGTCGTCCCATAGTGCGTACTTCAGTTTTACCTCTTAGATGTCGCGATATAGCGCGAAAGAGGGTAGTATTCCATTCACTATTATCACCATCGTCTCCTAACTCACCACTAGGATCTCATAGTCAGCAACTTTGTTCTCATCATCTAAAGCACCACCAACACCATCACATCTCAGAGACCCTACACCCATATATGACAGGCCGCTTCAGAAGCAACCACTATTTGACATACCATTATCATCTACCACACGTTACACCACCTTATAGGTTTGAGGTTGGTGAGAATTTGAGAGCCTCTACTGCTTGACAACCTACTACTCTTCATCGTTAGACGATGATCTCTAATTATTTGAGATTACCCACGAGTGTTTGGACGATACACTCTAAATAATACCACAAGCCTCACAAACACAATAAGAATTGCAACCAATCGCCCATGGGTGGCATCTAACACAAGGACTCTATGTTATCTTAGATATGATCGACTCATACCTTCATGACACAATAAACCAACAAGGCCCTTTGAACGGTATTATACCATCATAATCGAACTCATCACAACTCTCCCTTCATTATCAAGTTGGATTACACCACATTCTAAGCCGATGATTACATCATTAGTCGCTCTAGCATCACTCCACCGACCAATGTGGTCACATTAGTAGTTTTGACATCTAATTACAACTTTGGGAAGATGCAAGTAAGATAATAGGATTAATAAAGACGAAGATGTCCTTACGATTAAATGGTCATGTTGACCAAGATAAAAGTGACTACCCTAGTTTTTCGTGTTTCGGAGATAATAACAATTCAGGTAAGTCAAAGCCAAATGAAATTTTTGTACAAACAAAAAGATTTCTTGCAAACCTTACGAAGTACGACAAATTATTGATTTTCAATGGTTGGATTAAAACTCAATTTTTTTTAGCAACAATCTTCTTGAATTCCCTTTTTCCAAAGACATATATATATATATATATATATATATATATATATATATATATATATATATATATATATATATATATATATGAGATATCGTTTTTATCAAAATACAAAATATTTCATAGTCACATCTTTTACATAACTATATTCATTACAAACTTTAAATAAAGTCACTCCAAAATACATTTATGACCAAATTTCACAATGTTTCACTCAAATAAATGTTGTTAATTTTAGAAACCTTATCTCCAAGAAGGAACACGCATAAGTCATGAACGAATCTCGAAAGCAACCACTATACCTACTTACTATTTGACCTTAGATGCGAAAGAAACCCCTCTACCAGAGATTGCCAATATTGATACACTATGCCTTAACACCACTACTTCAAATTACAACTTTTACGCTCATTCCATATTATAAGACCCTCTCGCTAGTATAAGTTCGTTGGATTAAAAGATCAAAGTACAATTACTCAACAAAATTTATATTCTTTTCAGAGATCGATATAGCTTAGTCACATTGGGACAAGACCTCATTTTGATGAAAGGATATCGAGAAGTTTCACCTGACCATAAGACATTTAGCTTGCATTCATGGCAAATCAAACATCATTCGATGTGGTACCTACTTGACTCAGATCACCCGTACAACAATTTCCATTCTTTATACATTTTAGTCATGCCTAGAGGAATTAAGCATTTGAACCTGTGAACTTTACCTAGTATAAATTCTCGAATACTTCACATCATTGGCACCAATTTCTGCCCTATATCCTTTAACACATAGACTATCATCTTCAGTTGACTGTAGATGCCTTAACGACACGTTCATCCTTCACACTCTCAATATCACTACCATATTCTCGACCACTCCATAATCATAAACCACTGCCCTGTTATGAACTAAGATGTTTACATTCTTTAAATAAGTGGGTTAGTAGACTATTACCATTCCATAAGATTCACCCATGTATCCAATAAACCATTCAACGAATTTTACTACAAGCTATTTTACTACCATATGGGGAAATTGTTTTACGGAATTATTAAAAGAAACTATTTTATTACCACCCTATGAATTGATTTTTCTGTCATTACGTCAAATATTTACTATTATTATACGAAGCAATTTTCATGTTACTTGAAAGGAAATATCTAGAATACCATTTTTCGTAACAAAACGTTGAACACCATCTAAAACTTTTGAGAAAAATAATGCTGTTTTGACTCAATCAAGCATCGCATCATTGGTCCTAAATTAAACATAGCCTGATCACCTATGTATAATTCAGGAAGGATTATGCCATGAAGAAATTAATTTTTTTTAAAAGGGATTATTAATAACAATCTTCATCCAAAAGCATTTTAAACAAATAAACTCTTTCATAGACATCTCTTTTTGGCAAACCCTCCCTGGATACTTACCCCACCTGTCACTCACGCAGCCATTAAGTCGGATTTTTCCATTGACTTCTCTTGGAGAGACTTTCCAAATACATTACAAGGAGGATTCCTCGATACAAGAAAAGCAATAAAAGGATTACAGAACTACTAACCTAGACTAGGAGTATACAGTAAGACAATTTATAACTCAAAAACAATTCTAAGATACCACGAGACCATCCGAACCACCATCTCTGACCTAGTTGTCCAGCTCTATTATTCAAAAGTACTAGCTAGATTGAGTTGAAGGATCGAACACACTGTGAAGGTACGCTAAGCAACACTATAGAAATAAACCAAGCCTCTTAACCGATACTGTAAAACATTCCAATTAAACATGGCCTCATCCATATGCAAACTTCCCTGCAGTGAGTTTTCGCAAAGAATAACTGATTTGAATTATGGATATCGTTATAGATTCGCCTAAAGCGTTGTGTCCTCAAGAAATTCTAGATAACCTCACCTATACATCAAGAGAGGCATCAGGCCCAAGCATATCTCCCCAGCTTCATGTGAAAATAAAATAGACGTTCATCGACATAGTATCAATTGACTCCTTCACTTTGCCAACATGATGACAACTTCAACGATAAACCATCTCTGGACTTAAGTTAGTTTGAATGCCTAGGCTTGTAGTTTTGCCAGATACCCGCCAATATGCATCTTCCAATATCAGGAACCGAACGTTAGACATCTATGCATTTATGCGAACATTACCTATCCTACTATTTTATCCTTGTTAGTATTTTTACTTTTAAATGAAGTTGATTTCAAAATTATGTTCATACAAATCACATATCTCGTAGAAAATAATTTTGAATTGCCTATTTTAAACAAATACGATCCTTTTTAGTCAATATTTAGCAAAACCATTGTACAATGAGAAATATATAACCATCAAACTTTGGCAAACAGTCCTACTCACAACATGTTTGAAAACCGCATCACATTTCATAACTATTGAATTTTGAATCATCAAGAAAGATATTATTTAGTAGACCATTTGTTCCATTTTCTAAATTCGTTTTTCAGAAAAAGATTTCGACCAAAAACTCAAAATCGTGAGATAAATTTTGAAGACAAATCACCATACTACATCGCTTATGCATTTAGGGCTTTGTGATTTGACAATAAGGAATATTAGAATATGTGATGAAAAAAATTAGGAGGGACACCATAGATCGATTACAAAAGTCAGTAATGGAGACCAAGCATAATAGGCTAAGAAAGACACATGTCTTAGCACCCATTAGACCAAAACACAAGGAATCAAAATTGTTACCCATATTCTATCTTCTTCGTATAACGCCTTTTTCGAAAAGTATAACGTGGTAGAATTAGTCACCAGATTCATTGTAACCATTTCAATTATTCATGATAAAGGTGATCGAATCACCTCAGACTTCTAGCAATCATTTTAAGATTTCCTTCGGAACCCCATTTAGATGTAAACACCGCCTATCATCCTCAGACCAATGGTCAGATCGAGAGGACAATTCAAACATTGGAAAGATATGCTCAGAGAGTGAGCGATTGACTCTAGAAATGGTTGGACTAACTATGTATCATAAATCAGATTCGTTTGCAACAATAGTTATCGCACGAGTGTAGAGACTACACCATTTGAGGCACTCTACGGTCGAAGTACCAATTACCAATTTACAGACAGAAATCGGAAAGTTAAATTCACTGGTCTAGAACTAAACTATGGAACAACAAAGGAAATTTCACAAGTCAAGAACCAGTTACAAGCAACGAGAAACTGGTAGAAGTAGGGTTGGTGCATGACGCACATCATGCGGATTGGGTATCCCGGAACAGCAAACCATCTAGATTCAAGTAGGAGAACGAACTAAGTTGAAAGCTTTGCCTTAGAGAGGCATGATATAATTTTGGTAACACGAGAGATAGAACCTCTAGTATATTGGACCATTTAAGATTCATTTTAGAATCGACCAGCTGACATACAAATTTGAGTTATGGCAGAGTCCAGCAACATATATTGCCCATATCACATTGTAAACCTCAAGAAGCGCTGATCATCTATTGACGGACCGAACGTGGAAAAAGCCAAACTCACTATTCCTGTAAGCACTCATGAAATAACCAGGAATTTCCTGCAAATCAAGAATCAGTTACAAGTCGATAAGTTGTAAACCCTTAGAATTTCCAGTTGGTGGTAGGGTCACGTTAAAACTTCTGCCTAGGAAAGGCATGATACCATTCAAAAAAATCCGGGAAGTTAAACTCGATATACACTGGACCATTTAATATTTCAGACAGAGTAGGCCTAGTGGCCGTCGGACTTGAGCCTTGTCGAAAAGTAGCAGATTACACAAACCTGTTTTACATTTTCAGATCCCAAGAATTGACTTTCAGATTAGTGACTCATAATTCCAATTGGAAGAAATCCAACCCAATGACAAACTTAAACCTAGTAAGAGAACCAGTAGAAATCATGGACCGTGAGGTCGAACGGTTGAAGCAAAGTCGAATTCCTATCTTGAAAGTTCGCTGGAATTCTTGAAGAGGACCCGAATTTACTTGGGAACGGGAAGACCAAATGCAACTCAAGTATCCATGTCTTTTTACCGAATATACTTCAAAGACCACCCAAAACTGAACTTCGGGACGAAGTTCCCTGTAGAGGGGAAGACTGTCACAACTCGTAATTTCAGATCCCTTGTTCAGATGTCGAAATTTCATTATTCATCTCGGCAGTTACTATTCACTGATCACTATTCATCATTTACTATTCATCATTTTTGGTGTCAGTTTGAGATTCCAAGAAGCGTTCAGAAAATTCACTCTTCACATGACACTATTCATTTATGAAGAAAAAACACTATTCATGCGTATCACTCATTTCACCGTAAATTTAGTTTACGGATATTTACATTCGCGTAACCGGTCAGGTTAAGCTGCGAATTCATGCATCGTCAATATTTACATTCGCGTAACCAGTCAGGTTTAGCTGCGAATTCAAGCATCATCAGTAGGGACACTTCATATGGACTAGAAATGGCTTACATATCATTACAATAGCATTTGCATACTATTCCACTCGTAGGATATTCAAATTACTATTTTTGGTATAATTGACTTTTTACGTATGTTTATTATTAAATAAACGTTAACACGCAACCAATAATGTGACTAACACGTCCGACGCTCCCGACTATGATCTTTATATATTTTTATATTTATTTTAATAATATATAAATTACATTATTAATTTACCCGGTATTTTAGAAAATTTATTTAATTCGTATCGTAAGTTTAATATAATTACGACGGTTTTTGTTGAAACTAAACAATAATTATTCAAACACCCAAAACTTGTACCCAACATATTTTCACAATTTTTATGACTTTATTATGTCCCGGTTAACTTCGTTAAATTTATTTCTAGCTAAACTGGTACCGGATAACACTAAAATAACTCAAAAACTACATAAATGTCAAACCAAGTCACCAATATCTTACAACAATCTCACCCACCCTCCCCTTTTTCCTTGAAATCAGCCGACCTACCCAAAACCCCCTTTATTCACTTGACTTTTTTTCATGACAAATAATTCACTAGATCATATACTTCCTTTTACCAAAAATTAAACATAGATATTATTCAAGAAAGGTGAAAAAGAAGCAAGCCTCTCTCCCCCCATTATTTGAGGTTCGGCCAAGGGTTCAAGGAGAAGGAGAAACCCTCATTTTTACAAAGATCAAGTGTTATTCTAGTTCCATTTGTTACCTATTTTAAGGTTTTGGAATAAAAACCTTTATGTTAATTAGGTTTTCATCTCCAAAACTCTCTAATCTTTCAAGTAAGTATGTCAAACTCATTTTCATAATTTTACCAAGTTCTAATTATATTCATATGATTTTTATACAATTTCTACATGCATATGTTAGTTTATACCACTCTATTTAAACTTTTATATCTTTTAAGCCTTAGAAATGGATAATAGGTAGATCCTTGGTAGATTAACTTGGTGGATGATGTTTAGGAACCCATGACACCCTAAGAAGGTGTATGGTAAGAATAAATTAGTTTGGTGGTGATTGAAAGTGATTTGGTTAGATTTGAAACAAGTTTGAAACTAGGAAAATGATTTTTGAAACTATATATATACCTACTGTCCTTATTTTAAAAACGTGGGAAACTCAGGAACTCAGGGGTAATGTTTAACCAAAGATTTAGAAACTACTTTCAAGAACGAAACTTTTGGCGAAAGAACGGATTAAAACGAGTTTATAACGAAGGAGATATGATTTTTGCAAGTTTAACGACGAAAACTAATTTTCTGAAAATTTAACGTGCTGTTGGGCGATTTTCGAAGGACAAATAGAGGCGTTAGACGTAACCTAAAGGAGCCGAATCATCAAAAATATATTAGTATACATTAAAACGAATCCGTGGATATAAAGAACGAGGAAAATGAACTTATAACGACAAAGATATACACGTTTCAAGATCGACAAAACTATATTATTTTGGCAGCTACAATTGGAAATAATAAACTACGTACTAAATAATATATTTTCTAGAAATATTGTTAAAGAGCTATATTCTTAACCAATGAAGTACGTATGACCCAAAGCTTATTTATACGACTAATTGACGTTATTTTAAGGATTTCAAAGCGACGGACATAACACTAACATTTCATATACGATATATTACGACTAGTTTTATAGGTCTAGTTAGACTTATTTTTCCTAAGTATGGAAAATACCTTACTTTGACAATAACAAGTATGTTCAAGTTACGAGTGGTATAGGTATCATGTGCATGAACATTCACTACATCATTTCATGGTCTAAAGTAGATCATATTCATTCATTTAGGTTGCGGCTAGTGTTCGCGCCTTGTTGTCCCGACCATTTCACCACATTGTACTATCACTTCAAGGTGTGTTTTCATAGCCCCGTTTTAATTCAATATTTTGATTTCAAATCCCACAGGGGAGAATACATTGCATCACTTATTTTTGTACATGCCAAAGTATAAATTCCATACATTGCTTAAGTTGCCTTATTACCACGTCATGACAAGTCCCCTTTTATTATCATGGACCGTTAATTAATCTACAAGCGAGAGTGAGTGATTAGATCTATTGAGGGTGACTCCTCCATCCGTGTTTGGGTTGCTCCAACGGAATTATGGATGCATTTCATGTCTAATATCGTTAGAGTGTCTGGTAAACACTCATTTGGGGCCAAGTAACGTCTAGCTTCGGGGTCATGAGCTTAAGAACCAGTGTATTATTATTTCTGAAATCTTATTGCTTTACTTTTTACTTTTGGCTATTGTACATACGATTTAACTCATAAACCTATGACTTCTCACCAACATTCGTGTTGAAGTTTTAGCAATGTATTTTCAGGTTATTAAAGTAGCTCTTGCTTGCATGCATTTGGACCTTCATGGAGTCGCGGAGTCGACGCGTCTCATCTTTATTTCATGCACTTATGAAAACGTTTGATCTAGTATGACTTGTTTTTCAGTAAACTTGCAACACCTTTTGGGACCTTACATTGTAAACTCTGAATATTTTTAATGATCAAACGATGTATTTTATAAACGACACTTTAGGTCGTTCAATATAACTGTAACTGTGATGCTATGGCAGTCACCCCCAGGTATTCCATTCCGCTGTTAATACAGGTATTTTGGGGGTGAGACATACTTTGAAGGATTGGTGAGTTTTGGAGATGAAAACCTATAAAACCTTGAGTTTTTCTTTCAAAACCCTAACAAGGAGTATTAGATGAGCTTGATTAACACTTTATCTAGAAAAATTGTTGGTGGATCCTTGGCCGAGCGAGCATACACAAGAGAGAAAATATTTTTGCTAGTTACTTGAAGTTGTGATGAGTATTAGAGAAGATAAGTGAGATATTTTTGGACAAGGGTAGGTAAGCATTTAAGTGAGTTGGCCATGTAGAGACTAGGAGGAGGGGGGGGGGGGGCTGTCGGCTCAAAAAGAAGGAAAGGGGGGGGGGGGGGGAATGTTTCTTGCTTTAATTAGAAAGTTTGTTGTAGTTTTAGTGTAGTATTAACTAGTTTTAGTTATAATCGGGTACCGGGTTTGCTAGAAATAAATTTTAACAAAGTTAACCGGGACATAATAAAGTCGTAAAAATTGTGAAAATATGTTGGGTACAAGAATTGAGTGTTCGGATGATTATTGTTTAGTTTCTACAAAAACCATCGTAATTATTTTGAACTTACTATATAAAATAAACTAGCCGAGTACCCACACCTAGCGACAGCTTTGTATAGCCGAGTACTCGGGTCTAGCGGCAGCGTTTTATTGTTTTCGACAAAATATGGTGGCGGTGATTTCTTTGTGTTGTGCGTTTGTTTATGTTGACCGGACCCCCCTCTACCCCCTATACTGCACAAAGGCAGTCCTTGTCCCCCCTTTTGTCCCCCACTTTTTCCAGCACAGCACAACACAGCTTTTTGTCAGTTTCTGTTCCGTATTTTTGACAGTTTTAAGCGTTTGACATATTAAACTTTATATTTTCTGTTCCGCACTTTCAGGTTTATAGCTTTTTGATATAAACAAAATTATAAAAATAAAAAAAAATAAAAATAAAATAAAAAATTGGGGGGGGGGGGGGGTCCGGCTAAAAAATAGGGGAGGGTCCGGTCAACACGTACCTTAATTTTAGGGAATTGATATTTACACGGAGGTTTTTGATCCATACACAGAAATTTGATGTGAAATGTCTATCCTACCCTTGACATTGATCAAGTAAATCTGATTCCATCTTTTTTGTCGCAAAGAGATGTTTGTTGACTTTGTTCACCTCAATCAAATAATAACCCACCAACATTCTTAAGAAACATTTATGAATCACGAAGCACTCAAAAACCAATTCCAACATCGTCTCTCACCACTGGTGCCTTTGAGCACTTTCGCAACTTGTACATGTCATCTATTGTTTATTTGAAAACTTAATTAATATGGGGTCTTTGAGACGGATGACCATGGAAAGGTAGTGATAACAATCTCTCACCGGCATCAGTACACATCGGAGCCCATAAATAAACCTCGACCATAGTTTTTCTCGTGTCTCTTTTTTTGACGATAACAAAAAAATGTGGTCCGGTACCGGAGTGAAATGTCGGGTTTTTTATCCGAATATGCAAAACTTTACCACATTACGTCCACAATGGGCTATCTTAAGAATTTAAGGGACGAGTGTTCGCCGGTTTCGGGTGGCGTTAGGATGGCAGTGGTCAACAAGCTAATCAAGATCAGATAAGCCATTCAATGGTTCATAAAGGAAAACTAAGAAAGAAAGAAGCAAATCATATCCGAAGGCCCCAAATATTGCATAAGATGTATGACAAAACTTTACCGGTTTTATGAGAAAGTTGTTGGAATCATGAAAATTTGAATCGAAGTAGCAGTAATCACATAACAATGAGCTGCATTAGACATATTATTCATGTCTCCTTGTTACTACGAATAAATTATGCTAATCTAGCTCTTAAATTACTTATTCAGTTACTATGAAATTTCAATCAGTGTAATTCCTAATTTTAATAGTTTAGTTTGTTATTAATGAAAGTAGAGGTTATGAATCGGGAGGAAACACTGTAAGCGATCTAAAAGTGGATTAAATAATGTTAGGGATATGATTGTCATTTCATATTAGAATTATGTGTACCAAGTAAATGGTTCCGTGTATATATCACAACCCTTAATTTTATAGTTGAGTAATCGCGCAAAGCAATGACGGTTTATAAATTTTGACAAAAACTTGCAACGTCAATTCGTGTGTTTGTTTATTGTCATTATTGGTTCATTCTTACTTCAAGCTATGTTTGAAACAATAACTCTTTCATTCATTCAGACAATGTTCCAAACAATAACTCATTCATGCTAATACTTGTCATGTTGTCATTATTGGTTAATTCTTATTTCAAGCTATAAAAAGATATTACTCTCTGTCTCAAAATTAAAGTCCAATTTATATTTTTTGCAAATTTGACCTTAATTATTCTTTTTCGTGTTATATAATATTTGACGAAAAATATGACAATGAAAATACATTTAAAACACAATCCATTTATATATATTTGTTAATTACCGGAAGCTAAAAAACAGCTTCAAATTCATACATCTTTTCCTTGTGGCTTTTTTTTTTTTAGAAATTCATAAGTCTTTTGTTTTTAATGCTTTTATACATCTTGCTTTTTCTGCAACTCTTCTATTTACTACATGTACTATAATATTTAAACACGTTCAAAGCACGTCAAATAGGCTCCATATATTAAAATAACCTTGGTTCGTTTGACAGACATGTGTTTAGGAATAGGTAAAGAAATCTCAAATGATTTTTTTAACTTTTTAATTAAAAAAAAAAAAAAAAAAAAGTAAGACGTCTAAAATAGGTTAGATCAATGGTAGGCTGCCATATGGATGAAGACTAATTAATAGGTTTGGGAGTTTGACCGTTTGTGATTTAGTAAGATAAGATAACGCATAGTGATAGTTGACGCATGATGATAGCTGTTAAACATGTTTTTTCACCTATGTTGGGTTCAACAAACTTTTCCTGCTTTTACATGTTACCTTTTTTTAAAGTTATTTATAACTTTCAAAATTTTGGTAGTTTTTTCAAATTTCAAATTAGTCAAAGGTGGGATTTAACCGTACGGGGGGTATAGAGGGGGGTGGGTGGAAGAGTTGTGCTGCCGCCGTTGTACTGTCTGCTTTAATACTTGTACATTTGACTAAAAAATAGGTGGGACCCATGTGTAGACCCCCGTCCGGTTAGGGCCACCCTTAGTCAAAACATTGGGAACAAAACTGTCATAAACTTTTCATCTCACTAATGAGTTGTCACTATCAACCAAAACAACTACAGTACTATTTTATACCATGAGTAAAAAAAAAGATGGACGCAAGTTCTAATACAATTTGAATATATCCATATGGGGGTTTTAAACAAAAACTAAAATCATAGATGAAAACACATCTATTCAAAACTACGCTAAACAACATATCAATGGCCACATCAAACGGGCAAACTCTTTTTTCATCATTAGATCCAATGTACAAACCAACAAAAATCATAGATGAAAACACATCTATTCAAATCCATAATTCAGATCAACAAATATATTAAGCAAATTTCAACTATAAGATTCACAAATCACGGTTTTAACGACACCAACAACAAACTACCTAAACTCAAACCCAAAACCACCAAGAGTGCACCAGTTTTAGCCAAAGCACACAAACCACCATATAAACCACCAAACTTAAAACCGGTCAGATGTATAGATCCAAAAAACCCTTTTGTGGTGAACATCGGCAAAAAAATCATAGCATATCCACAAAAACCCATGAAAAAAATGATTCGAATCATCACCAAAAACTACAAAAAAAAAAAAAAAAAAAAAAAAAAAGCAAAAGCAACAACAACAAAAAAAAAAATCTAAGATCTCACAACAAACAACTGCCTCAAGGTTATATCACAGGCCTCAAACATTAAATCAATATGCATCTCATTGGGTCCAGTTGGATCTTTAATACCCAAACCATCATTAAACCACAATTTAATAATCAATCATACTCTTTCCGGCGATATAAACAATTTTCGTAAGCGGCACAAATTTTCCGGCGACTGATGCAACTTTATCCGGCGAGAGAGCAGCGGCTATAACAGTGGTGAGTGGCTGCAAGCGGCGACACTAAAAAAAAAACAAAAACGTTATATCTAAAAAAAATGTATATATGTAAAAAATATATATCTGTAAAAAACCAATCGATCTACAAAAAAATCTATAGTTCTACAACTAAAATGTATAAATCTACAAAAAATTAAAAAATAATAAAAATAAATAAATAAATAAATAAATAAAAATCTTCAAAACATATAAATCTGTCAAAATACCTCAACTTGATGGTGGATTGTTTCAGTGGTTCGTGGAGTCCAATGGATATAGGTCGGTGGTGGTGCTCACTGGTGCCGTTGGATGGTGGTGGTGGTTGTTGTGTCGATAGCAGATTTTTGGGAGAAGTGTGTGCATTTGCGTGTTTTATTATACAGAGAGAAACTGGATGGAAATAATAAGTTAGTGTGTGAGTTTTTAGATTATATATTTAGTGTAGGTTCGGGTGTAGGGTCGGGTGTTGAATCTTAATTTTAGGTTTGTAATTAGGCTTGGTTTTTGCTTGGGGATATGCATGCTTTATAAGGGAGTATAGATAAATTTCCAAAATATCGGGTAAATGAATTTTATAATCTTTGTGACGTTGTAAGGGGTGTAAAAATATACCGGGACCATTGATGGGAGTGTCGGATATGTTAGTTACATTTATCGATCGCGTGTTAACGTTTATTTAAAAATAATCATACGTAAAACGTCAAATATTCTAAAAACGTTAATTTGAATATCCTATGAGTGGAATAGTATGTAAATGCTATAATGATGATATGTAGACTATTTCTAGTCCGTATGATGTGTCCCTACTGATGATGAATGAATTCGCAGCTAAACCACCCTGGTTATGCGAATTTAAATATCCGTAAACTAAATTTATGATGAAATGTCTGATTCACATGAATAGTGTTTTCCCTCTAGAAATGAATCGTGTCATGTGAATAGTGAAAATTCTGAATGCTTCCCGAAATCTCAAACTGGCACAAAAAATGATGAATAGTGAGTGAATAGTAAATGATGAATAGTAACTTTCCGATATGAATAATGAAATTTTGATCAGTGAATAGTAAATGTTTGAAGAAGATAGAAGGTGGGTAGCAGTTTTGATTCCTTGTGTTTTGCTCTAACGGACGCTAAGACATGTGTCTTTCTTTGCCTATTGTGTTTGGTCTCTATTACTGAAGTCCATAATTGGTTGATGATGTCCCTACTAATTTCCTTCATCAAATATTCCAAGTTTCTTTATTGTCAAACCACAAAACCCTAAATGCATAAGCGATGTAGTATAGTGATTGGTTTTGGAAATTTGTCTCGCGATTGCGAGTTTCGGTCGAAATCTTTTTCTGAATAAACGAATTTAGAAAATGGAGCAAATGGTTTACTAAGTAATATCTTTCTTGATGATTCAAAATTCAGTAGTTATAAAATGTGAAACTATTTTCAAACGTGTTGTGATTAGGACTGTTTACCAAATTTTGATGTTTATATATTTCTCGTTGTACGATGGTTTTGCTAAATATTGACCAAAAAGGATCGTACTTGTTCAAAATAGGAATTTCAGAAATTATTTTCTACAAGGTATGTGATTCGTGTAAATGTATTTTAAATAAAATCCGTTTAAAAGCAAAAACACTAACGAGGATGAAATGGTCGGATAGGTAATGTTCGCATAAATGCATAGATGTCTAACTTTTAGTCCCTGATGTTGGATGATGCCTATTGGTGGGTATTAGGCAAAACTACAAGCCTAGTTATTCAAACTAACTTAAGTCCTGAAATGGTTTATCCTTGAAATTGTCATTATGTTGACAAAATGTATGTTCGGGTCTGATCCCTTTCTTGATATGAAAGTGAGGTTATCTAGAATTTCTAGAAAATACAATACCTTAGGGGAAACTATATCGATATCCTTAATTCCAATCGATTATCCTTTGCGAAAACTCACTTTAGGGGAGTTTGCATTTGGACGAGGCCATGTTTAAAATGAAAGGCTCTACAGTATCGGTTAGGAGGCTTGGTTTATTTCTATAGTGTTTCTTAGCGTACCTTCACATTGTGTTCGGTCCTGTAAGTTAATCTAGCTAGTACCTTTGAATGATAGAATTTGACAACTAGGTCAGAGATGGTGATTCGGATGGTCTCGTGGTATCTCAGGATTGTTGTTGAGTCATGAATTTTCTAACTGCATACTCCTAATCCAGGTTAGTGGTTCTGAAATCCTTTCATTGTTTTTCTTGTATCAAAGAATCCTCCTTGTAAATGATATGGAAAGTCTCTCCTAGAGAAGTCAATGGGAAATCCAACTTAATGGCCGAGTGAGTGACAGGTGGGGTAAGTATCCAGGGAGGGTTTGTTAAAAGGGGATGTTTATGAAAGAGTTTATTTGTTTACAAAGCTTTTAGATGAAGATTGTTATTAACAATACTAAAAAAATAGTTATTTTCTTCATGGCATAATCCTTCCTGAATTATACATAGGTGATCAGGCTATGTTTAATCGAGGACTAATGATGCGATGCCCGGTTTAGTCAAAATAGCATTACTTTTCTCAAAAGTCAAGTAGTGTTAATCTCACTCTTTGTAAAATGCTAGTCAAAACGATTTGCATGATAGTAAAACAGTTTATGAATTTGTAGCAAAAGTAGTGTGTAGGGTAATAGTAGTACATTTTGTAGAGCAATAATAAAGTAGCTTGTATGAAATTGTGAAATACTACGTACGATGGTAACAAAATAACTTGCAATGAATTTGTGAAACAGCTTGTATGACACTTGGAAGAACATTTTTGGTAGGGTGGTAAAAGTCTACTAATCCACTATTTAAGGAATGTAAACAACTTAGTTCATAACATGGTAGTGGTTTATGATTATGAAGCGGTCGAGAATACGGTAGTGATATTGAGAGCGTGAAGGATGAACGTGCCGTTAAGGCATCTACAGGAAGAGGACAGTCTATGTGTTACAGGATATAGGGCAGAAATCGGTGCCAATGATGTGAAGTATTCGAGAATTTATACTAGGTAAAGATCGCATGTTCAATGCTTAATCCCTCTAGGCATGACTAAGATGTATAAAGAATGGAAATTGTTGTACGGGTGGTTTGAGTCAAGTAGATACCACATCGAATGATGTTTGATTTGCCATGAATGAAAACTGAATACCTTATGGTCAGGTGAAACTTCTCGATATCCTTTCATGAAAATGAGGTCTTGTCCCAATGTGACTAAGCTATATTGATCTCCGAAAAGAATATAAATTTTGTTGAGTAATTGTACCTTGATCTTTTAATCCAACGAACTTACACTAACGTGAGGGTCTTATCATATGGAATGAGCGAAAAAGTTGTAATTTGAAGCAGTGGTGTTGAGGCATGGTGTATCAATATTAGCAATCTCTGGTGGAGGTGTTTCTTTTGCTTCTAAAGTCAAATAGTAAGTAGGTAGAGTGGTTGCTTTCGAGATTTGTTCATGAGTTATGCGTGTTCCTTCTTGGAGATATGGTTTCTGAAAATTGTTAACAACGTTTATTTGAGTGAAACATTGTGAAAATGTGATCATAAATGTATTTTGGAGTGACTTTATTTGAAGTTTGTAGTGAGCATAGTCGTGTAAAAGATGTGATTACGAAATATTTTGTATTTTGATAAAAGCAATACCTCATCTATGCCTTTGGAAAAGAGAATTCAAGGAGATTGTTGCTTAAACAAGAATTATTTTTAATCCAGCCATTGAGAATCAAAAATTTTTCTTACTTCGTAAGGTTTGCAAGAAATCTTTTTGTTTGTACAAAATTTTAATTAGACTTTGATTTACTTGAATTGTTATTATCTCCGAAACACGAAAAGTAGGGTAGTCATTGATCTCTTGGCCAACATGACCATTAATCGTAAAGACATCCTCATCTTTATTAATCCTATTGTCTTACTTGCATTTTCCCAAAGTTTGAATTATATGTCAAAACTACTAATGTGACCACATTGGTCGGTGGAGTGTTGCTAGAGCGACTAATGATGAAATCATCGGCTTAGAATGTGGTGTAATCAAACTTGATAATGAAGGGAGAGTTGTGATGAGTTCCATTATGATGGTATAATACCATTCAAAGCATCTTGTTGGTTTATTGTGTCATGGAGGTATGAGTCGATCATATTTAAGATAGTATAGAGTCCTTGTGATGTGTGCCACCCTTGGGCAATTAGTTGTTGCTCTTGTTATGTTTGTGAGAGTTGCGGTATTATTCGAAGTGTATCGTCCAAACACTCGTGGGTAATCTCAAATAATTAGAGATCATCGTCTAACGATGAAGAGTAGTAGGTTGTCAAGCAGTAGAGGCTCTCAAACTCTCACCGACCTCAAACCTATAAGGTGGTGTAATGTGTGGTAGATGGTAATGGTATGTCAAATAGTGGGTGCTTCTTAAGCAGCATGTCATATATGGGTGTAGAGTCTCTGAGATGTGATGGTATTGGTGGTGCTCTGGATGATGAGAATAAAATTGATAACGATGAGATCCTAGTGGTGAGTTAGGAGATGATGGTGATAATAGTGAATGGAATACTACCCTCTTTCGCGCTATCTCGCGACATCTAAGAGGTAAAACTGAAGTATGCACTATGGGATGACCAATAGTGTTATAAGTAGTTGATGGTGGTGGTAATACATAAGTAGTGAGTGCCTTACTAGTGAGGGAAAGAAAACATACTACCTTTCTTGCAATAAGCATCCTAGTAGGTCCATTAAGATTAAGTCTGAATACTCTACCAAACAGCACTCTATGTATGGGCTGAATGATAGGAAAACCCTGTTCTCATGACAAATCAATGGTGCTAATGGTGGTGTAAATGCAACTGGAGGTGGTGTAGATACAACTTCGTCCTCCTAAAAGGGTTCAGTCTCAGCATTGGATGACATGAGTGATGAGTTTAGTGTAAAGCCAACAAATGTTAAAACTACAGTAGGGAGTGACAAGGTACCCTCCATGTCAAAGTCTAAAGTAATGATGATGGGATGGGAATCTGAAGGCATGATTATGTGACAACTGATGAGAAATGAAGTGAATATCCCGCATAATATATATATGAAATAACATGGATAATGAATATACACTTATGATGAAATGATGAGATGCTATGATGATGTGGTTATAGTCTAGGGTCCAAGATGCAACCTAGTTCGCTATAACCTTAGCTCTGATGCCAATCTGTCACACCCCCAATTTACCTGAATTGCAGCGGAATGAAATACCTGGGGGTGACTGCCATAGCATCACAGTTATAGTTATATTGAACGACCTAATGTGTCGTTTGAAAAAAATACATCGCTTGATCATTTAAAACAACCAGAGTTTACAAAAACATAGGTCCCAAGAGGTATTGCAAGTTTATCAAAAAAAAGTTCATACAAGACCAAACGATCCATAAGTGCGTGAAGTATAATGTAAGACGCGTCGACTTCGCGACTCCATGTAGGTCCAAATGCATGCCAACATGAGCTACTTTAATTCCCTGAAAATACATTGTTAAAAACTGTCAACAATAATGTTGGTGAGATCCATAGGTTTATAAAATGAAATGTTGTAGGGTAACCTCAAGTATAATGCATGACAAAAGTCACGTGAAAAAATAGTACAATAGCCCTTAAGCTCATGACCCCGAAGCTAGACTGATGAAGTATATGCCCCTCCAGAGTGTTCTGCCAAACACTCTAATATGACAGACATCAGATGCATCCATTTGACTGTTGGTATAACTACCACGGATAGAGGCGTCACCCTCAATAGATCTATCCACTCACTCTCGCTTAATTCTAAACTAATGGTTCATGATAATAAATAGGGGACTTTAACAAGGCAGCTAGGTAACTTAAGCAATGTACATAAAATATGATACTTAGGCCCGTATAAAAATGATGTTGCAATGTATTCTCCCCCGTGGGATTTGAAATCAAAATATTGAATTGAAAACGGGGCTATGAAAACTCACCTGAAGTAATGGTACAATGATGTGAAATGATCGGGACAACAAGGCGTGAACACTAGCCGCAACCTAATATGAATGAATATGATCTACTTGAGATTATAAAGTGATGTAGTGAATGTACATGCACATGATGCCTATACCACTCGTAACTTGAAAATAATTGTTATTGTTGAAGTACAATGTTTTCCATAACTTGGGAAAAATATGTTTAACTAGACTTGCAAAACTAGTTGTAATATATTGTACATTGATGAGGCGAAAAATGATCCATTTTTAGGGGGTCATTTAAGCCCGAATTCGAATTTATTTGATCAAATATTGCCCTAAATCGTTCCTTTTGTGATTTTAGGTACTTTGGGAGAGAAATCTGGAAAAGGAAGCAATTCGGACGTTTTTGGAGCATAAAAGTGAAGAAAACGCCAAAGTCTTAATTTTCCATGCTGGGAACAGTAGGTGACGGCGTCAAGAGTAACTTTCTGACGGCGTCAAGAGCAGAATACCATGACGACCCAGTACAGATTTGACGGCGTCACGAAGAAAGGGCGTCAAGAGTAAAAGTCATGACGGCCTGGAAATGATTAAGTCTTGACGGCGTCAAATGTAGATCAAGGCAGTCCGAGATTTTTAATTGCTTTCTATAAAATATAAAAACACAAAAATAATCATCTCTCACCTTTAGAACTAGTATTTAGGCTTTCTAATCCTAGCGACACTATTCCTAAGCTGAACGATCAATCCCCTGGTACTTGTCACTATACTATACTACAACGATCAGGTACACTGCCTGGTGGGGGTTGTAAGCTTCTCGAGATCCCTCGAGAGGTAAAGCCTGTTGCGATTCCCACGCATCAAGTTTTTGGCGACGCAACCCGGGGAATAGTTATTGTCTAGGTTAGAATTTCTTTTTATTAGGTCTACTTGCTAGATTCCTTTCTAGTAAGATTTTATTTTTATTTTTAGGTTCTCTTTAGTCTATCTTATTTCTTTGTGCCTTTTTTCGTAACCACCCGACATCATGGACAACGGGAACATCTTTGAACCCGTCATCCCACCACAACAAAACCCACCATTAGAACCCCTTAGGCCCCGAACCTTAGGAGAGTATTGCCGACCTAGCCACCAGGGCTACCGAAACACCATTGAGCTCACCGGAGCCAATGTGACCCCCTTGTGATCCGACACCATCAGGTTGGTGCAAAGCGGATGTGCATTCCATGGACTTCGTTTCGAAGATCCAAACCAACATCTTAAGGACTTCCTCAAAATCGTAGATTCCATATACCTAGATGTTGCAACTAGAGAGACAACCCGATTACGCCTATTCCAATTCTCTCTACGGGATCAAGCAAGTCAATGGATTGAGAGTTTACCCGCGGGATCCATCACCACATGGGATGATCTCACCACTCGTTTCTTTGCTCAATTTTTCCCACCGGGGAGAACTACTAAGCTTAGAAATGACATCTTGATGTTCCAACAACGTCAAAATGAATCTCTTTACGAAGCATGGACTCGTTTCATGGACTTACTCCAAAAAGTCCCTCATCATGGCATAGATCTTTGGCTCCAAGTCCAAATCTTTTATGACCATATCGACATCTCCACGAGGCGAGCCATTGACCAATCGGCCAGTGGTAAGCTACGTGATCTAAGTGCGGAACAATCATGGGAACTCATAGAAGATCTTGCTCTCTATGACAACGAAAGTTGGAATGATCCCCGTGATTTGAACAAAACGGTCAAGGCAATATCTTTACCTTCGAACAATTCTAGCACTCCCGACCGTAGGATCATGGAACTTGAGGACCAAGTCAAGTTTCTCATGAAATCTTACGAAGCTCCTAAGCCTTCAAGCCAAGTGAACAAAATCACTTCTTCATGCGAATTATGTAGTGGTCCCACGACACTCGTGATTGTGTGGAACTCCCCGTAACAGCTTTTGCGGACTACGCATCCACGCGTACCGACGAAGCGGGAGATAAGTGGTACACTTTCAAGCCCGATCCAAACACTTATGGTGAAACACCTCTTATGCAAACCTTAGGTGGAAACAAAATCAACCCAATTCTTTCAATCCGCTTAATCGTTACCAACCAAACAGTCTGTTGGGAATTCTGTGAAGAAAGAATTCTGCTGCTGTTTCTGCTGAAAGGATTCTGCTGAAGCAGTGTATCTGCTGAAGACTAGTTTCAGCTTTATTAGTTTCTGCGGATATAGTATTTCCGTATTTTATGTAATGTAGTTTGGATATGCATGAGTTTATTTAGGAAGTGATAATGCATATCTTTTAGAAGTTTTAGAATATACGTTTCTTGAGAAACGGTTTAGGGTTCCTTGAGTATAAAAGGAACACACGGTTTATGTATTAAAAAACTTTTAGAGAATTCTTAATATTATTAAAAAGATCCATAGAGGATCAAGAGTTCTTAGTATCAAGCTTGTGTTTTGTTTCCGCTTTATAAATACAAGTTGCAGAGATTGTCTATTAGTGTGTTATTGATTACAGTGACATTGCTAACGATTCTAGAAGAAGATCTATCAAGGTCTATAGCTCAACAAGTGGTATCAGAGCCTCGAGAGAGTCTCTGCCATACTAAGGAACACAAATCTTACATCTTTACAATCCAAACAAATCACCAAACATGCCTGGATCGGATGATGATGTTGATATAACCCAGAACATTAACACCACTTCTCTTCAACAACTCAACCTCTCCAACAGTAATGCTAAGTTTCCATACTTGAAGAATGCAGAAGATTATCATCTGTGGTCCATGAAGATGCAGAACTGGATCACAAACATTGATTGGAATCTGTGGGAGGTTGTTAAGAAAGGGAATAGTCTGAAGAAGCATGTTACAGATGCTGATGGAGTTGTTACTATTGTAGGACCCAAAACTGCTGAAGAGATTCTGGCTGTGCAGAGAGAGAGTAAAGTCAGAACAATTTTGCTTCAAGCTATACCAGATGACCATATGGGTGACTTCCATTTTATGGAGGATGCCAAGGACATTTGGATGGCTATAAAAGCAAGATTTGGTGGGAATGAGGAATCAAGAAGCTTGCAGAAGTCTATGCTGAAGCAAAAGTTCCAAGAATTTCAGATATCTGAAGAAGAGGGAATTCATAAGGGTTATGACAGGTTTCATCGAATATTGAGTCAACTTAATCAGTTGAAGGCTAGACCCGACAATGAAGACTGCAATTCTAAATTTCTGAGATCTCTGCCGCCATCTTGGTTACAAGTTTATATTGCTCTCAAGACCAAAGGTGGGTTGGACATGATGTCTTTTGATGACCTCTACAATAGGCTTAAATCACTTGAACCTGATGTTAGAAGTCCCATTCGTCCATCCACTCATTCTGCATTTGTTGGTGCCTCTACTAAACCTGTGCATCAAGCCTCAAGTTCATATTCATCAGGAGCATCTTCTCAAACTTATAATCAAACTGCTCCTAAATCAAGAACAAGTAGTGTGTTGGAGGATCTTATTCATTCATTTGTGGCTGAATATGAACCTCAGCAGTTTATTGCTTATGAGGACTTTGAACAGGTAGATCCATTGGAAATGGAGGAGATGCACTTGAAATGGGAGCTTGCAATGATCTCAATGAACATCAGAAGGTTTGAAGCCAAGTCTGGAAGAAAGTTTGGTTTTAATGGAAAAGAAGCAGCAAGGTTTGATAGAAGGAAGGTTAAATGCTACACTTGTGGTCAAGTGGGACATTTTTCAAGAGAATGCAAAGAAAGAAAGGCTAGAGATGAAGTTAGATATGGCTCTTATCCATTGGAAGCAGGGAATAACAAGACTGTACCTTCAAAGGCAATGGTGACTCTAGATCACCAAATTGATTGGGCTGATCATGAACCTGCTGGAGAGGAAGCTTCTACTTCTCCACAAGTGAATCTGCTGGCATTCAAACCTTCAGAAGAGAAGAAGGAGCAAGTCTCCTTGATGGGAATCTCTCAGGTAACCAACTGTGTGTTTGGATGTAGTGTAAGATACAATGAGCTTAAACAAGAATTTGATGAATTGAAACCAAAATACAATGAGTGTTATGTTGAAGTAGAGTCTTATAAAATGGCTTTAGAAACATTAGAGAAACAAAAAGTATGGTTTCAAAAGAATCAAGTTAAATATGATGAAAAAGTAAGAGTTCTAGAAAGTGATTTAGAGGTTGCTAAGATAGAATTAAAACGTACTAAAAAAGAGAAGTCTGATTTAGAAAAAGAAAAACAAGAGTTACAAGCTAAATTAGATAAAGAGATAGATGGTCGTATGAAATGGCAGGAAGGGGCATCTAATTTAAGTAAATTAATTGATGGTCGCCAATCTGTTAGGTCTAGAAAGGCATTAGGATATGAGAAGTATATAGACCCTAAAGAGCTAACCTATCCTGATATGTCTAGTGTTTTTGACCCTGAACCAGCCTTAGCTTATCAAACACCTGTTAAATATGTTAAGGAAGGGGGAATGAATGATGTGCCTGGACCTATAAGAGGGGAACACATGCCTATAGACTTATCCAAACCTTCTGACTTTGATGGATCACATCATTTATATGGCAAGAAGTCAACTGACTTACAAGACCCTATTGTGAAATCTAATGACTTTGTCTCTTGTTGTAACAGTGACAAGTCTTCTGATGAAGGGTCTACCTCATTTGCTAGTTGTGATTCAAGTGAGAAGTCGGACCTGCCCAAGACCATGCCCAAGACCACTCCCAAAACCATACCAAAGACATCACCCAAGACTCCTCACAAGCCTTCTAGAGTTGCTGCTGATAACAAGACAGTTTCTACTGAAGACTTGTTTTTAAATTCTTTGCATAATAATACTTTTGGCTTTGTTAAAAACAATTCTGTTTTTCATGGTGATTTGAATACTTTTTCATGTTATGGAAATTCTTTTGGTTTGAATAAATCTTCTAAAAGGAAGAAGTGTTTTGTGTGTGGAAGTAAATATCACTTGATTAAGGATTGTACATATCATGAGCAAAGAATGGGTGCATGTGGTAGTCAAAGAAAAACTAGGCAAATGTGGAAGAATGTTAGTGAAATACCATCTTTTGTTCCACATCAGCAGAAACCTAATTCTGCTGAATCTCATTTTTCATGGAGAAGAACCAGTACTAGACCATATGTTTGACCCACTAGTTCTTTCTTTTATAATGGTTATTGGCCTAATCACTTTGACTCAATGTGTAATGGTGGTGGGAAATGGAATACTACTGTGAAGCCCTCAGCAGGTTGTTCTTGGACAAAGAAGGGACCTAGTATGCATTACAGGCCCAAGAACATTGGTGGATCTAAAACATCTACATAGCTTGTTACTAATGATCCACAAGGCAGGCTCAAGTCAGCAATGACTTGAGTCTCCAATGTGTACTAATTTTGTAAATTTTGTTGTTGTTGTAGGAACATCCTTTGAAAAGTACTGAAGTTGGTATTGTTGATAGTGGTTGTTCTAGAAGTATGTCAGGGAACAAGGATAAGATGCATGACTTTGAGCCCATTGAAGGAGGAGGCACTGTAACCTTTGGTGGTGGAGATGGCAAAATTACAGGGAAAGGAACCATTAAGACACCATTGTTAGATTTTGAAAATGTTTACTATGTGAAGGAACTGGAGCACTTTAACCTAATCTCAGTATCACAAATTTGTGACACTAAGCATAAGGTTTTCTTCTCTGAAGATGAGTGTCTTGTACTTTCCAAGGACTTCAAACTCCCAGAAGACACAACTGTATTGCTGAGAGTTCCTAGAACCTTCAACTTATACACATTCAATCTGAATGATGTTCAGCCTGAAGGTGATCTAACATGTTTGGTAGCCAAAGCTTCCCTGGATGAATCTAATAAATGGCATAGAAGAATGGCACATGTGAATTACAAGACCATCAACAAGTTATCCAAACTTGGTCTTGTTAAGGGCCTTCCTTCTAAACTCTTCACCAATGAACACAATTGTATTGCTTGCAACAAGGGAAAGCAACACAGAGCCTCTTACAAAACAGTCCAAGCAGTGAGCACCATTTCAGAACCTCTTCAGTTGCTGCACATGGATCTCTTTGGTCCAACCCCCATTAGAAGTATTGATCACAAGTACTTCTGCCTGGTTATCACAGATGATTATAGCAGGTTTTGCTGGGTGTTCTTTCTCAAAACTAAGGATGAAACAACTCCAATCCTGAAAGACTTCATTATCTTAGTTGAGAACCAGCTGAATAAAAAGGTTAAAGGAATTAGGTGTGACAATGGTACAGAATTCAAAAATGTTGTCTTCATAGAATTCTGTAAGTCTAAAGGGATTAGAAGGGACTATAATACTCCAAGAACTCCACAACAAAATGGGGTTGCTGAAAGGAAAAATAGAACCCTCATTGAGGCAGCAAGATCTATGCTTGCAGACTCCAAACTACCCACCATGTTTTGGACTGAAGCAGTAAGTACTGCATGTCATGTCTTGAACAGGGTATCCATCACTAGACTTCATGTCAAGACACCTTATGAACTTCTCACTGGGAAAGTTCCACACATACATTACCTTAAGCCTTTTGGATGCAAAGTGACTATTTTGAATACTGCTGATATACTTGGTAAATTTGATGGGAAAGCTGATGAAGGATATATAGTTGGGTATTCAGCTCATAGCAAGGCCTATAGGGTTTATAATCTGAATGCTAAAAAGATTGAAGAGACCCTTAATCTGAGATTTCTTGAAGATCAGCCTAATATTCAGGGACAAGGCCATTCTTGGTATTTTGACCTAGACTATTTAACTGACTATTTGGGTTATACTAGGCATGCTTCTAATCCTGATGCAGGTTCCAAAGATTCAAGTTCTAACCCTGCAGGTTCCATGGATGATGACTCAGAATGTGAGTCTGAGCCAGAAGAGAATACCTTTGTTGTACCATCTTTTCTACCTAACCATTTTGTAGGTAATCACTCTGCTGCTGAACAAGATGATGAGTCACATTATGCAGAAGATCTTGCCAGATTGCAGAAGCAGGAACATGCTGCTACTAAGGAAGCTCAGAAACTCCATGACAAGGTTACACAAGAGACTGAAGCTATCCTACATCAGTCAGCACAAGCAGTCAGTGGAAACAAGGATACTGCTGAAGGCACACCTATTCCCACTGATACGGTCCCAGATGCTGATTCTGCTGATGCTCATTCTCCCATCTCTACTGAAGTCTCTGCAGATTTTGATAAGCCCTTTACCAGATTTCCAAGTCCTTCCGATCTTGGCAATTATCAACCAAAGCCTGGCTTTTTTAACTCAGCTTCATATGATACTGAGTTTGGGCCTACACTCACCAACATTGAAGCCAACATTGATGTTCCACCTACAGCCACCAAAAGGATTCACAATGCTCATCC
The DNA here is from genome assembly GCA_030686995.1 of Artemisia argyi. Taxonomy (NCBI): domain Eukaryota; kingdom Viridiplantae; phylum Streptophyta; class Magnoliopsida; order Asterales; family Asteraceae; genus Artemisia; species Artemisia argyi. The sequence continues at coordinate 84,761,274 of CM060679.1, forward strand.
CCTATCAAAGATTATTGGTGATCCTAAAGACCCTGTTCGAACTAGAAGCACTGTCAAGAATACAAAATATAGAGAAGTTGCTTTTATCTCTTATGTCTACAATCAAAAGAGAAACAATCACACAGACTTCAAACATTATTTGTTTGCATGCTTTCTTTCTCAGATTGAACCAACTAGTGTTCCTCAAGCACTGGCTGATTCAAGTTGGCTTGAGGCAATGCAAGAGGAGATGTTGCAATTTAAGAATCAGCAGGTTTGGATTTTAGTTCCTCTTCCTGATGGAAAATATGCCATTGGGACAAAATGGATTCTGAAGAATAAAAGAGATGCCAGGGGTATTGTGGTGAAGAACAAAGCAAGAGTAGTGGCTCAAGGTTTTAGACAAGAGGAAGGCATTGACTATGATGAGGTCTTTGCACCAGTGGCCAGAGTTGAAGCTATACGGATATTTTTTGCCTATGCCTCTTATATGGGCTTTATGGTTTATCAGATGGATGTAAAAGGTGCTTTCTTGTATGGAGAGATTGAAGAGGAGGTTTATGTGACTCAACCCAAGGGATTTGAAGACCCTGATCATCCTGAGTATGTGTACAAAGTTGTCAAAGCTCTCTATGGACTTCATCAAGCTCCCAGAGCTTGGTATGCTAGACTCTCCACATTTCTGCTAAAGAATGGCTACAGAAGAGGTGCCATTGACAAGACTCTATTCCTCAAGAAAGATTCAAGGGATATTATTCTTGTGCAGGTGTATGTGGATGATATTATCTTTGGTTCAACCAAAGAGGCATGGTGTAGAGAGTTTGAGGACTTGATGAAGGGAGAATTTCAGATGAGTGCCATGGGAGAACTCACTTTCTTTCTGGGTTTGCAAGTTCAGCAGAAACCTGATGGTATATTCATACATCAGGAGAAGTATGTAAAAGACATGTTGTCCAAGTTTGCTATGGAAAATGTCAGGACTGCCACTACTCCATATGAGGCTCCCAAACCAAAGAACAATCTTACTCCTGATCTTCCTGTGAATGTTCATTTATACCGGTCTATGATTGGTTCTTTGATGTACTTGACTGCCTCAAGACCTGACATTACATTTGCTGTGAGTGCATGTTCAAGACACCAAGTCACTCCACTTACTTCTTATATGAATGCTGTCAAGAAGATTTTTTAGTATCTTAAAGGCCAACCAAACTTAGGTCTTTGGTATCCCAAAGAGTCTCCATTTCAGCTAGCAGCTTATAGTGACAGTGACTATGCTGGTGCCAATTTGGATAGAAGATCCACAACTGGAGGTTGTCAATTTCTTGGAAGAAGACTGATTTCTTGGCAATGCAAGAAACAGACCATAGTTGCTACCTCTACTACTGAAGCAGAATATGTTGCTGCTGCCAATTGTTGTGGACAGGTTCTATGGATTCAGAATCAATTACTGGATTATGGGTATAACTTCATGAATACTACCATTTTCATTGACAATCAAAGTACCATTTGTATTGTTAAAAATCCAGTTTTTCATAATAGAACCAAACATATTGAAATCAGACATCACTTTATCAGGGATGCTTATGAGAAACATTTGGTTAAAGTGGTCAAAATTCACACAGATGAAAATGTGGCAGATTTGTTAACCAAGGCATTTGATGGATCAAGGTTTCAATATTTGGTGGTCCATATTGTAATGCTAAACCCTTAACTGCAAAGTTTAAGGGGAGGCATAAGCCTCAGGGGAGGCATATGCCTCAGGGGAGGATGATGACTGTAAACTTTGTATTATTATCTCTGAGTTTTTAACACTAACCCTCTAACAGTTGTGCAAGTTGTTTTGGTGTATTTGCTTGTTTGATGTTTGTTTTGCAGATGTTCTAAGAATGAAAGTCCCATGATAAATGTAACCAAGAGCTAAAGTCAAAGGAATGTTGGTCAAAGTGCTGAACATGGTTTCTACTGATTAATTGAAACATGCTGAAGGTCTTACACAATGGATAAATTCAAATAAGATCTTTTCATTCATTCATAGAAACAAGTTACAGCTTACATTCAATGTTACAATTGAGATACAATGACCATTCCTAAACTATTGACTAATTCAGTACTACTAGCTTCTATCAATTATTACAAAATACTTGAGGCTATGACAAGTACAATGATGAAGCTGAAGATGAAAATGTAAAAAGAAGAGAAGGAAGACTGAGAAGATGCTCATGAATCAAAGTCAAGAAAATACTCAAGAACTTTGTTCCATGGTTACATTCCTCAATCATTTACTTCAGCTTCTCCTTTCCCTTACGTATGATCTCAGTCTTCTTGCTCTGTCCAATATGTTCTTGATGTGGAAGACCAGGTCCTGGAGCAGGAAGATCCAACACCAAATTTTGTGATGTTGGAAGAGATGGATCCCTAGTATTTGATCTTGGTTGGGATCTCTCTGGTGTGGAAGGAGGAATAAAGGATGGATCTTCATGTTCTTCCTCTGAAGAGTCTTCATCAGAGGTATAGATGAAGGGAGAGACAAGCTCTCTCTTAGCAGGATTGGGTACATTGCTTGGTTCACCCTTCAAATGTGCATTTCACTGTCTTTCTTGTGCATCCCATCGATTCTCCAATGCTCTTTCAAAGTCAGAACCTTCAAACCCCCATGGATATGGTGGTACATCTTCTTCTGCTGAGGGAGAAGAGGAATTTGAATCTAAGGTTTCTGGGTGTGAAGACATAATTTGGATGGAGAATTGGGGTTAATAAAAATTAGGGTTTGAAAGATAATTTAGGAAAATTGATGAATGAGATGTGTTATCTGGGGTGATTAAATAAGCCAATTTTAGGAGTTACGATATTTAATGCGAGTTGGGTGGCACAGTAAAACCAGGATATTGACCGAAGATATTTTTACCTTTGGTTGATTCTGCTGATGGTTGACTATGCTTCAGCAGATTTGACTTTCATTTCTGTTGAAGGGAAAATTTTCAAATTGGAAGTTTTGTCAGACTTGGTCAATAAGTTGTTCCGATAATTTTGACCACGATTGGGGGAACTTCCAAATTTAACCCACTCTACATATCTTTTCGAATCAAAATTATTCACCTATCACTCCAAATAAACCCATTATTCTCTGGAGTAATTCATAACCATCTCACACAAGTTCATTCAAATGGCTCAACTTGAATTGAAGGGCGACCATAACAAATATGCTTTTCTGAAAACAAAGAAGGGACATGAAGAATTTGATTTGATGGTGGAGTTTCTACAAAGGTCGAAGATTAATTATGCTTTGACGTATTGTCCCAATTTGGTGTGTGAATCCTTGGTGAAGCAATTTTGGGCATCTGCTACTAAGAGATCTGCTACAGAGATTGTAGCTGAAATACATGGTGTAGAATATGTGGTGACAGAAGGGTTAATAAGGGCAAAACTTCAGTTGGATGATGAAAATGGTGTGTATCATTCCAACACTGCAGAGATTCTTGCTGGGCTAAGAGAAGCTGGATATCAAAGTACTGATACATCCAAGTGGCACAAGAATCAATTTTGTCCTAAGTGGAGGTATTTGGTACATCTGCTGCTTCAATGTATAAGCAACAAGTGTGGTGGATGGAATCAGTTCTCTCTGCAATTGGGTTGTGGTATTGTTTGTCTTTCTAAGGGTGAAACTTATAGTTTTTCTAAGTTTATTTTTTATAATATGCTAGAAAACATTGATAAGGAACAACATAAGTTTTTAATGTACTCTAGATTCTTACAAATAATTTTAGACATAACCACTAAAGATAGAACCCATATACCTATTAAAAGTCTAGGTTCTAAGTTGTTTGCCTCAATGAAAACTAATTATACTGGGGAACATCACCCTATGTTGGAAGCCATGTTGCGACAAGGCAATGCCAATGTAGTTGAGGGTGATGATGCTAGTAATGTGTCTGCTCCTAATGCTGCTGATGATGGTAATCCATCATCTTCTGGTGTTGCTGCTGATGGTAATCCTTCAGTGGTAATGGAGGAAGAGCCAGCTACAACTGCTGAACCTTTACCTGATTCTACTGACTTACCACCACCTACCCCTGTACAAATGTCACCTATCCCTACCATCTCACCGGTTCAGGATGCTCCAGTTGAGCAAATTCATGAGTTTGAAGATGACTTACAGACTTTTGAACCTGATCTTACTAGACTACCTTCACCCAGTTCTTTGGGAGAGCAAATTAATATAGGTTCTCCTAATGTTGTACATGAGTCTGTTTCTCCTGCTGAGTTCAATGAAGCTCCTCATACCACTGAGCAATCTGCTGGTAGAGCAGAGAACCCTATTACTCTCACATTTGTATATGATTCTCTTAACAGGTACATGAAAATAACTGAAGATCTCCAGAAAGAACTTGCTGAGACCAAGACTACTCTTGGTCATGAAATTCAAAGTCTGAAAAGCAAAGTTAAAGATTTGGAGGCACAGCTAAGTAAGCAGAAGCAAAGGAAAGATGGATTGGATTCTACTGAAGTAGCAAAGGAGGCAAATTTGGATTCACTTGAGATTCTAGCTGAAGTTGCTAGACAGTCTCATGTTGTTCCTCCTAAAGCTGCTGTAGTATCTCAATCTAAACCAATGATACTAGTTCAAAGAAGAAGTACAAGACAGTATTTGGCAAGGCAAGCTGCTGAAGCTTCAAAAGTATCTGGTGGTGATAATGATGTGCTGATGACTGAAGCCGTGGATATACTTCAGGAGAAACAATCATTAAGAAGGGTTACTGCTGATCAATCTGCTGACAAAGAAAATACATCAGGAGAAACATACTTTGTAGCTGGGAGAGAATACTTGAATTCTCCTGTTCATCAGTCATCTGAAAAACTAAAAGTTTCTTCTGATAGAGAGGTTCAAGATGTACATGATGAACCTATGGCAGATGTGAATGTGTCTAATGATGATGTTGCTGCAGCTAATGTTCCTCATGATGGTTTGGATGAGCTTGTAACTGCTGAAGACAGAGCTGGACAAGGTAAATTATTACAAGAATGGGAAAATTATATGAATGCAAATCTAGCTGAAAAAGTACAAGCTAAGTTTGATGCAGAATTAGATTCAGAGACTCAAATATTTGTTTCTACCTTACCCATTGCAAGACAAAGGGAATTGGATGCAGCTGTTCTAGAATTTGATGAGTCAGATTGGCAGCTGATTGGAAAACAAATGCTTGCAAATCCTACTGTAACTACTGAATTTATTGGAAAAAGGGTAGAGGAACAAGATTATGAATCTGAAATTGTGAAAATGTTAAAGATGAGGAAGAAGGCAGCTGATGAATTGAAAGCTAAAGCAAAAAGGAAAAAACCCATGACTCAAGCACAGCAAACAGAGTATATGAGAACATATGTGAAAAATCAGAGCAGCTCATTGTTTAATACTGCTTGGTCTAAGAAACATGTGTGGGGACTTCCATTTGATAAACTAGTTGAGATTTATAACAGAATCAAGGCTAGGAATGATAAAGATGGAATGGGTGCTTCAAAAAATATTCCTCTCCTCAATACTGATACTGGAGTTACTGAGAAAGTATCTTTACCTGATATTTCTGCTAATGTACCTCATGTTGCTTCATCTTGTGTGGATAAAGGTAAAGCAAAAGTGGTGACATCAGATGCTCCAACTAGAAAGAGAACTAGGAGACAATTGGAGAAAGAAAGAATGGGTGAAGAGACTGCTAGAAGGTTGGTTCAGGAACAAGAAGCTGCACAAAAGGCTGAGCTGGCCAGATTTCATGAACTGAAGACAAGAGAAGTTGACATTCAAGCTACTAGAAACAAACAAATCAGGAAGGCTATGGATGAACAATATACCTCTGCTACACTTGAATCTTCTTAAGAATCTACTGATGAACAAATGGATACTCCATCAGTGGATACTGATGCTGCATAAGGTGATTCTGCTGAAGCAGCAGTTCATGCTGCTATTTATGTTCCTGGAAGAAGAGGAAAGAGAATGGCTAAAGTAGGATCATTACATTCAAAACAAAGTCTAATTAATGTGAATGATTCTGATGCTTCATTTATAAGGGAAGGATCATCTGATGATTGGCCAGAAGGAACCAGAGTTGTTCTGGTGAGTTGGGAGTTAAGTAAAGATGGTCTCATCAATACCATTTACAGATTGGTTAATACTTCCATATCTTTTGCATTTCTTCAGCAGATTCTTCATCTTGTAAATTATCAAGATTTAGTCACTCTATATGAGTTGGTTATTAAGTATTATGCCACTCATACTCCTGAAGGTTCTGGATTATATTTGCTGGGTGATCTTCAAGTGTTGTTTTATTCTTCTACTCCCACTGGTGCAAGTTATGATATCTGGAAGAACAATCAGAAATGGAAAGTTCAGAGTTGGAAGTTCTATCCTATGTCTTATGTTCATGTGCTGGAAACTACCACTGGTCTAAGGATTATCATGGATATTACCAACAAATATCCTCTGAAGGTATCTTTGATGGAGAAAATGTTACAACAGAAGTTGGAAATTCCTCCTGATCCAGTTGGTAATACAAGATTGTTTGCTGAATCTTTGGTGAAGGTTTTTCAAACAAAGGATTAAGACTTCCAGAGCAGGATCTGAATAGGGATATCATAATGTATATTTGTTTTTTTATAAAAAACAAAAAAAAAAAAAAAAAAAAAAAAAAAAAAAAAAAAACAACTAACATTTTGTTGTATAGTATTTGTATGCAGGTTTGGTTATCAACTTACCTGATGTTGACTATTCCATCATAAAGTTGGCTAGTCCAAAGGGTACAGCTTTGGTAAAGACATGTCAAATCTGTTGATAGCTGTAATGGTTTGCTCAAAACCATAGGGTTTTCAACTCACCCATGCTTTGTTGCTGAGTAGTTGCAATGATTGTCAATTGACCATGGATTTTTCCTTTATGGATTCTGAATAATTGGCTAGCCCACATGTATATGGCTTGTGGTAAAGGCAGTGGAAAACCATATTTGGTAACCAGTTAACGAAGATGATTTTCATCAAAATAATTGGCTAGTCCTGAGCAAACGGCTACAGGTAAAGACATCTCAAATCCGTTTATAGCTGATGATTTGCTAAAAATCATGTGGTTATCAGTGTACCTTTGAACACTTGGCTACTCCAGTAGTGATGGCTATTGGTAAAGAGACATTAAATCCATTATTTTCAATGATTCACCTCTCACAGGAGTTAACACACCTGGAAGTGATGAGAATAGTATGAAACTCATTTGTTTTGATGTACATTAAGTCATTTGTTGCTGCAAAGAATGGAGCTTTCAAGTATTTGCTGATCATAAAGATTCTGCTGAAGATGATTCTTTGCTGGTGCTATTTTACAATCCTCTTGGTATGTTATTTTAAAGATCTATCAAGAATCTTGAACTTAACCAGGTCAAATTCAAGATTAGGGGAGGATTGTTGGGAATTCTGTGAAGAAAGAATTCTGCTGCTGTTTCTGCTGAAAGGATTCTGCTGAAGAGTTGGTTTCTACTGAAGCAGTGTATCTGCTGAAGACTAGTTTCAGCTTTATTAGTTTCTGCGGATATAGTATTTCCGTATTTTATGTAATGTAGTTTGGATATGCATGAGTTTATTTAGGAAGTGATAATGCATATCTTTTAGAAGTTTTAGAATATATGTTTCTTGAGAAACGGTTTAGGGTTCCTTGAGTATAAAAGGAACACACGGTTTATGTATTAAAAAACTTTTAGAGAATTCTTAATATTATTAAAAAGATCCATAGAGGATCAAGAGTTCTTAGTATCAAGCTTGTGTTTTGTTTCCGCTTTATAAATACAAGTTGCAGAGATTGTCTATTAGTGTGTTATTGATTACAGTGACATTACTAACGATTCTAGAAGAAGATCTATCAAGGTCTATAGCTCAACACGGTCCACCATCCAACCGTACTTTCAACAACAATCCTTCTAACAACTATGGTAGTACCAACAATCTTGAAGGATTGATGTCTAAGTTCATGGCATCTCAAGAAGCTCGCATATCTAAGTTTGAAGCCGATTTCAAACAAAAGCAAAGCGAGATGACCACTAGAATTGACGCATTGTTGAAAGTTCTCAATGACCGAGAAATGGGAACACTTCCAAGTGACACAATCAAAAATCCGAAACTAAACGTTAATTCCATATCTTCAGTTTCGTCGCCTACTTCGTGCCTACAATACTACTCGGTTAAATCCACGAGCACGTGTTTCAAACAAAACCAAGATCTTCAAAAGGACCAATCAAATAAAACACCCAATATAGAGCCGGTCAAAAGCATAGTTGAAACACCTCTTACGCAAGACCTTAATGATGAATTCAAAGAACTTCACCTTGAACGCCCCATCATTGATGTCTTAGCGCGTGCTCCTTATTATAGTGCCCTCCTAGAAAAATATGAGAAGTGTAAGCTAGGTAAAAATGGGACCGCCTTCATTCAAAACAAGTTGCCTAAAAAGCTTGATGATCCGGGTATATTTGTTTTGCCTTGTAAGATAGGAAGATCCGAAGCTTTCGACACACTAACCGATTTAGGGTCAAGCCTCAACTTGATTCCCTTATCCTTATTCACCGCTCTTAAGCTAGGAAAATTAGAAGAAACGGAGGTATTGATAGGACTAGCGGATGGGAGTATTGCCCACCCGGTTGGAATGATTAAGGATGTAGTTGTTCACGTAGGAAAGTTAACTATATTAGCGAATTTTCACGTCCTAGACATGGTTAGTGACACTACATGCCCATTATTGGTAGGAAGAGGATTTTTAGCAACCGCTAGCGCCATGATAGATTGTAAGAAGTCTAAGATAGCGGTAGGTGAAGGCGATACTTGGTCGGTGTACGATGTTAAGAAGCATAGTTATGATTGTGATGATGAACCAACACCGCATTGGGTAGAGATGAATAGGAGACCATCTAGATACGGACCTTGGATAGAAAGGAACTTTATAGGACCTCAATGCCCATTCTATCTAGAAAAAGATTTCGTTGAAAAGACACATTCGGTAGAACAACTCATAGCCAGAGATGAGGAGCTAGATCCCTTTGAGGACCCATTAGTCTTTAGGAAGATGATTGAGTTCTTAAGTGTAATGCCCATTAACATAGAAAGGAATAAATGGAAAAGAGAGGGAGACAAGTGTAAATAGAGGTGGGACAAGCCACCTAAAGAAGGTGATGGATCCTGGCATATGAGGATGACTTTGTATGATCCGGATGGAGAAAAGTTTGAAAGGTCATACCATACTAAGGAAACCGATAGGAAGTTGAAACCTAAGTTTGATCCAAAAGATGTCCTCAATGAGGAACTCACCCGTATCACGTAGTAACCCATGACCTTGAGTCTAGCTACAAGACTCGTAAATAAAGAAAAGCGCTTCTTGGGAGGCAACCCATGTTTTGTGTGATTTGTTTGTTTGTTTGTTATTTGCTTCTGTATGCATGTTTTATTTTTATTGTTGGTAGATCATGTTTCTAAACTAAATAGTGGAAATACTTTACTTTGTTGTTTTGGCCTAGTCTTAACTCCACCTAAAAGTATTTTTTGCAAAAGATAAGTGTAAGGGGAAACCCCAAATATGTTTTCAAGAAACAAACCGATCATGATTCTCCACAATATTAAATGAACATGTATATTCGTATTTGTTAGAGTCAAATGCTTGTATTGAGTCATAATGAAGTTTTGCAGGATTTTCCAGGAAGTAGGACCAAGTTTTTCCAGAAATTTTCCGGAAACTTAACATAAGAATTTCTGCAGGTCACTTCTGACGGCGTCACGAGTTTACTCTTGACGGCGTCAAGTGTAAAAATCTGGAAATTTTACCGGTTTTGTTTTTCTAACGGAGTCTTATGGTTTTTGTGAATTATTAAGTTTTATAATCTCCAGGAGATCTGCAAACTTCATTCCACAAGCATTATATCTTATCTTGTTTTCTAGGATTTAGTAACTTATATAGGATGCCGCCGATTTTATGCGAGGTTGTCTTGTCTATTTTATCAGGTTTTACAGGTTATGTATGACAAGAAGATGATTTATATTCTAGAAGGGAAGCTTTGATTGTTCATTTTCTTGGAGGAAGATTTAACCTGGCCACCTTATTATCCATACCGAGCGAATCAGGGGAGTATTTGATTTCATTCTCTTTACTTTTTCACTTTTACATTCTTTACTTGAACATTGGGGACAATGTTCATCGTAAGTGTAAGGGGAGGGTAAAAAGATGATACCTTACATATTCACTTTCGCTTGAGTTTGTTTTGTCTAATGGTAGATGTGTAATAAAACTATGAGAAATACTTGTTAGTGCAATTTTAGCGCCAAATTTAAATTTTTTTACAACATCTAGAAGTGAAACTTTAGCCATAGCAACTGTCTCATGGATAGGAGATTGTATGACTAGCACATAACCGTACTTTCAGAAAAAGTTTCCACCCAAATATGTGAGGTTCGCCTTTAGATTTGATAGGAAAAGCATTTACTATTAGTGCTTATGAGTGTACCGGTAGCATTTAGATTCTAGAACTTGCGTTAGTGATGCATCCCGAGACCGCTAGTGAGACTACATTCGTGTGGTAGGATTTACTACATGATAAGAGGCATTAGGATCACCCTTGTTTTAAACCCGTATTATAATTACTTGACCATTTAAGTCATATTACTTGGCTAGTTAAGTCAACTAATTTTTCCCACAGCCTTAGCGTTGTACTCATTTTTAGTACACGAAACCCCTAGTATACCCCTCCGAGCCTATCTTTTCGTTTCTAACTTTAAGCATCTTACTTAAAGGAAGAATTTGTTACACCCCACTTAAATGTACAACCAAATCGCCTTAGCCTTCCGTGCATGCGCTCATTTTTAGTGCATTATTGTTATTTGTTAAACCCTAAGTTAACTATCTAATTGATTACATGGTTGCTAAGTCGAGTCATATCCTTATACATATTGTTTTGGGACGATTGGGACTCATGGGTAAAGTACTTATTTTATGGAGTAACGGGGAAGAACATCATATATTACCCCTATATGTACGTTAATCTTAAAAAGTACTCCAAGTGTTTTGATTTTCTTAATTCGAGTCATTAGTTTAGTTAATTGTAAAGTATGTAAAGATTCAAGTGTAAGGGGAATATTCATCCCCTATGATGTATTATTTTGGATGGTAGGGTAAGAGTGTATGCAAAAAATTAAAAAAAATTATATATATATATATATATATAAAATAAAAAAAAATAGAAAAATCAAGAAAAAGAAAAAAAAAATAGAAAAAGGAAAAAGAGAAAAAACATACGGACTACCATCCCGTTTCATTCTATGTTTATTTTATGTTTTTGTTATTTTTCATTTATTAGCTTAAGTCGAGTCTAGTCTTGGCTTAGCAACGGCATCTTGTACATGTAATTAACCAAGATTGTTAACTCGCCACCAGTAAAACTTCCTTTATCCAACAAAACCGTGTATTTCATATCCCTACACCTAACGTTACAACCCTTTAAAAGACCTCTTTGATAGTTTATCCTAGGTGCTTACGCCATGTGGTGGAGGTTTATCCTTTCCCAAGCCTATGGTAATCTATTTTGCTATGACAGGTAGTGAGAGATATCTTCCGTTTCCATATTGTAATTTACACTTTATTACACCCGAGAGATGTGAGTATCTAAACACTATTTGTGAGGTGCTAGTGTATGACCTCTGTGCTTGTCTATTGGTCTTTAGTGGAACGATTATTTGTTGTAATTACTTTTATATTAGTGTTAAATGACCCCTAACTTGTATTTTGACTAGAATAAAAGCGCATTTTCTTGAGGACAAGCAAATCTCAAGTGTAAGGGTATATGATGAGGCGAAAAATGATCCGTTTTTAGGGGGTCATTTAAGCCCGAATTCGAATTTATTTGATCAAATATTGCCCTAAATCGTTCCTTTTGTGATTTTAGGTACTTTGGGAGAGAAATCTGGAAAAGGAAGCAATTCGGACGTTTTTGGAGCATAAAAGTGAAGAAAACGCCAAAGTCTTAATTTTCCATGCTGGGAACAGTAGGTGACGGCGTCAAGAGTAACTTCCTGACGGCGTCAAGAGCAGAATTCCATGACGACCCAGTACAGATTTGACGGCGTCACGAAGAAAGGGCGTCAAGAGTAAAAGTCATGACGGCCTGGAAATGATTAAGTCTTGACGGCGTCAAATGTAGATCAATGCAGTCCGAGATTTTTAATTGCTTTCAATAAAATATAAAAACACAAAAATAATCATCCCTCACCTTTAGAACTAGTATTTAGGCTTTCTAATCCTAGCGACACTATTCCTAAGCTGAACGATCAATCCCCCGGTACTTGTCACTATACTATACTACAACTATCAGGTACACTGCCTGGTGGGGGTTGTAAGCTTCTCGAGATCCCTCGAGAGGTAAAGCCTGTTGCGATTCCCACGCATCATACATAAAGTGTTAGTGTTTAAATCATCGCTTTGAAAGCCTTAAAATGACATCTAATAGTCGTGTAAATAAACTTTTGGTCATACGTGCTCCAATGGGTAAGAATTACGGCTCTTCAATGGTGTTACTAGAAAATATAGTTTTTAGTACGTTAGAATATTATTTCTAATAGTTGCTGTCAAAAATAATATAGTTTGTCGGTTTTGAAACGTGTATATCTTTGTTGTTATAAGCTCATTTCCTTCGTTCTTTATATCCACGGTTTCGTATTAACATATACTAACACATTTTTTATAGTTCGGCTCCTCTAGGTTACGTCTAACGCCTCATTTTATCCGTCGAAAATCGTCCAACAGCATGTAAAATTTTCAGAAAATAGTTTTCGTCGTTAAACTTGTAAAAATCATATATCCTTCGTTATAAACTTGTTTTTATCCGTTCTTTCGCCCACGGCTTCATTTTTAAAAGTATTTTCTAAATCTTTTGTCAAAAATTACCCCTGAGTCCCTGATTTTTCTGGGTTTGGCGATTTGTGACAGTAGGTTTTTATATTGTTTCAAAATCGATTTTCCTAGTTTGTAACTTGTTCAAATCCATCCAAATAACAACCAAATATTCCCAAAACCTACCATACACCTTCTTAGGGTGTCATGGATTCCTAAACATCATCCACCAAGTTAATCTGACAAGGGTTTACCTATAATCCATTTCTAGAGCTTGAAAGCTACAAAAGTTTAAAAAGAGTGGTACAAACTTGCATATGCATGTAAAACTAGTATGAAAATCATATGAACATTGTAAGAACTTGGTAAAATTATGAAAAAGAGTTTGACATACTTACTTTGAAGGATTGGTGAGTTTTGGAGATGAAAACCTATAAAACCTTGAGTTTTTCTTTCAAAACCCTAACAAGGAGTATTAGATGAGCTTGATTAACACTTGATCTTGAAAAATTGATGGTGATTTCTTGTTGGTGGATCCTTGGCCAAGTATACACAAGAGAGAAAAGAGAGAAAATATTTTTACTAGTTACTTGAAGTTGTGATGAGTATTAGAGAAGATAAGTGAGATATTTTTGGACAAGGGTAGGTAAGCATTTAAGTGAGTTGGCCATGTGGAGACTAGGAGGGGGAGGGGGGCTTCCGGCTCAAAAAGGAGGAAAGGGGGGGGGGGGGAATGTTTCTTGCTTTAATTAGAAAGTTTGTTGTAGTTTTAGTGTAGTATTAACTAGTTTTAGTTATAATCGGGTTCTGGGTTTGCTAGAAATAAATTTTAACGAAGTTAACCGGGACATAATAAAGTCACAAAAATTGTAAAAATATGTTGGGTCCAAGAATTGAGTGTTCAGATGATTATTGTTTAGTTTCTACAAAAACTGTCGTAATTATTTTGAACTTACTATATAAAATAAATAAATTTCCAAAATATCGGGTAAATGAATTTTATAATCTTTGTGACGTTGTAAGGGGTGTAAAACTATACCGGGACCTTTGAGGGGAGTGTCGGATATGTTAGTCACATTTATCGATCGTGTGTTAACGTTTATTTAAAAATAATCATACGGAAAACGTAAAATATTCCAAAAATGTTAATTTGAATATCCTACGAGTGGAATAGTATGTAAATGCTATAATGATGATATGCAGACTATTTCTAGTCCGTATGATGTGTCCCTATGCATTAATTCGCAGCTAAACCACCCTGGTTATACGAATTTAAATACCCGTAAACTAAATTTACGATGAAATGTCTGATGCACATGAATAGTGTTTTCCCTCTGGAAATGAATAGTGTCATGTGAATAGTGAAATTTCTAAATGCTTCCCAGAATCTCAAACTGGCACAAAAAATGATGAATAGTGAAATGATGAATAGTGATCAGTGAATAGTAAATGATGAATAGTAACTTTCCGAGATGAACAATGAAATTTTGATGTTTGAAAAAGGACCTGAAAGTACGAGTTGTGACAACAGGGGAGTATTAGTTTCTTTCATTTTCATTTGTCTTAACTTTTACACCTTTTAATTGAACATTGGGGACAATGTTCGACTTAAGTGTAAGGGGGTAAATTGGGATACCTTAGAAACTACAACTTTGCTTGATTTTTGTTTTGTTTAATAGTAGATGTGTAATAAAACTGAAATAAATACTTGTTAGGGTAAATTTGGCACCAAATTTAAAATTTTCTGCAACATTTAAGAGTGAAACTTTAGTCTTAAGAAACGTCTCATGGATAGGAGTTATATGACTAGCACAAAAACAAAGGAATTGACGGGGGCCTGCACAAGCGGTGGAGCATGTGGTACCCCTAAAAAATTTCCACCCAAATATATGAGGTTCGCCTTTAGATTATTAGGAAAAAGCATTTATCTTTAGTGCTTGTGAGTGTACCGGTAGTATTTAGATTCTAGAACTTGCGTTAGCAATTCATTCCAAGACCGCTAGTGAGACTACATTCGTGTAATTAGGATTTACTATATGATAAGAGGCATTAGGATAACCCTTGTTTTAAACTTGTATTATAATTACATTGACTTTATTGGTCAAGTAATTTTCCCACACCTTTGTGATGTACTCATTTTTAATACACGATACCCGTAGTGTAACCCTCAGAGCCTATCTTCTTCGTTTCTCACTTTAAGCATCTTACTTAAGGAAGAATTTGTTTACAATCCACCCCCAAATGTACACTCAAATCGCCTTAGCCTGCCTTGTATGCACTCATCTTTAGTGCATTAATGTTATTTGTTTAAACCCTTAGTTAGTTGTCTAATTGATTACATGGTTGCTAATTCAAGTCATATCTTGTACATATTATTTTGGGACGATTGGGACTCATGGGTAAAGTACTAGTGTTATGGAGTAATGGGGAAGAACATCAATTATTACCCCATATATGTGTTAATATTTTAAAGTACTCCAAGTGTTTTGATTTTCTTGATTCGAGTCTTTATTTTTAATTATGTAAAAGTTCAAGTGTAAGGGGAGGATGGTAGGGCAAGAGTGTATGAAAAAAAGAACAAAAAAAAATGAAGATGAAATAAAGATAGAAAAAGAAAAGCAGAAAAACATATGGACTACCATCCCGTTTTTTTTATATTTATGTTGGTCATAGTTAGCTTTAGTTGAGTCGAGTCTTGGCTTAGCAATGCCTCATTATACATGTAATTGACCAAGACAATTGACTTGCCACCAGTAAATATCCCTTATCCAACAAACCATGGTTTTTCATATCCTTATACCTAACGTTATAACCCTTTGAAAGACCTCTTTGATAGTTTATCCTAGGTGTTTAAGCCAAAGTGGTGGAGGTTTTTGATCCTTTCCCAAGCCTATGGTAATCTATGTGCTATGACAGGTAGTGAGAGATATCTTTTCCATTTCCATTTGTGATATATAAATTTATAACACCCGAGAGATGAGAGTATCCAAACACTATATGTGAGGTACTAGTGTATAATTTTTCGTTCTTGTTTTAACTAAGGTAGATCGATCATTTGTTATAATTACTTTTATATTAATGTTAAATGACCCCTACTTGTATTTTGATTGGTATAAAAGCTCATTTGGTTGAGGACAAGCAAATCCCAAGTGTAAGGGTATTTGATAACGATTTATTTGATACGCTTTTAGGGGGTCATTTAAGCCCTAAATCGTGTTTTCATGGTCAAAAATTACCTTAAATCGTTTCTTTTGTCATTTTAGGTACTTGGGACATGAATTCTGGAAAATGGAGGATTTTGGAGCTTTTCGGACGTTTTTATGTTAAAGAATGAAGAAAACAAGAAAACCAAGGAAAGTCTAGAAATAACACCAGACGGCGTCAGGCTTTGGAGCTGACGGCGTCGCCATATGAAGAGATGCAATGGAATTTTACACTAGGTGCCCCAGAAAAGAATTTGGAGATTTACAGGGACAACGTCAGGTGCGAATGAGGTGAGGCCGCCTGGCTTAACACTTACACTAGGCGGGCCAGAACAATTCCAAAGGGACAGTGTCGGAAGTTATCTTGGGTGATACGAAACCCTAAAAGCGGCGACCTGACGGCGTCAGGAATTATAACCCGATGCCGTCAGCCTTGTAAATCTATATATAGTTTTGGATTTTTCATTCATTAGTGTGCAACTTTTGGAGGTGAAACTTTTGGTACAAACCCTAGTCTGAATTTTGCAGTAATTTTAGGGTTTCAAACCCTCTTTTCTTCCATATTCAATTAAAGATAAGTTCTCCCTTTAATCATTCAATATGTCAATGTGTTGTTTGATTAATTGTTTGTCTTTTCTTTACTTTAACATGCTAGCTTAGATTTCTTAGTTTTTGCTTAGATCTAATGAAACCTAGTTATTGATTATTGATTGTTTGGTTGATTGACTAGCGTTAGGCTTAAGAAATCTGGCTAATCTCCTATACGGTAACAAGCTTGACCGTCTTAAGAAGCGTAATCGGATGTGTACTACAGTTTTATTGGTTGTATTTCATGCATGAGTAACTATTAATGAGGCTATGATATGATACTAAACGTGTCTTCATAAGAAGAGATAGAAGCTCATAGGGTTGGGGAAGGATGTACATGCCCCCACGAATGGTATTAAGGAACACAATCCTTCATCCAAACAATTGTGACAAATCAATAAATCAATAGGAGATAACTAGGGAGTAGTGAAATCTAAGTAAACACAATTTTCTCTTATAAGTAGTGCACCACATTTACTTTTCTTGTCATTTATTTTATTGTTTTTAGTTTAGTTATTAATTTTGGGTTAGTTGACTAGCAACTAATTAGCCCAATCTTCTAATACCCGGGATTTTAATTGCTTTCATAAAATATAAAAAATACAAAAAGAATCATCCCTCACCTCTAGACCTAGTTGACATAGTTTTCAATCCTAATGACACTATTCCCCTAGAGAACGATCAATCCCCTGGTACTTGCCACTCATTATACTACACTGGTCAGGTACACTACCTGGAGGATTGCAAGCTTCTCAAGATCCCTTGAGAAGTAAAACTATTGCGAGTTTTGTAATCCCGCATCATTGAGCTCGAGAAGAAATTAGGATGCGAAGTCCTAGATGCTACTGTGAATAACAAGGCAAAGAGGCACTAAAGCCAATCATTCAGCCACAACACGGAGTGTTCAAATCATCAAATCCATCACTCAAACTGGGTAAAGTAAGTAGGGAAATGAAATCTCCTTTAAGGTATAATTTTAATTCATCATTTCCCTATCCCATAGCAAATTCACACCCCACGGTGTTTATTGCTATTTTCACCCACATTTGATTTCAAGTGAGTTGATGAACACCCTTTTACTTAGTAAATAAGGGTGGAGTCAAGCTCGTGACTCGAACAAAAATAGGCGCTTCGTGGGAGGCACCCCATGCCTATCTTTTTATTTTAGCTTTAGACTTTTTGGAGATTTTGTTAGTTTTTAGGTTTTGTAGTTGGTTTGGTATGCTTTGTTGTGACTATTTGCAGGTAATGAAGAAAGGCAGACGATGGAGGAGCTGGATTTGGAATTTTCACCAAAGAATTCACCTCAGAAAGTTTCTACGGCGTAGCTAAATTTATGGCTACGCCGTAGCATCCTCCAGGTGTTAGATGTCTGACATGTTTCATTACCTACGGCGTAGTTCAACATTATCACTACGTCGTAGTTTTCTCCTGTACCAATTAAATTTTAAATTTTTTTTAACAAACATACTTTAACTTGTATTAGTCTTTAAATGAACTTTGTGTGTGTGTTTACTGTAAACCCTCACGAGACTTCACTCGTCCACTTGGGACACCAAGTGGTTTAAAAGGCTTGTTGCATACGTTAAATGCAACCGTGATTCCTACGAAAGTGAGTTAGGATTTTTGTTATTTTGTTTTTCTTTTTAGATTCTATGCTTGTGGCAGTTGCGTGATTTTAGGGATTTGAAGTTTGCTCATTAGGTAAAGTGAAGGCACGTTTTCTCAAACATGGTCCTTCTATCATTTTCAAGAGCAAAATTCAGGGAATTTCTCATTCCAATTCTACTTATCTCCTTTTATTGCTTATTTGCGTACAAATGGGACTTTGTACATTTCAAGTGGGGGGACGGGAGTATAATTTAAGTTGAACTTTTATTTCCCCATTTTCTTGTTTATTTTAAAATTTTATGCAATTTTTAAAATTTTGACATGTTTTTCCTAACCTAACTAGAATAGACCTTAGCCGAGCACAATTAACCCTTAATCCCATGGTGAAATTTAAACCTTTTTAGTTTCCCCTAATTTACCCAAATCCACCAAATTATGAGTATGTCGGTAGTTTGTAGACTTTAGAACTTGGCCTTTACATCATTTTGAGACCATACACAAGCAGTGTGTTGAGATTACTTGACACATTTGGAAGAAACTTTTTGAGAAGACAATATTTTAGGATTATCACCCAAATAGCCTATATGTGTGCGTTTATCGATTAGTCACATTAACTTGTTGACCCCCGTGTTTAAACCATTTTGTTACACTCATCTTTAGTGCAAGATACCCCTAGATACACCCTTTTAAGCCTATCCTTTTGTTTCTTACCCATAAATGAATGTTTCGATACACCTATTCGCCTTAGCCTACCGTGTAGTCTTGGTTTGTGATTGAGAAGTTGCCACTTGCTCTAGTTTGAGGTTCGAGTTAAGATCATTTGAGAACCCCCCCCCCCCCTAATTATTCCATATATGATTCATCTCAAGTGGAGGGATGTATAGTTCTTTTCTTGTAATTATTGTTAAAAAAATAGTGAAATTCCGTATGTAGATAGTTTATTTTCAGTGCAACAATATATATATATATATATATATATATATATATATATATATATATATATATATATATATATATATATATATATATAGCACCATGTTTTGAGCTTAAAAAGATTTAGCATCGAGGAGGCCACCTCGATGACTTATGAATATTTGAAGACCAAGTGTTGTGCCCATCATGACGTCCTCTCATGGCACATACAGTTGTTATATGATCCAATTTTTGCGTCTTGGAGCTTTAACCTTGGATGAACGGCAAATGGTAGCAACTCGGTTATAGGTTAAGACTATTTGCTAGAAGTGGCAATTTGTGGCCAAAATGAAAAAAATGGGCTAATTTTGGCTACTTTGTAAAAGACTTGGACATATTTAGCCCCCTCCTTTTTTTGAAATTGGCATATTTAACCCATTGAAAAGTAAAATGAGCACTAACGGGCACATATTTTTTCTTAATTGAAGAACATTATAATCGTTTTTAAATAAAAACTTATATATGTAATATATTTAATTTTTTAAATATAAATGAAGTATTACGTTTAAAGAACATAATTCGTCATTTTTGGTCTTCTATAAAGTGATTTGTATAGCATGTGCCCGTTTGGCCCGTGCCCATTTAGCCCGTTTTATCCCGCGCCCGTGCCCGTGCCCACCCGGTTTGCCACCTCTACTATTTGCTTCTATTTTTCATTTTACACCATTATTATACATCTCATGTCTTATCCTACCCTTTAGTTGTGAATCTTGCTTAGGATAGGGATTTGAGCAGTCATTGGTGAAACGCCCAGATTTTTTTTAATATATATAAATCCGTAAACTGTATACATTGACTAAACTAGCAGAAGCGTATTTTCTACATCAACGGGCTTATTTCAAGCACCCTTTCTAAAATACTAAACTTTGCAAAATACATAACAATGACTCTTTAAACTTTGTAAAAATTTGGTTCTTGATTTAAGGACATTACAAACTGATAACAAATGATGGAAATGAGAAGCTTGTCACAAAATCCGCGAGCTACACCATTTTAACCCATTACGCCCCATTTAGCATGTACATGGTCTCATCTTGCATACCTACAAAAATATAAACCGAGAACGGTAAGTCTATAAGACTTAGTGAGATAACGGAACTGTATTAGATCATAAACTGAACAAAAGCATGTTGTTGAATAAGTATATATAGTACTATTCTGACTACATGAATCATAATATTGACTAAATGCATAAGCACGACACTGACTGATTAAATACATGATACACAATTTTACTGACGGAGTACATAAACATACTGAGTGCATAACTAAGCACATACTTAGTGCATAACTGACTGATTACTTATAGTACTATACTGGCTGAGTGCATAAGCAGATACTGACTGAGTACTTGTAGTACTATACTAGCTGAGTGCATAAGCACATACTGACTAAGTACTTATAGTACAATACTGGCTGAGTGCCTAAGCACATACTGACTGAGTGCAAAATTGACTAACCATAACTGACGAGCCATATAAACATGTTAATCATCCATATAGGATGTCTGAGTTTCAATTTTGAAATGTTTACTATTCTAAGGCTCGATTCTCCACTAAGGAGGTCTAAGTTCCAACTTTGTCTCGAACAACTGTATGTGATCACATAACTAACTGTATACTTATAGTACTAAATACATTGAGTAATGTATGAAGTACCATTTTGACAAATTAAGTGCATAAAGCACTTGGCGCGCCTTATAAACTACATAAGCATATACCTAATAGAATCTGACATGCATATATAAATGCAATCGCATGCCAGAAGTGCATAAAGCACTTTGCACACATGCCTAAATGAATAAAACATTCACAAATAAATTAAGGTAGAGCTAAATACTTGGGCTTGACTACAACATGATACTAAGCTAAACTGAAGCTAAGACTAAGCTGAATATAGAAACTTAGCAATAATATGGTTACAAGGTTAAACTAAGACATGATACTAAAATTGTACTATAAAATAAAACAAGGTTGTGATATAACTTGATATTATAGCTGAGCTACAATATAAAGCTGAACTACTATAAACATAATGTTGAGACCGACTATAACATTTAACTGAGTCTGCGTTATAAATAATATTGAGGTTAAGCCACAACATGTTACTTAGTAAGACCAATCGAGTCTACTTAATACTAAATATGGCTAAAAATGTAAGCATAAAGATAAATATGACCAAACAGGTCAACATGATGATGAATATGTCCAAACATGTTAACATGATAGTTAATATGACCAAACAGGTCAACATGATAATTAATATGACCCAACGAGTCAACTTGATACTTTATATGACCAAACGTTTCAACATGTTACTGAATATGACCACACGGGTCAACATGATATTGAATATGACCACATAGGTCAACATGATACTAAATATGACCACACAGGTCAACATGATATTAAATATGATCATATGGGTCAACATGATACTGAATATAACCACACGGGTCAACATGATATTAAATATGACCATATGGGTCAACACGATACTGAATATGACCACACGGGGCAACATGATACATGACATGAATATTACTTGAGATATAATAAGGCATATATATGTTCGTACTAAACACACTTAATCTACGAAACATGTTAACTGAAAATCCGTTACTCACCTGGGCCATATAATGCAAGATGAATGATTATGAATATGTCTCGAACACCTATATTATGATAGATGCACACGTATAATGTTAACACATAACAACTTGGCATGAATATCACAGGATAGTGCAAATATAAGTGCAACTAAGCACACATAAACTAACTATAATACATAAACTCATAAACTAGTTATGGCATAAATCACGCCAAACATGCACTACTATGCTCGCGAACTCGAGCTAAGTTAACCAAGTCTTGTCATTCGGTTCTATACTTTCATAACTTGAATTATAATCATATGGGCTGAGAACATAAGCTATCATAGCATATAATCACCCGGGACTTGCAAAAACATCTTATCATGTCGTAATTATCAAAACACTAAATAATGTGTTTGCTGATTTTCTATAGCAGCCTGCAAATCCATCATTTTGATTGACTTAACTACATAACCAGGTCATGAGGCTAATTTTAAATGAAAGTAGACTATTTTCCCTTTCCGAAAAGGTATGGCACACTCCCAACGGAGCTACAGTCTATCCGGTATAAATTTTTAAAGTTTGGTTTGCTGCACATTTCAGGATCATCCCTTGTTGTACTAAATTGCATTTTAAACCGACTTGACTTCTAAATGAGCAAAAACTTAAAACATAACAGCTAAGGTAGACACATTAACCTTTCCAGAAAGTCTAGCCATGATTCAATCCGAGCTTCTATCAATTTTATACGCTATTCCTAACACAACTAACCATTGCTGAAAATTTCAGCAACTTATCTAACATCATATATATAATAATCTCATTAAGGGGGTGTTTGGATTGGCTTATAAATCATCATAAACACCTCCTAAACATCATAAACTGATCACCAACATCAATCCACCAAAACCCTTAATTACCATTCACATAATCATAAACCATAAATCTTGAATTCATTACATAACTTTGTATAACACTTAACAATCATAACCTCCTAACTTGTATTTATGTTTAAACACGTAATTATCAACATACCTTGATTTGGAGATAATCAATTGAAACTTTTGAAGCTTCTGATTCTTGATAAGCTCCTTTGTAACCCTGCTAATTCTTAATTAGTATCTAGCTAAAAATCATAAGATTATCTTTGCTAGAAATTGATTGAAATCAACTTAGGTTAAGACTTCTTCAAGGTAAAGAAACATTATTCCTGTTTTTTTTTTTTTTTTTTTTTTCTTTTTTTTTTATTATTTTTTTTTTTGGTGAATCGTGAATGATGGAGAGAGATATATCTCCCGTATCTTTTTTTGTGTCGTGATATATGGATAAGGGAGGAGAAACCGACTTATGATAATTACTAGTAAAATAAGGTATTTTGGTAATTCCCACTAACTTAAGCACTTGACATAATTAGTCCCCCATAGTTAGGATGTATTGCAAACTAAATCATATGTTATTTACATATCAAGTCCCCACTAACTAGGTTATTAATACCATCATAGTGGGACTTTTCTATTCAATCCACTAAAATAATAGATATATCCGTTACTACTTTATTTAAAAATCGGGATGTTATAACTCTCCCCTACTTGGATTGTTCATGTCCTCACGAACTATTATTGTTATAACTAAAATTATCCTCTATATTACTCAGGATCGCATGTAAGTACTCCCCCATTTAGGCTTATGTCATGTTTGTATTCTAACATAAGACTGATACTCCACTGATAAGGATCACACTAGCATTCATTTCATCTATAAATGTATCAAATTTATCAACAGGTTTATAATAGGTGCATGTTATCCATGTTGAAATCCTTTCTCCTGATCATATGAACTTGGATATTTTCTTGATTATCCTCTAAAAATTACTCGATAGGTTCATAATTATCTGTATTCTTGAAGTTCATCTTGACTATTTCCTGAAAATATCTAACAATTTCTAAAATTTTCGTAAGTTGGTGTTAAAAGAAAGGATTTATTTACCTGAATTCGAATAATATTTGCTAAAATTTCATATCCTGAAATTCTGTTTCATAACTCGGATACGGAATATCTCTTATTGAATGATCCGTATACGTTCTGACATGTTTTAATTTCAATTCTTTGGCCCTTTTTCTTTAAACCGCTCAAATCCAAAAATGCTGAAACTCATTTTTCATATCTATTCTGTCATATTATGTAGAATTTCTAAGTCGTAATCTTTTTGTAAAATGATGGAGTTCGTAAACTATGCCCTTTTTTAATGACTATGTCCATGCTACTATACATGATCTAATGCAATATTCATGATTCATCTATAACATAACCGTTTAGCGAGCTCCCCGAGGTATCTCATGATCTTGATAAGTTCATGCCATATCATCTGAATATTATCACGTTGATCAGGCATCATAATAGTCACACCACATACTCATGACCTCATCGCTATCAAAGTCTACCCCAAGTCACTGAAGCAAAACATATCATCTACCGCACATAATCTGATGTGAATGTGGACTATATACTGCTATACTAATATTGCATACTAATTCTATATACTCACTATATCGTGAATATCTGATTCACGGTCTGCAACTTTATCTGATATCTGAAAATACCTTATGCATTATACGACTATATCTATAAATTCATATAATCTTATATATGTTGCTAATTACATAAACTGGTATGCATTGCTTAACATGTATTGATTATTTAACAAACATGAACTAAGTTGGGATCGCTCCTAACACGTAAATGGAACGACATTTACGGGATTACATTTACTATCTTGTTTAGCCAAAACACATGGACTTGTTATGTAACTTAGTAATAGTTTGATATGTGTTAGGCTATATATACCCTTCCATACTTCCATGGAGGGGTGAGACTTTGTATTGTATTCTCACTTTCATTATCATTAATAAAACACATAGTTTCCTTTCACTCTCTAATCTCTTTCTCACTAACCATGGCTATCATTTACTTCCATCATACCTGACCTCCCGAATCACATTATCAACATAAAACTAAGATCCTACAAGTGGCATCAGAGCAAGGTTGTTAGTTTTGGTTAACTTTTGTGGCGTCATCTTGTCAAAATCGTATTTTAGTTCGAATCTAGTTCTAGAACTATCTTTAACCATTTTTTATGTATCCGGTTTACCATATATGGTGGTTAATAGTTTAATACAGATTTTATTGTATCTAAATAGTCAAAAAAGTATCAACCTTTCATTTACAGTTTCACATCTGTTTTTTTTAGTCCTTTTGGTCTAAATAAGCCTTCGTGTATAACTGATATATCTTTTTGTGACTGTTTTGGTACATCTCGTGAAAAGTTTTGTCGTCATAAAGTGGTTTGAAAACGTGGTCAAAAAGAGGTCGGAAAAGTGGTCGGAATAAATGGTCAAAAAGTCAAAACCCACTTTTATCGGAATTGCTTGCAATTCAGAAAAAACCCTAGTTCATCGGAATTGCTTGTAAAGCAATTCCGACAGAACCTTGTCTATCAGATTTACTTGGAAATTCGATAAGGTTTATCGCAATTGACTCGTCAAAATTTGACTTGTCGGAATTGGACTGCCGGAATTGGTCAGGTCAAAAAGTCAAACTTAACGAAATTGAAAAGAAAGGTAAAAGGTGAAGAAGAAGAACAAGACCATAAATGAAAACAACTTAAACAAAAAATAGTCAAAATCATATGGTTGTAACGTGGAGTAATCTAACCACAGCCAACAAAAGTTTAACAACAACACATCCAATGTAATCCTAAATCCATTCTTCGTCACAGTTAACATCACTCCCTCTTCATGTAAACCACAAAACTGACTCGAACTCAAACCGAAAATAAACATTAACAAGATCTCAGTCTTTCTTTTTGCGTGTTATTAAAGCAAATCAGACTTCAAAAGTCCATTAACACGAAAAGAATATCATCATCGCTCTTGTTTGATGATGAAGCTTCAATTTATATCCATAACATAAAAAGATAAGAATATACCAATTCTGTTGTTTCTTTTTCTTTAGTTCGTTCAATAATCCACATCAACACAAAACATTAACATTTAACCCTACCCGTGACCCACAAATGGATCTTGAAGACTTTGCATTGATTTCTTGATCCGGATTGAGCATCAAAAGAAGATACAGGTTGCGTATGGATGTGTTTGCGTTTGTGGGTTTTGATTATATGGACTGATGATGGATCGGATAAGATTGATGTTGATGATTATATTCGATTGAGATAGTTTAGATGAGATGAGCGTGATTGTCAGATAAGTTGGGAGATGAGCTTTGGTGAGAGTAATTATCGTGGTAGGCGGATATTACCAAGTGTGTGTAATAGGGTTATGGAAATGTCCCACTTTAGGTTTAAATGTGAAACAATATACGCAATATTTGGGAGTAGGATATGGATCGGGCTTCACGGTTATGTGATTGGGCTGAATTTACTAATGCTAAAACTTGGGCTGAATCGTTATAAATTATTCAACTAATCTTACAATGATTCATGAACCAAAAAGAATAACACATGGGCTAAAATTTTATCCTCTAATGTATTTTAATACATTGTGTTATTTTTGGTGTTTTACTTGGCGTAAAGGAATGGTATTTTGGTTGCTACAAATTTTCACGGAGATATGTTTTTGACAAGATTGGGAAAAACCATTATCAAAGTTCATTTAAACCGTCAAAAGGATAGTTTTTGGGTATTTAATAGCGATATGTGACTACGGCGTTAACTCATTATTACTTATTTGAAATTGAAGTGGAATATCACGGATGCGTGTACATAGTATCTGAAGATATCGGGGTTGGTTGGATACATGATTCTTCGAGATCCTTGTTCAAGCTATTATCCGTAAAAATGACAGAGACTTGAGTTGTCTAGTTATACCTGATGTAAGGAGTTACATTGTTGTGCTCAAAGAGTATAACTATCAGTTTAAAGGAGTTACGTTGTAGTGCTCAAGTGTCACCAAAAGATGTGGATGATTCAAGAGACGTTCATATACATTTATGGATGTTGGACGGGTATATGATTTCCTACCTTTATTGAAATTCTCATTATTGGTTCTTAGTCAGACAATAGTGCAAGTTTAAGTCACAAGTTCGAGTTATTTTACTTCAGTCTCAAGTTCTTCATATTGGGTTTTCTCCATCAGTAGTCACTACAAATGGCCATCAGAATGATAATGGGGTCGGTAAAGAGTTAGTTGAGAGGAATATAAAAGAGTAATGATGTTATCAACAGTTGATTCTCATGGGCTATTTATGGTACTTTACACATATTTGACTAATTGGACATACAGGGGTACGCTGCCTCTGTTTTCCATCGTAAACATAGTATGTATGCTTCCGATTCTGCGAAGACATCATGGGGGAAGATAGAGTGGGTGTTCTTTGACTTTTCTTGATTTCTTTGCGAAAACCCTTTTCCTCCATGAGTTTCTTCAATTAGGGGGAAGAAATGAGACGGTCAGTGGTGCAAACGTCATACTTTGGTGTTATCGTCTCAACTTTCACGGGTTGTTTTGTGTAAAGTTACCTTCATATGATATTTTCAACCGCAATATGATGCCTCACACACGGTCATATTATCGAGTATTCTTACATACACAGGTGATTATTATTCCGATGGACAACAACAATCAGGGGGAATAAGTATTATTTCATCTTTCGTGGTTTGTTTGGTGTGAAGCATCTACATATGTGAGACGATCTTGCTGATTTCTTGCATGTTACCCCCGAATGGAATTTCCGCATTGAGTATAATTGTAACTAAGTGCTTGTCAGATTTGCCTTGTATGGTTTACTGTGTTATCTACAAATTCTGCTGCGTGCTTAAAACTTCAATAGTTAGAAGACATGTTAACTACATCAAAGTGTCAAATCTACTGAATACAGTTGTCAGTTTGGGGGGAAGCTGATTCAGAAACTTCTCCAAAAAGAAGTGTACGGAGAAGCTGCTAAATACATGCATCATGAATTGGAGGTAAGTTAATCCATTTCATGCATATTACATCATTTGCCTATAAATGAAGATAAAGTTCTCAAGCGATGAAGACAAAGAGCGTCAACTGCCGTCATCCTCAGCATCTGAAGAGCCTATGAATACCTTTCTTTATTTGTATTTGTACTTGTAGGAAATGTTGTAAGTAATCCCTTATGTCGTCCCATTGGGGGAAGATTGTTGGTATTGCTCCTAACTCGTAAATGGAACGACATTTACTGGATTACATTTACTATCTTGTTTAGCCAAAACACATGGACTTGTTATGTAATTTAGTAATAGTTTGATATGTGTTAGGCTACATATACCCCTCTATACTTCCATGGAGGGGTGATACTTTGTATTGTATTTTCACTTTCATTATCATTAATAAAACACATAGTTTCCTTTCTCTCTCTACTCTCTTTCACTAACCATGGCTATCATTTACTTCCATCATACCCGACCTCCCGAATCACATTGTCAACATAAAACTACGATCCTACAAACTATATACTGATAAACATGACTGAATAACTAATGAACGTATAAACATGTGATGCAATTTAACTCTAAATCCAATCACTGAGCAAAGGTTCAAGTCTAAGCATCCCCTACTAATTGTGAATACTTAAATCTCTCAAACCATCACTCTGATACCAACTTGAAATGCACAGATTTCTCTTTAATGTTTATAAATCTGTAAACTTTATACATTGACAAAACTAGCGGAAGCGTATTTTCTACATCAACGAGCTTATTTCAAGCCCCCTTTTTAAAATACTAAACTTTGCTAAATACATAACAATGACTCCTTAAACTTGGTAAAGAATCTGGTTATAGATTTAAGGGCATTCCAACTGAAAAAAAAAATGATGAAAATGAGAATCTCGTTACCAAACCCGCGAGCTACACCATTTTAACCCATTACGCCCCATTTAGTATATACATGGTCTCATCTTGCATACCTACAAAATATAAACAGAGAACGGTAAGTCTATAAGACCTAGTGAGATAACTCATAAATTGAACATAAGCATGTTGTTGAATAAGTATATATAGTACTATTCTGACTACATGAATCATAATATTGACTAAATGCATCAGCACGACACTGACTGATTAAATACATGATACAACATGTTACTGACTGAGTACATAAAAATACTGAGTTCATAACTAAGCACATACTTAGTGCATAACTGACTGCATAACTAAGCACATACTTAGTGCATAACTGACTGAGTACTTATAGTACTATATTGGCTGAGTGCGTAAGCACATATTGACTGAGTACATATAGTACTATAATGGCTGAGTGCATAAGCACATACTGACTGAGTACTTCAAGTACTATACTGGCTGAGTGCATAAGCACATACTGACTGAGTGCATAAAAGACTAAACATAACTGACGAGCCATATAAACATGTTAATCATCCATATAGGATGTCTGAGTTCCAATTTTGGAACATTTACTATTCTAAGGCTCGATTCTCCACTAAGGAGGTCCAAGTTCCAACCTTGTCTCAAACAACTGTATGTGATCACATACCTAACTATATACTTACAGTACTAAATACATTGAGTAATGCATGAAGTACCATTCTGACAAATTAAGTGCATAAAGAACTTGGCACGCCTTATAAACTACATAAGCGTATACCTAATAGAATCTGACATGCATATATAAATGCAATCGCATGCTAGAAGTGCATAAAGCACTTTGCATACGTTACTAAACGAATAAAACATTCACAAATAAATTAAGGTCGAGCTAAATACTTGGGCTTGACTACAACATGATACTAAGCTAAACTGGATCTAAGACTAAGCTAAATATAGAAATTGAGCAATAATATGGTTACAAGGTTAAACTAAGACATGATACTAAAATTGAATTAATTACTAAAATTGTACTATAACATAAAACAAGGCTGAGATATAACTTGGTATTATAGCTGAGCTATAATATAAAGCTGAACTACTATAAACATAATCTTGAGACCGACTATAACATTTAACTGAGTCTGCGTTATAAATGATACTGAGGTTAAGCCACAACATGTTGCTTAGTAAGACCAATCGGGTCTACTTAATACTAAATATGGCTAAACATGCCAGCATAAAGATAAATATGACCAAACAAGTCAACATGATTATGAATATGACCAAACATGTCAACATGATAGTTAATATGACCAAACAGGTCAACATGATAATTAATATGACCCAACGGGTCAACTTGATACTTTATATGACTAAACGGTTCAACATGTTACTGAACATGACCACATGGGTCAACATGATATTGAATATGACCACATGGGTCAACATGATACTGAATATGACCACACGGGTCAACATGATATTAAATATAACCATATGGGTCAACATGACACTGAATATGACCACACGGGTCAACATGATATTAAATATGACCATATGGGTCAACATGATACTGAATATAACCACACGGGTCAACATGATATTAAATATGACCATATGGGTCACCATCATATTGAATATGACCACACGGGTCAACATGATACATGACTTGAATATTACTTGAGATATAATAAGGCATATGTATGTACATACTAAACACACTTAATCTACGAAACATGTTAACTGAAAATCCATTACTCACCTGGGCCGTATAATGCAAGATGAATGATTCTGAATATGTCTTGAACACCTATATTATGATAGATGCAAACGTATAATGTTAACACATAACAACTAGGCATGAATATAACATGAGAGTGCAAATATAAGTGCAACTAAGCACACATAAACTAACTATAATACATAAACTCATAAACTATTTATGGTATAAATCACGCCAAACATGCACTACTATGCTCGCGAACTCGAGCTAAGCTAACTAAATCTTGTCATTTGGTTCTATAATTTCATAACATGAATTATAACCATATTGGCTGAGAACATAAGCTATCATAGCATAGAATCACCTGGGACTTGCAAAAACATTTTATCATGTCGTAATTATCAAAACACTAAACAAGGTGTTTGCTAATTTTCTGCAGCAACCTGCAAATGTATCATTTTGACTGACTTAACTACATAACCAGGTCATGAGGCTAATTTTACATGAAATTAGACTATTTTCCATTTCCAAAAAGGTATGGCACACTCCCAACGGAGCTACGGTCTATCCGGTATGAATTTTTACAGTTTGGTTTGCTACACATTTCAAGATTAGCACTTGTTGTACTAAATCGCATTTTAGACCGATTTGACTACTAAATGAGCAAAAACTTAAAACATAACAGCTGAAGTAGACACATTCACCTTTCTAGAAAGTTCGGTCATGATTCAATCCGAGCTTCTATCAATTTTATACGCTATTTCTAACATGAGTAACCATTGCTGAAAATTTCAGCAACTTATCTAACATAATATATATCAAAATCTCATTAAGGGGGTGTTTGGATTGGCTTCTAAATCATCATAAACACCTCCTAAACATCATAAACTGATCACCAACATCAATCCACCAAAAACCTTAATTACCATTCATATAATCATAAACCATAAATCTTGAATTCATTACATAACTTTGTATAACACTTAACAATCATAACCTCCTAACTTGTTGGTGTGTGCTTATTCACACACCTTTTTCTAGCCATATTAAGACCAAAACAGAACCAAAAATAACCATAATTGCCAAAGATATTGTGTTTTTGTGTTTGTGATCGTGCAGGAACGGATATTTTAGAAATTGACATAAATCAGGTAAAAAAGTACAAAAACGAGCACGAATTTGGAAAACGTGTCAAAAGCCAAAGCCGGGAAAGCAAATTACCACTTTTGAGCTCAAATTGTCAAAACACACCTTGGAGAATCACAAAATGCCAAAAATAGTCCTTGGAGCAAAAGTTTGCAAAATTGGCAGAAAATGGTCCCTCAAGTTTGGAAATTGACATAAATGGCCCCTGAGCATTGGATTTGGAAGAAAAGTCAACAAGGGTTCTCGGGAATTCAAAAATTAACACAATTGGTCCTTTGGATGAAAGTTTAAAGAAATTACAAGTTTGGTCCCTGAACTTTCAAAGTTTGGCAAAAATAGTCCTTGGTTTTAAAAATGGAAAATTATCAGTTATAACCTTGGATTATTGAAGTTTGGCTGGAAATAACCTTGAAACAACTTTAGGAAGTTTTACATTTCAGGCCCTCAAGTTTCTTGAAATTACAAAATTGGTCCTTGTCATAATTTTGCACCAAATGGACCCTTATTATCTAAAAATAAGCCAAGCCCAAATCCACACACAAAATGAACCCACCTGATCCTACATACCCTAACCCCATCCTTGTTCCAGGCCCACTCTCCTAAGCCCAAACCAAACTACCCTTAGCAATACCAGGGTCAAACATAGGGTCAAACCCGTCTTCCTCCCTCCCACTAGACCTGAAAAACCACCTCTGCTCCCATCACCCTCACCACTTGGCCACCAATTCACCCCCTCCAAACACCTCTGTCCAAGAAGCATTAAAGGCCCTTATCACCTGCACAAGTTATTAGAACTAACTTGTAACCTGTTTTTCCCGCCAAAAACTAATGGAGGGCTAATATCATTTTGACCAATCCAATGGCCTGAAATTAAAGTGGGAAAGAGCCAGGGAGCATTATTGAAGAGTATAAATGAAGAAAGTAACAAAGTTAGTTAAGTAGTAGTTAACAGTAGTTAATTAGAGTAGAACTAGTGACAAATTAGTGTAATCTCAGTTTAAAATTGTAATTCTTAGTTTCAAAAGCTTGTATTCAGTATTTTAATGTAATGTTAACTTTCTTGAACCTTAATTTCACATCTTGTTATTTAAAATTTGAATTTGCAAATTTCATTTGAAAATCTCACTTTAGCCTTGTTGTTATAAAAATTATTGTTTACGAGTTATTTAAGCTTCTATAAGTCTTTGATAAACTTTTAATAGCTTCTTAAGTATTAGAATCAATTTTAGCATCATTAACTAAAAAATACCAAAAATACTAGGAAATTAATGAAAAATCAAAAATCAGTAGAAAAGAAATAAGAAGCAAAGGAGCAAGGTGTATTGTGGAAGGCCTTAGTTTAGTGCCTCAGGGGAGGTAGTAGGACAAGTTTGTGGTCCTTGGTTCATTGGTTCTCATCTTGAAGCCTTTTGTAAGCCAAATCTTTAATTTTTGCACATTACTGTAGCATTGCTTATTTTATGCTTTTCTTTGATTATTTGTGATATTTATAGCTTATTAGACTTGCCTCATTGGATTTTCTATAGTTCCGTTAGTATTAGCATGATTTTCTCATTCAATTGTTAAGATAGCTTAGGTACTACTTACTGTGAATTGCTCATCTCCACTACTTATCATTGGTTGCTTATTATCACTGCTTAATCTTGATTGAAATTTGCTTTTTAAGTTGTTTTGGACCTATTTTAACTTCTTTGTTCACAAGATTTGGTTCTGTTAGCATTAAAAATATGTATTGAGAAGTGATGGTCATTCTCATATTAGGAACTTTGTAATGTGTCTTAGTTTATGGAATAGGATAGTCATTGGACTTTGGACTTGGCAAGCTAATATGTTATGTGAAATGTTATATAAGCCTTATTATCTAGTCATGTAACCAAGTCCAAGCCCAAGCCCATAGAAAGCCTTTAGGGCATCTCATGTAACCAACTATTTAAACACCTCAAAGGCTCATTTGAGGTGTGTGCTTGTGTGTGTATTGTATGTGTGTTCCTCTAATAATATTCTCTCTTCTTTCTTTCTCTACATCTTTATACTTTACCTCTCTACTTTCTTATACTTCTCTCTAACATACTTCACATATCAAGTCACCAAAGCTTATATTGTATGATAAAGTTGATAGATTTAAGGAAGTGGTATCAGAGCCAGGTTTCTAGAAATATTATGTACGTTTCTAGAAATGTCATTCAACAATGATATAGACATGTAAAGATGCTTGAACGGGAATTCTTTTAAATGTTTTTCTAAAACATGTCGTTTCTCAAAAGTTTCTTCATGATGGCTTTCGTATACCTCAGTACGAAACCCGGACTAAAATGATGACTTCTGATTATTTTCAAATCAAGGACTCGTACGTTCAAAGATGAAATCACTTTCAAAAGTTAGAGTATAAACAAACGAAAAGGATTTCAAACATAAACTCGTTTTTCAAAATACAATTCTTGAGCACTTTTTCAAGATTGTTCAAAAGATTTCTCAAAATCTTTCAAATGAGTGCTCAAGATAACTCCCTCAAAAACCTTAATTGATTTTAAAATGTGCTATCATTAAGGGGGAGTACAAAACAAAAATGTTCTGTATTCATGCAAAATGAAATCTGTCTTTCTCTCCAAAAAGCTTTTTTACTCAGTTGATATAAAAAATATCACAATATGCTATTTTTGAAGGGGAGAAAACATGATTAAAATGTGATCAAAGATGTTTAAAGATTGTGACTGAATCTCGAAAGAGCTTGACTCAGAAAGTACCTACGAATTGACGAAGCTTAAAATTTCAGTAATCGAAAAGATTTGTCCTGGACGGG
The DNA here is from genome assembly GCA_030686995.1 of Artemisia argyi. Taxonomy (NCBI): domain Eukaryota; kingdom Viridiplantae; phylum Streptophyta; class Magnoliopsida; order Asterales; family Asteraceae; genus Artemisia; species Artemisia argyi. The sequence goes on from CM060679.1 coordinate 84,795,645, forward strand.
TAATAATTTCAAGCTAGTCTAACTAGTGATATAAGCGTGTCTCGAATAGGACTTGTCTGAGTAGAATGTACCATATCAAGAGACTTTCTTTGGACTTGACCAGGGTAGGTAATAATTTCAAGCTAGTCTAACTAGAGATGTAAGCGCGTCTCGAATCGGTCATGTTCACTGAAAGTGGATCAATTCAAAAAGTGCAAACTCCTCACGCATGTGCAAATTTCTTAAAAATTCATGAGCACATGTGAAGGGGGAGTCCTTAAAAAGAAATGCAAAACTCTTGAAGTGTCAACAATGTGTTTTATTATCATAAACACTTTGAGAGATTTTTCATAAATGGTTTCATGGCAATTATAGGATAGTCATGGAGTTATAAGGTGACTAAGGTTAGGAAAAACCGTCCTATGATCCGCCAGAGCCGGAGGGATCTACCCAAGGACAAATCCAATAGATTAGAATTAGAAGTCCTTAGGTATGATTGAAAAAAGGAGAAAATGAGAAAGGAGAAAGAAGGGGTTGAAAAATTAAAAAGAAAAGTTATGAAAAAGGGTGAAAAGAAATAGCCCTCCAAATGTTCAACCTTAGGGCAGACACCGGGTTCAATTCGTATGCTACTGGTCGTTACTAAGGTGACACCGGTATTGAAGACAAGACGTCATGGACCTAGTGACGCACTGCACTAAACCTTCTAGCCACTCAAGTTCTCTTAAAAGAGCTTGTTTCATTCTCACGGGGAGCCGGTGTAATCTATCGACCTGTCTCTTAGAGATGGTTGATATTGAAACAGGAGACCTCTCCCTAATCTTCGCATAGGAAACCAAATGTGCACTTATCGAGTCTAGAGCCCCGAGATTCATCAAAAGATCTCATAGGAACACATGATATTTCTACACTGGTTGTTCATCATTAAGGACGCCAGATGTAAACTTAAGAGTCCTACGCAGATCTTAGCAATCTTGCAGAACATTTATGAGAGAATTCACACAAGTGTTTCTCAATGATTGAATGGAAACTCCTGCCAGGGTCAACATCAAACAGTCCTGACAGCAGGTCACATCGGTAATTCCTTATGGGTTACGCTTAGTGTTCGCTGTGGTTTCAAATGGTCTACAGTCGTGGAGTGATCCCCATCGACTCACCCAGTCATTGAGCTACTAAGTAGGTCTTGTAAGCTCCATCGGGAGTATCTGACATGGGAACAGCCTTGGTAAGGGTTAGAAGGAGTCTTCACACTATGCTGTTGACGATCTCTAATTCGAACCTGTAAGTACCGGTTGATTTATTGCTAACTGTTTTCATGCAGCTACACATCACCTCCATGGCGACAGATTCCGCATGCTCATACATACATCTAGAAGTTAAAGAAAGCTCCCTCAAAGATCTATACAACACAAAGTTCAAAGAAAGATTCTACGCCAAAAAGAAGAATCTACAAAGTATAAAGACTAAAGATCAAAGTGAAAGAAAGGGAACTACGTGCATATGAATATCAAAGACCAAAGATGTATGAGCATGTTGGAATGGCGAACAACCACCACAGACGCAGAAGTGACGAAAGGCAGATTGATCCACATCGCAAAGGAACAAAGAACGATGAAAAGTCAGTCATCAAAGATCACAAAGCATGAAGGAACAAAGACTAAAGACTATTCTACAACGACACACAAAGTTTAAGACAAAGAACACGGAAGACCTAATCACGTGGAGCATCATTCGAATGACCACCCCTTAGGGGGAGATTGTTAGCATTAAAAATATGCATTGAGAAGTGATAGTCATTCTCATATTAGGAACTTTGTAATGTGTCTTAGTTTATGGAATAGGATAGTCATTGGACTTTGGACTTGGCAAGCTAATATGTTATGTGCAATGTTATATAAGCCTTATTATTTAGTCATGTAACCAAGTCCAAGCCCAAGCCCAAGCCCATAGAAAGCCTTTAGGGCATCTCATGTAACCAATTATTTAAACACCTCAAAGGCTCATTTGAGGTGTGTACTTGTGTGTGTATTGTGTGTGTTCCTCTAATAATATTCTCTCTTCTTTCTTTCTCTACATCTTTCTACTTTATCTCTCTACTTTCTTATACTTCTCTCTAACATACTTCACATATCAAGTCACCAAAGCTTATATTGTATGATAAAGTTGATAGATTTAAGGTCCTACAGGTTCACATCAGGTTTTCATAGTTCAAAAATCATTTTTGAGAAGTTAAAGGGGGTATTTGGCTTAACTGTGTTCAAAAGGCAAAATGAATAATTGACCAAAAAGTGAATTTCAATCAGCTCCCATTTGAGTTTGTTGTTAGTTTTCAAGCTAAATTGAGAAGTTTCATTAAGTTTTATTCATTGTGCACTTGTTTTTCAAAAGCTTTATTTTAAGGCAGTAGCATACTCAAGTTCTGGTATAATCTAATTTAGGTGCATTAGGTTGTTCATTCTAGCTTGTTTCTAGTTCATTTAAACATTAGAGTAGGTTTGCGCTTAAATCTTTTCATATCATGACCTTTGGCACAATTTCTTTTTCAAAGTTTGCATCAGTTAGTGGAGTTTGAGATTCTATAACTGCCTAGGATTGATTTCATAGAATGTAGGTGATTTAGATGTTTTTTCTAGCTCTAGTGGCATCATTTAGGATCATGTAAGTTTGCAAATCCTGCTCTTTGACTTTCATTGGTTAAATAAACCAAAAACCAACCCAAACACCAAAACTGACCCATTCACAAAAAGTTCCAAACAACATTTTTAGTCTTCTATTTTTCATTTCTTCAATTTTCAACCAAATCTCACAAAATTTATGTATAATGTGCTCTAATAGTTTATTTACTTAGTGGTATTTTTATTTTAATTTTTAAAATATATCTTATAGGGCTGAATCCACTTTTTTGGGCTGCAAAAACGCGTTTTCAACTGCAGAAGTGCTTTTTGATTTTTGATTTCTTCATTTTAAGCCTTTTTTACCTGAAATTTGGTTTGCAAGTTAATTAGATGATAATATAGTTGCTCATATGTTTTTGAAATTTTTTAAAATTTTTCTTAGCAGCTTTTCAGCCCCCTTTGGCATGTTTTTTCCCGCTTATAACAACCCATTAGTGTAGCATTTTTAATTTCCTCATTTCTTGACCATTTGGCCTGAAAATTAGTTTGTAGCCTATTTGACAGCTTTTCTACAAGCTTGTATATTTATTTTGTTTTTAGGATTTTTACTTAACTACTTAATTAGTAGCCCAAAGTGGACAATTTGACCCATTTAGTGCCCTGCACCACAATTTTCACCCAACTTCATAAGCCCACAACTAGATTATTAGTAGACCTTAGGACCTGCCCCTGGCTTATTGGAAAGCCCCTCAACCATTCTTTTAAGATCAAGCCTTAGATTGGACCCCCAATCTCTCTAGTGGGCCCCACAAAGCGCTGCAAGTCCCTCAATTTGGCCTGTTTGGCCTGTGCATTTTAGATAGTGCTTATTTGTGATCTATGGCTTATTTCCTTGTGCTTATTGGTTCATTCTAGCTTATTTGTGTGCATAACAGTTGGATAGAGCTTATTTTGTGTAACAATTCGCATTTTCAGATTAATTACTATTCCCAGAAAATTTCACTATTCATTTTACTATTCACTTTTTACTATTCACTTTCACTATTCACTCCCAAAATTTTTATTTCATATTCTCGTAAGTTAAACTATTTTAATGATAATCCGAGAATTTGACACTCGTCGGATCATTTCTTCAAAAATCACAAAACCGTGTCCGAGATTTACTTTTAGGTTTAAACGTCATTCCAGCATCCCGATATGTCCATAAAACATTATAAACAATAGAAATATGATTTTCTCTCATTTTAGGACAATTCCAAAAGTTTTGGAATTTTACATTTTCCAGTTCAGCGTTTTACGTGAATTACGCGTTTTAGACCCGCGTTTCCAGTTTTAACAGCGTTTAAGCAACCCAATAGAACTTATCACTCATTAAATATGCTAAGATAGGTTATATTGATAAGATTTAACATATTTACAAGTTTCATATTTTTAGGATACCCGATTTTAAGTTTCGTGACTTTAAGACTTACTATTAGCGATTACCTGGACCAAAACTCGCCCCGTAAACACTAGGTGTTATCAACAACTCACCAATCTTATCTTGGAAGTCTTATAAGGTGTTTTTAGCTAGTCATCTAGCCTAGTCATAACTAGATAATATCACAAAATATCTACTAAAGTATAACAAACCAATTTTGTTACTTCATTCATTTTATATCATTTACACTTAATCAAAAATAATCAAACTCATTCTCTTCCTTTCTCTCTCAATACCAACGACCCAAACACATAAAATAACCCATTTTGATCATGATTCTTTCAAGTTTCATCCATCATAAGTATAGCCTTATGTTCCTTGCATGATCCTTAACACCTTTCAACCATAAAATCACCATAAAACACCACAAAAACTCATCAAATTCCCAAGTGTTCTTAGTGAAGATTTTTACTAAAGGTTGTTTTTATGTTAGATTAGTGTTTATCAAGGGATTATAAGATAGGGTTTTTGATATGGAAGCATGGCTATGGTTGGAAAATTTTAGGAAGATTTAGTAGTGGTTCTTGGTTTTGATCTTGGTTCTAGTTAGTTTCTTCACAAGTTGTAAGCAAACCCTATTACACTTTCTTGCTCAATATCATTTTCATGTTCTTTGTGTTCTTTTCATGCTATATATGTTCTTGTTATTGTGTTCATGATGTTTAAAAATGGATAAAACGAGTATTGGTATACATATGTTAACTTATGACAAGCAAACAAGCAAACTAGTGATTTTTATGGAAAACCACGACCACAATAGTGTAACTTTGATATTTGACACTTACTTACTGTTAAAGAGGACTTAACAAGGAAAACATAGCAATTTGAATCACCCAAAATGAGTACACGAGTCAAAAGTTATGACCATTTGAAGTTAGCGAAACCAAAACGGCAAAACTGCCTAAATAGCATTCTGATCAAATTTTGATTTTGAAAGTCCCACTTCTGGTCCGATTCATCAAAAAGTTAAAACACGAAAGTTGTCCGGAACGACGTTTTCATTCAGGAGCAAAGAAGCTCGAGCCCTGAAAACGCTTTCCGAGTGATAATTTCTTCAAATTCTTAATAGCCCATTTTTAAACCAAAATCACTATATTATAGTTATGAATTACTAAGACCAAGAGGTCTAATGACCTAAAGCCAAGACCACAACCATGGCTAAAGCCAAGGTTGAGTCTCAAGACCATGGTAACAATGACCAAGGTCACGGCAAAGCCACGGCTAAAAACCATATAACTTTTAAAGATCAAAACTTATATATATGTTATCAAATACTACAATAGTAGGGAGCCTCATGTGAGGAGTTCATTAAGTAAGCCATCGAGACGAGTTGTGGATTTACGAGTTAAAGTGTCCTGGCTCCTCGAACGTTTACTCCATGACTTCTGAATTATGTCGGCCCGAACGGTAGTAAGAGATATACAAACTATACATGTTTCATAGACCACTTATATTCAAAGACTTACACTATATACTAAGTACTACATCATGAACATTATGCAAGAAATATATAGGCAATTCTTCGTATCCTTAGACGTTACTCCAAACCTAAGTCGCAACATTCTATTATAGGCTGCTCTTAGAGACATTCGCGATTCGACTACCACTTTCATTTCTCATTACATAAGCTTAAGGTGAGTCATAGCCCCTACTCTTTTCATACTTGTTTTAACTCTTGGGGGGATACATGCTCAACTACTTGCTTACTTGTACAAATACTCTTAAACATTTATACTTGATTGTGTTATACTTGATTGGCATTATACTTGATTGCGTTATACATACTTGTTACACTATACTTGCTTAATTTAAATACAAGATTCGTATTTACGTGCATACATAATACTCTATTTTGTCGGAGAGGTATTGGTAGTACTCATGGGAAGATGCCCCCTACCCTTGTGTCTATACTTGACCTTGGATGACGTAGTACTATTTGGGAAGATGCCCCCGCCCTTGTGTCTATTCTTGACCTTGGGTGAATATAATTCGGTGCATTGTATAAACTATCTTTTAGCAGTGGGTTGTGAACACACAGGTTACAAGTCTCTTATGGCGGGACTTGCAACTGAGTGGATTCACGATGCCTTTGCTGTGCGAATATTCTTTTAAGGCTTTTCAACTGTTTTAAGACAAACTCTATGAACTCACCAACCATTGTGTTGACACTTTAGCATGTTTATCTCATGTTAGTAAGGCGATAGCTAGTGCGTGGAACTTAGAGTCAAGCTGCATATTCTGAAGACTTACGCTTTTATCGTTTACCATTCAAAACACTTTGTATACATTTATGTATCATACTTTGAAATCTCATGTTTGTAACTTTGAATTCTTTAATCGAATGGTAACTTTTCAAAACGTCTCATTTAGAGTTCGTTTTCTATAACTTGTACTTTGTATTATGAAGTAGCACCCCTATGACACAGTCTTCTGCTGCGGTATTTTGGGGGTGTTACAGATTGGTATTAGAGCCTTGGTTATAGAGAACTAGGTTGCATTTAGTGCCTAGACTATAACTACTATATACGCTGAGACCTTCATCTTTATTTGCCTTACACACACTACATACACATACACTTTTTGGTAGTTGTTGGTTTAGTTCCACGCTGTTAGATGATGTGACTTTAGTATTATAAGGAGCCTCAGAGATTAGCTGAGTCATTAAAAACATGGAGCTCAGTAATAACTAATTATTTAACTTGATCTTGTGACAGTTCTTGTTTGATGAGACACAAGATTTGAGTTAAATAATATTATTGCTTAGCTTTAGGGATTTGATGACTTGATTATCTTACCATCGGCCTCAGAAGGCAGATTTTGTGTCGGAAATTCTTAAGTAGGATGATTTAGAATCTCCTTATTTAAATGGATTGGGACGCCTCTTCATTTAAATAAAGAAATTGTAAATCACCGAACCATAAGTTTATGATCCCTTACTTACATAAATTTGGACGCTTCTTTATGTAAGTAATGTGTTATAAATAAGTGGGCTTAATTGTAGCCGATACGACTCCTTAACCAGAACCTTAGACGAATCAGAGTGAACAGCCCTATTTTAGAGATCCTGAAATCCCGAATTCCCTTAGACACACCGTAAGTAGTTAACATCAACTGAACTTCGGGACGAAGTTCTCCTTATGGGGTAGAGACTGTAACAATTCGCATTTTCAGATTAATTACTATTCCCGGGAAATTTCACTATTCATTTTACTATTCACTTTTTACTATTCACTTTCACTATTCACTCCCAAAATTTTTATTTCATATTCTCGTAAGTTAAACTATTTTAATGATAATCCGAGAATTTGACACTCGTCGGATCATGTAACAATTCGCAATTTCAGGTTAATTACTATTCCCGGAAAATTCACTATTCACTTTTACTATTCATGTTACTATTCATTTTTACTATTCATTTCTTTCCGAAATTTTCCCGAAAGTTGATTTTTATTTGATATTCTCAAGTGATAAATCATTTCCATGGCAAATTAAATGTTTGACATTCGTCAGATCATTTTCGTGAAAGTTATTAAGGAATTACACGGAATTACACGTTTTAGGGTAAAACGTCATTCAGAAATTCTACGTACAACGAAACTCGACCGCGTTAAGTGACCCCGCATCAGAAAAATGTTTGACACACTCATGATTTATTTGAGAATTAATCGTGACTGAGAAAAACATGACCAAAGACTTCCCGGCAGGTCACCCAAGCCAGTACTACTCTCGCATGAGCACGCTTAACCGTATGGGCGATTAACCGTTAGACCACAAAACGCGTTTCTAAGACGATTTGAGTTTTTCAACTTATTAGAAAAAGTCAACATATTTTTCCCTCCTCCATTGACCAAAAATCATCCCTTGATGTTATAAGTCATTTCGTGATTTTTAGGCTTACGGTTTGATGTCTAAAAGACATTTAATACCAACCGACACTAGACTGAGCCCAGTCTAGACATTATAAGTCATTTTAAATCATTTTTATCACATTAGAAAAGTAACATTTTACTTTTCTCAATTTTACGCAATATTCGTACGTTTTACGTATTACGCGTTTTAGACCCATGTTTCCAGTTTTTAGCAGGGTTTTAGCACCCGATAGAACCTACCACTCATTTTATATTTTATTATGGACTATATGGACATGTTTAACAATACTTTCAAATTCCATAATTTTACGACACCCGGTTTTACGTTTTGTGACGTAACAACTTACGGTTAGCAATTTACGGAGTCGGAACTAGCTCCATAATCTTGGATAAGATCACCAAAAGTCTAACCCTTGCTCTCCAAGCTCATGAACCGCCCTAGGAGGGGGGAGTCACACCCATGTGGCTTCATCTCATGAATTTACCCTTAAATCAACACTTATTTACAACTTGGTCACCAAGTTGTAACACTTTCCTAGTAAGCTTCCTAACCTCCTCATTTGGACTATAAATACTCCCTCCCCCCTTCCTTATTGCCGTGCACCTCCAACACCATAACCACTTCACACTTAGCTTATTTCCTTCAAAGTTCTAGCAAGGATCAAGTGTTTCTTCAAGGTAGAAACCCTAGTTGATCTTAGGTTACCAAAACTCTTCCAAACCTTAACATACTTGGTGTTTTCTCTTGAGTTTAAATCCACTCAATTCACCTCAACTTTCATTACATCTCTTTCAAGAATACCAAGGGTAGAAAGGTTGCATGAAGTGAAAAAGGGTTGAAGCAAGTCTATCAATGTTCTTTTCCTTACTTGCTACTTTCCTTTCATCTTTGAAAGCCAAAAGTTGTAAGCCAAACCCTAACATGATTCTTGTTAAATAATCATATTCATGTTATTTACATATTATTTGTGCTATATTATGTCTTGTATTCATGTCCATGATGTATAAAAGTGAGTAAAACAAGTTATTGTACATGATTGATAAGACAAGTTACTATAGCAAGCAAACTAGTGACTTTCTTGGAAAACCACGACCAAAATGGTAAACTTATGATATTGGATCATTACATATTACAGTAGAGGACTTAACAAGGAAACCATAGCAATTTGAACCACCTAAAACGAGTATACGAGTCAAAAGTTATGCCCATTTGAAGTTACCAAAACTTTTCGGCAAACTGCCAAATACCATTCTGATCAAATTTGGGTTTTGAAAGTCCCACTTCTGGTCCAATTCATCAAAAAGTTAAAACACGAAAGTTGTCCGGAACGACGTTTTCGTTCAGGAACAAAGAAGCTCGAGCCCTGAAAATACTTTTTGAGTGATAAATTCTTCAAAATCTTAACAGCCCATTTTTAGACCAAAGTCATTACATATAAGTTATGGTTTATGAAAACCAAAGGGGTCTTATGACCTAGAATCAAGACACAACCATGGCTAGAGCCAAGGTTGAGTCTCAAGACCATGGAACAATGACCAAAGGTCATGGCTAGGCCATGACGAAATGACCATACCAACTTACAAAGGCGTAAACATGAAACAATGAATTAGGCGATAACATGAACAAGCAATTTGGATCTACTTCACTTAAAAGGAAACCATGAGATTTTACCAAATAGAAAATGGTCATTCAAGACTTATGAAACTACCCCTAATAACAATCTTCATGTACAAATAAACTTTCCTAAGTTTATTCAAATATCGGACATGTAACTTTTCGGATCAAAACCTATATCTATATATTTCATCAACTACTACAATAGTAGGGAGCCTCATGTGAGGAGTTCATTATGTAAGCCGTCGAGTTGAGTTGTGGATTTACGAGTTAAAGTGTCCTGGCTCCTCGAACGCTTACTAACATGACTTCTGAATTATGTCGGCCCGAACGGTAGTAAACGATATACCAAACATACATGTTCATGAATCTTTTCCTTCAAAGACTTACAATATACATCATACCACATCATGGACTAAATGCAAGATATATATATAGGCACTACTTCATATTCTTTACTCCGATCCTAAGTCGCAACATTCGATTATAGGTTGCTCGTAGAAACCTTCACGATTCAACCATTACATTCATTACTTGCTATCTTACTTAAGGTGAGTTCATAGCCCCACTTTCCATTACTTAATTGTTTTACAAACCCTTGGGGGGAATACATGCTATTTTTAACCGAGCACAATGTTTTTAAATTGTATGCTTGCCTGATTGTTTTATTATCACTAAGTACCAACCTTGCTAAACCGAGATCCCTTATTATGAACCATTTAATCACTAGCAATAGTGAGCGCAAATATTGTGAATAGGCCTATTGGGATTGACGAATCCCATTTGTATTGACTAAGTGCAAACAAATGCATTAATATTTGAGATTTAGGTATGTTAGCAAAGTACCTACCGGGATAAATCTGCCGATCGATATTGGTACACGTTAACGTTATGGTGTCATAAGCTTAGTGTATAATACATGTTCCGGGCGTATAATAACGTAGCCTACCTGTTTTGTTTTCCAAACATTGGTGTGAGTCCACAAGCTCACACTACCAACATATTGTGTTCAAACGATTTAACAAACTCTATGAATATCACTCAACCTTTGTGTTGACCTCTCAAGCATGTATTTCAGGTTCATGACGATCAAGGATGGCACGGAAGGACACGGATGTTCAAGAGGGCTATAAATCTTATTATCATTCAAAAACACATTTATTATACATTGTAAACATAGAACCAATTGGGACCTCATTTTGAAATCTCTGATATTTATATAATTTGAATGATAATCTTTTAAAACGACTCAATTGGAGTTCGTTTTCTATTATTGTGACTATTGTGCCATCAAGTAACACCCAGTTCGAATTCCGCTGCATCCATGAATTGGGGGTGTTACAGATCATTTCTTCAAAAATCACAAAACCGTGTCCGAGATTTACTTTTAGGTTTAAACGTCATTCCAGCATCCCGATATGTCCATAAAACGTTATAAACAATAGAAATATGATTTTCTCTCATTTTAGGACAATTCCAAAAGTTTTGGAATTTTACATTTTCGAGTTCGGCGTTTTACGTGAATTACGCGTTTTAGACCCGCGTTTCCAGTTTTAACAGCGTTTAAGCAACCCAATAGAACTTATCACTCATTAAATATGCTAAGATAGGTTATATTGATAAGATTTAACATATTTACAAGTTTCATATTTTTAGGATACCCGATTTTAAGTTTCGTGACTTTAAGACTTACTATTAGCGATTACCTGGACCAAAACTCGCCCCGTAAACACTAGGTGTTATCAACAACTCACCAATCTTATCTTGGAAGTCTTATAAGGTGTTTTTAGCTAGTCATCTAGCCTAGTCATAACTAGATAATATCACAAAATATCTACTAAAGTATAACAAACCAATTTTGTTACTTCATTCATTTTATATCATTTACACTTAATCAAAAATAATCAAACTCATTCTCTTCCTTTCTCTCTCAATACCAACGACCCAAACACATAAAACAACCCATTTTGATCATGATTCTTTCAAGTTTCATCCATCATAAGTATAGCCTTATGTTCCTTGCATGATCCTTAACACCTTTCAACCATAAAACACCACAAAAACTCATCAAATTCCCAAGTGTTCTTAGTGAAGATTTTTACTAAAGGTTGTTTTTATGTTAGATTAGTGTTTATCAAGGGATTATAAGATAGGGTTTTTGATATGGAAGCATGGCTATGGTTGGAAAATTTTAGGAAGATTTAGTAGTGGTTCTTGGTTTTGATCTTGGTTCTAGTTAGTTTCTTCACAAGTTGTAAGCAAACCCTATTACACTTTCTTGCTCAATATCATTTTCATGCTCTTTGTGTTCTTTTCATGCTATATATGTTCTTGTTATTGTGTTCACGATGTTTAAAAATGGATAAAACGAGTATTGGTATACATATGTTAACTTATGACAAGCAAACAAGCAAACTAGTGATTTTTATGGAAAACCACGACCACAATAGTATAACTTTGATATTTGACACTTACTTACTGTTAAAGAGGACTTAACAAGGAAAACATAGCAATTTGAATCACCCAAAACGAGTACACGAGTCAAAAGTTATGACCATTTGAAGTTAGCGAAACCAAAACGGCAAAACTGCCTAAATAGCATTCTGATCAAATTTTGATTTTGAAAGTCCCACTTCTGGTCCGATTCATCAAAAAGTTAAAACACGAAAGTTGTCCGGAACGACGTTTTCATTCAGGAATAAAGAAGCTCGAGCCCTGAAAACGCTTTCCGAGTGATAATTTCTTCAAATTCTTAACAGCCCATTTTTAGACCAAAGTCACTATATTATAGTTATGAATTACTAAGACCAAGAGGTCTAATGACCTAAAGCCAAGACCACAACCATGGCTAAAGCCAAGGTTGAGTCTCAAGACCATGGTAACAATGACCAAGGTCACGGCAAAGCCACGGCTAAAGACCATATAACTTTTAAAGATCAAAACTTATATATATGTTATCAAATACTACAATAGTAGGGAGCCTCATGTGAGGAGTTCATTAAGTAAGCCATCGAGACGAGTTGTGGATTTACGAGTTAAAGTGTCCTGGCTCCTCGAACGTTTACTCCATGACTTCTGAATTATGTCGGCCCGAACGGTAGTAAGAGATATACAAACTATACATGTTTCATAGACCACTTATATTCAAAGACTTACACTATATACTAAGTACTACATCATGAACATTATGCAAGAAATATATAGGCAATTCTTCGTATCCTTAGACGTTACTCCAAACCTAAGTCGCAACGTTCTATTATAGGCTGCTCTTAGAGACATTCGCGATTCGACTACCACTTTCATTTCTCATTACATAAGCTTAAGGTGAGTCATAGCCCCTACTCTTTTCATACTTGTTTTAACTCTTGGGGGGGATACATGCTCAACTACTTGCTTACTTGTACAAATACTCTTAAACATTTATACTTGATTGTGTTATACTTGATTGGCATTATACTTGATTGCGTTATACATACTTGTTACACTATACTTGCTTAATTTAAATACAAGATTCGTATTTACGTGCATACATAATACTCTATTTTGTCGGAGAGGTATTGGTAGTACTCATGGGAAGATGCCCCCTACCCTTGTATCTATACTTGACCTTGGATGACGTAGTACTATTTGGGAAGATGCCCCCGCCCTTGTGTCTATTCTTGACCTTGGGTGAATATAATTCGGTGCATTGTATAAACTATCTTTTAGCAGTGGGTTGTGAACACACAGGTTACAAGTCTCTTATGGCGGGACTTGCAACTGAGTGGATTCACGATGCCTTTGCTGTGCGAATATTCTTTTAAGGCTTTTCAACTGTTTTAAGACAAACTCTATGAACTCACCAACCATTGTGTTGACACTTTAGCATGTTTATCTCAGGTTAGTAAGGCGATAGCTAGTGCGTGGAACTTAGAGTCAAGCTGCATATTCTGAAGACTTACGCTTTTATCGTTTACCATTCAAAACACTTTGTATACATTTATGTATCATACTTTGAAATCTCATGTTTGTAACTTTGAATTCTTTAATCGAATGGTAACTTTTCAAAACGTCTCATTTAGAGTTCGTTTTCTACAACTTGTACTTTGTATTATGAAGTAGCACCCCTATGACACAGTCTTCCGCTGCGGTATTTTGGGGGTGTTACAGATTGGTATCAGAGCCTTGGTTATAGAGAACTAGGTTGCATTTAGTGCCTAGACTATAACTACTATATACGCTGAGACCTTCCTCTTTATTTGCCTTACACACACTACATACACATACGCTTTTTGGTAGTTGTTGGTTTAGTTCCACGCTGTTAGATGATGTGACTTTAGTATTATAAGGAGCCTCAGAGATTAGCCGAGTCATTAAAAACATGGAGCTCAGTAATAACTAATTATTTAACTTGATCTTGTGACGGTTCTTGTTTGATGAGACACAAGATTTGAGTTAAATAATATTATTGCTTAGCTTTAGGGATTTGATGACTTGATTATCTTACCATCGGCCTCAGAAGGCGGATTTTGTGTCGGAAATTCTTAAGTAGGATGATTTAGAATCTCCTTATTTAAATGGATTGGGACGCCTCTTCATTTAAATAAAGAAATTGTAAGTCACCGAACCATAAGTTTATGATCCCTTACTTACATAAATTTGGACGCTTCTTTATGTAAGTAATGTGTTATAAATAAGTGGGCTTAATTGTAGCCAATACGACTCCTTAACCAGAACCTTAGACGAATCAGAGTGAACACCCCTATTTTAGAGATCCTGAAATCCTGAATTCCCTTAGACACACCGTAAGTAGTTAACATCAATTGAACTTCGGGACGAAGTTCTCCTTATGGGGTAGAGACTGTAACAATTCGCATTTTCAGATTAATTACTATTCCAGGAAAATTTCACTATTCATTTTACTATTCACTTTTAACTATTCACTTTCACTATTCACTCCTAAAATTTTTATTTCATATTCTCGTAAGTTAAACTATTTTAATGATAATCCGAGAATTTGACACTCGTCGGATCATTTCTTCAAAAATCACAAAACCGTGTCCGAGATTTACTTTTAGGTTTAAACGTCATTCCAGCATCCCGATATGTCCATAAAACATTATAAACAATAGAAATATGATTTTCTCTCATTTTAGGACAATTCCAAAAGTTTTGGAATTTTACATTTTCCAGTTCAGCGTTTTACGTGAATTACGCGTTTTAGACCCGCGTTTCCAGTTTTAACAGCGTTTAAGCAACCCAATAGAACTTATCACTCATTAAATATGCTAAGATAGGTTATATTGATAAGATTTAACATATTTACAAGTTTCATATTTTTAGGATACCCGATTTTAAGTTTCGTGACTTTAAGACTTACTATTAGCGATTACCTGGACCAAAACTCGCCCCGTAAACACTAGGTGTTATCAACAACTCACCAATCTTATCTTGGAAGTCTTATAAGGTGTTTTTAGCTAGTCATCTAGCCTAGTCATAACTAGATAATATCACAAAATATCTACTAAAGTATAACAAACCAATTTTGTTACTTCATTCATTTTATATCATTTACACTTAATCAAAAATAATCAAACTCATTCTCTTCCTTTCTCTCTCAATACCAACGACCCAAACACATAAAACAACCCATTTTGATCATGATTCTTTCAAGTTTCATCCATCATAAGTATAGCCTTATGTTCCTTGCATGATCCTTAACACCTTTCAACCATAAAATCACCATAAAACACCACAAAAACTCATCAAATTCCCAAGTGTTCTTAGTGAAGATTTTTACTAAAGGTTGTTTTTATGTTAGATTAGTGTTTATCAAGGGATTATAAGATAGGGTTTTTGATATGGAAGCATGGCTATGGTTGGAAAATTTTAGGAAGATTTAGTAGTGGTTCTTGGTTTTGATCTTGGTTCTAGTTAGTTTCTTCACAAGTTGTAAGCAAACCCTATTACACTTTCTTGCTCAATATCATTTTCATGCTCTTTGTGTTCTTTTCATGCTATATATGTTCTTGTTATTGTGTTCACGATGTTTAAAAATGGATAAAACGAGTATTGGTATACATATGTTAACTTATGACAAGCAAACAAGCAAACTAGTGATTTTTATGGAAAACCATGACCACAATAGTATAACTTTGATATTTGACACTTACTTACTGTTAAAGAGGACTTAACAAGGAAAACATAGCAATTTGAATCACCCAAAACGAGTACACGAGTCAAAAGTTATGACCATTTGAAGTTAGCGAAACCAAAACGGCAAAACTGCCTAAATAGCATTCTGATCAAATTTTGATTTTGAAAGTCCCACTTCTGGTCCGATTCATCAAAAAGTTAAAACACGAAAGTTGTCCGGAACGACGTTTTCATTCAGGACTAAAGAAGCCCGAGCCCTGAAAATGCTTTCCGAGTGATAATTTCTTCAAATTCTTAACAGCCCATTTTTAGACCAAAGTCACTATATTATAGTTATGAATTACTAAGACCAAGAGGTCTAATGACCTAAAGCCAAGACCACAACCATGGCTAAAGCCAAGGTTGAGTCTCAAGACCATGGTAACAATGACCAAGGTCACGGCAAAGCCACGGCTAAAGACCATATAACTTTTAAAGATCAAAACTTATATATATGTTATCAAATACTACAATAGTAGGGAGCCTCATGTGAGGAGTTCATTAAGTAAGCCATCGAGACGAGTTGTGGATTTACGAGTTAAAGTGTCCTGGCTCCTCGAACGTTTACTCCATGACTTCTGAATTATGTCGGCCCGAACAGTAGTAAGAGATATACAAACTATACATGTTTCATAGACCACTTATATTCAAAGACTTACACTATATACTAAGTACTACATCATGAACATTATGCAAGAAATATATAGGCAATTCTTCGTATCCTTAGACGTTACTCCAAACCTAAGTCGCAACGTTCTATTATAGGCTGCTTTTAGAGACATTCACGATTCGACTACCACTTTCATTTCTCATTACATAAGCTTAAGGTGAGTCATAGCCCCTACTCTTTTCATACTTGTTTTAACTCTTGGGGGGGATACATGCTCAACTACTTGCTTACTTGTACAAATACTCTTAAACATTTATACTTGATTGTGTTATACTTGATTGGCATTATACTTGATTGCGTTATACATACTTGTTACACTATACTTGCTTAATTTAAATACAAGATTCGTATTTACGTGCATACATAATACTCTATTTTGTCGGAGAGGTATTGGTAGTACTCATGGGAAGATGCCCCCTACCCTTGTGTCTATACTTGACCTTGGATGACGTAGTACTATTTGGGAAGATGCCCCCGCCCTTGTGTCTATTCTTGACCTTGGGTGAATATAATTCGGTGCATTGTATAAACTATCTTTTAGCAGTGGGTTGTGAACACACAGGTTACAAGTCTCTTATGGCGGGACTTGCAACTGAGTGGATTCACGATGCCTTTGCTGTGCGAATATTCTTTTAAGGCTTTTCAACTGTTTTAAGACAAACTCTATGAACTCACCAACCATTGTGTTGACACTTTAGCATGTTTATCTCAGGTTAGTAAGGCGATAGCTAGTGCGTGGAACTTAGAGTCAAGCTGCATATTCTGAAGACTTACGCTTTTATCGTTTACCATTCAAAACACTTTGTATACATTTATGTATCATACTTTGAAATCTCATGTTTGTAACTTTGAATTCTTTAATCGAATGGTAACTTTTCAAAACGTCTCATTTAGAGTTTGTTTTCTATAACTTGTACTTTGTATTATGAAGTAGCACCCCTATGACACAGTCTTCCGCTGCGGTATTTTGGGGGTGTTACATTTTGTCTGTGGTGACTTATCAATAGCTTATTTCATTCAAAATCCATCAAAAAGTCCTAATAACCTTCTGTCAAGCATTTAAACTTGCACACTGCTTATTTTTAAGCCGTAAAAAGTTTGTCTTTGTAAAGGTTGCTCATTTTTAGTATTAAAATAGGTTTGTAAAAGAAAATCCAAGAAAAATCAACTTTAAAAATAGTGATAGCTTCTATTTAAGCCATTTGGCTTATTGCTCAACTTTTTCAAAAAGCAATTTTCAATTTTATCCTTAAGTTTCTAATATATTAAAATAGTTTAATAAAAATTTTCATAATTTTCTGAGTTAATTTAGTATTTATAATAATTAAATTAAGTTTTATTAGTTTTAATTAAAAAAAAGCCAAAAATTAATTTGCTTTCTGCTTGTTTATAAGCAAAAGTAGTTTTTTATATTTTTCCTATGTCTTATAATTAGTAAACTATTTTTAGAAAAATTTACATAATTTTCACTGTTCATTTAGTATTATTAATAATTAAGTTAGTTTAAATAGATTTTAATTATTAAATAAGTAAATAATTAGTAAGATAGTTTAAAAATAATTTTTATAAACTTTTTATAATTTTTTAGGATTACTGTAATGGTTAATTATTTTTTTAAAATTTTCATATTTTTCTAAATCATTTTAGTGTTTTTCTTAAATTTAAATTAGATTTAAGTTAGTTTTAATTAATTATTAATTAGTTTAAATAGTTTTTAATTAATATTAAATAATAAAATAATTAAAAAAATAATTTTCTTTTTAATCAAATTTTCTTTTAATATTAAGTTTGCAAAAATTTTGTTTTCACCCCCTCTAGTTTAAATTTGTTTAAATCTCACCTTTTTATCTGTTCGTAATCATATCTGATTTTTATTTGGTTTACGTTTATTCATATCTGTAATCTTGTAATTGTTTATACTGTTTATTTATCTGAATATCAATCATCCAGTAGTGTAATTTACTCCAAATCATTATTTGTTACTGTTCCCAATCACTGATTCCCGTAAATGTTCCAAAAACACAATTTCAATCTCGCTGGGACATAACGACCCAGGGATTTTCCTATACTTCCACGGATTTAATATCTTGCACTCCTCTCCCTTACTGCTTGACTTGTTGACCATTCCCGGTTAATTTGTGAGGTTGGTTTGGGAGGAGTCACTTGTATTTATGTTTATACTTATAATTATCAACATACCTTGATTTAGAGATAATCATATGAAACTCTTGAAACTTTTGATTCTTGATAAGCTCCTTTGTAACCCTTGCTAATTCTTTATTAATCTCTTACTAAAAATCATAGGATCATCTTTGCTAGAAATTGATTGTAATCAACTTAGGTTAACACATCTTCAAAGTAAAGAAACCTTATTCCTACTATTTTTTTTTTTTTTTTTTTTTGAATCATGAATGATGGAGGGAGATATATCTCCCGTATCTTTTTTTGTGTCGTGATATATGGATAAGGGAGGAGAAACCAACTTATGATAACTACTAGTAAAATAGGGTATTTTGGTAATTCCTGCTAGCTTAAGCACTTGAAATAATTAGTCCCCCATAGTTATTTACATATCAAGTCCCCACTAACTAGGTTATTAATACCATCACAATGGGACTGTTCTATTCAACCCACTAAAATAATAGATATAACTGTTACTACTTTATTTAAAAATCGGGATGTTACAATTGGTGTCTTGTCCGGCGTTCCGGTCATGTATCAATGCATTTGTCGCCATTTTCCTAGAATGTTAGTAACAACATTACACCCCTAGCCTTATATATGTTCACCCAATATTGCCTTTAAGAATTGTTTCAACCTTAGTGCTAGTGGTGGAGATTTGTGTACCGCCAAGCCTATGATAGAATACATACTATGACTATGCGTTAAGTGATCACCCCGATATTAACACTTAGATTAGAAAGAGAGCATGAGTGTTTTGTTTCGATTACGTGAGGTGCGGCTTTGATATATTCTAGCATAGGAAATTTTTAGATTCATATCTTCCAGTTTCTCGGAAGACATCTTTTTGAAAATTATTCTAATAAGGTCTACTTGAGGGCTAGTAGAGTTCAAGTGGGGATATTTGATAACATCAAATAGTTCCATTATTTCAATGTTAACTTCCCCCTATTATGCTCGCCTTTTGTGTTATTTTGTAAGGATATATACTCTTATTTGTTTATATTATGTTTTCATGGCAAAGATGAGCATAGGAACGAAAAGACGCGGGATTAGAAGGTTCTTAATGAAGATATTTGAAGTATGCGGAATCAGCACCAACTACGGCGTAGAGGTTCTCTCTACCTACGCCGTAGCACTCACTAAAGACAAAAGTCATACAAAGACCAAGACCTACGGCGTAGTCAAACTTTAGACTACAGCGTAGTTATGACTTCTACGGGTGTAGCTAATATCAAGCTACGCCGTAGATCTTCATTCCATACTTAGAAGATTTTCATGATCCTTGATGGAGTCACGGCGTAGTCCCTCATTTGGCTAAACCGTAGATTGGTTTACGACCGTAACTTATCCTTAAGTTACGGCGTAGTTGAGCTTAAATTATATTTGATAAACACATTTATGTGTTGGAATCCATCAAAGGAAAAGGGCCTAAGTTGCAATATTGCTAACAAGAAATGGGTGAAAAGCTAAAGAAACTACGCCATAGTTGGAAAAATCCGCTACACCATAGCTAGGAAAAAAAGTGTACTACACCATAGTTGGAAAAATCCGCTACGCCATAGCTACGTTGTAGCTGAAATAATGGCTATGCCGTAGCTGTTTTGAACCCTATAAATAAAGGCCGAATTCTTCACTATTCATCATCACTTTTCCTCCCTTTCAAGGGGGCGATTAGGGCACCATCTCAGAGCATTTTCCAGCAGCAACCAACCACTTTCCAAGGGAGAATTCACATGCAATCACCATCATTATTAGATCTACATCAAGTAATTTGTATAACACATTATGTTCAATTCAATCCATGTTTTATTCGTTATTGTTGGTATAATTTACTATATGTTTGGCTAATCACTTCATGTGTTAGCCTAATTATGAAATTGTTATTGCCATGATTTAGTTTTTTCGCATTTATTATTGTTTTATATGAATACTTTCTTAGCATGTCTTAGGACACTCTAGTTTCGGTAGTAATGATGTTTGGTAGTTCCATTGAGGCTAGGAGATATAACCATAGGACCCATAGCAGATGAGAGTGTGTTTCGGTGATAGAAATATCACCATTCATGTGGAAATTTCAGCGAACGACCACATACCAAACAGATTTGCTTAAGAAGTTAGAGGGGATGTAAGTTACTGAAAGGCCGCATCCCGCTAGACTATTCTAAGTTAGTAGAGGCACTTAACGACTCTTGCACCTCGTAGGCAAAGCGACCAACCGATGAACTCTTGTAATGTTACAGTTATAAGAATAGGACAAGTTGTAAGATAGGATAGGCGATTCGACCATCTGAGTCTATCGACTTGAATCCCTAGATGAAACGATGGGATGCATTAATTAGAAACCTTGTCATGTTAATAACAAGAGTAGTAATTAGGTTAACACTATTCTCCCATCTGAATTTCCTTTCGCTTAATTAAATGTTTTTGTTATTTGTTTCATTTTCTTTAGTTTAATTAATTATTCATAAACCCCCCGTTTTTAACTAGTAACACTAAACTTAGATAACTTTCGTACACGTAGCTCTTGGGACGACCTCGGCTTTACCATTAGCTATACCTCAAATGACCGGGGACACTGCCCGATAGTGCATTAGGTAGACCTTAGGTAGACGAGCAATTTATAAATATAAAACCTGGTCGGTAAATCCTGCATCAAGAAACGTGGTTAAATCTTCCTTCAAGAAAATGAACATGATAAGCTTCACTCCTGAAACATAAATCATCTTCTTGTCTAATATAACCTGTAAACAACTAAGAAAACAAACACAAAACCTCGCATAAAATCGACGGTAAAATCTAGATAGAGTTTGAATCCTAGAAATGAGCACATATATCTTACTTCGCTTTCTACGAATTAAAAGGATATAATGCTTGCAAAATAAATGTTTACTGATTCCTAGAAATTTAAATTTCTAAAAATTTTCAAAAATATAAGATTTCTAGCAGAAAAACAAAACCTGGAAAATTGTGTAGATACAATACCTGACGTCATCAGGTTGTAATGCCTGACGCCGTCATGAATGATCTGACAGAATTTTTTATATTTTATTTCTGGAAAAATCTGAGTTTTAAAATCTGGAAATTTTGTAAAACATTTATTGTGACTCGATACAAGCATTTGACTCAACAAACACACTAATATATATGCTAAATCAATATTTGTTATTATTCATGTCAAATCCATTCTTAAAAACAAATGTGATCTTTCCTACACTTATCTTTTTGTAAAATACTTTTATATGTGATTAAGGCGAAGTTAAAAACAAAATAAAGCATTTTCACAAAATATGTAAGACATGAATAATAAACAAAGAAAGATGGAGCATATATATGAAATCAAATAAAAACAAACAAACAAACAAGCAAACAATTAAAAACTTAGGTTGCCTCCCAAGAAGCGCTTTTCTTTATTAATGAGTCTTGTAGCTAGACTCTAAGTCATGCCTATTACGTGACTCCATCTCCCGTCACTTTCTCAAGGTCATCCCCATTGCCCTTATCAGATTCGCTTTCATAGTGCAGGTATTTTGGGTCTTCAAGAGCTAATCTCTCCTTACTATATTTTGAGCTAAGCTTACTAACGTCCTTGAAGAATCCACACGACAAGTCAAAAGGACTCTTACAACCTCTCCTAATGTCATCATCGCTCAGCACAAGTTGTGATGCTAATTTATCTTGTCCATCACAAACTAATTCTCTAAAATCCTAAGACTTATAAGGTGTTTGATATGTGACATCCTTAATCTCATTGGTGAAAGTCATAACCCCATTTTGTTTGTCCACCAACAAATTAGTGGTCTCATAGAAAGGTGCTCCAAAAACTACTTGTGATAACCTAGGATCAACATAGTCCTCGATGTTGTCTACAATTGTAAAGCCCATTGTGAACATCATATTACCTACAAACACCTGTATATCATTGTCTCGACCAACTATGTTCTCACCCTTATAGATTAAACCCCATCTACAAATATTGTTATAATGAAACAAATACATAACGTTCATAGGTAAACCTATGTCTATATATACATTATAAAAATAATTGTGACCAATCATACAAGGTATTTTAAGGTTACTAGGATCACGTCGCCTTATCCTACAAGATCCCCTGACTTCTAATTCTTTCATATTGTTAACTAACCGTGGGTGATATTCATAGACTTCTTCGTTACCTTTTCAAAAGATCACTTGCCTAACACCATAGGTGAATATTACACCACCATCAAACGGTTTTCCTAAGACCAAATTGGTTAATTTTTGGTCAATGATGGAATCCATGTCATTAATCACGGTTAGATTAATGTCGTACATGAATACTCCAACCATAATTGGTGTGTTTCTAGTGACACCAACAAAATTGAACCCCTCTTAATTAAACTTCCTGGTAAAGATCTTATTGTATAGAGAGAGTCAGATTGCATTCATTAGGGAATCTAGGTCAATATATGCATTAGGTATATACTCCTTCCCAATAGTACAAGAGATTTTGAAAACATTTGGGTCGCCATCTTCTATTCTATTCCCAAATCCAATAGAAAGTTTTACAGTACCTAACTCGTGGTTTTGCAACCTTTCAAAAGTTTTTACTTCTCAAGGGATCTTGAGAAGCTTGCAATCCCCACCAGGCAGTGTACCTGACTGATGTAGTATAATGAGTTGCAAGTACCGGGGGATTGATCGTTCTCTAGGGGAATAGTGTCGTTAGGATTAAAAGATACTTAAACTAGGTCTAGAAGTGAGGGATGATTCTTTTTGTATTTTTATGTTTTTATGAAAGCAAGTAAAAATCTCAGGTTCAGGAAGAGTGGGCGGAATTAGTTGCTAATCAACTAACCCAAATTTCTACAAATGCAAAATAAAATAAAATAATAAGAAAAGTAAATTGGTGAACTTCTTATAATGGGAAAACGTATTTACTTAGATTTCACTACTCCCTAGTTATCTCTTACTGATTAATTGATTTTTTACAGTTGTTTAGATGAAGGATTGTATTCCTTAATACTAGTCATGGGGCAGTGTACGTCCTTCCCCACTCTATAAGCTTCTATCTCTTCCTATCCAGGCCTCGTAAACAGTTACTTATAATTAAATACAACCAATAACATCATAGTACACATGTGATTACATTTCTTAATACGTTCAAACCTATTACCATGTAGGAGTATGGCCACTTTTCTTAAGCCTAACGCGAAAATCAATCAACCAGATCAACTAATAACAAATCAACAACCAATAATCAACAACTAAGTTCCATTAGATCTAAGTAAACACAAAGAGAATTACGCTAGCATGTTAAAAGAAAGACTAGATAAACAATCAATCAAACAACACATAGACATATTGAATGATTAAAAAGAAGACTTATCTTCAATTGAACATGAAGGAAAAGAGGGCTTGGAAATCCTAAGTTTATAGTAAAATTCATCTAGGGTTTTATCTCCCAAAAGTTACACCACTTAATCAATGAAAAATTGAAAAGTATATATAGATATACAAGTCTGACGGCGTCAGGCTTTTTCCTCTGACGCCGTCAGATCGCCGTGTTTAGGGTTATCGGATCACCTAGATCCACTTCTGATGCCGTCCCTTTATAAGGGTTCTGGGCCGTCTCGTGTAGAGCTAAAGAAGGGAGGCCTTGATCCAGGAACACCTGACGCCATCAGGTGTTAACCTGACTTTGGTTTCTGGGGCGTCACTTGTAAAATCCACCATCGTTCCAGTATAAGGTGACGACGTCAGCATGTAAAGCCTGACGCCGTTATGTGTGATTTCTTGACTTTTCTTGCCTTTTCTTGTTTTCTTCATACTTGAGCATAAAAACGTCCGAAAAGCTCCAAAATGCTCCATTTTTCAGAATTCATGTCCCAAGTACCTAAAATGACAAAAGAAATGATTTAAGGTAGTATTTGATCATAAAAACACGATTTAGGGATTAAATGACCCCCAAAAAGCGTAACAAATATTTCCTTATCAAATACCCTTACACTTGGGATTTGCTTGTCCTCAAGTAAATGAGCTTTTATACCAATTAAAATACAAGTTAGGGGTCATTTAACATTAATATAAAAGTAATCACAACAAATGATTGATCTTCCCTAATCAAAACAAGCACGGAAATTATATACAAGCACCTCACAAATAGTGTTTGGATACTCTCATCTCTCGGGTGTTATAAGTGTATATATCACAAATGGAAATGGAAGAAATATCTCTCACTACCTGTCATAGCAAATAGATTACCATAGGCTTGGGAAAGGATCAAGCCTCTACAACTTTGGCGTAAGCACCTAGGATAAACTATCAAAGAGGTCTTTTAAAGGGATATAACGTTAGGTGTAGGGATATGGAAAACACGGTTTTGTTGGATAATGGGATATTTAACTGGTGGCAAGTCAATTGTCTTAGTTAATTACATGTAAAATGCGGCGTTGCTAAGCCATGACTCGACTCAACTTATGCTAAAAACGAAATAACATAAACATAAATAAAATAAAAGGAATGGGATAGTAGTCCATATGTTTTTTCTACTTTTCTTTTCCTTTTTTTCTCTTTTTTGATTTTTTTTTCATACACTCTTGCCCTACCATCCAAATTAATACATCAAAGGAGCTTGTTTCCTCCCCTTACACTTGAACTTTTACAAAATAAAGACTCGAATCAAGATAATCGAAACATTTTGAGTACTTTAAAAATATTAACGTATATATGGGGGTAATAAATGGTGTTCTTCCCCATTACTCCATCACACTAGTACTTTACCTATAAGTCTCAATCGTCCCAAAACAATATGTACAAGATATGACTCGACTTAGCAACCATGTAACCAATTAGACAACTAACTAAGGGTTCAGACAATTAACAATAATGCACTAAATAGGAGTGCATACAAGGAAGGCTAAGGCGATTTGGGTGTACATTTAGGGGTGGATTGTAAACAAATTCTTCCTTTAAGTAAAATTCTTAAAGTTAGAAACGAAAAAGATAGGTTCTGGGGGTTGCACTAGGGGTATAGTGTACTAAAAATGAGTACATCGCAAAGGTGTTGGAAAATTACTTAACCAATGAAGTCAATGTAATTATATTACATGCTTAAAACAAGGGTTATCCTAATGCCTCTTATCATATAGTAAATCCTAACTACACGAATGTAGTCTCACTAGCGGTCTCGGGATGCATCACTAACGCAAGTTCTAGAATCTAAATACTACCGGTACACTCACAAGCACTAATAATGAATGCTTTTCCTAACAAATCTAAGGGCGAACCTCACATATTTAGGGTGGAAATTTTTTAGTGGTACGGTTTTTTTGTGCTAGTCATATAACTCCTATCAATGAGACGCTTATTAAGACTAGAGTTTCTCTCCTAAATGTTGTAAAAAAATTTAAATTTGGTGCCAAAATTACCATAACAAGTATCTCTTTCAATTTTATTACACATCTACTATTAAAAAAACAAAAATCATGTGAAGTTGTAGTTTCTAAGGTATCCCAATTTTACCCCTTACACTTAAGTCGAACATTGTCCCCAATGTTCATTTAAAGGATGTAGAAGTAAAAATAAATGAGAATAAAAGAAACTAGTACTCCCCTGATTTACTCGGTATGGAAAATGTGGTAACATGGTTAAATCTTCCTCCAAGAAAATGTATATGTAAAGCTTCACTCCTGAAATAAGATCATCTTCTTGTCCAGTATAACTTGTAAATAACAAAGAAAACAAAGCACGAAACCTCGCGTAAAATCGGCGGTATACTATATATAAAACTAAATCCTGGAAAGCAAGTAAAGATATAATGCTTGCAAAATAAATGTTTGCAGATTCCTGGAGTTCAAAAAATTTAGATTTTATGAAACTTTACAATTCCGGCAGCAAAACAAAACCTGAATTTTTTTTTAAGAAACAGAGCCTGAGGGCGTCAGGTTGTAACTACTGACGCTGTCAGGACGTACCTGATAGAATTTCTATCTTTTGTTTCCGGAAAATTTCTAGAAAAACTTGTGTTTTAAGACCTGGAATTCCTGCAAAACATCCATTGTGACTCGATACAAGCATTTGACTCAAACAAATACTAATATGTAAATTCATATCTCATCATTATCGTTCATGTTCACTTCGTTCTTTAAAGCAAATATGAGCTTCCCTTACACTTATCTTTTGTAAAATACCTTTATATGTGATCAAGTCGAAGTTAAAAACAAAATAAATCATTTTTACAAGTTACTATGAGACATGAATAATAAATAATGAGAATGAAAAATACATACAGAAACAAATAGAAGCAAATAAACCAGCACACAACAAAATAAAAAGCTTGGGTTGCCTCCCAAGAAGCGCTTTTCTTTATTTACGAGTGTTGTAGCTAGACACAAAGTCACACCCTACCCTATGTGAGTGAGTTCCTCATCGAGGACATCTTTATGATCAAATTTAGGTTTTAGCTTCCTATCGGTACTTTTTATTTGGTATGACTTTTCAAACTTCTCTCCATTTGGATCATATAATGTCATCTTTATGTGCCATGATCCATCTCCTTCCTTAGGTGGCTTATTCCAATTCCACTTACATTTATCACCCTCGCTTTTCCACCGATTCATTCCTAGGTTAATGGGTAAGACTCCTAGGAATTCAATCATCTTTCTAAAAACTAGAGGATCTTCAAATGGGTCCAATTATGTCTCCCTAGCCAAGAGTTGTCCTACCGAATGTGTTTGGTTCACAAATTCCTTTTCTAGGTACAATGGGCGTTGAGGCCCTATGAAATCCCTATTAATCCAAGGTCCGTACCTAGAAGGTATCCTATTTACATCTACCCAATGAGGTGTTGGTTCCTCATTAGTATCGTAGGCGTGTTTCTTAACATCGTATACCGACCAAGTTTCACCTTCTCCTACCGCTATTTTAGACTCCTTAAAATCAATCATCGCACTTGCGGTAGCTAGAAATCCTCTTCCTATTAGCAAAGGGCACGTAGAGTTACTAACCATATCAAGGACGTGGAAATCGGCTAAAATAGTTAGTCTTCCTATGTGCACTAATACGTCCTTCACTACCCCAACCGGATATGCTACACTTCCATCCGCAAGACCTATCATTACTTCCGTCTCATCTAATTTACCTGGCTTAAGAGTGGTGTAAAGGGACAACGGAAGTAGATTTAGGCTTGACCCAAGATCGGCTAATGTGTCAAAAGCCTCGGAGTTTCTAATCTTGCAAGGTAGAACAAATATGCCCAGATCATCTAATTTCTTAGGTAACTTATTTTGAATGAAGGAGGTTCCTTTTTCACCTAATTTAATCTTCTTCTCGCATTTTTCCAAAAGGGCATTGTAGTAAGGAGCACGAGCTAAAACATCAATAATTGGACGTTCAACGTGGAGTTCCTTGAATTCATCGTCAAGGTTTTGAATAGGAGGTGTTTCAATTATTTTGTTGATCGACTTTTTATTGGTGGTTTCATCATGTTGGTCATTTTTAAGAACTTGAGTTTGCTTGAAACATGTGCTCATAGCATTGACCGAGTAATATTGTGGGCAAGAACTAAGAGACGAAACTGATGAAATAGAGTTAACGTTTAGTTTCGGGTTCTTGATTATGTCGCTTGGAAGGGCTCCCAAGTCTCGGTCATTTAGAATTTCAACAAGGTGTCAATTTTATTTGTCATCTCGCTTTGCTTTTGTTTGAAATTGGCTTCAAACTTTTTTAAACGTGCTTATTGAGATTCCATAAAATTGGACATCAATCCTTCAAAATTATTGGTACTACCATAGTTGTTGGAAGGATTGTTGTTGAAAGTACGATTCGTGATTGAATCGTTTGGTTGAAAACAATTAGGTGGATTGGAAGAATTGTTTTGAGAAGTGTTTTGGATTTCTTTCCACCTAAGGTTTGGGTGATTTATCCAAGAAGGGTTGTAGGAATCACCATAAGTGTTTGGCTCGGGCTTGAAAGTGTACCACTTATCTCCCGCTTCATCGGTACGCTAAGATGCGTAGTCCGAAAAAGCTTGTTCGGGGAGTTTCATGCAATCACGAGTGTCGTGAGGACCACTACAATATTCACACGAAGAAGTGATTTTGTTCACTTGGCTTGAAGGTTTAGGAGCTTCGTAGGATTTCATTAGAAACTTGACTTGGTCCTCAAGTTCCATGATCCTACGGTCGGGAATGCTTGAATTATTCGAAGGCAAAAATATTGCCTTGACTGTTTTGTTCAAGTCAACGGGATCACTCCAAAATTCGTTGTCATAGAGAGCAAGATCTTCTATGATTCCCCATGATTCTTCCGCATTCTTGTCACGTAGCTTACCACCGGCCGCTTGTTCAATGGTTTGCCTTGTGGATTGATTGACATGATCATAGACGATTTAGACTTGAAGCCAAAGATCAATGCCATAGTGAGGGACTTTTGGAGTAAGTCCTTGAAACGAGTCCAAGCTTCGTAAAGGGTTTCACCTTGACGTTGTTGGAACATCAAGATGTCATTCCTCAACTTGGTGGTTCTTCCCGGTGGGAAAAATTGAGCAAAGAAACGAGAGGTGAGATCATCCCAAGAGGTGATGGATCCCGCGGGTAAACGCTCAAGCCATTCACTAGCTTGGTCACGTAGAGAGAATTGAAAGAGATGCAATCGGGTCGTCTCTCGAGTGGCAACATCAAGGTCTATGGAATCTACAATTTTAAGGAAATCCTTGAGATGTTGGTTTGGATCTTCGGAACGAAGTCTATGGAATGCACATCCGCTTTGCACCAACCGGATGGTGTCGGATCGCAAGGGAGACACATTGGCTCCTTGGCTGAGCTCAATGGTGTTTCGATAGCCTTGATGGCTAGGTCGGGAGTATTCTCCTAAAGTGCGGGCTCTAGGTGGTTCGGGTCTGTTTGGATGTGGTGGGTTTTGTTGTGGTGGGTTGGCTGGATCAAAGATATTACCACCTTCCATGATGGCGGATGGCAATGGTCACGAACTAAGAAACGAAGAAAATGATAGACTAAAGAAAACCTAATAAAAAGAAAATAAAAATCTCACTAGAAAGGAATCTAATGAGTAGACCTAAAAAATAAAATTCAACCTAAACAATAACTATTCCCCGACAGCGGCGCCAAAAACTTGACGCGTGGTTTGGCAACCTTGCAAAACGTTTTACTTCTCAAGGGATCTTGAGAAGCTTGCAATCCCCACCAGGCAGTATACCTGAACGAGGTAGTATAGTGAGTGGCAAGTACCGGGGGATTGATCGTTCTCTAGGGGAATAGTGTCGTTAGGATTAAAAGATACTTAAACTAGGTCTAGAGGTAAGGGATGATTCTTTTTGTATTTTTATGTTTTTATGAAAGCAAGTAAAAATATCGGGTTTAGGAAGAGTGAGCGGAATTAGTTGCTAGTCAACTAACCTAAAATTACTACAAATGCAAAGTAAAATAAAATAACAAGAATAGTAAATTGGTGAACTTCTTATAATGGGAAAACGTATTTACTTAGATTTCACTACTCCCAAATTATCTCTTACTGATTAATTGATTTGTTACAGTTGTTTGGATGAAGGGTTGTATTCCTTAATACCAGTCATCGGGCTGTGTACGTCCTTCCCCACTCTATAAGCTTCTATCTCTTCCTATCCAGGCCTCGTAAACAGTTACTTATGCATTAAATACAACCAATAACATCATAGTACACATCTGATTACGTTTCTTATGACGTTCAAGCCTATTACCATGTAGGAGTATGGCCAGTTTTCATAAGCCTAATGCGAAAATCAATCAACCAAATCAACTAATAAAAAATCAACAACCAATAATCAACAATTAGGTTTCATTAGATCTAAGTAAACACAAAGAGAATTACGCTAGCATGTTAAAAGAAAGACAAGATAAAAATCAATCAAACAACACATAGACATATTGAATGATTAAAAAGAATACTTATCTTCAATTGAACTTGAAGGAAAAGAGGGCTTGGAAACCCTAAGTTTACATTAAAATTCGTCTAGGGTTTTATCTCCCAAAAGTTACACCACTTAATGAATGAAAAATCGAAAAGTATATATAGATATA
The DNA here is from genome assembly GCA_030686995.1 of Artemisia argyi. Taxonomy (NCBI): domain Eukaryota; kingdom Viridiplantae; phylum Streptophyta; class Magnoliopsida; order Asterales; family Asteraceae; genus Artemisia; species Artemisia argyi. The sequence goes on from CM060679.1 coordinate 84,826,284, forward strand.
CAAGTCTGACGGCGTCAGGATTTGGCCTCGGACGCCATCAGATCGCCGTGTTTAGGCTTCTCGGATCACCTAGATCTACTTCTGATGCCGTCCCTTTATAGGGGTTCTGGGCCGTCTCATGTAGAGCTAAAGAAGGGCGGCCTTGATCCTGGAACACCTGACGCCGTCAGGTGTTAACTTGACTTTGGTTTCTGGGGCGTCACTTGTAAAATCCACCATCATTCCTGTATAAGGTGACAGCGTTAGCATGTAAAGCCTGACGCCGTCAAGTGTGATTTCCTGACTTTTCTTGCCTTTTCTTGTTTTCTTCATACTTGAGCATAAAAATGTCCGTAAAGCGCCAAAATGCTCCATTTTCCAGAATTCATGTGATGCGTGGGAATTGCACCAGGCTTTACCTCTCGAGGGATCTCGAGAAGCTTACAACCCCCACCAGGCAGTGTACCTGATCATTGTAGTATAGTATAGTGACAAGTGCCGGGGGATTGATCGTTCAACTTAGGAATAGTGTCGCTAGGATTAGAAAGACTAAAGACTAGATCAAGAGGTGAGGGATGATTCTTTTTGTATTTTTATGTTTTTATAAAAGCATGTAAAAATCTCGGGTATTGGAAGGAGGGGCGGAATTAGTTGCTAGTCAACTAACCCAATAGCTAAGATGCAATCAAAATAAAATAACAAAAATGAAAATAAACTAAATTAAGATAGTGGTGTGAGCAATATATGGGAGAATTGTGTTTACTTAGATTTCACTACTCCCTAGATATCTTTTACAGGTTAATTACTTGTTACAGTTGCGTGGATGACAGATTGTATTCCTTAATACCATTCATGGGGTGGCGTACTTACTTCCCCAATCCTATAATCTCCTACTTCACTCCTATGTCGAGCCGGCTAAGAAGCTCCTAACATGGGATCACTAGAATTCGCTCATGCATTAAATACAACCATAAAAACCTAGTACACATCGGTTCATGTTTCTTAAGACGTTCAAGCAAGTTACACAATGGAGATCTGCCAGTTTTCTTCAGCCTAACATTGAAATCATTCATCCATTACAACTATAAACAAGCAATCAACCTATAATCAACATCTAGGTTTCATTACATCTAAGCAAACACATGAAAGATCTAGCCTAGCATGTTAAAATCAAGACAAGCATAAGATATCTTCAAACAACACATAGACATATTGAATGAATTGAAAGAAGACTTATCTTAATTGAACATGAAAGGTTTCAAGGGCTGAAAACCCTTGAAAATACTGTTACAAATGACCTAGGGTTTATTAGGTTCGACCCTAGTATTCTCCACACAAGTTCCTCTCTTTATAAATGAAAAATAGAAAAGTATATATAGATTTTGGGAGGTGACGGCGTCAAAAGTAAATGTCTGACGCTGTCATCTCGCCGCCAATAAAGTTCCCGGACTGCCTAGATCTGGGTTTGACGCCGTCACGTGTAATCCATCTTCAGGCCGTCACCAAAATAACTCTTGACGCCCTTCTTCTGACTCCTTCAGCTTTTCTCTGGGTCGTCATGGATTTTGCTCTTGACGCCGTCATCTTTTCCTTCTTGATGCCGTCAGGTACTGTTCCCAGCATGGAAAATTAAGTCTTTGCCATTTTCTTCACTTTTATGCTCCAAAAACGTCCAAAATGCTTCCTTTTCCAGAATTCACTCCCAAAGTACCTAAAATCACAAAAGGAACGATTTAGGGTGATATTTGATCAAATAAATTCAATTCCGGGCTTAAATGACAACCTAAAAACAGTTCATTTTTCGCCTCATCATATACCCTTACACTTGAGATTTGCTTGTCCTCAAGCAAATGCGCTTTTATTCTAATCAAAATACAAGTTAGGGGTCATTTAACACTAATATAAAAGTAATTACAACAAATAATCGTTCCACTAAAGACCAAAGACAAGCACGGAGGACATACACTAGCACCTCACAAATAGTGTTTAGATACTCATATCTCTCGGGTGTAATAAAGTAATATCACAATATGGAAATGGAAAACATCTCTCACTACCTGTCACAGCAAAATAGATTACCATAGGCTTGGGAAAGGATCAAACCTCTACCACATGGCGTAAGCACCTAGGATAAACTATCAAAGAGGTCTTTTAAAGGGTAGTAACGTTAGGTGTAGGGATATGAAATACACGGTTTTGTTGGATATAAGCAGTCTTTACTGGTGGCGAGTTAATCATCTTAGTTAATTACATGTACAATATGGCGTTGCTAAGCCAAGACTAGACTCGACTTAATAAATGAAAAATAACAAAAACATAAAGTAAACATAGAATGAAACGGGATGGTAGTCCGTATGTTTTTTCTCTTTTCTTTTTCTATATTTTTTTTTTCTTTTTCTTGATTTTTCGATTTTTTTTTTTTTTTTTTTTTTTTGTGCATACACTTTTACCCTACCATCCAAAATAATACATCATAGGGAATGAACATTCCCCTTACACTTGAATTTTTACATACTTTACAATAAACTAATCTAATGACTCGAATTAAGATAATCAAAACACTTGGAGTACTTTTAAGATTAACGCACATATGGGGGTAATAATATGATGTTCTTCCCCATTACTCCATAACACAAGTACTTTACCTATGAGTCCCAATCGTACCAAAACAATATGTACAAGGATATGAGTCGACTTAGCAACCATGTAATCAATTAGATAATTAATTAAGGGTTTAAACAAATAACAATAATGCACTAAATATGAGTGCATACACGGAAGGCTAAGGCGATTTGGTTGTTCATTTAAGTGGAGTGTAACAAATTCTTTCTTTAAGTAAGATGCTTAAAGTTAGAAACAAAAAGATAGGCTCGGAGGGGTGTACTAGGGGTTTCGTGTACTAAAAATGAGTACAACGCTAAGGTGTGGGAAAAATTAGTTGACTTTACTAGCCAAGTAATATGACTTAAATGGTCAAGTAATTATGATACGAGTTTAACACAAGGGTGATCCTAATGCCTCTTATCATGTAGTAAATCCTACCACACGAATTTAGTCTCACTAGCGGTCTCGGGATGCATCACTAACGCAAGTTCTAGAATCTAAATGCTACCGGTACACTCATAAGCACTAATAGTAAATGCTTTTCCTATAAAATCTAAAGGCGAACCTCACATATTTGGGTGGAAAATTTTTCTGAATGGTACGGTTTTGTGCTAGTCATACAATCTCCTATCCATGAGACGCTTGCTATGGCTAAAGTTTCACTCCTAAATGTTGTAAAACAATTTAAATTTTGGCGCTAAAATTACACTAACAAGTATTTCTCATAGTTTTATTACACACCTACCATCAAACAAACAAACTCAAGCGAAAGTGTATCTGTAAGGTATCATCATTTTACCGTCCCCTTACACTTAGGATGAACATTGTCCCCAATGTTCAAGTAAAGAATGTAAAAGTGAAATAAGTAAAAAGAATGAAATCAAATACTCCCATGATTCGCTCGGTATGGATAATATGGTAACCAGGTTAGATCTTCCTCCAAGAAAATGAACAATCAAAGCTTCCCTTCCAGAATATAAATCATCTTTTTGTCATATATAACCTGTTAAACCTGAGAAAGCAGACAAGGCAACCTCGCGTAAAATCGGCGGCAATCTATATATGCTAACAAATCCTAAAAAAAACAAAATAAGATATAATGCTTGTGGAATGATGTTTGCCGATTTCCTGGAGATTATAAAACTAAAGATTCAACAAAAACTTTAAGACTCCGTTAGAAAAACAAAACTGGTAAAATTTCCAGATTTTTACACGTGACGCTGTCAGGAATTTCTTCCTGATGCCGTCAGAAGTTACCTGCAGAAATTCTTATGTTAAGTTTCCAGAAAATTGCTGGAAAAACTTCGTCCTACTTCCTGGAAAATCCTGCAAAACATCATTATGACTCGATACAAGCATTTGACTCTAACAAATACGAATATACGTGTTCACTTAATATTGTGGAGAATCATGATCGAGTTTGTTTCTTAAAAACATATTTGGGATTTCCCCTTACACTTATCTTTTGCGAAATACCTTTGGATGAAGTTAAGACAAGGCCAAACATCAAAGTAAAGTATTTTCACCATTTTAGTTTGAAACAGGATATACCAACAATAAAAATAAAGCATGCATACGGAAACAAATAATAATCAAACAAAATAAAAATCACACAACACATTTGCCTCCCAAGAAGCGCTTTTCTTTATTTACGAGTCTTGTAGCTAGACTCAAGGTCATGGGTTACTACGTGACCTCATCATTGGTTTCACTCTCTAGGTCATCTCCTATACCAGTTTTGTATTCCGGACCTAGTTGCAAGCATTCTTTGTAGAAACCAAGCATCCCATTCATCACATACTCTACTCCTCTACGTCTATCCTCATCATTCCTATAATAAGCCGCTTGTTTGTGTTCCTTTTCTATGTTTGACAGGAGGCGGTACTGCTCAATCTTATAGGGCATTTGGTAGGCAATCTCATCATTCTCCTCCTTGAACCTAACTATCCCTAGAGTCGGATCATAACTCATCTTAGTGGCCTCAACGAATGGTTTTCCGAACACTACTTGACTTAGGCAAGCATCTATCACCAGACGAGTATCCTCTACAATCATAAAATCGATCTCATAATTTAAATTTTCGACAATCACATGCAATCCCTTCACTCTTCCTACAAAATTACTTATCAAATTCTTATTGGGCATCATCCTATAACCAAGTTGTTTCTTCATTACCCAATTATAATAAGTCCTAGTCATGATGTTTATAGGAGATCTAGGATCGATATAAGCTTTCCATATATGCATATGCCCAATGTTGCATGGTATGTTGATGTTAGAGGGGTCTCCCATTTTGATAACGGGTGAGCCAAGGATATATGATGTCTCGGGGTCATCGAATAAATCCTTATGATATTCCCGTTCTTCCTTGGTGAGCAACTTATCAAAGTACTCTTCTACAGTCTCTACTTCCTCTAACTCTTCTCTCTTATTAACCTCAACTTCCCTAATGTCATCCCTAATCTCGGTTTCTACTCCAACTTCATCCTTGTCACTTTCTTCTATATCCTTATCAATTGGTTTAATGGTGACAACATTGAAAAAGTGGACGTGTTTGGAAGACGAGGGGTCCTTAGTTTGGATTCCGCTATTGGCGTCCCTAATGTCCTTCCTAGGTGTAGTTAACGCTTGGTTGTTGAGGGCTTTCAACAAGTTGTCAATCTTATTAGTCATCTCCGTTTGTTGTTGGTTGAATTCGGTTTCAAACCTAGCTATGCAAGCTTCTTGAGATGCCATAAACTTGGACATCAATCCTTTAAGATTGTTGGTACTACCATAGTTGTTAAAAGGATTGTTGTTGAAAGTACGGTTGGAGGGTGGACCGTTTGGTTGGTAACGAATAGGCGGATTGGAAGAATTGGTTTGGTTTTGTTTCCACCTAAGGTTTTGGTGATTTTTCCAAGCGGGGTTGTAGGAATCACCATAAGGGTTTGGCTCGGGTTTGAAAGTGTACCACTTATCTCCCGCTTCGTCGGTACACGAGGATGCGTAGTCCGCAAAAGCTGTTCCGGGGAGTTCCACACAATCACGAGTGTCATAGGGACCACTACATAATTCGCATGAAGAAGTGATTTTGTTCACTTGGCTTGAAGGCTTAGGAGCTTCGTAGGATTTCATGAGAAACTTGACTTGGTCCTCAAGTTCCATGATCCTACGGTCGGGAGTGCTGGAATTGTTCGAAGGCAAAGATATTGCCTTGACCGTTTTGTTCAAATCACGGGGATCATTCCAACATTCGTTGTCATAGAGAACAAGATCTTCTATGAGTTCCCATGATTCTTCCGCACTAAGATCACGTAGCTTGCCATCGGCCGATTGGTCAATGGTTCTCCTTGTGGAGAGATCGATATGGTCATAGAAGATTTGGACTTGGAGCCAAAGATCTATGCCATAATGAGGGACTTTTGGGAGTAAGTCCTTGAAACGAGTCCATGCTTCATATAGGGTTTCACCTTGACATTGTTGGAACATCAAGATATCATTTCTAAGCTTGGTAGTTCTCCCCGGTGGGAAAAATTGAGCAAGGAAATGAGTGGTGAGATCATCCCATGAGGTGATGGATCCCGCGGGTAAACGCTCAAGCCATTGACTAGCTTGATCACGTAGAGAGAATTGGAATAGGCGTAATCGGGTTGACTCTCTAGTTGTAGCATCAAGGTCTATAGAATCTACGATTTTAAGGAAGTCCTTGAGATGTTGATTTGGATCTTCGGAACGAAGTCCATGGAATGCACATCCGCTTTGCACCAACCGGATGGTGTCGGATCGCAAGGGAGACACATTGGCTCCTTGCGTGAGCTTAATGGTGTTTCGGTAGCCTTGGTGGCTAGGTCAGGAGTACTCTCCTAGGGTTCGGGGCCTAAGAGGTTGGTTAGCTAGTGGTGGGTTTTGTAGGTGGTCTTGTTGTGGTGGGTTGATGGGTTCAAAGATGTTACCACCTTCCATGATGTTAGATGGTAAAGATTACGAACAAAGGCACGAAGAAATGAGATAGACTAAAGAGAACCTAAAAATAAAAATAAAATCTTACTAGAAAGTAATCTAGCAAGTAGACCTAATAAAAAGAAATCCTAACCTAGACAATAACTATTCCCCAGGCTGCGGCGCCAAAAACTTGATACGTGGGAATTGCACCAGGTTTTACCTCTCGAGGGATCTCGAGAAGCTTACAACCCCCACCAGGCAGTGTACCTGATCGTTGTAGTATATTACAGTGACAAGTGTCGGGGGATTGATCGTTCAACTTAGGAATAGTGTCGCTAGGATTAGAAAGCCTAAAGACTAGGTCTAGAGGTGAGGGATGATTCTTTTTGTATTTTTATGTTTTTATAAAAGCAAGTAAAAATCTCGGGTATTGGAAGGAGGGGCGGAATTAGTTGCTAGTCAACTAACCCAATAGCTAAGATGCAATCAAAATAAAATAACAAAAATGAAAATAAACTAAATTAAGATAGTGGGGTGAGCAATATATGGGAGAATTGTGTTTACTTAGATTTCACTACTCCCTAGATATCTTTTACAGGTTAATTACTTGTTACAGTTGCGTGGATGACGGATTGTATTCCTTAATACCATTCATGGGGTGGCGTACTTACTTCCCCAATCCTATAAGCTCCTACTTCACTCCTATGTCGAGCCGGCTAAGAAGCTCCTAACATGGGATCACTAGAATTCGCTCATGCATTAAATACAACCATAAAAACCTATTACACATCGGTTCATGTTTCTTAAGACGTTCAAGCAACTTACACAATGGAGATCTGCCAGTTTTCTTAAGCCTAACATTGAAATCATTCATCCATTACAACTATAAACAGGCAATCAACCTATAATCAACATCTAGGTTTCATTACATCTAAGCAAACACATGAAAGATCTAGCCTAGCATGTTAAAATCAAGACAAGCATAAGATATATTCAAACAACACATAGACATATTGAATGAATTGAAAGAAGACTTATCTTAATTGAACATGAAAGGTTTCAAGGGGTGAAAACCCTTGAAAATACTGTTACAAACGACCTAGGGTTTATTAGGTTCGACCCAAGTATTCTCCACACAAGTTCCTCTCTTTATGAATGAAAAATATAAAAGTATATATAGGTTTTGTGAGGTGACGGCGTCAAGAGTAAATGTCTGACGCCGTCATCTCGCCGCCAATAAAGTTCTCGAACTGCTTAGATCTGGGTTTGACGCCGTCACGTGTAATCCATCTTCAGGCCGTCACCAAAATAACTCTTGACGCCCTTCTTCTGACACCTTCAGGTTTTCTCTGCGTCATCATGGATATTGCTCTTGACGTCGTCATCTTTTCCTTCTTAACGCCGTCAGGTACTGTTCCCAGCATGGAAAATTAAGTCTTTGCTGTTTTCTTCACTTTTATTCTCCAAAAACGTCCAAAATGATTCCTTTTCTAGAATTCACTCCCAAAGTACCTAAAATCACAAAAGGAATGATTTAGGGCAATATTTGATCAAATAAATTCAATTCCGAGCTTAAATGACCCCCTAAAAACAGTTCATTTTTCGCCTCATCATCATGTCACAGGTACCTAAAATGATAAAAAAAATAATAATAATAATAAAAACAATTTAAGGTAGTATTTGATCATAAAAACATGATTTAGGGCTTAAATGACCCTCTAAAAGCGTAACAAATATTTCCTTATCAGTACCATTGAATTTATTTGATCAAATATTGCCCTAAATCGTTCCTTTTGTCATTTTAGGTACTTTTGGAGTGAATTCTGGAAAAGGAAGTATTTTTGACGTTTTTGGAGCATAAAAGTGAAGAAAACGGCAAAGTCTTAATTTTCCTTGCTGAGAACAGTACCTGACGGCGTCAAGAGTCCTTATGTGATGGCGTCAAGAGTAAACAAGAGGTGGAAATGGTGACGATCCAGAGAAATCGTGACGGCGTCAAGCTTGGCAGTCATGGTTCAAGATGTGGGGACGGCCTACAACTAAATTACACATTACGGCGTCAAACTTGGATCTAGGCACTCTGATCTCATTATGGGCGGCGAGTTGACGGCGTCAGATATTCCTTCTTGACGTCGTTACCCTGTAAAATCTATATATAGTTTTGCAATTTTCATTCATTAGAAGTAACTTTAGAGGGGGTAACTTTGGAGAAACCCTAGCACGAATTTTACTGTTCTTTCAAGGGTTTTTACCCTTTGAAACCTTTCATGTTCAATTGAGATAAGTATCCTTTCAATTCATTCAATATGTCTATGTGTTGTTTGAATATATCTTACGCTTGTCTTGAATTTAACATGCTAGGCTAGATCTTTTGTGTGTTTGCTTAGACGTAGTGAAACCTAGATGCTGATTATGGGTTGATTGTTTGTTTATAGTTGTTACGGATGAATGATTTCGATGTTAGGCTTAAGAAAACTGGCATACTTCCATAGGGTAACATGCTTGAACGTCTTAAGAAACATAAACCAATGCGTACTAGGTTATTATGGTTGTATTTAATGCATGAGCGAATTCTAATGAACACATCTTAGGAGCTTCTTGCAGGCTCGACATAGGAGTGAAGTAGGAGCTTATAGAGTTAGGAAAGTACGTACGCCACCCCACGAATGGTATTAAGGAATATAACCCGTCATCCACGCAATTGTAACAAACTATCAACCTGTAAAAGATATCTAGGGAGTAATGAAATCTAAGTAAACACAACTCTCCCCATTATTGTTCACAACACTAGTTTAATTAGCTTTATTTTCATTTCTGTTATTTTAATTTGATTGCATCTTAGTTATTGGGTTAGTTGATTAGCAACTAATTCCGCCCACTCTTCCAAAACCCGAGATTTTATTTGCTTTTATAAAAATATAAAAATACAAAAAGAATCATCCCTCACCTCTAGACCTAGTTTTTAGGCTTTCTAATCCTAGCAACACTATTCCTGAGTTGAACGATCAATCCCCCGGTACTTGTCACTATACTATACTACAACGATCAGGTACACTGCCTGGCGGGGGTTATAAGCTTCTCGAGATCCCTCAAGAGGTAAAGCCTGGTGCAATTCCCACGTACCAAGTTTTTGGCGCCGTAGCCCGGGGAATAGTTATTATCTAGGTTAGGATTTCTTTTTATTAGGTCTACTTGCTAGATTCCTTTCTAGTAAGATTTTATTTTTATTTTTAGGTTTTCTTTAGACTATCTTTTTCTTCGTGTCTTTGTTCGTAACCTTTACCATCCGACATCATGAAAGGTGGTAACATCTTTGAACCCATCAACCCACCATAACAAAACCACCCACAAAACCCACCACTAGCAAACCAACCTCTTAGGCCCCGAACCCTAGGAGAGTATTCCCGTCCTAGCCACCAAGGCTATCGAAACACTATTGAGCACACCCAAGGAGCCAATGTGTCCCCCTTGCGATCCGACACCATCCGGTTGTTGCAAAGCGGATGTGCATTCCATGGACTTCGTTCCGAAGATCCTAATCAACATCTCAAGGATTTCCTTAAAATCGTAGATTCTATATACCTTGATGTTACAACTAGAGAGTCGACCGGATTACGCCTATTCCAATTCTCTCTACGTGATCAAGCTAGTCAATGGCTTAAACGTTTACTCGCGGGATCCATCACCTCATGGGATGATCTCACCACTCGTTTCCTTGCTTAATTTTTCCCACCGGGGAGAACTACAAAGCTTAGAAATGATATCTTGATGTTCCAACAACGTCAAGGTGAAACTCTATATGAAGCATGGACTCGTTTCAAGGACTTACTCCAAAAAGTCCCTCATCATGGCATAGATCTTTGGCTCCAAGTCCAAATCTTCTACGACCGTATCGATCTCTCCACAAGGCGAACCATTGACCAATCGGCCGGTGGTAAGCTACGTGATCTAAGTGCGGAAGAATCATGGGAACTCATAGAAGATCTTGCTCTCTATGACAACGAAAGTTGGAATGATCCCCGTGATTTGAACAAAACGGTCAAGGCAATATCTTTACCTTCGAACAATTCTAGCACTCCCGACCGTAGGATCATGGAACTTGAGGACCAAGTCAAGTTTCTCATGAAATCTTACGAAGCTCCTAAGCCTTCAAGCCAAGTGAACAAAATCACTTCTTCATGCGAATTATGTAGTGGTCCCCATGACACTCGTGATTGCGTGGAACTCCCCGGAACAGCTTTTGCGGACTACACATCCTCGCGTACCTACGAAGCGGGAGACAAGTGGTACACTTTCAAACCCGAGCCAAACCCTTACGGTGATTCCTACAACGCTACCTGGAAAAATCACCCGAACCTTAGGTGGAAACAAAACCCAAACAATTCTTCCAATCCGCCTAATCGTTACCAACCAAACGGTCCACCCTCCAACCGTACTTTCAACAACAATCCTTCTAATAACTATGGTAGTACCAATAATCTTGAAGGATTGATGTCCAAGTTTATGGCATCTCAAGAAGCTCGCATATTTAAGTTTGAAGCCGATTTCAAACAAAAGCAAAGCGAGATGACCAACAAAATTGACACGTTGTTGAAAGTTCTCAATGACCGAGAAATGGGAGCACTCCCAAGTAGGGGTGTCATAAATCCCGACCCGACCCGGACCCGAACCCGACTAAGGATACTCGGGTCGGGTTACTCGGGTCCAAAATCTTAGTCGGGTCAATCGGGTCAACCCGACTAACCCGATTACGAACTCGGGTCGGGTATCGGGTTTCAAAAACTTGCCTATTCGGGTTCGGGTCAACCCGACTAACCCAAGGTTTTTTTTTTCTTTTTTTTTTTTTTTTTTTTTTTCTTTGTTCAATTGATAAGCCCAAGTTAAATTAAGTGATCCATGTAGTAAACTTGGCCCATTTTCTATATAATTTTTTTTTTTTGCCTCGACATAGTGTTTGAACGTAGAAATTACTTCCTCGAGAAAAAGGTGGTGGGTTTGAGAATTTATAGTGTTTGAACTTTGAAGGTATGACATGCCCCTTTTCATATGCAACGTGGATACCTCACACTTGAAACATGAACATGGCTCTACTACATGCATATCTTTTCTTTTTATTTTGTATGAATGAAATCTTTGGTATCTTAGTATATACATAGTTTTTCATGTTAAAGGTACAAACTACAAAGTGAATTTGGTTTTTCATAATTGTCATTCGCAAAAGAAAAAAAAAATTATGTGATTTTGTAAATTGGACAAACCCGAACCCGACTTGACCCGACCCGACTTGACCCGACCCGATTTGACCCGAACCCGACTAACCCGAGTTCAAATAGGGTCGGGTTCGGGTATATTATTTTTACCCTCGACCCGACTTGGACCCGACCCGTTTGACCCGAACCCGACCAACCCGACCCGAATAGCACCCCTACTCCCAAGCGACACAGTCAAGAATCCGAAACTAAAAGTTAACTCCATATCGTCGGTTTCGTCACCTACTTCTTGTCCGCAATACTACTCGGTTAAATCAATGAGCACGTGTTTCAAGCAAAACCAAATTCTTCAAAAGGACCAATCGAATGAAACACCCAATATCAAACCGGTCAAAAGCATAGTTGAAACACCTCCTACACAAGACCTTGACGATGAATTCAAGAAACTCCGCCTTGAACGTCCCGTCATTGATGTCTTAGCCCATGCTCCCTACTATAGTGCCCTCCTAGAAAAATATGAGAAGTTTAAATTAGGTAAAAATGGGACTGCCTTTGTTCAAAACAAGTTGCCTAAAAAGCTTGATGATCCGGGTATATTTGTTTTGCCTTGTAAGATAGGAAAATCCGAAGCTTTCGACACATTAGCCGATTCAGGATCAAGCCTCAATTTGATTCCCATATCCCTTTTCACCACTCTTAAGCTAGGAAAGTTAGAGGAGACGGAGGTACTAATTGGTCTAGCAGATGGGAGTATTGCCCACCCGGTTGGGATGATCAAGGATATAGTTGTTCACGTAGGGAAGTTAACTATTTTAGCGGATTTTCACGTCCTAGATATGATTAGTGATACTACATGCACATTGTTAGTAGGAAGAGGATTTTTAGCAACTGCTAGCGCCATGATAGATTGTAAGGAGTCTAAGATAGTGGTAGGTGAGGGTGATACTTGGTCGGTATATGATGTTAAGAAGCATAGCTACGATTGTGAGGATGAACCGACACCATATTGGGTAGAGATGAATAGGAGACCATCTAGATATGGACCTTGGATAGAAAGAAACTTTATAGGACCTCAACGCCCATTCTATCTAGAAAAAGATTTCATCGATAAAACACATTCGGTGGAACAACTCATAGCTAGAGATGAGGAGCTAGACCCTTTTGAGGACCCCCTAGTCTTTAGGAAAATGATTGAGTTCTTATGCATAATGCCTATTAATATACAGATGAACAAGTGGAAAAGAGAGGGGGATAAGTGTAAATGGAGGTGGGACAAGCCACCTAAGGAAGGTGATGGATCATGGCATATGAAGATGATTTTATATGATCCGGATGGAGAAAAGTTTGAGAGGTCATACCGTACCAAGAAAATCGATAGGAAGTTGAAACCCAAGTTTGATCCCAAAGATGTCCTCAATGAGGAACTCACCCATATAACGTAATCACCCATGACCTTGAGTCTAGCTACAAGACTCGTAAAATAAAGAAAAGCGCTTCTTGGGAGGCAACCCGTGTTTTGTGTGATTTTTATTTGTTTGATTGTTATTTGTTTCCGTATGCATGCTTTATTTTTATTGTTGGTAGATCATGTTTCAAAACTAAAATTGTGAAAATGCTTTATTTTGTCGTTTAACTTCGTCTTAACTTCATACAAAGGTATTTCGCAAAAGATAAGTGTAAAGGGAAACCCCAAATATGTTTTTAAGAAACGAAATTGATCATGATTCTCCACAATAATAAATGAACATGTATATTAGTATTTGTTAGAGTCAAATGCTTGTATCGAGTCATAATGATGTTTTGCAGGATTTTCCAGGAAGTAGGACATAAGTTTTTCCAGAAATTTTCCGGAAACTTAACGTAAAGATTTCTGCAGGTCACTTCTGACGGCGTCATGTGTAAAACTCTGGAAATTTTGCTAGTTTTGTTTTTCTAACGGAGTCTTAAAGTTTTTGTTAATTCTTTAGTTTTATAAACTCCAGGAAATCTGCAAACATTCATTCCACAAGCATTATATCTTAATTTGTTTTCTAGGATTTGTTAGTATATATAGATTGCCGCCGATTTTACGCGAGGTTGCCTTGTTGTTTTCTCAGGTTTAACAGGTTATGTATGACAAGAAGATGATTTATATTTCTGGAAGGGAAGCTTTGATTGTTCATTTTCTTGGAGGAAGATCTAACCTTGTTACCGCACTATCCACACCGAACGAATCAGGGGAGTATTTGATTTCATTCTTTTCCCTATATCACTTTTACATTCTTTAATTAAACATTGGGGACAATATTCATCCTAAGTGTAAGGGGAGGGTAAATGATGATACCTTATAGGATACACTTTCACTTGAGTTTGTTTGTTTGATGGTAGGTGTGTAATAAAACTAAGAAAAATACTCGTTAGTGTAATTTTAGCGCCTAATTTAAAATTTTTTACAACATTTAGGAGTGAAACTTTAGCCTTAGCAAGCGTCTCAAGGATAGGAGTTGTATGACTAGCACAAAACCGTACTATTCAAAAAAAATTTCCACCCAAATATGTGAGGTTCGCCTTTAGATTTGATAGGAAAAGCATTTACCATTAGTGCTTATGAGTGTACCGGTAGCATTTAGATTCTAGAACTTGCGTTAGTGATGCATCCCGAGACCGCTAGTGATACTACATTCATGTAGTAGGATTTACTACATGATAAGAGGCATTAGGATCACCCTTGTGTTAAACCCGTATCATAATTACTTGACCATTTAAGTCATATTACTTGCCTAGTAAAGTCAACTAATTTTTCCCACACCTTAGCGTTGTACTCATTTTTAGTACACGAAACCCCTAGTACACCCCTCCGAGCCTATCTTTTCGTTTCTAACTTTAAGCATCTTACTTAAAGGAAGAATTTTTTACAACCCACTTAAATGTACAACCAAATCGCCTTAGCCTTCCGTGTATGCACTCATCTTTAGTGCATTATTGTTATATGTTTAAACCCTTAGTTAATTATCTAATTGATTACATGGTTGCTAAGTCGAGTCATATCTTGTTGATTGATGCTAAACCATCAGACTAAAGTCAACCACTTGTGAATGGTCAACTATGATAGTCAAACAGCCTAAAACCAATGCTCCGCGGAAGTATAAGGTTTTTCCCCGGGTCGTATGTCCCGACGAGGTGTGAATTGTTAATAAACGGTTTCGTGATCGGGTGAATTTGGATGAGAAAGGGGTTTGTGTGATTAGAACTAAGGAATATACTAGAAAATAGCTTAAACAAGCTATTAGAATAAGACGTGAAAGTTTGAAAACCCAGAAACGATTAAAACCTAAAAACGTGTACGTTACGTTTAAATAAAACGTAAACGTACGAAATAAAACGCGAGTTTTGACAAAATAAAATACTTACAAAAGTGAAAAACACATTTTTACAATCCTAATAATAAAAGAAACTTTTTAGAAAATTAAAATTACTTTTTACACTAATTAATTAATTAATATTAATTAAATACTATTTATTACGGAGTACTTATTATTAATATTTAAAATACTTAAATACAATATAATATTAAACAAGCACTAGAAAAATGAAAATAAAATTCCTAAAATTATAAAATGACTAAAAATAAGTTTTAAAAATAAAAATAAGTGTTTTTGTCTTTTTGTGGTTTTTCTATTAATTAATTACTTATTAATTACTAATTATCTAATTAACTATTTTAAATTAGGAAAAATACCAAATGAACAGTAAAAATACTAAGAAAATTTCTAAAATTACTTTATAACATATAAAAGCTCTAAAAAATATAAAAACTAAGTTTTACTTAATAAAAACTAGATATGCTATTTTAAACTAATTATTAATTAATAATTAATAAAACTAAAATTAATTTTAATAAATACTAAACAACAAATTAAAAATCTGAGAAAATTATTATAACTACTTTAATATAATAGGAAATTAATAAAAATATAAAAAAGCTAAGTTCTTAATAAAAATCTAAAAATGAAAAATAAAATTTAAATAAAATTAAATAGAAACTATCACTTAAAATTAAATTTGTTTTTTCTGGATTTTTATTTTAGAAACCTACTTTACATCTAAAAACATAAACTTTTTATAAAAACAAACTTTTTAGAACTTAATAATAAGCAAAATATAAGCAAAAAGGGTCAACAGTTGACCACAGTTGACCAAAGGGTGAAATAAGCTCAAATGAGATTTGGTGGGGTCCACAATGGTTAATCCAGGTCCAAATAAGTTAGACTAACTTAAATAAGCTGGAATAAGCCAAAGGTTCACACAGAATAAGCCAAAAGCCAACAAATAAGCAATTGCTTATTATTTCTGGAATGGAAAGTGGGACAGATTTCTGTGGGGTATTCCAGGTGGGTCCCAGTGGGCTAGGGGTCAAATGATTGGTCAATATTTGTAGCCCACCATGGGGGGGTTTGAGATGACCAAGGAATGGTGGCTGAGGACCACTGAGCAAGTCAGAAAACCACCACCAAGTGGTGGTGGTGGTGGGGGTGCTGCTGATGCAGGGGAGCAGCTGAGCCTGCAGGTGTGTTTAGGGCAAGCTAGGGCCAAGCACAAAATTCAAATGATGCAAGAACTTCAAATTTGAGCTAGCAAACTACAATATTACAAAAGCACAGGCCCTGAATCTAAATGGAAAAATCAAAACAATTCTAGCAAGTTTTAGAAAAATCTGAGAAAGGCATTCTTTGACTTTTGATGAAATCTTATTACTTTGACTTTCTTGAACTTGTGATTGATCCTATGAGCTTAGAAATATGTGATATGACAAAGTAAAACCAAACTAACCTAAAGATGTAAGTTGTAAGCAAGAATGGAAGCTTATGGCTTCAATAACCACCACAGTTAACTGTGGTGGTGTGATCTTGGTGATGTTGACTATTGGCTGAATAAGGTACCAAATTTATGACTCTAAGGGCCTAAGGTGATATAGTATAGCATGTTTAAACCAAATATTCCAACTGAAATACAAGAATCAGTGGTCAAAACCACTGATCCAAACAGTCCCTTATGGGAGTGAAAATGAGAATTTTAAGGCTAAACACTCATTTAAATCATGACATTAATTTGTAAAGACTTATTATGATAAAAAAGACTTATAGGGACACAGAAACAGCAATACTAACAACTAATACTACCAAACCATTATAATGCTATTTTGACTGTTAACCTGATCAGATAAGCACCAGTGCAATCTACTACCCAAACTCCAATTTTCTAGCTAAGTTATCAAATAACAATAACAATAAAACATAAAGTCACAGAGATTCAAGTGATTAAGGAAATAAATAAAAAAAAAGTAAAATACAAATATGAACAAAAAGGCTTACAAGGTGGATTTCAAGTAAACAACTGAGAATCAAGTACCAAGGGGTCAAACCACAGCCTAATAGCTTCCACAAGCTTCTAATACCATAAACATCCAAATTCCTTCAGGCTTCCTTCTTCAATTCATTCTTTAACTGATTTTTTTTTTTATTATTTTACTCTATTTAAAAGCTATTTTTGGTATTTTTTTTATTTTATGAACTGAAAATGATTCTCTTGCCTTAGAAGCTTGAGAAAGCTATTAAGTGAGCTGAATGAACTCCAATGAGTACTAAATAACACTTTTGAACAATATTAGACTTGAATGAGATTTTTACTCCAAAATGCAAAATCTAAAATCTGGAAAGATAACTTGGAATTAAATTCAAAGAAACTTGAAATTACACTAGAAATTTGGATTACAAATGATTCAAACTAAAAATTATAACTAAAGAAGAAATTACATTAAAAACGTCATTTAAACTAAACTATAACTACTCCTACACTAGTTAACTTGTCTGCTGCTCTATTTCTTTTCTTTTTATAGCCCTGGATGGTTGTGCTTTTCTTCCCACTTCTCTCTGGACCATTGGATTAGCTTTTGTTGATCCTAGCCGTTTAAAATCGTTTGGCGGGAAAAATGAGAGGTGGGCAAGTTGAGTGGGTTTGGTGAAACAGAAGTAGCATTTAATGAAGAGGGGGAAATGGAGTGGTGTGGTTGAGTGTTTGGTGGAGAAGGTGAGGAGGGGGGGGCAAGGTTACTGGAAATTAGGGAGGTGTTAATGGAGGGAAAGTCTGAGGTTAGGGGTGAGTGGTAAGGGTTGACCGGGGTCAAACGGACCAGGTTATTATAAGTGGGTGGGGTTGGGCCTTGGTGGATCAGGGAGTGTACATGGGCTTGGGGTTTAGGTTTAGTTAGATCAGATTTGGTTTGGGTGGGTAAGGCTAAAGGGTAGTTTGGTTTGTTAGCTTATTTTGTAGAAAACCACAAGGACCAATGTTGTAATTTAATGAAACGTAGGGACTGATGTTGACAAGTTTCAAAAGATATCAAAAGGATTTAACTTGTCATGTTAAAACAACCAAAGGACCAAAAAAATGTGATTTTCCCATTTTAAATCACCCGGGGACTATTTATGTCGATTTTCAAAATCCGGGGACTAAAGTTGCCATTTTGTAAAATCTTTTATCCAAGGACCAAATTTGAACATTTTTGAACTTCCAAGGACTAAAAATGATTTTTCATTCAAAATTATCCCACCAGGGACTGAATCTGCCAAAATCTGAAACTCCAGGGACCAAACGTGTAAATTTCCAAAACTTTCCAATTTTTCACCAAAGGACTAAATATGACATTTTATGATTTCAAAATGACCTTTGGTGATAATTTTCTATATTTTACATATCCAGGGACTAGATTTGTAATTTTATGAAAGTTGGGGGACTGAAACTGCCAATTTTGCAAACTTTGTGCGTTTTTCATTTGTTTTTGCTCGTTTTGCATCTAAAGCATATAAAACACAATTTTGGAATATTTTCAGTATTTTGATGCATTACTGAGTGTTTTTGTATATTTTGCAGTTCAGATTAGACCAAAAATGATGAGTGTTTGAGCACTCATCAATCCCCCACACTAAACTATTGCTAGTCCCTAGCAATACTGTTTTGAAAACTTGATGGATTTGAAAAACTCTTTACTAAAAGCCATCACTTCTGGAGTAGCCAGGTGTAAGAACTGTGGCACACCTGATAACCGTGTGATTTTGAGCAAACCACCAGCTGTTAACGGATTTGAGTAGTCTTTACCAAAAGCCGTTTGCTTCTGGACTAGCCAGCTCTTGATGGAATGGTCAACATCTTGGTGAGCTGATTACCAATTATGGATTTTCCACGGCCTTTACCACAAGCCATAATCTTGCGGGCTAGCCAACTCATTTGTTTTCGGGGAGTTGATGAACCATACAATTTTGGGCAAATTGCCAGCCGTCAACGGATTTGATATGTCTTTACCAAGAGCCGTTTGCTCCTGGACTAGCCAATCCCTTTTGTCGTTTAGACAAGGCGGACTGATTACCAAAAATTTTGAAGCATCAGTGAAAAATTTTTGAAAAATTTTTGAAATTTTGGCTAAAAACGGGGGTATTATATAGTAAAATGTGATAAAATTCGCTAGAATAGCGAATACCCCCCCCCTCCCCCCCCACACTTATCATGAATATTGTCCTCAATATTCAAAATCCCGGCTATTATGCCGACATTTTGAACGTAAAAGGGCAACATTACAAGCTAAGCGTGGAAAACACCATTTTGTTTTTTTCACTCATTTGTAACCATAGCATGGGGGACTCCCCCACACTTAGGGTGAAAACCCTATATGCATGCTCTGTTTTTGTTTACCGAGTCGCTAGCGTGACTCGACCCCTAATTCATTTGTCATTGGGGAATGTGGAAGACGTGATCTCCATCGGACTTTCATTCAAAATGTTTGGACAAACATATGAAGCACGGGAAAGTTCCACACCGATGAGATATGTATCCGGCTCAAGATAATGATACATGAAAATGCCGGGATCAAATATAGTGTCCTCACTCCCGAAGGAGTGAAGAAGGGAAGAAGTCACCCTGTAGGTGAAGAAAAGGAAGAAAATCATGATAAAAAGCATGATTTGATCTTCTTCCTCAAGAGGAGGCTCCGTAGCCTGAGTTTGGATTTCAAAAGGTAAGCTCGTAAACAACCCGGGAGGGTGGGTGGGATTTTGCAAATTCTCATAATTGAGAGCATCTCCCCCCGGGATATCAAACTGATGAGCGAGTTCACCGGAGAACTCCTCATGAAGAGAATCATTCACAAGATGTGAATCTGTGGACTCATGTTCCATTGTGGACTCATCACAATCCTCGTCAAAGATTGGATTATTAGAAATCATAGTGAATTCAGAATCGAATTCAAATAGAGGATTGGTGAGAGTCGTATCGAATGTTTCGGGAACAAAGAGATTATCATTCTCTATTGGATTTTCGGGATAAGAAGTGAGTGACGGATCATGATGTAGGAGACTTTCAATTTCTCCCAGATCGGCTTGGAAGTCAAGGAGACCATCATCACTTTCCAATGAAAGTGGATCGATGTGAGCAAGTTCATCAGCGAACTCCTCAAGAAGATGATCAGCATCAGTTTGTGGAACTGATGCCTCAACATACTCGATGTCTCCATAAGATGTGCAATCATCGCTAAAATCTGAGAAAGTCTCAAATTGATCTTTAGGACACTCAATGGGAGAAGGAATATCACACATATCATCCAAAGTTCCCTGTGACTCTCTTGGGATTGGAACAAGGATCTCAACACTAGACTTTATGAATTCGTCCGTTTCCTTTGCAGGAATAGTGTCAAGATGCTCGTCCCCCATGTTTAGAGAGTGAGTGTGAACTTCGGGTGTGATAACAACAGACTGAGGGAGATGAGAGGAGCTAACATTCATGGAATTTTCAAGTTCCATTTGTTCAACGGCTAGTAATTTCCCCGTCTCATTATTTTCTCCCTGATTTACAATGGGAGGAATCACAAGTGATGAATCTAACGAACCCTTATAAAATTGAAGGATATCAAGGGTGTCTTCAATATCACTATCATCATCACAGTCTAGAAGAGCAGCTTGACGAAATTTGGCACGTGTTATAGCTGCTTGTTCTAAGATAAGTAATTCTTCCCTACTCAATTCGTTTTTAGCCTCTCGTTCCTCGGCAAGTAATTCTGCCATAGATTTCTCACGAGAGTCTCGAAACGTCGTAGTAACCAACTCCTCCTTAAGTTCTTTTAAAATATCAAGAGCCTTTAGTAAAAGGTCTTGCTCGGTTTCTTGAGGAGTTGTGTGAATCATATCGTACTGTGGAGGTGGGTCTGAAAACGAAGAGTCGTAATTGTTACAAGGAAATGGATTCCTCGTTTGACAATCCGAGCTAGAGTGTGGACCTTCACAGTAATCACAACAGTAAAACTGATGTGGTTGTGGGTGGTGTATGATGGAGTTATAATCGTTACCAGGAAACTGCTCATAGACAAGCGTGTTTCCCGATTGACAATCGGAACTGTAATGTGAACCACCACAGTACTCACAACAGTAAAACTGTTGAGTCTCATGGTGTGGTAACTGATGGAATGAATCAGTCGTGTCATGGTAGGAATAGGGATTCTGGTTATAGACAGACCCGTTTCCCGACTCTACCATGCCACAGCTGGGGCAATTGCCACCATTATGAGGATTACCACACCACTGGCAAACCAGAAAGTGTGGATGAGACATAGAAAGAATCAAAAGTCTAGGGAGGGGTAGGGATGAAGAATCAAAGATGTGAAAGGGTAAAGGAGAATGTTTTTGGATTTTTGGATAGGCATTTTGTACAAATAGAAAAGAAAATGTTTTTGTGTTTTTGTTTTTATGAAAATATGAACAAGGATGGATAAATGTACAATGGAACGAATTCCAAAGACACTAATCAGAAAAACCGTTTAGAATAGCGCGCACACCTCCCCGGCAGCGGCGCCAAAAGTTGATTGATGCTAAACCGTCAGACTAAAGTCAACCACTTGTGAATGGTCAACTATGATAGTCAAACAGCCTAAAACCAATGCTCCGCGGAAGTATAAGGTTTTTCCCCGGGTCGTATGTCCCGACGAGGTGTGAATTGTTAATAAACGGTTTCGTGATCGGGTGAATTTGGATGAGAAAGGGGTTTGTGTGATTAGAACTAAGGAATATACTAGAAAATAGCTTAAACAAGCTATTAGAATAAGACGTGAAAGTTTGAAAACCCAGAAACGATTAAAACCTAAAAATGCGTACGTTACGTTTAAATAAAACGTAAACGTACGAAATAAAACGCGAGTTTTGACAAAATAAAATACTTACAAAAGTGAAAAACACATTTTTACAATCCTAATAATAAAAGAAACTTTTTAGAAAATTAAAATTACTTTTTACACTAATTAATTAATTAATATTAATTAAATACTATTTATTACTTATTATTAATATTTAAAATACTTAAATACAATATAATATTAAACAAGCACTAGAAAAATGAAAATAAAATTCCTAAAATTATAAAATGACTAAAAATAAGTTTTAAAAATAAAAATAAGTGTTTTTGTCTTTTTGTGGTTTTTCTATTAATTAATTACTTATTAATTACTAATTATCTAATTAACTATTTTAAATTAGGAAAAATACCAAATGAACAGTAAAAATACTAAGAAAATTTCTAAAATTACTTTATAACATATAAAAGCTCTAAAAAATATAAAAACTAAGTTTTACTTAATAAAAACTAGATATGCTATTTTAAACTAATTATTAATTAATAATTAATAAAACTAAAATTAATTTTAATAAATACTAAACAACAAATTAAAAATCTGAGAAAATTATTATAACTACTTTAATATAATAGGAAATTAATAAAAATATAAAAAAGCTAAGTTCTTAATAAAAATCTAAAAATGAAAAATAAAATTTAAATAAAATTAAATAGAAACTATCACTTAAAATTAAATTTGTTTTTTCTGGATTTTTATTTTAGAAACCTACTTTACATCTAAAAACATAAACTTTTTATAAAAACAAACTTTTTAGAACTTAATAATAAGCAAAATATAAGCAAAAAGGGTCAACAGTTGACCACAGTTGACCAAAGGGTGAAATAAGCTCAAATGAGATTTGGTGGGGTCCACAATGGTTAATCCTAGGGGTGGAAACGAGCCGAGCCGAGCCCGAGCCCGCCAGAGCTCGAGCTCGGCTCGTTTATATTTAAGAAAGCTCGAGCTCGAGCTCGGCTCGATTCGAGCCTTAAGATTTGAGCTCGAGCTCGGCTCGTGGTATAATATATAAAGCTCGAGCTCGGCTCGTTTGTGGCTTCTTGACCTTATGTGTTCGAGCTCGTTTATGTAGAGCTCGTTTTTGTTTTGAGCTCGTAATGAAATTGTTAGAAGTACATAGTTTCTTTCTTTTAGTTACATTACAGTATATTTTTAGGAGTCTTTATCCAAAACTATTGCCCATTTCTACGGCAGAAATCCACACTTAATAAAAGAAATGATATCCATCAAATTGACTACCCACCTTGATAAATGAACAAGATAAAAAATCAAACTACGGATTGGTTGACAACTCATCTCCATCTCACAAAACAAACAAGACTCGACCAAGACAAAAAATCTAAGATCTGTTTTCTTTAAAATCGTAAAAGATTTCTTAAGTTTGAAACTCAATCATCATCGATCAATGAGAAGCTTTGCTCTTTAATATCCGAAAATAAAGAAAGAATGATAACAACCATGTTATATTCAATCTTTGTTTCTTCCAATAAGACACGAAAACCAAGAACAACCTTACCCGAGACCTTAAAAACAAGATCTTGAAGCCGAACTGAGATGTACAAGAGTATCTTTGATCTTCGTTTATGGGTTTTGAGTTCGTGAGTTACAAGTGGATCGAGAAGAAATATTGAAGTGTTTGTGATTCGGCTTATAATTGGTATAATAAAAGTGCTATCAAAAGAAGATGAAACACTTTATTATCTTTTATTTGAGATTTGGTTTGATGAAAGAAGTACTGGGAGGAGCAAAAGGTTTAGGTGGTGGCTAAGATTGAAATGAAAAAAGAAAAAAGTTGGAAAGGCTGCGTAGTGGGTTTAGAAAATTTTAGGGTAGAGACTATTTAGGGAATCATTTATGTAGTAAGTACGGAGTATTATTTATATACTAAAGCTCGTTAAGGCTCGCGAGCCTATTCGAGCTTTGTATATAAAGCTCGGGCTCGGGCTCGTTTATTAAATGAGCTCTAACTTAGGCTCGAGCTCGGGCTCGGGCTCGTTTAGGCTCGGCTCGTTCAAGCTTTTTACCGATCCGATCTCGAGCTTTTTACGAGCAGCTCGGCTCGTTTCCACCCCTAGTTAATCCAGGTCCAAATAAGTTAGACTAACTTAAATAAGCTGGAATAAGCCAAAGGTTCACACAGAATAAGCCAAAAGCCAACAAATAAGCAATTGCTTATTATTTCTGGAATGGAAAGTGGGACAGATTTCTGTGGGGTATTCCAGGTGGGTCCCAGTGGGCTAGGGGTCAAATGATTGGTCAATATTTGTAGCCCACCATGGGGGGGTTTGAGATGACCAAGGAATGGTGGCTGAGGACCACTGAGCAAGTCAGAAAACCACCACCAAGTGGTGGTGGTGGTGGGGGTGCTGCTGATGCAGGGGAGCAGCTGAGCCTGCAGGTGTGTTTAGGGCAAGCTAGGGCCAAGCACAAAATTCACAAAATTCAAATGATGCAAGAACTTCAAATTTGAGCTAGCAAACTACAATATTACAAAAGCACAGGCCCTGAATCTAAATGGAAAAATCAAAACAATTCTAGCAAGTTTTAGAAAAATCTGAGAAAGGCATTCTTTGACTTTTGATGAAATCATATTACTTTGACTTTCTTGAACTTGTGATTGATCCTATGAGCTTAGAAATATGTGATATGACAAAGTAAAACCAAACTAACCTAAAGATGTAAGTTGTAAGCAAGAATGGAAGCTTATGGCTTCAATAACCACCACAGTTAACTGTGGTGGTGTGATCTTGGTGATGTTGACTATTGGCTGAATAAGGTACCAAATTTATGACTCTAAGGGCCTAAGGTGATATAGTATAGCATGTTTAAACCAAATATTCCAACTGAAATACAAGAATCAGTGGTCAAAACCACTGATCCAAACAGTCCCTTATGGGAGTGAAAATGAGAATTTTAAGGCTAAACACTCATTTAAATCATGACATTAATTTGTAAAGACTTATTATGATAAAAAAGACTTATAGGGACACAGAAACAGCAATACTAACAACTAATACTACCAAACCATTATAATGCTATTTTGACTGTTAACCTGATCAGATAAGCACCAGTGCAATCTACTACCCAAACTCCAATTTTCTAGCTAAGTTATCAAATAACAATAACAATAAAACATAAAGTCACAGAGATTCAAGTGATTAAGGAAATAAATAAAAAAAAAGTAAAATACAAATATGAACAAAAAGGCTTACAAGGTGGATTTCAAGTAAACAACTGAGAATCAAGTACCAAGGGGTCAAACCACAGCCTAATAGCTTCCACAAGCTTCTAATACCATAAACATCCAAATTCCTTCAGGCTTCCTTCTTCAATTCATTCTTTAACTGATTTTTTTTTATTATTTTACTCTATTTAAAAGCTATTTTTGGTATTTTTTTTATTTTATGAACTGAAAATGATTCTCTTGCCTTAGAAGCTTGAGAAAGCTATTAAGTGAGCTGAATGAACTCCAATGAGTACTAAATAACACTTTTGAACAATATTAGACTTGAATGAGATTTTTACTCCAAAATGCAAAATCTAAAATCTGGAAAGATAACTTGGAATTAAATTCAAAGAAACTTGAAATTACACTAGAAATTTGGATTACAAATGATTCAAACTAAAAATTATAACTAAAGAAGAAATTACATTAAAAACGTCATTTAAACTAAACTATAACTACTCCTACACTATTTAACTTGTCTGCTGCTCTATTTCTTTTCTTTTTATAGCCCTGGATGGTTGTGCTTTTCTTCCCACTTCTCTCTGGACCATTGGAATAGCTTTTGTTGATCCTAGCCGTTTAAAATCGTTTGGCGGGAAAAATGAGAGGTGGGCAAGTTGAGTGGGTTTGGTGAAACAGAAGTAGCATTTAATGAAGAGGGGGAAATGGAGTGGTGTGGTTGAGTGTTTGGTGGAGAAGGTGAGGAGGGGGGGGGGCAAGGTTACTGGAAATTAGGGAGGTGTTAATGGAGGGAAAGTCTGAGGTTAGGGGTGAGTGGTAAGGGTTGACCGGGGTCAAACGGACCAGGTTATTATAAGTGGGTGGGGTTGGGCCTTGGTGGATCAGGGAGTGTACATGGGCTTGGGGTTTAGGTTTAGTTGGATCAGATTTGGTTTGGGTGGGTAAGGCTAAAGGGTAGTTTGGTTTGTTAGCTTATTTTGTAGAAAACCACAAGGACCAATGTTGTAATTTAATGAAACGTAGGGACTGATGTTGACAAGTTTCAAAAGATATCAAAAGGATTTAACTTGTCATGTTAAAACAACCAAAGGACCAAAAAAATGTGATTTTCCCATTTTAAATCACCCGGGGACTATTTATGTCGATTTTCAAAATCCGGGGACTAAAGTTGCCATTTTGTAAAATCTTTTATCCAAGGACCAAATTTGAACATTTTTGAACTTCCAAGGACTAAAAATGATTTTTCATTCAAAATTATCCCACCAGGGACTGAATCTGCCAAAATCTGAAACTCCAGGGACCAAACGTGTAAATTTCCAAAACTTTCCAATTTTTCACCAAAGGACTAAATATGACATTTTATGATTTCAAAATGACCTTTGGTGATAATTTTCTATATTTTACATATCCAGGGACTAGATTTGTAATTTTATGAAAGTTGGGGGACTGAAACTGCCAATTTTGCAAACTTTGTGCGTTTTTCATTTGTTTTTGCTCGTTTTGCATCTAAAGCATATAAAACACAATTTTGGAATATTTTCAGTATTTTGATGCATTACTGAGTGTTTTTGTATGTTTTGCAGTTCAGATTAGACCAAAAATGATGAGTGTTTGAGCACTCATCACTTGTACATATTGTTTTGGGACGATTGGGACTCATGGGTAAAGTACTTATGTTATGGAGTAATGGGGAAGAACATCATATTATTACCCCCATATGTGCATTAATCTTAAAAGTACTCCAAGTGTTTTGATTATCTTGATTCGAGTCATTAGATTAGTTTATTGTAAAGTATGTAAAAATTCAAGTGTAAGGGGAATGTTCATTCCCTATGATGTATTATTTTGGATGGTAGGGTAAAAGTGTATGAAAAAAAAAATCGAAAAAATTAAGAAAAAGAAAATAAAAAAAAGAGAAAAAACATACGGACTACCATCCCGTTTCATTCTATGTTTTGTTATTTTTGATTTATTAGCTTAAGTCGAGTCTAGTCTTGGCTTAGCAACGCCATATTGTACATGTAATTAACCAAGATAATTAACTCGACACCAGTAAAGATTGCCTTTATCCAACAAAACCGTGTATTCCATATCCCTATACCTAACGTTATAACCCTTTAAAAGACCTCTTTGATAGTTTATCCTAGGTGCTTACGCTAAGTGGTGGAGGTTTGATCCTTTCCCAAGCCTATGGTAATCTATTTTGCTATGACAAGTAGTGAGAGATGTTTCCCATTTCCATATTGTGATATATACTTTATTACACCCGAGAGATGTGAGTATCTAAACACTATTTGTGAGGTGCTAGTGTATGACCTCCGTGCTTGTCTTTGGTCTTTAGTGGAACGATTATTTGTTGTAATTACTTTTATATTAGTTTTAAATGACCATTAACTTGTATTTTGGTTAGAATAAAAGCGCATTTGCTTGAGGACAAGCAAATCTCAAGTGTAAAGGGTATTTGATGAGGCGAAAAATGAACCGTTTTAGGGGGTCATTTAAGCCTGGATTTGAATTTATTTGATCAAATATTGCCCTAAATCGTTCCTTTTGTCATTTTAGGTACTTTTGGAGTGAATTCTGGAAAAGGAAGCATTTTGGACGTTTTTGGAGCATAAAAGTGAAGAAAACGGCAAAGTCTTAATTTTCCTTGCTGAGAACAGTACCTGACGGCGTCAAGAGTCCTTATGTGATGGCGTCAAGAGTAAATAAGAGGTGGAAGTGGTGACGATCCAGAGAAATCGTGACGGCGTCAAGCTTGGCCGTCATGGTTCAAGATATGGTGACGGCCTACAACTAAATTACACATGACGGCGTCAAACTTGGATCTAGGCAATCCGATCTCATTATGGGCGGCGAGTTGACGGCGTCAGATATTCCTTCTTGACGCCGTCACCCTGTAAAATCTATATATAATTTTGCAATTTTCATTCATTAGAAGTAACTTTAGAGGGGGTAACTTTGGAGAAACCCTTGCACGAATTTTATTGTTCTTTCAAGGGTTTTTACCCTTTGAAACCTTTCATGTTCAATAGAGATACGTATCCTTTCAATTCATTCAATATGTCTATGTGTTGTTTGAATATATCTTACGCTTGTCTTGAATTTAACATGCTAGGCTAGATCTTTTGTGTGTTTGCTTAGATGTAGTGAAACCTAGATGGTGATTATGGGTTGATTGTTTGTTTATAGTTGTTACGGATGAATGATTTCGATGTTAGGCTTAAGAAAACTAGCAGACTTCCATAGGGTAACATGCTTGATCGTCTTAAGAAACATGAACCAATGCGTACTAGGTTATTATGGTTGTATTTAATGCATGAGCGAATTCTAATGATCCCATGTTAGGAGCTTCTAGCAAGCTCGACATAGGAGTGAAGTAGGAGTTTATAGAGTTGGGGAAGTACGTACGCCACCCCACGAATGGTATTAAGGAATATAACCCGTCATCCACGCAATTGTAACAAACTATCAACCTGTAAAAGATATCTAGGGAGTAATGAAATCTAAGTAAACACAACTCTCCCCATTATTGTTCACAACACTAGTTTAATTAGCTTTATTTTCATTTCTGTTATTTTAATTTGATTGCATCTTAGTTATTGGGTTAGTAGATTAGCAACTAATTCCGCCCACTCTTCCAAAACCCGAGATTTTATTTGCTTTTATAAAAATATAAAACTACAAAAAGAATCATCCCTCACCTCTAGACCTAGTTTTTAGGCTTTCTAATCCTAGCGAAACTATTCTTGAGTTGAACGATCAATCCCCCGGTACTTGTCACTATACTATACTACAACGATCAGGTACACTGCCTGGTGGGGGTTGTAAGCTTCTCGAGATCCCTCGAGAGGTAAAGCCTGGTGCGATTCCACGTACCAACCATCCTCGAGTTCTTCCATAAGAGAATTATATAATAAACCTAAGGATCCTTTGGGAATATTAGATTTCTCCTCCAAACCTTCCCTATCATCCAAATTACCTACATTTGAGTCATCAAGTGAGCCTAAAGGTTCCTTGGATATATCGGTTTTTATTTTCGAGACTCGCTTCTTCAACACCTTCACCACCCCTAACAACTAGACTATGATTTATTTCGGGCTTAGAGTTAGGAACTGTGGTGATGGTATTCATGAAGTGGATGTGGCTCGAGGAAAATGGATCCTTAACTTCCTTACCTTTTGGAGATGTTTGTTTGAAAAGTTTACTAGGATCTTTTATCTTCACAAGAGAGGGTGTTTCGTTAATATGGGTGGTGGTTTTGACTTCTTCAGCTTGGCCAAACCATTAGTTGATGTGTTAACAATCCGATTATTGATAGCACTCAACAGGTTACCAATTTTGTTGTCCATTTCAGCTTGTTGCTGTCTAAATTGATTTTTGAGTTTGGACAGCTGTGCTTCTTGAGATGATATAAAATTGCGTAACACCCCTTATTAGCTACGTTGTTTGGGAGGGTTTTCGGGGGGAATAGTGTTGAGACCAAGTAAGTGGGGGAGAGTCATTGAATGATATGCTTTAAGTTCGACTCCAATTGAAATTTGACATATCCTTCTATGCCTCATAAGCCTCGTTGAAGTTCCTAGGTCCAGGATTGGTAGTGAACCACTTATCTCCCACTCGGACGTTACGCGAGGATGCGTAGTCCACAAAAGCTTGTTCGGGGAGCTCCATGCAATCACGAATGTCATGGGGACCACTACAATATTCACATGAAGAAGTGATTTTGTTCACTTGGCTTGAAGGTTTTGGAGCTTCGTAGGATTTCTTGAGAAACTTGACTTGGTCTTCAAGTTCCATGATACTACGGTTGGGAATGCTTGAGTTATTCGAAGGCAAAGATATTGCCTTGACCGTTTTATTCAAGTCGCGGGGGTCATTCCAACATTCGTTGTCATAGAGAGCAAGATCTTCTATGATTCCCCACGGTTCTTCTGCATTCTTGTCACGTAGCTTACCACCGGCCGCTTGGTCAATGGTTTGCCTTGTGGATTGATTGACATGATCATAGAAAATTTGGACTTGGAACCAAAGATCAATGCCATGATGAGGGACTTTTTGGAGTAAGTCCTTGAAACGAGTCCACGCTTCGTAAAGAGTTTCACCTTGACGTTGTTGGAACATCAAAATGTCATTCCTTAGCTTAGTGGTTCTTCTTGTTGGGAAAAATTGAGCGATGAAATGAGAAGTGAGATCATCTCAAGAGGTGATGGATCCCGCAGGTAAACGCTCAAGCAATTGACTAGCTTGGTCATGTAGAGAGAATTGGAAGGAACGCAACTATGTCGTCTCTTGAGTGGCAACATCAAGGTCTATGGAATCAATGATTTTAAGGAAATCCTTGATATTTTGGTTCGGATCATCGAAACGAAGTCCATGGAATGCACACCCGCTTTGCACCAACCGGATAGTGTCAGATCGCAAAGGAGACCACATTGTCTCTTTGGGGGAGCTCATTAGTGTTTCAATAGCCTTGGTGGCTAGGTCTGGAGTATTCACCTAAAGTCCGGGCTAAAGGTTGTTCGGGTGGGTTTTGATGGTTTTGTGGGTCTTGTGGTGGTGGTTGTGGCTGGACAGCGGGATCAAAGATACCGTCATTCACCATGATGGCAAATGAAGAGAATTACAAACAAAAACACGAAGAAAAGGATAAACTAAAGAAACCTAAGAAAAAGAAAATAAAAAATCTCACTTGATAGGAATCTAGTGAGTAGACTTAAACGAAATAGTAATCAAACCTAAGCAATAACTATTCCCCGGCAGCGACACAAAAAACTTGATGCGAGGATTGTGGCCACGCAAAATATTTTACTTCTCAAGGGATCTTGAGAAGCTTGCAATCCTCCAGGTAGTGTACCCGGTCGTTGTAGTGTAGTATAGGTATGTCCGGGGGATTGATCGTTCTCTAGAGGAATAGTGTCGTTAGGTTGAAGTGTATTACAATTTAAGCCTAGAGGTGAGGGATAGTTCTTTTTTTATTTTTATATTTTAATGAAAGCAAGTAAAATCTCGGTTTTGGATGAGTGGGCGGAATTAGTTGCTAGTCAACTAACCCAAAAGCTATTTATATTAAACTAAAGTTAAAATAACAAGAAAAGGTAAAGTGGTGAACTTCTTATAGTGAGACAAACGTGTTTACTTAGACTTAATCACTCCTTAGTTATCTTTTACTGAATTGTTGAATGTCACAGTGCAATTGTTTTAGTTGAAGCGTTGTATTCCTTAATACCAGTCGTGGGGGTCTGCTACATTCCCCAACTCTATGAATATCAATTTCACCTACAACCGTAAGTCAATTACGCAATCATAGGATCATAAACCTCAACTCACGCATTAAATATAACGAGAAAACCCTTGTTCCATAATAGGTTAAATTACGTTCAAGCTAGTTACACAATGGAAGTCAGCCAGTTTTCTTAGCCTAACGTGAAGCAACAATGATCAATAACTAGGTTTCACTAGATCTAAGCAAACACTAATAAACTTAAGCTAGCATGTTAAAAGAAAGAAAAGATAAACAGATAATCAAACAACACATAGACATATTGAATGATTAAA
Organism: Artemisia argyi; assembly: GCA_030686995.1. Lineage (NCBI taxonomy): Eukaryota > Viridiplantae > Streptophyta > Magnoliopsida > Asterales > Asteraceae > Artemisia > Artemisia argyi. The sequence goes on from CM060679.1 coordinate 84,857,950, forward strand.
AGAGAACTTAACTTCAATTGAACATGGAAGAAGAGGCTATGAAAGCCTTACAAAAGCTGTGAAATTCGTCCTAGGGTTTGAGTCTCCAAAGTTGCACACTAAAGAATGAAAAATCGAAAGGTATATATAGATTTACAAAGCTAACGGTGTCAGGTTATAGATCCTGACGCCGTCAGACTTCCGTGATTATGGTTTCTTATTATTCAAGTCGTCCTTCTGACGCCGTCTCTTTATGTCGTCTGACCTGATGCCGTCACTCTTTAAGTCTTCTGAGCTGTCTCTTACAACTTTAACACAAGATGTCCTTCATGTAATTACACCTGACACCGTCAGGTGTGTAAATTCTTCAAAAGTTCACTAAGGCGACGTATGTTAATTTCCAAGCTCCAGTATCTTCAAGTGACGGCATCACCTAGTAAGGCGTGACGCCGTCAGGTGCAATTCTGACATGTTTTCCACGACTTTGTTGTTTACTTCACTTTTAAGCCCAAAAATGTCCAAAATGCTTCATTTTCCAGAAATCACATCCAAAGTACCTAAAATACGAAAAGAAACGATCTAAGGCAATATTTGATTATATAATCACGATTTTAGGCTTAAATGACCCCTTAAAAAGTTATCAAATAAATCTTTATCAAATATCCCTACACTTGGGATTTGCTTGTCCTCAAGCAAATGAGCTTTTTATCTAATCAATTTACAAGTTAGGGGTTATTTAACATTAATATAAAAGTAATTACAACATACAAATGATTTGTTGAATTGTCACGTCATTTGTTTAAGTTGAAGTGTTGTATTCCTTAATACCAGTCATGGGGGTGTGCTACATTCCCAACTCTATGAACATCAATTTCACCTACAACCATAAAGTCTATTAAGGACCATAAATACAATAAATACAACGAAAAAAACCTATATTGCACGATATGGTTACGTTTTCTAAGATGTTCAAGCTAGTTACATATAGAAGTCAGCCAGTTTTCTTAGCCTAACATGAAGCAATCAACTAAACAATAGACAACGCATCAATAATCAATAACTAGGTTTCATTAGATCTAAGCAAACACAAACAAACTTAAGCTAAAATGTTAAAGTGAAGAAAAGATAAACAAAGAATCAAACAACACATAGACATATTGAACGATTAGAAGGATAACTTATCTTCAATAGAACATGGATGAAAAAGGCTGAAAAAGCCTTGCAAATACTCTGGAAATCGATTAGGGTTTTGTACCAAAAGATGTCACCCTTAATGAATAAAATCAAAAACTATATATAGATTTACAAAGCTGACGGCGTCAGGTTGAAGGTTCTGACGCCGTCAGACAACCGTGTTTAGGGTTTTGTCTTGTGCAAGTCGCTGCTCTAACGCCGTCACTCTTTATTCCCCGATGTCGTCCCTTTAAAAGTCTTCTGAGCTTTCTCTAGCAAACTTAAAACGTGACTCCCTACTTCAAAATGCACCTAACACCGTCAGGTTATAAATCTTCAAAGTTTTCTGAAGCCACGTGTGTACAATCTTCTAGCCCCAAAATAACAAGTGACGGTGTCACAAGGTATAACGTGACGTCGTCAATCTTCCATCTTGACGGTTTTTCACGATTTTGTTGTTTTCTTCACTTTTTCGTCCAAAAACACCCAAAAAGCACCAAATTCCAGAGTTCTTGTCCTAAGTACCTAAATTGCAAAAAGAAATGATTTGTGGCAATATTTGATCATATAAACACGATTTTGGGCTTAAATGACCCCTTAAAAGGTATCAAATCAATCCTTATCAAATATCCCTACACTTGGGATTTGCTTGTCCTCAAGCAAATGAGCTTTTATTCTAATCAATCTACAAGTTAGGGGTCATTTAACATTAATATAAAAGTAATTACAACACATAATTGCTCCACGTTAATCAAAACAAGCACGAAAATTATATACTAGCACCTCACAATAAGTGTTTGAATTCTCACACCCGTCGGGTGTAATAAGTTATATAATACATATAGAAATGGGAAAATATAACTCTCTACCTGTCATAGCACATGGATTACCATAGGGAATGGATCAAACCTCCACCACTTTGGTGTAAGCACCTTGGATAAACTATCAAAGAGGTCTTTTAAAGGGTTGTAACGTTAGGTGTAAGGGTATGAAAAACACGGTTTATTGGATAAAGGGAGTTTTACTGGTGACAAGTCAATTATCTTGGTCAATTACATGTACAATGAGGCGTTACTAAGCCAAGACTCGACTCAACTAACTAACTATGAATAGTGGTTATGTCACTTATAACAAACATATATGTCACTCAATTACAAGTATACAAGAAATCACATAAACATAAGCATAACACGAGATTTAAAAGTATTTAGCAATTTCTTATTGCATTAGGGACGGTCCCTAATATACACCGACGGTCCCTTAAATGTTGGGGACCATCCCTGTATACGGGACCGCCATCAGTGGGCATGTCTTAGAGCAGATGTGTAATTAATTATGTATTTGCATTTTTTAGCTGTTTTAGTTTATATCTCAAGCATAATCATAATCTAAGCAACAAGCTACACAAATACAACCTTAAATGCAAAAAGATAAATGCGAGAAAGGAAAGTAAAGAGAAGAGAAGAGAAGACGCAAACCAAACACGGTGATGTATAGTGGTTTGGCACGAAGCACCTCTTCGTCCTACTCCACTCCCCAAGTACAACACTTGAGAGTTACTTCACTAGTCAACAAGCTCCATTATGGCGGAACAAACCGTACACCAAAGCTTACACCAAGTTTAATGACACTAAACGGAATGCCGAGTCCTAATCCTAGCTAGAACCAAACTTCACCAAGCCCACGTGGCTTCACAAACAAGCACTCTTGTCCACTTGGATTCACCTAATCCAAGTCTTCATACGGACAAGAACTCTTGCCCCACTTGAATCTTTACCCAATCCAAGTCTTCACGAACTTTCAGTAGTTCCTAGTCTTCAATACAAGGACTTACCACAACTCCAAATCTTCACACACCTAGACACCAACTTATATAAAGTCCCTAGATACAACACTTTATGGACTTACACATTGTCCGTTTCTAACCTAACAAATCTAATCATGACTCATACATAAGTCGGATCTACTATTATACAAGAATAGAGTTTAGAGGAATAAGAGAATCGTAACACTAGTTACATTTGTGTGTGGACTCAATAACACTTCGATTCTTGACGACTTCGAGTGTTCTTCTCTTGCACTTGAGATAAAGGATGAAGAGATCACTTATAAACACAAACCAAAGAGTTATAGTGATCAAAGAAGAAGAAGGAAAGAACAGAAATTTTTGTTCCAAGAGGATTAAGTTTTTCTATGGAAAATGGCCCAGTATTTATAGCCAGCTCGAGGAGCGGGGGACGGTCTCTTAAACCTTGGACGGTCCCTTATCAATAAAGGACCTCCACCATAATTAAGGGACATCCCCAATAGTTTTTGTCCTTTAGTGGTGAAATTTTATCTGGTGAAATTTTATCTGACTTGGGCAGGAAAAATGGATGATGGGGATTTGAAATTCAAATTTCAAATTGAAATTTATTTTTCTTTAAAACATTTCTTTATAGAAACAAAAATAATTTGTCTAGTTATTGTTGTAAAAATGTTTTATGACATTTATAAAATGTAAGGTTTAAGGACAAAAATATTTTCTTTGATCATTTAACAAAATTGGTATAGAGTTTGTTCATACCTTAAGTGATGTAGACTTGAGCCGTCGAGAGATGTTAATGCATTCGGCATTGATAATTTGTATAATGAGTAACTTGTGCACTTTGCGTTATGTATTACAAGTTACATGTTTGTCATCATTAAAACATGAAGACATTCTATAGATTAATCATCGTAACGTTTGCACTAACAAAGTTAAGCATCAAAGCTCCTATATCCGATTTTACAAGGAAATTGCATATTAAAGAGGCTATCTTTCTTGATTTTAGTCCTAGGGTCAGCATACTTAAGAGGATCAACCTCCTCTTCTTACCTAACCTCATCAATTACTTCTCTGTAACACCCCCAAAATACAACAGCTGAAGACTGTGTCACTGGGGTGCTACTTCATAATACAAAGTACAAGTTATAGAAAACGACCTCTAAATGAGACGTTTTGAAAAGTTACCATTCGATTAATGAATTCAAAGTTACAAACGTGAGATTCCAAAGTATGATACATAAATGTATACAAAATGTTTTGAATGGTAAATGATAAAAGCGTAAGTCTTCAGAATATGCAGCTTGACTCTATGTTCCACGCACTAGCTATCGCCTTACTAACCTGAGATAAACATGTTAAAGTGTCAACACAATGGTTGGTGAGTTCATAGAGTTTGTCTTAAAATAGTTGAAGAGACTTTAAAGAATGTTTACACAGCAAAGGCATTGTGAATCCACTCAGTTGCAAGTCCCGCCCATAACAACACTTGCAACCTGTGTATTCACAACCCATTGCTAAAATATAGTATGATAAAGACATGTATAAGTTCATCACAACAGTTAAGCAATTAGTCGTGAGTCTACACTTCATCTCCGAAGACCTCACGTTTATGATGTATCCAACATTTGCAAATGTTAGGATGTATCAAAGCTAATGGTCATCCAACAACTTAATTTGGAGCCACTAGATAGCCTCAATGGTCATCCAACAACTTAATTTGGAGCCACTGGAAGTCTCACAATTAAGTATAACGCAGTTAAGTATAACACAATCATGTATGTACGAAATCAAGTATAATGCAATCAAGTATAAGACAATCAAGTATAAAACAATCAAGTATAAATGTTCTGAGTATTAGTACAAGTAAGAAAGTAGTTGAGCATGTATCTCCCCCAAAGAATCCAAACAAGTAAATGAGAAAAGTGGGGCTACGAACTCACCTTAAGTTTATGTAGTGTGTAATGAAAATGGTAATCGAATCGCGAAAGTCTCTAAGAGTAGCCTATAATAGAACGTTGCGACTTAGGTTTGGAGTAATGTTTAAGTATACGAAGAATTGCCTATATATGTCTTGCATATAGTTCATGATGTAGTACTTAGTATAGTGTAAGTCTTTGAACAAAAATGGTTTATGAAACATTTATAATTTGTATATCGCCTACTACCGTTCGAGCCGACATAATTCAGAAGTCATGTAGTAAACGTTCGAGGATCCAGGACACTTTAATTCGTAAATCCACAACTCATCTCGACAGCTTACTTAATGAACTCCTCACATGAGGCTCCCTACTATTGTAATATTTGATAAAATATATATATATATATATATATATATATATATATATATATATATATATATATATATATATATATATATATATATATATATATATATATAAGTTTTGACCCGAAAAGTTATATGTCCAATATTTGAATAAACTTAGGAAAGTTTACTTTTACATGAAGATTGTTATAACAATGAGTCTCATGGTTATTTTGATGGAGTAGATCCAAATTGCATGTTTAAGTTATTGCTAACTCTTTAGATCATGTTATCGCCTAGGTAAGTTTATATGGTCATTAGTCATGGCCTTGCCGTGACCTTTGGTCATTGTTCCATGGTCTTGAGACTCAACCTTGGCTTTAGCCATGGTTGTGGTCTTGGCTTTAGGTCATTAGACCTCTTGGTCTTATTAAACCATAACTATTATATAGTAACTTTGGTATATAAAATAGCTGTTAAGAAACTGAAGAAAATCTCATTCGTTATTGGTTTTCTGGATATGTGCTCCCTAGTTTTTGAAGAAAACGTCATTCCGGACAACTTTCGTGCTTTAACTTTTTCATGAAACGGAAAAGAAGGGCCTCTTTTTGCGTGTTTAATTCTGATACAGAAGGTTTTTAGCCAGTTTTGCCGTAAAGTTTTGGTAATTTCAAATGGTCATAACTTTTTACTCATAAACTCATTATAGGTGGTTCAAGTTGCTATGGTTTCCTTGTAAGTCCTCTACTACAATATGTAATTGTCCAATATCATACTTATACCATTATGGTCGAATTTTCCATGAAAGTCACTAGTTATCTTGTTTAATTAACATAAATTAACATATAGTTTCCATAACTTGTTTTTAATAGTTTTTATACATCATGAACTAATACAAAGACCATATATAGAATGAATGAAATATAATAAGCATGAAAATGATATTGAGCAAGAAAGTGTATTAGGGTTTCTTACTTTAGGCTTTCTAAAGAAAGGAAGTTAAGAACAAGGATTAGGACTTTGATTGAGCAAGCTTCTCTTTTTGCAATCTTTGATAAACCGAGGTTATTTGAAGATTATAACGACGCCTTCTTGAAAGTACGAAGCTATTTGAAGATTATAACTACGTCTTTTTGGAGACTTTAAAGTTATAACAACTTTTCTTAGAAAATTTCCAAAATTGAAGATCAAACATTAGTTTTCTTTCAAAAACTAGTTAACTTTCTTACAAAATATAAGAAAAGTGCCTTAAGTTTTAGAACTTGAAGGTTATAAGAAGGTGTGGTGCAAGTTTTCTATGTGTTTCTAGTTGGCTATTTATAGGATGAGAAAAATAGTTAACCATATATTGGGTTAGAATTTAACCATGGTTAAGTTTACACTTGTAAACATCCTAGAGATTAATGGTTAAGATTAAGCCATCTTTCATGGTGACTAGCCAAAAATGCCACCTAGGGCAATAGTAAGGAGGTTAAGAGTTCTAGTTTTCTATCTTGTCTTACGGAGTGAGTTTTGGTTCCGGTAATCGCTAACGGTAAGTCGTTAAGTCATGAAACTTAAAATCGGGTATTCTAAAAATATGAAACTTATAAAAATGTTAGAACTTATTAATATAACCTATCTTAGCATATTTAATGAGTGATAAGTTCTATCGGGTTGCTTAAACGCTGCTAAAACTGGAAATGCGGGTCTAAAACGCATAATTCGCGTAAAACGCTGAACTGGAAAACGTAAAATTCCGAAACTTTTGGAATTGTCGTAAAATGAGAGAAATTCATATTTCTATTGTTTATAGTGTTTTATGGACATATCGGGATGCTGGAATGACGTTTAAACCTAAAAGTAAATCTCGGGCACGGTTTTGTGATTTTTACAGAAATGATCCGACGAGTGTCAAATTCTCGGATTATCATTAAAATAGTTTAACTTACGAGAATATGAAATAAAATTTTCGGGAGTGAATAGTGAAAGTGAACAGTAAAAATGAATAGTAATCCGAAAATGTGAATTGTTACAGTCTCTACCCCTTAAGGGAACTTCGTCCCGAAGTTCTGTTGATGTTAACTACTTACGGTGTGTCTAAGAGAATTTGGGGTTTCAGGATCTCTAAAATAGTGGTGTTTACTCTGATTCGTCTAAGGTTGTGGTTAAGGATTCGTATCGGATGCAAATAAGCCCACTTATTTATAACTCATTACTTACATAAAGAAGCGACAAATTTATGTAAGTAAGGGATTATAAACTTATGGTTCGGTTTTGCAATTTCTTTATTTAAATAAAGAGGCGTCCCAATTCATTTAAATAAGAAGATTTTAAATCATCCTACTTAAGAATTTCTGACACAAAAACTCGCTTCTCAGACAGATAATAAGATAACCAAGTCATCAAATCCCTACAGCTAAGTAATAATATTATTTAACTCAAACCTTATGTCTCATCAAACAAGAACTGTCATAAGATCAAGTTAAATAATTAGTTATTACTGATCTCCATATTTTTAATGACTCGACTAAACTCTGGGGTTCCTTATAATACTAAAGTCATATCATCTAACAGCGTGGAACTAAACCAACAACTAACAAAAAGCATATACGTATGTAGTGTATGTAAGGCAAATAAAGAGGAGAGTCTTAACGTATATAGCAGTTATAGTCTAGGTACGAAATGCAACCTAGTTCTCTATAACCTGGCTCTGATACCAATCTGTAACACCCCCAAAATACCGCAGCGGAAGACTGTGTCACTGGGGTGCTACTTCATAATACAAAGTACAAGTTATAGAAAACGACCTCTAAATGAGACATTTTGAAAAGTTACCATTCGATTAATGAATTCAAAGTTACAAACGTGAGATTCCAAAGTATGATACATAAATGTATACAAAATATTTTGAATGGTAAATGATAAAAGCGTAAGTCTTCAGAATATGCAGCTTGACTCTATGTTCCATGCACTAGCTATCGCCTTACTAACCTGAGATAAACATGCTAAAGTGTCAACACAATGGTTGGTGAGTTCATAGAGTTTGTCTTAAAATAGTTGAAGAGACTTTAAAGAATGTTTACACAGCAAAGACATTGTGAATCCACTCATTTGCAAGTCCCGCCCATAACAACACTTGCAACCTGTGTGTTCACAACCCATTGCTAAAATATAGTATGATAAAAACATGTATAAGTTCATCACAACAGTTAAGCAATTAGTCGTGAGTCTACACTTCATCTCCGAAGACCTCACGTTTATGATGTATCCAACATTCGCAAATGTTAGGATGTATCAAAGCTAATGGTCATCCAACAACTTAATTTGGAGCCACTAGATAGCCTCAATGGTCATCCAACAACTTAATTTGGAGCCACTGGAAGTCTCAATGGTCATCCAACAACTTAATTTGGAGCCACTGGAAGTCTCACAATTAAGTATAACGCAGTTAAGTATAACACAATCATGTATGTACGAAATCAAGTATAATGCAATCAAGTATAAGACAATCAAGTATAAAACAATCAAGTATAAATGTTCTGAGTATTTATACAAGTAAGCAAGTAGTTGAGCATGTATCTCCCCCAAAGAATTAAAACAAGTAAATGAGAAAAGTGGGGCTACGAACTCACCTTAAGTTTATGTAGTGAGTAATGAAAATGGTAGTCGAATCGCGAAAGTCTCTAAGAGTAGTCTATAATAGAACGTTGCGACTTAGGTTTGGAGTAATGTCTAAGAATACGAAGAATTGCCTATATATGTCTTGCATATAGTTCATGATGTAGTACTTAGTATAGTGTAAGTCTTTGAACAAAAATGGTTTATGAAACATGTATAATTTGTATATCGCTTACTACCGTTCGGGCCGACATAATTCAGAAGTCATGTAGTAAACGTTCGAGGAGCCAGGACACTTTAATTCATAAATCCACCACTCATCTCGACAGCTTACTTAATGAACTCCGCACATGAGGCTCCCTACTATTGTAATATTTAATAAATATATATATATATATATATATATATATATATATATATATATATATATATATATATATATAAGTTTTGACCCAAAAAGTTATATGTCCAATATTTGAATAAACTTAGGAAAGTTTACTTTTACATGAAGATTGTTATTACAATGAGTCTCATGGTTATTTTGATGGAGTAGATCCAAATTGCATGTTTAAGTTATCGCTAACTCTTTAGATCATGTTATCGCCTAGGTAAGTTTATATGGTCATTAGTCATGGCCTTGTCGTGACCTTTGGTCATTGTTCCATGGTCTTGAGACTCAACCTTGGCTTTAGCCATGGTTGTGGTCTTGGCTTTAGGTCATTAGACCTCTTGGTCTTATTAAACCATAACTATTATATAGTAACTTTGGTATATAAAATAGCTGTTAAGAAACTGAAGAAAATCTCATTCGTTATTGGTTTTCTGGATACGTGCCCCTGAGTTTTTGAAGAAAACGTCATTCCGGACAACTTTTGTGATTTAACTTTTTCATGAAACGGACCACAAGGGCTTCTTTTTGCGTGTTTAATTCTGATACAGAAGCTTTTAGGCAGTTTTGCCGTAAAGTTTTGGTAACTTCAAATGGTCATAACTTTTTACTCATAAACTCATTTTAGGTGGTTCAAGTTGCTATCGTTTCCTTGTTAAGTCCTCTATTACAATATGTAATTGTCCAATATTATACTTATACCATTATGGTCGAATTTCTCCATGAAAGTCACTAGTTATCTTGTTTAATTAACATAAATTAACATATAGTTTCCATAACTTGTTTTTAATAGTTTTTATACATTATGAACTAATACAAAGACCATATATAGAATGAATGAAATATAATAAGCATGAAAATGATATTGAGCAAGAAAGTGTATTAGGGTTTCTTACAACTTTAGGCTTTCTAAAGAAAGGAAGTTAAGAACAAGGATTGGGACTTTGATTGAGCAAGCTTCTATTTTTGCAATCTTTGATAAACCGAGGTTATTTGAAGATTATAACGACGCCTTCTTGAAAGTACGAAGCTATTTGAAGATTATAACTACGTCTTTTTGGAGACTTTAAAGTTATAACAACTTTTCTTAGAAAATTTCAAAGATTGAAGATCAAACATTAGTTTTCTTTCAAAAACTAGTTAACTTTCTTACAAAATATAAGAAAAGTGCCTTAGGTTTTAGGACTTGAAGGTTATAAGAAGGTGTGGTGCAAGTTTTCTATGTGTTTCTAGTTGGCTATTTATAGGATGAGAAGAATAGTTAACCATATATTGGGTTAGAATTTAACCATGGTTAAGTTTACACTTGTAAACATCCTAGAGATCAATGGTTAAGATTAAGCCATCTTTCATGGTGACTAGCCAAAAATGCCACCTAGGGCAATAGTAAGGAGGTTAAGAGTTCTAGTTTTCTATCTTGTCTTACGGAGTGAGTTTTGGTTCCGGTAATCGCTAACGGTAAGTCGTTAAGTCATGAAACTTAAAATCGGGTATTCTAAAAATATGAAACTTATAAAAATGTTAGAACTTATTAATATAACTTATCTTAGCATATTTAATGAGTGATAAGTTCTATCGGGTTGCTTAAACGCTGCTAAAACTGGAAACGCGGGTCTAAAACGCGTAATTCGCGTAAAACGCTAAACTGGAAAACGTAAAATTCCAAAACTTTTGGAATTGTCGTAAAATGAGAGAAATTCATATTTCTATTGTTTACAGTATTTTATAGACATATCGGGATGCTGGAATGACGTTTAAACCTAAAAGTAAATCTCGAACACGGTTTTGTGATTTTTGCAGAAATGATCCGACGAGTGCCAAATTCTCGGATTATCATTAAAATAGTTTAACTTACGAGAATATGAAATAAAAATTTCGGGAGTGAATAGTGATAGTGAATAGTAAAAGTGAATAGAAAAAATGAATAGTAATCCAAAAATGTGAGTTGTTACAGTCTCTACCCCTTAAGGGAACTTCGTCCCGAAGTTCTGTTGATGTTAACTACTTACGGTGTGTCTAAGAGAATTTGGGGTTTCAGGATCTCTAAAATAGTGGTGTTTACTCTGATTCGTCTAAGGTTGTGGTTAAGGAGTCGTATCGGATGCAAATAAGCCCACTTATTTATAACTCATTACTTACATAAAGAAGCGTCCAAATTTATGTAAGTAAGGGATTATAAACTTATGGTTCGGTTTTACAATTTCTTTATTTAAATAAAGAGGCGTCCCAATCCATTTAAATAAGGAGATTCTAAATCATCCTACTTAAGAATTTCCGACACAAAAACTCGCTTCTCAGACAGATAATAAGATAACCAAGTCATCAAATCCCTAAAACTAGGTAATAATATTACTTAACTTAAACCTTATGTCTCATCAAACAAGAACTGTCATAAGATCAAGTTAAATAATTAGTTATTACTGAGCTCCATATTTTTAATAACTCGACTAAACTCTGGGGTTCCTTATAATACTAAAGTCATATCATCTAACAGCGTGGAACTAAACCAACAACTAACAAAAAGCATATGCGTATGTAGTGTATGTAAGGCAAATAAAGAGGAGAGTCTTAACGTATATACCAGTTATAGTCTAGGTACGAAATGCAACCTAGTTCTCTATAACCTGGCTCTGATACCAATCTGTAACACCCCCAAAATACCGCAACGGAAGACTGTGTCACTGGGGTGCTACTTCATAATACAAAGTACAAGTTATAGAAAACGACCTCTAAATGAGACGTTTTGAAAAGTTACCATTCGATTAATGAATTCAAAGTTACAAACGTGAGATTCCAAAGTATGATACATAAATTTTTACAAAATTAATTGAATGGTAAATGATAAAAGCGTAAGTCTTCAGAATATGCAGCTTGACTCTATGTTCTACGCACTAGCTATCGCCTTACTAACCTGAGATAAACATGCTAAAGTGTCAACACAATGGTTGGTGAGTTCATAGAGTTTGTCTTAAAATAGTTGAAAAGACTTTAAAGAATGTTTACACAGCAAAGGCACTGTGAATCCACTCAGTTGCAAGTCTCGCCCATAAAAACACTTGCAACCTGTGTGTTCACAACCCACTGCTAAAATATAGTATGATAAAGACATGTATAAGTTCATCACAATAGTTAAGAAATTAGTCGTGAGTCTACACTTCATCTCCGAAAACCTCACGTTTATGATGTATCCAACATTCGCAAATGTTAGGATGTATCAAAGCTAATGGTCATCCAACAACTTAATTTGGAGCCACTAGATAGCCTCAATGGTCATCCAACAACTTAATTTGGAGCCACTGGAAGTCTCAATGGTCATCCAACAACTTAATTTGGAGCCACTGGAAGTCTCACAATTAAGTATAACGCAGTTAAGTATAACACAATCATGTATGTATGAAATCAAGTATAATGCAATCAAGTATAAGACAATCAAGTATAAAACAATCAAGTATAAATGTTCTGAGTATTTGTACAAGTAAGCAAGTAGTTGAGCATGTAGCTCCCCAAAAGAATTAAAACAAGTAAATGTGAAAGGTGGGGCTACGAACTCACCTTAAGTTTATGTAGTGAGTAATGAAAATGGTAGTCGAATCGCGAAAGTCTCTAAGAGTAGCCTATAATAGAACGTTGCAACTTAGGTTTGGAGTAATGTCTAAGAATACGAAGAATTGCCTATATATGTCTTGCATATAGTTCATGATGTAGTACTTAGTATAGTGTAAGTCTTTGAACAAAAATGATTTATGAAACATGTATAATTTGTATATCGCTTACTACCGTTCGGGCCGACATAATTAGAAAGTCATGTAGTAAACGTTCGAGGAGCCAGGACACTTTAATTCGTAAATCCACAACTCATCTCGACGGCTTACTTAATGAACTCCTCACATGAGGCTCCCTACTATTGTAGTATTTGATAAGAATATATATATATATATATATATATATATATATATATATATATATATATATATATATATATATATATATATATATATATATATATATATATATATATACATATATATATATATACATATATATGTATATACATATATATGTATATATATATGTATATATATATATGTATATATATATATGTATATATATGTATATATGTATATGTATATATATATGTATATGTATATATATATATATATATATATATATACATATATATATATATATATATATATATATATATATATATATATAAGTTTTGACCCGAAAAGTTATATGTCCAATATTTGAATAAACTTAGGAAAGTTTACTTTTACATGAAGATTGTTATTACAATGAGTCTCACGGTTATTTTGATGGAGTAGATCCAAATTGCATGTTTAAGTTATCGCTAACTCTTTAGATCATGTTATCGCCTAGGCAAGTTTATATGGTCATTAGTCATGGCCTTGCCGTGACCTTTGGTCATTGTTCCATGGTCTTGAGACTCAACCTTGGCTTTAGCCATGGTTGTGGTCTTGGCTTTAGGTCATTAGACCTCTTGATCTTATTAAATCATAACTATTATATAGTAACTTTGGTATATAAAATAGTTGTTAAGAAACTGAAGAAAATCTCATTCGTTATTGGTTTTCTGGATACGTGCACCTGAGATTTTGAAGAAAACGTCATTTCGGACAACTTTCGTGCTTTAACTTTTTCGTGAAACGGACCAAAACTCTTTTTGCATGTTTAATTCTGATACAGAAGGTTTTTAGGCAGTTTTGCCGTAAAGTTTTGGTAACTTCAAATGGTAATAACTTTTTACTCATAAACTCATTTTAGGAGGTTCAAGTTGCTATGGTTTCCTTGTTAAGTCCTCTACTACAATATGTAATTGTCCAATATCATACTTATACCATTATGGTCGAATTTCTCCATGAAAGTCACTAGTATCTTGTTTAATTAACATAAATTAACATATGGTTTCCCTAACTTGTTTTTAATAGTTTTTATACATCATGAACTAATACAAAGACCATATATAGAATGAATGAAATATAATAAGCATGAAAATGATATTGAGCAAGAAAGTGTATTAGGGTTTCTTACAACTTTAGGCTTTCTAAAGAAAGGAAATTAAGAACAAGAATTAGGACTTTGATTGAGAAAGCTTCTCTTTTTGCAATCTTTGATAAACCGAGGTTATTTGAAGATTATAACGACGCCTTCTTGAAAGTACGAAGCTATTTGAAGATTATAACTACGTCTTTTTGGAGACTTTAAAGTTATAACAACTTTTCTTAGAAAATTTCCAAGATTGAAGATCAAACACTAGTTTTATTTCAAAAACTAGTTAACTTTCTTACAAAATATAAGAAAAGTTCCTTAGGTTTTAGGACTTGAAGGTTATAAGAAGGTGTGGTGCAAGTTTTCTATGTGTTTCTAGTTGGCTATTTATAGGATGAGAAAAATAGTTAACCATATATTGGGTTAGAATTTAACCATGGTTAAGTTTACACTTGTAAACATCCTAGAGATCAATGGTTAAGATTAAGCCATCTTTCATGGTGACTAGCCATAAATGCCACCTAGGGCAATAGTAAGGAGGTTAAGAGTTCTAGTTTTCTATCTTGTCTTACGAAGTGAGTTTTGGTCCCGGTAATCGCTAATGGTAAGTCGTTAAGTCATGAAACTTAAAATCGGGTATTCTAAAAATATGAAACTTATAAAAATGTTAGAACTTATTAATATAACCTATCTTAGCATATTTAATGAGTGATAAGTTCTATCGGGTTGCTTAAACGCTGCTAAAACTGGAAACGCGGGTCTAAAACGCGTAATTCGCGTAAAACGCTGAACTGGAAAACGTAAAATTCCAAAATTTTTGGAATTGTCGTAAAATGAGAGAAATTCATATTTCTATTGTTTATAGTGTTTTATGAACATATCGGGATGCTGGAATGACGTTTAAACCTAAAAGTAAATCTCGGACACGGTTTTGTGATTTTTGCAGAAATGATCCGACGAGTGTCAAATTCTCGGATTATCATTAAAATAGTTTAACTTACGAGAATATAAAATAAAAATTTCGGGAGTGAATAGTGAATAGTGAAAGTGAATAGTAAAAATGAATAGTAATCCGAAAATGCGGATTGTTACATTCTCTGTCACCTAAATCCTCATCGGAATCCTAGTAATAAAAAGGGCCATTTTCATAGTTAGTGTTGTGGTTGGATTCATCAATTTTAGAATCATTGCTAAAGTGATGGTCGGGCGAAAGGTTTGGTGGGTTCTCGTCCTCCATAACGGGGCCGAACTGGTAGTTGAAAATTTCTGCCAGGGAAAATACAAATAGCAGACATATATTGTGAACAAATACACAAAGAAAGAGATAGACTAGAGAAAGTTAATAAAAAGAAAATAAAATCTCACTTGATAGGAATCTACTGAGTAGACCTAAATGAGATAGAAATCAAACCTAAGCAATCACTATTCCCCAGCAACGGTGCCAAAAACTTTATGCAAGATATTGCAACCTCACAAGGAGTTTTACTTCTCGATTGATCTCAAGAAGTTTTGCAATCCTCCAGGTAGTGTACCTGATCGCTATAGTGTAGTATAGGTAAATCCGGGGGATTGATCGTTCTCTACGGGAATAGTGTCGTTAGGTTGAAGTGTATGTCGAGATAAGTCTAAAGGTAAGATGATTCTTTTTTTTTTTTTTTTTTTTTTTTTTTTTTTTTTTTTTTTTAATGAATCAAGTAAAAATCACGGTTTTGAAGGGAAGGACGGAATTAGTTGCTATTCAACTAAGCCAAGAACTATTTTTATAAAACCAAAAATTAAAATAACAATAAAAGTAAATTTGATGAACTTCTTATGGTGAGACAAACGTGTTTACTTGGATTTCACTACTCCCTAGTTATCTTTTATTGATTTGTTGAATTGTCATGTCATTAGTTTTAGTTGAAGCGTTGTATTCCTAAATACCAGTCGTGGGGGTGTGCTACATTCCCCAACTCTACTACCATCAATTTCACCTACAACTTAAAGTATATTAATGAATAAAGGATCATAAACATCAATTCATGTAATAAATACCAATGAGAAAAACCTATATTGCATGATATGGTTACCTTTTCTAAGACGTTCAAGCTAGTTACATATAGAAGTCAGCCAGTTTTCTTAGCCTAACGTGAAGCAATCAACTAAACAATAGACAATGCATCAATAATCAATAACTAGGTTTCATTAGATCTAAGCAAACACAAATAAACTTAAGCTAACATGTTAAAGTAAAGAAAAGATAAACAAATAATCAAACAACACATAGACATATTGAACGATTAGAAGGATAACTTATCTTCAATATAACATGGATGAAAAAGGCTGAAAAAGCCTTACAAATACACTGGAAATCGTTTAGGGTTTTGTACCAAAAGATGTCACCCTTAATGAATAAAAATCAAAAATTATATGTAGATTTACAAAGCTAACGACGTCAGCTTATGGGTTCTGACGCCGTCAGACAGCCATGTTTAGGGTTTCATCTTGTGCAAATCGCCGCTCTGACGCTGTCGCTCTTTATTCCCTGACGCCGTCAGCTTATGGCTGACGTCGCCCCTTTAAAAGTCTTTTGAGTCGTCTCTAGCAAACTTAAAACGTGACTCCCTACTTCGAAATGCACCTGACGCTGTCAGGTTATAATCTTCAAAGTTTTCTGAAGCGACGTGTGTAAAATCTTCTAGCCCCAAAATAACAAGTGACGGCGTCACAAGGTATAATGTGACGCTGTCAGTCATCCATCTTAACTATTTTTTGCGAATTTGCTGTTTTCTTCAATTTTTCGCCCAAAAATGCCCAAAAAGTGCCAAATTCCAGAATTCTCGTCCCAAGTACCTAAAATGCATAAAGAAACGATTTAGGGCAATATTTGATCATATAACACGATTTGGGCTTAAATGACCCCTTAAAAAGGTATCAAATAAATCCTTATCAGTTACCAAGGAACTTGAGGCCGTCACTTGTAAAACTTCTTTGGGCCGTCTCTTGTTGGCTTAAAACATGACGCCCATCTTCTTCTAACACTTAACAGTGTTAGGTTATAAGTTCTTCAAAATTCCATGAGGTGTCACTTGTTAGCTTAACACTAGAAAAATCCATCTTGAATTGCAAGGGACGGCGTCACGTAATGGCATGTGACGCCGTCAGACACTGTCGTCTAACAGGTTTTTTGCAACTTCGTCATTTTCTTCACTTTATCGTCTAAATATGCTCCAAAAGTTCCGTTTTCCACAATTCTCGTCCCAAGTACCTAGAATTCAAAAAGGAATGATTTGAGGTAATATTTGATCACATTTTATATGATTTTAGGCTTAAATGACCCCTTAAAAAGGTATCAAATTAATTCTTGTCAAGTATCCCTACACTTAGGATTTGCTTGTCGTCAAGCAAATGAGCTTTTATTCTAATCAATTTACAAGTTAGGGGTCTTTTATCATTGATATAAAAGTAATTACAACATATCATTGTTCCACGTTAGTCAAAATGAGCACAGAAATTATATACTAGCACCTCACATAAAGTGTTTGGATTCTCACATCTCTCGGGAGTATAAATTTATATAACACGTATGGAAAAGGGAAAATATAACACTCTCTACCTGTCATAGCACATAGATTACCATAGGCTTGGGAACGGATCAACCTCCACCTCTTTGGCGTAAGCACCTAGGATAAACTATCAAAGAGGTCTTTTAAAGGGTTGTAATGTTAGGTGTAAGGGTATGGAAAACATGGTTTTGTTGGATATAGGGAATTTTTACTGGTGGCAAGTCAATCATCATGGTCAATTACATGTATAAAGAGGCGTTGCTAAGCCAAGACTCGACTCAACTTTCTAACTAATAACTCTTTTTTTTTCAAAACACTATTTTGACTTAACATAAATAAATCACGGGATGGTAGTCCGTATGTTTTTTTCTTTTTTTTTTTCTTTTTATCATTTTTTCTCTCTTTTTTCGATTTTTTTTTCATACACTTGCCCTACCATCCAAAATAATATCTCTAAGGGATCCTGTATCCTCTCACACTTTAACTTTTACATACTTTACACATAACTAACTAATGACCCGAATTAAGAAAATTAAAACAATTGGAGTACTTTAAACATTAACGTACATATGGGGGTAATAACGTGACATTCTTCCCTATTACTACATAACAACTAGTACTTTACCCATGAGTCCTAATAGTCCCAAAACTGTATTTACAAGATATGACTCGACTTAGCAACCATGTAACCAATTAGACAATTGACAAAGGGCTTAACAAATAACAATAATGCACTAAAGATGAGTGCATACAAGGTAGGATAAGGCAATTTGGGTGTACATATGGGGGTGGATTGTATACAATATTCTTCATTAATATTTCGGAATCCACTGAAATATCACGAGAACCGCGAAAAAGATAGGGTCTGAGGGGTGTACTAGGGGTATCGTGTACTAAAGATGAGTATATCGCAAAGGTGTGGGAAAATTACTTGACCAATGAAGTCAACGTAATTATAAAACATGTTTAAACAAGGATTATCCTAATGCCTCTTATCATTTAGTAAATCCTAACTACACGAATGTAGTCTCACTAGCGATCTCGGGATGCATGACAAACGCAAGTTCTAGAATCTATATACTACCGACACACTCATAAGCATTAAAGGTAAATGCTTTTTCCTAATAATCTAAAGGTGAACCTCACATTTTTGGGGTGGAAATTTTTGAGTGGAAGGGTTTTTGTGCTAGCTATATAACTCCTATCCATGAGACACTCATTAAGAGTAAGGTTTCACTCTTACATGTTGTAAAAAAATTTAAATTTGGTGTTAAAATTGCCCTAACAAGTATCTTTCTTAGTTTTATTACACATTTACTCTTAAACAAAACAAAAATCAAGTGGAGTTATAGTTTCTAAGGTATCCCATTTTACCCTCCCTACACTTAAATCGAACATTATCCCCAATGTTCTTGAAAAGTATCAAAGTTATGATAACGGGAAAAATAAAATAGATGAAAGAAACTAATACTCCCATGATTTGCTCGGCATGGACGGAGAACCAAGATACAAGGTTAAATCTTCATCAAAGAATCGCCAAAAGACCATCCTCATCTAATCCAATCATGTAATGAAAGACAAAACAACGAACCAAAGCATCAAACCGAACAAAGACAAATCACTACTAGATGTAATTTGAGACATAGAAATAAAAACAAAACAAAACAATAAAAGGATAGGATACTTGTAAAATGTAATATAAATAACATGCAGGAAAATTGGACATTTAAGAAATTATGAAAATTTTTCAAAAGTTAATTGTTCATCATTTAACCAAAATCTGGAAAAACTGTGCTAAAGTGGCTGATGTCGTCATGTGTAAACCGTGATGACGTCAGGATAGACCTGACAGTATTTTTTACGCTTTGTTTTCTGGAAAATTTTACTCGGAAAACCTATTTTCTAAAGTCTATTTTCCTTTAGAAACTCATAAAACATATCTACGAGTATTGACACACAATCAAGATAGAATATATACTAATCATAAATTGTGAATTTTTCATGTTCAAATTTCGTTCTTTTTCAAAAAATTATAAACTTCCCTACACTTATCATTTTGGGAAATACCTTCATATGCAATTAAGACAAGGTTAAAAACAAAATAAAGCATTTTCACAAATTATTCGAAATATGAAAATAAACAATTATGATTAAGCATATATGACACAAACAAACAAATAAAATAAAATTTTCAAACAATTAAAAATATGGGTTGCCTCCCAAGAAGCGCTTGTTTTTGTTCGTGTCACGAGCCTGACTCTACCCTTATTTAATGGATATGAGGGGGGTTTTTCCCTACACTTAGGATTAAGTGCGGGTGAAAGTAGCGATACACACCCTTAGGGTGGAAATATGCCACATGATGTGAAGGGCGTATGCGAATGGCTTCCTTCATCTTAAAACTACCCAGGTTATAGGGGTTGATGAGTGGATTGGAGCCTTTTTCAATTCCTAGATTTAAATATAAGGATGGAAAGTTGAGTGATGGTTAAGGCTCCGGATCATCAACAATAGGAAACTCCCTAGAACTTAGAGAAAGGTTATCACTACAAGTATTCAAACCTATTTCTTCTAGTTGTGTTTCTTCCAATGGTTCTACTTCAATCGGGGTTCCTATAGTCTCTTCTACTTATATTGGGTAAGTCACGGGCGATGTGTATGCCTCAAATGATGGTAGGACTCGTGGGGTACTCGGTGGGCTTGGATTTTCTACTCAATCCTCCATCTTATCTAGATTACCTATGTGTTCATCTTGTGTTTTGGTAGGATCTAACCATGACATGCACCTAGGTATCTCAACACTAACCTTTTTATCCCCAAACAAACTTTTCGATTAAGCCTTCCAAATTTAAAATAGGTATAAACTTACGATTTTTGGGTCCCATATTCCACATCTATATTTGGCCTGAATCTCAAAGTTTTCCAATGCGTCTTTAACATCATATTCCAAAAATTCCCCATCTGTTAGATAGTCAAGCCTCTTTTGGGTTTCGCGGTCGATACGAGTATGAAAGAATTGAAGTAGAGGCAATAAATCAAGACCACGGTGAAGGACTTTTTGTAGTAAGTATTTGAAACAAGTCCATGCATCGGGAAAAGATTCTCCACGATGTTGTCGGAACATCAAGATGTCATTTTGAAGTGGAAATGGTAGATTTTGTAGTGGATTTAGTCGATTGGATGGAACATTTGTCAGATTCACGTTTTCCATAATGGTAAACGGAATAGTCAATGAAAACTTTTTATGAACAAAGGCACAAAGAAAAGGATAGACTACGAGAAAGCTAATAAAAAGATACGGGTGGAATACGAGTGGAGGCCACCTCGATGTGATACGTGTAAGATCTTGGGTCATACTCTTGTTGAATGTCCAAAATCTGTTTTACCCCCTACTCAGCCTTCTAAGAGTGGAAATGATGGTTTCCAAACTGTGAACAGCAAGATGAAGGGTAAACAAAGTGGTTCAACTAATACGGGTCAAGGAGGGTTTACTAAACCTGCTATGGGTAAGAAGTTCACTTATCAACCCAAAAAGCCCCCACCCTGAACCTAAGAAAGTGGATGTCAACAAGAAAAAGGCTGCTGATGTGCCTAGTACAAGTGGAACGAATATTGCTACATCTAATCAGTTTGATGCCCTTACTATGGCTGATACTGATGATTTTGGTATTCCTACTAAGGAAGTAACTTTGGATGTGGCGTCTGGAAGTACAGTGGTAGCTAAAGAGGATGGGTCTTTAAAGACTACTACTACATCACAAGAACCCCTTGTGAGTGATCCGAAAGAGAAGGAACAGGTTGGGACTTCTAAGTCTAGTGCTTTTTCTTCTCCGTCTATTTCTTCTATTAAGAGGGGTAACCCATTTTCTAAGGTGGGAGAGATCGTTGTGTCTGATAGTGATGATGAAGAGGTTGTTAACACGTTTGATGAGTCCGATAATCTATTTGGTGGTGGTTACGAGCGTGAATACGACAATGATGGACATGATTACGATGACTATGCGCAGCAGGTTTATGATCTTCTAGGGAATTTGGATGCTTTTAATGCCATGTATGGCACTAAGCTTCCAGGTCTTAGGAAGTAATTTTATTTTTTCATTGTCTTTTGTTATCATTTGAGTAGTGGTTTGTTTTCTTTTTAGAAAATAGGAAGTATCTTATTATGTAAGCTTTTCGCCTATGTAACGGGCTGAGATATGGGACTCACCCATATCCCTTGTACTTAAACGCTTTTTTAGAGTAATATATTTACCGGGTCTTTTGACCTTTTACCCAAAAAAAATCTAACAAAAAGAAAATAAAAATCCCACTTGATAGTAATCTAGTGAGTAGACCTAAACGAGATATAAATCAAACCTAAGCAATAACTATTCCCCGACAGTGGCGACAAAAACTTGATGCGAGATATTGCAACCTCACAAGGAGTTTTACTTCTCGAGGGATCTCAAGAAGTTTTGCAATCCTCCAGGCAGTGTACCTAACCGTTGTAGTGTAGTATATGTAAATCCGGGAGATTGATCGTTCTCTAGGGGAATAGTGTCGTTAGATTGAAGTGTATGTCGAAATAAGTCTAGAGGTGAGGGATGATTCTTTTTGTGTTTTTATAATTTATGAAAAGCAAATTAAAATATGATTTTTGAAGGAGTGAGCGGAATTAGTTGTTAATCAACTAACCCAAAAGCTACTTTTTATAAAACTAAATTAAATTAATGACAAGAGAAAGTAAATTGGTAAACTATTATGGGGAAACAAATGTGTTTACTCAGATTTTACTACTCCCTAGTTATCTCCTACTGATTTGTTGAATTGTCACGTCCTTGTTTTAGTTGAAGCATTTTATTCATTAATACCGGTCGTGGGGGTGTGCTACATTACCCAACTCTATGAATATTAATTTCACCTAAAACCTTAAAGTCTGTTAAGCATTTCTAGGATCATTAGTCTAAATTCATGCAATAAATACAACGAGAAAAACCAATAGTGCACTATACGGTTGCGTTTTCTAAGACATTCAAGCTAGTTACATATAAGAAGTCAGCCAGTTTTCTTAGCCTAACGCTAGGCAATCAACTAAACAATAGACAACAAATCAATAATCAACAACTAGGTTTCATTAGATCTAAGCAAACACTAATGAATTTAAGCTAACATGTTAGAAAGAAGAAAAGATAAACAAGTAATCAAACAACACATAGATATATTGAATGATTAGACAAGTAATTTATCTTCAATCGAACATGGATGAAAAGGCTGGAAAAGCCCTAAAATATAAGTCTTTTAATTTGCTGGAAAAGCCTCTACCCTAACCCTAAAATCGGACCTAGGGTTAGGGGATCACAAAAACTAAAGTTATGACATTATATTTATAGTTGATTTTCTGTCCGTGGCGTTGTGACGGCTTCAGGTTTAACATGTGACGGCGTCACAAGCTTTTTTTTTTTTTTTTTTTTTTACCAAATTGTAGATCTCTTTGTCCCGATTCCGTGGTCTTTTGAATCACCTAAATTCGAGTTCGTAAGCAGAATATATGGCCAAAATAGTATCAGCTACTTCGTGCGTATGTTGTGATAGTCTTGATTAACTTGTGACGGCGTCAGCTTATGAATCCTGACGGCGTCACCAAAGAACATGAGGCCGTCACTTGTAAAACTTCTCTAGACCGTCTCTTGTTGGCTTAAAGCATGACATCCATATTCTTCTAACACCTGACGGCGTCAGGTTATAAGGTCTTCAAAATTCTTTGAGGCGTCACTTGTTAGCTTAACACTAGAAAATCTATCTTGAATTGCAAGGGACGGCGTCACGTAGTGGCATGTAACACCATCAGACACTGTTGTTTGACAGGTTTCTCGAAACTTCGTCATTTTCTTCACTTTATTGTCCAAATATGCTCCAAAAGTGCAGTTTTCCACAATTCTCGTCCCAAGTATCTAAAATTCAAAAAGAAACGATTTGCGGTAATATTTGATTACATTTTATATGATTTTAGGCTTAAATGACTCCTTAAAAAGGTACCAAATTAATCCTTATCATTTACAATTATCAATATGTCCTTTTATGTCATTTTGGTTCTTATAATTACATTTAACAGCTAACTTACCAAACGTTTATATTGAAAAAAAAGATACAACTTGTAGCTCATGTTAACAGCTTTGCAGCTTACAACTTACAGTTTACAACTCATAGCATACAGCTTACAGCTAGTTTTGTCAAACATATCCATAGTAGTTATACTAATATAAGTAAGTTAGCTGAAAAAGCGGTGCGTTTAGTTGTAAAAAAAATTAATTTTAATTTTCAATCTTGACTTTCTAGAAGAAACTAAAAGTGGGAAAATTTTAGAGAATATAGAAAACGTGTTTAAATAAAATATTTTATAAAAATAAGAAGTATAAGAGAAATGTAAGAAAACATGCATAAAAGTAGGGTTGTAAACGAATCGGACGAACACGAACGGAGCCTTGTTTATGTTCATTCGTTTAGTTTTAACCAGACAAATAAACGGACACGAACGCTTAAACGGACGAATTTTCTTGTTCATGTTCGTTTATTAAGAAAATGAATTGTTCATTTTCGTTTATGTTCATTCATTAAAACACTAAACGAATGTTAAACGATCGAACATAGATGAAAATAGACAAACAAACATTAACTTTTTTAAATTATGCATAATATATTGTTTTATAAGTGTTGTTTGGTTTAAACAAACCAATTTTAAAATTATACAATTAAAAAATATGATATACGAACATAAATAAGTAAATGAATATAAATGAACGTTAACGAACGCATAATCAGACATTCACGAACATACGTGACTTTTATTTATGTTTGTTCATTTAACTAAATGAACGAAAAATATTATTTATGTTCGTTCATTTAATAAATAAATGAACATAAACAAACTTTTTAACGGTTCATGAAATGTTCACTGAATATTCGGTCATTCACAGCCCTACATAAAAACATACATCTCACTTTTCTAATGATTAGAGAAAACCTTTTCTATTCTAGTTTTTTTGTTTTTTTAGAAAATATTTTATCTAAACATGTTTTCCATTTGTTTACTTTTTTTAATCTTTTTTCAAAGATAGCTTTTATTTATTTATTTTTAACTAAACGCAACCATGTTTTTCATATTTTTTCTAGTTCATTTTTCATAAGTTTGTAACAAATAAATAACGCCTGACTTAGCAAACTAAGTAATTTTCCGAACTATATTTTTTTGAACGATGCCAAACTAAATAATCAAGTCGATTTTTGGGTATTTGAACTTGTAGGACGGGCCAATGTGCCATGACGTATTTCCATGAACACGTTGTCTTATTTTGACTACTCATAAAGAAGAAAAAAAACAAATCTCTTATTTTAAGTTTCAAAAACTTAAAAGTGAGTAATGCTATGCACCTAAAATGCCCCTTGTAAGTTTTTAATTTCAAATTTTTGATTAGTTTTTCATAAAAAACCTTTGATTTATATATATATTATTTAAAAAGTGCCTAATATTGCTACCGATCATAATTAATTAGATATCATATATATAGGCTATGTTTGGCGCAAAGATTTTTGAAGCTTTTTGGGGCCATGAGCGGTGAGAATGAACTTTTTGATTTTTAGTGTTCGCTTGACATGAGAGCGTTGAGCTTTGCTATTTTTTAAGAAAACTCATTTCCAATGCTTCTTTATGAAGCTGTGAGCAGAAGCTATGGCTACTGTTCACTGTTAATGCTCACAGCTACTTTTGCCAAACATAGCTATAATCAACATCTTCAACTATATAACTACTCCTATATGATATTGGATATCCTAGCCTAAGAATTACATACAAATTCTGGTTTTGTACTTTTTCATATTTTTTAAATATCTATTTATGTGTTTTAGTAAAAGTATATTTTGATGATTTTACTTCATATACATACAAAATACTTAATTAAAATATCGCAAATAAAATCCCCTACCCAAACATTTACAATTACAAGTGTTAAAAAGTCAACCTTTAGCGCAGAAAACTAAAAAACATAAAATAAAGGATGCAAAGTGTAAGTTCCCCGAAAGTGACAAAGAAAAACCTCTGCAAAGTCGTAACAAAACCATTCAATACTCTTTTCAATTCAGGCAGGGGTTTGAATTAATCTCATAAATCAGAATCACATAGTCTTGAGAAATTATTTAAATCCAAAAATGGATCAGCTAATGGGTAAATTTGGAAGTTATTGGTTGGGTAACAAAGCCAGCAAAGAACTTAATTCTGTTGGTGATGATATTAATGTAAGTCTTTATGTTTAATTCTTATGATCTGTCTAAAATTGAAGTATTCTTATTTGTTAATTAATCATATTTTTGGGTTTTAGATGTTGACCCTGTTTCATTTTGAAGTTATAATTTTATTTTAAAGATAGATCTTTGGTGATTTAATTAACGTAATTATGGTTTTAATTGTTTTTTCAGTAAGTAGTTATATAGTTTGATGATGGTTGTGTTTTTTATTAGATCGTTGAGGAAAGGGTGGGGAATGATTAAGAAAATTATGGAGTTTTAAAAAACGGGTTATTATGTATTTTCCGAAACTTGTGCCTATCCTTATGGGATTTGTATGCACGATTTTACAGGGATATAGCATTACTTAAAAGAATCCTTCTCAAAAAGTATTATACAAGCTACCGAACTATTGATGTGGTTATGAAATTATTCAGGGACGATAACATTATACACAGGTTTATGGTCAAACATAATAACAACAATCATTGTGAAAAGAGTGTTAGGGGTTTTCGTGACTAGTATTTATAAAGTGATGTAATTAGAACTTAGGTGACCATAAGTTGCTAATTTTTATGGTTTCCATTGTGGAAGCATGTACAAATTGCAACAGGTAGCAATGCGTTTTCACTATATTTATATATTGGTCAGTGGAATCTAGAGATCATTACTAAAACAATTGGACATTCAATACGGTTCCGTTTCATATTCTAGGGAATCTGATATGAAAATCATTCAGTCAAATTACCAAAAATAGTTCATATCCAAAACGTGTAGTGCTTTTAGTAGCGATTTTGAATTTTCGAGTGATCAATGTACGAATGAGGTGAACGTAACTCCTATTTATTTCAATTTACCAAATATGGAAGCGTATAATCAAATAAAAGTATAAACTGTTGGCTTCTTAGGACAAGCAATTCAACTTTCAACTCAAAGATGGTGTCATTGTGAATTTGTGCCGAGTTAAATTGCAGTAACTACAATGAAGTTTGTAGCTAATAGTATAGATAAACGAATTCTGATTTAGAGCTATGGCAAAATCTTTTGCAATTTTGGCGTTATGATAAAAATTGGATCTTGAATGAAAATGTATGTTGTGCTGTTGATTGAGGGGATAAAGAGGTCTTATCCCTTTTGATGATGTTTTCATTTTGGCGTTATGATAAAAATTGGATCTTGAACGAAAATGTATTTTGTGCTGTTGATTGAGGGGATAAAGGTCATATCCCTTTTGATGATGTTTTCATTTTGGCGTTATGATAAAAATTGGATCTTGAATGAAAATGTATGTTGTGCTGTTGATTGAGGGGATAAAGGTCATATCCCTTTTGATGATGTTTTCATTTTGTGGGTATGATGTTAATGGAAATTAGATTATATCCTTGATGTGGGAGAATTTAAATCACTGATATAATATTAATCGATTAGGCTATCAAGTCTTACAGATACCTGCTGGAAAAATGGACTTATGGTCTGATAAGGTCTTGAATCTTATTACATTAACTTCTTTAATCAAATATTTGTTTGCATTCTCAAGAGAAATATTACGAAAATAAAAACTGAGTTAGCAAAAATAATAAGTTTGAACATAACTGTGTCATGATCCATAGGTCAAATCCAGTTAAGCCAAAAACATGTGCCTACAAATCCAGTTATGGTGTGGAATACCTGGCATAGTTGTTAGTTGATCAGTCTATGGATCAATCCAGTTGTCTATTAGGAAGATTTGTAGGCACAAGTTTAGGAGAATGTATCATTACTCAACACGTTACTCGTCCCAATCCACTATAAAGTACCACCCAACCTTCGTAAACCGTCATTTTATCATTGATACAGTCACATTATACAGGCTTCTGGTCAAATTTACCACAAACAATTAATCCTTAAAGACAAGTAGTTCTAGTAACTAGGATTTCACAATTGATTCAGAAATGAGGTGACAATACACTGCTAATTTGCACAATTTGCCCGGTATGGGATCATATGCTCTCTTGGGTTCTAGGATCACTTACTTTTCCCCTTTGAGTATATGCAAGTTTACGTTTTACTTCAAAGTTGGTGTGATGACTGTGATCGTTATTATGTTTTGAGCCAGTGTTGTAAAAAGCGGCCTAGGTGGCCACTAGCCGCCCCGATTTCACAAAATCGGCCAATTGGGCGGTCAACGCCGGCCAACACGACGGCCAACGATGGTCAACGCGGGCAAGCGGCGGTCAGCACCGTTTTTTAACTTTAAATTAGGGTTTTATTTTCAATTGGTCGGATCTTGTGTTAATGGTGTGAGAATAAACTTTGTGACGTAATTGTTGTATATTAGAAGAAGAGAAGATTTTAAATTAATCAATATATATTTTAATTTATACATATAATTTTAAAATTTATATATAGAAAAGTCCAATCCTCCTAGGCCCCGCCTCAGCCGATTACTAGCCAGGCGGTGGTCAACCGCCCGACTAGCGCCTAGCGCTTTTTGCAACCATGTTTTGAGCCTATCTGCTTTAAGTTCATTAACTTCATAAACAAATTTTAACATCAAATTTCAGTCATGTAATCCCACAAGAATGTACAAGAATATAACTAGGCTCACAGTTACTAAGACTACAAACGAGCCATAGAACAATTCTTGTTCCTGTAAAGTCAGATTTGAATTTGCCAAAGCAAGCTAAATGAATTAGGAATTACTTACATGTGAGCCGTAAAGTTTTGGCCAATATTTAATTATGCGTAACAAACCTTTGTTACGAGTAAATTTGGGTACCATACAGATATTGTTATGTACTTTTACCCTAAAAAATATTGATGATTTGCTCTTTTTGTTGTTGCACATGTATACTGTTTGATTGTGTTTAAAGAGGAAAATTACTTAGAAGAATCATTATAAATTCACTCTTCTTGCAATCTCATAATTGCAGTTAAAGATTTGTTTATCACAAATTTTTACTCATATAGTGTTATCGTTATATCAAGCACATCAGTTTTGCCTTGCTATAATCAGATCAAAGAGAGTGAACTTCGTTCTTTTCGTTTCTTTTGTTGTCTATCCAAGTTCAGTCATTTTTCTTTCAGCATGGAACAGCAACCAATCCAAAATATTTTAGTTTGGTTTCTTATATTTTTGCTCTAGTTCTGCTCATTACCCATAAGGTGTCGTCAATCTTGTTTGCTGATTCTAATGACTTTATACCCTGTTTGAAAATGTGTTTGGTGTGAAGTGTTTTCAGAGGCGATTATTCCCATCCAACAACCAACTCATACATACGCCTTTTAACTACCACCTATACCTTTCCTCCTTAAGCTTTCTAACTTCCAATTTTCACTGGCAATTATACTATCCACCTACCAACTGATAATCCCTTTCTCTAATTTCTTATTAGAATAGGGGTTTCTTGTACTCACAAAGCCTCCATCGCCGCCATTATCATCACATGACACCCCACCAAGTGACATGTCTCGTTCCCTTCCATCCCTTGGTCTTCTCCCCTTATAAATTCCATCATGACTTCAGTGATCTAGCAGGCTTCTAGGATTTCAGCCATATAAGAGTCGTCCGGGTATCATAACTTCTTCATTTAGGGTCGCTGCAACTTTTACAAAGTC
The DNA here is from genome assembly GCA_030686995.1 of Artemisia argyi. Taxonomy (NCBI): domain Eukaryota; kingdom Viridiplantae; phylum Streptophyta; class Magnoliopsida; order Asterales; family Asteraceae; genus Artemisia; species Artemisia argyi. Next base: position 84,887,568 of record CM060679.1, read on the forward strand.
ATGTTGTATTTGTTTGTCAACATTCTCCAGTCCTTGGACTTTCGGGGTCATGGAAAAGAACTGCTTCTTTCCTTTGCAAATAAGTGGTTTTTAAAATATGGTCACTGGGGGCACATAGATGTGGGGGATAGGGGTGTGTGAAGGGAATCAGGATACGCCAGGGCGTGGTTGGGGTCAGTGGTGAGGGCAGGGGTGGTTGGGGATAAAGTTTTGAACTTAATTAACTAATTAAAATTTCCATAGATACCCCTGAACCTTATATTGCACTTTTTTTCTGAAAGCGGTGTATTGTGGACATTTTACATTAACTAGCAACCACAATCACAATCACATTTTACATTTTTTTTTTCAATGTTTAAGGATTGAAGCTTTTGGAGGTTAGTTGCCATCTGATGAGCTGTTTCCATTAATATTGTGTCCCCAAGTTTTATTTTGGTGAGGAAGGAGAAAGAAATTAAAAAAACTGAATTTTCGAGTTATATTAAGCAAATGAGAGAAAGGAATCGGAGGGAAGATTGGATGAATATTCTCTCCTAAAACTTTTTTTCCATAGGTGGTTTGAGTTTTATAATATTGTTGAATTGCATAAATGCCTATAACTTGAAACATTGTATATTTATTCACTCCAATTCATTAGCAGTCCTTTTCTTTTCTTTTAAAATTAAATTTATTTTACTTTCTTTTCTATCCCTCTCTTTTATACTTATCTCCTTCCAACCCGTAATTTGGCTTAAACACAGGATTCATGAACCGAAACATCAGTAAAGTTCTGACTTATGATAGGGATGCTTTGTGTTATATATACTTCTTTAGTCTAAATGTCTAATATGTTAAGATTTATATATTCAAAGCACATATGTAAGAAATAATCTGCTATTCTGACATGCATTCCAGCTCCAAAATAAAAAATTACCTAAAGCAGCGTTGAATGACAACAAAATGTATAGAAAAACCTGTTTCTTAAATCAGTTTGCATATTCACTACAATTTGTTGGGTCTTACATATTCATAGGAATAGATACGAGTCAACTATCATTACTAACATTAATGTAAAATCACGGAGAAACAGTTTGCGTTTTAAGTTAATCTATTGGTACCGTTGATTTGATTCTTCCCATAGTACAATTGGTTGACTACAAGTTATTTATCGTTTACGATCTTTTGATCCTTTATATTGCAATTATAGCTGCCCTGTATCAGCACCTGCTAATCTTTGTATGGAAAATATCTGATTCTTGCTTCTTTTTCTATCATTAAGAGTTTGCAAAGCAGTATTTCGGGTGGAGCAACCTGGTTCGTCAACAAAATGAAAGGTTTGTTTAGCTCTCTGTTCTGATGTCCAACTTAAATTTGGGCTGCTTTTATTTCTTTGTGCACTTTCTCTTTTTATTTCTTTTATTTGAGGGTAATTATTTTAAAGTTGGTTATCGTAATTTCGTCATACTGAATATAATCTTACTGTCGATGTTCTTCTGTGATCATAGGCAATCTAGAGCTTTCTATTTCTTGATTTTATTTTGATTATTAGGGCTCTAGCTCTAAATCTTGTTGCATAATGTTGTTTCCAATAAAGTATTATGGTTTAGGGGAATAAGTGGTGGAGCTGTGCAGTTTAATATCATGCATGAAGTAGTTGTAAATTTCGGATGATTTTTTACAGCATACATTCGCCAAAAATTCTTGCAGCTGCTATTTATCATACAAAAAAAAAAAAAAAAACTGCATGGCATAGATGCGTTACTGGATTATACAAACTCAATCTTGCCCTGATAGAGAATATCATAATAATTTTGTACCCACACCCTTCCTTAAACTTTCATTACTATAAATTAAAGATTCTTTAGCAAGTGTGATTATTAGCCAAATATCTAAGCTATCCTTTGGTAATGGTGAAATAAGAAGATTTTAGTTGTTTGAAATCAATCTTATTAGTTTTGAAATAATGAACGTTGGCACTTGGTGAGTCTGGAGTCTGGATACAAATATATTTTTTAACTAGGCAATCTTTTTGGTGGACAGTTCAAAATGTGATTTTCTTTTCCATTCAAATTTTAATGTTAAGAGGATTATAACTTCACTTATTAAAATGGTAGTATCGTTCTGAATAAGTAATGAAGGGTTGCTTGGATTTGCGCTTTGAAAGTTATCATGTGAGTTGAATAATACTACAATATCTGCTAAATAACTGTACTAAATTGTTTTGTATATGAAATAGGGTTTAGTGTTTATATGCAGCTAGTTATAAACGATCTATTTGATCCCTACATAACCACAGATAATCAGATACAAAAATTGTTCATCCACACACTAAAAACTAATTATTACAAGTCCAATTGCTAAAATGCTAAGGGTGTCCCATTTGCAGGGAAAATGCAAAAGCCACTGACCGAACTACTTAAGGAGCACGACTTCCCAGTGGGTATCTTCCCCCGTGATGCCACAAACTACGAGTTTGATGAACAAACCAAAAAACTAACAGTATTCATACCTTCAATTTGTGAAGTGGGTTACAGAGACTCATCAGTTCTTAGGTTTTCAACCACTGTGACGGGTTATCTTGAAAAAGGAAAGCTAACTGATGTTGAAGGACTTAAGACAAAAGTTATGATCTGGGTCAAAGTAACTTGTATCACTTCTGAAGGATCGAAGCTGCATTTCACAGCCGGCTTGAAGAAAACTAGAAGTAGACAAGCTTATGAGGCTTGCAGGGATGGGATTACGGTAGATAAGTTCTGAGATGTGTTGGAACCGTGGCAAGTTTCTGATATTCATTTATGTTTTTTGAGTTTGTGAAAACTGAAAACCATAAACCATAATGGATGTGTTATAAGTTTCTTTCTGTGTGTGAAAGTGTCGAATGATGTACTAAAAGTTGTATAGGGTTTGAATGTGGTGATTATATATTTTTGTGTGGGGGTGTTTATGTAATATGATTGCTGATCATGTGAAAAATGAAGATCTGGTCTACAGCAAGTGTTTAAACGTGGTGTTTTTTTCCTTGTGCCTAGCAACAATGTCAAGAGTAAAAACACCGATTATTCTCATCTTTGGGATCATTTAGGGTGCATTTGGTTTGCTACCGGGAATCACTATGGGTATGACTTTGATTAAAGGGTACCATGGGATTAGGCATTGCAATTCCTTTATTTGTGTTTGGTATGATTTTGGAGGTAGAGATATCACATTTTAAGTGGTACCATCCAATTAATAGAAGAAAATAAAAAGTAGTATGATATGAAAGTGGTCTCATCTAACTAATAATAGAAAATAAAAAAGTATTGTGTGTATTCATGCGTCTCAAAATAAATGTATATGTTTCTATTTTTGGATGTTTCAAATAAATATTTATTTTGTGTTTCAACTAATAAAATGAAGTTTATGTGGGTAAAGATAATATTTGATTGGTTTATAATGTAGTTAGTGTGATTTTTAAAAAAATAAACATTTATTTTGAGACAAATGGATAAATGATTTGCGTATTTCAAAGGATTATATAGATAACATATTGGACCATATAATTTTCTAATATGAATTTTCGGGTAATAGTTTCACTAAACATGGTTCTTTATAGGTGTTTAAGAAACCAGCTTTTTAATGAATCCAATACCCATTCCCAAACAATACACTTCCTTGGTGATGTTTAAAAAAAATAAAAATAAAAATAAAACCTTCCTTAGTGGTTTTAAGAGAGCAATAACATTTTGCGTAAAACGACATGTATTTTTTTAGAACGGCAACTATTTATTTCATACATCTTTTATATAATAAAACAAAACTCCAAGTAAAGACTTTTGTATTTCGGAAAAAATAATGTTTCCTTATTAGGTAATAATTGAATTATTATTTTTTAATTTATAAATTCATTTTGTTGATATATTACACAAGTAGAAGATAAATACAAAAAATATAGATAAGATGCAACTAACAGGATTAAACCTTTTATATGATTATCTTCAATAATAAAAAGCTATAATTAAAAATCATAAATCAAACAAAACAAACAAAGATTAAATTATTTGTTTTTTAATAAATAAAAATATATCGTTCAAAAAAAATTTTAAAAAAAACTCGTGCGTGCGTGGGCATTATAACTAGTTATAATATATCTCACACATCCTAGGCATTAAAACTAGTTATAATATATCTCACAACATTAGGTACCATTAGACACAACATTTTTGGTATTGTTATTGTTATTATTATAATAATAATAAGTTATTATTATTATTATTATTATTATTATTATTATTATTATTATTATTATTATTATTATTATTAGTTTGAGGGGTATTTTGTGAGGCTGGAAGACAATATTTCAGTGACGAAGACCTACTTGGTTTTAGGTTTTGAGAGGAACATGTGTATATGTTTAACATTGTTAAACACAAAGGGGAAGCAAAATATGAGAATTTATGAAATTTGACATATTATCATAAGGTTAATGCCTCGGTGATTAATGTCCTCGTTGTAAACTTTGGTGGAAAGAATTTCCAAAAATGTCAAAATGCCTTCTCGGGCATTTGAACCTTTTCACGGCGTCTCTTCTCTCTTCTTACATCCTTCTCGCTGAAAACATTTTTGTGTGTGCGGTAAATTTTCATTTCTTGCGTGAACCGTAGCTTATTTTTTTAAATTGGGCGTAATGGAACCCATATGACCATGAATGAAAGAGGCACCGAACACAAGTGAAGACCATTTACACCAAGGCCATCACCACACGTGGTGGTGGTTTTTGCATTTGTTTTGTGGTGCAGACCAAACTAAATGTAATTGTTATTTTGTGTGTATAAGTGTGTATTATGGGGTATTTTCTTGTTTTAGTGGGACATGTTTGTGTTTAGTTGTTGGTTTAGTGATGAAAGTAAAAGCCGATGTATAAAACTTCAAATTGTTTTCTTCAAACAATGTAGTAGTGTGAAATCACGAAAAATAGAAAAGATACCTAGAATATTACATGGAACATATCTTTCCACAGCCACCACAGACTTTTAAGATAAGCCACGAGGCGACCACACGCCCGTACCTTCGAATCAATCTCAACCCTCCACGTGTCACACCATTCAACGGTCCACATTCACCCATCTCCTATTATCACTCTCGTGAACCCTTAAGCTCCTCTTTTAAATTTCACATTCACACACGTACGCTCTCATTTCATCATTTCATTTAAAAAAATGTCTCTAAACACATCAATTTCTTCATCATTTAATCTCCTTTTGAACAAAACCGATTCGGATCTCGGTTACGTACCGAGGAAACCCATCGGTTTCGTTAAATTGAATGGAAATGGAAGGTGTGGTGCGAGTGTGGGTCAAGAGAATGCTGTGGTGAGTAGTGGTATTTTGTTTCAGCCTTTTGATGAGGTTAAGAAGGATGAGTTTATTGTCCCCATATCGCCTCAGACGTCGCTTGCTAGGCAAAAGTATTTTGATGACTGTGAAGCTGCTATTAATGAGCAGATTAAGTAAGGCTTCTTTTTTTTTTTTTTTTTTTTTTTTTTTTTTTTTTTTTTTTTTTTTTTTTTTTTTTAAATTTACGTTGAGTTATGTTTTATCGTAGATCTATGTAGATATATGATGTTCTCTATGAACAAGTATGATAGTACGGTGTTTATGAGTTTATTTGATTTCGGCTTATATTTCATAAGCCTCAATTTTCTGGCTTATTTTGAGACTTATGAGATTATATAAGTTTATCATATCATAATAAACTTATATAAGCCAACAAATCTCAAAATAAGCCGGAAAATTGAGACATGTGAAATATAAGCCGAAACACAAATAAGCTCATAAGCCACATATAAGCTTAAACAAACACCCTCTTAATTTGTTATATTTGGCTTTAAAGAAATGATTGATAGACCTAAAAGTATGACTTCTTATCTGAATTTCAGTGCTGGTCATATAGATTTTTTATAAGCGAAAAAAAAATCAGATATTGATAAGATCGACAAGACTAAAAACTTATCACTTGATAATTGTATAAACACAAACAGAGTACAAAACTAAAGGAATAACTTTGGAATAATATAGGCCTTTTTGTTGGTCATTGATCTTTTAAATTATGTGTTATTGGTGAAGCGTCACAGATATCGTTTATGAAGGGAGTTTCAATACCCAAATTTATGTGATGCTTATTTAATTTGACATGCTTTAAACCGTTTGTGTTACTGATGTTATTTCAAACTGAACGACCCAAGCAAATGAAAAGATCTAAAAGTATTTACCTCAATGATGTTAACGATTAGTCGGTCTAAAGTTATACATATTTTTGTAGAACATAAACTAGTAGCAGCTAAATTATCATTTGAAGGTCAATAACTTTTCTCCAACTGTTTTGTACCTTAATATTGCTGCAGTGTGGAATATAATGTCTCGTACGTGTACCATGCTCTGTATGCGTATTTTGATAGGGACAACGTAGCTTTGAAGGGCTTTGCCAAGTAAGCAAACCACATAAACTCAAATCCTTTCATCCTTACAGTTTAATATATACGTTATCATAAAATTCTGTTTGTTTATGTCAGATTCTTTAAGGAATCAAGTGATGAAGAAAGAGAACATGCTGAGAAGCTAATGAAATATCAGGTCATTTCCGCATATGTGAATTTAATAGATTTTGAAGAACATAGCTTTACAAAAATATTTTTAGTACACAACAGTAAAATAAATTTCAAGTTGGAAGTCTGATGTTTCTAGGTATCTTTATAAATATGCAGAATATGCGAGGTGGAAGAGTGACATTGAGCACTATTGTTAACCCCCCTTCTGAGTTTGAGCATGTAGAAAAGGGAGATGCTTTATATGGTAAGCCCAACTCAAATATTATCCATGAAATACAGTAGCCATATCAAGTTAATTAACAGATCGATAAGTAACCATATTCGCCTTTATTCTTTTGACCTTGATCAGCAATGGAGCTAACATTGTCCTTGGAGAAACTAGTCAATGAAAAACTTCTTGCATTGCACGCGGTACGTATGCCATTTCCTTGTATTTTTCTTAAGACTATTTCATCGATCATGATATCAGATACTATTATATATGGTATCTTACAATGTTTAACCAATTGTTTTTGACACTAAAGGTGGCTGATAGAAACAATGATCCCCAAATGGCAGACTTCATTGAGAGCGAATTTCTAGCTGAGCAGGTGAATATCATATGTAGAAATACATGTTAATGTAGGTATCGATATTTATATATATCCAAATATCTTAAAGTAATATCTTTATCTTGGTAGGTTGAAGCAATAAAGAAAATATCAGACTATGTCTCTCAACTGAGAAGAGTTGGGAAAGGCCATGGTAAGTTTCCATGAAAATCTTCTTGCATAACAAAACTTGTATATATATATGAATCAAAATCTATCTTTGAGAAGAAGAAATATGTCTGCAATTTAGTTAGAACATAGTTGATACAGTAAATCATATAACTTGCATATTCTATATGTGGTACATGCATTCGAAAAATTGTATTATGTGTTAATCACTGTAACATTTGAATTGCAGGGGTCTGGCATTTTGATCAGATGCTTCTTGAAGGTGGCGTTGCTGCATAATGAAATGTTGTTGCGTATTTTGCCTAGTTGTACGTCGTCTAGCATAATCATTTGTACTAGCTACAATTAGACTCTTGCTTTGTGTGTGGTCTTGCCTATAATATTAGACTTACCCTTCCTGGTTTCAATATGATTTAGGAACTTTCAATACATTGCATGCCTTTTCCAAATTCTAAGTAAATAAGTTCACATCGATCTATAGCATTCCAAAATCTGGGTTTGGGATTAACAGGTTGGCTTGTGATTGAACCGTTTGTCCCTTATGTAATATTAAAATAAGTATTAAAACACTTATAAAAGTGCTTGGATGGTAGTTTTGGATTGTGAAATTAGTTAGCAAATTCAAAAGATAAGGCATAGTTTCTCCAAATGGTTCACATACCCTTCATCAAACCAAACAGCCTTTCAGAATTTCTAATATTGACGAGACACTTGTTTTATACCAGAACATAATTAAAACGTAAAAAACCTTTGTACACTACTTCTCAAAGAGAATTTTCTGCAAAATCTTTTACAAACAAATTCCAGTTGGCGGTATTCATTCAATTAAAATAGGGGAACAATTAACAGAACAAAACCAAGCATTTCATTCCAAACTAGAAAACTACTTGGCTACTTGCGCATATTAAAAGTGAATCCTAACAAAAATACCAAAAAGGTGAGACCAAAAGCATACATCAAAAGCTGAACTTCGTCCGCAATTAAAGTCAATTCCTTTGTCATACTTTGACTATGGACATATTGTTTCGTCACTCAAACCCGTGCCAATCTCAATTGATCTCAACCTGCTCGAACAAAGTATACGTTACCACATAACCTCTGTTTTCTTTTCATCATATAGCGCAACGTGCTGGTTCGTAGAACACTGTGTGAAAATTCTTAATAACAAATAGTGGGTAACTTCTGTTCGTGCAGCTTGCCTTGGTTTTCGAAAAGTATGGTATGCTGCAACCTGCCTTGCAACCAATTCTATTAAAAACACTGCAACAAATGTTTTGTAAGGAACTAAGTATACGTTACCACAACCTCTGTTTTCTTTTCACCATATAGCGCAAGGTGCTGGTTCATAGAACACTGTGTGCAAAATCTTAATAACAAATAGTGGGTAACTTCTGTTCGTGCAGCTTGCCTTGGTTTTCGAAAAGTATGGTATGCTGCAACCTGCCTTGCAACCAATTCTATTAAAAACACTGCAACAAATGTTTTGTAAGGAACTAAGGAGTATATGTATGACTCTCCCAAGGGTTTTAGGTAGATTAGTTTGTTCCCAATATACTCAGTAAATGTGGATTAAATTTTCATACAACCACTTGTAGAACACATTTTGTTTTGAATGAAATAAATTTTTATTTCACCTATACAGAAAAAGAAAAACTAACGATGAATAAGAAGCGTTTTAAGAAAGTATCTGTGCGAAAAATATATTTTTCCTATTAGATGACTAAACTTTTCACTTTTTTCTTTGTTATGTAATGAATACACTAACATAAGTAGTTTTGAAACCTTAGGGTGCGTTTGGATTGTCTATGGATTTCGAATAGGATTAGGATTTAGGATCGGTATGAAAGAAAAAGAGCAAAGAGAAACTGAAAATATTTAATTGATTTCTTTTAGAGAAATTGAAATTACTTATCTCATACTCTTGTGCCATTCATACATATAAGATAACATTCCAACATCATTAGTTTATCGTCTTGAAAATAATAACCATGTCTAGCTAAAACATGATTATTAAGTGCTAGTGATCAATTAACCTCAACACTGTTGGGAATGTGGTCAAGCAGTAACACCTCCAAAACTTTGCTTTCAACTGAATCACAATCAAACCAATCATCTAGCTCCATCAAATTGCGGGAAAGGGTATAAAGGTAATGTAACATTCAGAACCTTCAAGTTCGATGGATAAAATGAGTATAGGTTAGTCTTCATCTTCATCTTCATCGGGTCACTTTATGTTTGATGGAAAAATGAGACCTTTAGCTTTCAAACGAGTGAAAATCTGCCAATAAAAGAAGAGCAACGAGAAGAGAACAAAAATGAGAATGGTGCAATCCATGTATAAATTAACTAAATGGAACTTGCAATCATACCCCAGAATAATTGAAGAGACACTTTCAAGTGGAAGAAAGAAAAACATTCATACTCCAGGATCCACGACAAAGACCATCAGCAAGTAAGTACACGCTCATTGTCTGTGACAAGGTATGTTGGGATAGGTTCATGGTTTCTTGTGCAATATACAAATATGGTATGATGCTTTTCACTATAAGTCTAAGGTGGTGTTTGGCTTTTGTAAAGGATTCACCATGGGTATGAGGTTGAAAAATGGGTGGAATAAATATGGGTACGATTATTCTAAAAGCGTTATTTGGTTTATAAAAACCTGAGTTTAAATACTTTTGTAATTGTATGTTCTGTTTTTAACCATCATCCTCACGTTAATAAAAAAAACAGTAGAACAACTAAAATAAAAAATCAATCCCATATGGAATTAACAAGTTGCGTCCCTTTTGTGCAAGAATCTAAAATGTAAAAAATATTTACATGATAACACCATGTGGTTATGTACTCAACATTGTGACAAGAAAGAAGAAACAAAACAAGCATTTATACCTCTATGTCAATATAATGAAACTTACACTACTGAACATGAAAATGTCTGTTAATAAACAGAAACCATGAATCATTAAATTAGAGCTACTGTTGTGAGATTCTGTAGGGAACATTTTCAAAAAAGAATTGGTATAACTTAGTCCTTTCTAACTTGTTTGACTTGTTTTTGCATAATATAATTTTATCACAGTAAAATATGCATCAGATATGAAGAGGAGAGGAGGCAGGTGATAGTTATCCCAAATTGTTTGTTTCCATACATACAAGTCACATTAATCACAATCAAAATGCATATCCAAACAACCACTAAGATGCAAATTTCCAAGGTAAAAAGAAAGTTTTACCTTTGAGCATTTTTCGCAATTTTAACCTCCTTGACATGGCCAAGGCTTAGTATTAATCCTTTGAGCATCTCTTCCTGCATTTCCTCAGGCTTGTGTAGGTTTTTGGAATAATCTAGTTCAGCTTTAATTCTCGAAGACACATTTAGCAACACACGCTTTTGCATAACAAATATCCTTTGAATGCTACTGACAAAATATAAGGAGCACTGATTTCGACTACCTCATCTAAGTTTCCAATAAGCGCCAAGTTCTTAACACTTTTGTTAGTAACATGAATTTGCTTCAAACCATAGCAACTACCCAACTCCAAAGTTTCCAAAAGAGGACTTCCGGATAAAATATTTTTAATCTGATGTTGGTCTAATTCCGCATGTTCAATATGCAAAGTCCTGAGGTTTTTCCAACTAACGAAATCGGCTTGTTCAAATATGCACCGAGACAAAGTGAGATGAATAAAACTTAAACAGATGAAAAAAAACATAGGTAAAACAAACCCATTGTCGAAAATACCCCAAGGAAACAAACTCAGATCAAAATCAAACTCTTGAACGTTATGATTAATAGCCTTACGAATACAGCTGTTGATTTGATATTTAGTCTCGTTGTTGTAATAGGCATGCAATGTGAATTTGTTGAGAGGGTTGTTTGATTGCTTAATAATTTTTTTGATGAACGAATAGAATTTATCATTCAAAAGTCCACGTTCAATAATAATGAGATTTTTTTTGAACGGCGATTTGTATTAAAAACTAGCAAGAAGCTAGAACAAAGATACAATGAAAATTGATACAATTAAATGGTGCAAGCCACTCTAGGGGTGTTGATCCATTCAAGCCAATTCAACCGGATGTTTTTGCTTCTATGAGTAAAATGTGTGAAAGAGTCTTGATTTCTTCCATGAGAGTGTCCCGACGAGGGGGTTGCAAGTCAAAGCAAACTCTATTTCGAAAGCGCCAAATGACCAATGTGGAGGTGTTGACAATGACATCCAAGAAAATTTTTTCCTTTCTGTTGAGATCCGCTGATTCATGCTAAGAAAGAATGCCATCGAGATTATTTGGGATGCAAACCAGCCCCCACCAATTTTTAATCCTAGACCAAATATCTGCAGCAATAGTGCACTCGACAGTCGACAAAGAGGTGTGCTGTTGATTCAATGGCATCATTACAAACCGGTCAACGAAGAGAATCTATATCAATCCCACGAGCATTCAAGTTTGAGCGAGTAGGCAATCGGTCTTTGCGTAACCTCCATGAGTGGATGTTTATCTTAATAGGGAGAGTTTTATTCCACTTCACCTTATTCAATGGTGGAAACCAAAGTCGAAGAATCAATATCATATCGCATTGAGGAAACAGTGTATGTGTTGAGGGAATTAAGGGAACAAGTCCATGAGTCCCTCACATCAGTAGGTTTGAAGCCCACAAGTAAATTCACTAAATCATCGAATTGTCCCTCACATCAATAATAATGAGATTAGGAAGTTGTTGAGGCCAAAGATATTGCCATATTTTGGAGAGTGTACCTGTTCTAATGGCGTATTTTGTCTCAGGTAAACAAGAGATAATTTCAATAAGTAAGCAATCTGGTAGCAAACTTATTCGATCCTCTTTTTCTGATCGCCTACTTTGTTTTCCTTGCACCATTCTCCTTCTTTTCCCAAAGGGATTGGATTGGCGGCTCCCTCCCTCTCGTTGTTGGTTTATATACGGGTGAAAACCGAAAACACGCAACACACGATGTACGCAAGGAACTTTCCAAATTATCATTGTACGCAAGTTATTTTCAAATTTCGTACAATGTACGCAATATGACTGGGAGTCAACAAGTTAGCCGGTAACTTGGTCCACGCTGGCTCTTTTTTGTATTTTTTTTATTAAATCCCTGGCATTTATGAGTGTGACACGCTGGATATTGACTTTGACTCATATTAAAACATATAATATCATTCCCCCAAATTTATTTCCCCACATCAACACACAAAAAAAACCCAGGAACACATGAACCCATGAACCCTAATTACACACATTTTCTACCCTAAATAGAAATCCTAATTAATCACAACTAGAACATTAATTGACCCAGAAATAACCCTAACAACTAATCACATTGCAATGGCTTCATCATCTTCCAACAACAACGCATCTGCCAACAATCGCTCTCGATATCTTATACGTACTCTTCCAACTCATTGCAATTGTAATCTTCGTTTGGCAAGACGTATTTCTTGGACTGAAAGAAATCCAGGTCATCGTTTTTTGGTTTGTCCAAGACCATCAGTATGTTTTCCCAAAATATTTGTTTTGTTGTTTTCCCTAAATTTTGAATTAGTTGTTTTGCCTCAACATTAGTTGTTCACTGTGCATATTATTCTTTTGTTGTAGTCTTATCCTCAAAGGTGTGATGACTTTTTTTGGATTGATGGAGAGTTATACAGTGATTGGTACAAACATACTATGCATAGGATGTATGTTTCTATGAGTTCACAAGAAATAGAAGTGTTTGAAGATGATGTCCACAGTCATTATATGGAGATTACACTTGCAGTGATGGAAGAAAGGGTGGTAAGGATGGTTGATGAAATTCAAACAACAAAGTCAAATGTGGCTACTTGGAGGAAGATATGTGGGTTCATGATGTGTCTACTGTGTGTCATGTTGGTGTTGTTGTTAGCTATTCTAGTAGTGTAGGTAGTGGTAGTGTTGTAGGCAGCTTTTGGTAGTTTCCTAGTCTTAGTATGGATGTATGGCAATGTAGTATTGAAGCTTTTGGGTGTATGAAAGTTATGAAGTAAAGTGTAATGAACTATGGTTTCTTTATATTTGTGTTTGCAACACACGTGAAAACTGCAAAAAGTAAAATAAAAATTGCATATGTAACAGGATAGTGTTTAACAAAAGACTAAAACTGCCACACACATTAAACCAATACACATGAAAACTGCAACACACATTAAACCAATACATTAAAAACTGCACAAAAGACTAAAACCTGCATGATCTTAAACCAACTGTTTAGATAGATATGCAAAAGGATAGTGTTTACATGCACAAAGTGGTTACAAAAGATGTGCCATGTTTTGCACACATATCTAACAGGTTTTACCCTACATCCATAAGTTTTGTGACAACAAAGTTACATAACAGTTCTGACCCAAAAGCAATGACACAAAGTCAACATAAAAGTTCAGATATTGAATGGTCTTTCAAGTGTCTTTCCAGTGCCATCAAGAGGATACTTGAACTTCCTTCTTTTGGCAATTCTTTGTGATGGTGGTTTGGCCTGATCACAGGTCTAGGTCTTGGGTTTGGAGCCCTTGGAGCCTGGCTTTCTTTAGTTGCAGCTTGCACAAGATGGGGAAGAGTTGGTTCAGGCTGTGGTAGTTGGCCTTCATCAATTGAGGGGAGAGTAGCATTGTATTCATCAATAGCTTCATCAAGTGCTTCAAGTTCACTCAATGTAGCTGGTCTGTCCAACACATTTTCTGAGAATTGATCCGACCGCAAATCCTCCCAGTCTAGATAGATTCTTCCATTTTGTTCCCATTCAGCCCTTTTCCTTGCTTCTTCTTCCAAAACTTCTTTTTCAGCTTCTATATCTTTCTGGTATTGAAGTTCCTATAAAACACAAGTTTGTATTAAAATTTCTTAAACTTAACTGCTACAAACAAAAACATATGCAAAATAAAGTGTAATACCTCTGTGTTGATGGTATCTTCCCTTCCATCTTCCTTTGACCCAATATTGTTATTCTTTGACCCCCCCCCCCCCCACCTCTATTCTTAGAACCCTTGCCCCTGCTAATTGACCCACCACCCCTTGTTTGAGAAGTACCACCCATTGTTTGAGAACCATCACCCCTTTGTTTAGAACCACCACCTCTATTATGTGACCCACCACCCCTGCTAACTGACCCACCACCTCTATTCTGTAACCTACCACCCCTGCTAACTGACCCACCACCTCTTACAGCAGACCCCCCCACCCCTTTTGCTTGTTTCCCCTAATTGTTTTTTTGTAGGGATAACATCATTGATACTTATACCACCTCTTTTGTTCTTACCTGTTGTGTAAACAAACTTGTTCTGTGGCATTGGTGGTTTGTGAACTTTTGTGAAAGGTTTTTCTCTGGGAGTATTAGTACAGCTCACCCTGTTATGACCTGTTTGCCAACACTTTGTACATGTAATGACCCTTCCAACTCTGCTAACTTTGTTTTCATTTTGTATCTCTGTAGGGTGTTTAATTCTAACCTTCCCAGGCCTCCCATGCATTCTCTTGACTATTGGTGGGAATGGTGGTGTGTTATTTGCGGGCTTCCAAAACTTAGACCCATACACTGGTTTTATTGAGAATTGATATGTATCAAACTACTAAGACTGACTATACCAACTACTAACCCTACATCAGGTTCCAATTTTTGAGTCAAGTATGCTGCAACAACATGAGCACAAGGAACACCAGTCAATTGCCATAACCTACAGTCACAACTCCTTTTCATCAAATTTACCCCAAAAGCCTCATCCCTCTTCCTAACTTCTACAACCATATAAGTACTAGGAATCACTTCCCATTTCATTTGTTTTAATTGCAACTGATCAAGTTGCTTCCTAATTGAGGGTGTTATAGAATCACTCAATTTAGCTGCTTGCTTACTCATATTCCACATTCTTTGCATTATATAAACTCTGATATCCTCAAGCATTGCTATTATTGGCTTACCTCTGGAAGGAAGGATTTGACCATTAAAAGACTCTGATATCCCATTCTCAAATGATGCACAATGACTGTCAGGTCGAAAGAATGCTTTGCACCAAGTAGCAGGATCCCTTTCCATCGAGTAATCATAAGTTGCCTCATCCATTTCCTTGATCTCTTTCATCTTGGCTGTGTGTTTGCAAGAATGTGTTAAACATTTGATAAAATATTAAACAATGTCAGCAACTACACAAACCAAATTAAACAAGACTTGCCTGTGAAGACTTGTTCAAGGGTAGTAGAAGCTGCACTCCAGAACAGTCTTCTATACTCCAGACCACCTTCATGCTCATACAAGGCACATTGCTTGGCTCTTTTACACTGCCCTGTACTTACATCTATACAAAATTTCTCCCTAATACTCTCTCTCACAGCCTGGTATGCCATTGAAGGATAATGATGATTTCCTTTGCATAATGTCTGGCAATCCACCTAAATGTAACCAGTGACCCCATATTGAAGTTTCTTGAACACCTATGATCTGAGTACAAGGTCTTAATCTGGAAAGACCTCTCACTACTCATCCAAGAGGCCCATAGCCCAAAGGGACAATGCTTGCCTCTGTGTTCTTTTAACTTTCATTCTGGTCCACTTGACCTTAGGCTTAACTTTCACAACAACTTTTCTAGGTGATTCCCTATTAACTGGCATCTTACCTTTAGCCTTATCATTCTCTTCCTGACCATTCCCTTCCTTATCTTTAGCCTTTTTCTTACTCTTCCTAACCCTGTCTCTCCTACCAGCACACCTACCCAACTCTAAGTCTCTCCTACAATACCAAGCAAAGATTTACTATCACTTCTATAATACCACAGCTAGTAACCATGTTTTAAACCATAATCAGCCAACACATGTTTTAATTGTTGAGGGTTTTCAAATTTCATACCAAGTATTGGTTTATTTTCTTCCCATGGTGTTTCTGGATTATAACTATGGTACTTAACACCTTTTTTAACCTTGTTTCTTTCATCGATCATATCATCATCAGGGTCAACCTCTTCAACAAAATATTTACCACCTAAAGGGGGTATAGGGTCATCTCTAGTGCCTATGAAGTTACCCTTACCAACCAGTTTGTTTAGAAAAGGGTCATTAACTGTCAGCCTTTCAAAAACAACATTTTCTTCACCTTCAGTATGAAAATCAATATTAGCAACCTCTACATCATCATCATCAGGTTCATCACTCTCATAATCACCCTCATTCACATTATCACTATGCAAATTATCATTCCTAACATTCTCCATAACAACATAGTTAGTAAATTCAGTGTATATCTTAAAACCATTCTCAAAAGCTACCTTCATAAAATCATTCATATCATCATCTGTTTTCAGTTCCCTAATTCCTCTATTAAGAGTTGTACCAGGTACATGATAGTAGAGTCTCTTGGGAGGATTAAGCACTAACCTTTTGACAAGCTCGAACAACTCACCAATTGGCATCTCTTCAAATCGTACATCATTTATAACCTGACACTCGCCTTGCATGTACTTCAGAGGATTTGGAACAAAAACCCCATCATGGTAGAGATTAACAGTGATGTCACCCATTGAATTGTGTTAATTGACCTAAAAATTAAAATTAGGGTTTTAAATTAAGAACTTAAAAATTAGGGTTTTAACCCGTAAAGTAGTTGGGGAATTCAAACCATTGAATTGTTAATGATTTAGATTGTGTTTTACATACCTTTACAACATTTGTAGGAGGTTTATTCTTCAATCAGTCTTCAAATTTTGTGAAAGTGATAAGTGAGTGAGTCGATAAGGTTTGAGTGGTGTGAAAATGATAGTGGGTTATGAACGTTTTATCAAACTCAAATATTTTACTTATAGTCAAAAAAGAATTATTAAAATCCGTGTCACTTCAATTTACTTTAAAAAAAAATACAAAAAAAAGCCAGCGTGAAGGTGTTACCGGCTAACTTGTTGATTCCCAGTCATATTGCGTACATTGTACGAAATTTGAAAATAACTTGCGTACAATGATAATTTTGAAAGTTCCTTGCGTACATCGTGTGTTTTGAATAAGTATGTTGCGTGTTTTCAGCTTTCACCCTTTATATACAAAACATCAAATAAACTTTTGATTTTGCCCCTCAACTTTTTTAAATTATACTTCAGTCCTACAATTAACCAAAGATATATCCCTTGCAAAAACAATTTAAACAATACATAGAACGTTTAAAAGGTCACCTTTATTGTTTATGGTATCATTGGTATGGGTAGTAGGCTGAGATTCCACACGATGATGGTAAAAGATCAAAACCAAGAAGGATATCATGGCTATACATTTCATGACTTCTTTAACCACAAGTGATTACTTTGATCCCTTCCCAAAATGGTGTGCGTTTACAAGTATGGAAGATTGGTGTTGGGCGTAAGAAACCTATTTATAGTTGTAGAAATAGGTAGTCGAGTTGGGCCATGAAACACTGATGTCCTGCGGCTCGGAGGCTAGGTCAACACTTGGATACTTAATCATCAATTGCAGACATGTCTCTATGATCCTTGATCCACTGTATGAGCAGTTTATTACCTTATAAACAACTTAGTTACCTTATGTTGTTCATCCATTTCATATATTAAACAGTACACTATTAATCCAATTCACTGTAGAAAATCTCGAGATACTTTTCTTATCTCTCATGCATGTTCACCGGTATGACCCTATAAGATCTTATGATGTTCGATCATCTCACTACTGTTGGAATATACACATAATGCTACATCTTCTAGTATACTCTCTTCTATGGAAGTTTCATTAATTTCTGTAACAGATGTCCAAATTTGAAAGTTGAAAATGCAGAGCATGATACAAGTAAGGTTTATATTGTTTTGAAACCTGATATTCGCCCTTGGATGAGAGCAAGTCTCTTTCGGTGTAAAGTTATCTTACCATATGCTGATGGGATTCGAGGTCTATTTCTCTAGGTCTTTTCAAGATTCACAGTTTCACACTATTGACAAGATATCTCAAATCAGTTCGTGTGTCAAGGGCGAATATTCTTGCAAGTTGCAACAAGTCATATGATTCCGTTTTATTCAAAAAAAAAAAAAAAAGTATGATTCGGTTCTTTTCTCGATCTCTTGCAACATAGATTGTCGAAGAACCATCAGTTTATGTTTTTAACCAAAAAAAAGAAAAACAGTTTACAAGGTTTAATCCAGGAAGTTTGATCAAGAAAACAAAACGACCATGCCTCCAACCATCATAAACACTAGAAACTAGCAGAGTAAACAAAAGAAGTAAACATTACAGCAAAGATATTTGTTCTAACAAGCAGCAACAGGCATTGAGCTATGTTAAAAAGTTGCGATAACCACATACAGGTTCTTATAATAATGAAGAGATAATCATCACATGTGTATAAACTGCTTTAGGAAACTAGTTGTCAAAATCACTATCACCAAATTGAAAGAAGCAGATATCAACATTAAGACATGTAAATGACGAAAACATAAATTTTAATAACAAATGATTAATATGTAACTAAAGTAAAGAAAACACCCATCCAAAGTTTCAAAATTGTAATAATGATAAGAATAAAAACCGCTCTAAAAACAAGTGCTCAGATAAAGTTTAAATATGACTGGCCAAAAAGAACATATTAAGCAACCTTAGCAGCTAGGGCAGCCTGCCTCTTCCTAGCCTCCTCAATAATGGTCAGCTTGATACCCTTGCCCTTTGGTAGAGATACCCACGGCTTTGTACCCTTTCCAACAGTGAACACATTGCCCAAACGAGTAGCAAACTCGTTACCACTTGCATCTTGAATATGAACAGTCTCAAAGCTTCCCTTATGTTTTTCCCTGTTCTTAAGGATACCAATACGGCCTGTGTTATGTCCACCAGTCACCATGACAACGTTCCCAACATCAAACTTAATAAAATCAACAATCTTTTGAGTCTCCAAGTCAAGCTTGATTGTGTCATTAGCTTTGATGAGAGGATCTGGGTAGCGGATGGTGCGACCATCGTAAGTGTTGATGTATGGAATCCCTTTTGAACCAAACTGAACCGATCGAACCTTGCACAATTTGAACTGCAAAAAAGACAATTAGTTAACATATAAACTTAAAAGATACCCAACACCAAAATGTAATCAAACTTTGCTATATTCTTTATTTGTAGCATAACTACTTTTATATGCAAGTACCAGCGATTCTTTTTTGCAACAAGGGACAACATACCTTTGATTCCTCATCCCTGATGGCGTGCATCCTGAACCTTCCCTTTGTATCGTACAGAAGACGGAAGCTTTCGTTAGTCTTAGGAATTGTCACCACATCTGACAAAAATAAAAACAAATATGAAAAAACTATTGAAGCAGCAACTTTCAATAAGAAAACATTCCATTCATGTAGTCCAAAATATACATTTATGAGACCGAATCATCAAGGGTTAAAAGCAATATGCATATACCTTGTGGTTATAAATACATACACTTCAATGTTCTAAGTTACATATATATGTTTTGAAGAGCAAAGAAAAATCTATCACGCCTTAAATGTACCAAAATACAGCAACAGGTTATTGCTATACTGAATCATATTTAATCTTAAACATATACTCAAAAACAGAAAAGAAAGGCAAAACAGATTAATATCATACTGAAAAATGGAAAAATAAAATAATGCTCGTTCAACCCATAATCCGTGTAACCCATTCAACCCGCCAGTAATAGTCTAATCGTATACTACTCTGAAGCCAAACTAGAAACCAATGCACCTTGATAGCATTTTAGGAACCCTACTATTAAACGACATTATAGCAAACTTGTAGTAAATGACCAAACAACGGGAAAAGATAATAAGTTAGACTGACCCATGAAACCAGCAGGGTAAGTCTTATCGGTCCTGACCTTGCCGTCAACAAGCACATGCCTTTGCATCAAAATGGATTGCACCTCACGATATGTCAACGCATACTTCAACCTATTCCTTAGGATAAGAACCAAGGGCAAACACTCCCTGGCCTTGTGTGGTCCAGATGATGGCTTAGGAGCCTAAAACACACAAACCAAATTTTTTTATAAAATAAACCATTTTATAAGAATGTGTTTTTTTTTAAAAAAAATAGTAGAGTATTTACTTACAAAAACACCATCAGTTTTATCAAGCATCCAATGCTTAGGAGCATTGATCCTCTTCATGTGTTTCTTCAATCCTCTTGCCTGAAATACCATTATCATTAAAACAGTGTTTTTTTAAGGAACAAATAATATATAAAAACCCTAAAATAAATTCAACCCTCTTGTACCATGGCTGCAGTGTTGTGAAATCGGAGCTCCGGTGGAAATGTACGACGGCGGCGGTGTTTACTGCAGTTCAGTTAAACCCTATTGCTCATCGGGGTCTTTATATGACCTATTGTTGTGATTAATGGGTTCTGTTATTGGGCCTAGTTGTTCTCGGGTCCATGTTTTAGACTTTTAGTTAGTACTTCTACGTCCCAAAATTACTGTCCAATTTAAATTTTCAAAGTCAAACTGTTTCAATTTTGACTATAAATATATATTTTTTATTATATAATACTTGATGAAAAATTATACCATTGAAAAGTACACTTAAAACATAATCCATTTATATATTTTGCATCAAATATTATATAACACCCACAAAAATATTTAAGGTCAAAGTTAAATAAAAAATACTAAAAAAGTCAATAGTGGACAATAAATTTGAGACGGAGGGAGTACTAATTTTGTTGACCCGTACAAATTTAAATTTTTTAAGGGCGGGGGCAGAGTGATGACCCAACATGGCCCAAATTTTCAGTTGTTACCACGTCAGCTTTCTCTCTTCGATGACCAGACATGACCCAAGTGCCACAATGGTTTATTATTATTATTATTATTATTATTATTATTATTATTATTATTATTATTATTATTATTATTATTTTGCAAATTGGTAAATTAAATTAATATCAACAAATAAATTACAATCATTCACTTAACTGTGATGGACGGTATCTATCCAGTTATACTATATCAACATACATTCATACAAGAGAAACAAACAGAACTAGCTAATCTATCCAATATCAGACACAAACAACCGATATCGTACAACACTAGTTCACATCTCTGTCAACACAGGTTAATACCCAAAGAGACATAGTTGCACTATAACATGAACCGTGCCATCTTGTCTCTTAATTCACTATTAAAATGCACCTACCATCTAGCTACATTTCCACATCACCTTTCCATTAAAACCATTCAACCCGCATCCACAATGGCTAAGACAGAAATGGTGTGTGGCTTCACTAGGAACCCATAACCCATCCATTGGGGGGCTCTGCCAAAACAACCTACATTTCCTTCTCTAGAAAGGCTTCAGTTGTTTGGGAACACTCTCCCTCAATGATGACCAACCATTCCTCATGTAATGGTGTATTGGATGGACCAAGAAGGACCATCTTTCATTCCTCTATATTCCATCCATCATACACCATCCTTCCAAGTCGCTTACCCTTCACAATGCACAGTCCTTCTTTATGGTACATCTCTATGAATTAGGCCTCCTATTGAAACTGCATATCTCACCAAACTTCCTCCCAAGGCCAGGTTTAATAAAGCATATGTGTTTCAAGCAGGTACAGTCACACCAAAGAGACTCCAAGGTACAAGGTCTTGTCACACTGTAGTGACCTGCAATATATCAATTTTGAGTGTTTTGGTTTGACCCAAAGACTCCTTTAAGAAATCTGCCAATAGAAACTAAGCAGTTTAGAGTAACTGTATCATTATGTCCAAACATGGTTTATGTCCCTTTTCCAATCACTTAAACTTCTGCACTTCAATCTCACTGCAAAAAATACCAACTATCTTACCAATTCATTGTCCCAAACACCCTTTTAAAATCAATACTGCATTAATTGTCTTGCAAGGTTTCCAGTTATGCCCCATAAATCATGAACCTCTTTAACACATCTTGAATCAGCAACTTTTAAACTTGAAAGTTTCAGCTTCACAGTTTCTTCAATTTCCTTCCATAGTATCTCCCAAGATCTTTTAATATCTTTGAAAAGCCTAGAGTTTCTCTCATTCCAGATAAAATAAGACACAACAGCAAAAATAACTTTCCTTAAAATTACCCATATATTCCTTTTCTTTGGCATTTTCATAAGCTCCTCCAAACCTATTTTCCATAAATTGCTGCTAGTTTGAATCTTGCACATCATTCTTGCTTTGTCCCAAACACTAGCAGAATAATTGCAATAAAAAAACAGATGTTGGTGTGAGTCAACTTCCTTACTGCATAATGCACACTTCATTACTTTTGTTGGTTGCCATTTCAGTAGTCTGTCTTGGGTGGGTAACCTTTCTTGAACTAGTAACCAAAATATAAATGCATGTCTTGGGATGAACTGAGGAAACCAAACAACATCATACCATGGCACTTTGACATCTGGTTCTCTTAGGTCCTTCCAAACTCTGGTAATGCTGAATTTTACCACTTTCATTTTGTTATTCATCCATTGTACACTGTCTTCGGTATCATCATTCAATCTTGGAGCTTCAATTTGACTAAGTTGTGGAAATTGGATTATCCATTCAGGTGGTCATTGCCATTGTCCATTAACTACCATGTTTGCTACTTTTTCATTGTTGTGCAATCCAGCATAATGCACTTCTCTTCTTGTCACCACATTTGAAAGAGGGCCTTCAATGTTCCATTTATCATGCCACATTTCAGTGTTTTTCCTATTGCCAATCACATTCCATATATGAGGTCTTACTTTTTCTCTCAAGTCAAGTAGTTTTTTCCAACCCCAACTGGCTTTTGCATCAACAGAAACCTTCCACACACTTCTCCCTTTTAACCTATGAACATTCACCCATTTTACCCAAAGGGAATCTTTTTTCTTAGCAATATTCCATAGGTGTTTACTCATCAGTACAAAATTCCATTTCTTCAAAGGCATCAGACCCAAACCTCCATTTTTCTTTGGCTTGCATACATTCTTCCATGCTATTTTTGCTTTACCTTGAACTTTTTCACCTTGACTCAATAAGAAACTCTTGAGCAGCTTGTCAATGTCTTCAATAACAGTTTTTGGGATGAAAAACACAGATGCCCAAAAGGTTTGCATAGCAGCTAACACTGATGCTATCAATTGTAGTCTTCCAGCATATGTTAAAAACTTATTCTTCCCATCCATAATCTTCATCTTGACTCTATCAATTAGACATTTGCAGTCATTAAGGCTCAGTCTTTTGGTAATAAGAGGAACTCATAAATATCTTACAGGTAGTGACCCTACTGTGAAAGGGACAACACTTAGGATTTCACTTTTTAGCTCCTCATTAATATTAGCACAGGACATAGTACTTTTACCCATGTTAGGCTGCAGCCTTGAAGAATCACTAAACTTATCCAATGCTTGTTTGATGACACTGACAGAATTTACATCTCCAATGCAAAGCACAAGTAGGTCATCAGCAAAACACATACTTACAATCTTTAACTCCTCACAACCATCATGAAAAGTAAATTGCCCCATTTGTCTTATCTTCATTAGCAGCATTAGGTTAAGTACTACCATGACAATGGTAAACAGATAAGGGGATATTGGATCCCCTTGTCTGAGGCCCCTACCACCTTTAAAGTACCCACACCTGTCACCATTAACACGAATTGAGAAAGTTGCAGTGTTAATACATGTCATCACCCACTTCACAAACTTTCTTGGGAATACAAACCCTTCTGTTACTTGCTCCAAGAACTCCCAATTAACTGTGTCATATGCCTTCATGATATCAATCTTGAAAGCACACCTCTTCTTCCCAATTTTACAGTCATAACCTTTTAGTAACTCCTGAGTTAATAATATGTTATCAGTAATGCTTCTCCCAGGTATGAAGGCACTTTGATTATGAGATATTGATGAGGCGAAAAATGATCCGTTTTTAGGGGGTCATTTAAGCCCGAATCCGACTTTATTTGATCAAATATTGCCCTAAATCGTTCCTTTTGTGATTTTAGGTGTTTGGAGAGTGAATTCTGGAAAAGAGACTATTTTGGACGTTTTTGGAGCATAAAGTGAAGAAAACGGCAAAGTACCAAAAATCCAAGCTGGAAATACAAGGTGATGATTGGGCCCGAACCACCTAACTTATATTAACCAAATAATGGTCAACAAAGTCAAATAGCCTAGGTCAATACTCCGGGTAATATAAGGTATCACCAGGTCGTTAAGTCCCGTTGATGTGTGAATTGTAACCTTAGCGTATTTGTGATCGGGTAATTATTCACAGGAAAAGGTTATGATCAGAATTATTTGGAAATTATTAACAAATATAGCTTAGGAAAGCTACGTGATTGATTACGGGAATTTAGATTACGAAGATTTGAGCTAAAAACTAAAAACGTACGTTTTAATTAAAAAACGTATACAGACGCACAAAACAAAAAGTACAACTGAAGGACGGGAAGGGTTAAAAGTGTAAAATTTATATTTTTACAATCCTAATAATAAAAGAAAATTTTAAGAAAAATAAAAATTATTTTTACACTATTTAATTATTTATTATTAATTAATTACTAATTATCTATTTAATACTAATTAAACTAATTAGAATTATTAAAAATACTAAAAAGACTTAGAAAATTAAGAAAAATTTTATAAATCTAATTAACCATCATGGGAATCCTAAAAAAATTATAAAAAGTTAATTTTATGTATTTTTAAACTAGTTAACTAATTATTATTCTATTTATTAATTAATATCTAATTAAACTATTTAAATTATGAAAACTATTAAATGAACAGTAAAAAATCTAGAAAAATTTATAAAAATGTTTTAACTAAAATAGAAGCTATAAAAATTATAAAAACTAGGGTATACTATATAAAATCTAATTATGCTATTTAATTGATTAATATTAATTAAAACTAAATTAAACTAAAATTAATTAGAAATACCACTAAAAGACAAAATAAAAATCTGGAAAAATTTGTAAAATTATTTTAACCTAAAATATACTTTCTAAAAATATAAAAGTGATATATTACTTAGAAATTAATTAAAAAGAAAATTAAATTGATAAATCCTATTAAATAGAAGCTATCACTATTTTTAAAATTGGTTTTTTTTTTTTCTTTTTCTAAACTAATAATAAACTAAAAACAACTAACTTTAACAAAAACACTTTTGTTTTAACCCAATGAATAAGCAATTTAAGTGCTTATCACACCCACAGTTGACTTTTGTTGACTGTGGAGTGTTTTTAGCTCAAATGGTGAGGTGTGGGGTCCACAATGGTCCAACTTGGTTTCTCTGAGTTCAATGAACAATATTAAGCACTTTACAACCAATAATCAAGCCTGAATAAGCCAAAAAGCTTCAAATAAGCACTTGCTAATGGAAAACTGAGGCAGTTTGGGGACAAAGTTAAGGGCCAAAAACAGGTGGGGTCCACTATCCTAGGGGTCAAACCAAAAGTTCAATCTTACTCCCTGGTAGGAAGGGGGTTGAGGGGAACTAAAATCAAGGGTTAAGCACAAGGTTTGAAGCAGTTGTGGGCTTTGGAAACTGACTCAGTGGGCAAAAGAATAGTCAAAATGGACTGAGCAAATAAGCAATGAGATCAATAAGCACAAGGACAAAGCTAAAGTTACTGAATAACACGCAATTACAAACAACACAAACAACTCATAACCTCATACCAATAACCAAGATTATCAAATGTAGATTAGAATCAACAAGCTCAGTGGTGATCAATGATGAACAATCAGTAATGGTGCCCAAACAAGCAACTTGGATGCTTAATTAAACCAATGAGATAAGCTAACAAGGACAAACCAAGCATGGACTAGACAAACACATTAACAGGCTCCACAAATCACCAAGATTTAAACCTAGTGGTCAAATAATGGTCAAGTTTTGGCCATAAGAAAATAGGTCAATACTGATGGTGCAGGGGAGGTTGCTTCCCCTGCAGGTTCAAAACAGCTTATGCACAGGCTTAAATAAAATTTGTAAAAATAGAACAAGCATGAGTTTTTGTAGACAAGCTGGTGGTTAATCACCTCAACAATTTTCAAAAGCTACTTCCACTCACAAAAATCTTATTAATTCATGCCATAACTGACTTTTTTTAGAAAACAAGCAATTTGACTTTTCCACTTAAACCACTTAGTTTGATTTTTTTGAGTTTCTAACACTTCTAACTGACTAATTAAGTTATAATGAGCTATTAGAGACCTAAAATAAGCTAATGCTAAAACTTATGAGCTAAAGTGGTGGTTTATGGATCACAAATCCCTCACAGTTAACTGTGAGGGGTGATCAAATGAAACTTTGACTATTTCTCAAACAAGTGCCCTTTTTTATAGCCTATATGTTCCAATCAGACTTAGTATGACATGATGCAATAGCAAAGAGCAAGAATAACAACCTAGAACACAGATGAAAAGCTTGATCCAAACACTCTCTTACTTAACTGTTTTGAAAGTTTTCAAAGGAAAAGATAGATACAAACCATTAAACTGAATCCAGAGGTGTTAAGTTGATAACATAAGATCACTTTGGCACAAAAACTTAGAGAACAACAATAACAAGATCAAAATGAGACAATGCTATACTCTTAGACTCACAGCTAACATAAAAACTTGAGCACCCAGAAATTATACTAATCAAGCTACTAGCATTAAACAATATTTTAAATAACAATCACCAAATAAGCACAAATGAACCAGGTTAAGCAGTTAAAAAGCTATTGAACAGTAGAACTAGAAAAGTAACAAAAAAATTCTTACAAAGTGCTTATCCAAGCTGAGAACAAGTAAATCAAGAACCACAATCAACACCTAAGTGCTCCCATGAGCTCTAAACCAGGTCCATCCCAAATTTAACCTGCTCCTTGCCTCTTCACCATTTTTTATTTTTATTTTTATATATTTTTTTTATTTATTTGTTTATATTATTTTTCTTAATTTTATGAATAATACTGAAAATTAAAACTCAAAAGGAATCAATAAACTTGAAACTGATATTATTGAATGGGAAACAAATTACAAGCTTGAGTTTAACTGAAAATTACAAAACACAGATAATTAAAATAAGCTGAAAATTAAAACTAAAAACTAAACTACTCCTCAAGCATCCTTTTCTTTATATAGGGGAGAATTAGGGTTTTGGAAACCCTCTGAGAGCTTCCCACTTTCATTCAGAACCATAGGATGAGAAAACTTAAATCTTGACCTTTGAAATTTTGGCGCCAAGATGCAATTTGGCGTTTTCCCTTGTTATTTGAAGCCAGAGGGGTAATTTTGTTTGATTGTGTTTGTTTGGTGCACAAGGGGGGGGGGAAGAGATGGAGTGTGCAGGTGGTGAAGACTAGGGGTGATGATGGTGGTGTTTGGAGGGTAGCAGGCTGAGGTGGAGGAGAAGGTTTGACCGGGTCAAATGGCTGGGGGTTAGAATTGGACGGGGTGAGTTATCTTTCTTTTGGTGGGCTGAAATGGTGTATGGGCCAAGGATGGAGTGGGCTAGGAGATATAAGGTTGGATCAGTTTGTTTGGTGGGTTAGTGTTTGTGGATCAGACCATGGTTTGTTTGTTTATTCATTTTACAAAACCACAAGGACCTAATTTGTAAATTGGCAAACTTTGAGGGGTGAAAGTGGAAAACTGAAAATCCAAGGGGTGTCATGCCAATATTCCAAAGTTAACACAAGGAACCTTTCTTGCCAATTCGAATTTCCAAAGGACCATAAATGTTAATTTCCAAAATTTAAAATCCCGAGGACCATTTTTGCCAAATTTCCAAACTTGAGGGACCAATGTTGTAATTTCCTCAAACTCACACCAAAAGATCATTTTTGACAATTTATGATTTTCCAAGGACCAAAAGTGATTTTCTTTCAAAATTATCCCACCAGGGACTGAATCTGTCAATTTCCAAAATTCCAGGGACCATTCTTGTCAATTTTGGATTTTAAGGGGTAAAAGTGTAATTTTCTCAAACTTTATCACCCAAGGACTTATTTTGATAATTTTTGACTTTTATTTGCCTTGGGTTGACTTTTCTTTCGTTTTAAACTTCCAGGGACTAGTTTTGCCAAATTTTGAAACTTGAGGGACTGAAACTGCCAATTGTGCAAACTCTGTTCGTTCTTCATTTGTTTTCAAACATTTTGCATCTAAAACATATAAAACACACTTTTGGGATAATTTGTGTATTTTGATGCGTTTTTGGGTGTTTTTGGATGTTTTGGCAGTCCAGATACGGTAAAAATGATGAGTGTTTGAGCACTCATCAATCCCCCACACTAAACTATTGCTAGTCCCTAGCAATCTTTTGAGAAAAACTTGATGGATTTTTAAACTCTTTACCAAAAGCCATCACTTCTGGAGTAGCCAGGTGTAAGAACTGTGGCACACCTGATAACCGTGTGATTTTGAGCAAACCACCAACTGTCAACGGATTTGATTAGTCTTTACCAAAAGCCGTTTGCTTCTGGACTAGCCAGCTCTTGATGGAATAGTCAACATCTTGGTGAGCTGATTACCAATTATGGTTTTTCCACTGCCTTTACCACAAGCCATAATCTTGTGGGCTAGCCAACTCATTTGCTTATGAGGATGCGGGGGAGTTGAGGAACCATGCAATTTTGGGCAAATTGCCAGCCGTAAACGGATTTGAGTTGTCTTTACCAAGAGCCGTTTGCTCCTGGACTAGCCAATCCCTTTGTCATTTAGACTTTGGCGGACTGATAACCACAAAAATTTTGGAATAAAGTGAAAAATTTTGAAAAATTTTTGGCCTAAAATGGGGGGTACTTGGAAAGTTTTGTGATAAAATTCGCTAGAATTTCCCCCCCACACTTAGAAATGAATATTGTCCTCAATATTCAAAGTCCCGGCTATTATGCCGAATCTATGAACGTAAAAAGATAATATTCGAAGCTAACTGTGGAATTTTGTTTTGTATTTTTCACTTTATTTATCTGTACATACAATCACACATTTTTTTTTTTTGAACTTATATACATATATACATTTTTCAAATAGCGGGGGTTGGCCATTCCCCCACACTAGGGTGGTAGAAAGTAGAAAGAAGTCAGAAATACGGGTGAAAACTCGTATATGTTGCTAATTTTTGTTCACCGAGTCACTAGCTTGACTCGATCCCCGAATTTAATTGTCCTTGGGGAAAGTTTGAAGATCCGGGACAACCATGGATGGTATGTCCTCTCCAAAGTAATGTTTCAACCGATGTCCATTCACTTTGAAATTAGGTCCGTCATTTTGTGATAACTCGACGGTGCCATAAGGATAAACCTTAACGATAGTGAATGGACCAGTCCATCGTGTTTTGAGCTTTCCCGAGAAGATCTTGAGTCTAGAGTTGAAAAGAAGAACTCGATCACCAACGTTGAAAACGCGGTTTTTGATTTTTGAGTCATGAATCTTCTTTGTCTTTTCTTTGTAGATCAAAGAGTTCTCGTAAGCTTGATCACGAAGTTCATTTAATTCATTCAGTTGAACTTTCCTATGATCACCCGCAGTTTTGAGGTCAAAATTTGCATGCTTGAGAGCCCAATAGGCTTTATGCTCAAGCTCGATCGGAAGATGGCATGCTTTTCCGTACACAAGCTTATATGGCGTACACCCAATGGGTGTTTTATACGCCGTACGGAAAGCCCAAAGTGCATCATCTAATTTATCCGACCAAGATGCACGATTTTCCCCAACAGTTCTTTCCAATATTCTCTTTATGCCTCGATTGGAAACTTCTACTTGTCCACTTGTTTGAGGGTGGTACGCAGTAGAAAGACGGTGAGTTACACCATATTTTTGCATGACTTTGTCAAATTTGTCATTACAAAAATGCGTACCACGATCACTAATTATAGCACGTGGAGTTCCAAATCGAGCAAAGAGAGCTTTCAAAAACTTCACAACTACTCGGGCATCATTTGTGGGTAAAGCTTTTGCTTCGACCCATTTTGACAAATAGTCAACTGCCACGAGTATGTATTTGTTTCCATGAGATGACGGGAATGGCCCCATAAAGTCAATGCCCCAAACGTCAAATATTTCACAAACTTGAATTGCGTTTTGTGGCATTTCATTCTTTTGTGAAATATTCCCGTGACGTTGACAAGCGTCACAGGATTTGACCAATTCATGGGCATCTTTGTAGATTGTGGGCCAAAATAAACCGGAGTCAAACACCTTTTTGGCGGTGTAATTTGGATTGTGGTGGCCCCCCGTGGGACCAGCATGGCAAGCCTTAAGAATTTCAGTGGCTTCTTGACCATATACACACCGCCGGATGACTTGATCCGCGCAAATCTTGAACAAGTAGGGGTCGTCCCAAAAGTAATGTTTGACATCTTTGAAAATTTTATTTTTTTGTTGGGACGACATCCCTTTCACAATGAAGCTACCCGCAAGATAGTTTGCAAAGTCGGCAAACCATGGGGTAATCGAGTCTCCACGAAATGAAACCGCATCGAGGGTTTCGAGAGGAAATGTTTCGTTTATTTCCTTTTTCTCGAAAGCATTTTGGTAAGGGTTTTCAAGACGGGAGAGATGATCTGCAGCTAGGTTCTCAGCTCCTTTTTTATCACGAATGATGATATCAAATTCCTGAAGGAGGAGAACCCATCGGAGGAGTCTCGGCTTTGCATCTTGTTTTGCAAATAGATACTTCAAAGCCGAGTGATCCGTATACACTATGCTTTTTGTCAAGATCAAATATGACCGGAATTTCTCAAAGGCATACACCACAGCTAATAATTCTTTTTCAGTGGTGGTGTAATGACTTTGAGCCTCAGTCATCGTTTTGCTTGCATAGTGTATAGGCTGAAAGTGTTTAGACCTGCGTTGCCCCAAGACTGCCCCTATAGCATAATCGCTAGCATCACACATAAGTTCAAAGGGCAAGTCCCAATCGGGGGCAACAAGAATAGGTGCCTCGGTAAGCCTTTTCTTTAATGTTTCAAAGGCTTCGATGCACTCGGGGGAGAAGATAAAAGGAGCATCCTTTTCGAGGAGATGGGTCATAGGCCGGGCGATTTTAGAAAAATCTTGAATAAACCTACGGTAAAAACCGGCGTGACCCAAAAAGCTCCTAACACCTTTCACAGTCGTGGGATGAGGCAATTTTGCAATGACGTCCACTTTGGCACGATCAACCTCAATCCCGTTTTTTGAAATTTTATGGCCGAGGACAATGCCCTCTTTGACCATAAAGTGACTCTTCTCCCAATTTAGACACAACTTTGTGTCTTCACAACGTTTTAGCATATTGTCTAAATGGGAGAGGCATGTTTGAAACGAATCCCCAATGACCGAAAAATCGTCCATGAAGACCTCCATAGTTTTTCCGATCATGTCGGAAAAAATGGCCATCATACATCTTTGAAACGTGCCCGGAGCATTACATAAGCCAAATGGCATACGTTTATATGCGAAGGTTCCATAGGGATACGTGAACGTGGTCTTTTCTTGATCTTGCGGATCAATGGGAATCTGAAAGTAACCCGAGAAACCATCGAGGAAGCAATAATACTCATTCCCCGCTAATCTCTCGAGCATCTGATCCATAAAAGGTAGAGGAAAATGATCCTTACGGGTGGCGTCATTTAACTTGCGATAGTCAATACAGACACGCCAACCCGTAACCAAACGAGTGGGAATTAAATCATTTTCCTCATTTGTGACAACAGTAATGCCACCCTTTTTTGGAACACAATGGATTGGGCTGACCCAAGGACTGTCCGAGATATGGTAAATCAATCCGGCATCAAGAAGTTTTAAAACCTCTTGTTTGATAACCTCGTGAATTTTTGGATTCACCCTTCTTTGTTGTTGGACTGCAGGTTTGAAGTCGTCCTCCATTAAAATTTTATGAGTACAGAATTCAGGGTCAATGCCCTTGATGTCGGAGAGACGCCAAGCAATTGCTTGTTTATGAGATTTCAAAACCTTGATAAGAGCAGCCTTTTCCTCATCACTTAAGTCTTTGGCAATTATGACGGGTAATTTATCGTCACCCTCCAGAAATGCATACTCAAGATGAGGAGGCAAGTCCTTAAGTTCAACCTCGGGAAAGTCATCAGTTTTCTCAACATTTTTGACCTCCTCTTTATGAAGTTGTTGTGGTAGAACAGGAAGAGGAGAGGGATCTTCGTTTAACAATTTTTCAAGCATGAGAATATCCCTCTCGAGGTCGATCTCTTGGTTATCGACTCCATCGGGAATCGAATCACTTTTGAGAAACGCCTCCATTTCTTCTAAGATGAAGTCACTTCCCTCAAACGGAGTGAGGGAAGGATAAGAATTGGCAATAATGGGGTGAGAAGACTGAGTGAGATTTTCACTCGAAGAATCATCAATGAAACCTAAAATCTCTTGAGCATACTCCTCAGCAGCAACATCGATGACATCAATTTGATTCACCGACTCACAATCATAATTGGAGGAGTATCTCGAAGTTTGATTTAGGTTGAAGGTTATGGCTTCCGTTCCAACACGTAATGTGATCTCATGCTCAAATACATCGATAAGAGCTCGCCCAGTTCTAAGGAATCCCCGCCCAAGAATGAGAGGGACCCTTGAATCGGCATCAAAGTCAACAATCACAAAATCTGCCGGAAAATGGAACTTCCCCACTTTAACGAATACGTCCTCGGCAATGCCAATGGGACGAGAAATCGAACGATCGGCAAGCTCTAAAGTCATGCACGTGGGGGTAAGTTCGGGAAGAGAGAGTTTCTTCCACACAGAATATGGCATCAGGTTGATGCTAGCACCTAGATCGGCCAGGGCGAAGCAATCAACCATACCCGGGAAAGTACAAGGAATAAGGAATTTCCCGGGATCTCCAAGCTTTTCAGGAAGCTTTTTCAAAAGAACCGCAGAGCAGTTCTCATTCAGAGGAGTTCTTGCCATCTCAAATAATTTTTCTTTATTACTCAACAGATTTTTGATTGTCGATGCAAACTTGGGCATCAAGAGAATAGCATCCGCGAAGCTGATATCAAAATGCAAATCTTGGAAGATTTGGAAAAATTTATTCATTTGGTGATTAGCTTTTTCGCGGAGCTTTTGTTCACTGAGACGTGATGGATAGGGAATAGAAGTTTTGGATTTAGGGCTGTCCACTGGAGTTTCTGGTGGTTCAAAGACAACTCCAGGCTTACATCTGGTTTCAGGAATAACCTGAGGTTGGACGTGTGCTGTACTTCGTGGGCTAGGAATTTGCACTTTGTCCTTTGTCACCTCAGGTTCACGATTCACTACCTTTGGAGGGGAGAAAGAAGAGGTAGTAGGAATCGCGGGTTCATCATATGAAGCACCACTTCGTGTTGTGATCGCCTTAGCATCGCCCCTCGGGTTAGCGATCGTGTTGCTCGGTAAAGTAGTACCTGAGCCCGAGGGTCGATCATTTAAAGACTTCTTGATGTCAGAAATCTGGCTGACCAGCAACTTGTTCAACTCTTCTTGGGACTTCATGAATTGTTTCAACAACTCGTCAGATGAAGGCCCGGTTGGAACAATGGCTTGATTCGGATTAGGAATATTTGGAGCTCGATTGTTCGGATTTGGACCTTGATTTTGAAAATTACCCTGATTAGGGTTGTTGTTTCCATGAAAATATCCCGGATTGAAATTACCCTGACCTTGGTTCCGATTAAAGTTTCCTTGATTTTGTTGTTGGAAACCTTGATTTTGGAATCCTTGGTTTTGATTGTGAAAACCGTGGCCCTGATTGAAGTTACTTTGGTTTTGATAACCTTGGTTTTGATAACCTTGGTTAGCTCTATTTTGATTTTGGCCACGGTTTTGGACATTTTGGTTTTGATTAAAACCAGGAGGTCCAGGATAATGATGTTGAGGACGATAGCTAGGGTCCATAGGAGGGCGATATTGATTGCCTCCTTGATTTTGGGACCCCGCTAAAGCATGAGCTTCGTATGGAGTACCATCAGTAGCTGTGCAATTGTAGTAGGCATGCGGCCCACCACAAGTTACACAGACTTCCACTTTTTTAACCTCAGCAGGTGGAGGATGTTGTGGAAATGAAACTTTCTTTGTTTGGGCGAGAACCAAAGCTTGGATCGCTTCAGTGAGCTTGTCAATCTTAGCATCCGTGCTAGATTGACTCACAGAAGATGAAGTGGAAGGACCCGCATTAATTTGGGAAACAATCGGTTTGCTTCGTGTAGAGCGGACCTTAGACTTGTTTTCTATGATTTGCAAAGCTTCTTTTGTGGTTTTACTCAAAAAGTTGCCTCCCGCGGAGGCATTGAGTGAATCCTGATCAGCTTGGCTCATGCCATTGTAAAACGTATCGAGTTGCATCAACTCAGAGAAACCATGATGTGGACACTTGCGAAGTAATTCTTTGAAACGATCCCACGCTTCACCAAAAGATTCATCATATTTTTAGGTGAACTTGGTGATTTCGTTCTTAAGACTCGTGGTCTTGGAAGGTGGGAAGAATTCATTCACAAACTTTTTGACAAGATCTTCCCAAGTCTCAATAGATCGTGGAGGTTGTTTTTCAAGCCAAATCCGGGCTTGTCCCTCCAATGAGAATGGGAAGAGAAGAAGTTTTATTGCTTCACATGGGACATTCTTGTACTTGATGGTTGATGTTATTTTATTGAACCATCGAATATGAGCATGAGGATCGTCCCTCTCAAAACCGTAGAATTGACTTGAGGTTACAAGATTGAGTAACCCGGTTTTGAGCTCAAAACTATCAGCCACGATGGCTGGGACAATAATGGCATCTCCGTAACCCTCGATGGGTGCTTGGAGAAGTTCACACATGGGACGGTCTTCCGCCATGGTGACAGTGGGTGTGGCAACAGTACGGATCTCAGATCCGACTGTTGGTGCTGAACGTCGACGAGGTCTTCTAGGTTTTCGTACAAGCTCACGTAATGGGCTAGTAGACCTAGAAGAACGAGTGCGCATGCACTAAAAACTCACTCAAAACAAAATCGAGGCAAAACGACAGTGAACTTAAACCAATAATCGCAAGCAAGTGGCTTCTTTAAGAAAGGTACACCACTCACGAGGATACAAAGGCAAGTTTTAATCTTTTTGATTTGGGAACTTATTTGTTCACACCCCCAATTGGAAGGTGTTCTGTCTTGGTTTGCGATGGTTTATTTTTATGTAGAATTATTATTCACAAGAAAAAGACGAATGTTTTTGTGTTTTTGTGTATGGGTTTAAAAACTTTTGGAGAATATTTTTGGTATCGTTTCGTTTACAAAAATCGTTTTTCTTTAAGAATCACCTTAAAAGAAAACCGAATCAGAAAACGTTACGATCTATTTTGTTGTTTTTAATTTTTTTGGTGTTTTAACACTTTAGGAAAAATGTTAATGACTTTTTTGTATTTTGATTATGAAAATATACACAAGTGGTGGTATTTATACAGTGAGTGAGGTGAGATAACACTAATCTCAAATAACGCTAAAGAAACGCGCACACTTCCCCGGCAGCGGCGCCAAATTTTGATTGGGCCCGAACCACCTAACTTATATTAACCAAATAATGGTCAACAAAGTCAAATAGCCTAGGTCAATACTCCGGGTAATATAAGGTATCACCAGGTCGTTAAGGTCCCGTTGAAGTGTGAATTGTAACCTTAGCGTATTTGTGATCGGGTAATTATTCACAGGAAAAGGTTATGATCAGAATTATTTGGAAATTATTAACAAATATAGCTTAGGAAAGCTACGTGATTGATTACGGGAATTTAGATTACGAAGATTTGAGCTAAAAACTAAAAACGTATACAGACGCACAAAACAAAAAGTACAACTGAAGGACGGGAAGGGTTAAAAGTGTAAAATTTATATTTTTACAATCCTAATAATAAAAGAAAATTTTAAGAAAAATAAAAATTATTTTTACACTATTTAATTATTTATTATTAATTAATTACTAATTATCTATTTAATACTAATTAAACTAATTAGAATTATTAAAAATACTAAAAAGACTTAGAAAATTAAGAAAATTTTTATAAATCTAATTAACCATCATGGGAATCCTAAAAAAATTATAAAAAGTTAATTTTATGTATTTTTAAACTAGTTAACTAATTATTATTCTATTTGTTAATTAATATCTAATTAAACTATTTAAATTATGAAAACTATTCAATGAACAGTAAAAATTCTAGAAAAATTTATAAAAATGTTTTAACTAAAATAGAAGCTATAAAAATTATAAAAACTAGGGTATACTATATAAAATCTAATTATGCTATTTAATTGATTAATATTAATTAAAACTAAATTAAACTAAAATTAATTAGAAATACCACTAAAAGACAAAATAAAAATCTGGAAAAATTTGTAAAATTATTTTAACCTAAAATATAATTTCTAAAAATATAAAAGTGATATATTACTTAGAAATTAATTAAAAAGAAAATTAAATTGATAAATCCTATTAAATAGAAGCTATCACTATTTTTAAAATTGGTTTTTTTGGATTTTTTCTTTTTCTAAACTAATAATAAACTAAAAACAACTAACTTTAACAAAAACACTTTTGTTTTAACCCAATGAATAAGCAATTTAAGTGCTTTTCACACCCACAGTTGACTTTTGTTGACTGTGGAGTGTTTTTAGCTCAAATGGTGAGGTGTGGGGTCCACAATGGTCCAACTTGGTTTCTCTGAGTTCAATGAACAATATTAAGCACTTTACAACCAATAATCAAGCCTGAATAAGCCAAAAAGCTTCAAATAAGCACTTGCTAATGGAAAACTGAGGCAGTTTGGGGACAAAGTTAAGGGCCAAAAACAGGTGGGGTCCACTATCCTAGGGGTCAAACCAAAAGTTCAATCTTACTCCCTGGTAGGAAGGGGGTTGAGGGGAACTAAAATCAAGGGTTAAGCACAAGGTTTGAAGCAGTTGTGGGCTTTGGAAACTGACTCAGTGGGCAAAAGAATAGTCAAAATGGACTGAGCAAATAAGCAATGAGATCAATAAGCACAAGGACAAAGCTAAAGGTTACTGAATAACACACAATTACAAACAACACAAACAACTCATAACCTCATACCAATAACCAAGATTATCAAATGTAGATTAGAATCAACAAGCTCAGTGGTGATCAATGATGAACAATCAGTAATGGTGCCCAAACAAGCAACTTGGATGCTTAATTAAACCAATGAGATAAGCTAACAAGGACAAACCAAGCATGGACTAGACAAACACATTAACAGGCTCCACAAATCACCAAGATTTAAACCTAGTGGTCAAATAATGGTCAAGTTTTGGCCATAAGAAAATAGGTCAATACTGATGGTGCAGGGGAGGTTGCTTCCCCTGCAGGTTCAAAACAGCTTATGCACAGGCTTAAATAAAATTTGTAAAAATAGAACAAGCATGAGTTTTTGTAGACAAGCTGGTGGTTAATCACCTCAACAATTTTCAAAAGCTACTTCCACTCACAAAAATCTTATTAATTCATGCCATAACTGACTTTTTTTAGAAAACAAGCAATTTGACTTTTCCACTTAAACCACTTAGTTTGATTTTTTTGAGTTTCTAACACTTCTAACTGACTAATTAAGTTATAATGAGCTATTAGAGACCTAAAATAAGCTAATGCTAAAACTTATGAGCTAAAGTGGTGGTTTATGGATCACAAATCCCTCACAGTTAACTGTGAGGGGTGATCAAATGAAACTTTGACTATTTCTCAAACAAGTGCCCTTTTTTATAGCCTATATGTTCCAATCAGACTTAGTATGACATGATGCAATAGCAAAGAGCAAGAATAACAACCTAGAACACAGATGAAAAGCTTGATCCAAACACTCTCTTACTTAACTGTTTTGAAAGTTTTCAAAGGAAAAGATAGATACAAACCATTAAACTGAATCCAGAGGTGTTAAGTTGATAACATAAGATCACTTTGGCACAAAAACTTAGAGAACAACAATAACAAGATCAAAATGAGACAATGCTATACTCTTAGACTCACAGCTAACATAAAAACTTGAGCACCCAGAAATTATACTAATCAAGCTACTAGCATTAAACAATATTTTAAATAACAATCACCAAATAAGCACAAATGAACCAGGTTAAGCAGTTAAAAAGCTATTGAACAGTAGAACTAGAAAAGTAACAAAAAAATTCTTACAAAGTGCTTATCCAAGCTGAGAACAAGTAAATCAAGAACCACAATCAACACCTAAGTGCTCCCATGAGCTCTAAACCAGGTCCATCCCAAATTTAACCTGCTCCTTGCCTCTTCACCATTTTTTATTTTTATTTTTATATTTTTATTTATTTATTTGTTTATATTTTTTTTCTTAATTTTATGAATAATACTGAAAATTAAAACTCAAAAGGAATCAATAAACTTGAAACTGATATTATTGAATGGGAAACAAATTACAAGCTTGAGTTTAACTGAAAATTACAAAACACAGATAATTAAAATAAGCTGAAAATTAAAACTAAAAACTAAACTACTCCTCAAGCATCCTTTTCTTTATATAGGGGAGAATTAGGGTTTTGGAAACCCTCTGAGAGCTTCCCACTTTCATTCAGAACCATAGGATGAGAAAACTTAAATCTTGACCTTTGAAATTTTGGCGCCAAGATGCAATTTGGCGTTTTCCCTTGTTATTTAAAGCCAGAGGGGTAATTTTGTTTGATTGTGTTTGTTTAGTGCACAAGGGGGGGGGGGGGAAGAGATGGAGTGTGCAGGTGGTGAAGACTAGGGGTGATGATGGTGGTGTTTGGAGGGTAGCAGGCTGAGGTGGAGGAGAAGGTTTGACCGGGTCAAATGGCTGGGGGTTAGAATTGGACGGGGTGAGTTATCTTTCTTTTGGTGGGCTGAAATGGTGTATGGGCCAAGGATGGAGTGGGCTAGGAGATATAAGTTTGGATCAGTTTGTTTGGTGGGTTAGTGTTTGTGGATCAGACCATGGTTTGTTTGTTTATTCATTTTACAAAACCACAAGGACCTAATTTGTAAATTGGCAAACTTTGAGGGGTGAAAGTGGAAAACTGAAAATCCAAGGGGTGTCATGCCAATATTCCAAAGTTAACACAAGGAACCTTTCTTGCCAATTCGAATTTCCAAAGGACCATAAATGTTAATTTCCAAAATTTAAAATCCCGGGGACCATTTTTGCCAAATTTCCAAACTTGAGGGACCAATGTTGTAATTTCCTCAAACTCACACCAAAAGATCATTTTTGACAATTTATGATTTTCCAAGGACCAAAAGTGATTTTCTTTCAAAATTATCCCACCAGGGACTGAATCTGTCAATTTCCAAAATTCCAGGGACCATTCTTGTCAATTTTGGATTTTAAGGGGTAAAAGTGTAATTTTCTCAAACTTTATCACCCAAGGACTTATTTTGATAATTTTTGACTTTTATTTGCCTTGGGTTGACTTTTCTTTCGTTTTAAACTTCCAGGGACTAGTTTTGCCAAATTTTGAAACTTGAGGGACTGAAACTGCCAATTGTGCAAACTCTGTTCGTTTTTCATTTGTTTTCAAACATTTTGCATCTAAAACATATAAAACACACTTTTGGGATAATTTGTGTATTTTGATGCGTTTTTGGGTGTTTTTGGATGTTTTGGCAGTCCAGATACGGTAAAAATGATGAGTGTTTGAGCACTCATCAACGGCGTCAAGACCAAAAGCTTGACGGCGTCAGACATGAAGAATTAAATATCGAAGGTGGTGACGGCGTCAGACGAACTGGTGACGGCGTCAAAGTGGCCAAGAATAATTTACCGTGGGTGGTGACGGCGTCACATAGGCCGTCATAAGTGGATCAAGGCCGTCCGAGGAAGTTTATGGCGGCGAGGTGACGGCGTCAGAATTAACTCTTGACGCCGTCAGAACGATTTTCCTATATATAGTTTTCTAGTTTTTTCATTAAAGAGAGAAGTTTTGGTGAAACCCTAAAGACGATTTTGGTGCCTCTTTCACAGGTTTTTCAAGGGTTCCAAACCCTTGAGACCTTGCATTGTAATTGAGATAAGTGTACTTTCAATTCAATCAATATGTCTATGTGTTGGTTGTTTATCTCTTGTTCTTGTCTCAATTCCATTATGCTAGGCTAGATATCTCTTGTGTTTGCTTAGATCTAATGAAACCTAGATGTTGATTATGTGTTGATTACTTGTCTATTCTTGTTTTGAATGAATGATTTATATGTTAGGCTTAAGAAAACTGGCAGATCTCCAAATGGTAACATGCTTGAACGTCTTAAGAAACATGAACCGAGGCGTACTAGGTCTTTATTGGTTGTATTTAATGCATGAGCCACTGTTTACAATCCCTATAGTTGTGCTGGGTCATGGTGTAGGAGGAGATAAGAGCTCATAGAGTTGGGGAGTTATGTATGCCACCCCACGAATGGTATTAAGGAATACAACCCGTCATTCATGCAAGTGTAACAAGTAATTAACATGTAAAAGATATCTAGGGAGTAATGAAGTCTAAGTAAACACAATTTCTCCAATTACTGCTCACAACCTTAGTTTAATTTAGTTTAATTTCATTTTTATTATTTTATTTTGATTGCATAATAGCTTTGGGTTAGTTGAATAGCAACTAATTCCGCCCACTCCTTCAAAACCAGAGATTTTAATTGCTTTCATAAAATATAAAAATACAAAAATAATCATCCCTCACCTCTAGAACTATTAATTAGGTTTTCTAATCCTAGCGACACTATTCCTAAGCTGAACGATCAATCCCCCGGTACTTGTCACTATACTATACTACAACGATCAGGTACACTGCCTGGTGGGGGTTGTAAGCTTCTCGAGATCCCTCGAGAGGTAAAGCAAGGTGCGATTCCCACGCATCAAGTTTTTGGCGCCGCAGCCCGGGGAATAGTTATTGTCTAGGTTAGGATTTCTTTTTATTAGGTCTACTTGCTAGATTCCTTTCTAGTAAGATTTTTATTTTTATTTTTTTAGGTCTTCTTTAGTCTATCTCATTTCTTTGTGCCTTTGTTAGTAAATTAACCCCATTGACTATTCCGTTAACCATTATGGAAAACGCGAATCCACCCCTTTCCCCTGAAGAAGTGGCTGTGTTACGTGAACAGATTGAGAGTGAGATTAGAGAGCTTAGAGAGCTTAATAGGCTGGTTAAGATTGAACTCGAACATACATTTAGTGACCTAGCAACCGCCTTGTATTCAAATAAGGACCTAGGGCCTAATGACTTTGTGAATATTGTTGAGAGATTAGAAGAGGAGGAAATGGATCCGAGGCTTAACGAATACTTTAATCTATACCCCACTAAGGAGGAGATTGCATACTATAATAATCTTATTGATAACCCGCGATCTCCTTTCACCATAATTGAACCTAAGATCAAGAGAGGCGATCCTAAGAATGCTAAGATACCATGTATGATTGGATATAGGCACATTAGCAATGCTTACATTGACTTTAAATCTCCAATCAACATTATGTCCTCAACGGTTTATAATGATATAGTGAACACAAGACTTGAACCTAGAAGGGATCCCAAGTACCCCGGTGGAGTTTGTAACTTTGTCGGGAGAGTTAAAGGTTTACGTGTCTTTGTTGGTAATTTCACTTTTGTCACCGACTTTATGATTGTGGAGGATCTTGCTAATGTTATTGATTGTCGATTATCCAATGTTGTGTTTGGCAACCCATTTGTTGAGGAGTCTAAGTTAGAATATGATGAGGTAGAAGGCACGATCCGGTTTGCAAGTAACACCGATAGTATCACTTATAGGATGCCGAATAGGATGAAAGAATTTCGCTTTATATCTCGTTTGGATAAGGACAACGTTGGTGCTTTTGAGGATATTGATGAGAAGGATAAGAAAAAGGGCATGGACTATGTATGGGAAAAAAGGAGTCTTTACTACAAGGATTGCTTGGCCCTTGGACCAAGGTATAAAGTCGATGAAGAATTTGCCCAAATGATTATGGGGGCGATTGAGAAAAAGGTGATTGGTTTCTACAAGGAATATTTACAATCGGAGAGTGGAACCAATGATGAGATCACGTAGTAACCCACGACTTTGAGTCTAGCTACAAGACTCGTAAATAAAGAAAAAGCGCTTCCTGGGAGGCAACCCATGTTTTGTGTGATTTTTATTTGTGTGATTATTTGCTTCCGTATGCATGTTTTATTTTTATTATTGGTTGATCATGTTTCTCTATTAAAATGTGAAATACTTTATTATGTTGTTTAGCCTAGTCTTAACTTCAACCTAGAAGTATTTTTGCAAAAGATAAGTGTAAGGGGAAACCCCAAATATGTTTTTAAGAAACAAACCGATCATGATTCTCCACAATATTTAATGAACATGTATATTCGTAATTGTTAGAGTCAAATGCTTGTATTGAGTCATAATGAAGTTTTGCAGGATTTTCCAGGAAGTAGGACAAAGTTTTTCCAGAAATTTTCCGGAAACTTAACATAAGAATTTCTGCAGGTCCATTCTGACGGCGTCAGGGTTTGCTCTTGACGGCGTCAGGAGTTAAAATCTGGAAATTTTACCGGTTTTGTTTTTCTAACGGAGTCTTATAGTTTTTGTGAATTATTAAGTTTTATAATCTCCAGGAAATCTGCAAACTTCATTCCACAAGCATTATATCTTACTTTGTTTTCTAGGATTTAGTAACTTATATAGGATGCCGCCGATTTTACGCGAGGTTGCCTTGACTACTTTTGTCAGGATTTACAGGTTATTTGTGACAAGAAGATGATTTATATTCTGGAAGGGAAGCTTTGATTGTTCGTTTTCTTGGAAGAAGATTTAACCTGGCCAACTAAAATCCATACCGAGCGAATCAGGGGAGTATTTGATTTCATTCTCTTTACTTTTTAACTTTTACATTCTTTACTTGAACATTGGGGACAATGTTCATCTTAAGTGTAAGGGGAGGGTAAAAAGATGATACCTTACATATGCACTTTCGCTTGAGTTTGTTTTGTTTGATAGTAGATGAGTAATAAAACTATGAGAAATACTTGTTAGTGTAATTTTAGCGCCAAATTTAAATTTTTTTACAACATTTAGGAGTGAAACTTTAGCCATAGCAAGCATCTCATGGATAGGAGGTTGTATGACTAGCACATAACCGTATATTCAGAAAAATTTTCCACCCAAAAATGTGAGGTTCGCCTTTAGATTTGATAGGAAAAGCATTCATTATTAGTGCTTATGAGTGTACCGGTAGCATTTAGATTCTAGAACTTGCGTTAGTGATGCATCCCAAGACCGCTAGTGAGACTACATTCGTGTAGTAGGATTTACTACATGATAAGAGGCATTAGGATCACCCTTGTGTTAAACCCGTATCATGATTACTTGACCATTTAAGTCATATTACTTGGCTAGTTAAGTCAACTAATTTTTCCCACACCCTTAGCGTTGTACTCATTTTTAGTACACGAAACCCCTAGTACACCCCTCCGAGCCTATCTTTTCGTTTCTAACTTTAAGCATTTTACTTAAAGGAAGAATTTGTTACACCCCACTTAAATGTACACCCAAATCGCCTTAGCCTTCCGTGTATGCGCTCATTTTTAGTGCATTATTGTTATTTGTTAAACCCTAAGTTAACTTTCTAATTGATTACATGGTTGCTAAGTCGAGTCATATCATTGTACATATTGTTTTGGGACGATTGGGACTCGTGGGTAAGTACTTATTTTATGGAGTAATGGGGAAGAACATCACTTATTACCCCCATACGTGCGTTAATCTTAAAAGTGCTCCAAGTGTTTTGATTTTCTTAATTCGAGTCATTAGATTAGTTAATTGTAAAGTATGTAAAGATTCAAGTGTAAGGGGAATGCTCAAACCCCTATGATGTATTATTTTGGATGGTAGGGTAAGAGTGTATGCAAAAAAAAAAAAAAAAAAAAAAAAAAAAAATCGAAAAAATTAAGAAAAAGAAAAAAAAATAAAATAGAAAAAAAAAAGAGAAAAAAACATACGGACTACCATCCCGTTTTTATTCTATGTTTATTTTATGTTTTTGTTATTTTTCATTTATTAGCTTAAGTCAAGTCTAGTCTTGGCTTAGCAACGCCATCTTGTACATGTAATTAACTAAGATTGTTAACTCGCCACCAGTAAAACTTCCTTTATCCAACAAAACCGTGTAATTCATATCCCTACACCTAACGTTATAACCCTTTAAAAGACCTCTTTGATAGTTTATCCTAGGTGCTTACGCCATGTGGTGGAGGTTTGATCCTTTCCCAAGCCTATGGTAA
Organism: Artemisia argyi; assembly: GCA_030686995.1. NCBI lineage: Eukaryota > Viridiplantae > Streptophyta > Magnoliopsida > Asterales > Asteraceae > Artemisia > Artemisia argyi. The sequence goes on from CM060679.1 coordinate 84,932,113, forward strand.
TTTATTTTGCTATGACAGGTAGTGAGAGATATCTTCCATTTCCATAATGTTATATTACTTTATTACACCCGAGAGATGTGAGTATCTAAACATTATTTGTGAGGTGCTTGTGTATGACCTCCGTGCTTGTCTATTGGTCTTTAGTGGAACGATTATTTGTTGTAATTACTTTTATATTAGTGTTAAATGACCCCTAACTTGTCTTTTGAGTAGAATAAAAGCTCATTTGCTTGAGGACAAGCAAATCTCAAGTGTAAGGGTATATGATGAGGCGAAAAATGATCCGTTTTTAGGGGGTCATTTAAGCCCGAATCCGACTTTATTTGATCAAATATTGCCCTAAATCGTTCCTTTTGTGATTTTAGGTGTTTGGAGAGTGAATTCTGGAAAAGAGGCTATTTTGGACGTTTTTGGAGCATAAAGTGAAGAAAACGGCAAAGTACCAAAAATCCAAGCTGGAAATACAAGGTGACGGCGTCAAGACCAAAAGCTTGACGGCGTCAGACATGAAGAATTAAATATCGAAGGTGGTGACGGCGTCAGACGAACTGGTGACGGCGTCAAAGTGGCCAAGAATAATTTACCGTGGGTGGTGACGGCGTCACATAGGCCGTCATAAGTGGATCAAGGCCGTCCTAGGAAGTTTATGGCGGCGAGGTGACGGCGTCAGAATTAACTCTTGACGCCGTCAGAACGATTTTCCTATATATAGTTTTCTAGTTTTTTCATTAAAGAGAGAAGTTTTGGTGAAACCCTAAAGACGATTTTGGTGCCTCTTTCACAGGTTTTTCAAGGGTTCCAAACCCTTGAGACCTTGCATTGTAATTGAGATAAGTGTACTTTCAATTCAATCAATATGTCTATGTGTTGGTTGTTTATCTCTTGTTCTTGTCTCAATTCCATTATGCTAGGCTAGATATCTCTTGTGTTTGCTTAGATCTAATGAAACCTAGATGTTGATTATGTGTTGATTACTTGTCTATTCTTGTTTTGAATGAATGATTTATATGTTAGGCTTAAGAAAACTGGCAGATCTCCAAATGGTAACATGCTTGAACGTCTTAAGAAACATGAACCGAGGCGTACTAGGTCTTTATTGGTTGTATTTAATGCATGAGCCACTGTTTACAATCCCTATAGTTGTGCTGGGTCATGGTGTAGGAGGAGATAAGAGCTCATAGAGTTGGGGAGTTATGTATGCCACCCCACGAATGGTATTAAGGAATACAACCCGTCATTCATGCAAGTGTAACAAGTAATTAACATGTAAAAGATATCTAGGGAGTAATGAAGTCTAAGTAAACACAATTTCTCCAATTACTGCTCACAACCTTAGTTTAATTTAGTTTAATTTCATTTTTATTATTTTATTTTGATTGCATAATAGCTTTGGGTTAGTTGAATAGCAACTAATTCCGCCCACTCCTTCAAAACCAGAGATTTTAATTGCTTTCATAAAATATAAAAATACAAAAATAATCATCCCTCACCTCTAGAACTATTAATTAGGTTTTCTAATCCTAGCGACACTATTCCTAAGCTGAACGATCAATCCCCCGGTACTTGTCACTATACTATACTACAACGATCAGGTACACTGCCTGGTGGGGGTTGTAAGCTTCTCGAGATCCCTCGAGAGGTAAAGCAAGGTGCGATTCCCACGCATCAGATATAATCCTGCATAGCACTTGTTTGAGCTTGTTTGTCAATATTTTGCTGGTAATCTTGTAAACAACATTACAAGAGGCAATTGGCTTATAGTCTTATACTTTTAAGGGTGTTTGGACTTTAGGAACCAATGAGATTACAATGGAATTAACTTCCCCAAGGATCTTGCTAGTTTGAAAAAACTCTCTAACAGCTGCACATACATCCTCCCCAACTATATCCCATGTTTTTTTTTTTGAAAAACTTTGTTATATATCCATCAGGGCCAGGTGCCTTGTTGTCATCAATGGATTTCAAAGCCTCCTTTATTTAATTCACACTAATCTCAGCACACATCTTTTGTACTTCATCTTGACTAACCTTCAACTAAATTAGATCATTAAGCTCAACAATTGGTGTTACATCTCTTTTGTCTCCCAAAAATTTCTAAAAATGAGACACAAACTGATCTGCTACTTCCTCCCCTTCATATCTAGTGCCCCTTTCATCACATATAGTATGAATATGATTCCTGTATTTCCTTCCTTTAATAATGTAACACCCCAACCCGATAAGGGTAGAAGTATTATGTTATGGTGACATATCAAAGCACATACGAGCATAAGACTTAATTAATACAAATGAATCTCAAAGGTTACAAAGAAGAAAAAAAATCTGAAGTACAAGGTTACAAAAGAGAACAACAATAAATACTAAGTCTGATAAAGAGCAACACTTCTAGTCATCTCTAAATCCGGAATAGCTATCAAGGTATAGTCTTCTAAGTCCCAAAAGTACTCTCCACTCGTAACCCAGCTTCCCACTAAAACCTGCCGTAGGAAAAGAAATGCGGCTGAACTTAAAAAGCCCAGTGAACAGATATATATAAACGAAGCAAAAGATAAGGAACGAAGAGTATAGTATGGTGCATTGGGGAAACAGAAGGCATAAACAAACGAATATCAAAGTGTAAGGAAAGGTCAGTAATCAATCCTGAGCCCAAACAAATCATATCATCTTATATCATATCATATAGCATAAGTAACCATTGTATTCGGAGGGGTGACCTTAGAATACCAAATATCATAAGAGGGGAGTCCTCAAGTAACCATTGGAGTGATCAGCTCCCAAAATGTGAAGGACGTGGATTGCACCCAACATCAATCACCAAACAAATCATAGCATAGCATATACAAAACAAATCTATGATGCATCCATACACCCCTGCAAACAAATCATAGTGGCCATAACAAATCATAAAACGCGCATATCATAACAAAAGGACGGTGTGGAACATCACTCAACCACACTAGAGTCATGCCATTGGTGCATCAATGACACGACCATGTTACCTTCATGGCTAGGAAATATATTAGGACCATTTTTACTCATTAGAACCAACAGGAAACCACTTCCCGCCAAAAATTCAATTTAAACAAAACTCACCCAAGGAACCCTTCTGCATAAAGGAAGAAACCCTTTATTTAGTTCCTTGCCATCCGAGGATCCCTAACCACAAATGTTTTGTGATCATTACCCACGGTTACTACATTCTTCTGTCCTTAACTCATCCTTCGTCCATTAGCTTCACTTATTTGGTAACTTGACAACTTCCTAACTAATTCAGACTCGTTACTTACAAAGATTACATATAACATGAAAATCACAAGTCTAACTTGTGACTATAGATATTGTCGTGTATCTATATATTATACCTCACGTGGTTAACATGAAAGTAACGTGTCATCCTTCAAGACGATAAGGATTTACATCAAGTCATAACTTACACTTAAGTTATAGATGTATTATCAAGTCTTGCTATCCTTTAGTACTATCCAATCTCAACAAAGTAGGATTGACAACTTAAGTATTTCATCCGAAATATTCAAGTAAATCTGACTTACGATTGTAGTCATTAAAAGTCACATCCAAAAGAATCTACACCCAAGTATTTTAACAACATATGTTAAAACACTTATCCTAACACTCTCTCAATCAATAGGGGTAAAAATAATGTCAATAGGTCTTCATCATTGAACATTGAGTACTTAAGTTCACTTGTTCGTTCACCATCATCTAATTCACTTCTATGATATATCTCAACGCCTAAGCTTCACAAACATAACCAAAAACTCAAGAACTTCACTCACTAGTTATGGACCACAAGGCTTAGTATCCATCCGTTTTACTTTCAACATCTATGAAACTTAAGTACTTCCATAGCACAACAAACATCTACATCATCACATCTTTATTAAGACACACTAGAAGACCTACCACCTAGATCAACCAATCCACCATTCTTACCATCGTTTGAATTCATTGAGTGCATTGCTCAAAAAGCCCTTTGTCCAAACACTCAACCATACCTTACCACCTATAGGATTAGAACCTTTACCATCAAATGAGCATGAACCTCACATTCAGTTACACTAGGTTTAAGTAGTACCACTTTCACAAGTTATCAAAGTATTGGTAATACTTTTAACTTTTGCATAAGTTTCATTAAACCTTAAACCAACATCTTAACAACATATGTTAAAATGCAATCTCAAACCCAACCTCATGTACCCCGAGCAACAAGGACTCTTAAGGAGTATACATAAGAAACTCGAGTTAATTCCTCTGGTCATCATTTAGTATAATCTTGAGACCAAGTATATTTAGGATAGCACTATCCGATTCAAACACTTTGGCTTCATACCTTCATCTAGAAAAACATGATGTTTTGGAAAAACATTATGCACAAGTAATCATGAGTTTTTCATCTTGTTAAAAGGATAATGTATATCCTATGCATCACTCTCTCCTTGCGACATGAACGGTTGTGTGACAAGAGATTTCATTTTACCTCATCGGGTAAATGATCTTAAATAAACATCTGCAATTTCTATGAACTAGAGCTTTCTCATCATCTTGTCATTTTTGTCTTCATAAGCATGATGACTTTATTCCACGTAATAATTCTACTTATTGAAATACACTATATATGTCTATTTCCTTTCAAGCGTTCATCATAACCAAACCTTGCTCATGACCTAGTTTAAACCCTATCTCTAGAGCATACACAAGATCTATTGAAGTTGGTAACTTCACTTAGATTCATGTTCCAAAGAGTTTTGAGAACGTTCTTATCATATTCCATTATCACACACAAACTCATCTCTTGGTCTTGGATGACCAAATCACTTGCGTAACACATGCTTAAAGATGTCACCTTTTACATCATTCAACCGTAGATTCCAAACACAAAGATTAAAATCTCTTGCATTACACATACATGTGTCGATTACATGTTATTTGTTTGATATCTTAACATAACCATGATAACTACTTGATTGATTCATGTGTAAACCTTGGTTATTTCTTTATGATGCCTGCATGCTTATATGTTTCGTGTTACTATATATTAACATGATTTATATGATATTTTCATTCTTTATGTATATGATGTTTTGCATGATTAACGTGTTACTTGTTAACTCATGGTATGTCATTTTGATACATGATGTCTTTATATGATATTTATATATTTGAATGGTTGTGTCTTTTTCGGTCATTCATTAGATCCATGCTTAGGATGGTCTATATAATGCATGCTCCAAAAATGTTATCATTTAAACATGGGTTGCATAAATTTTTCGTCTTGTTTCTTTGTCACACTATTTGTTCATTACATGTGCACTTATAATTTGTCAAATTACTTTCGGTATGATAAACATTTAGAAGTCGTTTTATCATACAAATTAATCACATAGATCGTTATATGCTTAAGTGTCTAAGCTTAACAACAAAACAATTTTACAAGGAAAGTATTTCGTATTATGTCATGCTCTTGCTTAATATGATTGTTTTTGTTGATGCTATCTAGCCATGTGTTAACTTTATGTCTAGTAGTCGAATGTGCTGTCTGAATAAGATAATATATTTAGATTTTTATCTTATTGACATTTTTTCTCATAAACAAAATTGTTTTAGTGGATTGAGAACTAATCATTTGCCATCTCACTTCGTTCTGATTTCATATGCTCATCTCGCATAACTATAATCCCTTCACTTGCATATAGTTTTAATGTTAATAGGATTGAGTCTTAACGATTTGAAATTCGTGTTTGGGTATGTTAGGAATACAATTATTCCTATAGAAGACTCGGTCACCTAATTGATGTAATAGCATTTAAGTTAGCTCGTAGTTAGTTTAGTTATTAGTTAGTTAGTATTAGATTAAGTAACATCGTGGAAGAAGGACGGGTCTTTACCCACTGTATGCTTGATCCACAGCCCGGGTGTGGGCGTTTTTAACTTTTTTGTAGGAACCTATAAATACCCCTCTCCACATGTGGAGAGGGGTGGTGCTTCTCATAATTCTTAATCTAATCTTACAATTTTCTCTCATCTCTCTCTCTCTAAGAATACCCAACTTCTCCTTCTCTCTCTAAACTTTCTTCCATTAATTCAATCATAAATACAAGAACCATACTAGTTAATATTATGTTTATCTTACAATTGGTATCAGAGCCAAGGTTACATCTTAGGGATTGTTTGATCTCAAATTTTCAGTTTGGTTCTTGTGTTTTTATTTTGGTTCGAATTGGTTTTCAAAAGTTTACTATCTTGCGTTTTTATTTTTGTTCGAATCGGTTTCCTTTTAGGTTCATCTTTTTTCTTATTATTGATTATCTCAATTTCATAAGTTGCAATTTGCCCCTGAATGTATTCGTCCCGTGTGACAAATGTGCTGTCTATTATTAAAAGACATAAAAGACTAATACATGATTATGACATATGTGTTTTTTTCTTGACTGCGATTGGCTTTGGTTCACAACGTTGCGGTTACCTTGTATTATTGCTTGCGAGCAGTACATTTTTTATTGTTGTTGTGGCAGTTTCTAGGTACATATTTTGGCAGTTTGCTAATTAGACAAAAACAACTATTTTTAGTAGTGATTAATTCTTGGTTGTGATTTGAAGTTAGCGATTACCTTTATGCTGTTTTTGCGGTTACCTCATCTCTAGTCTATCTAGCGGTTACCTCATCTCAACAATTTTTGCGGTTACCTCATCACAGAAATTTTTGCGGTTACCTTTACCAGTGTTTTACTTTTGGTCTTGTGTTTATCTCCTCAACCTTTGTTTCTATATTGCGGTTATCAGAAAACAAGAAAATCCAGGCAACTACTATTCTCAACAACAATCATCAGAAACAAATCCAATCCATAATCGATTCATAAACACAGACCCAAAGAAAAGAAAATACAATCAAGATCTCAGCTGGCTTATCTTTTTCGTGTGGTATAACATTAAGACTAAGACCTTTTAAAGTCCATAACACGAAGGAAACTAAACCATCATCGATCTAATTTTTGAAGCTTGCTTCATTAATATCCGAATAACTGAAAAGAAAGACTAAAACAAATTTGTTTAAATCTTCCTATCTCTCGGTTTTAAGAAAACGTAAACAAGAAAAGGATCTCAAGATCTCAGTCATCTCTTGTGTATTCTAAGATTCGTCCACATACGAAACCAAATAGATTCAAACATCAGAGATCTTTATAGAAGCATAACCTCTTTCTTTATGTTCAAATCTTTCAAGTAATAACAAAAACCAAATGGTTTTCATTACCACTTTCATTCGATAACAACAAAACGTAAACAACGAAGAAACCTTACCCGTTGCTTCTCCAATTAAAACAAGCAACAAGAGACGATTTATTGTTTACTTTTGTGATCAGTTTGATCTTTCTACAAGGGACGGATTCCTTTCTTGTTGCCTGCATCCTGGTTGTTGAGTGAAGCAAAAAAAAAATAAAAGGGAGGCTGTGACTGCGTATTTCTTAAAGTTATGGTTACAGTAATATTAGGGTATAAGTGTTATGGTTAGTCTTTTATTCACATAATCATTAGGTTGGGATTAACTAGTGGACTGGGCTTCAAACTTCTTCTAGTCTGCGTGGGCTGTACATCCAACAAGGTTTTGGGCTGCTGAGGTTTGTTTGGGACGAATTGTGTTTGTCAAAGATGAACGAAATTTCGTTTGACAACAAATTTGTCATACGTAAGGCTTTTGGTTAATCTTATATTAAAGCTGAAATTTTGGTTGTTGTATTTCTTGGGATAAAACAATTGTGTCAACGGTAGTACTCGGGAATCGTAAGTCGAGATTGGCTATAATTTGGGATTGAAGTGTCGGGCTTATTAGATATAATTACGGTGTTGATTTGGATTCACTTTCATTTTGTTTAATACACAATCTCCATTCATTTTACCGATCCAACAGTTTCTCTTGGCACACTCAATTTATCATTTATCACGGTTTATTCTTGATTTTGTAAAATCCCGCGAAAGAATCTATTTCTCGGTTTAAATCATAGAATTGTAAAATCCCATGCACGTTCATAATCATGTCTACTACTTCAGATGTTGTCATCTCTGAGATACTCAAATTGTACGACATGAATGATGTATATAAGATTTCCAACAAAGTACTACAGACTACCGGTTGTGAATCTGAAACTACTAAAATGGAATCTTTGTGCTCTAATTCACAAGAGAGAGAGAGAGTTTCTTCAGCCACCTAAATTGCTCGATAATGTAAAGGACAGTTGCATTGAATGTTTTCGACAACTTCATTCACACCTCTCGGTGCTTTTAGAGGGAACTGGATTCAAGATGGGATTCGAACGTGCATTTGCAACACTCTTTGGTCAAGATGTACAGACTTTCACAGACACAATGATTCTCAACTTGGATCAACTACAACAACAACTTGATCAAGGAGAATCTTCCAATAATGGATCCATGGCTTCCCTTTGTGTGATCAACAAACAACTCCAAGTATTTATCGATTCGAAATTCACTATGGATTATGACTACGAGAGTCAGATGACGAAAAAGTGTTTTGGTGATCACACGGGAATAGAGGTTGACACGTTCAGAGATACACTCATCCAACTCATGGGTAATGTGAAGAGGTTCATTGAGGAAAAGGCACCACATAAACTTAAGTATGATGACAAGGTGAAGGCATGTCGATTGCAATCATGTGATGGTATCGGTGATTCAGGTAAAGCTTCGGATGTTGGGTCAGTTGTCATGATATGCAAAGGATCAGAGACTGATAAGCGTGACACTACCAGCAGTTCAGTGACTCCTGTTATACATGACATGGATGCAGATTTCAGATTGGTAAAAGAACATGTGTCATATGCTGAGGTACCCCTAACTGAACATCATAACGTGCTTTCTAATGAACGACAGCATACTGATCAAATTAAGCTCACTTATGACATAAATTTGTTTGAAAAGACTGATAGCAATACCATTTCTAATTCAACAAATATGAGTCATAAAGGGGAGAAAGTGATCAGGATGCTGAACGTGGTGATGTGTCAAGTTCGTTGTTTTCGGCTGAGGTATTTAAATCAAATGATATGGTTGATAAAGAAGCTTTTAATGAACTTTCAAACAAATTTTTACAACTTGAAAAACATTGTATTTCACTTGAAATCGCAATGCAACAAAAGGAAGAAAGTTTTCAAACAAACCAACCATGTAAAAATCCGGAACTTCCAAATTTCCGTGAATACTTTATGATTAATGATTTGAAAGCTCAGCTAGAAACAAAGAACTTGACAATCAATAACCTGAAAAAACGTATTATTGAGATGTGTGATATGTGTAATGAAGTTAAGGCTAAACATGTCAGTAATGAGATTGCAACTAGAAATTTTGAACTTAAAGTGGCTGAATTAATTTTGGAAAATGAGTCTTTGAAAATTCAATGCAAAGAACTGTGCGATTTAATCAAAGAAACGTAAACTAAGAATATTGAGCAAACAACTTCTTTGATTGCCAAAAATGATGAATTCAAAGCTCAACTTCTGAAAAAGGGTTTCACTATTGCAGCACTTAAGAACGAGCTAAGAAAAGCAACTGGGAATAGTGCGAACACTAAGTTTGCAAAACCATCAATCTTGGGGAAACCTGTTTTACAATCGAACAGAAACCAATCAGTTGTTAAACAACCGAATGCGTTTAGGTCTGAACGACCAAAATCTTCAAAAACACGGTTTGCCTCCCAAGTTGATGTGGAACAAGTTTTGACAAAACCAGTCACTCCACATTATTTGCCTAAGTTAACTGTTTCTAGTTCTGTTAAACCTCAACAAGTATCTACTCCAACTCCCAGCACCTCGAGAATTAGTTCAAAAACTGTGTCTAAACCAAGCATTAAGATTCAAAATTCTTATGAAACAAATGATTTGCACAAGAACTATGACCTAGTAAAGGCTAGGAAAAGGGCACTACTTCATAAGGATGGTATCTTAGGTTCACAACCTCGCCTGATGCCTCCTGGTTTATTGAGGAACACTGCTAAGGTTCAACCGGTGAAATCTAGGACTTACACTAAGTCATCCACAATGCATAGGAAGCAACACAAACCTAAAACTTCTCCTAGGTGGATACAAACTGTTAAATCTTTGGAGACTCAGAATATCGATATGCCTTTCGCTATGCATAAGAAGCTTAGTAATCCTAGACCTTGCCATAAGTGGATTCCAACTAGTAGAACTTTTATGTATGTTGGACTTAAGTGGATACCTACCGGAAAGGTGCTTACTGATGGCAATGCCATGGTTGACCGTGAAACCCCCAAGGGTTTGAATACTAATGTCACTAACCCATGTATATGTAATCAAGTTTGTAATGTTAGTGCAGGTAGTCCTTACTCAGTTGCAGGTAAATCAATCATTCACCACACGAGAAGACTCAAATTCTGGAGGCCTAAAGCAAGCATATCTCCTACTTCAGGAGGTATAGAAGGTCAATGTTGATGTATGTTCAAAATGACGTCTGAATACTTCAGTTCATGCCTCGTTCTTCATAGACTATGACGTTTGAACAAATCAGTTCAAGCCTCGGTTCTCAATTTCATCACTATGGCGTCTGCAGAAAACACTTCAGGCCTCGTTCATCAAAGAAAAAGAAAAGTGTACGCTTGAGTACGCTTTATCTTTTGAAGAAGAGAAATGTTCTTGCTTCTGACCATTCTCATCAACAAACCTCATATTTGTTCCACACTTGTTCAGTCATCAAGTGGATTACCTTCATCAGATGTTATTTGTTATTATTCACTCGATCAAAAATGGCATCTTCAAATGCAATTTTTGAGGGGGAGAAGCGTGGACAGTGGATCAACCTCGTATGCAATTTTTGAGGGGGAGAAGTGTGAATAAACTACATGTATTTCTATTCACTTGTTCAATCAATAATCGCATCCTCATATGCAATATTTGAGGGGGAGAAATGTGAATAAAATACATGTTGATTGATGCGTGAAATGACTCTCCTCTCCTCTAACACCTAATGTTCCACTAACTAAGGAAGACTAATTGTGACTACGGAGTTGAGTGGGTATCACATATTTGAGATTGAAGTCTGACTTTCACAGAGACGTGTTCTTAGTTTATCTTGAAGTCGGGGTTGGATGGATGAATGACTTTCAACAATAACTTGCTCGTGCTTGAGATTTAAGTTGAAGACTTGGTTTATCTAGTTACCAGCAGTCGAGGTGGATGGTTGAAGACCTGGTTAACTATCACTTTAAGGAGTTACGTTGTAGTACTCAGTGTCACACGCCGTTGTCGTTGTGGATAATCGCAAGAGGTGGTAATGTCTCATGCTTTGGTTGGGTAGTGAGTACTTAGAGATTTGCTTGGAGCATAAATTTTCTACACCGTTCTTCCAACATTAGTGCAAGCTTAAGACACAAGAATAGGGAACTCTACTTCAGTCTCAAGTTTGTTATATCGGGTTTTTCTCCATACGTAGTCATTTACTATTAGCCAGTGGAAGTGAAAAGAGGTTTACTTAGGGGTTGATCTATAGTGAATTGTTGAAGAGAATTGTCATCGACATCTACTCATGGGGTATTGATTTGTATATTGCTTCCAGTTGATATATTTATGTACACATAGTTATGATGATTCCCAGAGATCGTCATCATCATGGAGGGAGAATTGTGTGCATTGGGGCTTTTAATCAAAGAACTGGAAGCATTCTAAGTGAGTTGAAAATGTCGACATGACGTTCCCCAAACTAACCCGTGAAGAAGCTACAGATTATCAGTCTATGATCCACTTTACGTTGTGGATGACATGATAAGAGACTGAAGACATTTTGGGCAGAATTGAGAGATACTTCTTCAACATGCATCAATGTTATTTCAAACGGGTCGTCAGTTTAGGAGGGAGCAAGTACACTTATGGGCTTACTAATTGGGAGGGAGGATTAACCCAATTAGTGAGCGTTTCTATAGCAGTTGATTCTCACTAGATACATTTTAGCTTATTTGGTTCTTCTCAATATTTCAAGTAGATGTGCGTAAAAGTTGTTGCTGATTCTGATGTATCAAAACCAGCAAGGGGGAAGGAGACATACATCCGAATGCATAACGAGTACACGTGATGAACATAATACTTATTATTAGTTGAAGTTATCCCGGGAAGACATATGTCATAACCGTAGAGAAACTCAGTGTCTTAACTCGTGGCGTTTGGTGTATCATTCCAACTACATGGGGGAAGTGGTCTTCTGATACTTGTGGCATGTACTACTTCAGCTTTCAGTGGGAAGAAATATGAGAAGAATAATTGGAGTGTGAGATGATATTGCTTATCGACATCTTCATATGAGCTGATATGATTTATAGTTAAGTGCTTCTGGTTAATGCTTCATGTACACAATGTTATGCTGATTCCGATGAGATCACAACCATCAGGGGAGAGATTTGTGTACATCAAGGATGCGCAATAGGTTCACGTGATCGGGCTTAATCATATATTCCGGAGGTTATATCCGCAGAGATGATCAGTGCTTCAACCTGTTACTTTGGTGTCATCGTTTCTTCTTGTGTTGGATACATGCGTACAATATGGATTGAGTTGGTATTATAGGTGATGTTGAAAATAATATCATAAAAGAACCAATCAAACGCAGCGGAAAACATCACCAACAACGGATCCATATTTCCATATGAGCAATCAAATAAAAAACAACAACAAGGTTATACCTTTGTAGCGTGATCGGTTGAGTCGAATGGAGACCTTCACCAAAGTACACGAATCACCAATGAAACCCACTGATCAAAGGAGATCACCTCTATGCTTGATCCACACTACACATCACCGATCACCACCCGATGCTAGTCTTGACCCCGTAACACGCGATCTAGCCTTGAACTACACTAGAATAAGGTTAGATGAGATCAAAAACACCAAACCCTAATATGGGTGTATGTTATTTCGTGGTTCTAGGGTAGAGGGAGAGGGAGAGAAAATTGGTAAGTTGTTAATGTGATTGACCATCAGATATGACCAAATCAATTAACACTTATCATCACAAAAGTTACACTTAGCAACCTTGAACTTCTCCCTTGTTCCTTTCTCACCTAGGCTTGCCATGGGGGCCCTAAATGGGCTTGCCCATTTGTTGGTCCAATCCAATAAACTAAGTACTAGCTTAGTTATTAGTAGCCCGTTATTGATCTCTAATTACGTAGTCGTATATATAGTGTAAATACGATAAATACAATATATATAATGGTGTCTCTGTGTATAAGTGTGTGACCCCATAGGCTCACATATGTCTAGCCATATAATTATTTATTATGACACGAGCATACTCCAACAGCTCCTACTTGCGATGTCATAATAATCAAGTAATTATACAAGCAAAGGTTAGCGTCTAGCAACACGCCAATGCCCCTAGAAATATGTGAGGGAAGTTTCTTAGACGTCTCATTTAAATGGTTTATATGTCATGGTTTATATGTCATCCTTCCTTTTGTTACAGATACTATGTTGAACACTAGACATGGATCAAAGTCATTCCATTTGTTCAACTATTATGTTTCTCGATCTAGATATTGAACAAGATTACCAAGTGAATTAAGATTCATCTTAATCTCATTTGGGTATGGCCATACAAACATCCGTTCAATTCATCGAGGGGCCCAATAGTATCTAACTCCATGACATGTGGAGGAACAAATCCTATTTTGACTGCACGTGTCATTCATGTGTTTCAAATCACTCCTGAAAATGGTTTTTATAACTACCTTATTCAGGACAGCGTTTAACCATATCAAAGAATGAAATTCCACACATGCAAGACCTACTTGCATCTCAGTCTAAGGATAAGAGACATAACCATTTGCGAGATTCACTATTGACGCCGATCCATGCAGTGAATTTTCGAAGGTTGGGTCAGTCCAATGTTCATCACTATGAACAACATATGAGTTTGGCAAATAAATCACCAACACGCTCACATTTGCCTTAATTCGATGATACTCCCGTATCGTCAACTAGCAACGGACAATTTTAGAATAAATAAATTATTCATGGATTAAACATGCAAATATAGAACACAGTAGTATAAATGAAGACGATAATACCAGGTATATCAATTTATTATATAATACGACTGCTTACAGTTCCATTATCCAAATACTAAAACAGATATGCATAAGACTACATATAGATCGGAATCCGATGTTTCCACCATGATCAATTTTGTTGTACAAGACAACAAGTAGTCATCTGAGTAAACTTTGAGAATACTTGTTTCAAAATTCAAAAATGTTTTGAATGATGATTGTCCTTTTGTATGTGTGCAATCAAGTACAATACGAGTATTACAACAATACATTCCATAGTGTGTTTGAAGCTAGCAAAACACCTACTTTAGATAGTCATAATAACAGTTTTCCAAACTGTAAAGTATTCTTATTCTTTTAATGTATAATGCATCAATGCTCTCAATCGAGCACATCTAGTTAGAGGTGTCATCATTCATGATGTCATCCTACTACGACTAGGGTTGAGCATCATCTCAGTTATATAAGCATTAATGAATGAAAACATAACAGAGCTCCTCAAATATCCGTAAACGTTTGAACAAATATTTGGTCCTTTGCAGGTCTATTAGGTTGTTCGTTTAACAATTATCTAATTGTAACACCCCCAATTCATGGATGCAGCGGAATTCGAACTGGGTGTTACTTGATAGCACAATAGTCACAATAATAGAAAACGAACTCCAATTGAGTCGTTTTAAAAGATTTATCATTCAAATTGTATAAATATCAGAGATTTACAAAATGAGGTCCCAATTGGTTCCATGTTTACAATGTATAATAAATGTGTTTTTGAATGATAATGAAATTTATAGCCCTCTTGAGTATCCGTGTCCTTCCGTGCCATCCTTGATCGTCATGAACCTGAAATACATGCTTGAGAGGTCAACACAAAGGTTGAGTGATATTCGTAGAGTTTAGTTAAATCGTTTGAACACAATATGTCGTAGTGTGAGCTATAGACTCACACCAATGTTTAGAAAACAAAATCGTTATTTATTTCACTAAGCTCATGCAACCAAAACATTAACATCGAACCAACAAAATTGGCATTATAGAAGCCCTATCAAGGTACTTTTGCCGTTATACCGCTAAATCTCAAATATAGTGCATTTGTGTGAACTCATCGTTGCTCAACACAAATGGGATTCGTCAATCCCAATAGATCTATTCACAATATTCGCGCTCACTAAAGGTAGTGACTAATGGTTCATGATATAGGGACTTCGAACATGGCAATCGTTACTTAGTGATAATAAAACATCGTCGTGGAGCATACATTAGAAAGCATCGTGTTCGAGTAGAAAAATAATAGCATGTATTCCCCCCATGGGTTTGTAAAGTAGTTAAACAGTAGAAAGTGGGGCTACGAACTCACCTTAAGTTATGTAGTGAGTAGTGAATGTGATGGTCGAATCGCGAAGGTTTCTACGAGCAACCTATAATAGAATGTTGCGACTTAGGATCGGAGTAGAGAATATGAAGTAGTGCCTATATATATATCTTGCATTAGTCCATGATGTGGTATGATGTATATTGTAAGTCTTTGAAAGAAAGATTCATGAAACATGTATGTTTTGGTATATCGTTCACTACCGTTCGGGCCGACATAATTCAGAAGTCATGTTAGTAAGCGTTCGAGGAGCCAGGACACTTTAACTCGTAAATCCACAACTCAACTCGACGGCTTACATAATGAACTCCTCACATGAGGCTCCCTACTATTGTAGTAGTTGATGAAATATATAGATATAAGTTTTGATCCGAAAAGTTACATGTCCGATATTTGAATAAACTTAGGAAAGTTTATTAGTACAGGAAGATTGTTATTAGGGGTAGTTTCATAAGTCTTGAATGACCATTTTCTCTTGGTAATATCTCATGGTTTCCTTTTAGTGAAGTAGATCCAAATTGCTTGTTCATGTTATCGCCTAATTCATTGTTTCATGTTTACGCCTATGTAAATTGGTATGGTCATTTCGTCATGGCCTAGCCATGACCTTTGGTCCTTGTTCCAAGGTCATGAGACACAACCTTGGCTCTAGCCATGGTTGTGGTCTTGATTATAGGTCATAAGACCTCTTGTTCCTTTCAAAGTATAACCATAATCTAGTGACTTTCGCCTAAAAATGGGCTGTTTAGAATTTGAAGAATTTTATCACTCGGAAAGCATTTTTAGGTCTCGAGCTTCTTTGTTCCTGAACGAAAACATCGTTTCGGACAACTTTCGTGTTTTAACTTTTTGATGAATCGGAGCAGAAGTGGGACTTTCAAAACTTAAATTTGATCAGGAAGCTATTTGTCAGTTTTGCCGGAAATCTTTGGTAATTTCAAATCGCCATAACTTTTGACTCGTATACTCGTTTTGGGTGGTTCAAATTGCTATGGTTTCCTTGTTAAGTCCTCTACTGTAATATGTAATAATCAAATATCATATTTTTACCATTTTGATCAGGTCTTACCAAGAAATTCATTAGTTTGCTTGTTTTAGTAACTTGTTTCAATAATTCATTACAACAACATCTTTTACTCATCATGATACATCATGGACATAATTACAACACATAATATAGCAAAGATAACATGTAAATGATATGAACATGAAATTTTAACAAGAAACATGTTAGGTTTAGGCTTACAACTTTTGGCTTTCTAACTAAAGAAAGGAGTAACAAGTAAGGAAATGGACTTTGATAGACTTGCTTCAACCCTTTTTCACTTCAAGCAACCTTTCTACCCTTGGTATTCTTGAAAGATGGATGATGAAGATTGAGGTGAAATGAGTGGATTTAAACTCAAGAGAAATCACCAAGTATGTTAGGGTTTGGAAGAGTTTTGGTGAATAATAAGCTAACTAGGGTTTCTATCTTGAACTTGCACTTGATCCTTGCTATAACTAGGAAGAAATAAAGCTAAGTGTGAAGTGTTGTGGTGGGTTGTGATGGCCGGCCAAGGAAGGGGGGAAAGGGCTTTTATAGGGTCTTGAGGAGGTTACAAAACATGACTAGTCAACACCTTGGAGACCAAGGTGAACACATGTAATGATCCTAGAGCACAAGTTAGGAGATTAAGCCACACAAGGGGTGACTCCCCCCCCTTATGGCGGTTCAACATGGATAAGAGGGGGAGGTGGCTTGGCTTGGTATTATCCTTGGTTATTTGGATGAAACTTGACTCCGGGAAATGCCAGTCGTAAATGATTAGGCCTTAAAACGTGAAACCGGGTGTCGTAAAATTATGAAACTTCAAAGTATTGTTAGACATGTCCATATGTCCCATAATAAAATATAAAATGAGTGGTAGGTTCCGTTTGGGTGGTAAACCCTGCTAAAAAAAACTGGAAACACGGGTCTAAAACGCGTAATACGTAAAATGTACGAATTTTGCGTAAAACTGAGAAAAGTAAAATGTTACTTTTCTAATATGGTATAAATGATTTAAAATGACTTATAATGTCTAGACTGGGCTCAGTCTAGTGTCGGTTGGTGTTAAATGTCTTTTAGACATCAAACCGTAAGCCTAAAAATCAAGGAATGACTTTTGGTCAAAGGAGGAGGGAAAAATTATGTTGACTTTTTCTAATAAGTTTTGAAAACTCAAAACATCTTAGAAACTCGTTTCGTGGTCTAACGGTTAATCGCCCATTCGGTTAAGCGTGCTCATGTGAGAATAGTACCGACATGGGTGACCTGCTGGGAAGTCTTTGGTCATGTTTTTCTCAGTCACGATTAATTCTCAAATAAATCATGAGTGTGTCAAACATTTTTCTGATGCGGGGTCACTTAACGCGGTCGAGTTTCGTTGTACATAGAATTTCTGAATGACGTTTTACCCTAAAACGTGTAATTCCTTAATAACTTTCACGAAAATGATCTGACGAATGTCAAATATTTAATTTGCCATGGAAATGATTTATCACTCAAGAATATCAGATAAAAATCAACTTTCGGGAAAGTTTCGGGAAAAATGAATAGTAAAAGTGAATAGTGGAATTTTCCGGAAATGGTAATTAACCTGAAATTGCGAGTTGTTACAGTCTCCACCCCTTACGGGGAACTTCGTCCCGAAGTTCTGTGTGTGTTATATGTTGGAGTGGTGTCGATGAAGAGGTGTGGTTACTTATGAGGATTAGAGTGATGTAGTTTGATTTGTCGTTTCAGTGTATGGCGTAAGATGAGATTACTTATGAGAAGTTTGTTTCTAAGAAAACATACAGGTGACTGCTCCCAGCATAACATGATCCCTCCTGAATTAGACATAGGTGATCAGGCTATGTATAATTTAGGACCGATAATGTGATGTTCGGTTTAGTCATGTATGGTATTTAATCTTGTAAGGCTGATGAGTTTGCTTGTGGTGTAACTAAGGATGATTTGAGCTTTAAAAGTGCATCAAGATCAGAAAGTGAGCTTGTGGGATTTAAGGGTTGTGAAGATGATGATGGTGAGAAGGTTAAGAAGGTTTGTGTTCTTCATTTTGGTATGTTGAGATTTAGTGGTTTGTGATGAAAGTTGGAAATGAAGGCATGATATTGATTTTTAGGGTGGTATCATCGAAATGATTTCTCTAAGATGGTGGTAGAATATCTTGGAGTAAAATGATGTGAAACAATAAAGTGATAACAAATTAGCTTGAAGTAAAATTTGTTGAATGGTTTAAAAGATAACTGAGTAAGTCTCATAGAATGGTAATAGTCTGCTAAACAATCAATTTGGTTTGGAGATAGAAAGTACAATAGATGAGAATTATCACAAAGAGTCGTTTATTGAACAATAAATATTCTTAAGTCATAAAACTCCCATTACTAGGGATGACATACACATAGTACAACAAAGTGCATAAATAAATATGACTGCTAAGTTCTAAACTTCATTGTTCTGCAGTGTTGTTGAGATTCTGATAAGCTCCTTCTCCTCTTATCATGTATGCTCACCCTTGGTTGTCTTCAACTTGTTGACCTTGGTTTTGGGGACATTGGTTCTTGTAATGTCCACTTTCTCCACACCCGAAGCATATAACTATTGGTTGTGTGTTGCTACCGGTAGCTACATCCTTGACTCTACAATCTCTGGCAAGGTGTCCAGTGTTCTGACAGTTGCGACACTTAGCCGGGCAAGGACCGGAGTGGTGGAAGTTACACTTAGTGCATAGTGGAGCATTCCCGGTATATCCTGCGCCTCTAGTTGGTGCAGCCACATAAGCCTTTGCGGTCTCTTGTCTTTTGTTTTGCTGGTTGTTGTTTTGAGTTTGGTTGTTGTTGTTATTGTTGTTACTTCCATGGTTACCATCCCATGGTCGCTTGTTGTTGTTCCTATTGTTATTGTTGTTACTGTAGTTGGAGTTGTTGAGGTTATTGGTATTGTTGGTGTTGTTGGTATTGTTGTTGGTTTGCTTTCTGGTTTCTGTCATTCGTACCACTTGGTCCATGAGGCTGCGGGACATCCGCATAGCTTCATCAAGTTCCTTTGGATTTGCCGAAGTTACATGCCCTTGTATGCTGGATGGAAGTCCCCAGATATATCTTTCCAACAATTTATCCTTTGGGGAAACCATTGTTGGACAAAGTATCCTTAATTCTTGAAATCGACGATTGTAGGTTATGATATCATTTCCCCTAACCGTATGATCCCAGAATTCAACCTCCAACTTCTGTATTTCACTGCGAGGACAGTATTCCTTGATCATCATTTGTTTCAAATTAGCCCAAGTAATTTTGTAGGCATTCTCAATGCCCATGGGTTGAGCAATTGAGTTCCACCAGGATAACGCCTCATTCAACAGTGTACTCGTGGCATACTGTACTTTATCCTCCTCGGTACATTTACTAACCAAGAACACCGACTCCGCCTTTTTGAACCAACGGGTCAAACCTACAGCCCCTTCAGTACCCTTGAATTTGATGGGTTCACATTTCAGGTAGGAAATGAACGAGCAACCCTTTGGTACTGTAGTAACATTGGTCACCGGAGGGGTAGGTCCTCCAAGGTTAAGACTGGCAATTCTGGCAGTCTCTGCAGCTATAGCAGCTTCCGCAGCAATGGCGGCTTCCGCGGCTGCTGCAGCATCAGCGGCTGCTGCAGCCTCAACGGCTGCTGCAGCATCAGCAGCACCAGCAGCTGTGGCGGCTTCGGCAGCTGCTGCAGCTGCTGCAGCTACGGCTGCTCGTTCCGTGACAAGTGCTGCATTGACACTGTCCTTTACCAGTTTGCGGATGGCAGCTTGCGTCATCGTTGGTGGTGTCTTTTTCTTTGGCGCCATGATTCTATTGTTCAAAAGATACATCGTAATTAGAGAGTTGTGAGATAAGCATGATTTTTGATAGGAAATGATAGAATAATAATGTTGAAGATTTAAAGGCATAACACATGATAGTATAAAACAAGAGTTTTATTCGTACAACGTTGGTTGATTTACAAAATCGAAACCTATTACAAGCTTCTTCAAAACTTACTAACTGATACTTTCAGTTTAGTAGTACAAAAGTTAACTAGTATCATCACACTAGTTTATTGTGGATTAGAAGGTCCGAGCAGTTCTGATTGATCGGCAACTTCTTGGTTTAGTGTGTCATAGAGGTACGAGTCGATGAAGTTTGAGAAGCTGTAGTTTTCATGTTTTCTTGTTGGATCAATGGTGGTCGAGGTGCAATCCATAGTGAGTGATCCAATTCATCACATGTAGGGATATCAAAGGGAAGTGATAGTGGTGGTGGTAATGGCTCTAGTACATATTCGTATTCGTTAATGGCTCTAGTACATATTCGTATTCGTTATCCTTTAGAAATCTCATATTTCTTGTTTGGAAATCGATAGATTGTGATGGGTTTTTGATATCATATGAAATGATGTTGATGAGGTGGTGGAATAATTCCAGAGACCATTGCACAAATCACAATGTCTCGGAAGTAGATTAGACCATTGTGTGACTCAAAACATTTGAGAAATGATTAAGACCATTGTGTCATACAATGTCCGGGAAATAGAAAAGACCATTTGTAATTAGTTACAATGTCTTGATATAAAATGTTGGAGTAGGAACATGGTTGGGAGAATGTGGTTGTGTCGAAATACCATAGAATAGGTATGTGTAGATATGTTTAGATAAAATGATTGAAAATAACTCGAATGTATATATAAATATACTAGTATTTGTTCGTGTAGTGTAAAATGCCTAGTGTGTATATATGAATATACATATATGTTCATGTAGCATAAAATGCTTAATAAGTCCATAATCGTCTGGAGGATGGAAGACACGAAGATCGGAAGGCTATAAAATGTTTTTGCTTGTAGTGTGGTTATAGTTTAGGTCTCAATTAGACCCGTTTCTCTATAACCATGGCTCTGGTACCAATCTGTAACACCCCCAATTCATGGATGCAGCGGAATTCGAACTGGGTGTTACTTGATAGCACAATAGTCACAATAATAGAAAACGAACTCCAATTGAGTCGTTTTAAAAGATTTATCATTCAAATTGTATAAATATCAGAGATTTACAAAATGAGGTCCCAATTGGTTCCATGTTTACAATGTATAATAAATGTGTTTTTGAATGATAATGAAATTTATAGCCCTCTTGAGTATCCGTGTCCTTCCGTGCCATCCTTGATCGTCATGAACCTGAAATACATGTTTGAGAGGTCAACACAAAGGTTGAGTGATATTCGTAGAGTTTAGTTAAATCGTTTGAACACAATATGTCGTAGTGTGAGCTATAGACTCACACCAATGTTTAGAAAACAAAATCGTTATTTATTTCACTAAGCTCATGCAACCAAAACATTAACATCGAACCAACAAAATTGGCATTATAGAAGCCCTATCAAGGTACTTTTGCCGTTATACCGCTAAATCTCAAATATAGTGCATTTGTGTGAACTCATCGTTGCTCAACACAAATGGGATTCGTCAATCCCAATAGATCTATTCACAATATTCGCGCTCACTAAAGGTAGTGACTAATGGTTCATGATATAGGGACTTCGAACATGGCAATCGTTACTTAGTGATAATAAAACATCGTCGTGGAGCATACATTAGAAAGCATCGTGTTCGAGTAGAAAAATAATAGCATGTATTCCCCCCATGGGTTTGTAAAGTAGTTAAACAGTAGAAAGTGGGGCTACGAACTCACCTTAAGTTATGTAGTGAGTAGTGAATGTGATGGTCGAATCGCGAAGGTTTCTACGAGCAACCTATAATAGAATGTTGCGACTTAGGATCGGAGTAGAGAATATGAAGTAGTGCCTATATATATATCTTGCATTAGTCCATGATGTGGTATGATGTATATTGTAAGTCTTTGAAAGAAAGATTCATGAAACATGTATGTTTTGGTATATCGTTCACTACCGTTCGGGCCGACATAATTCAGAAGTCATGTTAGTAAGCGTTCGAGGAGCCAGGACACTTTAACTCGTAAATCCACAACTCAACTCGACGGCTTACATAATGAACTCCTCACATGAGGCTCCCTACTATTGTAGTAGTTGATGAAATATATAGATATAAGTTTTGATCCGAAAAGTTACATGTCCGATATTTGAATAAACTTAGGAAAGTTTATTAGTACAGGAAGATTGTTATTAGGGGTAGTTTCATAAGTCTTGAATGACCATTTTCTCTTGGTAATATCTCATGGTTTCCTTTTAGTGAAGTAGATCCAAATTGCTTGTTCATGTTATCGCCTAATTCATTGTTTCATGTTTA
Source organism: Artemisia argyi (assembly GCA_030686995.1). Taxonomy (NCBI): domain Eukaryota; kingdom Viridiplantae; phylum Streptophyta; class Magnoliopsida; order Asterales; family Asteraceae; genus Artemisia; species Artemisia argyi. The sequence continues at coordinate 84,954,889 of CM060679.1, forward strand.
CGCCTATGTAAATTGGTATGGTCATTTCGTCATGGCCTAGCCATGACCTTTGGTCCTTGTTCCAAGGTCATGAGACACAACCTTGGCTCTAGCCATGGTTGTGGTCTTGATTATAGGTCATAAGACCTCTTGTTCCTTTCAAAGTATAACCATAATCTAGTGACTTTCGCCTAAAAATGGGCTGTTTAGAATTTGAAGAATTTTATCACTCGGAAAGCATTTTTAGGTCTCGAGCTTCTTTATCCCTGAACGAAAACGTCGTTTCGGACAACTTTCGTGTTTTAACTTTTTGATGAATCGGAGCAGAAGTGGGACTTTCAAAACTTAAATTTGATCAGGAAGCTATTTGGCAGTTTTGCCGGAAATCTTTGGTAATTTCAAATCGCCATAACTTTTGACTCGTATACTCGTTTTGGGTGGTTCAAATTGCTATGGTTTCCTTGTTAAGTCCTCTACTGTAATATGTAATAATCAAATATCATATTTTTACCATTTTGATCAGGTCTTACCAAGAAATTCATTAGTTTGCTTGTTTTAGTAACTTGTTTCAATAATTCATTACAACAACATCTTTTACTCATCATGATACATCATGGACATAATTACAACACATAATATAGCAAAGATAACATGTAAATGATATGAACATGAAATTTTAACAAGAAACATGTTAGGTTTAGGCTTACAACTTTTGGCTTTCTAACTAAAGAAAGGAGTAACAAGTAAGGAAATGGACTTTGATAGACTTGCTTCAACCCTTTTTCACTTCAAGCAACCTTTCTACCCTTGGTATTCTTGAAAGATGGATGATGAAGATTGAGGTGAAATGAGTGGATTTAAACTCAAGAGAAATCACCAAGTATGTTAGGGTTTGGAAGAGTTTTGGTGAATAATAAGCTAACTAGGGTTTCTATCTTGAACTTGCACTTGATCCTTGCTATAACTAGGAAGAAATAAAGCTAAGTGTGAAGTGTTGTGGTGGGTTGTGATGGCCGGCCAAGGAAGGGGGGAAAGGGCTTTTATAGGGTCTTGAGGAGGTTACAAAACATGACTAGTCAACACCTTGGAGGCCAAGGTGAACACATGTAATGATCCTAGAGCACAAGTTAGGAGATTAAGCCACACAAGGGGTGACTCCCCCCCCCTTATGGCGGTTCAACATGGATAAGAGGGGGAGGTGGCTTGGCTTGGTATTATCCTTGGTTATTTGGATGAAACTTGACTCCGGGAAATGCCAGTCGTAAATGATTAGGCCTTAAAACGTGAAACCGGGTGTCGTAAAATTATGAAACTTCAAAGTATTGTTAGACATGTCCATATGTCCCATAATAAAATATAAAATGAGTGGTAGGTTCCGTTTGGGTGGTAAACCCTGCTAAAAAAAACTGGAAACACGGGTCTAAAACGCGTAATACGTAAAATGTACGAATTTTGCGTAAAACTGAGAAAAGTAAAATGTTACTTTTCTAATATGGTATAAATGATTTAAAATGACTTATAATGTCTAGACTGGGCTCAGTCTAGTGTCGGTTGGTGTTAAATGTCTTTTAGACATCAAACCGTAAGCCTAAAAATCAAGGAATGACTTTTGGTCAAAGGAGGAGGGAAAAATTATGTTGACTTTTTCTAATAAGTTTTGAAAACTCAAAACATCTTAGAAACTCGTTTCGTGGTCTAACGGTTAATCGCCCATTCGGTTAAGCGTGCTCATGTGAGAATAGTACCGACATGGGTGACCTGCTGGGAAGTCTTTGGTCATGTTTTTCTCAGTCACGATTAATTCTCAAATAAATCATGAGTGTGTCAAACATTTTTCTGATGCGGGGTCACTTAACGCGGTCGAGTTTCGTTGTACATAGAATTTCTGAATGACGTTTTACCCTAAAACGTGTAATTCCTTAATAACTTTCACGAAAATGATCTGACGAATGTCAAATATTTAATTTGCCATGGAAATGATTTATCACTCAAGAATATCAGATAAAAATCAACTTTCGGGAAAGTTTCGGGAAAAATGAATAGTAAAAGTGAATAGTGGAATTTTCCGGAAATGGTAATTAACCTGAAATTACGAGTTGTTACACTAATGACCTTCACTTAGATATTTGTCGTTATCAACTCATCTTGCATTCATGCAAATGATATAAATAATCCAATACATAATATGACTTACATAATGAATCCATTAGTTAAACTTAAGGTTTCCATTCATGCTCATTCCATTTGTTTAGATTATTAACCGCTTATGTTTATCCTAATAAACACATGCAACAAGGTTTTATGTTTTATTTTCTAAATTCCTTAATTGAAACTTCATTCCAGGCTAAGGATTAAAGTCTAGCTTAGATGGAATATTGTTTCTTATATGTTAACAACATATGAGATTTAAGAAAATAAATTCATTTATCCTACTTGAACTCTGAGTTCCCGGGAGTAATCTTATTTAATCAAAATCAAATTAATGATTAAATTAAGATCTCTGCTCCTAGATGCATGATCTAATCCACACATGGATTCTTATGTCTTGTATACATAATAAAGATTATACAGATTCATAAACCCTTTGATTACTCATCGTCCTCGCAAAAGTAATCAAAAAGTGTTTTGAAATCCCATTGTCATATTTCATTTACATGAAAACAAGTATGACAATTAATCATCTTTATACATTTAATGTTTGTAGGTATGAAGATTTAATCATAATCAATTTCTTGAGTATGAGTAAACTCCTTCTACTACGCATGCACTAAATATGTGTACAAGTTTGTCCTTATGAGTCTTCTAGTTCAAGAAACTCATTTTAAACCTCACAGTCTAACTGATTTGGTAAGAGATCAATCAAGCTCCATGAGTGATTATCTTTCAAGGACTGCATCTTATCATTCATAGTTTTGAGCTATTCATCATATTCAAGATCTAATAATGCATCTCTTTAGTTAGCAGGTTCACTATGATCCTCCAACTTATGTCCCTTAACATTGATATAAAAAATATATCATTCAGGTGTTAAGGGTATCCTTGCGGATTTATGAATGAGAGATATCAATCTATGGTTTAACATATGCATGTTCAACCTTAGTATGACATTAGCAAGTGTACTCAGAAGGTTGTGTATTTAGCTCTTGAATAACTTCAAGATCTAAAGGTGCTCCCACTTGCTTTTGTAAGTGGAGACTAATCTCCAAGTACTCAGCATCTTGATAACAATAAATTGTTTTCAAGTGGGACATCCAAAATACGTCGTTAGTTCTTGATTCTAGTTTGTTAATTACTTACTCTCAGGTATTTAACAAATTCAGAACTTCAATCAAGACATAATGGGATTCATCCCATTCCATAATACAATGGTGTCCTAAATTCCTTCTGGGTTGGAACCATATTGGGTGTACGCATGGCACATCCAATTTTCTAACCTTGATTGCTTTTGAGGTAAAAGAGTTTAAGTCATCAAAGATCAAATGATATCCATGACGGACATACCATAAAGTTGTGGTATTGCACGTGGATAGATGTTGTGAGACTATCACGCAACTCATTAGATGAACTTATACTCTTTGGCTTACGTATCTTCCAACCAAGTCATACCAGATGGCATCAATAGTATTTTTAGCCTACTGCATACTTTATAGTTAAAATCTTTGACCAAGTCAATGACTTCATGTGTATGTTTTAACTAGAAAACATAAACATTAAATATTTTATTATACGTCGTAAGTGTACATGTCTTTAACAAGAAGACATAACAAATTAACGTCTTTACTTTACGTTATAAGTCTTTCAACAATTAACGGAATTGATGTTTATGTCTTTACAAGAGACCTAAACATATTCAACTAAAGTAATTATGAGTGCCGACAATTGGCCTCAATAGTAATTTCAAGTTAATTACACTCAATAGTAATTTCAAGTTAATTACATACTTCATGATTATGAATTTACAAGAAGACATAATCATATTTACTAAACAATTCAGCAAATATGTTGAAGTAGCTTTTCATGTTATCTTGACATTTTTTTTCTAATTAGGGCAACATACATTTTATGTGTATAAGTCCTAGTAGAACCTTATTTTTCTTACCTTGCAGTCAAGAAAAACCATTAGTCATATTGTTATATGTTGTACCTTGCACACAATAAGATTTCTCCCACTTGTGCATGGCACAACATCATGCAAACAAATATGACAATTTCACGGATAACATATGATTTTAGTCAAAATCAAAATATAGATGTGTAGAACTTTATCGCTTTTATAATGAATCATGCATAACAATTTTATTGATAACATTTCAGGAAGCAACATTAGGAACGCGACAAGTTATCTAATAAAATTCATGCAATGGTTCTCATAAAAACTATGATGCTTCATATATGGAAAGTAATATATTATTTCAAGACAATCTAGAAATAAGTTGGGCAACTTGTAAGTTAATAGAGCTTACAACTCCCACTGGATTAGAGAACATGACATGTGTTTCGCCACCAGTAATACAATCAGGTAGCTCCCACTGGATTAGACAACATTAAAAGTGTTACATCACCAGTGGAGAGTGAGTGATGATTGGATACTTTCCTACTTTCTTTGAATATCTACACATTATTGCTAATGTGAGTCACTATGACTAGTAAACATGTACTTAGGTATTCAAGGAAGTGCATCAAGTTCAAATATATAGATGATGGGCTAGCCATCATTTTAAACTTGAAAATAGGCATGCAGTTCCTCCATGTTTATCGGGTTAAGACACATTGCTAGGTAATCATGCTAGTAATTGCCTTTACCACTTTGCGGTTTATTGATATTTCCGTTTTCTAATTATTTTAACTCATATTAGTTTGGTAGCTATAGAAAACATGTTCTATAGTTATCCAAATATCTTATATTTCTTGAAGGTTTTAAAACCAGAAATAGGGTTATAAAACGAACTTGAAAGAATAAGATGTGCAAACATACTTAACCGTTTTGACTTTTACAAGACATCACGATTTCTAGAGTATGTGTGCTTTGAGTTTGATTAGAATTAGGACAATTCAAATATTCCTATTATGGCTTTTCCTCATAAGGAAAAGGATAGGAACAAGTCTCTTTCTTACAAGGAAAGGAAGACTTAGTTTGATCCTTTTAACAAGAAAAGAACAAACTTTTGTTTACAATTTGTGTTGCATTAATTCATTAATTGAATTCTCAAAGTTCATATTTAGTATTTTCGATAAGTATCCTTTTATGAATTAATTACCCCATGTTTACAATTTAAAACAATTAATTTACGTAAAAGGCTAAGATCCACATGTGCTTCTACTATCACATCAGTTGATCTGCTAGCAATAGTAGATTCAATTGGTATGTGACGATCACCAGTTGCATTACAAGTGCAACTCTTAGATCCTTATGGGACTCATGGCATCTAATGTCAAACAACTAGTGTCATGTAGGCATGTTTAGTCCCATCTTTGCCTCGGGTCAAGGTCTCACCGCTTAACTCGATTAAGTCATCCAATTTGAGAACGTGCAAGAATATATCTAGGTCCCACGCATAGAGAATAGTCACCTTGGGTTACAATTCAACCTAGGTCCCACGCATTGGCAAAAAGTAATTGCAAGTGTTCTCAAAATTGGACGGCATGACTTAAATTTTGACGGGTAAAAGTTTTGATGTGAATCAAAAGGTGTACGAAAAGAGCATGCATTCATCATTCGTAGCACAAGTTAAAAACTTTTATTAACTTAAGTCTAATCATTGTTTTAATTTATGTGTGTCAAGTTGTCCATTTTCAAGACTAATATTCATCTTACGTGGATAATAAAGTTTGGACAATACATAAACAAAATAACATACATAACAAGTTTAGGTGTTACTTAAAAACAATGATTTCAAGTTTCAAAAACTTTGTAAAACTAAATCAAAAGACTTAGTTTTGAAAATGGATTGTGTTTTGTTATAAGTTTATAGAAAACTATTTGCAATTTTACATATGATCACAAGATATATAAAAAGCAAAACCAAACACACAACCACAATATGCAAAGCCTCAACCGATGAAAAAACCTATGCTTGGTCTCGTGAGCCATCATGAGAACCAAGAGTCAACTAGGGACAAACCACACAACCACACGGAGGACTCCCAGTTGCTCCAAGACAATCAAGAGCAAGTTGGAAGCCCATAATGCACATGAAAAGTAGTTGCTGTCCTTCCAGAATTTCTGTGTTCGGGGGCCCAAAAGTCCTTGAAGGTGGCTTCCCCGGGCTCAGCTCACAACTAGAAACTTGTAGGCCCATGTCTTGGGTACATGCAAAAAAAAGTTTAGCCAAAAACTCCTTTCCAATCATCGGGAAACTCCGTTTTGCCAACTGGTGTTCTAGCAGTCATTTTTTCGGGAAAAATGTCTTTAACTCTTTCGTCTTTCACCACCAAGCCACGATTACATTATATTGAAAGTAAAATACAACTAATATACTTTTAATCTACTGTAAAAGTGCCCAAAAAATGGCTACAACCAAAAGAATATCATTACATAAATGCCGAAACAAGTGGGAAAACCCCAAAACACGAAATTAAACAACATTCACAACCATTCAATGCACAAGTGGTCTAGGTTTTCATCGGCTTTGCATACAAACATAATAATACTATAATATTATGATTAAAACATGGTGTTGGCTAACTTCATGGACAAACATGCATGCATTTGCCGTGGAAACAAAATTTAATAACAAGAAATAAATTGTTAGCCAACGAAAACGAAGAAATAATTGACAAGAATTAAAACCCCGTTAGGTACGTGTTTACTATGACTTAAGGGTCAAAACCCACTGATATTAGGACCTTCCAAATACCATTTAACCACATAAAATATGGCCTTAGGGGCTGAATTAAAACCGTTTCGAAAACCGATAAAAAAATACGCGTTTTAGGCCATTTTTCACGTTCCCGACAAGTAACCAATTAGCGTATGCATAACAAATGTCCATTGGACCAAAAAGTGCAGATCATAAGACCCCTAAAGGGTCGTTCTATGAGAAAAAAAATTGGAGCCCTAGGGCTGTTTTAACCATGACTTCAAAAATTATCAAAAAACACCCGTTTTAGACATTTTTATGCATACCCGATAATCATATGGCACATATGATGGCTCGTGATACCACTAAAGGTGATGTTGAAAATAATATCATAAAAGAAAAAATCAAACGCAGCAGAAAACATCACCAACAACGGATCCATATTGCCATATGATCAATCAAATAAAAAACAACAACAAGGTTATACCTTTGTAGCGTGATCGGTTGAATCGAATGGAGACCTTCACCAAAGTACACGAATCACCAATAAAACCCAATGATCAAAGGAGATCACCTCTATGCTTGATCCACACTACACGTCACCGATCACCACCCGATGCTAGTCTTGACCCCGTAACACGCGATCTAGCCTTGAACTACACTAGAATAAGGTTAGATGAGATAAAAAACACCAAACCCTAATATGGGTGTGTGTTATTTCATGGTTCTAGGGTAGAGGGAGAGGGAGAGAAAATTGGTAAGTTGTTAATGTGATTGACCATCAGATATGACCAAATCAATTAACACTTATCATCACAAAAGTTACACTTAGCAACCTTGAACTTCTCCCTTGTTCCTTTCTCACCTAGGCTTGCCATGGGGGCCCTAAATGGGCTTGCCCATTTGTTGGTCCAATCCAATAAACTAAGTACTAGCTTAGTTATTAGTAGCCCGTTATTGATCTCTAATTACGTAGTCGTATATATAGTGCAAATACGATAAATACAATATATATAATGGTGTCTCTGTGTATAAGTGTGTGACCCCATAGGCTCACATATGTCTAGCCATATAATTATTTATTATGACACGAGCATACTCCAACAGATATGTGTAAGATAACTGGAATGCATTTAGTAAAATGAAGATGTTGATATCTTATTTCCCCTAATAGACAACTGCTCCAAACTATAAAGTAATGTGTACATTGGGGATGCACAACAGGGTCATGTGATCGGGCTTCATCATACATTCCGGGATTGATAACCGCATAGATGATCCATGGTTCACCTTGTTACTTCGGTGCTATCATTTCCTTTGGGTCTTTGAGTGTCATACAATGAGACTTTTTGCGTCACTTCCGCTACTTGGGGAAGTGGTCTCATGAAGATGATTGTCGGTTTGGGGGGAATCTACGAAAGCTTCACATTGAGGAGGCAATAAAAACTTTCAGAAAGTTGGTGGGTGTCTAGCGATTAACTCAGTTGTGAGATTCTAGTGATTTGTTAACTACCTGTGTTTGGTGAATTGTTGTGACTTAAGTCGTTTCGATTAGTCAGATTGTAATTTGATGTTGTGAGTTAATCTTTACGACTTGACTTATTACAATCGGATCTATTGTAAATTGACTTGTCGCGACTTGACACTTAATGCTAATTGTCACTTATCCAAGATCTCTCTCTAAGTCTAACTCGTATATTACATCTTTCGGTTTCTTTTGTTGACTTTAGTAAAATCCCGGGAGAGAATCGATCTCTTGGTTTAAGTCACAAGAGTTGTAAAATCCCGTTTAAGATTATATCATGGCAACTACAACTTCAGACGATTATTCAGGAGCCTCAAATGCTTTGGTGGTGAAAGTTTAAGAGATGTTGACTATTGATTTCTACAACGAGCTGAACGATACTATCATTCTGGTACTCATGTCAACATCTTCTTAAACTGATTAGTATCCTTTGTACATATCTTATACCAATACGTAAATAGAAAAATATAAAACCTATAAAAACCATAAAAATCTGAAAAATCATAAAAAATTCAAAAATATTCTTCTCACAACATGTCTCTTGTGTAATCAATATTATGTACGTTTCTAGAAATGTCATTCAATAATGACACGGAATCATACATATGCTTGAGCAAGAGTTTTTCGGCTTCCAATAAAGTTCTTTTCTAAAACATGAAGTTTCTCAAAACATTCTTAAAAATTATGGCTTGTAGTCATTTCAGGCTGCAACCCGGACTTCAAAAACATGGCTTGCTATTACTTCAGATAGCAACCCGCTCTTCTAAATGGGGAAAACACGTCGCCAAAAAGACGGTTGTTCCTTTTACCGGGTGAAGTTCACCTGGGCATGGATTACTTTATATCCATGTTTCCTCGATCTAATGTACGCTTCAATGCATTATTTCTTGATAAAGAAGAGAAATCTTCTTTTTATCGCCAATACTTTCCCTTCTATGATTTTTCCGGAAAGTTGTTGTGCAAAACTTGGTGGTACCATGAGATTTTGTTTGGAAATAAATTTGAACTCAAATTTTGATAAATTTTTTCACTCAATCAATGACATCACTTATTTTAGTTTTAACATCCATCATTGATTGAGGGGGAGAGTGATTTCTCAAAATTTTATGTATCATCAAAACTCTCCACACTTTGTACAAAAACCTTGCAATAAAACAATTTGTGATGGTTATGTGTCAGAATGAGAACATTTTCAAAGAGTTTTTGTTATAACTTCAAATCTTTTGTAAACTCATCAAATCTGACACATAACAACCTCCCTCACAGATTGAGGGGGAGCAGAAAAAGTTCCTTTTTATCAGACAATATTAAAATTGACCGCATTTCTCTCCCAAATGTTTCTTAACTTATTTAAATCAATTGAGATAAAAAATCTCGAAAGATTTGAAATTTTTGATCGGGGGAGAGAATGTGATTTAAATATGAAATCTGATAATCAAATGTGATCTTTTGGACTCAATAAAAGGCTCACGCATATGTGCTAAACACTTACGTATATCGATGCACATATTGAGGGGGAGCAAAGGCGTTTGTGGATGTAATACCAAAGACCGACCATTTATCTTTATGCATGGAGTTATAAGGATGGTTAAGGTTAGGTATGAGTTCCCATGATCCACCAGAACCGGAAGGATCTTCCCAGGGACAATCCATAGATAGATTAGAAGTCCTTAGGAATGATAGAAAAAAAAGGAGTAAAGTGAGAAAGGGAAGAGTACGGACAGAGATAGAGCTAGGACTGGAACAAACCCAACAAGGTTCTAGTGGTGAAGTCTCGGTAAGTACTGAAGGGGTTGAAGAATGAGAAAGGGTGAAAAGAAATAGCCCTCCAAATATTCAACCTTAGGGCAGAAACCGGGTTCAATTCATAATCTACTAGTGGTTACTAAGGTAACACTAGTATTGAAGACAAGACGTCATGGACCCAGTGACGTACTGCACTAAACTTCCCAACCACTCAAGTTCTCTTAAAAGAGCTTGTTTCAATCTCACGGGGAACCCTGTGCAATGTATCGACCGCTCATTGCGAGCCATGTTGGTACCTAAACAGGAGACGCCTCCCTAGTCTCCAGGAGCGGATCAAAACGCACTATTGAGTCAAGAGCCAAAGAGATCATCCAAAAATCTCGTTAGGACACATTCCAAATATGCTTATTGTTTCACACAATGTGGAAAATAAGATAAAATATTTAGAGTCCTACGCATTATCCTTGTGGTATTGCCAGAACATCCGAGTGATATGAAAATATTCACGATGAAGATGGAAATCCTTCTAGAGCGAACATCTTTCAAGCTCTTGGGAGGTGACATGTGAGATCCATCTTGGATCAATGATCAAGTGACAACTAGAAAGCAACAATTGTACGATTCAAAATTGAATCAAACTTGTTCCAGGATATGGATTGACAGATACGTTTGCAAAACCTTTCAATGCGCTCACAAACTTACTTTCAAGCACATTGATTGTGTAATATCTTTAAAACAAAAGTATTTTTGATGGAAATGTGATTCAAAGTATAAAACTCTCGTCGTGTCTCAAAAATGTTTATCATATGACACGCGAGTGATTTCTATAAATCAATTTCTCATCAATCTGTGAATATCAATTCACCGATTCACTCTATTTTGCTATCTGCTTTGAGACGTTCCGGTTTGAGAACATGCTTATTATGAAGATTCCAAAGTGAATTCTTTGGAATATTCATTACTACAAGCTGGAAATTCCTGTCAAGGAGAGTCTTCTTTAAAAGAGACTCTACCTGATCACAGGTCGGTTTTCACAAAACCGGAGGGTAGTCTGTCCTCGCAGAACGAATGACAAAGCCATGTTCGTTCTTTATCTTTATTGCTAACTGTTTTATTTCAGGGACACATATAAAGATGGCGTTGATGGCTCCTATTTCCAGCTGAATTGGGTCAATCCATACCTCATGCTCACACATCCTCCACACTATCAATGACGATGAGAGACTTGCTACAACAAATGTTGAGAGACTACCAACAACGTTTCCGCAACTCTGATGAAAAAGTCTCCTGATCCACAACTCTAATGTAAAGTCTCCTGATCCAGAAGGGTGTGAGCATGATGGTCCTAAAGTCACTACATCACATGAAGGCGATACTACTATGGATGAGCTTGGAGATTTACTGTGGCTGATGATCTCAAAGAAGCTCAAAGATCACGCATCTCAAAGGAATCCAAAAACACAAGTTCATTTGCTTGAAGTACAAAGTGTGCGAAAAAGTGAAGAATCAGAACCTACGAGCTACATGATTAAAGAATGCTTGAAGATCAAAGAGGTTAATTTCCAAGGTGACCTCGCTTATGGGGAGATTGTTAGGAATACAATTATTCCTATAAAAGACTCGGTCACCTAATTGATGTAATAGCATTTAAGTTAGCTCGTAGTTAGTTTAGTTATTAGTTAGTTAGTATTAGATTAAGTAACATCGTGGAAGAAGGATGGGTCTTTACCCACTTTATGCCTGATCCACAGCCCGGGTGTGGGCGTTTTTATCTTTTTTTGTAGGAACCTATAAATACCCCTCTCCACATGTGGAGAGGGTTGGTGCTTCTCATAATTCTTAATGTAATCTTACAATTTTCTCTCATCTCTCTCTCTCTCTAGGAACACCCAACTTCTCATTCTCTCTCTAAACTTTCTTCCATTAATTCAATCATAAACACAAGAACCATACTAGTTAATATTATGTTTATCTTACAGGGTATCTCTCAATCGACCTCTTTCCAAATCGCATTATTGCTTCTGCTCTCCAAAAATCACTTCCATCACTATTTAGCTATAACAATACTATAATCCTTTCCACCTCCTCTGAGAAAACCACATGCCTCGTCATGCGATCATCTCGCATCGATAGAGAAGAGCTATGTGACTTCATGGATGAAGTTCTTTGTATGCTAACCAACATCCACAACATCGCTTTCATTAACCTTCAACCTCCCAAACAATTTATCGTCATTCTTTATACGATGCATTACACAATATGTTGGATGTCCACCGATTAAGGCGGAGAGAAATTCATTCACGTATTTGTATTTTGTCAGAATGCATTTAAAGAACATCTACTCATGTTTCTTGCACCCTAAAATACCAACACATAGGTACACACCATTTAGTTAAAATCGGTTCACAAAATCACAAGTGTTTCAAGCCTTTTTAACCCAACATCACTAGCTTGTACCAATATCTCATCAAGTGAAAAACACATCATGTGTTTGAAAAAGTTTTTCATTTCCACAACCAACTACTAATGGAGTCTAGGATCTTTCTTAAACTAGGACTTCACAAATTCATTTTCTAGAACACCATCATAGGATCTCATCCTTTCGTACTCAACAAATATCATGCACGTCATTGTCAGTGCAAACGATATATTAATCAAAACCGTCATTCCGAACACTTTCTCAACACATCGGTCTAACCAAAACTCTCCCATCTCATAATGTGATTCTCATCCTCATATAGGTTCTTAGTATTTATTATTCATTTCTTATGAAATTTTTGTTCCTATGTGCTTATTGTCTTCACTTCTTTTTTTAATCCATTCAAGCATACATTATGGCATGATACATCATCTTTGGTAGATGATAATGTCATTAAAGGTCATGTAGGACTAAACCATGTTAGTACTCTTTCATCCATTGTCTTTCGATATAGGTCATTATTTCTAAAAGTATTTCATTTTTATTAGCGTCAATCCTAATCAATCAAATCATAACACGTAGACGTCATTGAAATGTCCATTCACATTTTACTTTTCTCTTAACATTACGTAAGTCGTATTCCTTTATCCATTTGAGTTGTGAATTTTAGATTGCATAAGTCCATATGTTCAATCTTTATATTCGTTATAGCATTTGCTATACATACGAGTTTCTAGTTCTTTAAATAGTTGTCTACGTCATCACCACCACCTTCCATCATCGCTTTCACTAATCACCACCATGGATTAGAGTAAAACCTACTTCTATCAATCTTGTGATGTTGTCAAATTTTTAATATTTTTACTAAGTATAATGAAAATCGTTAGCCCTCGTTCAAACTCTATCGATACGTGTGTTTTTACTTGTCTTTTGGTCATTTCCCAATCAGATTTAATATAGTGCTTCTGTTTTAGGAAAAATTACGGAATTAGAAAATTGTTTCGACCGTCGAAAAGCTGGTTTGTTAAGAATTTGAGTCTGGCGGAAATGGTGGAAACAAATTTTGGGTTCCGCCCGTGTAATTTCTGGGTATTCCCAGTTTTGGCCCAGCGGACCAGGCGGAACCAAACCAGGGTTCCGCCCGTGTAGTCGTTTGGTGCCGCCAGTAACCTGCATAATTTTCTATATTTTTCTCAATTTCGCATTCTCTCTAACACCAACACGTGCACCACTCACCTTAACTCTTAATATTCTAATTTCTCTTCTACGCATTACTTTGAGGGATTTAATTGTAATTCTTATTAGAAGAATACACCTTATTTTTCTTATTTTTTTAAAGATGAAATATATTGCACTAATCTTTTCATTGTAGGTTCACCATCATATACACTTGGTTGTATATGACATACGTGTCCACTAACAAAGCTTCTAGTCTACTAATATTTAGTTTGTAGGTTCATATTGACGCCCTAAAGCAAGGGGAGCTTCCATCAAGCATTTATTGAATTCATATTATATTATCTTGCACTAACCTTTATTTTGTAGGATTCTTCATCCTTGCATCATATACGTTGGTACCCTAGCAATGGGGAGTATTGATCAAGGGGGAGTCGATCATGCACTAACCTTTATTTTTCTATCTTTATTATTTCTTGCATCATATACGTTGGTACCCTAGCAACGGGGAGTATTGATCAAGGGGGAGCTACATTCAAGGGGGAACATGCACGCACTCATTTTTATTCTCATTCTTCGACACACTTTTGTGTTTCGACAAAAAGAAGGAGATAAGTCAACATAGTCCAACATGCATTTCATATCATTTTTCATATCATTTTTATTTTGCACAACACTAACCTTGATGTAGGTTTAAGCTCTAATTTGATCCATGGATCCGATAACAACCTAAGGGACGCAACAACCGTAGGAAATTGGAGTGGATTACTTAACTTCACTAGGGATGATGCAAGCTCACCATTTCACGGAGAAATGAAGTTAACTCCAAGGACACACCCTTTTTGTTTCGACAAAAGGGGGAGAAGAGTGTAAACGGAGAAGGAAATGTATAAGGTGTTATGGATACAAGTAAGTAATACGGACACAAGTAACTTTTTACATTTTACTATCTATCATGTTTACATATTTTGTCATCATCAAAAAGGGGGAGATTGTTAGTGCAGATATTATGATACTTAATCTATACAGTCTCGTTTGTTTTGATTGATGACAAACATATAACTTGATACATAACGTAAAATGTACAAGTTACTTGTAATCTTATTTTGTCTCAACATACATTCAACACCTCTCAACGTCTCGAGTCCTCGTATGCTAAAACATAGGTTCGTACATGTTTGTTATGTGGCATTAAGATCAAACCCGTTGACCAACCATTTAGAATGACTAAAATACTTTTAGAGTCTTTAAGTATTTTAGCTGTCAAAATGCACTTTAGGTGCAAAATAGAATAAGTGCCACTTTAGGTTTTAAAGTAATATTAGTAAGTTTTACAAATGATAAAAATGTGATGATATTAGAAATCAAACATATTTATTAACTCATTAACTTACTAAAACAATATTACTTAGGCAATATATACATTCTTCAAGTTTACTTTCATATATATCTTAATCTAAAAAGAGAAATATATATATGACATCATGACATGCATCATGTGTAAGATTTCTTACATATATGGAAAGATTCTCACTCAAACTATTGTGTGTTGACTTGTAGAATCTTGATTTGACAGGCATAGATATGGAAAGATTTAGTTATATATAGTAGCCCATGGTTTATGTCTTTGTTAGCATACTTCATGATCCACCAAGAAGGTTATAAGATCTTGAAGTCATCATTCATTCAAGCATACCAACATATGAAGATTCAAGGGCACTTGCCATCTTTAATGATTGAAGACTTCTTATTCATGAAGTTCATTTAGATTAGGCATCCATATCCATTAGACATGTATGTCTTGGATCATCATTGTATCATCACAATATAGATTAGATGGTTTATGTGTTTGTGCCATAAAACACAAGGTTTTTATGTTAGGCCACAAAACATAGTGGGAGTGGTTGTACCCTTGGAAAAGAACTCGACATCTAGCTTAGTGTCGGAAATATTGTATAGGAGATGTTAGGAGTGGTTGTACCTTTGTAAAAGAACCCGGTATTTAGCTTTGTACCGGATAAAGTGTAAGGGACGATTGTAAGGTTTTCTCCGCCGAGAAGGGAGCTTGTTGATCTAGTGAAGTAACTCTCGAGTTGGGTACTCGAGGAGTGGAGTAGGGCGGAGAGGAGATCCGTGACCAAACCACTATAAATCCTCGTGTTTGGTTTGCGCTTTCTTTTACTTATTGCTTTACTTTAATGTTTGCATTATGTGATTGCTTGTGTTGTGACTTGTTGATTGTACTTGGGTGATAACATGTTTTAAATTATGCTAGTCACTAACTACACATAACATCTTTCATATTAGAACAAGCTAAAAATGGATATTTGATACAATAAGTTTAAAGTTTTAAACGGTAATGTATTCAACCCCCCCTCTACGTTTTCACAAGTGATTTCACACATCTGTATGAAACCATTCTTATCAGCAACATAATTTGGAAATCAAAATGACCTGGTTTTCTTCTTCAAACTTTGAGGCAGTTTTAAAATTATTGGGCTGTAGTCTAACACTAGGTAAGGAAGAAATATTACCTGAGCTTGATTGTAATCAGTCATCAATTTTTCATTTCCCATAATTCTATCAAGTTTCTTAAGAGTTCTGCATTCAAACTCTTAGTCCAAGTAAACTGCACACCTATTCTGTTTAAGTCTTCCATTTCAATGCTTGTAACACAATCAATGAATTCTTGCATATCAGCTGTAACATAAGAAACTCCATCACTATGCTCATCTACTCTCATCGTAACACTGAAATCCCCCATTATACACCAGGCATTCCCATTAACAACTTGTTTATATTGCTCCAAATTTGCCCATAGCTTCCTTCTTTCCCTGCCATTGTTACTTGTATAAACAAAAGTACAAAAAAAGTTCACCTTAGATTAGTGATCTCTGATTAAGCATAGCATGGAATGATTTGAAGAATGCATCACCATAATTTGAAACAGACTAGGATCCCATCCAATAATGATTCTACATCCTCCTTCACATTTATCTGCATTAGAGATCCATGACCAATTCCCAAAAGTTTTTAAAAAGATTCTTTGTAATTTTTCCCCTTTAATATGAGTTTCCAGAATACCACATACATTCAACTGCTCATTTTGTAGCAATCTTCTTACTTCTTTCCGCCTTGAATTCTTTCCCAGACCTCTAACATTCCACACACCAATGTTGCAATCCATTAAACCTTATTTACCAAAACCTCCTTCTACAGTTTCATTCAATAAAACATTCTTACTAGTACTACCAATTTCATTCTTAGACAGAAATTTAGCAATATCAGAATAGTCATCAAAAACATCTTCCTGCATCTCATTCTTAGCATTTTCATTTTCTTTCCATTTTTCTTTAAAATAGCTCATCATATCTTCACTCCACTTACTTATTTCATTTGTGGAAAACTAGAAGGGGGGTTGAATAGTTTACCGTTTAAAAACTTTAAACTTGTTGTATCAAATGTCCATTTTTAGCTTGTTCTAATATGAAAGATGTTACTTGTAGTTTATGACTAACATAAGTTAAAAAATGTTATCACACAAGTACAATCAACAAGTCACAACACAAACAATCACATAATGTAAACATTAAAGTAAAGCAATAAGTAAAAGGAAAGTGCAAACCGAACACGAGGATTTATAGTGGTTCGGTCACGGATCTCCTCTCCGCCCTACTCCACTCCTCGAGTACCCAACTCGAGAGTTACTTCACTAGATCAACAACCTCCCTTCTCAGCGGAGAAAACCTTACAATCGTCGCTTACACTTTATCCGGTACAAAGCTAGATACCGAGTTCTTTTACAAGGTACAACCACTCCTATCGTCGCTTATACAATATTTCCGACACTAAGCTAGATGTCGAGTTCTTTACCAAGGGTACAACCACTCCCGCTATGTTTTGCGGCCCAACATAAAAACCTTGTGTTTTATGGCACAAACACATAAACCATCTAATCTATATTGTGATGATACAATGATGATCCATGACATAAAAGTCTAATGGATATGCATGCCTAATCTACATGAACTTCTTGAATAAGAAGTCTTCAACCATTGAGGATGTCAAGTTCCCTTGAATCTTCATATGTTGGAATGCTTTAATGAATGATGACTTCAAGATCTTGTCACCTTATTGGTGGATCATGAAGTATGATATGCTTACAACAATGATGAATGTTAGAAGCATTATGATCATTATTGAAAGGGTGACTCATGTGTGTTTTCTACATTGCTTTCTACTAATCTAGATATATGTTTTATGATAGAGAGAATGTATGTTCAAAGTCATCAACCTAATGAGAAGACCATGGGCTGCTATTTATAGTCAAAGGCTTCAGCAGACCCACGGATCAGGCAGAACCCTTTTGAGGGTTCCGTCCGTTATGCCCGAAGGTTCCGCCGGAACAGACATATAACACCCCCATTTTAAGAACGCAGCGGAATACAACATGAGGTGCTATTTGGTCACATTGTAGAAATATAGTAAACAACTGTAAAACAAAGTTGTTTTTAAAACTTCACATTCGATAATTTATCAGAGTTAACAAGGTCCCAAAAGTTTTTAACATAGATAAAAGATACATAAGTTTTGAAAGTTTAGAACATTATCGAATGAAAAAAATTTTATTTAAACATGAGCCATCATGTAGATATCCATTTCTTGCGCCGCCCATCCAAGCCGAAAGTCACTTACGGACCTGAGATAAAACATGCTAAAAGTCAACACAAAGGTTGAGTGAATTCATAGAGTTTAATAAGTAAGCAGTTGAATACAAGTATTATTTATCGATAGACATATAAAAAATACATGTCAGGTAATCAGATTATAGTATAGAGCTCATGAAACCGAACCTTGACCTAGTTTAATAGTGCCCCGAAAAGGTAAGATTTGCCATTTACCACGTAATCTCTCAATATTATGTGACCGTTGATGTATGAGCGCTACTCACCCGGCCAGGCCCGCCAAGCCAAATATGCATATTCATAATACTAGCGTTTCCCACGGAATTAACGGTTCATGATGGGGACTTAATTGGCAAGAAATACTCAATGTCTATAATCATGTAATCGGGTCAAGCATACCAAAAACTACTTGTATTCAGTTTGTAAAACTAGCATGTATCCCCCTCGCGAGGTTTATAAAACATTAAATGAGTAAAGGCGAGGCTATAAACTCACCGTGAACAAAGGAGGTAATATGAAACGAGCAAGCAAGCGAAGAAAGATAGCCGCGAAGCTCTATGATGAACCTAAATAATATACGTTGTCTTAGTTTATGAAAATAGATATTGATGTACTTTTGGTTATATACAGATTATAATCTTACTTAAGCTTGGTACAATACCCCTAGATACATCACAAGGTTTTAGTTAATTACTTACAAATTATCCAAAAATGTACCCTTGCATTTATATAAGTATGAAACTTACATTTGACCCCAAGTTCAATTATGATGTAAAAGTTCAAATTAATTCTAACGTTCAAATTTAGTCCATGGGTCAAGTTTTTGGTCAAAAAGGTTCACTTTAAGCCTAAGGGTTCAAAAATATATTAGGGGGTTCAAAATGTTTTAAAGGTCCAACATTATAAAGTGTAAAACACTTTATACTCATTTTATACCTAGTGCTGTTAGAAATTTAAATAACTTGTCTATGTTTAGAAAATCACCATTTGCAAACCGTAAGCCCACAATTCTCGTTCTTTATATCCCCGGAAAGGTCTACTTCTGTACTAACGAGATTTGTGGGTCCCACTTGGCCAAGAATTACATAACCTTAGTAAAACAGTCCATTTACCCAAACAATCAATCCATTCAGCTTTCAAATTTTCAATGGTCTCACGAAAAGTGCGATATATAGAGTTTTACTAACCCGATTTGTTCCCCGTTTTCGGCCACGTTTAAGTTAAGATGTTACCTACATTTCATAAAACTGGGCCAAGTAGTGAAAATGAACATATCACTGAGATTTTTACCATTTAAATCTGTAAGTCAGAATCTGGCATGTTTCACGAAAATATTTCTAGTTTAATCATCATAATGAGTTATTCGATGAAATATCCGTCAAAATGACCACAAGACATAGGGCTACAACTACATATTTTTAGTTTAGGTCCAATGTTTACTGATTAAATCAGTTTATTCCGTTTTTACCCCTGAATCAGATTCACAGTTTGCATGTTTAGTCCTTTAGTGTTTTTATTGTTTTATAAGTTATGTACCAAGCCTAACTAAGCATAATAACTTATATAATGTTCAAATATATCAACATATATAAAATTTACAGAGGTGAAAATAAAAATAAAATGAAAATTGAGTGGAGAGTTTCCTTACAAAAGATGAAGAACAAGAAAAATACAAGACCAAGGAACACTAATCCTATATTAACCCATCAACACTTGCACCTTTCTTCTACACTTTTACTCAACTTTAATAACCATTATAACCCTTGAAAATACTTTATAAAATCCTTGTAAAAATCACCAAGAAAACCCTTGTAAGAACACTCTTTATAAATCTCCAAATAAACCCAAGATTAAGATGAAATGAAGTGTTGTTTGAGTGTAATGAACCAAGAACAAGACTAGGGCTTCAAGATCTTTAATTTATGATGAATAATTTAGTGAAAATTTAGATGAAATTGGTGGTTTGGATCTGTTCTTGGTCGTTTGTGGTGATGGATGAGAGAAAGTAATGGTGGTTTTGCATGTAAGAAATGAGGTATATGGTTTAAGTGTTAGTGGTTTTGATGATTCAAGAGTTAGTGGTGGACAAAGTTAGTAAAAATGGAACAAGTGTCCCATGATACTCAAAATAATCAGCCACATCAAGAGGAGGGGAGGGTGAGTGGATGATTTGTGATTTAATTTGGTTATTACTTGTGTTGTGTAGTGTATCTTGCTCCCGGTAATTAAAACGTAAAGTTTTTAAGACGCGAAACATAAAAGCGGGTAACGTAAAAATACTAAACTTGTAAAAATGTTAAAACTTATTAATATAACTTATATTAATACATTAGATGAGTGGTGAGTTCATCGAAGGATTTAGAAGTCATTAAAACTGAAACCGTGAGTTGAAAACGCGTTTAGTGACACCGGTTCTTGATAAAAGTGACGTATACTATAAAAATGAAATGACAAGTATAAAATTTAATTGTAAACATGAAAATAGGTTAAAATGCATAGAATATGTAAAATTATCATAGTCTAGGGTTGGTTCACATTGTTAAAATCATAAAACGTAAATTTAAATAAATCGCGTAAAACGTAAAAGGTGCAAGGTTTACGTAAAAATGGAAAAAGTGAAAAGTGACTTTTAAAATAGGATTGTAAGGAAACAAAAATGCATAGAAAGTGTAGAGTGGGTATAGTATAGTCGCGGTTGAATAAATTGAACGAATCATGACGTACGCGGATAACTTCCGACGAAGTTAATTATAACAAAAATATAGTTAAATAATAAAATATTAAAATTAGTGACATGAAAATTTTAGAAATGTCACAGTACGTACCCCTTAAGAGAGCGACGTCCCGGCGCTCTACTCGCTTTATCTCTTGACGGTTCACTTGCGAAAATATGAGGATTTGTTTAATTGTTTTGCTTGATCGTATGAATAACGCTGAATTGTTATACTCAAATAAAAATTTTGTGATGCTCGAAGATCAAGTAGAAGATCAATTAGACATAACCCATATATAACTATTCTTAGTATTTGAAAAATCTAAGTCGAACATAGGTAGTCAGACTATGTTCCACTGTCCCAAGGTTAAATATAGGTGACTAGACTATATTTAATCGAGGTTCGATAAAATTTTCAAATACTTAAATTAGTAATACTCGTGATATGTCAATTGTTGGAAAAGTATGGAGTTTGCATAAGTATCTTATATACAAAGAGTGATATAAGTTTGTACATACGTAAGAATCAATAATAAGTAAGTAGTATGAGTGTATAACATGAGCGAATAAGGCAAATATGCGCAGAAAAAGAAGTTTTAAGCAGTTCTAAATCAGTCCACATCGGGACAGAATCACGGACCTTTAACAATGAAGGATTCAAAAGAGAACTTGATGAATGTAGAGAAAGTTACTGAACTTCAGCTTTTGTATGATGAATCCGTTTATAAGAATTATTGGAAAATGACGAACAATAAAATAATAACAAAATAGTTCATGAGGCAATAATAAATCAATGGTTTTAGTTAATAAAACAAGGTCGAGTAATTCATAAGATAATAACAAAATCGTTTATAAGGTGGTGAAAATTTGGTAAAAGGTAAATGACAGAACAATTTATAAGATAACAAAATAGTTTATTCAAAACTAGTCCAAACAGTTTATTTAATAGTAGTACATCAGTGGATAAGTTTATAAGATGGTGGTAAAGTAGTTTATAAGAGAGTGGCAATGAGTTTATTAATATTGTAGTGAAAATGGTTTAGAAGATAGTAGTAAACTAGTTTTACAAGGTAATTGACCAAATGATTTGTAGAGAGGTGACAAAAGTAAATTTTGAACTAGTTAGAGCAGTTTATAAAATAGTATTGAGTAAGGTTATTAGTTTATAAGGTAGTAATGGGGTAATTCTTTGGGGAATAGTAAATTCATTTGTAATATAATGAAAGATAATTTATATGACAATAAAGGAGTTGTTTATAAAATGGTAGTGAATTTCTAAGGTAAATAATTTGAATGCGACGGGTTTCATATAAAACACCGTTGTATAAGGTCATGAAAAGATTTTAAAGCTCATATGATTACTCACGATTTTTGGGAAAATAAATGAGACCACTATGTCACCCACAACGTACGAGAAAGTTTTTAGAGGATCATCAAAATGAATAAATAGGTATTTAATAGTTTAGGAATTTAATGAAACATATATATACTTGGGACTGTTTGGGTTTGACTCGATGTGTAAAGAATCGGATAAAACATTTATAAAAATAACCTCTATACAAAAAGAAGTAATGCTTTGATGGGTAAAAATAGTCGAGAGAAAATCAAGTGTATATAGATAGTCTTTTAGATAAATAGTATCAATAGCGATGCTTAAGAAAATAAGCAAGAAATGCTCAGAAATATGAGTTCACGGGGAGTAAGACAACCAATAGAAATTGATAAACTGTAACATGTTTCGCTATCATATGAAATGATAGTATATAAAGTTATGAAAGAGTTTATAGACCATTGTAATCACCTACAATGTCTGATAAATAAGAGAAACCTTTGTGCTACTCACAATGTTAATGAAGTAAGTGAGACCATTGTGTAACCCACAATGTCATAATAGTGAATGAGACCATTGTAATCGCATACAATGCCTAGAAGATTTTAGTATTCACTTGGAGAAACCTTATATAGAAATATATTGATATTTCAGGAAAAGCAAGATAGTCGAGAAATATTACAAGTGCAAGTGATAATATTTATTATGTGCATACGTATAATGACGGTGCAATCAAAGAGATGTGTATAAATTTTTGACAAAAATATATAATTATAATTATGTTTATAAATGATAATAACAAATCTTGTGCATAAAAGATTTATATTTATATGTGATATTTCGCGGATTATCGAATGAATTAGGAATAATTATAGTGCATAATTATTTCTAATATAGCATGATTAAGATATATATATATATATATATATATATATATATATATATATATATATATATATATATATATATATATATACAAGGGAGAAGTAGGAAGCTCGGGAGTAGGCGCGCATGGATATCGGACAAGATGATTGAAGCTCATGATTTTGAAAAAAAAATAAAAATAAATGATTATAGTCTAGGTTTTTAAAAACAAAAAGACCTAGTTCACTATAATTTGTGCTCTGGTACCATTCTATAACACCCCCATTTTAAGAACGCAGCGGAATACAACATGGGGTGCTATTTGGTCACATTGTAGAAATATAGTAAACAACTGTAAAACAAAGTTATTTTTAAAACTTCACATTCGATAATTTATCAGAGTTAACAAGGTCCCAAAAGTTTTTAACATAGATAAAAGATACATAAGTTTTGAAAGTTTAGAACATTATCGAATGAAAAAATTTTTATTTAAACATGAGCCATCATGTAGATATCCATTTCTTGCGCCGCTCATCCAAGCCGAAAGTCACTTACGGACTTGAGATAAAACATGCTAAAAGTCAACACAAAGGTTGAGTGAATTCATAGAGTTTAATAAGTAAGCAGTTGAATACAAGTATTATTTATCGATAGGCATATAACAAATACATGTCAGGTAATCAGATTATAGTATAGAGCTCATGAAACCGAACCTTGACCTAGTTTAATAGTGCCCCGAAAAGGTAAGATTTGCCATTTACCACGTAATCTCTCAATATTATGTGACCGTTGATGTATGAGCGCTACTCACCCAGCCAGGCCCGCCAAGCCAAATATGCATATTCATAATACTAGCGTTTCCCACGGAATTAACGGTTCATGATGGGGACTTAATTGGCAAGAAATACTCAATGTCTATAATCATGTAATCGGGTCAAGCATACCAAAAACTACTTGTATTTAGTTTGTAAAACTAGCATGTATCCCCCTCGCGAGGTTTATAAAACATTAAATGAGTAAAGGCGAGGCTATAAACTCACCGTGAACAAAGGAGGTAATATGAAACGAGCAAGCAAGCGAAGAAAGATAGCCGCGAAGCTCTATGATGAACCTAAATAATATACGTTGTCTTAGTTTATGAAAATAGATATTGATGTACTTTTGGTTATATACAGATTATAATCTTACTTATGCTTGGTACAATACCTCTAGATACATCACAAGGTTTTAGTTAATTACTTACAAATTATCCAAAAATGTACCCTTGCATTTATATAAGTATGAAACTTACATTTGACCCCAAGTTCAATTATGATGTAAAAGTTCAAATTAATTCTAACGTTCAAATTTAGTCCATGGGTCAAGTTTTTGGTCAAAAAGGTTCACTTTAAGCCTAAGGGTTCAAAAATATATTAGGGGGTTCAAAATGTTTTAAAGGTCCAACATTATAAAGTGTAAAACACTTTATACTCATTTTATACCTAGTGCTGTTAGAAATTTAAATAACTTGTCTATGTTCAGAAAATCACCATTTGCAAACCGTAAGCCCACAAGTCTCGTTCTTTAGATCCCCGGAAAGGTCTACTTCTGTACTAACGAGATTTGTGGGTCCCACTTGGCCAAGAATTACATAACCTTAGTAAAACAGTCCATTTACCCAAACAATCAATCCATTCAGCTTTCAAATTTTCAATGGTCTCACGAAAAGTGCGATATCTAGAGTTTTACTAACCTGATTTGTTCCCCGTTTTCGGACACGTTTAAGTTAAGATGTTACCTACATTTCATAAAACTGGGCCAAGTAGTGAAAATGAACATATCACTGAGATTTTTACCATTTAAATCTATAAGTCAGAATCTGGCATGTTTCACGAAAATATTTCTAGTTTAATCATCATAATGAGTTATTCGATGAAATACCCGTCAAAATGACCACAAGACATAGGTCTACAACTACATATTTTTAGTTTAGGTCCAATGTTTACTGATTAAATCAGTTTATTCCGTTTTTACCCCTGAATCAGATTCACAGTTTGCATGTTTAGTCCTTTAGTGTTTTTATTGTTTTATAAGTTATGTACCAAGCCTAACTAAGCATAATAACTTATATAATGTTCAAATATATCAACCTATATAAAATTTACAGAGGTGAAAATAAAAATAAAATGAAAATTGAGTGGAGAGTTTCCTTACAAAAGATGAAGAACAAGAAAAATACAAGACCAAGGAACACTAATCCTATATTAACCCATCAACACTTGCACCTTTCTTCTACACTTTTACTCAACTTTAATAACCATTATAACCCTTGAAAATACTTTATAAAATCCTTGTAAAAATCACCAAGAAAACCCTTGTAAGAACACTCTTTATAAATCTCCAAATAAACCCAAGATTAAGATGAAATGAAGTGTTGTTTGAGTGTAATGAACCAAGAACAAGACTAGGGCTTCAAGATCTTTAATTTATGATGAATAATTTAGTGAAAATTTAGATGAAATTGGTGGTTTGGATCTGTTCTTGGTCGTTTGTGGTGATGGATGAGAGAAAGTAATGGTGGTTTTGCATGTAAGAAATGAGGTATATGGTTTAAGTGTTAGTGGTTTTGATGATTCAAGAGTTAGTGGTGGACAAAGTTAGTAAAAATGGAACAAGTGTCCCATGATACTCAAAATAATCAGCCACATCAAGAGGAGGGGAGGGTGAGTGGATGATTTGTGATTTAATTTGGTTATTACTTGTGTTGTGTAGTGTATCTTGCTCCCGGTAATTAAAACGTAAAGTTTTTAAGACGCGAAACATAAAAGCGGGTAACGTAAAAATACTAAACTTGTAAAAATGTTAAAACTTATTAATATAACTTATATTAATACATTAGACGAGTGGTGAGTTCATCGAAGGATTTAGAAGTCATTAAAACTGAAACCGTGAGTTGAAAACGCGTTTAGTGACACCGGTTCTTGATAAAAGTGACGTATACTATAAAAATGAAATGACAAGTATAAAATTTAATTGTAAACATGAAAATAGGTTAAAATGCATAGAATATGTAAAATTATCATAGTCTAGGGTTGGTTCACATTGTTAAAATCATAAAACGTAAATTTAAATAAATCGCGTAAAACGTAAAAGGTGCAAGGTTTACGTAAAAATGGAAAAAGTGAAAAGTGACTTTTAAAATAGGTTTGTAAGGAAACAAAAATGCATAGAAAGTGTAGAGTGGGTATAGTATAGTCGCGGTTGAATAAATTGAACGAATCATGACGTACGCGGATAACTTCCGACGAAGTTAATTATAAAAAAAATATAGTTAAATAATAAAATATTAAAATTAGTGACATGAAAATTTTAGAAATGTCATAAGACAGACTACTATTTACAATAACTTTCCATATCTAACAATGTCGCATCAAGTTACTTCTAGTCAAACACACAATAAATAAAGTTGGAATCCTTCTAAAATGTGTAAGAGGTCTTATGGATAGTCAAACACTCAACCTTTCCATAAATGCCCATGATGTGATGTGTATATATTTCTATTTTAAGATTAAGATATATATGAAAGTAAACTTGTATATATTACCTAAGTAATGTTGTATAGTAAGTTAATGAGTAACTAAAAATTTGATTCCTAATGTCATCACATTTTTATCATTTGTAAAACTTACTAATATTACTTTAACACCTAAAGTGGCACTTATTCTATTTGACACCTAAAGTGCACTTTGACAGCTAAAATACTTAAAGACCCTAAAAGTATTTTAGTCATTCTAAATGGTTGGTCAAGGGGTTTGATCATAATGCTACATAACAAACATGTACGATCCTTTGTTGTAGCATACGACGACTCGAGACGTTGAGAGGTGTTGAATGTATGTTGAGACAAACTATGATTACAAGTAACTTGTACATTTTACGTTATATATCAAGTTATATGTTTGTCATCAATCAAAATGAACGAGACTGTATAGATTAAATATCGTAATATTTGCACTAACAATCTCCCCCTTTTTGATGATGACAAAATATGTAAACGTGATAGAACGCAAAATGTAAAAAGTTACTTGTGTCCGTATAACTTACTTGTATCCGCAACACCTTCTACATTTCCTTCTCCGTTTACACTCTTCTCCCCCTTTTGTCGAAACAAAAAGGGGTGTGTCCTTGGAGTTAACTTAATTTCTCCCCGAAATGGCGAGCTTGCATCAACCCTAGTGAAGTTAATTCTTCAACTCCAATTTCCTAAGGTTGTTGTGTCCCTTAGGTTGTTAGCGGATACATGGATCAAATTAAGTTCCTTGACCTACATCAAGGTTAGTGTTGTGCAACATAAAAATTATACGAAAAATGCATGATGAATAAAATGCATATTGGACTATGTTGACTTATCTCCTTCTTTTTGTGGAAACACAAAAGTGTGTTGAAGAATGAGAATAAAGATAAATGCGTGCGTGCTTCCCCTAGATTGTAGCTCCCCCTTGATCAATACTCCCCATTGCTAGGGTCCCAACGTATATGACACAAGAAATAAGAAAGCTACAAAAACAAAGGTTAGTGCATGATTAGCTCCCCCTTGATCAATACTCCCCGTTGCTAGGGTACCAACGTATATGATGCAAGGATAAGAAAGCTACAAAAGAAACAAAAGGTTAGTATATGATCGACTCCCCGTTGCTAGGGTACCAACGTATATGATGCAAGGATGAAGAATCCTACAAAATAAAGGTTAGTATAAGGCAATAATTTTCCTATGCTTGACGGAAGCTCCCCTTGTTTTTAGGGCGTCAATATGAACCTACAAAACAAAAGTTAGTATAGTGGAAGTTTTGTCTTTAGACGAGCATGTCCTCTACAACAACGTGTATAGAAGATACAACAATTCTTCCATCGAGTTTTGATTTGGATTATCTAGGGTATGTGTGATTCCTCTCAAATCTTTCACTAAATCTAAGAGATCAAGGAGAAGACTTTGAGGAATTGGTGGAGATGGAGGTTCGTCATAATACGATGTGTCAAAAGTATTACAAGGAAATGGATTCCTTGTTTGACAATCGGAACTGAAGTGTGGACCTCCACAGTGATCACAACAGTAAAACTGATGTGGCTGTGAGTCGTATGTGCTAGAGTCATAATCGTTATCAGGAAACTGCTCATAGACAAGCGTGTTTCCCGATTGACAATCAGAACTGTAGTGTGAACCACCACAGTACTCACAACAGTGAAACTGCTGAGTATCATGGTTTGGTAACTGATGGAATGAATCAGTTGTGTCATGGTAGGAATAGGGATCTTGGTTATAGACAGACCCGTTTCTTGACTCTACCATGCCACAACTGGGGCAATTGCCACCATTATGAGAGTTACCACACCAATGACAAATAAGAAGGTGTGGATGAGACATAGAAAGAATCAAAAGGTTTGGGAGGGGTAGGGATGAAGAATCAAAGATGTGAGAGGGTAAAGGTGATTATTTTTGGATTTTTGAATAAACATTTTGTACAAATAGGAAAGAAAATCTTTTTGTGTTTTTTTTTTGTGTTCGTTGAAAACTGATTTTAAAAAGTTTTCGGGAACAGTTTTGTTTTGATAATAAGAAAATATGAACAAAGGATGGATAAATGTACAATGGAACGAATTCCAAAATCACTAATCAGAAAAACCGTTTAGAATAGCGCGCACACCTCCCCGACAGCGGCGCCAAAAATTGATTGGACCCAAACGGTCAACCTAAATTGACCAGGTGAATGGTCAACTAATTCAAACGTCTTAGACCAAATCTCCGTGGAAGTATAAGGTATCACCAGGTCGTTATGTCCCGACGAGGTGTGATGGTTAACAAACGGGTTTGTGATCGGGTGAATTTGGACAGGAAAAGGTTTGTGAGTGATTACACTAAGGAATCTACAAAGAAATAACTTAAACAAGCTATATGAACAAGACTGGATGTTTGGAAAAACCAGAAACGTTTAAAACCTAAAAACGCGTACGTTCATGTTTTAAATAACGTAAACGTACGAAATAAAAAGTGAAAACTGAAATCTGAAAACCCCCAGGGGGTGAAAATGACTTTTTACAAACCTAAGGATAAAAGAAAATTTTTAGAAAAAGAAAATAAATTTTTACACTATTTAATTATTTAATATTAATTAAATACTATTTAATACTAATTATTACTACGTAATATTTAAAACACTTAAATACAATATAATATTAATTTAATACTAGAAAAATGAAAATAAAATTTCTAAAATTATAAAATAACTAAAAACTAATTTTAAAATTAAAAATAAGTATTTTTGTCTTTTTGTGATTTTTATATTAATTAATTACTAATTAAATATTAATTACCTAATTAAACTATTTTAAATTATAAAAAATAGAAAATGAACAGTAAAAATTCTAGAAAAATTATATTATGTTATATAAAAGCTAGGAAAAATATAAAAATTAGGTCTTACTTAATAAAAACTAATTATGCTATTTAAAACTTAATTATTAATTAATAATTAAGAAAGCTAATATTAAATCTAGTAATTACTAAATGACAAAATAAAAATCTGAGAAATTTACTAAAATTATTTTAATATAAAAGGTAATTAATAAAAATATAAAAATGCTAAGTTCTTAATAAAAATATAAAAATGAAAATTAAAATTTAAATTACATTAAATAGAAACTATCACTTATAATTAAAACTTGATTTTCTGGAATTTTCTTTTGGAAACTTGTTTTATACCTAAAAACTAACAACGTTTGTAAAAACAACTTTTTTGTAGCTTAAAAATAAGCACTGTGGAAGCTTATTGGCTCCACAGTTGACTTTAGTTGACCAAAGAGGAAAATAAGCTCAAATGAGATCAAGTGGGACCCACTATGGTTAATTCAGGTCTAAATAAGTTGAGGGAACTTGTTTAAGCAAGAAAATGCAAGTAGGGTCCACAGATTAAGCAAATAAGCCAACAAAAAGCATTTGGATTTCTTATTGCAACTCAGAAAATGGGACAGGTTTGTGGAGTTGATTCAGGTGGGCCCCAGAGGTCCTAAGGTCAAACAAATGGTCAAAGGAGGAAGAGGGACAGGAGGGGGGGTTGAATGGACCAAAAATGGGGATGTGGGGCCCACTGTGGTGGCCACAATCAGCCACCAAAGGTGGTGGTTTGGCTATGGTGCTGCTGCAGCAGGGGAATACTCCCCCTGCAAGTGACTTTGAGGCTCAGTGGGGCCCAATAGAAAAATCTTAAAAATGCAACAAAAGTGGGATCTTGAAGATGGGGTATTAGACTACAAATCCTAAAAAGCACAATGTCTAAATCTCAACAGAAAATTCTAAACAAATCCTACTATTTTTGGAAAAATCTGAAAAACTCAAACTTTGACTTTTTGAGATTACACTAACAACTTGACTTTTATGAAGTTTGATCTTACTAAACTAACTGAAAATGATGTTTTAAACTATGAGGGGACTAAATGAAGTTGCTAGGGACTATTCCAAGCAAAATGGGTGAGTTTTGAAACCAAAAACCACAACAATTAACTGTTAGGTGGGTTGAGTGGTGATTTTGACTTTTTTGTAAAAGAGACCTAATTTTGAGACTTAACTTGACCTATATTAGCCTAATGCATTCTACCTAAACTGAAACAACCATGAAACAACAACAAGATCCCATGGAACTGAGTTAAACCAAACACCCCCTTATACTTGACTGTTTGATGGTTTTCAAAGTAACAACTTGATTTCACCCATGAATCCAGTTCCAATAGTTAAATTATGATGTAAAAAGATCAAACAAGCATAGAAACACCATTCAATCCAGTTAACACTCTTGAATCATAAACAAGGTAATGGACAGTGAAAATGAAAAACAAAGCAACAAAGGATTTTATTCAACAAACTAGGGATTTTAAGCATTAATTTGACTAAATTATACCAAAGAGACTTAAAAGAACAGAAATAAGCAACTAATTAGTGATTTTACAGTAACATGCCAAGAAAAAGAAAATGCTTACAAATGTACTGTGAGATCCACAACCAAGAACTATAGAACCAAGCCTACCCTAACATCTCCCCTGAGATTATACAACCATAAACATCCCAGAATCCACAAGCTCCTTGCACTCTTTCTTCTTCTCCACAGATTTTTGTTTTTTCATAGATTTTTAGTAATTTTTTCTTATTTCAGATTTTTAACTAAGAGCTTATGTAACTGCTTTGAAAACCTTAAAAAGCTTTTAAGTGAGCTTAAATGAACATACTGGATCATTAGTTGACAACTTTAAACAATATTGAAACTAATTGAGATTTCACATGAAAATTGCAACTTCAGATTTTAAACCACATTACTTGAAATTAAATATTAAGAAGGTTAACATTACATCAAAATAATTGATTACAACTTTATTTAAATGAAAATTACAACTAAGAAGCTAGATTACACTAATACATGTCCTAAAGTTACACTACTCCTACACAATTTCTTCATTCTGCTTCACTTTTGATATATAGATGACTTTTCTTGTTCCTTGCAGACTTCTAAGACTTTCCCATCAAATTCCAGCCATTGATTTGGTCAAAATGATCTCCACCGTTTAAATGCACTTTTTGGCGCCAAATTGGTTTTTGGCAGGTAGGGGTTGCTTGGAGTGATATCAGGGTCATTAATTAGTGTTTGGAGGTTAGTGTTTGTAGTGGGAACAAAGTATGGGGTGAGTGAGGTGGAGGAGGGGGGTTGAGTGTTGGGTGAGTTGTAGCAGACCAAGTGGAAGGGAAGGGGTGAGTTGGGGTTGACTTTGTTTGACCCTGGGATTTTTGGTATTAAAAGGGACGGGGTGGAGTATATTATTTAGGGAGGATTGGGCTGGGGTTTGATGGGCTTAGGACTAGGATGTGGGCTGGATTGGTTTTGGGTTTGGAATTGGTTTTGGTTTTATTAAGGGTCCGTATGGTTAAATAATAAACACAAGGACCAATTTTGAAATTCCACAAAACCAAGGGACCTGAGTTGTAAATTCTGCCAAAGTATCACAAGGGCCATTCATGCAAAGTTTAATATTCCCAAAAACCATTTTTGCAATTTTTTTTAATTTTCAAAATTCCCAGGGACTATTTCTGCAAATTTCCAAACTCCAGGGACCAAAGATGTAAATTTTCCAAACTTTTCACCCAAAGTCCGTTTTTGATAACTTTTGATTTTTTAAAGACTTGGGTTGACTTTTCTTTCAAAATAAATGCATAGGGACTATTTTTGACAAATTTTGAAACTTGGGGGACTGAAACTGCCAATATTGCAAACTTTGATTGTTTTTCATTTGTTTTTGCTCATTTTGCATTTAAAACATATTAAACACAATTTTGAAATATTTTCAGTATTTTGATGCATTTTTGGGTGTTTTTGTATGTTTTGCAGTTCAGATTTGACCAAAAATGATGAGTGTTTGAGCACTCATCAACTATGTTGACTTATCTCCTTCTTTTTGTCAAAACACAAAAGTGTGTCAAAGAATGAGAATAAATATAAATGCGTGCGCACTTCCCCTAGATTGTAGCTCCCCCTTGATCAATACTCCGCATTGCTAGGGTCCCAACGTATATGACACAAGAAATAAGAAAGCTACAAAAACAAAGGTTAGTGCATGATTAGCTCCCCCTTGATCAATACTCCCCGTTGCTAGGGTACCAACATATATGATGCAAGGATAAGAAAGCTACAAAAGAAACAAAGGTTAGTATATGATCGACTCCCCCTTGATCAATACTCCCCGTTGCTAGGGTACCAACGTATATGATGCAAGGATGAAGAATCCTACAAAATAAAGGTTAGTATAAGGCAATAATTTTCCTATTCTTGACGGAAGCTCCCCTTGTTTTTAGGGCGTCAATATGAACCTACAAAACAAAAGTTAGTATAGTGGAAGTTTTGTCTTTAGACAAGCATGTCCTCTACAACAATGTGTATAGAAGATGCAATATGAGTGCTTGATGGATATTCCTCCTACGTCAAGAAGCACCTATAATGAAAGAAGGAAAATATTCGATGCAAACATCATCCTTAGATGATTATGCTATATACGATCGAGCGTATATAATGGTGAACCTACAATGAAAGAGTTAGTGCAATATATTTCATCTCAAAGAAAAGTAAGATATAAATATATAAATGATATAAGCCACTCAAAGTAGAGAACCATGAAACCAAAAATCTCATGAGATGTATGCTTCTAAAAAGAAATGCAATCATAAGAAAAACGTGAATATAATATGATAGGAACCTACTGAGCAAATCCTAGAAGGAAGACATGAGGTTGAAATACTTAAAGAGGATGGTGCTAATGGTGGTGATGGGTAGACAACTATTTAAAGAATTAGAAGCTCGTGTGTATAGCAAATGTTCTAACGAAAGATAAAGATAGAACATATCGACCCATGCAATCCTAAAATTCACAACTCGAGGGATAGACAACGAATATGACTATATCATCTACCAAAGATGATGTATCTTGCCATAATACATGCTTGAATGGAATTGAAAGGAAGTGAGGACAATAGGGACCTAGGAACAAGAATTCCATATGAAAAGAGTAAAAAAAAATGCTAAATACCTATATGAGGAGGAGAATGACATCATATGATGTGAGAGTGTTGGTTAGACCAACGTGTTGAGAAAGTGTTGGGAATGATGGCTTTGATTAATATATCGTTTGCATATGAACAAGAATTCCATATGAAAAGAGTAAAAAAAAAATGCTAAATACCTATATGAGGAGGAGAATGACATCATATGATGTGAGAGTGTTGGTTAGACCAACGTGTTGAGAAAGTGTTGGGAATGATGGCTTTGATTAATATATCGTTTGCGCTGACAATGACATGCATGATATATGTCGAGGAAGAAGAGGATCAGATCCTATGATGGTGTTCTAGAAAATGAGGTTTTGAAGTACTAGTTTTGAGAGAAGAATCCTAGACTCCATTTGGTTTAGTTTTTAGTTGTGGAAGTGAAGAACTTTGTCAAACACATGATGTGTTTTTCACTTGATGAGATATTGGGGGTGAAAGAGGCTTGAACTTATTAAAAAAAGAGAAAAGGTCAAAGGCTTGAAGCACTTGTGGTTTTGTGAACCGACTTTAACTAAATGGAGTGTACCTATGTGTTGGTATTTTAGGGTGTAAGAAACATGAGTAGATGTTCTTTAAATACAATTTGACAAAATACAAATATGTGAATGAATTTCTCTCCTCCTCAATAGGTGGACATCCAATATATTGTCTAGTGCATTGTATAAAGAATGACGATGAAGTGTTTAGGAGGTTGTAGGTTAATGAAAACGATGAGCTTGGTAATGTTTTTGTGGATATTGGTTAGCATACAAAGAACTTTATCCTTAAAGTCATGTAGCTCTTCTCTATCAATGCGAGATGATCGTATGACGAGGCATGTGGTTTTCTCAAAGGAGGTGGAAAGGATTAGAGTATTGTTATCGAGGTGATTTTGGAAAGAAGAAGCACTAATGCGAATAAGAAAGAGGTTGATTGAAAGATATCCAAACACAAATTTCAAATCTCTAAGACTCAATCCTATTAGCTATAAAACTATATGCAAGTGTAGGGGTTCCATAAAACATATTACTAATCCACGTAGCTATAAAGGGATTATAGTTATGCGAGATGAGCATATAAAAGCTAGAACGAAGTGAGATGGCAAGTGATTAGTTCTCAATCCAATAAAACACATTTGTTAGTGACAAAAGATGTCAACAAGATAAAAATCTAAAGACATTATCTAATACAAACAAAGCATTCGACTACTAGACATAAAGTTACCACATAGCAACAAATAATTATACTAAGCAATAGCATGACATTATTTAAAACACTTCATTGTGAAATTGTTTTGTTTTTAAGCTTAGACACTTAAGCATATAACAATCTATGTGATAAATTTGTATGATAAAACGTCTTCTAAATGTTTATCATACCAAGAGTACTTCTACAAATAATAAGTGCACACAAAGTGAACAAATAGTGTGACAAAGTTACGAAAGAGACAAGACGAAAAATTTATGCAACCCATGTTTAAACGATAACATTTTGGAGCAAGTATTATATAGATCATCCTAAGCATGGATCAAATAAATGACAACAACATACACAAGCTTTCAAATATATGAATATCATATAAAAGCATCATGTAGCAAAATGACATATCATGAGTTAACAAGTAACATGTTAATCATGCAAAACATCATATAAATAAAGAATGAAAATATCATACAAATCATGTTGATATATAGTAACACTAAACATATAAGCATACAGGCATCATAAAGATATAACCAAGATTTACACATGAATCAATCAAATAGTTATCATGGTTATGTTAAGATGTCCAATCATATCAAACAAATAACATGTAATCGACACATGTATGTGTAATGCAAAAAGATTTTAATCTTTGTGTTTGGAATCTATGGTTGAATGATCTAAAGAGAGACATCTTTTATGTTGAGTTTGAGTATGTGTTATGAGAGTGATTTGATCATCAAAGACCAAGAGATGTGTTTGTGTGTGATAATGGAATATGTTAAGAACGTTCTCAAGAAAGCTCTTTGGAAAAGGAATCTAAGTGAAATTACTAAATTCAATAGATCTTGTGTGTGCTATAGAGATGAGTAGAATAGGCATAGGGTTTGAATTGGGTTATGAGCAAGATTTGGTTATGATGAACGTTTGAAAGGAAATAGACACATATGGTGTCTTTCAATAAGTAGGGTTATCACGTGGAATAAAGTCACCATGCTTATGAAAACAAGAATGATGAGATGATGAGGAGGCTCTAGATCCTAGAACTTGCAGATGTTGATTTGAGGTTTAATGAGACATATGCAGAAGTTAAAAGTATTGCTAATACTTTAATAACTTGTGAAAGTGATACTACTTAAACCTAGTGTAATTGAATGTGTGCTTCATGCTCATTTAATGGTGAAGGTTCTAATCCTATAGGTGGTAAAGTATGGTTGACGACCGATAGTGGATATGTGAAATGAGGTGGTGATTGCTTGACAACACTTGAAGCTTGGATATCTTCTTTGTGTTCTTCACTTGCTAGAAAGTGGAAAAGATGCATTTCATAATGAAATTCACTTGACTTTTGACGACATAGACAAATATGTTAATGAGTGTATGGATATGACAATTGCCCTTTGTTTCAAAGAGCGACACAAGGGTGAACATAGGTTTATGTATCATGAAAGGTGGTTTAATCTTAATGGGTTAGGTTGTAGTGGGGATGACACACTTGTTTGGTTATATTGTGGAATCTTCTTGTGAAGATGACTAGGTGGAGTTATTGGTGAAGATGATATTGACTCTTGGTTTCTTTGAGGGAATGGACATGGTGGATGACTCGATATTGATAGAACAAAGGATAACTTGGTTTCTCATTTCACATTGGTTGTTTGAGGTTTGAGTGATGAAAGGTTATGAGGAAGATGCTTGAAGTTTTGGTCATGTTTGTGAAGCTTGTGGGCTTAGATATATCACACGGTGAATGTGATGAGATGATGGTGAAAGAACAAGTAAACTTAAGTGCTAAATGTTTAAGGATGAAAACCTATTGACATTTGTTTTTGTTCCTATTGATTGGGAGAGTATTACGATAAGTGCTCTAGTCGTGATGAGTGTTTTAACAAACATTGTTAGAATACTTGGGTGTTGATTTTCGGATATGACATTTAATGACTACGGTAGTAAGTCAAGTTTACTTGAATATTTCGAACGAAATACTTAAGTTGTCAATCCTACTTAGTTGAGATTGGATAGCATAAAAGGATAGCAAGACTCGATAATAAATCTATAACTTAAGAGTAAGTTATGACTCGATGTAAATCCTTATCGTGAAGGATGACACATTATTTTCATGTTAACCAAGTGAGGTAACATATGTAGATACAAGACAATATCTATAGTCATAAGTTGGACTTGTGATTTCGATATTGTATGTAATCTTTGCAAATAACGAGTCCGGATTGGTTAGGAAGTTTTCAATTTACAAATCAAGCTAATGAATGAGTAAAGGACAAAAGAATGTAGTGAGTGTGTGTAGTGATCACAAATACTCAATGGTTCGAGGATTGCAAGGAAAAAGTTTCCAGATTCCTTCCTCTATGGAGAAAGGTATCTTGGATTATTCTTGTGAAGTTTGAAAGTATTATTATAGATGATTATCTTATAGGTGCAGGTGAGATGTCCTAATCCTAATATGAGTGAACATTAGTGAGAAGAATCCTAGTGATGAAAGTGAGTGATCTTGAGTGAGGGATTTAAATGAAAATTTAAAAAGGAGTTTGCAGGACTGGCGGAACCATACGAATACATAGGCGGAACCTAGTTTTTGGTTCCGCCTGGTCCGTTGGGCCAAATTCTGGAGTACCCAGAAATTACACTGGCGGAACCCTATATTTGGTTCCGCCAGTTCCGCCAAGGGGGAAAAAGTAGACGGTCCAAATTTTTGGGGGTCGAGACGATTTCCAATTTTTCCGAAAACTCCTAAAACATAAAATTTATACCATATCTGATTAGGAAATGCAAAGATTGGATATAGAATCACTCTAACCGTTAGACTTTGACCGGGGGCTAGCGAATTTCACTATACTTAGTGAAATATCCATAAACTTGAAAATTTGACAATATCCTAAATGTTGTCTACCTGCATATCCGTTAGTACAAGACAATGTACAAAGATAACAAAAGATCTTAGAAGTACATATAACCATGAAACACATTGTTTAATTACCAAATTGTTCAAATTTCAAGTAATGCCAAACACTCCTTAACAATGGGCATTTATTGACTCCCGAAACCCGTTCAAGTATCCTAATAATACTTGGAACATATGCACCTAATTAGATGTGATAGATTAAAACCAAAAACACATATTCTAACACGTGTTAGCATATAGATCAAGCCGAGGATTATGAGCTTACCATAAATGGAAATTAAGCTAAGCATTGAAAATTGATAACAATAAAGTGTTATCGTCCAAACATGATATGGTTAGTTTGCATGATCAATCTAAGATGAGTTTCTATCTTATAGCACAACACATTCATTAAACATCATTGTAGAAGCATGTATACCAAACACCATTTTACAAGAATACTACATGTTTAAAAATGTAGTGACTTATTTAGACGCGTGACCATATTTCAAGATATTTAATTAGTATTACTTAATTCTCATTCCTAAGTGAATTATGCAAAATAATCACATAACATATGCAAGGAAGAATATCTAAATCAATAAGCAATACAAACACAAATTTTCAACTTAGAACACACAATCTAGCAAATATCATATTGTGTATAAACGTGAATTCGACAAACAAGCAAATGAATATCATGACAAGATAGACACTCATGAATCACAAATAAACAAATGCAATCACAACTTTCAATAAGCAAATACCATATATGCATACAACTAAAACAAGTAGTCATTTAGCATAACATAAAAAGAAATATACTTTTCGTTACTTTGCGTTTAAATATGACGATGTATGCCAAGCTTGATTAGTTTCCTTTGCATATATGAATATCACAAAATTCTTTAGTTTCAAAGAAAATAATGTCAATGTTCAAAGGATACTAACTTATATTGCCTAACTCAAAAGTTTGAGTTTCTACGTCAAAATGAAACTTGATATTTTGAACACATTGAAGTATTTGGTTTAATCTTTTGACTTCAGATTATATTTAGGCCATAACATCATTTTTAAAAGAAAGTAGACACAATTCCCTTCAAATTGATAGGTGGCGCGACTCCTACGGACTTACGGTTAATTAGTTATGAATTTTTGAAGTTTACAAAAAAAAAAAAAAAAAAAAAAAAAAAAAAAAAAATTGACTGTGCAACCAAGGAACCCTCGTCCAAAGTGCAAGGAACCCTTCTGAGGGTTCCGCGGGATCCGCAGGGTCTGCTGTAACAAATTTTCACAAAATGCTAAAAACATGTATTTCGCATAGCGAGAATATGTAGGACTTACTAGATTTGTTAATAAACATATAATACACCTATTTTAATATTATTTCTTCTTATGTGGCTCATCTAATTATTTACGGGGGTGATTATTCAACTAAATTTTTGGTTATCCCAAACACTCCTTTTAAAACCGTATTTTACGTACATTAGCTCTAACCACATAATTTGACTCTTACAAATTATGAGAAATGTTTTCTTTTATTTTTCAAGGACACCTTCAAGCTTGTATACAAATTAACATTTAACCACAAAATTTCTAAGTATACTTTGCGAAACATTCTTCATATTATATTCCCCTTCAATGGTAATTTGATACATGGATCGTACTCCATTTTAAAAACCATTTGTTTTGAAACTAAGAGCTACGAGGCTCTGGTACTAATTGTGGAAAACTAGAAGAGGGGTTGAATAGTTTACCGTTTAAAAACTTTAAACTTGTTGTATCAAATGTCCATTTTTAGCTTGTTCTAATATGAAAGATGTTACTTGTAGTTTATGACTAACATAACTTATAACATGTTATCACACAAGTACAATCAATAAGTCACAACACAAACAATCACATAATGCAAACATTAAAGTAAAGCAATAAGTAAAAGGAAAGTGCAAACCGAACACGAGGATTTATAGTGGTTCGATCACGGATCTCCTCTCCGCCCTACTCCACTCCTCGAGTACCCAACTCGAGAGTTACTTCACTAGATCAACAACCTCCCTTCTCGGCGGAGAAAACCTTACAATCGTCGCTTACACATTATCCGGTACAAAGCTAGATACCGAGTTCTTTTACAAGGTACAACCACTCCTATCGTCGCTTATACAATATTTCCGACACTAAGCTAGATGTCGAGTTCTTTACCAAGGGTACAACCACTCCCGCTATGTTTTGTGGCCCAACATAAAAACCTTGTGTTTTTTGGCACGAACACATAAACCATCTAATCTATATTGTGATGATACAATGATGATCCATGACATAAAAGTCTAATGGATATGCATGCCTAATCTACATGAACTTCTTGAATAAGAATTCTTCAACCATTGAGGATGTCAAGTGCCCTTGAATCTTCATATGTTAGAATGCTTTAATGAATGATGACTTCAAGATCTTGTGACCTTCTTAGTGGATCATGAAGTATGATATGCTTACAACAATGATGAATGTTAGAAGCATTATGATCATTATTGAAAGGGTGACTCATGTGTGTTTTCTACATTGCTTTCTACTACTCTAGATATGTGTTTTATGATAGAGAGAATGTATGTTCAAAGTCATCAACCTAATGAGAAGACCATGGGCTACTATTTATAGTCAAAGGCTTCAGCAGACCCACGGATCAGGCGGAACCCTTTTGAGGGTTCCATCCGTTATGCCCGAAGGTTCCGCCGGAACAGACAGACTACTATTTACAATAACTTTCTATATCTAACAATGTCACATCAAGTTACTTCTAGTCAAACAAACAATAAATAAAGTTGGAATCTTTCCAAAATGTGTAAGAGGTCTTATGGAAAGTCAAACACTCAACCTTTCCATAAATGCCCATGATGTGATGTATATATATATATATTTCTATTTTAAGATTAAGATATATATGAAAGTAAACTTGTATATATTACCTAAGTAATGTTGTTATAGTAAGTTAATGAGTTACTAAAAATGTTTGATTCCTAATGTCATCACATTTTTATCATTTGTAAAACTTACTAATATTACTTTAACACCTAAAGTGACACTTATTCTATTTGACACCTAAAGTGCACTTTGACACCTAAAATACTTAAAGACCCTAAAAGTATTTTAGTCATTCTAAATGGTTGGTCAAGGGGTTTGATCATAATGCTACATAACAAACATGTACGAACCTGTGTTGTAGCATCGACGACTCGAGACGTTGAGAGGTGTTGAATGTATGTTGAGACAAACTATGATTATGTAACACCCCCAATTCATGATGCAGCGGAATTCAACTTGGGTGTTACTCGACGGCACAACAGTCATAATAATAGAAAACGATCTTTAACCGAGTCGTAATAAAAAGAGTTGTCATTCATATTATTCAAATGTATCAAAGTTTACATAGTAAGGTCCCAAAATGATCCATTGTTTCAAAACACATCAATATAAAGTCTATGATGTTTTTATTGAATGACATAATAATTTATAGCCTTCTTCCTTCGGTACGTGCCCTTCCCGCTCCATTCTTGATTATCATGGACCTGAAATACATGCTTAAGAGGTCAACACAAAGGTTGAGTGATATTCATAGAGTTTGTTTAAGGTTGAACACAATATGTTGGTAGTAATGAGTTAATTAGACTCATACTCATGTTAGAAAACAAAACAGTTATTATTATGTACTAAGCTCATGCAACCAATACGTTAACGGGTACCAATATCAATCGGCGGTTATGTTGCCCCGGTAAGTACTTTGCCGTCATACTTAATGTTTCAAATATAGTGCATTTGTTGAACTAATCTGCTCAAACAAATGGGATTCATCAATCCCAATAGGCCTATTCACAATACTCGCGCTCACTAATACTAGTGATTAAATGGTTCATGATGGGGCCTAGGATTGGCAAGGTAGGTACTTAGTAATAATAAAACAATCAGGCAGCATACAGTTTCAAAGCATTGTGTTCGGTTTAAAAGTAGCATGTATTCCCCCCAAGGGTTTATAAAACATTGAAGTAATGTAAAGTGGGGCTATGAACTCACCTTAAGTACGATAGCAAGTAATGAAGGTGATGGTCGGATCGTGTAGGTTTCTACGAGCAACCTATAATAGAATGTCGCGACTTAGGATTTGTGTAAAGAATATAACGGAGTGCCTATATATATATCTTGCATTTAGTCCATGATGAGGTATGATGTATATTTGTAAGTCTTTGAAAGAAAGATTTATGAACATGTATGTTTTGGTATATCGTTTACTACCGTTCGGGCTAACATATTTCAGAAGTCATGTTAGTAAGCGTTCGAGGAGCCAGGACACTTTAACTCGTAAATCCACAACTCATCTCGACGGCTTACATAATGAACTCCTCACATGAAGCTCCCTACTATTGTAGTAGTTGATAAAGTATATACATATAAGTTTTGATCCGAAAAAGTTACATGTCCGATATTTGGATAAACTTAGGAAAGTTTATAGTACATGAAGATTGTTATTAGGGTATGATTCATAAGTTTTGTATGACCATTTGTCTTGGTAAAATCTCATGGTTTCCTTTTAGGTGAAGTAGATCCAAATTGCTTGTTCATGTTATCGCCAATTTCATTATTTCATGTTTACTCCTATGTAAGTTGTTATGGTCATTTCGTCATGGCCTAGCCATGACCTTTGGTCCTTGTTCCAATGTCATGAGACACAACCTTGGCTCTAGCCATGGTGGTGGTCTTGTTTATAGGTCATAATAACTCTTGTTCCTTTGAAAGTATAACAATAGTATAGTGACTTAAAATATGTAAATAGCTGTTAAGAAACTGAGAAATATCTCACTCAGAAGGCGTTTTCAAGGCTCGAGCCTCTTTGCTCCTGAAGGAAAACGTGATTCCGGACAACTTTCGTGTTTTAACTTTTTCATGAATCGGACCAGAAAGGCCTCTTTTTGCGTGTTTTAGGTTCTGTCACAGAAACTTTTAGGCAGTTTTGCCGGAAATCTTTGGTAACTTCAAATCGCCATAACTTTTGACTCGTTTACTCTTTTTAGGTGGTTCAAATTGCTACGGTTTGCTTGTTAAGTCCTCTACTGTAATATGTAATAATCCAACATCGTATTTTTACCATTTTGATCAGGTCTTACCAAGAAATTCACTAGTTTGCTTGTTTTAGTAATTTGTTTCAATAATCCATTATAACAACATCTTTTACTCATTTGTATACATCATGGACATTATACAAGACATAATATAGCAAGAATAACTTGTAAATGATATGAACATGAGAAATTAACAAGAAGCATGTTAGGTTTAGGCTTACAACTTTTGGCTTTCTAATTAAAGAAAGGAGTAACAAGTAAGGAAATGGACTTTGATAGACTTGCTTCAACCCTTTTCACTTCATGCAACCTTTCTACCCTTGGTATTCTTGAAAGATGTAATGAAAGTTGAGGTGAATTGAGTGGATTTAAACTCAAGAGCAATCACCAAGTATGTTAGGGTTTGGAAGAGTTTTGGTAACCTAAGATCAACTAGGGTTTCTATGCTTGAACTTCACTTGAACCTTGCAAGAACTTGGAAGAAAATAAAGCTAAGGAGAGAGTGTTGTGGTGTGTGTTGATGGCCGGCCAAGGAAGAGAGGGGTGGGGGTATTTATACCCTCATGAGGAGGTTAGTTTACTAGATATTTTCTTGCCAAAGAAACACATGTAACCATCCTAGATCACAAGGCACAAGATCAAGCCACACAAGGGTGTGACTCCCCCCCCTATGGCGGTTCACAATGGGATAAGGGGGGAGGTGGCTTGGTCTTGATAAAATATCTAGATATTAGATGCATTTTGACTCCGGGAAATGCCAACCGTAAATGATTAGGCCTCAAAACGTAAAACCGGGTGTCGTAAAATTATGAAACTTTAAAGTATTGTTAGACATGTCCATATGTCCCATAATAAAATATAAAATGAGTGATAAGTTCCATTTGGGTGGTAAAACCTGCTAAAAGCTGGAAACACGGGTCTAAAACGCGTAATACGTAAAATGTACGAATATTGCGTAAAACAGAGAAAAGTAAAATGTTACTTTTCTAATATGCTAAAAGTGATTTAAAATGATTTATAATGTCTAGACTGGGCTCAGTCTGGTGTCGGTTGGTCTTAAATGTCTTTTAGACATCAAACCGTAAGCCTAAAAATCACGAAATGACTTATAACATCAAGGGATGATTTTTGGTCAATGGAGGAGGGAATAATATGTTGACTTATTTTAATAAGTTGAAAGCTCAAATCATCTTAGAAACGCGGTGCAGGTAAAGGCAAGGGTTACGGCTGAGTAAAAACGCCTAAAACTGAAATTTCCAGTTTTTCACGGCCGAAGTTTATTTTGGCCATGATTATTCTCAGTCATGATTTATTCTCAAATAAATCATGAGTGTGTTAAACATTTTTCTGATGTGGGGTCACCTGACGGGGTCAAATTTCGTTGTGCGTAGAATTTCTAATTGCCGTTTTACCCTAAAACGTGTAATTCTGTGTAATTCCTTAATAACTTTCACGAAAATGATCTGACGAGTGTCAAACATTTAATTTGCCATGGAAATGATTTATCACTCGAGAATATGAAATAAAAATCAACTTTCGGGAAAATTTCAGAAAGAAATGAATAGTAAAAATGAATAGTAACATGAATAGTAAAATTTTCCGAAAATAGAAATTAACCTGAAATTGCGAATTGTTACAGATTACAAGTAACTTGTACATTTTATGTTATGTATCAAGTTATACGTTTGTCATCAATCAAAATGAACGAGACTGTATAGATTAAATATCGTAATATTTGCACTAACAATTATCAATTGGCTTTTTCTTCATTTTTAGAAACTTATCCACACTTTTTTGCTTCTGTGCTATAAGTATGGTAGGAAACTCATCATCATATTCTTGAAGCACATTATTCCTTTGAGCACTCTTCTTCAAAGCCTGCATACTCTCCTCAGGAATATTCCAACTCTTTTTCTTAGCACCGTCACTTGTTTTTCCACCTGTATTAGCCTATACACTTA
This sequence comes from Artemisia argyi, assembly GCA_030686995.1. Lineage (NCBI taxonomy): Eukaryota > Viridiplantae > Streptophyta > Magnoliopsida > Asterales > Asteraceae > Artemisia > Artemisia argyi. Next base: position 84,999,885 of record CM060679.1, read on the forward strand.
CATTCTCTGTCTCAGTAGTTACCTTTTCCTTATTTCTTTGATCTATATCAGCAGTATTACTCTCAGCACTACTCTCCACATACACATCTTTTTTGTTCTCATTGCTAGGCTTTTCACTCACTTTTTCTTTAGGCTTATATACAAATCCCATTGGCTTCCTAACCTCTTTTATGTTATTCCTTTTGCCCTGAGCAATCACAAAACCTTCCTTGTCACCATTCCTACCAACCTCATTCTTCACTATCTTTTGTTCAGCTTGAGTTCTAGGCATGCTATTACACTTCAAGATTCCATGTCAAACACTTTACGGTAGTTACATGTGACAGGTTTCCAAGGGTATTCAACCTGCACAAACTTCACTTTCTTTTTAACTTTCTGGCTATCCAAGTAATGTATCTCAATTTTATCTTGGCATCCCTTATCAGCATTCATTTACACTAGAACTCTGGCAAATCCAAATTTATTAGCTCCAATGTGACACATTTGTGTTGTAATAGCATCCATAATGATAGGTTTACCTAAGATACTAGCCAAGGTACTAATCCCTTTTTGTGTCCATGCTTCCATTGTAACATTGAGCAATTTCACCTATATTGGCAATACTTTTGGATCTCACTTTTCGATGTTAACCTCGGTACTCCATTCTCGAACAATCATAGGCCTATTATTTAACAACCAAGGTCCATTCTTGATGCGTAGGGATTGCACCAGGCTTTACCTCTCGAGGGATCTCGAGAAGCTTACAACCCCCACCAGGCAGTGTACATGATCGATGTAGTATAGTATAATGACAAGTACCGGGGGATTGATCGTTCAACTAGGAATAGTGTCGCTAGGATTAGAAAACCTAAAGACTAGGTCTATAGATGAGGGATGATTCTTTTCGTATTTTTATATTTTTATGAAAGCAAGTTAAAATCTCGGGTTTGAAGGAGTTTGGCGGAATTAGTTGCTAGTCAACTAACCCAATACTAAGATGCAATCAAAATAAAATACTAAAAATGAAAATAAACTATATTAAACTAGAGTTGTGAGCAATATGTGGGAGAATTGTGTTTACTTAGATTTCACTACTCCCTAGATATCTTTTACACGTTAAGTACTTGTTATAGTTGCGTGGATGACGGATTGTATTCCTTAATACCATTCATGGGGTGGTGTACTTACTTCCCCAATCCTATGAGCGCCTACTTCACTCCTATGTCGAGCCGGCTAAGAAGCTCCTAACATGGGATCATTAGAATTTACTCATGCATTAAATACAACCAATAAAACCTAGTACACATCGATTCATGTTTCCTAAGACGTTTCAAGCATGTTACACAATGGAGATCTGCCAGTTTTCTTAAGCCTAACATTGAAATCATTCATCCAATACAACCATAAACAAGTAATCAACACATAATTAACATCTAGGTTTCATTAGATCTAAGCAAACACAAGATAAATCTAGCCTAGCATGTTAAAATCAAGATTCAGGTAGGAGAACAGATTAAGTTAAAAGCATTGTCTTGGATTGGCATGATACAAATTGGATAACAAGAAAGGTTGAACCTTTAGCAGATTGGACCATTTAAGATTCATTTTAGAATCGACCAACTAGCGTACAAACTTGAGTTCTGGCAGAATTCAGCAGTATATATTACCAGTATCACATTTAAAACATTAAGAAGCGCAGACCATCTATTGATGGGCCAAACTCAGAAAAAGCTCAACTCACTAGTTCAGTAGGCATTCATGAGATAACCAGAAATTTCCTACAAGTCAAGAATCAGTTACAAGTTCAATAAGTTGTAAACCATTAAAACTTCAAGTTGGTAAGCAGAGTTATGCAGAAAGTTCTGCCTAGGAAAGGCATGTTATCGTGCAGAAAACTTGGAAAGTTACACCAATATACACTGGACCATTTAATATTCTGACAGAGAAGGCATAGTGGCCGTCAGATTTGAACATTGTCAGAGAACAACAGGATAACACGAACATATTTCACATTTTCAGATCCCCAGAAATGACTTTCAGATGAGTCACTCATGATTCCATTGGAAGGGATCCAACCCAAATGACAATCTCAGACCTTGTAAGAGAACCAACAGAAATCATGGACAGTGTGGTCAAACAGTTGAAGCAGAGTCGAATTCCTATCGTTAGAGTTCGCTGGAATTCTCGAATATCATCACCTTTTCACCAATATGTTTTCAGAAACCAACATAAACTGAACTTCGGGACGAAGTTCCTTTTAGAGGGGAAGACTGTCACAACTCACCATTTCAGGTCATTTCCTGAACTTTGGAAAAACACTATTCATCAAAACACTATTCATCAGTTTACTATTCATCATTTTTGTGTCAGTTTGACATTCCGAGAAGCATTTAGAAATTTTACTATTCACTAAACACTATTCATTTCCAGAAAAGATTTCATCATTCACGTGCATTACACATTTCATCGTAAATTTAGCTTACGGGTATTCAAATTCGCAAAACCGTATTGGTTCAGGTGCGAATTCATGCATTATCAGTAATGACATTTCATACGGACTGGAGATAGTCTGCATATCATCAGTAGGTCATCTACATGTTATACCACTCTTAGGATTTTCAAATTTATATATTTGATACATTTAACGTTTTCCTTATAATTATTTATAAATAAACGTTAACACCCGGTTTATAAACACGATGAATATATCTAAATATTCCCACAATGGTCCCGACATATTTTTATATCCATTTTATCATCATAAAAGTTATAACATTCAATTACCCAGTATTTTGGAAATTTATTTATTTATAACGTAAGCTTATGAATATTACGACGGTTTTCGTGAAAACTAAACAATAATCACCCGATCACTCAGTAATTGTACCCAATATATTTTTAACATATTTACAACTTTATTAAGTCCCGGTCAACTTCGTTAATATTTATTTCTAGCAAACCCGGTACCCGATTATAACTAATACTTACACAAAACTACAACTAATAATACACTACATTTCCTAAGTGATCAAAACCGACTTTGCTACTCTTTTATACATTGAAAACCGGCCATGAGCACACCCCTAGACCACATGACTAACAATTTTAACCATGTGTACATATTATACATTATACTTGTTTACTTATTTACATAAACCACTAAAACATAACATACAAAATCTTAAGAATCATATCACCACTTTCCAAGATCCAAAAGTTTTCTTCCTTTCCTTCTCCATCTCAAAACCCACGACCCTACTATGATCCATAACCAAAATCCATTATTTTTCAAAGATCAAAGCATCAAAGTTGTTCATTTCATCATCCTAATCAAGAATCATAACCCAAAAACACAAGTAATCCAAGGTTTCTCATCATCTAATCACCTATTATTTCAAAGTGAGTATTCAAAATTATTTTCATGTTTTCATCTAATTAACATATGTATCTTATAGTATTCATGCTTAATTTCATGCACAAACTAGTTATACCACTTTATTTTTGTATACTTTTTGAACATACAAACCCTAGATTGTGATTTAGGAGTTCCTTTGTAAAATTAACTTGATTACTAGTCATTAGGAACCCATGGCACCCTAAGAAGGTGTATGGTAGGATTAGTATAGATTTGTGGAGTTTGCAAGAGTTTTGGTTGAGGTTGAAACTAGTTTTGAGCAAGAAAAATGGGTTTGTAACAAGTATATAAACATTCTGTCCCATTTTGGTAAATTCTGGAAAATCAGTAAATACAAAGGAAACTTTGGCAAAATTTTTAGAAAATACTTTCAAAAACGAATCCGTAGGCGAAAGAACGGATTAAAAAGAGTTTATAACGAAGAAGTTATGATTTTTGCAAATTTATTGACGAAAAGTATTTTCCGGAAAAATACATGCTGATGGACATTTTTCGTCGGACAAAAAGAGACTTTAGACGTAACCCGGAGGGGTCAAGCTTTCTAAAATATATTACTACATGTTAAGACGTAACCGTGGATATAAAGAACAAGTAAAACGGGCTTATAACGACAAAGATATTCACGTTTCAATATCGGCAAAAATCCTCTATAATTGGCAGCTTTTAGAAATAATAATAACACTACGTACTAAATTCTAGATTTTCTAGAAATATTAACCAAGTACCCAATTTCATAACTAATGATGTATTAGTGATTACAAGTATATTTTCATTACTATAAGTCGTTATTTTAAGGATTTCAAACCGAGGATTTCAACACAAACATTGGTACATACGATATATATATAAGTATATATATTGCAACTAGTTTTATTTTTCTAATAGCTATATTTTTCCTAAGTCTTGGAATATATATTTTTATAACAACAAGTGTTTTTCAAAGAGTAGAGTGGTATAGGAAACATGTGCATGGACATTCATAACATCATTTGGTGATCTAAAGTAGATCGTTCATCATTCATATTAGGTTGCGGCTAGTGTGCGCGCCTTGTTTTTCAGCTCATTACATGTTCATGGTACCATCATATTGGGTTGCGGCAGATAATTGTTCATTGTTGTTCATTTCACTTCATCACAGTTTCATCAGTTAAGGTGAGTTTTCATAGCCCCGTTTTCAATTCAACATTTTTGATTTTTTTCAAATCCCACGGGGGGAATACATTGCATCAATCATTTTAGTACGAGCCCAAGTATTCAAACATATGTACATTGCTTAAGTTGCCTTACCAACCAGTTAAAGTCCCCTGTTTATTATCATGGACCGTTAATTTGCCGGTAAGCGAGAGTGAGTGGATAGATCTATCGAGGGTGATGCCTCCATCCGTGGTAGTGATTACCAACCGTAAGCGGATGCATTTCATGTCTTTTACATTTGAGTGTTCTGGTAAAACATTCGGGAGGGGCATAGTTTCATCAGTCATAGCTTCGGTGCCATGAGCTTAAGGTCTATTGTACAACTTTCATGAGATTTTTATCTTGCACTTTTACTTGTGGTGGCCGTACATCATTACATTTTACAAACCTATGGAATTCACCAACATTTGTGTTGACGTTTTAGCAATGTATTTCAGGTTATTAAGGTAGCTCATGTGACATGCATTTGGACCTTCATGGAGTCGTGGAGTCGACGCGTCTCATCATTATTTCATGCACTTATGTAAACGTTTGATCTAGTATGACTTGTTTTCATAAACATGCAACACATTTTGGGGACCTCATTTTGTAAACTCTGGATTATTTCAATGATCAAATGCAGTATTTTCCAAACGACACTTTAGGTCGTTCAATGTAACTGTAACTGTGGTGCTATGACAGACACCCCCAGGTATTCCATTCTGCTGCAAGTCAGGTAAATTGGGGGTGTGACACAAATAGTTCCACGGACTGCCTAGATCTGGGTCTGACGCCGTCATGTATTCCCCTTGTGCAGGCCGTCACCAAAAATACTCTTGACGCCCTTGTTGTGACGCCGTCAGGATTGCACTGGGTCGTCATGGAATTTACTCTTGACGCCGTCAGGATCTTCCTCTTGACGCCGTCAGGTACTGTTCTCAGCATGGAAAATTAAGTCTTTGGCGTTTTCTTCACTTTTATGCTCCAAAAACGTCCGAATTGCTTCCTTTTCCAGAATTCACTCCCAAAGTACCTAAATTCACAAAAGGAACAAATTAGGGTAATATTTGATCAAATAAATTCAATTCCGGGCTTAAATGACCCATAAAAGTGGTTCATTTTTCGCCTCATCATATACCCTTACACTTGAGATTTGCTTGTCCTCACGCAAATGCGCTTTTATTCTACTCAAAATACAAGTTAGGGGTTATTTAACACTAATATAAAAGTAATTACAACAAATAATCGTTCCACTAAAGACCAAAGACAAGCACGGAGGTCATATACTAGCACCTCACAAATAGTGTTTAGATACTCACATCTCTCGGGTGTAATAAAGTATATATCACAATATGGAAACGGAAAATATCTCTCACTACCTGTCATAGCAAAATAGATTACCATACGCTTGGGAAAGGATCAAACCTCCACTACATGGCGTAAGCACCTAGGATAAACTATCAAAGAGGTCTTTTAAAAGGGTTGTAACGTTAGGTGTAGGGATATGGAATACACGGTTTTGTTGTATATAGGCAGTCTTTACTGGTGGCGAGTTAACAATCTTGGTTAATTACATGTACAATATGGCGTTGCTAACCCAAGACTAGACTCGACTTAAGCTAATAAATGAGAAATAACAAAAACATAAAACGAACATAGAATGAAACGGGATGGTAGTCCGTATGTTTTTTCTCTTTTATTTTTTTTCTTTTTTCTTGATTTTTTTTTATTTTTTATTTTTTTTTTATTTTTTTTTTTGCATACACTCTTACCCTACCATCCAAAATAATACATCATAGGGGATGTAAATTCCCCTTACACTTGAATTTTTACATACTTTACAAATAAACTAATCTAATGACTCAAATTAAGAAAATCAAAACACTTGGAGTACTTTTAAGATTAACGCACATACGGGGTTAATAATATTATGTTCTTCCCATTACTCCATAAAACAAGTACTTTACCCATGAGTCCCAAAACAATATGTACAAGGATATGACTCGACTTAGCAACCATGTAATCAATTAGATAATTAACTTAGGGTTTAACAAATAACAATAATGCACTAAAGATGAGTGCATACACGGAAGGCTAAGGCGATTTGGGTGTACATTTAAGTGGGGTGTAACAAATTCTTCCTTTAAGTAAAATGCTTAAAGTTAGAAACGAAAATATAGGCTCGAAGGGGTGTACTAGGGGTTTCGTGTGCTAAAAATGAGTACAACGCTAAGGTGTGGGAAAAATTAGTTGACTTAACTAGCCAAGTAATATGACTTAAATGGTCAAGTAATTATGATACGGGTTTAACACAAGGGTGATCCTAATGTCTCTTATCATGTAGTAAATCCTACCACACGAATGTAGTGTCACTAGCGGTCTCGGGATGCATCACTAACGCAAGTTCTAGAATCTAAATACTACCGGTACACTCATAAGCACTAATAGTAAATGCTCATCCTATCAAATCTAAAGGCGAACCTCACATATTTGGGTGGAAAATTTTTCTGAATAGTACGGTTATGTGCTAGTCATATAATCTCCTATCCATGAGACGCTTGCTATGGCTAAAGTTTCACTCCTAAATGTTGTAAAAAAATTTAAATTTGGCGCTAAAATTACACTAACAAGTATTTCTCATAGTTTTATTACACATCTACCATTAAACAATCAAACTCAAGCGAAAGTGTATCTGTAAGGTATCATCATTTTACCCTCCCCTTACACTTAGGATGAACATTGTCCCCAATGTTCAAGTAGAATGTAAAAGTGAAATATGTAAAAAGAATGAAATCAAATACTCCCCTGATTCGCTCGGTATGGATAATAAGGTAGCCAGGTTAGATCTTCCTCCAAGAAAATGAACAATCAAAGCTTCCCTTCCAGAATATAAATCATCTTCTTGTCATATATAACCTGTAAAACCTGAGAAAACAGACAAGGCAACCTCGCATAAAATCGGCGGCAATCTACATATACTAATAAATCCTAGAAAACAAAATAAGATATAATGCTTGTGGAATGATGTTTGCAGATTTCCTGGAGATTATAAAACTAATAATTCAACAAAAACTTTAAGACTCCGTTAGAAAAACAAAACTGGTAAAATTTCCAGAATTTTACACGTGACGCCGTCAAGAGTAAACTCGTGACGCCGTCAGAAGTGACCTGCAGAAATTCTTATGTTAAGTTTCCGGAAAATTTTTGGAAAAACTTGGTCCTACTTCCTGGAAAATCCTGCAAAACATCATTATGACTCGATACAAGCATTTGACTCTAACAAATACGAATATACATGTTCACTTAATATTGTGGAGAATCATGATCGGTTTCGTTTCTTAAAAACACATTTGGGGTTTCCCCTTACACTTATCTTTTGCAAAAATACCTTTGGGTGAAGTTAAGACTAGGCCAAACAACAAAATAAAGTATTTCCACTATTTTAGTTTAGAAACATGATCTACCAACAATAAAAATAAAGCATACATACGGAAGCAAATAACAAACAAACAAAATAAAAATCACACAAAATCATGGGATGCCTCCCAAGAAGCGCTTTTCTTTATTTACGAGTCTTGTAGCTAGACTCATGGTCATGGGTTACTACGTGACCTCATCGTTGGTTTCACTCTCTAGGTCGTCTTCTAAGCCAGTTTTGTATTCCGGACCTAGTTGCAAGCACTCTTTGTAGAAACCAAGCATCCTATTCATCACATACTCTACTCCTCTACGTCTATCCTCATCATTCCTATAGTAAGCTGCTTGTTTGTGTTCTTTTTCTATATTAGAAAGGAGGCGGTATTGCTCAATCTTGTAGGGCATTTGGTAGGCAATCTCATCATTCTCTTCCTTGAACCTAACTATCCCTAAAGTCGGATCATAACTCATCCTGGTGGCCTCAACAAATGGTTTTCCGAATATTACTTGGCTTAGGCAATCATCTATCACCGGACGAGTGTCTTCTACTATCATAAAATCGATCTCATAGGTGAAATTACCTATAATCACATGCAATCCTTTCACTCTTCCTACAAAATTACTTATCAAATTCTTATTGGGCATCATCCTATAATCAAGTTGTTTCTTCATCACCCAATTATAATAAGTCCTAGTCATGATGTTTATAGGGGATCTAAGATCGATGTAAGCTTTCCATATATGCATATGCCCGATGTTGCATGGTATGTTGATGTTAGAGGGGTCTCCCATTTTGATAAGGGGTGTGCCAAGGATATATGGTGTCTCGGGGCCATCAAATAAATCCTTATGGTATTCCCGTTCTTCCTTGATGGGCAACTTATCAAAGTGCTTTTCTATAGTCTCTACTTCCTCTAACTCCTCTTCCTTATTAACCTCAACCTCCCTAATTTCATCCCTAGTCTCGGTTTCTACTTCAACTTCATCTTTGTCACTTTCTTCTATATTCTTATCTATTGGCTTAATGGTGACAACATTGACAAAGTGGACATGTTTGGATGATGAGGGGTCCTTAATTTGGATTCCGCTATTGGCATCCCTAGTGTCCTTCCTAGGTGTAGTTGACGCTTGGTTGTTGAGGGCTTTCAATAAGTTGTCTATCTTGTTGGTCATCTCCGTTTGTTGTTGGTTGAATTCGGTTTCAAACCTAGCTATGCGAGCTTCTTGAGATGCCATAAACTTAGACATCAATCCTTCAAGATTGTTGGTACTACCCTACTTGTTAGAAGGATTGTTGTTGAAAGTACGGTTGGAGGGTGGACCGTTTGGTTGATAACAATTAGGCGGATTGGAAGAATTAGCTTGATTTTGTTTCCACCTAAGGTTTGGGTGATTTTTCCAAGAGGGGTTGTAGGAATCACCGTAAGGGTTTGGCTCGGGTTTGAAAGTGTACCACTTATCTCCCGCTTTGTCGGTACGCGAGGATGCGTAGTCCGCAAAAGCTGTTCCGGGGAGTTCCACACAATCACGAGTGTCATGGGGACCACTACATAATTCGCATGAAGAAGTGATTTTGTTCACTTGGCTTGAAGGCTTAGGAGCTTCGTAAGATTTCATGAGAAACTTGACTTGGTCCTCAAGTTCCATGATCCTACGGTCGGGAGTGCTAGAGTTGTTCGAAGGCAAGGATATTGCCTTGACCATTTTGTTCAAGTCACGGGGATCATTCCAACTTTCGTTTTCATAGAGAGCAAGATCTTCTATGAGTTCCCATGATTGTTCCGCACTTAGATCACGTAGCTTACCACCATCCGATTAGTCAATGGCTCGCCTTGTGGAGAGATCGATATGGTCATAGAAGATTTGGACTTGGAGCCAAAGATCTATGCCATGATGAGGGACTTTTTGGAGTTAGTCCTTGAATCGAGTCCATGCTTCATAAAGAGTTTCACTTTGACGTTGTTAGAACATCAAGATGTCATTTCTAAGCTTGGTAGTTCTCCCCGGTGGGAAAAATTGAGCAAGGAAACGAGTGGTGAGATCATCCCATGTGGTGATGGATCCCGTGGGTAATCGCTCAAGCCATTGGCTAGCTTGATCACGTAGAGAGAATTGGAATAGGCGTAATCGGGTTGACTCTCTAGTTGTAACATCAAGGTCTATGGAATCTACGATTTTAAGGAAGTCCTTGAGATGTTGATTTGGATCTTCGGAACGAAGTCCATGGAATGCACATCCACTTTGCACCAACTGGATGGTGTCGCATCGCAAGGGGGTCACATTGGCTCCGATGAGCTCAATAGTGTTTCGGTAGCCTTGGTGGCGAGGTCGGGAATACTCTCCTAAGGTTCGGGGCCTAAGAGGTTCTAGTGGTGGGTTTTGTTGTGGTGGGATGACGGGTTCAAAGATGTTCCCATCGTCCATGATGTCGGGTGGTCAAGAGTTACGAACAAAAACACGAAGAAATAAGATAGACTAAAGAGAAACTAAAAATAATAATAAAATCTTACTAGAAAGGAATCTAGCAAGTAGACCTAATAAAAAGAGATTCTAACCTAGACAATAACTATTCCCCGGGCTGCGGCGCCAAAAATTTGATGCGTAGGGATTGCACCAGGCTTTACCTCTCGAGGGATCTCGAGAAGCTTACAACCCCCACCAGGCAGTGTACATGATCGATGTAGTATAGTATAATGACAAGTACCGGGGGATTGATCGTTCAACTAGGAATAGTGTCGCTAGGATTAGAAAACCTAAAGACTAGGTCTATAGATGAGGGATGATTCTTTTCGTATTTTTATATTTTTATGAAAGCAAGTTAAAATCTCGGGTTTGAAGGAGTTTGGCGGAATTAGTTGCTAGTCAACTAACCCAATACTAAGATGCAATCAAAATAAAATACTAAAAATGAAAATAAACTATATTAAACTAGAGTTGTGAGCAATATGTGGGAGAATTGTGTTTACTTAGATTTCACTACTCCCTAGATATCTTTTACACGTTAAGTACTTGTTATAGTTGCGTGGATGACGGATTGTATTCCTTAATACCATTCATGGGGTGGTGTACTTACTTCCCCAATCCTATGAGCGCCTACTTCACTCCTATGTCGAGCCGGCTAAGAAGCTCCTAACATGGGATCATTAGAATTTACTCATGCATTAAATACAACCAATAAAACCTAGTACACATCGATTCATGTTTCCTAAGACGTTTCAAGCATGTTACACAATGGAGATCTGCCAGTTTTCTTAAGCCTAACATTGAAATCATTCATCCAATACAACCATAAACAAGTAATCAACACATAATTAACATCTAGGTTTCATTAGATCTAAGCAAACACAAGATAAATCTAGCCTAGCATGTTAAAATCAAGACAAGTAAAAGATATAATCAACCAACACATAGACATATTGATTGAATTAAGAGAAGACTTATCTCAATTGAACATGAAAGGATTCAAGGGGTGAAAACCCTTGAAAGTACTGTAAAATATGAGCTAGGGTTTACAAAGTTCGGCCCTAGTTTTCTCCACACAAGTTCATCTTTAATGAATGAAAAATAGAAAACTATATATAGAGTTTAGTAGGTGACGGCGTCAAGAACAAATGTCTGACGCCGTCATCTCGCCGCCAAATAGCTCCTCGGACTGCCTAGATCTGGGTCTGACGCCGTCATGTATTCCCCTTATGCAGGCCGTCACCAAAAATACTCTTGACGCCCTTGTTGTTACGCCGTCAGGATTGCACTGGGTCGTCATGGAATTTACTCTTGATGCTGTCAGGATCTTCCTCTTGACGCCGTCAGGTACTGTTCTCAGCATGGAAAATTAAGTCTTTGGCGTTTTCTTCACTTTTATGCTCCAAAAACGTCCGAATTGCTTCCTTTTCCAGAATTCTATCCCAAAGTACCTAAAATCACAAAAGGAACGATTTAGGGTAATATTTGATCAAATAAATTCAATTCCGGGCTTAAATGACCCCCTAAAAGTGGTTCATTTTTCGCCTCATCAATTCTCAACCACAAATTGCAGTCCTTCCTCTGCTCTAAACTTGAAGAAATAAAAGCCATTGCCATTTACAGATACTTTTTCAAGCTCATATTTCCCCCACATCCTTCTCACATTGTATTTCACTTCAGCTAAAGGCATTTGTGCACCAACAAAATAACCACATACAGTCTTATTCCATCTCTTACAACCTTCTAACACCAATTCTTCCTTAAAAACAACAATATCAGCTCCATCTTTACTAATCTCAGGTGGGACAAAATCTAACACATTTGACATTTTATTCACACTCTTCTCAACATCATCAGCAAAACTTCCATACTTTTTACTACTCTTATTCACAACCTCATTAACACTCATAGAATTATTCATACTATCATCAATCACTGTCCTATGTTCACAGTTTTCGTATTCCTTATTTTCCACATTATTGACCATACTATGAACATTTATATCTTCCTCCTTGTTACAATTCAAAGTAGTATTGCAATTGGGACTTACATTATTAGTGTTGACTGCATCTTTGCACTGCTTATCCAAATTCTCAACCTCAATACCTTCTTTACTAGTACTAGTTACCACAACCTTATTCTTCTCCCTAGTCTGCCCTGATCCATCATTCTTCCCACTCTCTTCAGCTCTACCTGATCAAGTATCATTCTTACTTTCCCCCACTGTTTTCCTTAATGAATTCGCCACACTTGTATTATAAACAGAGTCGTCATACTTGGACGGGAATTTTGTGTTTTTTTTTTGTCTATTTGATGTCATTTTAACTAATCTAGTCAAATTCTCTAGAATTACTACTCATAGTTATAGTAATTGTATCGTTATCAATGTATTTTATTCAAAATTATTTAGTTATCAATTAGGGAAAAATTTGAATCAAATTTGGGGTTTTTCGTAAAGTGCGTAAAATTGAGAAATTCAACCAATAGAATTGTGCGGAATGTAATTTGAAATTGATTGAACGGTTTAGAATTGAAAAAAACACTGAAAATGAGTAGGAATTAAAGCTTTTTTGAGTTTGTCAATGGAGTATTTGGTGGGGAAAACTAGTTAGAGGAGAGAGAAAGGTTTAAAATTAACCCGCTTTTGATTAAAATGTGTATTGAATATCGGTTGCAAAAACAACCAATTGCAAGTTTTGGAACTCGAGAACCGATTTTTGCACAACTCTCCACAATGGAGACAACCGATTTCCAAATCGGAAGTCCTTGGTGCCCAACCAATTTTTCACGGGCCACTGTGCCCAGCCTTAGTGTGTACATCAAGACAGTTCTTCAATCGACAGCAGGTATATAAACGAACCGGATGAACATGAATAAAGTCTTGTTCATATTCGTTCTTTTAACTTTAATTAGAAAAATGAACGGACATGAACGCTTAAACGAACAAATTTTTTTGTTCATGTTCGTTTACTAGGAAATGAGGTTGTTTGTGTTCGTTTATGTTCGTTCATTAAGAGACTAAATAATTTAACAGATAAGTCACCATTACTCACATAATTGTACATGAGATTTTCACCTCATAGTGCTCCAACCTATTATCTGGATATACCAAGAAAACGAACACAAATGAACGTATAAAGACAAACAAAAAATATATAAAATATTGTGTTTTATGTTTGTTCATTTGTTTTAGTATACCGAATTTTAAAGTATATAATAAGACCTAAAAGAATAAACGAATATAAAAAACATTAATGAACATATAATCAAACATTCATGAATATAAATGAAAAAACGAGACCGTTGTCAACCAGAAAACTAATGATTATTCGAGCTATAGAAGCACTTTTCAAGACATATTGAATTATATGATGTTGAAAAACAATAGTTTCTAGAAAATCATACAAAATTGTGTCGATAGGTGAGTGACCTTAATGACATATAAAATCGTTTGTTCAAAGTAAGCTTCATTTCGATTATATTTTTTTAGAATAGCAAGTAAGTTTCTCACGCTATATGCATTACAATTCTGTATCACGTGTTCTATGCAGGATTTGAACTCACAATTATTTGGTTTGAGAGCTTCTCACACAATATGAGGTGTCATTGGGACACAAGCCCTTCGGTAAGCATTATTTTGATCAAAATTGTTTCATAAGTGTTTATTCCCCAAAGGCGAAGGTTCGAGGAAGACATATTACCTGCTTGGATGTCACTGCACAACTCGAACCACGAACTACTATCTAGCCGTTCTAAAACAACTACATATATACTTGGTTGACTTATAAAATCATGTTATCTATATCTATACTAAATACAAAGCATACATGTTTTTTCCTTAAAACTTAAAAAACTTAAAAGTGAGTAATGCTTAATCATCAAAATATATTTTCAAACTTAAATTCTAACATAAAAATTCTAATAATGTTTTGTTAATGAAATAGCTGTCTTAACAATTCTCACCCAAAAATTTCAAAAACATGCATGACAACTTTTTAACGTAGTTTCTAAAAGAAGAAGATTTTTTTTATTTAATACCAACACCAATATTTTTTTAAAATTCATCCACAATACAACTACTTTCATTATTTGTTAGTTTATAATTGAAGAAAATGAATAACCAGGCAACTATAAAAGCTTGCTGATGCTACCGAGATATGAAGGCTGAAAGTATAGCAAGATTCTTCTTCGGGTTCCAACATGTTACCTGTGATCACTCAACAAAAGAAAGCTTATCGTTAGCACTACCCCGAGGATTGACCCCGGGAGTAGGCTCCGATGCTTAAGTAAGATGTATTCATGGTGTGTTGTATAAAATGTGTTTATGTTTGGATTGATGTCTTACCTCAAATACTTGGATGGTATTTATATGATGATGAATCTATGAGATGAGAGGATGAAACTATCCTTTGCATGACTTCATGGAGAGATCAGGTTTGTAGCTTCATGGAGAGATCAGTTGTATAGCTTCATGGAGAGATCAATATTTGTCCCTTCTTTCATTACCAAATGGAGAAGTACACCAGGTGCATGAGGCTTTGTATGGAATGTTGCTTGAGACTTTGTATGCGTACATTATGTTCCATTATTATATCATAGTGCAATTACTATACTAACCCCATTAAGCCCCTCAAAACCAAGCATGATCCAAGGGCATGTTTGGGATTTTACTATAAAATAAAAATATCTAGCTTTTTGTTTGGAGGCCCAATCATAATAGTGTTTATAGACATAGGTCATGATTACCTTATTATCAAGTTGCAGCTAAACTCTTTATTTTGCTGTTATAAAACTCTTTCACCCCCTTTGTGAGATTGGGTCAATACTAGTTTATATGCATTATCCATATCCTCTGTTTTACCCCTCTTTAGAAGTAGTAACCTGTACAAGTAATTTTTCATCTAAACTTATACTTGTGACATATGAAAACATTTGGTAGTGAGGCGGGCCCTTCCAGTTTGACACCAAAGAAGGTTGCTAATTTGTGCAAATTTTTTTATCTTGGTGATGAAGTGGGTGCTTGCACTCCGGGTGTAAACCATAACGTTAATAGTAACCCAGAGCATATGGTTGGGATATATAAAAACTTTTTACAAGCTGGGTTATGTTTTCCTATCTCTGTTTTTTTTTATCTAAAATGTTACGCCATTACCGAATAATCATATCAAAACTCTTTCCTAATGGTTATCGGAAACTATTGTGCTTTGCGTTATTGTGTAGGGCGCTTCACTTAAAGCCCTCTAAAAAGTTGTTTCGTTATTTTTATCTTATAGCTGCAAGTGATGAATGGTTTACGTTTTCGATTCGATCTAAATGTGAACATCTTGTTAGTGGTTTCAAACCTTATAATAAAAAATGGATGAATAAGTTTTTGTGGATAAAGAGGAGTTGTTTTCCTTCTATTACCCAAGGGGGTGAAACTTGGCATTTGAAGCGTGATACTTGTCCTAAAATTACGGCTCATCTACAGGGGTTGGTGGACATTGTGAAGGAGTATACTATATACGACCAAAATTTTCCTGAAGCCGTTTTAGTTGTGGCAGGGATGAGTAAAAATTGGTCAGACCCTGGCTTTCAACCAAGCTTTAGGGAAGGAGAAAATGGTAATGTGCTAAATAAGTAAAAGTATTGAATTTGGCAATATATCTTCACGTTTTATCTATAATTGTTATTAATTTTTGTTATTTTTTATCTTTTCCAGAGGTCGGTTTGATCAATTATCTGACCCAACCTAGTTCGCTTAGGACAATACAGGTGGGGGAACAAAGGATCCCAATCGCAAGGGGGTTGTTGATGCGTCATTTAGTATGGACGAAACGGATGATAATATATTAGTTCCACTGGGGACAACTGGTCTTTATGCAATAGATGTGGATACATCAGCATCGGGAGGGATAAACAAAAGACCGCGTGTTTCTAGTAACGAAGGGATTTTAGGAGGTGTTCAAGTGATGCCTGGTGGAGTTGAAGTGGGTATAGGAGGGGAGGGTTTGCATAATGTATTAGGTGGGGATAAGTCATATGCTCCTCCAAATGCACTAGTATGTTATGTTAGTGAGCCTACTAATGTACAAACTTCCCATGTTTTTACAACAGTAGCTGGTAATGCCAGTGTGGTTCCTATGATTACCTCTCCGCGAGGTACAGTTCCGGGTGACGAACGAGACCCATATTGCTAATGTTCCTGATAATGGAGATAATTTTACCCCTAATAGGTCCATGATAAACTCAAATTATGTTACTCAACCCGTGTCGGTTAATGATTTACTAAAAATTTTCGTACCTTTGGTTGAAAAAGAAAATGCAGCACATTCATCAGAGATGTCTGTGCGGTCCTCGTTTCGGAATGGCTTACAAGAGGTTTTAAAATATGGCTTGGAGATGAAAATAGGGTATGAAGATTTGGTAGCACAAAATGAAATTTTTAGGGAGAAGACTCAACGACTAGAGCGAATCATTGGTGGGTATCGTGACAATGCACATCAACCAGCTCTTCGTTTATCAGGAGGTATTGATAGCAACCACTCTCTCTATTTTGCGAATGAGGAGTTTGTGACGGGAGCTCAGGTAATGGTTCAAAGTATGAATAATGATATTCAGCGACTCTGAGCTGAGATCAGGACCTAAAGAAAAAATATGATACCGCTCTTCAGTTGGGAAATGTTGTTGAATCGCTGCGGCAAGAAAATGCAGAGGTACGTCAAGATCTTATGTGGGTAATGCGTACTGCAATCCCCCTAATGATTAACAAGGTTATTTGGAGTGAAGAGTTTACCGAGGGAATGTTACAAGTGCTGGAACATGTTATGAGGTATGGACGACAGTTGGGTTAATGTGATGTTCGTGATGGGTTTGCGGTCGGTACCTCTAACAATGATGTTCTGAGTTCTGACTTTAGTCTGCCACAAAATGTGAAGGATGCTTATACGATGTTTAAATCGACAAACTGGAAATGTGTGGATGAGATACTAGGGTCGCCATATCTGTCCCCATCTTCCCTCCATTTGGCTCTAGGCCTTAGTGGAACTGGTTCAAGCCAATGCTCTGCTAATCATCCCTTTGGTGTAGCTTAACCGTAGCTTTTGCTGGAAAAGAACGGTGTACACGTTAGTGTAGCTGGTACTGTTGTTTAATATATGTATGTATTGTTGACTTGTAATGTTGTTTTGAACTTTTGCCAACTTTAGCTTCGTCAATTCTGTCAACGAGAGACAGATGCTTATGTACAATGATGCTTTTACTAAGCATCATATGTATATTTTTTTGTGTACAATGATGCTTTTACTAAGCATCATATGTATATTTTTTGCTAACCTTTGTGTAATATAAACAAAAGCAATAGTTGGTTTAATAGTTTGTTTTAGTATCTACATTCAGTACTTGTTCGATATCTTTATATTTGTAATTATTTATCAATTTTTCATTATCCTATTTTTTATATTCTGTACTTTGTGATTTTGAACATGGAACAGCTTATTTCCACATATTAGCTCTAAATTTTGTATCCTACTTATGAATGTAAGTTAAATTCATAAGATACATTGATTTCAAAATCTTTTCTGGTATGAGAACCATTGTAGCTATTAATGAACAATTAATTATTTGGGTATTATGAAATCACATTTACTGTCTTGTGTCTTTGTAGACCACAAGCAGGTAACTAGGAAGTAAAATGGGTTTATTATTCTTTGTTTTGACCAAGTGTATGTCAAACATTGTTTGGCCACGAGCTATTCAAGAGGCACATGTGCTTATTTATACTCGCGAGTTAGTGATTTCATATCCCTCTAATGACGGAATATTACTGTATATCTCTTTCGATATATTGAGCATCGAGGCTCATGGTCTCTTTATGTTAGGATAACTTTGAATCGAATAGTTTTTCACATGTCTAGTAGAAAAGATATTACTTTATATATCTTATTGATGACAACAATCGTTGAATACGACATGGTTCTTTCTTCTTATATTTACAGATGTATGAAATAGTGAAAATATATTGAGCTTATTTATTGGTACTTTATCAGTACTTGTTCTTAGAAATGAAACTTTCGTAAATTACTGATGTGCCAAGTTCTTGGTATTTGCTTACCACATAGATCTTCTAATATATATGTCCCTGGACTTCTTGCTTCAATAATTTTGTATGGTCCATCCCAATTTGGGTCGAGCTTTCTTTGGCTTCCTTGTCGACTTGCCTCATTGTTGCGAAGTACGAAGTCACCTACTTTAAGGTGTGTATGTCGCACGTTTTGATTGTAGTATTGCTCTGTTTGTGACTTGTATTTCGCTTCACATAATGCTGCTAGTTCGCAACGCTCTTCCAGCAAGTCCAGGTTAAGGCAGAGTTCATCATTATTAACTGTCTTTTTAAAGTAATGGATTCAATAGGTAGGAAGACCGATCTCAGGTGGTAACACTGCTTCTAATCCATACACAAGGCTAAAAGGGGTGCAATTATTTCCGGTTCGAGCAGTAGTGCGGTATGCCCACAGAACATTTGGTAACTCTTCCACCCATAGTCCTTTCGCGTTGCCTAGCCTTGTTTTTAGACCTTGAATTAATGTACGATTTGTTACTTCTGTCTGGCCATTTTCTTGAGGGTGAGCCATTGAAGTGAATTTTGTTGAATATGTAACTCTTGACACCAATCGCGAAATGGGTTTTTAGCAAATTGTTTACCATTGTCGCTAATTATTATACCAAAACGACACACTATATTTTTCCACATGAACTTGATGATGTTTTGGCCAGTGACTGTAGCTAGCGGTTCAGCTTCCACCCATTTGGTGAAGTAATCAACTGCGATCACGAGAAACTTTACACAACCCGACGCTTCTGGAAATGGTCTAACCAAGTCAATGCCCCATTGGTGAAAAGGCCATGGACTAGAGATGCTTGTCGTGTTGCAATGTGGCTTTCTTTGGACCAGAGCATGTTCTTGGAAGTTACGGCATGCTTCAACCAATTTAGTCACATCCTAGTACATCGTTGGCCAATAGTAGCCTAATCTTGCGGCTTTTTGAGTGAGCGTTCTTGCTCCTAAATGGGATCCGCATGAACCAAAATGTGCTTCTTGTAGCACATATTGTGCTTGATGTGGTCTGACGCACCTTAACCAAGGTGTTAGGTAGACTTTTTTTTGTAAAGGATGCCGCCTTTGATCCAATATTGAGGAGACTTGATCCTAATTTTCCTTGCAAGTCGATCAACATGTAGCTTTCCGTCTTTAAGGTACTCTACGATGGGATCCATCCAGGTTGCACCCACTTCTATCACCAAACGAACCTCCTATACATCAATGCTTCTATATGGTTTGACCTCGACCAAGACGTTTTTGGTGAGATGTGTGAAAGATGATGAAGCAAGTTTACTAAGAGCGTCTGTGATGAGGCGAAAAATGATCCGTTTTTAGGGGGTCATTTAAGCCCGAATCCGACTTTATTTGATCAAATATTGCCCTAAATCGTTCCTTTTGTGATTTTAGGTACTTGGAGAGTGAATTCTGGAAAAGAAGCCATTTTGGACGTTTTTGGAGCATAAAAGTGAAGAAAACGGCAAAGTATCAATTTTCCATGCTGAAAACACTAGGTGACGGCGTCAAGAGTTACACCCTGACGGCGTCAGACATCAAGAATAAAATACCGTAGTTGATGACAGCGTCAAAAGTCATCCTGACGGCGTCAAAGTACCAAGAATAAAATACCGTAGGTGGTGACGGCGTCACACAGGCCGTCATAAGTAGATCAAGGCCGTCCGAGGAAGTATTTGGCGGCGAGGTGACGGCGTCACATGGTTGTCTTGACGCCGCAGCCCAGTTTTCCTATATATAGTTTTCTAGTTTTTACATTAAAAGAAGAGAAGTTTTGGTGAAACCCTAAAGACGAATTTGGTGCATCTTTTACAGGTTTTTCAAGGGTTCCAAACCCTTGATACCTTGCATTGTAATTGAGATAAGTGTTCTTCTAATTCAATCAATATGTCTATGTGTTGGTTGTCTATATCTTGTTCTTGTCTCAATTCCATTATGCTAGGCTAGATCTCTCTTGTGTTTGCTTAGATCTAATGAAACCTAGATGTTGATTATGTGATTACTTGTTTATTCTTGTTCTTGGATAAATGATTTATATGTTAGGCTTAAGAAAACTGGCAGATCTCCAAATGGTAACATGCTTGAACGTCTTAAGAAACATGAACCGAGGCGTACTAGGTCTTTATTGGTTGTATTTAATGCATGAGCCACTGTTTACAATCCCTATAGTTGTGCTGGGTCATGGTGTAGGAGGAGATAAGAGCTCATAGAATTGGGGAGTTATGTATGCCACCCCATGAATGGTATTAAGGAATACGATCCGTCATCCATGCAATTATAACAAGTAATTAACATGTAAAAGATATCTAGGGAGTAGTGAAGTCTAAGTAAACACAATTTCTCCAATTATTGCTCACAACCTTTGTAATAATTAGTTTAATTTCATTTTTAGTATTTTATTTTGATTGCATCTTAGTTTTGGGTTAGTTGAATAGCAACTAATTCCGCCCACTCTTCCAAAACCCGAGATTTTAATTGCTTTCATAAAAATATAAAAACACAAAAATAATCTTCCCTCACCTTTAGAACTAGTAATTAGGTTTTCTAATCCTAGCGACACTATTCCTAAGCTGAACGATCAATCCCCCGGTACTTGTCAATATACTATACTACAACGATCAGGTACACTGCCTGGTGGGGGTTGTAAGCTTCTCGAGATCCCTCGAGAGGTAAAGCCTGTTGCGATTCCCACGCATCAGTCTGCCCGCTTGTTTTTGGAACGAGGGATTTGCGTTATTGAAAAGATTTTGATGGTTTTTAAGAGCCCTTGCGTCTTGGCTAAGTAGCGTTTCATTGTATCCTCTCTAGCCTCGCATGTCCCTTTAACATGGTTCGTGATTAACAGCGAGTCACTAAAAACTTGTAAGTGATTCACTTCAATACGAGTAGCAAGTTCCAAACCAGCTATGAGTGCCTCATACTCGGCTTCATTGTTAGAGGTAGGAAAATCAAATCTAAGAGCATATGTGACCTCGTTTCCAAGTGGATCGGTGAGAATCAAGCCTGCTCCTGAGCCGTCAGAGCTTGACGTGCCGTCTGTATACAGTGTCCACGTTTGTGATGCCAGGTCAGATGGTGGTTGTGGTTTTGAACTTGCTATATCTTGGACACCATTTGTCATTGATTTAGCCACAAAGTCTGCCAAAATTTGTCCCTTTACCAATGTTCGAGGTTTATATGTGATGTCGTGTTCACCTAGCTCGATAGCCCACTTGGCCAGCCTTCCTGAATTTTCTGGTTTTAGCAATACCTGCCTGATAGGTTGATCAGTGATGACACATATGGTGTGAGCTTTGAAATGGTGACGCAGACGACGTGCTGTGTGGACGAGAGCCAGTTCCAACTTTTTAAGGTTTGGGTAGTTGACTTCAGGGCCTTGAAGCGCCTTACTTACAAAGTAAATTGGTTTCTGGATGTGGTTTCGTTCCGTCATAAGCACATAACTTATTGCTTCATGTGTTGCTGCAAGGTACAATATTAATTCCTCTCCGGGTGTCGGAACAGTCAATGTTGGAAGAGATTTAAGGTGTGCTTTTAATTCTTGAAAAGCTTCTTCTGCTTCATTGCTCCATCAGAAATCTTTTTTGCTCATGCAACCCTAAAGCGTTTTGAAGAAAGGTAAAGACCTTTCAGCTGACCGAGCTAGGAAACGACCAAGGGCGGCCAACTTGCCATTTAGACTTTGTACTTCAGTAATTGTTCGTAGTGACACGATGTCTATAATGGCTTTGACTTTCTGGGGATTAGCTTCAATGCCTGCACTTGTGATCATGTGCCCCCAAAATTGACCCGTTTCAACCCCGAAAGTGCACTTTTTTGGGTTAAGCTTCATGTTAATGCTTTGAAGTGTGCATAATGTTTCTTCAATGTCGAGCATTAATCTTCCTTCATTTCTGCTTTTGATCACCATGTCATCGACATATATTTCAATGTTACGGCCTAGCTGTTTTGAAAAAGATTTGTCTACTAAGCGTTGATAGGTGGCACCTGCATTTTTCAATCCGAAAGGCATTTTTTCATAACAAAATATTCCATGCTCAGTGTGAAAAGCTATTTTGTCTTCATCTTCTTTCGCCATTCGTATTTGGTGATATCGTTTGTATGCATCAAGAAAGCATTTGTATCTAAATCAGTCTAGAGATTCAACTTTTGATCAATTTCCGGGAGAGGGTAACTATCTTTTGGAAATGCTTATTGAGATTTGTGAAATCGATGCACATACGCCACGAGCCATCAGACTTTCGAACCATTACTGGATTAGATATCCAACGCGGAAAAAATGCTTTCTTCAATATTCGAGCATCTACAAGTTTTCTGACTTCTTCGCTAACGGCTAAGGTCCTTAGCGAGCATGCATTTCTTTTATTTCACCAGGAATGTACGAGGGTGTATGTTCAGTTTGTGTTCAGCAAGATGCCGAGGTATTCCTGTCATATCGGCTGGTGACCATGCAAATATGTCTTTATTAGCACAAAGCATATGTCGTAGCTGCTCTTTTAATGCGTTGGTAGATCAACACCGATCAGCACTTGTTGGTCTGGATGGTCGTCATTAACAATTACCCTCTCTTCTTCTTTGTTTCCTCCTTATGTAAAAGTTGTGCTTGTTTCCGGATCATGCTCTATTTTCCTGGAGATTTGAGAACATTTCTTGGCACCTGGGATGTCTCGTCTGACTGTGGCAATGCCTAATTGGATCGGGAACTTCAGTAAAACATGTACGGTTGAAGCGATGGCTCCCAACTTCTTCATTCCTGGGCGTCCCAATATTGCATTGTAGGGCGATGGTGCTTGAACGACCATGAAATCGACAATAATTGTTTTGCTACCTCTTCCATTGTAGTCGTACATAGTTAGGGGCAAGGTGGTAACCCCTAATGGCCATAACGACAGTCCTGCAAATCCAATGAGAGGTGTTGTGGGAGGCTGAAGAGTTGCTTTTAGTGCACCACTTAGTTGTTGAAAGCAATGATTGTATAGTATTTCAGCTGAACTACCTCCATCCACATAAATACAGTGAATCATTGTACCTCCAACATCCGCTTTTATAACCAATGGATTATCTCCGTTGCAATGGGCTAGGATGGGATCATGTGTAGAGAATGTGACCTCGCGAGTTTGTTGCTCATGATTTTGTCGAGGAATGAGCGAATTGCTACACCCTATACTCGTCATTAAAATTTCGTGTCCTGGCTTAACTTTGGGATTCAATTTTCTAGGCCATTCTTCCACATGGTTTTTCCCATGATCGGTCATACCTGATGGGCCAGAGGTTTGGTTGTTATTTTGAGCCTTCGTTCCTTTCGCGAGATGACTTAGACGTCCATTTCTGATACACGCTTCAATTTCTTTGCGCAAATCAATGCAACTGTTTGTATCATGGCCATGATCACCATGGAACTCACAATACTTAGTTTTATCTTGTTGATGTGGGGGAGCGTACATCTTGGCTGGGGGTTGAAGGATGGCCCTTTCTTCAGAGGTGGCATATATCTCCGCTGGTGTTTTTACCAATGGTGTGAAAAGGCCTCTGTGATGGTTGTTTTGTTCAACATGTCGCGTGCTGCTTTGAGGTACATACTTGTCCCTTGATTTTTTTGTAGAAGTCTTTATAGGTTGCATTAGATCTTTTATCTGGAGCTCCATGTTTTGCTTCACGAAGTCGATTTTTGTTACTCGCTTCTTCTACTCGGATCAAAATTATTAGCTTGTGTATACAAGTCCTCCAACGACAGAGGAGGCCGAGCAATCAGGTCTTTGAAAATTCTTCCGGGACGAAGCCCACTTATGAAAGCTCCGGTCATCATCTCGTCTGAACGATCAGTCATGTGTAATGTTTCTTTTCCGAATCGTGCCAAGTAATCTTTCAAGGATTCTTCTGGTCTTTGGCGAATTCCAAGTATTTCAGCTTGTGTTTTTTGGAATCGTCTTCGTTGCAGAAAGTTGGCTCTGAATTTTCTATGTAGCTCATGAAAGCCATCAATACTCCCAGATGCGAGATTATCATGCCAAAATCTTGCAGCTCGGCATAACGTTATATGGAAGAAACGGCACCATGTTGGCTCCGAAAGTTTATATACGTCTGTGGTTCCCATAAACACCGTGAGGTGATCGTCAGGGTCTGAGAGTCCATCGTACGTTCTTAGATTCGTTGGTACTTTAAGACCGTCAGGCATCTCATTGTCGCGAATTCGATTGGAAAATGGGGATGCTACGAGGTCACGTACATTTATTTTCTTTTTCTTTGAATGTAAAAGGCTCGTTATAAAAGGTAGTGTCAATTCCAGGTTTTGGTTTCACAACCCTACGAGGTTGTCGATCATTTGATATGTCTCTTTCCATATCTTTTTGTCCCTCGGGAGTGGTGATTCCGCGATTTCTTTTTGGTGGTCGGTTGTTGGGGTTGCTTCTTTCTCCTCCCCCTTTGTCGCTTTGTGTAGCTTCTTCATCGGAATCGGAACGCCATGGCTCAATAATGGGCGAGTTGTCATTGGGGTCGTCTGATATTTGTTGAGAAGTGATTTCTTTTCTTTTTGTGGAGAAGGCCGAATACATAGCATTTATTTGATTGAAGTTTTGGACCACGAATTGCATCACAGGATCACCAAGATCGGGCTCCGGCTGGGATTGGTTGTGAATTGGTGCGAGAGAATCATCGGATCCCGCAAGGTTTACAAGAGGTTCGGGACCATTAGGTCCATCTACGAGTGCATGAACAGCTGTAATTGGGTCATCCCCGGCCATTGTAGTTGTGGTTCAGCGGGTTATATATATATATATATATATATATATATATATATATATATATATATATATATATATATATATACTAGCAGGGTACCCGCGCGATGCGGCGGCGGGTACCCTGTGACTATATTTTCTGGCAATATGATTTTATGCGGCAATACTTTTTTTAATAATTAATTTGCATATAATAGTAACTTTAGTTATGTTAGTAGTACAATTCCATCTCCTATTAAACAAAACTACCAAAATGTCTAGGGTCTCGAGTAGTTGTTAAATGTCTTGTATTGCATTTTTTATTCGAACCATTTAAGATCGATGATGGGTTCGAACATTGAAAAAGTATAAAAATACATTGGATATCAAATTTTTCAGCTCAACACTTAAGTATATTCGGACCAAAAATTATGAGCCTAATCTAAAATTTATTTGATATATTATTTAAGCTCATTAATATAAAGATTTACTGATCAATCCTAATCTGCTTAAACCCGGTCCAATAAGAATATCAAAAACCAAACGGGCCCAGTCTGGATCCAATCCAACACTTACAATTGATATAACTCAGTTATTCATAAGTCAAATATGACTCATTTCACTCAACCCTAAAACACACATTTGTTATTCGTAAGTCAAATCCAAACTCATCTCACAACTCAGTATTTTCTCCCTTCTTTCATCCAAACTGAACACGAAAACAACCTTAAATATTTATGTTCAAATCATTAAACCTACGGGTAGGTTCTTCAATTTTTTGTTCGTGTCTTGTTTTTGTATTTGAACGAACCAAAGAAAGAAAATAACATAATTGTTATATTTCGTTTCTTTTTGTTTCAGATATTAAGGAAGGTAAGCTTCAACAAGGATCGATGATGATTTGCATTTTTCGTGTGTTTGACTTTCAAAGGAATGAAAGAATTTAAAAATAATGGCACAACTTAAAATGTCACGCGAACATTTTTACTGTGTTAAACGAACCCGAGAAGTATTAAGTTAAAAGCTTAACAAAACTTGGGCCCTTTGATACAACAAACCCGGCCCCTCTCTTGGGTGATATAGCCCCCACATCACTCCCCACTCCCTCATTTTCTATCTTTCCCTAACTCTAAAATAAACACTTCATCTTCTCCCTCCTTCTCTTGTGATACCAGCCACCACCCACCAAAACCCTAGATCCACCATCACTGCCACCACTCCACCACACATCACCGCCTTCCACCACCACAAAACAACATCACCACATCATACCACACGCGCCATAAAACCACAGCTCCGCCACCTTCAACGCTACAACAAACACCAAACCATCCTTATAACGCCTCCCTTATCACAAATTCGTGATGAACGCGCCTTCAAACCCCTCCATACTCGCTACGTAAGCACTACCACCACCACGCACGCGCCGTCCTTGTGGTTAGTGTAAATCCGTAGGGATGACATCTATAGTTCTATACTACTTGGACAAAGATGAGGCCAACCATGATTGGAGCATCTGGAATGTTGAATGGAAGGTTCAACACTGGTACATCATTGATTGGGATTCCTGCATTCATTTTTCTTGCTAGTAAGTGTTTCTGGGTTTGTCTTTTTGGTTTAGGTATAATAGGTGAAATGATGATTTATATTTTTTGATTGACTGGGTTTTTATAGTACCCTATATTGAGATGTACAAGATAATTGGCTGGAAATCAGGAACTATGAGAATAGTAACTGATTTTCACAATCATTTTTTACAATCTCAGATTGATACAAAAAAATTATTATAAATCAGAGGTTTTTTTTTAATATCACAGGTGTGGAAAAGGTCAATGCTGGAAAAGGGAGGTCAAGAGAATTACTTGTGCTTTAAATTCTTGTGCATTGTGTTATATAACTTGTATTATGTGATGGGGTGTATTAATTGTAAGGGTTTAGGGTCGACAGAATTGTTGTACATGTACAATACTTGTGCTTTAAATTCTTGTGCATTGTGTTTTATAAGTTGTATTAATATGTGATGGGGTGTATTAATTGTAAGAGATGTAAGAGATAGTAGGGTCCTTAAAATATTGTGCTTTAATACTTGTTCTTTGTGTTTGATAACTTGTAGATTACTTAAAAATCTAAATATGGAAATCTTAAAAATTAAATAGGAGAGAAGGTGCTAAATGTATTATAAGTAGTAGTAGTAGTAGTAGTAGTAGTAGTAGTAGTAGTAGTAGCAGTAGTAGTAGTAGTATATATATATATATATAGACTAAGGATCAAATGAGAAGAAAACTTAAAATGAGAAATAATTATAACTACATATTTGAGATGCATCGATTTGAATTATAAGCATCCCTAGTCTTTTAGATGCACCATAATATATTTTATAGCAAAAAATTAGATGCATATACATATATTAGATGCATTTCATCAAGTTAGACGAATCCTATACATTTTTCGTTCTCTGCGGGTCAAATTTGTTATTAGTACTACTTTGCATCGTTTTCACTTCAAAATCACTTTTGAAACTAATTGGGATGCATCTAAATGAATAGAGATGCATCTAAATCAAGTCGATGCATCTCAAATGTGTGGTTATAATTATTTCTCATCCTTCTCATTTTAAGTTTTCTTCTCACTGGATCCTTACCCTATATATATATATATATATATATATATATATATATATATATATATATATAAAACAGGAGGCATTTGAAGAATAAATGCCATCTCATTGCCCAGTAATTCATTATCAGCAACGTCATCAGCCATGTCATCACATTCTGGCCATGTAAGCAACTTTTGTTGCCAACTAAGCATGCATTTAACAAGCCAAATAATCACCAATTTCGGATTTATTAAAATAATCACCAATTTCGGATTTATTAAATTTTTAAAAAGTAAGACTGACATGGTTCGAACTTGAGTTCTTTGTAACAATACAAATGTATCCACCACTAAAGCAACACAATATTTATGATACAATTTGGAAGTCAAAGATGATAAAACTATCCAACCAAATATTTATTTAGTTTTTAGGCCCATTGGTTAACAGGCCCACCATAATGGATAACAAGACCTAACTTCATATATTATTCGAACTATCAACCTGCCGTCAATTTCTACTAATCAAGATCTGGTGATTTCCATACGCATATGCATATTGATATATGTTCAACTTAGTGTTAAGGTAATATCGAATGCAACTAACTTTGGATTTAGTGTACGTATATCAAGGTAATCAATATTCATTATATTTTATAAATCTGGCAGCGTATTCATTGTAAGTTACACTTTACATAATTTTTTACAGGATCATATGAGACAATATTCATTGTAAGTTACACTTTACGTCCAAAGTAAGTTGTTATGTACAATTATGATGTTTTACACTTTACATAATTTTTTACAGGGTCATATGGGACAATATATCATGCTATGTGGAACGAAAAGCTGTTCTTCTAAGGTTTGGTTTCGATTTATTGTTAGTGATAGTGTGGTGCCTCAGAAAGCGATAAAAGTAGTTGCCACATAACACAATTAAACTTTGTTGTAAACGGTAAATGAGATATGTTACATCTACTCTCAGGCATATCTTTGAATGGGGTTTCTCTCAAATAGCAACAGGTAATTTGTTCGCCTTTTGTGTCCATAAGTTAGTTAGAGTTCTTCCATTAATTGTTGTGCTTTAGATTATTGTTGTTTTCTAATTAGTTTTAATGTGTTTTCCTATGCATGTATAATTTGGTTTTCTTTTTTTGAATTAGTGTAGATCAGAGTGCGACTTCTCATAGGTCGAAGCATTTAAAGACGAAACAGAGACAACGGAGCTGTGGGCTGATGAAGCAAGATTAATAAGAGGTATATATATGTTCCATTTTTTCCATGCATGTAAAATTTGGTTTTCCTTTTTTGAATTAGTGTAGATGAGAATGCGGTTTCTCATAGGTTGAAGCATTCAAAGATGAAACGGAGACAACAGAGCAGAGCTGATGAAGCAATATTAATAAGAGGTATATATATGTTCCAGTTTTTTGCATGCTAAAACTCAAAACATATATGTACAGTGAGAAAAAAAATGTAGTTGAAAACATTGCTGCCAATAATAAGCTAATATGAATGAAAGGGGTGTATTGAAAATATTTTCGACAAGCTTGCCATCTTAAAAAGCTCATTAGATTTTCAATAAACACATGAGCCCTTAAACAGGGGGTGTGTTTGTTTGAGTTCACCCTTTTAGCTTAATTATTCAATTATAAGCTCATTTTTTATGGCATATATGAAACATGTAGATCAAACTACGTTACATGTAGGCCTTTTGGGTCTTCACTCTTTCTGTTTAGAATGTGTTATAATTTTTATTGTTTATAAAGTTACGTAGCTTGCTAAGTTGGTACATTGTCATATTGTCACGTCCACAAAGTCTGAAGCGAAAAACATTCGGATTAACATGGCATTATTGACCAGATTTGTAAGTGTACGCATTACATCTACCAGGTACTTCATTTTTCATGGAAATCGGTTTTTATATTTGTAAACAGTTGGAGTTTGGATAACATAGAATAAGCATACATCAATTGGACTGATTGAAATCGTTGTAACAGGTGATATGCAAACTTTTTATTTGAATAATATATAGATAGACGTTGAACTGAATGTGCCAAACCTGAAGCACAATAAAAGTTGCAGACTTCATTTGTTACTTTTCATTCTCTACTTGAGAGAGAGAGAGAGAGAGAGAGAGAGAGAGAGAGAGAGAGAGAGCACATAATTAAGTGATCCATCTTTCACAAATTTTGGATGAATAAAGTTTTTATATAATATTGACTTACAATGTTTCCTTTTTCTCCTGTAATAGGCTGCAAATAACGTGGTTATCCTTTTAAAGGGCTATCACTTCCAGAAAATGTGGTCAGTCCTCTTTCTCATTGTATTAATATTCAACTATGCTTCTTTAGTAATTGGATTATCTTGCTAATGGTTTTGTAAAATGCTGGCAAGGTTCAGTGGATTGTAGATAAAGTTTATTGGCGGCATAAGAATTCCATCGCTTCTTTTTAAAGTTACGAGTTACCCACTTCTGTTTAAAGTTACGAATTACCCACATTGTAACATCTAATTTTGTGCAGCAGCCGCAGTTGCTAATGTGGGAACATGTGTCTTACTTGATATTAGGCTTTCTCTGAAGTATTCTTACAATTTATATCAGATTTCCAGCAGCAACAGAGAATGAGGTATGTGGTTGCATCATTAATTATTTTGGCTACTTTTGTGTACTCTACGCTAAGGTTTTTCGTAATGCAGTCTAACAAATCAACAACGAAGGTATGATGATCATGTTCAATCTATATCGAGCAACTCAAATATATTCTCCAGGTGATGAAATCTTCTATAACTCCAAAAGAAAGATCAATAAACCAAGTTTTGGACAAATGGATCATCAAAGAACTTGCTTGGTGACTGGTGAGCTAAATAACAATCTATAATCACAAGTAAAAAAAATACTTAAGTAGCTGTTTGAATTTATGTCTGTTATCAAACGGTTTTGCATCAGATAATGTGAAAAAAAAAAATCTGCATTTTATTCGAATAAAGTGATTAACCAAACCATGTGATGAAATATCTCTAATGAACCATTTGAGTTTGTATTATTACAATAGGCAAGATGGGTGATTAGGGGTGAGTTAAGTATGGGCCAAAATGGGTCCAAACCGAAACAACTCATGTTTTAGCACGGGTCGGCTCACAAACATATTTTTGTAAATTAAATTTGGCCCTATCACTTTCTGTCAATTTTCAAATCTTCTTACAGCCAATGATGCTTCAGTTATAAATTATGACTGCAATTTAAGTATTGTCGAAAATAATAATTTAACTATTTGAATGTTACGGCTTAGGAGGTGTTAGTCATTAAGATAGACTTTGAGTTACCATGAAGAACTCGACATTTTCTTCCTTTATCTAATTTATTTAAATGGTTTTTGACACATTTATGCTCTAAACACTGATGACATTCCTATTACCAATATTACATGAATATTACATGTAATTTTGTTTTTAAAAAGGATTGGTTCGAAGCTTTCTCTTATAAGTGGTCTTGACTTCACTAATCAGTCGTAATGGTTCCTGATTCTTATATTATCTATAGTTTCCGAGTTACTATTACAAAAGCTGCTACTGATGTGCATGTCACTATTATTATTGTAGTAGAAATCATTCATTCCCATACCACTTTATGCAGAAACCATTTATTTAAACGTAATGTTTGTTTATATAAATGTACATGTGATGGATGTCAATATGTCATCTCATTTCTGAATCGTTTTTTACAGAAAAATAGCTTTGACAATTGCTGATAAACTATGCTGATGAGAGGCTGCACAAGCACTTTGTTCGACATATATTTAAGCTTGAACAAGAAGTGAGTGTCACATGTGTCTTTTTCATTTGTTTAAGTAACACAGAAAGATGACATGGATCTATTCTCTAGGGATGTGTAACGTGAACGGTAAATTTGAACAGAAAACCATTGAGCTCATTCTAGGAACTTACTAGGCAGCAACTCTTCTGCTATTCAATGCTTCAGAAAAATTAAGCTATACCGAGATCAAGACGCAGTTAAATCTTGCTGATGATGATGTTGTGAGATTACTCCAATCCGTATCATGTGCTAAGTATAATATTCTCACCAAGGTGCCAAGCTAAAGAACTGTTTCTAAAACGAATGTTTTCCAGTTCAACTCAAAGTTTACTTATAGGATGAGGAGGATCAGGGTATGCATATCTATCTATCTTCTCATTTGTCCCTTCTATTTTTTCTATGTATTGTGTGACTATATTTTATACACCTATCAGATTCCTTTGCCACCTGTGGACGAGAGAAAGAAGGTTGTGGAAGATGTTGACAAGAACAGACGATATGCTATCGATGCTTCAATTGTTAGTATAATGAAGTCTAGGAAAGTCCTTAATCATCAATAACTTGTCTCAGAGTGTGTGGAGCAGCTTGGTCGCATGTTCAAGGTTTGCCATTACTTTCTCATGCATTTACCATTTCATTGTATTTGCTCTGTGATTGATGGAGCAAGGTGGCTGCGGGTGGGTGGGATCACGTGTCAAACTGGTCCTGCAATTTCTATTATGTGGCTTCCTATATAAAGTATGTATAAGTTTCATTAATATCTAACATGCTTTTGTTAACCGAGATCAGTGGTGTTAAAATTTGTAGTGATAATTTATCAACACTAGCGTCCCATTAAATTGGTGAAATGTTACGGCTCCTTTTGTGTGCTACTCCTCCCTTTGCAGATATGTGTTACTAAAGGTCTTTGTATTGACTGCAGCCTGATTTAAAGGTAATCAAGAAGAGGATCAAAGATCTGATCACACGTGAGTACTTGGAAAGGGACAAGGAGAATCCACAACAATTCAGATAATTGGCTTAATCTGTAGTATTTTGATGATCTTTAATAGTTAATATGTTCTAAGACATGTGTTTCAAGGGCTGTTTGGACAGAAAAAGGTTTAAGAGGCTGTTTGGATGGTACCTGTTTCATGGGTTGTTCGAACAAATAAAAAACCCTTTTAGGAGCTGCTTAGTCATAATTTATTTCAGGGATTGTTTCGAAAGATTTACTATAGGGGCTGTTTGTACAGAAATACAAAACAAACAATCTGAATAAACTTTATAGAAGTCTCAAAAAAATCGAGTCTCATGGCAAAATCTAATGGTTCACATAAACTGGTCACCCCGTTGTTGATTTAATAGTTTGGTCACTGATTTTCTAGATGAAACTTTTCGGTCACTATAACAATCGATGATACATCTTAAATCTTATAAAGGTAGTTAAATGTGTCATTTACAGATTTACAACATGGTGGGAAAGGTTCCATCTTTTGAAACTGGTGGGTAAATACTTAAAATAGAATGACGGAACTCATATGAATATTAAAAAAAAAAAGTGAGTTAATTGTTCGCTCATACAACCTTGCCTATCAAAGAGAATAGCAAAAAGATGTTGCTTACCTTCAATTCCATCATTCCTTGGTCCCATATTTTCAACCTCAGGATTATGATCAGCAAGCCCCTTGCCTAAAAGATTGCATTTTGGTCTACCGTCGGCCACATCCAGATAACATTTCCTTTGTGATTCCCTAAGGAGATCAGAAGCCATGCCTGCATTTAGTGGTTGTTTAGGGGACAGATTAGAGAACTTCTACTTGTCATGTCAGTTTGAATTATTTGTTGATATTAGTGTGAGTTCTACGCAGCGAGGACCTTTGCTATGTTGTAAAAGTTTTTTGGTAGCTCACTCCTTTCACCAACTTGACAGACACTCGTGCTAGCACATGCACACAGCCAGTTTAAGCCTCTTGCTACTTCGAGCTAATTGGAAAGTTCTACTGAATATTAGTAATGTACATTTTTACGGTTTGCGGATTCCATAAAGATGAAAATGTTCTCTTTAATAAGATTTTTAATCTACCAATTTATGCTAATGGTTTTAGTATCTCTTTATGATACCTGATTACACACTACACGGTCATAGGAAAACAATACGTTTGTCCAATAATGCTATTACGAATGCAAATGACGACCAAGTATGAATTCTATATATTAGCTTTCTGTATTTATTTTCTAGCTCTTATGGAATCCTGAACCTTTTTTATGTTGCATTCACAAGGTTCGCAAGGAAAAATCTATCTATCACACACTAAACATGCTTAGCTTTGATGTGACAAAGAAGTGTGTTGTTGCTGAAGGGTGGAGTCCCGTATTTGCAACCCAACAGGTTTGGCGCTGTTCATATATTGCTTTGTAATATCTACAAAATATGGACAAAAAGTGTTTGTGAATCACCATGCCTGCCCGACCTGGTAAGCCACATCTATTAACGCTATGTCCCATTGCTTTTGCAGATTAAGGATTCACCCCAAAAGGCTACAGTTGATTCCAAGTCCCAAGTTGGTGCCATTTTTCAAGTTTTGCACACAAAAGAGATGCCTCCAACCTATTTTCAGACAAGTAACTTTACTGAGTCCTTTCAAACAATTGTTGATGCATACGGGTAAGCAACATTCAGGTATCCATACTTATCAGATACACAAGTATCGTTGTTGGTCTCATAGTTTATACACCCAAAAAAATGTCTTTGTAATATAATATAAATGTTAGTCAGTGTTATGTGATTGCAGCAACGTGGCTAATGTTGAAAAACCAATAGCAAATAAGGTTCCAAAACATGTAAGAAAAGAACAAGAGGAGCTTGCAAAGCTTGAAGAAGCCGGGAAAAGAAAGAAAAGGGGAGAGGAAGAGAAGCTAGAGAAAGAAGAAGATGAGCGCTTAAGGTGAGAAGAACTCGAAAGAATCAAACAAGAGATAAACTTGTGGGAGCATCAGTATTTCTATTTTATTAACCTTTTGTGAACTACTGGTGTTATAGGTACCAGTCAAGGGTCGAATATAGGTGCTACCAGTTCGCATGGGAATGCTGAATGCCAATGTTGTATGCCTCAAGGTAGGTTAAGTTATTAGTATTTGTTTAACTGGGATGGTGTTTTGTGTCACTTTTATTTCTAAACACAATTGTATACAGATGCCTTTCTTCTTGCAATCTAAGATGTGAGGATGTTCACTACGGTTCTAGATTATTTATGAAAAATTCGGATTTTGTGGTCTTCCTGGAGAAAATATGTTAGCATCAACCACAGATGTACTTTGCCACTGATGATCTTGCATACCAAGTCAATAATCACATCCTTATTTTAACACATGTTTATCATCTCTAGATAGTTTATGTTGGGTGCTTTGATTACCAAGTGAGGTAAACATAATCAAAGAGTGGTAATTTAGCCGCATTTAGAAATATATGGGTTGAATCGAGTTATGTTTTTATCTCAAATGGGTCAAGTAAAAAAAAAAGATTAACTTAAAACATAAACAGGTCAGATGGGCTAAAAGAAGCTCAATTACCCTTTCGTTTACTTTTTTTTCACAACTTTTGGTAAGAAATAGTTATGTAATTAGGACACTATAATAACGTGTTCATGTGGAAAACTTGCAGCTGGGTGCTTATCCGGTGTTTGTGACAGCTGGAACCCCATCACCATTGAAATCTCAAGCTAGGATTACACGGTTCTGCTTCTGTCGAGAGAAATAAAAAGTTCACAAAATGTGTTCAAGAATTTGTGGAGATATGATCTACTGAGACATCCTAATGAGTCCTGTGATGAGGAAAAGCTGTGCGATTGGATCCAAACGAATTTCTAAGTTCTAACAACACGTCAAAGCAGCAAAAGATTGACCCACATTTTTAGATGAAAGCAAATTACAGTCTTTGTTCTGGTCTCGAATTGGGGTGTGTTTGGCATGGCGGTGAATTCTATGGTATTTTGACCGGGCCTTTTTTAAGAACTTCGGTTGGAGGTCCTTCTTTTCTTTCACTTTTCTGCAAAAAATTAAGGCAAGTAGTTTTTTTTTTTTTTTTTTTTTTTTCGTTCTTCAGTTTATGATCAAAAGATGCGATTTTATTAAAGACTTCTGATTTAAGATTCTATTTTTTTATATGTGCACTAATGGATGAGAACTTGGGATTGATGTGCGCCGCTTTACACCAGCACCTCCTGTACAGCAGTGGGTTTACATTAAGCATACATTTAGAGATGGTATCTATGTGAAACTGTTGGTGCATTCCATATATGTAAATTTGTTTTATCCATTTAGCAAAAAATGTTTCAGCAAACATGTTTGAAATTTCATGCTCAAAGTGGAAAAAAGTACCAATGCTTAAAGATTCGGGTTAAATTTTTTATAAGAGAAGTTCAGGTTATATGAGTGGTTTTAATATATGGTTTTAACTCAAAGGTTGTTTGGATGGATGGCTTAAGTTTGTAGCATGTGCCTTTTTTGGGTAAAAGAGTTTACTAAACTAGTTCTATTAGTTCATGGATACCACAACAATACTCATATTTATTGAAACTGAATTGTTGTGATAGTGAGATCGTAGTTAGCTAAGCACAGCAATAATGAGATAGTTAACTATTTCATTATTCATGGCTCATTTGTAGTTTACTCAGCTTTTCATGCTCATATTTAGTGTAAAACAATAGAATACCCATGATATAAATCAACTATAAGTGCATCAAAAAGCTGGTTGTTGAACTAAAATTTATTCAGGCCAAAAACTGATAAGTTAGTAACAAATATTTACACCATTAAAATGAAAACTTTACTAATTGTTATGATTATAACTTGCATTTTCGTCTTTAATTTTGTGGGGGCATCTTGCTTTTAGAGCATAGATTTCTTTTTATAATCATGAATAGGAAGTGTTCGAATGTGTGGCCCTTTAAAAGAGATATGAACTATATCCTTCAACTTTAATTATCATTAGCACTATTACATCAGAATGTGAATTGAGAATTTGTATATGAGAATAGGCATCAATATTGTATAGTTGTAATGATTACATTTTCTCATAATACAACACTCTACATATTTAATTAACATGTATTTAAAATATATCATGTGTATTATACAATAATATAGACTAAATACCGCATCAAAAATTCAGTTATGTATTTGCAAGCAACACATGCATTTGGCACCGGTATATAAGTAGGCAAAAACAACTCCGATTGTTTCAAACCATAAACAACCAATTTATCATTCACTTACAAAGACAAGTAAAAAACACAATCTATATAATGCTAAAAAAAAAAAAAAAATGTCTTCTCAATAAAAAAAAATTAACCCTATTAACAATTAAAATGTACGTCAAGCTCACATTTCTTAAAAAATATTTATTCTTAACTAATACCATCAAACTAATAATTAAGCTCTCCTCCCTTAAAAATAAATTTCCGTTAACTAACACCATCAAAAGAATAATTATAAGTCATGCCCGCCCATCGGGCGGGCTTAGAAGTCTAGTATATATATATATATAAGTTATGAGGCCCCACGGATGGCGCCAAAATGATGCTACCGAGATATGTAGGTTGAAAGTAAAGCGAGATTCTTCTTCGGGTTCAACAAGAGAAAGCTTATCGTTAGCACTACCCCGAGGATTAACCCTGGGAGCAGGCTCCGATGCTTAAGTCAGATGTACTCATGGTGTGTTGTATAGAATGTGTTTGTGTTTGGATTGATGTCTTACCTCAAATACTTGGCCGGTATTTATATGATGATGAATCTGTGAGATGAGAGGATGAAACTATCCTTTGAATGACTTCATGGAGAGATCAGGTTTGTAGCTTCATGGAGAGATCAGTTGTATATATAGCTTCATGGAGAGATCAATATTTGTCCCTCCTTTCATTAACAAATGGAGAAGCACACCAGGTGCATGAGGCTTTGTATGGAATGTTGCTTGAGACTTTGTATGCGTACATTATGTTCCATTATTATAATCATAGTGCAATTACTATACTAACCCCATTACTTGCTGTAATAAAATCTCGTTGTTTTGCACGTCGTCTAGTTATATATAAGCGATTATAATTTTGATTAAATATATAAGATCTTAGAAAAGTAAGACACTGCAAAAAAAACCTTATATTTATCTTGAATTGGGAGAAAAAGTTTATGTTTAACCGGTTGAAAGATGATATTTTAGCCTTGAGCCCTTGATCCTTGGCATTGTGGGTTTTTTATTTTCCTGTTACATACAGAATTAAATGGTTTTACTAATGATGCTTGTGTTTTTAGCGATGCTATGATGCTCGATATTCAAATCCCATTTATTCTTTTGATGGAAATCGTATACACGTACTATAAGTTTTTCACACGACTGTGATGTAAAATTATTCTCTATGATGCAGATATTTTGTGAGCATGAATGTCATTTGTGTTGCAAGCAACAGCAAGACTTGCAAGAAACAAAATTTATTCACTTATTGGATCTTTTATAATAGTTGATTACTTTGACTGAGAGGATAGCAGGTGCGTTCGCTCATGTCTATTTACGTAGTAAACTTATGTTTTTCAAGGTTTAGTGTAAAATCTAAGGCGAAAATTTTAAACTTTGCATATGAAAACGATGAGAAGCCTGCTTCACCTCTCCAAGAAGTACAAGTATATTTGTCGCCACAAGCATCACCAACAGAAAAATCAATCCTAACAAGATCAACTGATTCAAAACTTTAATGGCATATTAACAGCTGAACTAATAAGCTCAGTTAAGGCAACTCGATTAATTACAAGTTTACAATGGAGTATGAGCTTGAATTTAGTCAGCCGAAGTTTGGGCGTCCAAAAAGTTGCCACCAACAATAAACTAGTCGAAGATATGGAAATCCTTTCGGTTTCTCAACTATCCAATATATATGAGTATATATCATATAGCCTCTAAATGACGGAACCTTAAAAATCCTTCAGTGATAATAAGACCACAACACTCTACCACCAGTTATAACCCTAACCACATGCTCAGAAGTCATATTGTGAAACCTAGCAGCTTATGAAATGGCTAGTAGGAATTCAATGTATGAAAGCAATGTGATCGCACAATATCTTGATCTCATGAGTGGTATTCTCGACACAAAGGAGGATCCAAGTTTGCTTCTACTGGTTGGTATCATCAAAGGGGACTTAACTGATACATTAGTGGTGGATTTGTTTAATGGGACGAATGAATCGTCAATGAAAGTTTATAAGGACACAGCAGCTGCTATATCAATGTGTATTACAGGCAGAAACGGAAGGTGAAAATGTATAGGTTTATGAAGAAATATGCTTACAAATCATGGCAAGTACCGACGGTTGTTTCTGTTAGAGTTTAACAATTAAATAACACGTATTGCGGAAGCTAGGATCAAGTATAACACATAAATATTAACTAAAACATAAATAGTAAACGTACCCGATGCACTTCAATAAACCTTGATTCTTGTACAAATAGATCAATGATAAACCCCTTACCGTTTTGTTTATCGATCTCTTAATAATTACTAAAGTAAGTAATTACCTCGTTCTTGTACACACAAACTACCAACGAATAAAGGTTTGATGCAAGTAAACAAAACACTATTTTGGAATAACCAAAATCGACCCAAACACCCTAGGAGGGGGGTGAGCCGATCGGCCAAGAAAGAAAACAAGGAAGAAAGGTTTTAGGGTTTTGTGTGTGTGCACAAAAGATGTGAAACCCTAACCCTTGGCCTTGTATATATACTAGAGTAAACTTGGAGGACAAGTTGGATGTGGGTTGGGCTTCCCTTCCCCTTGCTCGACCAGCCTAGGCACCCCATGGGGTGTTCTAGATCCTTTTTGACTCCCAAATTACATTCTAGTCCTTATCTTTCGTTACTAATGATAGTTAGTCCATACGGTTAATAACTAACGACCATTTAGTCCATTAAGTGTTTATAAATATATATATATACGATACATTTAACATATATATATTTATTATACATTATTCTTGTTTGTAAAGTGTGCAATCCCGAGGTCTCGGGTTCGATACTATACATTTACATATTAATGTTTATACGTAACATTTAACAGCTCCCATTCGTATATCCATTAATAGTAAAATGACATTGGTTAGCGTCTTGCAACACTCCAATGCACCTAGTTCAATCCGAGCTAGGTTTCCTGGAAAAACCTTTAATGATTCATCATTATAATTATCCTTTCATTACTAATACTACATAATAAAGATGTGAGGTTCTTTATTAAATTTCTGTTTCTCGTCTCTTTATGATTGAACAAAATTACCAAAATATCTGAACGTATTCCAGATAAACTTTGGGCATGGCCATGCAAACATTTTGTCAACCCTACGAGGGGCCCATCAGTATTAAACTTCTAAACAAATCATAATGAATAAATTCTTTCTTGACTACAAGAATAACCCATGAACTTTGCAACACTTCTGAAAACAACCCTTATAACTCCCTCTTACGGTGAGCGGTAGATTGCTTCACAAAAATGCACTACATCCATGACACTTATCTGGTATCTCAAGTCTGAGGATAACTTTAAATATGATTCTCACATTAAATATTAAATCATATTATTGGGATAAGTCCAATATTCAATTCATTGAATATTATGTGAAATTGATATGACTACGCATCAATATACTTTCAAGTATATCCTAAACCAATACTCAAATTTGTCTTAGTTTAATGATATTCCCATATCATTAATCGACAATGGACAATTTAGAATAATAATTTATTCATGGATTTAAACATGCAAATATAGGATATATTATTAAGACAATGAATAAATAAACATAAACCATATTTTATTTCATTAAAATAATAATTGTACATTACATCCCTTATCCAAATACTAATCACAAATGGGCATGAAACTTTCAGCTAATCTAAGTCTTACACCTTCAGCATGCTTGTAAAGCTTGGTGACAGGTAGAGGCTTTGTTAATTGATCTGCCAAGTTATCATCTGTGTGAACTTTGAGCATTTCGATTTCGTCTATTTCGACTTGTTCTCGAACATAGTGATGCTTAATCGGGAAATGTCTGGTGCCTTTCATGATTCCAGGCTCATTGGCAAATGTAATTGCAGCTGAGTTGTCACAATACATTTTAATAGGTCTTTGAATCGAAGGCATAACTCCTAGCCCTGAAACAAACTTCCTAATCCAAACAGCTTCCATTGCAGCTTCTGAAGCAGCTATATACTCACTTTCTGTAGCAGACATCGCTAGTACACTCTGCTTTCTGCTCCTCCAATCCACAGCTCCTCCATTAATGACAAAGACATAACCAGTTTGAGACTTCGTATCATCCTTATCACCTTTCCAAGAAGCATCGCAGTAACCTGTAACATCAAGTTCTGCTGATGGAGTACCCCCATAAACCAAGAACATATCTTTAGTAGCCCTAAGGTACTTAAGAATATTCTTAACAGCAGTCCAGTGAGCTTCACCTGGATTCTGCTGATATCGACTGGTTAAATTCTGAGCAAACGTCACATCAGACCTTGTACTTTTCACCGCATACATTATAGATCCCACAGCCGAAGCATAAGGGACTCTCTTCATGCGTTGCACCTCTGCAGGTGTTGAAGCACAAACCTTCTTGCTCAAGCCATGTTGTTCTTGCATTGGCAAATATCCTTTCTTGGAATTTTGCATACTGAATCTCTTCAATATTTTATCAATGTAAGCACTTTGGCTTAATCCAATTAATCGCTAAGATCTATCTCTATATATCTTGATTCCCAGAATAAATGCAGCTTTCCCTAAATCTTTCATAGAAAAACACTTTCCAAGATATGCCTTAACCTTTTGCAAACTTGGAATGTCGTTTCCCATGATCAATATGTCATCAACATATAATATAAGGAAAATTACATTACTCCCACTAACTTTGTGATATACACATGGCTCATCAAGATTTTGAGTGAATCCATACTTTTTAATTTCACTATCAAATCTCTTATTCCATTGTCGTGATGCTTTCTTCAATCCATAAATGGATCTTTTATGTTTGCATACACGATTTGGGAATTCTGGATTTACATACCCCTCAGGTTGCGCCATATAGATGTCTTCATCTAGGCGACCATTTAAGAAGGCGGTTTTGACATCCATTTGCCAAATCTCATAGTCATAGTAAGCGGCTATGGCTATAAGAATCCTAATTGCCCTTATGTCAGCTACAGGAGAAAAGGTCTCCTCATAGTCAACACCAAAAGTTTGAGTATAACCTTTAGCTACCAAACGGGCCTTATAGGTGTGTACAACGCCATCCATGTCAGTCTTTTTCTTGTAGAGCCATTTACTCCCAACTAGTTTGGCACCCGGAGGTAGGTCTACTTCTTCCCAGACTACATTGTCTTTCATGGATTGCATTTCCCCATCCATAGCAACTTTCCATTTCCCCATCCATAGCAACTTTCCATTTAGCCTTTTCAGGACCATTCATGGCTGCTTTATAACTTGTAGGCTCATCAAGATCACCCAGTAGATTCTCATCACACTCTACATTAAGACATAGACGTGTAGGAGCTTTTACTGGTCTTGTTGACCTACGAATGGGAATCACTTCAACTTCAGGTGGAGGACCTAAACTTTCAGGTTCTACCGGAAGTTGGTTAGTGTTTTCAAAAGGTGCTACATCTTCTTGACCGTCTTCCAGATCATATACTCTCCCACTGAATTCTTGATATATGAGCTCCTTTTCAAAGAAGTCTCCATACCTTGCAACAAATACTTTGTTTTCAGGTGGGTAATAAAAGTAGTAACCCATAGTTTCCTTAGGGTATCCTACGAAGATGCACTTCACAGATCTTTGTTGGAGTTTGTCTGCTGAGTCACGTTTAACATACGCCTCACAACCCCAGACCTTAAGATAACACAAGTTAGGAGCTTTTCCAGTCCATAACTCATATGGTGTCTTATCAACCTTCTTTGTTGGAACCATATTCAGAATGCAAACCGCAGATTCTAAGGCATAATCCCAAAACGAAAAAGGAAGAGTTGTTAGATTATACATAGATCGTATCATGTCTTGCAATGTACGATTCCTTCTCTCAGATACACCATTTTGTTGTGGAGTATATGGAGAAGTAAGGTGCTGGACAATTCCCTCCTTTGCTAGATAATCTATGAACTCCTGACTCAGGTATTCACCACCTCTATCGGATTGAAGAGCTTTAATCTTCTTTCCAAGTTGCAACTCTACTTCTGCTTTAAACACTTTGAATGTTTCAAATACCTCATGTTTATGTTTAAGTAAATAAACATAACCATAACGGCTGTAATCATCCGTAAATGTTAAGAAGTAGCTAGCACCTCTCCTTGACACATGTCTAAGTGGTCCACACACATCTGTGTGAATAAGACCAAGTAGATCATTAGCCCTTTCAATCCTATTTTTAAAGGGTTTTTTAGTCATCTTCCCAGCAATGCAAGGTTCGCATTTATCATATGATTCATCATTGATCTTTTCTAAAAGCCCATCATGTTGCAGCTTTTTCATGCGATCTTTGCCAATGTGAGCAAGTCGACAATGCTAAAGATAA
Source organism: Artemisia argyi (assembly GCA_030686995.1). NCBI lineage: Eukaryota > Viridiplantae > Streptophyta > Magnoliopsida > Asterales > Asteraceae > Artemisia > Artemisia argyi. The sequence goes on from CM060679.1 coordinate 85,043,137, forward strand.
GACGAATCCAGACCTTTCTTGATTCTCTTATTGTTGATGCTATACATTGAATTATTTGTAACAAAAGCATTATCATTATTATTCATATCAATTTCAAAGACACCATTCACAGCAATAGCATTAAAATAAAAAACATCATTTAAAGAAACTGAAATTCCATTGCTAGAAATAGTATGATGAAAACCAAGGTTTAACAAACATGAAAATGAAATTACACCTCTAACAATTGACGGTGCATAATGACAATTATTTAAAGATAGTACTAAGCCCGAAGGCAACACTAAATTAAAAACTCCTATAGCTTCAACTCCTGCATGCGCTCCATTACCAACGTGCAAGAATTGTTGTCCATAGGCCAGCTTTCTCTCAACTCTAAACCCCTGCAAAGTATTGCAAATATGAATGTCACATCCCGTATCATATACCCATGAATTCAATTTAGGAGTAAGAGTGAATAATTCAATCATAAAGAACGCACCTGAAGTACTGAGGTTACCAGCTTCATTACCCTGCTTCTTCTGTCGCAAGTCATGAATGTAGAGAGGACAATTGCGCTTCCAATGGCCCTTTTCATGATATTGGTGACAAGCCTGATCCTTCTTGTTTGGAGGATTTGTCTTGTTCTGCTTAGGCTGATGCTGTTTCATCTTGGGTTGTGGTTGATAGGCCATGACCTGCTTGCCTTTATCACCTTTACCTTTGCCTTTGTTTACATGTGATTTTTTCTGGATTCTCCCCCCATGAATTGCCAACACTTGTGGGGTAGGAGCCTTAACCTTGGCTGGTAGACTTTTCTCATAATCAACAAGCAATGCGAGTAATTCTGAGACTGTCTTCCCCGAGCAATGCATGTTGTAATTCTGCACAAAACCAGCAAAATCCCTGTTAAGGGACCTGTTGATCAAGTGCACTTGCACATTGTCGGGGTAACCAAAACCAATTCTGTGAAGTTGATCAAACAAATCTTTCATCTCATCCACATAATCAGCTACTGGTTTACCATCACCATGCTTGCAGTTGTGTAGTTTGTCAAGTTCATCATACAATTCAACTGCAGGTGGTTTCTCATAAGACTGCTTAAGCATCTCAAGCATATCTTTAGGGAAAGAGTACTCATACTTCTTTTGTAACTGAGCACTCATGCTAGTGAGCATTAAACAAGCAACCTCATTAAACTTAGCATTAGTCACCTTCCAAGCTGCCTTTGCTTCTGGTGTTGCAGTAGCAGCAGGCTCAGCTGGGCATTCTTCGGTCAAGTAGTCTAGCTTTCCGGACGCCCTCAAGACAATTCTGAGCGAACGGTGCCAGTCATTGAAATTCTTTCCAGTCAGTTTGTCTCTCTCAAGATGACTCTTGAAAGCAGAAATCACAGTTTGGTTATCGGGTTGAGCCATATCTACAGATAAAGTTCAAATATTAGTATTTTCGATAATTAATATCTTCAAGAAAAATGAAATACCCAAAGTTATATTCATATAACCAACTAATTTTCTTGAAAATCTAGGATCCAACTTTACATAGATTCCACCACATCAGTTGATCTGCTAGTGGTGAAAGTATAAAAGTTGGTAATCTGTCGAACAATAATTGGCAAACAAGATTTCCAATTCCTAGATCATTATGGGATTTACATCAAATTGATTCATCAATTTGCCTTGTAAGTATGTTTCATCCCATCACATGCCTTAAGTTCTAGGTCTCACGCATAACTTAATTAAGTCGTCTACCTTAGAAACTGTAAAATTACAATTATGGTCTCACGCGTTAAAAGAATTTTACCTTGTTATAGTAATTTAGCCTAGGTCTCACGTTTACTAAATTAAAATTCCAAGTGTTCCTTATAGATAGATGGCATGTAACTTAAATTATTAAGGGTATTACTTTTGATATGTCAATCACAATATGTACAAAGATGTATGCACTCATCTTTATAACATAAGTTTTCATAAAGACTTTTTATATCCAATTCGTGAAATTAATACACAAAGTTTTACTTGAGGTTTATACCAAAACCCTAAGATGACTTTCTACAATTATGATTTTAAAATAATTCGTTTAAGACATATTCAAGATTGTGATAACCAAGGCAGACTCTAAGGCTCTTTTCTAAGCCTTCAAATCACGGTTATGAATATCGTCTTAAAGGACTTAATTTTAAAAGCATACTTGTACAAAACATCAATCAAGCAAAAGTTTATGGATTCAATCTCAAAATTATGTAATAAAGTATGAATTTTGCTAGTCTCGCCTGGGAGCTGATTACCGTGCGAATCGGACCACTAGCGGCACTTAAGACCTTGCAAGATTCTTACTTTATCACTTAGGGTTTCACCATTATTAGTCCGTATTATTTTCTTTATAAAAACAACCCTTTTATTGCTTACAACAAGTCAAACTAAAACAATAAAACAAGTATCAAAGAAAATCAAAACAACCAATAATAAATAAGTGAAACAATTAGCCACATGCAATCCGTATTAGAAAAGATCCTAATAAAATTAATTCTAGGTATAATAATGCATGTAATCAACTAAGGCCTTCTCCTCTTGATGGAAGAGAGTCACATACATTGACGAATCAATTGCGTAGGCCAAAGCTAATAAACACACCACATAGCATATATAATCGATTTTAATATATATATTGGAGTCTTCCCCAATTTTAGATCTATCTAAAACATGTGATAAAAAAAACAAAGATCCATGACTAACATGCATGTAAGTCACGGATTAAAACCTAACAATTAGCACATACGTCACAAGATACGTTCAATTAACCGGTTAAAGACCTAGGGTTTCTAGTGATTACAAATAATCCAAGAAAACCACAAAACCCTAATTAGGGTTTCATGGAAAAATCGACCCCCCCCCCAAAAAAAATTAGGGTTAGGGTTTCGAATTTAATTAAAAAAAATAGGAAAAACCCTAGATCAAAAAACATGTATCTAAAACAATTAAAGATCCGATTTTTATTACGTTTTTGTAATCAATTACATGTTATACATGGCTCGTGATGCCACTGTTAGAGTTTAACAATTAAATAGCACGTATTGCGGAAGCTAGGATCAAGTATAACACATAAATATTAACTAAAACATAAATAGTAAACGTACCCGATGCACTTCAATAAACCTTGATTCTTGTACAAATAGATCAATGATAAACCCCTTACCGTTTTGTTTATCGATCTCTTGATAATTACTAAAGTAAGTAATTACCTCGTTCTTGTACACACAAACTACCAACGAATAAAGGTTTGATGCAAGTAAACAAAACACTATTTTGGAATAACCAAAATCGACCCAAACACCCTAGGAGGGGGTGAGCCGATCGGCCAAGAAAGAAAACAAGGAAGAAAAGTTTTAGGGTTTTGTGTGTGTGCACAAAAGATGTGAAACCCTAACCCTTGGCCTTGTATATATACTAGAGTAAACTTGGAGGACAAGTTGGATGTGGGTTGGGCTTCCCCTCCCGTTGCTCGACCGGCCTAGGCACCCCATGGGGTGTTCTAGATCCTTCTTGACTCCCAAATTACATTCTAGTTCTTATCTTTCGTTACTAATGATAGTTAGTCCATACGGTTAATAACTAACGACCATTTAGTCCATTTAGTGTTTATAAATATATATATATATATATATACGATACATTTAACATATACATATTTATTATACATTATTCTTGTTTGTAAAGTGTGCAATCCCGAGGTCTCGGGTTCGATATTAGACATTTACATATTAATGTTTATACGTAACATTTAACAGTTTCAACACTCGTACTCTTGTTGCTAATGATTTAAAATCACTTTGTAGTGTGTATGATTGTAAACGAATGTCCAGATGGTAGATTTGTATGCCATTTGTGTTTTGTCTGATTTTAATGTACATGTAGATTTAGACGAACATATACTGTCACACCTCGTAATTTCCAGTCATTTTTCCAAGCCTCGACAATTTACTATTCACAAGTTACTATTCATCATTTACTATTCATCGATCACTATTCATCGTTTTTTTAGGTCAATTTGACATTCCGAGACATATTCAGAAATTTTACTATTCACTTGACACTATTCATTTCTGGAAGAATTACCACTATTCACGTGCATTATTCATATCATCGTAAATTTAGTTTACGAGTGTTCAAATTCGCGTAACCGTATTGGTTCAGGAGCGAATTCATGCATTATTGTCAGGGACATTTCATACGGACTAGAAATAGTCGACATATCATTATTACGGCACTTGCATACTATTCCACTCGTAGGATAATTAAATTTATACTTTTGGTACGATTAACGATTTACGTACGTTTATTTTAAATAAACGCTAATACGCGAACTATAAATGTGTCTAACATGTCCGACACTCCCGACTATGATCCCAATACATTTTTATACTCATTTCTATAATATAAAAACTATAATATTCATTTACCCGGTATTTTGGAAATTTAACCATTACGTATCGTACGTTTAACTTAATAACGCCGGTTTTCACCAAAATTAAACGATAATCACCCTAACTCTCCGTACTTGTACCCGACTTATTTTTACAACTTTTATAACTTTATTACGTCCCGAATAACTTCAACAAAACTTATTTTTAACAAACCCGGTACCCGATTAAACCTTAAACCTAAACCTAACCTAACTACACTTTACTACTAACACTAATTTTACTAATTAATCACCAAACATATCCCCCCATTTCCCTCCCTAAAACCGGCCAACCCCCCCCCCCTAAAAGTCTTCAAGCTTTAATAACTCACCAACACTCTTAATGGTACACCTAACTTATGTCTCTAGTATATATTAAACTTTTTCTCACATTTATCACATAAAAATCACTTTTACTTACAACTAGCAACTTTTCTCTTCATTTTCTCTTGTGTTTGGTTCGATTTGGGGTAAACAAGGAGCAAGGAGGGTAAATTTTACAAGATCATATTACAAACTAGTTAGTATAATCATCCTTGTTAGAGTTTTGAAATAAAAACTCAAGGATTAGTAAGCTTTTCATCATCTAAACTCTCTAAACCACCAAGTAAGTATACAAACTCATTTTTTATGATTTTTACAAGTTATTATTATGTTCATATAATTTTCTTACAAGATCTTATACATGTATCAACTTGTACCACTTCATTTTGTATATATTAACTTTGAAGCCCTAGAAATGGAAACATATGAAACTCTTGTTAGACCTAGTGGTTTGATGATATTTAAGGACCCATGACACCCTAAGAAGGTGTATGGTAGGATTAGATTAGTCTTGTGGTGTTTGAAAGTGGATTGATGGAGGATGGAACTAGTTTAGAGACTTGAAAATGATTTTTGAAACTTTTGAAATACCTACTGTCCTTATTTTAAATCCGTGGGAAAATCAGTAGAGGGTGACTAAGTTTTGACCAAAGATTTGGAAAATACATTCAAAAACGAAACTTTAGGCGAAAGAACGGATTAAAACGAGTTTATAACGAAGGAGATATGATTTTTACAAATTTAACGACGAAAACTACTTTTCAGAAAAACTGCTTGCTGTTTGGCAGAATACGACGGGTAATTTGAGGCATTAAACGTAACTTTAAGGAGCCGAGTTATCTAAAATATACTAGTATATACAAAGACGAATCCGTGAACATAAAGAACAAGGAAAACGAGCCTAAAACGACAAAGTTATGACCATTCTAACATCGTCAAACTATGGATATATTTTTGGTCACAAATAAAAATAATAACGTACGTACTAAACGGTATATTTTCTAGAAAATATTACTAAGGACTATTTTCTTATCAAACGAATACGTATGATCCAAGGGAATACTTATACGACTTAACGACGTATTTCAAGGTTTTCAATACAAGGATTATAACGCTAACTTTTTCGTACGAGTTAATATGACAAGTTATATACTCCTATATATGGATATATTTTCCTAAGTATGGAAACCATTTTTCTACGACGATAACTAGTATTTTCAAATTACGAGTGGTATGAGTATCATGTGCATGTGCATTCACTTCATTACGGCTTGATCTAAGTTGGATCATGATTATTCATTTAGGTTGTGGCTAGTACTCGCGCCTCATTGTCCCGACTACTTTTACCTCATTGCACCATCTTTGTACCATCACTTCGAGGTGAGTTTTCATAGCCCCGTTTTAATTCTATATTTTGATTTCAAATCCCACGGGGGAGAATACATTGCATTACTTGTTTTGTGTACATGCCTAAGTATAAAATTTCATACATTGCTTAAGTTGTCTTATTTACCACGTCTTGAAAAGTCCCCTTTTATTATCATGGACCGTTAATTTCTGGTACTAAGCGGGAGTGAGTGGATAGATCTATCGAGGGTGACGCCTCCATTCGTGTTTGGGTTGCTCCAAATGGAACGAATGCATTTCATGTCTTTATTATTAGAGTGTCTGGTAAACACTCATTGGGGCCAAGTATCGTCTAGCTTCGGGGTCATGAGCTTAAGAGCCAATGTATATACTTTCCGGACATCCTAATTCATGGCATTACTTATGGCATATGTACACTAGTATTTACTTATAAACCTATGATTATTCACCAACATTCGTGTTGACCGTTTTTCGCAATGTATTTCTCAGGTTATTAAGGTAGCTCATGTGCATACATTTGGACCTTCATGGAGTCGCGGAGTCGACGCGTCTCACTATATTTTCTGCACTTATGAAACGTTTGATCTTGTTGAACTTATTCTAACTGTTTTGGCAAACTCTTTTGGGACCTAAGCTTTGTAAACTCTGAATGTTTTAATGATCAAATGCTGTATTTTCTAAACGACACTTTAGGTCGTTCAATATAACTGTAAGTATGGTGCTATGACAGTCACCCCAGGTATTCCATTCCGCTGCCATTCAGGTATTTTGGGGGTGTGACAGATTGGCATCAGAGCTAAGGTTATAGCGAACTAGGATGTATCTTGGACCCTAGACTATAACCACATCATCATAGCATCTCATCATTTCATCATAGGTGTAGATTCACTATACATGTTGCTTTACGCACACACTGTACGAGTTATTCATACCCATACTCATATATATATATATATATGATTATATTGACCTGGTTCACAAGTGACATGTCTTCAGATACCCACGCCGTTATCCTTTCGTCGTACTCCGACGTTGAAGATGCCTTGTCATCTTCCACTACCATTATACCACCAGCTGTACTCACACCACCGTTAGCACTATTGAATTGTCATAAGAGCGAGGTTCTCATTCAGCCTATACATAGAATGCCGTTTGGTAGAGTATTCAGACTTAATTTTAATGGACTTATTTGGATGCTTATTACAAGGGAGATAGCATGTCTTATTTCCTTCACTAGTAGGACGCTTACTACTTAGGTACTACCACCACCGTTGGTTACTTATTTCACTATTGGTCGTCCCATAGTGCGTACTTCAACTTTACCTCTTGGATGTCGCGAGATTGCGCGAAAGAGGGTAGTATCCCATTCACTATTATCACCATTATCTCCTAACTTATCACTGGGATTTCATCTTCATCAATGTTATTCTCATCCTTTAGAATACCACCATTGTCATTTCCCTTTTCCATTTCCACTTGCCACGAATTAGATGGCACCTTGTGGATAATACCAAGATTACGGACTCAACAGGAACATCCGCAGGTTCCTCAAGAATGGTTTAGAACCTACGCTATCTAGAACTTGATCGATGCACAACTACAGATACCACTTCAGGACTATCTCGACCTTATGATGCCATAAACCTGATTGCACTTAGAAGGACTACAGGAAGTCTTTAGACTAGACTTATGTCTTTACTAGCTTTTACTATTATCCTAGCCACGAGAGGTGTGGCATAGTTCGAAGAAACTTGTAGTATTTTGATTGTTGTACAAACGGAATCATCAAGTATTGACTCTACTATATGGGAATGGTTGTGCTATCTATGATATTGGCCCATATAAACCGAAACCTTCATGTATTATATTCATGTGTTATGAATAAGATGATTGTTATTACCGATAAATCCTCATGGACTCTCATGATTTGATGGAAATAGATTTAAGCAAACCACTCCAAGCATGACGCAAGCCGCTGTTGGACAATTCATTGCCAGGAACGCAACTACCGCCCTCACCAAGGAACTTACTCACGAGGAATTTATGGGTTGTAATCCCCCCTTCTTTAGCGGAAATGTAGACACAAAAGAATTTCTCAAATGGTTCGAAGAATTAGAAACAATCTTTCAAAGTGGTGACTGTCGTAAGGAAGACAAGGTTAAGTTCGCCACTTGCACTTTTCAGAAGCATGCCCAGAAATGGTGGACTAAGTATGTCCAGGTAGTAGGAGTTGATGCTGCTTACTCACACTCTTGGGAGAAACTAAAAAGGATGATGAGTTTGAAGTTCTGTGTGAAAAGCGAATTACAAGCAATTGAACAAGAAACACTAAACCTTACCATGGAAGGAAATGACGTTGTCAAGTATACTGCTTATTTTTATGATTTTGCTCGACTAGGCTCTGCAATGGATGAACCGGAAAGCAAGAGACTTGAAAGGTACGTAGGAGGACTACCTCCTGAAATTCGTAGGATGGTCATCGCATGTGAACCCAATACCATGTCTGAAGCTATCCAGATGGCAATCGAAACAAGGGAACTCATAGTTCGCGACAAGACATCGGGAGACAATAATAACAACAAGAGAAAAGAGATCGGTAATCAGGATGCTAATGCTACTCAACGACCATTTAAGATACAACAAGTGGTGGAGACCTTTACTGCTGGGTCAAGCCAAAATAAAGGATATGTAGGTAAATTACCCGAGTGCAACAGGTGTCAGTTTCATCACAAAGGACGTTGCCCGGAACCATGTGGCAACTGTAAGAAAATCGGACACAAAGCCAAGGATTGCAAGACTCCCACCCTCACAAAGCATCAGGAACTCACGGTAATCTGCCGTGAATGTGGAGTAGTGGGACACTTCAAGAGTGAATGCCCGGTGTTGAGAGACCGGAACTGGAGGAAGCAGTTCATGTTTTAAAACCATAGTTCGAGCCCTCTAGGGTTGTACTTTCTTTTGGTACTTTCCATAAGTACGTTGATGTAACCTAGTTGTATTAAGCACTTTCCTATCCAATGTAATGACTATCTTTTGTTACCTCTATGATAACCATAACCTTCGTTTACTCCGCTTTCTATCCCAATCGTTCAATTTTCAATCGTTTCGTAACATTATGCCATTGTTTTATTAAGGATTTGACCGATTTCGTAATTGACGGATTAGTAGATTATTACCAATCCATAGTATTTACCCATGTATCCAATAAACCATTCAACGAGTTTTATTTCAAACTATTTTACTACCTTATGGGGAAATTGTTTTTACCGAATTTCTAAAATAAGTCGTTTTGTTACCGTACTATAAACTGATTTTTCCGATATTACGCCAAATATTTACTATTATTACGCGAAACAATTTTTATATTGCTTTGAAAGGAAATGACTAGAATACCATTCTTCGAAACAAAACGTTGAACACCATCTAAAGCTTTTGAGAAAAATAATATTATTTTGATTAAATCAAGCCTCGCATCATTAGTCCTCAACTATACATAGCCTGATCACCTATGTATACTTCAGGAAAGATTATGCCATGAAGGAAATAGTTACTTTATAAAGTATTGTTAATAACAATCTTCATCCAAAAGCGTTTTAAACAAATAAACTCTTTTATGAATATTTCTTTATGACAAATTTTCTCTGGATACTTACCCCACCTGTCACACACTTAGTCATTAAGTTAGACTTTCCATTGACTTCTTTAGGAGAGACTTCCCATATTAAGTACTAGGAGGATTCCTTGATACAAGAAAAACAATAAAAGGATTACGGAACTATTATACCTAGACTGAGAAAAAAAAAATTTTATAACTCAACGACAATCTTAAGATACCAAGCGAACATCCGACTCACCATCTCTGACCTAGTTGTCCGATTTTATTATTCGAAGGTACTAGCTAGACTGAGCTACGGGAGCAAACACATTGTGAAGGTACGCTAAGCAACACCATGGGAATAAACCAAGCCTCCTAACCGATACTGTAAAGTGTTTTGAGTTAACATGGTCTCATCCATACGCAAACTTCCCTGCAGTGAATTTACGACAAGAATGATTGATTCGAATTATGGATATCGATATAGATTCCCCTAAAGCATTATGTTCTCTATAACTTCTGGATAACCTCATCTATACATCGAGAAAGGCATCAGACTCAAGAATATCTCCCCAGCTACATGTGAAGACAATACGGAAATTCATCGACATGGTATCAATTGAAACCCTCATATTGCCAACATGATAACAATTTCAACGATAAACCACCTCAGGACTTAAGTTGGTTGGATACCTAGACTTGTAGTTTTGTCGAATAATCGCCAATAGGCATTTTCTAATGTCAGGAACCGAATGTTAGACACCTATGCATTTATGCGAATATTTCCGATCCTACTATTTTATCCTTGTTAGTATTTTTACTTTTAAATGAAGTGGATTTCAAAATTTTGTCCATACAAATCACATATCTCGTGGAAAATAATTTTGAATTGCCTATTTTGAATAAATACGACCTTTTTTAGCCAGTATTTACTTGAACCATTATACAATGAGAAATGTTTAAACATCAAACTTTGGTAAATAGTTCTATTCACAACATGTTTGAAAACCGCGTCACATTTCATAACTATTAAATTTTGAATCATCAATAAAGCTAATATTGAGTATACCATTTGTTCCATTTTCTAAAATTGTTTATTCAGAAAAAGATTTCGACCAAAAACTCGAAAATCGCGAGATAAATTTGGAAACAAATCACCATACTATATCGCTTGTGCATTTAGGGCTTTGTGACTTGACAATAAGGAATATTGGAATAGGTGATGAAGGAAATTAGGAGGAACATCATAGAACGATTACAAACGTCAGTAATGGAGACCAAGCACAGTAGGCAAAGAATGACACATGTCTTAGCAATCCATTAGACCAAAACCCAAAGAATCAAATGTTGTTAGCCGTATTTTATCTTCTTCGTATAACGCCGTGTTCGAGAGACGTAACGTTGTGGAATTAGTCACAAGATTTATCGTACCGTTTCAATAATTCCTGATAAAGGTGATTGAATCACCTTGGACTTCTAGCAATCATTTTAAGATTTCTTTCGGAACCTCATAAAGATGTGAACACCGCCTATCATCCTCAGATCGATGGTCATAACGGGAGAACGATTCAAACATAGGAAAGCTATACTCAGAGTATGAGTGATTGACTCTAGAAATGGTTGGACTAACCATTTACCATAAATTGGATTCTTTTACAACCATAGTTATCGCGCGAGCATAGAGACTACACCATTTGAGGCACTTTATGGTCGAAGTACCAATTACCCGTTTACAAACTGAAATCGGAAAGTTAAAAAAATTCACTGGTATAGAACTAAACCATGGAACAACAAAGGAAATTTCACAAGTCAAGAATCGGTTACAAGCAACGAGAAACTGGTAGGAGTTATGTTGGTACATGACGCACATCATACGGATTGGGTATCCTTGAACAAGCAAATTTACTAGATTCACGTGAAAGAACGAACTAAATTGAAAGCTTTGCCTTGGAGAGGCATGATACGATTTTGGTAACACGAGAGATTGAACTTTTAAGTATATTGGACCATTTCAGATTCATGTTAGAATCGACCAGCTGAAATATAAGATTTGAGTTTTGACAGAGTTCAGCAACATATATTACCCATATTACATTATAAACCTGAAGAAGCACTGATCATCTATTGACGAACCGAACTCGGAAAAAGCCAAACTCACTATTCCAGTAAGCATTCATGAAATAACCGGAATTTTCCTACAAGTCGAGAATCAATTACAAATTCTATAAAATTGTAAACCATTAAAACCTCAAGTTGGTAGCCAGATTACGTTGAAAGTTCTGCCTAGGAAAGGCATGATATTATTCGGAAAGATTTGGAAAGTTAAAACCGATATACACTGGACCATGTATTAATTCAGACAGAGTAGGCCTAGTAGCCGTCAGACTTGAGCCTTGTTAAGGAACAGCCGGATTACACAACTATGTTTCACCTAATCAAATCCAGGAAATGACTTTCAGATTAGTCAATTATAATCTCATTTGGAAGGGAATCCAACCTTGAGACAAACGTAAACTTGGTAATAGAACCATTAGAATGCATGGACTGTGAGGTCGAACGGTCGAAGCAAAGTCGAATCTTTATCGTGAAAGTTCGCTGGAATTCTTGAAAAGAACCCGAATTTACTTGGGAACGGGAGGACCAAATGCAACTCAAGTATCCACGTCTTTTTACCAAATGTACTCCAGAGACCAACCAAAACTGAACTTCGGGACGAAGTTCCTGTTAGTGGGGAAGACTGTCACACCTCGTAATTTCCAGTCATTTTTCCAAGCCTCGACAATTTACTATTCACAAGTTACTATTCATCATTTACTATTCATCGATCACTATTCATCGTTTTTTTAGGTCAATTTGACATTCCGAGACATATTCAGAAATTTTACTATTCACTTGACACTATTCATTTCCGGAAGAATTACCACTATTCACGTGCATTATTCATATCATCGTAAATTTAGTTTACGAGTGTTCAAATTCGCGTAACCGTATTGGTTCAGGAGCGAATTCATGCATTATTGTCAGGGACATTTCATACGGACTAGAAATAGTCGACATATCATTATTACGACACTTGCATACTATTCCACTCGTAGGATAATTAAATTTATACTTTTGGTACGATTAACGATTTACGTACGTTTATTTTAAATAAACGCTAATACGCGAACTATAAATGTGTCTAACATGTCCGACACTCCCGACTATGATCCCAATACATTTTTATACTCATTTCTATAATATAAAAACTATAATATTCATTTACCCGGTATTTTGGAAATTTAACCATTACGTATCGTACGTTTAACTTAATAACGCCGGTTTTCACCAAAATTAAACGATAATCACCCTAACTCTCCGTACTTGTACCCGACTTATTTTTACAACTTTTATAACTTTATTACGTCCCGAATAACTTCAACAAAACTTATTTTTAACAAACCCGGTACCCGATTAAACCTTAAACCTAAACCTAACCTAACTACACTTTACTACTAACACTAATTTTACTAATTAATCACCAAACATATCCCCCCATTTCCCTCCCTAAAACCGGCCAACCCCCCCCCCCCCCCTAAAAGTCTTCAAGCTTTAATAACTCACCAACACTCTTAATGGTACACCTAACTTATGTCTCTAGTATATATTAAACTTTTTCTCACATTTATCACATAAAAATCACTTTTACTTACAACTAGCAACTTTTCTCTTCATTTTCTCTTGTGTTTGGTTCGATTTGGGGTAAACAAGGAGCAAGGAGGGTAAATTTTACAAGATCATATTACAAACTAGTTAGTATAATCATCCTTGTTAGAGTTTTGAAATAAAAACTCAAGGATTAGTAAGCTTTTCATCATCTAAACTCTCTAAACCACCAAGTAAGTATACAAACTCATTTTTTATGATTTTTACAAGTTATTATTATGTTCATATAATTTTCTTACAAGATCTTATACATGTATCAACTTGTACCACTTCATTTTGTATATATTAACTTTGAAGCCCTAGAAATGGAAACATATGAAACTCTTGTTAGACCTAGTGGTTTGATGATATTTAAGGACCCATGACACCCTAAGAAGGTGTATGGTAGGATTAGATTAGTCTTGTGGTGTTTGAAAGTGGATTGATGGAGGATGGAACTAGTTTAGAGACTTGAAAATGATTTTTGAAACTTTTGAAATACCTACTGTCCTTATTTTAAATCCGTGGGAAAATCAGTAGAGGGTGACTAAGTTTTGACCAAAGATTTGGAAAATACATTCAAAAACGAAACTTTAGGCGAAAGAATGGATTAAAACGAGTTTATAACGAAGGAGATATGATTTTTACAAATTTAACGACGAAAACTACTTTTCAGAAAAACTGCTTGCTGTTTGGCAGAATACGACGGGTAATTTGAGGCATTAAACGTAACTTTAAGGAGCCGAGTTATCTAAAATATACTAGTATATACAAAGACGAATCCGTGAACATAAAGAACAAGGAAAACGAGCCTAAAACGACAAAGTTATGACCATTCTAACATCGTCAAACTATGGATATATTTTTGGTCACAAATAAAAATAATAACGTACGTACTAAACGGTATATTTTCTAGAAAATATTACTAAGGACTATTTTCTTATCAAACGAATACGTATGATCCAAGGGAATACTTATACGACTTAACGACGTATTTCAAGGTTTTCAATACAAGGATTATAACGCTAACTTTTTCGTACGAGTTAATATGACAAGTTATATACTCCTATATATGGATATATTTTCCTAAGTATGGAAACCATTTTTCTACGACGATAACTAGTATTTTCAAATTACGAGTGGTATGAGTATCATGTGCATGTGCATTCACTTCATTACGGCTTGATCTAAGTTGGATCATGATTATTCATTTAGGTTGCGGCTAGTACTCGCGCCTCATTGTCCCGACTACTTTTACCTCATTGCACCATCTTTGTACCATCACTTCGAGGTGAGTTTTCATAGCCCCGTTTTAATTCTATATTTTGATTTCAAATCCCACGGGGGAGAATACATTGCATTACTTGTTTTGTGTACATGCCTAAGTATAAAATTTCATACATTGCTTAAGTTGTCTTATTTACCACGTCTTGAAAAGTCCCCTTTTATTATCATGGACCGTTAATTTCTGGTACTAAGCGGGAGTGAGTGGATAGATCTATCGAGGGTGACGCCTCCATTCGTGTTTGGGTTGCTCCAAATGGAACGAATGCATTTCATGTCTTTATTATTAGAGTGTCTGGTAAACACTCATTGGGGCCAAGTATCGTCTAGCTTCGGGGTCATGAGCTTAAGAGCCAATGTATATACTTTCCGGACATCCTAATTCATGGCATTACTTATGGCATATGTACACTAGTATTTACTTATAAACCTATGATTATTCACCAACATTCGTGTTGACCGTTTTTCGCAATGTATTTCTCAGGTTATTAAGGTAGCTCATGTGCATACATTTGGACCTTCATGGAGTCGCGGAGTCGACGCGTCTCACTATATTTTCTGCACTTATGAAACGTTTGATCTTGTTGAACTTATTCTAACTGTTTTGGCAAACTCTTTTGGGACCTAAGCTTTGTAAACTCTGAATGTTTTAATGATCAAATGCTGTATTTTCTAAACGACACTTTAGGTCGTTCAATATAACTGTAAGTATGGTGCTATGACAGTCACCCCAGGTATTCCATTCCGCTGCCATTCAGGTATTTTGGGGGTGTGACATATACTAGCAAGGAGCTAGAAAGGCAACACTACACAACCACAATCATGCTAAGGAAACAGCTTAAGATATACAAGCAAACAGGATCACGGATAACAGTAGGAAGCCACAAAGTTGAGCTTCTGAACTTCAAATCTACCTACAGAAACCAGACTTCTAATAAAGTTATACATTCTGGACTTAGCAGACATCTTTAGCACCCGAGAAAAATCAACACAAACTGATGAACCAAACAAGAACCACTAGCTTTACTGACCCACAACTGGGCAACCGCCACACAGATTGATAATTCAGTCTAAAGATATCAATAAAGGCAACATACATTCGAGTTTTAAGATGATGAAAGAGAAATTGAAGGTAGAAACAGACTTCACAGCTCAACCTTTTTCAGCATCTTTTCTATTTCATCTTTGGACAATTTCCCACTCTCAGCAATTATTATACTTTTCTTATTACCATTAGATACAGCCGAGACATTGAGAATGCCATTGGCATCAATGCTAAAGGAAATCCTTACCTTCTGTTCACCTGCAGGGGCTGGTGGAACTCCTTGAAGATGGAACTGATCAAGGAAGATGTTGTCCTTGGTTTTCATGTTCTCACCCTGATAAACTTGGATTGTGAAACCTACTTGATTATCAACAAGTGTTACGTAAGTCTCCTCCTTCATGGTGGGTATTGGTGTGTTCCGTGGGATCAGAACATCCATATCATCTTCATATGTTTCGATGCCTAGAGAGAGAGGGGTCACATCTAAAAGTATCATATCCTTCACAGCTTTATTCCCATTCCCACTTAAGCTTGCAGCCAAGACAGTTGCACCATAAGAAACTGCTTCATCCACATTAATGCTCTTGCAAAGCTGTTTCCAGTCAAAGAACTCCCTGAGCATTTGTTGTACCTTGGGAATCCGAGTAGATCCACCAACAATAACTATATCATGAACATCATTCTTGTCCATATTCCCATCCTTTAAACAATTTTCGACATGCTCAATACACTTTGTAAAGAAACTAGCATTTAGCTCCTCAAATTTTGCCCGAGTGAACCTCATTGAGAAATCAATTCCCTCAAACAAGGAATCAATTTCAATCGATGTTTGAGCTGTTGATGACAGATCCCTCTTCGCCTTCTCACAGGCAACTTTCAACCTCGCCATTGCTCTTGCATTTTTACTGATATCCTTCTTTTGTCTTTTCTTGAAATCTTGCACACAATGATTAACCATCGCCTTGTCAAAATCTTCTCCACCCAAATGAGTGTCACCACCAACTGCTTTGACTTTGATTGTGCCCTCCCGGCTGATAGTGAGAAGAGACACATCAAATGTTCCCCCGCCTAAATCAAAGATGAACACATTTTTTTCTTTTGGGTGGTTTTTGTCAGAAATTTTGTCAAGACCATAAGCAATAGCAGCTGCAGTGGGCTCACTAATTAATCGCAAGACATTGAGACCAGCCAGTGTACCAGCATCCTTGGTTGATTGTCGTTGCTTATCACTGAAATATGCAGGGACAGTAATCACTGCATCTGTTACTGTTGTTCCAAGGTATGCTTCTGCAGCCTCTTTCAAATTCTTTAAAATCATTGCAGATAGTTCTTCAGGTGAAAATTCCTTGTTTATACTATTGTGCTCAAGCACAATCATTGACTTGTTAGAAGAGCCTTCTATTACCTTAAACGGCCATGATTGTATGTCCTCCTGCACTCTGTTATCACTGAATCTACTTCCCATTAAACGTTTAACATCTGAAAATTAACATATAATATATACACAAGTGTTTATCAATTAACAGGTTGGATACTAAATCAAGAGTAAACTACATTTTTGGTCCTTGTGGTTGTATCAAAATCTCACTTTTGGTCCAAAATTCAAAAAGCGTTCAAAAACAGTCCAAAAGTCCACGTGGACTTCACTTTTGGTCCAAAATTCGCACCTAGTTAGTTTAGTCGTTAAGTACGTTGCACCGTTAGTCCCTAGTTAGTTTGGTCGTTAGCAATGTTTACACCGTTAGTCCTTGTGGTTAAAAAATTAAAAAAATTCAAAAAAAAAAATTTTCCAAAAAAAAAAATAATTTGAAAAATTAGAAAAAAATTCTAAAAAAAAAATTTTTACGAAATTTTTTTTTTCCAAAAAAAAAAAATTTGAAAAAAAATTTCTAAAAAAAATTTTTCTTAAAAAATTCGAAAAAATTAAAAAAAAAAAAAAAAAAAAAAAAAAAATTGACGAAATTTTTTTTCCAAAATTCGAAAAAAAATCCAAAAAAAAATTCGAAAAAAAAAAATTTCTAATAAAAAATTTTCTTTTAAAAATTTCTAAAAAAATTTCTAATATATTAAAAAAAATTCTAATATATATAAAAAATTTCTAAAAATTTCCAAAAAAAAAAATTTCTAAAAATTTATAAAAATTAAAATGTGTATGTATATATATAAAAAAATTTTCCTAAAAATTTCGTCAAAAATAAAATTTTATAAAATTTTTCGAATTTTTTAAGAAAATTTTTTTTCGAAAATTTTATTGGAAATTTAAAAAAAAAAAATTTATAAAATTTCGTCAAAAATTTTTTTTTTATAAAATTTTTCGAATTTTTTAAGAAAAAATTTTATTAGAATTTTTTTTTTGGAAAAAAAAAGTTCGTCAAAAAAATAATTTTATAAAATTTTTCGAATTTTTTAAGAAAATTTTTTTTCGAAAATTTTATTGGAAATTTAAAAAAAAAAATTTTATAAAATTTCGTCAAAAATTTTTTTTTTATAAAATTTTTCGAATTTTTTAAGAAAAAATTTTATTAGAATTTTTTTTTTGGAAAAAAAAAGTTCGTCAAAAAAAAAATTTTATAAAATTTTTTGAATTTTTTAAGAAAATTTTTTTTCGAAAATTTTTTTGGAAATTTTATAAAATTTTTTTTCGAAATTTTTTTTTCGAATTTTTCGAATTTTTTAAAAAAAATTTTATAAAATTTTTCGAATTTTTTATTAGAAATTTTTTTTTCGATTTTTTTTTTGGAAAAAAATTTTTTCGTCAAAATTTTTTTTTATAATTTTTTTCGAATTTTTTAAGAAATTTTTTTATTAGAAATTATTTTTTTAACTGAAAGGACTAACGGTGCAAACTGACTTAACGAACAAGGACTAACGGTGCAACTGACTTAACGAGCGTTTGGTTAAAGGACTAACGGTGCAACGACTAAACTAACTAGGTGCGAATTTTGGACCAAAAGTGAAGTCCACGTGGACTTTTGGACTGTTTTTTAACGTTTTTTGAATTTTGGACCAAAAGTGAGATTTTGATACAACCACAAGGACCAAAAATGTAGTTTACTCCTAAATCAATAAAGGGTATGGCTAGGATTTTCTTGCCTGTAAAATATGCAAGTGGGAGATCATAAAAGCTTACCAAAGACGGTGTTAGTAGGATTCCGGGCGATTTGATTTTTGGCCCCCTCACCTACTAAAAGCTCTGTGTCATTACAAGCTACACATGATGGTGTAGTGTTGTTTCCCTGTTCATTTGGAAGTATTTCAAATCGGTTGTGCTGATCAAACCACGCAGCAACACAGGAGTATGTTGTTCCTAGATCAATACCAATAGCAGTTGCTTGACCCCTTCTAGACATCTTGGATCGCAAAAGTAAACAAAGTACTAGCAATAGGTATAGTGTGTACAGATTGTGGGATACAACTGAAGGAAAATCAATATCTGAAACTATGGTCACAGCTAAGTCGTCGCAAGAATAATAAACCCAGCTTGTTGAATTTGTTTAGATAATCTAATGTATTAAATAAACCCAGCTTGTTGCATTTGTTTAGATAATCTAATGTATTAAGTATGGGATATTGGTAAAGAGCAGGCACTTTCTTTTCATTTCAAAATGTATGTCAACCCCATAAAAAATACTGTAGAAGAATAGCACTTGCCACTTGGTCAAAAATGAGGTGATGCTTAGATAGTTGACATTCTCAGACCATAACATAATTAATAACTTTAATTGCCACTATATTCATTTCGATGTCCTTCTGCAAACTGTAAATCCATCATAAGAAAGTATTTTATCTCTGAAAAGCCAAATAAACAAAAAATGTGTGGCATGCACGTCGCAGATTGACAATCAATATTCTTAGACTTGGTGCTAGCTTGTGCTGTCAAATATATACTGTTGTTTAAGTTCTACTGTAGCATTTATAAGTTTATATTGATTGGCTCCTTTCATTTGGCTTTATTGATATCACGAAGGCAGTAAAAGGAAGAATTCTTAGCTTGGTTTACTAATTTTGCTCGAAGGGAACAAAACCAAAACCTATTGGGAATTTTCTATTTAAAAAAAATGGATTCATACTTTATTTAGTAATAATTGTATTAAAAAAAAATTATTTTGTTATTAGATAACATTTTATATTTATCCCTAACACAAGTAGAAGATAAATACAAAAAATATATAGATAAGACGGAATTAACACAAGTAGAAGATAAATACAAAAAAATATAGATAAGATGCAATTAATAATAGAATTAAAATTTTTTAAAAATTATCTTTAATAATAAAAAACTATAATTAAACATCATAAATCAAACAAAACAAAGATTAAATTATTTGTTTTTTAATAAATAAAAATATATGATTCAAAAAATTAAAAAAAACCTGCGCGTGCGCGGGAATTATAACCAGTATACTCTACTCGATTATCCCACATGAGAGTTCAAACCTCTCTACAACTCGAGTATGAAACACTTCAGTACCATGCACATTGTTAACTTAATTAAAGGCTCGCTCATATCAATGGTTATTACTAGGTTGTCTTAAAGTGATAATACCTTGGTTCACAGGTCCAACGAGCTTTATTCACCGAACACGTGGACCTGCATTGTTGGTTTGTGCTCGTTAACGTAGTCATTTATACGGCTAAGAAATACGTGACCTATCGGGGGCACACACGAATACACGAAGAGTACGTTTGTTATGTATTTAATATATATAACGTGTGTATATTTATTAAATATATAATATGTTTCACGATATTTAGTTAATGGTTGTTGGTTTATCCGTTAGACGTTTTATATATCTAACTTATATCCGTTAAATACAAAAGAAGGATTAAAGTGTCGAAAGGGAAAACCCTCGTCCTCCTTCCAAAGTGGCTGGTTATAGGGAAGGATCTAGGAGGGGAGGAGAGTGTCGGTTTGTGAAAGTTGTGGAGTTGATGGCCAAACTTAGAGGACGAGTTTGTGTCCTATATATACATCTCTTAAACTTCTCATTCGGGGGTGTATGACAACCAACGCTTTGTTTAAAGAATAGAAGGGGATGAGATGAGAAGGGCAAAGTAAGGAATGAGACTAGGAAGAAAGTAGTTATTTTTATTTGTGTTCATGAGTTTTTATTTTTAAGTTTTAAGAAAAGGATAGCAAGCTACCCAAATTACCAATATACCCTCAAAACATAATTTACTCATCACATTTGTTTCAAAATTCAATTTTCATTACTTCTGATACGCACCGTCTAATGATAAGGTATCCATTTAATTTCTTATTTTCTTACAACAAGCCATCTGATGATGATATAAACACACAAATCAACAAACTCCAATAGAAATACATATCAGTTGCCCAATTCCTTAACGAGTCATTGATGCCCAGTAAATATATAATTTAATTGTGTAGACATTCATATTATATAAACATGGGCCATCAGTAAAGATAATATTATACTTCAAAAAAGTACATCTAACATTGATTGTCGTAAAGGAAACTGTGAGTGTGCTAGACTGCGTGATGCAGATTAGCATGGGCAAAAAAGTACTTTATAGGGTCAGACTTGTAATTTTATAAAGATAGCAACTGTTGTTAAATGATTTTCTCACTTATCCGCCTGTTTTTGGACGGATCAATTTGGGAACAAAATACACAGGATGTCCCTTCCTTTCCCTTTCCCTTTCCCTTTCCCCTACTCCTTCTTTCCTTTCCAAAATAAACTCAAGAACACCATTTTATTCTATTTCCCTTCATGCTCCATTCCTTTCTTTTAAATAAAAAACTCAAGAACACAAAACGAACCACAAATCACACAAAACAAAAGCTTTGTTATTCTTTTGTTTCTTCCCTTCTGTTCGACTGAAAACACAAACAAAAGGGTTGTTTGGTTTCGTAATATAGGAGGAGCTTGAGAGTTACAACAACTAAGGACGTCTAGTCCACTGGTTGTGTTGCTCCCCTTCCTTTCCAACTAACCAGGGTTCGATTCCCTTCGTGATCAGTTTTTGGCTTTTCTTTTATTTTTGTTTCTTCATTTGATCCAAACGCATACCACTTAGGTATTTGGATCAGATCTAGAACAAGCATTAATCACAAGTTGATTTGGTAATCGTGAAACAAGCACTAGCATCTTAACGTGCTCGTTTGACGTGTAGTGTGAGCATAACGAAGAGGTGGTAATTTAATTACTTCGGTTTCAAGAATAAATATCAAGATCCAGTGAAATTATTTATTTATTAATTAATTAAAGGTTAGTAAATTATATGTATTTAATTTTATTTGTTAATCAATAACACTAAACTAGATCCATCTACTGTGTACTCGTAGTAAATGGTTTACTAGTTATTTAAATCCCAACATGTATCACTCAAGAAACAAGACGTATCGTTAGAATATATACAAGACTTTCTCCCCGTAATACACTCCGACAATCAAGTCAATATTGGGTATCGAAAATAGTATGCATTCAGTAGCAAGGGAGAATGTAAAATATGTGAAGTAACATACATATGAGTACAAGTAGTATTATAGATTGATGTGATGGGAATGTATTGTATAAATACATGAAATGTTAGTGAAGATTTTATGATATCAATGACTTTGGGTATGTTTGATAGCTTCTTAATCGCGTGACTCAGAAGCCTTCGCTTTTTGGTCAGAGATTGAGGTGTTTGATAGTTGCAATTTATGGTGCTAAGAGCATTAGGTATAGTTGGGGAACCTCATCTCCCCATTCGAGTCCCATTTGTGCTACATCACCCAACACCTCAACTTCAACTCTTCACAACAAAACACCCCCCCCCCCCCCCCCCCCCTTACTAAACAACAAACCTCAACTTCCCATTAGGGCCCCACCTCTTACACATTTATTTTTTATTCAGTTCATTAAATAAATTAAATTATTTCACAAATACTTAAAAATAACAAAACATACTAATTTTATTTCATTAAATAAGAAAGTTACAATACCAAAAAAAAAATACGATACGAGAAAAAAAAAACACGCATACACTACGGAAAAATAAATACGATACGAAAAGAAAACATACGATACTAATATGAAAATTAAACATTTTATGCGTCATCTTCACGGTCGAGACTTTGGTATTTCTGAGTTATAAACTAAAATTCGTTCCATTATAATTTAAAGTAATTTATTTCTTTTGACTTGTAACTAAAAATTGATTAAAGTAAAATGAAATAAAATCTAGTTGGAGTAAAAGCCCACTTGTAAACCTAGAGCCCATTTGTAAGCCAACCATCATCTTCATCAGGCATCAGCGCCTCTTTTTCTTTTTTTTTTTCAGCCAATTTTTAAACTTGGCAAAGTTTAAACAAGTTTCAACCTCAAAAATTCATTTATGTGTATTTGACAAAAAAAAGAAAAGAAAACGGATACATCTTACACAAAAGCTGGAGATTACCTCCTTTTCATCTTCGCCGTGGCCACGGGGAGATGCCCAACAAAGAGGAACGGCGAGGGCATCGTGGTGTAGAGGCGAGCTTTGGCTCGCCGTTGATGTTGCCAGGTCGGACGGCGAAGGCTTTCAACGAGCCTACACCTAAACATGCTAAGTGATTCAGTAACACACTCTACCAACTTTACTCTCTAAATTCTTATTTTAATTAAAAGTTTAATTCCTTTCATTTATTAATTAATAAAATTTTTTTACCACAACGAGTTTTTCATAACGATTTTTGTACATCCTTATTGTCAATGTTTTTTTCTTATACCTTTATGAGTTTTTCATAACGATTTTTTTTCATAAGTTCTATTTGAGATTTCGTTATATTTTATTTTGGAGTCATTGCTTTATAATAATTTTGCAGCTTTAACTTGATATATACGGAGTAGATTTTAGTTTTTGAGCATCTCTAAAGAAGACGGTAACATCGGAGGCCTTATAACAAACTATGTTATAATGACGTAAAAGTACATTCTAATTGCAAAAAGAACTAGAATACATACTACCCGACATCAACATATGTTTCAATTTATATAATGGTGTTGAACAAACCGTGTTTTCCATACCCTTACACCAGACCTTATAACCATTTAAAAGACATCTTTGATAGTTTATCCTAGGTGCTTACGCCAAAGTGATGGAGGTTTGATCCTTTCCCAAACTTATGGTAATCTATGTGCTATGACAGGTAATGAGAGATATTTTTCCATTTCCATTTGTGATATATAATTTTATAACACCGGAGAGATGTGAGTATCTAAACACTTAATGTGAGGTGCTAGTGTATAATTTCTGTGCTTGTTTCGGCTAAGGTAGAACAATTATGTGTTGTAATTACTTTTATGATTATGTTAAATGACCCCTAACTTGTAAATTGATTAGTGTAAAATCTCATTTGCTTGAGGACAAGCAAATCCCAAGTGTAGGGATATTTGATAAGGATTTTGATGTGTTTTTTTTGGGTCTATAATAAACTACCAAGTTTTAAATTTATATTTTTCCGAACTAACCTATAGACTCTAAACACTAACGAGTAGTGTACCCGATCAATGTAGATAGTTTCTAGGTAAGCAAGGGTCGTTCACTAGGAGTGAAGCTAAAGCGATAAAGGTATTCTAATTCTAAACTAAGTATTATAACCTAGAAATCAAGTAAATATTTTTGGGAGTTTTAGCCTGAGAGACTATCATGATTTTGTGTTTTAATTAAACTAATGACAAGAAACTAGATACTAAACTAAATACGAGCTAAGTAAAGATACATTAAGATCGATAGGAAGAACGGATTAACCAAGTCTAATCCATCTTATAATTATATATGCTTATGTATACTTGTTTTAATTCATTCAATTGTTTAGTCGTCAATCCGATTATTAACCCTGTCATGATTAAATAACCTACCATCGTGGTGAGAAAGAGGACATGATCATAGTGACCTAGTTTGGTATCAATACTAACCTAGTTTGGTATCACACGCTACTAGTCCTATTAGGTTGTAGACACGTTCCGTTTATGCCAAACAATGATTCCTAATAGAGATACGGGTTAACACACATATAACTTAACCAAAGTAACCAAAATTGCAGAAAGTTAAATCACATCAATTAAAGTTATAAGGATAATAACCTAGTTACATAGACTTTTACTAGTTATAAGCAATAAACGAGTTTTTAACGATAAGCACCCAATCCAATAACAAAGTAAACAAATCGACACAATCATAAAAACTAATAAAACTTCATAAACTTGGCTAACACCTAAGGGTGTTAGCCCATAATCTCAGCAAAAGATAGAGTATACATCAAAATTAAACATAAGAAATCCATAGACAAATTTATTATGCTAACCGAATGATACAAAGTTAAGTATTGAGATGTTCTTCATTGATCTTCATGGATAGAAGGAGGAGGTGTTAGGGACGTTTTTGGGGTGTCCCCAACTGATAATAATGATGCCAATGTCGTTCTACGGCTTTGGTATTCATAGGGGTAAGCAAGAGTAGCCTCCAAGTAATGCTAAAAATAACCTGCTGCTGTTCCGACCCAGATACGGTGCATCTAATAACCTTATGCGCCGCATCTCCTTCAGAAACATATAGATTTTCTTTTTCTCTTCGCGCGGACGCTTGAACGGACTAAAACGGAGTCCGGATGAAGATTTTACGGCCAAAATACGAAAGCATCTTCAAGTGTCGACATGTAATCTTTGACTTCTTTTTTAAGCTTCTAATCTTCACTTGATTTCTCGGTACGGATTTTATATGGCCGATACGACGCATCGGATTGGTCCGATGCGGCGTATCAAGGTATCTTTGCGTGGGGTCCAAGATTATAATATTTGCAAATATTCATACACCGCCTTTAGATGCGGCGTATCTTCAATCTCTTGTGCGGCGCATGTTCTTCTGTGTCTTGGATCATCTTTTGGTGAAGTCTTGAGAGTGATACGCCGTATGCATGAAATGTAATGCGGTGTATCTGGAGTAGAAAAAGTTGGTTCTTCTTCGTTGACCAAAGTTTCATATACGGCGCATGGTATAAATCCATGCAGCGCATGCTTCAAAGTCAGGAAATGGTCTTAATATTCGTCTAAGTTTTGTTATACGGCGCATCCATCAAGAATGATACGGCATATTCTTCGTCAGTTTAGTAGACTTTTCCAACTTGATCCATTTTGCTCCAATTTACGTCTAAAATAGCTAACTTTCACCAAATGCTTGTTCATAACTGAGAATTACAAAAGTAAGTGATTAAGTATCAATTCTCTTATAAAGTAATATAAAACAAGTCAATAACATAGGATAAATGATGCTAACAAAATGTAATTATTTGATGTCATCAGATTTATTTGTTACGCTTTTAAAGGGTCATTTAAGCCTTAAATCGTAAATTTATGGTCAAATATTGCCTCAAATCATTTCTTTTCTCATTTTAGGTACTTGGGACGTGATTTCTAGAAAATGGCGCATTTTGGACATTTTTGGACTCTAAAGTGAAGAAAACAACAAAGTCAAAAAAATTGTCACGAATTGCACCTAACGGCGTCAGACATTGGAAGCTGACACCGTCATTTGAAGTTAATGAAGCTGGAAAATATCAAACGTGACGCTCCAGTGAACCATTTAAGGATTTATGCCTGACGGCGTCAGGTGTAAATGGAAGTAGGCCGTCAGGTTATAAGCTAAAGAAAGATGGCCCAGAAGGATTTGTACGTGACGACGTCAGAAGGCTAGATTGCACAACACGAAACCCTAATAGCGGCGCTCTGACGGTGTCAGGAATAGTCAGCCTTGTAATTCTATATATAGTTTTTGATTTTTCATTCATTAAGTGTGTAGCTTTGGAGACAAAACCCTAGATGATTTTCAGAGGTTTTTAAGGGTTTTCATACCCTCTTTTCTTCCATGTTCAATTGAAGATAAGTTTATCTTTTAATCATTCAATATGTCTATGTGTTGTTTGATTATCATTTACGCTTTTCTTCCCTTTAACATGCTAGCGTAAATCTATTAGTGTTTGCTTAGATCTAATGAAACTTAGTTATTGATTGTTGATACGTTGTCTATTGTTGGTTGATGCTACATCTTAGGCCTAAGAAAACTGGCTGACCTCTATATGTAACTAGCTTGAACGTCTTAGGAAAGGCAATCGCTTGTACACTGTGGTTTTTCTCATTATATTTAATGCATGAATTGAGGTTAGTGATCCTATAGTTTGGGTACTAAACGTGCAACTATTATGAGAAATTGATATTCATAAAGTTGGGGAAGGCTGTGTACACCCCCACGACTGGTATTAAGGAATACAACACTTCAGCTAAACAATTGCACTGTGAATTCAACAAGTCAACAAGAGATAACTAGGGAGTAATTATATCTAAGTAAACATGTTTGTGTCATCATAAGAAGTCCACCAATTTACCTTTTTTGTTATTTTATTTCTGTTTTTATTTTAGTTATTAGTTTTGGGTTAGTTGATTAGCAACAAATTTCGCCCACTCCTTCCAAAACTGAGATTTAATTGCTTTCATAAAAAATATAAAAATACAAAAAGAATCATCTCTCACCTTTAGACTTAGTTAACCAGGTACACTGCCTGGAGGATTGCAAGCTTCTCAAGATCCCTTGAGAAGAAAAACCTTTTGTGAGGCCGCAATCCTCGCATCAATGGTTGGATCGAGTATTCTAGCTCTTGATGGAAGTAGTGTGGAGCTAAGCAATTCTAATGTTGTTATTGCGGCCACTTCACCCGTTGACTTTGTATGGAGCTTTATGAGATATTGGAGACGTACGTTCCGTAGTAAGGTGTTACCTCTGGATCTCATTTTTGTAATCATTTTGAGTGTTTTTATTTGTCTTATTATCTTCCGACCATTTCCAGGAGAACGTGCTGTTGTTACGGCCGATTCATTCTTGAATGTGACGGCTCTTGAAGCAAGTGGTAACGGCTTAGGATATTTATTCTTTTCCCGTGCAGAATTCTTTTACTGTTTATTTTTTTTCAAGCCTCTCTCTTTACGAGGCCCCTAATCGTCCTTATTGATTATGGAACGGAGGTCAGTGTTCTCGTCTCATGTTACGAACCGCTGTTTCCCCCCCGATTGAAGGAGATAATTGCCTTTACCATTTCATCTATGGATTTTGGGGCGTTACTCATTATATGCTTAGCCAACCCTGGGTTGGATATCTTGTGCGTAAATTTTGTGATTTTTATAGCATCTTGTACTCCCTATGCTTTTCTGCTTTTTCGTCAGGAATCTTTTTGTGAAGTCCTCTATCGATTCCTCTCTCCCTTTCCTGGTGCAATGGATTTTCTTGTCTTTTCGTTTGTGCTTTTCCATTTTAAGGAAGGCTTCTAAGAACGCGTGCCTTAGTTTACGTAGCTGCTTATGGATTCCTGGGGAACGTTTTCAAACCAAATCCTGGCAGCTCCTGTGAGTGTGAACTGGAACATGCGGCATTTGGTAGCCATATCCTAGTTGTGTGCCCATACAGCCATCTGGAAAGCCTTTACGTGGTTCTTAGGGTCTTTGCTTCCATCATATAATTGGATATTATCTGGCATTACGAGTCTTTTTTGACAGTTTTGCGTTGCGAATGCTTTCCGTGAATGGGTCAATTCCTTCAGGCACGTATGGCTTCATTTGGTTATCTTCCCCATCATCCATTTTTTCGGCCTTCATTCTATCGCTTGCTCTATCATGCTTTTCGTGAGTAAATTGCACTTTCCCTTTTAGAGGCCTTTTGCAGTTGTCCCGAGCCTCTACTTCATTACCACATCATTGTTGTTTGGGACAACTCTGCCAGTGTGTAGTGGCGGTACTTTCCTCCTTGGGGCTTCTATCTTTTCGCGACTTCAGTCGCTTGCCCTCTGGATCTTCACTTTTTAGCTCACTTTGGAATTGTTCAGCCCTTCTTTTTCCGCCGGCGTTCCTTCTTTGTTTGGCTCTTTCCTCTTCGGCCCGTTGCGAAGTCTCCGCAGGGTCTGGTTGGGCTTGTGCTCCTTCAGGATTTTGCTGCGGCACCTTCATTGGATGAGCTTTCTCACTCTGGTTGGTCAGTAACTGGTGGTCATGATTGTTGTTGGGCTCCCAGAGGGCTCAGGTATCAACTTGTTCTAACCTTTTAGTGTTTTGGTATCAACTGTGTCCCACGGAAGGCGCTAACTTTTTTTTTGTGAAAGGAAAAATATTATTAATCACAAAAAGTATACAACACTCTTGTAAACATACATGGACATGTCCCATGTTTTTACATAGAGCTTGTTACAAATAAAACTTGACAAAAACAAGTATTCTATATCCTAATTCTATTCAATTATACTGCACAAACTATGACAGGAACTAGAATTCACAATATACTAAAAATACATTTCACTCTGCTTTGCTCTTGACCCTTTTAATCTGCACATTCCATTTCCTTTCAACAGCTTTAAGAGAATTAGTATCCTTTACCACAAAATTCATTAATCTCCATTTGATGCAGTCCATAGTAATCTGCACTAAAGCATCCACTGTTCTTTCACAGTTTTGAAATATCCTTGTATTTCTCTCTTGCCACACAAAATATATAGTTGCTCCAAGCACCAATCTTGTAATAATACTCCATATATTTCTGTTGGCTTTTAAGGATGAGAATTTTTCAATAATGTTTTCCAAGTTGTCTGAGAATTGTTTGTCCATAAGTTTCTGCATTTCTTTCTACATTTGGTTAGTATAATGGCACAAGAAGAATAGGTGTTCATGGTAGTCCAGACACTGTATGCAGAATACACATTTCATATCACTTTTGGGATTCCATACTGCAATCCTATCCTGTGTCATCAGCCTTGTGGAAAACTTAAAGGGGGGGGGGGGGTTGAATAGTTTTACGTCTTTTTAATTTATGTTGAAAACCTTTGTTTTTAAAACTTTGTTTACTTTAAAAAGTTTCGATTCGATATTATGTGAATTAAAGTCATGCACAATATAAACAATTATAACTAAGTACTAAAACAATAATAATGTAAGTAAGATAATAAGTAAGAGATGGAAAGATCGAACCGCGAGACAAAGGATTTATAGTGGTTCAGCTACGAAGCACCTCTTCACCCTACTCCACTCCCCGAGCACCTAACTCGAGAGTTTTCTTCACTATGTCAACAAGCTCCCTTATGGCATAGAAAACCTTAAAAACCTTTGCTTACACTGATTTACAACACTAAGCTAAATGTTGAGTTATAATCCTAGCTAGAACCAATCTCACACCACTAATCACTACACTACTTCTTCACAACTTTTTCACAACTTCTTCACAACTTAGCACTACTTATTCACACCACTTCTTCTTCACACCTATACTAATTACACACCACAATCTCTTCACAACTTCTCTACCTACATACCTTACTAGACTAATTCCTTGTGTTTACACCTATCTAACTAATTCACAACTTATACACAAATGAATGAACAATATACAAATGATGATGCACAAATAACTTAGATGTAGAGATCACACTAAGTTGTAATACTTCTTGGCTTGAAGAATAGAAGAATTCTTCTCTTGCACTTGAGAGGTTGAAGCTTGGATCACATGGAAACAAAAGCTTATGATTATATGATCAAACGAGTGTGAAAGAATAGAGAGGAGATTTAGATCAGAAAGTTTGGAGTACAAAAAGGTGGGGAAAAAATGCAGGGAATGTCCAGTATTTATAGGCAAAGCTGGGGGCTGAGGAGCGTGGTCGATCCCCTTAATTAAGGGGCCGGTCCGCTTAACTATTAAGGGGGCCGCCTAGTATAATTAAGGGGGCCGCCCAGCTGAACATTGCCCAGCTTTGTCTTTTTGTGGGGAAGGTTTTTCAGGAACATTTTTTCCATTTTTGGTTGAAAATTTGAATTCATGTATTTATAATGAATTTAGTGACTTTATTTAATGCCAAAAATGATTTTCTAAAAGATATAAAATGTTTGTGAGATTTTATAAAAAATCTAGTGATTAAGAAAATGTTCCTTTGATCATAGAATACATTAGACATTTTGTTTATTCATACCTTAAGTGATTTGGATGTTAAAGTGAATATTTATGACTAAATACTTGTTTACGTCATAATTAATAGTTCAATGAGTTTACGTTTTGTGATTATCAGAACATAGAGATATCGATACATGTTAATAATGTTTTAGGCATTATTTATATCAACAATCTCCCCCTTTTTGATGATTACAAAACCTAAACTCATTAAGTCTAAGAATTAATTTTTAGACAAGTATTTAGTGAGTTTATATTCACTTCTCCCCCTTTTTGTAGAATCAAAAAGGTTAAGCCGACTAGCCTCATATATGAAGTTAGATGGGTAGAAAGCTCCCCCTTGATGGGTGCTCCCCCTCGTTCGAGGGCACCAAGGAATCAAGCTATGGAATGCTTGGCTACAAAAACATGTTAAGAGAACAAGACATATATATGCAAAGCAAGGATAAAGGAAACATTGATAACTAATTCATTCAAGCATTTAAGATGGTCATATAACACATATAAGCATCGTTACAACATTTAATATGCTTGAAGCATATTGATTACAACAATAGCAAAAGAAACAAAAGAGGTCCTAAATTACCAAAGAGAGGGCTTGGACTTGCTTGCAACAAAAGGTTGAATGTTTTTATTTGATGGAGGGAGACATAAGCATTGAGCTTAGTTGTTTGATGGAGAAGGGTATGGAGCAGAAGAGGTGGACCTGACGATGTAGTATCAGGTTAAAGGAGGTATTAGATGAGGAAGAGTGAGAAGATATTCAATCCAAGAAATATCTTCACTCAAGTAGAGGATTTGTTTTTGGAGGAAGATGCAACAAGGGCAATAATGGGTGTGGTTTGTAACTTGATCCAAGTTGAGAGAGTGGGGTAAGCAATTTGCATAAGGTGATGATGGAGGATAGAGGTTGGCCCTTGTTGCATTTTGCAAGGTGCATAGCATGGAGATCACTATGGTCATGGATTTGGTTTATCTTTTCACGGAACTTTTCGTTTTCCGTGGGAATGTGGATTTGATCATTTGATGGAAGTGGATGAAATTGGGGTGTGTAGATGGAAGTAAAGTTGGATGTTTGACCAATATGATGAGGGTTTTGAAAGGTGTCATTGAGGTTAGTTTGAGGTTGAGATGTGCAGTTTGGAACGAAGGTTGAGGTTGAGGTTAGTTTGTGATGAAGAAGAGCTAGAAGGGTGTTGATCCAACTTGAGTTGAATAAGATGTAAGTCAAGAAGAACACTAAGCTCATGACTTAATTAAGTTCTTCAATGAACTTCAAGTGTTCGGAAGAAGGTGATGGTGGTGGAGTGTGGTTGTTATTTTGGATGGATGTTTGGATATGCAACATAGAAGTAGCATGTGAGTTGGTAGGAAGTGGTGGTGATACTTTTGGTGGTAGAGACATTTTTGAGTTTGGGTAACCATTATTGGATGAGGATGAATGTATGGAGGAGAAGGGTATTTTGTGAGTGGTGGGTGTTTAGATGGTGCATTGGTAGGTGAAACAAGATGTGAGGTGTTGGTGATGAAATTAGGATTGTCATTTCAAGATTGAGCATGTTCTTCATAAGAATTATTTGGGTGAGATGAAGGTGTATTTTTAGGAGCAAAGATGGATGGTTGGTTATTATGATGGGGTTTGTAGAAGGATTTATTGGAATGAGCTTGAGGATTGGGAGTATAGTTGGGAACAAATGTGGGTGGAGGTGTTTGTCGTTTAGCCACATCATTTGTTGAGATGGGCTTGTTTCAGTAGTTAGGTTTTCTTCTCCAAACAGGTTTATTGGTCATCCTTGCTAACCTTGAGGTTTTTGGTTTTGGTTTGATGGGAGAGGACATGATGAAATGTGTAACACCCCCAAAATTGGTACAGCGGAAGACTAATCAAGCTTTCGGGGTGCTACGGGGATTGGTATCCATCACAAGTCATAAAAGAACGAGATAAAGTAAACATAAGTAAAAACAAAACCAACCATGGTTTTTAGAGTTTACATTCATCCCAAAATATCCAAAGTAAGGCCCAAAATAAAATAAACATTGGTCCACAAATACATATCAGAATTTGAGAAAATCGATCCTTAAACCGAGTTGCCAAAGCCAAGCCTTCCAAACCAAGCATCCCAAGTCATCACTTAATTACCTGAAAAAACGCGCTAAAAGTCAGCTTTCGCTGGTGAGATCATAAGTTTAAGTTCTTAATTCAATCAAGTGGACATATACGCAAAACGCTTGCTAGCTAGACTAGGCCTCAAATCACTAAACCAAACCTATAGGTGCACACTATAGCCCAAAACCAATTCAAATCAATATGCATTTGCAAGGATACGACATGTTCATGCATTCGTAAGGATACGACATGCGCTAAAACCTACCTAGTTCTATAAGCATAACAAGTTTTAAATAAATAGCGATAATAGTCCACATAAAACAGTTTGCACGTTTCTCACCCCAAGTATTGAAAACAAAGTTCAAAAGTAAAAGTGGGGCTATAACTCACCTCAAGTCCATATATCAGCACAAAGAAACCGGTAGAATCAATATGTATCAAAACTCAAATGACGGCAACTACGGACTCGGCACTTCCTAACAATATAAGTTCTTTTCAGAAACATTTCCTCAAAATCAAATATTCAATATCCCGAACATATTCCTTTTTACTTTCCAAAAATCCATTTCTCGTATTATTCTCGTATTAGTTTGGCGTTTGGTATCCATGCGGGTGGAAGGTCGACACAACTCAAACCAAGAAGACATATTGAAAGAAATAATAAAACGCTCTACAGGTCTAATATTGGCCCAATATATTATTTAAATAAATCATCAAAGTTTATCGAATCCGTCGACTTTGTAATCCTCCATAATTATTTACCTAATATATTATTTCAAGATCATACCCAAAACCTAAGTCACATAGCACGTCGAATAATATATGGTAAATATTTAAGTTAATAAGTTTCCTAAATATATTGTTAAACTTACCAAATTCGTCAATTTGGTAAACCTCACGAGATATTTAGTAACTCGTTATCTCACACTCCTACCAAAACCTATGGGCGTCGTAGGATACAATACCCATTAATATACCCTTTTTATATAACCAAGTAGGTCCTATTTAATCCGTCGATCAAATAAGTTACGTAGTTATATGAAATGGATATATTAACGTCACACATCCGTGGCAAGCACAAAAGTCATTAAATAAATTATATGGCCCACTTGGACTCAAGTGCCCTCGATCTCGTATAACTCGTAAGTTTCCCGTTTTATTTTCCAAAAAGACATTTTGTTTCGTAGAGCATTCCATGTTATAATTATATCGTTATTTATAATAGTTTGTTTATAATAACGTTCCCAAAATTTATTATACTATTCTCATAGTATAATATATATCGTTACATTATTATTTTATTACTCGTGATCACTTTATTTTTAATATACGCACTTGTATAAATATATATATATATATATATATATATATATACACGTTTTCACATTTATATATTTATATAAATGTTTATATTATTAATATAAGTATTACGAGTTTTTATTATTAACTTTAATTATAATTAATATCGAGTTATAAAAGATGAGTCACATGTCCAAGTCATCACTCTCGGCTCATTGTCCAAATCCAAGTGCTAAGGCGTTTTGTCGAAATCAATCATTAACTAGAAAGTCAACGTGACTCCGACTCGCACAACTATAAGTCCAAAGTAAAACCGTCCAAACCACAACTCCGTCATATGTCCCATTTCACATGCTACAACAATAAGGTCCGACTACGGCACCTTTCTAACCTATTTCCGTCAATCTAATAACCGTCACACAATCGGCCCCCGTTCATCCACATTATCGTCAACACTTCACAAATAACAATATGTCCCATTGCCGAGACCAAAGGGTCTCGACCCATCAATGGTGTTTGGCCAACAACAAAAATAATCACGACAACAACAACAAATAACAATAATAATAACAAGAAGAACATCAGGAAACCAAATAAGACCACCAAGTATATCACGTAATCCGGGTCGACTTACCAAGTCGAACCCGAGTCAAGGTTTCACCACGAGTCATGTGGGTCCCACCCGAGACCTCTAAGGTCTCGGCTAGCTCAATCCGAGCTCGAACCAAACGGACCTTAGTGGTCAAGACATACCACAAGGCCACAACTATATTCGACCAGATCCAAGGGGTCACGGTCTTGCTCATAACGAGCCAAATAACCACAAACGTGACCCCGAGACCTCAAGTGGCCTCGGTTAGACTCAACCGAGCTTCAATCCAATCCCAACACCTCAAGCAAATCGAATCCAAACACAATTCCGACCTCAAATCGACCCAACCCGGATACCAAAACATTTCCTTATCAAAACTTTTTTTAACTCTTTTAGATTAACTCCCAAAACCTAAATACAAACCGAGTTTCACTCGGTTTAGCCAAACCCCACGCATATGAACGCGTTCTCACCTTCAAAACGTTCAAAATATCAAGAAAATGGTGGTGGTGGTGACGTACAAGCGGCGAAGATAAAACAACGTGGAGGTAGGGTTCCTTCTTGGGCGCTTGTAGTACCAAATAAGAGAGAGGGGATGATGGTGAGTCGATTGGTGGTGGCGGTGAAGTTGTGTGAGGGGCGGTGTGGTGGTGGCGGCTGGCTATGGTGTCGGCGGCTAGGGTTAGATGATGATGATGATATTTGTGTTGGGGAGAGAGAGAGAGACTAGGGAAATGGGTGTTTGCTTGTGTTTGTGTTTTCTAGCATCACAAAGACCAAGTTTATATTTACTCCTTTTCATAAAATAAAAATAATAATAGTAATAATAAGAAATGGGAGGGGCGGCTAATGTGTAAAACGCAATGACCATAACCGTAAACTTTTCAAAGTATCCCGACATTCTCAAACTGAGCTCGTTTTCATATCTCAAAATTTCTCAATACGTGTTAACTCACGCACCATTATTTTCAAAACCGTCTTTTTACGAGATTTGATCATACATATGTTCGCAAAAATTTATAACACAGTCGTTATTCAAAATTTTAAATTGGTTAGGTTATCCTAGTGCCGGAGTCAACGTAGTGCCACGAAACGTATCAATCAATAAATCTCAACATAAATATCTCATAATAAGTAAGTAACTCAAATTCAATATCTCATAAACTTCAAAATTTAAAACATCGGTTTAATTTTTACAAATTCGTCACAAATAAAATTCCAAATATTTAATTATAATCAAACTTTAATGTAATGCGGGTTTTAAAATGTCTCCCTAAATTGCCAGTTGTCACATTGTAACACCCCCAAAATCATCACGTCAGCGGAAGACTTAAAATGTCAGCGGAAGACTTTTTGGGTGTTACTTCGAGGATCTTTATCACAATCATAGAAAATGACACAAAAGTGAGGCTTTAAAGTTTAATTCATTCAAAATACCAAATATTCGAGTCATCAAGATGTTTCATAGTTTAAACAACAAGTTTATTTGAAATGTGTCAAAACGTTTATTTAAGCCCATGCCGGGTTACAAGCCCACTCCGTGCCTTCAAGTTCATTCTCGTTTAGTTACCTGAGATAAACACATGCCAAAAGTGTCAACACAAAGGTTGGTGAGTTCATAGAGTTTATAGTTTCGAATATCGATTTCCAAAATCAAAGAGTTTACAAGTCCACAGTGTTTATAATAAGAGTTGATTATCCAATTAAAGTGTGAGAAAATCCATAGTGTTCTTAGTTTAAATTGTTGGTTTATCAAAATCAGAAAATGAGTGATTTCCTTATTAATTCAAAAATAGTCCGTTGGTTTGCCCTTCTGTCACAACTCGTAATTTCCGGTCATTTTCCGAACCTCGACAATTTACTATTCACAAGTTACTATTCATCAATTACTATTCATCGATCACTATTCATCGTTTTTGAGGTCAATTTGACATTCTGAGAAGCGTTCAGAAATTTTACTATTCACTTGACACTATTCATTTCCGAAAGAAATTTCACTATTCATGTGCATTACACATTTCATCGTAAACTTAGTTTACGGGTATTCAAATTCGCGTAACCGTATTGGTTCGAGTGCGAATTCATGCATTATCATTTGGGACATCTCATACAGACTAGAAATAGTCTGCGTATTATCATTATGTCACTTGCATACTATTCCACTCGTAGGATATTTAAATTAGTACTTTTGGTATAAATAACTTTTACGTTTAATTATTTCTAAATAAACATTAACACGCGACCAATAATGTGGCTAACACGTCCGACACTCCTGACTATGATCCTAACATATTTTTATACTCATTATAATAATATAAAATTTATATTATTAATTTACCCGGTGTTTTGAGGATTTTTACCGTATTTACCGGTACGCGTTCAAACTTCCGCCAGTTTGCGTTATTTCAACACGACGACTAACCTAACACCCGATTCTCATCAAGAATATAAAATTTTGAAGTTTACAACTTTTATACATCTCGTCTTGTTCCGTAAAAATTGATTTCTAGTTAACTCGGTACCCGGTATACACCAAAACTATTAATAAACTACATAATAATGCAAGATATAACACAAAAGTCACCAAAATCAACCCCCCCACATGCCAAATCCGGCCACCCCACTCCATTTTCTTACAAATCTTGAATATATACTTGCCCCATTAATGCCATGTACTACTTGTCTTTGAAAAAGTGTACTACTACTACATTATTAATCAAAACTTTACTTCACACACTTACTAAACAAGTAAACTAGCAAAAGATCTTTTCTCTCCTTCTTCTCTTCCATATGCACGACCAACAACAAGAACACATCAAGGATCCATCAATTTTCCAAGATCAAGCCACTTTCAAGCTCCATTTGTACTTCTTGTTAGGGTTTTGAAGTTTAAACACAAGGTGTTGCAAGTTTTTCATCTCCACTAATCCACTAATCCTTCAAGTAAGTTGTCAAACTCATTTTCACAATTTCTTCAAGTATCTTTCAATGATCATACACTTTTATTCAAGATATATATGCATATGTTCATATATACCACTCTATTTATACTTTTTATAACTTATGAACCCTAGGTACTTAATATAAGTAGATCCATAAGCTTTATTAACATCCTCATGAGATCCACCAAGGTTGGTGATGTTTAGGAACCCATGACACCCAAAGAAGGTGTATGGTAAGATTAGACTAGATTTGTGGTGATTGAAAGTGGTTTGATTGAAGCTAAAACTAGATTAGAACCCTAGAAATGATTTTTGAAACAATAGAAATACCTACTGTCCCTATTTTTAATTCGTGGGAAAATCAGTAGATGGTGATTAATTTTTGACCAAAGATTTAGAAAATACTTTCAAAAACGAAACTTTTGGCGAAAGAACGGATTAAAACGAGTTAATAACGAAGGAGATATGATTTTCCGAATTTAACGACGAAAACTATTTTCTGAAAAACTGCATGCTGTTTGACAGTTTTCGACGGGCAATTAGAGGCGTTAAACGTAACCTAGAGGAGCCGAGCTATTGAAAATGTATTAGTATATACTAAAACGAATTCGTGGATATAAAGAACGAGTAAATGAGCTTAAAACGACCAAGTTATACACGTTTTAAAATCGTCAAAACTATATATATATATAGTCACTACTAGAAAATAATATAACTACGTACTAAATGGGATATTTTCTAGATTTCTTATTCAAGGAGTTTATTTTTAACTAACGAAGTACGTACGACTCAAGGTTTATTACGCGACTACTAGACGTTATTTTAAGGTTTTCTAGACGAGGAATATAACAACTAACATTTTATACGATATACTACGACAAGTTATATACTTCTATATTTGGACTTATTTTCCTAAGTATGGAAACTATTTTACTTTGACAATAACTAGTATTTCCAAGTTACGAGTGGTATAGGCATCATGTGCATGTGCATTCATTTCATCACGTCATGATCTAAGGTAGATCGTTATTACTCATATTAGGTTGCGGTTAGAGATCGTGCCTCATTTCAGTGTATCCACTTTTGTCGTCGTAGCTATCGCACCAGGTGAGTCATAGCCCCTACTATTTTAATTGTTTTGTAAACTCTTTGGGGGAGAATACATGCTCGTTTTACTTAAACGCACTACTTGTTTTACCTGGTTGATTACTCAAATATTTCCAGCTTTATCTATATATATAATTGATCACCTGCATTCATTGGTATGTTTGATTATCTGTATTTCATGGGATTGATCATCCTTGTTTATATGACCTCATAGTCACCAATTGTTCCTATATGTTCCTTGTAATATTGTGTATTCCCCACTTGGCTGTGATGTCAAACGTATTGTGGTATTCCCCACTTGGCTGTGATGTCAAACGTAATATTGCTGTTTTCCTACTTGACTGATTTATCATATGACCTCCTTTTAATATTGTGGTATTCCCCACTTGGCTGTGATGTCAAACGTAATATTGTGGTATTCCCCACTTGGCTGTGATGTCAAACGTATTGTGGTATTCCCCACTTGGCTGTGATGTCAAACGTAATATTGTGGTATTCCCCACTTGACTGAATGTCAAACGTAATATTAATGTTTCCTTACTTGACTGAATTAAGATGCCTTTGCATCAACCTTATTACGGGTTTTCCCGCTTGACTGATTCATCATATGGCCTCATTGACTGAATTATTTATATAGCCGTTTTGCTATATTTGTCTGGGAATTTGGATATCAGTATTACTTTTGTTCACGTAAACATATTTCTTTTGGCAGTGGGTTGTAAACACACAGGTTACAAGTCTCTTATGGCGGGACTTGGAACTGAGTGGATTTACGATGCCTTTGCTGGGCGATCTTTTCTCTATAGGCATTATCTGTTTAACAAACTCTATGAACTCACCAACCTCGTGTTGACACTTTAGCATGTATTTTCAGGTATTAAGCTATGGCACGCTACAGGAGGTTTTGGCAGGGCATGGCATGGTCATAGAAGACTCTGATTATTTATATGGGGACCGTTTTAAACTATTTTAAGGGCCTACTTCCGCACTACTTTTAACGATGTAAATTCAACATTTTTGATTAAACGATTTTATTCTAAATGATTGAAGTGAAAACCATTTTTGTACTTGTGTTGTAATACCGATTGAGTTACACCCCAGCTACACGTATGCTTCCGCTGGACCCGATTTTGGGGGTGTGACAGATTGGTATCAGAGCTCTGGCTATAGCGAACTAAGTGTTTTTAAAACCTAGACTATAGCTACTTTTACGAAAAACTTAACCCTATGACCGTCACGTGCCTGCCTGCCAAGCTGAAGCCTCACTTGTGGTTTGTTGCTGACTTGGGTGATGAGAATTGTGTCTCATTATCTGGTATATTATATTCACTTATTCTAGTTGATTACTATCATTCTCTTTCATATAAGCATGCTCATGTATCGTATATGTCACCGCGTTATGTTCTTCTTTGCATAGTTTCATCATTTGACCTCGAGTTTTGGGTCACTTGCTTTTGTCTTTCAGAACGTCTTGGTATTTGTGAAGGACGTAGTCTTAGTATAACTGAGCTGAGTATTTCAAAATTCATGGAACCTCGGTGGAAGATAGACTGGTCATCTATATTCGACCCGGGATAGTGAGATATAGGCTGACCACCTATGTCTGACTCAGAGATGAATTTTGCAACACTGAGAATGGTTATAATAAAATTTTGTCTGGATTAAATTCTCTACCCAATTTCCAAATGTTTCATTCATGTGTGCGTACTTACTTTCATCACAATCTCATTATGTCTCAGCTGTCACAGTCTTTTCCCTTCTCACCATTATTATCATTCCTCTTTCCCATATATATAAGGAATTAGCTAACACTATATAGTTTCCTATGTCACTCATCACTCATTACTCCCAATATTGATAAGTGGATATTATCAATGAACCCCCCCCCCCCCTAAGAAAGACTTTCCATATCATATATAATGAGGATGATCCCTCGATACATTAAGACCTTTCAAAACTCAACAGAAATCCCAGGATATCACAAAACAATTCGAACCTCTATCACTGGCCTGATCGCCAAAATTCTATCATCTAGAAAGTATTTGCTTGACTGAATTACAAGGTTCATTTAGATACGAGTGCTCACTAAGCAACACCATAGAGATAAATCCAACCTTTTAACCAAGACTATAAATTGAACATGTCCTCACCAATAGCCTTTATTCAAACATGGTAGACACCTATGCATTGGTGCATACATACATACCTGGCTATTTTATCCTCTTAATACTTTCACTTTTAAATGGATTTTTCTCCAAACTACCGTTATACAAAACATATATCTTGTAAGAAATACTTTTCTGATGCACTTATTTTGACAAGCAAATTTCTTTTGGCTAATCTTTTACAAATCTATTGAATGTTACGAAATTTTAAACATCAAACTTTGGTAAACAGTCCTATTCACAACCTATTTGAAAACCGCGTCACATTTCCTAACTATTGAATTTTGAATCATCAAGAAAGATATTATTTAGTAAACCATTTGCTCCATTTTCTAAATTCGTTTATTCAGAAAAAGATTTCGACCAAAAACTCAAAAATCGCGAGATAAATTTTGAAAACCAATCACCATGCTACATCGCTTATGCATTTAGGGCTTTGTGACTTAACAATAAGGAATATTGGAATATGTGATGAAGGAAATTAGGAGGAACACCATAGAACGATTACAAACGTCAGTAATGGAGACCAAGCACAGTAGGCAAAGAATGACACATGTCTTAGCAATCCATTAGACCAAAAACACAAAGAATCAAACATTGTTACCCATATTCTATCTTCTTCGTATAACGCCGTGTTCGAAAGACGTAACGTGGTAGAATTAGTCACAAGATTTATTGTACCGTTTCAATTATTCCTGATAAAGGTGATCGAATCACCTCAGACTTCTAGCTATCATTTTATGACTTCCTTCGGAACCCCATTTAGATGTAAACACCGCCTACTATCCTCAGACCGATGGTCAGAACGAGAGAACGATTCAAACATAGGAAAGTTATGCTCAGAGCATAAGTGATTGACTCTAGAAATGGTTGGACTAACCTTTTATCATAAATCAGATTCGTTTGCAACGATAGTTATCGCACGAGCGTAGAGACTACACCATTTGAGGCACTTTAGGGTCGAAGTACCAATTACCCATTTACAGACTGAAATCGAAAAGTTAAATTCACCGGTCTAGGACTAAATTATGGAACAACAAAAGAAATTTCACAAGTCAAGAACCCGTTACAAGAAACGAGAAACTGATAGAGGTTAGGTTGGTACATGACACACATCATACGGATTGGGTATCTTTGAACAGCAAACTAACCAGATTCACGTGAGAGAACGAACTAAGTTGAAAG
This sequence comes from Artemisia argyi, assembly GCA_030686995.1. NCBI lineage: Eukaryota > Viridiplantae > Streptophyta > Magnoliopsida > Asterales > Asteraceae > Artemisia > Artemisia argyi. The sequence goes on from CM060679.1 coordinate 85,085,229, forward strand.
CTTTGCCTTGGAGAGGCATGATACAATTTTGGTAACACAAGAGATTGAACCTCTAGTATATTGAACCATTTAAGATTCATTTTGAATCGACCAGCTGACATACAAATTTGAGTTCTGGCAGAGTTCAGCAGCATATATTACCAATATCACATTGTAAACCTCAAGAAGCACTGATCATCTATTGATGGACCGAACGCGGAAAAAGCCAAACTCACTATTCCTGTAAGTACTCATGAAATAACCAGGAATTTCCTGCAAATCAAGAATCAATTACAAATTCTATAAGTTGTAAACCATTAAAACTTAAAGTTGGTAGCCAGATCATGTTGAAAGTTCTGCCTAGGAAAGGCATGATATCATTCAAAAAACTTGGAACGTTAAACCCGAGATACACTGGACCATGTAATATTTCAGACAGAGTAGGCCTAGTGGCCGTCAGACTTGAGCCTTGCTAGAGAACAGCCGGATTACACAACTATGTTTCACCTATTCAAATCTCAGTAAATGACTTTCAGATTAGTCACTCATAATCCCATTTGGAAAGGAATCCAACCCAAAGACAAACGTAAACCTGGTAAGAGAACCAAAAGGAATCATGGACTGTTAGGTCGAACGATTGAAGCTGAGTCGAATTCCTATCGTGAAAGTTCGCTGGAATTCTCAAATATAATCACCTTTTCACTAATACCACTCCAGAGACCAACACAAACTGAACTTCGGGACGAAGTCCCTGTTAGAGGGGAAGACTGTCACAACTCGTAATTTCCGGTCATTTTCCGAACCTCGACAATTTACTATTCACAAGTTACTATTCATCAATTACTATTCATCGATCACTATTCATCGTTTTTGAGGTCAATTTGACATTCTGAGAAGCGTTCAAAAATTTTACTATTCACTTGACACTATTCATTTACGAAAGAAATTTCACTATTCATGTGCATTACACATTTCATCGTAAACTTAGTTTACGGGTATTCAAATTCGCGTAACCGTATTGGTTCGAGTGCGAATTCATGCATTATCATTTGGGACATCTCATACAGACTAGAAATAGTCTGCGTATTATCATTATGTCACTTGCATACTATTCCACTCGTAGGATATTTAAATTAGTACTTTTGGTATAATTAACTTTTACGTTTAATTATTTCTAAATAAACATTAACACGCGACCAATAATGTGGCTAACACGTCCGACACTCCTGACTATGATCCTAACATATTTTTATACTCATTATAATAATATAAAATTTATATTATTAATTTACCCGGTATTTTGAGGATTTTTACCGTATTTACCGGTACGCGTTCAAACTTCCGTCAGTTTGCGTTATTTCAACACGACGACTAACCTAACACCCGATTCTCATCAAGAATATAAAATTTTGAAGTTTACAACTTTTATACATCTCGTCTTGTTCCGTAAAAATTGATTTCTAGTTAACTCGGTACCCGGTATACACCAAAACTATTAATAAACTACATAATAATGCAAGATATAACACAAAAGTCACCAAAATCAACCCCCCCATGCCAAATCCGGCCACCCCACTCCATTTTCTTACAAATCTTGAATATATAATTGCCCCATTAATGCCATGTACTACTTGTCTTTGAAAAAGTGTACTACTACTACATTATTAATCAAAACTTTACTTCACACACTTACTAAACAAGTAAACTAGCAAAAGATCTTTTCTCTCCTTCTTCTCTTCCATATGCACGACCAACAACAAGAACACATCAAGGATCCATCAATTTTCCAAGATCAAGCCACTTTCAAGCTCCATTTGTACTTCTTGTTAGGGTTTTGAAGTTTAAACACAAGGTGTTGCAAGTTTTTCATCTCCACTAATCCACTAATCCTTCAAGTAAGTTGTCAAACTCATTTTCACAATTTCTTCAAGTATCTTTCAATGATCATACACTTTTATTCAAGATATATATGCATATGTTCATATATACCACTCTATTTATACTTTTTATAACTTATGAACCCTAGGTACTTAATATAAGTAGATCCATAAGCTTTATTAACATCCTCATGAGATCCACCAAGGTTGGTGATGTTTAGGAACCCATGACACCCTAAGAAGGTGTATGGTAAGATTAGACTAGATTTGTGGTGATTGAAAGTGGTTTGATTGAAGCTAAAACTAGATTAGAACCCTAGAAATGATTTTTGAAACAATAGAAATACCTACTGTCCCTATTTTTAATTCGTGGGAAAATCAGTAGATGGTGATTAATTTTTGACCAAAGATTTAGAAAATACTTTCAAAAACGAAACTTTTGGCGAAAGAACGGATTAAAACGGGTTAATAACGAAGGAGATATGATTTTCCGAATTTAACGACGAAAACTATTTTCTGAAAAACTGCATGCTGTTTGACAGTTTTCGATGGGCAATTAGAGGCGTTAAACGTAACCTAGAGGAGCCGAGCTATTGAAAATGTATTAGTATATACTAAAACGAATTCGTGGATATAAAGAACGAGTAAATGAGCTTAAAACGACCAAGTTATACACGTTTTAAAATCGTCAAAACTATATATATATATAGTCACTACTAGAAAATAATATAACTACGTACTAAATGGGATATTTTCTAGATTTCTTATTCAAGGAGTTTATTTTTAACTAACGAAGTACGTACGACTCAAGGTTTATTACGCGACTACTAGACGTTATTTTAAGGTTTTCTAGACGAGGAATATTACAACTAACATTTTATACGATATACTACGACAAGTTATATACTTCTATATTTGGACTTATTTTCCTAAGTATGGAAACTATTTTACTTTGACAATAACTAGTATTTCCAAGTTACGAGTGGTATAGGCATCATGTGCATGTGCATTCATTTCATCATGTCATGATCTAAGGTAGATCGTTATTACTCATATTAGGTTGCGGTTAGAGATCGTGCCTCATTTCAGTGTATCCACTTTTGTCGTCGTAGCTATCGCACCAGGTGAGTCATAGCCCCTACTATTTTAATTGTTTTGTAAACTCTTTGGGGGAGAATACATGCTCGTTTTACTTAAACGCACTACTTGTTTTACCTGGTTTATTACTCAAATATTTCCAGCTTTATCTATATATATAATTGAGCACCTGCATTCATTGGTATGTTTGATTATCTGTATTTCATGGGATTGATCATCCTTGTTTATATGACCTCATAGTCACCAATTGTTCCTATATGTTCCTTGTAATATTGTGGTATTCCCCACTTGGCTGTGATGTCAAACGTATTGTGGTATTCCCCACTTGGCTGTGATGTCAAACGTAATATTGCTGTTTTCCTACTTGACTGATTTATCATATGACCTCCTTTTAATATTGTGGTATTCCCCACTTGGCTGTGATGTCAAACGTAATATTGTGGTATTCCCCACTTGGCTGTGATGTCAAACGTATTGTGGTATTCCCCACTTGGCTGTGATGTCAAACGTAATATTGTGGTATTCCCCACTTGACTGAATGTCAAACGTAATATTAATGTTTCCTTACTTGACTGAATTAAGATGCCTTTGCATCAACCTTATTACGGGTTTTCCCGCTTGACTGATTCATCATATGGCCTCATTGACTGAATTATTTATATAGCCGTTTTGCTATATTTGTCTGGGAATTTGGATATCAGTATTACTTTTGTTCACGTAAACATATTTCTTTTGGCAGTGGGTTGTAAACACACAGGTTACAAGTCTCTTATGGCGGGACTTGGAACTGAGTGGATTTACGATGCCTTTGCTGGGCGATCTTTTCTCTATAGGCATTATCTGTTTAACAAACTCTATGAACTCACCAACCTCGTGTTGACACTTTAGCATGTATTTTCAGGTATTAAGCTATGGCACGCTACAGGAGGTTTTGGCAGGGCATGGCATGGTCATAGAAGACTCTGATTATTTATATGGGGACCGTTTTAAACTATTTTAAGGGCCTACTTCCGCACTACTTTTAACGATGTAAATTCAACATTTTTGATTAAACGATTTTATTCTAAATGATTGAAGTGAAAACCATTTTTGTACTTGTGTTGTAATACCGATTGAGTTACACCCCAGCTACACGTATGCTTCCGCTGGACCCGATTTTGGGGGTGTGACAGATTGGTATCAGAGCTCTGGCTATAGCGAACTAAGTGTTTTTAAAACCTAGACTATAGCTACTTTTACGAAAAACTTAACCCTATGACCGTCACGTGCCTGCCTGCCAAGCTGAAGCCTCACTTGTGGTTTGTTGCTGACTTGGGTGATGAGAATTGTGTCTCATTATCTGGTATATTATATTCACTTATTCTAGTTGATTACTATCATTCTCTTTCATATAAGCATGCTCATGTATCGTATATGTCACCGCGTTATGTTCTTCTTTGCATAGTTTCATCATTTGACCTCGAGTTTTGGGTCACTTGCTTTTGTCTTTCAGAACGTCTTGGTATTTGTGAAGGACGTAGTCTTAGTATAACTGAGCTGAGTATTTCAAAATTCATGGAACCTCGGTGGAAGATAGACTGGTCATCTATATTCGACCCGGGATAGTGAGATATAGGCTGACCACCTATGTCTGACTCAGAGATGAATTTTGCAACACTGAGAATGGTTATAATAAAATTTTGTCTGGATTAAATTCTCTACCCAATTTCCAAATGTTTCATTCATGTGTGCGTACTTACTTTCATCACAATCTCATTATGTCGCAGCTGTCACAGTCTTTTCCCTTCTCACCATTATTATCATTCCTCTTTCCCATATATATAATGAATTAGCTAACACTATATATTTTCCTATGTCACTCATCACTCATTACTCCCAATATTGATAAGTGGATATTAACAATGAACCCCCCCCCCCCCCCCTAAGAAAGACTTTCCATATCATATATAATGAGGATGATCCCTCGATACATTAAGACCTTTCAAAACTCAACAGAAATCCCAGGATATCACAAAACAATTCGAACCTCTATCACTGGCCTGATCGCCAAAATTCTATCATCTAGAAAGTATTTGCTTGACTGAATTACAAGGTTCATTTAGATACGAGTGCTCACTAAGCAACACCATAGAGATAAATCCAACCTTTTAACCAAGACTATAAATTGAACATGTCCTCACCAATAGCCTTTATTCAAACATGGTAGACACCTATGCATTGGTGCATACATACATACCTGGCTATTTTATCCTCTTAATACTTTCACTTTTAAATGGATTTTTCTCCAAACTACCGTTATACAAAACATATATCTTGTAAGAAATACTTTTCTGATGCACTTATTTTGACAAGCAAATTCCTTTTGGCTAATCTTTTACAAATCTATTGAATGTTACGAAATTTTAAACATCAAACTTTGGTAAACAGTCCTATTCACAACCTATTTGAAAACCGCGTCACATTTCCTAACTATTGAATTTTGAATCATCAAGAAAGATATTATTTAGTAAACCATTTGCTCCATTTTCTAAATTCGTTTATTCAGAAAAAGATTTCGACCAAAAACTCAAAAATCGCGAGATAAATTTTGAAAACCAATCACCATGCTACAGCATCGTACGCCCTTAACATTAGTCTTTGCAGTGCTATATTATTACCGTTCTCTTGCCCTAAGCTCATGACACTCAACGATTAACAGGCATCAAAATTATCCATAATAATGATGTAAAACAGTGGCCCTCAAGATAGGTATTTACCAGTAACCTATGAAATCAAATAAAGTGCATTTTGTGGCTTTCCTCTAGCGACCAAATGGGGATTGTCAATCCCTAATAGATCTATTCACAATTATTTACGTTCACCCTACAAGTGATTAAGGCGCATGATCGAGGGACTTTTGGTAATAGGTACTTAGGCAATAGATATCAAATATAGCACATCGTTGGAAAAATCGCTTGTAATCATGTCTATAGCAGGTATTTCCTTATGAGATATAAAAATGTGTAAACCAGTAACGTTTATATGAAATGCAGTCATGTATTTAGTTAATGAATACTTGTAAAAGTAAAAACAGTAGTTAAGCATGTATCTCCCCCAAAAACGTTTATAAACCATTGTAAAACAAGTAAAAGTAGGGGCTATGACTCACCTTAGTAGTACAGTAGTAGTGGTAGTAACATAATCTCAACGATGCAAGGCAACGGCTTCACACAGAACCTAAAAGATATGGTATGTTTTAGTTGATAGTCTAAATCTCGTTTTATCGCGAATATTAGTCATTTAGTTTGTTATTAAAACTCGTGTTCGTTTAAATGCTTGAAGTTCAAGAACAAAGTTATATATACATATAACTTGTGAGTGTAATGATCGATGATCGATGTGCGATGGAAAATCATAAAGAATAAGTCAAAGTATGTAGATGATGTTTTATGATGTTAGTTTCAAAAGAAAAGAAATAAACGTATCGTTATATATATATCGTTAAAATTAATTTTAGTTACGCGAATATTTATATCGTATATATATAAGTTAAATTTATAAAAGTTTTATACTAAATATGTGTATTTATATATAAAATATTAATATTATTTTTATAAAATAATATTACAGAAAATCCATTCAAGTTTTAAAATGTTACCCTTTTTAACCTTAACGGTCTAACTTTAACGCCGTTAGTCCAAAATTAACGATTGTTCCATTTTAAGTCCAATTACTATCACTATTTACATTTTTCAACTCCAAGTTTTAATATTAACAATTTGTAACCCAAAAATTTAGATTTGACAGTTTCTACCCTAAGTTTGCAACTTTAGCAGTTTTAGTCCCTCGGTTTAAGAAAATTTGCAAAGTTAGTCCAAAATTTACCAAACTTGGAATTTAACATTTATACTTTTTCAATAAGCTCAGAATGTTCCAAATAATTTATTTCAACAGCTTAATAGCTTAAAAAGTGCTTATTTTTATAATTGGGCCTTAACGAGACCAATTTAAGGCCCGTTAACAAATTGAGATCCATTGGGCTTACGGGACTTTTGGGCTTTGACTTGGGCTTGTTTTTAGAGTACAAAAATGTTGTAGTTGAGCTGTTGAGACCAGCTTATTAAATAAGCTCAAAATAAGCTTAACGGGCTAACTAGCCCAAAAGTTAACTTATTAATGTTTTTAGAAATCAGTTTTGGTTGATTCAAAATGGGTCGAGCAAACAGCTTATACGAGCTTATGAGGTCAAATAAAATATGTTTCCTAATTGTTTACTAAGTGGTTAACGAGGTTAAGCTTTAAAAACAGTATGTCAAGTGTCGAATTTATAAATGGCGAGACCAAAGCTTATGACCAAAATCTATATCAAAATAGTTTCCAGACTTAGAAATATTTCTAAGTGTTTTCAATGTAAATCGTATAGGTCCAAATCATTATTGAGCAATCTCGGGAATTTTCGTAGGCTCCGGAAATATATAAATATTGTACGGTAAATATACGAAACGTATATTTATAAAATATAAATGTTTTAAATATATTATATTATTCGTGATATTTATAGATTATCGAGGTTGTGTGTAAGCATCGTTCCTAGGCAAATGGTCAATCATAATTGTCGTAGTGATTCACATAATAAGTCATGCATAAAAAAAAATTTTGTTCCCCGTAAAAATGGTATTTAATTCACGTAATATCCTTTTATTCAATTTTTGATATTTACTAATCGTATGGGAAAATTACGGGAGGTTACATTACCTACCTCTTACAGGGAATTCCGTCCCGGAATTCTAGTCTAAGATAGTTGCCACGGGTGTCTAGGGAAAAGATGTGGGTACCTGGTGCGAATCTGGTCTTCGTGTTCCTTAGAAATCCTATATCTCAAATATAACTTACTTACACCCCAGAGACAATTGTTCCCTTCATTGCATGATTCTTCCTAAATTAGACATAGGTGATCAGGCTATGTATAATTTACGAGTAATAATGCAATGCTTGGACCATTCGACTCGTATGATGTCCGGTCTAGTTGTTGATTCGTAGAGTTTTATAAGTCAAATGGTTGATTTCCTAAATCAAGGTATGAGTGATTGTTGTAACTTAGTCAATACTAAAATAGTTCGTCAGTCTGGTGTTGAAATGGATTTTTGGCCATGCCATAAATGAAATGATAGCTAAGGTAGAAGGAGTGGAGAATTATGGAATTTGGGAAGAACTAGATAGCACAATCGATGAGGAAATATCACAGCGAGTCGCTCATTGAGCAGGAAGTAGACCTAAGTCGTGAGAAAGACGAACACTTAAAGGTGACATCACTTAGTACTACAAAGTGCTTAAGGAAATTTGGACGGTTAAATTCTAAACTTCATCAGTCTGCTGCGTTGTTGAGAATTGTTGTTGTTGTTGCGGTGATTGCTAGTGTTGCTATAATGGTTGTTGTCGTGGTGATGGGTGATTCTTTTATTATCGAGTTTCCTCTTGAGCTCATTGCATTTGACCTCTTGGTCCAATAGTCTTTGAGCAAGTTTCATTGCTGCTTCCAGGGTTGGCGGGTTTGATGAGGTGACATCTCCTTCAATGCTCCTAGGGAGTCCTTCGACGTACTTCTCCAAGGTTTTCTCAAGGTCGGGCACTATCGAGGGGCATAGTATCTTAAGTTCCTGAAACCTTCGGTTGTAAGTTCTCAGATCGATTCCCTTTACTACCAACACATAGAACTCATCCTCAAGCTTCCTCAATTCCGAATGAGGACAACACTTCTTTAATATCGTGGTCTTAAATTTAGTCCATGAGAGTTAATATGCTGTCGTTGCTCCTAGAGTCTGAACAATAACATTCCACTAAGATAGGGCATCTTGCATTAGAGTTCCCGTTGCGAAGCTAACTTTGTTGTTTTCGAAGCATCTACTTCTTTGGAAGATCATTTCACATCGCTAAAACCATTGGGCTAATTCGGATATTCCTTCGGTACCTTTGAAGTATGCTATAAAGTCCTTATAGGTGTAGTAACGAGGTGCGGGTGTCGCGTTTCTAGCCATTTGTGTGCCAGTATCTCTTTGGCGGTCTTGTTTGGTTAAGACGGCATTGACACCATCAGCAATTGCTTGCTGTATCGCTGTTGGGGTCATAACTTCGGGGTTTGTTGGCGTAGTGGTTGTGGTTGTTCATGAATGGCAGTGGTCATAGTTTCGATGGTTTGATCTCTTGCTCTTTCCCTAGTTAGGGATTTTTGTAAGGCTTGCCTAAGATACATATTCTCTATGTCAATCGTCTCAATTTCACGGTCCAGGGCTCCCATCATTATTTTCTGTTGAAGTGTCGGCTCCACACTATGCTCCTATTAACTCCATTGATTCCCAAAACTGAGTATCCATCTGTTCAAATACAACCTTCATAGCTAACTGGCCAATTACGAAGTTCTCAATCTTATCTGTAAGAGTCTCGACGTGTTCACGAAGAAAGTCGTTGAGGGTTTCGGTAATGGTTTCGATTCGATTCTCATGTCGGACAAGTCTATCTGTCAACAAGGGTATAGTGTGATGAAAAGGGTGAATAAGTAGCCGTTACTAATGATCTAATTCTGAGTGGTTTTAATTGTTCTTTCAAGCTTAGCGTATCTACTACTACATTAGCTTTTCTTGGGTGATAACGTATCTCACAGTCATAATTGTTGAGTAGCTCTAACTAGTGGCTTTGTCTTGTCTTGAGAAAACGATTCCATTCTGAATGAAGATTTCTATCGTGTTTGGAAAATAATTATTGCTCACATTCTATTGTTCCATAAAAATCTGTGGGGTAACTTACCCATTTAGACAAAAAGTTTGTCTATAACAGATATTTAACAATGAGGGTTTCGGATAAAAGTGATAGACGTAAAGAAGGTTTGCGGAACTTCAGCTTTTGTTCTGGTGGAAGGTCTAAAGTCTTTCAGTTTATTTATGTTTCTTGACAAGTTGTCAAAAGAAGGTTTCGATACTAAGAGGACTATTTGGGGTTTTTTATACGCAAATAACTCCTATGTGGATGTAAGGTTGAACCGCGGAAGGAACCTCTTTCCGTTGTTAATGCAAGTATGCTTTTCAAGCTTTTTCCTTACTCTTAAAGCAGGCATACACAAAACTCTCTATTTGGCTTTTTACTGGAATCAATAGATCTAAACATAAGGTAGTGTTTTCACGACTTACTAAACGGGGGATCAAAATCTTTGTGTAGTAGCGAAGGGCGAAGCGTATGTAGGGGACACAACCTATTCAGGGAAGGAGGATGGATTGGACTCGCTCTAGTTCATGGTATGGGTAAGAATAGTCCTAATGACTTTGAGTGAAAATATGCTTATATGGTACGAAATGCCGGTCACATTCGTCGAACAAGGGATGTGCATTCAAATATGCCTATAGTACTGCTCTAGTAAGAAGTTCATGGATCTATTGGTAGAAGCTAGTAGATGGTGATGGTGATAGCACAGGTGGTGTAAGTGGTGGTGGCACAACTGATTCTGGAGGTTGTATGACAAGAGCTGGTAGTGATATAAGAAGAATTTGCTTCCTACGGCTGAAGTTGTCGAATTTTTCTATTTTGGTGAATTGGATCAGGTGATGTTGAAGGGGAAGCCTATAAATCCGATGACAAGGCAATAGGGTGGGAATATGAAGACATGGTATTTGTAATAATCCCGATTAGTAAATATAAGTCATTAGCATAATTATAACATGTTAACATATATACGAAATTATGTAAAAGTAACGTCTCTACCAGATGTTGGAAACACGTAGGCACGGAGGGCATAAGGTGGTATTTTGTAAAAGTGGTCCGTTTTAAAAGTGTAGTTATAGTCCAATGTTCAAAACACTTGGTTCTCTATAACTGTAGCTCTGATGCCAATCTGTAACACCCCCAAAATCATCACGTCAGCGGAAGACTTAAAATGTCAGCGGAAGACTTTTTGGGTGTTACTTCGAGGATCTTTATCACAATCATAGAAAACGACACAAAAGTGACGCATTAAAGTTTAATTCATTCAAAATACCAAATATTCGAGACATCAAGATGTTTCATAGTTTAAACAACAAGTTTATTTGAAATGTGTCAAAACGTTTATTTAAGCCCATGCCGGGTTACAAGGCCACTCCGTGCCTTCAAGTTCCTTCTCGTTTAGTTACCTGAGATAAACACATGCTAAAAGTGTCAACACAAAGGTTGGTGAGTTCATAGAGTTTATAGTTTCGAATATCGATTTCCAAAATCAAAGAGTTTACAACTCCACAGTGTTTATAATAAGAGTTGATTATCCAATTAAAGTGTGAGAAAATCCATAGTGTTCTTAGTTTAAATCGTTGGTTTATCAAAATCAGAAAATGAGTGATTTCCTTATTAATTCAAAAATAGTCCGTTGGTTTCCCTTCACCGGGCCAACACCAAAATAGTAGTTTGTTTGACATAATCGGGTCAACATGAGAATAGTAGTTCGTTTGGCAATTATTAATAGTTTTTTCTGCTATATAGTGAGCACAATCTCATAGTTTAAATAAAACAGTGGGCTACAGCATCGTACGCCCTTAACATTAGTCATTGCAGTGCTATATTATTACCGTTCTCTTGCCCTAAGCTCATGACACTCAACGATTAACAGGCATCAAAATTATCCATAATAATGATGTAAAACAGTGGCCCTCAAGATAGGTATTTACTAGTAACCTATGAAATCAAATAAAGTGCATTTGGTGGCTTTCCTCTAGCGACCAAATGGGGATTGTCAATCCCTAATAGATCTATTCACAATTATTTACGTTCACCCTACAAGTGATTAAGGCGCATGATCGAGGGACTTTTGGTAATAGGTACTTAGGCAATAGAAATCAAATATAGCATATCGTTGGAAAAATCGCTTGTAATCATGTCTATAGCAGGTATTTCCTTATGAGATATAAAAATGTGTAAACCAGTAACGTTTATATGAAATACAGTCATGTATTTAGTTAATGAATACTTGTAAAAGTAAAAACAGTAGTTAAGCATGTATCTCCCCCAAAAACGTTTATAAACCATTGTAAAAGAAGTAAAAGTAGGGGCTATGACTCACCTTAGTAGTACAGTAGTAGTGGTAGTAACATAATCTCAACGATGCAAGGCAACGGCTTCACACAGAACCTAAAAGATATGGTATGTTTTAGTTGATAGTCTAAATCTCGTTTTATCGCGAATATTAGTCATTTAGTTTGTTATTAAAACTCGTGTTCGTTTAAATGCTTGAAGTTCAAGAACAAAGTTATATATACATATAACTTGTGAGTGTAATGATCGATGATCGATGTGCGATGGAAAATCATAAAGAATAAGTCAAAGTATGTAGACGATGTTTGATGATGTTAGTTTCAAAAGAAAAGAAATAAACGTATCGTTATATATATATATCGTTAAAATTAATTTTAGTTACGCGAATATTTATATCGTATATATATAAGTTAAATTTATAAAAGTTTTATACTAAATATGTGTATTTATATATAAAATATTAATATTATTTTTATAAAATAATATTACAGAAAATCCCTTCAAGTTTTAAAATGTTACCCTTTTTAACCTTAACGGTCTAACTTTAACGCCGTTTGTCCAAAATTAACGATTGTTCCATTTTAAGTCCAATTACTATCACTATTTACATTTTTCAACTCCAAGTTTTAATATTAACAGTTTGATTTAGATTTGACAGTTTCTACCCTAAGTTTGCAACTTTAGCAGTTTTAGTCCCTCGGTTTAAGAAAATTTGCAAAGTTAGTCCAAAATTTACCAAACTTGGAATTTAACATTTATACTTTTTCAATAAGCTCAGAATGTTCCAAATAATTTATTTCAACCGCTTAATAGCTTAAAAAGTGCTTATTTTTATAATTGGGCCTTAACGAGACCAATTTAAGGCCCGTTAACAAATTGAGATCCATTGGGCTTACGGGACTTTTGGGCTTTGACTTGGGCTTGTTTTTAGAGTATAAAAATGTTGTAGTTGAGCTGTTGAGACCAGCTTATCAAATAAGCTCAAAATAAGCTTAACGGGCTAACTAGCCCAAAAGTTAACTTATTAATGTTTTTAGAAATCAGTTTTGGTTGATTCAAAATGGGTCGAGCAAACAGCTTATACGAGCTTATGAGGTCAAATAAAATATGTTTCCTAATTGTTTACTAAGTGGTTAACGAGGTTAAGCTTTAAAAACAGTATGTCAAGTGTCGAATTTATAAATGGCGAGACCAAAGCTTATGACCAAAATCTATATCAAAATAGTTTCGAGACTTAGAAATATTTCTAAGTGTTTTCAATGTAAATCGTATAGGTCCAAATCATTATTGAGCAATCTCGGGAATTTTCGTAGGCTCCGGAAATATATAAATATTGTACGGTAAATATACGAAACGTATATTTATAAAATATAAACGTTTTAAATATATTATATTATTCGTGATATTTATAGATTATCGAGGTTGTGTGTAAGCATCGTTCCTAGGCAAATGGTCAATCATAATTGTCGTAGTGATTCACATAATAAGTCATGCATACAAAAAAATTTTGTTCCCCGTAAAAATGGTATTTAATTCACGTAATATCCTTTTATTCAATTTTTGATATTTACTAATCGTATGGGAAAATTACGGGAGGTTACACACATCCTCCCAGCCTTAGAAGAAACCCGTCCCGGGTTTCTCTCGGAATATTCCCTCTACGAAGTAAAGAGCTTAGGATATCTGTTCCGAGAGGTAGATACTTCTCCCAGCCTTTACCAAAATCTATTATACAGGTTCAAAGTATATCTTCCAAAGTCTGTATAGTTCTCTCACTTTGACCGTCGGTTTGGGGATGATATGTTGTACTCATATCAAGTCTCGTCCCCAAATCGGTTTGGAGTGATCGCCACAAAGCTGACGTGAAACGACTGTCGCGATCCAAAATTATCGATATTGGAACACCATAATGAGAAATAATTTCCTTCACATACAACCTCGCATGTTTGTCGATACTATCATCTTCACTAATTGCTAGAAAATGAGCAGACTTAGTCAATCAATCCATAATTACCCAGATAGCGTCACAACTGCTAGCAGTCTTCGATAACTTGGTAATAAAGTCCATCATGATCCGCTCCCATTTCCAAACCGGGAGTTTTGGCTGTGTCAATAACCCTGTTTGGCCACCAATACAATTGCTGACGTACAATTGCTGATGTACATTCTGCCTTAACCTTTGAACATGTCGAACATTTGCTGACGTACAATGCTATATCTGCCTTCATGTTTGGCCACCAATACAATTTCTTCAGATCCTGGTACATCTTGTCAGACGCAAGATGAATAGAATACCTTGACTTATGCGACTCGTGCATAATCAACTCACGAATTCCTCCTTACAATGGTACCCAACTTCGGTCTCCAAAACACAATATTCCATCAGAATGCTTAACAAATCCCTTCTCATTTTCTGCCATCCCAAAGATATTTTCAACAGGTCGGTTTTATGCTTTCAACGCTTCCATTTGAGCTTCTAATATTTGAGATGGTAACGGCGATACGATAGTCATTCCTAATGACCTAACTCGTAACGGTTGTATTCTCTCCTTTCGACTAAGAGCATCAGCAACGACGTTTGACCGGGATGATAGCGGATTTCGCAATCATAATCGCTTAGCAGCTCAATCCAACGTCGCTGTCTCATGTTGAGCTCTTTTTTATTCAAGATGTGTTGTAGACTTTTGTGATCAGTGTATACAACACACTTGGTACCATACAAATAATGTCTCCATATCCTTAAGGCAAAAACCACAACACCTAACTCCAAATCATGGGTGGTGTAGTTCTTCTCATGCTTCTTGAGCTGTCAGGAAGCATAAGCTATCACCTTCTCTCATTGCATCAACATGACTCCCAAACCTTTATGAGAGGCATCACAGTAAACGACAAAGTCTTCGCTACCTTCAGGCAATGCCAAGATACTAGCGCTACACAACATCTCCTTAAGTAATTGAAATGCTTCCTCTTCCTTATCTCCCCATTCGTATTTAACATTCTTCTGAGTCAATTTGGTCAACGGCTTCACTATTTTCGAAAATCCCTCAATGAATCTTCGATAGTAACCGGCTAAACCCAAAAATTGATGAACTTTAGTTGGGGTCGTCGGTGCGGCCCAATCTTTAATAGCTTCAATCTTAGCAGGATCAACATGAACTCCTTGACTATCAATTACATGACCTAAGAATTGTACCGTCGGAATCCAAAACTCATATTTGGAGAACTTGGCATACAACTTCTCCTGTCTGAGCAATTCTAAGATGAGTCTTAGATGCTCCTCATGCTCTTTCTCACTCTTCGAGTAGATTAGGATATCGTCGATGAACATGATCACAAACTTCTCTAAGTAAGGCTTACATACCCGATTCATGAGATCCATGAATACTGCCGGTGCGTTAGTCAACCCAAACGGCATCACTTGAAACTCATAATGCCCGTAACGGGTTCTGAGAGCCGTTTTCGGAATATCTTCTTCGCGCACTCTAAGTGGATGATACCCCGATCTCAGATAGATCTTCGAATACACACTCGATCCTTGAAACTGATCGAACAAGTCATCGATCCTTGGTAACGGGTATCTATTCTTCACAATCAACTTGTTCAGCTCTCGGTAGTCAATACACATGCGAAACGATCCATCCTTCTTCTTCGCGAATAAAACTGGGGCTCCCCAAGCTGAAGAACTTGGTCGTATAAACCCATTTTCTGCTAACTCTGCCCATTGTTTTGACAACTCTTCTAGTTCAGTCAGTGCGAGTCGATAAGGTGCTCGTGCCACAGGTGCAGCACCAGGTATCAACTCAATCTGAAACTCCACTTGTCTAGTGGGCGGGATTCCCGGCAAATCATCGGGGAATACATCCGGAAAGTCACGAACTATCGACACGTCTCCAATGCATCTTTATTTCTTCTCCTTCCCTCCTGTCTTAGAAATTTGAGCTAAGAAAAGGCAACATTCTTTATCCATTAGCTTCGGTAACTTAGTGCAAGAAATGACTGCTAATCTGGATGGGCTCCTTAGACCTTTTCGATCTCCTTGTATATTTAAAATCTCCTTTCCATAAGGCACACACACAATTTTCTCATCGCAAAGTATATGAGCACGATACTTTGACAACCAATCCATACCAATGATGACATCGAAACTTCCTAACGTGACGGGTAGAAGATCTATGTTGAAAGGGTGATTCAAGAAATTTAACGTGCAACCGCGAATGATAGTCTTAATCCTTTCTATGTTTCCGTTAGCTAACTCTACATCATAACCAATTCCTAAGGCAATCGGGGGTTTTTCTAGTAAGGGTGCAAAAGTAGTGGACACAAAACTTCTATCGGCACCAGTATCAAATAGTATGGAAGCATAACGATTATTGAGAAAGAACGTACCAGTAACGACGTTCGGGTCTTCTCCTCTCTCGTTCCCAATTTCATACACTCTCCCATGAGCAGCTCTTGCGTCCACATGCTGGTTCTCATTGTCATGTCATCCACGGTTTCCTCCAGCTCCACGGTTTCCATGATTGTACCCATTACCACCCGATCCTTGATTTCCTCGGTTCCACGATTCCCTGCACTCATTCCTATAGTGTCCCTTCTTCCCACATCCAAAACAAGTAACATTTGCCTTACTCATAGCTTCAGGAGTAGCTTGAACCATAGTAAGTGGTCGAGCTCTACAATCCTTAGCTATGTGTCCCATCTTTGAGCAGTTCTTGCACATCACAGTACATCGTCCAGAATGATTCTTGTAATAACGGACAAACTTGGGTACATCTCTGTTATGGTTCCTCTTATCTCCATCCCCAATAGCATAAACCTTGGCAACAGCTTGTCGCTTGTTTCGGTGATCATTACCCTTAGAGTGATGGTCTCTCTTCCTCTTTCCATTCTTATCCTTCTCAGCTTCTTCCGGTTCCAACGAATCCATCAATTGTTGAGCGATCATGATAGCCTCATGAACATTTGCAGGCCTAGCAGCAATCACATCGTTCCTTGTAGCCATAGGCAACCCATCAGTATACCGCTCAATCTTTTGAGTCTCAGTTTGAACCATATCTGGGCAAAGCAAGGCTAACTCCTGGTAACGACGATTGTAAGTCGTCATATCAGTACCCTTCACTTTGTGATTCCGAAACTCAATCTCCAACTTCTTAACCTCATTCCTTGGGCAGTAAGTCTGAATCAGCAAGTACTTGAATTGCTCCCAAGTCATGGCATAGGCTACTTCACTCCCAACCGAATTTCGGTAATTGTTCCACCAAGTTAATGCTCCATCCTTAAAAGTAAAAGAAGCAAACTTTACCTTTGCATTCTCCACACAATTGCTGACAGTGAACATTGACTCGGTTTTCTCTATCCACCTGACCAAGTAGACCACTCCTTCAGTTCCAACAAACTCAATGGGTCCACAGATTCGGAACTCCTTGTAGTTACATCCAGTAGTACGAATAAGTAGAAAGGTTCCAGCTGAGTTGTTGGAATGATTCGATTGAGCTAGAAGTTCAGCAACACGTTGTTCCACAAGTTAATTGATCATAGCTTGATCCACGGTAGGCGCATTCGGTGGAATATGATCATTGTCTCCCTGAACATCAACATTTTGATTCCTGTTGTTGCGATTGGTGGTGTCCAGGTTGTCGGGAGTAGGGGTTTCAACATTTCGTGTAGGACGACGTCCTCGGCAACCAGGGGTAGTGATGAGGCAAAAAGTGAACCACTTTTAAGGGGTCATTTAAGCCCGAATTTGAATTTATTTGATCAAATATTGCCCTAAATCGTTCCTTTTGTCATTTTAGGTACTTTTGGAGTGAAATTTGGAAAAGGAAGCATCTTGGACGTTTTTGGAGCATAAAAGTGAAGAAAACGACAAAGTCTTAATTTTCCTTGCTGGGAATAGTACCTGACGGCGTCAAGAGTTCCTACATGATGCCGTCAAGAGTAACACAAGAGGTGGAAATGGACAATGCACGTGACGATCCAGAGAGTTTTGTACATAGGAGATGACGGCGTCACCCAAGGCCGACATGGTCCAAGTATTAGTGACGGCCCAGAACAAATTTGCACAAGACAGCGTCACAATTGGATCTAGGCAATACGATTTCTATTATGGCGGCGTGTTGAAGGCGTCACAACTCAATACATGACGCCGTTACCCTGTAAAATCGAAATACAGTTTTCCAACTTTCATTCATTAGTGTGCAACTTTGCGGGAAAAACCCTAGGCCGATTTTCACAGCTTTTTCAAGGGTTTCAACCCTTTGAAACTTTCATGTTCTATTTGAGATAAGTACTCTTTCAATTCAATCAATATGTCTATGTGTTGTTTGAATATATCTTACGCTTGTCTTCAATTTAACATGCTAGGCTAGATTTCCTTTGTGTTTGCTTAGATGTAGTGAAACCTAGATGTTAATTATGGGTTGATTGTTTGTTTATAGTTGTTACGGATGATTGTATTCGATGTTAGGCTTAAGAAAACTGGCAGACTTCTATTGGTAACTTGCTTGAACGTCTTAAGAAACATGATCGGAGGTGTACTACCTTATTTGGTTGTATTTAATGCGTAGGAGAATTCTAATGATCCCATGTTAGGAGCTTCTAACGGCTCGACATAGGAGTGAAGTAGGATCCTATAGAGTTAGGGAATATTGTACACGGCCCTACGACTAGTATTAAGGAATATGACCCATCATCCATGCAATTGTAACAAGCTATCAACCTGTGAAAGATATCTAGGGAGTAATGAAACCTAAGTAAACACAACTTTCATGATGAGGCGAAAAATGAACCGTTTTTAGGGGGTCATTTAAGCCAGAATTGGAATTTATTTGATCAAATATTGCCCTAAATCGTTCCTTTTGTGATTTTAGGTACTTTGGGAGTGAATTCTAGAAAAGGAAGCATTTTGGACGTTTTTGGAGCATAAAAGTGAAGAAAACGACAAAGTCTTAATTTTCCTTGCTGGGAACAGTACCTGACGGCGTCAAGAAGGATTTTTTAACGGCGTCAAGAGCAAAATGGATGACGACCCAGAGAAAACGTGACGGCGTCAGAACAAGGGCGTCAAGAGTAATTTTGGTGACGGCCCAGAGCAGAGTTACACGTGACGGTGTCAGCTGTGGATCTAGGCAGTCCGAGAACTTTATTGGCGGCGAGATGACGGCGTCAGATTTTTCCTCTTGATGCCGTCACGTCACAAAATATATATATACTTTTTTATTTTTCATTCATTAAAGAGGAACTGTGTGGAGAATATTAGGGTCGAAGTTTATAAACCCTAGCTCGTTTGTAACAGTATTTTCAAGGGTTTTAACCCCTTGAAACCCTTCATGTTCAATTCAGATAAGTTTTCTTCCAATTCATTCAATATGTCTATGTGTTGTTTGAATATATCTTACACTTTTCTTAATTATAACATGCTAGGCTAGATCTATTGTGTGTTTGCTTAGATGTAATGAAACCTAGATGTTGATTATTGGTTGATTGCTTGTTTATAGTTGTAATGGATGAATGATTTCAATGTTAGGCTTAAGAAAACTGGCAGATCTCCATTAACTTGCTTGAACGTCTTAAGAAACATGAACCGATGTGTACTAGGTTTTTATGGTTGTATTTAATGCATGAGCGAATTCTAGTGATCCCATGTTAGGAGCTTCTTATCCGGCTCGACATAGGAGTGAAGTAAGAGCTTATAGAATTGGGGAAGTAAGTACGCCACCCCATGAATGGTATTAAGGAATACAACCCGTCATCCACGCAATTGTAACAAGTAATTAACCTGTACAAGATATCTAGGTAGTAGTGAAATCTAAGTAAACACAATTCTCCCATATATTGTTCACACCACTACCTTAATTTAGTTTATTTTCATTTTTGTTATTTTATTTTTATTGCATCTTAGTTTTTGGGTTAGTTGACTAGCAACTAATTCCGCCCACTCTTCCAAAACCCGAGATTTTTAATTGCTTTTATAAAATATAAAAAATACAAAAAGAATCATCCCTCACCTCTAGACCTAGTTTTTAGGTTTTCTAATCCTAGCGACACTATTCCTGAGTAGAACGATCAATCCCCCGGTACTTGTCACTATACTATAATACAACGATCAGGTACACTGCCTGGTGGGGGTTGTAAGCTTCTCGAGATCCTTCGAGAGGTAAAGCCTGATGCAATTCCCACGCATCAAGTTTTTGGCGCCGCAGCCCGGGGAATAGTTATTGTCTAGGTTAGGATTTCTTTTTATTAGGTCTACTTGCTAGATTCCTTTCTAGTAATATTTTTATTTCTATTTTTAGGCTCTCTTTAGTCTATCTTATTTATTCATGTTTTTGTTCGTAATTCTTTACCATCCGACATCATGGAAGGTGGTAACATCTTTGAACCCATCAACCCACCACAACAAGACCACCCACAAAACCTACCACTAGCTAACCAACCTCTTAGGCCCCGAACCCTAGGAGAGTATTCCCGACCTAGCCACCAAGGCTATCGAAACACCATTGAGCTCACCCAAGGAGCCAATGTGTCTCCCTTGCAATCCGACACCATCCGGTTGGTGCAAAGCGGATGTGCATTCCATGGACTTCGTTCCGAAGATCCTAATCAACATCTCAAGGACTTCCTTAAAATCGTAGATTCCATAAACCTTGATGTTACAACTAGAGAGATGACCCGATTACGCCTATTCCAATTCTCTCTACGTGATCAAGCTAGTCAATGGCTTGAACATTTACCCGCGGGATCTATCACCTCATGGGATGATCTCACCACTCGTTAATTTCCTTGCTCAATTTTCCCACCGGGGAGAACTACCAAGCTTAGAAATGATATCTTGATGTTCCAACAACGTCAAGGTGAAACTCTATATGAAGCATGGACTCGTTTCAAGGACTTACTCCAAAAATTCCCTCATCATGGCATAGATCTTTGGCTCCAAGTCCAAATCTTCTATGACTACGTCGATCTCTCCACAAGGCGAACCATTGACAAATCGGCCGGTGGCAAGCTACGTGATCTAAGTGCGGAAGAATCATGGGAACTCATAGAAGATCTTGCTCTCTATGACAACGAAAGTTGGAATGATCCCCGTGATT
Source organism: Artemisia argyi (assembly GCA_030686995.1). Lineage (NCBI taxonomy): Eukaryota > Viridiplantae > Streptophyta > Magnoliopsida > Asterales > Asteraceae > Artemisia > Artemisia argyi. The sequence goes on from CM060679.1 coordinate 85,106,302, forward strand.
TAAACAAAACGGTCAAGGCAATATCTTTGCCTTTGAACAATTCTAGCACTTCCGACCGTAGGATCATGGAACTTGAGGACTAAGTCAAGTTTCTCATGAAATCTTACGAAGCTCCTAAGCCTTCAAGCCAAGTGAACAAAATCAATTCTTCATGCGAATTATGTATTGGTCCCCATGACACTCGTGATTGTGTGGAACTCCCCGGAACAGCTTTTGCGTACTACGCATCCTCGAGTACCGACAAAGCGGGAGATAAGTGACTTTCAAACCCGAGCCAAACCCTTACGGTGATTCTTACAACCCTTCTTGGAAAAATCACCCGAACCTTAGGTGGAAACAAAACCAAAACAATTCTTCCAATCCGCCTAATCGTTACCAACCGAACGGTCCACCCTCCAACCGTACTTTCAACAACAATCCTTCTAGTAACTATGGTAGTACCAATAATCTTGAAGGATTGATGTCCAAGTTTATGGCATCTCAAGAAGCTCGCATAGTTAAGTTTGAAACCGAATTCAACCAACAACAAACGGAGATGACCAATAAGATTGACAACTTGTTGAAAGCCCTCAACAACCAAGCGTTAACTACACCTAGGAAGGACACTAGGGACGCCAATAGCGGAATCCAAACTAAGGACCCCTCGTCATCCAAACACGTCCACTTTGTCAATGTTGTCACTATTAAGCCAATAGATAAGGAGATAGAAGAGAGTGACAAGGATGAAGTTGGAGTAGAAACCGAGCCTAGGGATAAAATTAAGGAAGTTGAGGTTAATAAGGGAGAAAAGTTAGAGGAAGTAGAAAACGTAGAAGAATACTTTGATAAGTTGCCCACCAAGGAAGAACGGGAATATCACAAGGATTTATTCGATGATCCCGAGACACCATATATCCTTGGTTCACACCCCTTATCAAAATGGGATACCCCTCTAACATCAACATACCATGCAACATTGGGCATATGCATGTATGGAAAGCTTATATCGATCCTAGGTCTCCTATAAACATCATGACTAGGACTTATTATAATTGGGTAATGAAGAAACAACTTGATTATAGGATGATGCCCAATAAGAATTTGATAAGTAATTTTGTTGGTAGAGTGAAAGGATTACATGTGATTGTCGGAAATTTCACTTATGAGATCGATTTTATGATAGTAGAGGATACTCGTCCGGTGATAGATGCTTGCCTAAGTCAAGTAGTGTTCGGAAAACCATTCGTTGAGGCCACTAAGACGAGTTATGATCCGACTTTAGGCATAGTTAGATTCAAGGAAGAGAATGATGAGATTGCCTACCAAATGCCCTATAAGATTGAACAATACCGCCTCCTATCGATCATAGAAAAGGAACACAAACAAGCGGCTTACTATAGGAATGATGAGGATAGACGTAGATGAGTAGAGTATGTGATGAATAGGATGCTTGGTTTCTACAAAGAATGCTTGCAACTAGGTCCGGAATACAAAACTGGTATAGGAGATGACCTAGAGAGTGAAACCAACGATGAGGTCACGTAGTAGCCCATGACCTTGAGTCTAGCTATAAGACTCGTAAATAAAGAAAAGCGCTTCTTGGGAGGCAACCCATGTTTTGTTTGATTTTTATTTTGTTTGATTGTTATTTGTTTCTGTATGCATGCATTATTTTTATTGTTGGTAGATCAAGTTTCGAAATAACATAGTGAAAATACTTTATTTTTTCGTTTGACTTAGTCTTAACTTCATCCAAAGGTATTTCGCAAAAGATAAGTGTAAGGGGAAACCCCAAATATGTTTTTAAGAAACAAAATTGATCATGATTCTCCACAATATTAAGTGAACATGTATATTCGTATTTGTTACAGTCAAATGCTTGTATCGAGTCATAATGATGTTTTGCAGGATTTTCCAGGAAGTAGGACAAGGTTTTTCCAGTAATTTTCCGGAAACTTAACATAAGAATTTCTGCAGGTCACTTCTGACGGCGTCAGGAAGAAATTCCTGACGGCGTCACGTGTAAAAATCTGGAAATTTTACTAGTTTTGTTTTTCTAACGGAGTCTTAAGGTTTTTGTTGAATCTTTAGTTTTGTTTTTCCAAATTTCATTCATTAGTGTGCAACTTTGAGGGAAAATCCCTAGGCCGATTTTCACAGCTTTTTCAAGGGTTTCAACCCTTTGAAACTTTCATATTCTATTTGAGATAAGTACTCTTTCAATTCAATCAATATGTCTATGTGTTGTTTGAATATATCTCACGCTTGTCTTCAATTTAACATGCTAGGCTAGATTTCTTTTGTGTTTGCTTAGATGTAGTGAAACCTAGATGTTAATTATGGGTTGATTGTTTGTTTATAGTTGTTACGGATGATTGTATTCGATGTTAGGTTTAAGTAAACTGGCAGACTTCCATTGGTAACTTGCTTGAACGTCTTAAGAAACATGATCGGAGCTGTACTACGATATTTGGTTGTATTTAATGCGTAGGAGAATTCTAATGATCACATGTTAGGAGCTTCTAACGGCTCGACATAGGAGTGAAGTAGGATCCTATAGAGTTAGGGAATATTGTATGCGGCCCTACGACTAGTATTAAGGAATATGACCCGTCATCCATGCAATTGTTACAAGCTATCAACATGTAAAAGATATCTAGGGAGTAATGAAACCTAAGTAAACACAACTTTCCTGATGAAGCGAAAAATGAACCGTTTTTAGGGGGTCATTTAAGCCGGAATTGGAATTTATTTGATCAAATATTGCCCTAAATCGTTCCTTTTGTGATTTTAGGTACTTTGGGAGTGAATTCTGGAAAAGGAAGCATTTTGGACGTTTTTGGAGCATAAAAGTGAAGAAAACGACAAAGTCTTAATTTTCCTTGCTGGGAACAGTACCTGACGGCGTCAAGAAGGATCTTTTGACGGCGTCAAGAGCAAAATGGATGACGACCCAGAGAAAACGTGACGGCGTCAAAACAAGAGCATCAAGAGTAATTTTGGTGACGGCCAAGAGCAGAGTTACACTTGACGGCGTCAGCTGTGGATCTAGGCAGTCCGAGAACTTTATTGGCGACGAGATGACGGCGTCAGATTTTTCCTCTTGACGCCGTCACCTCACAAAATTTATATATACTTTTCTATTTTTCATTCATTAAAGAGGAACTTGTGTGGAGAATATTAGGGTCGAACTTTATAAACCCTAGCTCGTTTGTAACAATATTTTCAAGGGTTTTCACCCCTTAAAACCCTTCATGTTCAATTGAGATAAGTTTTCTTCCAATTCATTCAATATGTCTATGTGTTGTTTGAATATATCTTACACCTGTCTTAATTATAACATGCTAGGCTAGATCTATTGTGTGTTTGCTTAGATGTAATGAAACCTAGATGTTGATTATAGGTTGATTACTTGTTTATAGTTATATTGGATGAATGATTTCAATGTTAGGCTTAAGAAAACTGGCAGATCTCCATTGTGTAACTTGCTTGAACGTCTTAAGAAACATGAACCGATGTGTACTAGTTTTTTATGGTTGTATTTAATGCATGAGCGAATTCTAGTGATCCCATGTTAGAACCTTCTTAGCCGGCTCGACATAGGAGTGAAGTAGGAGCTTATAGAATTGGGGAAGTAAGTACGCCACCCCATGAATGGTATTAAGGAATACAACCCGTCATCCACGCAACTGTAACAAGTAACTAACCTGTAAAAGATAGCTAGGGAGTAGTGAAATCTAAGTAAACACAATTCTCCCATATATTGTTCACACCACTGCCTTAATTTAGTTTATTTTCATTTTTGTTATTTTATTTTGATTGCATCTTAGTTTTTGGGTTAGTTGACTAGCAACTAATTCCGCCCACTCTTCCAAAACCCGAGATTTTTAATTGCTTTTATAAAATATAAAAAATACAAAAAGAGTCATCCCTCACCTCTAGACCTAGTTTTTAGGTTTTCTAATCCTAGCGACACCATTCCTGAGTTGAACGATCAATCCCCCGGTACTTGTCACTATACTATACTACAACGATCAGGTACACTGCCTGGTAGGGGTTGTAAGCTTCTCGAGATCCCTTGAGAGGTAAAGCCTGGTGGAATTCCCACACACCATTTCCCCATCATTGTTTACACCAAATTAGTATATTAGTTCATTTTCATTTCTGTTATTCTATTTTGATTGCATTTGTAGTAAATTGGGTTATTTGGCTAGCAACTAATTCCGCGCACTCTTCCAAAAACCGAGATTTTACTTGCTTTTATAAAATGTAAAAATAAAAAAAGAATCATCCCTCACCTCTAGACCTAGTTTTTAGGCTTTCTAATCCTAGCGACACTATTCCTGAGTTGAACGATCAATCCCCCGGTACTTGTCACTATACTATACTACAACGATCAGGTACACTGCCTGTTGAGGGTTGTAAGCTTCTCGAGATCCCTCGAGAGGTAAAGCTTGGTGCGATTCCCACGTATCAAGTTTTTGGCGCCACAGCCCGGGGAATATTTATTGTTTAGGTTGAAATTTATTTTGATTAGGTCTACTCATTAGATCCTTTTTAGTGAGATTTTTATTTTCTTTTATTAGCTTTCTCGTAGTCTATCTTTTCTTTGTGTATTTGTTCATAAATACCTTTCCATTGACTCTTCCGTTCACCATTATGGAGAACGCGAATCCAGCATACTACCGACCACGAAACCCATTCACTCCTAATGACATCTTGATGTTCAAACAATATCGAGATGAACCTATTTATGATGTGTGGGACCTTAGATATATCAACTTTAACACAAATATAAGCACTAGATGAAGTAAAGATGGTGACTTGATGAATAAGGTGTGGCATTAATATGAGAGAAATAGAGTATAAAGACGAAGAGAACTTTTATTAAAAAACACACACAATACACACACAAGCACACCTTACAAATGAGAGGTAAGGTGCCTTTTATAGTTCCATACATAGGCTTTCAATGGGCTTGGGCTTGGGCTTGGACTTGGTTACATGATTGGATAACAAGGCTTATGAAACATAGCACATAACATATTAGCTTGCCAAGTCCAAAGCCCAATGACTAAACTATTACTAATCTTAACAAACGACACAAAGTTACAATATGAGAATGATCATCACTTCTATATATATATTTTAATGCTAACAATCTCCCCCTAAGGGGTGGTCATTCAAATGATGCTCCACGTGAGTGGGTCTTCCGTGTTCTTTGTCTTTAACTTTGTGTGTCGTTGTAAAATAGTCTTTAGTCTTTGTTCCTTCATGCTTTGTGATCTTTGATAACTGATTTTTCATCATCCTTTGTTCCTTTGTGATGTGGAGTTATCTGCCATTCGTCACTTCTGCGTCTGTGGTGGTTGTTTCCATTCCAACATGCTCATACATCTTTGGATTTTGATATTCATATGCACGTAGTTCCCTTTCTTTCACTTTGATCTTTAGTCTTTATACTTTGTAGATTCTTCTTTTTAGCGTAGAATCTTTCTTTGAGCTTTGTGTTGTATAGATCTTTGAGGGAGCTTTCTTTAACTTCCAGATCTATGTATGAGCATGTGGAATCTGTCGCCATGGAGATGAAGTGTCCCTACATATAAACAGTTAGCAATAAAACATCCGGTACTTACAGATAAGAATTAGATATCGTCAATAGCATAGTGTGAAGACTCCTTCTAACCCTTACCAAGGTCGTTCCCATGTCAGATACTCCCGAGGGAGCTTACAAGACCTACTTAGTAGATCAATGACTGGGTGAGTCGCTGGGGATCACTCCACGACTGTAGACTGTAACACCCCCAAATTTAGGTTTGTCGCAGCGGAAAAGTAATTTGGGTGTTACGGTGAGGATCGAAGTTTTAACCACATAAAATGGTTTAAAAGAAACGTTTTGAAAGTTATTTGTCATTTAAATAATAATTTTGATAAAAGATGAACCATTTGATTTAAAATCTTTTGAAAAGATATAAAGGCTTGTAAAAATGACAAATTTGATTTTTACACCATTTTAATTTATCAGAGTAATAAATGCCCATTCCGTGTCTTGTCCTGCTCCGTTTAAATTACCTGAGATACACATGCTTAAAAGTGTCAACACAAAGGTTGGTGAGTTCATAGAGTTTTAGGAAAAAACCCTTTATTTTGTTAGATTTCAAGAATATTTGGTATTAATAAAATACAAACAGAAATGAAACAAGTATCGAGTATATTCACAAATAAGTCATATAAATATTCAATCACATTCAATAAAGAATCAATAATCTTAACATGAGCTGGAAACTCATGATACTAAATCAATCAGATTTACAATTCACGTATGGTCAAACCTATACAGCTGTATCTAAATATATGTTGAATACATATATCTTTCCTTTATAGATATTGCACCAAGCCTCATGACACGCAAGACGTTAACAGAAGGGGTGTTCTATCAAATCAATGACAGATTTTGCCCTCGTGTAATAGGTGATTTGCCAATTCCTATTTTTACTCAAATATAGTGTATCACGACTAATGCGACTAACCAATTGCAATTGGCATTCCGTTAAGCATTAGTGGGATCGGAGGTCAATCCGAAACAGGTTTCGAATCTGTTCACTATATTCGCGCTCACATTACAGTGATTAATGGCTCATGATTGAGGGACTATATGGTGATAAGCTAACTTAGGCAATATCAAGGACTTAATGGGCTCATTTAACATAACATCATGTAATCAAGTATCGTATCACAGTAATCAATTTAAAAACAGTATCGTTTGAGTATCAGAAATTCAGTTTGAAAATATCATCGTTTGAGTATCAGAAATTCAGTTTGAAAATATTATCGTTTGAGTATCAGAAATTCAGTTTGAAAATATTATCGTTTGAGTATCAGAAATTCAGTTTGAATATTTCGCCAGTAACACATTTATATTTCATACTACAATAATCGAATTGAAAACATTTTCATATGAGTATCAATATTTCAGTCAAGTAATTCATCAGTAAATATATATTTCACATACCACAATAATCACATTGGAAACATTAACATATTTTAAATCACTAATTATATTATTTTAATATCAATTAGGAAATTGATTTGAATCATGTATTTTATTTCATATACTTATTAAGTTATCAAAGTATATGTAAGCATGTATCTCCCCCAATGAGTTTAAAAACAATTATTGGAAATGGGGCTATGACTCACCTGGATTGATTTGAAAAGTAGGATAGGATGAGATTTATGGAAACGATTATGGAAACGTCTTTGACACAGAACCTGATAAATAAATTTATCAGAGAATATAACCAAATACTATTTGGTAATTACGAACGAATAACGAATAATTATTATTCGTTATGACGAATAGATGATGTCCAGTGAAATTATTATGTCATGCATGATATGTTAAAATACTTTATTTAAAATATCCATCGTAGTTTTACCTTTTTAATCGTAAGTACAAATATTAACTTTTAAAATATCGTTATATATATTATTAACGTAAAAATAACTAATATATATATATAAAACGTAATAAAATGCATATGTCGTGATGGTTGCCGAAAAATAGAAAATAAAATGAGAATGTCAAATAGATTATGTCTAGTCCTTGTCCTTTTCTAATTTTTACACTTTTTATACTAACGGCGTTAGCGTCACACCGTTAGTCCTTTTTATATATATTTTACAATTATAGTCCACTACATGTTCAATATTACAATCTAATCTTGTAACAATCCTATATTATCAATTTTTATCATTTCTTTCTGTTTCTACAGTTTTAGTCCTTTCTTTTCACAGTTTTCACTTTTAGTCCCTATAGGTGTCGTCGCGTTACATTTTTAGTCCAAATTTGCAAAAATGATTATAAAAATTTTATAAAAATTTCCGTAGCTTTTTTTTTTTTTATTAATTTCAAGCTTATTTCAACTGCTTATTTTATGAAAAGCTTATTTTTTTAGCTTATGGGCCTTAATTCGAACTAAATAAAAGCTCATTTAAAAATTTAGAGGCGAGGGCATGAAAATTATTTTGGGCTTGAACTTGGGCTTCCTTTGTGATTCTAAAAATATATTTTATGGGCCCTGTGGGCTGTTAAATCGTGAAGTCTTATTGGGCCTTAGATTGAGCCCACTCGACAACTATAAGACTTTTATTATAAATTTGGTTTTGTAAAAACTGGTTTGTGTCGATTCAAAATAGCTCGAATAGGGTGTCAAAACGTGATTATTTTTATAAGTCGTGTATATGAAACTAATAGTTTTCTAGGTGGTCTATTAGTACGTAGAAAAATATAATATGCTTGTTACGTGAAATTTTGAGTTATGCGTGTACTTTGTGACATGTTTGGACCGATTACTTATTTTGAAAAACATTGAAATATTTACTAAGTGTTTCATGAAATTTATACGTGTGACATAATTTGAAATGGATGCATGAAATGATCGTAACGTTACAACTAAAGTGAATTATGGTTGCTACATGTCTCCTAGGCCTTCCAAGATAGAGGCTAGTCACGTTTCGTGTTCCAAAAATAAATATGTACGTGTATTATATATATGAAATGATATACGATTGAACAAATTTAAATATGATGCATGACCAATATTTAACATGTGAAATGGATTGAGAAAGGATGGAAACTACTTACAAACACCTTAGAGATGATCAAAGGTCAAGAGTGATAGGATAGAACACAAGAATATCACATTTCCAAGTATAACCCAAACCTTATACTTATTATTAAAACTCGATTTCTTTTTCTTGAGTCCCAACTAATATAACCTTCGACTTCTGAGTTTGTAGGAGTAGTTTTTAGGAGGAAACGTTTATGTGAAAGTGTTTGAGAATGGAGGAAACCAAGTGCATGCATGGTTCGTATATATGGTACCAACATATCACACGTATATGTGATAATTTTCAAGGAAACCATTCTACTATTAAATGTCAGTACCTTTGGCTTCTTAGGACGATTTTAATACTAAAGAAGTGAATTGTGAGAGCATAAATGAGGGGATGTGTCTTGGTGACTCACTTAAACATGTCGACAATCATATATATACATACACGATTTGCTAAATCGTGTAAACCTTGAATATAATTGATCATTCTTAACATTTAAGCATAGAATCATCTTAGAAACATTATTAGGATCATTTAGAAACAAACGAGGATTAAAACTGTTAAGAATTGAATAAATTACAAATCGTTTGAGCCTATTTATGACTAAACACTTTGCCTCGTAAAAACGTATCAAAACTCAACGTATGAACGTGAGATTCGACACACTAATGGTTGGCTAGGAGCTTAATGAGAATGTGCAAAGATATACTTAGGTCATGTGTATGAATTAAAAATGAACGAGACGTTTTGTAGCTTACTTAGTCGATCTATACTAAATTTTATATAAAAAAATGGGTTTAGTAGTGGGCCGGTTGGGCTTAGGGAGGATTAAGGGCCCGATTGGTTTTTAATGAATTTTAGTAATTAAGTTTTTATTAATTAGGTTTAGTGTAATTAATGTTTTGTTAATTGTGTTGATAACTTGTTTTGTCGTTTGACGAATTTGACAATATCGTAATCGTGACCATTTTAATATACAAAGAAAATTTTAAATTTCCCCGTGAAAATGGTGATTACAATCATGACAAAGATTATTTATATAATTAACCGAAGTTAATTATACGAATTTTCGCGAGATTTTACAGTACCCATATGTCATTCTGAATTTCGTCCCGAAATTTAAATTTAATGTGATTACTCGAGTAAAGAATTTTTGAACAGAGGTTGTCGGGAGATTTTTATTCCTAAAATTACGGATACGTGATTCTGTTAGATTTACTTGTCCCAACAAGACAAGGTAACTGAAGTATTTAAGGGTTGTGAATATTGAAAATAATGGTCATGAATAGTAAAATAACGGCTAGTAATAGTGACCAAGGGTCGGGAATAGTAACCCAACGGTCACATTTTAGCCTATATATACCATTTCAAATTTCCACTCCTTCCATCAATCATTTTCCTCTCATTTTTCCACCAAAATGCCGCATCTCATAACCATCTTAGTGATTGTGTACGTCGTCCTTGCCGCTATCTACTTAGCGTACGTTCCGGATGAAGACTTTGGATTCTTGGTTGTGATCTTGATGTTTGTCGTACCCCTGACTATCCTTGCTATTACCGTCGACAAGATCTGGGGGTAAAATCTTGAGCTAGGGTTGTTTTGGATTAAGTTCTTGTTATGTTTTTATGTAATTGTAACGAATAAGGAATAAAACTCGTTTTGTTTTTAAGAATTTGTCTCATTATTATTTTTAATATTTGGTTTATATTTATTTTTCAGCATAATTAAAGTGATTCATCCTGTGGTGGCTCTTGCTACTGTTTTGTTGGTGGGAGTCTTATTTGTCATAGCGGATCAACCTATTGAAGATTCCTTTGTTTGTATTGTAATAATTGTAACGATAGCACTTCCGATGCTAATTATTTGTTTATGTATTAATTTTTATGGATTTTACTAAAAATTTCTTTATTGATGTCTTTTATCCGTTGTTGTAAATTATTGGTGTTTTCTTGCTTATACTTGGGTTGATTTTCTATCATAATGGTGATGATATATGATAGGTATTTATTATGGGTTGTTCAATGTATTGATTTTGAACAATTTATTTTAGCTATTTATCTTGCTTTTGAATGAAGATTGTTATTTAATTATTTGAAAATATCATTGTTCCTTTCATAACATAATTCTTCCTAAATTATACATAGTTGATCAGGTTATGTATAATTGGGGACCAAATGATGTGATGTTTGGTTCAATCATATTTTCTATAAATCCTTTTAGATGGTGTTCAATGTGTTGTTTTTATGATATAACACGTAATTTATTTTTGAAATAAAGTGGAAAATTTTAGGGTTTTTAATATAAATCAAAAATTTATGGAGTAATTATTGTATATTGTCATTTGGTAAATGAGGCAAAAATTGAAATTAACTTATATTATCATTATTATGGTAATATTACAAGGGAGATTTTTCGATACAGTAGAAAGATTATTGTTTAAGTTACATCCTTCATAACTTGAAGTGAAATACAGGAAAGAAATACAACTTAGGAAATTTTAAACTAGATTTTATTTATCTTCAACAAGAATTTATTCATCTGTTCCAATCTAGTTGCCATTCCCTTGATACTATCAAGGTCTTTAAAGATTCTTCATTTTCTTGTAAAGGTCTTGGCTTTCCAATTAACATTGTAGTTTGGACATCGTTTCACATGATGACCATGTCCACCACATCCGTGACATACAATGGTTGTTGGTTGTACTTTCATGTCCTTAGTCCTGCAGCTAATTGCCTGGTGACCTATTTTCTGACATTTCGTGCATTTAACCCTACATTTCCCGGTGTGATGCTGGTTGCATTTTTGACACCAAGGTAGAGTTCCAAGATAACCACTTCCAGTAATAGGTGCGACAAGTCAATTTCTATTAGCTTTCTGATTTAGTCCCAGCTGATGTTGATACTTCATACGGTCTTCTAGATGTTTGCGATAACGGTCTTGAGCATTGAAGATGTTGTAGTAGATAGGATTGATGGTTCCTGCCTCGGGGAGTTTCCTCTTCTAATTATTTCCATTTGGTAAAATTCCATGCCTAATTCCTTGATGATGGTTGATGGTAGGGTTGATCATTCCTTCTTGAATCTTTAAGTGAGGTGGCCTATACTTCATGAAACTTGCCGGGTTTTGATTACTAAGCATACCCGTCTCTCTCCTCGGATAAACTACAGTAGTCCCTTCTAGTACCACCGACACTATGTCGTTTACCAATTTCTGGATAGCTCCAGGAGTCATGGTGATTTCTGATGGTGATTGATATGCATTGTTCATGTTGTCCATTTTCTGTAAACATAAATGAAACTTAACATTAGAATCCATATAATATCAGAATAATTTAAATAATGAAGTTAATTATTTCATTGATGATAGACTGAATTGACTCCCTACTGTAATCTAATTTCAAGATATGTCTTTGTTGTATCATTTTATCAATGATCAACTCTTGATATGGGATTACTAAGGAACAAACCGACTTGTCTATTTCAAACGAAGTTTAATTATCTTTTCTTCATTCTTTAAATCCACTTTCAAAAATTGGTATTTAGATGATTCTTAAAGTTTTAGATTAATTATGGTAAGTTTTAAAAAATCTTAATTATTTGTAAGAAATCTTACAGTAGATTTGAATAATATTACAGATGTAAACAGAATATTAATAACTTGACCGATTATTTTTGCAGGATAAACGATACAAGATCTTTTATTAATACTCCATTGATCTGAATAGAATCATTTGGTTATTAAAGAAATAACAAATGATGAGATTTTTGCATGAAAATATGAGGATTCACTACATGCATGATTGATACAGAAGAAAAGATTGATTCATAACATATATATATATATAATAGAAAGGATGTTATTATACAATATGTTTTGATTACATGTTCTGAAGTCTCAGAATTATTGAACCTTACAAGAAATATTAACCAAGTCTATTTTGGTTTATTAGGAACAACACGGAAACTTGTAAACTTAAGATTAGTTACGCCTCTGACGTAAATATCTAATTTCTTTCTCAAGTTCAAGTTGTGCAGCTTCCATGTTGGAGAAACGTTCTTGACACATGTTCATTTGGTTTGCCAACATACTCTCTAATGCTGCAATCTTTTGACCCTGGTTTCTGGCTGTATCTCTGGCCATCCATAGGGTTCTCTCAATATCTTCAATTCTTACATGTGTTTGACCGTGTTCTCTTCTTGCACAACGAACTCTGGAGTCCAAACTTCCAAGTTCCTGGTTGGTGTTGTCCTTTATTTCATTAATCTTTATTCCTAACTCACATATTGTTCGCCTTTCAGCATCTGCCCTCTTGAACAATGCATCAAGGTTACGGTCATACCATTCAAATTGAGTTGGTCGTAACCCTTTCAGCTGTTCAGTGTGAGCATCCAATATGCCGGCATGTCGATAAATAAGATTCCATATTGATTCAGGAGTGCTTATATCGTAGCCGGGAGAGTTAGGTGAAGATAAATTATTTGGAGAATTTGGTATTGTAGAATTTGAAGTATAAGGTAACGGAGAAATTGGTTCGACATTCGTCCATGATATCTCTTGGCTCGAACCTTGTCCAACTTCGAATCTTGCCTGGCCAACAATCAAATCTTCATGTGATTCGGTAGCTCTCCAGATTCTTTGACGTAGAGGTGAACAAATAGGTGACGATGGAGGTGATCTCGGATTGAATTCTATATTAGGTTGGGATTTTATTATTTGTACGTAAGGATCTTCATTATTTGGAGAATTTTTATTGATAGATGTGGTATTAGTATTATGGAGAGTGGTATTGATATTCACGGGCATTCCTGAAGACATGCTACAGTAGTAGCCGAGAATAATATTTTATAAGTATTTTGTATGTTAAAGATATAACAGTACAGATGAAATAACAATTGTATATGAGTAACTATTAAGCATGTAAGATAATCTCAACAGATAAAATATGGAGCACGACAGTCTGCAGACACGGAGGGCATAAAATGTTATGGTGTAAAATCATTATTTTGAAAATTTAGTTATAGTTTTAATGTTTGAAAACATTTAATTCTCTATAACTGTAGCTCTGATACCAATCTGTAACACCCCCAAATTTAGGTTTGTCGCAGCGGAAAAGTTATTTGGGTGTTACGGTGAGGATCGAAGTTTTAACCACATAAAACGGTTTAAACGAAACGTTTTGAAAGTTATTTGTCATTCAAATAATAATTTTGATAAAAGATGAACCATTTGATTTAAAATCTTTTGAAAAGATATAAAGGCTTATAAAAATGACAAATTTGATTTTTACACCATTTTAATTTATCAGAGTAATAAATGCCCACTTCGTGTCTTGTCCTGCTCCGTTTAAATTACCTGAGATACACATGCTTAAAAGTGTCAACACAAAGGTTAGTGAGTTCATAGAGTTTTAGGAAAAACCCTTTATTTTGTTAGATTTCAAGAATATTTGGTATTAATAAAATACAAACAGAAATGAAACAAGTATCGAGTATATTCACAAATAAATCATATAAATATTCAATCACATTCAATAAAGAATCAATAATCTTAACATGAGCTGTAAACTCATGATACTAAATCAATCAAATTTACAATTCACGTATGGTCAAACCTATACAACTGTATCTAAATATATGTTGAATACATATATCTTTCCTTTATAGATATTGCACCAAGCCTCATGACACGCAAGACGTTAACAGAAGGGGTGTTCTATCAAATCAATGACAGATTTTGCCCTCGTGTAATAGGTGATTTGCCAATTCCTATTTTTACTCAAATATAGTGTATCATGACTAATGCGACTAACCAATTGCAATTGGCATTCCGTCAAGCATTAGTGGGATCGGAGGTCAATCCGAAACAGGTTTCGAATCTGTTCACTATATTTGCGCTCACATTACAGTGATTAATGGCTCATGATTGAGGGACTATATGGCGATAAGCTAACTTAGGCAATATCAAGGACTCAATGGGCTCATTTAACATAACATCATGTAATCAAGTATCGTATCACAGTAATCAATTTGAAAACAGTATCATTTGAGTATCAGAAATTCAGTTTGAAAATACCATCGTTTGAGTATCAGAAATTCAGTTTGAAAATATTATCGTTTGAGTATCAGAAATTCAGTTTGAAAATATTATCGTTTAAGTATCAGAAATTCAGTTTGAATATTTCGCCAATAACACATTTATATCACACACTACAATAATCGAATTGAAAACATTTTCATATGAGTATCAATATTTTAGTCAAGTAATTCATCAGTAAATATATATTTCACATACCACAATAATCACATTGGAAACATTAACATATTTTAAATCACTAATTATATTATTTTAATATCAATTAGGAAATTGATTTGAATCATGTATTTTATTTCATATACTTATTAAGTTATCAAAGTATATGTAAGCATGTATCTCCCCCAATGAGTTTAAACACAATTATTTGATATGGGGCTATGACTCACCTGGATTGATTTGAAAAGTAGGATAGGATGAGATTTATGGAAACGATTATGGAAACGTCTTTGACACAGAACCTGATAAATAAATTTATCAGAGAATATAACCAAATACTATTTGGTAATTACGAACGAATAACGAATAATTATTATTCGTTATGACGAATAGATGATGTGCAGTGAAATTATTATGTCATGCATGATATGTTAAAATACTTTATTTAAAATATCCATTGTAGTTTTACCTTTTTAATCGTAAGTACAAATATTAACTTTTAAAATATCGTTATATATATTATTAACGTAAAAATAAATAATATATATATAAAACGTAATAAAATGCATATGTCGTGATGGTTGCCGAAAAATAGAAAATAAAATGAGAATGTCAAATGGATTATGTGTATTCCTTGTCCTTTTCCAATTTTTACACTTTTTATACTAACGGCGTTAGCGTCACACCGTTAGTCCTTTTTATATATATTTTACAATTATAGTCCACTACATGTCCAATATTACAATCTAATCTTGTAACAATCCTATATTATCAATTTTTATCCTTTCTTTCTGTTTCTACAGTTTTAGTCCTTTCTTTTCACAGTTTTCACTTTTAGTCCCTATAGGTGTTGTCGCGTTACATTTTTAGTCCAAATTTGCAAAAATGATTATAAAAATTTTATAAAAATTTCCGTAGCTTCTTTTATTAATTTCAAGCTTATTTCAACTGCTTATTTTATGAAAAGCTTATTTTTTTAGCTTATGGGCCTTAATTCGAACTGAATAAAAGCTCATTTAAAAATTTAGAGGCGAGGGCATGAAAATTATTTTGGGCTTGAACTTGGGCTTCCTTTGTGATTCTAAAAATATATTTTATGGGCCCTGTGGGCTGTTAAATCGTGAAGTCTTATTGGGCCTTAGATTGAGCCCACTCGACAACTATAAGACTTTTATTATAAATTTGGTTTTGTAAAAACTGGTTTGTGTCGATTCAAAATAGCTCGAATAGGGTGTCAAAACGTGATTATTTTTATAAGTCGTGTATATGAAACTAATAGTTTTCTAGGTGGTCTATTAGTACGTAGAAAAATATAATATGCTTGTTACGTGAAATTTTGAGTTATGCGTGTATTTTGTGACATGTTTGGACCGATTACTTATTTTGAAAAACATTGAAATATTTACTAAGTGTTTCATGAAATTTATACGTGTGACATAATTTGAAATGGATGCATGAAATGATCGTAACGTTACAACTAAAGTGAATTATGGTTGCTACGTGACTCCTAGGCCTTCCAAGATAGAGGGTAGTCACATTTCGTGTTCCAAAAATAAATATGTATGTGTATTATATATATGAAATGATATACGATTGAACAAATTTAAATATGATGCATGACCAATATTTAACATGTGAAATGGATTTAGAAAGGATGGAAACTACTTACAAACACCTTAGAGATGATCAAAGGTCGAGAGTGATAGGATAGAACACAAGAATATCACGTTTCCAAGTATAACCCAAACCTTATACTTATTATTAAAACTCGATTTCTTTTTCTTGAGT
Organism: Artemisia argyi; assembly: GCA_030686995.1. Classification (NCBI taxonomy): domain Eukaryota; kingdom Viridiplantae; phylum Streptophyta; class Magnoliopsida; order Asterales; family Asteraceae; genus Artemisia; species Artemisia argyi. Next base: position 85,122,938 of record CM060679.1, read on the forward strand.
CCCAACTAATATAACCTTCGACTTCTGAGTTTGTAGGAGTAGTTTTTAGGAGGAAACATTTATGTGAAAGTGTTTGAGAATGGAGGAAACCAAGTGCATGCATGGTTCGTATATATGGTACCAACATATCACACGTATATGTGATAATTTTCAAGGAAACCATTCTACTATTAAATGTCAGTACCTCTGGCTTCTTAGGACGATTTTAATACTAAAGAAGTGAATTGTGAGAGCATAAATGAGGGGATGTGTCTTGGTGACTCACTTGAACATGTCGACAATCATATATATACATACACGATTTGCTAAATCGTGTAAACCTTGAATATAATTGATCATTCTTAACATTTAAGCATAGAATCATCTTAGAAACGTTATTAGGATCATTTAGAAACAAACGAGGATTAAAACGGTTAAGAATTGAATAAATTACAAATCGTTTGAGCCTATTTATGACTAAACACTTTGCCTCGTAAAAACGTATCAAAACTCAACGTATGAACGTGAGATTCGACACACTAATAGTTGGCTAGGAGCTTAATGAGAATGTGCAAAGATATACTTAGGTCATGTGTATGAATTAAAAATGAACGAGACGTTTTGTAGCTTACTTAGTCGATCTATACTAAATTTTATACAAAAAAATGGGTTTAGTAGTGGGCCGGTTGGGCTTAGGGAGGATTAAGGGCCCGATTGGTTTTTAATGAATTTTAGTAATTAAGTTTTTATTAATTAGGTTTAGTGTAATTAATGTTTTGTTAATTGTGTCGATAACTTGTTTTGTCGTTTGACGAATTTGACAATATCGTAATCGTGACCATTTTAACATACAAAGAAATTTTTAAATTTCCCCGTGAAAATGGTGATTACAATCATGACAAAGATTATTTATATAATTAACCGAAGTTAATTATACGAATTTTCGCGAGATTTTACATAGACCGTCTGAAACCACCGCGAACACTAAGCGTAACCCATAAAGAATTACCAAAGTGACCTGCTGTCAGGGCTGTTTGATGTTGACCCTGGCAGGAATTTCCATTCAATCATTGAGAATCACAAAAGTGAATCCTCTCATAAATGTTCTGGCAGATTGCTAAGATCTACATAGGACTCTTAAGTTTACATCTGGCGTCCTTAATGATGAACAACCAGTGTAGAAATATCAAGTGTTCCTATGAGATCTTTTGATGAATCTCGGGGCTCTAGACTCGATAAGTGCACATTTGGTTTCCTATGCGGAGATTAGGGAGAGGTCTCCTGCTTCAATATCAACCATCTCTAAGAGACAGGTCGATAGATTACACCGGTTCCCCGTGAGAATGAAACAAGCTCTTTTAAGAGAACTTGAGTGGTTAAGAAGGTTTAGTGCAGTGCGTCACTGGGTCCATGACGTCTTTATCTTCAATACCGGTGTCACCTTAGTAACAACCAGTAGCATACGAATCGTACCCGGTCTCTGCCCTAAGGTTGAACATCTGGAGGGCTATTTCTTTTCACCCTTTTTCATAACTTTTCTTTTTAATTCTTCAACCTCTTCTTTCTCCTTTCTCATTTTCTCCTTTTTTCAATCATACCTAAGGACTTCTAATTCTAATCTATTGGATTTGTCCTTGGGTAGATCCCTCCGGCTCTGGCGGATCATAGGACGGTTTTACCTATCCTTAGTCACCTTATAACTCCATGACTATCCTATAATTGCCATGAAACCATTTATGAAAAATCTCTCAAAGTGTTTATGAAAATAAAACACATTGTTGACACTTCGAGAGTTTTGCATTTCTTTTGAATGACTCCCCCTTCACATGTGCTCATGAATTTTTAAGAAATTTGCACATGCGTGAGGAGTTTGCACTTATTGAATTGATCCACTTTCAGTGATCATGACCGATTCGAGACACGCTTACATCACTAGTTAGACTAGCTTGAAGTTATTACCCGTCCTGGTCAAGTCCAAAGAAAGTCTCTCGATACGGTACATTCTATTCAGACAAGTCCTATTCGAGACACGCTTACATTACTAGTTGGACTAGCTTGAAATTATTACCCGTCCAGGACAAGTCTTTTCGATTACTGACATTTTAAGCTTCGTCAATTCATTGGTACTTTCGGAGTCGAGCTCTTTCGAGATTGAGTCACAAACTTTAACCATCTTTGATCACATTTTAATCATGTCTTCTCCCCCTCAAAAATAGCATATTGTGATATTTTTGATATCAACAGATTAAGAAAAGGCTTTTTGGAGAGAAAGACAGATTCATTTTGCATGAATTTGGAACATTTTGTTTTTGAACTCCCCCTTAATGATAGCACATTTTAAAATCAATTAAGGGTTTAGAGGGAGTTATCTTGAGCACTAGTTTTGAGAGATTTTGAGAAATCTTTTGAACTATCTTTGAAAAAGTGCTCAAGAATTCTTTTTGAAAACGAGTTTTTGTTTGAAGTCTTTTTCGTTTGTTTATACTCGAACATTTTGAAAAAGATTTCACCTTTGAACGTACGCGTCCTTGATTTGAAAATAATCAGAAGTCATCATTTAAGTCCGGGTTTCGTACTGAGGTATACGAAAGCCATTGTGAAGAAACTTTTGAGAAACGACATGTTTTAGTAAAACATTAAAAAGAACTCCCGTTCAAGCATCTGTACATGTCCGTATCATTGTTGAATGACATTTCTAGAAACGTACAGAATATTGATTTATACGAGAGACATGTCGTGAGAAGAATATTTTTGGATTTTGATTTTATATTGTTTTTGTATTTTGAAAATTTTATATTTTTGTATTTTGTTTTTGTTGGTTTTTCAAATTTTGTATTTTGTTTTTTCAAAAATATTTACAGCGAAGCGATTTTGAAAACATTTTTCAAGAAGATTCGAGAAGACGTTCTAGCTCCTCAGGAGTTAGGCTTCGCATGCCAATTCGTCGAATTAGATAGTCAAACCGTTCTTTTGGAAGGGCTTTAGTGAATAGATCGGCGAGTTGGTAATCAGTCTTAACGAAAAATAATTCAACAGTACCCTCTTCCACGTGTTCTTTGATGAAATGGTAGCGGACTTTGATGTGCTTCATCTTAGAGTGATGTACGGGATTGCACGAGATGGCTATGGCACTTTTGGAGTCACAATACATAGGTATTCTGTCAAAAGTAAAGCCATAATCTGTGAGTTGTGTCCGCATCCAAAGAACTTGGGCACAACACGCAGATAGAGACACATACTCGACTTCGGTGGTTGATAGCGCAGTACAATCATGTTTCTTTGACGACCACCTTACTAGCTTTTCACCCAAAAATTGTGCTCCACCTGATGTACTCTTTGCTGTAACTTGATCACCAGCATGGTCTGCATCTGAAAATGCTGTTAGATTAAACCCCGAATCCTTCGGATACTAAAGTCCCATGTTAATGGTGCTTCGTAGGTACCGAAATATCCGTTTAACCTCTTTGAGGTGAAGTTCGGTAGGCTTTGCCTGAAACCGTGCTAACAAACAAACATCATAGTTTTCGGATATCGGGTCGGCTAGCAGTTAGGTACATGAGAGAACCGATCATGCTCCGATATTTTTTCGGATCGATGGGTTTTCCAAACAAATCAGCACCTATTTTTGGTGAAATGACCATTGGTGTACCAACAGAATCATAGGTTTCCATTCCATGTTTTTTCAAAATCTCGATTGTATATTTAGCTTGATTGATAAAAATACCACGAGGGGATTGATGTATTTGTAAGCCAAGAAAGAATTTTAGTTCCCCCATCATGGACATTTCAAATTTACTTTTCATGAGATTTTCAAAATGTTTTGAATGGTTAGGATTGGTTGATCCAAAAATTATGTCATCCACGTAAATTTGGACGATCAAAATGTCATCTTTGAATTTTTTGATAAACAAGGTGTCATCAACCGTTCCTTTTGTGAAATTTTTTTTGAGCAAGAAAGATGATAGTTCGTCATACCACGCTCTTGGAGCTTGTTTTAAACCATAAATTGCTTTCTTAAGCTTGTAGACGTAGTCTGGATGATCTTTGTCGATGAATCCCTCTGGCTGACTCACATACACTTCTTCTTTCAGAGTTCCATTCAAGAAAGCAGTCTTAATATCCATCTGATAGACTGTGATGTTTTTGTGAGCGGCATAGGCTAAGAAAATCCGGACTGCTTCAAGTCTAGCTACAGGCGCGAATGATTCCTCGAAATCTATCCCTTCTTCTTGTGGATAACCTTTAGCCACGAGACGAGCTTTTTTTCGAATTACAGTCATTTCCTCATCCAGTTTGTTCTTCCACAACCACTTGAGATCAAGAACTCGTTTATCAAGTGGTCATTCAACAAGTTCCCAACTATCATGTAACAGGTATTGAAGAAATTCCTCCTGCATCGCTTCAATCCAAGGGTTTTCTGCCATTGCTTCTCGAATGTTCGTTGGTTCTCTGAGGCTGATTGAGCAAATGTAAATGCACAATTCGAGATCGGTGGCAAGTTGTCTCCTTGTCTGAACTGGCTTTGAAGGTTCACCAATAACGTGTTCTATTGGATGGTCTTTTGTCCATTGAAATGTAGAAGGGTACCTTGGGTAAAACATGTGTGTGTTAGATGGTTCTTGTAACCTTGAAGAAGATTCAACAGATTCTGTTGCAAATGGGTTTTCAAATATTTCTTCTTCTTCTAACGCAACATCGTTTGAATTATTTGTTGGTTCTTCTTGAAAATTTGTGTTTTGGTTTTGCTCATCAACGCTTGGTAGAACAGTTTCAAGTACTGGAGTTGCTTGAGTAGATGTAGATGATGTTGATGTAGTTGGTGCTTCAGCTTCGATTGTTGTGGATGCATCTTGTGGTGGTGGTGGTGGTTGATGGTTTTGAGCGGGTGCAGCGGAATGTTGATTTGATGCATTTGTCGAAGTTCCACCATAGTATTCATCAAACATTAACTCGAAGAAATTTTCCAGTTCTTGTTCTGAAGGTTTATCCGTGTTTGTTGACTGAGCTTCTCGAGGCACTAGTCCTGAACTTATGTGTCCAGAAGTCTGCTGGTTTGGTGCGGGTCCTAATCCGTTTTGATTAGAAGCCATCGGATTAAGCGCGGGTTCTAGAGCGTATCTCTCAGAAGCCATTTGTGAAATCTCGTCAAACTTCACATTCATCGTCTCCATTATCCTTTTCGTTCTTCTATTATACACCCTGAATGCCCTCGAGTTTTCTGAATATCCAATGAAGATTCCAATATCACCCTTAGCTTTTAACTTCCCTAGATCTTTTCTGTCATTCGTCGGATAGCACAAAGCGCCAAACACGTGAAGGTAAGAGATGTCAGGTTTACGGTTGTTCACTAGCTCATATGGGGTTTTATTGAATCTCGGATGGACTAGGGATCGGTTTTGAGTAAAACAAGCAGTGGCTATATCATCAGCCCATAAGAATAGTGGTGTACTAGAAAAAATCAGCATTGTGCGAGCAACTTCCACAAGAGTTCTATTTCTTCTTTCAACTACCCCATTTTGCTGTGGAGTTCTAACAACTGATGTTTGATGTGTGATTCCAACATTTTCAAGGTAAGTTCTTAACTCCTGATATGTGAATTCTGTGCCATTATCTGTTCTTATAATCCTTACTGGAGCTTGAAGTAGAACTTGAATACGCTTCAGAAAGGTGATGATGATGCCTGGTGCTTCGTCTTTTGATCTCAAAAACTTTACCCAAGTATATCTTGAATAATCATCAACAATAACAAGAATATACTTCTTCCCATTAATGCTTGCAACTCTCATTGGGCCACATAAGTCCATGTGCAACAAATGTAACCTTGCTTCCGAACTAGGTACGGTTTTGGGTTTATATGATGCTCTTTTGCTTTTGCCTTGTTCGCATGATGGACATAGATGATCCTTGGTGTATTTGAACTTAGGAAGTCCGATGACGATGTTGTCTTTGGCTAACTTGTTGAAGGTGTCGAAATTTAGATGGGATAAACGTCTATGCCACAGCCAGGATTTAGTTTCGGTTGCCCTTGTCATAAGACAAATTGGTGATGTAGAAGCCATTTGGTTGATGTCGATAGCATACAAGTTTGTACCATGATTACCAGTTAAGAGATCATCACCAACCAAATTTCTTATAAAAACCGTGTTTCTCCTGAATGCAACTTCTAAATCTGCATCACAAAACTGCCCAACTGAAAACAAGTTGTGTCCCAACCCTTCGACGTAGTAAACTCGAGTGATTAAGAAATTCTCAAACCGAAGATCTCCATAACCCTGAATAGCTGCTACATGATCATTTCCAAAGCGTACAGTTCCCATGAATTTCCAGACGAAATTGATCAACAGCTTTAAGTTCCCGGTCATGTGCTTGGAGCAACCCGAGTCGACGATCCAAAGACATATTTTGATAACCTGCCAAGAACAGAAGAGTTTGTATTTGGAAACCGTTTTGAATTTGGTTCCATGGGGTTAGGAGTAAAATCTAAATCACACTCATAGACCGTTGCTACTTGTTTAGCTTGAACTATTTCTAATTTGCCATTCTGAAGAGTGCACTCTCTACCCGTCGGAATCCACATACAAAACTTAAGGTAGTTCCTAGGCATTCGACTAATAGTGGTAGACCTAAAGCGTGCAACTAATCTTTCTATGGATCTAGATCTAGCACTAGGTCTTTTTGGAACATTCTTCTGTTCAGGCGTAACATTCACATTCTTAGAAACACATTCATTGTGAACATCATTAATTAAACATTTCTTTCATATTAAACAAACAGAGTCATTACATGCATTAGAACCAGTCCTTTCGACATTACATTCAGATGAATCATGTTTCTTATTACAAAGCGATAAATTCCTAGGGTGTTCTTCTACTTCTTCAACTTTATTCTTGCTACTACTCGAAGAGGCAGACGAGACTCTATTGTTCCTTGTATTGCTCCTAGGCTTTAGTATGCTGCTCCTAGAGGTGCTTTCTAATCCTGTAGAAGGTAAGGCACACGCATTAGGATTTATATTGTTGTCCTTTTTAGCATCACTAGACTCTTTAGAATTATCCTTTTTGCATGCATTTGTCTTAGATGTGGAGGCAGACACATTAGTGGGACTAATCCTAAAAAGGCCAGGTGCTATCACTTTTGGTGTATCGACAACTGCTTTTCCTTTATCAACAATCTTATTATTATCACTTTGCTTTGGCAAGGGTGTTGGAGTGACTGGTTTTGTAAAATCCTTTTGCACATCGACTTTTGGAGCAAACCTTGAAATTGACATTTTTGATTTTTGAACCGTGTTTGAAACATTTGGTTTCTTCGAAGTCAATGGTTTTGCAAACTTGGTTTCCTCACCCTTTCCTTTTTGACTTTCAAGCTGAGCCCTCAAAAGATCATTTTGCTCTTTCATGTTCTTTAAGGCACGCTCATACGACAATTTGTCATACTTGCATTCTTCCTTTTTTCGATCAAGTTGTTTAAAATATGACACATTTTCTTTTTCAATCTTTATAAGAGCATTTTCATATTTTGAAACAATTGCGGAGGTCTCAGCTCTTAGTCTTTCATCGTCTTGAACAGAATATGTTTGTAAAATGATGGACATAATATCAGTGGTCATAAGCTTCGAAGAGAGAATCATTTAGGTTTTCCAAAACATTCATGTTTTCACGAGTATCATTAGCTTCGTTTACCAGGGATTTGTGGTCCTTGACAAATTCGGCCATTTCTTTTAAGAAAGCTTGTTCAAAATGGATTACCCTCGCACTGATGTTATTCAGTGGGATAGTAATTTCGTTTTCAAAAACTTTTTTCTGCTCAATATGAAAACTGGAATGCCAGTTGTTAATATTGATTGTAGTTTTAGAAGCAACAATATTTTGAAGTTCTTGAATTCTCTTTTTAATGTCATCCAGAATGTCTCTAGCCTCACTTATATTAAAAGTGTTGGTAGAAGACATTTGTTCTATTTTTGAAAGAGATTTGGAAGCAATTACTTTCTTAGAAAAGATTTTTGAGAATGGTCGTTTTATGGAAAACACAGATGGTTCTTTTTGTGGAACAAAAGTAATTCCCGAAAGTTTGTTCAATTTGTTGTAATCAATGGGTTTCAAATCCTTTTGTTTTATTTTATTTATGCTCTCTTCGACATGTTCTATCATTTGCACAGAATCCCGAAGGACGGGAGGATCATGTTTGGTGTAAATCACATTACCATTATACAAAACATTCTGTTCTTGCTGAGCTTTCTTGAGATTACAAGGGGTGTTGTTACCAAGAGCCATTTTATGTTTCGTATGATAAATCGGATTAGTTTGATTTGAAATAATTTTCATTGTTTGATTTGACTGACCCGACTTAACCACTAATTCTTCTAGATGTGCAATCATGTGTTCTGACTCTACGATTTCTTCCAAAAGTTTGTCTTCTTTCTTTGCAAAGTCCTTTTTCAACTCATTTCTTTCTTTTTCAAGATTGGTATAAGCTGTTTTTTGTTTAGAAAGTTGGTTTTGTAAATCAGAAATTTCTGCGTTTAAAGATTTTATCTTTTTGAAAGAATTAACATCAAGTGTATCAAACTTGAGCTGCAATTGTTTTTCCCTTGAAACGGAATTTTGATAACCAGTTTCTAATTCAGACAATCTTTTGTTATGAAATTCAAAAGCTTTAACTTTTCTTTGTAACTCTCAAGCTCAGTGGTCAATTTTACATTCGCGGCCTTAACATCGCGATTGACCTTTTGCACATTCTCAATTTCAATACGACAATTATTCAATAATGATTCAAATAAAGCACGTGTTTCCTCATCATTCTCAGCATGCTGTGAAACGAAGCCTCCATTATGATTCACATCTGGAGTTGCTAAAGAAGTATTGCTACTACTTGGCGTGTGTAGATATGTATCATAATTGTATGCTTGCTTCTCAGAATGTTGTTCCTCATGAGGAGACATAACAAATATATCATTATTGTGACATGTGTTGAAGTTTGATACCTCAGATGGTGCATTGGTGTCATAAACAGGAAGTGTGTCAGAATTCGTGTCATACTTGGCTTCTTGAAGATTCGCCATGAATATGCAGTTCGCATCGATATCCTCTCTATCTTCCATGTCATCCATAAGAGCCATAAAATCATTTTCCTCTGCGTTCAACTGAAACCCTGCCTGAACCTTTTGTGCCAACATCACTGCTTTCTACAAGTACTCTAGATCTTTCTTGTTCGGCTTAGTAGGACAGTTCCTTGCCATATGACCTACACCCTGACAGTTGAAAAACTTAACCGGATTACCCTGATTCACATTTCCCAAATTCCCAACTACTGGAGCTGCAACATTTCTATTCTGATTTCCCATTGCTTGATTACCAACATTCTGACCCCTCTGATTTCCAACAAACTGACCCATCTGATTACCTGCATACTGACCATGCTGATTCCCTGCATACTGACCTGCATTCTGCATATTCTGATTACCCATGTGAAATCCAGTAGCATATCCTTGCTGATTCCCATAAACTCCAACCATTTGGCCTCCATTACCCATATTGAAACTCGGCTGAGCAATCTGCTTGTTGCGAGTGTTCGATGAAATCCTTTGGTTGTTGTTAGTTGGTGTAGAATAGCGTCCGTGGAATGCCTTTGACAGAAAAGCAAACGCTTGGGTCAATGCTGCAGAAGCTTCATCATTTTCAGTGAATTCTGGGCCTTTGATTTGTGGGTATTGCTGTTGTGGAATAACATGTTGTTGTTGCTGTAGGTAGAACTGTTGTTGGTAGACCGGTGTTGTTTGTTGAATGTATGAAGGTTGCATGTAGTTGTGAGTGGAAGATGATGATGGTTGTTGTGTGTTCACTGGTAGCGGTGTTGGTGTAGTAGCAATTAATGCGAGAGAATCATGATTCTTTGCCAATCTTTCTTTCCTTACTTCATTAGCCTCAGCTTGGTTTTGCTTCAAAAAGTCATAGAGTTGATCATAATTCACCTTATGTAAGTCCTTTGTTTGATTGATAATTGTAACATAACGACCCCATTCTTCAGGAAGGTTATTGATAAATTTGATGTTTGTTGCAATTGTTCGAGGTGTCAACTTGTTTCTGATTAACTCATTCATCAAAGTGCAAAACCTTGTGTAGTAAGATTCAATCTGCTCACCTTTAGTGGATGTAAAGTTCTCCTATTCAGTAAGAAGTTTGTTCTCAACGTCTTGTTGTCCAATCTCTGTTCCATGACATATCCTTCTAACACGTTCCCACATAGCATAAGCAGTTTCACAGCTGTCGACCGCAGCAAAGATCTCCCGTGGTAATCCAAGTTGGATTAAATGCATTGCCATATCATCTGCGGCGATCTGCTTCTTATCTTCCTCTGTGTAATCTGCTTCTGTTTGTTCACGCACGAATGGTTGAGTAGGAGGTGTTGTATTTGGATTACCTTCAATTTGAACTTGTCTTGGCTTGAATGAACCATTTGTAATGGAGTTGATCATTAATTTACCATCAGGCTTTGTTTTGATGTAACGAAGCATGCGGCTTGTCCATGGGAGATATCCACCTTTTTCAAGCATTGGAGGTCGATTTTCCGCACCGGCTGCATGAATATCTTGCTGAGTTGCCATTGATGAAGTGTAGATTGATAAAGTTGATTCTTGGATCGATTCAACGAAGTAGGAGTTGTGTTTAGTGTAAGTTGATGCAAGTTTTTATGGTGAAAAATTTGATCTGAAACCTTAAAACCTTAATAACTTCTGTTCGGAGTGGATTTGGGCCTCGAAGCTTGGCTTGAACGATTCGTCGAGTGGATCTCGGTCTCACGGTTGTTTTGACAGCTGATTCATCGAAAACGGAGTTACGGTTCAAAAGTTATGGCCGTTTGAAGTTTGGTTGTCAAAAGTCAAAAACTTACACGTAAACTTGAACTTATGCGTAAACAGTGAATAATCTTACGTGTAAGATGTTATGCGTAACCTTTAAGTTATGAGTAAGATCTAAGGTTATGCGTAAACAATATTGTTTATGCGTAGACTTTGATTTTACGCGTAAACTTAGAGTTTATGCGTAAGAATGTTACGCGTAAGGTTTTTTCAACCAAATTGATCTCTCAAACTTATCCAAGCTTGAAAGATATCCCGTGTCGAAGTATTCCACAAACTTATCCAAGTCAGGGAAGTACTGAGTAATCTCTGATCGTTGAAGAAAACTTATGCGTAGAATCTTTTGCGTAGAAAACTTATGCGTAGGATCTTAAGCGTAGATCTTATGCATAGGAATTCACCTTATGCGTAGGAAATCAGACTTAGGCGTAGGATTTCAAGCATAGGATCTCAATCTTATGCGTAAGAAAGTGAACTTATGCGTGAAGAAGAGGGTTTTGACTAAACTTAAGCGTAGGAAAGGGGTTTTGACTTAATCTTATGCGTAAACAGTACTGTAGACAGCTAAGAAATCGTACTATTCACCCAAGTTACGCGTAAGATGACCAGAAACGTGAAAAATCTGATTTTTTCAACCAAAACCACTTTTTCCACTTGTTTCTATTGATCAAATCTTTCCCAAAACACTTAGAATCACTAAAACTTCAATAAAAACAACAACTTTAACACTAAAACCACGTAAAAATCAAAACTTTTTGAAGAAAAAGTGCATAAATGAATGAAAAATGCAACTTTTTAACAAAAAACTTGATAAAAACACTCCTAAATCATTGTTAGGCGATTGATACCACTTGTTGGACCTTAGATATATCAACTTTAACACAAATATAAGCACTAGATGAAGTAAAGATGGTGACTTGATGAATAAGGTGTGGCGTTAATATGAGAGAAATAGAGTATAAAGATGAAGAGAACTTTTATTAAAAAACACACACAATACACACACAAGCACACCTTACAAATGAGAGGTAAGGTGCCTTTTATAGTTCCATACATAGGCTTTCAAAGGGCTTGGGCTTGGACTTGGTTACATGATTGGATAACAAGGCTTATGAAACATAGCACATAACATATTAGCTTGCCAAGGCCAAAGCCCAATGACTAAACTATTACTAATCTTAACAAACGACACAAAGTTACAATATAAGAATGATCATCACTTCTATATATATATATATTTTAATGCTAACATGATGCATGAACTCGTTTTAAAATTTTACTACGAATAGTCCCTCATCATGGTTTCGATCTATGGTACCTAACTCAAATCTTTTACTATAGTGTCCACCCGTATTACCAAAGGTACATTGATGATTTTGCCAATGGGGACCTTAGGGAATTAAATGCTGAAGAAGCATGGGATGCCATAGAAGATTGTGCCCAATATTATTATAGAGTAGACAACCCGACAAACAACATAACAAATCAATTGACAACAAATTTGAAGGATCATGAAACAAGTTTGTTGGGGGATGAATATGCTCATGTTGAGATACCTAAATGGATGGCGCCTAATATCATAGTACAAAACAAACACATAGGTATTCTAGACACAATGGAGGATGAGGTGGACAATCTAAGCCCACAAAGTACCCCACAAGTCCTACCATCATTTGAGGCACATACACTGCCTGTGACTTACCCGGAAGAAGTAGAAGAGACTTTAGGAATTCCAATAGAGGTAGAACCCTTGGACCAAGCACCACTAGAGGATATAGGTTTGAATACTTGTAATGATAACCTTAATCCTAGTTCTATGGAATTTCCTAGTGTTGATGAACCAGAACCTCAATCTTTACATAACTTCCCATCCTTAGATTTACATCTAGGAGACAAAAGAGGAACCGACCCACCCATCAACCAATATTATCCGGGTAGTTTTAGGATGAAGGAAGCCATTCACTCACCCCCTTCACCTCACGTGGCAAATTTCCACCCTAAGGGTGTGTATCGTTACTTTCACCCGCACTTAATCCTAAGTGTAGGGAAAACCTCCCCTATTTCCATTAAATAAGGGTATAGTCAGGCTCGTGACTCGAACAAAAACAAGCGCTTCTTGGGAGGAAACCCATGTTTTTAATTGTTTGATGTTTTTAATTTTTTTTTTGTGTGTCAATACTTGTGGATATGTTTTATGAGTTCCTATTTGTAATTCATTCCACAAGTATCCTATCCTTTTATTGTTTTGTTTTGTTTTTATTTCTAAGTCTGGAATTACATCTAGTTGTGATTTTTGTTCGGTTTAATGCCTTGGTTTTTGTGTTTGTTGATTACAGGTTACATTTGTCAAGAAAATAATTACATTTCTTGAGTGGAGCTTATCATCTTCATTCTCTTGGAGGAAGATTTAACCATGTTGTCACATTATCCACACCGAATGAATCAGGGGAGTATTAGTTTCTTTCATTCTTATTTATTTTTAATTTTACATCTTTTACTTAGAACATTGGGGACAATGTTCGGTTTAAGTGTAGGGAGGGTATATTAGAAACTATAACTCCACTTGAGTTTGTTTGTTCGATAGTAGGTGTGTAATAAAACTAAGAGAAATACTTGTTAGTGTAATTTTAGCGCCAAATTTAAAATTTTTTGCAACATATAGGAGTGAAACTTTAGTCTTAATAAGCGTCTCATGGATAGGAATTGTATGACTAGCACAAAAACCATACCACTCAAAAATTTTCACCCCAAAAATGTGAGGTTCGCCTTTAGATCTTTAGGAAAAAGCATTCATTCTTAATGCTTGTGAGTGTACCGGTAGTATTTAGATTCTAGAACTTATGATAGAGATGCATCCCGAGACCGCTAGTGAAACTACATTCGTGTAGTTAGGATTTACTACATGATAAGAGGCATTAGGATAACCCATGTTTTACACATGTGTTTTATATAATTACATTGACTTCATTAGTCAAGCAATTCTCCCACACCTTTGCGTTGTACTCATTTTTAGTACACGATACCCCTAGTACACCCCTCCGAGCCTACCTTTTTCGTTTCTAACTTTAAGCATCTTACTTAAAGATAGAATTCGTTAACAATCTACCCAAATGTACACCCAAATCGTCTTAGCCTTCCTTGTATGCACTCATCTTTAGTGCATTATTGTTAATTGCTTAAGCCCTTTGTTAGTTGTCTAATTGATTACATGGTTGCTAAGTCGAGTCATATCTTGTACATATTGTTTTGGGACGATTGAGACTCATGGGTAAAATACTTGTGTTATGGAGTAATGGGGAAGAACATCATATAGTACCCCCCATATGTGCGTTAATCTTAAAAGTACTCCAAGTATTTTGATTATCTTGATTCGAGTCATTAGAGTAGTTTATTGTAAAGTATGTAAAAATTCAAGTGTTAGGGGAATGTACATTCCCTATGATGTATTATTTTGGATGGTAAGGTAAGAGTGTATGCAAAAAAAAAAAAAAAAAAAAAAAAAAATCGAAAAAATTAAGAAAAAAAATAGAAAGAGAAAAGAGGAAAAAAAACATACAGACTACCATCCCGTTTCATTCTATGTTTGTTTTATGTTTTTGTTATTTTTGATTTATTAGCTTAAGTCGAGTCGAGTCTTGGCTTAGCAACGCCATATTGTACATGTAATTAACCAAGATTATTAACTCGCCATAAGTAAATATTGTCTTTATCCAACAAAACCGTGTATTCCATATCCCTACACTTAACGTGATAACCCTTTAAAAGACCCCTTTGATAGTTTATCCTTGGTGCTTACGCCAAGTGGTGGAGGTTTGATCCTTTCCCAAGCCTATACTAATCTATTTTGCTATGACAGGTAGTGAGAGATGTTTTCCATTTCCATATTGTGATATATACTTTATTACACCCAAGAGATGTGAGTATCTAAAAACTATTTGTGAGGTGCTAGTGTATGACCTCCGTGCTTGTCTTTGGTCTTTAGTGAAATGATTATTTGTTGTAATTACTTTTATATTAGTGTTAAATGACCCCTAACTTGTATTTTTATTAGAATAAAAGCGCATTTTCTTAAGGACAAGCAAATCTCAAGTGTAAGGGTATTTGATGAGGCGAAAAGTGAACCACTTTTAAGGGGTCATTTAAGCACGAATTCGAATTTATTTGATCAAATATTTCCCTAAATCGTTCCTTTTGTCATTTTAGGTACTTTTGGAGTGAAATCTGGAAAATGAAGCATTTTGGACGTTTTTGGAGCATAAAAGTGAAGAAAACGGCAAAGTTTTAATTTTCCTTGCTAGGAACAGTACTTGACGGCGTCAAGAGTTCCTATATGACTATGTCAAGAGTAACACAAGAGGTGGAAGTGGACAATACACATGACGATCCAGAGAGTTTTGCACATAGGAGATAACGGCGTCACCCAAGGCCGTCATAGTCCAAGTATTAGTGATGGCGCAGAAGAAATTTACGCATGACAGCGTCACAATTGGATCTAGGCAATACGATTTCTATTATGGCGGCGAGTTGACGGCGTCACAACTCAATACATGACGCCGTCACCCTGTAAAATCTATATATAGTTTTCCAAATTTCGTTCATTAGTGTGCAACTTTGAGGGAAAAACCCTAGGCCGATTTTCACAGCTTTTTCAAGGGTTTAAACCCTTTGAAACTTTCATGTTCTATTTGAGATAAGTACTCTTTCAATTCAATAAATATGTCTATGTGTTGTTTGAATATATCTTACGCTTGTCTTCAATTTAGCATGCTAGGCTAGATTTCTTTTGTGTTTGCTTAGATATAGTGAAACCTAGATGTTAATTATGGGTTGATTGTTTGTTTATAGTTGTTACGGATGATTGTGTGGAAAACTAGAAGGGGGGTTGAATAGTTTACCGCTTTTTAATTCCTTTTTAACTTGAATATCTTTTAAATACTTTTACGATTGCTTAAAGATATAAACACAATGTTATATGTTTGATTCTTTGAAAAGCTTTTCATGTGAATAATAATTCTAACTTGACTTGTTTAGTTCTTTGAAAAGCTTTACTTTTGTTTGAAGATATAAACACATCTTTACTTGTTTAGTTCTTTGAAAAGCTTTATATGTAACTAGCTATTCTAACTAAAGAACAACATGTAATAAGCAAAGATAAAGAAAGAAATGATCAAACCACAACACGATTGTTTATCGTGGTTCGGCTACAAAGACTCTTTTTCTTTGCCCTACATCCACGCCCCGAGTTTCCAACTCGAGAGTTATAAGCACTAATCAACAAGCTCCTTTCACCGGCGGAGAAAACCTTTACAACGTCGCTTACACTTTTACCGACACTAAGCTAGATGTCGAGTTCTTTTACACGGGTACAACCACTCCCATCGTCGCTTACACTTTTACCGACACTAAGCTAGATGTCGAGTTCTTTACCAAGGGTACAACCACTCCCATTAGTTCTTATACAAGGGTACAACAACTCCCGACAAACTACGTATTTTGAGGCCTAAAATACTAACCACTTACTTCTATATACATGACACACATGAAGTATAAACTTTCAAAGCTTATACATGACCAAGCTACCAAGACTTGCAACTTTAGAGTTGAAGCTTGTAACTCCTTGAATGATCTTGTGAAGTCCCTTGCTACATAAGAGAATCACACAAATCAAAAGGTTACTGAGTTAGTTGAGAGAGTATGTGAAAATATGCCCTAAAGGGGTGACCCAAAACTAACAAATGGTTTGGTATTTATAGCAAAACATTCTGCAGGTCTGGCGGATACGGTGGACCCCTCAGAAGGGGTCCACCCGTGTATCTCCAGGGTACCGTCAGGGCTGCAGTTGGTTTTGCAATAAATCTTCCAAACCAAACAAGGTCACATCACATGAATACTAGTCAAACACAAACCTTGCAAGCAAACATATATTTAGTCAAACACACTTTCTTACCATAAATGTGTATTGACAAAGCTTGCCCTAAATGTGATGTGACACTTTCTTATTATGTCAACATGCATTGCACCAAACATGGAATACTTCCAAAATGTGTAAGAACTTCATGGATAGTCAAACAAATAAACAAACAATGTCACATCTACTAAATACTAGTCAACATGCATTGCACCAAACATGGAATACTTCCAAAGTGTGTAAGAACTTCATGGATAGTCAAACACATAAACTTACCATAAATGCACATTGATGAGATGTGACACTTTCTTATTAAAGAAATACTTTCTTATTAAAGAAATAAAAACAACGTTAAGTTTAAAAAGAAATGTAAATACTAGTTATACAAGACTTAAACTAAAATAATGTTTTACTACAATCTAAAGTTTGTACTTTGTCATTAACAAAACTTAGCAAAGATCGTAAAATATAAATAACGTTTTTAGGCGATATTTGTATTAACAATCTCCCCCTTTTTGTTGATGACAAAACATAAACTTTATTTATAAGTAAGTCACTAGTTTTAGTGTAAAGTCTTATAAAGTTAGTATAAAAACTTGTTTTTGCAAAGATGAGGTGATAAGCACTAAAAACTTGTTTTTGCAAAGATGAGGTGATAAGCACAAGTAAGCACAAGTTTATATAAATTCTCCCCCTTTTTTTCGAAACAAAAAGAAGAGTAGCGAAGCGGAAGTAAGCACTTGCTCCCCCTTGGATGATACTCCCCCTAAATGGAGTGCCAAGAGAGGAGACATGGATTTTGAACCTACAAGAAAAAGGTTAGTTGTCGCACAAGACAAGTCATGAAAGCATTTCATGTCTAGAACATAACTAAGAGTTGTGAAGTGGAATAATGCAACACTCATGCTCCCCCTTGAATATTACTCCCCTAAATGGAGTATCAAGGAAGGAAAACATGGATAATGATCCTACAAAAAGAAAGGTTAGTTTCTAAAACACAAGATATATGTATGCTACCATAGCAAGGTATAGTTCACTTATTATACCTAAATGGTCAACAAACAATGCACACCTTGTAGTAGAATGAAATTCATTCCATGTAAAACTTTGACTCTTAAAGAGTCAAAGACAAGAAAATTGGATGACACCATCCTACTTCTAAAAAAAATAAAAATAAAATAAGAACATAAAAAGCTACAAGGAAATCATCATTTTCCTTAATGAGAAACATTTTCCAAAAACAAGGCTAAGGTTGTTTAAGGATGAAAATGTGTGTTGGAGGGTGTAGCGGGTTTTGTTTTGAATGTTGGGGAGGTGACACGGTTTTGGTTTGTTGGTTTAAATGGTGAAACATTTTCCAAAAGAAACGGTTTAGTTTCATTTTGGAGACTCTAAACTTGAGACGTTCCACAATGAGGTTTAGGATAAACCTCATTTCATTGTTTAGAGGATCATGGATGTCTTTGTAGATAATGTGAGACAACAATGGTTTTGGGTGGTGATATTCTTTTTGTGGTGTTTGGTTATGGTCAAAAGACTCATTTTGGTCAAGCAATGACCTTGGTTTTTCATTTGTGAAAGGTGGTGGTTTTGTTGGTCTTGATGGAAGATCATTGAGATGCTTCTATTTTTCTTATACGAAGAAAATAGAGATTCAAAGTGTTGGGAAGGTTCATGTGGTGGTGGTAGTTGAACAAAGTGACGAAGGCTTGGTTCTCCGAAAGGATTACCATGAAGGTTTTTGTAAATGGGGTGAAACACAAATGATTGTAGGTGTGTATGACCTTGATCATTTGGAAAAATTGAGGGTCTAGCATAACGGTAAGCCAAACTCTCAAGCAATGACGGTGGATGAGGTGCATCATCCAATGACTCATTTGGTTGAAATATTGGTTGTTGTTGGGTTTTCGTTTCGGTAGTGGTGTCAAAGAGTGACAATGATGGAGGGCTTGATGGTTTAGGTGATAGGTTTTCAAAAGTTTCCAATAGTGGATGTGGTGATGTTGGTGGTGTATGGAAAAGTTTCATTGGTGTAAGTTATGGTGATTGATGGTTGAAAGGTTAAGGAAGTCTTGGATAGGTGAAGAAATATCAAGTGATGAGCTTGATTTGATTTAGTTATCTCAAATCTTTGGTTTGTAAGAGTTTTGAGATTGAGAGAAGTAATGGTGTTGGTGTGAGTTTTGGGGTATTCTAAAGTGATCAAACTAAAAAAAAATATGGGAACGAGTGTTTGGATTTGATGTGTTCCATACAAAGATTGAGGTTTCAAATGATTTAATGTCAATCTAATGGAATAGGGTGGAGTGAAAGACCAACATATGTACTCAATGCTTTGTGATCATGGGATGTAATTTGGTTGAAAATGTTCCAATGGGTTGAAGGATCCTTTAAAAGGGTTCCTTGGGTTAGTTATGTTTGAATTTGAATTTTTGGCGGGAAGTAACTTCCAAACTGTTTTATGGAGTGAGAGTTGTTCTAATATGGTTATTGGAGTTAATGGAAGATGTTTCTCACATAGGATAATGGTTTTGACAATTTACAAGTTTTGGACTTAAGAAAAATGACAAATTTTCTGCAGGTGTCTGGCGGAACCCTCACGGTACACAGGGGGAATCCATTTGAGGGTACCGTCTGGTCCGTTGGGCCAATTCTGGGTTTCCCAGAAAATACACTGGCGGAACCCAATTTTGGGTACCGTCAGATCCGCCAGGGCTGAAAAATTAGGCAGTCCGCGATTTTGACCCGCGAGACGATTTTCAAAATTTTCGAAAATTCCTAAAATCAAAAAGATAATGCATTTCTGGTTAGGCAATGCAAAAATTAGACACGTAAACATACATATCATAGGACTTTGACCTTGAGGTCGAGGATTTCACTATACTTAATAAGAATTGCCATAACCATGAAAATTTGACAACTAGCCAAATGTTGTCTTCCTACATCATTGTTAGTTCCTACAAGTTCCAAATAGTACCAAATAACTTACCAACACACAAATACATAACACGTAATGTTTAAATGACCAAATCGTTCAAATAGCGCCTAGTGCCAAACACTCCTACACACCCGCTCTCATAGACAGTCAATCTTCTTCTAGAGCTTTCCAAGAAATCTCTCGATGTTTTAGAACATCCCCTTGGTTTGCTAGAGCTCTGCCGACTCATTTGGAATATCCGAAAGTTGGAAAATGTATTCTAGAGGTGGGAGCCTAGAGTTGGGCAAAGCCTAGAGTTGGAAAATGTTTACCTTGGGCTTTGTAGATTCTCCTATCACTTAGTGGGACAAAAGCATGTGGAATGAGAGAGTAGTCTAGGTGAAAACCTCTAGGAGTTGATGGAATGAGAGAGATGAACTTAAAGAGGCGGGTTAAGAGCATTCCATACGGCAAAGATGTTGTGCCTTGCACGGGAATGTCGGCCATTCTCTTGGTCATGTAGTAGGCAAGGTTGAAGGGTTGCCTAACGGACAAGGAGTAGAGCATGTAGCAAAGGCAAACATTGATGTGATCCCGGTTTCCTATGGTGCTAATTACATTGGCTCTAAGGTGTTCTTCCCATTTCTTGAATTGGGACTTGAGTTCATTGAATTCCATTCCATATGGGTCCTTGATGACCTCATTTCCGGTTCTAGTTCTCCTAGTGTTGGTGGTCCTAATGAAGAGGTGGTCACGAAGTTCATCTTTAGACACAAGAGGGGTGTCATAGGGATGGATGCGGTCAAAGAGTGTGTCAAGAGTTGAGAGGGAGTGCAAGTCGGAGTAGATGCAAGTATCATGGTTTGGGACACCTAGGATTTGAGAAAACTCTTCAAGAGTGAAGGAGTATTGATGACTACTAGCCCTAAAGTTAATAGACATGCGACCATACTTATCCTTGGAGAGGATGACGGATGCATAGAATTCTAAAATGAACCTAGAACAAATAGGCTCATCGATTTCTAAGAGACACTCAAAGTTGATTGTGGCAAATTCCGTGTAGAGGTTTGTACCTTCTAAGAAGGATGGATCAATGGTTCTACCCTTATGGACATATCATTTTTCTAAGGCCTTAAAGACAATGATTTGAGTTTGAGTAAGACCTTTGGTTTTGTGGTGTTTGGGTAGATACTTGATGGTGTCCGTGTGGTCGTAGTGAGTTAGAGGAGGCATGATGATTCCTAGAAAATCAAAATTTCACATTTTAATCTAAGTAAACGACTATTGTAATGTGTATGTTCTAGTGTGTGCCTATATGAAAACAATGTGGAGGTGCGGTTAACTTGACTCATTTTGATGCTAAAAAATGTTTTATAATGCAAGTGATGTTCCAATGACGTTTTTTCATTTGTTTTAACAATGTGGTGAACGGTGGTAAAGTATGGTTGACGACCGAGAGTGAATATGTGAAATGAGGTGGTGATTGCTTGACAACACTTGAAGCTTGGATATCTTCTTTGTGTTCTTCACTTGCTAGAAAGTGGAAGAGACGCATTTCATAATGAAATTCATTTGACTTTTGACGACATAGGCAAATATGTTAATGAGAGTATGGATATGACAATTGCCCCTTGTTTCAAAGAGCGACACAAGGGTGAACATAGGTTTATGTATCATAAAAGGTGGTTTAATCTTAATAGATTAGGTTATAGTGGGTATGACACACTTGTTTGGTTACATTGTGGAATCTTCTTGTGAAGATGACTAGGTGGAGTTATTGGTGCAGATGATATTGACTCTTGGTTTCTTTGAGCGCATGGAAATGGTGGATGACTCGATATAGATAGGACAAAGGATAACTCGGTTTCTCATTTCACATTGGTTGTTTGAGGTTTGAGTGATGAAGGGTTATGTGGAATATGCTTGAAGTTTTGCTCATTTTGTGAATCTTATGGGCTGATGGTAAGTTGGAGTTATGAGTAAAGAGGTGTTTGATTTTGAAATTAAAAATAAAACATCCTGTAGATTTGGCGGACCAGGCAGAACCAAAGGGAGGGTTCCACCCGTATGGTTTGAGGGTTCCGTGGGAACTGCAGGGAGAAATTCAAAAGGGATTGTCTTGATTTTTGTGGTTTTATCCTAATGTTCAAAACTAAGGTTTTAGGTCTTATGAGTCCTTGACTAAGCCTAGGGATGATGAATGCTTCTCATTCAAGAGGTTTTGTGAAAACGTTGATAGAATGGTTAACGTATACGACTTTCTTAGTTAAGATGTTCCTCAATGAACATTTTTACCAAGACGATGATGATGGATCACAATATGTCAATTAAGAACATAATGGATTGAATTGTCGCTGAAGTCGATGCTTCCTTTGTTGAAGAGATAACAATGTTGATAAAAGAATTCCGTTGTTGATACATATTTGCTTGTTCAAGCGGAGCTTGTTGATGTGCTTCTCCATCCGATACTTAATTAGAGAACCTCACGCGTTTTGGAGAATCATTGGGTAAGTAGGTATAAAAGAGCAAGTACCACTTGTGCTTTTCTTATCAACTTATTACCAACATAATTCCATTTGGCATACACTATGATTTCTATTCGCATTCTTTTGGGATACCCTAATCCTAGTTGTGTAGTACCTTATGATGTATCCAAACAAGCTCAACTAAAGAGTTTTTTGAGGATCTTCTTTAACACGAGCACATAGACAAATGCTAAACATAATGTTGGATCTAATTGTTATGATAATAAGTATTCTTTCAAACATTTCTCTACGTTTAGTTTTACCTACGGATTTACTAATCTCATTCTTGACAAGTCATCAATAACTTAACCATTGAAAACAAGAGAGTAACTAAGAATGTCTTTAAGTTAAAATCCCTTGCTTTTGGAGTTTGCTTTTATTATCAAAAAGGCTTTCAAATATTGACACATATAATCACATGATTACTTCGAAACGTATATTTTGTTTCACTAGTTGTTTTACTCTAAATTCCAAAAATTGTTTTTGTTGAATTTGTTTAGACACAACTATGATCTATAAATCAAGTTTTATAACTATTGTCAATTTTGCTTGATTCAATGTTTGACTCAAGGTGAGAAGATGTTATTTTGTAATTTTACTCCATGCTTGTCTTGTCATCATTGGACTTTCGACTAAGTCATCATCTACCAAAGATGATATCTTAGAAGGAGGAGATCATTCGTTAAATTTTATATTCAACGACTCCTCGACTCTTTGGGTTTTCTTACTTAAGAAACTATGAACTCTATTTGTTTTGAAAAAGTCCAAGAGGTACAACATCATGAGACTATGTGTCACATTTGATGTGTAAATCCTAGATGTTGAAAACTAATTTTATTTCACACATCCAAATGTATGCTTGTTTTATTTATTTCACCTTGTGTGTTTTATGTGAGATTATCATAAAAGAGTGATTGAAGAAAAATACAATTTAAGACTCAAAGTATAGTATTAGAGAATGTTGTTTAACAAAAGTTTGTTTTGCAAGCATCACAAAAGTGTTAGACATTTTAACACTTAGGAAATTCTTAGTTAGCTTCCTTGTAAGCAAGAGTTGTGTGAGACTCACTCAAGAGTTTCTTGTGTTTATCTCTTGATGGTTAAAGAACCAAAACACTTTATATCTCCTACTAATACTAATGACGAAATTCCTTGTTACATAGAATCTAATCTTAGTTATTACTAATAGCAGGTAAACACTTTAGAGTATTACTAATAACACATATGACATATCTTAATGCTAATCAACAGGAAACACTGAAAGGTAAGTTGAAGAGATGTGTACCTTTTAAGCTCCATAGATTAGCCACCAATAAGATAATCATTAAGCAAGTAATCTTGACTCATAGAAGAGCTAAACTCAAATACTTATAAATCCAAGGAAGTTAGACAAACACATAAGAATATTTGAAAATGATATCTTTATCCTTTTATCATGAGCTCCTACTAGAGATAGAATTACTCCTACAATTCTCTCCTAAGTTAAACACAACTTGCTTTGTTTAACTTGTTGATGATTCATTAGAGTTAAATCCTAATACGGTTCTATCTCTAAATGACTTTTGACTCTTTAAACAACATACAAGAGCTTTTGAACTCTCTTCAATTTTAGCAAGCATTTCTCCTTTTTCATTTTGCTTTTTAATCTCATGTTTGTAATCTAGACATAACTTACATTCTAGATCAATTTCAACATTACTCTCAAGTCTAGATATTTTATCTTCTAACAAGATATCCTTTTCAAAGATATTCTCAAAAGATTTTGAAGACTCATTGTTAAAGATAGTTTTTAGGTTCATGTTGCATAAACGTTTAGACTCATTTTCTAGTTTAGAAAACTCTAGGATAAATTTGTCAAAGCAAAAGTGTTTGGTTTCAAAATGTACCTTGCTTGATATTTTATCTAGTTGAGAATCACAAACCGGATGGTTGGCTTCATCTTCATCCGTGTTATTCCATGAATCGTAAGCAAGTCCACTAAGAGCTCGGCATGAGTAATCATCTTCACTTACACCTTCATTTAAAACATTTAAACTAGTAGTACATGTATTAAACGTCAATCAATTAATATATCTAAGACTTCTAATACATATGTGAGATCAAATTGATCATCTTTGACTTGACATATCTCTTGATGAAAGTTTAACATATTTTTCCAAATATCATTAGCCGTTTGACAAAAATACATTCTTTCATATTCGGTACTAAAGCTTTATAAATCATTATTTTAGCTTTAGTATTTTTATCAAGTTTAAGATAGTCATCTTGGTTTTCAAAAACTTGTTTTCTTTGGTTTGAAATCACCAAAAGAAATAATATGACAAAGATCTTGATCAATTGATTTCACATAGTTTTCAAAATTACTTTTCCATTTAAGTAAGTTTTCTTATACAAAAAGCGGTGGGTTTTGAATAGTTTGCCCTTCTTTGAGATTTTCAAAATCCATGGATCGATCCAAGTTTTAAAATACATTATATTTTAAAGATCTTGAGTAACGTAGCTCCTGATGCCAATTGTGGAAAACTAGAAGGCGGGTTGAATAGTTTACCGCTTTTTAATTCCTTTTTAACTTGAATATCTTTTAAATACTTTTACGATTGCTTAAAGATATAAACACAATGTTATATGTTTGATTCTTTGAAAAGCTTTTCATGTGAATAATAATTCTAACTTTACTTGTTTAGTTCTTTGAAAAGCTTTACTTTTGTTTGAAGATACAAACACATCTTTACTTGTTTAGTTCTTTGAAAAGCTTTATATGTAACTAGCTATTCTAACTAAAGAACAACATGTAATAAGCAAAGATAAAGAAAAAAACGATCAAACCACAACACGATTGTTTATCGTGGTTCGGCTACAAGGACTCTTTTTCCTTGCCCTACATCCACGCCCCGAGTTTCCAACTCGAGAGTTATAAGCACTAATCAACAAGCTCCTTTCACCAGCGGAGAAAACCTTTACAACGTCGCTTACACTTTTACCGACACTAAGCTAGATGTCGAGTTCTTTTACACGGGTACAACCACTCCCATCGCCGCTTACACTTTTACCGACAGTAAGCTAGATGTCGAGTTCTTTACCAAGGGTACAACCACTCCCGTTAGTTCTTTTACAAGGGTACAACAACTCACGACAAACTACGTATTTTGAGGCCTAAAATACTAACCACTTACTTCTATATACATGACACACATGAAGTATAAACTTTCAAAGCTTATACATGGCCAAGCTACCAAGACTTGCAACTTTAGAGTTGAAGCTTGTAACACCTTGAATGATCTTGTGAAGTCCCTTGCTACATAAGAGAATCACACAAATCAAAAGGTTACTGAGTTAGTTGAGAGAGTATGTGAAAATATGTCCTAAAGGGGTGACCCAAAACTAACAAATGGTTTGGTATTTATAGCAAAACATTCTGCAGGTCTGGCGGATACGGCGGACCCCTCAGAAGGGGTCCGCCCATGTATCTCCAGGGTACCGTCAGGGCTGCAGTTGGTTTTGCAATAAATCTTCGAAACCAAACAAGGTCACATCACATGAATACTAGTCAAACACAAACCTTGCAAGCAAACATATATTAGTCAAACACACTTTCTTACCATAAATGTGTATTGACAAAGCTTGCCCTAAATGTGATGTGACACTTTCTTATTATGTCAACATGCATTGCACCAAACATGGAATACTTCCAAAATGTGTAAGAACTTCATGGATAGTCAAACACAAACAAACAATGTCACATCTACTAAATACTAGTCAACATGCAATGCACCAAACATGGAATACTTCCAAAGTGTGTAAGAACTTCATGGATAGTCAAACACATAAACTTACCATCAATGCACATTGATGAGATGTGACACTTTCTTATTAAAGAAATACTTTCTTATTAAAGAAATAAAAACAATTTTAAGTTTAAAAAGAAATGTAAATACTAGTTATACAAGACTTAAACTAAAATAATGTTTTACTACAATCTAAAGTTTGTACTTTGTCATTAACAAAACTTAGCAAAGATCGTAAAATATAAATAACGTTTTAGGCGATATTTGTATTAACAGATTGTATTCGATGTTAGGCTTAAGAATACTGGCAGACTTCCATTGGTAACTTGCTTGAACGTCTTAAGAAACAAGATCGGAGGTGTACTACGATATTTGGTTGTATTTAATGCGTAGGAGAATTCTAATGATCCCATGTTAGGAGCTTCTAACGGCTCGACATAGGAGTGAAGTAGGATCCAATAGAGTTAGGGAATATTGTACATGGCCCTACGACTAGTATTAAGGAATATGACCAGTCATCCATGCAATTGTAACAAGCTATCAACCTGTAAAAGATATCTAGGGAGTAATGAAACCTAAGTAAACACAACTTTCCCCATCATTGTTTACACCAAATTAGTATATTAGTTCATTTTCATTTCTGTTATTCTATTTTGATTGCATTTGTAGTAAATTGGGTTAGTTGGCTAGCAACTAATTCCGCCCACTCTTCCAAAAACCGAGATTTTACTTGCTTTTATAAAATATAAAAATACAAAAAGAATCATCCCTCACCTCTAGACGTAGTTTTTAGGCTTTCTAATCCTAGCGACACTATTCCCGAGTTGAATGATCAATCCCCCAGTACTTGTCACTATACTATACTACAACGATCAGGTACACTGCCTGGTGGGGGTTGTAAGCTTCTCGAGATCCCTCGAGAGGTAAAGCCTGGTGCGATTCCCACGTATCAGGTAGTCATTTCAGGACCAGTTCGGGTAGCTCTGACAGGGTTTCGTCGTGGGGCCATTGATCTGAAACACAATACAAGGTTCATAAGTCTCCAATAGTATTTATCATACGCTCAACAAGAATTGGATAGTTGAAGCCAAGATATCGGCAGAATATCAACAAAACACCACAAGACATCAATCAAACAAATAGGAACACAATTTCCATGACATCCAAAACCACATAACATCATATATAATAACCATCATCCATACAAATAATGATCAAGACATCGTTCCAACTACAAAAGACATAAAGGATACTAATCGTTCCAAACGAGACGAACATACAACTGAAATACATCAAAGATAAGATAACTAGCTTTTCTGACCAAGCTCTCCTTGGTTTAGAAAGCAACATGACAACATGACAACATTGTTCGGTTTAATGCTTTGGTTTTTGTGTTTGTTGATTACAGGTTACATTTGTCAAGAAAATAATAACATTTCTGGAGTGGTGCTTATCATCTTCATTCTCTTGGAGGAAGATTTAACCATGTTGTCACATTATCCACATCGAACAAATCAGGGGAGTATTAGTTTCTTTCATTCTTATTTATTTTTAATTTTACATCTTTTACTTAGAACATTGGGGACAATGTTCGGTTTAAGTGTTGGGAGGGTATATAAATTATGAGAGAACTAAATATGCAATGAACCTCTGAGATGAAGGACCAATTTCATACAAATTTTTTTAAGAAAATGTTAAAGATAACGGTCGTTAGTTAATAGTCGTTAAGTAACTAACAACCGTTAGTTATAGCGCTACAGTAACTAACGATCGTTAGTTATCTCGCTAAGTAACTAACGACCGTTAGTTACTGTAGCTGGGAAATAAAATAATAATAAAACACTGTAGCTACTGTAGCTTGATGTGAAAGTCCCAAGGGATAGAATATATGTATAATATAGATATAATTGATAACAAGTAGGGTGTGCCAGCGGTGTTTTTTTTTTTTTTTTTTTTTTTTTTTTTTTTTTTTTTTTATTGTTTCATCATAATTTTATTGTGTATGTTGTATTTATTTTATTTTATTTTATTTTATTTTTTCATTTTTGTGTATGGTTTTTGGACATTGGGTGGTTAATTTTTTAAGCAATTGTTTATATAGCACATTTTTGTTCCCGTAGTCCTAATTAAGTTTGACTTTCTTGCTAGTTTTATTTTTGGGTTGACGAATTTAGTGTGGTAATAATGGCATGCCAAGTTTAATGATCTTTTATTATGCACATAACAGTCATAGCAACAAAAACATTGGGCCAAAAAAGAGGGAAAGCCAGCCCAACAATGAAAATAATATTTTTTGGGGGGCACAATGCTCAACTATGTGAACTATAATATATACAAGATTGGTAACAGTCGCCGCATTGCAGGCGTGCCTGTTTATTCCATCAAATGTTTTAAGTGGTTGCACGACTGTTTATTCCATCAAATTTTTTTCAGTGGTTGTTTTTCGGTTTTTTTTTTTACTGTATAGGCATAGTATAATGTTTAACCGAAAACTGTTCTATTAATTTAACCGGTACTTGTTTCGTTTGTCGGTTCTTCTAAAGCATGAATTTTTTTGGTACATAAATTTTTGTTTTGTTTTGTAATGATGTTAATTTTAGGTATCTACGTTAATTTTTTTTTAACATATTTATACAATGGTTTTTTTTTTTTTTTTTTTTTTTTTTTTTATCATCATCTTAGTCGTTTTAAGAGTACTACGGTAATATTTCATATTTTTTTTTAAGTTTTGTAACTTTTAAAATAAAATGTTTGTATAAATAATTATAAGGTTTTTTTTATTACTTTATTTATTATGATTTTTTTTTGTGTTTGTATAAATAATTTTTTTTGTGTTTTTATTGACAGTATGTTTTCTAGTTGCAAGTTGTCTGTTTTTTTTTATTATTTATTTCATATTTGTAATCGTACGTCTTTTGTTTATGCTACAAATTGTTTTGTTTCAATCTGTTTTACGCGAATTATTTTTAAGATTGTTTTCCATTAATCTTAGCTGTAATTGTATTATTGTATAAATTTTTAAAATTGTAAGTGTGTATTTGTTTTTTGTTTAACTTTTTCCCTTTTTGTATCTGTTTATTATTATTATTATTTGTTTGTATTTGTGTTTGTGTTTGGTATTTAATTGTATATAATCAAATACATTGTATCTGTTTTTGTCATTTTGTTTTCCTTTTTTGCTAATAAAAAGGGCCCGTTTCCCCCTTTTTATCTCAACACTAACCCTAATTATCCTCCTTTATCAATTCATCATCTGCTTATTTGATTTCACGGTGTAACAATGGCTGCACCACCAAGAACAATAGCGTATGCCCTTGCTCGTACCCCTACCTTTCAACAGTTCAAGTTTGCTGCTAATTCGAATGAGTTTGAGGACTGTTTGCATCTGCTATTTAGCCAGGACTACACTGAGAATGATGGGTTGCTAATGGTGCTTGGTGAAAAGCGTGATGAATTAGTGGCGAAGATTAAGTGTCTAGAGGGTTTGGTGGAAGAAGGGGAGCGTTTCTTACTGTTGCATGAGGATGGTGACATTGGTTTGGATCGTCTGAAGGTGACAATAGAGAGAGAGGAAGGTGCTTGTTGGGTTGATCGGGTTCTAGATTTGGCGCGAGAAGGAAGAGAAGAGAAGAAGGTCAATCTTTTCTGGTTTGAGTGATGGGTTGGCCACCTTTTGTGGTATATTTTGGTGCTATTTTGTGTTTTAATGGGTGTCTGGGTCTTACTTAATTGCGAATATGTTTTGTGTCTGTTTATGTATGTGATAAGGCGAAAAATGATCCATTTTTAGGGGGTCATTTAAGCCCGAATTCGAATTTATTTGATCAAATATTGCCCTAAATCGTTCCTTTTGTGATTTTAGGTACTTTGGGAGAGAAATCTGGAAAAGGAAGCAATTCGGACGTTTTTGGAGCATAAAAGTGAAGAAAACGCCAAAGTCTTAATTTTCCATGCTGGGATTAGTAGGTGACGGCGTCAAGAGTAACTCCCTGACGGCGTCAAGAGCAGAAGTCCATGACGACCCAGTTCAGATTTAACGGCGTCACGAAGGTAGGGCGTCAAGAGTAAAAGTCATGACGGCCTGGAAATGATTAAGTCTTGACGGCGTCAAATGTAGATCAAGGCAGTCCGAGAATAGTTTTGGCGGCGAGGTGACGGCGTCACAAGGTTGGTCTTGACGCCGTCAGACCCCTTTTCCTATATATAGTTTTCTAATTTTCACATTAAAAAAAAGAGAAGTTTTGGAGAAACCCTAAGTACGATTTTGGTGCAACTTTTACAGGTTTTTCAAGGGTTCCAAACCCTTGATACCTTGCATGTGTAATTGAGATAAGTGTTCTTTTAATTCAATCAATATGTCTATGTGTTGGTTGTCTATATCTTGTTCTTGTCTTAATTCCATCATGCTAGGCTAGATCTATCTTGCGTTTGCTTGGATCTAATGAAACCTAGATGTTAATTATGTGTTGATTACTTGTTTATTCTTGTCTTGGATGAATGATTTATATGTTAGGCTTAAGAAAACTGGCAGATCTCCAATTGGTAACATGCTTGAACGTCTTAAGAAACATGAACCGACGCGCACTAGGTCTTTATTGGTTGTACTTAATGCATGAGCCACTGTTTACAATCCCTATAGTTGTGCTGGGCATGGTGTAGGAGGAGATAAGAGCTCATAGAATTGGGGAGTTAAGTGTGCCACCCCATGAATGGTATTAAGGAATACGATCCGTCATCCATGCAATTATAACAAGTAATTAACATGTAAAAGATGTCTAGGGAGTAGTGAAATCTAAGTAAACACATTTTCTCCATTTACTGCTCACAACTTTAGTATAATTTAGTTTATTTTCATTTCTATTATTTTATTTTGATTGCATCTTTAGTATTGGGTTAGTTGATTAGCAATTAATTCCGCCCAAATCCTTCACACCCGAGATTTTTACTTGCTTTCTAAAAAATATAAAAATACAAAAATAATCATCCCTCACCTTTAGAACTAGTATTTAGGTTTTCTAATCCTAGCGACACTATTCCTAAGCTAAACGATCAATCCCCCGGTACTTGTCACTATACTATACTACAACGATCAGGTATACTGCCTGGTGGGGATTGTAAGCTTCTCGAGATCCCTCGAGAGGTAAAACCTGGTGCAATTCCCACGTCATCAAGTTTTTGGCGCCGCTGCCCGGGGAATAGTTATTGTCTAGGTTAGAATTTCTTTTTATTAGGTCTACTTGCTAGATTCCTTTCTAGTAAGATTTTATTTTTATTTTTAGGTTCTCTTTATTCTATCTTATTTCTTTGTGCCTTTATTCGTAACTCTTCACTACCGGCCATCATGGCAAACGACGAATCCTTTAACCTTAGGATCACTAGGAGTCGTAGTTCCACTAGAAACCTGGTCTTGCCTTATGCGGAACCCAAAAGAGAAATGCATAGATTGAGACAATACCACTCAACTTCTGAACCATCTAGCGTTGCCATCGATTTTGATGCACCTCTTTCTGAAGAAAATTCAGAAAATCATGTCACAACCCCTAGCTCCCAACCCAACGACGAGATGAGTACCCCCGCAACCCCCATTCCTAAGCGCCTTAAGGACTACTCCTCCCCAACCTCTCGTGGCTTCTCAAACGCCATTGTCTACCCAAACGAACACACCAATGAGGTCTTGCATGCAAACGATGTTTGGATTGTCAAAAATGTGTGTAAGTTTCACGGAATAGATGAGGAAGATCCAATCCAACACATCAAGGACTTCCTAAAAATAGTAGACACCCTCCATACGGATGGGGCTACTAGAGACACATCCCGATTGCGATTCTTTCCTTTCACCTTTTATGAAAAAGCCCAAGAATGGTATGACAAACTCCCTTCTGAATCTATTTTCACATGGGAGCAACTCATATCCAAGTTCTATGAGAAGTTCTTTCCACCTGGAAAAACCTCAGCACTTAGAGATAGGATCCTTCGTTTCCGGAAGGGGAAGGATGAACCCTTCCATAAATCGTGGACTAGATTCAAAGATTTAATAAGACAAGTTCCCCATCATGGCATTGAGCTTTGGCTCTTGGTCCAAATCTTCTACGATAATATCTCCTCTAACGACCGAAACGGAATTAACCAATCTAGAAAAGGAAGATTGGCCAATCTTAGTGCTGAGGAAGGATGGGATAGGATTGAAGAATATGCTCAAGACCAGGATGACACTTGGGATGAACCTGAGTCGACTGTTAGAATTTCTGAAATCACCTCGGATCGGTTGAGAAAAATTCACAAAAGAGTGGAATACCTAGCTGGATCGCAATTACCTAAACAGCTGTCGAATCCTTACTTGATCTGCGATTACTGTGGGGGCCCGCATGAGGTAGAAGAATGCGGAGGAGCAGCCACAACTGAACATGCATGCTTGTCAGGAGGGGAAATTTATGCTGATCCCTCCCTTTTGCCTTTTTACCAAAATGATGATTACACCCTTTGGGGAAATCTGGTAAAGAGAAGAGAAGGGGAGGAAGGCCCTAAATTCAAAATCAGGAGCACTTTTGAAGATGACCTTGGTCACTTCACTCAAGAAAAAGGCTTGCAAATGAAAGGTCTTAATGAGCTTTTCGACGAGCAGCAGGAGGATATTGGAGAATTTTTCAACAAGCTTAACTCAGCCCTAGATAATCTTGAAACGCCATCAGTAAGCAAAAAAGACCCCATGCTCGCGATAACCACTCGAGCTGGAACAACAACCAAGGACCCTCCTTACCCAAACTCGTCCCCCATCACCCCCGATCCAAACAAACCTGGGGAGGAGGAGGAGGATGTCGGCGGTAATACCCCCGACCAACCGCCCTTGACGACCCCTTCCCCTTCAACCCTGCCTAACCAACCTGTGAGAATCCCGTTTCCGTCCCGATTAAGGAACCAGAAAACTGAGAATGATAACAAGAGATTCCTGTCTTACCTAAAAGACTCGGTTGTCACCATACCTCTCCTTGATGCTTGCTATCACATGCCAAAGTATAACACATACTTTAAAAAACTACTTGCTAACCGGAAGAAACTCGAGGGTCTCGTGACCCTGGGGGAAGAATGCTCAGCGGTGACCCATCGAGGGCTACCAAAAAAGGTAGACGATCCGGGCAGTTTCACCCTGCCTTGCTCCATAGGACCTCTATCAATCAAAAATGCTCTTGCCGATTTGGGAGCGAGTATCAATCTCATGCCTCACTCTATGTTCCATAAACTAGGATACTCTGGATTGAAGTCTACCCGTATGAACATCCAACTAGCCGATAGATCGGTCAAGTACCCCGTAGGGATATGCGAGAATGTGCTAGTCAAAGTTGGGAAATTCAAATTCCCGGTCGACTTCGTAATCCTGGATATGGAGGAGGATGACTTGGTACCCATCATCTTAGGTAGACCATTTCTTGCTACTGCTCGTGCAGTCATCGATGTCTACGATGGCAAATTAACCTTACGAGTGGGAGACGATAGCACAACCTTCGACATTAAGGATTCTATGGACCTCTCCCTCGAAGCAGCCAACCAGCTCTATTTTATCGGGGAAGTAGATGAACTCACAGATGTCATTGACAGTTGTGTCGATGAACAGATCGATGAAGGCTGGCTACGGGATGAGAGTTTTCTGCCTTTGCTAGAGGTAGAAAAGATGGAGGATGTTAGTGCAGTCTCCTTCTACCCCAGACAAGAGGCAACGGAGCATCTCGAGCTCCAAAAGCCCGAAAATAAGCTAAAACCTTCTATTATCGAACCTCCTGATGTAGATCTTAAAGAGCTTCCTAACCATTTGGAGTATGCCTTCCTTCAGGGAGAGGACCAACTCCCGGTAATCATAAACTCTTCCTTGGAACATGAACAAAAAGGTAAACTCTTAGAGGTCCTAAAAAAATACAAGGGGGTACTCGCGTGGAGTGTGGCCGACATTAAGGGGATTGACTCAACTTTTTGCACACATAAGATTCTCATGGAAGAAGATTATAAACCTACCGTGCAACCCCAGAGGCATGTGAACCCGAACATTAAGGAAGTAGTAAAGAAAGAAGTTATCAAACTTTTGGATGCAGGACTGATTTACCCAATTTCAGATAGCCCATGGGTCAGTCCTGTGCAGCTTGTACCTAAGAAGGGTGGAATGACTGTAGTTAAGAATGACAAGGGTGAGATGGTGCCCCAGAGAACAGTCACTGGATGGTCGGTATGCATCGACTATCGAAAGCTCAATGATGCCACGAGGAAAGATCACTTTCCCTTACCATTCATTGATCAGATGTTAGAGAGATTATCTGGACACGAGTACTATTGCTTCTTGGATGGATTCTCTGGATATTTTCAGATTCCCATAGCACCTGAGGACCAAGAAAAGACCACGTTTACCTGCCCTTATGGAACATTTGCCTACAAAAGGATGCCTTTTGGGCTATGTAATGCCCCCGCCACTTTCCAGCGATGCATGACCGCAATCTTTCACGAACTCATGGAAGATAGCATGGAAGTGTTCATGGATGACTTTTCGGTCTTCGGGAACTCCTTCGACCGCTGTCTTGCTAATCTAGAAAAGATGCTTAAACGGTGTGAGGAAACCAACTTGGTGCTAAACTGGGAAAAGTGTCATTTCATGGTGAAGGAAGGGATTGTGTTAGGACATAAGATCTCAGGGAACGGAATAGAGGTGGACCAAGCTAAGGTTGAAGCTATATCTAAGTTACCATACCCCACAACTGTTAAAGCAATACGCAGCTCCTTGGGGCATGCCGGGTTTTATCGAAGATTCATCAAAGACTTCTCCAAAATCGCTCGGCCAATGACCCAACTGCTTGTGAAGGATGCCCCGTTTGATTTTTCCCAAGAATGCAAGGATGCATTCGACCTCTTAAAAAAGGAACTCACACAAGCTCCAATCATGATAACACCTAACTGGGAGTTACCATTTGAAATCATGTGTGACGCCAGCGACTTCGCTGTCGGGGCTGTATTAGGCCAACGGCGTGACAAGCTTTTCCAACCCATTTACTATGCGAGCAAAACCATGAATCCCGCTCAAGAGAATTACTCCACCACTGAGAAAGAATTATTAGCCGTGGTGTTCGCGTTCGACAAATTCCGACAATATCTTGTCCTTTCAAAAACAGTCGTCTTCACTGATCACTCGGCTCTTCGATATCTTTTTGCGAAGCAGAATGCTAAGCCACGACTAATTTGGTGGATCCTGTTGCTACAGGAATTCGATGTTGAGATTCGTGATAAGAGAGGGGCAGAAAATCTGGCCGCAGATCATCTATCTCGTCTCGAAAACTCCTTGGATAAGCATGATAGAAGTGAGATTAGGGATTCATTTCCTGACGAACAACTCATGTTAATGAATGACTCGGAGCCGTGGTACGCCGATTTTGCTAATTACCTCGCAAGTAGACTCATTCCTGAACACCTGACTAAGTACGAAAGGAAGAGGTTCTTTTCTCAGCTAAAATACTACTTTTGGGATGAACCCTTTTTATTCCGAAGGTGTCCTGACCAAATTATAAGGCATTGTGTTTCGGAAAGTGAGGCAGTGAAGATTATGAGGGAATGTCACTCTGGTCCCTCTGGCGGGCATCATGGGATAAACATTACCACCCGAAAGATTCTCGATGCGGGATTCTATTGGCCCACAATTTTCCGTGATGTAAAAGAAATGGTGCAGGCGTGCGATGCATGTCAACGAGCCGGAAATATATCACATAGGGATGAAGCACCTCAAAACTTTATACAAGTTTGAGAGGTCTTCGATGTTTGGGGAATTGACTTCATGGGACCCTTTCCATCTTCAGGGGGAACGAGTACATATTAGTCGCCATTGACTATGTTTCAAAATGGGTTGAGGCACAAGCCCTTAGGACCAATGATGCCAGAGTAGTTATTCATTTCCTGAAAAAGCTTTTCGCGAGATTCGGGATTCCTAAAGCTCTCATCAGTGATAGGGGAACCCATTTTTGTAATGCGCAAATGGAAAAGGTCATGAAGAGGTATGGAGTACCCCATCGGTTTTCCACTGCCTATCATCCACAAACCAATGGCCAGGTCAAAAACACCAATAGGGCTATTAAAAAAATACTTGAAAAAACGGTTAGTCAAAACAGAAAGGACTGGTCATTTAAACTCGACGAAGCCTTATGGGCATTCCGAACCGCCTACAAAACACCTATTGGAACGACCCCGTTCCGCATGGTGTATGGTAAGGCATGTCACTTACCAGTGGAATTAGAACATAAGGCTTATTGGGCACTTAAGACATGCAACTTAGACTACACAATTGCTGGAAATAATAGGTTCTTGCAATTACACGAGCTTGATGAGCTTAGGCTAGAAGCCTACGAATCATCCATCACATATAAAGAGAGAGCGAAAAGATGGCATGACCAGAGAATTAAGAAACCCAAAGAATTTTCAGAAGGAGACAAGGTCCTATTATACAATTCTCGGTTGAGATTATTTCCGGGAAAACTTAAGTCTAGATGGTATGGACCGCTCACGGTAAAGAATTCCTCTAAAATTGGAGCCGTGGTGTTACTAGATGATGAAGGTAGGGAATTTACTGTTAACATACAACGTGTAAAACACTACCAAGAGAATAATAATGAAATGATTAGTGAGGAGGATGTGACGTTTGATGATGAGGTCACGTAGTAACCCATGACCTTGAGTCTAGCTACAAGACTTGTAAATAAAGAAAAGCGCTTCTTGGGAGGCAACCCATGTATTGTGTGATTTTATTTTTTTGTTTGTTATTTGCTTCCATATGCATGCTTAATTTTTATTGTTGGTAGATCATGTTTCTAAACTAAATAGTGGAAATACTTTACTTTGTTGTTTTGGCCTAGTCTTAACTCCACCTAAAGGTATTTTTGCAAAAGATAAGTGTAAGGGGAAACCCCAAATATGTTTTTAAGAAACAAACCGATCATGATTCTCCACAATATTAAATGAACATGTATATTCGTATTTGTTAGAGTCAAATGCTTGTATTGAGTCATAATGAAGTTTTGCAGGATTTTCCAGAAAGTAGGACCAAGTTTTTCCAGAAATTTTCCGGAAACTTAACATAAGAATTTCTGCAGGTCACTTCTGACGGCGTCAAGAGTTTACTCTTGACGGCGTCAAGTGTAAAAATCTGGAAATTTTACCAGTTTTGTTTTTCTAACGGAGTCTTATGGTTTTTTTGAATTATTAAGTTTTATAATCTCCAGGAGATCTGCAAACTTCATTCCACAAGCATTATATTTTATCTTGTTTTCTAGGATTTAGTAACTTATATAGGATGCCGCCGATTTTACGCGAGGTTGTCTTGTCTATTTTATCAGGTTTTACAGGTTATGTATGACAAGAAGATGATTTATATTCTGGAAGGGAAGCTTTGATTGTTCATTTTCTTGGAGGAAGATTTAACCTAGCCACCTTATTATCCATACCGAGCGAATCAGGGGAGTATTTGATTTCATTTGTTTTACTTATTTCACTTTTACATTCTTTACTTGAACATTGGGGACAATGTTCATCCTAAGTGTAAGGGGAGGGTAAAAAGATGATACCTAACATATGCACTTTCGCTTGAGTTTGTTTTGTTTAATGGTAGATGTGTAATAAAACTATGAGAAATACTTCTTAGTGCAATTTTAGCGCCAAATTTAAATTTTTTTACAACATTTAGGAGTGAAACTTTAGCCATAGCAAGCGTCTCATGGATAGGAGATTGTATGACTAGCACATAACCGTATATTCAGAAAAATTTTCCACCCAAATATGTGAGGTTCGCCTTTAGATTTGATAAGAAAAGCATTCATTATTAGTGCTTATGAGTGTACCGGTAGCATTTAGATTCTAGAACTTGCGTTAGTGATTTATCCCGAGACCGCTAGTGAGACTACATTCGTGTGGTAGGATTTACTACATGATAAGAGGCATTAGGATTACCCTTGTGTTAAACCCGTATTACAATTACTTGACCATTTAAGTCATATTACTTGGCTAGTTAAGTCAACTAATTTTCCCACACCCTTAGCGTTGTACTCATTTTTAGTACACGAAACCCCTAGTATACCCCTCCGAGCCTATCTTTTCGTTTCTAACTTTAAGAATTTTACTTAAAGGAAGAATTTGTTACACCCCACATAAATGTACAACCAAATCGCCTTCGCCTTTCATGTATGCGCTCATTTTTAGTGCATTGTTGTTATTTGTTAAACCCTAAGTTAACTTTCTAACTGATTACATGGTTGCTAAGTCGAGTCATATCCTTGTACATATTATTTTGGGACGATTGGGACTCATGGGTAAAGTACTTATTTTATGGAGTAATGGGGAAGAACATCATTTATTACCCCCATATGTACGTTAATCTTAAAAGTGCTCCAAGTGTTTTGATTTTCTTAAATTCGAGTCACTAGATTAGTTAATTGTAAAGTATGTAAAGATTCAAGTGTAAGGGAAATGTTCATTCCCTATGATATATTATTTTGGATGGTAGGGCAAGAGTGTATGCAAAAAAAAAAAAAAAAAAAAAAATCGAAAAAATCAAGAAAAAGAAAAAAAAATAGAAAAAAGGAAAAAGAGAAAAAACATACGGACTACCATCCCTTTTTATTCTAAGTTCATTTTATATTTTTGTTATTTTTCATTTATTAGCTTAAGTCGAGTCTAGTCTTGGCTTAGCAACGCCATATTGTACATGTAATTAACCAAGATTGTTAACTCGCCACTAGTAAAACTTCCTTTATCCAACAAAACCGTGTATTTCATATCCCTACACCTAACGTTACAACCCTTTAAAAGACCTATTTGATAGTTTATCCTAGGTGCTTACGCCATGTGGTGGAGGTTTGATCCTTTCCCAAGCCTATGGTAATCTATTTTGCTATGACAGGTAGTGAGAGATATCTTCCGTTTCCATATTGTAATTTACACTTTATTACACCCGAGAGATGTGAGTATCTAAACACTATTTGTGAGGTGCTTGTATATGACCTCCGTGCTTGTCTATTGGTCTTTAGTGGAATGATTATTTGTTGTAATTACTTTTATATTAGTGTTAAATGACCCCTAACTTGTCTTTTGACTAGAATAAAAGCGCATTTGCTTGAGGACAAGCAAATCTCAAGTGTAAGGGTATATGATGAGGCGAAAAATGATCCGTTTTTAGGGGGTCATTTAAGCCCGAATTCGAATTTATTTGATCAAATATTGCCCTAAATCGTTCCTTTTGTGATTTTAGGTACTTTGGGAGAGAAATCTGGAAAAGGAAGCAATTCGGACGTTTTTGGAGCATAAAAGTGAAGAAAACGCCAAAGTCTTAATTTTCCATGCTGGGAACAGTAGGTGACGGCGTCAAGAGTAACTCCCTGACGGCGTCAAGAGCAGAAGTCCATGACGACCCAGTACAGATTTGACGGCGTCACGAAGGTAGGGCGTCAAGAGTAAAAGTCATGACGGCCTGGAAATGATTAAGTCTTGACGGCGTCAAATGTAGATCAAGGCAGTCCGAGAATAGTTTTGGCGGCGAGGTGACGGCGTCACAAGGTTGGTCTTGACGCCGTAAGACCCCTTTTCCTATATATAGTTTTCTAATTTTCACATTAAAAAAAAAAAAAAAGAAGTTTTGGAGAAACCCTAAGTACGATTTTGGTGCAACTTTTACAGGTTTTTCAAGGGTTCCAAACCCTTGATACCTTGCATGTGTAATTGAGAAAAGTGTTCTTTTAATTCAATCAATATGTCTATGTGTTGGTTGTCTATATCTTGTTCTTGTCTTAATTCCATCATGCTAGGCTAGATCTATCTTGCGTTTGCTTGGATCTAATGAAACCTAGATGTTAATTATGTGTTGATTACTTGTTTATTCTTGTCTTGGATGAATGATTTATATG
Organism: Artemisia argyi; assembly: GCA_030686995.1. Lineage (NCBI taxonomy): Eukaryota > Viridiplantae > Streptophyta > Magnoliopsida > Asterales > Asteraceae > Artemisia > Artemisia argyi. Next base: position 85,162,823 of record CM060679.1, read on the forward strand.
TTAGGCTTAAGAAAACTGGCAGATCTCCAATTGGTAACATGCTTGAACGTCTTAAGAAACATGAAACGACGCACACTAGGTCTTTATTGGTTGTATTTAATGCATGAGCCACTGTGTACAATCCCTATAGTTGTGCTGGGCATGGTGTAGGAGGAGATAAGAGCTCATAGAATTGGGGAGTTAAGTGTGCCACCCCATGAATGGTATTAAGGAATACGATCCGTCATCCATGCAATTATAACAAGTAATTAACATGTAAAAGATGTCTAGGGAGTAGTGAAATCTAAGTAAACACATTTTCTCCATTTCCCTATAGTTGGGGATGTTTATTTTCATTTCTATTATTTTATTTTGATTGCATCTTTAGTATTGGGTTAGTTGATTAGCAACTAATTCCGCCCAAATCCTTCACACCCGAGATTTTTACTTGCTTTCTAAAAAATATAAAAATACAAAAATAATTATCCCTCACCTTTAGAACTAGTATTTAGGTTTTCTAATCCTAGCGACACTATTCCTAAGCTAAACGATCAATCCCCCGGTACTTGTCACTATACTATACTACAACGATCAGGTACACTGCCTGGTGGGGATTGTAAACTTCTCGAGATCCCTCGAGAGGTAAAACCTGGTGCAATTCCCACGTCATCAGTATGGATATGGTATCATGTATTTTACTTCTTTTTGGAGGATATCATGTAACGAAGTACATTGTAAGATGTTTAAACAATAAAAATATAATATTATGATTACGGTTGCTAATGTGTTATCTTGTGTTGCAAAATCATTGTTAGTTTTGTTTGAATGTTATATTCGATGCACCAATGCCTTCATCTTAAGATAAGAAAGCTTGTCAAATCGCTGTGAAATACTTGTGATGATTGTATAGAACTTATTAAGATGTCAAAGTTATGTGACTTTTACCGAAAATGCAAATACGGTGTAACAGTCCATTTGTCAATACTTATGCAAAATGCAGGTTGCAAGGTAAAATTATTGTAAGAAAGAGTAGTTCAGTAAAGAATAGGCAATTGCAGGCTAAGAAAGGCACAAAGCGGAGACTATTTTCACTTAACAGATATATACTTCATTAAGCATAAATAGCTAACCTTACATAGGCGATGTTTTCTGACTATTGTACAAAAAAGAAACATCACACCTAAGTTATGCCATATGACTGGCGATACCATTGAAACATATTTACATACAACTGAAATACATCAAAGATAAGATAACTAGATTTTCTGACCAAGCACTCCCTGGTTCAGAAAGCAACATGACAACATAATCTAACAATCTAGCCACTATGCTGGCGTAGACTCCTCAGCTCCGATCTCAAACCATCTAACTCTCTCCATAACGATCCCAACTCGACAATGTGAGTATCACTATCCCTCTTAAGGTCCGCTACCTCCTTCTCCAACTCCGTGTTCCTCTGCCACAGCTTGCGATCTGCCTCGCGAGACGTGATGAAACCTCTCTACAGACTCTCTATCTGCTCATGTATCTCCATCATACCTCTCCTAATCGCTGTTGTCCTGCTCACAACAGTAGTCAAGTCAAATCTCAACTCAGCAATAAACTCCCCAATAACCATCTCAATCTGATCTGCCATATGCGAGATCCTCTCGCCCTGTGTGGTAAGCCGAGCCCAAATCCTACCAGTCTCACCCAAATCTGCAGGCTCTGCAGATATCTCAGATGGCGCGTCCGAAGCCACGGGACTAACAGGTGGTAAATCAAACAAAAACGGGTGATCAGGTTAAACCGGCTCTAACGGATGTATCGGAGAATCGGGCTCTACAGCATGAGCTGAATGTGCTGGCGAACCATCATCATCAGGCATTTCCTCCTCCTGAGGATCATCCTCCTCCTCACCCTCATGTGGGTCATCATCCCCCTGCTCAACCTCCTTAGGGTCATCAGCCTCCTCCTCACCCTCGTACTCATCCTCCTCATCCGAGGGGTACTCCATCAATCGTTGTCTCCGAACAGGTGAACCATGTGGTAATATGGTAGGTGATCTAGGACGACGATGGAAGGATGTGGGCGGTGAATCTGACACAAGAGTGTGAGCATCAAAGTGGATGGGTGGTGACGAAGGGCGCACAGACATGCGTGCCGTAGCTCGGTGGGAAAAACGTGGAGCCACACGAGCCAAAGCCTGATGAAGTGTAAGCTGGCTTGAAGTACCAGGAAGCCCCAAAGAAGATGAGGGTCCCTGAGAAGTAGGTGAAGCAGATGGTGCAGAAGTAACTGCTGTCGGTGATGAAGTAGCTGAATGCATGGCAATTCTGTAAGGATCATCAAGAGCCATGGTGATCTGTGCTGGGCGGTACGGATCAGCAAGAAGATCCTCAGAAACATCGAACGTATGGGAGGCCATGGTCTGTGACAACGGCGTAGGGTAGGTGTAAGTGTTTCAAAACAACTAAACCGCGAAACTCAAAATATCGTATCAAAATCATCATAAAATCCCAATCATATAATTTCAAGAAAGATTTTCAAATACCGCATTATTAAAACATTTCAAAAACAAATAAGCCATATAATTCCCCAAAATGCCATCATATCACATGATCAATATATCCAGAATTCTCAAATCATCTCAAAATCTCATATCTAATCATTATCTCATAATACCTCAATAAAATCAAAGATGCTTCGGCTTGGCGGGCTGGCGGGCATTGGTCGAGGATCGTTTTCTATAAAAATTGGTTATAGTTTAGGTGTTTATTACCTAGTTCTCTATAACCTTGGCTTTGATACCAATCTGTAACACCCCCAAAATTTGGTACAGCAGAAGACTAATCAAGCTTTCGGGGTGCTACGGGAATTGGTATCCATCACAAGTCATAAAAGAATGAGATAAAGTAAACATAAGTAAAAACAAAACCAACCAGGGTTTTTAGAGTTTACATTCATCCCAAAATATCCAAAGTAAGGCCCAAAATAAAATAAACATAGGTCCACAAATACATAACAGAGTTTGAGAAAATAGATCCTTAAACTGAGTTGCCAAAGGCAAGCCTTCCAAACCAAGCATCCCAAGTCATCACTTAATTACCTGAGAAAACGCGCTAAAAGTCAGCTTTCGCTGGTGAGATCATAGTTTTAAGTTCTTAATTCAATCAAGTGGACATATACGCAAAGTGCTTGCTAGCTAGACTAGGCATCAAATCACTAAACCAAACCTATAGGTGCACACTATAGCCCAAAACCAATTCAAATAAATATGCATTCGCAAGGATACGACATGTTCATGCATTCGTAAGGATATGACATGCGCTAAAGCCTACCTAGTTCTATGATGAGGCGAAAAATGAACTGTTTTTAAGGGGTCATTTTACCCCGGATTCGAATTTATTTGATCAAATATTGCCCTAAATTGTTCCTTTTGTCATTTTAGGTACTTTTGGAGTGAAATCTGGAAAAGGAAGCATTTTGGATGTTTTTGGAGCATAAAAGTGAAGAAAACGGCAAAGTCTTAATTTTCCTTGCTGGGAACAGTACCTGACGGTGTCACAAGCTTCTACATGACGGCGTCAAGAGTAATGCAAGAGGTGGAAGTGGATGATACACGTGACGATCCAGAAAGTTTTGTACTAAGGGGATGACGGCGTCACCCAAGGCCGTCATGGTCCATATATTAGTGACGGCCAAGAACAAAATTACACATGACGGTGACAAAAGTGGATCTAGGCAATCCGATTTCATTATGGGCGACGAGTTGACGGCGTCACAGATTTCTTCTTGACGCCGTCACCCTGTATTATCTATATATAGTTGTCCAAATTTATTTCATTAGGTGCAACCTTGAGGGAGAAACCCTAAGTCGAATTTTTCCACCTTTTTCAAGGGTTTCAACCCTTTGAACTTTTCATGTCAATTTGAGATAAGTACTCTTTCAATTCAATCAATATGTCTATGTGTTGCTTAAATATATCTTACACTTGTCTTCAATTTAACATGCTTGGCTAGATCTCTTTTGTGTTTGCTTAGATGTAGTGAAACCTAGATGTTAATTATGGGTTTATTGTTTGTTTATAGTTGTTACGGATGATTGTATTCGATGTTAGGCTTAAGAAAACTGGCAGACTTCCATTGGTAACATGCTTGAACGTCTTAAGAAACATAATCAGAGGTGTACTATGATTTTTGGTTGTATTTAATGCGTAGGAGAATTCTAATGATCCCACGTTAGGAGCTTCTAACGGCTCGACATAGGAGTGAAGTAGGATCCTATAGAGTTAGGGAATATTGTACACGGCCCTACGACTAGTATTAAGGAATACGACCCGTCATCCATGCAATTGTAACAAACTATCAACGTGTAAAAGATATCTAGGGAGTAATGAAACCTAAGTAAACACAACTTTCCCCATCATTGTTTACACCACTAGTATAATTAGTTTCATTTCATTTTTGTTATTTAATTTTAATTGCATTTGTAGTAATTTGGGTTAGTTGGCTAAAAACTAATTCTGCCCACTCTTCCAAAAACCGAGATTTTACTTGCTTTCATAAAACATAAAAAATACAAAAAGAATCATCCCTCACCTCAAAACCTAGTTTTTAGGCTTTCTAATCCAAGCGACACTATTCCTGAGTTGAGCGATCAATCCCCCGGTACTTGTCACTATACTATACTACAACGATCAGGTACACTGCCTGGTGGGGGTTGTAAGCTTCTCGAGATCCCTCGAGAGGTAAAGCCTGGTGCGATTCCCACGTATCAAGTTTTTGGCGCCGTAGCCCGGGGAATAGTTATTGTCTAGGTTAGGATTTCTTTTTATTAGGTCTACTTGCTAGATTCCTTTCTAGTAAGATTTTATTTTTATTTTTAGGTTTTCTTTAGTCTATCTCATTTCTTCATGTCTTTGTTCGTAAACTTTACCATCTGACATCATGGAAGGTGGTAACATCTTTGAACCCATCAACCCACCACAACAAAACCACCCACAAAACCCACTACTAGCAAACCAACCTCTTAGGCCCCGAACCTTAGGAGAGTATTCCCGTCCTAGCCACCAAGTCTATCAAAACACTATTGAGCTCACTCAAGGAGCCAATGTGTCCCCCTTGCGATCCGACACCATCCGGTTGGTGCAAAGCGGATGTGCATTCCATGGAATTCGTTCCGAAGATCCTAATCAACATCTCAAGGATTTCCTTAAAATCGTAGATTCTATAGACCTTGATGTTACAACTAGAGAGTCGACCCGATTATGCCTATTCCAATTCTCTCTACGTGATCAAGCTAGCCAATGGCTTGAGCGTCTACCCGCGGGATCCATCACCTCATGGGATGATCTCACCACTCGTTTCCTTGCTCAATTTTGCCCACCGGGGAAAACTGCTATTCTTAGAAATGATATCTTGATGTTCCAACAGCGTCAAGGTGAACCCTTCTATGAAGCATGGACTCGTTTCAATGACTTACTCCAAAAAGTCCCTCACCATGGTATAAATCTTTGGCTATTAGTTCAAATCTTCTATGACTATGTCGAATTTCACACCAAACGTACCATTGATCGAGCCGCCGGAGGAATATTACGTGATAGGAACACCGAGGAATCGTGGGTAATTATTGATGAACTTGCCCTAGATAATCAAGAATTATGGGAAGTTAATCATGCTGTAAAAGCGGCTATCAACGTGATCTCGACACCTGGGGAGACTAATCAAATCTCCGAAGAACTCCTTTGCAAACTTGAGACAAAGGTTGACTATCTCGAGGGAAAACAAAAGAGACCTTTAAGTCCCAGACGGGCAACAGTCAATTCGGTCTCAAATACGATCCCGACACCGTTTTCTGAGTCACCTTCTAGAGAGAATATCAAAACATTTCAAAATTATACTCCACCTCATTCACCTCCTCAAAGCCTTAGCCCGGAATTCGAAGCTCGAATGAGAGAGTACATGGCAACCCATTCTGAGCGGCTTGCTAAATTCGAGGAAGCTATTTATAAATAAAAGGAGGAGATGCAAGAGAAAATGAAGGAGATGATGAGCCTAGTAGAGGAATACGCAACCCAAAAAACCCCAGAAATGATTTTACTAAGGAAAGAAAGCGCTACCCCCACTACCCGATTTGTTAATTCTATCACAATTGTCCACGAGGATAATGAGGAAAAAGAAACCCCTAGTGAACAAACCATTGAGGAACTGCCAAAATCCCAATCATTAGGTTACTACCTAAAACATGATATAAATGAGAATACCATAACAAACTGGATAAAAGGTGATGGGCGTAACCAATCCTCCAAAAAGGTTTCAAAGAAGGAGAAAGAGAGGGAAGATGAGTATGATACATTACATGGGGGACCGGTATTCGAGAAACTACTTGTACAAAAAGTAGCAACTAAGCAGATGGCTTGTGGGAACTTTGAGATACCAGCCAGCATTGGGAATTTGCAATGTCTTAATGCTTTTGCCGACCAATGATCGGAAGTAAATCTTATGCCCCTAACTATCTACACCCAACTAACCTCAGAAATGCCAGCCACCACCCGTGTTAGGCTGTCCTTCGCTGGTCACTCTTATGTGTACCCTTTGGGAATTGCAGAGGATGTGCTGGTCAATGTGTAGGGTTCATGTATCCCATTGATTTCATGATCATCGATGATAAAGGAGGTGGATGCATGCCAATAATCCTTGGAGCACCATTCCTCACCACCGCAAGAGCTGTTATTAGGTATGAAAAAAAGGGAAATTGAGCTTAAGTCAGGGAAAAGAAAGATTAGCTTTCCCATGACCCCACGATGGGCACAAGAAAGCTTGATGAAGAGAAAGCTCAAAAACAACATTGACACATCGCCTAATCGTGTTCAAGAAAAGATTCTTGCATGGGAAACAAGGATCAAAAGTTACAAAGAAACTGAGCATGAGAGAGGCAAAAGCTACAACAAAGTTCATGTCAAGTTTGAATGTAGTCAACCGACAGAGAATCATGTACCATTCACGAAAGGAGACCTGGTACTCTTAAGACACTCAGAGATAACAATACCTCCCGATAAACCAAGTCCCTGGTGGTATGGACCATTCACTATTGAAGGCATATGCCAAGATGGGATAGCTAACTTGAGCAGTAAAGGAGGAGGGGAGATGACTGCGAGTGTCGATCGATTGAAACACCACCACCACGATAGTGAGGATCATAATTATACGGGATACGTCATCTCGATAGATGAGGTCACGTAATTGCCCATGACCTTGAGTCTAGCTACAAGACTCGTAAAATAAAGAAAAGCGCTTCTTGGGAGGCAACCCATGTTTTGTGTGATTTTTATTTGTTTGATTGTTATTTGCTTCTGTATGCATGCTTTATTTTTATTGTTGGTAGATCATGTTTCAAACTAAAATTGTGAAAATGCTTTATTTTGTCGTTTAACTTCGTCTTAACTTCATATAAAGGTATTTTGCAAAAGATAAGTGTAAGGGGAAACCCCAAAGATGTTTCTAAGAACGAAATTGATCTTGATTCGTCACAATATTAAATGAACATGTGTATTAGTATTTGTTAGAGTCAAATGCTTGTATCGAGTCATAATGATGTTTTGCAGGATTTTCCAGGAAGTAGGACATAAGTTTTTCCAGAAATTTTCTAGAAACTTAACGTAAAGATTTCTGCAGGTCACTTCTGACGGCGTCATGTGTAAAATTCTGGAAATTTTGCGAGTTTTGTTTTTCTAATGGAGTATTAAAGTTTTTGTTGATTCTTTAGTTTTATAAACTCTAGGAAATCTGCAAACATTCATTCCACAAGCATTATATCTTAATTTGCTTTCTAGGACTTGTTAGTATATATAGATTGCCGCCGATTTTACGCGAGGTTGCCTTGTTTGTTTTCTCAGGTTTAACAGGTTATGTATGACAAGAAGATGATTTATTTTCTGGAAGGGAAGCTTTGAATGTTCATTTTCTTGGAGGAAGATCTAACCTTGTTAACACACTATCTACACCGAACGAATCAGGGGAGTATTTGCTTTCATTCTTTTACCTATTTCACTTTTACATTCTTTAATTGAACATTGGGGACAATGTTCATCCTAAGTGTAAGGGGAGGGTAAATGATGATACCTTATAGGATACTGTTGCACTTGAGTTTGTTTGTTCGATGGTAGGTGTGTAATAAAACTAAGAGAAATACTTGTTAGTGTAATTTTAGTTCCAAATTTAAAATTTTTTACAATATTTAGGAGTGAAACTTTAGCCTTAGCAAGCGTCTCATGGATACGAGTTGTATCACTAGCACAGAACCGTACCATTCAGAAAAATTTTCCACCCAAATATATGAGGTTCGCCTTTAGATTTGATAGGAAAAGCATTCACTATTAGTGCTTATGAGTGTACCGGTAGCATTTAGATTCTAGAACTTGCGTTAGTGATGCATCCCGAGATTGCTAGTGAGACTACATTCGTGTAGTAGGATTTACTACATGATAAGAGGCATTAGGATCACCCTTGTGTTTAAACCCGTATCATAATTACTTGACCATTTAAGTCATATTACTTGGCTAGTAAAGTCAACTAATTTTTCCCACACCTTAGCGTTGTACTTATTTTTGGTACACGAAACCCCTAGTACACCCCTCCGAGCCTATCTTTTCGTTTCTAACTTTAAGCATCTTACTTAAAGGAAGAATTTGTTACAACCCATTTAAACGGACAACCAAATCGCCTTAGCCTTCCGTGTATGCACTCATCTTTAGTGCATTATTGTTATTTGTTTAAACCCTTAGTTAATTATATAATCGATTACATAGTTGCTAAGTCGAGTCATATATTGTACATATTGTTTTGGGAGGATTGGGATTCATGGGTAAAGTACTTATGTTATGGAGTAATGGGGAAGAACATCATATATTACCTCCATATGTGCGTTAATCTCAAAAGTACTCCAAGTATTTTGATTATCTTGATTTGAGTCATTAGATTAGTTTATTGTAAAGTATGTAAAAATTCAAGTGTAAGGGGAATGTACATTCCCTATGATGTATTATTTTGGATGATAGGGAAAGAGTGTATGCAAAAAAAAAAAAAAAAAAAAAAAAAAAATCGAAAAAATTAAGAAAAAGAAAAAAAAAAGAAAAAGAGAAAAGAAAAAAACATACGGACTACCATCCCGTTTCATTTTATGTTTGTTTTAAGTTTTTGTTATTTTTGATTTAATAGCTTAAGTCGAGTCAAGTCTTCGCTTAACAACGCCATATTGTACATGTAATTAACCAAGATGATTAACTCGCCACCAGTAAATATTGCCTTTATCCAACAAAACCGTATATTCCATATCCCTACACCTAACATTATAACCCTTTGAAAGACCTCTTTGATAGTTTATCCTAGGTGCTTACGCCAAGTGGTGGAGGTTTGATCCTTTCCCAAGCCTGTGGTAATCTATTTTGCTATGACAGGTAGTCAGAGATGTTTCCAATTTCCTTATTGTGATATATACTTTATTACACCCGAGAGATGTGAGTATCTAAACACTATTTGTTAGGTGCTAGTGTATGACCTCCGTGCTTGTCTTTGGTCTTTAGTGAAACGATTATTTGTTGTAATTACTTTTATTTTAGTGTTAAATGGCCCCTAACTTGTATTTTGATTAGAATAATAGCGCATTTGCTTGAGGACAAGCAAATCTCAAGTGTAAGGGTATTTGATGAGGCAAAAAATGAACTGTTATTAAAGGGTCATTTTAGCCCGGATTCGAATTTATTTAATCAAATATTGCCCTAAATCGTTCCTTTTGTCATGTTAGGTACTGTTGGAGTGAAATTTGGAAAAGAAAGCATTATGGACGTTTTTGGAGCATAAAAGTGAAGAAAACGGCAAAGTCTTAATTTTCCTTGCTGGGAACAGTACCTGACGGCGTCACAAGCTTCTACATGACGGCGTCAAGAGTAATACAAGAGGTGGAAGTGGATGATACACGTGACGATCCAGAAAGTTTTGTACTAAGGAGATGACGGCGTCACCCAAGGCCGTCATGGTCCATATATTAGTGACGGCCCAGAACAAAATTACACATGACGGTGTCAAAAGTGGATGTAGGCAATCCGATTTCATTATGGGCGGCGAGTTGACGGCGTCACAGATTTCTTCTTGACGCCGTCACCCTGTATTATCTATATATAGTTTTCCAAATTTCATTCATTAGGTGCAACCTTGAGGGAGAAACCCTAGGTCGAATTTTTTCAGCTTTTTCAAGGGTTTCAACCCTTTGAACTTTTCATGTCAATTTGAGATAAGTACTCTTTCAATTCAATCAATATGTCTATGTGTTGTTGAATATATCTTACACTTGTCTTCAATTTAACATGCTCGGCTAGATCTCTTTTGTGTTTGCTTAAATGTAGTGAAACCTAGATGTTAATTATGGGTTGATTGTTTGTTTATAGTTGTTACGGATGATTGTATTCGATGTTAGGCTTAAGAAAACTGGCAGACTTCCATTGGTAACATGCTTGAACGTCTTAAGAAACATGATCAGAGGTGTACTATGATTTTTGGTTGTATTTAATGCGTAAGAGAATTCTAATGATCCCATGTTTGGAGCTTCTAACGGCTCGAAATATGAGTGAAGTAGGATCCTATAGAGTTAGGGAATATTGTACACGGCCCTACGACTAGTATTAAGGAATACGACCCGTCATCCATGCAATTGTAACAAACTATCAACCTGTAAAAGATATCTAGGGAGTAATGAAACCTAAGTTAACACAACTTTCCCCATCATTGTTTACACCACTAGTATAATTAGTTTCATTTCATTTTTGTTATTTAATTTTAATTGCATTTGTAGTAATTTGGGTTAGTTGACTAGCAACTAATTCCGCACACTCTTCCAAAAACCGAGATTTTACTTGCTTTCATAAAACATAAAAAATACAAAAAGAATCATCCCTCACCTCTAGACCTAGTTTTTAGGCTTTCTAATCCTAGCGACACTATTCCTGAGTTGAACGATCAATCCCCCAGTATTTGTCACTATACTATACTACAACGATCAGGTACACTGCCTAGTGGGGGTTGTAAGCTTCTCGAGATCCCTCAAGAGGTAAAGCCTGGTGCGATTCCCACGTATCATTCTATAAGCATAGCAAGTTTTAAATAAACAACGATAATAGTCCACATAAAAAAATTTGCACGTTTCTCACCCCAAGTATTGAAAACAAAGTTCAAAAGTAAAAGTGGGGCTATGACTCACCTCAAGTCCAGATATTAGCACAAAGAAACCGGTAGAATCAAGATGTATCACAACTCAAAAGACGGCAACTACGGACTCGGCAGTTCCTAACAATATAAGTTCCTTTCAAAAACATTTCCTCAAAATCAAATATTCCCAATCCCTAACATATTCCTTTTTACTTTCCAAAAGTCAATTTCTCGTATTATTTTCGTATTAGTTTGGCGTTTGGTATCCATGCGGGTGGAAGGTCGACACAACTCAAACCAAGAAGACATATCGAAAGAAATAATAAAACGCTCTACAGGTCTAATATTGGCCCAATATATTATTTAAATAAATCATCGAAGTTTATCAAATCCATCGACTTGGTAATCCTCCATAATTATTTACCTAATATATTATTCCAAGATCATACCCAAAACCTAAGTCACATAGCACGTAGAATACTATATGGTAAGTATTTAAGTTAATAAGTTTCCTAAATATATCGTTAAACCTACCAAAGTCGTCAATTTGGTAAACCTCACGAGATATTTAGTAACTCATTATCTCGCACTCCTACCACAACGTATGGGCGTCGTAGGATACAATACCCATTAATATACCCTTTTTATATAACCAAGTAGGTCCTATTTAATCCGTCGATCAAATAAGTTACGTAGTTATATGAAATGAATATATTAACGTCACACATCCGTGACAAGCACAAAAGTCATTAAATAAATAATATGGCCCACTTGGACTCAAGTGCCCTCGATCTCGTATAACTCGTAAGTTTCTCATTTTATTTTCCAAAAAGACATTTCGTTTCGTAGAGCATTCCATGTTATAATTATATCATTATTTATAATAGTTTGTTGATAATAACATTCCCGACATTTATTATACTATTCTCATAGTATAATATATATCGTTACATTATTATTTTATTACTCGTGATCACTTTATTTTTAATATACGCACTTGTATAAATATATATATACGTTTTCACATTTTTATATTTATATAAATGTTTATATTATTAATATAAGTATTACGAGTTTTTATTATTAAGTTTAACTATAATTAATATCGAGTTATAAAAGATGAGTCACATGTCCGAGTCATCACTCTCGGCTCATTGTCCAAATCCAAGTGCTAAGGCGTTTTGTCGAAATCAATCATTGACTAGAAAGTCAACGTGACTCCGACTCGCACAACCATAAGTCCAAAGTAAAACCGTCCAAACCACAACTCCGTCATATGTCCCATTTCACATGCTACAACAATAAGGTACGACTACGGCACCTTTCTAACCTATCTCCGTCAATCTAATAACCGTCACACAATCGGTCCCCGTTCATCCACATTATCGTCAACACTTCACAATTAACAATATGTCCCATTGCCAAGACCAAAGGGTCTCGACCCATCAATGGTATTCGGCCAACAACAAAAATAATCATGATAACAACAACAAATAACAATAATAATAACAAGAAGAACATCAGGAAACCAAATAAGACCACCAAGTATATCACGCAATCCGGGTCGACTTACCAAGTCGAACCCGAGTCAAGGTTTCACCACGAGTCACGTGTGTCCCACCCGAGACCTGTAAGGTCTCGGCTAGCTCAATCCGAGCTCGAACCAAACGGACCTTATTGGTCAAGACATACCACAAGGCCACAACTATATTCGACCGGACCCAAGGGGTCACGGTCTTGCTCATAACGAGCCAAATAACCACAAATGTGACCCCGAGACCTCAAGTGGCCTCGGTTAGACTCAACCGAGCTTCAATCCAATCCCAACACCTCAAGCAAATCGAATCAAAACACAATTCCGACCTCAAATTGACCCAACCCGGATACCAAAACATTTCCTTATCAAAAATCTTTTTAACTCTTTTAGATTAACTCCCAAAACCAAAATACAAACCGAGTTTGACTCGGTTTAGCCAAACCCCACGCGTATGAACGCGTTCTCACCTTCAAATTATCAAGAAAATGGTGGTGGTGGTGACGTACAAGCGGCGGAGACAAAACAACGTGGAGGTGGGGTTCCTTCTTGGGCGCTTGTAGTACCAAATAAGAGAGAGGGGATGATGGTGAGGCAATTGGTGGTGGCGGTGAAGTTGTGTGAGGGGCGGTGTGGTGGTGGCGGCCGGCTATGGTGTCGGCAGCTACGGTTAGATGATGATGATGATGATATTTGTGTTGGGGAGAGAGAGAGAGACTAGGGAAATGGGTGTTTGTTTGTGTTTGTGTTTTCCAGCATCACAAAGACCAAGTTTATATTTACTCCTTTTCATAAAATAAAAAAAATAATAGTAATAATAAGAAATGGGAGGGGCGGCTAATGTGTAAAACGCAAGGACCATAACCGTAAACTTTTCAAAGTATCCCGACATTCTCAAACCGAGCTCGTTTTCATATCTCAAAATTTATCAATACATGTTAACTCACGCATCATTATTTTCAAAACCATCTTTTCACGAGATTTCATCATAAATATGTTCGTAAAAATTTATAACATGGTCGTTATTCAAAATTTTAAATTGGTTAGGTTATCCTAGTGCTGGAGCCACGAAACGTCTCAATCAATAAATCTCAACATAAATATCTCATAATAAGTAAGTAACTCAAATTCAATATCTCATAAACTTCAAAATTTAAAACATCGGTTTAATTTTTACAAATTCGTCGCAAATAAAATTCCAAATATTTAATTATCATCAAACTTTAACGTAATACGGGTTTTAAAATGTCTCCCTAAATTTCCAGTTGTCACAAAATGAGTGGAGATTGTTAGGAATGGGAGTGTTTATAGTGTAGGATTGGTGGGATTAAAGAATGGATAAAGTTTGTCGGATGGATTGGAATAGGATATGTTAGTGAATTTTGTGAAGTGTAGGGTGAAATAGGCTAAAAAGTAGAAAAGGAAACATCACCTTCGACCATCAGATGGCCGGTCCCTTTAAATAGAAGCCGGTCCCCTTAAATATTAAGGGGGCCGCCTTATAAATTAAGGGGGCTGCCCATCTGGTGGTTCTCAGATTACCAGAAATGGGTTTTTGGCGGAAAATTGTAGAAAGGTGTCACACCCCCAATTTACCTGACTTGCAGCGGAATGGAATACCTGGGGGTGTCTGTCATAGCACCACAGTTACAGTTACATTGAACGACCTAAAGTGTCATTTGGAAAATACTGCATTTGATCATTGAAATAATCCAGAGTTTACAAAATGAGGTCCCCAAAATGTGTTGCATGTTTATGAAAAACAAGTCATACTAGATCAAACGTTTACATAAGTGCATGAAATAATGATGAGACGCGTCGACTCTGCGACTCCATGAAGGTCCAAATGCATGTCACATGAGCTACCTTAATAACCTGAAATACATTGCTAAAACGTCAACACGAATGTTGGTGAATTCCATAGGTTTGTAAAATGTAATGATGTACGGCCACCACAAGTAAAAGTGCAAGATAAAAATCTCATGAAAATTGTACAATAGACCTTAAGCTCATGACACCGAAGCTATGACTGATGAAACAATGCCCCTCCTGAATGTTCTGCCGAAACACTCAAATGTAAAAGACATGACATGCATCCGCTTACTGTTGGTAATCACTACCACGGATGGAGGCGTCACCCTCGATAGATCTATCCACTCACTCTCGCTTAACGGTAAATTAACGGTTCATGATGTTACAGGGGACTTATCACATGGCAATGCGGTAACTTAAGCAATGTACATATGTTTGAATACTTGGGCTCGTACTAAAATGATTGATGCAATGTATTCCCCTCCGTGGGATTTGAAAACAATCAAAAATGTTGAATTGAAAATGGGGCTATGAAAACTCACCTTAACTGATGAAACTGTGATGAAGTGAAATGAACAACAATGAACAATTAGCTGTCGCAACCCAATATGATGGTACCATGAACATGTAATGAGCTGAAAAACAAGGCGCGCACACTAGCCGAAACCTAATATGAATGATGAACGATCTACTTTAGATCATGAAATGATGTTATGAATGTCCATGCACATGTTTCCTATACCACTCTACTCTTTGAAAAACACTTGTTGTTATCAAAAGTATATATTCCAAGACTTAGGAAAAATATGGCTATTAGAAAAATAAAACTAGTTGCAATATATATACTTATATATATATCGTATGTACCAATGTTTGTGTTGAAATTCTCGGTTTGAAATCCTTGAAATAACGCCTTGTAGTAATGAAAATATACTTGTAATCACTAATACATCATTAGTTATGAAATTGGGTACTTGGTTAATATTTCTAGAAAATCTAGAATTTAGTACGTAGTGACTATTTTTGTAAATGTATATATATATATATATATATATATATATATATATATATATATATATATATATAGTGTTAAGATTAGTGCTTGGTTTGACGTTTTGAAAACCTTTGAAGTCGTCTCTTCGACGTGAAAGTAACTCATGACATTACATGTCTCAACGGTTAATGAAAACGGCCCTTCAATTGACGTTACTTGAAAATATATACTTAGTACGTACTAACTTTTCTAGATTTAAAAGCTGCACATTATAGTGTATATATATAGTTTGAAATGTGAGTATCTCGGTCGTTATAAGCTCGTTTCCTTCGTATTTTATGTCCACGGTTTCGTAAAAAAATATACTTGTACATTTTTAATAGCACGGTTCATTTAGGTTTCGCCAAACGCCTCAAATAGGCTGGTGAATGTTTCCATTCAGCAAGTAATTTTTCAGAAAATCAATTTTAGTCATTAAACTTGTAAAAATTGTATCTCCTTCGTTATAAACTTGTTTTTATCCCCGTTTTCGGCCACGGCTTCGTCTCGGAATGTATTTTCTAAATATTTGGCCAAAAATATCCCAAACATTTCTGAGTTTACCCCGTTTTCAAATTTCATACAGCGGGTTTGCAAAAAGTTTAAAATTGATTTCCAATGTTTAAAACTAGTCCAAAACTTCACTAAACCACTTTCAATCACCACAAATACTAATCTAATCCTACCATATACCTTCTTAGGGTATCATGGCTTCCTAAACAACCTCAATCATGCTAATCTATCAAGGATTCACTTAAATAGATTTCTAGGGTTTGAAACTTTGAGAAAAATATATAAAGAGTGGTATATAGCAACAAATGCATGAAAACCTTGAAATTAATCATGGGAGAATGAAAGAATCATGGTAAAATCATAAAAATAAATTTTGTAAACTTACTTGAAATATTGGAAGGCTTGTAGAGATGAAAACTTAGTAACCCTTATGGTTTTGAAATCAAAACCTTACTTAGACCAACAAAATGGATTGATTGCACTTGACCTTGAGAAGAATGATGGAGGATTGCTATGTTCCTTGTGGTTAACGAGCACAATGAGAGGAAGAGGATGAGATGAAAACTTTTCTTGCTAGTTTCTTTGATATAATAAGATTAAAGGTGTAAAAATATCTTATAAGTCATGGTAAGTATTTCTTGGTCAAAGCTAGTCAAAAATATAAAGAAATAGGAAGGGGGCGGCAAGTTGGATGAAATGTGGGAAAGTAGCTCATTAATGCCTCATCTTGTAATTTATATGAGTTTATGTTGTGTTTGATTAGTTTAATTTGTGTTTTGGGTGTTACCGGGTACCGAGTTTTCTAGAAATAAATATTAACGAAGTTGACCGGGACTTAATAAAGTCATAAAAATGTTAAAATTATGTTGGGTACAATTACTGAGTGTTCGGGTGATTATTGTTTAGTTTTCACAAAAACCGTCGTAATATTCATAAGCTCACGTTATAAATAAAATAAATTTCCAAAATACTGGGTAAATGAATGTAATAACTTTTATGATGTTATAATGGATATAAAAATATGTCAGGACCATTGTGGGAATATTTAGATATATTCGTCGTGTATAAACCGGGTGTTAACGTTTATTTATAAATAATTATAAGGAAAACGTTAAATGTATCAAATATATAAATTTGAAAATCCTAAGAGTGGTATAACATGTAAATGACCTACTAATGATATGCAGACTGTCTCTAGTCCGTATGAAATGTCTTTACTGATAATGCATGAATTCGCACCTGAACCAATACGGTTACGCGAATTTGAATACCCGTAAACTAAATTTACGATGAAATGAATAATGCACGTGAATGATGAAATTTCTTCCGGAATGAATAGTGTTCAATGAATAGTAAAATTTCTGAGTGCTTCTCTGAATGTCAAACTGACACAAAAAATGATAAATAGTAAACTGATGAATAGTGTTTTGATGAATTGTGTTTGATGAATAGTGTTTTTCCAAAGTTCGGGAAATGACCTGAAATGACCTGAAATGGTGAGTTGTGACAGTCTTCCCCTCTAAAAGGAACTTTGTCTCGAAGTTCAGTTTATGTTGGTATCTGAGAATGTATTGGTGAAAAGGTGATGATATTCGAGAATTCCAGCGAACTCTAACGATAGGAATTCGACTCTGATTCAACTGTTTGACCACACGGTCCATGGTTTCTGTTGGTTCTCTTGCAAGGTCTGAGATTGTCATTTGGGTTGGATCCCTTCCAATGGAATCATGAGTGACTCATCTGAAAGTCATTTTTGGGGATCTGAAAATGTGAAATATGTTCGTGTAATCCTGTTGTTCTCTGACAATGTTCAAGTCTGACGGCCACTATGCCTTCTCTATCAAAATATAAATGGTCCAGTGTATAATGGTGTAACTTTCCAAGTTTTCTGAACGATAACATGCCTTTGCTAGGCAGAACTTTCTGCTAACTCTGCAGAACTTGAAGTTTTAATGGTTTACGACTTATTGAACTTGTAACTGATTCTTGACTTGTAGAAAATTTCTGGTTATCTCATGAATGCCTACTGAACTAGTGAGTTGAGCTTTTTCAGAGTTTGGCCCATCAATAGATGGTCTGCGCTTCTTAATGTTTTAAATGTGGTACTGGTAATATATACTGCTGAATTCTGCCAGAACTCGAGTTTGTATGCTAGTTGGTCGATTCTAAAATGAATCTTAAATAGTCCAATATGCTAAAGGTTCAACCTTTCTTGTTATCCAATTTGTATCATGCCAATCCAAGGCATTGCTTTTAACTTAATTTGTTCTCCTACTTGAATCTGGATGGTTTGTTGTTCAGGATATCCAATCCAAATGATGTGTGTTATGTACCAACCTAACTTCTGCCAGTTTCCCGTTGTTGGTGTGATAACTATTGTTGTAGATGAATTTGATTTATGTTGAGTGATTGTTCCAACCATTTCTAGAGACATAATGCCTTAGAGGAATCTACATCGATATTCTTGATTCAAACAATTGTCCTTTGTGAAAACTTACTGCAGGAAAGTTTATGTATGGATGAGGCCATGTTTAAATGAAATGCTCTACAGTCTCAATTAGAAGCTTGGTTTATTTCTATTGTGTTGTCCTGCGGACATTTATATTGAGTTCAATCCTGTAGCTCAGTCTAGCTAGTACCCTTAAACGATAGAATTTGACAACTAAGTCAGAGATGGTGATTCGGATAGTCTCGCAGTATCTTAGGATTGTTGTTGAGTAATGAATTCTCTCACTATATACTTCTAGTCCTGATTAGTAGTTCTGTAATCCTTTCGTTGCTTCTATTGTATAGAGGAATCATGCATGTAATTGATATGGAAAGTCTCTTCTAGGGAAGTCAATGAGAAAATCCAACTTAATGGCTAAGTGAGTGACTGGTAGGGTAAGTATCCAGGGATAGTTCGGCAAAAGGGATGTTTATGGGAAGGTTCCTTTGTTTACAAAACTTTTACATGAAGATTGTTATTAACAATCCTTTGAAAAGGTAATTATTTCCTTCATGGCATAATCCTTCCTGAATTTTACATAGGTGATCAGGCTATGTACAATTGAGGACTAATGATGCGATGTTAGATTTTGTCAAAATATCATAACTTTTCTCAAAAGTTTTAGATGGTGTTCAACGCATTGTTATTAAAATGGTATTCTGATGTTTCCTTTCAAGTAACATGAAAATTGCTTCGCGTAATAATAGTAAATACTTGGTGTAATGACAGAAAAATCAATGTATAGGATGGTAATAAAATAGTTTACTTCAGAAAATTTTTCTGTAAAACAGTTTCCCCATATGATAGTAAAATAGCTTGAATGGTGCATTGGATACGTGGGTGAATCTTGTCGAATGGCAATAGTCTACTAATTCGTCAAATACGAAATCACCCTAATCCCTGATGAGACAATGCTAAAATGTTGCGAAACGATTGAAGTCTGAGCAATCGGGATAGAAAATGGAGTAAATGATGGTTATGATTATCACAGAGGTAACAAAGGATAGATACTACATTGGACAGGAAAGTGCTTAATACAACTAGGTTATGTCATCGTACTAACGGTAAGTACAAAAGGAAAGATACAACCCTAAAGGGCTCGAACTACGGTTTATATATTGAAACAAAGCTCCTCCTGCTGAAGTATTGTTGTTATACTTGATGTTGCTAATATCCTGACGGTTCTCTTTCAACAGCTCACGCTATTCCTTGAGCGATTTAGTCTTGATTCCAAGTTCCTGATTTTTCCTTGTTCCTTAACTCCGGGCAGTCATTCTTGAAATGCCCTAAGTTTCCACATTTGAAGCAACTCCCTGGGATCTTATGATTTGTGAGTTTCCTACAATCCTTAGTCCGATGACCCTGCTTCTTGCACACTCCACACGTTTTTCTGCAATGACCTCGGTGATGTTGATTACACAGGTTGCAGTAAGGTAACTTTCCAATATACCTTCTCTTTGTGTGCGGTTCTGCAGCAAAGGCTCTATTCATTTCTTGTCCTTTGGATGATTGTTGAGCAGCATTGCAACCTAGATTGTTGTTCCACTTCCTTTTATTGTCACTATTGTTTCTTGATGTCTCGGCATGAACTATAAGTTCCTTTGCCTCGCTCGCCATTTTGATGGCTTCAGACATGGTATCAGGTTCCCATGCGATGACCAACATACGAATTTCATTTGAGAGTCCCCCAATGTACTATTCAAGTTTCTTGCTTTCCGGTTCATCCATTGCAGAACCTAGTCGTGTTAATTCATAAAAATGAGTAGTGTACTCGTCACATCATTTCCTACCATGATAAAGTTTAGTGTTTCTTGTTCCCTTGCTCGTAACTCACTTCCTACACAAAATGTTATACCCATCATCCTTCTTAGTTTCTCCCAAGAGTGTGAGTAGGCAGCATCAACTCCTACCATCTTAATATGTTTGGTCCACCATTCCTGGGCATGATTCTGAAAAGTGCATGTGGCGAACTTAACCTTGTATTCCTTACAACAGTTGCCACATTGAAATATTGTTTCTATGTCTTCGAACCATTTGAGAAATTCCTTTATGTTTCTAGTTCCGCTAAAGGAGGGAGGATTGCACCCCATAAATTCCACGTGAGTAAGTTCCTTAGTGAGGGCGGTGGCTATGTTCTTGGCAATGACTTGTCCAACAGCAGCTTGCGTCATCCTTGGAGTGGTTTGCTAAAATCTCTCTTCATCAAATCATAAGTGACCATGAGGATATATAGTTAATCAAAGTCATCATATTCACAACACATGAATATAATACATGAAAATTTCGGTCTACGTGAACCGGTATCACAAATAGCACAACCATTTCTTACATAGTAGAGTCACACTTGATATATTTGTTTGTACAACAATCAAAAGACAACAAGTTCTTTAGACTATGTCCCACACTTTCTGTGGCTAGGATAATAGTAAAAGCTAGTGAGGATATAAATCTGGTCTAGGGACGTCCTGATGTCCCTCTGTGTGAAATCAGGTTTGTGGCATCATAAGGTCGAGATAGTCCTGAAGTGGTGTCTGAAGTTGTGCATTTATCAAATCTTAGATAATGTAGGTTCTGAACCATTCCTGAAGAATCTGCGGATGTTTCTGTTGAGTCCGTGTTATTGGTATTATCTACTAGGTGTCATCTAGTTCATGGCAAGTGGGAATGGAAAAGGGAAATGACAATGATGGTACCAGTGAATGAAATACTACCCTCTTTCGCGCTACCTCGCGACATCCAAAAGGTAAAACTAAAGTACACACTGTGGGAAGGCCAATAGTGTAATAAGTAACTGATGGTGGTGATAGTACCTGAGTAGTAAGTGCCCGACTAGTGATGGAAAGAAAACACACTATCTTCCTTGCAATAAGCATCCTAATAAGTCCATTAAGATTAATTCTGAATACACTACCAAAAGGCATTCTATGTACGGGCTGAATGATAGGAAAACCCTGTTCCTATGGCAAATCAATAGTACTAATGGTGGTGTAAATGCAACTGGTGGTATAATGGTAGTGGAAGATGACAAGGCATCTTCAATGTCGGAATCCGATAAAAAGATGTCAGGGTGAGTATCTGAAGACATGTCACTTGTGAACCAGGTCAATAAAATGATATACATATACGGATATGAGTATAAATAACTCGCACAGGGTATGTATGAAACAACATGTATCATGATTATGCACTTATGATGAAATGATGAGATGCTATGATGATGTGGTTATAGTCTAGGGTCCAAGATACATCCTAGTTCGCTATAACCTTAGCTCTGATGCCAATCTGTCACACCCCCAATTTACCTGACTTGTAGCGGAATGGAATACCTGGGGGTGTCTGTCATAGCACCACAGTTACAGTTACATTGAACGACCTAAAGTGTCGTTTGGAAAATACTGCATTTGATCATTGAAATAATCCAGAGTTTACAAAATGAGGTCCCCAAAACGTGTTGCATGTTTATGAAAAACAAGTCATACTAGATCAAACGTTTACATAAGTGCATGAAATAATGATGAGACGCGTCGACTCCGCGACTCCATGAAGGTCCAAATGCATGTCACATGAGCTACCTTAATAACCTGAAATACATTGCTAAAACGTCAACACGGATGTTGGTGAATTCCATAGGTTTGTAAAATGTAATGATGTACGGCCACCACAAGTAAAAGTGCAAGATAAAAATCTCATGAAAATTGTACAATAGACCTTAAGCTCATGACACCGAAGCTATGACTGATGAAACAATGCCCCTCCTGAATGTTCTGCCGAAACACTCAAATGTAAAAGACATGACATGCATCCGCTTACTGTTGGTAATCACTACCACGGATGGAGGCGTCACCCTCGATAGATCTATCCACTCACTCTCGCTTAACGGTAAATTAACGGTTCATGATGTTACAGGGGACTTATCACATGGCAATGCGATAACTTAAGCAATGTACATATGTTTGAATACTTGGGCTCGTACTAAAATGATTGATGCAATGTATTCCCCCTCGTGGGATTTGAAAACAATCAAAAATGTTGAATTGAAAACGGGGCTATGAAAACTCACCTTAACTGATGAAACTGTGATGAAGTGAAATGAACAACAATGAACAATTAGCTGTCGCAACCCAATATGATGGTACCATGAACATGTAATGAGCTGAAAAACAAGGCGCGCACACTAGCCGCAACCTAATATGAATGATGAACGATCTACTTTAGATCATGAAATGATGTTATGAATGTCCATGCACATGTTTCCTATACCACTCTACTCTTTGAAAAACACTTGTTGTTATCAAAAGTATATATTCCAAGACTTAGGAAAAATATGGCTATTAGAAAAATAAAACTAGTTGCAATATATATACTTATATATATATCGTATGTACCAATGTTTGTGTTGAAATTCTCGGTTTGAAATCCTTGAAATAACGCCTTGTAGTAATGAAAATATACTTGTAATCACTAATACATCATTAGTTATGAAATTGGGTACTTGGTTAATATTTCTAGAAAATCTAGAATTTAGTACGTAGTGACTATTTTTGTAAATGTATATATATATATATATATATATATATATATATATATATATATATATATATATATATATATATAGTGTTAAGATTAGTGCTTGGTTTGACGTTTTGAAAACCTTTGAAGTCGTCTCTTCGACGTGAAAGTAACTCATGACATTACATGTCTCAACGGTTAATGAAAACGGCCCTTCAATTGACGTTACTTGAAAATATATACTTAGTACGTACTAACTTTTCTAGATTTAAAAGCTGCACATTATAGTGTATATATATAGTTTGAAATGTGAGTATCTCGGTCGTTATAAGCTCGTTTCCTTCGTATTTTATGTCCACGGTTTCGTAAAAAAATATACTTGTACATTTTTAATAGCACGGTTCATTTAGGTTTCGCCAAACGCCTCAAATAGGCTGGTGAATGTTTCCATTCAGCAAGTAATTTTTCGGAAAATCAATTTTAGTCATTAAACTTGTAAAAATTGTATCTCCTTCGTTATAAACTTGTTTTTATCCCCGTTTTCGGCCACGGCTTCGTCTCGGAATGTATTTTCTAAATATTTGGCCAAAAATATCCCAAACGTTTCTGAGTTTACCCCGTTTTCAAATTTCATACAGCGGGTTTGCAAAAAGTTTAAAATTGATTTCCAATGTTTAAAACTAGTCCAAAACTTCACTAAACCACTTTCAATCACCACAAATACTAATCTAATCCTACCATATACCTTCTTAGGGTATCATGGCTTCCTAAACAACCTCAATCATGCTAATCTATCAAGGATTCACTTAAATAGATTTCTAGGGTTTGAAACTTTGAGAAAAATATATAAAGAGTGGTATATAGCAACAAATGCATGAAAACCTTGAAATTAATCATGGGAGAATGAAAGAATCATGGTAAAATCATAAAAATAAATTTTGTAAACTTACTTGAAATATTGGAAGGCTTGTAGAGATGAAAAC
Organism: Artemisia argyi; assembly: GCA_030686995.1. Lineage (NCBI taxonomy): Eukaryota > Viridiplantae > Streptophyta > Magnoliopsida > Asterales > Asteraceae > Artemisia > Artemisia argyi. Next base: position 85,186,855 of record CM060679.1, read on the forward strand.
TTAGTAACCCTTATGGTTTTGAAATCAAAACCTTACTTAGACCAACAAAATGGATTGATTGCACTTGACCTTGAGAAGAATGATGGAGGATTGCTATGTTCCTTGTGGTTAACGAGCACAATGAGAGGAAGAGGATGAGATGAAAACTTTTCTTGCTAGTTTCTTTGATATAATAAGATTAAAGGTGTAAAAATATCTTATAAGTCATGGTAAGTATTTCTTGGTCAAAGCTAGTCAAAAATATAAAGAAATAGGAAGGGGGCGGCAAGTTGGATGAAATGTGGGAAAGTAGCTCATTAATGCCTCATCTTGTAATTTATATGAGTTTATGTTGTGTTTGATTAGTTTAATTTGTGTTTTGGGTGTTACCGGGTACCGAGTTTTCTAGAAATAAATATTAACGAAGTTGACCGGGACTTAATAAAGTCATAAAAATGTTAAAATTATGTTGGGTACAATTACTGAGTGTTCGGGTGATTATTGTTTAGTTTTCACAAAAACCGTCGTAATATTCATAAGCTCACGTTATAAATAAAATAAATTTCCAAAATACTGGGTAAATGAATGTAATAACTTTTATGATGTTATAATGGATATAAAAATATGTCAGGACCATTGTGGGAATATTTAGATATATTCGTCGTGTATAAACCGGGTGTTAACGTTTATTTATAAATAATTATAAGGAAAACGTTAAATGTATCAAATATATAAATTTGAAAATCTTAAGAGTGGTATAACATGTAAATGACCTACTAATGATATGCAGACTGTCTCTAGTCCGTATGAAATGTCTTTACTGATAATGCATGAATTCGCACCTGAACCGATACGGTTACGCGAATTTGAATACCCGTAAACTAAATTTACGATGAAATGAATAATGCACGTGAATGATGAAATTTCTTCCGGAATGAATAGTGTTCAATGAATAGTAAAATTTCTGAGTGCTTCTTTGAATGTCAAACTGACACAAAAAATGATGAATAGTAAACTGATGAATAGTGTTTGATGAATAATGTTTTTCCAAAGTTCGGGAAATGACCTGAAATGACCTGAAATGGTGAGTTGTGACAAAAGGGTTGTGTTTTTAGGTTTAGTTTCAAGCATGTCCAACTCTTTGAGGCAATTAAGCATGTAATAATTGTGTATGCAAAGCATGTTCATTAAACACATGGAGCAAATAAGCAAATTTATCTAGCATGCAATCTACTCATTAAGCAAGTAATAAATATGGGCTAGAAAACAACAAACAACACCAAGTATTTTCTTAGCTATATGACTAGGAAGGTTAATGAACTAGTTGATTAATCCTAATGTGTGCCTATGTGCAATAAGTGGGGAGTTATGATAGCATGGACTTCAAGACTTGTTACAAACAAAATCTTAATAGACAAACCATGGTCCTCTTGATTTGATTTAGTTCACTTATAAATGTCATGTACATAAATATAGATGACAAATATGAGATCACCATGCATGATTTAAAGAAACGTTTTTGGCATTATTAAATAATGTTTGAAAGTAGGTTTTTATGTAGATGTGAAAGTTATTTGAATAAAATAGATTAGGTTTTACTTCAAAACGTGTTTATGAATGAAGAGTAAAAGATTTTTTTTTCAATCTTTGACTTTGATCAAAACATAATTATGGATATAGATTAAGAAGAAAAGTGAAATAGTAAAACACGTTAATAGAAAAGTGAAATAGCCATTTGAAATATCATTTTTCCAAAATGTGAAGTTTTTGTATATTTTTAAAGATACTAGATTTTTGACAACAAATACCATTAATCCTAGACTTTAAAAGTTGGTTGTTAAAGATCTCATGCTCAAGAGAATTGGTTATGGCTATTGTCACATACTACCCTTTTCTACATATCCTGTTAGTGCAAATATTACGATATTTAATCTATCCAGTCTCGCTTGTTTTAATTGATGACAAACGTATAACTTGATACATAACGTAAAATGTACAAGTTACTTGTAATCATACTTTGTCTCAACAAACATTCAACACCTCTCAACGTCTCGAGTCATCGTATGCTACAACACAGGTTCGTACATGTTTGTTATGTAGCATTATGATCAAACCCCTTGACCAACCATTTAGAATGACTAAAATACTTTTAGGGTCTTTAAGTATTTTAGGTGTCAAAGTGCACTTTAGGTGTCAAATAGAATAAGTGCCACTTTAGATGTTAAAGTAATACTAGTAAGTTTTACAAATGATAAAAATGTGATGACATTCGGAATCAAACATTTTTAGTAACTCATTAACTTACTATAACAACATTACTTAGGTAATATATACAAGTTTACTTTCATATATATCTTAATCTTAAAATAGAAATATATATACACCACATCATGTGCATTTATAGAAAGGTTGAGTGTTTGACTTTCCATAAGACCTCTTACACATTTTGGAAGGATTCCAACTTTATTTATTGTGTGTTTGACTAGAAGTAATTTGATGTGACATTGTTAGATATGGAAAGTTATTGTAAATAGTAGTCTGTCTGTTCCGGCGGAACCTTCGGGCATAACGGACGGAACCCTCAAAAGGGTTCCACCTGATCCGTGGGTCTGCTGAAGCCTTTGGCTATAAATAGCAGCCCATGGTCTTCTCATTAGGTTGATGACTTTGAACATACATTCTCTCTATCATAAAATACATATCTAGATCAGTAGCAAACAATGTAGAAACACACATGAGTCACCCTTTCAATAATGATCATAATGCTTCTAACATTCATCTTTGTTGTAAGCATATCATACTTCATGATCCACCAAGAAGGTTACAAGATCTTGAAGTAATCATTCATTAAAGCATTCCAACATATGAAGATTCAAGGGCACTTGACATCCTCAATGATTGAAGACTTCTTATTCAAGAAGTTTATGTAGATTAGTCATTCATATCCATTAGACTTTTATGTCATGGATCATCATTGTATCATCACGATATAGATTAGATGGTTTATGTGTTTGTGCCATAAAACACAAGGTTTTTATGTTGGGCCACAAAACATAGCGGGAGTGGTTGTACCCTTGGTAAAGAACTCGACATCTAGCTTAGTGTCGGAAATATTGTATAAGCGATGATAGGAGTGGTTGTACCTTGTAAAAGAACTCGATATCTAGCTTTGTACCGGATAAAGTGTAAGCGACGATTGTAAGGTTTTCTCTGCCGAGAAGGGAGGTTGTTGATCTAGTGATGTAACTCTCGAGTTGGGTACTCGAGGAGTGGAGTAGGGCGGAGAGGAGATCCGTGACCGAACCACTATAAATCCTCGTGTTCGGTTTGCACTTTCCTTTTACTTATTGCTTTACTTTAATGTTTGCATTATGTGATTGTTTGTGTTGTGACTTGTTGATTGTACTTGTGTGATAACATGTTTTAAGTTATGTTAGTCATAAACTACAAGTAACATCTTTCATATTAGAACAAGCTAAAAATGGACATTTGATACAACAAGTTTAAAGTTTTTAAACGGTAAACTATTCAACCCCCCTTCTAGTTTTCCACATATCCTATGATCATAAGGAAGTGATGACTAAATTATATACGTTTGATGCGAGAGTGTTGAATGGGTTATAACCTAACATCTATAGCTCCTTTGCTGTCGCACACTTATCTAACTTAATGTCATAGTCTACGAGAGCTTGTTTCATCCATAGTTTTCTAACGCGAGAAATCTAATCTTACTTCTATGTTAATGATTAATCCACTTAACTCATTTCACTTCATCACCATGAGTTTTCTAATAGTAGACATAGAAGATTTCCATTTTGAACGTTATAGCTTAAGAGGGCCAAGGGGAATAGAACAAGTGATTCTAGGTTATAAGTAGATTCATATAAGCTATTATGTATGTAAATATAACTAGGCATTATGAGCTAAATGGGCATGAAATAACTAGTCATTAAGCTAAGCATATATTATAATAACGAGCTTAAAAGGAAAGCGTACCTTTTAGTCTTCAGTAGATTTTCTTCAAACACTTCAAGGTGTCAAATTGACTTATAGAAACCAACCATAGATGAGTTTCCGAATTATTCAATGAGTAACGATTTAGCCACTTGGTCCCCATTGTCTCATTTGTCCAAAATTGTTTGAACCAAACATGGTTTGCATTTGCATGTATGGTGGAAGTATTCCCCAAGTATTGAAAGTTGGTTGATGTGAATAATTCCACATTGGGTGACTATTATTAGGAAAGTTTTGTCTACCTTGATTTCTTCTAGGTTGAGGGGTTTTAGACCGAGGATGAGGATTATTTGGTCTATTTGGATGTGTAGTTTTAGATCTTAATTTTGGTTTAGAAAATCCGGTTTTGGCTTTTAATGATGGTTTATAAAAACTTTTTACTTCCTCATCACTCGCAATAGGTATTTTTCTATCTTTTATAAGTATATACTTAGGTTTTGACTCTAATGGTTTTTGTTTACTAGATTCATATTCAAACTTTATATTTTTATTTTCACTAGTTGATACAGTAGTTGAGGTGAATCCTAGACTGGTTTTATCTCCTGAAGTTTCTTGAACATTTATTATTTTCTTAAGTGAGTTACTACTATTTTTAAATTTGTCAAGTTTGAAATTTTCATCTTTAAGTTTTTCGTTTTCATTTTTTGACCTCTAAGCATGTTTTACATTCTATAAAAACTTCTTTTCCTTTTTCCAAATGTTGTAGTTTAATTTTTAATTCGAGTACTTCATTTTCTAATAGATTATTAATATATTTTAGTGACTTATTTTTAGCTATAACCTTTTTGACCTAATTTGCATAACCTAATATATTCATTATCTAGGTCTTTTTCATCTAATGATTGATTTTCACCACTAAAGTATTCGGTTTTGGAAAGTACGTCATTGGATGCCTTGGTTATAAGACATTTTTCGTCTTTTGTTATTTCTTTCTCATTTTCATCGCTATCACTCCATGCTCCTCCAACAAACGCCTTTTGATTTTCATCTCTTGACATCATTAGACATTTTCTGATGAGATGATTTGGATCACCGCATTTAAAGCACTTCCTTTTGCTATTGCTACTTTTGTCATCTTTGTTTCATTGGAATGCCTTTCTTTTATCATGTGGTTGTCTAAAAAATTTTCCTCGTCTTTTGAAGAATTTCTTGAAGTCTCTTATGGGCATGGCATATTCTTCGTCATCACTTTCGGAGGTTGAGTTATCCTCATCACTAGATTCCTTCCTAGCGTTCAATGCAATTGACTTGCTTTGCTCTCTTTTTCCTTTTTCCATCTCGGAGTCTTTCTTTATTATTGCTTCGAAGACTTTCAAGTTGCCGATCAACTCTTCAAGTTGAAGAGTTAACAAGTTCTTCGATTCTTCAATCGCCGTAACTTTAGCTCGCCATTTCAGATGAAGAGCCATAAGAAATTTCCTAACAAAATTCTTACTAGAAAAATTCTAATCAAATACTTTTAAAATTGTGATGATAGTGTTAAACCTAGAAAAAACATTATCTATTGATTCCACCTCCGGAATCGTAAATTGTTCATATTGTTGAACAAGAAGATCTATTTTGTTATCTTTAACTTGAGTATTACCTTGGTGAGTGATTAGTCAAGAATCCCAAATTTCTTTTGCGGTTTTACACATAAAAATTCTTTCATATTCTTTGCGTGGTAATGCGTTATAAATAACCATTTTAGCCTCATTATTTTTTGCTAGTTTCTTTTTCAAATTATCATTTTGTTTTTCAAAAGATACAATTTCATCATTTTTAGTTTCAAAATTATATTCAATAGGGGGAAAATCACCAAAGGTAATAACATGCCAAAGATCAAGATCTTTTGATTTCACATAAGTTTCAACTCTATTTTTCCAATAAAGAAAACCATCACTTTCAAATAGTGGTGGTCTTTGCATAGATTACCCTTCTAATATTTTTCCGATTCCATAGATCGATTCAAGTTTTAAAATACAATATATTTTAAAAATCTTGTTTGACGTGGCTCTTGATACCAATTGTGGAAAACTAGAAGGGGGGGGGTTGAATAGTTTTACGTCTTTTTAATTTATGTTGAAAACCTTTGTTTTTAAAACTTTGTTTACTTTAAAAAGTTTAGATTCGATATTATGTGAATTCAAGTCTTGCACAATATAAACAATTATAACTAAGTACTAAAACAATGATAATGTAAGTAAGATAATGAGTAAAAGATGGAAAGATCGAACCGCGAGACAAAGGATTTATAATGGTTCGGCTACGAAGCACCTCTTCGCCCTACTCCACTCCTCGAGCACCTAACTCGAGAGTTTTCTTCACTATGACAACAACTTCCCTTATGGCGGAGAAAACCTTACACACTTTTGCTTACACCGATTTACGACACTAAGCTAAATGTCGAGTTCTAATCCTAGCTAGAACCAATCTCACACCACTAATCACTACACTACTTCTTCACAACTTTTTCACAACTTCTTCACAACCTAGCACTACTTATTCACACAACTTCTTTTTCAAACCTATACTAATTACACACCACAATCTCTTCACAACTTCTCTACCTACACACCTTACTAGCCTAATTCCTTGTGTTTACACCTATCTAACTAATATTCACAACTTATACACAAATGAATGAATAATATACAAATGATAATGCACAAACAACTTTGATATAGAGATCACACTAAGTTGTAATACTTCTTGGCTTGAAGAATAGAAGTATTCTTCTCTTGCACTTGAGAGGTTGAAGCTTGGATCACTTGGAAACAAAAGCTTATGATTATATGATCAAAGGAGTGTGAAAGAATAGAGAGGAGGTTTAGATCAGAAAGTTTGGAGTGCAAAAAGGTGAGGAAAAAATGCAAGGAATGTTCAGTATTTATAGGCAAAGCTGGAGAGCGGAGGAACGTGGCCGGTCCCGTTAATTAAGGGGTTAGTCCCCTTGATTATTAATGAGGCCGCCTAGTATAATTAAGGGGGCCGCCCAGCTGAACGTTGCCCAGCTTTGTCTTTTTATGAGGAAGGTTTTTCTGGAACATTTTTGCTATTTTTGGTTGAAAATTTGAATTCATATATTTGTAATGAATTTAGTGTATTTATTTAATATATAAAATGTTTGTGAGATTTTATAAAAAATCTAGTGATTAAGAAAATGTTCTTTTGATCATAGAATACATTAGACACTTTTTTTATTCATACCTTAAGTGATTTGGATGTTAAAGTGTATATTTACGACTAAATACTTGTTTACGTCATAATTAATAGTTCAATGAGTTTACGTTTTGTGATTATCAAAACATATAGATATCGATACATGTTAATAACGTTTTTAGGCATTATTTATATCAACAAGCCTACTTTGAATTGCCATCCAAAGTATAAAAGAGTGCTTAGGAATACTCTGTGAGAACCAAACCAAATCATTCCATACCACTTTATTACCATAACAACATAAATCTTTCCACACCACTTTAGTTGCAAACTTTGTTCTCTATCCAGTGTTTGTAATCCATTCCACTTTATCTATGGTATCATTAAGTAGTGTAGGGATTTAAATATTACTGAGTTTGGGAAACTTGTTTAACCAATCTTCAGGCCAACACCATGCCCCATTTTTAATTAGCTTATCTACTGTGCAGTCACCATTAAGTCTTGCATTGTACATCTCCCTGGCAGATATGAAACCACTCAAAGGACTCTCATTACACCATCTATCATGCCATGCAGAAACTGACTTGCCATTACCAATCTTGTAACCAACATGCATTCTAATTTTCTCCCTGAGCTTTAGAATATTATTCCATCCAATACTGTTCTTCTTATCAAGTGACACTTCCCATATACTTCTTCCTTTCAATTTCTCTACACTTATCCACTTAACCCACAATGTATCCTTTTTTGCAGCAACATTCCAGAGGTGTTTCATTATCAAAACTTCATTCCATTTCTATAAATTTTTTATTCCTAATCCACCCTGATCTTTTGGTTTGCAAATGTTATTCCATGAAACTTTAGCTTTGCCTTTGGTTAATTCCCCTTGACACCATAGGAAGCCTTTTAACAATTTATTAATCTCTTTTACCACTACTTTGGGGAGAATGAAGACAGATGCCCAGTACACTTGCATTGAAGACAAGATTGATGCAATTAACTGTAACCTACCTGCATAGGTCAAGTTTCTGTTTCTCCAATCTTGAACTCTATATCTGACTCTATCAATTAATGGCTTGCAATCCTTACCTCCAAGCTTTTTAGTAATCAAAGGAACCCCTAAATATCTAACTGGCAATTTTCCAATGGTGAAAGGGTGAATTTGTACTATTCTATTTTGTTCTGGTAATGACAACCCTCCAAAAAAGATAGTACTCTTTTGCATATTAACTTTTACCCCAGAGAACTTACTAAATTAGTCTAATGTATCTTTGATAACCTTTACAGATGCTCACCACCATGACTAAACACAATTAAATCATCTGCAAACCCCAAGTGTGTGACTTACTTAAAATTCTCTGCATTGTCAATGTTTCTTCTCAAGAGTAAATTGAAAACTTCCATAGCCATAGTGAAAGGTAGGGTGATATTGGATCTCCCTGTCTTAAGCCTCTACCTCCCTTAAAATATCCTATCCTCTTACCATTCACATTCAAAGTAAACTTGGTAGTAGTTACACAAGTCATGATACATCCTACCATTTTACTATGAAAACCAAATTGTTCCAATACACTTTTAAGAAACTGCCAATCCAAAGTGTCATAAGCTTTCTGTAAATCAATCTTAAGAGAACACTTTTTAACCTTCTGCTTTCTATTATATCCTCTTAAAAGTTCTTTTGCTTGTAGAATATTATCTATCTACCAGCAATAAAAGCACTTTGATTCTCATTTACTAGGTACCCAAGGAATTCTTTGATTCTATTAGTTAACACCTTACTTATGCATTTGTAAGAACATTGCAACAAGCAATAGGTCTAAAATCAGAAACCTTATTAGGGGTTTTAATCTTAGGGATAAGAGAGATTAAAGTTGCATTGTACTCACCTAATAATTTCCCTGAACTAAAGAATTCTTGTACTGCTAAACAAACTTCTTTCCTAACAATGCTCCAAGAGGCCTTGAAGAATTTAGAAGTAAACCCATCTGGTCTTGGTGTCTTTGAATCTTCAATATCAAACATAGTAACTTTAATTTCTTTCTCACTCACAGATTTCACCAATCTCTCAGCCTCTTCATTCGACAACTTGTTAGGGAAGATCACTTGGTTACTCTGGAACTCAAGAACATTATCTTTAGTACCCAAAAACTTAGTGAAATGCTCTAAAAATTGCTCCGCAACTTGCTCTTTTCATATCTCATCTCATTTTCACCACATATTTCCATGATTGTGCTCTTATGTTGTCTGTCTTTAATAATTTTGTGAAAGAACTTAGTGTTTCTATCACCTTCTTTCAACCACTCAATCTTAACCTTCTGCAACAGTAGACTTTCCTCATCTTTCACAGCTTCACAATACTCTTGCAATAGAAGACAACTTTTCTTTTTCACTTCCTTACTGAATGGATTCGTATCTACTTCCTTTTTAGCTTCTTTGATACTTTCTGTTAGTGCACTAACTCTCTCATGAACATTTCCATTTTTCCAACTCAAATTATGTAACATGTGTTTGAGCAATTTCATCTTTTAACTAACCTTGTACATATGAAATCCAGCAATGCTCTTTTCCCATTCAGTTTTGACCATTTGTAAAAATTCCTTTTTTTCTGTGATAAAATTTGACATTCTGAAAGCTCTTTTCTTCTTCACCCCTCCACTTGGTATTATTAGAACTGCTGGTGAGTGATCTGAAATAATGTAGGGGAGAAAAACACTATGTGCATTTCTGAAAGTGTCTAAGAAGTCTTCATTAACCATAACTCTGTCCAATTTCTTTAATGTTGCACAATTGGGATTTCTCAAACTTTAAGTCCAAGTAAATTGGAATCCAGAGCTTAATAAATCATCTATTTCCACTTCCTCAACACAGCTTTTGAACTCTATCATATCACTTGAACACACAGAACTCCCATTAGAATGCTCACTAACAGCTAAAGTAACATTAAAGTCACCAAGAATAACCCAAGCATTCCCATTTGTAACCTGCTTATAAGATTCCAACTCTTTCCACAATTTTCTTCTCTCAATTCCATAATTACTAGCATAAACAATAGTACAGAAGAACCTTGTTTTTTGACATATGGTTTCTACTAATAGTAGCATGCTTTGTTTAGTTCTAGTTATTACCCATGCTACTATTGCATTTTGATCCCATCCAACCATGATTCTGCATCCTTTATTGTTGTCCTCAGCATTGGTTACATATTCCCAATCTCCAAAAACTTTATCACCAACTTTTTTTGATTTTGTTGTATTCTATATGTGTTTCCAGTACAACACATAATTGAAGCTTTTCCTCAACAATGAATTTTTCACCTCCTTTTGTTTATCTGAAGTACTGAGACCTCTTATATTCCAAGATGCTACTTTAATATCCAATTTAATACTCTCTTTCTGTTTTTTGCTCACTTTATCTCTCAATTCTTTTGGCTCCCTTTATCACTCTGTCTATTTTTGATACACACAATACTCTCTTTCTGTTTTTTTACTCACCTTTATCTCTCAATTCTTTTTGACTCACTTATCACTCTGTCTGTTTTTTAATCACACAAAATACTCTCTTTCTGTTTTTAGACTTACCCTTTTCTCTCAATTCTTTTAGCTCACAAACACTCTGTCTGTTTTTGCACACACTTCTTCTCTTTCTATTTTTTTGGCTCACCAAATCTCTCAATTCTTTTGGCTCACAATACACTCTATCTATATTTCCACACAAAAACTCTCTTTCTGTTTTTGAAACTCACCACTTCTCTCAATTCTTTTATCTTACCATACACTCTGTCTGTTTTTTCACACAAAAGACAAAAAAAATACTATACTACTACTATATATACAATTCTACAAAGAAACAAATTCACTTTCAGTTAAGGGTATGACTACATACACCCTCAACCTCATTCCTCAACATACTATCTCCATTAGGAGATAAATCTTGCACAACATCCTCTTCATTCTCTAAATTTTGATTTGCAACTATCAATTCCTTTTTATCTTTGTAATACTTTTTCATCTCATCATTCCAACTTTCCCATTCATTCACTGTACGATCCCCATTTGTTTCAAGCACACTATCAACAAGTTTTCTTTCTTCATAGCTTGGCCTTAAATCCTCTCCATCAATCATTGAGTTTAGTACAAAGTACCTGTTATTACCAATAACTCCTACACCAAATTGTTTCTTACCACCACTAGTACTACCATTAGTACTCTTACCCTTTGAGTCTTTACTATGTTCTGCATTCACAACTTCCTCATTACTCATCTTATTTTTTCATGTTTCCTTAACATTGCTACTATTACTATCTGTATTCTTTTCCATCTTTTTGTTCTAATCCATATCAGGTTTAGTAGCAGCTTCAACATTCTTCTTAGGCATGTAATTCTGCTTATAATTATATCACACCCCACAATTTCAGGTCATTTTTCCAAACCTCAACATCTTACTATTCACCAATTACTATTCATCGATCACTATTCATCATTTTACTATTCATCATTTTTTAGGTTAATTTGATATTCCGAGAAACATTCAAAAATTTCACTATTCACATGACACTATTCATTCCCGAGAGAAAACCACTATTCATGTGCATTACTCATTTCATCGTAAACTTAGTTTACGGGTATTCAAATTCGCGTAACCGAATTGGTTCAGGAGCGAATTCATGCATTATCATTGGGACACTTCATACGGACTAGAAATAGTCTGCATATCATCATTATGGCACTTGCATACTATTCCACTCGTAGGATATCTAAATTAGTACTTTTGGTATAATTAACTTTTACGTATAATTATTTCTAAATAAACGTTAACACGCGACCAATAATGTGACTAACACGTCCGACACTCCCGACTATGATCCCAATATATTTTTATATTCATTTTAATAATATAAAAATTATAATATTAATTTACCCGGTGTTTTGAAAATTTATTTAATTATTATCGTAAGTTTACTAAAATTACGACGGTTTTCGTAGAAACTAAATAATAATTATCTAAACACTCAATAATTATACCCGACATCTTTTTACAATTTTTATAACTTTATTATGTCCCGGTTAACTCCGTTAAAATTTATTTTTAGTTAACTCGGTACCCGGTATACCCTAAAACTATTAATATATACACTATAATACCAAATAATCACCAACTATCTTACACATTACACTCTTTTCTTCCCTTTTTCATGAAATGCCGCCCCCCTCCCCCTCTCCTTACCCTTTTCTTATACACTTTGAAATATTACTACACCAATTAATGAAACTAGATCTTGTCTCCAATAAGTCAATAATACATAGCTAGTATACCTTATCTTTTCTCATTCTAAAAAGTGCAAGTAAACTTTCTTTCTCTTTTTCTCTCTTCTTGGAGCTCGGCCTAAACAAGAAAACAAGCAAGAACCATAAATTTTCAAGATCAAGTATAATATATAGTGTAGTTTGTACTCCTTTTAGGGTTTTGAAATATAAACTCAAGGTTTACATAGGTTTTCATCCTCAAAATCTTCTTAATCTTTCAAGTAAGTGTATGAAACTCATCCTTCTAATTTTACAAAGTTTTTACAAGATTCATATGATATATATACTAGATCTACATGCATATGCTATTTATACCACTTCATTTTAAACATATCTAACTTTTGAGCCCTAGAAATAGATTATAGTTAGATCCTTGTTAGATCCACTTGATTTATGATGTTTAGGAACCCATGACACCATAAGAAGGTGTATGGTAGGATTAGACTAGTTTTGTGGTGATTGAAAGTGGTTTGGTTGAAGATGGAACTAGATTGGAACCCTAAAAATGGTTTTGGAAACAATACATGTACCTACTGTCCATATTTTTAAAACGTGGGAAACTTAGTAGGTGATGGGTAATTTTTGACCAAAGATTTAGAAAATACTTTCAAAAACAAAGCCGTGGGCGAAAGAACGGATTAAAACGAACTTATAACGAAGGAGTTATGATTTTTGCAAGTTAATTGACGAAAACTATTTTTCTGTAAAACTGCATGCTGTTTGACGATTTTCAACGGACAAATAGAGGCGTTAGACGTAACCTAGAGGAGCCGAGCTATCGAAAATATATTAATACATACTAAGACGAATCCGTGGATATAAAGAACGGGGAAAATGAACTTAAAACGACCAAGTTATACACGTTTTAAAATCGTCAAAACTATATATATATATATATATATATATATATATATATATATATATATATATATATATATATATATATATATATATTTAGTCACTACTAGAAAATAATATAACTACGTACTAAATACTATATTTTCTAGATTTCTTATTCAAGGATTTTATTCTTAACTAACGAAGTACGTACGACCCAAGATTTATTTATGCGACTACTAGACGTCATTTTAAGGCTTTCAAAATGAGCAATATAACACTAACATTTTATATACGATATATTACGATAAGTTTCTATACTTCTAATTGGACTTATTTTTCCTAAGTATAGAAACTACCTACTTTGACGATAACAAGTATTTTCAAGTTACGAGTGGTATAGGTATCATGTGCATGATTATTCATTACAACATTTCATGATCTAAAGTAGATCATATTCATTCATTTAGGTTGCGGCTAGTGTACGTGCCTTGTTGTCCCGATCATTTCATCTCATCATACTATCACTTGAGGTGAGTTTTCATAGCCCCGTTTTCAATTACATATTTGATTTCAAATCCCACGGGGGAGAATACATTGCATTACTTATTTTTCTGTACATGCCAAAGTATTAAATTCCTTACATTGCTTAAGTTACCTTATTACCACGTCACGACAAGTCCCCTTTATTATCATGGACCGTTAATTAATCTACAAGCGAGAGTGAGTGAATAGATCTATTGAGGGTGACTCCTCCATTCGTGTTTGGGTTGCTCCAACGGGTACGAATGCATTTCATGTCTAATATATTAGAGTGTCTGGTAAACACTCATTTTGGGCCAAGTAACGTCTAGCTTCGAGGTCATGAGCTTAAGAGCCAATGTAGCATTTTGACATTTTTGTCGGTTTACTTTATACTTGTGGCTTATGTACATACGATTTAACTTACAAACCTATGATTATTCACCAACATTATTGTTGACCGTTTTCGCAATGTATTTTCAGGTAACTAAGACATATTCCTCATGACATGCATGGAGTCATTTCATTGAGTAGCAAGGATGACGCGTCTCATTTTGGATTTTCATGCACTTGTGAACTATCGTTTGATTGTACTAAACTTATTTACTTAAACCTTCCAACTCTTTTGGGACCTATGTTTTATAAATCTGAATATTTTGAATGAATCAAACGATGTATTTTCAAAATGAAACTTTAGGTCGTTCAATATAACTGTAACTGTGGTGCTATGACAGTCACCCCCAGGTATTCCATTCCGCTGCCAATCAGGTATTTTGGGGGTGTGACAGATTGGCATCAGAGCTAAGGTTATAGCGAACTAGGATGCATCATGGACCCTAGACTATAACCACATCATCATAGCATCTCATCATTTCATCATAAGTGCATATTTATTTATTTTTAGGTGATTCCATTATACGAGTTATTTATTTTTATTTCACCTTGATTATCACAGAGATATGTCTTCAGACCCGAACATTATCATACTTTACTCTGTCTCAGACTCTGATGTTGAGGGCTCTTTGTCTTCCACTGCTTTTTCACCACCATCCATTCCTCCAGTACCTGTGTTGCCACCTTTGGCATCAGGTGAGGATACCGAGCCTTTTGAGGAGGAAGAGACTGCTCCTACTCCTCATATCTCTCCAGTTGCACCACCTGAGGTTACCTGTGTACCTACTGACATATCCTCCCCTGCTACTTCTATTCCCTCAGAACCAAGACTTATGTTTCCCCGTAGGAAGACAACTCTAGTTGCTAGGAAGAGTGTTCGCCCTGCTACATCTACTTTTAGGATTCCTGCTATTCCTACATTACCTACACCACCAGCCATACCCACTACTACTTCTATATCTACTTCACTCTTGCCGCTCAGGAAGCGTTCAAGGTTTACTACCCCAGCTTCACCTACTACTGAGACTTCTAACCTTCCACCACCACCAGTATACCATATAGGTGAGAGTTCGAGAGCAGCTGCTGCTAGAGGTCCTACATCACGTACTTTGGATGCTCAACAGGAGCAGGTTGATAGGTTGGGTTATAGGGTAGATGAGATTATCACTACTCGACTTGAGGAGGTCGAGGAGCAGGTTGAGGGGTTGATCTTAGGCAGGGTTAGCATAGACGTGTCTTACCATGGACTTGAGGCACGACAGGAGATGCACCAGGAGCTGATTGATCAGCTTAGAGATGAGCTACCTGAGATACGGGATAGAGCCCAGATGACACAGGAGACTCAGGGAGAGCAGGCACACCAGTTGGCATTAGCTCAGGAGAGGTTGACTATGATGGAGGGCAGGGATGCTGCTCTTCAGCTCCGAGTTTAGCATCTAGAGGAGATTGTCGTCATGATGGACAGGGAGATCCGTCGTCTTAGGAGTGCACCTGGACCATCTAGAGCACCTGGAGGAGCCTAGACATAGACTTGTATTGTATTAGCTTTTACTATTTTCCTAGTCCCGAGGTGTGGGACATAGTTCAAGAACTTGTAGTCTTTTGGTTGTTGTACAAACAAATATATCAAGTGTGACTCTACTATGTTGGAAACGTTGTGCTATATATTATATCGGTCCATTTAGGCCGAAATTTTCATGTATTATATTCATGTGTTGTGATTATATTTATGATGTTTCGTGGTTGCTCTTTATTGTTATCGTATTTATACAGGTTGTGGTTGTATTTATACATGTCGTGGTTGTATTTATACATGTCGTGGTTGTATTTATACAGGTTGTGGTTGTATTTATACATGTCGTGGTTGTATTTATACAGGTTGTGGTTGTATTTATACATGTCGTGGTTGCATTTATACAGGTTGTGGTTGTACTCGTACATGTCCTGGTTGTGTTATTACTCGTTGTGGTTGTATATATATACATGTTGTGGGTGTATACCTTTGGTACGATGACTATTTCTATTATGATTTTTCTCATGGTTGTTTCCATTGTGATTTATCAGAAGTATGGCACCAAGGAAAGGTAAGGCTGCACCAGAAACATCCGTTATGACTCAAGCCCCTATCCGCAAGTTGGTCAGGGATAGTATAGCAGAAGCTCTAGAAGTTGAGAGAGCTGAGGTTGCGGCAAGAGCTGCTGAGACTGCTTCTAATACAGGGACGGTTGAACCACCCAACAATAGGCGTGAATGTACTTGGAAGGATTTCAAGATTAGTGATCCTATCAAGTTTAAGGGCACTGAAGGAGCGGTTGCTTTGATCCACTGGTTTGAAAAGACTGAGAATGTATTCCTCATGTGCGGTTGCCCGGACGTCAGCAAGGTAAAATTTGCTACGGGTATGCTTCTTGATGAAGCTATGTCTTGGTGGAATTCTTATGCTCAGCCGATTGGTATGGAAAATGCCCACAAGCTCACTTGGGATCAATTCAAGAAATTGATGACAAAGAAGTTTTGCCCTCGTACTGAGGTGCAAAAGTTGGAAACAAAGTTCTATGCGCTGGTAACTAAAGGCGATGACATCGAGACCTACATCAGGAGGTTTCAAGAGTTGGCTGTACTATGTCCAACTATGGTTCCCGACGATGAGAAAAAGATGGAAAACTTCATTGGTTGACTGCCTGAAAGTATTCGAGGGGATGTGATTTCTTTTGATCCTCAAACAATGGAAGAGGCTATCCGAATAACTCAGAAACTCATGGTCCAAGTGGTAAAAGGAAAATCTGTTGTCAACAACAATAACCGTTCAAACAACACCAACTACAACAACACTCGAAACAACAACAACTATAACAACAATCGAAACCGTAACTATCCCAATAACCGAAACAACAACCCAAACAATAAAAACAACAACAACAACAATAGGAGATTTGACTACAACCAAGGTGGAAATGCTATTCAGCCACCACCTAAGAGGCAAGAAGTGGCAAGGGCCAACCGAAAGGAAAGGATATGAGGGTAATCTACCCAAGTGTGAAAGGTTTCAGAAACATCATAACCCAGGACGTTGCCCAGATCTATGTGGCAACTGCAAGAAGATTGGTCACCACACCAAAGATTGCAAACATCCAAAATTGGGTGACAATCAGAAACCACCAGTAACATGTTTTGGCTGTGGAGAAATTGGACACTTCAGGAATGAGTGCCCACAGAAGAAGAATCAAGGAGCTGGAAACCAAGGTGGAATGGCTCGAGGAAGAGCTTATGTTATGGGAGGAGAAGATGTCAAAGAGGACCCGAATGTTGTTGCGGGTACGTTCCTCGTTAATAATCGTTATGCATCCATTTTATTTGATTCATGAGCGGATAGAAGTTTTGTTTCTATTGCATTTGCACCTTTACTTAACATAGAACCAACCCCATTAGACATTTCCTATATCGTTGAACTAGCCGATGGGTCTTTAGTTAACACCAACACCATTGTCCGTGGTTGCACTATAAATTTCCTAAACCATCCATTCAATATAGACCTCATGCCCGTAGAACTTGGAAGTTTCGACGTTGTTATCGGTATGGATTGGTTATCCCGACATCGAGGGAGAATTATTTGTGATGAGAAAGTTGTTCACCTTCCTTATAACGGTGAAACTTTGGTTGTTTGTGGAGAGCGTAGTAGAACTAGACTCAGTATTATATCATGCATTAAAACTGAGAAGTACATAAAGAAGGGTTGTTATGCATTCTTGGCTCACATCACGGAGAAGGAGCTGCACCAATTGCGCGAGCTCCGTATAGACTTGCACCTTCGGAAATGCAGGAATTGTCAAATCAATTACAAGAACTTTTGGACAAAGGATTCATTAGACCGAGTTCCTAGCCTTGGGGAGCGCCGGTTTTGTTTGTGAAGAAGAAGGATGGAACTTTCAGAATGTGCATCGACTATCGTGAGTTGAACAAGTTAACGGTGAAGAACCATTATCCACTCCCCAGAATTGACGACTTGTTCGACCAGTTACAAGGTTCTAATTTTTATTCCAAGATTGATTTAAGATCCGGTTACCATCAACTTAGAGTTCGGGAAGAGGATATCCCGAAGACGGCATTCAGAACACGTTATGGCCATTATGAGTTTCAAGTAATGCCTTTCGGATTAACCAACGCACCTGCGGTATTCATGGATCTCATGAATAGGGTGTGCAAACCGTATCTTGATAAGCTTGTGATCGTATTCATTGACGATATCTTGATTTATTCCAAGAGTAAGGAAGAGCACGAAGAACATCTCAGAACAATCCTGGAACTACTCAAGAAGGAGCAATTGTATGCCAAATTTTCAAAGTGTGATTTTTGGATACAAAGAGTTCAATTTCTTGGCCATGTCATTGATAGCCAGGGATTACAAGTCGACCCAGCAAAGATCGAAGCAGTTAAGGATTGGGCTACGCCCAAGTCTCCTACGGAAATTCGTCAATTCCTAGGACTTGCCAGATATTACAGAAGGTTTATTGAAGGGTTTTCTAAGATAGCGAAGTCGTTGACTAAGCTGACACAAAAGAATCAAAAGTACGAGCGGGGAGAGAAACAAGAGTCCGCATTTCAGTTATTGAAACAAAAGCTTTGTAGCGCACCGATTTTGTCACTACCCGAAGGTATTGAGAACTTTGTGGTATATTGCGAAGCTTCGCATCAAGGACTTGGAGCTGTGCTAATGAAAAACGAGAAGGTGATAGCTTATGCATCTAGACAGCTTAAGACACACGAGAAGAATTACACTACATACGATTTGGAGTTGGGTGCGGTAGTTTTTGCACTCAAGATTTGGAGACACTACCTTTATGGTACCAAGTGCGTAATTTTTACCGACCACAAGAGCTTACAACATATACTTGATCAGAAGGAACTCAATATGAGACAACGTCATTGGCTAGAATTGTTGAGTGATTACGATTGTGAAATCCGATATCACCCAGGAAAAGCGAATGTTGTAGCACATGCACTTAGCCGAAAAGAACGACTCAAACCTTTGAGAGTTAGGTCGTTGGGAATGACAATCATTTCGCCATTACCATCAAAAATTTTAGAAGCTCTGATGAGTGCTTAATCACTCATCCTTTTTAGGCCTTATTTCAGACCAAAAATACCAAATACTAACTAAATATGCCAAGAGAATGTGTGTTTTTGTATTTATGTATGTGTAGGTGCGGATATGAGAAAAATGAACAAAAACAAAGCCAAAACCGACAAAAACGAGCACGAGATTGGAAAAAGGTCAAAAGCCGAAGTCGGGGAAGCAAAACGATCGAAGGAAGCTCATTATGTCATTATAAGTCCTCAGCAATGTTATAAATGGCGTGAGGCGTGGCGTGGCGGCAAGGCCACGCCTCAAGCCTTACGCGCCATGGCGAAGCCATGGCGTTTTTTGCGGCGTGACTAAGGCGGCGAAAAAATATTTATATATTTATCATTTATGTTATAATATCATATTTTCTATGCATATCGAGTTTATAAAAGGTGAGTTTACAAAAGGTGAGCATACAAAAAGTGATATGCATAAGAAATAAAGTGAAAATTTGAACTATGTTTAGAAATTACTAGGCCCAAAATCTAAGCTCACATCATCCACTTCTAAAAATGGCGCCACGCCATACGATAAGGCGCGCCTTGGCACGCCTTTTCGCGCCTTATTCCACGCATTTTCACACGACGCCTAGACTTCACGCCTTGGTCCATTTCGTGGCGCCGAGGCCACGCCTCGCGCCTTGGCGACGCCTTGGCGGCGCCTTGGCGCACCTTTTAGAACAATGGTCCTCAGAGATTCCTAAATTTGCAATATTAGTCCCTGAGCAAAGTTTGGAAGAAATGGCAATTTTAGTCCCCGTACTTTAAGAGAATTACAAATTTGGTCCCTTGAAGAAAGTTTTGAAGTTTAAAGTCAAATTTGGTCCTCCATCAATCAAAGAATGACAATAGATACCCTTGGGAGAAACTTTGAAGGAATTAAAGATTTAGTCCCTGGAGATTTCAGAATTAACAAAATGGGTCCTTGTCATTTTATCCCTTAGCCTAAACCAAAAGATACAACCGGATCCACTAAAAACTATTAATCCCATCCCACAAGCCCAATATTAACACAAGCCCACCACCCTTAATTTTTTTTTACCCAATTCCACCAATACCCGATCCAAAACACAACCCCTACCCTTGTACCCGGTCAAAGTCAAACCTCCAAAATAATAAAAACAAATTCCCCCAAAAATAAACCCCGCCCCCAATTTTACCCCCAAATCCCAGGTTTACTGTTCATGAACCCTAAATCATTTTTACACAAAATTACCTCACTTTAGTAATAATTACCCATGATTGGGTGTTCTAGAAGCTCTCAGGGTATGTCAGAGATCAGGACACGTGGTCCTATCACAAGACACACGCAAGATCACCAATGTAAAAACACACGATCCAAGGGTGTACGAGTGGGGGAATGACAACATATATGATCTAATGGTGATTAGAGGCTCAGAAGAAGCACAAGGTTGTGGATTGCTGACATGGACTTCTAAAGGCATTCATCCTTCACACGGACTACGACCTCGGGTTATCCGTATTTCTTTGCGGATCTCTTGAGTAATACTTATACTATATTATATAACTTTGATTTTCACAAATCAAGCTCAGATTGAGGCTCTCAAAGAAGAAAATCGATCACATGAGAAACTTTATGGTATGCCAGAAAACAAAAATGGCTTCGTGAAGAGAGCAGATGGAGTGTTATCTTCAAGGACCGAAGTTGGATACCACTCTATGGTGGGGTACGAGAATTGATTATGCATGAATCACACAAGTCGAAGTACTCTATTCACCCAGGTTCTGATAAGATGTATCAGGATCTCAAAAAGCTTTATTGGTGGCCGAACATGAAAGCAGAAATAGCTACATACGTCAGCAAATGCCTTACTTGTGCTAAAGTGAAAGCTGAGTACCAGAAACCGTCAGGATTACTTCAACAACCAGAGATTCCACAATGGAAGTGGGAACGTATTACAATGGACTTTGTCACTAAACTTCCCAAGACGTCAGGAGGTTACGATGCTATTTAGGTAATTGTTGATCGTCTTACCAAATCAGCTCATTTCATACCCATTATAGAGACTTATTCCATGGAACAACTTGCTAGACTTTATGTCAAGGAAATAGTCTCAAGACCGGTGCACCAGTTTCAATCATTTCCGACAGATATAGTCGTTTTACTTCAAACTTTTGGCGGTCAGAGCGAGAGAAATATTCAGACACTTGAGGACATGCTTAGGGCATGTGTGATTGACTTTGGAAATGGTTGGGCTAATCATTTGCCGTTGATCGAATTTTCCTATAACAACAGTTACCATTCGAGCATTAAAGCAGCACCATTCGAGGCACTTTATGGTCGTAAGTGTCGATCTCCAGTTTGTTGGGCCGAAGATGGTGATGTACAATGTACTGGCCCGGAGATGGTTCAAGAAACAACAGAAAAGATAATTCAGATTCGGGAGAGACTTGAAACTGCTAGAAGTCGACAGAAAACCTACGCAGATGTTCGACGCAAACCATTGGAATTTCAGGTCGGAGACAAAGTTATGTTGAAAGTCTCGCCTTGGAAGGGCGTGATACGATTTGGAAAACGCGGGAAGTTGAACCCGAGATACATTGGTCCATTTAAGATACTGGAAAGGATTGGTTCGGTAGCTTACAAACTTGAACTTCCGTCAGAACTCAGCAACGTACACAACACGTTTCATGTCTCGAACCTCAAGAAATGTCTTTCGGACGAGTCTGCCATTATACCATTAGAAGAAATCCAACTCGATGACAAGCTTAACTTTGTGGAAGAACCAGTTGAAATTATGGACCGCGAGGTCAAACAATTGAAGCAAAGTCGAATTCCGATCGTGAAAGTTCGCTGGAATTCTCGAAGAGGACCCGAGTTTACTTGGGAACGAGAAGACCAAATGCGACTAAAGTATCCACAACTTTTCACCAAGCCAATTTCCGAGACCAACACTAGCTGAATTCAGGGACAGAATTCCTTTTTGGGTGGGCGACTATCACACCCCACAATTTCAGGTCATTTTTCCAAACCTCAACATCTTACTATTCACCAATTACTATTCATCGATAACTATTCATCATTCTACTATTCATCATTTTTGAGGTCAATTTGATATTCCGAGAAACATTCAAAATTTTCACTATTCACATGACACTATTCATTTCCGAGAGAAAACCACTATTCATGTGCATTACTCATTCATCGTAAACTTAGTTTACGGGTATTCAAATTCGCGTAACCGGATTGGTTCAGGAGCGAATTCATGCATTATCATTGGGACACTTCATACGGACTAGAAATAATCTGCATATCATCATTATGGCACTTGCATAATGTGGAAAACTAGAAGGGGGGTTGAATAGTTAACCGATTAAAATCTTTTTAACTTGTTAAGTTAGCTTTGAAACTTTCCGTTTGATCAAATATATATACACAATCACAATATATAACATGCAAGTAAATGAAAGAAACAATCAAACCACAACACGAGTATTTATCGTGGTTCGGCTACAAGGACTCTTTTTCCTTGCCCTACGTCCACGCCCCGAGTATCCAACTCGAGAGTTACTTTCACTAGTCATCAAGCTCCTTTCACCGGCGGAGAAAACCTTACACGTCGCTTATACTTTTACCGACACAAAGCTAGATGTCGAGTTCTTTACCAAGGGTACAACCACTCCCGTTAGTTCTTTTACAAGGGTACAACTACTCCCGATACACTTTGTATTTTGAGGACTAAAATACTAACCGATCACTACTGAAAATACACAATCAAATGAAGTGTAAACTACACAAGTCTACACAATGCTAAGCTAACAAGTCTTGCAACGTTGTGTTGAATACTTGTTACTTTTAGTAAGCTCGTGAATCTCTTTGCTACAAAAAGAAACTTCACATATGAAATGATAAGAGGTTAGATGAAAGAGTGAATGTGTGTGTAAAATATAATGTCAAGTGATGAGCCAAACCTTCTGCAGGTCTGGCGGATCAGGCGGACCCCTCAAAAGGGTTCCGCCCGTGTACCTCCAAGGTACCGCCGGGCTTGCAGTTGGTTTTGCAATAAATCTTGCAAACCAAACAAAGTCACATCTCATTACTCTTGCAAACCAAACAATGTCAGTTACATAATATCAAGTCAAACACTAAACTTGCAAGCAACATCTAAGTAAGTCAAACACATTTCTTTCCATAAATGTATAATGACAAAACTTGCCATAAATGTGATGTGACAATTCTATTTTTAGAAAATAAGAAGTGTTGTGTTTTATGAAATGTAAAATGTAGCAAAAGTCTAGTTTATGCAAGTCTTTAAAACTAAGATTATGTTTTACTTAGAAACTAAAGTTTACATTTGTCATTAACAAAACTTAGCTAAGATCGTAAAATATAAATAACATTTTTAGGCGATATTTGTATTAACAATCTCCCCCTTTTTGTTGATGACAAAACATACACTTTGTTTTTAAGTAACTCACAAAATCTTGGTCTTTAAGTCTTAAAAAAAAATTATATTAAACGTCTTTTACTTAAGTGATGAAAATCATGTTAAGTTTTGAAGGTTTAATATATTTCTCCCCTTTTTGTCGAAACAAAAAGTAGAGTAGCGAAGCGGAAAAATGCACTTGCTCCCCCTTGCTTGTTACTCCCCCTAAAAGGAGTGCCAACGTGGGAAACATGGATTTTGGATCCTACAAAAAAATGGTTAGTTGGTGATATATATATAGCCAAGTTTGTAGTTACCACACACATTGCAACCACAATACAAATGATTAACCAACAATGCACGAAAGTAAGTAGAAAGAAATAACATTCCAAGTAAAATTTTGACTTATAAAAGTCAAAGGACATGAAATAGTAATATTCTTCTACTTTTAAAAACTTAAAAATTAACCAAGAAAGAAAAATAAAAGCCTAGTTTCCTAAATTGGGGCAAACGGCCTCCAAATGATTGTCTAGGATTTGTTTGGGTAGGAAAGGGCATCCAAACGTTCTATGATGTGTTGGAATGCAAACCGGGTTTCATCTTGGTGTTGGTGAAGCAACGTTTTGATGTTTGCACCCATTTGCTCACAATTTGAGTAAACATGGGGATGAGTGGGTGGAAATGGGTTGGTTTTGGTTTCTTGGTTTGAGAGTTGGTTGGTTTGTGGTTCTTGGGTGGATGATAGGTTTGGTATTGAGTCAAGCAAGGTGGTTTGAAATTCCATTGCTTGATGGAGGTGGTTCTCAACCATGCTTTGGATATCCTCATATGGGGGAAAGAAGGATTCAAAGGTTTGGGCTTGAGAATGTGGTGGAATTTGGTGATCATGCTTTTCAAAGTTTGGTTCTCCATAAAGAGGACCATGGATGTCATTGTAGATGGGGTGAAACAACATTGGTTTGGGTTGATGGTATACTTGTTGTGGTGGTTGGGTGTGGTTAAAATGCTCATTTTGGTCAAGAATTGACTTTGGTGAAAAAGGTGGTGGTTGTGAAGGTCTTGGTGGGAGATCATTAAGATCTTGGACAAAAGTGTGTGGTGATGTGGGAGGAAACCTAAATAACTCCATAGGTTCCATTTTGGGTAATGGTGTTGGTGATGAAGTTTTGGATGGTTGGGTTGGAGCACTTGGTGGACTTGGGTCAATGGGTGATTTAGTAGGTGGTGGAGTGAGCTCATTGGGTTCATTTGGTGATGGTGATGGAGATGCAAGGTTCAAAAAGTGTTCATTTTTTATAGGTGATGTGAATTCATCCGAAGATGAGGAGCTTAGGTTGATGGGTTGATTAGACCATAGTGGTTTAACACTTATCCGGGCGGTTTTCCGGAAGGGTCTTGATGGTTGGTTGGTGATTGTTGACTTAGTCATGGTGAAAAATGGTTTAGAAGTTTCAGAAATTGTGGTGAAGAAGGTGTGATTTGATAGTGTTTAAGATGGCTTAATTTATAGTGTTGAAGGATTATGGAAAGTAGTGTTTGGATTTGATGTTAGTCCATACAAAAATGGAGGTTTCTAATGATTTGGAAAACTAATTGTGGGTTGTCAAATCATGGAAGTCAATCCAATGAAAATGGTGAAGTGAGAAGACAAGTTTTGCACGAAATGCTTAGTGGTTTTGGTGGATTTGTGGTAGTTTAGATCTCAGGGATTTCAAGGATCCCTTAAAAGGGCTCCTTCCTTTATGTGTGAGGGGTCCTTGAGGTTGTTATGGCAAATTTTGAATTTTGGCGGGAATTGGTTTGGGTTAATTTATAAAGGAAGGAGTACCCCATTATGCTAAACACATTGGAAGAAATGGGTTTCTACCTAAAAGATTGGATTTTGGTGTTTGGATGTTGAATTGGTGAAAATGAAAACAAAAATTTTGCAGGCTGTTGGCGGCACCCTCAGAATACACAGGTGGAACCCATTTAAGGGTGTCGCCTGGTCCGTTGGGCCATTTCTGGAATTCCCAGAAATTGCAATGGCGGAACCCAATTTTGGGTACCGCCAGAGCTTCAGAAAATGGCAGTCCGCGTTTTTGACCCGCGAGACGATTTTCAAAATTTTCGAAAACTCCTAAAATCAAAAATATAATGCATATCTGGTTAGGAAATGCAAAAAATGAACATGTAAATACTCATATCATATGACTTTGACCGGGGGCTAGCGATATTCACTAAACTTAGTGAAAATATTATAAGTTTGAAAATTTGACAACTTGCTAAAAGTTGTCTTCCTGCATCAAAGTTAGATGAAACATGTTCAAAATAGTATCAAACATTGTACCAACCTACAAATACATCATAAGCATTGTTTAGACAACCAAATTAGTTCAAATAGAAACTAGTGCCAAACACTCCTACACACCCGCTCTCATTGCCGGTCAATCTTGTTCTTGAGCTTTCCAAGGAATCTTCCAAGATTCTTAAACATCCCCTTTGTTTGCTTGAACTCCGCCGACTCGTTTGGAATATCCGGAAGTTGGGATAGGTATTCTAGAGGTGAGAGCCTAGAGTTTGGCAAATTGTCATCTTCACTCATTGAGGAAGACGATGATGAGGTAGGAGGATGAGGACGTTTTCCTTGGGCTTTGTACACTCTCTTATCACTAAGTGGAACAAAGGTGTGTGGAATGAGAGTGTAGTCAAGACGAAGACCATTTGGAGTTGGTGGAATGGGTGAGATGAACCTAAAGAGACGGGTCAAGAGCATTCCATACGGCATAGTCGTTGTGCCATGCACGGGAATGTCAGCCATTCTCTTGGCCATGTAGTAGGCAAGGTTGAAAGGTTGCCTAACGAACAAGGAGTAGAGCATGTAGCAAAGGCAAAGGTTGATATGATCTCGGTTTCCTATTGTGCTAATCACATTGGCTCTAAGGACTTCCTCCCATTTCTTGAATTGGGGCTTGAGTTCGTTCATTTCCATTCCATATGGATCCTTATCAACCTCATTCCCCGAACGGGTTCTCCTAGTGGTGGTGGTCCTAACAAAGAGGTGGTCACGGAGTACGTCTTTTGAGACAAGGGGTGTGTCATAAGGGTGGATACGGTCTTGGAGGTTGTCAAGAGTTGAGAGGGAGTGCAAGTCGGAATAGAGGCAAGTACCACGGTTTGGGACACCTAGGATTTGAGCAAACACCTCAAGAGTGAAGGAGTATTGATGACCGCTATCCCTAAAGTTGATAGACATATGACCATAATCATCCGTGGAAAGCACGGAGGATGCATAGAACTCTAGAATGAACCTAGGACAAATAGGCTCGTCGATATTCAAAAGACACTCAAAGTTGATTGTGGCAAATTCGGCGTAAAGGTTTGTGCCTTCTAGGAAAGACGGGTCAATGGTTCTACCCTCACGGACATAGTGTTTGTCTAGGGCTTTGAAAACGTTTACTTGGTTTGGGGTAAGGCCTTTGGTTTTGTGGTGTTTTGGTAGGTACTTAATGGTGTCCTTGTGGTCGTAGTGGGTTAGAGGAGGCATGATGATTCCTAGAACAACAAAATTTCACATTTTAGTTTATGTAAACCACTATTATAATGTGGATGTTCTAGTGTGTGCCTATATGAAAACAATGTGGAGGTGCGGTTATCTTGACTCATTTTGATGCTTCAAAATCGTTTTATGCAAGTTTTGTTATAAAACAAAAGATAACTCAAACGCTCCTAGCTCAATGTAGCTTCGTTTGAATGTACCCGAAAATACATATTGGTTATGTATTCCCTTTAGCATTCAAGAGACATTATGCAAGTGATGTTTTAAACATAACGTTTTGATTTTGTATTCTCAATGTGAGACGAAAAAAATATTTGTCCTACTTGTGAGAAATTTTTGGAAGCATTTGACATGGGGTGTTTTAGCAAACATGTTTATACTAATTAAGGATGCAATTCCTGTTGGGATCAAAGTTTTACTATTTATCAAGTCTCGGTCATTTACTTGTATTAGGTTGCTAAGGCTTGTATGTTTATTTAATCCTAAGGCTTATGTAGCAAGCCCATGGGCCCTAAGCCCATTTCGATTTACTAGATAGGGAGGAAGGGAGTGTTGCCCTACTCCTTCCCTATATATACTAGTCATATGTAACTAGTTACCTTGTTGGTTATTTCATTATTCTAAGAAAACTCTTTCATTTCCATTTCTCATAGTGTCTTAATCAACCATCTCTCCTTCTCATCTTATTTCTATCATCCTTATACTTGTGTTTACATAAATTGTGACCTAACAAGTGGTATCATTCGCCGGAAGAAGGTGTAGTTCTTGTTTTTTAAGTTGAATCCGATCCAAAACCTCTTTTTCTACTTGAATTTTTGTGAAAATTTTGTACTTTCTTGTTGTTTCTTGGTTTTTATCACATCTTTGCTTACAAACTTGTGCTACAAATCATAACAAACAAAAAAGTGCCAAACTTTCTTTCAAAAGTTCATTACACGATTTTTTTCAAAAAAAAAAAAAAAAAAAAAAAAAAAAAAAAGTTCATTACTTTTCTTGTTTTTCTTGGCTTTTAACACTTTTTTGATTACAAACTAGTGTTATAAACCTTTTCTAACAAGAAAGTTTCAATCTTTTTGAAATTTGAAAGCTTTAAAAATTTGATTTTGATTATTGTACTTGTTTTCTAGATCACAAAAAATTTTCATAAAAATCATCAAGTTTGCAACTTTTTTCAAGTTTTGGTGTTTTTATAACTAGAAGTACAAGAATCTTGAAATACAAACTTCATTTGGATGAGCTTTTTGCAAAATCAAAATTCTAGAAATCTTTCTAAATCACAAAGTTTCTAAATCACAAAGTTTCGAGAACACACTTGCTCCCGTTGCTTACTCGGTGTTTCCCTTGCTTGTATAAGTGAGAAAACACTTTGACTCGTGGTATACTCTCTAAATTGTATAATTTAGAAAGTTTTGGTGTTAAGTTTCTAGAACACTGAAAAGTTTCTAAAACACTGAAAAGTTTCTAGAATACTGAAAAGTTTCTAAAACACTGAAAAGTTTCTAGAACACTGAAAAGTTTCTAAAACACTGAAAAGTTTCTAGAACACTGAAAAGTTTCTAGAACACTGAAAACTTTCTAGAACACTGAAAAGTTTCTAGAACACTGAAAAGTTTCTAAAACACTGAAAAGTTTCTAGAACACTGAAAAGTTTCTAAAACACAGAAAAATTTCTAGAACACTGAAAAGTTTCTAAAACACTAAAAAGTTTCTAAAACACAAAAGTTTTCGAGAACACAGTTTCGAAATTACCAAAGTTTTGAGATTACATATTTTTCGAGAACTCTCAAATTCTTTCGAGAACTGCTTTCTGACTTAGTTTCGAGAATTGGCATTACATCTATACCTTCTATAAGATCCATCTATCACACAAGTTTCTTTCTAACATCTTCTTACTATCTTCTTTCTATTTCATAAAAAAAAAAAAAAAAAAAAAAAAAAAAAAAAAAAAAGAAAAAAAAAAAATTGTGACCTTAGAATAGCATTTTACAGTGATTTTCAAAATTTTGGAACAAAAAATTTTTCAAATTAATTTTGGAGGGAAAATCTGTAATCACTATTTCGAACTTGGTTTTACATTTTTATTTGATTATTTCGATTACGTCGCAACAATCACGGGGGAGAGAAAATGTATCAAACAAGTTCACAAGAGAGAAAGATGACTGAAGCTGAGAAAAGAGCCATCAATTCTACAGAAAATTGTTTAGCACATTTTGAATCGATTAAGATTCAATGCAAGATTCTCTCAGATGCATGGTTTCCTTCCTGGAGTACCTTTACTGCATTCTTTGGAACTGAAATGAACCAAATAACCTTCCAAAGGAAACTCCAAGAAAACATCGTTCAACTAGAAAAGCTAATTAAACAGGGAAGTGATTGCATGGTAGAATTTAGAGCGCTCAAGACATAGTTCAAATGGTTCGTAACCATAGATTTTAAAGCTCTCATACACTATAAATATGAATGCAATGTATGGAGATAGAATATCACTAGTATGGAGGTTGAAGCTTTTAGAGATCAACTTGCTTCACGACTGAGCTACTTAGAATATGAGCTTAATGAAAGATCACTTCATCTGAGTGTTGTCATAGAACTGGAGATACAAAAACGAGGAAGAGAATTGAATGAACAGGAGAATGGAAGTAAAAGGCAGACACATGAAGGAACAGTCAACAATGAAAGGACTGTTGGGAATACTGCAGATGTCGTTAATGCAGGCAATGAGGTTAAAGGATTGGAAGCTAATTTGGGTGTCATGGAAAGCAATGGGACAGAATTAGAAGAGCAGAATGACAGCAGTAGATTAGGGAATGATACAGATGCAGATTGTGCAGAGATCAGACGCTCCTATGACTCAGAGCCCAACTTTGACAAAGGACAAATGGATGAGGAAGATGTCACACCCATCTATGACACAGAACCTAACTTTGACAAAGAGCAAATGGTTGAGGTACAATCTACTGTTGATCATATTATGCCTGCAAATGAGAAACAACAATCTGAGCAACCTAACTTCAGTAATGAAGGAGAGGTTGACCAGAATGTTGTACAATGTCTTAACAAACATTCTGAGTCTGAGTCCTTACCTGATAATCTAATAACTGAAACATCATACCAAACTCTTGACTCTGAAAACATTCTTCTCAAAAAGACCATCGCCCAGTTTCATAAAGATTTTTCAAAACTAGAGGCACATTGCATCTCGCTTGAACTTAAATTGCAAAACGAATCTTTAACTTCGGGCAACAATGGTCAAGTTTCGAATGAACTAAGTAAACGTGTGGATACATTAGTTAAAGAAAATGAGCTTTTAAAAGGTCAAATTCAAGCAAAGGTGTTTGCACATGCTGCATTGCAAAACAAATTAAGAAGACTGACTGGCAAGAGTGTGGATACTAAGTTTGCAAAACCATCAATCTTGGGGAAACCGCCTTCTCAAACAAACAAAAAAATAATCAGTGGTTAGACAACCAACTGCATTTAAATCTGAACGACCTAAATTTTCAAAACCTCGGTTTGCCTCCTAAGTTGTTGAGAAAAACAATTTGACAAAACCAGTCACTCCACATTCTTGGCCTAAGGAAAATGCATCTGTGTCTGCTAAATCTCAACACGTGATTATACCTGGCTCATCTAGGATTAGTTCAAAAATAGTGTCTAAAACGAGCATTAAAAGTAAAAAGTCTTATGGCACATATGACATGTACAAGAACTATGATCTAGAAAAGGCTAGGAAAAAGGCGCTACTTCAAAAGGATGGAATTTTAGGTTCAAAACCTCGTGTGATGCCTTCCACTGTAGTACAGAACACTGCTTGTAGTAGCACACCAAAACCTAGGAGTTATTAACAAAGTAATAGGAATTGGCTAGCATCTAAGAGTAGTTGCGTAAATAATCATGTTGTTTATGCTTTAAAATATCTTCAAAAAGGAAATTCACTTGAAAAGGCTCAATCGACTAAGACAAACAAACCCGTTGAATCAAAAGTCATAAGTCAGAAACCTAAGAAGTGGATCAATATAGGACGTAAGTTTTCTCAACCAAGTGATGCTCCTACATTTCATTCAACAGCATCTAAAAGGAATACATCTCCTAGATCTAACACTAGGTGGGTACCCACGGGTAGAATTTTCAAATCGATTGGTTTTAGGTGGATTCCTACAGGAAAGATTTTAGACATTTGCACCAAAACTAATGTGAAATCCACGACATCTATCCCTGAGGCGAGAAAGGAAATCATTGATATAGTGTGTCCGAGTGTCAAGAAGATAATTGACACTACTTCTTTATGCTTCTAACATCCGGAACCCAATTACACTTGGGGATCCATGTTCACTGTTTTTGTCTATTCTTTCTTCTTTTCAGATATAACAGGAATGGCTTCGGAACAAATCAGTTTCGGACCCGAGCTTAATGGAATGGCTTCTGAGCACAACAGCTTAGGACCCGTAATCAACCGTTTAAAAGCACTTCAGCAATGGCTTCTAATCAAAACAGCTTAGGACCCGCAATCAACCATCTAAACTCTCTGGATACTTCGGCTGAACCATTGTCACTCTCTCATAAAGAATTGGAAACCCTGTTTGCTCAACTGTTTGATGATTCAATTGAAAACTGTCCTCAAGAGGTCTCACCAATTTCCGCTGCACACCCTGAGAATATTCAACAACCACTGTTGAGAAAGACGGTCCTCCAAGTGAATCTCCAACAACAACAAGACAAACCGCTTCCAACTCTAAACAATCAGCTGAAGATCCATAACTACAATCAGTACCAAAACCTGCAGATTATGACGGAAATGCTTTCTTCAATCCATTTGCACCGACTCCAACCGTTCTTGATATAATAGAGTCGTCTTCTCGCAATTTGGATCCGTCTAATATGCATACGTTCTACCAACATCACCCTTCGACACATCATTGGAATTAAATGGATTTGGAAAACAAGTTAGACGCACTTGTTTAGTTACAAAGGATACAGTCAATGAAGCAGGATTGTACATCACTGTCATCAACAAAAGCTTAGTATGTAGCCATGTCTGCTTTCTATGCTCAAGTCAATTGGATGAGAACTTATCTCACGACTACGGCTATGTATTTGACTAGATCTCAATGTACGGCAACTCAAACAATGCTATTGCTATCTCGTGCAACACCATTCATCATTCCAAGGCCATACAAATTGCTCTCCGCTACCATTTCATTAAGGAGCATGTTGAGAAGGGTACTATTGAATTAGATTTTGTGGGTACTGTATACCAATTGGCGGACTTGTTTACAAAGGCTTTACCTCCATCAAGGTTTGTTGATTTAGTTCACCAAATTGGTATGTGGTGTTTGACTCCAGATGATTTGCAAAATTTTCTTAAAACATAGGAGAGTCAAACATCAAACTCTTTTTGTAAATATTTTATCAAAAAGAAAATACAAAAACTACAAAAAGAATCTTCTTTCTCTTGAACAAACTTCTAATCTTCAAAACTATGTTCCTCCATTATAACAAATTTTGCTTCACATTGTCAAAATGGAACATGTTTTGAGGGGGAGAAAATTTTTCACAAAATCATGAAGTTTACACACCTATTCATTATTCTTCAAGGATAAAATGTTTTCTTCATCATTCGGATTAAAAACTCATTTTCAAAAAGTTCTATGATCTCTCAAATTAAAATGTGCAAAAATGTTTCACTAAATAAATGCTAATTCGAGGGGGAGAAAAGAAATTTTTTCGGCAAGGATTCCAAGTTAACCATGTTTAGACTTCAAATGGAAAAGTAGTTAACCTTTAATGAGTAAAGTTAACAAAAGTCTTAAACTCAGGTAAAAGGACCTTGCATGGAAAACAAAACAGGCTCTAATCAATGTTTTCACAAATGTTCTCAAAAGTTTCACACATAATTAAAAACCTCAATGAATCAGACTAACGATTTTTTATCCTCGGTTTCTTTTCGATTGTGAGTTTCTAATTTATTCATTGTTGTTGTCTAATCGTTCCCTAAATGTTTCAAATGTTTTCAATGGTGACAAAGGCATAATTAGAAACTAGGGTTTATGTAATTATCGATCGGGGCATTTTTTTTATGTGTTTAGTCTATTTAATTATTTCATATAACTTTAGAGAACACTAAAGAATGCTCAATTGGTGTGTTTGCTCGATTAGAAACAACATAGGTTTGAAATCATGTGATTTAGGGTTTAAGATGCCGATGTCTTTGCTGCTACTACTAGGGCGTTTGTTTGAACAATATTCTTGCATTTTGATGCTAACATGCATGCAAAGTCTCAAATCATAACCCCAAACCATGATAATAATTGAGAAATTTCGAGTGTAAGAATGAATTAATATGTGATCTTATGTGTAAATTTGAGAATTCTGAGCATTTTTCATAGAATTAGAGTGAGTTTCTTGATTCATTTATATACTTATTTATGCCTGATACATTTTCTCTGTGAGCGAGTACATGCCATCCCATTGAAAGTCAAAACTTCAACAATTGTCAAAATGTTTCTTTTGGAACATATTTTGAGGACAAAGGGTTAAATGTGTCAAAAGGCTAAACTTGGAAAAGGATTCAAAATGGTGAGAAACAAATTTTTTCCAAACTCTACACTCTCGTTTTACTCCGGTAAAGCAAGTGTGGAGACCAAAGCAAAGTCATTTAAAACCTTTTAAAATGTGGAATGCTTTGGCTACAATAAAAGAATGTCTCTGATTTGAATATCCCAAATACCGAAAGTTTTCCATCCATCACAAAAACAAATCTTCAAAAAGAACCCATGAGGTTCAACTTTAGATGAAATCTTCTTCTTCAGATTTTAAAACTCAAAAGAGAGACTTCGGGTCTCAAACAACTTTCAAAAGTAAAAGAGTTTTAAATTTCCATTGATTCAACGAGTGTTATTTCAAAATGATACAAAGATTTTTCAATCTTCGTTGGAATTTTACATCTTTTAATCGGATTGACACAACCTACAAATGGATTTCAAATTTTGGTAAACAAAGGTTTTCAGTCTTGAGGTTGTTGTCTAATATGATTTTCAAGCATTCTTTTTTGTATAATACTTGATTATGTTTTCTAAAACCTTGAGCAGAATCATTTCACGAATTTTCAAAAAGTATTTCTTAAATACGATTCAATATTCTGCTCAAGAAGGCTATGTTTCGAATAAACTTCATTATTTGAGGGGGAGTATTTTGTTAAAAGAAAACAAATTTTGTATTCAAACGACAACTTGTGCACACATTTCAGTGTACAACTCGGTTTTCAAAGAAAGGAAAGTGCCTTGCTAAACCATTTCTTCAAACCAAACGTGCACTTATCCTAAAAACAAGAAGCAAGTTCTCACGCAAAGTTTATCTAAAGCTTCTTAATCTTGAGCAAAATTTATTCAAATCTTTTCAAAAGGTTTTTTCAAAACTTTTCAAAATTTTTCTCAAGATTTTTCAAATCTTTACTCCCTAATTCGCTTCAAAAGTTTCAAATTCTCAAAACATATGCGAGTTTTGAGGGGGAGTATTACCAAAACAAAATGTTTTCTCAAAATCATGATGAATGGCTTGTGCACACATAACAGTGTACAACCCGCACTTGTAATGAAAGGACACTGAGGTACGCTTCAGTGCCTCAATCCTTATATAAGGAGCGAAGGCTTCTTACTTTTGAGTAGAATTAATCAAACATTTTCTGATTTTCATAATTCTGCTCAAAAGACAAGTATTTCACCTCAATGAGTATTCACTTGTTGAGGGGGAGTACTTGAAAAACTCATCGTTTGAAAAACCAAAAGTTCTTATTGATATCTCCCCATAAGACTCAAAAAGCATATTTTAATCAAAAGTTTATCAAAAACAACATCTCATATGCTATTTTTGAGGGGGAGAAAAGTGAATGTGATTAAAATATGAAAGTTCAAAGTTGCTTAAAGTTGTATCTTGTGCGACCTAGACTCAGAATTGACCCAGGAATTGACGAAACATAAAAGTTAGTAATCTCGAAAAGACTTATCTTCGACGGGTAATAACATCAAGTTAGTTACTAGAGCTAGTTGTCACCTAAAAGCTGACAATGGAACTCTTTAACTAGCCATGTAAGCGTGTCTCGAAAAGGATTTGTCTTAGTAGAAACATACCGTTTCGAGAAACTTTCTGTGGATTTGACCAGGCCAGGTAATAACTTCAAGCTAGTCTAACTAGTGATGTAAGCATGTCTCGAAGCGGTCAGGTTCACTGAAAGTGGATCAATTCAAAAAGTGCTTGTTCCTCCCGCATGTGCAAATTTATTTAAACACTTATGAGCACATGTGAAGGGGGAGCCCTTCTTATGTAATCACAAAACTCTCAAAGTGTTAAACAAAATATTTGATAATCACAAACACTTTGAGAGATTTTCAATCAAACGTTTCTTGGCTATTGTCGGATAATTTTGGAGTTATAAGGTGATTAAGATAGGAAATACCATCCTATGATCCGCCAGAGCCGGAGGGATATACCCAAGGACATCACCATTAGTTAGAATTAAAAGTCCTTAGGTATGATACGATAAAAGGAGAGAAGAATGAAAAGGGAAAGAAGGAGTTGAAGAATTAAAAAGAAAAGTAAAGAAAAGGGTCAACATCAAACAGCCCTGACAGCAGGTCACTTCGGTAACTCCTTGCGGGTTACGCTTAGTGTTTGCGGTGGTTTCTTAGCGGTCTATAGTCGTGGAGTGATCCCCAGCGACTCACCCAGTCATTGAGCTACTTAGTAGGTCTTGTAAGCTCCTTCGGGAGTATCTGACATGGGAACGGCCTTGATAAGGGTTAGAAGGAGTCTTCACAATATGCTGTTGACGATCTCTAATTCCTTATCTGTAAGTACCGGATGTTTTATTGCTAACTGTTTACATGCAGGGTTACATCATCTCCATGGTGACGGATTCCACATGCTCATACATGCATCTTGAAGTCATCAAAAGCTCCCTCAAAGATCAAAGCAATACAAAGTTCAAAGAAAGATTCTATGCCAAAAAGAAGAATCTACAAAGTATAAAGACTAAAGATCTTAAGTGAAAGAAAGGGACTACGTGCATGCATAAGCCAGAATTCAAAGATGTATGAGCATGTTGGAATGGCGGACTACCACCACAGACGCGGAAGTGACGAAAGGCAGACAACTTCATTATTTGATCAATATCACAACAACAATGAACAAGGCACAAAGAACGATGAATGATTATTATCTAATGATTTTTGAAAGACGTCTAAAGCTATGAAAGTCAAAGATAAAGAAATGATAAAGACGTCAAGCAACCGTGATGACCGACCCTTAGGGGGAGATTGTTGGGATCAAAGTTTTACTATTTATCAAGTCTCGGTCATTTACTTGTGTTTACATAAATTGTGACCTAACAATTCCTAACTATGGGAAACATGATTAGTTTTATTAAACACCTAATCTTATGCATGAGTTCTTCAAGTTAATGCATAACCCCAAGTTTTTGTTTTTGTGCAAGTAATAGAATTCCTAGACTCAGATTAGGATTGTAATCATGTTTAGAATACTTACAATGATGATTGATTTGCAATGTAAATGAATGGAGGACCAAGAATTCGTAGGTATGGATGGATGGTAAAGTGAATAGTAGCAGTTTGGAAGTGGTGGTATGAGATAATGGGTGTTTGGTTTAATATAAACAAAGATTTTGGTTCTGCAGGTCGACGGATACGGCGGACCCCTGAAATGGGTTCCGCCCGTTCTGTCTGAGGGTTTCGCCGACCCTGCTGAGAAAAAGAGTTATGGATTTGTCTTGATTTTTGTGATTTTTGTCTAATGTCCAGAACTACAATGTAGGTTCCATGAGTCCTAAGCCTAGCCTAAGAAGGTTAAATGGTTCACGTTTAAGGGGTTTTGTGAGAATTTCGGCTATGTTGTCTTCGGAAGAAACTTTCTCAATTGAGATATTTCCTTTTTGAACGTTGTCACGAAGGAAATGATGACGGATTTCAATATGTTTGGTACAAGCATGTTGAACCGGGTTTTGCTAAGATCAATGGCACCTTTGTTGTCACAAAGAATTGTGATGTCGTTGAGTTGAATTCCGTAGTCGACAAGAGCTTGCTTCATCCAAAGAGCTTGTTGACATGCCTTTCCGGCCGAAACGTACTCGACTTCCGTTGTTGAGATAGCAAGAGCCGTTTGCTTCTTAGAGAACCATGAGGTGAGACAATGTCCAACAAAAGTACAAATACCACTTGTACTTTTTCTATCGACATAGTTACCGGCATGATCCGAGTCGGGATACACTATGGTTTCTATTCCCGTTCCTTTGCGATACCATAAACCTAAATGTGTAGTGCCCTTAATATACCTAAAAATCCTTTTAACGGCTTCGAGATGGGTAGTTTTAGGATCTTCTTAAAAACGAGCACATAGACATACACTAAACATAATTCCGGGTCTACTAGCCATTAGGTAAAGTAGACTACCAATCATACCTCTATATTTAGTGCTATCTACGGATTCACTTTCCTCATCCTTGGTGAGTTTAGTTTCCGTGGACATGGGAGTTTTGATAGGTTTCGAATCTTCTAGTCCAAATTTCTTAAGCATGTCCTTAATATATTTAGATTGGTTAAAGAAGATACCATCTTCTAGTTGTTTGATTTGGAGTCCTAGAAAAAAGTTGAGTTCTCCCATCATACTTATTTCAAACTCGTCATGCATGATTTTTGAAAAATCCACACATAATTCTTGACAAGTTGATCCGAATATAATGTCATCAACATAGATTTGGACTATGATAATATATGAATCTTTCTTCTTAGTGAAAAGAGTATTATCAACTAAGCCCATGGTATACTTATGGTCAACTAAGAATGTTTTAAGTCGATCATACCATGCTTTTGGAGCTTGCTTAAGTCCGTAAAGAGCCTTTTTAAGTTTGTAAACATGATTTGGTTTTTCAAAATTGATGAAGCCCGGTGGTTGAGCAACATACACTTCTTCATTAATGACTCCGTTTAGAAATGCACTTTTGACGTCCATTTGAAAAAGTTTAAAATTGTGTGCACATGCATATGCAAGTAAGATTCTAATTGACTCGAGCCTAGCAACCAGAGCAAAAGTTTCATCGTAGTCAATGCCTTCTTGTTGGTTATATCCTTGTGCAACTAGCCTAGCTTTGTTTCTAGACACAATTCCATTTTCATCCATTTTATTACGAAATACCCATTTTGTTCCAATTATAGTTTGACTCTTTGGTTGAGGAACTAATGTTCATACATCATTCCTAACAATTTGGTTTAACTCTTCTTGCATTGCAATTACCCAAGACTCATCTTTAATGGCTTCATTAATATTTTTAGGTTCAATGGTTGACACGAAACAAAAGTAGTTGCTTTCATTTTGAACTTTTGACCTTAGTGTTCTTTCGTTAATGTTGCCAATGACACCATCTAATGGATGACTTTTAGATTCTTTGACATTGACAAGTTCTTTGTTAAATGGTTTATCTTCTTTGTCATCACTTAAAATTTCTTGATTTTCTATTGCTTGGCTTTCAACTAAGTCATCATCTACCAAAGGTGATGTCTTAGAGGGAGGTGGACTCTCGTCAAATGTTACGTTCAACGATTCCTCGACTCTTAAGGTTTCTTTGTTCAAAACAATGTATGCTTTACTATTTTGTGAATATCCAAGAAATACACCTTCATAAGACTTTGGGTCAAATTTGGTGAGATAATCCTTGGTGTTAAGAATGAAACATTTACTCCCAAACACTCTAAAGTATCCTAATGTAGGCTTTTTACCTTTATAAAGTTCATAAGGAGTTTTATTCAAAAATGGTCTAATTAAGACTTGATTTAAAATGTATGTTGATGTGTCAACGGCATTACACCAAAACTTTTGTGGAATGTTTTGTTCATTAAGCATTGTTCTACTCATCTCTTGCAATGTCCGGTTTTTACGTTCTACTACACCATTAGATTGAGGAGTACGTGGAGCTGAAAAGTTATGAGTTATACCATTATTATCACAAAAGTTTCCAAATTGAAATTCATTATCAAATTCACGACCGTGATCCGTTCTAATAGACACAATATTAGACCCTACTTGATTTTGCATTTTCTTACTTAGAATCTCAAATTTATCAAAAGCTTCATTTTTACTTTTCAAAAATTTTGTCCAAGTATATCTTGAGTAATCATCAACTATGACCAAAGTGTAGAAGTTACCTCCATAACTTTGTATAGCGGATGGACCAAATAAATCCTTATGCAAAAGTTCTAGACACCTAGATGTAGAAACCAAGTTTTTAGCCTTATGGCTATTATGGACTTGTTTACCGACTTTGCAAGCATCACAAAAGTGTTGGTCATATTTCAACTTAGGTAGGTTTCAAACTAAGTCTTTGGAGGAGAGATTTTGGATTAGTCTCATGTTAGCATGTCCTAAACGTCTATGCCATAAAGTTGAAGATTCATCTAATGAGGTAAGACAAAGTTTGTCTCTAGATGATGGATCCATCTTCATGACATATACGTTGTTCTTAAGGACACCTTTGGCTATGGTTATACCATCTTTAAGTATTTTACTTCCGTTTTCACTAAAAAGAACATTATACTTATTACGACAAAGTTGACTAATACTAAGGAGATTAAAACCTAAGTTATCAACATGAGCTACATCATCAATAAAAAGGGAGTCATGAGAGATTGTACCTTTTCCGATGATTTTGCTCTTAGCATTACTACCAAACGTAACATTACCTCCGTCACATTTGTGAGAAGAAGTGAAGAGGCTTTTGTTACCCGTCATGTGCCTTGAACAACCACTATCTTTAATCCATTCATCCGGTTCCAAACAAACTTTGAGGCACACCTATTTTATGAAAAACACTCAAACATTTGGTCCCCAATTTCTCATGGGTCCATTTTGGTTAAGCATGCCATTAATTTGTTCCAAGTATGAAAATAGAGCATAAGGGTTCCATGGCATGTGGTTTGGAGTTTGGTAATGTCTAGGAGTGTTTTGGTTCCAAACATGTTGGTAGTTTGGTCGAGCGTTGAAGTTGCTCTTTGGAAAGGGGCGTTTGGGAATTGGAGTCTTAGGTCTTGGTTGAGTAGTTTTAGCTCTAAATTCATTTTTACTAAATCCTACTCCAGTTTTAAACACAGGTTTTGTTCCATTTTTGTATGTAA
Organism: Artemisia argyi; assembly: GCA_030686995.1. NCBI lineage: Eukaryota > Viridiplantae > Streptophyta > Magnoliopsida > Asterales > Asteraceae > Artemisia > Artemisia argyi. The sequence goes on from CM060679.1 coordinate 85,227,266, forward strand.
CTTTAACAAATTTTGAACGATCCGAAGTGGATGGAGTTACTGCTGCAGCAGACCTGGCGGAACCTTCGGGACCAACGGGCGGAACCCTAAATTAGGTTTCGCCTGATCCGCAGGCTGCTGTAGCAATTTTATTTGTTTCTTGAGCAATCTTTTCTTGTTTCATTTAACCCTTTAAAGTTTCTATTTTCGTAAATCCTAGTCCTGTTTTATCAAAGGGTGACTTTTGAAGTTTCATAATTTCATCCGCACAAGAAATGCTCTTATCGAACTTCTTAAACTTTGTGGTTTGTTTTATTAGATCATTTTGAGTAATTTTGAGTTTCTCAACTTCTAGTTTAAGCTCTTCACATGATTTTCAAGGTGTGTCAATACCTTTACTCTTTTCTAATCTCTTAGCTTTTTCTTTTAACTCATAAACTTCATTTTCTAAAAACTCCTTTTTAGTTTTCAAAAATTTATTTTTGTTTATGATTTTTAAGCTCAATTCACAAAGTTTGTTATATTCTTTTTGTAAAGTGTCATCATCAATAGAGGAGTAAGATGAGTCGGATAATACCTCATTTGAGTTGTGAGCCATGAGAACAATATCGTCATTCTTTGGCTCATCGTCATCTCCTTCATAGTCACTCCAAGCACCACCTACAAAAGCTTGTTGAGGTTTGCTCTTGGGTGGTTTTGGACATTCTCCTACAAGATGACTTGTGTCTCCACACCTATAGCATTTTCTTTCAACCTTTCCTTTCCTATCATCACGATCTTTTCGAAAAGTTTTCTTGTCATCTTTAGGTTGCCTTACAAACTTTCCTCTTCTACGAAAGAACTTCTTGAAGTCTCTAACGGCCATAGCATATTCCTCATCATCACTATCCGAAGTAGATTCTTCATCATCACTTGATTGGACTCTAGCTTTCAAGGCAATGGACTTAACTTTTTCTTTCTTGCCTCTAACTAGTTCCGAATCTTTTTCCATTACCATTTTGTGAACTTTGAGGTTTCTAATTAGCTCATCAAGTGACATGCTTGAAAGATCTTTGGATTCTTCAATTGCCGTCACTTTTTCTCTCCACTTCCTGACAAAGTTCTTACTACAAAAAGATTCGTCAAGTGCTTTAAGTGAAGTAATAATAGTATTAAACCTAGCAAAAGCATTATCAATAATCTCATCTTCGGAAATAACAAATTGTTCATATTGTTGAACAAGAAGATCAATTTTGTTATCTTTAACTTGTGAGTTTCCTTGATGAGTGACAATTAAAGATTGCCAAATATCTTTGGCGGTTTTACACAAAAAGACTCTTTCATATTCTTTCTTAGGCAAAGCGTTGTAAAGCATCATTTTAGCTTCATTATTTTTACCAATTAATTTCTTTTGATCATCATCTTTGATGTTAGTAACTACGTTATCACCATCAATAATTATATACCACAAATCTATATCTTTAGATTTCACGTAAGTTTCAAAACGATTTTTCCAATATATAAAACCATTTGCTTCAAAGAGTGGTGGTCTTTGCATAGATTGCCCTTCTTTGTAATTTTCAAAATCCATGGATCGTTTCAAGTTTTAAAACACAATATATTTTAAAAGCTTGAGTAATGTAGCTCTTGATGCCAATTATGGAAAACTAGAAGGGGGGTTGAATAGTTTACCGATTAAAATCTTTTTAACTTGTTAAGTTAGCTTTGAAACTTTCCGTTTGATCAAAGATATATACACAAACACAATATATAACATGCAAGTAAATGAAAGAAATGATCAAACCACAACACGAGTATTTATCGTGGTTCGGCTACAAGGACTCTTTTTCCTTGCCCTACGTCCACGCCCCGAGTATCCAACTCGAGAGTTACTTTCACTAGTCAACAAGCTCCTTTCACCGGCGGAGAAAACCTTACACGTCGCTTATACTTTTATCGACACAAAGCTAGATGTCGAGTTCTTTACCAAGGGTACAACCACTCCCGTTAGTTCTTTTACAAGGGTACAACTACTCCCGATACACTTTGTATTTTGAGGACTAAAATACTAACCGATCACTACTGAAAATACACAATCAAATGAAGTGTAAACTATACAAGTCTACACAATGCTAAGCTAACAAGTCTTGCAACGTTGTGTTGAATACTTGTTACTTTTAGTAAGCTCGTGAATCTCTTTGCTACAAAAAGAAACTTCACATATGAAATGATAAGAGGTTAGATGAAAGAGTGAATGTGTGTGTAAAATATAATGTCAAGTGATGAGCCAAAATTCAACTTGTGGCTCAATATTTATAGCCAAACCTTCTGCAGGTCTGGCGGATCAGGCGGACCCCTCAAAAGGGTTCCGCCTGTGTACCTCCAGGGTACCGCCTGGCTTGCAGTTGGTTTTGCAATAAATCTTGCAAATCAAACAAAGTCACATCTCATTACTCTTGCAAACCAAACAATGTCACATCACATAATATCAAGTCAAACACTAAACTTGCAAGCAACATCTAAGTAAGTCAAACATATTTCTTTCCATAAATGTATAATGACAAAACTTGCCATAAATGTGATGTGACAATTCTATTTTTAGAAAATAAGAAGTGTTGTGTTTTATGAAATGTAAAATGTAGCAAAAGTCTAGTTTATGCAAGTCTTTAAAACTAAGATTATGTTTTACTTAGAAACTAAAGTTTACATTTGTCATTAACAAAACTTAGCGAAGATCATAAAATATAAATAACGTTTTTAGGCGATATTTGTATTAACACATACTATTCCAGTCGTAGGATATCTAAATTAGTACTTTTGGTATAATTAACTTTTACGTATAATTATTTCTAAATAAACGTTAACACGCGACCAATAATGTGACTAGCACGTCCGACACTCCCGACTATGATCCCGATATATTTTTATATTCATTTTAATAATATAAAAATTATAATATTAATTTACCCGGTGTTTTGGAAATTTATTTAATTATTATCGTAAGTTTACTAAAATTACGACGGTTTTCGTAGAAATTAAATAATAATTATCTAAACACTCAATAATTATACCCGACATTTTTTTACAATTTTTATAACTTTATTATGTCCCGGTTAACTCCGTTAAAATTTACTTTTAGTTAACTCGGTACCCGGTATACCCTAAAACTATTAATATATACACTATAATACCAAATAATCACCAACTATCTTACACATTACACTCTTTTCTTCCCTTTTCCATGAAATGCCACCCCCCCCCCCCTCCATACCCTTTTCTTACACACTTTGAAATATTACTACACCAATTAATGAAACTAGATCTTGTCTCCAATAAGTCAATAATACATAGCTAGTATACCTTATCTTTTCTCATTCTAAAAAGTGCAAGTAAACTTTCTTTCTCGTTTTCTCTCTTCTTGGAGCTCGGCCTAAACAAGAAAACAAGCAAGAACCATAAATTTTCAAGATCAAGTATAATATATAGTTTAGTTTGTACTCCTTTTAGGGTTTTGAAATATAAACTCAAGGTTTACATAGGTTTTCATCCTCAAAATCTTCTTAATCTTTCAAGTAAGTGTATGAAACTCATCCTTCTAATTTTACAAATTTTTTACAAGATTCATATGATATATATACTAGATCTACATGCATATGCTATTTATACCACTTCATTTTAAACATATCTAACTTTTGAGCCCTAGAAATAGATTATAGTTAGATCCTTGTTAGATCCACTTGATTTATGATGTTTAGGAACCCATGACACCCTAAGAAGGTGTATGGTAGGATTAGACTAGTTTTGTGGTGATTGAAAGTGGTTTGGTTGAAGTTGGAACTAGATTGGAACCCTAGAAATGGTTTTTGAAACAATACATGTACCTACTGTCCATATTTTTAAAATGTGGGAAACTCAGTAGGTGATGGGTAATTTTTGACCAAAGATTTAGAAAATACTTTCAAAAACGAAGTCGTGGGCGAAAGAACGGATTAAAACGAGCTTATAACGAAGGAGTTATGATTTTTGCAAGTTAATTGACGAAAAATATTTTTCTGAAAAACTGCATGCTGTTTGACGATTTTCAACGGACAAATAGAGGCGTTAGACGTAACCTAGAGGAGCCGAGCTATCGAAAATATATTAATACATATTAAGACGAATCCGTGGATATAAAGAACGAGGAAAATGAACTTAAAACGACCAAGTTATACACGTTTTAAAATCGTCAAAACTATATATATATATATATATATATATATATATATATATATATATATATATATATATATATATATATATATATATATATATATATATATATATATATAGTCACTGCTAGAAAATAATATAACTACGTACTAAATACTATATTTTCTAAATTTCTTATTCAAGGATTTTATTCTTAACTAACGAAGTACGTACGACCCAAGATTTATTTATGCAACTACTAGACGTCATTTTAAGGCTTTCAAAACGAGGAATATAACACTAACATTTTATATACGATATATTACGATAAGTTTCTATACTTCTAATTGGACTTATTTTTCCTAAGTATAGAAACTACCTACTTTGACGATAACAAGTATTTTCAAGTTACGAGTGGTATAGGTATCATATGCATGATTATTCATTACAACATTTCATGATCTAAAGTAGATCATACGCATTCATTTAGGTTGCGGCTAGTGTACGTGCCTTGTTGTCCCGATCATTTCATCTCATCGTACTATCACTTGAGGTGAGTTTTCATAGCCCCGTTTTCAATTACATATTTGATTTCAAATCCCACGGGGGAGAATACATTGCATTACTTATTTTTCTGTACATGCCAAAGTATTAAATTCCTTACATTGCTTAAGTTGTCTTATTACCACGTCACGACAAGTCCCCTTTATTATCATGGACCGTTAATTAATCTACAAGCGAGAGTGAGTGATTAGATCTATTGAGGGTGACTCCTCCATTCGTGTTTGGGTTGCTCCAACGGGTACGAATGCATTTCATGTCTAATATATTAGAGTGTCTGGTAAACACTCATTTGGGGCCAAGTAATGTCTAGCTTCGGGGTCATGAGCTTAAGAGCCAATGTAGCATTTTGACATTTTTATCTGTTTACTTTATACTTGTGGCTTATGTACATACGATTTAACTTACAAACCTATGATTATTCACCAACATTATTGTTGACCGTTTTCGCAATGTATTTTCAGGTAACTAAGACATATTCCTCATGACATGCATGGAGTCATTTCATTGAGTAGCAAGGATGACGCATCCCATTTTGGATTTTCATGCACTTGTGAACTATCGTTTGATTGTACTAAACTTATTTACTTAAACCTTCCAACTCTTTTGGGACCTATGTTTTATAACTCTGAATATTTTGAATGAATCAAACGATGTATTTTCAAAACGACACTTTAGGTCGTTCAATATAACTGTAACTATGATGCTATGACAGTCACCCCCAGGTATTCCATTCCGCTGCCATTCAGGTATTTTGGGGGTGTGACATATTATTTTGCTTATGTCCAACCATTCTATTAGGATAATAATTCTCCCTGATATAGCCGCTCATACCATGTTGCTCACTTCTTTTGTTGTTATTATTATAATTCACATTCTTCCCATTTCTATATGTCACTTTTTGAAACCCATCATTATTATCCTTATTAGGTTTTTCATTTTCATTTTCTCTAGGAATCATTCTACAATTCACAGCATCATGTCCAAACACACAACAATGGTTACACCTAGTAGGTTTCCAATCATATTCAACCTGCACATATTTGACCATACTAGTACTTGCATCCTTTTTCCTATAAGCAATTTCAACTACATCTTTGAACTGCTTCTCAGCACTTATCTCAATCAACTCTCTAGCAAATCCTAGTCTTCCCATTCCTATCTTACAATTAGTTGTCACCTCATCCATAATGAGTGGTTTACCTAAGATGCTTGCTAAAGAACTTATACCTTTAACACTCTAAGCTTCAAGTGGCACATTTAGTAATTTCACCCAAACATGCAATTTACTAGGTTCTGTCTTATCCAAGCAAACATCAATCCCCCATCTTTGCACAAACAATGGTTTATTATTAACCATTCAAGGACCATTACTAATAACCTGTAAAATTCCATGTTCATCTTGAAACTTAAAAAAGTAAATTCCTTTGTTATTAACAATCATATCCTCCAGGCCATATTTATTCCACATTCTCCTTAGATGGTATCCAGCCTCGTTGAAACTAACCATGCAACCCAAGAACTGGCCACATACAGTCTTATTCCACTTAGCACTACCTAATTCCATAATTTCTTCATCAAATATAGCAATTTCTACCCCATTTTCATTTAGCTCAGTTGGAACCATTAGCAATGTATTATCATGAGTATCTTTCTTAAGAATTTCTGCCAAAGTACTAGTATTTTCCTTATTAGTCTTAGTCAAATTCTTGCACTCATTCTTATCATTAACATCACTTCTAACAGCCTCATGAGCATTACTTGCCTCCCCATTCTTGTCACATGTAATTTGACTAACACATTTTACACTTGAACCACGATCAGAATTATCACTATTCAATTGCTCATTCACATCTATATCACAATTGGGATTATCATCAGTAGGTTTTGATTTGTTTACCTGACTTTGCAGATCAGGAAAACTATCACCATCCAGATCCCAATCAAAGCTATTTTTCTTCTCCATATTCCTAACTACTTCAATTCCCCTATTATCTCCATTACCACCCTTCTTTTTTGCCTGATTATCCAGTTTTTCCTTATCCTTGTTTCTATTTCTCTTGTTCTGACTCAAAATTGAATCCCCATACCTGGCAGGAGGCCTAACATTGCGTTGCAAAGATATTATGTTATTCTCCATACTTGAATTTTATACTAATCTTCAATTCAAGAAGTATTACACTAATTTTTTTGGTTTTTATTAGAGAAATGTGAAAAAAGACTCCTAAAGGATACAAAACAATCAAGAAATCAAACAAACCCTAATTTCCTCGAAATGGGGGTTTTCTTAAAACTAATCAAAAATCAAATCAACTCATATCATTAGATGCGCAATGAAGAGACGAGTTGATTGATGTTTTCAGAAATGAAAAACGATAAAGTTTGAGTAGGTAATTTGATGTAACAGTGATTTCAATGGAGGTAAGGCGGGAAGTTTGTTAGGAGGTTAGAGAGAGAATTCTTTTTGAAATTGTTTCGTTTTGTTTCGTTTCGTTGCCAACACCGAATATGAACTGATGACATAAATCGGTTAAACCACGCGGTCCTTTGGCGCTAACTTGTTAGTGCAAAAAGTGTGGTAGGTTAGGATTGGGCTTAGTTATGCGTTGGGCCGCCCTTGATAGACTGTCCATTATGATGAGTTCTACACTAATCCAATTGAAAGATTGATTCTCTGCACAAATGAAAGTAAACCGTTAGCCTTACCGTGGGGACAGACCCCACGATTAAGCTCTGGCGTGAGAGTAAGTATTCATGTTGTCAGAGAAAGGTATGTGTACTGAGATGTGTGAGAAATTCATACCTCGCGAATGTGTACTGAGATTAACTTTTATAGGTGGTCAAAATGCTAGGGTTTCCTAGTATTTCGCATGTTGCTGTAGTGGCCGGACTGGGACCCTTGTCGGGCAAGGGTCCGTTAGCTTAATCATGTTTGCGGATGTAGATCGCCCTCTGGACCGTAGGCCGGTCTGTAATCTTACTTCGGAAGCGCCGCTTGGGTAATCTGTGTGCGCCCTTATAAGTCTTGGCCGTGCCTTGCACATAGCTTGGGCTTTGGCGATATCCAGTCTGTTTATTTGTTGGGCCGGGGCCCAGTTGTGTGTAATGCGGTTCAGGCCCATTGTATAATACAGTCCAGGCCAGTATGCCTACTATCCGTATTATACGTCATCAACTTGTTTTGGTAGGCCAGGGCCCAATTGTGTATAGTACGATCCAGGCCTAGTAAGCCTGCTATCGGTATTATACGTCATCAATGGGGAAGAGATTGTGCAGAAAGTTTTTTCTCTCCCCATGGCTCCGATGTGTAGGACCTGAGCAAGCATCCAACATAATTCAACAAATACACGATATCTCCTGCAGCAAACACACAAGCTCCGACACATGGTCTCAAAAATAATAAGGGCAGTATATTATTGGCCTTCAACGCACAACGATGCGGCGAACATGTTCGGAAGATGCGAAGCCTACCAAACTACCATGAAGAATAGAGAAACTCTAACACAAAACGTTACTGGTAGAAACATTACAGAACCCATTTTAAAATGGGAAATCAATGTCATATGACCGCTGCTGGAAGCCCTTGAAGGAGCTATGTATCTGATCGTAGCCATTGATCACCTCACAAGATTGATGAGGCGAAAAATGATCCATTTTTAGGGGGTCATTTAAGCCCGAATTCGAATTTATTTGATCAAATATTGCCCTAAATCGTTCCTTTTGTGATTTTAGGTACTTTGGTAGTGAAATCTGGAAAAGGAAGCAATTCGGACGTTTTTGGAGCATAAAAGTGAATAAAACGCCAAAGTTTTAATTTTCCATGCTGGGAACAGTAGGTGACGGCGTCAAGAGTAACTCTCTGACGGCGTCAAGAGCAAAATTCCATGACGACCCAGTACAGATTTGACGACGTCACGAAGGTAGGGCGTCAAGAGTAAAAGTCATGACGGCCTGGAAATGATTAAGTCTTGACGGCGTCAAATGTAGATCAAGGCAGTCCGAGAATAGTTTTGACGGTGAGGTGACGGCGTCACAAGTTTAGTCTTGACGCCGTCAGCCCCCTTTTTCTATATATAGTTTTCTAATTTTCACATTAAAAAAAAGGAGAAGTTTTGGAAAACCCTAAGTACGATTTTGGTGCAACTTTTACAGGTTTTTCAAGGGTTCCAAACCCTTGATACCTTGCATGTGTAATTGAGATAAGTGTTCTTTTAATTCAATCAATATTTCTATGTGTTGGTTGTCTATATCTTGTTCTTGTCTTAATTCCATCATGCTAGGCTAGATCTATCTTGTGTTTGCTTGGATCTAATGAAACCTAGATGTTAATTATGTGTTGATTACTTGTTTATTCTTGTGTTGGATGAATGATTTATATGTTAGGCTTAAGAAAACTGGCAGATCACCAATTGGTAACATGCTTGAACGTCTTAAGAAACATGAACCGACGCGCACTAGGTCTTTATTGGTTGTATTTAATGCATGAGCCACTGTTTACAATCCCTATAGTTGTGCTGGGCATGGTGTAGGAGGAGATAAGAGCTCATAGAATTGGGGAGTTAAGTGTGCCACCCCATGAATGGTATTAAGGAATACGATCCGTCATCGATGCAATTATAACAAGTAATTAACGTGTAAAAGATGTCTAGGGAGTAGTGAAATCTAAGTAAACACATTTTCTCCACTCATTGCTCACAACTTTAGTATAATTTAGTTTATTTTCATTTCTAGTATTTTATTTTGATTGCATCTTTAGTATTGGGTTAGTTGATTAGCAACTAATTCCGCCCAAATCCTTCAAACCCGAGATTTTTACTTACTTTCTAAAAAAATATAAAAATACAAAAATAATCATCCCTCACCTTTAGAACTAGTATTTAGGTTTTCTAATCCTAGCGACACTATTCCTAAGCTGAACGATCAATCCCCCGGTACTTGTCACTATACTATACTACAACGATCAGGTACACTGCCTGGTCGGGGTTGTAAGCTTCTCGAGATCCCTCGAGAGGTAAAGCCTGGTGCAATTCCCACGCATCAAGTTTTTGGCGCCGCAGCCCGGGGAATAGTTATTGTCTAGGTTAGAATTTCTTTCTATTAGGTCTACTTGCTAGATTCCTTTCTAGTAAGATTTTATTTTTATTTTTAGGTTCTCTTTAGTCTATCTTATTTCTTTGTGCCTTTGTTCGTAACCACCCGACATCATGGACAACGGGAACATCTTTGAACCTGTCATCCCACCACAACAAAACCCACCATTAGAACCCCTTAGGCCCCGAACCTTAGGAGAGTATTCCCGACCTAGCCACCAAGGCTACCGAAACACCATTGAGCTCACCGGAGCCAATGTGACCCCCTTGCGATCCGACACCATCCGGTTGGTGCAAAGCGGATGTGCATTCCATGGACTTCGTTCCGAAGATCCAAACCAACATTTTAAGGACTTCCTCAAAATTGTAGATTCCATAGACCTAGATGTTGCAACTAGAGAGATAACCCGATTACGCCTATTCCAATTCTCTCTACGGGATCAAGCTAGTCAATGGCTTGAGCGTTTACCCGCGGGATCCATCACCACATGGGATGATCTCACCACTCGTTTCCTTGCTCAATTTTTCCCACCGGGGAGAACTACTAAGCTTAGAAATGACATCTTGATGTTCCAACAACGTCAAAATGAATCTCTTTATGAAGCATGGACTCGTTTCAAGGACTTACTCCAAAAAGTCCCTCATCATGGCATAGATCTTTGGCTCCAAGTCCAAATCTTTTATGACCATATCGATCTCTCCACGAGGCTAGCCATTGACCAATCGGCCGGTGGTAAGCTATGTGATCTAAGTGCGGAACAATCATGGGAACTCATAGAAGATCTTGCTCTCTATGACAACGAAAGTTGGAATGATCCCCGTGACTTGAACAAAACGGTCAAGGCAATATCTTTGCCTTCGAACAATTCTAGCACTCCCGACTGTAGGATCATGGAACTTGAGGACCAAGTCAAGTTTCTCATGAAATCTTACGAAGATCCTAAGCCTTCAAGCCAAGTGAACAAAATCACTTCTTCATGCGAATCATGTAGTGGTCCCCACGACACTCGTGATTGTGTGGAACTCCCCGGAACAGCTTTTGCGGACTACGCATCCACGCGTACCGACGAAGCGGGAGATAAGTGGTACACTTTCAAGCTCGAGCCAAACACATACGGTGATTCATACAACCCCTCTTGGAAAAATCACCCAAACCTTAGGTGGAAACAAAATCAACCCAATTCCTTCAATCCGCCTAATCGTTACCAACCAGCCAGTCCACCCTCGAACCGTACTCTCAACAACAATCCTTCTAACAACTTTGGTAGTACCAACAATCTTGAAGGATTGATGTCTAAGTTCATGGCATCTCAAGAGGCTCGCATAGCTAGGTTTGAAACCGAATTCAACCAACAACAAACTGAGAAAACCAACAAGATTGACAACTTGTTGAAAGCCATCAACAACCAAGCATTAGTCACACATAGGAAGGACACTAGGGACACCAATAACGGAAGCCAAATTAAGGACCCCTCATCTTCCAAACATGTCCACTTTGTCAATGTTGTCACCATTAAGCCGATAGATAAGGAGATTGAAGAGAGTGACAAGGTTGAAGTTAGACTAGAAGCCGAGGCTAAGGATGAGAGTAGGGAAGTTGAGGTAGAGCCTATAGAAGAATACTTTGATAAGTTGCCCACCAAAGAAGAACGGGAATACCATAAGGATTTATTCGATAGTCCCGAGAGACCATATATCCTTGGCACCCCCTTATCAAAATAGGAGACCCCTCTAACATTAACATCCCATGCAATATCGGACACATGCATATATGGAAAGCTTACATCGACCCAAGATCCCCCGTGAACATCATGACTAGGACTTATTACAATTGGGTGATGAAGAAGCAACTTAATTTTAGGATGATGCCCGATAAGAATCTGATAAGTAATTTTGCAGGAAGTGTGAAGGGATTGCATGTGATTATAGGGAATCTCACTTATGAGATCGATTTTATGATAGTTGAAGACACTCGTCCGGTGATAGATGCTTGCCTAAGCCAAATAATATTTGGAAACCCATTTGTTGAGGCCACTAGGATGAGTTATGATCCGACTTTAGGGATAGTTAGATTCAAGGAAGAAAATAATGAAGTTGCCTATCAAATGCCCTACAAAATTGAGCAATACCGCATTCTCTCAAATTTCGAAAAGGAACACAAGCAAGCGGCTTATTATAGGAATGAGGAGGATAGACGTAGAGGAGTAGAGTATGTAAAGAACAGAATGCTTGGTTTCTACAAAGAATGCTTGCAACTAGGTCCGGAATACAAAACTGGTTTAGAAGACGACCTAGAGAGTGGAACCAATGATGAGGTCACGTAGTAACCCATGACCTTGAGTCTAGCTACAAGACTCGTAAATAAAGAAAAGCGCTTCTTGGGAGGCAACCCATGTTTTGTGTGATTTTATTTGTTTGTTTGTTATTTGCTTCCGTATGCATGCTTAATTTTTATTGTTGGTAGATCATGTTTCTAAAGTAAATAGTGGAAATACTCTACTTTGTTGTTTTGGCCTAGTCTTAACTCCACCTAAAGGTATTTTTGCAAAAAGATAAGTGTAAGGGAAAACCCCAAATATGTTTTTAAGAAACAAACCGATCATGATTCTCCACAATATTAAATGAACATGTATATTCGTATTTGTTAGAGTTAAATGCTTGTATTGAGTCATAATGAAGTTTTGCAGGATTTTCCAGGAAGTAGGACCAAGTTTTTCCAGAAATTTTCCGGAAACTTAACATAAGAATTTCTGCAGGTCACTTCTGACGGCGTCAAGAGTTTACTCTTGACGGTGTCAAGTGTAAAAATCTGGAAATTTTACCGGTTTTGTTTTTCTAACGGAGTCTTATGGTTTTTGTGAATTATTAAGTTTTATAATCTCCAGGAGATCTGCAAACTTCATTCCACAAGCATTATATCTTATCTTGTTTTCTAGGATTTAGTAACTTATATAGGATGCCGCCGATTTTATGCGAGGTTGTCTTGTCTATTTTATCAGGTTTTACAGGTTATGTATGACAAGAAGATGATTTATATTCTGGAAGGGAAGCGTTGATTGTTCATTTTCTTGGAGGAAGATCTAACCTGGCCACCTTATTATCCATACCGAGCGAATCAGGGGAGTATTTGATTTCATTCTCTTTACTTTTTCACTTTTACATTCTTTACTTGAACATTGGGGACAATGTTCATCTTAAGTGTAAGGAGAGGGTAAAAAGATGATACCTTACATATGCACTTTCGCTTGAGTTTGTTTTGTTTAATGGTAGATGTGTAATAAAACTATGAGAAATACTTGTTAGTGCAATTTTAGCGCCAAATTTAAAATTTTTTACAACATTTAGGAGTGAAACTTTAGCCATAGCAAGCGTCTCATGGATAGGAGATTGTATGACTAGCACATAACCGTACTTTCAGAAAAATTTTCCACCCAAATATGTGAGGTTCGCCTTTAGATTTGATAGGAAAAGCATTTACTATTAGTGCTTATGAGTGTACCGGTAGCATTTAGATTCTAGAACTTGCGTTAGTGATGAATCCCGAGACCGCTAGTGAGACTACATTCGTGTGGTAGGATTTACTACATGATAAGAGGCATTAGGATTACCATTGTGTTAAACCCGTATCATAATTACTTGACCATTTAAGTCATATTATTTGGCTAGTTAAGTCAACTAATTTTTCCCACACCCTTAGCGTTGTACTCATTTTTAGTACACGATTCCCCTAGTACACCCCTCCGAGCCTATCTTTTCGTTTCTAACTTTAAGCATTTTACTTAAAGGAAGAATTTGTTACACCCCACTTAAATGTACAACCAAATCGCTTTAGCCTTCCGTGTATGCGCTCATTTTTAGTGCATTATTGTTATTTGTTAAACCCTAAGTTAACTATCTAATTGGTTACATGGTTTCTAAGTCGAGTCATATCCTTGTACATATTGTTTTGGGACGATTGGGACTCATGGGTAAGTACTTATTTTATGCAGTAATGGGGAAGAACATCATTTATTACCCCCATATGTGCGTTAATATTAACAGTGCTCCAAGTGTTTTGATTTTCCTAATTCGAGTCATTAGAGTATTTTAATGTAAAGTATGTAAAGATTCAAGTGTAAGGGGAATGTTCATCCCATATGATGTATTATTTTGGATGGTAGGGTAAGAGTGTATGCAAAAAAAAAAAAAAAAAAAAAAAAAAAAAAAAAAAAAAAAATCGAAAAAATCAAGAAAAAGAAAAAAAATAGAAAAAGGAAAAGAGAAAAAACATACGGACTACCATCCCTTTTTATTCTATGTTCATTTTATGTTTTTTGTTATTTTTCATTTATTAGCTTAAGTCGAGTCTAGTCTTGGCTTAGCAACGCCATATTGTACATGTAATTAACCAAGATTGTTAACTCGCCACCAGTAAAACTTCCTTTATCCAACAAAACCGTGTATTTCATATCCCTACACCTAACGTTACAACCCTTTAAAAGACCTCTTTGATAGTTTATCCTAGGTGCTTACGCCATGTGGTGGAGGTTTGATCCTTTCCCAAGCCTATGGTAATCTATTTTGCTGTGACAGGTAGTGAGAGATATCTTCCATTTCCATATTGTAATTTACACTTTATTACACCCGAGAGATGTGAGTATCTAAACACTATTCGTGAGGTGCTAGTGTATGACCTCCGTGCTTGTCTATTGGTCTTCATTGGAACGATTATTTGTTGTAATTACTTTTATATTAGTGTTAAATGACCACTAACTTGTATTTTGAGTAGAATAAAAGCGCATTTGCTTGAGGACAAGCAAATCTCAAGTGTAAGGGTATATGATGAGGCGAAAAATGATCCATTTTAAGGTGGTCATTTAAGCCCGAATTCGAATTTATTTGATCAAATATTGCCCTAAATCGTTCCTTTTGTGATTTTAGGTACTTTGGGAGTGAAATCTGGAAAAGGAAGCAATTTGGACGTTTTTGGAGCATAAAAGTGAAGAAAACGCCAAAGTCTTAATTTTCCATGCTGGGAACAGTAGGTGACGGCATCAAGAGTAACTCTCTGACGGCGTCAAGAGCAAAATTCCATGACGACCCAGTACAGATTTGACGGCGTCACGAAGGTAGGGCGTCAAGAGTAAAAGTCATGACGGCCTGGAAATGATTAAGTCTTGACGGCATCAAATGTAGATCAAGGCAGTCCGAGAATAGTTTTGGCGGCGAGGTGACGGCGTCACAAGTTTAGTCTTGACGCCGTCAGCCCCCTTTTTCTATATATAGTTTTCTAATTTTCACATTAAAAAAGGAGAAGTTTTGGAGAAACCCTAAGTACGATTTTGGTGCAACTTTTACAGGTTTTTCAAGGGTTCCAAACCCTTGATACCTTGCATGTGTAATTGAGATAAGTGTTCTTTTAATTCAATCAATATGTCTATGTGTTGGTTGTCTATATCTTGTTCTTGTCTTAATTCCATCATGCTAGGCTAGATCTATCTTGTGTTTGCTTGGATCTAATGAAACCTAGATGTTAATTATGTGTTGATTACTTGTTTATTCTTGTGTTGGATGAATGATTTATATGTTAGGCTTAAGAAAACTGGCAGATCTCCAATTGGTAACATGCTTGAACGTCTTAAGAAACATGAACCGACGCGCACTAGGTCTTTATTGGTTGTATTTAATGCATGAGCCACTGTTTACAATCCCTATAGTTGTGATGGGCATGGTGTAGGAGGAGATAAGAGCTCATAGAATTGGGGAGTTAAGTGTGCCACCCTATGAATGGTATTAAGGAATACGATCCGTCATCCATGCAATTATAACAAGTAATTAACGTGTAAAAGATGTCTAGGGAGTAGTGAAATCTAAGTAAACACATTTTCTCCACTCATTGCTCACAACTTTAGTATAATTTAGTTTATTTTCATTTCTAGTATTTTATTTTGATTGCATCTTTAGTATTGGGTTAGTTGATTACCAACTAATTCCACCCAAATCCTTCAAACCCGAGATTTTTACTTGCTTTCTAAAAAAATATAAAAATACGAAAATAATCATCCCTCACCTTTAGAACTAGTATTTAGGTTTTCTAATCCTAGCGACACTATTCCTAAGCTGAACGATCAATCCGCCGTTACTTGTCACTATACTATACTACAACGATTAGGTACACTGCCTGGTGGGGGTTGTAAGCTTCTCGAGATCTCTCGAGAGGTAAAGCCTGGTGCAATTCCCACGCATCAAAGATGGATCGAAGCCAAGCCTCTAACATTAGTAACAAGAAAGCACATAGAAAGGTTTGTATGGGAACACCTCGTAGGACGATTCGGGATACCCCAGGACATCACTACAGATAATGGAAAGCCTTTTGCTGAGGGAGCCTCCCCAATTTTATGCAAGAAAATGAAGATCAGGCAGTCCTTCACATCCATATGTCAACCCCAAGAAAATGGGCAGAGGGAACACAGTAACAAAAACGTGATCAAAAGGATTAAACGAAGGATGAGACAAAGCCAACAAAGATGGGTGGAAGAGTTACCGCAGATCATATGTGCGCAGAGAACACAGCTCAGGCCAAATCAATAAAAAAACTCCTTTCAAGCTAGCATATGGTAGGGAGACCATGATATCATTTGAAGCAGAGCCAAAAGATATCAAAAGACTCGAGGAAAACTTTATCAAACAGGAAAAAAGAATGGAATATCTTTGATCGAAGATGTCACCTATGCATAAAAGATAGAAAGGTACAACCATAGTAGAGGTAAACACCCAATGTTAAGACCAGGAGAATATGTCCTCTAAACAAGCAACGTGAGAGGGCAGTCCAGAGCCAACCTGGGAGGGCAGGGATGTCCTACATCATAGCAGTAGCCTACGGCAACAACACCTACAGGCTTGCAACCTTGTTTGGAGCTATCATTAACAGGACATGGAGCAGTTCCAGCATCCATAAGTTTTATGCATGAAACTTACCGTTTTTTACAATGCTTTAGAATAATGTATCGCATCCTTCTCACTAAGGGAAAGAAGCATTAATGGTAGATGTCTTAGTGTTAATTTTCTAAAATGATGTAATCCTCCCTACCCAATTAATGATAAAACGTATTTCCCACAAATATCTTGTTTCATTTTTTATGACAAAGATTTGTTCAGCCAAGTCGTTTATAAGTTTCAATGTCGAAGGGATGATTACTAGACAAACAACAAAGTCTAAGTTATCAAAACAAACATCCAAAAAACTTCACATTAACTTTCCTAAAGTCTTAATGGTATAAAAAAGCCTTTCGAACCTTAAGGACAAAGATGGAGTGGGTCGCAACCCTCTATTAGCAGTCAAAAATAAGTGATTGCAATATTCTTGGTGCAGAATTTACACATAATAAAGCTACCAAACACTTGCTAGCTTTAGGTTGTAAAATATAAAAAGCATTGAAAGATGTAAGAGAAGGCATAAAAGCAAAAGGTATATCCCACAAACAAAAACATAATGCAATTACGACACAAACATAAAGCATTCGAGACAAGGTCTTCGAAGCCTAGAAAAGATGATTATTAAAAAGAGTACATACCACCCAAGGGATAGCAGACCCACTAACATAGTAGCCTTCAAACATTCTTGGAAGAAGGCTTAGCTTGCAGAACAGGAACATAATGAGTTTTCCTGCTAGAAGAGGGAGGTTGAATTTCCTGAGGCTTTTTAGACATGAGATCCTCCAAAGAGGCTGAAGGATCCTTCGTCACTTGAGCAAGAAAGGGATACTCAGCAGTGGCATAAATGTCCCCAACCTCCTCATATTCTTTCTCGGCAGAGGGTCGATAGTAAGGGACCTCTAAAAGAACAACAGGCTCACCCGTCTTGGCAACTTCCTCCAAAGCCAAATATTAACCATGAAATATGGCAACGTCCACCAGGTTACCAACCACCACCCGTACCTCGTCACTATGATATAGTTCCATAGCAAAATAAGGAACAACTTTGGACACCACATCGGTTCTCTCCCTCCGCAAATTTTTACAACGAAGGTTTAAAGCACTTATCTCCTCTCGCAACTTGGTATTTTGATCTGCGAGCCTAAACTACTCGACCTCTAAACCTGAACATTTAGATTCAAGGGCTACGACAGTGTTCTGGTAACCTACTAACTTCGCTTCCTCAAGTCTTAACCTATAACACTCTGACTAACTATCCTTGAGCTGATCTTCAAAGCTTTGGACTTTGGCCCGAAGATCTTAGACGAAGGGATTCATCTCAATATCCCCCATAACCTCTTTGCACTTGAGCTCCAACTGAATATACTCAAGATCCCTAGTCTTCTCTTTAGCCAAGATATCATTTATCTTTTCCCTAACATCCTTCATAGTAAGAACCAAATCCCGAGTACGAGTATTCAGATGATTATCCATCACTACTTGCCTCATGTAGCTTTTGTCATGAAGATCACAGAGCTCCTCAAGGGACATGTTGTCAAAGACCCCCTCCAACTAGCAGGGGTCACTTGCTCAATCAACGAATGACAAGCTAGAGAATTAGGCAATTCCTTTGTATTCGCGAGACATGAAAAATAAAGGAAATCTATCAACAAAAGAAACGTGAGAAAGGGGGAAGGAGAGGAAAAGAACGTCACTTACCATGAATATCATCATCAGGGATCACATAAACAGGCTTACCCTAAGTAGCCTTTTGTTTAACCACCATTGAAGGAGGAATAGGGGCAACACCTTTCCTTTTAGGAGGAAACTTCACAACCCTCGCAGCGGTTCCTTTCATGCTATGAACCATGTCCGCAATACCAGAGGACCCTATGATAATAAGCTCATCACCTTCGGAGGGAGGATTGGCAGAATCAGCGACATTTTCAAATACTCGGACATCTCTCTCCGTCCTAGTCTGCTCACAGGGTTCCACCACGGCGAGTGGTATGTTAGACATGGCATCTACATCATTGTTGTTCACAGACGTGGAAGGAGAACCAACCTCGAAGCTACCTTGCTCTAGCTTCTTTGGCACAAAACTAACATCCCTACTAAACCCAGCAACGACGAAGTTTCAAAAAGCCATCCCTGCACAACATAAAGGAAATAAATGAATATCAGCAGATAAGTCACCTATCATAATCAAATAAGATATACATACTTTGTCCAGCATGCATAATTTCAGGCAGTATCGGAGACCCCTCCCAATGATCCACAATACCAGCCATGTACAATAGTGGCTTAGGGGTTGCACCTTCACCGGATGGCGAGCAAGACACTGGTACAAAGGATCCCTCCACACTTGGTAGGGAAGATGATTGTTGAAGTGCTTCTTGTCATATTTAAACTCCTCATTCAAAAACGCATGGTATTGAGAAGGTACAATAGTATTTTGGATATAGAAAAATTTCCATTTCCAATCCCTTATATTAGTAAACGGTTTTAACACCAATTCAGGAACATCAGACTCACCCCTTTTAGCTAATGTAAGCCAATCCCCACCCGGGTAAAGATTCAGAAAACCCCTAAGCATGTTAAGAGTAGGCTCATACCCATATGCTTTACACATTACAATATAAGTGGTCAATTTGGCCAACCCAAACGGGTTAAACCTTGAAATATGAACCTTATAGTATTGAATCAATTCGCAAAATAGAGGGTGGAGCGGTATTCTTACGTTAGAAAAGGAAAAAGCATGAGTATACAACCCTACGTAACCCTCGGGAGCATCGTAAATATTTTGAGTATTGGTGGGGAGTTTGATGTTAAAGTTTTCAGGAATAGGATATCAATCAAGGAAATCTTGCAGACCTTCGGCAGAAAGGGTGCATATTTGTTGCCTAATAATACATTTTGCATCCATGCCTGGCAAACAGTAGAAATACGAATAAAGGAACAAGAAGGAAAAAATAGTACCTTATTGCTCGAGACAGTAAAGTAGAAGACAGAAAATTAGGGTAATAATTATTTTAAGACGTGATTTTGAGAAGAGTAGCAGTTATATACATGAAATTACCAACCTACGTTAACCGTTCAGGTATTCAAATTTAAATTCAAAATCAAATAGGACAAGTTCCGAGAATCAAGCCGTTATATGTGCTATTCTATGCAACTAATCACGACATGCATTTAATGCACGATCAGTTTCAATAATTTCCTTTCTCTTACAGCAAAAGTAGAGATAGCACACGAATTACATGGAGTCGAAAGCAATACACCCTTGTGCATGTCTATCACTTTCGACTGGGGGGCTTGATGATGTACCCTCTGAATAGGTCGAAGGACACCCCTTCGAGCCTGCACATTTCGAAGGTCCAATACAACCTCCCAATATATACCTTCATTGGCGTCAAACCATTCCTTCGAGGCATGGTTACTATTTAGGAATTCGCCAACCGAAAGCACAAGTCCTTCGAGATAAAGACAATGAAGGTATCGGAAGATGAAGACCTTCGAAATCTTCCTTGAGCTTTCCTGCCAAGAAAGAGATTCATGGCCAAGGCTAAAATCATGGGACACCCCCATGTACGCCCTAAACTTTAGCTATCATCCCCTTGATACTTACCTAAGCCCTAGCAATCACTTTAAATCAAGGAATACCTCCTTGATTCCCACAAATAGAGCATGGAACTCTCCAAGGCCTATTTTCCTCTCCTATAAATAGCTTGAACGAGTCATTGAGTATGGTATGTTCACTAAACACACATATATCCTCTCAAACATACTTATTTGCCATTACATATACTTATTCATACGCCGGAAGTGATTCGCAAGGCCAACCCCCTGCGCAATCACTTAACGTAGTGTCTTTGTATTTCTTATTTCATGTTGACAACAAGCTTGGCGCATCCTCACAACCCCCGTTTCCTTCGATCATCATCGCAAGGCCTGGTGGTACAATTTATTGTACAATCAGATCACTACCATAATGAGTGCAAGAAGCCCAGGAATCAGGGAAATGGTGGTGGTTATGGTAACCAGGGGGCAGCAGTTAACAATGGAAACCATGTCAATGGAGGAGGAGCCCGTGGGAGAGTTTATGATGTAGGCAGAAGGGAAGCCCAGGACGACCCGAACGTGGTGACGGGTACGTTTCTTTTAAATAATTGTTATGCATCAATCTTATTTGATACGGGAGCATATAGGAGTTTTGTGTTGACTGTTTTAGCTCCATAATTGATATTGCCCCAACCACCTTAGACAACGTTTTTGACGTAGAGTTAGCCAATGGAAATCTAGAAAGAGTAGATACCATCATAAGAGGTTGCACTCTAAACTTGTTAAACCACCCATTCAAGATCGATCTAATGCCAGTGGAGCTAGGTAGTTTTGACATCCTCATAGGGATGGATTAGCTTTCGAAGTACCATGTTTTCATCATCTGTGATGAAAAGATCGTCAGAGTACCTTACGGGAACGAGATTCAAATAATAGAGGGAGATCGAAGTGATCATGCACGCTCATCAAGGTTGAATATTATCTCATTTATGAATGCGTAGAAGTATATAGAGAAAGGATGCTACCTATTTCTAGCTCACATTACTGAGAAGAGAGAGAAGACTCCCGAAGAGAAACGATTGAAGGACGTGCCAATTGTGAGGGACTTCCTGGAAGTTTTTCCAAAAGACTTACCTAGACTCCTGCCAGCTAGACAAATCGAATTTTGAATTGATTTGGTACTCAGAGCCACGCCTGTAGTGCGAGCGCCCTATCCGTTAGCACCAATAGAATTACAAGAGTTGTCTGACTAGTTGGCTGAACTATCAGGGAAAGGTTTTATCAGACTGAGTTCTTTGACTTGGGGAACTGCAGTCCTGTTTATTAAGAAGAAGGATGGATCCTTCAGAATGTGTATCAACTATCGAGAGCTGAATAAGATAACCATCAAGAACCGATACCCACTCCCAAGAATCCACGACTTATTCGATCAACTACAAGTTTCATCTGTTTACTCCAAGATTGACCTGAGATCAGGTTATCACCAGCTTCGAGTCAAGGAAGAGGATATCCCAAACACTGCATTCAGGACCCTATATGTCCATTACGAATTCCAAGTTATGCCATTCGGCTTAACCAACATACCAGCCGTATTCATGGATCTCATGAATCGAGTGCGTAAGCCATATTTGGATAAATTTGTAATTGTGTTTATTTACGACATCTTGATATACTCTAAAAATGAGAAAGAGTGCGAGGAACATGTCAATCTAATTTAAGGGTTGTTGTTGAAAGAGGAGTTATATGCCAAGTTTTCAAAGTGTGAATTCTGGATATCAAATGTGCAGTTTCTGGGACACGTGATCGATAGTCAATGCATTCATGTGGATCCTGCCAAGATCGCAACACCCACAACACCAACCGAGATACGCCAGTTCTTAGGACTCACCAGTTATTGCCGAATGTTTATCGAAGGTTTCTCCAAGATAGGATCCTGCCAAGATCGCGACACCCACAACACCCACGAGAAGAACTACACAACTCATGACCTGGAGTTAGGATCGATTGTGTTTGCTCTTAGGATTTTGAGACATTATCTTTATGGTACAAAATGCGTGGTGTATACTGACCACAAAAGCCTGCAACACATCCTTAACCAGAAGGAGCTGAACATGAGACAGCGCTGATGGTTGGAATTGCTCAGCGACTACGCTTGTGAGATCCGTTATCATCCAGGCAAGGGAAATGTAGTAGTCGACACCCTTAGCCGAAAAGAGCGGATCATCAAACCCCTCACGGTTAGATCATTAGGAATGACCATCATTTCACCTCTGCTAGCAAAAAATTCTTGAGGCTCAGGCCAAGGCATTTAAAGAAGAGAATTGACCAAGTGAGAATATTTATGGTATGCCAGAAAGTGAAAATGGTTTCGTAAAGAGATACGATGGAGTTTTGTGGTATGGGGACAGAAGT
Source organism: Artemisia argyi (assembly GCA_030686995.1). Taxonomy (NCBI): domain Eukaryota; kingdom Viridiplantae; phylum Streptophyta; class Magnoliopsida; order Asterales; family Asteraceae; genus Artemisia; species Artemisia argyi. The sequence continues at coordinate 85,249,930 of CM060679.1, forward strand.
TGGATCCCATTATACGGAGGAATTCGTGAATTGATCATGCACGAATCCCACAAGTCCACATACTCCATCCATCCACGATCCGGCAAGATGTACTTAGACTTAAAAAAGCTATACTGGTGGTCAAACATGAAGGCCGATATAGCTGAATACGTCAGTAAGTGTTTAACGTGTTCAAAGGTCAAGGCTGAACACTAGAGACCGTTAGGTTTGCTCGTACAACCTGAGATCCCAGAATGGAAATAGGAGCGCATAACCATGGATTTCATCACCAAGCTGCCACAGACATCGAGCAGTTATGGCACGATTTGGGTAATCGTGGACCGTCTCACTAAGTCTTCTCATTTCCTTCCTATGAGAGAAAATGATAGCATGGACAAGCTAGCCCGGCTATACATGAAGGAAATTGTATCAAGGCATGGAGTCCCTATTTCTATCATCTATAATCGAGACAGTCGTTTCACATCAAACTTTTGGAAGTCGCTCCAGGACGCATTGGGAACAAATCTTCGATATGAGTACAGCTTACTACCCTCAGACTGATGGTCAGAGTGAAAGGACCATCAAGACACTAGAGGACATGCTGAGAGCTTGTGTGATTGATTTCGGGAATGGATGGGATAGATGATGAGTGCTCAAACACTCATCATTTTTGGTCAAATCTGAACTGCAAAACATACAAAAACACTCAGAAATGTATCAAAATACTGAAATTATTTCAAAATTGTGTTTTATATGTTTTAGATGCAAAATGAGTAAAAACAAATGAAAAACGTACAAAGTTTGCAAAATTGGCAGTTTCAGTCCCCCAACTTTCAAAAATTAGCAAAAATAGTCCCTGAGCTCTTATTTACAAAGAAAAGTCACCAAAGGTCCTTTTGAAATCATAAGTTCTCATATTTAGTCCTTTGGTGAAAAATCTCAAAAGTTTTGGAAATTTGCAATTTTGGTCCCTGAAGTTTCAAACTTTGGCAGAATTGGTCCCTGGTGGGATATTTTTGAAAGAAAAATCATTATTGGTCCATGGAAAGTCATAAGTGTCAAAATTAGTCCTTAAAATGAAAGTTTGAATAAGTTTGCAATTTAGTCCCTAAAGTTTCACATATTTACAATTTTAGTGCCTGAAGGACCAAAAATGGAAAATTCCAAATTATATCCTTGGACTATGATGACTTGGCATGTTTTATCCTTACTTGTACTTTGGGAAACATACAATTACAGCCCTTGATTTTCAGATTTTACAAATATGGTCCTTGTGTTTTTTATCTACAACCAAATGGACCTAAATCTTAAATAAACAAACAAACCAATCAACACCCTAATCCAGCCCACACCCAAGCCCACCAACCATCACCAAGCCCAAACCCCACCCCTTTTGATAATATTACCCTGGTCATTTGACCAGGTCAAACCAACACCCCCACCTCCTTCTTCCCTGGTTTCCAGCTTCACTGTCCCCCCCCCCCTCCTCTCCAATTTTCTCACCAAACCTCACCTTCTCATTAAATATCACTCACCAAAACCAACCCACCCCCCTCCTCATTTATTACACACACCAAACCCCATTACCTGCCAAGTTACATGTTTTCCCGCCAAATCCAAAATCAAAGGCTGAGATGATTTGAAGCTAATCCAAGGGTCAGAAATTGATGGGAAAGTCAGAGCAAGTATCCAGGGCTTATAAAAGAAAAAGGAAATGAAGAATGGAGGAGTAATTAGAATAAGAATAGTGTAAAGTAGTTTTTACATGTCGTTTTTAGTATAATTTAAATTCCAAGTGTGTTTCTTTGTTTCTTAAGCTTGTACTCAGTTCTTTTAATATATTGAAACTCTTATTTCAAGTTATTTTCAAGTCTTGTTTACTAAATTCGAATTTGGCATTTTTAAGGGAATTTGACAAATTCCTCTAAAATTGTTGAGTGTTGTTGTTTTCTGTTTGTTTAAGCTCAATCAAGCTAAGTTATAAGCTCTCTTAAGCTTTACACACTTAGAAACTAGTCTAGGGAAGAAAAGCAAAAATATAAGAAAATACAAGGAAAATAAAATAAAATAAAATAAAATAAAAATAGAAAATGGTGATTTCCAGTGTGTTGCAGAAGAGAATGATGGATGGCATGGTCTAGAGCTCATGGGGAGCATAGGATTATAGCTTTGGTTCTGATTGGTGTTGTGCCTGGACTGCTTGTAAGATCATACTTTCATAACCATAATCTGTGTTCTTTAGTTGTTGGTGTTAATTGTTGCTTGTTTATATTCATTTGTGTTTATCTTAGCTTAGAATAAGTTTACTTTTCAGTTTCTTTGATTAAATCTTTGTTTTGCTTCACAAAACCTTCAAAACAGGTTTATTAGGGGTGTTTGGCTCAGGGTAGTTATAACACCCCCAAAATCGATCAATACAGCGGAAGACTTAAAATGTCAGCGGAAGACTTTTAGGGTATTATATTGTGGATCTTTCGTCACAATTATAGAAAACGATTCAAGTGATCGTTTTAAATTTTATTTAAAATACCAAATATTCATAATTCCAAGAGAATTCATTATTCAACAACAAGTTTTATTTAAAGAAAAATAAACGTTTCTTTATTTGCCCACTTCGTGCCGTTGCCATCCATTCCATTTAGTTACCTGAGATAAACATGCTAAAAGTTAACAAAAAGTTGAGTGAAATTCATAGGTTTATAATTAAGAGTTTGAACACAAGAGATAGATGTTTATTGTAATATCTATACAAATAAACAAGTTAGAAATCACATTCATTATTGCATTAAGCTCATGACACTCAACGATTCAACAGACATCAATATTTTCATAATAATGATGTAAAATATATAGCCCCCAAGATAGGTATTTGCCAGTAACCTATGATATTTAAATAAAGTGCATTTGGTAACTTTCCTCTAGCAACCAAATGGGGATTGTCAATCCCTAATAGATCTATTCACAATTATTTACGTTCACCTTTCAAGTGATTAAGGTTCATGATCGAGGGACTTTTGGCAATAGCTACTTAAGCAATTATAAGATCAGGAAAAGACTTGTGTTCGGTTTTTGAGCATGTATCCCCCCCACAAAAATAAGTTAAGTGTGGGCTATGAACTCACCTTAGTAGGATAGTAGAACAATCGTAATCTTAACAATGCAAGGCAACGGCTTCACACACAACCTATAAGATATGGCACGTTTCAGTTCTTAAGTCTCGTTTTATTGCGAACGTTTATTATTAATTATGAGTAATCGATAAAGTGCATACTTGATGTGTTATGTCGTATAAAAATAGATAATGGTTACGTATTGTTTTATTCGTCTAAATTCAGTTATCGTTATATAAGTTTTATCCGTATTATATATATATATATATATATATATATATATATATATATATATATATATATATATATATATATATATATATATATATATATATATATATATATATATAAGTTACGTTTTATTATTTATCATTTTAATTCAAATATATATATAAGTATAAATATATATAATTTATAAAATTGTTATTAAAATCAATATTACTATTCAATCCTTCATGTTTCTCAATTTTACACTTTTTACCCTTAACGGAAAACATTTACGTCGTTAGTCCAAAAATTATATATATTTACGTTTTTAGTCCAAATATCAAATATTTACATTCTTAGTCCAAATATCAAATATTTACAGTTTATACCCTTTAGAAAAATAGTTTTCTATTTTTCACCCAAAGTTTACAAACTTTACATTTTTAGTCCTTAACCTTCGAACATTTGCAAAAATAGTCCAAACTTTACCAAATTTAAAACTTAGCATTTTTATTATTTCAATAAGCTCATAAAGTTTCAAACAGCTTAAACAAACAGCTTATTAGCTTATAATTAGCTTATTTCGTTAATTGGGCTTTAACGAGCCAAAATTAAGGGCCCGTTAAGGTTTTACGATCCAAGGGGTTTGGGGGTATACTTGTTTAGTCGAAATCCATCTTTTTAAGTTACAATTTCATTTCAAAAGAGCTTATTTGCTTAGCTCATCGTAATAAGCTAAAATGAGCTTTTTGGGCTTTTTGGCCCACGTAAGGTTTTTAATAATCTGAAAACTAGTTCTAATAGCGATTTACTTTGGGTCTCGTTAGGTGATTAAACGAAGTTATTAGCTCCAAGTATTTATCATTCTCGTTTCTTTACAAGCTAGGCTAATAGTTCATGTAAAAATATGGGGTGGTCGTGTATTAATATTTCAAGTTACACGATCAAAGTAAACGGTATACACTATTTTCTTTCATTAGCAATTTTAGTATCAAATTTATCTAAGTCTTTTTAAAGTGAAATCGTATAGGTCCATACTACTTAGGAACGTGTAATATTTAGTATGTATATGTAAATATGAGCTTGAAATACTTATAGGGTCTCATTAATGACTTAGTAAATATGTAATACGATAGATAATATATAGGTGTTGCGTTTAAGTTTTACGTTTTATTAGTGTAAAGTGTTCGTGTAAAACGAGAAATACGTATATGAAAATAATGAAAATAACGATTTGGAGTCTCACCTCACCTCAAAAGGTGGAGTAAAACGATGAAAATGGTTTATGTATATGGTTCAACGTGTTGTGGTTCACTTCACGTCCCTCCAAGGTTCAAATAGCTCCAATCCTTGCTTCCTAGGTTCGTTGTGAGATGTGGTTCTCCTAGCAATCCGTTCATCCCTCCATACTGTTTCCTTTATTGTCTTTGATGAGTTTTTGGTACGTATATGTGTAGATATTGTTTTGTGCTTGCATGTGATAATTATATATAGGGTATTTAAGGTACGTAGAGATTTGCTAGATCACGAGAATGAAGGTATAGCATGTTAGGCGAATAGTATCACCTCTCCTTGTGTCCAATCGTGTGAACACATGCCAAGATCTTGTGAGATACATTCCTGACACTTCCCTATTCATTCACTCGCTATAGGGGAGGAGGGGAGGCATGGAAGAAAGTTTATGACACGTTTGTAGTTATCTCCATGGGAGTGTTCAAGGTTTTGCTTTGGCCGTTTCTAGTATAGTGAACGAGAGTGAGTGAGTAATGTTTATGTCTCGTGTAGTTCTTGGGCACTAGGTAAATCATAATGTGAAATAAAATTGGTTCGTTATGTGTAGGAATCGTAAAATACTAGGGTGCGTTTGGAGTGTCGCGGCTAGTAGAAAACCAAAACAAAAATAACCAAAGGTGCGTTTTGGGCTTAAAGCCTGGTGGGCTTATGGTTTGCGTCGGCCCAGCAGAAAAGAAAGAAAGAAAAATAGTACTAGTCCGTTTGGTTTGTGTATTGGATCCGTGGCCCAAAGGGTGTTGGGGGCCCACCTGGTGTGTCTCGATTATCGTGTCGAAGTTCAAAAATATTAGTGAGCGTTCTCGGGAAGTTTCGTAGGTTCGGGGAATATATAAACAATATACGTTATTTAGACGAAACGTATTATTAAATATAAACGCGTTATATAATTATTTATCGTTCGCAATAATTATAGGCAATCTAGGTTGTGTGTAAGAATCATTCCTGGTTAAACAGTCAATCACAGTTATCGTAGTGGTTCAATATCAAGCCATATCATAAAAAAAAAAATTGTTACCCGTAAAAATGGTGTTAATTTATCGTAACATCGTTTTATTTATTCGTATGCATTTACTAATCGTAAGGGAAATTTACGAGAGGTTACAGTAGTTCCCTGAGTTGGAGGTGGATTTTGATAGTACTTGTAGTTGAGACATCTCTAATTAGGTCTTTGTATGTTGTTAAAACCATAACCTTAAGTCCTTGCACCCAAACAAGTCAAAATCACAAAAAAAAAACCCTCACAGTTAACTGTGAGGGGTTTTGGATCTCAAACCCATCATAGTAGCTACAATATTTGTTTATTAAGTATAATCTAGTTTAAATATAGCTTGTTACTTTATTTATAATCAGTAAGATGTAATCCAAAGTTCAAAAAAGTCAAATTTCATGTTTATGTCAAAAGTCAAATTGTAATGTTTCAGATTTTTACAAAAGTTGCAAGAATTGATTTGATTTTTGTGTGTTGATTTAGACTCTGAAACTTCTTGGGTTGATAGTCCAACACCTCATCTTCAAGTTCCCACCTTGCTTTCATTTTTAGGATTTTTCCTCTGGTCCCCACAGCCCTCCAAAGTAGGCTGCAGGGGAGGGTATTCCCCTGTGCAGCAGAACAGATCCCCCACACCACCACTTTGGTGGTGGTTTCTGGCCACTACAGTGGTCCCCAATGCCCCATTTTTGGTCCCTTCAACCCCCTCCTACCCCTCTTCAGGTTTTGACCTTTAGTTTGACCTTAGAACCTGTAGACCCCACCTGAATCAGCCCCTTAAGTTTGTCCCATTTTCTGAGTTGAGCTAAGAAGTCAAGTGCTTATTTAGGTGCTTATTGCTTATCCAGTGGACCCCATGTGCTTATTCTGCCTTATACATGTCCCATAAACTCAAGTGAAAAAGAATTTACCTTTGTGGGTCCCACTTAAGCTCATTTGAGCTTATTTGCTTATTTGGTCAACATAAGTCAACTATTTGGCTTATTGCTTCATAATCAGCTTATTTTCAAGTTACATAAAAGTTGTTTTTACAAAATTTGTTTGTTTTTAAGTATAAAATAGGTTTGTAAAAGAAAAATCAAGAAAAACCAATTTAAAATTAAGTGATAGTTTCTATTTAATTTTATTTATCTTTTAATTTTCATTTTTAGATTTTTGTTAAGCACTTGGTATTTTTATAATTTTCTTAAATTTCTTTTATATTAAAGTAATTTTAGTAATTTTCTCAGATTTTTATTTTGTCATTTAGTATTTATTAGATTTAATATTAGTTTTATTAATAATTAATTAATATTTAAGTATTAAATAGCATAATTAGGTTTTATTAAGTAAGACCTAGTTTTTATATTTTTCCTATCTTTTATATGTTATAAAACTTTTTTAGGAATTTTTCTAGAATTATTACTGTTCATATTCTTTTTTTTATAATTCAAATAGTATAATTAGGTAATTAATTTTTAATTAGGTAATTAATATTTAATTAGTAATTAATTAATATAAAAATCACAAAAAGACAAAAATACATATTTTTAATTTTAAAACTTGTTTTTAGTTATTTTATAATTTTAGAAAGTTAATTTTCATTTTTCTAGTATTAAATTAATATTATATTCTATTTAAGTTATTTAAATATTGATAATTAGTATTAATTAGTATTTAATTAATAATAAATGAGTAATTAGTGTAAAAAATAGTTTTCTTTTTCTAAAAATTTTATTTTATCCTTAAGTTTGTAAAAAAGTCATTTTCACCCCCTGGGGGTTTTCAGATTTCAGTTTTCACTTTTTATTTTGAACATTCGCGTAAATTTAAACTGAACGTACACGTTTTTAGATTTAAAACGTTTCTGGTTTTTCTGATTTGACCATCTTGTTCATATAGCTTGTTTAAGCTATTTCCTTGTAGATTCCTTAGTGTAACCATTCACAAACCCTTTCCTATCCAAATTCACCCGATCACAGATCCGTTTAATAACCATTCACACCTCGTCGGGACATAACGACCCGGGGAAACACTATATTCCGCGGAGCATTGAGCCTAAGGAGCTTGACTATATTGACCACATCCGTGGTTGACTTTAGTTGACTGCTTTTGCCTCAATCAAAATTTGGCGCCGCTTCCGGGGAGGTTGTGCGCGCTATTCTAAACGGTTTTGCGTATTGGTGAACCTGGATATACGTCCATTGTATATTTATCCATCCTTGTTCATATTTTCTTATTATTATCATATAAAAACAAAACTGTTCCCGAAAACATTTTAAAATCAGTTTTCAACGAACACAAAAACATTTTCTTTCCTATTTGTACAAAATGTCTTTCCAAAAAACCAAAAATATTCACCTTTACCCTCTCACATTTTTTATTCTTCATTCCTTACCCTCCCAAACCTTTTGATTCTTTCTATGTCTCATCCACACCTTCTTATTTACCATTGGTGTGGTAATCCTTATAATGGTGGCAATTGCCCCAGCTGTGGCATGGTAGAGTCAGGAAACGGGTCTGTCTATAACCAGAATCCCTATTCCTACCATGACACGACTGATTCATTCCATCAGTTACTACACCATGAGACTCAGCAGTTTTACTGTTGTGAGTACTGTGGTGGTTCACACTACAGCTCTGATTGTCGATCGGGAAACACGCTTGTCTATGAGCAGTTTCCTGATAACGGTTATGACTCTAGCACATACAACCCACAGCCACATCAGTTTTACTGTTGTGATTATTGTGGAGGTCCACACTCTAGCTCGGATTGTCAAACAAGGAATCCATTTCCTTGTAACAATTACGACTATTCGTTTTCAGACCCGCCTCCACAGTACCAAATAATCCAAGCAACTCCTCATAATATTGAGCAAGACCTTTTACTAAAGGCTCTTGATATATTGAAAGAACTTAAGGAGGAGTTGGTTACTACATCGTTTCGAGACTCTCGTGAGAAATCTATGGCAGTATTACTTGCTGAAGAACGAGATGCTAGAAACAAAAAGAGTATGGAGGAGTTACTTGTCGAAGAACAAGCAGCTATAACACGTGCCAAATTTCGTAAAGCTGCTCTTCTTGACTGTGATGATGATAGTGATAATGAAGACACCCTTGATATCCTTCAATTTTATAAGGGTTCGTCAGATTCATCATTTGTGATTCCTCCCATTGAAAATCACGGAGAAAATAATGAGACGGGGAAATTACTAGCAGAAGATCAAATGGAACTTGTACAATCCATGAATGCTAGCTCCTCTCATCTCCCTCAGTCTGTTGTTATCACGCCCGAAGTTCACACTCACTCTCTAAACATGGGGGATGAGCATCTTAGCACTGTTCCTAATAAGGAATCGGACGAATTAATAAAGTCTAGTGTTGAGATCCTTGTCCCAATCCCGAGAGAGTCACAGGGAACTTTTGATCAAGTGTGTGATATTCCTTCACCCCCTGATAATCCAAATGATCAAATTGAGATTGTCTCTGATTCCAGTGATGATTGTTTATCTTATGGAGACATTGAGTATGTTGATGCATCCCTTCCCCACTCTAATGTTGACTTTCTTCTCGAGGAGTTCGCCGATGAACTCACTCACACCAATCCACTTCCATCGGGATGTGATGATGATCTCTTTGATTTCAAAGATGATATGGCAGAAGTCGAAGCATTCCTTGCCCTAGATAGTTCAACTTCGTATGAAGTTGATGATAACTATCTTGATTCTGAGGGGGATATTCTTTTCCTTGAAAGCTTATTGAATGATGATCCATCACTCAATTCCTATCTCAATACCGGGCTTAGTGATTCAAACACTGATGAAAATTCTTTATCTTATGGAGACATCAGTGATGTTGATGAAATGCCTACTGAGCCCATCATTGATCACCTTATCATGACTCCTCTGGAGTATGATGCCAAGAAACATCATGATCGGGGGGAAAGATTCTCAATCATGAGAATTTGTATTTCTATGACAAATTATCCCACCCTCCCTCCCGGGATGTTTTCTAACCCTAAGAGCTTAACCGACAAAATCCAAATTCAGGAAACTAAACCTGATCTTGAAGATGAGCATCCTTTCATGATTATTCTCATGACCTTCTTGGTGCCTTCCTCTCCTCTTCACTCCTTCGGGAATGAAGACACTATATTTGACCCCGGCATTTTCATGTATCATTATCTTGCACCGGGTACTTATCTCATTGGTGTGGAACTTTCACGTGCTTCAAATGTTTGTCCAAACATTTTGAATGAAAGTCCGATTGAGATTGTTTCTTCCACATCATGCTTCCCCAAGAACCAATGAATTCGGGGTCGAGTCAAGCTAGCGACTCGGTAAACAAAAACAGTAGCATGCTTATAGGGTTTTCACCCTAAGTGTGGGGGAGTTACCCCCACTGTGGTTGCAAATGAAGTGAAAAACAAATGGTGTTTCCACATTTAGCTTGTACTGTTGCCCTTTTCCGTTCCAAGAGTCGGCATAATAGCCGGAACTTTGAATATTGAGGACAATATTCATTTTAAGTGTGGGGGGTATTCTAGCAAATTTTATTACATTTTACTATCTAGTACCCCCATTTTTTGCCAAAATCTCAAAAAATTTAAAAATATTTTCACTTGTGCTTCAAAATTTTTATGGGTATCAGTCCACCATGTCTAAACGACAAAAGGATTAGCTAATCCAGGAGCAAACGACTTTTGGTAAAGATATATCAAATCCGTTGATGGCTTGCAATTTGCGCAAAATTGTATGGTATATCAGCTCGCCATATCCAAAAAAGTGAATGAGCTGGCTAGCCCGCAAGATTATGGCTTGTGGTAAAGGCAGTGGAAAAACCATAATTGGTAATTGATGCGTGGGAATCGCAACAGGCTTTACCTCTCGAGGGATCTCGAGAAGCTTACAACCCCCACCAGGCAGTGTACCTGATCATTGTAGTATAGTATAGTGACAAGTACCGGGGGATTGATCGTTCAGCTTAGGAATAGTGTCGCTAGGATTAGAAAGCCTAAATACTAGTTCTAAAGGTGAGGGATGATTATTTTTGTGTTTTTATATTTTTTTAGAAAGCAAATTAAATCTCGGGGTTTGAAGGATTTGGGCGGAATTAGTTGCTAATCAACTAACCCAATACTAAGATGCAATCAAAATAAAATACTAAAAATGAAAATAAACAAAATTATACTAAAGTTGTGAGCAGTAATTGGAGAAAATGTGTTTACTTAGATTTCACTACTCCCTAGACATCTTTTACACGTTAATTACTTGTTATAATTGCATGGATGACGGATCGTATTCCTTAATACCATTCATGGGGTGGCACACATAACTCCCCAATTCTATGAGCTCTTATCTCCTCCTACACCATGCCCAGCACAACTATATGGATTGTAAACAGTGGCTCATGCATTAAATACAACCAATAAAGACCTAGTGCGCCTCGGTTCATGTTTCTTAAGACGTTCAAGCATGTTACCATTTGGAGATCTGCCAGTTTTCTTAAGCCTAACATATAAATCATTCATCCAAGACAAGAATAAACAAGTAATCAACACATAATCAATATCTAGGTTTCATTAGATCTAAGCAAACACAAGATAGATCTAGCCTAGCATGATAGAATTAAGACAAGAACAAGATATAGACAACCAACACATAGACATATTGATTGAATTAGAAGAACACTTATCTTGATTAATCATGCAAGGTATCAAGGGGTTGGAACCCTTGAAAAACCTGTAAAGTTACACCAAAATCGTACTTAGGGTTTCTCCCAAAACTTCTCTCCTTTTAATGTGTGAAAAATAGAAAATTATATATAGAAAAACAGGTATGACGGCGTCTAGACAAACAATGTGACGCCATCACCTCGCCGCCAAAACTCTCCTCGGACTGCCTAGATCCACTTCTGACACCGTCAAGACTTAAACACTTCCAGGCCGTCATGACTCTTTTACTCTTGACGCCCTTCCTACGTGACGCCATCAAATCTCTTCTGGGTCGTCATGGAAATTCATGAAATTTGCTCTTGACGCCGTCAAGGTTTTGCTCTTGACGCCGTCACCTACTGTTCCCAGCATGGAAAATTGAGACTTTGGCGTTTTCTTCACTTTTATGCTCCAAAAACGTCCGAATTGCTTCCTTTTCCAGATTTCTCTCCCAAAGTACCTAAAATCACAAAAGGAACGATTTAGGGCAATATTTGATCAAATAAATTCGGATTCGGGCTTAAATGACCCCCTAAGAGTGGTTCATTTTTCGCCTCATCATATACCCTTACACTTGAGATTTGCTTGTCCTCAAGCAAATGCGCTTTTATTCTACTCAAAAGACAAGTTAGGGGTCATTTAACACTAATATAAAAGTAATTACAACAAATAATCATTCCACTAAAGACCAATAAACAAGCACGGAGGTCATACACTAGCACCTCACAAATAGTGTTTAGATACTCACATCTCTCGGGTGTAATAAAGTATAGATTACAATATGGAAACGGAAGATATCTCTCACTACCTGTCATAACAAAATAGATTACCATAGGCTTAGGAAATGATCAAACCTCCACCACATGGTGTAAGCACCTAGGATAAACTATCAAAGAGGTCTTTTAAAGGGTTGTAACGTTAGGTGTAGGGATATGAAGTACACGGTTTTGTTGGATAAAGGAAGTTTTACTGGTGGCGAGTTAACAATCTTAGTCAATTACATGTACAAGATGGCGTTGCTAAGCCAAGACTAGACTCGACTTAAGCTAATAAATGAAAAATAACAAAAATATAAAATGAACATAGAATAAAAAGGGATGGTAGTCCGTATGTTTTTTTTTTCTCTTTTTCCTTTTTCTATTTTTTTTTTCTTTTTCTTGATTTTTCGATTTTTTTTTTTTTTTTTTTTTTTTTTTTTTTTTTTACATACACTCTTACCCTACCATCCAAAATAATACATCATAGGGAATGAACATTTCCCTTACACTTGAATCTTTACATACTTTACAATTAACTAATCTAATGACTCGAATTAAGAAAATCAAAACACTTGGAGCACTTTTAAGATTAACGTATATATGGGGGTAATAAATGATGTTCTTCCCCATTACTCCATAAAATAAGTACTTACCCATGAGTCCCAATCGACCCAAAACAATATGTACAAAGATATGACTCGACTTAGCAACCATGTAATCAATTAGAAAGTTAACTTAGGGTTTAACAAATAACAATAATGCACTAAAGATGAGCGCATACATGGAAGGCTAAGGCGATTTGGTTGTACATTTAAGTGAGGTGTAACAAATTCTTCCTTTAAGTAAAATGCTTAAAGTTAGAAACGAAAGGATAGGCTCGGAGGGTTTCGTGTACTAAAAATGAGTACAACGCTAAGGGTGTGGGAAAATTAGTTGACTTAACTAGCCAAGTAATATGACTTAAATGGTCAAGTAATTATAATACGGGTTTAACACAAGGGTGATCCTAATGCCTCTTATCATGTAGTAAATCCTACCACACGAATGTAGTCTCACTAGCGGTCTCGGGATGCATCACTAACGCAAGTTCTAGAATCTAAATGCTACCGGTACACTCATAAGCACTAATAATGAATGCTTTTCCTATCAAATCTAAAGGCGAACCTCACATATTTGGGTGGAAAATTTTCCTGAATATACGGTTATGTGCTAGTCATACAATCTCCTATCCATGAGACGCTTGCTATGGCTAAAGTTTCACTCCTAAATGTTGTAAAAAAATTTAAATTTGGCGCTAAAATTGCACTAACAAGTATTTCTCATAGTTTTATTACACATCTACCATCAAACAAAGCAAACTCAATTGAAAGTGCATATGTAAGGTATCATCTTTTTACCTTCCCCTTACACTTAAGATGAACATTGTCCCCAATGTTCAAGTAAAGAATGTAAAAGTCAAAAAGTAAAGAGAATGAAATCAAATACTCCCCTGATTCGCTCGGTATGGATAATAGGGTGGCCAGGTTAAATCTTCCTCCAAGAAAACGAACAATCAAAGCTTCCCTTCCAGAATGTAAATCATCTTCTTGTCATACATAACCTGTAAAACCTGACAAAATAGACAAGACAACCTCGCGTAAAATTGGCGGCATTCTATATAAGTTACTAAATCCTAGAAAACAAGATAAGATATAATGCTTGTGGAATGAAGTTTGCAGATCTCCTAGAGATTATAAAACTTAATAATTTACAAAAACAATAAGACTCCGTTAGAAAAACAAAACCGGTAAAATTTCCAGATTTTTAACTCCTGACGCCGTCAAGAGTAAACCCTTGACGCCGTCAGAATTGACCTGCAGAAATCCTTATGTCAAGTTTCCGGAAAATTTCTGGAAAAACTTGGTCCTACTTCCTGGAAAATCCTGCAAAACTTCATTATGACTCAATACAAGCATTTGACTCTAACAAATACGAATACACATGTTCATTTATTATTGTGGAGAATCATGATCGGTTTGTTTCTTAAAAACATATTTGGGGTTTCCCCTTACACTTATCTTTTGCAAAAATACCTTTAGGTGGAGTTAAGACTAGGCCAAAACAGCAAAGTAGAGTATTTCCACTATTTAGTTTAGAAACATGATCAACCAACAATAAAAATTAAACATGCATACGGAAGCAAATAACAAACAAACAAATAAAATCTCACAAAACATGGGTTGCCTCCCAAGAAGCGTTTTTCTTTATTTACGAGTCTTGTAGCTAGACTCAAGGTCATGGGTTACTACGTGATCTCATCATTGGAAATGATATACCCCATATAGTTGCGATCATTATTGTTGTGGTGGTAGTGCCTCAATCTGTTGATACTCGCAATCACCATCCCACCTAATCTGATTCTCAAATTAGCTACCCCATCTTGGCTCACACCTTCGATTGTGAATGGCCCATACCACCAAGGACTCGGTTTATCAGGTGGTATTGTTATTTCTAAGTGTCTCAAGAGTACCAAGTTCCCTTCCTCAAATGGTACATGATTATCTATGGGTTGAGTATATTCGAATTCGACCTGAACCTTATTGTTTTTGCTTTTCTCATTTTTGGCTTCCTTATAGCTTTTGATTCTTGCCTCCCATGCAAGAATTTTATTCTGAACACGAATGGGTGTCATGTTAATGTTGTTTTTGATCTTTCTCCAACTCAAATTCTCATTATTACTTCTTGGGGTCATGGGGAAGCTAATCTTTCTTTTTCCAGATTTAAGCTCGATCTTCCTACCTTCATATTTAATGACAGCCCTAGCGGTAGTGAGGAATGGTGACCCAAGGATTATTGGCATGCATCCATCCCCTTTATCATCGATGATCATAAAATCAACGGTGTACATGAATCCTGCGACATTAACTAATACGTCTTCTGCGATCCCTAGGGGATATATGTACGAGTGTCCAACGAGAGATAGCCTAACACGAGTAGGGGCTGGCATTTTTGACGTTAGTTGGATGTAAATAGTTAGGGGCATAAGATTTACTTCCGATCCTTGGTCGGCGAAAGCACTAAGATGTTTCAAGTCCCCGATGCTTGTTGGTATCTCAAAGTTCCCACATGCCACCTGCTTAGTAGCTACCTTTTGTACCACTAGTCTTTCGAATACTGATCCTACAGGTAGCGTATCACACTCATCTTTCACTTCTTCCTCATTTTCAGAACCCTGATTGGGAGGTTGGTTACGCCCATCACCCTTAATCCAATTTGTTATGGTGTTTTCGTTTAAATCATGTTTCAGGTAGTAGCTCAAAGGTTGGGATTCTGGTGGTTTTTCTAAGGTCTGTTTAGCAGGAGTTCCTACCTTCTCGTTATCATTTTGGACGATGGTGATGGAGTTAAAAAATTGGGTGGTGGGAGTGGCGCTTTCTTTCCTTAGTAGTATTCTTTCGGGGGTTCTCTGGTTGGCATACTCCTCTAAGAGACTCATCATCTCATTCATTTTCTCCTGCATTTCCTCTTTCTGCTTATAAACTGCTTCCTCGAATCTAGAAAGCCGATCTGAGTGAGTTGCCATATATTCTCTCATCCTAGCTTCAAACTCCGAACCAAGCTCTTTGGGAGGGGAACAAGGTGGGGCATAGTTCTGAAAAGTCTCGGCGTTTTCTCTAGAGGGTGACTCAGATAATGGTGCCGAAGTTGTTTTTGAGACAGAATTGATAGTAGCCCGTCTAGGACTCAAAGGTCTCCTTTGCCTTTCCTCAGAATAGTCAACTTTTGCCTCAAGTTTGCATAAGAGTTCATCGGGGATTTCGGTGGTTCCTCCAGATGTCGAGACTGCGTTGATGGCCGCTTCTATCGTATGTTTAAATTCCCATATCTCATGATTATCAACAGCGAGCTCTTCGATAATTGCCCAAGACTCCTCGGCGTTCTTATCACGCAATTTACCTCCCGCGGCCCTGTCAATGGTGCGCTTAGTGTGATAGTCAACATGGTCGTAGAAAATCTGGACTAATAACCAAAGGTTTATGCCATGATGAGGGATCTTGCGGAGGAGATCCTTAAAACGGGCCCAAGCCTCGTAGAAAGTTTCACCCCGCTGTTGCTCAAACATCAAAATGTCCCTTCTAAGCATTGCAGTCTTTTCCGGCGGAAAGAATTGGGTAAGGAAGCGATTGACGAGATTGTCCCATGTGGTGATGGATCCCGCGGGTAAACGCTCAAGCCATTGACTAGCTTGATCCCGTAGAGAGAATTGGAATAAGCGTAAACGGGTAGTCTCTCTAGTTTCAACACCTGGGTCTATGGAATCTACGATTTTGAGGAAGTCCTTAAGATGTTGGTTTGGATCTTCGGAACGAAGTCCATGGAATGCACATCCGCTTTGCACCAACCGGATGGTGTCGGATCGCAAGGGGGTCACATTGGCTCCGGTGAGTTCAATGGTGTTTCGGTAGCCTTGGTGGCTAGGTCGGGAATACTCTCCTAAGGTTCGAGGCCTAAGGGGTTCTAATGGTGGGTTTTGTTGTGGTGGGATGACGGGTTCAAAGATGTTCCCGTTGTCCATGGTGTCGGGTGGTTACGAACAAAGGCACAAAGAAGTAGATAGACTAAAGAAAACCTAAAAATAAAATCTTACTAGAAAGGAATCTAGCAAGTAGACCTAATAAAAAGAAATTCTAACCTAGACAATAACTATTCCCCGGGCTGCGGCGCCAAAAACTTGATGCGTGGGAATCGCAACAGGCTTTACCTCTCGAGGGATCTCGAGAAGCTTACAACCCCCACCAGGCAGTGTACCTGATCGTTGTAGTATAGTATAGTGACAAGTACCGGGGGATTGATCGTTCAGCTTAGGAATAGTGTCGCTAGGATTAGAAAGCCTAAATACTAGTTCTAAAGGTGAGGGATGATTATTTTTGTGTTTTTATATTTTTTTAGAAAGCAAATTAAATCTCGGGGTTTGAAGGATTTGGGCGGAATTAGTTGCTAATCAACTAACCCAATACTAAGATGCAATCAAAATAAAATACTAAAAATGAAAATATATAAAATTATACTAAAGTTGGGAGCAGTAATTGGAGAAAATGTGTTTACTTAGATTTCACTACTCCCTAGACATCTTTTACACGTTAATTACTTGTTATAATTGCATGGATGACGGATCGTATTCCTTAATACCATTCATGGGGTGGCATACATAACTCCCCAATTCTATGAGCTCTTATCTCCTCCTACACCATGCCCAGCACAACTATAGGGATTGTAAACAGTGGCTCATGCATTAAATACAACCAATAAAGACCTAGTGCGCCTCGGTTCATGTTTCTTAAGACGTTCAAGCATGTTACCATTTGGAGATCTGCCAGTTTTCTTAAGCCTAACATATAAATCATTCATCCAAGACAAGAATAAACAAGTAATCAACACATAATCAATATCTAGGTTTCATTAGATCTAAGCAAACACAAGATAGATCTAGCCTAGCATGATAGAATTAAGACAAGAACAAGATATAGACAACCAACACATAGACATATTGATTGAATTAGAAGAACACTTATCTTGATTAATCATGCAAGGTATCAAGGGGTTGGAACCCTTGAAAAACCTGTAAAGTTACACCAAAATCGTACTTAGGGTTTCTCCCAAAACTTCTCTCCTTTTAATGTGTGAAAAATAGAAAACTATATATAGAAAAACAGGTATGACGGCGTCAAGACAAACAATGTGACGCCGTCACCTCGCCGCCAAAACTCTCCTCGGACTGCCTAGATCCACTTCTGACGCCGTCAAGACTTAAACACTTCCAGGCCGTCATGACTCTTTTACTCTTGACGCCCTTCCTACGTGACGCCGTCAAATCTGTTCTGGGTCGTCTTGGAAATTCATGAAATTTGCTCTTGATGCCGTCTAGGTTTTGCTCTTGACGCCGTCACCTAGTGTTCCCTGCATGGAAAATTAAGACTTTGGCGTTTTCTTCACTTTTATGCTCCAAAAACGTCCGAATTGCTTCCTTTTCCAGATTTCTCTCCCAAAGTACCTAAAATCACAAAAGGAACGATTTAGGGCAATATTTGATCAAATAAATTCGGATTCGGGCTTAAATGACCCCCTAAAAGTGGTTCATTTTTCGCCTCATCAGTAATCAGCTCACCAAGATGTTGACTTTGTCCATCAAGAGTTGGCTAGTCCAGAAGCAAACAGCTTTTGGTAAAGACTAATCAAATCTGTTGACAGCTGGTGGTTTGCTCAAAATCACATGGTTATCAGGTGGACCATAGTTCTTACTTGAATCGATACATCTGGCTACTCCAGAAGTGATGGCTTTTGGTAAAGAGTTTAAAATCCATTAAATTTTCAAAACAGTTTATTGCTAGGGACTAGCAATATTTTAGTGTGGGGGATTGATGAGTGCTCAAACACTCATCATTTTTGGTCAAATCTGAACTGCAAAACATACAAAAACACTCAGAAATGCATCAAAATACTGAAAATATTTCAAAATTGTGTTTTATATGTTTTATATGCAAAATGAGTAAAAACAAATGAAAAACGTACAAAGTTTCCAAAATTAGCAGTTTCAGTCCCCCAACTTTCAAAAATTGGCAAAAATAGTCCCTGAGCTCTTATTTACAAAGAAAAGTCACCAAAGGTCCTTTTGAAATCATAAGTTGTCATATTTATTCCTTTGGTGAAAAATCTAAAAAGTTTTGGAAATTTGCAATTTTGGTCCCTGGAGTTTCAAACTTTGGCAGGATTGGTCCCTGGTGGGATATTTTTGAAAGAAAAATCATTATTGGTCCATGGAAAGTCATAAGTGTCAAAATTAGTCCTTAAAATGAAAGTTTGAATAAGTTTGCAATTTAGTCCCTAAAGTTTCACATATTTACAGTTTTAGTCCCTGAAGGACCAAAAATGGAAAATTGCAAATTATATCCTTGGACTATGATGACTTGGCATGTTTTATCCTTACTTGTACTTTGGGAAACATACAATTACAGCCCATGATTTTCAGATTTTACAAATATGGTCCTTGTGTTTTTTATCTACAACCAAATGGACCTAAATCTTAAATAAACAAATAAACCAATCAACACCCTAATCCAGCCCACACCCAAGCCCACCAACCATCACCAAGCCCAAACCCCACCCCTTTTGATAATATTACCCTGGTCGTTTGACCAGGTCAAACCAACACCCCCACCTCCTTCTTCCCTGGTTTCCAGCTTCACTGTCCCCCCCCCCCCTCCTCTCCAATTTTCTCACCAAACCTCACCTTCTCATTAAATATCACTCACCAAAACCAACCCACCCCCTCCTCATTTATTACACGCACCAAACCCCATTACCTGCCAAGTTACATGTTTTCCCGCCAAATCCAAAATCAAAGGCTGAAATGATTTGAAGCTAATCCAAGGGTCAGAAATTGATGGGAAAGTCAAAGCAAGTATCCAGGGCTTATAAAAGAAAAAGGAAATGAAGAATGGAGGAGTAATTAGAATAGGAATAGTGTAAAGTAGTTTTTACATGTCGTTTTTAGTATAATTTAAATTCCAAGTGTGTTTCTTTGTTTCTTAAGCTTGTACTCAGTTCTTTTAATATATTGAAACTCTTATTTCAAGTTATTTTCAAGTCTTGTTTACTAAATTCAAACTTGGCATTTTTAAGGGAATTTGACAAATTCCTCTAAAATTGTTGAGTGTTGTTGTTTTCTGTTTGTTTAAGCTCAATCAAGCTAAGTTATAAGCTCTCTTAAGCTTTACACACTTAGAAACTAGTCTAGGGAAGAAAAGCAAAAATATAAGAAAATACAAGGAAAATAAAATAAAATAAATAAAAATAGAAAATGGTGGTTTCCAGTGTGTTGCAGAAGAGAACGATGGATGGCATGGTCTAGAGCTCATGGGGAGCATAGGATTATAGCTTTGGTTCTGATTGGTGTTGTGCCTGGACTGCTTGTAAGATCATACTTTCATAACCATAATCTGTGTTCTTTAGTTGCTGGTGTTAATTGTTGATTGTTTATATTCATTTGTGTTTATCTTAGCTTAGAATAAGTTTACTTTTCAGTTTCATTGATTAAATCTTTGTTTTGCTTCACAAAACCTTCAAAACAGGTTTATTAAGGGTGTTTGGCTCAGGGTAGTTCCCGGAGTTGGAGGTTGATTTTGATAGTACTTGTAGTTGAGACATCTCTAATTAGGTCTTTGTATGTTGTTAAAACCATAACCTTAAGTCCTTGCACCCAAACAAGTCAAAATCACAAAAAACCCCCCTCACAGTTAACTGTGAGGGGTTTGGTATCTCAAACCCATCATAGTAGCTACAATATTTGTTTATTAAGTATAATCTAGTTTAAATATAGCTTTTTACTTTATTTATAATCAGTAAGATGTAATCCAAAGTTCAAAAAAGTCAAATTTCATGTTTATGTCAAAAGTCAAATTGTAATATTTCAGATTTTTACAAAAGTTGCAAGAATTGATTTGATTTTTGTGTGTTGATTTAGACTCTAAAACTTCTTGGGTTGATAGTCCAACACCTCATCTTCAAGTTCCCACCTTGCTTTTATTTTTAGGATTTTTCCTCTGGGCCCCACAGCCCTCCAAAGTAGGCTGCAGGGGAGGGTATTCCCCTGTGCAGCAGAACAGATCCCCCACACCACCACTTTGGTGGTGGTTTCTGGACACTACAGTGGTCCCCAATGCCCCATTTTTTGTCCCATCAACCCCCTCCTACCCCTCTTCAGGTTTTGACCTTTAGTTTGACCTTAGAACCTTTAGACCCCACCTGAATCAACCCCTTAAGTTTGTCCCATTTTCTGAGTTGAGCTAAGAAGTCAAGTGCTTATTTAGGTGCTTATTGCTTATCCAGTGGACTCCATGTGCTTATTCTGCCTTATACATGTCTCATAAACTCAAGTGAACAAGAATTTACCTTTGTGGGTCCCACTTAAGCTCATTTGAGCTTATTTGCTTATTTGGTCAACATAAGTCAACTGTTTGGCTTATTGCTTCATAATCAGCTTATTTTCAAGTTACATAAAAGTTGTTTGTTTTTAAGTATAAAATAGGTTTGTAAAATAAAAATCAAGAAAAACCAATTTAAAATTAAGTGATAGTTTCTATTTAATTTTATTTATCTTTTAATTTTCATTTTTAGATTTTTGTTAAGCACTTGGTATTTTTATAGTTTTCTTAAATTTCTTTTATATTAAAGTAATTTTAGTAATTTTCTCAGATTTTTATTTTGTCATTTAGTATTTATTAGATTTAATATTAGTTTTATTAATAATTAATTAATATTTAAGTATTAAATAGCATAATTAGTATTTATTAAGTAAGACCTAGTTTTTATATTTTTCCTAGCTTTTATACGTTATAAAACATTTTTAGGAATTTTTCTAGAATTATTACTGTTCATCTTCTATTTTTTATAATTCAAATAGTATAATTAGGTAATTAATATTTAATTAGTAATTAATTAATATAAAAATCACAAAAATACAAAAATACATATTTTTAATTTTAAAACTTGTTTTTAGTTATTTTATAATTTTAGAAAGTTAATTTTCATTTTTCTAGTATTAAATTAATATTATATTCTATTTAAGTTATTTAAATATTGATAATTAGTATTTAATTAATAATAAATAAGTAATTAGTGTAAAAATTAGTTTTCTTTTTCTAAAAATTGTCTTTTATCCTTAAGTTTGTAAAAAAGTCATTTTCACCCCCTGGGGGTTTTCAGATTTCAGTTTTCACTTTTTATTTTGTACGTTCGCGTAAATTTAAACTGAACGTACACGTTTTTAGATTTAAAACGTTTCTGGTTTTTCTGATTTTACCATCTTGTTCATATAGCTTGTTTAAGCTATTTCCTTATAGATTCCTTAGTGTAACCATTCACAAACCCTTTCCTGTCCAAATTCACCCGATCACAGATCCGTTTGATAACCATTCACACCTCGTCGGGACATAACGATCCGGGGAAACACTATACTCCGCGGAGCATTGAGCCTAAGGAGTTTGACTATATTGACCACATCCGTGGTTGACTCTAGTTGACTGCTTTTGACTCAATCAATAGACATTTACCTTTAGTCAAGTTTTACTACAATAATAGTTATTACACCAACATCAAGGCTGCACCCTATGAAGCAATTTATGGTCGTAAGTGCAGATCACCAATATGTTAGGCTGAAGTCAGAGAAAGCCAGCTTACCGGACCAGATCTAGTCCATGAGACTACCGAGAAAATTGTGTAGATCAAGAGCCAACTACAAGGAGCTCGTGACCGTCAAAAGAGTTATGCCGACAAGAGACAAAAACCCCTTGAGTTCCAAGTGGGTGATAAAGTGATGCTAAAGGTCTTTCCATGGAAACACGTGATCATATGTGGTAAACGTAGGAAGTTGAACCCTCGTTATATTGGACCTTTTGAGATTCTTGCCAAAGTCGGGCCGGTAGCATATCGACTCGAATTGCCATCCGAATTCATCGTTGTGGATGACGTTTTTCATGTCAGCAACTTGAAAAGGTATCTATCTGAAGATACCTTTGCTATTCCTTTGGAAGAAATCCACCTTAATGAAAGGTTGAACTTTATTGAGGAGCCGATTGAGATAAGGGACCGGGAAATTAAACGACTAAATAAGAGTCGCATCCTGATGAGATCAAATAAGTACATTTTATTAGTATCATTTATCCTATTTAATTGACTTGTTTTATATTGTTTTGTTTGAGAATTGGTGCCTTAATGTTTACTTTAGTGATTCTCGGGTAAAAACAAGCAATTGGTGAAAGTTAATAATATTAGACGAATTATAGAGCTAAATGATCAAGATATGAAAAGTCTATTGAAATTTAAGAGATGCGTCGTATCACTCTCAACAGATACGCCGCAACATCATACTTAGATGAATTCGAAGACCATTACCTGACTTTGAAGAATAGGCTGCATCTAATTATAACATGCGCCACATATGAAACTTTGGTCAACGAAAGATAATCAACTTGTTCTACTCCAAATATGCCGCATCTCATTTACAACATGCGGCGTTGATAAGGCGAAAAATGATCTGTTTTTAGGGGGTCATTTAAGCCCGGATTTGAATTTATTTGATCAAATAATGTCCTAAATCGTTCCTTTTGTGATTTTAGGTACTTTTGGAGTGAATTCTGGAAAAGGAAGCATTTTGGACGTTTTTGGAGCATAAAAGTGAAGAAAACAGCAAAGTCTTAATTTTCCTTGCTGGGAACAGTACCTGACGGCGTCAAGAGCATTTAGATGACGGCGTCAAGATCAAAAGTGGTGACGGTCCAGAAGAAACGTGACGGTGTCACCCAAGGCCGTCACGTGTTAACTTGTCAAAACTGGCGCGCGGAGTAGCTGATATTGTTTTGGTCATAACTATTGCATACAAACTTGGATTTAGGTGATTCAAAAGCCCACGCGAAGAGAACGAAGAGATCTACAATTTTGTGAAAATATGGTTGTGACGCCGTCATGTGTAACGAGCTTACGCCGTCATGCCTTGCCGAGAGAAAACTTGCCTATAAATATAACATCATAACTTCACTTTTTGTAAGCCCTAAACCCTAAGGTCGATTCCTGGGTTTAGGTAGGTGTTTTTCCAGCAACTTAGAGGGTTTCAATCACTCCATAAACATCTTGTATTGGTTTGATGATTCTATCTCAATTATGTCTTTCATTATTATTGTTGTTTGCTCTTCATTGATTATGTTTTGCTAATTCACCTTGTGTCTACTTATGATTGTGTGAAACTTGTTTATAATTGATTAGATCTTATTGATTCCTTGTTGATGTTTGTGTCTATCTTCATCAATTAGGGTGTGACACTTCGATAGATCTAATTGGTTTAGTTTATAATTCTGGATTCCTATTGTCTCTTGTTTGGTTGATTGTATTCGATGTTAGGCTTAAGAAAACTGGCAGACTTCCATAGGGTAACATGCTTGAACGTCTTAATGTCCCTTCTAAGCATTGCAGTCTTTTCCGGCGGAAAGAATTGGGTAAGGAAGCGATTGACGAGATTGTCCCATGTGGTGATGGATCCCGCGGGTAAACGCTCAAGCCATTGACTAGCTTGATCCCGTAGAGAGAATTGGAATAAGCGTAAACGGGTAGTCTCTCTAGTTTCAACACCTGGGTCTATGGAATCTACGATTTTGAGGAAGTCCTTAAGATGTTGGTTTGGATCTTCGGAACGAAGTCCATGGAATGCACATCCGCTTTGCACCAACCGGATGGTGTCGGATCGCAAGGGGGTCACATTGGCTCCGGTGAGTTCAATGGTGTTTCGGTAGCCTTGGTGGCTAGGTCGGGAATACTCTCCTAAGGTTCGGGGCCTAAGGGGTTCTAATGGTGGGTTTTGTTGTGGTGGGATGACGGGTTCAAAGATGTTCCCGTTGTCCATGGTGTCGGGTGGTTACGAACAAAGGCACAAAGAAGTAGATAGACTAAAGAAAACCTAAAAATAAAAATAAAATCTTACTAGAAAGGAATCTAGCAAGTAGACCTAATAAAAAGAAATTCTAACCTAGACAATAACTATTCCCCGGGCTGCGGCGCCAAAAACTTGATGCGTGGGAATCGCAACAGGCTTTACATCTCGAGGGATCTCGAGAAGCTTACAACCCCCACCAGGCAGTGTACCTGATCGTTGTAGTATAGTATAGTGACAAGTACCGGGGGATTGATCGTTCAGCTTAGGAATAGTGTCGCTAGGATTAGAAAGCCTAAATACTAGTTCTAAAGGTGAGGGATGATTATTTTTGTGTTTTTATATTTTTTTAGAAAGCAAATTAAATCTCGGGGTTTGAAGGATTTGGGCGGAATTAGTTGCTAATCAACTAACCCAATACTAAGATGCAATCAAAATAAAATACTAAAAATGAAAATAAATAAAATTATACTAAAGTTGTGAGCAGTAATTGGAGAAAATGTGTTTACTTAGATTTCACTACTCCCTAGACATCTTTTACACGTTAATTACTTGTTATAATTGTATGGATGACGGATCGTATTCCTTAATACCATTCATGGGGTGGCACACATAACTCCCCAATTCTATGAGCTCTTATCTCCTCCTACACCATGCCCAGCACAACTATAGGGATTGTAAACAGTGGCTCATGCATTAAATACAACCAATAAAGACCTAGTGCGCCTCGGTTCATGTTTCTTAAGACGTTTAAGCATGTTACCATTTGGAGATCTGCCAGTTTTCTTAAGCCTAACATATAAATCATTCATCCAAGACAAGAATAAACAAGTAATCAACACATAATCAATATCTAGGTTTCATTAGATCTAAGCAAACACAAGATAGATCTAGCCTAGCATGATAGAATTAAGACAAGAACAAGATATAGACAACCAACACATAGACATATTGATTGAATTAGAAGAACACTTATCTTGATTAATCATGCAAGGTATCAAGGGGTTGGAACCCTTGAAAAACCTGTAAAGTTACACCAAAATCGTACTTAGGATTTCTCCCAAAACTTCTCTCCTTTTAATGTGTGAAAAATAGAAAACTATATATAGAAAAACAGGTATGACGGCGTCAAGACAAACAATGTGACGCCGTCACCTCGCCGCCAAAACTCTCCTCGGACTGCCTAGATCCACTTCTGACGCCGTCAAGACTTAAACACTTCCAGGCCGTCATGACTCTTTTACTCTTGACGCCCTTCCTACGTGACGCCGTCAAATCTGTTCAGGGTCGTCATTGAAATTCATGAAATTTGCTCTTGACGCCGTCTAGGTTTTGCTCTTGACGCCGTCACCTAGTGTTCCCAGCATGGAAAATTAAGACTTTGGCGTTTTCTTCACTTTTATGCTCCAAAAACGTCCGAATTGCTTCCTTTTCCAGATTTCTCTCCCAAAGTACCTAAAATCACAAAAGGAACGATTTAGGGCAATATTTGATCAAATAAATTTGGATTCGGGCTTAAATGACCCCCTAAAAGTGGTTCATTTTTCGCCTCATCAGTAATCAGCTCACCAAGATGTTGACTTTGTCCATCAAGAGTTGGCTAGTCCAGAAGCAAACGGCTTTTGGTAAAGACTAATCAAATCTGTTGACAGCTGGTGGTTTGCTCAAAATCACATGGTTATCAGGTGGACCATAGTTCTTACTTGAATCTATACATCTGGCTACTCCAGAAGTGATGGCTTTTGGTAAAAAGTTTAAAATCCATTAAATTTTCAAAACAGTTTATTGCTAGGGACTAGCAATATTTTAGTGTGGGGGATTGATGAGTGCTCAAACACTCATCATTTTTGGTCAAATCTGAACTACAAAACATACAAAAACACTCAGAAATGCATCAAAATACTGAAAATATTTCAAAATTGTGTTTTAGATGTTTTATATGCAAAATGAGTAAAACCAAATGAAAAACGTACAAAGTTTGCAAAATTAGCAGTTTCAGTCCCCCCAACTTTCAAAAATTGGCAAAAATAGTCCCTGAGCTCTTATTTACAAAGAAAAGTCACCAAAGGTCCTTTTGAAATCATAAGTTGTCATATTTATTCCTTTGGTGAAAAATCTAAAAAGT
The DNA here is from genome assembly GCA_030686995.1 of Artemisia argyi. Taxonomy (NCBI): domain Eukaryota; kingdom Viridiplantae; phylum Streptophyta; class Magnoliopsida; order Asterales; family Asteraceae; genus Artemisia; species Artemisia argyi. Next base: position 85,276,539 of record CM060679.1, read on the forward strand.
TTTGGAAATTTGCAATTTTGGTCCCTGGAGTTTCAAACTTTGGCAGGATTGGTCCCTGGTGGGATATTTTTGAAAGAAAAATCATTATTGGTCCATGGAAAGTCATAAGTGTCAAAATTAGTCCTTAAAATGAAAGTTTGAATAAGTTTGCAATTTAGTCCCTAAAGTTTCACATATTTACAGTTTTAGTCCCTGAAGGACCAAAAATGGAAAATTGCAAATTATATCCTTGGACTATGATGACTTGGCATGTTTTATCCTTACTTGTACTTTGGGAAACATACAATTACAGCCCTTGATTTTCAGATTTTACAAATATGGTCCTTGTGTTTTTTATCTACAACCAAATGGACCTAAATCTTAAATAAACAAATAAACCAATCAACACCATAATCCAGCCCACACCCAAGCCCACCAACCATCACCAAGCCCAAACCCCACCCCTTTTGATAATATTACCCTGGTCGTTTGACCAGGTCAAACCAACACCCCCACCTCCTTCTTCCCTGGTTTCCAGATCACTGTCCCCCCCCCCTCCTCTCCAATTTTCTCACCAAACCTCACCTTCTCATTAAATATCACTCACCAAAACCAACCCACCCCCTCCTCATTTATTACACACACCAAACCCCATTACCTGCCAAGTTACATGTTTTCCCGCCAAATCCAAAATCAAAGGCTGAGATGATTTAAAGCTAATCCAAGGGTCAGAAATTGATGGGAAAGTCAAAGCAAGTATCCAGGGCTTATAAAAGAAAAAGGAAATGAAGAATGGAGGAGTAATTAGAATAGGAATAGTGTAAAGTAGTTTTTACATGTCGTTTTTAGTATAATTTAAATTCCAAGTGTGTTTCTTTGTTTCTTAAGCTTGTACTCAGTTCTTTTAATATATTGAAACTCTTATTTCAAGTTATTTTCAAGTCTTGTTTACTAAATTCAAATTTGGCATTTTTAAGGGAATTTGACAAATTCCTCTAAAATTGTTGAGTGTTGTTGTTTTCTGTTTGTTTAAGCTCAATCAAGCTAAGTTATAAGCTCTCTTAAGCTTTACACACTTAGAAACTAGTCTAGGGAAGAAAAGCAAAAATATAAGAAAATACAAGGAAAATAAAATAAAATAAAATAAAATAAATAAAAATAGAAAATGGTGGTTTCCAGTGTGTTGCAGAAGAGAATGATGGATGGCATGGTCTAGAGCTCATGGGGAGCATAGGATTATAGCTTTGGTTCTGATTGGTGTTGTGCCTGGACTGCTTGTAAGATCATACTTTCATAACCATAATCTGTGTTCTTTAGTTGCTGGTGTTAATTGTTGATTGTTTATATTCATTTGTGTTTATCTTAGCTTAGAATAAGTTTACTTTTCAATTTCATTGATTAAATCTTTGTTTTGTGATGAGGCGAAAAATGATCCGTTTTTAGGGGGTCTTTTAAGCCCGAATCCGAATTTATTTGATCAAATATTGCTCTAAATCGTTCCTTTTGTGATTTTAGGTGTTTGGAGAGTGAATTCTGGAAAAGAGGCTAATTTGGACGTTTTTGGAGCATAAAGTGAAGAAAACGACAGAGTACCAAAAATCCAAGCTGGAAATACAAGGTGACGGCGTCAAGGGTTTGCTCTTGACGGCGTCAGACATGAAGAATAATTTACCGTAGCTGGTGACGGCGTCAGATGGAGTTATGACGGCGTCAAAGTGGCCAAGATTAATTTACCGAAGGTAGTGACGGCGTCACATAGGCCGTCACGATTGGATCTAGGGCGTCCGAGGAAGTGTATGGCGGCGAGTTGACGGCGTCAGATTTAACTCTTGACACCGTCAGGACGATTTTCCTATATATAGTTTTCTAGTTTTTTCATTAAAAAGGAAGAGAAGTTTTGGTGAAACCCTAAAGACGATTTTGGTGCCTCTTTTACAGGTTTTTCAAGGGTTCCAAACCCTTGAGACCTTGCATTGTAATTGAGATAAGTATACTCTTAATTCAATCAATATGTCTATGTGTTGGTTGTTTATCTTTTGTTCTTATCTTAATTCTACTATGCTAGGCTAGATCTCTCTTGTGTTTGCTTAGATCTAATGAAACCTAGATGTTGATTATGTGTTGATTACTTGTCTATTCTTGTTTTGAATGAATGATTTATATGTTAGGCTTAAGAAAACTGGCAGATCTCCAAATGGTAACATGCTTGAACGTCTTAAGAAACATGAACCGAGGCGTACTAGGTCTTTATTGGTTGTATTTAATGCATGAGCCACTGTTTACAATCCCTATAGTTGTACTGGGTCATGGTGTAGGAGGAGATAAGAGCTCATAGAGTTGGGGAGTTATGTATGCCACTCCACGAATGGTATTAAGGAATACAACCCATCATTCATACAAGTGTAACAAGTAATTAACATGTAAAAGATATCTAGGGAGTAATGAAGTCTAAGTAAACACAATTTCTCCACATACTGCTTACAACCTTAGTTAATATTAGTTTAATTTTATTTTCATTAGTTTAATTAGTTATAAAGTAGTTTTTGGGTTAGTTGATTAACAACTAATTCCGCCCACTCTTTCAAAACCCGAGATTTTAATTGCTTTCATAAAATATAAAAACACAAAAATAATCATCTTTCATCTCTAGAACTTTTAATTAGGTTTTCTAATCCTAGCGACACTATTCCTAAGCTGAACGATCAATCCCCCGGTACTTGTCACTATACTATACTACAACGATCAGGTACACTGCCTGGTGGGGGTTGTAAGCCTCGCGAGATCCCTCGAGAGGTAAAGCAAGGTGTGATTCCCACGCATCAAGTTTTTGGCGCCGCTGCCGGGGAATAGTTATTGTCTAGGTTAGAATTTCTTTTTATTAGGTCTACTTGCTAGATTCCTTTCTAGTAAGATTTTTTATTTTTATTTTTAGGTCTTCTTTAGTCTATCTTATTTCTTCGTGCTTTTGTTCGTAACTCTTTACCATCCGACATCATGGAAGGTGGTAACATCTTTGAACCCATCATCCCACCACAACAAAACCCACCATTAGAACCCCTTAGGCCCCGAACCTTAGGAGAGTATTCCCGACCTAGCCACCAAGGCTACCGAAACACCATTGAGCTCACCGGAGCTAATGTGACCCCCTTGCGATCCGACACCATCCGGTTGGTGCAAAGCGGATGTGCATTCCATGGACTTCGTTCCGAAGATCCAAACCAACACCTTAAGGACTTCCTCAAAATCGTAGATTCCACAGACCTAGGTGTTGAAAATAGAGAGACTACCCGTTTACGCCTATTCCAATTCTCTCTACGGGATTAAGCTAGTCAATGGCTTGAGCGTTTACCCGCGGGATCCATCACCACATGGGATGATCTCACCACTCGTTTCCTTGCTCAATTTTTCCCACCGGGGAGAACTACTAAACTTAGGAATGACATCTTGATGTTCCAACAACGTCAAAATGAATCTCTTTATGAAGCATGGACTCGTTTCAAGGACTTACTCCAAAAAGTCCCTCATCATGGCATAGATTTGTGGCTCCAAGTCCAAATCTTCTATGACCATATCGATATCCCCACGAGGCGAACCATTGACCAATCGGCCGGTGGTAAGCTACGTGATCTTAGTGCGGAACAATCATGGGAACTCATAGAAGATCTTGCTCTCTATGACAACGAAAGTTGGAATGATCCCCGTGATTTGAACAAAACGGTCAAGGCAATATCTTTGCCTTCGAATAATTCAAGCACTCCCGACCGTAGGATCATGGAACTTGAAGGTCGAGTCAAGTCTCTCATGAAATCTTACGAAATTCATAAGCCTTCAAGCCAAGTAAGCAGAATCGCTTCTACATGCAAACTTTGCAATGGCCCTCATGAGACCTACAACTGCATGGAACTTCCAAAACGTGCTTATAACGAATTCACATCATCACACTTAGGGCAAGGTCCTCGAACTTCTGCCGAAGCATATGAGGCATGGAAGGATAAACCTAATTTTAGAGGGTACCAAACACGAAGTGTATCATTTAATGATTCCTCACCCCTCACTTGGTCTGAACATTTTCCATCACAAGATACCTCTAGGCAAAGCTGTGAAGATGATTTAAAAAAATTCATTCTTTCTCAAGAACTGCAGCTTACGACACTCGAGGCAAAATTCAAACAACAGCAGGCTGACGTGAACAACAACATTTGTAATCTGCTGACGGCTATCAAAGAGCATATTGATAATAAGCCCATTCACGTTGATGAGGTTAAGTCTGCTACCGTCATGAGTCCACCAGCCTCCCCTGTAAAGATAAAAAGTCCTAGCAAGCTATTCAAACATCTATCCCCTGACAAGAAAGGACCTATCAACCCCTCTGGACCAATCCACTTTGTAAACACCATCACCACAATTTCAGCTGCTGCATCCAAACCAACCCAACAACAAACTGACAACCTTAGTCAGACAACGAATGATGAGACACCAAAGGTTGACCACACTTCGGCAAGGAAACCTGCCAACTCACCCGAGCAGTGCACCGCGCAGAAATCCGACAAACTGGATGATTGGAACGAGACATCGGAGGAACAGGAGAAAGACCCAACCATTTTGAGCAAATCGGTTATAAAAGAATCCGAAAAAGAAGATGCTATAAGTTGGGATAGCAATCAACCCGAGGGGAACGACCCTAAGCTTTTCAAAATCCCCTGTACCATTGAGGGAAAGGTCTTAATTAATAGTCGTATAGATCCTAGCTTCCCGGTCAGCGTAATCCCACTTTCTCTATACCGCAAAACCTTCCCAGAGGACGTCGTATGCAAGAAAGTAATAGAGAATGTATCAATTAGGATTGGAGAATTTGATTACGATACTGAGCTCACTGTGGTTGATGACGTGGACCCTCTCGCCAATCAAGCATTGACCAACCTCGTCCTTGGGATACCATTTATCAATGAATCGGGAGCAATCCTTGACGAGAAGGATGGTAGTATATTATTCACCAATGGTGTTAGAACGGTAGTTTTTCGTGGGGATGGTGAGGAAGTTTATGAGTATCGTCCCTCCCTTGAGGGGAATCCATACGGGTCAAAGGGAGGGGAGTTGAAAAAGATCAAACGACGTAATCCGAATAACCTAAAAATCCCCTGCATGATCGGTCACAAACACTTCGAGAACGTGTACATTAATGTATTCCTGCCAAAGAATTTCATGTCATTGTTTCACTATAACAATATCTGCAGATGGGGGATGATTTACAGGGGAGAGAAAGTGGTTGGTAAGGATCATGAAATCCAAGTGTTCATAGGAAATATGGCATTCACTATGGAGTTCACAATTGTGGACAACATAGAGGACTTTGTTGACCCTAGGTTATCGCAAGTTGTATTTGGAGCGCCCTTTTGTGAAATCACTAAGTTGATGGTGGATGACTTGAACGGAATCATGACTTTCACTGACGGGATTAGGAGGATTTCATACCAAACGCCATACAAAAGAAGAGACCTTAGGGAGATAGATTGCGACGGGCTTGATGTTATGAGCTCCCAACTTGTCTTGTGTGATGACGATGTTAGAAGAGGTTGTAGAAATGTTTCTGATTTATCTTGTGGGTTCTTTAAGGATGTTAGTGAGCTTGGCTCTAAGTATCGGAAGGATGTTTTCGAATTTGAAGATCCAAAGTACTTACACTATGAGAGCGACACTGGTTTAGAAGATGACCTAGAGAGTGGAACCAATGATGAAATCACGTAGTAACCCACGACTTTGAGTCTAGCTACAAGACTCGTAAATAAAGAAAAGCGCTTCTTGGGAGGCAACCCATGTTTTGTGTGTTTTTATTTATTTGTTTGTTTGTTTGATTGTTATTTACTTCCGTATGCATGTTTTATTTTTATTGTTTGTTGATCATGTTTCTCAATTAAAATGTGAAATACTTTATTATGTTGTTTAGCCTAGTCTTAACTTCAACCTAAAGGTATTTTTGCAAAAGATAAGTGTAAGGGGAAACCCCAAATATGTTTTTAAGAAACAAACCGATAATGATTATCCACAATATTTAATGAACATGTATATTCGTATTTGTTAGAGTCAAATGCTTGTATTGAGTCATAATGAAGTTTTGCAGGATTTTCCAGGAAGTAGGACAAAGTTTTTCCAGAAATTTTCCGGAAACTTAACATAAAGATTTCTGCAGGTCCATTCTGACGGCGTCAGGGAATTACTCTTGACGGCGTCAGGAGTCAAAAAAAATCTGGAAATTTTACCGGTTTTGTTTTTCTAACGGAGTCTTATGGTTTTTGTGAATTGTTAAGTTTTATAATCTCCAGGAAATCTGCAAACTTCATTCCACAAGCATTATATCTTACTTTGTTTTCTAGGATTTAGTAACTTATATAGGATGCCGCCGATTTTACGCGAGGTTGCCTTGTCTACTTTTGTCAGGATTTACAGGTTATTTGTGACAAGAAGATGATTTATATTCTGGAAGGGAAGCTTTGATTGTTCGTTTTCTTGGAAGAAGATTTAACCTGGCCAACCTAAAATCCATACCGAGCGAATCAGGGGAGTATTTGATTTCATTCTCTTTACTTTTTAACTTTTACATTCTTTACTTGAACATTGGGGACAATGTTCATCTTAAGTGTAAGGGGAGGGTAAAAAGATGATACCTTACATATGCACTTTCGCTTGAGTTTGTTTTGTTTGATAGTAGATGAGTAATAAAACTATGAGAAATACTTGTTAGTGTAATTTTAGCGCCAAATTTAAAATTTTTTACAACATTTAGGAGTGAAACTTTAGCCATAGCAAGCGTCTCATGGATAGGAGATTGTATGACTAGCACAAATCCGTATATTCAGAAAAATTTTCCACCCAAAAATGTGAGGTTCGCCTTTAGTTTTGATAGGAAAAACATTCATTATTAGTGCTTATGAGTGTACCGGTAGCATTTAGATTCTAGAACTTGCGTTAGTGATGCATCCCGAGACCGCTAATGAGACTACATTCGTGTGGTAGGATTTACTACATGATAAGAGGCATTAGGATCACCTTTGTGTTAAACCCGTATTATAATTACTTGACCATTTAAGTCATATTACTTGGCTAGTTAAGTCAACTAATTTTTCCCACACCCTTAGCGTTGTACTCATTTTTAGTACACGAAACCCCTAGTACACCCCTCCGAGCCTATCTTTTCGTTTCTAACTTTAAGCATTTTACTTAAAGGAAGAATTTGTTACACCCCACTTAAATGTACAACCAAATCGCCTTAGCCTTCCGTGTATGCGCTCATTTTTAGTGCATTATTGTTATTTGTTAAAACCCTAAGTTAACTTTCTAATTTATTACATGGTTGCTAAGTCGAGTCATATCCTTGTACATATTGTTTTGGGACGATTGGGACTCATGGGTAAGTACTTATTTTATGGAGTAATGGGGAAGAACATAATATTATTACCCCCATATGTGCGTTAATCTTAAAAGTGCTCCAAGTGTTTTGATTTTCTTAATTCGAGTCATTAGAATAGTTAAATGTAAAGTATGTAAAGATTCAAGTGTAAGGGGAATTCTCATCCCCTATGATGTATTATTTTGGATGGTAGGGTAAGAGTGTATGGTAGGGTAAGAGTGTATGCAAAAAAAAAAAAAAAAAAAAAAAAAAAAAAAAAAAAAAAAAGAGAAAAAAAAATAGAAAAGAAAAAGAGAAAAAACATACGGACTACCATCCCGTTTTCATTCTATGTTTATTTTATGTTTTTGTTATTTTTCATTTATTAGCTTAAGTCGAGTCTAGTCTTGGCTTAGCAACGCCATCTTGTACATGTAATTTACTAAGATTGTTAACTCGCCACCAGTAAAAATTCCCTTTATCCAACAAAACCGTGTAATTCATATCCCTACACCTAACGTTATAACCCTTTTTAAAAGACCTCTTTGATAGTTTATCCTAGGTGCTTACGCCATGTGGTGGAGGTTTGATCCTTTCCCAAGCCTATGGTAATCTATTTTGCTATGACAGGTAGTGAGAGATATCTTCCATTTCCATAATGTTACATTACTTTATTACACCCGAGAGATGTGAGTATCTAAACACTATTTGTGAGGTGCTTGTGTATGACCTCCGTGCTTGTCTATTGGTCTCTAGTGGAACGATTATTTGTTGTAATTACTTTTATATTAGTGTTAAATGACCCCTAACTTGTCTTTTGAGTAGAATAAAAGCTCATTTGCTTGAGGACAAGCAAATCTCAAGTGTAAGGGTATATGATGAGGCGAAAAATGATCCGTTTTTAGGGGGTCATTTAAGCCCGAATCCGAATTTATTTGATCAAATATTGCCCTAAATCGTTCCTTTTGTGATTTTAGGTGTTTGGAGAGTGAATTCTGGAAAAGAGGCTATTTTGGACGTTTTTGGAGCATAAAGTGAAGAAAACGACAAAGTACCAAAAATCCAAGCTGGAAATACAAGGTGACGGCGTCAAGGGTTTGCTCTTGACGGCGTCAGACATGAAGAATAATTTACCGTAGCTGGTGACGGCGTCAGATGGAGTTATGACGGCGTCAAAGTGGCCAAGATTAATTTACCGAAGGTAGTGACGGCGTCACATAGGCCGTCACGATTGGATCTAGGGCGTTCGAGGAAGTGTATGGCGGCGAGTTGACGGCGTCAGATTTAACTCTTGACGCCGTCAGGACGATTTTCCTATATATAGTTTTCTAGTTTTTTCATTAAAAAGGAAGAGAAGTTTTGGTGAAACCCTAAAGACGATTTTGGTGCCTCTTTTATAGGTTTTTCAAGGGTTCCAAACCCTTGAGACCTTGCATTGTAATTGAGATAAGTATACTCTTAATTCAATCAATATGTCTATGTGTTGGTTGTTTATCTTTTGTTCTTATCTTAATTCTACTATGCTAGGCTAGATCTCTCTTGTGTTTGCTTAGATCTAATGAAACCTAGATGTTGATTATGTGTTGATTACTTGTCTATTCTTGTTTTGAATGAATGATTTATATGTTAGGCTTAAGAAAACTGGCAGATCTCCAAATGGTAACATGCTTGAACGTCTTAAGAAACATGAACCGAGGCGTACTAGGTCTTTATTGGTTGTATTTAATGCATGAGCCACTGTTTACAATCCCTATAGTTGTGCTGGGTCATGGTGTAGGAGGAGATAAGAGCTCATAGAGTTGGGGAGTTATGTATGCCACTCCACGAATGGTATTAAGGAATACAACCCGTCATTCATACAAGTGTAACAAGTAATTAACATGTAAAAGATATCTAGGGAGTAATGAAGTCTAAGTAAACACAATTTCTCCACATACTGCTCACAACCTTAGTTAATATTAGTTTAATTTTATTTTCATTAGTTTAATTAGTTATAAAGTAGTTTTTGGGTTAGTTGATTAACAACTAATTCCGCCCACTCTTTCAAAACCCGAGATTTTAATTGCTTTCATAAAATATAAAAACACAAAAATAATCATCTTTCATCTCTAGAACTTTTAATTAGGTTTTCTAATCCTAGCGACACTATTCCTAAGCTGAACGATCAATCCCCCGGTACTTGTCACTATACTATACTACAACGATTAGGTACACTGCCTGGTGGAGGTTGTAAGCCTCGCGAGATCCCTCGAGAGGTAAAGCAAGGTGCGATTCCCACGCATCATTTTGCTTCACAAAACCTTCAAAACAGGTTTATTAAGGGTGTTTGGCTCAGGGTAGTTCCCTGAGTTGGAGGTTGATTTTGATAGTACTTGTAGTTGAGACATCTCTAATTAGGTCTTTGTATGTTGTTAAAACCATAACCTTAAGTCCTTGCACCCAAAAAAGTCAAAATCACAAAAAACCCCCCCTCACAGTTAACTGTGAGGGGTTTGGTATCTCAAACCCATCATAGTAGCTACAATATTTGTTTATTAAGTATAATCTAGTTTAAATATAGCTTTTTACTTTATTTATAATCAGTAAGATGTAATCCAAAGTTCAAAAAAGTCAAATTTCATGTTTATGTCAAAAGTCAAATTGTAATGTTTCTGATTTTTACAAAAATTGCAAGAATTGATTTGATTTTTGTGTGTTGATTTAGACTCTGAAACTTCTTGGGTTGATAGTCCAACACCTCATCTTCAAGTTCCCACCTTGCTTTTATTTTTAGGATTTTTCCTCTGGGCCCCACAGCCCTCCAAAGTAGGCTGCAGGGGAGGGTATTCCCCTGTGCAGCAGAACAGATCCCCCACACCACCACTTTGGTGGTGGTTTCTGGACACTACAGTGGTCCCCAATGCCCCATTTTTTGTCCCATCAACCCCCTCCTACCCCTCTTCAGGTTTTGACCTTTAGTTTGACCTTAGAACCTGTAGACCCCACCTGAATCAGCCCCTTAAGTTTGTCCCATTTTCTGAGTTGAGCTAAGAAGTCAAGTGCTTATTTAGGTGCTTATTGCTTATCCAGTGGACCCCATGTGCTTATTTTGCCTTATACATGTCTCATAAACTCAAGTGAACAAGAATTTACCTTTGTGGGTCCCACTTAAGCTCATTTGAGCTTATTTGCTTATTTGGTCAACATAAGTCAACTGTTTGGCTTATTGCTTCATAATCAGCTTATTTTCAAGTTACATAAAAGTTGTTTGTTTTTAAGTATAAAATAGGTTTGTAAAATAAAAATCAAGAAAAACCAATTTAAAATTAAGTGATACTTTCTATTTAATTTTATTTATCTTTTAATTTTCATTTTTAGATTTTTGTTAAGCACTTGGTATTTTTATAGTTTTCTTAAATTTCTTTTATATTAAAGTAATTTTAGTAATTTTCTCAGATTTTTATTTTGTCATTTAGTATTTATTAGATTTAATATTAGTTTTATTAATAATTAATTAATATTTAAGTATTAAATAGCATAATTAGTATTTATTAAGTAAGACCTAGTTTTTATATTTTTCATAGCTTTTATACGTTATAAAACATTTTTAGGAATTTTTCTAGAATTATTACTGTTCATCTTCTATTTTTTATAATTCAAATAGTATAATTAGGTAATTAATATTTAATTAGTAATTAATTAATATAAAAATCACAAAAATACAAAAATACATATTTTTAATTTTAAAACTTGTTTTTAGTTATTTTATAATTTTAGAAAGTTAATTTTCATTTTTCTAGTATTAAATTAATATTATATTCTATTTAAGTTATTTAAATATTGATAATTAGTATTTAATTAATAATAAATAAGTAATTAGTGTAAAAATTAGTTTTCTTTTTCTAAAAATTTTCTTTTATCCTTAAGTTTGTAAAAAAGTCATTTTCACCCCCTGGGGGTTTTCAGATTTCAGTTTTCACTTTTTATTTTGTACGTTCGCGTAAATTTAAACTGAACGTACACGTTTTTAGATTTAAAATGTTTCTGGTTTTTCTGATTTTACCATCTTGTTCATATAGCTTGTTTAAGCTATTTCCTTATAGATTCCTTAGTGTAACCATTCACAAACCCTTTCCTGTCCAAATTCACCCGATCACAGATCCGTTTGATAACCATTCACACCTCGTCGGGACATAACGATCCGGGGAAACACTATATTCCGCGGAGCATTGAGCCTAAGGAGTTTGACTATATTGACCACATCCGTGGTTGACTCTAGTTGACCGCTTTTGCCTCAATCAATAGACATTTACCTTTAGTCAAGTTTTACTACAATAATAGTTATTACACCAACATCAAGGTTGCACCCTATGAAGCAATTTATGGTCGTAAGTGTAGATCACCAATATGTTAGGCTGAAGTCAGAGAAAGCCAGCTTACCGGACCAGACCTAGTCCATGAGACTACCGAGAAAATTGTGTAGATCAAGAGCCAACTACAAGGAGCTCGTGACCGTCAAAAGAGTTATGCCGACAAGAGACAAAAACCCCTTGAGTTCCAAGTGGGTGATAAAGTGATGCTAAAGGTCTTTCCATGGAAACACGTGATCATATGTGGTAAACATAGGAAGTTGAACCCTCGTTATATTGGACCTTTTGAGATTCTTGCCAAAGTCGGGCCGGTAGCATATCGACTCGAATTGCCATCCGAATTCATCGTTGTGGATGACGTTTTTCATGTCAGCAACTTGAAAAGGTATCTATCTGAAGATACCTTTGCTATTCCTTTGGAAGAAATCCACCTTAATGAAAGGTTGAACTTTATTGAGGAGCCGATTGAGATAATGGACCGGGAAATTAAACGACTAAATAAGAGTCGCATCCTGATGAGATCAAATAAGTACATTTTATTAGTATCATTTATCCTATTTAATTGACTTGTTTTATATTGTTTTGTTTGAGAATTGGTGCCTTAATGTTTACTTTAGTGATTCTCGGGTAAAAACAAGCAATTGGTGAAAGTTAATAATATTTGACGAATTATAGAGCTAAATGATCAAGATATGAAAAGTCTATTGAAATTTAAGAGATGCGTCGTATCACTCTCAACAGATACGCCGCAACATCATACTTAGATGAATTCGAAGACCATTACCTGACTTTGAAGAATGCGCTGCATCTAATTATAACATGCGCCACATATGAAACTTTGGTCAACGAAAGATAATCAACTTGTTCTACTCCAAATACGCCGCATCTCATTTACAACATGCGGCGTTGATAAGGCGAAAAATGATCTGTTTTTAGGGGGTCATTTAAGCCCGGATTTGAATTTATTTGATCAAATAATGCCCTAAATCGTTCCTTTTGTGATTTTAGGTACTTTTGGAGTGAATTCTGGAAAAGGAAGCATTTTGGACGTTTTTGGAGCATAAAAGTGAAGAAAACGGCAAAGTCTTAATTTTCCTTGTTGGGAACAGTACCTGACGGCGTCAAGAGCATTTAGATGACGGCGTCAAGATCAAAAGTGGTGACGGTCCAGAAGAAACGTGACGGTGTCACCCAAGGCCGTCACGGGTTAACTTGTCAAAACTGGCGCGCGGAGTAGCTGATATTGTTTTGGTCATAACTATTGCATACAAACTCGGATTTAGGTGATTCAAAAGCCCACGCGAAGAGGACGAAGAGATCTACAATTTTGTGAAAATATGGTTGTGACGCCGTCATGTGTAACGAGCTGACGCCGTCATGCCTTGCCGAGAGAAAACTTGCCTATAAATATAACATCATAACTTCACTTTTTGTAAGCCCTATACCCTAAGGTCGATTCCTGGGTTTAGGTAGGTGTTTTTCCAGCAACTTATAGGGTTTCAATCACTCCATAAACATCTTGTATTGGTTTGATGATTCTATCTCAATTATGTCTTTCATTATTATTGTTGTTTGCTCTTCATTGATTATGTTTTGCTAATTCACCTTGTGTCTACTTATGATTGTGTGAAACTTGTTTATAATTGATTAGATCTTATTGATTCCTTGTTGATGTTTGTGTCTATCTTCATCAATTAGGGTGTGACACTTCGATAGATCTAATTGGTTTAGTTTATAATTCTGGATTCCTATTGTCTCTTGTTTGGTTGATTGTATTCGATGTTAGGCTTAAGAAAACTGGCAGACTTCCATAGGGTAACATGCTTGAACGTCTTAAGAAACATGAACCAATGCATACTAGGTTATTATGGTTGTATTTAACGCATGAGCGAATTCTAATGATCCCATGTTAGGAGCTTCTTGTAGGCTCGACATAGGAGTGAAGTAGGAGCTATAGAGTTGGGGAAGTACGTACGCCACCCCACGAATTGTATTAAGGAATACAACCCGTCAATTAAAACAAGGTGTGACAATTCAATAGGTAGAATTGGATAGCTAGCAAGGAGTAACATATCATGGGTAGACATGCTTCACATCCCTTGTAGAACCTTAGTTTACTTTTCTTGTTTATTAGTTTAAATTAGTAGCTTTTGGGTTAGTTGATTAGCAACTAATTCCGCCCACTCTTCCAATACCCGAGAATTTTACTTGCTTTTCATAAAATATAAAAACACAAAAAGAATCATCCTTCACCTTTAGACCTAGTTAGATTAATTTTCAATCCTAACGACACTATTCCTGAGTTGAACGATCAATCCCCCGATACTTGTCACTATACTATACTACAACGCTCAGGTACACTGCCTGGTAGGGGTTGTAAGCTTCTCGAGATCGCTCGAGAGGTAAAGCCTGGTGCAATTCCCACGCATCAAGTTTTTGGTGCCGCAACCCGGGGAATAGTTATTGTTTAGGTTGAAATTTATTTTGATTAGGTCTACTCATTAGATTCCTTTTTAGTGAGATTTTTATTTTCTTTTTATTAGCTTTCTCGTAGTCTATCTTTTCTTTGTGTATTTGTTCGTAGAAACCTTTCCTTTGACTCTTCCGTTCACCATTATGGAGAATGCGAATCCACCATACTACCGACCACGAAACCCATTCACTCCTAATGACATCTTGATGTTCAAACAATATCGAGATGAACCTATTTATGATGCATGGACTCGTTTTAAAAATTTACTACGAATAGTCCCTCATCATGGTTTCGATCTATGGTACCTAACTCAAATCTTTTACTATAGTGTCCACCCGTATTACCAAAGGTACATTGATGATTTTGCCAACGGGGACCTTAGGGAATTAAATGCTGAAGAAGCATGGGATGCCATAGAAGATTGTGCCCAATATTATTATAGAGTAGAAAACCCGACAAACAACATAACAAATTAATTGACAACAAATTTGAAGGATCATGAAACAAGTTTGTTAGGGGATGAATATGCTCATGTTGAGATACCTAAGTGGATGGCGCCCAATATCATAGTACAAAACAAACACATAGGTAATCTAGATACAATAGAGGATGAGGTGGATAATCCAAGCCCACAAAGTACCCCACAAGTCCTACTATCATTTGAGGCACATACACCGCCCGTGACTTACCCGGAAGAAGAAAAAGAGACTTTAGGAATCCCAATAGAGGTAGAGCCCTTAGACCAAGCACCACTTGAGGATATAGGTTTGAATACTTGTAATGATAACCTTACACCTAGTTCTAGGGAATTTCCTAGTGTTGATGAACCGGAACCTCAACCTTTACACAACTTTCCATCCTTAGATATACATCTAGGAGACAAAAGAGGAACCGACCCACCCATCAACCAATATTATCCGGGTAGTTTTATGATGAAGGAAGTCATTCACTCACCCCCTTCACCTCATGTGGCATATTTCCACCCTAAGGGTGTGTATCATTACTTCCACCCGCACTTAATCCTAAGTGTAGGGAAAACCTCCCCTATTTCCGTTAAATAAGGGTAGAGTCAGGCTCGTGACTCGAACAAAAACAAGCACTTGTTAGGAGGCAACCCAACCCATGTTTTTAATTGTTTGATGTTTTTATTTTATTTGTTTGTTTGTGTCATATATGCTTAATCATAATTGTTTAACTTTTATGTTTCGAATAATTTGTGAAAATGTTTTATTTTGTTTTTAACCTCGTCTTAATTGCATATAAAGGTATTTTACAAAAAGATAAGTGTAGGGAAATTTATATCTTGTTAAAAAGAACTAAATTCGAACATGAAAACTTCACAATTCATGATTAGCATATATTCTATCTTGTTTGTGTGTCAATAATTGTGGATATGTTTTATGAGTTCCTATTTGTAATTCATTCCACAAGTATCCTATCCTTTTGTTGCTTTGTCTTGTTTCTATTTCTAAGTCTGGAATTACATCTAGTTGTGATTTTTGTTCGGTTTGATGCTTTGGTTTTTGTGTTTGTTGATTACAGGACAAGAAGATGATTTATATTTATGGAGGGAAGCTGTCAACGTTCATCTTCTTGGAGGTAGATTTAACCATGTTGTCACATTATCCACACCGAACGAATCAGGGGAGTATTAGTTTCTTTCATTCTTATTTATTTTTACTTTTACATCTTTTATCTAGAACATTGGGGACAATGTTCGGTTTAAGTGTAGGGAGGGTATATTAGAAACTATTACTCCACTTGGTTTTTGTTTTGTTTGATAGTGAATGTGTAATAAAACTGAGGGAAATATTTGTTAGGGCAATTTTAGCACCAAATTTAAAATTTTTTGCAACATGTAGGAGTGAAACTTTAGTCTTAATAAGCGTCTCATGGATAGGAGTTGTATGACTAGCACAAAAACCATACCACTCAAAAATTTACACCCCAAATATGTGAGGTTCGCCCTTAGATCTTTAGGAAAAAGCATTCATTGTTGGTGCTTATGAATGTATCGGTAGTATTTAGATTCTAGAACTTGTGATAGCGATGCATCCCGAGACCGCTAGTGAGACTACATTCGTGTAGTTAGGATTTACTACATGATAAGAGACATTAGGATAACCCTTGTTCTACACCTGTAATATAATTACATTGACTTCATAGGTCAAGTAATTCTCCCACACCTTTGCGTTGTACTCATTTTTAGTACACGATACCCCTAGTACACCCCTCCGAGCCTATCTTTTCGTTTCTAACTTTAAGCATTTTACTTAAAGGAAGAATTTGTTTACAATCCACCCCAAATGTGAAACCAAATCGCCTTAGCCTTCCTTGTATGCACTCATCTTTAGTGCATTATTGTTAATTGTTTAAACCCTTTGTTAGTTGTCTAATTGATTACATGGTTGCTAAGTCGAGTCATATCTTGTACATATTGTTTTGGGACAATTGGGACTCATGGGTAAAGTACTTGTGTTATGGAGTAATGGGGAAGAACATCATATATTACCCCCATATGTGCGTTAATATTTAAAAGTACTCCAAGTGTTTTGATTATCTTGATTCGAGTCATTAGAATAGTTGATTGTAAAGTATGTAAAAGCTCAAGTGTAGGGAGGAAACGAGCTCCCTTTGATGTATTATTTTGGATGGTAGAGTAAAAGTGTATGCAAAAACAAATAAAATAATAATAATAATAATAATAATAATAATAATAATATAATAATAATAATAATAATAATAATAATAATAATAATAATAATAATAATAATAATAATAATAATAATAATAATAATAATAATAATAATAATAATAATAATAAAAAAGAGAGAAAAAATAATAATAATAATAATAATAATAATAATATTAAAAAAGAGAGAAAAAATAATAATAATAATAATAATAATAATAATAATAATAATATATAGAAAAAGAAAAGAGAAAAACATACGGGCTACCATCCATTTCTTTTATCTATGTTTAAGTCAAATAGTGTCTTGAAAATCCAAAAAGAGTTGTGGTTAGTTTAAGTTGAGTCGAGTCTTGGCTTAGCAATGCCTCATTGTACATGTAGTTAACTAAGACAATTGACTTGCCACCAGTATAATATCCGTTTATCCAAAAAAAATCGTGTCTTTCATATCCCCTACACCTAACGTTATAACCCTTTAAAAAAGACCTCTTTGATAGTTTGTCCTAGGTGCTTACGCCAAGTGGTGGAGGGTTTATCCTTCCCCAAGCCTATGGCAATCTATTTGCTATGACAGGTAGAGAGTGATATTTCTCCATTTCCAATTATGACATATAAATTTACAACACCCGAGAGATGAGAGTATCCAAATACTTAATGTAATGTGCTAGTGTATAATTTCCGTGCTTGTTTTGACTAAGGTGGAATGATCATTTGTTGTAATTACTTTTATATTAGTGTTAAATGACCCCTAACTTGTATTTTTATTGGTGGAAAAGCTCATTTGCTTGAGGACAAGCAAATCCCAAGTGTAGGGATATATGATAAGGCGAAAAATGATCTGTTTTTAGGGGGTCATTTAAGCCCGGATTTGAATTTATTTGATCAAATAATGCCCTAAATCGTTCCTTTTGTGATTTTAGGTATTTTTGGAGTGAATTCTGGAAAAGGAAGCATTTTGGACATTTTTGGAGCATAAAAGTGAAGAAAATGGCAAAGCCTTAATTTTCCTTGCTGGGAACAGTACCTGACGGCGTCAAGAGCATTTAGATGACGGCATCAAGAGCAAAAGGGTGACGGTCCAGAAGAAACGTGACGGCGTCACCCAAGGCCGTCACGTGTTAACTTGTCAAAACTGGCGCGCGGAGTAGCTGATATTGTTTTGGTCATAACTTTTGCATACGAACTCGGATTTAGGTGATTCAAAAGCCCACGCGAAGAGGACGAAGAGATCTACAATTTGGTTAAAATATGGTTGTGATGCCATCATGTTATTCCTTGCCGACAGAAAACTTGCCTATAAATATAACATCATAACTTCTAAACCCTAAGGTCGATTCCTGGGTTTAGGTAGGTGTTTTTCCAGCAACTTAGAGGGTTTCAATCACTCCATAAACATTTTGTATTGGTTTGATGATTCTATCTCAATTATGTCTTTCATTATTATTGTTGTTTGCTCTTCATTGATTATGTTTTGCTAATTCATCTTGTGTCTACTTATGATTGTGTGAAACTTGTTTATAATTGATTAGATCTTATTGATTCCTTGTTGATGTTTGTGTCTATCTTCATCAATTAGGGTGTGACACTCCGATAGATCTAATTGGTTTAGTTTATAATTCTTGATTCCTATTGTCTCTTGTTTGGTTGATTGTATTCGATGTTAGGCTTAAGAAAACTGGCAGACTTCCATAGGGTAACATGCTTGAACGTCTTAAGAAACATGAACCAATGCGTACTAGGTTATTATGGTTGTATTTAACGCATGAGCGAATTCTAATGATCCCATGTTAGGAGCTTCTTGCAGGCTTGACATAGGAGTGAAGTAGGAGCTTATAGAGTTGGGGAAGTACGTACGCCACCCCACGAATGGTATTAAGGAATACAACCCGTCAATTAAAACAAGGTGTGACAATTCAATAGGTAGAATTGGATAGCTAGCAAGGAGTAGCATATCATGGGTAGACATGCTTCACATCCCTTGTAGAACCTTAGTTTACTTTTCTTGTTCATTAGTTTAAATTAGTAGCTTTTGGGTTAGTTGATTAGCAACTAATTCCGCCCACTCTTCCAATACCCGAGAATTTTACTTGCTTTTCATAAAATATAAAAACACAAAAAGAATCATCCTTCACCTTTAGACCTAGTTAGATTAATTTTCAATCCTAACGACACTATTCCTGAGTTGAACGATCAATCCCCCGGTACTTGTCACTATACTATACTACAACGATCAGGTACACTGCCTGGTGGGGGTTGTAATCTTCTTGAGATCCCTCGAGAGGTAAAGCCTGGTGCAATTCCCACGCATCAAGTTTTTGGTGTCGCAGCCCGGGGAATAGTTATTGTTTAGGTTGAAATTTATTTTGATTAGGTCTACTCATTAGATTCCTTTTTAGTGAGATTTTTATTTTCTTTTTATTAGCTTTCTCGTAGTCTATCTTTTCTTTGTGTATTTGTTCGTAGAAACCTTTCCATTGACTCTTCCGTTCACCATTATGGAGAATGCAAATCCACCATACTACCGACCACGAAACCTATTCACTTCTATTTCTTCTAAACTACTTATTACAAGCACAACACAACTTCACAAGTAATATACACACTATGCACAACTACTCTTCAATACTTCTTGAACTTAGTTGTAGAAGGAGTGTTCTTCTTTTGCACTTTGGATGAGGATGGATGAGAAGGGATTGAATCACTTGAAACAAGGAATACTATTCTAATGATCAAAGGGTTTTGGAAGATGTTTAGAGAGTTTGAGATCCGAAATTTTCGTGCAAAAGGTGGGGAAAAATTCCAGGTTTAAGGTGGTATTTATAGGAGAAAAATTCTGACAGATTCTGACACAGGAGCCTGGCCGGTCCCCTTAATTCATAGCCGGTCCCCTTAATTTTAAAGGGACCGCCCAGCTGTAACGGCCAGAAAACTTGTCATTTAGTGGGGAAAGTTTATTTGGTGAAAAACTAACTGATTTTGGTTAAAGATTTGAATTCATATATTTAGTATGATTAAAACATTTTTCTTTATTACCAAAATTGTTTTTCAAAAATATATAATATGTTTATGTAATTAAATAAATTTTGTATTAATTAATTAAATACCCCTTTGATCATGAGATGTATTAAGCACTTGTTTATCCATACCTTAAGTGATTAAGTTGGATATAATGATATAAACTAGCTTAATACTTGTTTACGTAGTAATCTTACGTTTGATGATTTTACATTTTGTGATCGTCAAAACATAGAGATATCGAAAAATATAAATAACGTTTTTATGCATTATTTATGTCAACAATCTCCCCTTTTTGATGATTACAAAATCTAAACTCATTAAACCAAAATTAGTATATATACAAGTATTATTGTGAGTTTATATCAATTCTCCCCCTTTTTGTTAGCATCAAAAAGGTTATCCCGATTTTATTGTAGCTCCCCCTAGATGTATACTCCCCCTTGTTTTGAGGTCATAAGGAAATCGAGATATGGAATTCTTGCAAAAAAAATATTTAGTGGACAAGCAACATATATATATATATATATATATATATATATATATATATATATATATATATATATATATATATATATATATATATATATATATATATATATCATGCAAGAAAAGATACTAAACATAACCATAATCATTGATTAAAAGGTTACAACATGCATTACATCAACAAGTAGTGTAAACAATAAAAGCCTTGAAGGCTTGCAATCATAACTAAAATAAACCATAGCTCTAACATGAAGGTCCTCTCTAGAGCTTGCTATCCAAAATGGTTTAAGACAATTTTATTTGCAAGGTACCAAGCATGTTTAATTGGGTGGAATGGATGGTGAACATGGAGATGGTGATGGTGGAGGAGTGTTTGTTGATGGTGGTGGAGGAGATGTGTTTGTTGTTGGTGGTTGATGTAACAAGTTTTCAATGTGTGAAAACATGTATTGGATCTCATCTCTTAGTCCGAACACAATTATTCGGTTGTGGATGCAACAAAGGCAAGTGTCACCATGAGCTTCAAGTAAGCTCCATGGGACGGGGTTATAGGTTGGTGGATTGATAGGGGATGATGAAAAGTGTGCATCAAGAGGTGTTAATGGTGATAATGAGAGGGTTAGTGCAAGAGTTGTGTTTTCATTGGTAGGTTGTGATGGTTGAACTTTTGGTGGAGGAGACAAGTGGGTGTTTATGTAGTCATTTATGGATGAAGTGGATGGTATGGAAGAAGTAGAGGTTCCATTTGTTGATGGTGTTTTGGAAGGTGCATTTGGTGCACTAGGATATGAGCATTGAGGTGGTGGTGATGGGGTAGTGTTGTCTTCATTTGTGAGGTCAATGAATAGTTGTTTTGGTGGAATAATGACAAGTTTTTGTTTCTTGGCATTGTTTGAATGGGTGGTTCTTGGTGATGACATGATAAAAGGATGAGGTTTAATGAAGGTTGAGGATGATGGAATGTGAATTAAACATGCATGGGGATTATATAGTATGAAAACATGTTTAGAAATAGAATTAATTTGAAATTTATTGTTAGATTCCAAAATCAGTTTAGTTTTTAAGGGAAATGGTAGCTGGAACTAGCAAAAGAGGTCACAAGTTGCAAAAGAAAACAGTGTAAAAACTGTTCCAGATGGCCGGTCCCCTTAAATGGAGGCCGGTCCCCTTAAATTTAAGGGGGCCGCCCCTTATGAATTAAGGGGGGCGCCCATCTGACGACCCAGAACTCAAAATTTTCAAAATTTTTTTGGAAAAACGTTATATTCTATTTTGTTTTTACAGCAAGCTCTATTTGGGCATTTCACATTTGTTTTGGTCTATTAGAAAGCATACATGTTATACATATATATACATAAGCTAAGCATGCAAGCAAATATATGGATTAAGTGATAAACCATGCAATCATAAGCATATATTGAACATAATTAAGCAAGTTATCAACCTAGTCAAGTATCCAAACAATCATCCAAAAGAAATACAAGTACTTCCGAATATAATTCGGACAAATAGCACATAAAAAATCCACGATCAAGAGACATAAAAATAAATATTGTTCAACAAGAATAAGCTAAACACATCATCTCCTTTTCTTCCTGAAGATACCCTTCAACGTCTTCCCGATAGATTTGAAGCCACCTCTAACTTCTTCATGCAAACTCTTTTGTCGTCTAAGCATCTCGGTTGTTCGTTCATGAAGTACTTCGTCGGTTTGATCACGAGGAGATGGGGTTGAATACTCGGGATAGTCGAGATCCTCTAGATTATCAACGAACTCGGAAAACGAAGGGGTACTAGCATCATGGATGTTTTCCTCCTTATCGTCATCGTCTTGTCGAGAAGATGAACCGTGAAAGCTATGACGACAAGATTTTCCCTTGTCACTTCGAGTTCGTCGAGCTTGTCTTAGAGCTAGAGGACGTAAGGTGGGATAGATGGACTCATAAATGCTATTGTCAAGATCGGGGCAGTACTCGATAACATGACGATAGAGACGAGTAACTGAGTAAGAAACATTCCATATGGAAGACTGGCTTTGGGAGTTTTTCTAGCACACTCAATCCGTTTGATAAAGAAGTAGGCCAAATTGTATCGCTTTTCGACAGCGATACAATACAACATGTGAGCAAGGCACGCCGGGAGATGGTCCCGGTGACCTCCAGTACCGAACGCATTCTCACGAATGAGTTCTTCCCAACGCTTCATGTGGGGGCCTAATTCCTTGAGGAGAAGTTGTTATGAAGTGATTTGGACATTTTTGGATTTTATTTTCGGGTTGTAGTGGCACGCTCCACACCAAGGATTTGACGAATTTCGTCGGGATGAGGGATGTCGGAGAGATAAGGACCAAAGGTTGGTCGACAACGATGTAGAGATTCGAGATCCCACTCGTTTGTGAAAACGGCTTGACCTCTAAAAGGAATTTGGAGGATTTGACCAAATTGTTCGAGAGTTAAGGTGATAAATTCATTTTGGATCATGAAGGAGATGGTGATGGCACCAAGATCATTGGTTTGAACGGTGACTTGGCTATAGAAATGGACTATGAAGCGAGGAACGATGGGTTCATTGATTTCAAATAGGCAATTGAAGTTGATGCTTGTAAACAAGCGATTAATGTAGTCGGATTGAGCAAAAGCTAGATCTACTACACGTCCCTCATGAACATTTCTAACTTCAATTTGTCGATATATACGTCCAATGGAAGGAGATGTAGTAGGGAGTTGGGAAACTTTAGGAATGTAGTTTTTAGTGTGGGAAAGATCTTCGGTAGTCGCTTTTGGCATTTTCACCTAAACACAAAAACAATACAAAAGACCAAAATAAATATAAAGAAGAATAAAAATGTATATATTTTAAGACTTATGTTGGAACGTAAACATACTTCGACTCTAAAACGATAATCCTAGGAAGTAGTTTACCATGTTCCTTAATATTATTTTTAACTCGTTCTAGATATATTTTACGATGTTTAGTAAGTAGTTATGGACAAATCCAAACGCCCTTTTAAACATCTTAATATATCATGAAATTTGCTAGATTTACATTATGTTGTAAAACTAGCCATTTCTTACGAGTTTCTTATGCATGTGATTAGTTTTCAAAAAAGATGGTTTATATTTTGACTCAAAAATGTCATTTTTCGTACTAAACCAAACGCTTCCTTAACTAGATACTTACGCTACAAGTATGTCAATATATATATATATATATATATATGAATTATATATCTTGACAAGTCCGAATTACAAGTTTTAGGTTTATAATCTTGACAACGTTTTATAAAAATTATAACGACTTAATTTTGACATTATTTGGACATAATCCAAACACCCTCTTATCGTGTACAAAAATATTTTTACTTAGTTGAGAAATGTAGTTTAATGTTTTAGAAGTTATAAAAATACAATGTGATTAGTTTTAACAAGTTTTTATAGCATTATTCAACAATGTGTTTACCAAAAAATTTGAAAAGAAATGTATGAAATTTTTCAAAAATTTTCGACAAGAGGGTTTATAATTACTAGTTTCTAGTGTTAATTTAGCATCCTAATCTTAAGGGAAGCATTTAGTTATGGAAATTTTAGACCCAATTCAAAAGAAATTACGAATTTGAAAAAATTATTAAAACATGCATAATCTTGAGTTTGACCAAATTAGATGAAATGTTGATGAGACGAAAAATGAACCACTTTTAGGGGGTTACTTAAGCCCGAAATTGAATTTATTTGATCAAATATTGCCCTAAATCGTTTCTTTTGTGCTTTGGGAGTGAATTCTGGAAAAGGAAGCAATTCTGACGTTTTTGGAGCATAAAAGTGAAGAAAACGGCAAAGACTTAATTTTCCATGCTGAGAACAGTACCTGAAGGCGTCAAGAAGAAGATCATGACGGCGTCAAGAGTAAAATCCATGACGACCCAGTGCAAACCTGACGGCGTCACAACAAGGGTGTCAAGACCATTTTTGGTGACGGCCTGCATAAGGAGAATACATGACGGCGTCAGACCCAGATCTAGGCAGTCCGAGAAACTATTTGGCGGCGAGATGACGGCGTCAGACTTTTGTTCTTGACGCCGTCACCTATCAAACTCTATATATAGTTTTCAATTTTTTCATTCATAAAAGAGGAACTTGTGTGGAGAAAACTAGGGCCGAACTTTGTAAACCCTAGGTCATATTTTACAGTGTTTTCAAGGGTTTTCACCCCTTGAATCCTTTCATGTTCAATTGAGATAAGTCTTCTTTCAATTCAATCAATATGTCTATTTGTTGTTTGAATATATCTTATGCTTGTCTTGATTTCAACATGTTAGGCTAGATCTATTTTGTGTTTGCTTAGATGTAATGAAACCTAGATGTTAATTATGTGTTGATTACTTGTTTATGGTTGTATTGGATGAATGATTTCAATGTTAGGCTTAAGAAAACTGGCAGATCTCCATTGCGTAACATGCTTGAACGTCTTAGGAAACATGAACCGATGTGTACTAGGTTTTATTGGTTGTATTTAATGCATGAGCAAATTCTAGTGATCCTATGTTAGGAGCTTCTTAGCCGGCTCGACATAGGAGTGAAGTAGGCGCTCATAGGATTGGGGAAGTAAGTGCGCCACCCCATGAATGGTATTAAGGAATACAATCGGTCATCCACGCAACTATAACAAGTAATTAACATGTAAAAGATATCTAGGGAGTAGTGAAATCTAAGTAAACACAATTCTCCCACATATTGCTCACAACTTTAGTATAATATAGTTTATTTTCATTTCTAGTATTTTATTTTTATTGCATCTTTAGTATTGGGTTAGTTGACTAGCAACTAATTCCGCCAAACTCCTTCAAACCCGAGATTTTTAATTGCTTTCCTAAAAATAAAAAAATACAAAAAGAATCATCCCTCATCTCTAGACCTAGTCTTTAGGTTTTCTAATCCTAGCGACACTATTCCTAGCTGAACGATCAATCCCCCGGTACTTGTCATTATACTATACTACATCGATCAGGTACACTGCCTGGTGAGGGTTGTAAGCTTCTCGAGATCCCTCGAGAGGTAAAGCCTGGTGCAATCCCTACGCATCAAGGTTTTGGCGCCGCAGCCCGAGGAATAGTTATTGTCTAGGTTAGAATCTCTTTTTATTAGGTCTACTTGCTAGATTCCTTTCTAGTAAGATTTTATTTTTATTTTTAGGTTCTCTTTAGTCTATCTAATCTCTTCATGTTTTTGTTCGTAACTCTTCACCATCCGACATCATGGAAGATGGTAACATCTTTGAACCCGTCATCCCACCACAACAAAACCCACCACTAGATAACCAACCTCTTAGGCCCCGAACCTTAGGAGAGTATTCCGGACCTAGCCACCAAGGCTATTGAAACACCATTGAGCTCACCGGAGCCAATGTGACCCCCTTTCGATCCGACACCATCCGGTTGGTGCAAAGCGGATGTGCATTCCATGGACTTCGTTCTGAAGATCCAAATCAACATCTCAAGGACTTCCTTAAAATCGTAGATTCTATAGACCTTGATGTTACAACTAGAGAGTCAACCCGATTACGCCTATTCCAATTCTCTCTACGTGATCAAGCTAACCAATGGCTTGAACGTTTACCCGCGGGATCCATCACCTCATGGGATGATCTCACCACTCGTTTCCTTGCTCAATTTTTCCCACCGGGGAGAACTGCCAGGCTTAGAAATGACATCTTGATGTTCCAACAACGTCAAAATGAAACTCTTTATGAAGCATGGACTCGTTTCAAGGACTTACTCCAAAAAGTCCCTCATCATGGCATAGATCTTTGGCTCCAAGTCCAAATCTTTTATGACCATATCGATCTCTCCACAAGGCGAGCCATTGACCAATCGGCTGGTGGTAAGCTAGGTGATCTAAGTGCGGAACAATCATGGGAACTCATAGAAGATCTTGCTCTCTATGACAACGAAAGTTGGAATGATCCCCGTGATTTGAACAAAACGGTCAAGGCAATATCTTTGCCTTCGAACAACTCTAGCACTCCCGACCGTAGGATCATGGAACTTGAGGACCAAGTCAAGTTTCTCATGAAATCTTACGAAGCTCCTAAGCCTTCAAGCCAAGTGAACAAAATCACTTCTTCATGCGAATTATGTAGTGGTCCCCATGACACTCGTGATTGTGTGGAACTCCCCGGAACAGCTTTTGCGGATTACGCATCCTTGCGTACCGACGAAGTGGGAGATAAGTGGTACACTTTCAAACCCGATCCAAACCCGTATGGTGATTCCTACAACCCCTCTTGGAAAAATCACCCAAACCTTAGGTGGAAACAAAACCAAGCTAATTCTTCCAATCCGCCTAATCGTTACCAACCAAACGGTCCACCCTCCAACCGTACTTTCAACAACAATCCTTCTAACAACTATGGTAGTACCAACAATCTTGAAGGATTGATGTCTAAGTTCATGGCATCTCAAGAAGCTCGCATATCTAAGTCTGAAGCCGATTTCAAACAAAAGCAAAGCGAGATGACCATCAAAATTGACACATTGTTGAAAGTTCTCAATGACCAAGAAATGGGAGCACTCCCAAGCGACACAGTCAAGAACCCGAAACTAAACGTTAATTCCATATCATCAGTTTCGTCACCCACTTCTTGTCCGCAATACTACTCGGTTAAATCAACGAGCACGTGTTTCAAGCAAAACCAAATTCTTCAAAAGGACCAATTAAATAAAACACCCGATATAAAACCGGTCAAAAGCATAGTTGAAACACCTCCCACGCAAGACCTTGATGATGAATTCAAGGAGCTTCACCTTGAACGTCCTGTCATTGATGTCTTAGCCCGTGCTCCCTACTATAGTGCCCTCCTAGAAAAGTATGAGAAGTTTAAACTAGGTAAAAATGGGACTGCCTTCGTTCAAAACAAGTTGCCTAAAAAGCTTGATGATCCGGGTATATTTGTTTTGCCTTGTAAGATAGGAAGATCCGAAGCTTTCGACACACTAGCCGATTTAGGGTCAAGCCTCAACTTGATTCCCCTATCCCTTTTCACCACTCTCAAGCTAGGAAAGTTAGAGGAGACGGAGGTATTGATAGGTCTAGCGGATGGAAGTATTGCCCACCCGGTTGGAATGATTAAGGATGTAGTTGTTCACGTAGGGAAGTTAACTATCTTAGCGGATTTTCACGTCCTAGACATGGTTAGTGACACTACATGCCCATTGTTGGTAGGAAGAGGATTTTTAGCAACCACTAGCGCCATGATAGATTGTAAGGAGTCTAAGATAGCGGTAGGTGAGGGCGACACTTGGTCGGTATACGATGTTAAGAAACATAGCTATGATTGTGAGGATGAACCGACACCACATTGGGTTGAGATGAATAGGAGACCATCTAGATATGGACCTTGGATAGAAAGGAACTTTATAGAACTTCAATGCCCATTCTATCTAGAAAAAGATTTCATCGAAAAGACACATTCGGTGGAACAACTCATAGCTAGAGATGAAGAGCTAGATCCTTTTGAGGACCCCTTAGTCTTTAGGAAGATGATTGAGTTCTTAAGCGTAATGCCTATTAATATAGAGATGAATAAGTGGAAAAGAGAGGGAGATAAGTGTAAATGGCGGTGGGACAAGCCACCTAAAGAAGGTGACGGATCATGGCATATGAAGATGACTTTGTATGATCCAGATGGAGAAAAGTTTGAAAGGTCATACCGTACTAAGAAAACCGATAGGAAGTTAAAACCTAAGTTTGATACCAAAGATGTCCTCAATGAGGAACTCACCCGTATCACGTAGTAACCCATGACCTTGAGTCCAGCTACAAGACTCGTAAATAAAGAAAAGCGCTTCTTGGGAGGCAACCCATGTTTTGTGTGAATTTTTATTTTGTTTGTTTGTTATTTGCTTCCGTATGCATGCTTTATTTTTATTGTTGGTAGATCATGTTTCAAAACTAAAATGGTGAAAATACTTTACTTTGTTGTTTGGCCTAGTCTTAACTTCACCCAAAGGTATTTTTGCAAAAGATAAGTGTAAGGGGAAACCCCAAATATGTTTTTAAGAAACAAAACCGATCATGATTCTCCACGATATTAAGTGAACGTGTATATTCGTATTTGTTAGAGTCAAATGCTTATATCGAGTCATAATGAAGTTTTGCAGGATTTTCCAGGAAGTAGGACGAAGTTTTTCCAGAAATTTTCCGGAAACTTAACATAAGAATTTCTGCAGGTCACTTCTGACGGCGTCACGAGTTTACTCTTGACGGCATCATGTGTAAAAATCTGGAAATTTTACCTGTTTTGTTTTTCTAACAGAGTCTTAAAGTTTTTTGTTGAATTATTAGTTTTATAATCTTTAGGAAATCTGCAAACATCATTCCACAAGCATTATATCTTACTTTGTTTTCAAGGATTTATTAGCATATGTAGATTGCCGCCAATTTTACGCAAGGTTGCCTTGTCTGTTTTCTTAGGTTTTACAGGTTATGTATGACAAGAAGATGATTATTATTCTGGAAGGGAAGCTTTGATTGTTCATTTTCTTGGAGGAAGATCTAACCTGGCCACCTTATTATCCATACCGAGCGAATCAGGGGAGTATTTGATTTCATTTGTTTTACTTATTTCACTTTTACATTCTTTACTTGAACATTGGGGACAATGTTCATCCTAAGTGTAAGGGGAGGGTAAAATGATGATACCTTACAAATACACTTTCGCTTGAGTTTGTTTGTTTGATAGTAGATGTGTAATAAAACTATGAGAAATACTTGTTAGTGTAATTTTAGCGCCAAATTTAAAATTTTTTACAACATTTAGGAGTGAAACTTTAGCCATAGCAAGCGTCTCATGGATAGGAGATTGTATGACTAGCACATAACCGTATCATTCAGAAAAATTTTCCACCCAAATATGTGAGGTTCACCTTTAGATTTGATAGGAAAAGCATTTACTATTAGTGCTTATGAGTGTACCGGTAGCATTTAGATTCTAGAACTTGCGTTAGTGATGCATCTCGAGACCGCTAGTGAGACTACATTCGTGTAGTAGGATTTACTACATGATAAGAGGCATTAGGATCACCCTTGTATTAAACCCGTATCATAATTACTTGACCATTTATGTCATATTACTTGGCTAGTTAAGTAAATTAATTTTTCCCACACCTTAGCGTTGTACTCATTTTTAGTACACGAAACCCCTAGTACACCCCTCCGAGCCTATCTTTTCGTTTCAAACTTTAAGCATCTTACTTAAAGGAAGAATTTGTTACACCCCACTTAAATGTACAACCAAATCGCCTTAGCCTTCCGTGTATGCACTCATCTTTAGTGCATTATTGTTATTTGTTAAACCCTTAGTTAATTATCTAATTGATTACATGGTTGCTAAGTCGAGTCATATCCTTGTACATATTATTTTGGGACGATTGGGACTCATGGGTAAAGTACTTATTTTATGGAGTAATTGGGAAGAACATCATTTATTACCCCCGTATGTGCGTTAATCTTAAAAGTACTCCAAGTGTTTTGATTATCTTAATTCGAGTCATTAGATTAGTTTATTGTAAAGCATGTAAAAATTCAAGTGTAAGGGGAATTTACATTCCCTATGATGTATTATTTCGGATGGTAGGGTAAGAGTGTATGCAAAAAAAATCGAAAAAAAATCAAGAAAAAAATAAAAAAAATAGAAAAAAGAAAAGAGAAAAACATAAGGACTACCATCCCATTTCATTCTATGTTCATTTTAAGTTTTTGTTATTTTTGATTTATTAGCTTAAGTCGAGTCTAGTCTTGGCTTAGCAACGCCACATTGTACATGTAATTAACCAAGATTGTTAACTCGCTACCAGTAAAGATTGCCTATATCCAACAAAACCGTGTATTTCATATCCCTACACCTAACGTTACAACCCTTTAAAAAGACCTCTTTGATAGTTTATCCTAGGTGCTTACGCCATGTGGTGGAGGTTTGATCCTTTCCCAAGCCTATGGTAATCTATTTTGCTATGACAGGTAGTGAGAAATATTTTCCGTTTCCATATTGTGATATTACTTTATTACACCCGAGAGATGTGAGTATCTAAACACTATTTGTGAGGTGCTAGTGTATGACCTCCGTGCTTGTCTTTGGTCTTTAGTGGAACGATTATTTGTTGTAATTACTTTTATATTAGTGTTAAATGACCCCTAACTTGTATTTTGATTAGAATAAAAGCGCATTTGCTTGAGGACAACCAAATCTCAAGTGTAAGGGTATATGATGAGGCGAAAAATGAACCACTTTTAGGGGGTCATTTAAGCCCGGAATTGAATTTATTTGATCAAATATTGCCCTAAATCGTTTCTTTTGTGATTTTAGGTACTTTGGGAGTGAATTCTGGAAAAGGAAGCAATTCGGACGTTTTTGGAGCATAAAAGTGAAGAAAACGGCAAAGACTTAATTTTCCATGCTGAGAACAGTACCTGACGGCGTCAAGAGGAAGATCATGACGGCGTCAAGAGTAAAATCTATGACGACCCAGTGCAAACCTGACGGCGTCACAACAAGGGCGTCAAGACCATTTTTGGTGACGGCCTGCATAAGGAGAATACATGACGGCGTCAGACCCAGATCTAGGCAGTCCGAGAAACTATTTGGCGGCGAGATGACGGCGTCAGACTCTTTTTCTTGACGCCGTCTCCTATCAAACTCTATATATAGTTTTCTATTTTTTCATTCATAAAAGAGGAACTTGTGTGGAGAAAACTAGGGCCGAACTTTGTAAACCCTAGGTCATATTTTACAGTGTTTTTAAGGGTTTTCACCCCTTGAATCCTTTCATGTTCAATTAAGATAAGTCTTCTTTCAATTCAATCAATATGTCTATGTGTTGTTTGAATATATCTTATGCTTGTCTTGATTTCAACATGCTAGGCTAGATCTATCTTATGTTTGCTTAGATGTAATGAAACCTAGATGTTAATTATGTGTTGATTACTTGTTTATGGTTGTATTGGATGAATGATTTCAATGTTAGGCTTAAAAAAACTAGCAGATCTCCATTGTGTAACATGCTTGAACATCTTAGGAAACATGAACCGATGTGTACTAGGTTTTATTGGTTGTATTTAATGCATGAGAAAATTCTAGTGATCCCATGTTAGGAGCTTCTTAGCCGGCTCGACATAGGAGTGAAGTAGGCGCTCATAGGATTGGGGAAGTAAGTACGCCACCCCATGAATGGTATTAAGGAATACAAACCGTCATCCACGCAACTATAACAAGTAATTAACATGTAAAAGATATCTAGGGAGTAGTGAAATCTAAGTAAACACAATTCTCCCACATATTGCTCACAACTTTAGTATAATATAGTTTATTTTCATTTCTAGTATTTTATTTTTATTGCATCTTTAGTATTGGGTTAGTTGACTAGCAACTAATTCCGCCAAACTCCTTCAAACCCGAGATTTTTAATTGGTTTCCTAAAAATATAAAAATACAAAAAGAATCATCCCTCATCTCTAGACCTAGTCTTTAGGTTTTCTAATCCTAGCGACACTATTCCTAGCTGAACGATCAATCCCCCGGTACTTGTCATTATACTATACTACATCGATCAGGTACACTGCTTGGTGGGGGTTGTAAGCTTCTCAAAATCCCTCGAGAGGTAAAGCCTGGTGCAATCCCTACGCATCAAATGTGTTATGAAAAACTTACAATATGTAATGGTGATCGTGTAAGGTGAATCTGCCCTTTGCGAAATAACCCGAATTATGTGATTTGGAAGTGGTTTTTTTAGGTGTTTTGGGGTTTGGGATTCGTCACAGCAGCAAAAAATGGAAGAGGTGTTTGAAAAGTGGAGTGTTTGGCAAAAGAAACAAGAGGAAAAACGGGTTGGAACTATCAGATGGCCGGCACCCTTAAATATTAAGGGGGCCGCCCTTTATATGGTTGCCGGTCCCTTTAAACATTAAGAGGGCCGCCCTCCAAAAATTGAGTTTTCAAGGTTTTGGTTTCTGGAAAGAACAAGAAAATATTATATATATATATATATATATATATATATATATATATATATATATATATATATATATATATATATATATATATATATATATATATATATATATATATATATATATATATTAGATTTATATTTAATCAAAAATACGTTGGAGAGTATTCGCACGAAAGGAATTACTTGACACTTTTTACTTGACATTTCGTCAATTAAAATTTCTTGATCATTTCGGATGAAATTTATCAAGTTGTCAAGTGAACGAGAGAGTTGTGGAAGGCTTATAATATATATATATATATATATATATATATATATATATATATATATATATATATATATATATATATATATATATATATATATATATATATATATAGTATGGGCTTATAAGATGAGAATATAGGAGGGAGACGTATGCAACGGAAGACGGGAGTTTGTTTCATCCATAGACTTTTTGACTCATCTCTCTACATCAGGATGAGTGTCGTTGAACATTGAAGTTCAATAAGGCAAAAGGGCGAAAAGAAAAGGTTCGTAAACGAACAATTTCTAGTTCTAGAAAATCAGCAAATGAATTTTCTAGGTTATAAGATCCTAGATATAACTAAGTGTGTGTGTGTGTGTGTATATATATATATATATATATATATATATATATATATAATATAAATAGATAAGTATATATATATATATATATATATATATATATATATATATATATATATATATATATATATATATATATGTATAGATATAAAATCTAGAGAAAACAATAAGCCAAACAAAATCACATAAAAACTAGAGACTAAACTAAGCATGCATTTCTTGACAAGGAAATAAAAGGAAATGTGTACCTTTCGTCTTCAATGCGTTTATCTTCAAAGTCTTCAAGGAATTGTACGAACTAAAGGTGACAACCAAAATTTCCAAGTTTCTATGGCGAATTTTCTACGTCGGTCCCCATTGTCTCATTTGACCAAAGTTATTTGATCCGAACATGTTTTGTATTTGACTTGGGTGCATATATGGTGGAAACATTCCCCACGGATTGAAGTTCCACATTTGTTGATTATTGTTAAAGTTTCGTCTATTTTGATTTACTCTTGGTTGAGGTGTTTTAGATCTAGGGTAAGAATTATTTGGTTTCCTAGGTGGTGGAGTTTTAGATCTTGTTTTAGGTTTAGACGATCCTACATCGGTTTTTAAAGATGGTTTATAAAACAGTTTTATTTCTTCATCACTAGTGAGAGGTATGTTATTATCATTTATGAGTATATACTTAGGATTAGATTTTAGAGGTTTTAGTTCATTGAGTTCACTTTCAAATTTGACATTTTTAATTTCACTTGTTGAAGCTTCGGTTGAGTTAAATCCTAAACCGGTTTTATCTTCGGATGCTCTTTGAATACTTATTATTTTACCAAGTGATTGACTACTATTTTCAAATTTATCAAGTTTGCGAATTTCTTCCTTGAGTATTTTGTTTTCATCTTTAAGCTCTTGACATGATTTACATTCTTCAAAAATCTCCTTACCTTTTTCAAGTTGATGTATTTTAGTTTTTAGTTCTATTACTTCATTTTTCAATTGATTGTTTATGTATTTTAGTGATTTGTTTTTAGTCATTACTTGTTGTCCTAGTTTGCATAATCTATTATATTCACTATCTAAATCTTTTTCATCTAATGATAAATTTTCATCACTAAAGCATTCGGTTTCAAAACGTACCTCACTTGATGTCTTAGCCACGAGACACTTTTCTTCCATTGTCGTTTCTTTCTCATCTTCATCGCTATCACTCCAAGCTCCTCCAACAAATGCTCTTTGATTTTGATCTCTCGTCATCATTGGACATTTTCCAATGAGGTGATTCGGATCACCACACTTGAAGCACTTTCTCTCATTCTTGCTATACTTATCATCTTTATTCTTTTGAGGTGCTCTCCTTTCATCGTGTGGTTGTCTAACGAATCTTCCTCGCCTTTTGAAGAATTTCTTGAAATCTCTTACGGCCATGGCGTATTCTTCGTCATCACTTTCGGAAGATGAGCTATCTTCGTTACTAGATTCCTTTCTAGCTTTCAAGGCGATTGACTTGCTTTGCTCTCGTTTTCCTTTAACCATTTCGGAGTCCTTCTTTATAATTGCTTCGTAGACTTTCAAATTCCCAATTAATTCATCAAGTTGCAACGTTGACAAATTCTTTGATTCTTCAATAGCCGTCACTTTAGCTCGCCATTTTGGGTGAAGAGCCCTAAGAAACTTCCTAACAAAATTCTTACTAGAAAAATTCTCATCAAGTGCTTTTAAACTTGTGATGATAGTGTTAAATCTAGCGAAAGCATTATCAATTGATTCATTTTCCGGAATCGTGAATTGCTCATATTGTTGAACTAGTAGATCTATTTTATTATCTTTGAGTTGATTATTACCTTGGTGAGTTATTAATAAAGAGTTCCAAATTTCTTTTGCGGTTTCACACATAAAGATCCTTTCGTACTCTTTACGTGGTAGCGCATTATAAATAACCATTTTTGCTTCATTATTTTTAGCTAGTTTTCTTTTTAAATCATCATTTTGTTTTTCAAAAGGTACGATTTCATCTTTCTTTGTTTCGGGGTTATTTTGAATAGGTAAAAAATCACCATTGATAATAACATGCCAAATACCTAGAACTTTTGATTTCACATAAGTTTCGAATCAATTTTTCCAATATAAAAATCCATCACTTTCAAATAGTGGTGGTCTTTGCATAGATTGCCCTTCTAAATATTTTTCAGATTCCATAGATCGTTACAAGTTTTAAAATACAATATATTTTAAAGATCTTGCAAGACGTGGCTCTTGATACCAATTGTGGAAAACTAGAAGGGGGGGTTAAATAGTTTTACGTCCGTTTTATAATTTATAAAAACAAGTTTGTTTTAAAAACTTCGATTCTAGTTTATGTGATCTCAATACTTGCACTATATGAACAATTATATAGTAACTAACTAACTAAGCTAATATTGTATAAGTAAATAAATGAGTAATGAAAAGAGTTGGAAAGATCAAACCACAACACAAGGATTTATAGTGGTTCGGCTACAAGGTCACCTTCCTTGTTCCTACTCCACTCCCCGAGTCACCTACTCGAGAGTTTTCTTCACTATGTCAACAAACTCCCTTATGGCGGAGAAAACCTTACACACCAATGTACACACCACAACTTCGTCACAACTTTATCACAACTTCTACACAACTTCTTCACACCAATCTACTTCACACCTATCTTCTTCACACCTATCTTCTTCACACCAATCTTCTTCACACCACTCTACTTCACACCTATCTTCTTCACAACTACACTACTTCACTACTAATCAACTTCTTCTCCCTACACAACTTCTATTTCTTCTAAACTACTTATTACAAGCACAACACAACTTCACAAATAATATACACACTATGCACAACTACTCTTCAATACTTCTTGAACTTAGTTGTAGAAAGAGTGTTCTTCTTTTGCACTTTCGATGAGGATGGATGAGAAGGGATTGAATCACTTGAAACAAGGATTAGTATTCTAATGATCAAAGGGTTTTGGAAGATGTTTAGAGAGTTTGATATCTGAAATTTTCGTGCAAAAGGTGGGGAAAAATTCCAGGTTTAAGGTGGTATTTATAGGGGAAAAATTCTGACAGATTCTGACACAGGAGCCTGGCCGGTCCCCTTAATTTTAAGGGGACCGCCCCTTACAATTAAGGGGGCCGCCCAGCTGTAATGGCCAGAAAACTTGTCATTTAGTGGGGAAAGTTTATTTGGTGAAAAACTAACTGATTTTGGTTAAAGATTTGAATTCATATATTTAGTATGATTAAAACATTTTTCTTTATTACCAAAATTGTTTTTCAAAAATATATAATATGTTTATGTAATTAAATAAACTTTGTATTAATTAATTAAATACCCCTTTGATCATGAGATGTATTAAGCACTTGTTTATCCATACCTTAAGTGATTAAGTTGGATATAATGATATAAACTAGCTTAATACTTGTTTACGTAGTAATCTTACGTTTGATGATTTTACATTTTGTGATCGTCAAAACATAGAGATATCGAAAAATATAAATAACGTTTTTATGCATTATTTATGTCAACATACGCCACATCTAAAGACAGTGTACGAATATTCCAGAATATAATAATCTTGGACTCCACGCGTAGTTAAGTAGATGCGCCGCATCTGTCATCAACATGCGCCGCATCAATCCCTCACACAGAAACTATAAATACCCCATGACAGATACGAGTTTGTGGTGGAGAAAAACCCTAAGGAGACAAATTCAGTCAAAGAAGCATCACAAGGCACACCCCAAACAAAGATCTTAGAGCAGTAAGAAGGTCCTGCATGTGTATAATTCATTAAGTAATTTTGATTATTGTATTAGTAAGCTTTAATCCATCAGGATTGATGGGTTTGTGGCCACCATACTGCTCCCCTTAAAATTGCTTTCCCATCGATTAAAGTTTATATGATGATGTTTTGGTGACTTTTATTTGTGCATTGATAACCTTTGTGTTTAGTTGAGTCTTCTGGGCTACCATACCTGTTCCTCGCTTGCTTATCTAGTGTCTAGAAGGTAGGATAAACATAAGTAATCATTAAGAGTTTACTCGCCGATAATTAGGATCCAACGAGACAGATTAGATTACGATACTCATCATATAAAACTAACAATAAAACAAGTGACAGGCTACTTAATTATAAGGACAGGTCTTCTTACGTGTTTCTTTTATCTATCTGTGTACGTGATTGCTATTCACTGATTCGTTCTCATTAGTTTCACTTTTATTGTTTAATTAAATCTGTGTTAGTCTCTCAGGCTAAACCCCCGTTTATTAGATTATGATTGTAAAACTAACTTAGATATTAAAATACTGATTAAATCAACTAGATATTACGTTCCATTCTTAGTGTTTGACACTCTACTTACCAATATATACATATTGATCAGGTACACTGCTCGTTAAGTGTGTGTGTTAGTAATAAGTCGGCTAAATATAAATTTAAAATTTGAAAAGGCTTAAACACCTTGTGCGTAAATTCATTATCTTTGGTTAGGTAGGGAAATTGCACAATGCAATTGGAGTGAAAGTACATATTGTATATTTTTAGTCAGTTTTTCGTGTGTTCACTACTTTCACTATTACATTATGTCTGAAAGTCTGAAAAGCAATATATATATATATATATATATATATATATATATATATATATATATATATATATATCCAGAATTATTGTGATGGTATTGTGGTGAAATTTTACACCATTAGTTATGTTTAAAAAAATTGAAAAAATGAGAAAATAAAAAGAAATAAGAAGTTGGTGGTTTGTTTAAACCAACGATGTAAAGTTTTGTATTAAAGTGGTTGATATCGCCACTATTGTTGTAATATTTATGGATTGAAAGGGAGTTGGAGGTTATGGGAACGCCAACTAAGGATTATTTATTCTTTGTCTAAGATCTTATTGAGTATAATTCGTGTCTACCTAAAGCGTGAGTTACAAAAGAATCAAAGCGTGAGTTATTCAATGATATGAGTCTCATTCATGGGATGGTAGGGAAGTATTCCAACCACACTTAGGACTTAATCTATTTGTTTCTTGTTATGTATTTTTATTTTACACCAATTTATATCCTAAATGTTATCCATACCCAACCGTATTGTTATATTCGTTGTTAGCTTTCGAGCATCCGAATACGATGATGGCCAAGTAAGAGTATTAAATCTATGAATAAGGTAGTGACCATCCGAGTATTAGATTAATTAGCTAACGTGTCAGCGATCTGCTGTGTGAATTGGTGACCATCCGAGTTTAAGATTGCTTAAAATGCGCCAGCAATCTGGTGTGCAACTTGGTGACCATCCGTTATGAAAATAACGCGTTAGCAATCCAAGGAACACATTAGTGACCATCCATCATTTGAAAGGTCAAGGACTCGCGCCAGCGATCCATGAAGCATATTAGTGACCATCCATTAGTTAAAGCGTCGAGGACTCGCGCCAACGATCTACTAAGTTTATGCACGAAATGTTCAAGCAAAGCTAGGTTTAACCCATGAACCAAAAATCCTTTTTACCGCTTTAGACTTATTACTCCTTAGCTTTAGTGGGGGAGATGTGTATCTTTGTCAATCATATGATAGAATATTCGTCACGTCCGGACAGTTAAACGATTAGATTTGCTCTTATTAAAAATACATTTTGTTTCTAATTGGTTAAGTGTTTGGTCGTGCAATAATGATAAAACGAATAAGTGCTTAAATGTAAAAATATCCAATCAAGGATACATTTTCATTATGTTTAATCTAAAGGTTTACTTGAGGACAAGTAAAGTTCAAGTGGGGGATATTTGATGAGATCAAATATGTACATTTTATTAGCATCATTTATCCTATTTAATTAACTTGTTTTATATTGTTTTGTATGAGAATTGATGCTTTAATGTTTACTTTAGTGATTCTCAGGTAAAACCAAGCAATTAGTGAAAGTTAATGATATTGGACGAATTATGGAGCTAAATGATCAAGATTTGAAAAGTCTACTGAAATTCAAGAGATGCGCCGTATCACTCACAACAGATACGCCGCAACATCATACTTAGATGAATTCGAAGACCATTGCCTGACTTTAAAGAATGCGCCGCATCTAATTATAATATGCACCGCATATGAAACTTTGGTCAACGAAAAATAATCAACTTGTTCTACTCCAAATACGCCGCAACTCATTTACAACATGCGGCGTATTAGCTAAAGACTTCACCAGATACTATCCAAGACGTTAAAGAACATGTGGCGCATAGAGAAACAAGTTATGCCGCATCTAAAGGCGGTGTACGAATATTCTAGAATATAATAATCTTGGACCCCACGCGAAGTTAAGTAGATGCGCCGCATCTGTCATCAACATGCGCTGCATCGATCCCTGATTGGCTCCAAACGGTCAACCTAAATTGACCAGGTTAATGGTCAACAAGGTCAAACTGCCTAAAGTCAATCTCCGCGGAATATAGTGTTTCCCCGGGTCGTTATGTCCCGACGAGGTGTGATGGTAATCAAAACGGGTTTGTGATCGATTAAACTAAGGAATCTACAACGAAATAGCTTAAATCAGCTATATGAACAAGACTGGAAAATTGGAAAAACCAGAAACGTTTAAAACCTAAAAACGCGTATGTTTAGTTTAAATAACGTAAATGTACAAAATAAAAAGTGAAAACTGAAATCTGAAGACCCACAGGGGGTGAAAATGACTTTTTTACAAACCTAAGGATGAAAGAAAATTTTTAGAAAAAGAAAATAAATTTTTACACTAATTAATTATTTATTATTAATTAATTACTAATTAATACTAATTATTAATATTTAAATAACTTAAATACAATATAATATTAATTTAATACTAGAAAATGAAAATTAAATTTCTAAAATTATAAAATAACTAAAAACAAATTTTAAAATTAAAAATATGTCTTTTTGTCTTTTTGTGGATTTTATATTAACTAATTACTAATTAAATATTTAATTACCTAATTAAACTAATTAAAATTATTAAAAATACTAAAAAGACTTAGATAATTATGAAATTTTTTATAAATCTAATTAACCATTACAGGAATCCTAAAAAATTATAAAAAGTTTGTTTTATATATTTTTAAACTACTTTACTAATTATTAAACTAAATATTAGTTAATTACTAATTAAACTAATTAAATTATAAAAACTAGAATATGAACAGTATAAATTCTAGGAAAATTCCTAAAATTATATTATATTATATAAAAGCTAGGAAAAATATAAAAACTAGGTGTTACTTTATAAAAACTAATTATGCTATTTAATACTTGATTATTAATTAATTATTAATAAACCTAATATTAAATCTAATTAATACTAAATGACAAAATTAAAATCTGGAAAAATTACTGAAAGTACTTTAAGTTAAAAGGAAATTAAGAAAAATATAAAAATGCTAAGTACTTAAGAAAAATCTAAAAAGGAAAATTAAAAAGGTAAATTACATTAAATAGAAACTATCACTTATTTTAAATTTTGACTTTTCTGGATTTTCTTTTTGCAAAACTTTTTAAATACTTAAAAGAACAAACTTTAATGAAGGAACTTATGTTGAATCACATGAATAAGCACAATGACAAGCTAATTGGAATGGCAGATGGCTTATTGAAGCTTATTAGGACTTTAAGGCTTGAAAAAGTTGATCAATAAGCTTCCCAATGATCCCACAAAGGTGCAATAGGTAGCGAATGACCTTAGTAAACTAGAAATGGACTGAAACAAGCAAATGGATACAAAGATAAACTTAAATAAGCTGATAAGCAAATCCAGTCACACTTGTTCAATCTCAGTCTTGAAGGCTTAATGCAGGCCTAGATTTAGCTATGGGAAAAGGCTCTCAAGCCCAAAGTAAGCCTGGAAATGGAAAGCTAGCTGAGAGAGCTTCTCAAAAAACTCAAGGTCACAGGCTAAAGTTCATTGATAAGCTATGTGTGAGCTTATGAACTTTAGCACTCACACTGATGACTCAGTGTTGAGAGTGAAATGGGACAATATTGAAAGCAGTAATAAGCAGTACTAATAAGCATGAAATAGAAAAACATGAACATACATAGCAAGCTAGACAGAAGGGCATTACAAAGCAACAAATATTACACACTGAGGTTCAATTATGATCAAACTACAAAGGTGTGAAAATGGCCCATTCAAACGGTTCCCTAGTGCAGGCCAAAAGCATACCCTGCAGGCCACTAAAAGCCAACATTTAAGCAAGTAAAAAAAATCTAAAAAATAAAATAAAAATATGAGCTTATACTCAAGCTGACAAACTACAATTAACCCAAAATCACAGAAGCTAACTCTTAGAATTGAACTTATTAAAATTCTTCCTAAAACTGGGTTTGAAACTGAAGGTGCAACATTGACTTTTTAAGATTTTTACCTAAGTTGACCAATATGAATTTAGGTTGAATCCTACTGACTTAAGATGTAATGATAGGTTAATATGAAACTTGTTTAAGCTATATTATCACTTATTTAACCTACTTTGGTGATTGAGCAGCTTGTTCACTTCAACAGTAAATAATTCAGAGGAGTTCAAGTCAATTTTGACTTTTTATTTAACTACATGAGGTTGTTGTGACTTACTTATGCTAATAGAACCTAATGAAGTCCAACCATGCCAAAATAACAACACAACAACAGCAAGAGCATAGAACACCACATTAATCCAAACACTACCTTAAGTTTCAACTGATTTTGTGTTTCTGCTGTGTTGAACTAATTTAAGCTAAGAACCTGAAATAACTTTGATAAATAAGCTATGAAAACCCTAGGGAAACTAAAATGACAGATGAATAAGTACCTAGGAAGCAGAAATAAGCACAAGTGATTATAAAAGCTAAATAGACAATTAATGAGGCAAAATGATAAAGAGAAACTACCCTTGATTCCTTGCTCAAAACAGGTTTGTAATGCTCATGAGAGATTAACACCAAGCTATTCCACTCAACTCAACCATATACCCTTCCTGAATAAGCCCCACAGCTTAATTCAATAAGCAGTTTGACTTTAGTTGACTGTTTGGAATTTTTGTCATAGAAACAATAACTATCTAATTTAACTTCTCACAAAATATTGTTACTTTTAAAAGAGCTTATGAAGAATCAAAAACAATGAATAAGCTTGAACAAAGTTTTTGCTAAGAAAAGTTAATATTTCTCTTGAGACTGAAAATAAATAACAAGGTTTGAAATTGAAACTGAAAACTTGTATTTAAATTAAGAAAGGGATTACAGTCTTAACACTAGAAACTACATTAAAGCACTTAAACT
Source organism: Artemisia argyi (assembly GCA_030686995.1). Classification (NCBI taxonomy): domain Eukaryota; kingdom Viridiplantae; phylum Streptophyta; class Magnoliopsida; order Asterales; family Asteraceae; genus Artemisia; species Artemisia argyi. The sequence continues at coordinate 85,318,829 of CM060679.1, forward strand.
ATTACATGATTCTGGAATTACAATAAAATGAGCTAAAAACTAAAAACTAATTAACTACTCCTGCTTCCATCTTTTTTCTTCCTTTATAAGCTTTAAACATGGGCCTTGGACATTTCCCACTTAACTTTGGGACCATTGGATGAGCTTACTTCAATCTTGGCCCTCTATTAGTTTTTTGGCGGGAACACAGATTCAAGAAAGTTGGGTAGCTTTGACTTGGCAGGGGGGTTTGTTATTTAGTGGTTTGAAAGGTAGTGGTAGTGGGATTGAGGTGGAGTGTTGCAGTGAAGGTGATGATGAGGGTGAGTCACATGGAGGTGGTTTTGGAATGGTGGTATGGAAGAGAGGGGTGGTTTGGAGGGATAGTGGGTTTGACCAAGGGTTAACCCTGGGAAAATATTAAAACGGGTGTGGACTTGGGCCAGGGTTTGGTGGGCTTTGGGGTTTAAGGGTTTATTTGTTTTGGGCTTGGCTTAGTTATTAATAAAAGGGTTAGTTTGGTTTGTATTTAGAGCTTAAAAATCACAAGGACCATTCGTGTATTTTCTGAAATTGGAGGGGTGGAAATTGTAAATTCTCCAAAGTAGTCCAAGGATAATTCCTGTCAATGATGAATGTTACAAAGACCACTCTTTATAATTTTCCCATATTTTGTGTCCGGGGACCTTTTCTGCCAAACTTTCAAACTCCAGGGACCAAACATGTAATTTCACTAAACTTGCCACCCAAGGATCATTTGTGATAACTTTTGAGTTTCCAAGGACCCAAAATGATTTTTCTTTCAAAAATATCCCACCAGGGACCAAATCTGCCAATTTTTAAACTCTAGGGACTAAACTTGTAAATTTCCAAAACTTTTGAGATTTTTCACCAAAGGACTAAATATGACAACTTATGATTTTAAAAGGACCTTTGGTGATAATTTTCTATATTTTGAATGACCAGGGACTAGTTTTGACATTTTATGAAAGTTGGAGGACTGAAACTGCCAATTTTGCTGACTTTGTACGTTTTTCATCAGTTTTTACTCTTTTTGCATCTAAAACATATAAAACACAATTTTGGAATATTTTTAGTATTTTGATGCATTTCTGAGTGTTTTTGTATGTTTTGCAGTTCAGATTTGACCAAAAATGATGAGTGTTTGAGCACTCATCAATCCATAAGAAGAAGCATCACAAGACACGCCCCAAATGAAGATCTTAGAGCTGTAAGAAGGTCCTGCATGTGTATAATTCATCAAATAGTTTTGTTTATTATATTAGTAAGCTTTAATCTATCAGGATTGATGGACTTATGGCCACCATACTGCTCCCCTTAAAATTTCTTTCCCATCGATTAAAGTTTATATGATGATGTTTTTGGTGACTTTTATTTGTGCATTGATAACCTCTATGTTTAGTTGAGTCTTCTGGGCTACCATATCTGTTCCTCGCTTGCTTATCTAGTGTCTATAAGGTAGGATAAACATAAGTAATCATTAAGAGTTTACTCGCCAATAATTAGGATCCAACGAGACAGATTAGATTACGATACTCATCATATAAAACTAGTAATAAAACAAGTGACAAGCTACTTAATTATAAGGACAGGTCTTCTTACGTGTTTCTATTATCTATCTGTGTACGTGATTGCTATTCACTGATTCGTTCTCATTAGTTTTACTTTTATTGTTTAATTAAATCTGTGTTAGTCTCTCAGGCTAAACCCCCGTTTATTAGATTAGGATTGTAAACTAACTTAGATATTAAAATACTGATTAAATCAACTAGGTATTACGTTCCATTCTTAGTGTTCGACACTCTACTTACCACTATATACATATTGTTCGGGTACACTGCTCGTTAAGTGTGTGTGTTAGTAATAAGTCGGCTAAATATAAATTTGAAACTTGAAAAGGCTTAAACACCCTATGCTACACTGACATTACACAAAGCATCACATACCAATTGTGAAGGTCCATTGAAACTCTCGCAGAGGTCCCGAGTACACTTGAGAGCGAGAGGATGAAATCAAGCGAAAATATCCCCATCTTTTTTCGAACTCACCGAGTGGCGCGAATTAAAATCTGGGAGGATTTCTCCAATTAGCTAGGGAGACTGTGACAAATGGTAATTTTCATATTTTAATATGATAATAAATATTTAATTGTTATTTTTAAATTGAGTCTTTTTTTAGCATAAATGCATGTTTCTACATGTTTCTGAGCATTTCTGAACATTTTTAGGAGCTTACCCACACAGTGTAGCTTACAGTCATTTCTGAAAAAGTTTACTTTCGTCAGTAAGCGTAAATTATTCCATTTCAGATCGTTACTGACAAGTTTCGTAATTAATTGAGAGATTTCTCACATTTTACTGAAAAGCAACCCCGCACGCGAACCGACACTACAGTATATATGGTAGTAGTCAAATAAATTCATTTTTGAGTCAGTAATAATATTTTATCATATTTCTGACAAAAACATTTATAAAAACTTTATTTTACGTATACGTGTCCAAAAACATCAAACCGGGACTTTACGGTAACATTTAAGCTAAAACCGACACACGATACGCCAACAAGGATCAAAGTAATCCCCCCCCCCCTCCCCCTCTTTTTCTTGTCCATACCCAGCTCCAACACCACCTCCCCCATAAGAGGACAAATATTTTATACTAATATTGATCTTAGTGGAGGATATCCTTATATATTTTGTAATTTACCCTAAGTGTGTCACAAACAAAAACACTTATCCATTTCATCCTCAAAACACTTCCTTGATCATTTTTTTCTCAAAACTCACGGCCAACAACAATTATCAAGATCCACAAAATTTTGTTGAAGCTCAAGCTAATCGGGATGTACTTTCAAGCGTTTTGGGTTAATCGGAACGTGTCTCGGGTAATTTTGGTGCAATTTTGGCCTCCTTTGGTCTTTCTAGCTCATGTACGAACACACCCTTGGTGAGCACACATCAAAACTTTTCTAATCTTGATTTATTCATGTTCATTTGATGTCTAATGATGATATAAAGTGCTAAATGTATATATTTTGTTAAAATGAAAAAGCTAGGGCTTGGTATATATTTATGTAGTGCTCGATTTTTATGAAGTATTTGTACAAATTAGAGTATTTCTTGCTTGTATGGTAAATCTTGTTTCTTGTGGTACTAGTTTGATGATACAATGTGATTAGTGCTAATTACGCGAGTTTAAGACAATATATACACTTTTATGCATATATACACTAATCGGCTATAAATAAAAATACAAAATTATTGAGGTTTTGGAAAACATAAATTTTGGCTCAAGTGGTGAAATGGTGGAATTTAAGCTTAAAAGTTTATTTTGAATGACTTATCGAATAAGCCGTAAAAAATTGTGTTTAGCTTATAAAATTTTGATTTATGGTTGAATAGTACTAGTTGGGTAAAAAACATTCAAAATTTGACCAAGTTTGGCTTTTTAGCTTAATGACTTACTTATAGTACTTATTTGGTTTAATTAAATTTCGATACATAACTATTAACAATAAAAATGATCATGGGCTTAAATTAACATTTTGGGCTAAGGTTGTTTTCAGTGACTATTGGGCCGAGCCCAACAAGATTTTGGCTACAATTGACTTTTTGACCAAACGTAATAACGAACGAGTTAAATTGATTTTTAGAAACATAACGACATATATATCGTAACTTAAAAAGATTAATTGGCTTTTGGGCTAAAATTGGATTATTGGGCTCATTAAGGGGTATTCGCCCAATAAATATTTCAGCTGACAAAAATGAGTTTTGAGACATTTTCTGACTCACTATAAATGTTTTTACTTAACAAAACGATATATATCGATTAAAACTATTTTGGACTTGTTTTGACGCGTTAAGCTCAATAAGGGTAATAAATGGAATTTTGGCCAAATTTTATAAATGTTGACTTTTGTTGACTTTTGAAAGTATTTTGACTAAACATTGACTTTTGTATCGAAACTTATAATTTATAAGTAAACATAACGATAAGTATATTTATAACGATAAATATATGTTATAGACTAGTTTTTACAAATATAGTTAACGGAACGGATTATTTGAGGAAATTGCAACATTTGGGAAAACTGGAAAAGTTTGAATAAACGAATGGGTTACGCCCTATTTTTCAAAAATCTCAACACTTAGAAAGATTTTGATAAAGATACTTACACTTATTCAACTTTCTAAACACTTAATACTTATTACAAAAATTTCCTTATAATTAAAATTATATTAAATTCCGTAAATAATAATAATATTTATAATATAATATTCCTCCACTATCATTATTATTATGTTAATTTCTCAATATCTATTTAATTAATTATAAACCTTAATTAATTAAATACATAATTATTAAACGTTGCTTAATATATATATATATACGATAATATATATATTACTTGCGTAATTTTATAACGACGAGTACTAGCACGGATGTTTCCTTCACATGTAATTTCACCTTACACTTTCACCATGAGCCATCACCAGGAATCTTTATGATAAACCATTTTTGAAATATATATTGCCACACAACAAGCAAGAAATACGCGAGCACATGGTCACACATAATCCTTTTTAAATGAGTCAAAACATTTAAAACACGAACATTTCGCTAAGACTTGCCATACTCAATTCGGTCGCGTGTCGGAGCGGTTGCATTGTATTACTTATTGACTAGCAGATTTCTATCATTAAGGTGAGTTTATAGCCCCATTTTCTTATAAATATTGTTTTATAATCTTGGGGTAGGAAACATGCAAAACTGTTTTCATAGGACCAAAACTAAACTTTGTTTTATGCACACTAGTATGCGGAAAACCTAAGTATGACCATCCCACCTTGCCCACTATCATCAACCGTCAATTCCTGCGGGAAGTGTGAATGATATAAATATATCTATTGGGGGTGACTCCCTCGTTCGGTTGGCCACACATTAGGCCAAAGCGAACGTATACCATGTCGGACTTGTCGAGTGTTTCGGGATAACACTCGTTGGGCCCCATTATTATTTTCCTATTCCTGTTGGCATACTGTCGTAGTATCTGTTGCATGAGCTTAGGGATGTATGCGGTTAGTGTATACTTGTTGATTATTTGCTATGGTCCATATGTGCTTATTTACTTTAAATCTATGAACTCACCAGCGTTAGCTGACTTTTAACATGTTTTTCTCAGAAAATTGAGTATGTATCTGTTGGAGGCAAGGTATGGCATTGGTCGTAACTACTCTTAAGTGTTTTCACACAAACTTGAGACATTTTATTGGGACCAACTTGTTTTTATGGGCTTATCTTATTTAAACTAAACTTGTTGTATGACAACTTAACTTTGGGAATGCGTAACATTTTAAAATGGATCTTCAAATCCGTTCTCTATATCTTTGTGTTGTGATTACCAATTCGTAGCACCCAAACATGTATGCTTCCGCAAATCTATATTTTGGGGGTGTTACAGTTTTGGTTTTGTTTCCATTTAAAGTTCGGGTGATTTTTCCAAGACGGGTTGTAAGAATCACCATAAGTGTTTTGCTCGGGCTTGAAAGTGAACCACCTTTCTCTCGCTCTATCGGTACGCGAGGATGCGTAATCCGTAAAGCTTATTTGGGGAGTTTTATGAAATCACGAGTGTCATGGGGACCACTACAATACTCACATGAAGAAGTGATTTTGTTCACTTGACTTGAAGGTTTTGGAGCTTCGTAAGATTTCATGAGAAACTTGACTTGGTCTTCAAGTCCCATGATCCTACTGTTGGGAATGCTTGAGTTATTCGAAGGCAAAGATATTGCCTTGACCGTTTTGCTCAACTCGCGGGGGTCATTCCAACATTCGTTGTCCAAGAGAGCAAGATCTTCTATGATTCCTCACGATTCTTCCGCATTCTTGCACGTAGCTTACCACCGGCCACTTGGTCAATGGTTTGCCTTATGGATTGATTAACAAGATTGTAAAAGATTTGGACTTGAAGCCAAAGATCGATGCCATGATGAGGGACTTTTTGGAGCAAGTCCTTGAAATGAGTCCACGCTTCGTAAAGAGTTTCACCTTGACGTTGTTGGAACATCAAGATGTCATTCATTAGCTTGGTAGTTCTTCCTGGTGGGAAAAATTGAGCGAGGAAACGAGAAGTGAGATCATCCCAAGAGGTGATGGATCCCGCGGGTAAACCCTCAAGCCATTGACTAGCTTGGTCACGTAGAGAGAATTGGAAGAGACGTAACTGTTTCGTCTCTTGAGCTTCAACAACAAGGTCTATGGAATCAACGATTTTAAGGAAATCCTTGAGATGTTGGTTTGGATCTTCGGAACGAAATCCATGGAATGCACATCCGCTTTGCACGGACCGGATGGTGTCAGATCGCAAGGGAGACACGTTGGCTCTTTTGGGGAGCTAAATTGTTTTTCAATAACCTTGGTGGCTAGGTTGGGAGTATTCACCTAAAGTGCGGGCTCTAGGTTGTTCGGGTGGGTCTTGGTGGTTTGGTGGTTCTTGTGGCGGTTGTTGTGGCTGGCAATGGGATCGAAGATGCCATCATTCACCATGATGGCAAATGAGGAGAATTACAAACAAAAGCACAAAGAAAAGATAGACTAAAGAAAGCTATGAAAAAGAAAATAAAAATCTCACTTGATAGGAATCTAGTGAGTTGATCTAAACGAGATAGAAATCAAACCTAAGCAATAACTATTCCCCGGCAGCGGTGCCAAAAACTTGATGCGTAGTATTCCAACCTCACAAGGGGTTTACATCTCGAGGGATCTCAAGAAGTTTTGCAATCCTACAGGCAGTGTACCTGATCGTTGTAGTGTAGTATAGGTAAATCCGGGGGATTTATCGTTCTCTAGGGGAATAATGTCGTTAGGTTGAAGTGTATGTCGAGTTAAGTCTAAAGGTGAGGGATGATTCTTTTTGTATTTTTATGTTTTTTTAGAAAGCAAATTAAAGATCTCGGTTTTAATAGGGGCGGAATTAGTTGCTAAGCAACTAACCCAAAAACTATTTTTATAAAACAAAAATTAAAATAACAAGAAAAGTAAATGTGGTGAAATTCTTATGGTCAGACAAACGTGTTTACTTAGATTTCATTACTCCCTAGTTATCTTTTATTGAATTGATGAATTGTCACGTCGTTTATTTTAGTTGAAGCGTTGTATTCCTTAATGCTAGTCGTGGGGGTGTGGTACATTTGCCAACTATATGAATATTAATTTCACCTACGATCTTAAGTTAGTTAAGCAATCATAAGATCATAAACATCAATCTATGCAATAAATACAACGAGAAAAACCTATATTGCATGGTTACGTTTTCTAAGACATCAAGCTAGTTACATTAAGGCTGGCATAACAGGTTACACGAACCTGTTAAGACACGAACCTATTAAGACACGAACCTGTTAAGGTCAAACACGAACACGACCTATTAGCTTATCGTGACATTTTTCTCAAACACGAACACGACACGAAAATAAACAGGTTAACCTGTTAAGACCTGTTAAGAACCTGTTAACATGCATATTATGATTTTAGGGTTTCTTTTTTTCTTTTCTTTTCTTTATTTTTTTATTTTTTTATTTTTTTTGCGAAAAACAAATTAAATTGATATTGAATTATTGATATGGAATTATGGATCTGAACAACAACAAATCCATCAAGAACAAGCAACAACAAATCCATCAAAACATCAAGAACAACAAATCCAAACATATCACCACCGAGAACATCACCAACAATCCAACATCACCAACACAGGTTCGAACAAAAGAAAAAGAAAAAAAATCCAATAACATCAAATCCATCACAGATTCACAGGTTAAGAACCTGTATTCCAATCAACAAGAACACCCCATTATTCCAAGCCAAACCCATCACAGGTTCGAACAAAAGAAGAAAAAAAATATCCAATAACATCAAATCCTATAATCAAAGATGAGATGATCGGTTTCTTGAAGCCTTTGTTCGAACAAAAGAAAAAAAAATCCCATCACAGGTTCGAACAAAAGAACACCCCATTGATTTCTTGAAGCCTTTGTCTTGATTTCTTGAACTGGATCTTGAAGCCTTTGTCTTGATTTACTTGCGTTTGTGTTTGAGTGATTCGGTTATGATGATGGTGATGAATCTTAGACAGTGAAGACAATAATCGGTTATGATGATGGTGATGACTTGAGGTTTGATATTCTTGTGGGAGAGAATGTGAGATAAGCTGATCAAAAAAAAAAAGAGAGTGAGAGATAAGGCAGGAGAGAGGTGTAAGATGTAAAGATGGGGGCAGACAAATATTTGGACAAATATTTAGGGTTAGGATTTTGGAACTTATATATACAACATCATAACAGGTCACTAACAGGTCTTAACAGGTCTGACCTATTAAGACACGAAAATTAACAGGTCTTAACATGTCTGACCTGTTAAGACACGAAACCTGTTAAGGTCAAACACGAAACCTGTTAAGAACAGGTCGTGTCGTGTCGTGTTAACAGGTTTCGTGTCAAAATTGCAAGCCCTAAGTTACATAAAGAAGTAAGCCAATTTTCTTAGCCTAACGTGAAGCAATCAACTAAACAATAGACAATCCATCAATAATCAATAACTAGGTTTCATTAGATCTAAGCAAACACAAAGGAATTTAAGCTAGCATGTTAAAGAGAAGAGAAGATAAACACATAATCGAACAACACATAAACATATTGAATAATTAAAGGGAATACTTAACTTCAATGAAACATGGATGAAAGAGGCTGTAAAAGCCTTACAAATACTGTAAGATTGATGCGTGTTTTGCAACCTCGCAAAAGGTTTTACCTCTCAAGGGATCTTGAGAGATTCTGCAATCCACTAGGCGGTGTACCTGATTGCTGTAGTGTAGTATATGGTAAGTCCGGAGGATTGGTCGTTCTCTAGGAGAATAATGTCGTTAGGATTGAGATGTAGGTTAACTAGGTCTAAAGGTGAGGGATGATTCTTTTTTGTATTTTTATGTTTTATGGAAAGCAATAAAATCTCGGGTATTGGAAGAATGGGCGGAATTAGTTGCTAGTCAACTAACCCAAAATTACTAATTAAACAAAATAAAATAAAATAAATAAAAAGAAAAGTAAATGCGGTGGACTTCTTATGAGAGACAAGTGTGTTTATTTAGATTTCACTACTCCTTAGTTATCTCTTATTGATTTATTGATTTGTTACAATTGTTTAGTTAAAGGATTGTATTCCTTAATACCGGTTGTGGGGGCGTGTACGTCCTTTCCCAACTCTATGAGTATCTATTTCTTCTTATGATGACATGTTTAGTGTCCTATCATAGAATCATCAACATCTACTCATGCATTAAATACAATCAATAAAACCGTAGTACACATCCGATTACGTTTCTTAAGATATTCAAGTAGTAGAGGAGATTAGCCAATTTTCTTAAGCCTAACGTGAGTCAATCAACCAAACAATCAATAACAAATCAACAATCAATAATTAACAACTAGGTTTCATTAGATCTAAGCAAACACTAAGAGATTTAAGCTAACATGTTAATGAAAAGAAAAGACAAACGATTAACCAAACAATACATAGACACATAGAATGATTAAAGGAGAACTTATCTTTCAATTGAACATGGAAGAAAATAGGGTTTAAAACCCTAAAAGTGTTGTAAAATTCGGACTTTTAAAGTTCTCTACAAAGTTTCACAAGTTCCACCTCTTTTTGTTCAAAAAATCTAAAACTACATATAGAGATACACAGGTGACGGCGTCAGGTTATGAGTCCTGACGTCGTCATCTCGCCGTAATTAGCGTTTCTTGATGCCCAATTAAGCTGCTTGACATCGTCAATCTTTAAATTCACTGGTCCGTCTCTTGTTATCATTATACGTGACGTCCTACTCCAAATAACACGTGACGGCGTCACGTGTTAATTCACCAAAAGTCTTCTGGCGCGTCATATGCAAATAATTCCACCTCTTGAATCTCCAAGTGATGACGTCACCTTGTAGAGCGTGACGTCGTCAGGTGCAATTTCTAGCATAGTTTATTGATTTTGTCGTTTTCTTCACTTTTAACTCCAAAAACGTCCAAAATGGTCAATTTTCTAGAATTCTTGTCCCAAGTACCTAAAATGACAAAAGAAGCGATTTAAGGTAATATTTGACCATATATTTACGATTTAAGGCTTAAATGACCCCCTAAAAGCGTATCAAATAAATCCTTATCAAAGATTCGTCTAGGGTTTTGGTCTCCAAAAGTGTCACACTTAATGAATAAAAATAGAAAGCTATATATAGATTTACAAGGCTGACGACGTCAGCTTATTGGTTCTGACGCTGTTATACCGCCGTGTTTAGGGTTTCGTCTCATGCAAGTAGCCGCTCTGACGCCGTCACTCTTTAATCCCTGACGCCGTCAGTTTATGGCTGATGCCGTCCTTTGTAACCTTTTTGAGCCGTCTCTAACAAACTTAAAACGTAACTCCCTTCTTTGAAATGCACCTGACACCGTCAGGTTATAATCCTCCAAAGTTTTCTAAAGCGACGTGTGTAGAACCGTAGAGGGGGGTGAATACGGTTTCTTAGGCCTTTTAGATGTTTAAAAAAAGTTTAAGCCAAAAGAAAACACCAAGTGGTTGTTGTAGAAAACTAGAAGGGGGTTGAATAGTTTACCGCTTTTTAGATTCTTTTTAACTTGAATATCTTTTACGTTTGCTTAAAGATATAAACACAACGTTATATGTTTGATTCTTTGAAAAGCTTTTTATGTAAATATCAATTCTAACTTTACTAGTTTCATACATTGAAAAGCTTTGCTTGTGATAATCTTAACTTTGCTTGTTTAGTTATTTGGAAAGCTTTTACTTTTGTTTGAAGATACAAACACATCTTTACTAGTTTAGTTCTTTGAAAAGCTTTATATGTAACTAGCAATTCTAACTAAATAACAACATGTAATAAGCAAAGATAAAGAAAGAAACGATCAAACCACAACACGATTGTTTATCGTGGTTCGGCTACAAGGACTCTTTTTCCTTGCCCTACATCCACGCCCCGAGTTTCCAACTCGAGAGTTATAAGCACTAATCAACAAGCTCCTTTCACCGGCGGAGAAAACCTTTACAACGTCGCTTACACTTTTACCGACACTAAGCTAGATGTCGAGTTCTTTTACACGGGTACAACCACTCCCATCGTCGCTTACACTTTTACCGACACTAAGCTAGATGTCGAGTTCTTTACCAAGGGTACAACCACTCCCGTTAGTTCTTTTACAAGGGTACAACAACTCCCGACACACTACGTATTTTGAGGCCTAAAATACTAACCACTTACTTCTATATACATGACACAAATGAAGTATAAACTACCAAAGCTTATACATGACCAAGCTACCAAGACTTGCAACTTTAGAGTTGAAGCTTGTAACTTCTTGAATGATCTTGTGAAGTCCCTTGCTACATAAGAGAATCACACAAGTCAAATGTTACTGAGTTAGTTGAGAGAGTATGTGAAAATATGTCCTTAAGGGGTGACTCAAAACTAACAAATGGTTTGGTATTTATAGCAAACCATTCTGCAGGTCTGGCGGATACGGCGGACCCCTCAGAAGGGTTCCGCCCGTGTATCCTCAGGGTACCGCCAGGGCTGCAGTTGGTTTAGCAATAAATCTTGCAAACCAAACAAAGTCACATCTCATTACTCTTGCAAACCAAACAATGTCACATCACATAATATCAAGTCAAACACTAAACTTGCAAGCAACATATAAGTGAGTCAAACACATTACTTACCATAAATGTATATTGACAAAGCTTGCCCTAAATGTGATGTGACCTTACTATATTAAGAAATAAATGTGATGTGACAAGACACTTTCTAGTTTAAGAAATAGAAACAATGTTTTGTTTAAAAGGAAATTCAAACCTTGGTTAAACAAGACTTAAACACTTTAAAGTGATGATTTACTTATAGCTAAACTTCATACTTTGTCATTAACAAAACTTAGCAAAGATCGTAAAATATAAATAACGTTTTTAGGCGATATTTGTATTAACAATCTCCCCCTTTTTGTTGATGACAAAACATAAACTTTATTTATAAGTAAGTCACTAGTTTTAGTGTTGAGTCTTATAAAGTTAGTATAAAAACTTATTTTTGCAAAGATGAGATGATAAGCACCAAAAAAAAAATGTTTTTGCAAATATGAGGTTGATAAGCACAAGTTTATATAAATTCTCCCCCTTTTTGTTGAAACAAAAAGAAGAGTAGCGAAGCGGAAGTAAGACTTGCTCCCCCTTGGATGATACTCCCCCTAAATGGAGTGCCAAGAGAGGAGACATGGATTTTGAACCTACAAGAAAAAGGTTAGTTGTTGCATAAGATAAGTCATGAAAGTATTTCATGTTTAAACACAACTAAGAGTTGTGAAGTGAAATAGTACAACACTCATGCTCCCCCTTGAATATTACTCCCCTAAATGGAGTATCAAGGGAGGAAAACATGGAAAATGGTCCTACAAAAAGAAAGGTTAATTTAAACAACACAAGATATATGTATGGTACCATAGCAAGGTATATTTCACTTATTATACCTAAATGGTCAACAAACAATAAAAACCTTGTAGTGTAATGAAATTCATTTCATGTAAAATTTTGACTCTTAAAAAGTCAATGACAAGAAATTTGGATTACACCATCCTACTTCTAAAAATAGATAAAAACTACAAATAAGGTAAGACCATAAAAAGCTACAAGGAAATCATCATTTTCCTTTGTGAGAAACATTTTCTAAACACAAGGCTAAGGTTGTTTAAGAATGAAAATGTGGGTTGTGGTTGTATCGGGCTTTATTTTGAAGTTTGAAAGGATGACACGGTTTTGGTTGGTTGGTTTAGATGGGAAACATTTTCTAAAAGAAACGGTTTTGTTTCATTCTGGAGACTCTAGGGTTGAGGTGTGTGAGACGAGGATTGTAGAAGATCCAAAATGTGGTTTAGTATAAACCTCATTTCTTCAGATAGCTCACAAATTTCCCTTCGACACCCTTCACTAATGTGAGCGGTTCTTTCGCAATGATTGCAATCATGGCGGGGAAAGTTTGGTGGAAGGGTGGTTTGATATGTTGGTGGTGGATGGTTTGAACTTGAAGGAGCAAAGGTGGAAGGTTGAGTAGTGTTTTTGCTTCCTTCATTTGTTGATTGAAGTGTTGTTTGTAAAACCATGATATGGTTGATTTGAGAGTCAACCATACGTTTGAAGGCATGAAGGTGGTTTAAATGAGTGTCAATCTCATTATGAAGGTTTGGAGGTTTTTCCCATATGGATGCTTCTATTTTCTTATAAGAAGAAAGTAGAGATTCAAAATGTTGGGAAGGTTCTTGTGGTGATGGTTGTTGTTGTGGTGGTGGTTGTTGTTTTTGAACAAAAAGGCGAAAGCTTGGTTCGCCGGAAGGGTTGCCATGAAGGTCTTTGTAAATTGGGTGAAACACAAATGATTGTGAGTGGGTATGACCTTGATCATTTGGAAAAATGGATGGTCTAGCATAACGGTAAGCCAACCTTTCTACTAATGATGGTTGATGGGGTTCCTCATCTAGTTGCTCACTAGGTTGTTGTTGGGTTTCCATTTGAGCAATGGTGTCAAAGAGTGACAAAGATGGTTGACTAGATGATTTGGGTGATAGGTCTTCTAAGGTTTCCAAATAGGGTAGTGGTGATGTTGGAGGTGTATGGAAAAGTTCCATTGGTGTAGGTGTTGGTGATTGAGGTGATGGAGTTTCAAGATTAAGCAATTCTTGAAAGGTAATTACATTGGTATTACAATGTGTTGGGGATTGTGTTGAGGTAGTGAGATTTAGGTAATCTTGGATGGGTGAAGAAATGTTAAGCGAAGCATCACTTGAAGAAGATGAGCTTGACTTGACAGTTTTGTTAAAGCAACAAGGTTTAACATTAATCCTAGTGATTTTTTAAAGGGATTTTGATGACTCGGATGATGTGTTGGATTTGGTCATTTTTAAAGGTGTGGTTTTGATGTTTTGAGAGAAGAAGGTTTAATGGTGATGGTGTGATTTGAATTGTTGCAAAGCTTTCAAATTTATGGGATGAAGAAGATGTTGAATAGGGTGTTTGGATTTAATGTTCTACCATTCAAAGATTGAGGTTTCAAATGATTTGCAAAATTTTCATGAATATGTCAAATCAATGCATGTCATTCCAATAGAATAAGGTGGAGTGAAAGACCAACAAATGTACTCAATGCTTTGTGATCATGAGATGTGATTTGGTTGAAAATGTTTCAATGGTTTTGAAGGATCCTTTAAAAGGGTTCCTTGGGTTGGTTATGTTTGAATTTGAATTTTTGGAGGGATGTGGCTTCCTAATTGTTTTAGTGAGTGAAAGTTGTTCTAATATGGTTATTGGAGTTAATGGAAGATGTTTCTCACTTAGGATAATGGTTTGACACTTTACAAGTATTGGACCTAAACAAAATTAAAAAAAAAATATGCAGGCTGTTGGCGGCACCTTCAGAATACACAGGCGGAACCCATATGAGGGTGCCGCCTGGTCCGTTGGGCCATTTCTGGAATTCCCAGAAATTGCACTGGCGGAACCCAATTTTGGGTACCGCCAGATCCGCCAGTGCTTCAGAAAGTGGCAGTCCGCGTTTTTGACCCGCGAGACGATTTTCAAAATTTTCGAAAACTCTTAAAATTAAAAATATAGTGCATATCTGGTTAGGAAAAGTAAAAATTGAACATGTAAACGCTCAATTCATATGACTTTGACCGGGGGCTAGCGATTTTCACTAAACTTAGTGAAATTAACCATAAGCATAAAAATTGACAAACATCTCAAATATTGTCATTGTGCATAATAGTTCATACAAACATAATCCAACAAACGTAATAAACCATGAAAGTGAAAAACAAATAATTCACGTATTTTTAACACAAAGATGATTCTAAAGTATTCATAAGCCAAACACTCCTTAATCTTCTCACAACCGGTCTATCTTCTTGTTGAGCTTGTTTAGGTACCTTCCAAAGCACTTGAACATTCCTTTGGTTTGCTTGAACTCTTCGGAAGCATTTTCAATGATGGGGAGAGCTTGAAGGTATTCTAAAGGAGGTAACTTAGAGTTAGGAAGTTTATCATCCTCGCTCATGCCGGATGATGATGATGATGGTGTAGGTGATCGAGTACGTTTGCCCTTATTTTTGAAAACTCGTTTA
This sequence comes from Artemisia argyi, assembly GCA_030686995.1. Taxonomy (NCBI): domain Eukaryota; kingdom Viridiplantae; phylum Streptophyta; class Magnoliopsida; order Asterales; family Asteraceae; genus Artemisia; species Artemisia argyi. Next base: position 85,334,055 of record CM060679.1, read on the forward strand.
TCACTTAAAGGAACGAAGATGTGAGGAATGAGAGCGTATTCAAGGCGTATTCCATTTTCGTTAGGAGAAATGGGCGAGATTGCTCTAAAGAGGCGGGTAAGAAGCATTCCATATGGAAGAGCGGTTGTTCCGACCAAGGATATGTCGGCCATTCTTTTGGCTAGGTAGTAGGCTAAGTTGAAGGGTTGACGGGTGGAAATGCTATAAAGCATGTAGCATAGGCATGTGTTGATGTGATCTCTATTTCCTATGGTACTTATGACGTTAGCCCTAAGAATTTCTTCCCACTTCTTAAATTGTGGTTTAAGCTCATTGAGCTCCATACCAAAAGGATCCTTATCTACAGTATTCCCCGAATGATTCACCCTAATGGTAGAGGTTCTAACAAAGAGGTGTTTCTTAATAGTTTCCTTACTAGCAAGAGGTGTATCGTATGGATAAAAACGATCAATAGTATCAAGACTTGAAATGGGCCACTTATCCGTGTAGAGGCAAGTTCCCTCATTTGGTACACCAAGAATTATAGCTAAGTCTTTTAAATCTATGTCATGTGGTATTTGATTGGTTGTGAAGTTTAATGATATCCTACCACCAGCACATGAGGAAAGGTTTACGGTTGCATAAAATTCCAAGATGAACCTAGGACAAATTTGCTCATCTATATCAAGGAGACAATCAAAGTTAATTGCGGCAAAGTTTTGGCGAATAGATGTTCCTTCTAGAAATGATGGATCAATGGTTCTACCTTCGTGAACATAGCGTTTTTCTAATGCCTTAAAGGTTTCTACTTGAATCGAGTTGAGACCTTTGGTCATATGGTGTTTGGGCATGTACTTAAGGGTTTCTTTGTGATCGGATTTGTTAGCGGGAGGCATGTTGATCCCTAGAAAACATAAAATTGTAGGTTACTGACTTTTAACAACGTGGATGTTCTAATATGTTCCTATATGCAAAACAATGTGAAGACATGGTTATCTTGACTCATTTTGATTCCCAAATTGTTTTGTTATGTAAATTTTGTTGTAAAAACAAAAGATAACCAACATTCTCCTAATTAAATGTGTCTTCGATTGAATGTACCCGAAAATACATATTAGTTATGTATCCCCTTTAGCATTCAAGAGATAGTACGCAAGTGATATTTAAATGATGTTTTTCATTTGTTTTAACAATGTGGTGATGAATCATGTTCTAATTTTGGATGCAATTTTGAAAGATGATGCACTTGGTGTGTTTGGCAAATCGAAGTAACAATGAAAAAGATACACTTCTTAACTAATGAAATGAATAATTGACTAGCCACCAAGTTTTTCATGAATCATGTAGTTTTATGCAAAAGCCCTAAGATTCTAGTTAATGATTGTAAGCAAGAATGTTATAATTAAATCAAAGATGCAATTGTGATTAGAATACTTACAAAGTTAGTTGGATTTGAAGAGATTTGATTATAAGCCCTAAAATTCGTGAGGATATGTGTTTTTGAGAGGGTGATGCTGTTTGAAAGTTTTTGTTAAGATTTAAGAGGGTGTTTGGTTTTGAAATTACAAATAAAACACTCAGAGGTTTTGGCAGACCAGGCGGAACCAAAAAATGGGTTCCACCCGTATGGTCTGAAGGTGCCGTGGGTTCTACAGGGAGAGACTTAAAAAGAATTGTCTTGATTTTTTTTATGGTTTTATCCTAACGTTCAAAACTTAAGGTTTTAGGTCTTATGAGTCTTTGACTAAGCCTAGGAATTATGAATGCTTCACATTCAATAGATTTTGTTAACGCATTGAAGAAATAGTTAACGTAGAAGACTTTCTTAGTTAAGACGTTCCTCAATGAACAATCTTACCAAGGCGATGATGATGGATCACAATAAGTCTATTAAGAAGCATAATGGATAGAATTGTTGCCGAAGTCGATGCTTCCTTTGTTGAAGGGATAACAATGTATATGAGATGAATTCCGTTGTCGATATGACTTAGCTTACTCAAGTGGAGCTTGTTGATGCGCTTCTCTATTCGATAATATTTTGAGAATCTAACGCGTTTTGGAGAATCATTGGGTAAGTAAGTATAAAAGTGCAAGTACCACTTGTGCTTTTCTTATCAACTTATTACCGACATAATTCCATTTGTCAAACACTATGGTTTCTATTCCCGTTCTTTTGGGATACCATAATCCTAGTTGTGTAGTACCTTATGATGTATCCAAATAGGCTCAACTAAAGAGTTGTTCGAGGATCTTCTTTAAGACGAGCACATAGACAAATGCTAAACATAATGTTGGATCTAATTGTTATGATAACAAGTAGTCTTCCGAACATTTCTCTACGTTTAGTTTAACTTACGGATTTGCTAATCTCATTCTTGGTAAGTCATCAATAACTTAACTATTGAAAATGAGAGAGTAACTAGGAATGTCTTTAAGTTAAAATCCCTTGCTTTTGGGGCTTGCTTTTATTATCAAAAGGTCTTTCAAATATTGACACTATAATCACTTGATTACTTTTGTAAAATCTATTTTGTTTCACTAGTTGTTTTACTCTAAATTCCAAGAACTGTTTTTATTGAATTTGTTTAGACACAACTATGACCTATAAATCAAGTTTTATAACTTATGTCAATTTTGCTTTATTCAATGTTTGACTCAAGGTGAGAAGATATTATTTTGTACTTTTATCCTTAGTGTTTTACATAACATACTTGTCTTACCATCATTGGACTTTCGACTAAGTTATCATCTACCAAAGATAATATCTTAGAAGGAGGAGATCACTCGTTAAATGTTAAATTCAACGACTCCTCGACTCTTTGGGTTTTCTTACTTAATACACTATGAACTCTATTTGTTTAGAAAAAGTCCAAGAGGTACAACATCATGAGACTATGTGTCACATTTAATGCGTAAATCCTAGATGTTGAAAACTCATTTTCATTCACACATCCTAATGTATGCTTATGTGATTTATTTCACTTTGTATGTTTTGTGTGAGAATATCATAAAGGAGTGATTGAAGAAAAACACAATTAAAGACTCAAGGTATGGTGTTTGAGAGAATTGTTTAACAAAGGTTTGTTTTACAAGCATCACAAAAGTGTTAGACATTTTAACACTTAGGAAATTCTTAGTTAGCTCACTTGTATGCAAGAGTTGAGTGAGACTTACACAAGAGTTTTTCGTATTTATCTCTTGATGGTTAAAGAACCAAAACACCTTATATCTCCCACTAGTACTAAAGACTCAATTCCTTGTTGCATAGAATCTAATCTTAGTTGTTATCAAATAGCAGGTAGACACTCTAGAGTATAACAAATAACACATATTTGAACACATAATGCTAGAAACAACAGACAATCAAAGTCAAGTTGAAGTAATGCGTACCTTTTAAATTGCATAGAGATACTATCAAGCGGATAAGCATTACGCGTAAAATCTTGGTTTGACGACACTCTTTGAAACTCAATAACTCATGTATCCAAGAAGGTTAGATAATCATATAGAAGCATAGAGAATAATAATCCTAATCCTTTTGTCATGAGTTTCTATTAGAGATTGAATTATCTCTAAATCTCTCTTCTAGGTTTGACAAGTTTAACTTGCTTTGTTTTATTAGTTAATGGTGCTTTTGAGTTAAATCCTAATCCGGTTTTATCTTTAAACAACCTTTGACTTTTCAACAATCTTTCAAGAGATTTTGAGCTTTCATCAAATTTAACTAATATTTTTCCTTTCTCATATTGTTTTTTTTTAATCTTATATTTGTAATCTAGACATAATTAACATTCTAGATCAATTTCAATATTACTCACAATTCTAGACATTTTATCTTCTAACAAGATTTCCTTTTCAAAAATATTCTTAAAAGATTTTGAAGACTCATTGTTAAATATAGTTTTTAGGTTCATGTTGCATAAATATTTAGACTCATTTTCTAGTTTAGAAATCTCTAGGATAAATTTGTCAAAGCAAAAGTGTTTGGTTTTAAAATGTACCTTGCTTGATATTTTATCTAGTTGAGAATCACAAACCGAATGGTTGGCTTCATCTTCATCCGTGTTATTCCATGAATCGTAAGCAAGTCTACTAAGAGCTCGTCATGAGTAATCATCTTCACTTACACCTTCATTTAAAACATTTAAACTAGTAGTACATGTATTTATCTCAACTAAACGTCAATCAATTAATATATCTAAGACTTCTAATACATATGTGAGATCAAATTGATCATATTTGATTTGACATATCTCTTGATGAAAGTTTAATATATTTTTCCAAATATCATTAGCCATTTGACAAAAAATACATTCTTTCATATTCGGTACTAAAGCTTTATAAATCATTGTTTTAGCTTTAGTATTTTTATCAAGTTTGAGATAGTTATCTTGGTTTTCAAAAACTTGTTTTCTTTGGTTTGAAATCACCAAAAGAAATAATATGCCAAAGATCTTGATCACTTGATTTCACATAGTTTTCAAAATTACTTTTCCATTCAAGTAAGTTTCCTTTTCCAAAAAGCGGTGGGTTTTGAATAGGTTGCCCTTCTTTGAGATTTTCAAAATCCATGGATCGATCCAAGTTTTAAAATACATTCTATTTTAAAGATCTTGAGTAACGTAGCTCCTGATGCCAATTGTGGAAAACTAGAAAGGGGCTTGAATAGTTTACCGCTTTTTAGATTCTTTTTAACTTGAATATCTTTTACGTTTGCTTAAAGATATAAACACAACGTTATATGTTTGATTCTTTGAAAATATTTTTATGTAAATATCAATTCTAACTTTACTAGTTTCATACATTGAAAAGCTTTGCTTGTGATAATCTTAACTTTGCTTGTTTAGTTATTTGGAAAGCTTTTACTTTTGTTTGAAGATACAAACACATCTTTACTAGTTTAGTTATTTGAAAAGCTTTATATGTAACTAGCAATTCTAACTAAATAACAACATGTAATAAGCAAAGATAAAGAAAGAAACGATCAAACCACAACACGATTGTTTATCGTGGTTCGGCTACAAGGACTCTTTTTCCTTGCCCTACATCCACGCCCCGAGTTTCCAACTCGAGAGTTATAAGCAATAATCAACAAGCTCCTTTCACCGGCGGAGAAAACCTTTACAACGTCGCTTACACTTTTACCGACACTAAGCTAGATGTCGAGTTCTTTTACACGGGTACAACCACTCCCATCGTCGCTTACACTTTTACCGACACTAAGCTAGATGTCGAGTTCTTTACCAAGGGTACAACCACTCCCGTTAGTTCTTTTACAAGGGTACAACAACTCCCGACACACTACGTATTTTGAGGCCTAAAATACTAACCACTTACTTCTATATACATGACACAAATGAAGTATAAACTACCAAAGCTTATACATGACCAAGCTACCAAGACTTCCAACTTTAGAGTTGAAGCTTGTAACTTCTTGAATGATCTTGTGAAGTCCCTTGCTACATAAGAGAATCACACAAGTCAAATGTTACTGAGTTAGTTGAGAGAGTATGTGAAAATATGTCCTTAAGGGGTGACTCAAAACTAACAAATGGTTTGGTATTTATAGCAAACCATTCTGCAGGTCTGGCGGATACGGCGGACCCCTCAGAAGGGTTCCGCCCGTGTATCCTCAGGGTACCGCCAGGGCTACAGTTGGTTTAGCAATAAATCTTGCAAACCAAACAAAGTCACATCTCATTACTCTTGCAAACCAAACAATGTCACATCACATAATATCAAGTCAAACACTAAACTTGCAAGCAACATATAAGTGAGTCAAACACATTACTTACCATAAATGTATATTGACAAAGCTTGCCCTAAATGTGATGTGACCTTACTATATTAAGAAATAAATGTGATGTGACAAGACACTTTCTAGTTTAAGAAATAGAAACAATGTTTTGTTTAAAAGGAAATTCAAACCTTGGTTAAACAAGACTTAAACACTTTAAAGTGATGATTTACTTATAGCTAAACTTCATACTTTGTCATTAACAAAACTTAGCAAAGATCGTAAAATATAAATAACGTTTTTAGGCGATATTTGTATTAACAGTTGTAAATTAATCCAACAACCACTATCACAACCAAAGTATATAAAGCAAGTAAAGAACACAACGATATATACTGGTTCGGGATGGGGGTTTATACCATCCGTACGTCCAGTGGCGAATCCGCGACTCCGATACTATTCACTAGTATAATCCTTTCGGTGGACTACAAACCGTTACAATTCACTCCACCGATATTCACCAATATCGATGCTCACAAAGAAGGAGTTACTCACCAACGGTATTCCACCCTCGGAAACCACCCAAAAGAATCTCACGATTCGACTTTACCTAAGGATCACAAAGATCACTACCAAGACTTCCACTCGGAAGTATCAAACCCCAACTAGATCCCCAATGATCTAGGCTTGGTCACCAAGACACAAGACTTCCCTTACAAACATTTGAATGAATGAATGAATGTTTGTTCAATCAAGTCCTAACGTAACCTAGAGACTCGATAGTAGTAGAAAGGGTAAAGATAAGAAGACCCTCGACACAATCACAAGAGTGGATTAGGTTCTTGTGATTCTTCCCTTGCAAAGATATGTGTTCTTCCAAACATGTTAGTATGAAAATCAAGAACACAAGATTAGAGATAGAGAGATTAGAAGATTTGAGAGTGTTTAGAGAGAAAGAATCTAGAGAGAAATAATAATGGAAAGGGGTGAGGAATACAAGAGGCAAGGGTGGTATTTATAGGCCAAGAACCCAAACTTGGGAAATTTTACCAAGGCTGGCGCGTCAACGCGCGGGCAGTGCGCCAGGCGTCTGTAACTTTTTCCCAAGTGTTGGGTGTTTGGATCTTACAAATACCTATCCTTGCTAAACCCCCAATTGTACTTCACACTAAACCTTAACATTAATCATTCTAAGGTTTACCAACTCAAATAGCCAATTTGAAAATCATTTGTGAAGTGCTTAAAGAGAAACCAAATTGCCAAGGGTTTAAAGTGTAGATTGGGTAATTTGGAAGGGGTAGAAGTTTATCTCCTCACATGGCATAGAAAAGAGAGAAAGAATATGCCAAGGAATATTCCAATGTTTGGGGGGAAGAATGTGATGGAGGGTTGAGATGAAATGGTTTGAATTGGATGGCTAGGATCAAAGGGAGTCTCCCTTGGTTTTCAAACAATTTGGCATGTGGAGAATGTGGATGGATGAGATGATTTCATTAGAAATGGATGGCTAAGATCAAGTATGCCTAGGTTAGGGTTAAAGAGGATATTCCAAGGAATATGCTTTGCTTGGGGGGAAAGGAGAAATGGAGGGTTGAGATGGTTTCATTTGAGATGGATGGATGAGATCAAAGGGAGCCTCTTTTGCTTGGGGGGAAAGGTTGGATCAATGGTTAGGATTTTTTTTGTTTTGAATTCAATAGCTAAGATCAATCACATGTGGTGGTATAGGGAAGAGGGATTGGATGGATGGTTGAGATGTGTTTGATTTGAATTCAATGGCTAGGATGAAACCCATGTGATGATATAGAGATGAGGGGTTGGATGGATGGTTGTGATGTGTTGTAATTTGAAATCAATGGTTAGGATGAGGGGAGCCATATTAGGGTTTCCAACTATTGGCATGTGTTGAATATGAAGGGTTGGGATGTGTTATAAGGGAATGGATGGTTAGGATGTAGTGTGTAAGGGAATATGTAAGGGTGTAAGAGATTGTGTAAGAGAATATTTGATTTGGATATAATTGGTTTTGTCTTATGCATAAATGGGATTAAGAGAGAATTAAGGCATAATCTAATTGTCATTAAAAAGAAAAGGTTTAGACAATTAAGATAATAAGTTGAGAAAATCATAGGTTACTTATAAGTTCAAGTAACACACCGTCGAGAATCCATAGTTTCATATCTCGTGACTTTCCACGACTCGACGTTCTTAACTAATACCTTGGTTCAAACAAGTTAAGTGCTTTGCCTTGATGTAAAGCATAACCCAAGTGGGAAAGGATGCGTTTACGCAAAGTGACCTTTGACTTAGTTTGACCAATAAGGGAGTAAACCCGTTACGTAATTAGAGAAGACGTAAGCACGGGATATGAGCATATGAATGCGTCAACACGATGTCACATGAAATATATAAGCTCCCTAGGTTTAGAAAAGCCTTGGCTAGAGGCGATAGTTAGAAAACATGAGTTGGCATTTTTCCATAAATGGGTGTATTAAAAATGGGATTTCTCAAATCTCAAAACTCATTTCGAGTGTTCTCAATTAAGCACATAACATATTCATACCTGTATTGAAAGATCCACATTTTTCGGGTAAGGGGAAAGCCGACTTTCAAAATTCGCCCGGAACCATACATACTCCAGGCGCGTCACCCGCGTGTTGACGCGCGGGCAGTGCGCCAGGAGCAGACATTGGCTCCGGAAATTTTGAGCTAAGGTTTGTTATTTTATGTGTTTCGATGGTTTATTTGTCATCATTAAAACATAAAGAGATCTTGATCATGTTGCCTCAACAATCTCCCCCTTTTTGATGATGACAAACAAAAACCGAAAGCAAATAAAATTACCAAACTTAGCGAAGACAAAGTGCGCCTTTGGTGTAGCTTGTATCTTGACCTTTGCCTTGTAATTTGGTGAAGCCTTTAACATTACTTGAATGGTCTTCACACTTCTTGCTTTCTTTCTCCCCCTTTTGTCGAATCAAAAAGGCGGGACCAAATGTGCTCCCCCTTGAACATACCTCCCCCTAGATCGTTGCTCCCTCTTGTTTCAAGGCGGGGATCCATGGGTCAAGAGCCTCACCTTTGTAGTGGCCTAGCTAGACATAGAAATCACAACATCCAACCAACAAAGAAATCCTCACATGTGAAAGTTCCAAAATGGGTTAGGTTACCATTTGGAGACTTACAACATGGGTTAGTCCACAATGTTATATATATATATATATATATATATATATATATATATATATATATATATATATATATATATATATATATATATATATATATATATATATATATATATATATTAGTCCCATATGACTCCAATAACCAATAGTTGAGCATGACAAGGTTGAGAGAAGTGCATTTGTTATTATGATAAAGCATGAGAGTTAAAGTTACAACTGGATCATAGTACCAAGAGATCAAAGAAACACAAAATACACACAATGCATCTAACAAACACACTTTGACAATACATGTTATAAAGAGACTATTTCTTGTGATCTACAAGATTATCCTCACATGTGTCAACACCCCTATCTTGATGCACAATGCATGTCATGTTTGAGGCTAATGCTTGAAGCATTTTAACACCGTCATGAAGAGATTTGAGCATCTTACGGGTTTCTTCTCTATGATCCTTAATAGCATTAAGCATGTCAATTGTATTTTCAATTGTGTTTTCGCAACAAATTGCATGATTACCTTCACGAAGTTTTAGGCTTAAGGGCTTCCTTATCTTTTTCCAAACTTCTTCATCACCAATTCCCTTAGTAAGGGGTGATGTGGGTTGAACATTTTGTGGAATGTTCCAAACATCATTATGCAAAAGTTCCTCAAGGTTGATCCTAGGATATTGTTGTTGATTATCTAGCATAAACCACCCGTTTCCAATCCCATCATTCTTGGTTGTAGCTTGAGGGACAACATTGTTGTTAGCGATTTCTTCACTTCCATTGTTTCCAATCAATGAATTAGTGTTATTACTTTGGAGGATGAAATTGTCAAGAACATTGTTTGGAGAAAGTGGTTGGTTATTCATTTTTAACTTAGATTGAGATTTTAGATGTAATGCTAGACAAGGTCTCTAATCCTTAAATAATAGTAAAGTGGTATTTAGATATGAGTGATGACACTTATTATCCAACGGGTATTAAGGCAATTAGTACCAAGATTCCTCATTAGGTGTACAAATTGTGAAGATCAAGAAGAAGAGAATATATAGGAAAGGTAAATGTGCATGGATCACATGATCATGAGAAAAGTTATTCAAAGAGCAATGAGTGATCTAGATAGACAAAGTTGAGATTGGGTGGACTAGATATACATGTTAGTTACTATCACTTCCCATGCATGAAACTACAAGCATTTAATTCTTACAAGATAACATTATTCAATTTAATTTAAGTATGCAACATGTAGTTTATCACATAAGGAGAACAAGATGAATTGGATACAAGTTCTTGAACACAAGTGTGAGTTGTGAAGAAACATCATATCTAAGACAAAATTTTCAAGATGAATCAAGATAATTTTGTGTCAAGTTATCTTGTTCAAGCACATAGTATAGACATGTAGAATCTTGGATACTTATCAATCATAGTTTGAATAATGAATTGATGCATATCTTTCCTCTTGGAAGACATTTGTTAGATCTTCCATCCATGCCTCCACATAAACCTTAATCACATAAGCTCTAATAGCACCTAAAGATTGTTCTCCTAAGATGCATGTTTTAGCATCAAAACCTATCCCAAAGCAATTTGGACTTTTGAAAAATGTCATGCCAAAAACTTAGACTTGTTTGTTTTGTGACCTAAGTGTCCTTTTATTCAAGTCACCGATGACTTGTTGTATAGGATGACCCCTCGCTTCTCTCAATTCCTTAGGATTGCCTTCATCCGAATCATCACTTGTAATGTTGGCGACCTTTCTTGATCTTGAACTAAAGGTTCGTTGATCACATCATCTTCTACCGAAGGAGATGATTTAGGCTCGGGCATGCTCTCATCAAAGGTTACATTGAGAGATTCCTCAATCCTCATTGTTTCCTTGTTAAGCACTATGTATGCTTTACTAGTTTGAGAGTATCCTAGGAACACACCTTCATACGACTCTGGGTCAAATTTGGTGAGATATTCTTTGGTTTTAAGTATAAATACTTGTTAACCAAATACTCTAAAATACTCTAGGGATGGTTTTCTATTCCTAAGTATTTCATAAGGTGTTTTATTAATTACCTTTCTTATGTATACTCTATTAAAGATGTGACAAGCGGTATCTAGGGCATGACACCAAAACTTTTGTGGAATGGATTGCTCGTCAAGCATTGCACGACTCATCTTTCTTAACTTGCGATGTGTTCTTTCAACAATCTCATGCGATTGAGAAGTGAACGGGCCCGATAAGTTATAAGATATTCCATGTTGTTCACAAAAGGTTCCAAATTGCATTTTATCAAATTCGCTACTATGATTTGTTTTAATTGAAACAATTGAACAATCAAGTAGGTTTTCAAGTTTCTTTCTTAAAATGTTGAATTTATTCAAGACACCATCCTTGTTTTCTAAGAATAATATCCAAGTGTAATTTGAATAATCATCTATGATCATTAAAGTGTAGAAGTTACCTCCATAACTTTGGATCGAAGATGGACCATACAAATCCAAATGAATTAATTCTAAAACTTTACTAGTTGTCACTTCCTTTATATTCCTATTATTGGTTTGTCCTTGACTCCCTAGACATGTATCACAATAATGCCTTTCAAAGCTCAACTTTGGTAAATTCCGTACTAGTTCGTTAGAAGCTAGGTTTTGGACTAACCTCATATTGGCGTGACCTAACCTCCTATGCCAAAGCGTTGAATTTTCTACCATGGATGTAAGACATATGTGTTGCTTAGAGTTATCACCTAACTTGCATGTATATAAATTATTTCTCCTATGACCTTTTGCTAACACAACACCATTTTTACTAATAGTGCAATCTACCTTAGTAAATTTAACCTCACAATCATCATCACATAATTGACTCACACTAATCAAATTGAAACTTAGACCCCTAACATGCTCAACATTGGAGATTTCTATGGAGTCATGAAGGACATTACCTTTGCCGACAATTTTGCCGTTAAATTTGCATCCAAAAATGACTTGATTGTCATTATACGACGTGTATGATGTGAACAATCTTCTATTCCCGGTCATGTGTTTAGTGCAACCACTATCCACTACCCACTCATCCGGTTGTAGATCACTTTTTAGGCAAACCTACAACAAAAGTACAACTCATGCCTTTGGTACCCTTTCTTGAGTCCATTTTGGTTGGCAATTAAAGTCCCCAACTTAAACATTCTTGGGTCTTGAAGCTTCACATACTTTCTCAATACCAAATTTAGAGAAGGCAGACCAAGGATTGTTTTTATAGTCATTTTGAGTTTGATAACTTGGTCTATAGTTATGATATGCTTGTGGTCTAAAGTAGCTTTGGTTTCAATAGGAGTTGTCTCTCCTTTGGTAATTGTTGTATTGGTATTGAGAAGATCTTTGACCATAGTTAGAGAAATTTCTTCTTTGGTTATTTTGAAAAGATGGTCTTTGATTGTATGAGGTAGAAGATCTCATATTAGGTGTAGGCAAAAATGATCTATGATTTACTCGAGGTTGTGAGTATCCAAGTCCATTGCGAGAGCTTGAGTTAGAAAATTGGTTTGGATTTTCTCTTCTTGCAATGGGAGCTTGATTACCTCGAGTACTTGCAAGAGGAGCTTAAGGAGTAATTGGTTTAATGTTATCGTTTAATGGAGGTCCAATTTTCCTCAGAGGCCTGGCGCGCTGATGGCGCGTTGACGCGTCAACCTTGGGGATTTTTGGAGCCTCGTTTTCTTTCGCCTTTACAAATGTTATTGGTTTTGTTAGGCTTATAGGAGTGGTTGTACCTTGTTTAAAAAATCCAAGACCTCCCTTATCTTGAGACACCTTTTGTCGACTTATTAGTTCTTCTAAATCATTTGTGCTCTTTTTATATTTTGAAAAACTTAGTGATTCTTTTTGAAGTTCCAACACCTTTTCATTTAAAGAGTTAATCTCAAGAGTGAGTATTTCACAATTTTTACAAGGTTCAATCATCCCTTTGCAATGTTCTAGTGTTTTCACTTTACTTTCAAGTTCACAAATCCTTTCTTTAGATTTAACATTTTCTAGTTCAAGAAGCGTTTTTCTTTGAGAGCTTTATCAAGGGTTTTTTCTAAAATTATCATTAAACTTAACTAGTTCCTCATTCTCCTTTTGCAAATTGATAGTATCTAAGTTATTAGAAGAGGAAGGGTTTAGAGTTACCTCAAATTTTTCTTGAGCCATAAGACATGTAGCGTCATTTGTTGGTTGGTCTTCATCTTCACTATCACTCCATGCTCCACCAACGAATGCCTTGTTCACCCTAGGCTTAGGGCATTCATTGATGAAATGACCCTTCTCTCCGCAATTGTAGCATCCTTGGGTGCGTCTCGAGCTTTCACCAACCTTGTTGTTATCACCACTTTGGTTTCCCTCAAAGTTGTTCCTTCCACCATTATCTCGGTTTCCAAACCGATTTCTTCTACCAATGTTACCACCTTTCCTAAAGAACCTCCGAAAGTTCTTAGCCATAAGATTATACTCTTCGTCATCCATATCATCTTTTTCATTGCTATCCTCTTGACCATCACTATCATTACTAGTTTGAGTACTAGTAACTTTAGCTTTAAGAGCCAAAGACTTAACCTTCTCCCTCTTGTCTTTGGTACTCGCCTTATCGTTCTCAAGAATTATCTCGTAGACTTTGAGATTTCCAATGAGCTCGTCAAGAGGTAGTTCCGCCAAATTCTTGGCTTCTTCTATGGCCGTCACCTTTGGCCTCCACTTTACCGGAAGTGCTCGAAGAAACTTTCTCACATGGTTCTTGTTATAGAAACTAGGATCAAGAGCCGTGAGGCTGGTGATAATAGCGTTGAACCTTGTGTAACCATTATCAATGGTTTCTTCATCCGTGATCGAGAACTTCTCATATTGTTGTATGAGTAGATCGATCTTGCAATCCTTTACTTGAGAGTTGCCTTGATGAGTGATGATGAGAGAGTGCCAAATTTCCTTGGCGGTCTTGCAAACATGAACCCTCTCGAATTCCCTTCGAGGTAGAGCATTATAGATCAACATCTTGGCTTCATCATTCTTACCAAGCTTTCTTCTTTCATCATCATTAAGATCCATATGTGGCTTTTTCACTAACAACTTTGTTTTTGAGTCATCCACCATAAACTCAAAGTTGTCATTTTGGATGATTTCCCACAAATCAAGATCTTTGGACCTAACATAGGTCTCGAATCGGGTTTTCCAAAAGCAAAACCTATCGGTTTCTAGCAAATGTGGTCTTTGCATAGAACACCCCTCAACATAGTTCTCTTGAGCCATGGATCTATACTCTACTTTACCAAAAATCTTAGTTAGGATTTTAGATTTTTGGAAAAGAAGTTTTTGACTTAAAACGACTTCTCGGGAAGGCTTTAATGCTCAAAAACTTGAGTATACCGCTCTGATACCAATTGTAGAACCGTAGGGGGGGTGAATACGGTTTCTTAGGCCTTTTAGATGTTTAAAAAAATTTTAAGCCAAAAGAAAACACCAAGTGGTTGTAAATTAATCCAACAACCACTATCACAACCAAAGTATATAAAGCAACTAAAGAACACAACGATATATACTGGTTCGGGATGGGGGGGTTTATACCATCCGTACATCCAGTTGCGAATCCGCGACTCCGATACTATTCACTAGTATAATCCTTTCGATGGACTATAAACCATTACAATTCAATCCACCGATATTCACCAATATCGATGCTCACAAAGAAGGAGTTACTCACCAACGGTATTCCGCCCTCAGAAACCACCCAAAAGAATCTCACAATTCGACTTTACCTAAGGATCACAAAGATCACTACCAAGACTTCCACCCGGAAGTATCAAACCCCAACTAGATCCCCAATGACCTATGCTTGGTCACCAAAACACAAGACTTCCCTTACAAACAATTGAATGAATGAATGAATGTTTGTTCAATCAAGTCCTAACCTAACCTAGAGACTCGATAGTAGTAGAAAGGGTAAAGATAAGAAGACTCTCGACACAATCACAAGAGTGGATTAGGTTTTTGTGATTCTTCCCTTGCAAAGATATGTATTCTTCCTAAGATGTTAGTGTGAAAATCAAGAACACAAGATTAGAGATAGAGAGATTGAGAGATTTGAGAGTGTTTAGAGAGAAATAATCTAGAGAGAAATAATAATGGAAAGGGGTGAGGAATACAAGAGGCAAGGGTGGTATTTATAGGCCAAGAACCCAAACTTGGGAAATTTTACCGAGGCCGGCGCGTCACCCGCACGTCAACGCGCGGGCAGCGCGCCAGGCGTCTGTAACTTTTCCCAAGTGTTGGGTGTTTGGATCTTACAAATACCTATCCTTGCTAAACCCCCAATTGTACTTCACACTAAACCTTAACATTAATCATTCTAAGGTTTACCAACTCAAATAGCCAATTTGAAAATCATTTGTGAAGTGCTTAAAGAGAAACCAAATTGCCAAGGATTTAAAATGTAGATTGGGTAATTTGGAAGGGGTAGAAGTGTATCTCCTCACATGGCATAGAAAAGAGAGAAAGAATATGACAAGGAATATTTCAATTCTTGGGGGGGAAGAATGTGATGGAGGGTTGAGATGAAATGGTTTGAATTGGATGGCTAGGATCAAAGGGAGCCTCCCTTGGTTTCAAACAATTTGGCATGTGGAGAATGTGGATGGATGAGATGATCTCATTAGAAATGGATGGCTAAGATCAAGTATGCCTAGGTTAGGGTTGAAGAGGATATTCCAAGGAATATGCTTTGCTTGGGGGGAAAGGAGAAATGGAGGGTTGAGATGGTTTCATTTGAGATGGATGGATGAGATCAAAGGAAGCCTCTTTTGCTTGGGGGGAAACACTAGAACAAAAATTGGATTTGGCTACACCAAATATGTGTGACGAAATACATATAGTCACACACGATTTTTTCGAGTGTGTGTGACTAAAGGTCGCGTGACCATAGGGTACCTATGGTCACATGTTCAAGTTCTTTTTAGTCTCGATTACAAAACAGTAACCAAAACCTAAATATGTGTGACTAATTTGGTACAAATTTCGTTGGATTAAGCAGTATTAGTGACCATAAACACTGTATAGTCACACAAAACATTTTATTTTTATATATTCAGTCACATACAATTAAGCATAAAGTGGCCAAAAGTGTGAATATGTGTGACCATATGGTGTTTAAAGTGAAGAAATGTGTATTTTGTGTGACTATTGATCATCCAATGGCCACATGAATTGTATGTTTGTGTGGCCTTTTGCAACATTTAGTCACACAAAGCATGTTACTTTTGGGTATTTAGTCACATAAAATTAAGCATAAAGTGGCCAAAAGTGTGAATATGTGTGACCATATGGTGTTTAAAGTGAAGAAATGTGTGTTTTGTGTGACTATTGATCATCCAATGGCCACATGAATTGTATGTTTGTGTGGCCTTTTGCAACATTTAGTCACACAAAGCATGTTACTTTTGAGTATTTAGTCACATACAATTAAGCATAAAGTGGCCAAAAGTGTGAATATGTGTGACCATATGGTGTTTAAAGTGAAGGAATGTGTGTTTTGTGTGACTATTGATCATCCAATGGCCACATGAATTGTATGTTTGTGTGGCCTTTTGCAACATTTAGTCACACAAAGCATGTTACTTTTAGGTATTTAGTCACATACAATTAAGCATAAAGTGGCCAAAAGTGTGAATATGTGTGACCATATGGTGTTTAAAATGAAGAAATGTGTGTTTTGTGTGACTATTGATCATCCAATGGCCACATGAATTGTATGTTTGTGTGGCCTTTTGCAACATTTAGTCACACAAAGCATGTTACTTTTGGGTATTTAGTCACATAAAATTAAGCATAAAGTGGCCAAAAGTGTGAATATGTGTGACCATATGGTGTTTAAAGTGAAGAAATGTGTGTTTTGTGTGACTATTGATCATCCAATGGCCACATGAATTTTATTATTGTGTGGCCTTTTTTTACATTTAGTCACACAAAGCATTTTTCTTTTGGGTATTTAGTCACATACAATAAATCATAAAGTGGCCAAAAGTGTGAATAAGTGTGACCATATGGTGTTTAAAGTGAAGAAATGTGTGTTTGTGTAACTATTAATAATCCAATGGCCACATGAATTTTATTTTTGCGTGGCCTTTTGTAATATTTAGTCACACATCAAATTAAACAATGAGTGACCAATAATGTTACTACTGCTGCTAATACTAAGTTAGTAATGCTAGAGCAAGTTATTATTGCAAGTGTATATATATATATATATATATATATATATATATATATATATATATATATATATATATATATATATATATATATATATATATATACATATATATATATATATATGTATATATATGTATATATATATATGTGTGTATATATATATATATATATATATATATATATATATATATATATATATATATATATATATATATATATATATATATATATATATATATATATATATATATATATATATATATGTATATATATATATATATATATATATATATATATATATATATATTAAAAGCAGAATTAAAAATAAAAACTAATTTCATATTGAATAAAACTCGAATGTATATAACTGAACCATATATATAAATGTAATGTCATACATAATCAAATTCTCAACTACCATAATTTAAAGACTTGAGACTCTTCGCCGTCCTAGGTTGCCTTTGCATGGCTTCAACATTGACATAATTTTTGCGCTTCGATGGTAATTTTGGTCCAGAATTGTTGTCACTAATCTTTTGTATCATAGTTGGTGGTGTAACCTGTCGTAAACAAAAGACGCCAATTTTTGAGAGTCTAAAACATAAAATTTCATCAAGTTATAACCATACATAGGAAATGTACTATTTCTTCAGAAATTATATAACAAAGATAATGAGCAAAGGATATTTAAAAATACCTGTGGACTGTTCCAATTTAGTTTAACAACTTTTTCATAATTATTTGTTGCCTGCAATATCAAGTGAAAAAATGTTAGATCGCATACCTTTTAACAAAATTTCAAAAATGTTTGTAGTAGAAGCACACCCACTGTTAGAATGTATAGCAGGGAAAATATCATGAGTTCATGGTCTAACCTGTTTCGGCTAGCTATGTCACAACACACAGACAGACACAAAAGGGAGTGGTAGAAAGTGAACCTCTGTGACTAAGGGATCATTTTTCCTAACAGATATAACCATTTTCGGTTACATATGAATCTTATGAGAAACTGGTAAGTTGCATAACTTCAAAGATGTTGGACAAATAAGGTGAAAGATGGTGAAAATACAATAACAATTATTGAAGGATACTGCAGACCGTAAAAAAGTGAGTATGAACATGTCATGACTAGTGTCTTCCTTTCAGTTAAACTGAAACTTCCTATCAGACAGTACTATGTGCATTACAGCCAAGGATATCAACAAATTAAGCTCAACCTACACTTGCATTTATGCTACAGTGTGATGTTACTGCAATAAGACTAAAGCATCTCAGTTGGGGTATATATAATGCTAAGATCCGGAAATTGATCAAACTCTTATAAGGCGTGTTTCATCCTAATAGATGTAGAACATGAAAGCGGGAGTACGGAGTACCATGGTCTTTCCTCGTCAATTGTCCTACATCTTGATTTAGTACAAGAAAGAATGTGATATACGTTCTAATTGTTTCAAAACTCAGAAAATTCAAATTCACAAGAGTTATATGAATGCTCTGTAATTTAAGAATATAGAAAAATTATATGCAGATTTTGGGATTGAGTCATTTAAAAATAGGATATGATCTAAACATAGTACGATAAGTTGGATATATTACACGAATATAAGCAGGAAAGGTGAATGGATTCACCAATTTGAATGCATTATTACTTCACAACATTCATCAAGCCCTACAGAATCTGGAACAGTAACTTTGTGTAACATAATATCATACAGAAAGTTGACGAAGAATAGAGAACACACCAGAAGTTTATGTGATTACGTGACTGGAGGTCGAAGGACGTGATCCAATGATGTGTCGACCACAAAAGATGGCATAAATTGCCACATAGCACACTGGGGTAACAGACAGAAGGCATAAGCTTGTTTCCAACAGCTTGTTCGTGTGCAGCAGATGCACCCTGCATTGCAGTGGGATGTGCCAGATATCATGGTTGACCAATGTTCATGGATTTGACTTGTTCCAGCTTTTCTTTCTCAACTTTTAGCCTCTACTTTTCATCACGCAGTTCATTCTTCTTAGCCTATCAACCGATTTCACGATAATTATAATAATTCAACAGCAATATCACAAGTAAGAATGAAACAGACGCTTACTTTGACTTTTAAGGTCAAAGTAAAGCCATAAATGCATCATCTAATTTTATGGAACATTCATTAACCTCTAGAAATATATGATTTTAAATATCTAAGTTATAACAAATTCCATATCATGTATGAAGAAAACATTATACTCTCATTTTCAGTGTATACTCATATTACTATGTGTTTTCTTCAAAGCGTTCCTCTATAAGTAAATGACAAAGTGTGGGGACTAAAATCAACAACATCACTGATGTGATGATGCCACTAGCTATATAGGTTCTAGATTCAATTTAGTTAAAGTTTGTACTATTAACATTTCAAAATGGAAAATGTTGGACTGTTCATGGGACGGAGGGAGATATTTAAAAAAATCTAATGTGCCTATCTCGGTTCATAAACACCCAAATCATGGACCCACCTTTAATTCCTTTATTTTTTTCCTGCAACTCTACATTTGACTCGTTGAGCCTCTCTACTTCACTTCATAGTTGCATTATCATCCATATAGCATCGCTCAGGATAACAGTCTTATCTGTTTTTGGTGGTCTTCCATGCTCCAGGATCGAACCCAATTCCAAGTACCTTAAAAAAAATAAATTTGACATCAAAGTTCTAAACTTTAAGACAAGATATGACTACATGAGAAAAAAGTGTAAAGAGAAATAAGTACATGCCTCTCATCCATCCTATCTCTACGCTGTTTCTCACGGCCAGCTTTGGACCCACATACATTGCTGCATTCAGACTTCAACCTGAAAGATTCAACTGCACACGTGTTAATTGGGATTCATCAGTAACTTCTTGATACCAGAAATAGAAAAAAAGGAATGGTTTTTTACCGTTTCCGTGATCTTGCCCCCTTAGGGCCTTTAAAGTCGATAAATGAGCTTTCAACCTAAGAACTGTGGAAACAACAAACAGAAACAAGTGTTGAGCCTTAAACTAAATAACAATTAAGGTTTGTTATGTAATAATTACCAAAAATGAGAGTATAAATATACAACACCACAATAGCCAGAAGTTAATTATCTCATGTGGTGTAAAATAGCACAATGACCACACTGTCATCCTTAATCTATAGGGATGTCAATTTTCACCCTTTTAGAGTCTGTAAATGGGTCAACTAGAAAGTTAAACTAAAACGAATGGGTCAATGGTTAATTTATAGTTAATGATTCAACATATACCTGAATTAAACGAATGGGTCAATGGTTAACTAAAACGAATGGGTCAATGGTTAATCTATATTTCACTTTGCTGAAGTTGAAATACTAAAAAGAAACCAGAAAAGATAATTCAACATATACCTGAATGGCAACCTCTCTTATGGACCTTTCTCTCCAATAAATCACACAACCGCCACAATCTATAACACAAAACCAGATACTACAGCACCACCGTATATGCTCGAAATAAACAAAACAAAAAATTCAACCCTTCCTCCAATATAAACATGAAATCAATTCAGTAAATTGTGGGGATTGGGTTTTGAGAAGGAAGAAAAATAGAAAAGGTCTGCTGAAAGGAATAAAGAAAAAGGGAGGCAGGAATAATGTAAAGTGTTAGGGTTTTGATTTTTGGGGGAAAAGGGGCGGGATATTGAGGGAGAGATTGAAATTTTTGGGAAGATAAGGTTTTTTTTTGTTTAAGTAAAATAGGTAAGGATAAAGTGTAAAGGGGTGTTTGTTTAAGGTTATATGTGGGCTTATGAGCTTATCTGATTTCGGCTTATATTTCACAAGCCCTGATTTTTTGGCTTATTTTGTAACATTTGGATTATATAAGCTTATTATGTCATAATAAACTTACATTAGCAGATAAACATCAAAATAAGCCAGAAAATTAAGGCTTGTGAAATATAAGCCGAAACCAAATAAGCTCATAAGCCCACATATAAGCTTAAACAAACACCCTCTAAATGATTTGAGCTTTTGTTGAGTAACTGAGTTCGTTCGAGCTGATTCTTATTAAGCTTTTAGCTGAAGCTCAAGCCTATCAAATGAACTCGAAATGTTTAATAAGTTGAGCTTAACAAGTTCGACTCGAGTTATTGTTGAGTTTTCGAGCTTGTAAGTGATATAGCATATGTTATTTTTATATATTTTGTATGTAAGTGTGCTAAGTGTAAATACTTATTTATGAATGTATCGAGCTTTTTGAGTTGAATTCAAATGGAATTCGACTCTTAGGTTATATTTCTATTTTAATTTGTGTAAGAAAACACATCTTTACAAATATATCGAGCTTTTCGAGTCAAACTCAAGCCGAGTTCAAAATTTCTCGATCCCGGATAACATGATGAGGAGGTCCCTTGATACTTGCTTCTTAGTGTTTGTGACAATTACTTATAATAAGGGTTTCTTGATGTTCGTTAGTAAATACATATTTTGTAAGTGATTGTTCATTGTCTCTTGTTTATGTTTGTTGGTGTCTTAGTCATTGAACGAACATGAACGAATACCAAACAATCCCACTTTTTAAAATGAACATACACATGCAAGAAAAAACCGTACGTTCAACCTTTTGTATACATTCGGTCAAAACTTGAGTAAATAATACAAACACGTCGTGTTCATATGCTTCGTTTACAACCTTACTCGTTCATATTGTATCAGTATTACTGGCCCAAGCTTACTAACTACATGCTCGGATCAAGCCCATTACATAAGGTTCACGAGTGAACATATGACAAGAACAATATATACCCATTACTTAAGGAACCTTGTCTTCCGTGTCCTCCATCTCATAATCAATTGGCGGTACTTCACCCTCAGGCATGGGTTGAGGAGGAGCAGGATTACCATTGACATCAGGGATCACATGAAGAACAACGGTCACACCTTCGTCATCAGATTCAACAAGCATAGAGAGTACATCAATCATTTCAAAATAAATTAAAAATCTTATGGTTAATTCAAACCACGAAAGATAAAACGACGACATAGGAACACAGATATGGAATCAACACTCAACCTGACCAGCCCTATAAATTACTAGGACCATCCCAGGCGCCCACTGATGGCTCAGTTGGGCTTGCACCAAGCCACCAACACACCCTCAAACACCAGTCTCCAATAAACATTCACGTCACTTAAATGAGTAAACAAATCATGTTGAGCACTCAGAGAATCAGAGGTATCAAAGGTAATTCCTCCAGGTCATGGTTTACACTATTACTCCACCTGACGCATTGATTGGGTAAAAGGGTGTCATCCACATTTATCCACATCCATTTCAACACGAGAAACCAAACAAAACATTCATGAGCCATAACTTAATTGTTTATTTAAACAATTAATTTGTTAATATTATCTTTTCATACTCTGTATAAGCTAACAAAATAAAATAACACAAACACACATAATTTGTTTATACGAGACTAGCAGCTTTCAAAAGCAAGGTTATAAATAGCGCTTTGTGTGGCGTGGCGGCATGATCAAGCCTCACGCGTTAGTGGTTAAGGCGAAGCTTTTGCATTTGTAAAGTGTGGCGTAAGGCAACACAAAATATAAAATATTTATATATTTATATTATATTTCATATATATTGAATTTATAAAAAGATGTGACATAATGCGGCATGACGGGATGGCGTGGCGGCATGACGGCATGGCATGGCGGCATGACCAAGTCTCACGCCTTTGCAGAGCCTTTGCGAGGCCTTTACGCACCTTCTAGAAACATGTTGAAAAGTCAAGGTTTATGATAATTCTATCATTCATTGATTTTATTTTATGTTTTAATATTTATTTTTATTTTTTATTTTTTATATATAATTTCATTATTCTCTAAAATTTTATACTTCCTGCTAGGTAGTTTTGTTTGTCCCGCCTAGATTTTTCTCCAAATTTTCATTGTCACTTCAATTCTCATTATCCCTCCAATTGGGTATTTGGCCAATCTGATTATTCACTTTATACAAACCATTTTTCATTATCCCTCCATGGCTCCATCTCATCATCCTCCATTTCTAATATACATCTACATCTCAGTTTATCATCCTCTCTAACCACGAGCCATTCAACCATCCTCCCAAGTCACGGGCCACAAATCCAAGCTATTCACCACCGATTTCAATTCCACTAGTCTAAAAATCAGGTATCGTAATGTCTTATATCTTAAATTCCTTAACTAATTTGAGGTGTACATGGGTCAATTTCTTGTTTTGGACATTTTTGAATTTAGGGTTTATGTGAACCGAATCTATATAACCTTTTAACATTAGATATACTACAATTTATTCTTATTACATGTATATTTCATGTATTAATTTCTCATTCCGTGCTTAATTTGCAATATTACATGTATTTGTTATAGGACTTGTGATAACTTGTTTGATTATGGTAAAAAAGTAAATAGAAAAATGGCATTGTAACCTAAAGGGAAAATTGCGAAACTGAATTTGGGGTTGTTTATGTCACCTAAGGTTGTGAATTTGGGGCTATTTGACTAACTCCAAAAAATTTCATGTTATTGGCCATTTGCTCTGCTTTCTCTTATTTTGATATCCAAATAAACTGATTAAACAGGTCATTATTCGGTTCAGGAATCAGGTGTTTTTATTCAAAGTTGAAATCTGGATGACCTGTCCTGTAGTCCTGTTAACCTGAACCCGAACCGATCAACACCCCTAGTTGTTGGTCATGCCCACTTTGATTGAAAAATTGGCAGTCGTCCCCATAAGAATGTTGGATCCTTGATCTGTGTACATGTTTGTGATTTTTAAGTTTATATTGTTGCTCTTTTATTAGTCATTGTTGTGTTATTTGCAGGCCATCACATTGTCATTAATTCCCCGTTCATGCTTGCTGCATACTGATTATTATTACTGCTTTGAGGTTTTTGTAGAGGAAAATTTGTGCAGAGTTATGGAATAACATTTGTTAAGGGAACACCACTCATGGACGCTGCGTATACATTATCACTGGGATATTAAAATGCTATTTGCGGGCCTTAAGTACAAGAGTAAAGCACGCTTGTTGGAAGAAGCAGGTATACATGTCTTGGACTCGCATGATCTTGTATTTTTATGGTAAACATTCAAAAATAAAGTTTCTTATATTTTTATGGTATTTCTTATCAACTCTTAATTATAATACTTACTGTAGGAAAAGGAAACAGGTGGCCCTGTTAGTTTTCAAGTTCTTTTTAAAGATACACACTCACAAAAAGGTGTGTATGATTGATGCCAAACCACCTAACTTAAATTAACCAAAGAATGGTCAACTAAGTCAAATAGCCTAGATCAATGCTCCGGGTAATATAATGTATCACCGGGTCGTTAAATCCCGTTGAGGTGTGAAATGTAACTTTAGCGTGTTCGTAATCGGGTGTTATTCACAGAAAAAGGTTTGTTGTGAAAATTATGTGGAAATTATTAACAAATATAGCTTAGGAAAGCTACGTGAATGGTTACGGGAATTTGGAGTACGAAGATTTGAGCTAAACCTAAAAACGTACGTTTTAATTAAAAAAAAAACGTATTCAGACGAATAAAGCAAAAAGTACAACTGGAGGACTGGGAGGGTTAAAAGTGTAAAATTGGTATTTTTACAATCCTATTAATTAAAGAAAATTTTAAGAAAATTAAAATTTATTTTTACTCTATTTAATTATTTAATATTAATTAATTACTAATTATCTATTTAATACTAATTAAATTGATTAGAATTGTTAAAAATAATAAAAAGATTTAGAAAATTAAGAAAAATTTTATAAATCTAATTAACCATTACAGGAATCCTAAAAAATTATAAAAAATTAATTCTAAGTATTTTTAAGCTAATTAATTAATTATTATTCTAATTACTTATTAATTTCTAATTAAACTAATTATATTATAAAAAATAGAAAATGAACACTAAAAATTCTAGAAAAATTTATGAAAATGTTTTAACTAAATTAAAAGCTAGAAAAATTATAAAAACTAGGTTATACTATATAAAATCTAATTATGCTATTTAATTGATTAATATTAATTAAAACTAAATTAAACTAAAATTAATTAGAAAAACCACTAAAAGACAAGATAAAAATCTGGAAAAATTTGTAAAATTATTTTAACCTAAAATATATTTTCTAAAAATATAAAAGTGATATATTACTTAGAAATAAATTAAAAAGAAAATTAAATTGATAAATCCTATTAAATAGAAGCTATCACTATTTTTAAAGTTGGTTTTTTTTGTTTTTTTCTTTTTCTAAACTAATAATAAACTAAAAATAAGTACTTTTAATAAAAACACTTTCACTACACCCCTGGAAATAAGCACTTGAAGTGCTTAATTACCTCACAGTTGACTTTTGTTGACTGTGAAGGTTTTTAAGCTCAAAACGAAGATGTGGGGTCCACAATGGTATTCTTTGGTTTCTCTGAGTCTTATGAACACAAATAAGCAAGAATTAAGACAAACTTGTGGCTTGAATAAGCCAAAAAGATCAAATAAGCACTTTCCTTAGTTGTGGACTGAGGCAGTTATGGGACAAAGTCTAGGGGCCAAATAAGGTGGGGTCCACTATGGTAGGGGTCAAACAAAGGGTTCACCCTTACTCCCTGGTAGGAGGGGGTTGTGTGGGACCAAAAACAAAGGGCCTAGACCACTGTATTGGCCTCAAACCACCACAAAAGATGGTGGTGTGAGGGTGGTCTGCTGAGACAGGGCAGATGTGTTGCCCTGCAAGTAACTTGGTGACTATGTGGGACCCAGTAAACAAATTCTATAAAATCCTAGAAAATTTGCAAAAATCAACAAAGTGGTAGATATTAAACTTGCAAAAACTCAGACTCTAAAACCTAGTATCCATCAAATTACACACCTCCAAAGTTTGATCAAAATCTGAGAACTCACAATTTGACTTTTCAAGAAATTACAAGGTTTGACTTTAGTGAACTTTGGCTTAATCTAACCTACTGAAAACATGTTTGTAAGTTAAATTAGAGTTGAATTATGTTCAATAACAAGCTTATCTGATGAAATGAAAAGATTTGGGACTCAAAATCCACCACAGTTAACTGTGGTGGTGTAAACTTTGTAATTTTGACTTTTGCAATCTTTTGTGCCAAATCACTTGTTCCCCTGAGCTTTTAAATACCCATACAACTGATAGAAACTAATAGATGCACAATTACACAGCTAGAACACACCAAACAAGATACAACCAAACACCCTTTTAAAAGCAGTTAATGAAGAGATTTCAGCTTAAGCATATATAAATCACAAACAAATGGTCACAACTAATTTATAAACTAATACTAAACTGCAACAAACTTGAATAAACAGTCTAGGCTACTTAATGAGTAAAGATGAAAGAGTTTTTAGCTTACAAAGCCTTCCAAGCTACTGAGTAAGAACCAAAGGACCAAACCAATCAATCCTATCCCCTCCCCTGAGGTACCTAACCCACAGCCTTCCTTGATTCACTGTGCTCCTTGCTCATACAGTAAATGATCA
Organism: Artemisia argyi; assembly: GCA_030686995.1. Taxonomy (NCBI): domain Eukaryota; kingdom Viridiplantae; phylum Streptophyta; class Magnoliopsida; order Asterales; family Asteraceae; genus Artemisia; species Artemisia argyi. The sequence goes on from CM060679.1 coordinate 85,360,713, forward strand.
CCAACTTTTTATTTAATTTTGATTTTTCTTGATTTTTTATAAATATTGAAAATTGAGCTAAGAGCTGATCAAACAAGTGTGTTAAGTTAATAAACCCTTGTTGCTGAGTTTGTATTAGCTTATGAATCCAATAAACACAAATTAGAAACTTAACTTAGAACTTGATAAATTTAAATGAGACTTTGAAAAATGGAAATGAGAATTAAACTTCAAACTGAGCTTGCATTGATAAAAAACAGTTACATTACATTGAAAATAAACTGAAACTACAATGAAACTAAGAAAAACTACACACCAGCTTCCTTGAGCTTATCAATATATATAACGAACAAGAAAAACTAACTAAGCCTTCCACATAGGCTCTTTTTGAATTCTGAGAGCCCCATAGCCTTTGCTTTGACCTTCTGACCAAATCCCAACCGTCTAATTATGCTTGATATGATCTGAGCCCTAGATTGCCATTTTGGCGCCAAAATCACTTCGGGCAATCTGAGTGGTGTTGGTGAGGGAATTTGGGGATGCATTTATGGTGGTGGAGTTGGTGGGTGAGGTTATTAATTGTGGGGGGTAAAGTGGGTGAAAAGGTGAGGAGGGGGGAGGTGATTGTCGCCCTGGTTTTGGGGGATTTTGTTGGGGGAGAAGGCGGTCAAAGGTCTGGTTTGACCCGCGTTGACCTGGGTTGACCGGAGTGTTAACAAAAGATGGACTGGGCCTGGTGGGCTTGGGGAGCAGCTGGGCTAGGGGTGTGTTTTGGATTTAGCAAATAAGGGTCCGGATGGTTAGTAGTTACACAAGGACCATTTTGCAATTTTACCAAACTTCAAGGGCTGAAGTTGCCATACTCCCAAAGTTCTCCAAAGGATCAATGTTTCCAAATGCCAATAATTCAAGGACCAATTTTGCACTTTTCCACATTTTTCAAAATTTCAAAAATCCCAGGGACTACTTTTGCCATATTTGGATTTTCAGGGACTAATTATGTAATTTTTTTGAAAACTTGCAACCCAAGTGTAATATTTTGTGATTATTTGACTTTTTAAAACCTTGGGTTGACTTTTCCTTGAAAATAAATGCATAGGGACTAAAATTGACAAGTTTTGAAACTTGGGGGACTGAAACTGCCAATACTGCAAACTTTGTACGTTTTTCCTTTGTTTTTGCACATTTTGCTTTTAAAACACATAAAACACAATCCCTGGGATAATTTAAGTATTTTGATATCTTTTTGATTGTTTTTGTGCGTTTTGGCAGTTTAAATATATCAAAAACGATGAGTGTTTGAGCACTCATCAGTGTACATTAACTAGAAGGCACAAAAGCTAGGGGTATGTTTCTTTATCTCATTTGAATTAAATGCAACATTGTAATTTGCTCTTATTTCTAAGCTATTGTTTAGTTGTTTGTTGAGCTGTTGTCGGTTATTTTTGTTGTTGTTTGGTTATTTGATTTACTTGATTACGATGTTGGGTGTTTACATGGCTTTTGTTTGGTTGTCTTAGCTATACTTAGGTTTTTTCATATCATTCTAAATAATTATTATATAGTTGTCTGTAACAAACTGCATACTAGGAGAAATTTTTGGCAAAGCATGGCCTTGATAAGATTAATCATCTAATAGGCGATATGGATCTTTGGAATGAGTGTACCGGAGGGAAGGGAGAACATTTGGTACTGGTTCATTAGTTGGATCCCCATTATGTGGTGACGGGTAATCGGGTATGTCTTCCGCTAGATCTTCCTGCAGTCCTTATCCTCATTGTCAGGGTTCAACATCCATGAGTAAGGTTTGTAACTTTTAAATAGCTGTTAAGTAAATGAGATGATTTAGGCAGAAAACATGTCATATTGAGTAAATGGGTTGGTTTAGGTTGTTTGTATGTTTATGATGTATTTAAATTGCAGATTGGAAGAAAAGATGGAGCTACAAAAACAGGAGCATGTCACTCCTAAAAGCACTCTAAAGAAGATATTCTATGATCGTGAAGCAACAACAAATAAACGAGAGGAGGATCATCATGAACGGCAAGATAGCCTTAGGGAGTTCCAAAAGATTATGCTTTGAAGATTGTCACATCCCCCTTCTACCTTACTCTTAAATATTTGTAGTAGGATATCGGATATTAGCATCGTGGTCATTTTGTTATCTTGAAGTTGTAATTCAAATGTTTGATCGATATTTTGCGGATTTTAGTATTAATTTGAATGAATGTATTATGCATGTTTTGAATCATTTTGTGAATTATTACCGACGACGATATTACCCAAAAAAAGTTTGTGAAAGTAACCCGTCGGTAATGGCCATTACGGATGGGTTACCAATAGAATTGGCAGTCGGTGTTGCCCAGTTTTCTAGTAGTGAATGTAGTCACGAATTTACTTACGGAATATTAATAAAAAATAGGCCGTTGTCACCAATGACTCTTGCACACGATAAATAGGTGGGAAAGTTTACTCATGTATTATTGCGGGAAAGTTACCCGCATACTATGTGTTGAATTTTACACACGAAATAACTTTGCGAGTAAATATTACACACAAATTACCCACGGGTATATCTATGGGTATTCTCGTGATGAGTTAGAAAAACCCATAAAACTTCACCCATGAACGAAACTTAATCGCCCACCTAAAAGGACGTGGGTAAATTTACCCATAAAGTGTAAATTTACCCAAACAGTTAAATTGTATGTGACTACACTTAAATAATGTGTGATAAAATATGACTCTGATTTAGACATCTAAATAAATACTTCATGTAACCATATATAACATCTTGAATTTTGTCACACAAACACTCAATGTGACTAACAACAAGGTTATTGATAACAGAGTTCACATTTTGTTATAAATAATAGTCACATGAATATTTCACAATGTGACTACTTTGAATGTATTGGTCACATATAATACCATTATAGTGTGGCCATAAACATAATTTAGATACACATTTGTGATATGGTGTGACTATTGTAAATTCTATAGTCACATGATCGTGCTACAATTAAATGTGACTATACACATTAGGATTTGGCAAGGAAACACACACTAAACATTAGACACTCATATTAACTTACGTGACCATATGGTGTTTAAAGTGAAGGAATTTTTTTTTGCGTGACTATTGATCATCCAATTGCCACATGAATTTTGTTTTTGTGTGGCCTTTGGTAACATTTAGTCACACAAAGCATGTTTTTGGGAGTGTATTTAGTCACATACAACTAACCATCAAGTGACCAAAAGTGTTAATAAGTGTGACCATATGCTATTTAAAGTGAAGGAATGTGTATTTTGTGTGACTATTGATCATCCACTTGCCACATGAATTTGGTTTTTGTGTGGCCTTTACTAACATTTAGTCACACAAAGCATGTTTTTGGGAGTGTATTTAGTCACATACAACTAACCATCAAGTGACCAAAAGTGTTAATAAGTGTGGTCATATGTTGTTTAAAGTGAAGGAATGTGTAGTTTGTGTGACTATAGATCATCCAATTGCCACATAAATTTGGTTTTTGTGTGGCCTTTACTAACATTTAGTCACACAAAGCATGTTTTTAGGAGTGTATTTAGTCACATACAACTAACTATCAAGTGACCAAAAGTGTTAATAAGTGTGACCATATACTGTTTAAAGTGAAGGAATGTGTATTTTGTGTGACTATTGATCATCCACTTGCCACATGAATTTGGTTTTTGTGTGGCCTTTGGTAACATTTAGTCATACAAAAGCATGTTTTTGGGAGTGAATTTAGTCACATACAACTAACCATCAAGTGACCAAAAGTGTTAATAAATGTGACCATATGCTGTTTAAAGTGAAGGAATGTGTATTTTGTGTGACTATTGATCATCCACTTGCCACATGAATTTGGTTTTTGTGTGGCCTTTGGTAACATTTAGTTACACAAAACATGTTTTTGGGAGTGTATTTAGTCACATACAACTAACCATCAAGTGACCAAAAGTGTTAATAAGTGTGACCATATGCTATTTAAAGTGAAGGAATGTGTATTTTGTGTGACTATTGATCATTCACTTGCCACATGAATTGGGTTTTTGTGTGGCTTTTGTTAACATTTAGTCACACAAATCATGTTTTGGCTACACTTAAATAATGTGTGACAAACTGTTAAGTGTGACTATATGTACTGGATTTTGGCTACACTTAAATAATGTGTGACAAACTGTTTTGTGTGATCGTATATGGCATTTGGTCATACTATTAGAAGCAAATGTGACTATAAGTTTAGTGTGACCATATATGGCATCAAGGTTACTTGTATTTGTCACACGTTCCAAATGCATATGTGACTAAATGATCTGAAACAAAATCACCAGTTACGTTTAGTCACATAAGGGTCGATTGTGTGGCAATAGAGGTCTTATGGTCACACATTCGAAATGCTCATGTGTGACTAATTCGTAAATGCTGTCAATTTTCCTACCTTCAGCCACACAAATATTTGAATGTGTGGCTGTTCCAAATCGACCATGTGTGACCATAGGTCGTTTTTGGCCTAGTGGAAAGGTTGGATCAACGGTTAGGATTTTTTTGGTTTGAATTCAATGGCTAAGATCAATCACATGTGGTGGTATAGGGAAGAGGGATTGGATGGATGGTTAAGATGTGTTTGATTTGAATGGCTAGGATGAAACCCATGTGATGATATAGAGATGAGGGGTTGGATGGATGGTTGTGATGTGTTGTAATTTGAAATCAATGGCTAGGATGAGAGGAGCCATATTAGAGTTTCCAACAATTGCCATGTGTTGAATATGAAGGGTTGGGATGTGTTGTAAGGGAATGGATGGTTAGGATGTAGTGTGTAAGGGAATATGTAAGGGTGTAAGAGATTGTGTAAGAGAATATTTGATTTGGATATGATTGGTTTTGTCTTATGCATAAATGGGATTAAGAGAGAATTAAGGCATAATCTAATTGCCATTAAGAAGAAAAGGTTTAGACAATTAAGATTATAAGTTGAGAAAATCATAGGTTACTTATAAGTTTAAGTAACACACCGTCGAGAATCCATAGTTTCATATCTTATGACTTTCCACGACTCGACGTTCTCAACTAATACCTTGGTTCAAACAAGTTAAGTGCTTTGCCTTGATGTAAAGCATAACCCAAGTGGGAAAGGATGCGTTTACGCAAAGTGACCTTTGACTTAGTTTGACCAATAAGGGAGTAAACCTGTTACGTAATTAGAGAAGACGTAAGCACGGGATATGAGCATATGAATGCTTCAACACGATGTCACGTGAAATATATAAGCCCCCTAGGTTTAGAAAAGCCTTGGCTAGAGGCGATAGTTAGAAAACATGAGTTGGCGTTTTCCCGTAAATGGGTGTATTAAAAATGGGATTTCTCAAATCTCAAAACTCTTTTTGAGTGTTCTCAATTAAGCACATAACATATTCATACCTGTATTGAAAGATCCACATTTGTCGGGTAAGAGGAAAGCCGACTTTCAAAATTCGCCCGGAACTATACAGACTCCTGGCGCGTCACCCGCGCGTTGACGCGCGGGCAACGCGCCAAGAGCAGACATTGGCTCCGGCGATTTTGAGCTAACGTTTGTTATTTTATGTGTTTCGATGGTTTATTTGTCATCATTAAAACATAAAGAGATCTTGATCATGTTGCCTCAACAACGTGTGTAAAATCTTCCAGCTCCAAATCATCAAGTGACGGCATCACAAGGTGTAACGTGACGCCGTCAGCCTTCAATTCTGACGGTTTTTCGCGACTTTGTTGTTTTCTTCACTTTTTTCGTCTAAACACATCCAAAAAGCGTCAAATTCCAGAATTCGCGTCCCAATTACCTAAAATGCAAAAAGAAACGATTTGAGGCAATATTTGATCATATGTACTTGATTTTAGGCCTAAATGACCCCTTAAAAAGGTATCAAATAAATCCTTATCGTCTAGCGACTCACTTTTATCCGTTGTTAGCCTACTGCGGGCATCCGAATATAGGAACGACAAGTATAAAGATTCGAAAAGTGTTGATACGTCTTATGGTGCACCTGTTCAAGATATCCAAACACTTCGAGACTGAAACCCTAACAAGGAGATTCCTTCATGAATCGAATCCTGATGACTTAGGCCAGGATTTGGACTTATCCAAAACTGAAAACGGTTATTCATATAATCGGGGTCTATAGCACGAGAAGCTACCACACTCGATGAAAAGTGCAGACTTTTCATCAAACGCTAACCGAATACCAAGCTTTATATTTTGTAGGTACCGATGAAGGAAACTGCTCGTGATCCACCATAAGTATCTCAACATCTTCACTCCACATACTCATACTTAAATGACTCATCATCATCAAGTTAACCGAATACCAAGTTAAATGACTCAACATCTTCACTCCACATACTCATACTTAAGGAAACTGCTGTGGGCCTCGTGCGTTTTTGCTTCTGTTTCTTGTTTTGTTTGCCTGCTTTTGCTTGTTGTTTGTTGCCTTTTGCTCTTTTTGCTTTTCACTTTCACCCGCACACCTGCACTTGCCGGAGGTCTCATTGGAAGCAGTCTCTCTATTCCTGGGTTTATCCTGGGGTAGGGGTAGGACCTGTCTACACTCTACCTCCCCCATACCCTGCTACGGCGGGATTGGGTTTGTTGTTGTTGTTGTTGTAAATACATCAAAGTCAAGAAAGTCAAGAACAAATCAAGATGAAGTTAAAAGAAGAAATGATGAAAGATATATAAGTAAAGATCAAAGTTTAAAGACCATGTGGTATGAGTATGTCGGAGAAGGCGAAAGAAGAAACACTTGAAGATATTGATTAAAGGCAAGATAGGAAAGAGATTTCTCCAATGATCACAAAACATGAAAGGAACAAAGAAGAAATCAAGTATATTATAAGAGAAGGTTCGTCCTCAAGTATCAAGAACTGAAGACTCAAGAGCCAAGAAACGAAGATACAGTTTTTGATCAATGACCACCCTTTAGGAGGAGATTGTTAGCATTAGAAGTGATGGTCATTTATATATATCGAACCTTGTAACCTTATATGATTATGAGGTCCAATCTGCTATAAGCTCGACCCATCAAGCCCATCAAGGATCGTCTATGTAACTATAAGAGATGCCTAAGCCCCTCATTTGTGAATCAAAGAGAAGTTTCACATAGTATCCTCCTCCCTCTCTCTAAAACTCTCACTCACTAGGTCTTTCTCTCTCTAGGTTCTTATAAACTAAACACCATATAAATCAAGATTAGTGTGAATGATTCACTATGTTAGAGACCTAACAAATCATATTCGAATTGAATAACTTACATTTCAAGCTAAATGACCTAGGAGTACCTTCATAAGCTGTCTTTCAGCGTTCAATTTGAAAACCCTTTCAATGTCCAGTAATGGACCCTTTTAAAAAGACGATTGTAGCTATTTGCATCACAAAATTGCACGATTGTTTCATGAGGCCCCCATTGTGAAAGTTTATGAGTAGAAACAAGACGTTTTTAAAGCCAAAGCAGAAGCTTCTCCGGGTGATAACAACCGAAAGGTTGAGCAAAGCCTCGAGGTTGACGTTTGGTTGAAGCTTGAATCTTTTCGTAAAATCTGGGTTCGACAGTCGAGGTTGTACCCCAATGTGTACTTAGCAGACAACACACTTTGTAAGATAGATAAATTTATAATCTTGTAAAAATCATCAAAATTATTAAAAAAAACTAATAGCAACAAAGTGTATTAAATAATTTGAAAGCATATGAAACCAATCCAAACAAATAGAGTTCGATTGATTCACGGCCCATTATAAACTCCATAACAAATTGACACCGCTTCCCCATTCTCACACACCATTGTCATACATACATATACTCATCTCCACATTCACATCAAACCCTAACATTCAAACCCTAGCCCCAAATACCTTTCTTCTCATCGGTAGTAATATTCTTCTTCTTATTTACTTTATTTGTACTCTACGTATTTGACCTTCTTATCTAATTCTATACGCGTTCTTTTATTCTTCTTCTTATTGTATATATGTTACGTATACTCTTTTTATAACCTAACTTTTTATTCTTCTGTTTTTTGTATTCATTTCTGCGATTCTTTCGAAATGACGTATGTTTATTCGGTTATCACTTTTTATGTTTTGATTGTTACTTTATGCAGTTATGTTGATGTATCAGTGACTTTATGTAGTTTTGGTAGAGATGTACGTTAGGTAGGCTGTTACGGCTTTACGCTGATGATTAACTGAAACGGTGTATGTTTACACTGATTATTATAAGCGAATTGCATATAGTTTGCGCTGAATGTTTGTGTGTTAGTTTCTAAGTGAGTTATAGCGGTTCATTGTGGTTGATGTATGTATGTATATTCGGTAATCAGTTTGCTGTATTTTGATTGTTAATTTGTGTAGTTATGTTGTTTCTGTCGAAATGAAACTGTATGAATTAAAATTTATGTGAATTTGTTTAGGTTAGGTAGGTTGTTGAGCAAAAAACGCCGTCTAGTTAGGTTTGGTGCTAATAAGTGAAATGACGTGTGTTTATGCTGAGGATTATACGCGCAACAGCGTCTATTTCAAGCGAAACGCTGTTTTAAGTGAAGCAGCTTCTTTCCGCACTGATTAATATAAGCAAAACGATGTCTAGTTAGGTTGATGGTTTCAAGCAAAATGGTGTCTATTTTACGCTGATATTTTAAGTGTAATGGACTAATGGTATCTGTTTATGCTGATGATTTTAAGCGGAACAGCGGCTTTTTAAGCTGTTGATGTTAAGCGAAACAGCTACGATTAACGCTGGTGATTTAATGCTAAACTGTCTATTTGTACTGATTATTTAAGCGAAACGGCGTCTATCAACGCTGATGATTTTGAGCGAAACTGTATCTGCACTGATCATTTTAAATGAAACGTCCTCGATTTACGCTGATGCTTTTAAGCGAAATTGTCTATTTGCACTGATTATTTCAAGTTAAACGTCCTCGATTTATGCTGATGCTTTTAAGCGAAATTGTCTATTTGCACTGATTATTTTAAGTTAAACAGTGTCTATTTATGCTGATGATTTTAAGAAAAAAGGTGTCTATTCACGCTGATGATTTGTAGCAAAACGGTGTCTATTTACGGTGATTATATTAAGGAAAACGGTGTCTGTTTTTGCTGATGATTTTATGCGAAACAGTTTATTTACATGTTTTTGTTTATGTTGATAGGTTCTATAAAGCTGTTCAAGGTTTTTGTATATGCTGATTATTACATGCAAAACTGTTCTTTAGTTGATTTTGTTGATAGATTTGTTTTCGAGTTTGTTTCTCTATTAATTTGTATGTTTGTGTTTATTATAGATTAACGTGCCAAAGTAGGATGGAAGATTTTTATATATATTTTGTAATTTGATGTCTATGCTGTTGATCTTAAATGCGTCTCTGTATATTGATGCATGTGTAAATATGTTGCATTAATGGGTATGGGTGACTTTATTTTTGTTTATAAAATTGCACAATATTCTGTCTATGAACGCTTTTAAGCAAAACAGTTTATGAGTTGCTTGATTTTGTTCATAGATATGTTTTCGACCATGCTTTTATATTTGTCTGTATTTGTTTATTGGCATATGACTAATAGTTGGTTTTTAAACAGTTCACCGTCGGACTTTATGCTTCCTGGAAAGAGATCAGGTGGAGGAGAGGTAGCAGTGGATGATTTATTGATCAAGAGAACTAAGATTGACAGCTTGATCTCGTCAGCCGCTGCCACCACTGCCGCAGCAAGCACAAGCGTAGGGAATTCTTCGACTGTACAAACCATGGGAGGTGGAAACAACTCCAACGGTTCTACCAATGGTAAATTGCCAACTGGTGGTGAATTAATCAAATCGGAAATTGATGAGGATCTCCATAGTCGACAACTTGCAGTTTATGGTCGGGAAACTATGAGGCTGTTATCTGCATCTAATGTTCTAGTCTCTGGGATGCAGGGCCTTGGTGCTGAAGTTGGTGAGTCCATTGAGCTATTGAAATTGTGTTTTATGTATGCCATTTTGTACCTTTTTGTGTTGTTAAATCGCTTTTTCTAAACGATTTTTCTGCATATAATCGGAGCCTCAGAGGAGAGGGTTACACAAACATTAAGGGGTGTTTGTTTAAGCTTATATGTGGCTTATTAGCTTATTTGTGTTTTGGCTTATATTTCATAAGCCCCAAATACTCCGGGCTTATTTTGAGACTCATAGGCTTATATAAATTTATTATTATATGATAAACTTATATAAGCCCCAAAGTCTTAAAATAAGCATGAAAAATGAGGCTTATGAAATATAAGCCGAAATCAAATAAGCTCCTAAGCCCACATATAAGCTTAAACAAACACTCTATTAGTTATATACTTATGTGTGTGCATAAAATATTCGGGAAGCCTTTTAGCTTGTACGCCAGTTAAATATATACTTAATTATACCTTTAGAGAAGTAATTCTTTGTTTGGGCGTGTAGGCATGTTTTAGCTTGAGATGTTTGATAGTCATTTCGTAGTCTCATTGGATCTACATTTGTATGCTGTATTTAGGGCTGTGTTTATTGAAACCCATATTGTATTCAAAATAACAATGCACACCCGAACTTTGGTTGTTTGTTGGCTTTAAGAGAGCATGAACTCTTAGTTTATCATTGTAAGTTGTTTGTTGTTTGTTGAGACTACTAGCAATAGTATATCAAGAAATGTGGGATTTATGCTTCTTGTCGACTTATCTAGGATTTTCCTGCTGTTAAAAAGTGATCTACAGATTTATTTATATGTTTATCTATGCCATGTGCTAATTATGCATTGCAATGCACTTTTTGCAGCAAAGAACCTTATTCTTGCTGGGTTCAAGTCTGTGACACTGCATGATGAGGGAACTGTTGAGTTGTGGGATTTGTCGAGCAATTTCATTTTCACGGAAGATGACCTAGGAAAGAACAGAGCTGTTGCTTCAATCCAGAAATTGCAAGAACTGAACAATGCTGTGGCTGTCTCTACTCTAACAACTGAATTAACTACAGTGCAGCTGTCTGAGTTTCAGGTAATCCGTAATCATTAGCATGTATTATCAGTATATGTATTTATTTTGCTGGTTTTAATAAAGTTCATACTTTTATGCATGTTTACATTTTATGATGCCAAAATGCCATGTTTGATGATTTTTAAATGATGATGTTTTTCTTCACTTTTGGTTTATTTATTTTTTCCTGTTCTTTTATTTTAGGTTAGCCTGGTTTATTTTGGCATTTCAATTTGTTTTCTAGAATTTGTATATCTTTTCATTTTTGGGTATAATTCAGTATGCAAGGCTGATTAGGAGCTAAACTACTAGCTTGTTTCTATGACGGGTGTGTCCAATACTGGTATTGTTATTGAAACAGCATGAAAGATAATTTATGAAACTTTGCAGCTTAGGGTGATAGATGTTCTCAACATTGTATTGTTAATTTGTTATTGAAAGATACCATTATTATAAGCTCTTAGTATCAACCCTTGTTCTCTCTACTTTACATAATTGGTAGTTTCTTCATCTGTTGCTATAGGAGCTCAGGGATGTCATCACGAAACCCTTTTAGAAGTCAAGTTAACACAGTTTTCATCAAGTAATTTGGACATCTCATATTTAGTTTGGTGCATTTGGAAATTTTTAGTAGGATGCATTTGGTGATGATCATATCAGGGTGATAGATGTTCTCAACATTGTATTGTTATTGAAAGATACCATTATCATAAGCTCTTAGTATCAACCCTTGCTCTCTCTACTTTACATAATTGGTAGTTTCTCCATCTGTTGCTATAGGAGCTCAGGGATGTCATCATGAAACCCTTTCAGAAGTCAAGTTAACACAGTTTTCATCAAGTAATTTGGACATCTCATATTTAGTTTGGTGCATTTGGAAATTTTTAGCAAGATACGTTTGGCGATGATCATATCAGGGTGTAAAACCCACAACTTGTTTCCTTGACTTTGATTTACAAAGATTTCCATATATTATATATTGTGTAGAATTGACAATGAAAACTAAGATAAGTCTAGTTGCAGCTGTGCTGCAGTAGGCTAAAATTGGAATCTGTTGATTTGTAAAAAATACAAAACAGTTTGACAATGAGCATCATCCTGCATGCTATTTGATTGAATAGCTTGGATGTAATGTCCAACCTTTTGTTAATGCCCTCTTCTCTGTACAAGTATCTCTGTAAAGGCGAGCATATATCCAGCTTTGTTATCAGCTCTGTATCCCACTTCTCTATTCTTTAACTTCTATTTTTAATGAACTTAACATCATCTAGCAAAGCATAAAACCAGATTTTTCATCTCCGTTATACTCAAATGCTAAAAGTTCTATTTGCAATAGATCAGTGTACATTGTTGCGACTTTCAGTTGCTCAAATATTGATCTTGCTTTCATCTTAGCATAAGCTTTGCTTGATTGAGTACACATCAGGTTCTTTGAGTTTTATAGATTATACTTTTCGGCAAGTTCATTTTCGAGATTGGAAACGTTGATGCATTAAAGTTCTGTTGCATGAATTTCATTTTACTATTGCTATGATCTGTATATGCTTGTGTATTCACTCTGATACTCATGTATCATTCGTTCTCTCTTCTAATCTAGTGTAACACTAAGATTGCAATTTTGACCGTGTTAGTTATGCATTGGTTGATTTCGGCTGCGTTTTTATTCAAACAGGTCAATTAAAAAAGTTCTATTTAAATGGGGAACAGGTCAATCAGATTATATTGGTCAAAGGTGTTGAAAGTCGCTAAAGTCGACCTCTAATGCATACGTCCTTTTTTAATAGTTTATGTTCCCAAATTCACATCGTAAATGTTAAAAGAGATGTTTTCAATTGTAATGACCCCGATTATTATTTTCTTTATTTTTAAAATGGGCAAGCAGTGTTAGCCGGTCATGCCAATGTGACTAGCTCCTCCTTAAATTCGTTTGTATTATGTGTTTGCTTGCTTGTTGAATATTAACTTCACAAATTTTCTTGCAGGCTGTAGTATTCACGGATATTGGTTTGGAGAAAGCAATTGAGTTTGATAATTTTTGCCATCAACACGAGCCTCCAATTCATTTTATTAAATCTGAAGTACGCGGTCTCTTTGGTAACGTGTTTTGTGACTTCGGCCCTAAGTTCACCGTTACTGATGTAGACGGAAATGACCCATACACAGGCATCATTGCATCTATAAGCAACGATAATCCTCCACTCGTCACCTGTGTAGACGATGAACGGCTCGAGTTTCAAGATGGAGATCTAGTTGTGTTTTCTGAAGTTCACGGGATGTCAGAACTAAATGACGGGAAGCCAAGAAAAGTAATAAATGCAAAACCTTATTCATTCAGTGTCGAAGAAGATACCACAAACTATGGTGAGTATAAGAAGGGTGGAATTGTCACTCAGTTGAAGCAACCAAAAGTGTTGAAGTTCAAACCATTGGAAGAAGCACTTAAAGATCCTGGTGAATTCCTTCTTAGTGATTTTTCTAAATTTGATCGACCTCCACTGTTACATTTGTTATTTCAAGCATTGGATAAGCTTGTGTTAGAGCTGGGCCGATACCCTGTTGCTGGATCTGAAGAAGATGCTCAAAAATTCTTATCTTTGGTTATTAGCTTGAACGATGAACTGAAAGATGGAAAGATTGAACAGATTGATGAGAAAATTGTTAGAAGCTTTGCATTTGGTGCACGGGCTGTGCTGAACCCCATGGCTGCCATGTTTGGTGGTCTTGTTGGACAGGAAGTTGTGAAGGCGTGCTCTGGGAAGTTCCATCCACTACTTCAGGTTAGTTCTCATTAGCTGAGCCATCATGGGCGGGGCAAAACAAGTCACTTTTTGTCAATACGAGCTCGATCGGCTGGGTTGACCTACAAACATCTTTTTGTACACGTATAGTTTTTTCTTAGAAAGTTAATGCGCCAATAATTTTTTAACTAGTGATCTAACTTTCTGGATCAAACACTCGAAGGATACTAAAGCATTTAAATAGACTTGGGTGACAAAACGGGTAATTGTTCTGTGCCTGTCAACTGGTTGGATTCAGCTGAATAGAAGCTTTTAATGTCTTAACATTTACAATGCAAGTCTTTGATGTGATTCATGTTCGTAAATAATGAAAAACATCATTGAGCGACTTTCTACACGCATAACTCGTTTTTTTAAGCCAACATTTTCTATGTACCTTTTGACTCTAGATATAATAGATAACTCGAATCAACTCACTTATTGCTAATCCGGGCAAACTATCTCATCATTTTGTGTTTCTATGCTTATAAATTACCGTTAACGAGAGTTCTGATTTCTGTTTTTGCTGTACAGTTTTTCTATTTTGACTCTCTCGAGTCCCTTCCTGTTGAGCCGTTGGATCCCAATGACTTGAAGCCTTTGAATACCCGTTATGATGCTCAGATCTCAGTCTTCGGGGCTAAACTTCAGAAACAGTTGGAGGAAGCTAAAGTTTTTGTTGTGGGTTCTGGTGCACTAGGCTGCGAGTTTTTAAAAAATCTAGCCTTGATGGGGGTATCTTGTGGTAATGGCGGGAAACTAACCATTACTGATGATGATGTCATCGAGAAGAGCAATCTTAGCAGGCAGTTTCTTTTTCGAGACTGGAACATTGGTCAAGCTAAATCAACTGTTGCTGCAACAGCTGCTTGTTTGATAAACCCTAATTTTCATATCGAAGCACTTCAAAATCGTGCAAGCCCTGATAGTGAAAATGTGTTTAATGATACTTTTTGGGAGAATCTTAGTGTTGTTGTTAATGCTCTTGATAATGTGAATGCAAGGCTTTATATCGATCAGAGGTGCTTGTATTTTCAGAAGGCACTTTTAGAGTCAGGAACTTTAGGTGCCAAATGTAACACACAGATGGTCATTCCTCATTTGACAGAGAACTATGGTGCCTCCCGGGACCCACCTGAGAAACAAGCACCAATGTGCACAGTCCATTCATTCCCACACAACATTGACCACTGTTTGACTTGGGCTCGGTCAGAGTTTGAAGGGTTGCTCGAGAAGACACCAGCTGAAGCAAATGCTTATCTGTCAAATCCAACTGAATTTACTTCTGCAATGGAAAAAGCAGGCGATGCA
Organism: Artemisia argyi; assembly: GCA_030686995.1. Classification (NCBI taxonomy): domain Eukaryota; kingdom Viridiplantae; phylum Streptophyta; class Magnoliopsida; order Asterales; family Asteraceae; genus Artemisia; species Artemisia argyi. The sequence goes on from CM060679.1 coordinate 85,375,822, forward strand.
CAAGCAAGGGATAACTTGGAACGTGTCCTTGAATGCCTAGAGAAGGAGCGATGCGAATCATTTACTGATTGCATAACATGGGCCCGCCTCAAGTAATGTTCTTTTTCCTTTCGTACAAGTACTTGCAATTAGAAATTTTGCTTGAGGTAGGAACACTGGTTGGTTGGGTAACTGGTCAAATCCAGTTTGCATTAAAATGTGTAAATATGACTAAGAAAACTAAAATTGTTGCAATGATAAACTAATCTTCTAAATAAAATTTAAAAGGTTATATGGTTAGTGAAGACACTTTGTCCCGAAACAAACTCTTTTTATTTGTAATAAATTGTGCGTCAAATATGAATTTAAATTAGAAACCTTGAAACATGCGTCTCAAATATCATTACAGAAGCTTAACTGTAGATGACAACTAGGGTCTCAAATTAATAATCTTGAAACAGGGGACACATACCTGTAGATGACAACTAGCGTCCCAAATATTATTACAACTAAAACAACAATTGGGATGCTTTTTTGCACAAAAACTACGCTGGGGGGTGATTTGCAACCCATTTGACACATACACTATTACACTTCCATTTATCTGTTTTTATTAATAATTTATTCGTTTAACCATTTAGAGGAAAAACATAGTAATTTGCCATCATTTCATTGTGTATTCCTGCATGTGTGATCAGGTTTGAAGATTACTTTGCTAATCGTGTGAAACAGCTCACCTTCACTTTCCCAGAGGATGCTGTGAACAGTAGTGGGCAACCTTTTTGGTCTGCTCCGAAACGTTTTCCACGCCCGCTTCGGTTCTCCGTAGAAGACCAAAGCCACCTTAATTTTGTTATGGCAGCATCTATTCTACGAGCAGAAGCCTATGGCATTGCTAAACCTGATTGGATCAAATCTCCTACCAAATGCGCTGATGCTGTTAGCAAAGTGATTGTTCCTGATTTTGAACCCAAGAAGGATGTTAAGATTGTAACTGATGAGAAAGCAACAAGTATTTCAACTGCATCCATTGATGATTCTGCTGTAATTAGTGATTTGGTCAATAAGTTGAAATTGTGCCACCAGAAGCTTCCAGCAGGTTTCAAGATGAACCCAATTCAGTTTGAGAAGGTGCCATCTCTCTCCCTCTCTCTGTGTGTGTGCATGTATTTGTCATGAATGCGTCTTTGGCTGTATGTATATGTGGCAATTTTGACCTAGCATGTGTCTGACTGTGTTTTTGTAAAGATCAATTGGTTTGAGGGTGTCCAAAGTGCAGCTTAGTACATAAAACCTCTTGAATCACTATATTAATAATATTTGCTATATAAAACTTAAATAGGGAATGTCGCTAAGAACATTTACATGCCCATTCAACCCCCAAGTTAACGTATTTTAGTATCGTACTTCAAAATTTCCTGTTTGACCGTACCTTGTGATTTTGCCACCTCTAGTTCTTTGATTGGTTAAGTTGGTTCAAGAACAGATGCATGCTCATTGGAAAATCTATAAACTTTCTGAAAACTTTCAGTTATTGACCTTGCTTTAGACAATTTGAAAAAGATAGTCAGCTGAAACAGTTCAATCACAGTTAGATGAACTCCTACTTAAACTGGCATACCAAAGAGAGTTGAGTTGCATTAATTTCTAGCTAATATGAAGTAATATTGGCTTGTTAAGTGAGAGCGAAAGTCAAGAAGGTTCTGTCCAGCAGTTGCCATGGAAGATTGATTGAAAAGTATTAGCATGTCATACAAGTAAAAATGATTGCGTTGATATTTATAACGGTTTTACATCTTTACATAGATACATATGCAAATAAGGTATGGTTATTTTAAAACGCAAGAACATACACTGTTTTCTAAAAATAATCATCGTAAAAATAAGTTTAGATGCTTGAGCATCTTTAATGATAGTAAGAGTAATTAGGTTTGTATTATAACTTCTTTTAAGAGGGTTTCTATCTTGTAATATATGTGGGAACTAGTAAGAGCATGGATATATGGATCGGGTCAAAACCAGTAATCATCTGAACTAGTTGAAACAAAACTAAATGGGTGGGTTGGACCCAGAATATTTGTAATATAATATATATTATAAACAATCTGGTCTCAGATCAAATGCTACTGGATTTTGACGAAAATCTAGCTTCTCTTTTGGCTAGTTTTTTGGTTTCATCTATTTGATACGCTAAAATAAAACATATATTAAAGCAACTAGTTTTTATGTGTGTGTTGAAATTCCCCACTCAATATTTGGCGAATGCAGTCTGTATGCTAGAAATTAGTGACCTTTTATTCGGTTATTCTCTTTTTTACTAATAATATTAAGATTTTTAAAAATGTGTAGGATGATGACACCAATTATCACATGGACCTAATAGCTGGACTTGCCAATATGAGAGCTAGAAATTACAGCATCCCTGAAGTCGATAAGCTCAAAGCCAAGTTTATTGCTGGTAGAATCATCCCTGCTATAGCAACCGCCACTGCAATGGCCACTGGCTTTGTATGTCTGGAGCTCTACAAGGTCTTAAGTGGAGGTCACAAAGTAGAGGATTACAGGAACACTTTTGTCAACCTGGCGCTTCCTCTTTTCTCAATGGCTGAGCCTGTTCCACCAAAAGTGATTAAACACCAGGACCTGAGCTGGACCGTCTGGGACCGTTGGATTCTTAGAGATAACCCAACGTTGAAGGAGCTTCTTCAATGGCTAAAAAACAAAGGGTTGAATGCTTATAGCATATCTTTTGGTAGCTGCTTGTTATACAACAGTATGTTCCCGAGGCACAGAGATAGAATGGACAAAAAGATGGTGAACCTTGCTAAGGAAGTGGCTAAAGCTGATCTCCCTTCATACAGGCGACATTTTGATGTGGTTGTGGCTTGTGAGGATGAAGATGACAATGATGTTGATATTCCTCAGATTTCAATATACTTCAGGTAGATTGTTTCTTGGTCGTTTAAATAGTCATGAGACTCCGTAATTCGAGTTTCTAGTCATCGATCGTGGAGTTTACTGTTTGTTTTAAGCAGCACGATCTGATATATTTCATGGTGATTTACTTAAGAACCTACTAAACCAAGGTGTTATGTACAAGATTGTGTTAAAACTTGGTTCATCATCATGCATCCATTTCGTTTCATTATCTAACTAGTGTTTTGAGTGTTGGTCATATTTTGCTTTAGTTAAGGTGCTATACTTGGTCTTTCCGTATTGATTATGATGCATGGTCTTTCCACTGGAGAAGATACAATCTTGAGTTAATTACTTAAATGGTCCCTGTGGTATGTCGGGTATAACGGATTTAATCTCCGGACTTTTTTTTTCTCGGATCTTCTCCTTGTGGTTTTGACCCCTAACGGGTTTGGTCCTTTGATCACTAACGCCATCTATTTGACTGCTGCTGAGTCACCCTGCTAACATGTAAATTACAGGGTTCTTTAATTGCATATATATTATTTTTAAAAAAGTCAAAATCAGCTAGGATAAAATCCTTACACCATCAGAAACACACATACCATCAGAAACGCAAATCTATGCTTCACCCAAAAGTCTTTTTCCACTCACTAAATTCTAACTCTGGAAACAATTCTCATCGGCCACCACCAACCGCCACATACCACCATCAGATCCTTTTGAGTTTGAAGATGGGTTAACTACGTGGTTTTTTAAAATATGTGCTTTTGACAATCTAGGTTTTTGAAATCTGTAGGCTCATCGTTTTCACGTCTCATGATCTTCACGATCTCACTTTTTGAAATAGTGGTTTTGATGAAATCGGCTGGATATTATGTTAGATTTTGGTTCTTAAAGGTTTATAATTATAGATGCGAGTTTTTGATGAAATCAATTCGATTTTGGATATGGGTTTTTGATTTTTTCACCTTTTGTTCTTCAAATTGAATTAGCATCGTACTAGACTTTCAAATTTGAAGAAGAGTGATTTTTGAGTGTATTTTTATTCAAATGATTTTGTCTTGTTTGTAAAAGATTTGGTGGATGGTGGTTGCAGTGTATTTGAACCAAATTAACAATACAAACACTTTTCCTACTCAATTACAAAAATAAATACTTTCAAATTACTTTATCAAAATCTACATTCCGAGCAAATGGTATTGGCCTGCTCGCCCCTTTTGGTCGCGCCCCTTGGACTGTGACTGACAGTGGAAATGTAAGAGTGTACAACATGGATAACACTATAAACTATGCTTATATACAACATAGAGACACATCTATTGGGACTTGAATCTAGAAACTCATGTTTGGTAAAACAACTATGCTTATATACAACATAGACACATCCACGCGGGTTCGTTTCTTAAAGACCTTCAACACAACGAGCAACTATTCTTTGTTCTCCCCTTATGCTAAAAGACAATCAACGAGCAAACTTTCCTCGCCACTCATTTACTCGCCGATTTCAATATATTGTTGGTACTAAAAGAAAATCAAGACAACGAGCAAACGTTTCTCGCCCCTTTAGTACTCGCTTGGTAGATTTCTGTAACACCAATTTTGAGGGTTCATTTTCGTAAAGTGGATTCGTATAAGTTCATTTCAAAAATTCACACTTGTACTTGATCTTGAAGCAACACATAGGGAATAACTAAGCAAGGGTGTTTGGTTCATCTATACTATATAACTAGCAGGGTACCCGCGCGTTGCAGCGGCGGGTACCCTGTGACAATTAACTGGAGAAATAAATCCCGATGAGGCATGGCTCACAAGTTTGTATCGGTTCCAACGAGTCTTTCTTTGGTTCATTTTCGGATGGCTTTTATTGGCTAGCCGAACAAGTGGCGACACCGGTTCCCGGTTGAACCCGTGGTCCGGTCTGGTTTTCAAAACTATATGTACCATCAACTTGTTAGATTGTATAAATTTTTGTATGTTTTATTAGTTTGTACAATATGTATAATAACATGTACTTTTCATTTTAAGAGTGTTTTAAAAATAACATTAATTAGTGTATTTAATTATTTTATATTTTGGATTATGTTGTAGCTTGTTTAGATTGTATATTGTGAAAATTTTATTGTACTTTTTAGTAAGGGGGTGTTTTAATTGGTTGTATTTAATTTGATAGTTATGCTTTTAACTAGTTGTACAATGTGAATAACTCACTGTATTTTTAAAAAATGAGGTGTTTTAATAGGAGTATTAATCATGTTTCAATTTAATGTTGTAATGTTGAATTTTAAGGAATTAAATGTATAATTGTGTTGATATTACTTGTACCTTTAGCATTAAAAGATGTAATGTTGAATTTTAAGGTTTGCATTAATTTTTAGGCCATTAATGGCTAAAAGTGGCGTGTACATGTAGCTACAAAACTTGCAAATGTTTAATTGTATTGATTTTAATGTATTAAATGTCTAATTGTGTTGATATTACTTGTACTTTTAGTATTAGAATATGTAATGCTTAATTTTAAGTATTTCTATATTTAGTAGGCCTAAATGCTTTATAAGATAGTTAGATAAAGCATTTTGGACTTTCTATAAAAAAGAGTTCTTAAAATGTTTAAAACAAAAAATATTTCTATTAAAGGAAGTCTTAAACAATCCAGTTGTGCAGATTTTTATTCACAATGTACAAACAATACATCATGCTTTCAATTCAATCAAATAAAACGTGTGAGAGTTAATATATGAAAATTAAATGTCTTTAATTGACTTGTAACAACACATTTCAATAGCTTCTTGTAGAAACATCAAAACTAAAAGTCTTTACTTGTAACAAACAATCATACACCACGTATAAGAACCCCCACCCCACACAACAACCATTTGAACTTTCGTCTCCGTCAAAATAAACTCACGATCCCAATATCATCTCAGTCAACAAACTACAAGAACCAAACTACAACTCGCCAATGCCTATCACACACAAAAAAAATACAAAAGGCAATAACAGTAATATCATAACAAAGAACAAAACCAACAATCCTCCCCTGCAACTGACAATCTACATTTTACTTCAAACAAGAATGAAACATCAAACTTTTGAATTTCGGCTTTTATGTGTATTTATGCATGTAAAAGTTTAAGGCAATAATAATAATAATAATAATAATAATAATAATAATAATAATAATAATAGATGGCTACACACATCTAAAAAAATGAGTAAGTTTACTGCATTTTTAGGTGATTTTCCCTTGTTACTTCGCACAATACCTCGCCAAGAAAGCTATAGATAATTCTTTTAAGCATAAAGGAATAATTTCTTTTTGTTGTTGTTAGAATTAAACATTTTTTAGAGAATATAGCTTCTTTGGTTTATCTCATCTAGAGTACTTTGGTGGTTTTGCTTGTGGCTAGTTCTGTGGCTTTTGGTTTTATGTTCTTGTAAATTTTTCCTTAGAACGCTTCCACTATGTTTTTGACACCAATTTGGAGTAAAAGAACCCAAAAATGTCCTCTAAGAATCCCAACGATGCTGCATTTAACACAGTACTACGTGCATTTACTTGCAAGTCATTACCTCCTCTGACTAAAGATGAGGTACTCACAAAATGTAGCAGTTGGCTGGGTGACATAGCTTGAATTTTTCCCTACATTCAAAACTGCAAACAGTGATGTATGATTATAATATTGACACATGTTAACGGCAAAATAATTCGTGTAAACCAAATACCCTTTGTGTATACTCCCTACATCCCAAAATAAATGTTCACTTTGAAATTGCACAACGTTTTAGGAAAGGATAGGATCTTCTCATGTTCATTTTGAACATGATGGGCCATGTTGAGTTTTATGTGAGAGTGAAAAGAAAAGTCGGGTACCATTGCAAAACTTTTATTTTATTTTAATTTAAATTTACACTAACAACAATCGCAACATCACATCTCATCACAAAAGTGTTTCAATATGTACACTTCTATGACATGTCACATAAAAACATCGATACATGTCACATTTTGGATTATATACATAATCCAAACGTGTACATTAGAACACTTTTTAATTGTTTGCACCATTTAATGGAACACTTTTTAGTTTACGTATCAAAACGGTACTTTAGAGAATGTTCATTGCTATTTAATAACCTAAACCCTGTTTTGATTACCAAAACGAAGAGGACGATCAATAAATATAACTTATTTTGACAAGCAAAGATATATGAGTATTTGTATTAGATATTAGACTAATCACGAATGTAGGTAGGTATATATTTCCGAAGCTTGACAAACATGTAAAACCCGAAAGTCCGTGTTGACATAAATAATGCCTAAAAACATTGTTAACATATTAACAATATCTCCATGTTTTGATAATTACAAAGCATAAACTCATTAAACTAAAACTTATGACGTAAACAAGTATTTAGAGTTAAATATTTGTCTTTGCATCCAAATCACTTAAGGTATGTATAAACAAAATGTTTATTGCATTTTATGATCAAAGGAATTTTTTTTTTTTCTTTCAAATCACTAGAATTTTTATAAAATGTCTTAAACATTCTATATCCTTTACAAAATTACTTTTGGAATTAAAAGAGTATGTTTAATTCATTATTAATATATGATTTCAAATTTCCAACAAAAAATGGCAAGTTTTATCCAGAAAAATCTTCCCCACTAAAAGACAAGCAACTCCAACGTTCTGGAGGGGGCGGCCCCCTTAATCATTATGGGGACCTGCCCCTAATTAAGGGGACCGGCCACGCTCCAGAACAGTATTTTTGCTCCCTATAAATACTAGTTCATTCCACAGATTTTTCTCACCTTTTGCACTCCTAAACTTTCTGTTCTAGATCTCCATTTCTTTTTTGGGTAAAAGGGTTAATTGACCCCGGTAAAATGCATTACACCAAAAAACGTTGAGGTACATAGGATGAGGGTGATATCCCTCACCTCAGTCCCTTAGGACACTTACAGACTCAAATATAAGAATGACACACCATTCTTATAACTTACAATAAAATGAACCTACTAATAATGACCAAAGTACATAAAACATGACAATACTACTCAAGAAAAACACTTGAGCCTTCTATATCACTATGACGGTTCACCTTAACTTCCATGAAGAATCCACGTGTAAACATCCATGCGATCTTCAACAAAATATGTTTGTAGTAGCAAACACCACAAACAAATCCACCAACATCGCCATAACATCACCAAGATAGAAACATATGTACCCAAAATGCATGGCAACGTGTGAATGGGGTTTTGAACAAGAGTCCCCACAAACTTAACTTCCATCAATACCAAAACAAATCCATTTGCGCCTTCTATTAGTATTATGCAAAATGCATAATCTAATAACCTAATACGAATGAAAACCGTAGCAAACCGAATTTGAAACATGCAAGATCGATCAGCAGCAGCACCAAAGTACCTATCTCCTAATCGAACCAATAAACAAGGGTAGAGCCATGAAGAATATGGACAAAACCCTCACTTCCAATAACGTAGCAGTCATGAAAAGAACCCTAATAAGGGTGGTATGAACCAACATGAACCAACTGCCAACGCACGTACCATATCAAACTGAATCCGCAAATCAAAGAGGATAATAGCAGCAGGGTCAGAATGAACAATCAGTAGGGATAAAAAACCCCTACACATCCAACATCGCAATAGCAGATTGAACATAACAAACCGTAAAAATGGTTTCAATCATAAGGAAACCAACTGCCATACCGCGATCAAAAACTTCCACTCTCTCAACCCACATCCATAAATCGACCCAAGAATAGAGGAAAACGATTTAAACCCTAACCAAGAAAATCGACCTAAAACAGAATCGATATGGATCTAGTTAGAGTTTGAGCCAGCCTCTTCTTTGATAAAACACACCACTAACACCGATTGCATACTAACTAAACAATCTGAAGATTATTTAGGAGTAGAGAGGCGGTTTTAGTGGTGGTTTATGGCCGGATAAAGGGTGGAGAAGAGGCGGCTGTGAATCGCCCCTGGAGAGAGATTTTTAGGGTTGCTTGACATAGATCTCCATTTCTATTCTCTTAATCTTTTGATCATACATACATAAATCTTTATTTCAAAATGATCCAAATATCATCCTCTCAAGTGCAAGAGAAGAATACTTCTATCCTCCAAGACAAGAAGTATTACAACTTGTTGTGACCTCCACATACAAGTTGTTAGAGCATCATCAAGATTATATATATATATCTCTTTGTGTAATTAGTTGTGAATAATTGATAGTAGATAGTTTGGCTAGGTATATAGTGTTGGAGTATGCTCGTGTCATAATAAATAATTATATGGCTGGACATATGTGAGCCTATGAGGTCACACACATATACACTTAGGTACTTCTTATATGTCGTGTTTATTATACTTACGACATACAAATAAGCTAACGTAACAAGGAAACACTATTGGGCTTCTAATGCTTAAGTATAGTACTTAATCCATTGGACTTGAAAACAAAATGGGAAGCCCATTTTGGGCCCTATGGTGGCCGGCCTAATGGGAGGGTCAAAGGGGGGGGGGGGGGGGGTTATGGTTTGAATTATTATCTAATTAAAAGGCATGATCTCCTATTAATTTGGACAACTAATTACCAAATCTCTCTCCCTCTCCTCCTCTCTTTTTTTGGACGGCAAAACAAACAAACCCACCCAGGGTTTTGTTTTCTTGATCAAATACTTTGATTCTTGTTTAATCAAATGCTATTTGAAGGTTACGGGTAGAAGGACTAGCATCCAAGAGGTATACGGTGAGGTGTAGTGTGGACTATTCATAGAGGTGATCTCCTTTGATCACTTGGTTTTGTTGGTGAGTCGATGCATTGGTGATAGTCTCCATTCGTTGCTACCGATCACGCTACAAAGGTATAATCATGTGTTGTTTAATTTTGATTGATCATATGGCTATATGAGATCCGTGTGGGTGATGTTGTTCCGCTGCGTTTATTTGATTCTTATATATTTTATATTCATACATCACCTATAGTGGTATCACGAGCCATCATATGTGCCATATGATTATCGGGTATGCATAAAAATGGCTAAAACGGGTGTTTTTTGATGATTTTTGAAGTCATGGTTAAAACAGCCCTAGGGCTCCAATTTTTTCCTCATAGGACGACCCTTTAGGGTTCTTATGATCTGAACTTTTTGGTCCCATGGCCATTTGTTATGCATACGCTAATTGGTTACTTGTCGGGTACATGAAAAATGGCCTAAAACGCGTGTTTTTGATCGGTTTTTGAAACAGTATTAATTCAGCCCCTAAGGCCATATTTTCTGTGGTTAAATGGTATTTTGAAGGTCCTAATATCAGTGGGTTTTGACCCTTAGGTCATAGGAAACACGTACCTAACGGGGTTTTAATTTTTGTCAATTAATTTCTTCGTTTTCGTTGGCTAACAATTTAATTCTTGTTATTATTTTGTTTTCCATGGCAAATACATTCATGTTTGTCCATGGAGTTAGCCAACACCATGTTTCATTCATAATATTATGGTATTATTATGTTTATATGCAAAGCCGATGAAAACCTAGACCACTTGTGCATTGAATGGTTGTGATTGTTGTTTAATTTCGTGTTTTGGGGTTTTGTCATTGTTTCGGCACTTATGTAATGATATTCTTTTTGGTTGTAGCCATTGTTTAGGCACTTTTACAGTAGATTAAAAGTAGATTAATTGTATTTTACTTTCAATATAATGTAATCGTGGCTTGGTGGTGAAAGGCGAAAGTGTTAAAGATGTTTTTTCCGAAAAATGATTGCTGGAACACCAGTTGGTAAAACGGAGTTTCCCGGCGATTGGTAAGTTATTTTTGGCTGAATTTTGTTTTGCAGGTACCCAAGACATGGGCAAACAACTTTCTAGTTTTGAGCTAAGCCCGGGGAAGCCTCCTTCATGGACTTTTGGGCCCCTGAACACAGAAATTCTGGAAGGACAACAACTACTCTTCATGTGCATTATGGGCTTCCAACTTGCTCTTGATTGTCTTGGAGCAAGTGGGAGTCCTCCGTGTGGTTGTGTGGTTAGTCCCTAGTTGACTCTTGGTTGTCGTGATGGCTCACGAGACCAAGCATAGGTTTTTTCATCGGTTGAGGCTTTGCATATTGTGGTTGTGTGTTTGTTTTTACTTTTTATATATCTTGTTTCATATGTAAAATTGAAAATAGTTTTCTATAAACTTAAAACGAAACACAAACCATTTTCAAAACTAAGTCTTTTGATTTAGTTTTACGAAGTTTTTGAAACTTGAAATCATTGTTTTATAATAACACCTTAACTTGTTATGTATGTTATTTTATTTATGTATTGTCCAAACTATATTATCCATGTAGGATTTATATTAGTCAAGAAAATGGACAACTTGACACACATAAATTAAAACAATGATTAGACTTAAGTTAAGAAATGTTTTTAACTTGTGCTACGAAGGATGAATGCATGTTCTTTTCGTACACCTTTTGATTCGCATCAAAACTTTTACCCGTCAAAATTTAAGTCACGCCGTCTAATTTTGAGAACACTTGCAATTACTTTTTGCCTATGCGTGGGACCTAGGTTGAATTGTAACCCAATGTGACTATTCTATATGCGTGGGATCTAGATATATTCTCACACGTACTCAAATTGGATGACTTAATCGAGTTAAGCGGTGAGACCTTGACCCGAGGCAAAGATGGGACTAAACATGCCTACATGACACTAGTTGCTTGTTCACTAGTGCCATGGGTCCCATAAAGATCTAAGAGTTGCACTTGTAATGCAATTGGTGATTGATTCAGTCTTTTTGTAGTATATAATTATTCCGAAGAAATACTCGTGAAAGTATTTCCCGGGTCGTTCTCCCAACGAAGGTAGAATGGAATTTCGAATTCGGTTCGTAAATCGTGAAGTGAATGGAATTATAATAGTGATTTTTGGAGTTTTAAGACTACAATAGCAAACGTAAACTAAAAGACAACAATCAAGCATATAAAATGATCTAAAAGAGATAAATGTGAAATATGTTTGCTAAGTGACGTGAAAAGTTCATTAAGTGTGGACTAAGGTTTGACGACGAATTATATTCCTTAAACATGACTATTTTCTCACAACGTTGGTTTATTTTGAAAATAATCCTTTGAAAAGAAAATAATTACTAGATGTGTAATTTGATTATTCTCCGGCTTTTGCCCTTCAAATAATAAAATCACAAATCTAAATAATCTCACTAATTATTAATCACAATCCCTTTTTATTAATCCACACTTAAATCACAAATCCATATCACTTAACAAACACTAATAAGCTACTTGCTATGCATACCAATCAAACTAATAAAAACAAATATTCCAACAAACATGATTATATTAATAAACTAATGATATAAAATTGAAAAGGAATAGAAAGTAAAACCCGATCTAATGCGACAAGAATAATAAACCACCCGATTTTATAAACTTGTCAAATTATAAAGTTTATTTCTTTAATAATTTTTATATCACCAAGTAGTAAATAAAGTTTTTGACTTTAATCACTAATTAGCTTTATAAAAACTAGAAAAGCTATAAGCTTTATTAATAAGTAAGCTTATAAAACCCTTAAGCTCCTCGCCTTATGTAGAGAATAATGAGAAACTAGGAAAAAAATCACAACTTTATAAAAGATTAGAGTGAATGAGCAATAATATGAACCAACTAAGCTATGGAAAAGCTTATTGGTTAAGAAAGCTACAAACTTAAAGTGATAAAAGCTAAGTAAAAGCTAAAAGTTTAAAACTTTATTATAAAAAACCTAATAGATCTAAGATAATAAGCAAATTTGATAAGAAAAACTAATAAATTTGTAAACTTTTTAAGAGATTAGTATTAAAACTATTTAGATCTAATAATAATAAACTAATTAATGACTTTTGATAAAAGAAAAACTAATAAAAATCAAATATTTTTGGTTTTTTATAAAGTAATTTGTCAAATAAAAAGTAGATCTAAGTTTATAAAAGCTTTTAAAACAAAGTAGTAAAAGAGTATTTATTGAATAAGCTAGATCTAAATAAATCATCAAAAACTAAGAAGCTAAAATAGATTTTTAGATGAAAAAGTAAATAAAATAAAGATATGAGAAGAAGAGAAATAAGCTAAATTGGATCATTAAGAGAAAACACCATCTTCATTTATAAGCTAAAAAAATTACAATAAAGTTTTTAAAAATAAACTACAATCACCACTACAAATAAACTACAAAGCTATTCTAAAAATAAACTACTACTACTCTAATAAAAAACTACTATTAAAATAAATGTATGTGTGAAGAAATGATGAGGAGAGAATGATTTTGGTGTTGGATTTGGTGCAGTATTTATAAGCTCATCATTGGCACTCTTTTAATGAATTTGGCCTCATATGTGTCCACATGCAAATGCATTCTCGATTCTTCTGCCACTTATCAAATGCTTTGTCATAAAAGCCACGTGGCGGACGTCGGTTGGCTGAAGGTGCATCATCAAGTACAAGTGTCGGAGCATTATTGGCTGGTTGTATCAAATAGATAGTGTGACGAGTGGTAACATCAAGGCTCACGCGCTTGTTGATTTTATTTAAGGAGGTGGAGTACACGTGGATCTCTATTGTGTTGCATTACATTTTGTTGCTACCGGTTTAGTAGCAGCAGAGCAGTCACATGGCCTTTTATTTCAACAAAATGAGATACCCATGCGCCTTCCAAATAAAATAATGCCTCATTTTATTTCTTTTTGTCTTTTTTCTTCCTTCCTTTTGAATGTGCACAGCAACAACACCGAAAATACATTGTTTCAATTTCTTTCTTGCATTGGTGATGGGACCCACATCTTCTAGAAGGTGATTTAATTAAAAGTTTGGTGCAGGTTGTTATTTTACACCCCTGGCTCCATTATTAGTCCTCATTTTTCATCTTGGGCTAAACTTGCAACAATATTTGAACTTTATCTTCGGGCTTTTATTAGGCTTCCACTTAAGTTTGATAAATCATTGAGTAAGCTCCAATAAATCTTATAATTATTATTAATATCGTCTAATCTCCAAATTAATCACCATTTGCTCCACATTGCTCCAAATAAAATTACCATTGATCCCGTAATCTCGTGCTCGTTTTTGCCATTTTCTCATGATTTTGTCCTTTTTCACGATATCCGTACCTGCACATTCACAAACACAAAAACAACATATATTTGGCATTTTTAATATGTTTTTGGTCTTTTTGGTCCGATTTTGATCAAATAAAAGGTGTGTAATTTTCAAACTTGAACTCATTAACTCAAAAATTAATTTTTAAGCAAGTATTTTAGTGAGTTTATATTTACTTCTCCCCCTTTTTGTAGAATCAAAAAGTTATGCCGACAATTTTCAAACTTGAAAAATTGACGGGTAGAAATCTCCCCCTTGATGTGTACTCCCCCTCGTTTGGGGCCACCAAGAGAACGAGCTATGGAATGCTTTGAAAAAAAAAATATATATTAGAAGCACAAGTATATGCATGTAAACATATATAAGGTGAAAAAAAAAAATGTTTGAAAAGAAAGCATTCATATTCAATAATAGGTTATGTCAAAACACAACATACAAGTAGCAAGTGGATTACAAGTAGAAAAAGATAGTACACAAACTAACAACAAGGAAAATACATCATCATGGCAAGAGTACATGGTCTTCATAGAGCTTGCAAGAAAAAGAGTGGTAGAGGCTTTATTTATTAAGCATATTAAATGCTAAATTAGGAGAGCATGATGGTGATGATGGAGGAATGGGTGAGAATTGTGGTGGAGGAATGTTTGGAGAGGATGGTGGAGTTGGTGGTGGTGGTGGGTTCGTAAGTAAATGTTCAATATATGAAAACATATATTGAATTTCATCTCTAAGGCCAAAAATGACCGTGCGGTTGTGGATGCAACAAAGACAAGTATCCCCATGTGATTCAAGTAGCCTCCAAGGCACGGGATTGGCAAAGAATGGTGGTGTAATTGGTGGAGATGAGAGATGAGCATCAAGTGGTGTTATTGGTGAAAGTGAGATGGTAAGATAGGTGGACATGGGTTCTTGTGTAGGAAGTGGTGATGATACTTGTGGTGACAAGTGTGAGTTGATGTAGTCATTGATTGATGAGGTTGAGGGTATGGAGGATGAGGAAGTTCCATGAGTGGAAGGTGTTTTAGATGGTGCATTGGGTGCACTTGGAGATGAGCATTTGGGTGGAGGTGATGGTGTTTTGTTGTCTTCATTTGTTAAGTCAATGAAGAGTTGTTTTGGAGGGATGACCACAAGTTTTTGTTTCTTGGAGGCTTTGGAGTGTGAGGTGCTTGGTGGAGTCATGATGATTTAGATGGTGAATGATGTGATGAAGAATGGTGATTGTGGAGGGAATTTATAGTATGGAAATGGACGATTTAGGTATGTATTTGAAATGGTTGAATGAGATTCTAAAATCAGTTGGGTTAAAATGGGAAATGGTAGCTGAAACTAGAGAAAGGGTTCACAAGATGCAAAAGAAAACAGTGAATCCAGTTCCAGATGGCCGGTCCCCTTAATTGTATGCCGGCCCCCTTAATAATTAAGGGGACCGCCTAGGGAATTAAGGGGGCCACCTGATTGGTCCCAAAGCAGTCAGATATTATTGACCAAGGTCAATAAGTCAAAGACAGCCTCGTTCCAATGCTCCGGTGATAGTATAGTGTGTCCCCGGGTCGTTATGTCCCAGCGAGATTGAAATTGTGTCGTTTGAAATCGTTTATGAGTGAGTGGGACTGAGGACAGTAGCTCAGATGATATGGAATTGATTTTGCTACTGTTATTTTGGTATTGGTACACAGATATAATATTCACAAAAATCAGATACAAGATATATGCACAAATTCACAATTCAGATCACGTAACAAACAGAAAGTGGGATTTGGTATTTAACAAACTACAGGGGGTGATTTTGAAACTTTTTAAAACTTAAAATTAAAAAGAAATTTGAAAATGAAAATGAAATTATATAAATGATTAAAATATTATTTAAATATTATTTAATTAATTAAACTATTTAAAATGTAAATTAAACCTAATTTAAATTAACTGAAATTTATAAATGTTACAAATTAACCTAAAAATTAGCAAAAATATTTTCTAAACTTAAATTAGAACTTGAAGAAAGTATAAAAAATAAAAATAAATATTTTTGTCTTTTTTTGGATTTTTTATCAATTAAAAACTATTTAACTTAATTAAACTAATTTTAATTAATATTAATACTAAATTAACTTAGAAAATTATGAGAAAATTTATAAAATTACTTAACCATCACAGGAATCCTACAAAATTATAAAAACTTCTAAAAATTATGTTTAAGGCTAATCCACTAATTAATTACCTTTTAAATAACTTAAATCTAATTTAAATAATTAAAATGAGAAAAATGAAAATGAACAGTAGAAATTCAAAATATATTTTCTAAAAGTCTATTATACTATATTAAAGCTAGGAAAAATATAAAATCTAGGTTCGGATTAATCAAAACTAAATATGCTATTTAATACTTAATATTAATTAATAATTAAGAAAACTAAAATTAAATCTAATAAATACTAAATGACAAAATAAAAATCTAGAAAAATTAGTAAATTTACTTTAATATGAGAGGTAATTAATAAAAATATAAAATTACTAAGTACTTAATAAAAATCTAAAAATGAAAAATAAAAGATAAATTGAGTTAAATAGAAACTATCACTTAATTTAAATTAACTTTTTTTCGATTTTTCTTTTGGAAACTTAATTTATACCTAAAAACAACTACTTTTTGTGAAAACAATTATTTTACAACTTTAAAATAAGCTGAGTACACCCCTTTACTTAAGACAGTTGACTTTGGTTGACCAACAAGGCAAATAAGCTCAAATGAGAAAATGTGGGGTCCACTGAGGTTGAATCAGATTCACATGACTTATTAGAACAAGTTTAAGCAAGAAAAGCACATGGGAATCACAGAATAAGCTGATAAGCACTTAATAAGCAATTTCCAAAACTAAAAGTTACTCAGGTTTGGGACAACATTGAGGGGCTAAACCAGGTGGGTCCCAGGGGTCCTAAAGTCAAACCAAGAGTCAAACTAGAAACCCTGGTAGGAGGGGGGTTGGGAAATCCTAAATCTAGGGTGTGGGGATCACTGAGGTGGCCACAAACCACCACCAAAGGTGGTGGTGTGGACTGTGTAACTGCTGCACAGAGCAATGGGTTGCCCTGCAGGTCTCTTTGAGGGTCTGTGGGACCCACTTATAAAATTTACAAAATTCTGACAAAATTACTACTAAGCAACAAGCTGGGAGTGAACAAGTATGTGAAAGCTCAAATGCTAAATCCTTATAACAAGCTAATTAATGGTCACAAAAGATTGAGCAATTTCACTGAAACAGATTGTTTTGACTTTTTGAAACTTTTGAACAAGTTGACTTTGATCACTTTTAATCTAACCCTACTGATTGAATGTGATGTTCTAAGATACAATTTTACTAAATTAGGTTACTATAACAAATAATGAAGTGATTTGATGAGGAATTTAAATAACACACCTAACAGTTAACTACTTACACTAGTTGCAAGCTAATTTTGACTTTGTTACTTAAAAACTACCAATGTAAAATTTTGACTACTCTAGTATACCCCTAAGAATGAGGTCTAAACAGTTTAGAACTTATAAGAATCACAAAAACTCACCAAGCCAGGTTAATCCAAACACCCTTTTATCTAGGCTGTCATGGGTTTTACACAGCAAAGCAATGATTCAAACTAAATTACCACTGAATAAGCTTCTATTATCATTAAACAAGCATAAGTGAATCAGGAAAAGTAAAGAACAACAGCTAAAACTACTTGAGACAAGTTATGCAAGAATTTAAGAAAGATCTCACAATTCCACAGGCTGAGACCAATGATGAACCAGGAATCAACTCACATCCCTATTTCCTCCCCTGAGGTACTAAACCCAACTCCAATCAATCTCATCCTTGCTCCATGCTTGCATCATCATATAGACTGATTTTTATATTATGAACTAATTATACCTAATTTTTTGAGTAATTATGATTACTGAGCAAGACTACTCAGTGAGATTTGAGAACTTTTAAAAACTTAAAATAAAGCTTAATAGAACTGAAAAACACAAGAACAACAACCTATAACATTAATAAAGTAAATTTGTCAATTTTACTTTAAAAATGCCAAAAGGAGATTCACAAAATTAAACTTGAAATTGATATTGTTGACAGTTACTGGAAATGTGAGATACAAGCTTTGAATACTTAAAATTACAACTGAATTGCTAAACCACATGACCTACGATTACCTAAAACTAAAACTACACTGATTATCTTTCTTCCCTGCTCCTTTCTTCACTTTATAGCATCCAGGGTGTTAGTGGGACCCACAGGGTCAAATCCCACCAAGTTGCTTGACTTTTAGATCACCCTAGCTCTATCTCCATTTTTGGCGGGAAAGGATGCTATTTGCAAATGGTTCTGAAACAGACCCTAGGGGGGGTGGGATGTGATTGTTTCATTGGGGAGAGTGATTGAAGGATAAGGGTAGATGGTGGATGGTTGCAAGTGTAGGGGGGGGGGGGGAATACCAGGTCTGGTATTCTGGTATTGGAGTGGAGAGGGTGAGGGGTGGTTTTGGAGGGGGTTGACCGGGTCAACGCCCGTTTAAATATTTAAAAGGTGTGGGTGTTGGGCTGTGTTGTGGAGTGGGCCTAGAAAAGGTGTGGGCTGTTTGGTGGATCAGGGAAGGGGTAATGGATTTGGATGTTGGGTTTGGTTTTTATTAGTAATAATAGGATCCGTTTGGTAATATAGTGAAATAACACAAGGACTGATTTTGTAATTTCCTGAAAGTGAGGGCTGTTTTTGTAATTTCCTCAAAGTAATCAAAATGGACCATATTTGTCATGTGTGAATAGTACAAGGGGTGTTTTGGATATTTTTCACTTTTTAAACACCCGGGGACTAAATCTGCCAAAACACCAAACTTCAGGGACCTGACTTGTAATTTCACCAAACTTGCAATCAAGGATCAATCCTGCCATAAAAGATTAGAACAAGGACAAAATTTGTTTTTCTCAAAGTTTTCATATCCCAGGGACTATTTTTGTCGATTTTCAAAGTTCAGGGACTAAACTTGCAATTTTGTGAAACTTTGTACCAAAGGACTAAATATGTAACTTTTTGATTTAAAAGGGCCTTTGGTGACTTTTTCAAGTTTTTAGAATCAACCAGGGACTAGATTTGACAATTTTTGAAAGTTAAGGGACTGAAACTGCCAATCTTGCAAACTTTGTACGTTTTTCATCTGTTTTTGATTATTTTGCATTTGAAACATGTAAAACACTTTCCTGAGATATTTTCACTATTTTGATACAATATTGAGTGTTTTAAGATGTTTTGGCAGCTCAGAAAAGGTAAAAATGATGAGTATTTACACACTCATCAATCCCCCACACTAAAACATTGCTAGTCCCTAGCAATCTTTTGAGAAAAACTTTATGGATTTGAAAATATCTTTACCAAAAGCCATCACTTCTGGAGTATCCAGGTGTGAGAACTGTGGTACACCTGATAACCGTGTGATTTTGAGCAAACCACCAGCTATCAACGGATTTGATTAGTCTTTACCAAAAGCCGTTTGCTTCTGGACTAGCCAACTCTTGATGGAATAGTCAACATCTTGGTGAGCTGATTACCAATTATGGATTTTCCACGGCCTTTACCACAAGCCATAATCTTGCGGGCTAGCCAACTCATTTGCTTTTGAGGATATGGGGAGTTGAGGAACCATACAATTTTGGGCAAATTGTTAGCCGTCAACGGTTTTGAGATGTCTTTACCAAGAGCCGTTTGCTCCTGGACTAGCCAATCCATTTGTCATTTAGACTTTGGCGGACTGATTACCACAAAAATTTTGAACTTTAGTGAAAAAATTTTGAAAATTTTGGTCAAAAACGGGGGTATAAGATAGTAAAATATGATAAAATTAGCTAGAATAGCGAATACCCCCCCCCCCCCCCCCCACACTTAGGATGAATATTGTCCTCAATATTCAAAGTCCCGGCTATTATGCCGATTCCTTGAACGTAAAAGAGCAACATTACAAGCTAAACGTGGAAACACAATTTTGTTTTTCAGTTTTGTAATCATAGCATGGGGGACTCCCCCACACTTATGGTGAAAACGCTATAAGCATGCTACTGTTTTTGTTTACCGAGTCGCTAGCTTGACTCGACCCCGAATTCATTTGTCCTTGGGGAAGCATGATGTGGAAGAAACAATCTCCATCGGACTTTCATTCAAGATGTTTGGATAAACATTTGAAGCACGTGAAAGTTCCACACCGATGAGATAAGTACCCGGCTTAAAATAGTGGTAAATGAAAATGCCGGGATCAAAGATAGTGTCTTCATTCCCAAAGGAGTGAAGAACAGGAGAAGTCACCCTGTAGGTGAAGAAAAGGAAGAAAACCATGATGAAAATCATGATAAGATCTTCTTCCTCGAAGGCAGGCTCATTAGCCTGATTTTGGATTTCAAAGGTTAAGCTCGAAAACATCCCGGGAGGGTGGGTGGGAATTTGCAAATTCTCATGATTGAGTGCATCTCCCCCCGGGTCATCATACTCCGGAGGAGTCATGATATGAGTGAGTTCACAGGAGAACTCATCAAATGTGAATGAATCATATTCTCGATTGATGTGCGTGAGTTCACAGGAGAACTCATCGAAGGTAAATGATTCATAATCAGGGAGAGAATTATGAGAATGAGAAGTGATACTGCCACTAATCTTTTCTCCCATAGGATCAAAAGTAAAGGCTTCAAATTCCGGTATAGGGTCATCGGAGAGAATGTCACTATCCTTTATGGGGATAGGAGATGAAATAGGTTTATCTTTGAAAGCCTCGATTTTAGAAATGAGGAGACTGACATTCAATAATGTTGCGCGAAGTGCTTCATCCTTGATTTCAGTGTCAGTCTCATCATTCACTTCTTCTAAGCTGACTAGCTCAGAAGGTAATCCTTCCACATGACTGATGTCTCTAGAAGATAAAGAATTTTCATCAGCATGTGAAGTACTAAGCTCGATGTTGGGATTAGAGTTTAAAAGATTTTCAGTTTCTCCCATATCGGATTCAAAATCAAGGAGACCATCATCACTTCCCAATGGAAGTGGATTGATGTGAGTAAGTTCATTTGTGAATTCCTCATTAAGAGGGTCAACATCCGAATGAGGCAATGGTGCCTCCTCATACTCAACTTCTCCATAAGATATACAATCATCATTAAAATTGGAGAAAGTCTCAAAATGATCTTTTGGATTTTCAGGGTGATAAGGTAAGTCACACACATGATCAAAAGTCCCCTGTGACTCTCCTGGGATTGGGACAAGGTTCTCAACACTAGACTTTATGAATTCGTCCGATTCTATTTGAGGAACAGTGCTAAGATGCTCATCCCCCATATTTAGAGAGTGAGTGTGAACTTCGGGTGTGATATCAATAGACTGAGGGAGTTTAGAAGTACTAGCAGTTAAGGAATTTTCAAGTTCCATTTGATCAACGGCTAGTGACTTCGTCACATTATTTTCTCCCTGATTTTCAATGGAAGGAATTACAACTAATGAATCTGATGAATCTTTTTGAATAATAACAATGTTATCTTCATCATCATCACTGTCATCATCATCATCATACAGAGCAGCATAGCGAAGATTGACACGTATTTTAGCCGCTCTTTGCTCAGCAAGAAATTCTTCCATGCTCATTTTGTTTCTAGCATCTCGTTCTTCAGCAAGTAATTCTGCCATTGATTTTTCACGAGATTCTTGAAACGATGTAGTAGCTAACTCCTCCTTAAGTTTTTGCAAAATTTCACGAGCCTCTAGTAAAAGGTCTTGCTCGGTATCATGAGGAGTTGCTTGGATCATTTGGTGTTGTGGAGGTTGGTCTGAAAACGAATAGTCGTAATTGTTACAAGGAAATGGATTCCTTGTTTGACAATCCGAACTAAAGTGTGGACCTCCACAGTAATCACAACAGTAAAACTGATGTGGCTGTGAGTCGTATGTGCTAGAGGCATAATTGTTATCAGGAAACTGCTCATAGACAAGCGTGTTGCCCGATTGACAATCAGAACTGTAGTGTGGGCCACCACAGTACTCACAACAGTTAAACTGTTGAGTCTGGTTCGGTGAGTTGTATGGATATTGGTCGTAACTAACATTTTGACTATTATAACAATCAAAACCTTGGTGAGGACCTCCACGATACTCACAAGAAATGTTTGGTGTATTTTGATACGAACAATCATTGTGGTTTGGATAATATGATTCTTGCTCGTATGAATGTGATGGGTAATTGGAAAAATTTGGGGAGTCGTTGAATGAGTTCTGATTAGGATCATAAGCAAATGAATTCCTCGAACCACAAAACAAACAACTCCCGTCTCGAATATCATTACCACATTGTACACATGTACACCAACGACATGGTAAACCAAAAAGTGGCTCACCACAACCAACACAAGGGATAAAATCCGGAGGTGGGACAGGTGGTGTGCTCTTAGAGCTAGCAATTTCCACCACTTCCGTTATGGTCTCGGGTTTTGGTTCTTGATAAACGTGAAGATTGGGTAAGTCGTTCTTTTCAGTCACTGCCCTAAGCTCTGTACGTTTGCTTGATGACCTTATAACCTTATATCGTGAAAGATCAGGATCGATTCTTGAAGGTTTAGGATCATTTGTGAGCTTAGGTTTTTGGATAACCGTAGGTTGGACGTATTTAGCACTTCCATCGTCAGAGGGAAGTACAGGGTCCTTTGTCACCTCGGTTTCTTGATCCATTTCCCTCACCGGAGAGGGAATAGGAATCGAAGGTCCGTCATAATCAACACGACATCTCGACATTTTTGACAAGGCCATAAGTTTTTCAATTTTGCTATTAAAGGCCCTTTGTTCAAAGAAATCGTCATCGAGAGATGCCATTAGAATCAATTACGGGACAAGTGGGAGAAGTTAGAATCCAAAGGATAGAGGGTAAAGGGATGAAGAATAAAAAAGGTAGGAGGGTAAAGATGGATATTTTTGGTATTTTTGATAAACATTTTGTACAAATGAGAAAGAAAATCTTTTTGGGTTTTTGTGTTCGTTGAAAACTAATTTTACAAAGTTTTCAGGAACAGTTTTGTTTTGATAATAAGAAAATATGAACAAAGGATGGATAAATGTATAATGAGTGAATTCCAAAATCAATAATACGCAAAACCGTTTAAAATGCGCGCACAACCTCCCCGGCAGCGGCGCCAAAATTTGATTGAGGCAAAAGCAGTCAACTAAAATCAACCACGGATGTGGTCAACACAGTCAAACTCCTTAGGCTCAATGCTCCGTGGAAGTATAGTGTTTCCCCGGGTCGTTATGTCCCAGCGAGATTGAAATGGTGTCGTTTGAAATCGTTTATGAGTGAGTGGGACTGAGGACAATAGCCCAGATAATATGGAATTGATTTTACTACTGTTATTTTGGTATTGGTACACAGATATAATATTCACAAAAATCAGATACAAGATATATGCACAAATTCACAATTCAGATCACGTAACAGACAGAAAGTGGGATTTGGTATTTAACAAACTACAAGGGGTGCTTTTGAAACTTTTTAAAAATTAAAATTAAAAAGAAATTTGAAAATGAAAATGAAATTATATAAATGATTAAAATATTATTTAATTAATTAAACTATTTAAAATGTAAATTAAACCTAATTTAAATTAACTGAAAATTATAAATGTTACAAATTAACCTAAAAATTAGAAAAAATATTTTCTAAACTTAAATTAGAACTTGAAGAAAGTATAAAAAATAAAAATAAATATTTTTGTCTTTTTGTGGATTTTTTATTAATTAAAAACTATTTAACTTAATTAAACTAATTAAACTAATTTTAATTAATATTAATACTAAATTAACTTAGAAAATTATGAGAAAATTTATAAAATTACTTAACCATCACAGGAATCCTACAAAATTATAAAAACTTCTAAAAATAATGTTTAAGGCTAATCCACTAATTAATTACCTTTTAATTAACTTAAATATAATATAAATAATTAAAATGAGAAAAATGGAAAATGAATAGTAGAAATTCAAAATATATTTTCTAAAAGTCTATTATACTATATTAAAGCTAGGAAAAATATAAAATCTAGGTTTTGATTAATAAAAACTAAATATGCTATTTAATACTTAATATTAATTAATAATTAAGAAAACTAAAATTAAATCTAATAAATACTAAATGACAGAATAAAAATCTTGAAAAATTACTGAATTTACTTTAATATGAGAGGTAATTAATAAAAATATAAAATTACTAAGTACTTAAAAAAATCTAAAAATGAAAAATAAAAGATAAATTGAATTAAATAGAAACTTTCACTTAATTTAAATTAACTTTTTTTGGATTTTTCTTTTGGAAACTTAATTTATACCTAAAAACAACTACTTTTTGTGAAAACAATTATTTTACAACTTTAAAATAAGCTGAGTACACCCCCTTTACTTAAGACAGTTGACTTTGGTTGACCAACAAGGCAAATAAGCTCAAATGAGAAAATGTGGGGTCCACTGAGGTTGAATCAGATTCACATGACTTATTAGAACAAGTTTAAGCAAGAAAAGCACATGGGAATAACAGAATAAGCTGATAAGCACTTAATAAGCAATTTCCAAAACTAAAAGTTACTCAGGTTTGGGACAACATTGAGGGGCTAAACCAGGTGGGTCCCAGGGGTCCTAAAGTCAAACCAAGGGTCAAAATAGAAACCCTGGTAGGAGGGGGATTGGGAAATCCTAAATCTAGGGTGTGGGGACCACTGAGGTGGCCACAAACCACCACCAAAGGTGGTGGTGTGGACTGTGTAACTGCTGCACAGAGCAATGGGTTGCCCTGCAGGTCTCTTTGAGGGTCTGTGGGACCCACTTATAAAATTTACAAAATTCTGACAAAATTACTACTAAGCAACAAGCTGGGAGTGAACAAGTATGTGAAAGCTCAAATGCTAAATCCTTATAACAAGCTAATTAATGGTCACCAAAGATTGAGCAATTTCACTGAAACAGATTTTTTTGACTTTTTGAAACTTTTGAACAAGTTGACTTTGATCACTTTTAATCTAACCTTACTGATTGAATGTGATATTCTAAGATACAATTTTACTAAATTAGGTTACTATAACAAATAATGAAGTGATTTGATGAGGAATTTAAATAACACACCTAACAGTTAACTACTTACACTAGTTGCAAGCTAATTTTGACTTTGTTACTTAAAAACTACCAATGTAAAATTTTGACTACTCTAGTATACCCCTAAGAATGAGGTCTAAACAGTTTAGAACTTATAAGAATCACAAAAACTCACCAAGCCAGGTTAATCCAAACACCCTTTTATCTAGGCTGTCATGGGTTTTACACAGCAAAGCAATGATTCAAACTAAATTACCACTGAATAAGCTTCTATTATCATTAAACAAGCATAAGTGAATCAGGAAAAGTAAAGAACAACAGCTAAAACTACTTGAGACAAGTTATGCAAGAATTTAAGAAAGATCTCACAATTCCACAGGCTGAGACCAATGATGAACCAGGAATCAACTCACATCCCTATTTCCTCCCCTGAGGTACTAAACCCAACTCCAATCAATCTCATCCTTGCTCCATGCTTGCATCATCATATAGACTGATTTTTATATTATGAACTAATTATACCTAATTTTTTGAGTAATTATGATTACTGAGCAAGACTACTCAGTGAGATTTGAGAACTTTTAAAAACTTAAAATAAAGCTTAATAGAACTGAAAAACACAAGAACAACAACCTATAACATTAATAAAGTAAATTTGTCAATTTTACTTTAAAAATGCCAAAAGGAGATTCACAAAATTAAACTTGAAATTGATATTGTTGACAGTTACTGGAAATGTGAGATACAAGCTTTGAATACTTAAAATTACAACTGAATTGCTAAACCACATGACCTACGATTACCTAAAACTAAAACTACACTGATTATCTTTCTTCCCTGCTCCTTTCTTCACTTTATAGCATCCAGGGTGTTAGTGGGACCCACAGGGTCAAATCCCACCAAGTTGCTTGACTTTTAGATCACCCTAGCTCTATCTCCATTTTTGGCGGGAAAGGATGCTATTTGCAAATGGTTCTGAAACAGACCCTAGGGGGGGGTGGGATGTGATTGTTGCATTGGGGAGAGTGATTGAAGGATAAGGGTAGATGGTGGATGGTTGCAAGTGTAGGGGGGGGGGGGGGGGAATACCAGGTCTGGTATTGGAGTGGAGAGGGTGAGGGGTGGTTTTGGAGGGGGTTGACCGGGTCAACGCCCGTTTAAATATTTAAAAGGTGTGGGTGTTGGGCTGTGTTGTGGAGTGGGCCTAGAAAAGGTGTGGGCTGTTTGGTGGATCAGGGAAGGGGTAATGGATTTGGATGTTGGGTTTGGTTTTTATTAGTAATAATAGGATCCGTTTGGTAATATAGTGAAATAACACAAGGACTGATTTTGTAATTTCCTGAAAGTGAGGGCTGTTTTTGTAATTTCCTCAAAGTAATCAAAATGGACCATATTTGTCATGTGTGAATAGTACAAGGGGTGTTTTGGATATTTTTCACTTTTTAAACACCCGGGGACTAAATCTGCCAAAACACCAAACTTCAGGGACCTGACTTGTAATTTCACCAAACTTGCAATCAAGGATCAATCCTGCCATAAAAGATTAGAACAAGGACAAAATTTGTTTTTCTCAAAGTTTTCATATCCCAGGGACTATTTTTGTCGATTTCAAAGTTCAGGGACTAAACTTGCAATTTTGTGAAACTTTGTACCAAAGGACTAAATATGTAACTTTTTGATTTAAAAGGGCCTTTGGTGACTTTTTCAAGTTTTTAGAATCAACCAGGGACTAGATTTGACTATTTTTGAAAGTTGAGGGACTGAAACTGCCAATCTTGCAAACTTTGTACGTTTTTCATCTGTTTTTGATTATTTTGCATTTGAAACATGTAAAACACTTTCCTGAGATATTTTCACTATTTTGATACAATATTGAGTGTTTTAAGATGTTTTGGCAGCTCAGAAAAGGTAAAAATGATGAGTATTTACACACTCATCACCGCCCATCTGGTGTTTTCCCAGATGACCAGAAACCCAAAATTTGCAAAATTTGGTGATTTTTCAAGTGTGTTTTTCCAGCAAGCTCTATTAGAAGTACATACTCTAGGAATGATGATATATAAACATATATATATATAATCAAATTTTGCATGGAAATTAAGATGTTAAAATCTATCTTGAAAAGAAGCATGGCATAATATTATGATAGAAGCATGATAATAATAAAAGTCTAAGCATCATACAAGAGATGACAACAAATAACACAAGTATTTCCGAATAAATCGGACAAATAGCAAATCATACAAATGTCAAATGGAACCAAGTAATAACAAGTAGCAATACATCAAAATCTTCTACTTCTTTTTCTTTCCAAGCATCTTCCTAAACATCTTCCCAACGGATTTGAAACCCCCTCGAAGTTCTTCATGCATTTGTTGTTGACGATTGATGATAGACGTTTGACGAGTAAAGAGAAGCTCATCGGTACGTTCATGAGGAAGAGGAATTTGATACTCGGTATCATCAAGATCGGGAAGATCTTCAACAAAGGTCG
Source organism: Artemisia argyi (assembly GCA_030686995.1). Classification (NCBI taxonomy): domain Eukaryota; kingdom Viridiplantae; phylum Streptophyta; class Magnoliopsida; order Asterales; family Asteraceae; genus Artemisia; species Artemisia argyi. Next base: position 85,403,525 of record CM060679.1, read on the forward strand.
TGGGGGATGGAGTACTAACACGTGAGGTGTCTTCCTCCTCATCATCATCTTCATCACGATGAGATGTAGAACCACGAGGCCTAGAGTACAAAGGAACACGAGATTTTCCTTTGTCACTACGAGGACGACGAGTACGAACACGAGTAAGTTGGTTCAAAGTAGGAAGGATATGAACGTAGTAGTCTCTTTGAAGATGTGGGTAATGTTCCATCACATAACGATAAAGTCGTGTGAGAAACATACCGTAAGGAAGATTGGCATTTGGGGTGTTTTTGGCGGACATGATTCGATGAACAAAAAGATAAGCCAAATTGTATTGCTCTTCAGCAATAACACAATAAAGCATGTGGGCAATGCTTGCCGTGACATGATCACGGTGACCACCAGTACCAAACGCATTCTCTCGAATGAGTTCTTCCCACTTCTTCATATCTTGGCTTAGCTCTTTGAGGAGGATTTGATTGGCATTAATATCGACATTCTTCAACTTGATTACTCGACTAGTCGTACGACGTTCTCGTTCAAGCATTCGACGAATGTCTTCAGGACTAGGAATCTCAGAATAGTAGGGGCCATCCTGAGGACGATTTCTTTCAAGAGTGGAAAGATCCCATTCATTTGAGAAAACGGCTTGGCCGTTGAATGGGATTCTAAGAATTTGTCCAAATTGAGCAAGAGTAAGAGTGATGAATTGATTTTGAATCATGAAGGAAATGAGGAGATGACCATAGGGATCGGTTTGCACCGTCACTTGGCTATAGAAGTCGAGGATAAAACGAGGAATGATAGGTTCGTTGATTTGGAAAAGACATTCAAAACGAATATTGGAAAACATTCGTTCGGTGTCATCAGATTCATAGAAAGATGGATCGACAATTCTTCCTTCGTGAATGTTTCTATTTTCAATAGGACGATAGAAACATGCAACTGAGGGAGACATGCCGGGAGTAGAAGAGACATTTGGAATGTATTGTTTGGTTTTGGATACAACACTGATGCGTGGGAATCGCACCTTGCTTTACCTCTCGAGGGATCTCGAGAAGCTTACAACCCCCACCAGGCAGTGTACCTGATCGTTGTAGTATAGTATAGTGACAAGTACCGGGGGATTGATCGTTCAGCTTAGGAATAGTGTCGCTAGGATTAGAAAACCTAATTAATAGTTCTAAAGGTGAGGGATGATTATTTTTGTGTTTTTATATTTTATGAAAGCAATTAAAATCTCGGGTTTTGAAGGAGTGGGCGGAATTAGTTGCTATTCAACTAACCCAAAACTAAGATGCAATCAAAATAAAATAATAAAAATGAAATTAAACTAATTAAACTAAGGTTGTGAGCAGTAATTGGAGAAATTGTGTTTACTTAGACTTCACTACTCCCTAGATATTTTTTACATGTTAATTACTTGTTACACTTGTATGAATGACGGATTGTATTCCTTAATACCATTCGTGGGGTGGCATACATAACTCCCCAACTCTATGAGCTCTTATCTCCTCCTACACCATGACCCAGCACAACTATAGGGATTGTAAACAGTGGCTCATGCATTAAATACAACCAATAAAGACCTAGTACGCCTCGGTTCATGTTTCTTAAGACGTTCAAGCATGTTACCATTTGGAGATCTGCCAGTTTTCTTAAGCCTAACATATAAATCATTCATTCAAAACAAGAATAGACAAGTAATCAACACATAATCAACATCTAGGTTTCATTAGATCTAAGCAAACACAAAGGAGATCTAGCCTAGCATAGTAGAATTGAGACAAGAACAAGAGATAAACAACCAACACATAGACATATTGATTGAATTGAAAGTACACTTATCTCAATTACAATGCAAGGTCTCAAGGGTTTGGAACCCTTGAAAAACCTGTAAAAGAGGCACCAAAATCGTCTTTAGGGTTTCACCAAAACTTCTCCCTTTTTAATGAAAAAACTAGAAAACTATATATAGGAAAAACAGTCTGACGGCGTCAAGAGTAACTTCTGACGCCGTCACCTCGCCGCCATATACTTCCTCGAACGGCCTTGATCCACTTATGACGGCCTATGTGACGCCGTCACCACCCACGGTATATTAATTTTGCCACTTTGACGCCGTCACGAGTCCTTCTGACGCCGTCACCACCTTCGGAGTTTAATTCTTCATGTCTGACGCCGTCAAGATGTTGGTCTTGACGCCGTCACCTTGTATTTTCAGCATGCAAATTAGGTACTTAGCCGTTTTCTTCACTTTTATGCTCCAAAACGTCCAAAATAGCTTCTTTTCCAGAATTCACTCTCCAAACACCTAAAATCACAAAAGGAACGATTTAGGGCAATATTTGATCAAATAAAGTCGGATTCGGGCTTAAATGACCCCCTAAAAACGGATCATTTTTCGCCTCATCATATACCCTTACACTTGAGATTTGCTTGTCCTCAAGCAAATGAGCTTTTATTCTACTCAAAAGACATGTTAGGGGTCATTTAACACTAATATAAAAGTAATTACAACAAATAATCGTTCCACTAAAGACCAATAGACAAGCACGGAGGTCATACACAAGCACCTCACAAATAGTGTTTAGATACTCACATCTCTCGGGTGTAATAAAGTAATATAACATTATGGAAATGGAAGATATCTCTCACTACCTGTCATAGCAAAATAGATTACCATAGGCTTGGGAAAGGATCAAACTTCCACCACATGGCGTAAGCACCTAGGATAAACTATCAAAGAGGTCTTTTAAAGGGTTATAACGTTAGGTGTAGGGATATGAATTACACGGTTTTGTTGGATAAAGGAAGTTTTACTGGTGGCGAGTTAACAATCTTAGTTAATTACATGTACAAGATGGCGTTGCTAAGCCAAGACTAGACTCGACTTAAGCTAATAAATGAAAAATAACTAAAACATAAAATGAAAACGGGATGGTAGTCCGTATGTTTTTTCTCTTTTTCTTTTTCTATTTTTTTTTCTTTTTCTTAATTTTTCGATTTTTTTTTTTTTTTTTTTTTTTTTTTTTTTTTTTTTTGCATACACTCTTACCCTACCATCCAAAATAATACATCATAGGGGTTTGAGCAATCCCCTTACACTTGAATCTTTACATACTTTACAATTAACTATTCTAATGACTCGAATTAAGAAAATCAAAACACTTGGAGCACTTTTAAGATTAACGTACGTATGGGGGTAATAAGTGATGTTCTTCCCCATTACTCCATAAAATAAGTACTTACCCATGAGTCCCAATCGTCCCAAAACATTATTTACAAGGATATGACTCGACTTAGCAACCATGTAATCAATTAGAAAGTTAACTTAGGGTTTAACAAATAACAATAATGCACTAAAAATGAGCGCATACACGGAAGGCTAAGGCGATTTGGGTGTACATTTAAGTGGGGTGTAACAAATTCTTCCTTTAAGTAAAATGCTTAAAGTTAGAAATGAAAAGATAGGCTCGGAGGGGTGTACTAGGGGTTTCGTGTACTAAAAATGAGTACAACGCTAAGGGTGTGGGAAAAATTAGTTGACTTAACTAGCCAAGTAATATGACTTAAATGGTCAAGTAATCATAATACGGGTTTAACACAAGGGTGATCCTAATGCCTCTTATCATGTAGTAAATCCTACTACACGAATGTAGTCTCACTAGCGGTCTCGGGATGCATCACTAACGCAAGTTCTAGAATCTAAATGCTACCGGTACACTCATAAGCACCAATAATAGATGCTTTTCCTATCAAATCTAAAGGCGAACCTCACATTTTTGGGTGGAAAATTTTTCTGAATATACGGTTATGTGCTAGTCATACAATCTCCTATCCATGAGACGCTTGCTATGGCTAAAGTTTCACTCCTAAATGTTGTAAAAATTTTTAAATTTGGCGCTAAAATTACACTAACAAGTATTTCTCATAGTTTTATTACTCATCTACTATTGTTAGCATTAAAAATATGTATTATGAAGTGATGGTCATTCTCATATTGTAACTTTGTGTCGTTTGTTAAGATTAGTAATAGTTTAGTCATTGGGCCTTGGAGTTGGCAAGCTAATATGTTATGTGCTATGTTTCATAAGCCTAGTTATCCAATCATGTAACCAAGCCCAAGCCCAAGCCCATAGAAAGCCCATAGGGCATCTCATGTATCTTACTATTTAAACACCTCAAAGGCTCATTTGAGGTGTGTGCTTGTGTGTGTATTTGTGTGTGTTTTCTTAATAAAAGCTCTCTCATTTCCATCTCTCTCTCTCTATATACGAATCACATATAAGTCACCAAGTCACCATCTTTCTTCTTCTAATCTTCTATATTTGTGATAAAGTTGTGTTATCTAAGGTCCTACAACTATCAAACAAAACAAACTCAAGCGAAAGTGCATATGTAAGGTATCATCTTTTTACCCTCCCCTTACACTTAAGATGAACATTGTCCCCAATGTTCAAGTAAAGAATGTAAAAGTTAAAAAGTAAAGAGAATGAAATCAAATACTCCCCTGATTCGCTCGGTATGGATTATAGGTTGGCCAGGTTAAATCTTCCTTCAAGAAAATGAACAATCAAAGCTTCCCTTCCAGAATATAAATCATCTTCTTGTCACAAATAACCTGTAAATCCTGACAAAAGTAGACAAGGCAACCTCGCGTAAAATCAGCGGCATCCTATATAAGTTACTAAATCCTAGAAAACAAAGTAAGATATAATGCTTGTGGAATGAAGTTTGCAGAGTTCCTGGAGATTATAAAACTTAATAATTCACAAAAACCATAAGACTCCGTTAGAAAAACAAAACCGGTAAAATTTCCAGATTTTAACTCCTGACGCCGTCAAGAGCAATACCCTGACGCCGTCAGAATGGACCTGCAGAAATTCTTATGTTAAGTTTCCGGAAAATTTTTGGAAAAACTTTGTCCTACTTCCTGGAAAATCCTGCAAAACTTCATTATGACTCAATACAAGCATTTGACTCTAACAAATACGAATATACATGTTCATTAAATATTGTGGAGAATCATGATCGGTTTGTTTCTTAAAAACATATTTGGGGTTTCCCTTACACTTATCTTTTGCAAAAATACCTTTAGGTTGAAGTTAAGACTAGGCTAAACAACATAATAAAGTATTTTACATTTTAGTAGAGAAACATGATCAACCAACAATAAAAATAAAACATGCATACGGAAGCAAATAACAATCAAACAAGTAAAAATCACACAAAACATGGGTTGCCTCCCAAGAAGCGCTTTTCTTTATTTACGAGTCTTGTAGCTAGACTCAAAGTCGTGGGTTACTACGTGATCTCATCATTGGTTCCACTCTCTAGGTCGTCTTCTAAACCGGTTTTGTATTCCGGACCTAGTTGTAAGCATTCTTTGTAGAAACCAAGCATCCTATTTCTAACATACTCTACTCCTCTACGTCTATCCTCATCATTCCTATAATAAGCCGCTTGCTTACGTTCCTTTTCGAAATTAGAGAGAAGGCGGTATTGTTCAATCTTGTAGGGCATTTGATAAGCAACCTCATCATTCTCTTCCTTGAATCTAACTATCCCTAACGTCGGATCATAACTCATCCTAGTGGCCTCAACAAATGGTTTCCCAAATATTATTTGACTTAGGCAAGCATCTATCACCGGACGCGTGTCTTCCACTATCATAAAATCAATTTCATAGGTGAGATTCCCTATAATCACATGTACTCCCTTAACTCTTCCTGCAAAATTACTTATCCAACTTTTACCGGGCATCATCCTAAAATTGAGTTGCTTCTTCATCACCCAATTGTAATAAGTCCTAGACATGATGTTCACGGGGGATCTAAGGTCTATGTAAGCTTTCCATACATGCATGTGCCCGATATTGCATGGGATGTTAATGTTAGAGGGGTCTCCCATTTTGATCAGGGGGTCGCCAAAGATATATGTTGTCTCGGGACTATCGAATAAATCCTTATGGTATTCCCGTTCTTCCTTGGTTGGCAACTTATCAAAATGTTCCTCTATAGGTTCTACCTCCTCTAATTCCTCATCCTTATTAACCTCAACTTCCCTACTCTCATCCTCACTATTGGCTTCTACTCTAACTTCATCATTGTCACTCTCCTCTATCTCCCTATCTATCGGCTTAATGGTGACAACATTGACAAAGTGGACATGTTTGGATGATGAGGGGTCCTTAACTTGGATTCCACTATTGGTGTCCCTAGTGTCCTTCCTAGGTGTGGCTAATGTTTGGTTGCTGAGGGCTTTCAACAAGTTGTCGATCTTGTTGGTCATCTCCGTTTGTTGCTGGTTGAATTCGGTTTCAAACCTAGCTATGCGAGCTTCTTGAGATGCCATAAATTTCGACATCAATCCTTCAAGATTGTTGGTACTACCATAGTTGTTAGAAGGATTGTTGTTGAAGGTACGGTTGGATGGGGGACCGTTTGATTGGTAACGATTAGGCGGATTGGAAGAATTTGGTTAGTTTTGTTTCCACCTAAGGTTTGGGTGATTTTTCCATGAGGGGTTGTATGAATCACCGTATGTGTTTGGCTCGGGCTTGAAAGTGTACCACTTATCTCCCGCTTCGTCGGTACGCGTGGATGCGTAGTCCGCAAAAGCTGTTCCGGGGAGTTCCACACAATCACGAGTGTCATGGGGACTACTACATAATTCGCATGAAGAAGTGATTTTGTTCACTTGGCTTGAATGCTTCGGAGCTTCGTAAGATTTCATGAGAAACTTGACTTGGTCCTCAAGTTCCATGATCCTACGGTCGGGAGTGCTTGAATTATTCGAAGGCAAAGATATTGCCTTGACCGTTTTGTTCAAATCACGGGGATCATTCCAACTTTCGTTGTCATAGAGAGCAAGATCTTCTATGAGTTCCCATGATTGTTCCGCACTAAGATCACGTAGCTTACCACCGGCCGATTGGTCAATGGTTCACCTCGTGGAGATGTCGATATGGTCATAGAAGATTTGGACTTGGAGCCAAAGATCTATGCCATGATGAGGGACTTTTTGGAGTAAGTCCTTGAAACGAGTCCATGCTTCATAAAGAGATTCATTTTGACGTTGTTGGAACATCAAGATGTCATTCCTAAGTTTAGTAGTTCTCCCCGGTGGAAAAAATTGAGCAAGGAAACGAGTGGTGAGATCATCCCATGTGGTGATGGATCCCGCGGGTAAACGCTCAAGCCATTGACTAGCTTGATCCCGTAGAGAGAATTGGAATAGGCGTAAACGGGTAGTCTCTCTAGTTTCAACACCTAGGTCTATGGAATCTACGATTTTGAGGAAGTCCTTAAGGTGTTGGTTTGGATCTTCGGAACGAAGTCCATGGAATGCACATCCGCTTTGCACCAACCGGATGGTGTCGGATCGCAAGGGGGTCACATTGGCTCCGGTGAGCTCAATGGTGTTTCGGTAGCCTTGGTGGCTAGGTCGGGAATACTCTCCTAAGGTTCGGGGCCTAAGGGGTTCTAATGGTGGGTTTTGTTGTGGTGGGATGATGGGTTCAAAAATGTTACCACCTTCCATGATGTCGGATGGTAAAGAGTTACGAACAAAGGCACGAAGAAATAAGATAGACTAAAGAAGACCTAAAAATAAAAATAAAAAATCTTACTAGAAAGGAATCTAGCAAGTAGACCTAATAAAAAGAAATCCTAACCTAGACAATAACTATTCCCCGGGCTGCGGCGCCAAAAACTTGATGCGTGGGAATCGCACCTTGCTTTACCTCTCGAGGGATCTCGAGAAGCTTACAACCCCCACCAGGCAGTGTACCTAATCGTTGTAGTATAGTATAGTGACAAGTACCGGGGGATTGATCGTTCAGCTTAGGAATAGTATCGCTAGGATTAGAAAACCTAATTAATAGTTCTAAAGGTGAGGGATGATTATTTTTGTGTTTTTATATTTTATGAAAGCAATTAAAATCTCGGGTTTTGAAGGAGTGGGCGGAATTAGTTGCTATTCAACTAACCCAAAACTAAGATGCAATCAAAATAAAATAATAAAAATGAAATTAAACTAATTAAACTAAGGTTGTGAGCAGTAATTGGAGAAATTGTGTTTACTTAGACTTCACTACTCCCTAGATATCTTTTACATGTTAATTACTTGTTACACTTGTATGAATGACGGATTGTATTCCTTAATACCATTCGTGGGGTGGCATACATAACTCCCCAACTCTATGAGCTCTTATCTCCTCCTACACCATGACCCAGCACAACTATAGGGATTGTAAACAGTGGCTCATGCATTAAATACAACCAATAAAGACCTAGTACGCATCGGTTCATGTTTCTTAAGACGTTCAAGCATGTTACCATTTGGAGATCTGCCAGTTTTCTTAAGCCTAACATATAAATCATTCATTCAAAACAAGAATAGACAAGTAATCAACACATAATCAACATCTAGGTTTCATTAGATCTAAGCAAACACAAAGGAGATCTAGCCTAGCATAGTAGAATTGAGACAAGAACAAGAGATAAACAACCAACACATAGACATATTGATTGAATTGAAAGTACACTTATCTCAATTACAATGCAAGGTCTCAAGGGTTTGGAACCCTTGAAAAACCTATAAAAGAGGCACCAAAATCGTCTTTAGGGTTTCACCAAAACTTCTCCCTTTTTAATGAAAAAACTAGAAAACTATATATAGGAAAAACAGTCTGACGGCGTCAAGAGTAACTTCTGACGCCGTCACCTCGCCGCCATATACTTCCTCGGACGGCCTTGATCCACTTATGACGGCCTATGTGACGCCGTCACCACCCACGGTATATTAATTTTGCCACTTTGACGCCGTCACGAGTCCTTCTGACGCCGTCACCACCTTCGGAGTTTAATTCTTTATGTCTGACGCCGTCAAGATGTTGGTCTTGACGCCGTCACCTTGTATTTTCAGCATGCAAATTAGGTACTTAGCCGTTTTCTTCACTTTTATGCTCCAAAAACGTCCAAAATAGCTTCTTTTCCAGAATTCACTCTCCAAACACCTAAAATCACAAAAGGAACGATTTAGGGCAATATTTGATCAAATAAAGTCGGATTCGGGCTTAAATGACCCCCTAAAAACGGATCATTTTTCGCCTCATCAAACACCATCAAGATGAGTTATATCTACTAAAGCATATTTATCTAAGCATATTTATCTATGCAAACAATGTAATCAACTAAAGCATATTTATCTAAGCATGGCAATGAGTTATGAAAGAATGGCGTACCTGGTGGTCTTCAAAGAAAAAATCTTCAAAATCATCAAGATGATAAATAGACTTTGAAAAAGTCTATGTTGAGAAAAACTTCAAGATTGCCTCAGGGAACGTTCATCTAGCCATTCGATCCCCATTGTCTCTCATTTGATGTATTCGCCATGAGATACTTCTCTTCTTTTGTCGTTTCTTTCTCATCTTCATCACTATCACTCCAAGCGCCTCCAACAAAAGCCCTTTGATTTTGATCTCTTGTCATCATTGGACATTTTCCGATGAGGTGATTTAGATCACCACACTTGAAACATTTTCTTTCAATTTTGTTGTTCTTGTCATCCTTACTCTTTTGAAATGTTTTCTTTTCATCATGCGGTTGTCTTACGAATCTTCCTCGCCTTTTGAAGAATTTCTTGAAATCTCTTACGGCCATGGCATATTCTTCGTCATCACTTTCAAGGCGATTGACTTGCTTTGCTCTCGTTTTTCTTTGACCATTTCGGAGTCCTTCTTAATGATGACTTCGTAAACTTTTAGATTTTCAATTAATTCATCAAGTTGCAATGTTGACAAATTCTTCGATTCTTCAATAGCCGTCACTTTAGCTCGCCATTTTGGATGAAGAGCCCTAAGAAACTTCCTAACAAAATTCTTACTAGAAAAATTCTCATCAAGTGCTTTTAAACTTGTGATGATAGTGTTAAATCTAGCAAAAGCATTATCAATTGATTCCTCTTCCGGAATCGTGAATTGCTCATATTGTTGAACAAGTAGATCTATCTTATTGTCTTTGACTTGACTATTACCTTGGTGAGTTATTAGTAAAGAGTTCCAAAATTCTTTTGCGGTTTCACACATAAAGATCCTTTCGTACTCTTTACGTGGTAGCGCATTATAAATAACCATTTTTGCTTCATTATTTTTAGAAAGTTTTCTTTTTAAATCATCATTTTGTTTTTCAAAAGGTACGATTTCATCTTTCTTAGTTTTGGGGTTATTTTGAATAGGTAAAAAATCACCATTAGTAATAACATGCCAAAGATCTAGATCTTTTGACTTCACATAAGTTTCGAATCGATTTTTCCAATATAAAAATCCATCACTTTCAAATAGTGGTGGTCTTTGCATAGATTGCCCTTCTAAATATTTTTCAGATTCCATAGATCGTTACAAGTTTTAAAATACAATATATTTTAAAGATCTTGCTAGACGTGGCTCCTGATACCAATTGTGGAAAACTAGAAGGGGGGGGGGGGGGTTGAATAGTTTTACGTCCTTTTAAAAGTTTATTATCAAAAATATTTTCTAGCTTATTAAAACTTTCGATTCGATCTCACGTGAATTCAAATGACAATCAATATAAGCAATTCTAATCTAATAATGAAAGTATTGAAATGTAATGAAGAAAAGATAGAGTTAGAAAGATCAAACCACAACACGCGAATTTATAGTGGTTCGACTACAAGGACACCTTCCTTGCCCTACTCCACTCCCCGAGTACCACACTCGAGAGTTTTCTTCACTATGTCAACAAACTCCTTATGGTGGAGAAACCTTACACACCTTGGCTTACACGAGTTAACGACACTAAGCTAAATGTCGAGTTCTAATCGTAGCTAGAACCAATCTCACGACTTCTTCAAGGCTTCACACCTTCTTCACAACTTCACAACTTCTTCAAGGCTTCACACCTTCTTCACAACTTCACAACTTCACACCTTCTTCTATGCACAACTAATTCACAACTACTAAACTACTTTACAACACACCTAGTTTCTACAATCAACAAATCTACACAACACCTTTACAAATATCTAACACAACTACACTATGAAACTAGCTATTCACAACACTACTACAATTAGATGGATGTAGAGAAGTGTTCTTCTTCTTGCACTTGAATGGATGAAGCTTTGGATCACTTGGAAACAAAGACTTATGAATTATATGATCAAAGAATTTTAGATCTAGAAAGGGAGGTTGGATCAGAAAGTTTATAGTGCAAAAAGGTGAGGAAAATGTGTGAAATGATCCAATATTTATAGGGTCAGATTTTACTGTTCGGGAGCGTGCCGGTCCCCTTAATTGTAGGCCGGTCCCCTTAATCATTAAGGGGGCCGCCTAGTAAAATTAAGGGGGCCACCCTCCTGAACGTTGGAAAAGTTTTTCTGGATAAAATTTGCCCTTTTTGGTTGAAAATTTGAAATCATATCTTTGTGGTTTAATCTAGCATTACCAAAAATGATTTACAAATATCTACCAAAAATGATTTACAAATATATATAAAATGTTTATACCATTTTATAATATGTTATGTCTTAAGACAAAATTTCCTTTGATCATGTAATGCATAAGATGCTTAGTTTATGTATACCTTAAGTGATATTAGATGTAGAAGTAAATATTTGTCACCAAATACTTGTTTACTTCTTAATCTTGACTTAATTTGATTTAAGTTTTGTGATTATCAAAACATAGGTTTATTGAGAGATATTAATAATCTTTTTCAAACATTATTTATATAAACAAAGCACAATGTGGATCTTAGCCTTTTACGTAAATTAATTGTTTTAAATTGTAAACATGGGGTAATTAATTCATAAAAGGATACTTATCGAAAATACTAAATTTGAACTTTGAGAATTCAATTAATGAATTAATGCAACACAAATCGTAAACAAAAGTTTGTTCTTTTCTTGTTAAAAGGATCAAACTAAGTCTTCCTTTCCTTGTAAGAAAGAGACTTGTTCCTATCATTTTCCTTATGAGGAAAAGCCATAATAGGAATATTTGAATTGTCCTAATTCTAATCAAACTCAAAGCACACATACTCTAGAAATCGTGATGTCTTGTAAAGTCAAAACGGTTAAGTATGTTTGCACATCTTATTCTTTCAAGTTCGTTTTATAACCCTAGTTCCGGTTTTGAAACCTTCAAGAAATATAAGATATTTGGATAACTAAAGAACATGTTTTCTATAGCTACCAAACTAATATGAGTTAAAATAATTAGAAAACGGAAATATCAATAAACCGAAAAGTGGTAAAGGCAATTACTAGCATGATTACCTAGCAATGTGTCTTAACCCGATAAACGTGGAGGAACTGCATGCCTAATTTTCAAGTTTAAAATGATGGCTAACCCATCATCTATATATTAGAACTTGATGCACTTCCTTGAATACCTAAGTACATGGTGACTCACATTAGCAATAATGTGTAGATATTCAAAGAAAGCAGGAAAGTATCCAAACATCACTCACTCTCCACTGGTGATGTAACACTTTTAATGTTGTCTAATCCAGTGGGAGCTAAATGATTGTATTACTGGTGACGAAACACATGTAATGTTCTCTAATCCAGTGGGAGTTGTAAGCTCTATTAACTTACAAGTTGCCCATCTTATTTCTAGATTGTCTTGAAATAATACATTACTTTCCACATATGAAGCATCATAGTTTTTATGAGAACCATTGCATGAATTTTATTAGATAACTTGTCGCGTTCCTGATGTTGCTTCCTGAAATGTTATCAATAAAATTGTTATGCATGATTCATTATAAAAGCGATAAAGTTCTACATATCTATATTTTGATTTTGACTAAAATCATATGTTATCTGTGACATTGTCATATTCCCTTGCATAATGTTGTGCCATGCACAAGTGGGAGAAATCTTAATTGTGTGCAAGGTACAACATATAACAATATGACTAATGGTTTTTCTTGACTGCAAGATAAGAAAAATAAGGTTCTACTAGGACTTATACACATAAAATGTATGTTGCCCTAATTAGAAAAAATGTCAAGATAACATGAAAAGCTACTTCAACATATTTGCTGAATTGTTTAGTAAATATAATTATGTCTTCTTGTAAATTCATAATCATGAAGTATGTAATTAACTTGAAATTACTATTGAGGCCAATTATCGGCACTCATAATTACTTTAGTTGAATATGTTTAGGTCTCTTGTAAAGACATAAACATCAATTCCGTTAATTGTTGAAAGACTTATAACGTAAAGTAAAGACGTTAATTTGTTATGTATTCTTGTTAAAGACATGTACACTTACGACATATAATAAAATATTTAATGTTTATGTTTTCTAGTTAAAACATACACATGAAGTCATTGACTTGGTCAAAGACTTTAAATATAAAGTATGCAGTAGGCTAAAAATACTATTGATGCCATCTGGTATGACTTGGTTGGCAGATATGTAAGCCAAAGAGTATAAGTTCATCAAATGAGTTGTGTGATAGTCTCACAACATCTATCCACATGGAATACCACAACTTTATGGTATGTCCATCATAGATATCATTTGATCTTTGATGACTTAAATTCTTTTACCTCAAAAGCAATCAAGGTTAGAAAATTGGATGTGCCATGCGTACACCCAATATGGTTCCAACCCAGAAGGAATTTAGGACACCATTGTATTATGGAATGGGATGAATCCCATTATGTCTTGATTGAAGTTCTGAATTTGTTAAATACCTAAGAGTAAGTAATTAACAAACTAGAGTCAAGAACTAACGATGTATTTTGGATGTCCCACTTGAAAACAATTTATTGTTAATCAAGATGCTGAGTACTTGGAGATTAGTCTCCACTTACAAAAGCAAGTGGGAGCACCTTTAGATCTTGAAGTCATTCAAGAGCTAAATACACAACCTTCTGAGTAAACTTGCAAATGTCATACTAAGGTTGAACATGCATATGTTAAACCATAGATTGATATCTCTCATTCATAAATCCGTAAGGATACCCCTAACACCTGAATGATATAGTTTTTATATAAATGTTAAGGGACATAAGTTGGAGTATCATAGTGAACCTGCTAACTAAAGAGATGCATTATCAGATCTTGAATCTGATGAATAGCTCAAAACTATGAATGATAAGATGCAGTCCTTGAAAGATAATCACTCATGGAGCTTGATTGATCTCTTGCCAAATCAGTTAGACTGTGAGGTTTAAAATGAGTTTCTTGATAAGAATACTCAAAAGGACAAACTTGTACACACATTTAATGGATGCGTAGTAGAAGGAGTTTACTCGTACTCAAGAAATTGATTATGATTAAATATTCATACCTACAAACATTAAATGTATAAAGATTGATGAGGTGAAAAATGAACCACTTTTAGGGGGTCATTTAAGCCCGAAATTGAATTTATTTGATCAAATATTGCCCTAAATCGTCCCTTTTGTGATTTTAGGTACTTTGGGAGTGAAATCTGGAAAAGAAGGCATTTTGGACAATTTTGGAGCATAAAAGTGAAGAAAACGGCAAAGTCTCAATTTTCCAAGCTGGGAACAGTAGGTGACGGCGTCAAGAAGAAAATCTTGACGGCGTCAAGAGTAATTTCCATGACTTTCCATGACGACCCAGTACAGAATTGACGGCGTCACAAGATAGGGCGTCAAGAGTAAAATGCATGACGGCCTGGAAACACACAACACTTGATGGCGTCAGAAGTAGATCAAGGCAGTCCGAGAAGTATTTTGGCGGCGAGATAATGACGTCACAAATTTGTTCTTGACGCCGTAAGACCCTATTTCCTATATATAGTTTTCTAATTTTTACACATTAAGAGAGGAAGTTTTGGAGAAACCCTAAGGCCGAACTTTATACGATTTTCACAGGTTTTTCAAGGGTTTTCAGCCCTAGAAACCTTACAAGTGTAATTGAGATAAATATTCTTTTAATTCAATCAATATTTCTATGTGTTGGTTGTCTATATCTTGTTCTTGTCTTGATTCCACAATGCTAGGCTAGATCTATCTTGTGTTTGCTTAGATCTAATGAAACCTAGATGTTAATTATGTGTTGATTACTTGTTTATGGTTGTATTGGATGAATGATTTCGATGTTAGGCTTAAGAAAACTGGCAGATCTCCAAATGGTAACATGCTTGAACGTCTTAGGAAACATGAACCGATGTGCACTAGGTTTTATTGGTTGTATTTAATGCATGAGTAAATTTTAATGATCCTATGTTAGGAGTTTTTAACGGCTCGACATAGGAGTGAAGTAGGCACTCATAGGATTGGGGAAGTAAGTGCGCCACCCCATGAATGGTATTAAGGAATACAATCCGTCATCCACGCAACTATAACAAGTAATTAACGTGTAAAAGATGTCTAGGGAGTAGTGAAATCTAAGTAAACACATTTTCTCCACATATTGCTCACAACCTTAGTATAATTTAGTTTTATTTTCATTTCTAGTATTTTTATTTTGATTGCATCTTTAGTATTGGGTTAGTTGACTAGCAACTAATTCCGCCCAAATCCTTCAAACCCGAGATATTTACTTGCTTTCTAAAAAAATATAAAAATACAAAAATAATCATCTTTCATCTTTAGCACTAGTAATTAGGTTTTCTAATCCTAGCGACACTATTCCTAGCTGAACGATCAATCCCCCGGTACTTGTCACTATACTATACTACAACGATCAGGTACACTGCCTGGTGGGGGTTGTAAGCTTCTCAAGATCCCTTGAGAGGTAAAGCCTGGTGCGATTCCCACGTATCAAGTTTTTGGCGCCGCAGCCCGGGGAATAGTTATTGTCTAGGTTAGGATTTCTTTTTATTAGGTCTACTTGCTAGATTCCTTTCTAGTAAGATTTTATTTTCATTTTTAGGTTTCTTTAGTCTATCTTAATTCTTTGTGTCTTTGTTCGTAACTCTTCACCACCCGAAATCATGGACAACGGGAACATCTTTGAACCCGTCATCCAACCACAACAAAACCCACCACTAGAACCCCTTAGGCCCCGAACCTTAGGAGAGTATTCCCGACCTAGCCACCAAGGCTACCGAAACACCATTGAGCTCACCGGAGCCAATGTGACCCCCTTGCGATCCGACACCATCCGGTTGGTGCAAAGCGGATGTGCATTCCATGGACTTCGTTCCGAAGATCCAAATCAACATCTTAAGGACTTCCTAAAAATCGTAGACTCCATAGACCTAGATGTTGCAACTAGAGAGACTACCCGATTACGCCTATTCCAATTCTCTCTACGGGATCAAGCTAGTCAATGGCTTGAGCGTTTACCCGCGGGATCCATCACCACATGGGATGATCTCACCACTCGTTTCCTTGCTCAATTTTTCCTACCGGGGAGAACTACTAAGCTTAGAAATGACATCTTGATGTTCCAACAATGTCAAAATGAATCTCTTTATGAAGCATGGACTCGTTTCAAGGACTTACTCCAAAAAGTCCCTCATCATGGCATAGATCTTTGGCTCCAAGTCCAAATATTTTATGACCATATTGATCTCTCCACGAGGCGAGCCATTGACCAATCGGCCGGTGGTAAGCTACGTGATCTAAGTACGGAACAATCATGGGAACTCATAGAAGATCTTGCTCTCTAAGACAACGAAAGTTGGAATGATCCCCGTGATTTGAACAAAACGGTCAAGGCAATATCTTTGCCTTTGAACAATTCTAGCACTCCCGACCGTAGGATCATGGAACTTGAAGACCAAGTAAAGTTTCTCATGAAATCTTACGAAGCTCCTAAGCCTTCAAGCCAAGTGAACAAAATCACTTCTTCATGCGAATTATGTAGTGGTCCCCATGACACTCGTGATTGTGTGGAACTCCCCGGAACAGCTTTTGCGGACTACGCATCCTCGCGTACCGACGAAGCGGGAGATAAGTGGTACACTTTCAAGCCCGAGCCAAACCCTTACGGTGATTCATACAACCCCTCTTGGAAAAATCACCCAAACCTTAGGTGGAAGCAAAATCAACCCAATTCTTCCAATCCGCCTAATCGTTACCAACCAAACGGTCCACCCTCCAACCGTACTTTCAACAACAATCCTTCTAACAACTATGGTAGTACCAACAATCTTGAAGGATTGATGTCCAAGTTCATGGCATCTCAAGAAGCCCGCATAGCTAGGTTTGAAAACGAATTCAACCAACAACAAACGGAGATGACCAATAAGATAGACAACTTGTTGAAAGCCCTCAACAACCAAGCGTTAGCCACACCTAGGAAAGACACTAGGGACACCAATAATGGAACCCAAATTAAGGACCCCTCATCATCTAAACATGTCCACTTTGTCAATGTTGTCACCATTAAGCCAATAGATAAGGAGATAGAAGAGAGTGACAAGGATGAAGTTAGAGTTGAAACCGAGATTAGGGATGAGAGTAGGGAAGTTGAGGTTAATAGGGGAGAAGAATTAGAGGAAGTAGAGCCCAAAGAAAAGTACTTTGATAAGATGCCCACCAAGGAAGAACGGGAATACCATAAGGATTTATTCGATAGTCCCGAGAGACCATATATCCTTGGCACACCCCTTATCAAAATGGGAGACCCCTCTAACATTAACATATCATGCAACATTGGGCATATGCATATATGGAAGGCTTACATTGATCCTAGATCTCCCGTAAACATCATGACTAGGACTTATTACAATTGGGTAATGAAGAAGCAACTTGATTTTAGGATGATGCCCAATAAGAATTTGATAAGTAATTGTGCAGGAAGAGTGAAGGGATTGCATGTGATTATAGGCAATCTCATTTATGAGATAGATTTTATGATAGTAGAGGACACTCGTCCGATGATTGATGCTTGCCTAAGCCAAATAATATTCGGAAAACCATTTGTTGAGGCCACTAGGATGAGTTATGACCCGACTATAGGTATAGTTAGATTCAAGGAAGAGAATGATGAGGTTGCTTACCAAATGCCCTACAAGATTGAGCAATACCGCCTTCTCTCTAATTTCAAAAAGGAACACAAGCAAGCGGCTTATTATAGGAATGATGAGGATAGACGTAGAGGAGTAGAGTATGTGAAGAATAGAATGCTTGGTTTCTACAAAGAATGCTTGCAACTAGGTCCGAAATACAAAACTGGTTTAGAAGACGACCTAGAGAGTGAAACCAACGATGAGATCATGTAGTAACCCATGACCTTGAGTCTAGCTACAAGACTCGTAAATAAAGAAAAGCGCTTCTTGGGAGGCAACCCATGTTTTGTGTGATTTTCATTTTTGTTTGTTATTTGCTTCCGTATGCATGCTTTATTTTTATTGATGGTAGATCATGTTTCTCAATTAAAATGTGGAAATACTTTACTTTGTTGTTTTGGCCTAGTCTTAACTCCACCTAAAGGTATTTTTGCAAAAGATAAGTGTAAGGGGAAACCCAAATATGTTTTTAAGAAACAACTCGATCATGATTCTCCACAATATTAAATGAACATGTGTATTCGTATTTGTTAGAGTCAAATGCTTGTATTGAGTCATAATGAAGTTTTGCAGGATTTTCCAGGAAGTAGGACCAAGTTTTTCCAGAAATTTTCCAGAAACTTAACATAAGAATTTCTGCAGGTCAATCCTGACGGCGTCATGAGTTAACTCTTGACGGCGTCACGGGCATAAAAATCTTGAAATTTTACCGGTTTTGTTTTTTCTAACGGAGTCTTATGGTTTTTGTGAATTATTAAGTTTTATAATCTCCAGGAAGTCTGCAAACTTCATTCCACAAGCATTATATCTTACTTTGTTTTCTAGGATTTAGTAACTTATATAGGATGCCGCCGATTTTATGCGAGGTTGTCTTGTCTATTTCTCAGGATTTACAGGTTATGTATGACAAGAAGATGATTTATATTCTGGAAGGGAAGCTTTGATTGTTCATTTTCTTGGAGGAAGATTTAACCTGGCCACCTTATTATCCATACCGAGCGAATCAGGGGAGTATTTGATTTCATTTGTTTTACTTATTTCACTTTTACATTCTTTACTTGAACATTGGGGACAATGTTCATCTTAAGTGTAAGGGGAGGGTAAAATGATGATACCTTACAAATACACTTTCACTTGAGTTTGCTTTGTTTAATGGTAGATGTGTAATAAAACTATGAGAAACACTTGTTAGTGCAATTTTAGCGCCAAATTTAAATTTTTTTACAACATTTAGGAGTGAAACTTTAGCCATAGCAAGCGTCTCATGGATAGGAGATTGTATGACTAGCACATAACCGTATATTCAGAAAAATTTTCCACCCAAATATGTGAGGTTCGCCTTTAGATTTGATAGGAAAAGCATTTACTATTAGTGCTTATGAGTGTACCGGTAGCATTTAGATTCTAGAACTTGCGTTAGTGATGCATCCCGAGACCGCTAGTGAGACTACATTCGTGTAGTAGGATTTACTACATGATAAGAGGCATTAGGATCACCCTTGTGTTAAACCCATATTATAATTTCTTGACCATTTAAATCATATTACTTGACTACTTAAGTCAATTAATTTTTCCCACCCCCTTAGCGTTGTACTCATTTTTAGTACACGAAACCCCTAGTACACCCCTCCGAGCCTATCTTTTCGTTTCTAACTTTAAGCATTTTACTTAAAGGAAGAATTTGTTACACCCCACTTAAATGTACACCCAAATCGCCTTAGCCTTCCGTGTATGCGCTCATTTTTAGTGCATTATTGTTATTTGTTAAACCCTAAGTTAACTATCTAATTGATTACATGGTTGCTAAGTCGAGTCATATCCTTGTACATATTGTTTTGGGACGATTGGGACTCATGGGTAAGTACTTATTTTGTGGAGTAATGGGGAAGAACATCATATTATTACCCCCATATGTACGTTAATCTTAAAAGTGCTCTAAGTGTTTTGATTTTCTTAATTCGAGTCATTAGATTAGTTTATTGTAAAATATGTAAAGATTCAAGTGTAAGGGGAATTTCCATCCCCTATGATGTATTATTTTGGATGGTAGGGTAAGAGTATATGCAAAAAAAAAAAAAAAAAAAAAAAAAAAAAAAAAAAAAAAAAATCGAAAAATCAAGAAAAAAAAATAGAAAAAGAGAAAAAAACATACGGACTACCATCCCTTTTTATTCTATGTTCATTTTATGTTTTTGTTATTTTTCATTTATTAGCTTAAGTCGAGTCTAGTCTTGGCTTAGCAACGCCATGTTATACATGTAATTAACCAAGATTGTTAACTCGCCACCAGTAAAGACCGCCTTTATCCAACAAAACCGTGTATTTCATATCCCTACACCTAACGTTACAACCCTTTAAAAGACCTCTTTGATAGTTTATCCTAGGTGCTTACGCCATGTGGTGGAGGTTTGATCCTTTCCCAAGCCTATGGTAATCTATTTTGCTATGACATGTAGTGAGAGATATCTTCTGTTTCCATATTGTAATCTATACTTTATTACACCCGAGTGATGTGAGTATCTAAACACTATTTGTGAGGTGCTTGTGTATGACCTCCGTGCTTGTCTATTGGTCTTTAGTGGAACGATTATTTGTTGTAGTTACTTTTATATTAGTGTTAAATGACCCCTAACTTGTATTTTGAGTAGAATAAAAGTGCATTTGCCTGAGGACAAGCAAATCTCAAGTGTAAGGGTATATGATGAGGCGAAAAATGAACCACTTTTAAGGGGTCATTTAAGCCCGGAATTGAATTTATTTGATCAAATATTGCCCTAAATTGTTCCTTTTGTGATTTTAGGTACTTTGGGAGTAAAATCTGGAAAAGAAGACATTTTGGACGATTTTGGAGCATAAAAGTGAAGAAAACGGCAAAGTCTCAATTTTCCAAGCTGGGACAGTAGGTGACGGCGTCAAGAAGAAAATCTTGACGGCGTCAAGAGTAATTTCCATGACTTTCCATGACGACCCAGTACAGAATTGACGGCGTCACAAGGTAGGGCGTCAAGAGTAAAATGCATGACGGCCTGGAAACACGCAACACTTGACGGCGTCAAAAGTAGATCAAGGCAGTCCGAGAAGTATTTTGGCGGCGAGATGACGGCGTCACAAATTTGTTCTTGACGCCGTCAGACCCTATTTCCTATATATAGTTTTCTAATTTTTACACATTAAGAGAGGAAGTTTTGGAGAAACCCTAAGGCCGAACTTTATACGATTTTCACAGGTTTTTCAAGGGTTTTCAGCCCTTGAAACCTTACAAGTGTAATTGAGATAAGTATTCTTTTAATTCAATCAATATGTCTATGTGTTGGTTGTCTATATCTTGTTCTTGTCTTGATTCCACCATGCTAGGCTAGATCTATCTTGTGTTTGCTTAGATCTAATGAAACCTAGATGTTAATTATGTGTTGATTACTTGTTTATGGTTGTATTGGATGAATGATTTCGATGTTAGGCTTAAGAAAACTGGCAGATCTCCAAATGGTAACATGCTTGAACGTCTTAGGAAACATGAACCGATGTGCACTAGGTTTTATTGGTTGTATTTAATGCATGAGTAAATTCTAATGATCCCATGTTAGGAGTTTTTAACGGCTCGACATAGGAGTAAAGTAGGCACTCATAGGATTGGGGAAGTAAGGGCGCCACCCCATGAATGGTATTAAGGAATACAATCCGTCATCCACGCAACTATAACAAGTAATTAACGTGTAAAAGATGTCTAGGGAGAAGTGAAATCTAAGTAAACACATTTTCTCCACATATTGCTCACAACCTTAGTATAATTTAGTTTTATTTTCATTTCTAGTATTTTTATTTTGCTTGCATCTTTAGTATTGGGTTAGTTGACTAGCAACTAATTCCGCCCAAATCCTTCAAACCCGAGATATTTACTTGCTTTCTAAAAAAATATAAAAATACAAAAATAATCATCTTTCATCTTTAGCACTAGTAATTAGGTTTTCTAATCCTAGCGACACCATTCCTAGCTGAACGATCAATCCCCCGGTACTTGTCACTATACTATACTACAACGATCAGGTACACTGCCTGGTGGGGGTTGTAAGCTTCTCAAGATCCCTTGAGAGGTAAAGCCTGGTGCGATTCCCACGTATCAAAGATGATTAATTGTCATACTTGTTTTCATGTAAATGAAATATGACAATAGGATTTCAAAACACCTTTGATTACTTTTGCGAGGACGATGAGTAATCAAAAGGGTTTATGAATTTATATAATCTTTATTATGTATACAAGACATAAGAATCCAGGTGTGGATTAGATCATGCATCTAGGAGCAGAGATCTTTATTTAATCATTAATTTGATTTTGATTAAATAAGATTACTCCTGAGAACTCAGAGTGCAAGTAGAATAAATGAATTTATTTTTTTAAATCTCATATGTTGTTAACATATAAGAAACAGTATTCCATCTAAGCTAGACTTTAATCCTTAGCCTGGAATGAAGTTTCTCTTAAGAAATTTAGAAAATAAAACATACAACCTTGTTGCATATGTTTATTAGAATAAACATAAGCGGTTAATAATCTAAACACAATATGACAAGTCATTGAGCGGAGTATTAATGATCAATCTTACATGATGAGATTGAATGCATGAATGGAAACCTTAAGTTTAACTAAAGGATTCATTATGTAAGTCGTATTATGTGTTGGATTATTTATATCATTTGCATGAATGCAAGATGAGTTGATAACGACAAATATCTAAGTGAATGTCATTAGATAATTGTTAAACGAACAACCTAATGGACCTACAAAGGACCAAATATTTGTTCAAACGTTTACGGATATTTGAGGAGCTCTGTTATATTTTCATTCATTGATACTTATATAATTGAGATGATGCTCAACTCTAGTCGTAGTAGGATGACATCATGAATGATGACACCTCTAACTAGATGTGCTCGATTGAGAGCATTAATGCATTATACATTAAAAGAATAATAATACTTTACAGTCTAGGAAACTGTTATTATGACTGTCTAAAGTAGGTGTTTTGCTAGCTTCAAATACACTATGGAATGTATTGTTGCAATACTCGTAATGTACTTGATTGCACACATACAAAAGGACAATCATCATTCGAAACATTTTTTGAATTTTGAAACAAGTATTCTTAAAGTTTACTCAGATGACTACTTGTTATCTTGTACAACAAAATTGATCATGGTGGAAACATCGGATTCTGATCTGTATGTAGTCTTGTGCATATCTGTTTTTAGTATTTGGATAATGGAACTATAAGCAGTCGTATTATATAATGAATTGATATACCGGGTATTATCGTCTTCATTTATACTACTGTGTTCTATATTTGCTTGTTTAATCCATGAATAATTTATTTATTCTAAAATTGTCCATTGCCAGTTGACGATACGGGAGTATCATCGAATTAAGGCAAATGTGATCGTGTTGGTGATTTATTTGCCAAACTCATATGTTGTTCACTGTGATGAACATTGGACTGACCCAACCTTCAAGAATTCACTGCACGGATCGACGTCAATAGTGAATCTCGCAAATGGTTATTTCTCTTATCCTTAGACTTGAGATGCAAGTAGGTCTTGCATGTGCGGAATTTTATTCTTTGATATGGTTAAAAGCTATCCTGAATAAGGTAGTTATAAAAACCATTTTCAGGAGTGATTTGAAACACATGAATGACACGTGCAGTCAAAATAGGATTTGTTCCTCCACATGTCATGGAGTTAGATACTATTGGGCCCCTCGATGAATTGAACAGATGTTTGTATGGCCGTACCCAAATGAGATTAAGATGAATCTTAATTCACTTGGTAATCTTGTTCAATATCTAGATCGAGAAACAGAATAGTTGAACAAATGGAATGACTTTGATCCATGTATAGTGTTCAACATAGTATCTGTAACAAAAGGAAAGATGGCATTAAAACCATTTAATTGAGACGTTTAAGAAACTACCCTCACATATTTCTAGGGGCATTGGCGTGTTGCTAGACGCTAACCTTTGCTTGTATAATTACTTGATTATTATGACGTCGCAAGTGGGAGCTGTTGGAGTATGCTCGTGTCATAATAAATAATTATATGGCTGGACATATGTGAGCCTATGGGGTCACACACATATACACGTAGGTACTTCTTATATGTCGTGTTTATTGTACTTACGACATACAAATAAGATAACGTAACAAGGAAACACTATTAGGCTTCTAATGCTTAAGTAAAGTACTTAATCCATTGGACTTGAAAACAAAATGGGAAGCCCATTTTGGGCCCTATGGTGGCCGGCCTAATGGGAGGGTCAAAGGGGGGGTTATGGTTTGAATTATTATCTAATTAAAAGGCATGATCTCCTATTAATTTGGACAACTAATTACCAAATCTCTCTCCCTCTCCTCCTCTCTTTTTTTGGACGGCAAAACAAACAAACCCACCTAGGGTTTTGTTTTCTTGATCAAATACTTTGATTCTTGTTTAATCAAATGCTATTTGAAGGTTATGGGTAGAAGGACTAGCATCCAAGAGGTATACGGTGAGGTGTAGTGTAGACTATTCATAGAGGTGATCTCCTTTGATCACTTGGTTTTGTTGGTGAGTCGATGCATTGGTGATAGTCTCCATTCGTTGCTACCGATCACGCTACAAAGGTATAATCATGTGTTGTTTAATTTTGATTGATCATATGGCTATATGAGATCCGTGTGGGTGATGTTGTTCCGCTGCGTTTATTTGATTCTTATATATTTTATATTCATACATCACCTATATATAGATATTGTGATTGGTTAGTAGTTTGTTGTGAAGAAGATTGGTGTAAAGTAGATAGGTGTGAAGTAGATAGTTGTGAATAAGATTGGTGTGAAGTAGATAGTTGTGAAAAAGATTGGGGTGTAGTAGATAGGTGTGAAGTAAGAAGTTGTGAAGTAGATTGGTGTGAAGAGGTAGTGTAGAAGTTGTGATTAAGTTGTGGTGTGTACATTGGTGTGTAAGGTTTTCTTCGCCATAAGGGAGCTTGTTGACATAGTGAAGAAAACTCTCAAGTTAGGTGCTCGGGGAGTGGAGTAGGGCAAGGAAGGTGTCCTTCTAGCCGAACCACTATAAATCTCTTGTCTCGCGGTTCGATCTTTCCATCTCTCATTTATTTCTTTACTTACATTACTATTGCTATAACGTACATATTTATTGTTGTTTATATTGTGCAAGACTTGATATCACATACTATCGAATCTAAATTTTGAAAATAAAGAAAATACTCAAACAATCTTTTATAACAAATTAAAAAGACGTAAAACTATTCAACCCCCCCCCCCCTTCTAGTTTTTCACAATTGGTATCAAGAGCCACGTCTAGCAAGATTTTTAAAATATATTGCATTTTAAAACTTGTAACGATCTATGGAATCTGAAAAATATTTAGAAGGGCAATCTATGTAAAGACCACCACTATTTGAAAGTGATGGATTTTTATATTGGAAAAATAGATTCGAAACTTATGTGAAATCAAAAGATCTTGATCATTGGCATGTTATTACCTTTGGTGACTTTCCTCCCACTCAACAAAATCCGAAAACTAGAAAGGATGAAATTGTACCTTTTGAAAAACAAAATGATGATTTGAAAAAGAAACTAGCTAAAAATAATGAAGCTAAAATGGTAATTTATAATGCGTTACCACGTAAAGAATATGAAAGAATTTTTATGTGTAAAACCGCCAAAGAAATTTGGGAATCATTACTTAATACTCACCAAGGTAATAGTCAAGTCAAAGATAATAAAATAGATCTTCTTGTACAACAATATAAGCAATTTACAATTCCGGAAGAGGAATCAATTGATAATGCGTTTGCTAAATTTAACACTATTATCACAAGTTTAAAAGCACTTGATGAGACATTTTCTAGTAAAATTTGTGTTAGGAAATTTCTTAGGGCATTACATCCAAAATGGCGAGCTAAGGTCACGGCAATTGAAGAATCAAAGAATTTGATGACGTTGTCACTTGATGAACTTATTGGCAACTTGAAGGTCCATGAAGAAATTATAAGAAGAGATTCGGAAACGGTCAAAGTCAAGAAAGAACAAACCAAATCCATTGCTCTAAAAGCCAAAAAGGAACCTAGTGACGATGATGACTCAAGTGACGAGAGTGAAGACGAAGAATATGCAATGGTAGTAAGAGAATTCAAGAAATTCTTCAAAAGACGAGGAAGATTCACTAGATCACCACGAGACGAAAGAAAACCGTTCCAAAGAAATAGAAGTGATAACTACGGGAAAAGAAAGTGCTTTAGATGTGGAAATCCAAATCATCTCATTGGTGAATGTCTAAAGCCGCCGGGTTATGAGAATCAAGGCGCCTTTGTTAGTGGAACATGGAGTGATAGTGACAAACAAGAAGTAGAAAAATTAAGAGATGAAAAGTGTTTTGTGGCAAAAGCAACCGAAGAAATATGTTTAGGAATCGACTTGGAGCCTGATGAATGGATCAAGGATATTGGATGTTCGAGGCACATGGCGGGGAACCGCAAGTTATTTTCTACGTATAAGGCATACAATGGAGGTAATGTTATTTTCGGTAGTGACTTACGTGGAAAAATCATTGGCAAAGGTACGATTTCCCAAGACTCGCTTACTATTGAAAATGTTGAGCATGTAGATAATTTAACATATAACTTGCTTAGTATAGGCCAAATATGCGATAATAAATGTAGAGTTACCTTTACCGAAGAGGATAGCGAAATAGTTAAGAATGGAAAGATTATAGGTAGAGGAATTAGAAAAGGAGGCGTATATGTTATGAAACTAGGAAACAAAACTGAAGATAGGATATGCCTAACGACCCTAGACGAAAACTCCACATTGTGGCATAGGAGATTAGGACATGCAAACATGCAACAAATACAATCTTTGGTCTCTAAAGAACTAGTTAGAAACTTGCCTAAGCTAAAATATGACAAGCATTTTTGTGATGCATGTAAAATTGGAAAACAAGCTCATGCTAGTCACAAAGCTAAGAATATAGTATCCACTACTAGGTGCCTAGAATTATTACATATGGATCTTTTTGGTCCATCCGCTGTGCGGAGCTATGGAGGAAACAAGTATACCTTAGTAATAGTAGATGACTATTCACGATACACGTGGACTAGTTTTTTAAGTGACAAAACACAAGCCTTTGAAAAATTTGAAATATTTAGTAAAATGATTCAAAACAAATTAGGATGCACAATAGTAGCCATTAGGACTGACCATGGTAGGGAATTTGACAACGAAGTACAATTCGGAAAATATTGTGATTTAAATGGAATATCTCACAATTTCTCCGCTCCTCGTACTCCTCAATCAAATGGCGTAGTAGAAAGAAAAAATAGGTGACTACAAGAAATGAGTAGAACAATGTTAAATGAACAATCCATCCCACAAAAATTTTGGTGTCACGCTGTAGATACATCAACATATATTATTAATAGGGTATCAATTAGAAGAATTCTAGAAAAAACTCCCTATGAGTTACTAAGAGGTAGAAAACCAAACTTGAGCTACTTTAGGGTATTTGGGAGTAAATGTTATATTTTAAACACTAAAGATTGCCTCACTAAGTTTGATCCAAAATCATATGAAGGAATATTTTTAGGGTACTCACAAAATAGTAAAGCATATATAATACTTAACAAACACTCTATGAAAGTAGAAGAATCACTAAATGTAACATTTGATGAAACACCACCACCTCTTAAAACATTACCTTTAGAAGATGATGACTTAGTCGAAGATGAAGCTATTGAGGTTAGTAAAACAAAACCCATAGGAAATGATAATGAAAACATCAACTTAGGAAACAATGAAATTGTAGATATTAAAGAATCTAGATCACATCCTTTAGATAATATAATAGGACATCTTAATCAAAGAACCCTTAGGTCTATAGATATTGTGATTGGTTAGTAGTTTGTTGGGAAGAAGATTGGTGTGAAGTAGATAGGTGTGAAGTAGATAGTTGTGAATAAGATTGGTGTGAAGAGGTAGTGTAGAAGTTGTGATTAAGTTGTGACGAAGTTGTGGTGTGTACATTGGTGTGTAAGGTTTTCTCCGCCATAAGGGAGCTTGTTGACATAGTGAAGAAAACTCTCAAGTTAGGTGCTCGGGGAGTGGAGTAGGGCAAGGAAGGTGTCCTTGTAGCCGAACCACTATAAATCTCTTGTCTCGCGGTTCGATCTTTCCATCTCTCATTTATTTATTTACTTACATTACTATTGCTATAACATACATATTTATTGTTGTTTATATTGTGCAAGACTTGAGATCACATACTATCGAATCTAAATTTTGAAAATAAAGAAAACACTCAAACAATCTTTTATAACAAATTAAAAAGACGTAAAACTATTCAACCCCCCCCCCCTTCTAGTTTTCCACCGTCCGTCTTTCCTAAATTTCCCATACAATTTGAGTTTTCCTAAGTATGGTGAACTAAACCTACGTTTTGAAACTTTATTACTTGAGAACCACATAGTATATGATTTATAACATATGAATAATATGGAATCGACGCACATTGCTCTAAACTTAAAACATCACACGTTTGTAAGTCATATGGGCCGAACATATTTTGCTTTGAGACATAAACTCACACGTATAACAAGTCCATATAAGGGTCCGATTCCCACAAAAACATTTGTACACAACAGGTTCTGTTGGATCGATGTATAATCTGACCAAACTAACTATGTAGCTTGTAAAGGTTTAGCAATCTTGAATAACTCCAAAACTACTAATAATGAAACAATGATATAACTCTGTTAAGTATGCGGAATCTACTTCAACAAAGCTAAGAAGAATAATAAAACTTCAACTTTTATATTGTAGGACCGAAAGTAATGATTTTTATGTGATTCGGGAGGTCGAGGTTGATCATTAAAGATGAAATCCATGTTTAGTTTAGAGAGAGAAAGAGTAGAGAGAGGGTGAAGAAAAGGAAGTTTATTATCAATGAAAGAACAATTACACAATTTCTCACACCCCTCATGGAGAGTCATGGGGGTATTTATAGGCTCATCTAATTACATGTTTGCCTAATTCTACATAAGTAGTCCCTAAGGACACAACATGTTACATATCTAGTCCATTTCACTTGTGTGACGTTATCTTTATAAAAAAGCGAGGCTAACAATCTCCCTCTAAGATATCGTCACACGTGAATGGTTACAATGAGACCTATAAACAAAATAGATATAAACTATGATGACGTTGTTGAAGTGCAGAGTCTCTGTAGTCTAGATACTGAGGCAGACTTGAAGTTCTCTCTTTCGACGATCTCGGCGTACTGATGTCACACCCCCAAAATCGGGTCCAGCGGAAGCATACGTGTAGCTGGGGTGTAACTCAATTGGTATTACAGCACAAGTACAAAATTGGTTTTCACTTCAATCATTTAGAGTAAAATCGTTTAACCAAAAGTATTGAGTTTACATTGTTTAAAATTAGTGCGGAAGTAGGCCCTTAAAAGTAGTTTAAAACGGTCCCCATATAAATGGTCAGAGTCTTCTATGACCATGCCGTGCCCTGCCAAAACCTCCTGTAGCATGTCGTAGGTTAAAACCTGAAAATACATGCTAAAGTGTCAACACGAGGTTGGTGAGTTCATAGAGTTTGTTTAACAAATAAAGTTTATAGAAAATGATCACACAGCAAAGGCATCGTAAATCCACTCAGTTACAAGTCCCGCCATAAGAGACTTGTAACCTGTGTGTTCACAACCCACTGCTAATAATATATAGTATGAGTAAAACATGTATAAGTTCATCACAACGGTTAAGCAATCAGTCGTGAGTCTACACTTCATCTCCGAAGACCTCACGTTTGTATGTATATTTCCATGGTTGTGCCCAGCAACTTAATCTGGGGCCAGTGGAAATGTATAAGTCTCCATGGTTGTGCCCAGCAACTTAATCTGGGGCCATTGGAAGTATATAAGTCTCCATGGTTGTGCCCAGCAACTTAATCTGGGGCCATTGGAAGTATATAAGTTTACTGGGTGTCGTTTCCCAAAGCATAAAAGTTTACTGGGTGTCGTTTCCCAAAGCATAAAAGTTTACTGGGTGTCGTTTCCCAAAGCATAAAAGTTTAAACGTTTCAAGTATCAAGTAAGTATAACACAGTTAAGTATAACACAATCACGTATGTATAAAATCAAGTATAAGTATAATCAAGTATAAGACAATCAAGTATAAATGTTTAAGAGTATCAAGAAAGTATGTTTTGAGTATTTATACTAGTAAGCAAATAGTTGAGCATGTATCTCCCCCAAAGAGTTAAAACAAGTATAAAGAGTAAAAGTGGGGCTATGACTCACCTGGTGCGAATAGCTACGATGACAAAGTGGATACACAGAAA
This sequence comes from Artemisia argyi, assembly GCA_030686995.1. Lineage (NCBI taxonomy): Eukaryota > Viridiplantae > Streptophyta > Magnoliopsida > Asterales > Asteraceae > Artemisia > Artemisia argyi. The sequence goes on from CM060679.1 coordinate 85,433,886, forward strand.
TGAGGTTCGATCTCTAACCGCAACCTAATGAATGATAGTGATCTACTTAGATCATGAAAGGATGTAATGAATGCACATGCACATGATACCTATACCACTCGTAACTTGGAAATAATAGTTATTGTCAAAGTAAAGTATTTTCCATACTTAGGAAAAATAAGTCCGACTAGGTTTATAAAAACTCGTCGTAATATATCGTATATAAAAACGTTAGTGTTATATTCCTCGTCTTGAAAACCTTAGAATAACGTCTAATTGATGGGTTAATAAACTTTTGATGGTACGTGCCTCAACGGCTAGGAAGGACGGTTCTCCATTGTTCATTTGGTGTAAGTATATTGTTTAGTGCGCAAAATATTCTCTATTAGAAAAGCTGTCAAAATATATATAGTTCGTCTAGTTTCAAACGTGTATATCTTAGTCGTTATAAGCCCGTTTTCTATGTTCTTTATATTCCCGGAATCGTGGGACAAAATACTAACATATTTTTGATAAGTCGGGATGGCTAGATTTAGTTTTACGCCTCGAAACAGTCGTGACAACTGTTCATCAGCAAAGGATTTTCAGGAAAATAGTTTTCGTCGTTAAACTTGTTTTTAGCGTATCTCCTTCGTTATTAACTCATTTTCATCCCCGTTTTCGGCCATAGTTCCGTCTTGGAATGTATTTTCTAAATATTTGGTCAAAAGTTACCCACCACCTACTGATTTTCCCACGATTTCAAAATAAGGACAGTAGGTTTTCATATATGTTTAAAATCCATTTTTAATGTTCCAAACTAGTTTCTAATCCACCCAAACCACTTTCAATCACCACAAATCTAGTCTAATCTTACCATACACCTTCTTAGGGTGTCATGGGTTCCTAAACATCATAAACCAAGTGGATCTAACAAGGATCTAACTATAATCCATTTCTAGAGTTCAAAAGTTATATATATATAAATGAGTGGTATAACTAACATATGCATGAAATCCTTGTATAAAATTGATATGAACATTGTAAGAACTTGGTAAAATTATAGAGATGAGTTTGTTAACTTACTTGAAGGTTTAGGGAGTTTGGATGATAAAAACCTACTAATCCTTGAGTTTTTATTTCAAAACTCCAACAAGGATGACTAAGTGAATAAGTTTATATCTTGATCTTGTAAAACTTGTTGTTCTTGATCCTTGACCACCTAGGTCGATTTCACCACAAGAGAAAAGAGAGAAGAAAAGTTTACTTGCCTTGAAAAGAATGATTTTGTGGTAATAATGGAAGAAAAGTTTAATTTATACTTAGGGACAAAAGTTTGGTAGGCATTTAAGTGTGTTGGTGAGATTAGCTCATTAGGAGGCTAGGAGGGGGGGGGGGGCCGGTTATGAAAGGAGGAAAAGAGGGAATATGTTTTGGGATTTATTTAGGAGTATAAGTGTAGTATTAGTGTTGTTTTTAGGTAGTTTAAGTATAATCGGGTACCGGGTTTGCTAGAAATAAATTTTAATAAAGTTAACCGGGACTTAATAATGTCATAAAAATGATAAAAATATGTTGGGCACAAGTATTGGGTGTTTGGGTGATTATTGTTTAGTTTCCACGAAAACCGTCGTAATTATATTAAACGTACGACATTAATTAAATAAATTCCCAAATTACCGGGTAAATTAATATTATAACTTTTATATCACTTTTATGAGTATAAAAATATGTTAGGACCATAGTTGGGATTGTCGGATTAATTATTAAAATAATAGCTCATAAGATAACGTTTATTAGGTTGAAAATCGTACGTTTACAAAAATGACGCAACCCACGTATAAATGACAAATTTTCTCCGGAGGTGAATAGTGTTTTATGAATAGTAAAATTTTAAAACGCTTCTCAGAATATCAAACTGACCTCAAAAATGATGAATAGTAAAATGATGAATAGTGATCGATGAATAGTAACCGATGAATAGTAAATGTGAAAGTTCGGGAAAAGACCAGAATTTACGAGTTGTGACAACTGACGACAAAGGTCTTTGTAACTCTGAACTTCAACTGTAATGGTCTAGTTAGGTTATTACTCCCTCCTAACTAGTGAGCCTTTTCTTTCTTTTTCCTGCTCCCTCCTGAACCGACAACTCTCTTTTCATCACGCAACGGATAAAGTAGATTAAAAAGGGTAGGAACATGGTTGTCGTTCAGGGAGCATCGTAACAATATAACTCACATAACATTGCATCCAAGTTGGTAATAAGCCCTGATGTACACACACTACTTCTCCATTCACGATGTTAAGCACAATTCTCTCAGTCAATCCAATCACTAAAGATGAAACATCACTTCTTTTGGCATGTTCTTCTCCCTCCTGATGGTTGCGAGTTATCGGAATCATCATAATGTTGTGTACATGCCGTATAGTCACCTTGTACATGATGCAATTTAGAAGCCATAACAGCTCATTGAAGCATATTCTGTGAGTATATGTCGCAAAAATACTCTCAATACTTTTCTCTCAAATCAACTTGTAATCGAACCTCCTTTGAATTTACCGGCTACTAGTAATGACCACATATGGAGACAGCCCGATATGACCAGCTTGAAAAAGAAGTAATCATCCCATCTTGTGACTTAATGCTTATATGATAGATGTGACTTAATACCTATACTGAGCACTACAATGTAACTCCTTTAAGTATGAGGTTGCACGAAATATTCGCCACTTGAACAATCCACTACTTCGTGTGACACTGAGTACTACAACGTAACTCTTTTAAGTGATAGCTATACTGTGAGCACTACAATGTAACTCCTTACATCAGTAATAACTAGATTGTCAAGACTGAATTTTTTTAATTTGCGCAGACAAGTTATCTTCAAAAGTCGTGCATCCAACCACCCCTAGACTTTGAGATAAATAAGTACACTTGTTGAAATGCCACTTCAAAGTCAAATCAATAATAACGTACACAGAACCCCATAGTCATTTTTCTTAGACAAACCAATTCTAGCTGTGAACAATGTATCCCCGTGAAATTTATATACCAAAATACCACTTTTTTACCATTTTATCAAACATGTGTGTAGTCAAAAATTTGAATAACACATTTTGATTAACCAATATGCAATACTCACTTCAGCCTATTCATTCGCATGTTAGATCCAACCCATTGCAAGCCCATTCACCTTTTGTGATAATGAAATACCCGATCCAATACTTGAGCCCAAATCCAGTGATAAATCATTAAACCCGATCCAAATCCCAAATGATATAAACAGCATACCCTTTACACATTTGACCTAACCCTACACACACATACTTTTGATAAGTCCGCCCCCACATATACGCTCCTCTTACCAAAACATATCTGTATATCAATCCCAATTCATAAACACATCATATCTGTACCCAAATCGAATGACAAACACAACCTTTGATTCCTACATCAATCAATCGAACATCAAACTCACACCACTTTTGATTTCTTGTTGATGAGGACTGGACCAAAGACCCTTATGTATTATCTTCAAGATCCTTTCACGGGTCTCAGGTAAGGTGTTTGTATTGTTTGTGTTTTTCTTGTGTCTTTGAACGAATCGAAGAAAGAGGGTAACACCCTTGTTATTCATCTTTCTTATTAGATTCGTATAAAATTATAAAGTGTAGGCTTCACAAGAGTCGTGATGATAATGATGGTTCACAAAAAATATTGTAAAGAAAAAAATGAACCGATCTGAGATTATATGTATGTTTCAGTTTCAGTTTAAGTCCGAGTTGATCGATGATGATTTTTTTTCATGTGTTAGTTTTTTGAATTCTTTGAAGCTGTTGTAACACATGAAAATAAAACTGAGATTGTTAGATGTTTTATTTTGTACGAGTCATGTTTGATGTATGAGATGTAATTGAGATGTGGTTGCTGTTGTGAGCAGGAGATAGGTTTGTAGATTAGTGTTGGATTAGGTTTAGAGTTGGATTGGTTGTGGCTGATGAGTCATGTAACATTTTTCATTTTGGTTCATTCATTCTTGCTTGACTGATGATGTGTATTACTGAGGTCAACTTTGATTGTGGTATTTGGATAGTGGTCCTGATCTCTTCTTCTTCATCTTTTCTTATGTTTTTTTTATATGGTCACATTACGCATAAACTTTTGCGTAACCAGATCTTACGCGTAAACTTGGTGTTGACTTTTGCGTAATGAACCTTTTGCGTAAGCTATGTCTTTTGCGTAAAACCCATCTTTTGCGTAAGTATTACGCGTAAGATGAGGGTTTTTCGCCTAAGATATACCTTACGCACTACTTTCCAAGTAGCGCCTAAACAAAGATGAAGTTGTGCGTAAAGTTGGGGTTTTTTGCATAAACCTGAGCGTAAAAAGAGGGTTTTGACCATTTGACCATATTTCCGACCAGATTCAGGCAATCTTTTCCGGCCACCTTTTTATTTGCCCAGTTTCCGACCAATTTTCCGTCAAAGTTTTTATTTCAATATTGAGACCACCCTTTATAACGCCATTTCTGACCACTTTTTTGACCACGGACTTCACGGTAAGGAACAAAAATAGCCATAAGATGATGAGTTAACACTAAACTGAAACTAATGACATAAAAGACCAAGAGAAACAGTAAAGATTTGGACTATTTTGACCTTTTGATACACAGCACTGCTTAAAAAAAATGTTCCCAAAAGATAGAAAAAAATTTCAGATCCAAAAAAAATGGGTAAAAAACAGCTTCTATAAACAGTACGAACCACAAAAAATCATCAAAAAGTAACACCATAGCTCTGATGCCAATTGTAGGACCTTAAATCTATCAACTTTAACACATCTATTAAGCAAAGATGAAGTAAAGATGGTGACTTGATATTTTTATGTATGGCGTTAAGATTAGAAGAGAGAATAAGATGAATAGAACTTTTATTAAGAAAGAGGCACACACAATACACACACAAGCACACACCTCAAATGACTCATTTGAGGTGTATTTATAGTACATGACATGAGATGCCCTAAAAGGCTTTTATATGGGCTATGTGATGGACTTGGTTTATATGGACTTATGTTCCTTTAAGAGGATTACATATTCAACTAATAACATATTAGATTACCAAGTCCATAGCCCATTTAACTAGAACTACTACACGACATACAAAGCTCTATATGGGAATGACCATCACTTTTCTATTACATATTTTTAATGCTAACAACGTAGCTCATCGTATTTTTAAACTGAATTATCTTGTATTCAACTGATTACTTATTAAACTCTATGAATTCACTCAACTTTATGTTGACCTTTTAGCATGTTTTATCTCAGGTCCGTAAGTGGCTTAAGCTTGGATGGGCGGCACAGAGAAATGGATATCTACTTGATGACTCATGTTTAATAAAAATTTTATTCGATAATGACTTAAATTTTTAAATCTATGTATTTCTAAACTTATGTTAAACTTTTGGGACCTTTTGCTTGACTCTGAAAATTATGAAATGTGAACTTTTATTAAAAACGCCTCTGTTTTGAGTTCGTTTACTATAGTTGTACTATGTGACTGATAAATAGCACCCCATGTTGTATTTCGCTGCGTTCTGAAAATGGGGGTATTATAGATTGGTACCAGAGCACAAATTATAGTGAACTAGGTCTTTTTTTAAAAAAAAAAAAAAAAAAAACTAGACTATAACCAATTATTTTTCAAAAATCATGAGTTTCCATCATCTTGTCGAATATCCATGCACGCTAATCTCGAACTTCCTATTTCTCCCTCGAATATATATCTTAACTTTGCTATATTATCAATAATTATATAAGCACTATAATTATTTCTTGACTCGTCCGATTATCCGCAAAAATATCACTTCTTATATATAAACCTTACGCACAAAACTTCCTTGTTGTATTTTATGCTATTCATGAGCATTATAAACTTCCATCTGGAACTCTATACACATCTTTTGGGTGCACCGTTGTTATGCGTATATGTATAATGAATATTACCATATGTACTTAATATATTTTTCGAGTATCCTGCTTGTTCCTTAAGCATCGCCATTTTTTTAATGAAGTTTCTCCATGTGAATACTAAAATCTTCTAGACATTGTATGCGATTACAATGGTCTCTCTTATTTATCAGACATTATATGTGATTACAATGGTCTCTCTTATTCTCAGACATTTTATGTGATTAGAAAGGTCTCTAAACTCTTTCAACATCGTATGTTACATCATTTCATATGATAGCGAAACCTGTTACAGTTTATCAATTTCTATTGGTTATCTTACTCCTTGTGAACTCGTGTTTTCTGAGCATTTCTGCTTACTTTCTGAAGCACCACTATTGATAGTATGTATATAAAGATTATTTATATACACTTAGTCTACTCTCGACTACTTATCGTTATAAATGTTTTACCGATTCTTACCCTTTATATACTCAGTCTCCAGGGCATTATGTCAAACCCTACCTCCCCCAATTATGTATCTATTTCACCAAAATTACTAAATTGTTATACATACTCATTTATTTTATGATCCCCTAAAACTTTCTCAGGCATTTTGGGTGGCACAATAGTCTCATTTATTTTTAAAATATCGTGAGTAATACTATGATCATTAAAAACCTTTCATGACCTTACGCATCATTGTTTTACATAAAACCCATCTCAGTCTATCGTTTCCCCTTGATTATCTCACTATCCACCTCCGAAAATGAATTTGAACATGGTCCTCGACTTTTGGAACACTAAATCGCCTTGTAACCTATCACCTAGAAACACGTCAATTATTTTGAACATGACTTTAACCTATCATCTTATAACATGTTTATCCCTAGTGGTGGGATTTATAAAACTCATAAATATCTACTATTTTATATTAACATGTTGCGACAAACTCTATTCATTACACTTGCTATTTTTCTATCATTTTGTAAACAACTTTGTTATTATCTTATAAACTATCCTTTCACTATATTACAAAAGGATATACTATGCTCTTAAGAATTTCTTTATTAATACCTTATAAACTAATAACCAGACTTACTATCAACTTATAAACTGTTTTGTTAATCACATATAAACCATTTCGCTATAATTTATTCACTATTTATCACTATCCTATCAAGCATTTCGTCACTCTTTTACAAACTAATTCACCACCACCTTATAAATTAAATTACGAATATACTACTGCTAAATAAATTGTTTTGGACTAGTTTCGAATAAAATATTTTGTTATCACCTTGCAAATCGTTGTGTCAATTACCTTATACCAAATATGTCACCATAATATAAACAATTTTGTTACTTTCATAGGAATTACTCTGCCATGGTCTTATTAACTAAAAACACTTATTTACTATTACTTCATAAATGGTTTTGTTATCATTTTTTTTAATCGGTTGCCACTCTCTTGTAAATCTTATAAACTGCGTCGCTACTATATAAACTACTTTGACTACTATCTTACAAACAATGTGGTTAAGTCGATATAACACTAAAACCATAAAACAGCAGAGCTAGAGGTTGTAGAAAATACCAGTTTTCCTAAAATAAAAATCACAACTATAACTGAAAGAAAATTTTCTTAAAACACCGAACATCCTACAAGTGGGCTATTCCAAGCAGTGCATCATTACTCCCCAATTATACATAGCCTGATCACCTATGTATAATTTAGGAAGAATCATGCAATGATGGGAGTAGTATTCTCGGATCATGTATGGTCAGGTCTTAAAAAGGTAGCCACCTGAAATTGCATCCATAATTTTTGCATTGAACCCTGTAGCCAAACACCTATCTTTAACGTCGAGTATACCTCGTTCCTGTCCTTCTTGTATTGTTTTGTTACGCTACATTTTCGACTATGCTTGATAGTCACTGAGTACTTTTGTCATCTCATGTTTTGTTCAATTTTGATACGATGAGTCTTTTTCAATTCCGGTTATATTAGTTGCAATTTAATCTTGATCTCAATAATATAATCTCATGCAACATCCTTTTATAGGTTTTCCACTACAACCCTCGAATTGAACAAACAAACACATGAACCTAACTCCATTGTCCTGCTAAATCTTCGTGTGTTGCAAATTTTGTGTGAGTACACAAGCATTTCATATCACCAACTTTCGCATCTTTGCACAGTACACTTTCGTCTCGGCTTTAACATGTCACAACCGCCTTTATCCCACACCCTGTATCCAATCGATAAATCGGGACTCATCACTAGCCGTTCGAGGAACGACCTTCCATTAATCACTAGACAAAACCTTCAAGGTGAATCAAGCACCTCTATCTGAGGCTGTAGATAACAACATCACCATCAATTTTCACCATCTATTTCCATCAAGATTCAAGCTAGAGTCCTTCATAATATTGAGTTTCATTTCAGTCGAATCAAGAGTGTGTTATTGAACGAATTTCGTGTGTTAAATTACATCTCCTAGTAGCTTTTGGCTAACTTTCAATCCTATCTTTTTTAGTTTTTCAGTTGGATGGTTATTTTGTATGTTATCAAATTTTGAATTTTTTAAATCAAATGGAATTATGGGTTCTTTTGTAAAAATTAATAGTTAAATGATGGTGGTTAATTTGGCTAAATGAAAAGCTATTCGCTAAATTGCTTATTAAAGTTTTCTCCATTTTCTTGTACTTATTTGTTCATGGGTGTAACACCACCGAATTTTGGGTGTTTGATTTTAGCTTATTTTTATTTTTGGTTCATGTAACTTGCTGTCATAATTTAAATCTTAGGATTTGGGTGGCTTAAAAATGTTTTGTCAAACTAAAAGATTGATTTTTGGATAGCTCGTTGTGACTAAACGAACCGAATTAATATTTTTGAACTTGTAATTATAATTGGAATAAATTGTGGCTTTCAGTTATGATGAGCTGAGTCGTAGGCTAACAACTTTGAACTTATTGTTTAGCAAATGTAATTTTTTTTATTTCTTTCATACCCAATGGAATTAATATGCCGTAGTTATGACAAGTCGCACTCTTTGTTGCCAATGACGCTGAACTAGATAAACGGTTTATTTTTCCGGAATTGTTTAAGTTGTTTATTTTTCGGGAATGGTTCAAAGTTGCTTATTTTCCATGAAAATAGTCTATATAGTTTAAGTGTCATTTTTTCAGAAATTCTATTATTGCTTATTAATTAGCATGCATTGTTTTATAAACCATATTATTTTTTTTATCTTTAGATTTCAGATTAGCGGTATGTGATTATAGTGCACTTTTGGATGTGATGATCCAAAAGGGGCGTCTCGGGTATGTTCTTGTTTAAATTGTGTCATATCGGATTATAATATTTCTATCTAATCATTTTATGTTGTATAATCGAGGTTTTGTAAAATATGGAAACGTCCGACAAACGACAAGGTCATGCCAAAATTTTCTAAAATTTCTATACTTAGAAAGATTTTTACAAAATTTATATTATCATAAATTTTGACAAAAAGAAGAAAAATACTAAAATTTATAAATATTTTAGAATTTATTTTAAATCACTTAGAATGCTTTTGTAACATGTTTTCTTTTATCAAAAACATTCTTTTGCTCTATTTTGAGATTTTCGGATTCGTGTCAAATTCTATTCTTTTATTATTTATTTACTTTCTTGATTTTCTTAGGAGATGTATTATATACTTTGATTTCTTTTAGTTGTTCATTTCTTTCGCTTATTCAACATAAGTAATATATAAGGTGTATATATTACATACTTGGTATTATTTTTCCGATTTACTTTAATTGACCAACTACCAAGCTAAAACTCGAAATATAAATCTTTTATCAACATGCTACGTTGATGTAACAATCCATAGGAAAACTAAATTTGCATTTGTTTATTTTCGCGTGTCATACTTTCAATATAAGCTTTGTCTTCTATGACGATTCGTCCGGTTACCATTGTATTGTACCTCCCAATTCTGTATTTTTGTTAATTAACCATCTGCTTCGAGGACCTTAGTTCACATGGGATAATGAAGACTAATTACGAAACAAGTACCCTTACCTTTTCCCAGTCACCCCGCCAGCTGACAGCATTAACTGAATTCCGGGTCCTCATCTTTTCGCATGCGAACCGTCTGGGGATAAAGCGAGTTAAGCTCCGGGACGGAGCTCTCTTATGGGGAGAAGACTGTAACATTTCATAATTTCAAGGTCAATATCTAATTCATATTATATTCCTATTTTCACTTGAGTAAAAAATTTATTTTTACTTTCTACCCGATTTAACAATTTTCACGTTCCTAGCTATGCATGAGCCGTTTTTAGGATTTCTATCCGTTTTCATGTCATTATTTGTTTAATATTCCATAATATGCTTCTAGTATTCAAAAATTTCTATCTTTCACATTTCCCATTCAGTCTGCGTTTTTTATTCTCAAATTTGTTAAAAAACCCCGGAAAACCCAAGGCTCTCATGAAATATTAAAATTAGCCATTTTAACACTTCATAACAACTTCATAATATTTTTATAACACTTTTCCAAAATTCACATTTTCAGGTCACCCGGTACTGCGTAATTCGCTTTTTTAAGACCGTACGCTTGAGTTAAATCCCACAAACACAATAATACACTAAATATTAATCCAATATTAATAAAATATTTTCTTTATCTTTATTTTTCAAGCTTTGGTCATTCACCACTTCTCACACTTCCAAATTACCACTTTAAACCCCTAAATACTACTCATTACCTCACATAATCACTCTAACACTTATACATACATTATATAAATCATTTTTAAAAGAAAAATGAATCCAACCCTCCCCATATACCCCATAGCCGGCCATAGTGTCACACACACATACTTCATTTATTTTAATCTCCAAGAAGGTGAAATACATCATTCTCTCTCTTACATGCAAATGAGTTTTTGTTATTCATTTATTTATGGTTTTACTTTAGTAAGTAAACCCTCATGATGCTAAACATGATATACTTGATTCATTAGGACCATAGGTTAAGGGTGATTGTGTTTTGGATAAGTTATGTTTAGGTTAGGATTGATTTGTGATTGCTGAAATTATAGGCTATGATTATTGAATGATTTTAGAATGAAAAGTGGCTCTATAAAATGAGTAAAAATTGTACAGACCTAGGTGTATGTCTCAGGATCATGTGTCAAAAATGCTCACCATTATAAGTGTTAGGATGATTAAACTATGAATTTTATGGTAAAAAGGGTCAGATTCTGAATGTTGTTGGCATTCGGGGAAAAAATAAAGTTTTATTCTATAACTTTTTGAAAACCAAATATGCTACCTATACTATAAAAATATAAGTATCACCTCCAATAAGCCTCACCTTTATAGGACCTGTAGATTTCAAACGGCGGCCGATACAGTAAGCCGTAAAATTCAGTCACACATTTCATTAGGACAGGTCTGTAAAGAAAATTTATAACAAGTGGTTATACCTGCAAAGTTTTGAGTAAACTTATATTTACAGTACACTAGGGACTTAAAGGAAACTATGGATATAAAGAACTTAAAATTTGGACTTACGGTATGCAAGTAGTGAGTTTTGGAAGTCGGGGAAAGTTTTCAGCCACTAGTAAAACTAATGAAATGTGATGGGTAAACAACTCGGGAACTTACTTTTTTTGGAAACCATGACCATATGACTTGGGAAAACCCTTAGTAAAATATCTTGGCTATATGAATCAAGTATAATAATATGCATCCATTCTCGTATTCAATTAGCATTCACTTAGACACATTTCTTGTTATAGGTCCTTTCTAGTTTCTCTTCGATCCTTCGGCTGTTTTCATTCATGCTCTTCCACTCCAATAATTAAGGTGAGCTCATAGCCTTGCCTTTACTTACTTAAATGCTTTATAAACCCCGCGAGCGAGATACATGCTTGTTTTACAAATTGATGAACAATACATGTGTTGTATTTATTACTTATTAATTTATTTCCTGACTTGCGTACTGTAACACCCCCAATTCATGGTTGCAGCGGAATTCAAACTGGGTGTTACTCGACGGCACAATAGTCACAATAATAGAAAACGAACTCCAATTGAGTCGTTTTAAAAGATTTATCATTCAAATTGTATAAATATCAGAGATTACAAAATGAGGTCCCAATTGGTTCCATGTTTACAAATTACATTAAGTGAGTTTTTGAATGATAAGTAAATTTATAGCCCTCTTGAGTATCCGTGTCCTTCCGTGCCATCCTTGATCGTCATGAACCTGAAATACATGCTTGAGAGGTCAACACAAAGGTTGAGTGATATTCATAGAGTTTGTTAAATCGTTTGAACACAATATGTTGGTAGTATGAGTTATAGGCTCACACCAATGTTTGGAAAACAAAACAGGTTGGCTACGTTATTATACGCCCGGAACAGTTATTATACACTAAGCTTATGACACCATAACGTTAACGTGTACCAATATCGATCGGCAGATTTATCCCGGTAGGTACTTTGCTAACATACCTAAATCTCAAATCTTAATGCATTTGTTTGAACTTAGTCAATACAAATGGGATTCGTCAATCCCAATAGGCCTATTCACAATATTCGCGCTCACTTGCAAGTAACCCTCGCAAGTGATTAAATGGTTCATAATAAGGGATCTTGGTTTGGCAAGGATGTTACTTAGTGATAATAAAACATGGTCGAATAGCATACAGTAGAAAGCATTGTGTTCGAGTAGAAAAATAATAGCATGTATTCCCCCCAAGGGTTTGTAAAATAGTTAAACAATAGAAAGTGGGGCTATGAACTCACTTTGAGTTGGATGATGTATAATGAGAATGATGGATATGCCGTAAGAACTTCTACGAGCAACCTAGAATAATTGTTGTAACTTAGGTTTGGAATAATGTCTAAGGAAACATAAACACGCCAATATATATATCTTGCATTTAGTCCATGATGTGGTATGATGTATATTGTATGTCTTTGAAAGAACAGATTCATGAACATGTATGTTTTGTATATCGTTTACTACCGTTCGGGCTGACATATTTCAGAAGTCATGTTAGTAAGCGTTCGAGGAGCCAGGACACTTTAATTCGTAAATCCACAACTCAACTCGACGGCTTACATAATGAACTCCTCACATGAGGCTCCCTACTATTGTAGTAGTTGATAACATATATAGATATAAGTTTTGATCCGAAAAGTTACATGTCCGATATTTGAATAAACTTAGGAAAGTTTATTAGTACATGAAGATTGTTATTAGGGTATGTTTCATAAGTCTTGTATGACCATTTTTCTTTGTAATATCTCATGGTTCCTTTGATGAAGTAGATCCAAATTGTATGTTCAAGTTATCGCCAACTCTTGTTCATGTATTTGTCTTGGTAAGTTTATATGGTCGTTAGCTCATGTTTTCGCCTTGGTATGTATATATGGTCTTAACTCATGTTTTCGCCTTGGTATGTATATATGGTCTTAACTCATGTTTTCGCCTAAGTAAGTTGGTATGGTCATTTTGTCATGGCCTAGCCATGACCTTTGGTCCTTGTTCCAAGGTCATGAGACACAACCTTGGCTCTAGCCATGGTGGTGGTCTTGATTATAGGTCATAAGACCCCTTTGGTCTTCATAAACCATAACCTATATGTAATGACTTTGTCTAAAAATGGGCTGTTTAGAATTTGAAGAAATTTATCACTCGGAAAGCGTTTTCAGGGCTCGAGCTTCTTTGTTCCTGAACGAAAACGTCGTTCCGGACAACTTTCGTGTTTTAACTTTTTGATGAATCGGAGCAGAAGTATGACTTTCAAAACTCAAATTTGATCAGAATGGTATTTGGCAGTTTGCCGCAAAGTTTTGGTAACTTCAAATGGGCGTAACTTTTGACTCGTATACTCGTTTTAGGTGGTTCAAATTGCTATGGTTTCCTTGTTAAGTCCTCTACTGTAATATGTAATGATCTAACATCATATTTTTACCATTTTGATCAGGTCTTACCAAGAAAGTCACTAGTTTACTTGTTTTAGTAACTTATCTTGTCAATCAATTACAATAACTTGTTTTGCTCATTTTTATACATCATGGACATGAATACAAGACATAATATAGCACAAATAATATGTAAATAACATGAATATGATTATTTAACAAGAAGCAAGCTAGGGTTTGGCTTACAACTTTTGGCTTTCAAACAAGAAAGGAAGTTAACATGTAAGGATAGGACTTTGATAGACTTGCTTCAACCCTTTTTCACTTCATGCAACCTTTCTACCCTTGGTATTCTTGAAAGAGATGTAATGAAAGTTGAGGTGAATTGAGTGGATTTAAACTCAAGAGAAATCACCAAGTATTCTAGGGTTTGGAAGATTTTTGGTAACTTATGATCAAACTAGGGTTTCTACTTGAAGAAGCACTTGATTCTTGGATGAAACTTGGAGTAAATGAGTTAAGGATGAGATGATAGTGTGTGTTATGTGTGTGGGTCGTTGAAATGACCAAGGAGGGGAAGGAGGGACTTAAATATGAGCTTGAGGAGGTTAGGAAGCTTACTAGGAAAGTTACATAACTTGGTGACAAAGTTGTAATTTAGTGATGATCTAGGGGTAAATTCATGAGATGAAGCCACATGGGTGTGACTCCCCCCTCCTAGGGCGGTTTGGTCAAGCTTGGGGAGCAAGTGTGGACTTTTCTTGGTATTATCCAAGATACTTGGTTAGTTTTGACTCCGGGAAATGCCAATCGTAAATGATTAAGCCTCAAAACGTAAAACCGGGTGTCGTAAAATTATGGAACTTGAAAGTATTGATAAACATGTCAATAAGTTCCATAATAAAATATAAAATGAGTGGTAGGTTCTATCGGGTGCTAAAACTCTGCTAAAAACTGGAAACACGGGTCTAAAACGCGTAATACGTAAAACGTACGAATATTGCGTAAAATTGAGAAAAGTAAAATGTTACTTTTCTAATATGATATAAATGATTTAAAAAGACTTATAATGTCTAGACTGGGCTCAGTCTAGTGTCGGTTGGTATTAAATGTCTTTTAGACATCAAACCGTAAGCCTAAAAATCAATGAATGACTTATAAAATCAAGGGATGATTTTTGGTCAATGGGGGAGGGAAAGAATATGTTGACAACTCAAATTGTGTTAGAAACGTGTTTTGTGGTCTAACGGTTAATCGCCCATACGGTTAAGCGTGCTCATGTGAGAATAGTACTTGCTTGGGTGACCTGCCGGGAAGTCTTTGGTCATGTTTTTCTCAGTCACGATTAATTCTCAAATAAATCATGAGTGTGTCAAACATTTTTCTGATGCGGGGTCACTTAACGCGGTCGAGTTTCGTTGTACGTAGAATTTCTGAATGACGTTTTACCCTAAAACGTGTAATTCCCTGTAATTCCTTAATAACTTTCACGAAAATGATCTGGCGAATGTCAAACATTTAATTTGCCATGGAAATGATTTATCATTCGAGAATATCAAATAAAAATCAACTTTCGGGAAAATTTCGGAAAGAAATGAATAGTAAAAATGAATAGTAACATGAATAGTAAAAGTGAATAGTGAATTTTCCGGGAATAGTAATTAACCTGAAATTGTGAATTGTTACAGTCTCCACCCCATATGAGAGCTCCGTCCCGGAGATCAATTTGCGTTGGGAGTGGAAACTTTGTTGGTAAAAAGATGTGGGTATTTCTTACGTATCTGGTCCTCTCGTTCCCATGTGTATTCAGGACCACGTCGTGAGTTCCAACGAACTTGACAATTGGAATACGGCTTTGCTTGAGTTGTTTAACCTCTCGGTCCATGATTTCTACGGGTTCCTCAATAAATTGAAGATCGTCATTGAGTTGAATTTCATCGAGTGGAATCACTAGTGATTCATCTGACAAGCATTTCTTTAGGTTAGATACATGGAAAGTGGGGTGTACACTACTGAGTTCTGATGGAAGCTCAAGTCTGTACGCCACATGGCCAACCCTGGCTAGGATTTTGAATGGTCCGATGTATCTTGGGTTTAGTTTTCCTCATTTACCGAATCGTATCAAGCCTTTCCAAGGCAATACCTTTAGCATAACCCTGTCTCCGACTTGGAATTCTAGGGGTCTGCGTCGTATGTTGATGAACATGTGTGGTTACTTATGAGGACTAAAGTCTGGGATTACCAGTGATGCAGTTTAATTTGTCGTTTCAGTGTATGGTGTAGGATGAGGCTTACTTTTATGTAGGAAAGGTATGGTAATAGTCGAATATCAAAGGAAATTGATATAGCAATCGAATGTTAATAGGAATTGAGATAGTAGTTGCAATCATAGCCTAGTAGGTAATCGGTTGTTGTACCTAGTGTTTATTGACTTCATACTTATGTTATTTCGGATACAAATAAGCCCACTTATTTATAATTCTTTATTTACATAGAGAGGCATCCCAGACAATGTAAATACGGAATTATAAACTTATGGTTCGGTGATTTACAATTTCTTTATTTAAATGAAAAGGCATCCCAATCCATTCAAATAATTATAAATCATCCTACTTAATAATTCCCAACACAACATTCATACTTAGCCGGTGAGTTACAAGGTAGGGTATTACGAGATGATACTGGTGTTCCAAAAGTACAAGATGAATATTCAATCTTGTTAAGCTGATGTGGGTGCTTGTGGTGTAACTATGGATGATTTGAGCTTTAAAAGTGCATCAAGATCTGTTAATGAGCTTGTGGTTTCAACGGTTGTGAAGGTAATGTTGTGATATGTTGATGAACAAAAGTGTGTATGCTTAACATTAATACTCTTAGGTATAGATGTTGAGTTTGTTTTGAAAATCTTAAGAGATTTTAAAGGTTTATGATGGAATGGTATCCTTAGGACCTAAACAGGCTAGTACTTCTACAGGATGAAGAGAAGAATTGATAACTATCCCAAGATAGTAGTTCGGATTATCTCATAAATGAAAACTTTCAAGAATGAAATTAGGTAGTACAAATAAGGTGTTAAAATTTCGCTGAGTGGTAAGGCATTATCGTGCCTCTAGATCGTTTTATTATCGAGTTCGAGTAGGAAATCAACCTAAACATAACCCTAGTACAACTACTCTCAGTATTTGAAAATTTTAAGTCGAATATAGTTAGTCAGACTATATTCCACTGTCCCTAGGTTAAATATAGGTGACTAGTCTATATTTAGCCGAGGTTCGATAAAATTTTCAAATACCTAAATTAGGTATACTTGTGATATGTCCGTTGCTTTCGGGAAACTGTCCACTAAACAAAGGCAATGTCAAACCCTTCAGTTGCAAGTCCCGCCCATACAAGACTTGTAACCTATGTTTTCACATTCCATCGCATAGAAGATAGTACGGTAGGTATGTGTGGAAAGGAAGTTTTAAGTAACAGCCCATACTTGGCCAGGATCACGAGCTTTTAATAATGAAGGTTTCAGAAGAAAAATTTGATGAATGTAGAGAAAGTTCAGCTTTTGTCGATGATGGATTAGTTTGTCCTTTAGAAATCTCATATTTCTTGTTTGGAAATCGATAGATTGTGATGGGTTTTTGATATCATATGAAATGATGTTGATGAGGTGGTGGAATAATTCCAGAGGCCATTGCACAAATCACAATGTCTCGGAAGTAGATTAGACCATCGTGTGACTCAAAACATTTGAGAAATGACTAAGACCATTGTGTCATACAATGTCCGGGAAATAGAAAAGACCATTGTAATTAGTTACAATGTCTTGGATATAAAATGTTGGAGTAGGAACATGGTTGGGAGAATGTGGTTGTGTCGAAATGCCATAGAATAGGCATGTGTAGATATGTTTAGTCCATTGTTTAGATAAATGATTGAAAATAAACCGAGTTTATATATCAATATACTAATATGTTCATGTAGCATAAAATGCCTAGTGTGTATATATCAATATACTTATATGTGTTCATGTAGCATAAAATGCCTAGTGTGTATATATCAATATACTTATATGTGTTCATGTAGCATAAAATGCCTAGTGTGTATATATCAATATACTTATATGTTTGTGTAGCATAACATGCTTACTAAGTCCATAATCGTCTGGAGGATGGAAGACACGGAGAGCGGAAGGCTATAAAATGTTTTTGCTTGTATGTGTGGTTATAGTTTAGGTCTCAATTAGACCCGTTTCTCTATAACCATGGCTCTGGTACCAATCTGTAACACCCCCAATTCATGGTTGCAGCGGAATTCAAACTGGGTGTTACTCGACGGCACAATAGTCACAATAATAGAAAACGAACTCCAATTGAGTCGTTTTAAAAGATTTATCATTCAAATTGTATAAATATCAGAGATTACAAAATGAGGTCCCAATTGGTTCCATGTTTACAAATTACATTAAGTGAGTTTTTGAATGATAAGTAAATTTATAGCCCTCTTGAGTATCCGTGTCCTTCCGTGCCATCCTTGATCGTCATGAACCTGAAATACATGCTTGAGAGGTCAACACAAAGGTTGAGTGATATTCATAGAGTTTGTTAAATCGTTTGAACACAATATGTTGGTAGTATGAGTTATAGGCTCACACCAATGTTTGGAAAACAAAACAGGTTGGCTACGTTATTATACGCCCGGAACAGTTATTATACACTAAGCTTATGACACCATAACGTTAACGTGTACCAATATCGATCGGCAGATTTATCCCGGTAGGTACTTTGCTAACATACCTAAATCTCAAATCTTAATGCATTTGTTTGAACTTAGTCAATACAAATGGGATTCGTCAATCCCAATAGGCCTATTCACAATATTCGCGCTCACTTGCAAGTAACCCTCGCAAGTGATTAAATGGTTCATAATAAGGGATCTTGGTTTGGCAAGGATGTTACTTAGTGATAATAAAACATGGTCGAATAGCATACAGTAGAAAGCATTGTGTTCGAGTAGAAAAATAATAGCATGTATTCCCCCCAAGGGTTTGTAAAATAGTTAAACAATAGAAAGTGGGGCTATGAACTCACTTTGAGTTGGATGATGTATAATGAGAATGATGGATATGCCGTAAGAACTTCTACGAGCAACCTAGAATAATTGTTGTAACTTAGGTTTGGAATAATGTCTAAGGAAACATAAACACGCCAATATATATATCTTGCATTTAGTCCATGATGTGGTATGATGTATATTGTATGTCTTTGAAAGAACAGATTCATGAACATGTATGTTTTGTATATCGTTTACTACCGTTCGGGCTGACATATTTCAGAAGTCATGTTAGTAAGCGTTCGAGGAGCCAGGACACTTTAATTCGTAAATCCACAACTCAACTCGACGGCTTACATAATGAACTCCTCACATGAGGCTCCCTACTATTGTAGTAGTTGATAACATATATAGATATAAGTTTTGATCCGAAAAGTTACATGTCCGATATTTGAATAAACTTAGGAAAGTTTATTAGTACATGAAGATTGTTATTAGGGTATGTTTCATAAGTCTTGTATGACCATTTTTCTTTGTAATATCTCATGGTTCCTTTGATGAAGTAGATCCAAATTGTATGTTCAAGTTATCGCCAACTCTTGTTCATGTATTTGTCTTGGTAAGTTTATATGGTCGTTAGCTCATGTTTTCGCCTTGGTATGTATATATGGTCTTAACTCATGTTTTCGCCTTGGTATGTATATATGGTCTTAACTCATGTTTTCGCCTAAGTAAGTTGGTATGGTCATTTTGTCATGGCCTAGCCATGACCTTTGGTCCTTGTTCCAAGGTCATGAGACACAACCTTGGCTCTAGCCATGGTGGTGGTCTTGATTATAGGTCATAAGACCCCTTTGGTCTTCATAAACCATAACCTATATGTAATGACTTTGTCTAAAAATGGGCTGTTTAGAATTTGAAGAAATTTATCACTCGGAAAGCGTTTTCAGGGCTCGAGCTTCTTTGTTCCTGAACGAAAACGTCGTTCCGGACAACTTTCGTGTTTTAACTTTTTGATGAATCGGAGCAGAAGTATGACTTTCAAAACTCAAATTTGATCAGAATGGTATTTGGCAGTTTGCCGCAAAGTTTTGGTAACTTCAAATGGGCGTAACTTTTGACTCGTATACTCGTCTTAGGTGGTTCAAATTGCTATGGTTTCCTTGTTAAGTCCTCTACTGTAATATGTAATGATCTAACATCATATTTTTACCATTTTGATCAGGTCTTACCAAGAAAGTCACTAGTTTACTTGTTTTAGTAACTTATCTTGTCAATCAATTACAATAACTTGTTTTGCTCATTTTTATACATCATGGACATGAATACAAGACATAATATAGCACAAATAATATGTAAATAACATGAATATGATTATTTAACAAGAAGCAAGCTAGGGTTTGGCTTACAACTTTTGGCTTTCAAACAAGAAAGGAAGTTAACATGTAAGGATAGGACTTTGATAGACTTGCTTCAACCCTTTTTCACTTCATGCAACCTTTCTACCCTTGGTATTCTTGAAAGAGATGTAATGAAAGTTGAGGTGAATTGAGTGGATTTAAACTCAAGAGAAATCACCAAGTATTCTAGGGTTTGGAAGATTTTTGGTAACTTATGATCAAACTAGGGTTTCTACTTGAAGAAGCACTTGATTCTTGGATGAAACTTGGAGTAAATGAGTTAAGGATGAGATGATAGTGTGTGTTATGTGTGTGGGTCGTTGAAATGACCAAGGAGGGGAAGGAGGGACTTAAATATGAGCTTGAGGAGGTTAGGAAGCTTACTAGGAAAGTTACATAACTTGGTGACAAAGTTGTAATTTAGTGATGATCTAGGGGTAAATTCATGAGATGAAGCCACATGGGTGTGACTCCCCCCTCCTAGGGCGGTTTGGTCAAGCTTGGGGAGCAAGTGTGGACTTTTCTTGGTATTATCCAAGATACTTGGTTAGTTTTGACTCCGGGAAATGCCAATCGTAAATGATTAAGCCTCAAAACGTAAAACCGGGTGTCGTAAAATTATGGAACTTGAAAGTATTGATAAACATGTCAATAAGTTCCATAATAAAATATAAAATGAGTGGTAGGTTCTATCGGGTGCTAAAACTCTGCTAAAAACTGGAAACACGGGTCTAAAACGCGTAATACGTAAAACGTACGAATATTGCGTAAAATTGAGAAAAGTAAAATGTTACTTTTCTAATATGATATAAATGATTTAAAAAGACTTATAATGTCTAGACTGGGCTCAGTCTAGTGTCGGTTGGTATTAAATGTCTTTTAGACATCAAACCGTAAGCCTAAAAATCAATGAATGACTTATAAAATCAAGGGATGATTTTTGGTCAATGGGGGAGGGAAAGAATATGTTGACAACTCAAATTGTGTTAGAAACGTGTTTTGTGGTCTAACGGTTAATCGCCCATACGGTTAAGCGTGCTCATGTGAGAATAGTACTTGCTTGGGTGACCTGCCGGGAAGTCTTTGGTCATGTTTTTCTCAGTCACGATTAATTCTCAAATAAATCATGAGTGTGTCAAACATTTTTCTGATGCGGGGTCACTTAACGCGGTCGAGTTTCGTTGTACGTAGAATTTCTGAATGACGTTTTACCCTAAAACGTGTAATTCCCTGTAATTCCTTAATAACTTTCACGAAAATGATCTGGCGAATGTCAAACATTTAATTTGCCATGGAAATGATTTATCATTCGAGAATATCAAATAAAAATCAACTTTCGGGAAAATTTCGGAAAGAAATGAATAGTAAAAATGAATAGTAACATGAATAGTAAAAGTGAATAGTGAATTTTCCGGGAATAGTAATTAACCTGAAATTGTGAATTGTTACACGTACATGGCAATGTCAATTGATGAACAGTACATGTGTTCTACTTATTACTTATAAATTTATTTCCTGACTTGCATACATGGCAATGTCAATTGATGAACAATACGTGTGTTCTACTTATCACTTATAAATTTATTTCCTGACTTGCATACATGGCAATGTCAATTGATGAACAGTACGTGTGTTCTATTTATCACTTATAAATTTATTTCTTGACTTGCCATGGCAATGTCAATTAATGAACAATACTTGTGTTCTACTTATCACTTATAAATTTATTTCCTGACTTGCGTACATGGCAATGTCAATTGATGAACAATACGTGTGTTCTAATTATCACTTATAAATTTATTTCCTGACTTGCATACATGGCAATGTCAATTGATGAACAATACGTGTGTTCTAATTATCACTTATAAATTTATTTCCTGACTTGCGTACATGGCAATGTCAATTAATGAACAATACGTGTGTTCTACTTATCACTTATAAATTTATTTCCTGACTTGCGTACATGGCAATGTCAATTGATGAACAATACGTGTGTTCTACTTATCACTTATAAATTTATTTCCTGACTTGCGTACATGGCAATGTCAATTGATGAACAATACGTGTGTTCTACTTATCACTTATAAATTTATTTCCTGACTTGCGTACATGGCAATGTCAATTGATGAACAATACGTGTGTTCTACTTATCACTTATAAATTTATTTCCTGACTTGCATACATGGCAATGTCAATTGATGAACAATACGTGTGTTCTACTTATCACTTATAAATTTATTTCCTGACTTGCCTACATGGCAATGTCAATTGATGAACAATACGTGTGTTCTACTTATCACTTATAAATTTATTTCCTGACTTGCGTACATGGCAATGTCAATTGATGAACAATACGTGTGTTCTACTTATCACTTATAAATTTATTTCCTGACTTGTGTACATGGCAATGTCAATTGATGAACAATACGCGTGTTCTACTTATCACTTATAAATTTATTTCCTGACTTGTGTACATGGCAATGTCAATTGATGAACAGTACGTGTGTTCTACTTATCACTTATAAATTTATTTCTTGACTTGCGTACATGGCAATGTCAATTGATGAACAATACTTGTGTTCTACGGTTTCATGAGCTCGATGCTATAATTCTGATTTTGAATAATGGGCGTATAAAAACGTAGCTCATCGTATTTTTAAATTGAATTATCTTGTACTCAACTGATTACTTATTAAACTCTATGAATTCACTCAACTTTATGTTGACCTTTTATCATGTTTTATCTCAGGTCCGTAAGTGGCTTAAGCTTGGATGGGTGGCACAAAGAAATGGATGTCTACTTGATGGCTCATGTTTAATAAGATTTTTATTCGATAATGACTTAAACTTTTAAATCTATGTATTTCTAAACTTATGTTAAACTTTTGGGACCTTTTGCTTGACTCTGAAAATTATGAAATGTGAACTTTTATTAAAAATGTCTTTGTTTTGAGTTTGTTTACTATACTTGTACTATGTGACTGATAAATGGCACCCCATGTTGTATTCCGCTGCGTTATGAAAATGGGGGTGTTATAAAATGCCACAAAGTATTTCTTATTCCCCAAAGAGGGAGTAGCATGTAAATCAGATAGGTCACTATGAATCAGTTCCAAAACTTCAGTTTCACGTTTCACACTTTGAAATGCTTTCTTAGTTATTTTGGTCATCATGCAAGTTTTACACTTTTCAGTGTCCATGTCAAAGGCTGGAATTAACCCATCCTTGGACATATCTCGCATTCTATTAAAGTGTACATGGCCAAGTCTTGCGTGCCATAGGGTTGAATCATGTAGTTTAGAGGTTGACATAAAAGCTGAATTAACAATATCATGAACAATATTAAGCCTGAACATATGATTACACAAATAGCCAAAACCAATAAACACACCATGTTTAGACAAAACAAACTTATCAGATTCAATAACTTGTTTATAACCACAATTATTCAAAACACTACTAGAAACCAAGTTCTTTCTAATATTTGGAACATGTAAAACATTAAACAAAGAAAGAATCTTTCCAGAACTAATCTTAAATCCACACATCCTCTTCCATGCACCAGGGTTGTTGACTCATTTCCCATATGAAGAATAGAATCATCATTCAGTGACTCATATGTCTTGAACTAGCTTCTATCTTTACACACATGAATTGTTGCTCCAGAGTTAACCCACCACACAACATCATCATCCTGCACAAAGTACACTTCAGATATATATATGTAAAATAATAAATATCAAAAGACTTATTAAATATATGATGACCTTTTAGAGAATTGGTATTACCATTCCCTGATCCACTTTTGCCTGATCCATTGACTTTATTGCCAATCTTAACACCTTTACAATCCTTCCTGAAGTGTCTATTTTTACCACACTTCCAACAAGTAGCTTTTGGCTTCTTGTTAAGATCATTTTTGGTGTTATCCTGATGTTTACGTTTGCCCTTGTTGTCATTGTACATGGAGAAGTTGTTATGCTCCACTATATTGACAACTGATGGACCAGTAGCATTGCTACTCTTTGGCTTGTCATTGTCTTGTGCTTTGAGTGACTCCTCAATGCGTAAATGACTACCTAACTCAACAAGAGTTAATTCCTCCTTCTTATGTTTAAGCATATGCTTGAAATCTTTCCAAGAAGGAGGTAGTTTATCAATGATACAAGAGACTAAAATAGCCTCATCCATGTTCATCTTGTGTTGTGTGAATCAACCAAGTATACTAAAAAATTCATTGTATTGTTCCATGACAGGTTTAGAATCGACCATTTTGTAATTGTTAAAATTACTTACAAGGAACTTCTTACTTGATGCATCCTCAGCCATATATTTGGCTTCCAAGGAATCCCATAGTTCTTAAGAAGATTTAACATTCTGATAAATATCAAAGAGAGAATCAGACATACCATTGAGGATTAAACCTCTGCAGACATAATGATCATTCTCCTATTTGCTTCTTGTCCTTATTTGTTCCACAATAGCATCGTCCCCATGATCATCAGGAATAGCAGTGCTCAGGACATACACCACATTTATACTTAACAACAAGAAGTGCATCTTCTTTTGCCATCTTCGGAAATCAACACCTTCAAAATTTTCCAGTTTGGAAAAGTTAGCAGCCTTATGTATCATAGCAGCAGCCATTGATTATCACTAAGTAGTTTCTATTGATTGTTAGTGTTTTTAGGGTTTCCCAGATCAGGGTGTAGATAATCAATGGTACTGGATATTCACTTGAAATAGTGTTATCACTTTCCAATAGAAACTATTCGACCCTATGCGTGGGTTACACGAATATCTCTATGGGATAAGACCAAGTGATGTTCTTATTTTAAGCACAAATCAAGAACCAGATTGTATTCAAGTGTTTAGTGTTTGTATGTTGTATATACATGCATTTAAGTTATGATCTCTACTTATAATAGAGATTACTTAAACCCATAATTACGTATGATTAATGGCCCATTAATCATACCATAATAGTTTCCATAATAGTAGGAATCAGTGGTTAAAAGAGCAGTACAAATATAAGCCTAGCAATACAAACTTAAGCTTAGCAGTACAAACTTATACCAGCAACAGAATAAACTTATGTTGGCAGTACAAACTTAACACTAGCAGTAGTAACTGCTAATCATAACACTAGCAGTAGTAACTGGTAGTATTAACACTAGCAGTAGAAACTCTACACAACCACAATTAGAGTCAGGTTATTCAGGGACCTGATGAGTGTACACTCCGTACCTCCAAGCCCATCTCCAGGTGTGAACTGATCCCTCAAGTGCACTAAATTTTCCAACAAGTAATGTTTAGCATAAGTTAGCTCGTAGGCTTAATAGTAAATGTTTAGTTATCGTATCATCCATGGAGTCGGGTCAGATCTTTACCCATTGTATGACCACTCCATAGCCCATTTAGGGGCATTTTTGTATGAACTATAAATACCCTTTTCCGCCATTGGAAAGGGTTCGAGCTTCATTTTGTTTAACCTAATGCACATTATTTTCTCTCACTAAGAACTCCCATTTCTATCTCTTTCTCTCTCTAGTATTTGGTCTAAAAAAAGATTCAAAAGTGTGTTATGATTTCATATATATTACAATGTTAAATAAAGATATGGATCTAAATCATTCTTTATTCAACTATTTTGTTTCTCGTTGTTTGTGATTGAGCAAGATTGCCAAATCTTTTGAAGATATTCAAGGTAGATCTTGGGAGTGGCTACGCAAACACCTTGTCAACCCTACGAGGGGCCCAACAGTATTAAACTCCAAAATAAATTTGAGGTAACAAATTCAATATTGAGTACAAGCAAAACCCATGAACTTTGTAACACTTCTGAAAACAATCCTTGTGACTACAAGTTACGTATAGAGCTAAATTGTTTCACAGAAATGCACTACATTCATGACAGTTATCTGGTATCTCAAGTCTGAGGATAACTATTCATGATTTACTTAATAACAATATCCATAAAGTAAAATCATGTAGTTTTGGATAAGTCCTATATTCAATTCATTGAATCTCATGTGAATTTGGTATGTCAAGGCATCAATATACTTTCAAGTATATCCTACCAAAACTCAGACTTGTCTTAGTTTAATGATATTCTCATATCATTAATTGGCAATGGACAATTTAGAATAACTAATTTATTCATGGATTTAAACATGCAATTATAGGACAACAATATTAAAGAATGAAAAATAAACATAACAAATACTTTATTTCATTAAAAGTTAATAAATGTTTACAATGCCCTTTTTCCAAATGCTAATCAAGTTATGCATGAAACTACTAGCTAAACGAAGTCCAATGCCATTGGCAAGTTCAGTAAGCTTCTCTTTAAATAAAGCCTTAGTGAAAGGATCAGCAAAGTTGTCATCTGTATGAACTTTCAAGAGATTAATTTCTCCTATGCTGGCTTGTTGTCGAACATAGTGATATTTCCGTAGAAAAGTTCTGGTGCCCTTCATGACTCTAGGTTCATTGGCAAATATGATTGCAGCAGAATTTTTGCAATAAATATTAATAGACGATTCAATTGAAGGCGTAACACCAAGCCCTGAAATGAATTTCCTAATCCAAATAGCCTCCATTGCATCTTCTAAAGCAGCTATGTATTCAGCTTCTGTCGCAGACATCACAATTGTACTCTGCTTCTTGCTCTTCCAGTCTACTACTCCTCCATTTTTAACAAAGACATAACCTGTCTGAGACTTCGCATCATCTTTGTCACATTGCCAGGACGCATCACAGAAACCTGTAGCATCAAGTTCTGCAGCTGGATTTCCACCATACACTAGAAACATATCTTTCGTATTCCTAAGATACTTTAGAATATGTTTGACAACAATCAAGTAGCGATCACCTCGGTTCTGTTGAAATTGACTGGTGATATTTTGAGCGAACACCACATCTCTGCCTTGTGCATCTAACCACATACATGATAGATCCTAAAGCCGAAGCATAAGGAACTTTACTCGTGCGTGCCACCTCTACAGGTGTTGAAGCACAGATTTCGCTACATAAGCCATGCTTTACTTCCATCGGCAAATATCCTTTCTTGGAATTTTGCATATCTTCAATATTTTATCAATGTAAGCACTTTGACTTAAACTAGTTAACTGCTGTGATCTATCCCTGTAGATCTTGATTCCCAGAATGTATGCAGCTTCTCCTAAATCCTTCATAGAAAAACACTTTCCAAAATATGCTTTAACACTTTGCAAACTTGGAATGTCTTTTCCCATAATTAATATGTCATCGACATATAGGATAAGGAAAATTACATCACTCCCACTAGCTTTGTGATATAGACATGGCTCATCAAGATTCTGAGTAAATCTAAACTTTTTGATTTCTTCATCAAATCTCTTATTTCATTGCCATGATGCTTGCTTCAATCCAGAAATGGATCTTTGAAGTTTGCATACACGGTTTAGAAATTGTTGATTCACAAACCCCTCAGGCTGCGCCATATAGATGTCTTCATCTAGGCGACAATTTAAGAAGGCAGTTTTGACATTTATCTGCCAAATCTCATAATCATAGTACGCTACTATAACTAAGAGAATCCTAATAGCTCTAATATCTACTTCAAGAGAAAAGGTATTCTCGTAGTCAACCCCATAGGTTTGAGTAAAGCCTTTAGCTACCAGACGAGCCTTATAGGTGTGTACATTTCCATCCATGTCAGTTTTTTTCTTGAAGAGCCACTTACTTCCA
This sequence comes from Artemisia argyi, assembly GCA_030686995.1. Taxonomy (NCBI): domain Eukaryota; kingdom Viridiplantae; phylum Streptophyta; class Magnoliopsida; order Asterales; family Asteraceae; genus Artemisia; species Artemisia argyi. The sequence goes on from CM060679.1 coordinate 85,461,908, forward strand.
ACGAATTTAGCATTGGGGGAAGGCCTAGTTCAATCCAGACTTCGTTATCTCTCATGGATTGCATTTCCCCATTTATTGCAACTAACCATTTGTCCTTTTCAGGATCATTCATGGCAGCCCTATAATTAGCAGATTCTCAAAGATACCCTAATATAGTTTCCTCAACTTCTACGTTACTATTTGATGTTATCAAATATCCCCCCACTTGAATTCTACTTGCCCTCAAGTAGACCTTATTAGAATAATTTTCAAAAAGATATCTCCCAAGAAACTGGAAGATATGAATCTAAAAACCTCCTATGCTAGAACATATCAAAGCCGAACACCTCACGAAATGGGAACAAACACTCGTGCTCTCTCTCCAATCTAATTGTTAATTTCAGGGTGATCACTCAACGCACAGTCATAGAATGTATTCTATCATAGGCTTGGCGGTTACACAAATCTCCACCACTAGAGCTAAGGTCAAAACAATTTTCATTGGCAATATTGGGTGAACATATATAAGGCTATTGGTGTAGTGTTGTTACTAACATACTACGGCAAAGGCGACAAAGGCAATGGTACATGACCGAAACGCCGGGCAAGACACCAATGACTGCTCAATTCCCTCACCTAAGTATGATTCACAACTAAAGGGTAGGATAAGACATGGGATTCACAATAATGGTGTGAAATAAAAATGAAAGCAAACAGTCTTAGCCTATAACCGAGTTGTTACCACTTGCCATTCATCCAAAGATCAATCTCCAAGATGCTAAACTGGATCATATAACAAGTGCATGTGCATTAGCGGATGTCATGATGGGCACAATACTTGGTCTTCATGTTGGTGATTATGAACCAACAACTTCATTCTTCATAGGTGATCGAAGTGGCCTCTTCGATACTAAATCTTTAAAAGCTCTAAACAAGGTGCTATACAAGGTTGCACCATAAATAATTTATCTACATACGGAATTTCACATTTTTTTATCACATTACAAGAAATAATAAAATACATCCCCCCCCCCACTTGAGATGAATCATACATGGAAATTGCGGGGGTCTCAAATGATCTTCAATGATAGGTCTTCAACTTAGGCGTGATTTCTGAATCTCTTAACTAGAACCTCGAATTAGAGCAAGTGGCAACTTCCCAATCATAAACAAAGACTGCACGGGAGGCTAAGGAGAATAGGTGTATCGGAAATTTTATATTAAGGGTAAGAAACGAAAGGATAGGCTCAAAAGGGTGTATCTAAGGGTATCTTGCACTAAAGATAAGTGCAAACAAAGGGTTTAAACACAGGTGTCGAAGAGTCAATGTGACTAATTGATAAACACACACATATAAGCTGTTTGGGTGATAATCCTAAAATATTGCCTTTTCAAAAAGTTTCTTCCAAATGTATTAAGAAAACTCAACACACTACTCGTCTATGGTCTCGAAATGATGTAAAGGCCAAGTTCTAAAGTCTACAAACTACCGGCACACTCATAATTTGGTGAATTTAGGGTCAATCATGGGAAACTAAATAGGTTAATCCTCACCATGATATTAGGGGTAAAATGTGCTCGGCTAAGGTCTATTCTAGTTAGGTTCAGAAAAACATGTCAAAATTTTAAAAATGGCATAATTTTTCAAAATAAACTGGAGAAAATTGGGGCAAATAAAGTTCAAGTTATTATTCTACTCCCGTCCCACACTTGAATTGTACAAGGTCCCTTTTGTACGTAAATAAGCAACAAATATAGGAGATAAGTAGAATTAGAACGAGAACTTCCCTGAAATTTTGCTCTTGAAAATGATAGAAGGATCATGTTTGAGAAAACGTACCTTCCCTTCGCCTAATGAGCAAACTTCATATCCCTGAAATCACACAACTACCAAAAGCATAAAAACTAAAAAGAAAAATAAACGAAAAGTAGAAATCCTAACTCACTTTCGTAGGAATCACGGTTGCATTTAGCGTATGCAACAAGCCTTTTAAACCACTTGGTGTCCCAAGTTGGACGAGTGAAGTCTTGTGAGGGTTTACAGGGAACATACCCACAAAGTTCATTTAAAAACTAATACAAGGTTAAATTATGTTTTGTTAAAAATATTTTAATATAATTTGGTACAGGAGAAAGCTACGGCGTTGTGGAAACTAAGAGCTACGCCGTAGGTGATTAAACCTAGCAGACTGACACCTGGAGGATGCTACGGCGTAGTAAAGGATATGGCTACGCCATAGTTGTGTTCTGGAGGCAGTTTTTGGAGTGAAAACTCCAATATCATCTCTTTCACCATCTATCTTTCTTTTTACTTGCAAAATGATTAGAACAAAAACATACAAAACCCAACTATGCTAATAAAAGTAAAAAAAAACAAAGGGATAATTCGGGTTATCTCCCAAAAGTGTACTTTTGTTTATTATCGAGTCTTTAAGTTAGACTCACTTCTGCGATGCTTACGGTTGTTTTTGGACTATCCCAAGCTCGTCCATCTCTTTCATCAGATTATGTCTTACCCAAGCAACATTGGTAGCGGTGCGACAATACTCCTTCCTTTCTTTTCTCTGCACCTTAGAGAATCTTTCGTCCGGTCCTAAATGGTACCGGGTCAATTCATAAGTCTTTGTAATGATTGGGGGAGGTCTATTGTATGGCATTCCTAAGAGTTTACACCGCCGTTGCTCGTAGACCTCGTCATCCGAATCCGTGAACCCATCATGTCCATGTAATTCAAGGAAATCCATTATTCCGTCTATGTCATCATCATCGGAGTCCGTTCCTTTAAACCAATTGTCTTCAAGTTTATCTTCAATAAGCTCTTTTTTGTAACGGTCCTTCTCCTCTCCCCACCTGGTTTTGTATTCTTTATCGTTTTCTACAACCACATCATTGTTAACCTCAATTTATCTCAGGTTAAACTTACTCATGTCCAAATCTTTTCTTTTGTTGTAGCATCTATTCTTCCATACTTGATTTTTATCCATACTTTAAAATTTAACCTATCAAGCCATGGTAAATCACATCTACGATCATCATTAGTCGAGGTCCATAGGTACTCGTCATCATCAACCCTTGCAATGCTACTCCCTCCATTGCAATAGTCATCGTATGAATCGCACGATGCCCATAATTTATCTCCATTGACATCACGGGTCTTAATTTGCTCGCACCAATGTCTTTTTCCAAAAGAATCATCCTCCTCTTCATATGAGGAACAATCCTTATTTGCATGATAGATGCTCCTATTTTGCACAACTTTGTCATCCTTAGTAAGAGGCTCATCCTTTTCGCAAGGACCATTTAGAACATCCCAAATCTTCCATTTTTCTTCACTTTCAACATTATCGTGAACGATCCAAACCCAATCATCAAAGGGCATAGTTCCCTTCCAATTAAGGTTTTTTCTCTCACTATCATTTGTTGAACTCCATAAGTGTTTGTTGTTTTGTATTCTTTCTTCGTTACCCCCACCATTGCAAAGATCGACATTGGGGTTACAAGATGCCCATAAATCGTACCACTTTTCATTATCCACTGGTATTGCCTCACACCAATGGTATTTTGTTACAATTACCGTAGTGTTACCCTCCGTCTTCTTGTGATGTTGAGCCATCACTCCCATAAGACTTTTAGCTTCAGTACCCTTCACCGGGGTAACCCTTATACTTGATATACTTTTAGGCTTTGGTTCCAAATCAGCACCTTCGCTACACCGTACCTTAATTGAAGGGCTATGGCGTAGTTCCTCTCTGCTACATTTCTCTTGAAAAATTTCACTAGGCAAACTTTTATGATTGGTGGTTAGGTGCTCATGTGTAGTTAGATCAGGAGTAAAGTCATTTTCTACATCATTTCTAGCATTTCCATTATTAATTACACAAACGGTTTCTACCTTAAAAATAATTTTTTTATCGTTGACCCTTAAAGAAATTAGTTTACTAAAAACGTCGATCATAGAGTGGGTCGTGGCAAGGAGTGGTCTTCCTAAAATTATCGGTAATTCACTATCTTCTTCCATTTCAAGAATCACAAAATCAACGGGAAAAGTGAATTCGATTTTAACTAACACATTCTCAACAATCCCCTTAGGTATGCTAATTGTTCTATCGACCATTTCAATAGTCATACAAACAGGTTTAATTGGACCAAGATCTAAACGTTTGTACATAGAAAATGGCATTATGCTTATACTAGCCCCTAGATTAGCTAAAGCATTGCTAATAAACAAACTATCAATTGAACAAGGGAGAATGAAACTTCCTATGTCTTTCTCCTTTGGATTCAATTGATGTTTAATGATCGCTAAGCATCGGGCATTTAGCTTCACCTTTTCTTCTTGTTTATTATCCAAAGGATAGAGCTCCACTTCATCCAAAAAGGCTCCTTCATCATCGGAGTCTGTCTCCTCCCGTTTAGCAAAATATTCCAGTTCTTCATCTGAGTACCTGAAAGGAGTATAAAGTGGTTCACCATTGTTAGAAAATATGGCCTTACAAGCTCTAGAATCCTTAGAAGAGCTGCCCTTAGTTTCCGTAGTTCGCTTTTGCACTTGATTAGTCAAAAGCCCGATTTTGGTTTCAAGGCTCCTAATAGTGTCATCATGACTCTTTAGGTCAAGTGCGGTTCCTTCTTGAAAACTTTTAAGCCACTCTTCACGTTCCTTTTGCTTCTTAGCCGACTCATCAAGGTATTTTTGAATGGAATCTTCGAGGCTAGTTCTTCCGTATGAAGGTTGGTTATCTATTCTAGAGTAATAATTTGGAGGTCCCGTACGATACCTTATTCCTCCATTTCCTTGGAACGGTTTTCCTTCTCCATACTTTACTTCCTCAATTCTCTAATCATCTTCTTTTAACGGACAATCCTTGGTCAAGTGAGCTCCTTCATATATCTCGCATCCTACTTGAATGGCATGTACATTTTTCTTGAGCTTCTTCATGTCTCGGCCTAAACTTTTGAGTTTGTTGGTGATGAGGGCAATTCCATCCGAACTTCCAACAATGCTCCTACCGCTTCCCCCATCATGCCACTTTTAAGAGTGGTCCGACATATCTTCAATTGCCTTTAAGGCTTGAATGGGGGTCATCCCAGGGATCGGCCCCAAAGAATCCAACGTTTTCCTTGTGGAGATGTTGATCCCTTTGTAGAAGATATTGACAATCTGTTGTTTGTTGAGGTCATGAGTAGGACATTTGTAAAGTAAATCATTGTACCTTTCCCATGCTTAGTACAATGTCTCATCTCCATCCTGTTTGAAGTTGTGAATGTCTTCAAGCTGCTTTTCCGTCCTCGAAGGATGGCAATACCTTTGTATGAACTGCTTCTTCAAGAGATCCCAAGTGCTGACAGTCCCTGCTGGTAACCTATCAATCCATCTCTTGGTAGCTCCAGTGTCACAACTCACCATTTCAGGTCATTTCAGGTCATTTCCCGAACTTTGGAAAAACACTATTCATCAAACACTATTCATCAAAACACTATTCATCAGTTTACTATTCATCGTTTTCGAGGTCAATTTGATATTCTGAGAAACTTTTGGGAAATTTACTATTCATGGAACACTATTCATTGCGGGAAAAGATTTCATCATTCACGTGCATTGCACATTTCATCGTAAATTTAGTTTACGGATATTCAAATTCGCGTAACCGGATTAGGTTAGGTGCGAATTCATTTCATTAGTGTTGAGAACACTGCATACGGACTGGAGATAGTCTGCATATCATCATAACAGCATTTTCATGTTATACCACTCTCAGGATTTTCAAATTACTATATTCAGTACATTTAACGTTTTTACGTATAAGTAATTTATAGTAAACGTTAACACCCGGTTTATACACGACGAATATATCTAAATATTCCCACAATGGTCCCGACATATTTTTATATCCATTTTAACATCATAAAAGTTATAACATTCAGTTACCCAGTATTTTGGAAATTTATTTTATTTATAACGTACGCGTATAAATATAAAGACGGTTTTCGTGAAAACTAAACAATAATCACCCGATCACTCAGTAAATGTACCCAACATATTTTTAATATGTTTTTATCATTATTATGACTTTATTTCATCCCGGTTAATTTCGTGAACGTTTATCTCTATTAAACCCGTTACCCGATTTTAACAAACAAACACCTAAAACCTATACTTATACCACTAATCATCTACTAACTTTCCTAATTAAATCAAAAACTAAGTTTTCTCCTTTGAACCCTTTGAAAAATCAGCCATGAACCCCCCTTTGACCTCATGCATATATGAACCTTTGCATAAATATCTTTCTAAAACACTTAAAACATAAACATAAGAATTTTTAGGAATCAAAAGCTCATTTTTCTCTTGTTCTACACCAAAACCCACGACTTTCCCCATGAACAAAGATCAAACCATTGTTTTCCAAAAGCTAAAACACCAAACTTGTTCCTTTTACTTACCTAATCAAGAATCAATCAAGAAAAACACAAGAAATCCAAGCATAATCATCATCTAATCATCTCATTTTATCAAGTAAGTTATCAAAGTTATTTTTACATGAAACATCTTATATTTACTTGTATTTCATGATTTCCATGCTAAAAACCATGTACAAGTAGCTATACTACACTTTATTTTGGCTAAAAACAAACATACAAACCCTAACTTTCTTGTTATGAATCCCCTAGCTCTAATAACTTGGTTAGGAGTCCATGGCACCCTAAGAAGGTGTATGGTAAGATTAGATTAGTCATGTGGTGATTACAAGAGGTTTGGTGATGGTAGAAATTGGTTTTTAACCTTGGAAACTTGATTTGGAACCTATTTTAGACATGCTGTCCCGTTTTGTAAAAATCTGGAAAATCAGTAAACACCAAGGAAACTTTGGCAAAATTTTTAGAAAATACTTTCAAAAACGAATCCGTAGGCGAAAGAACGGATTAAAAAGAGCTTATAACGAAGAAGTTATGATTTTTGCAAGATTATAGACGAAAAGTATTTTCTGGAAAAATAGTTGCTGTTGGACATTTTTCGTCGGTCAAAAAGAGGCTTTAAACATAACCCGGAGGAGCCGAGCTTTCCAAAATATATTACTACATACTAAGACGAAACCGTGGATATAAAGAACAAGTAAAACGGACAAGTAACGACAAAGATATACTCGTTTGAATATCGGCTAAAACCTTTTATTAATTGACAGCTTTTAATATATTTGGCGCAAAAACTACGAAGTGCATTTTCAAGCTAAACATAATATCAAGTACCGAGCTTTATAACTAACGTAGTATTAGTTATTACGAGTATGTTTTCATCATTTCAAGGATTTCAACCCGAGTATTTCAACGCTAACATGGAAACTTACGTTATATATATATATAAGTATATATATTATGACTAGCCATTTATATTTTCTAATAGCAATATTTTCCTAAGTCTTGGAATATATACTTTTGGTAACAACAAGTGTTTTTCAAAGAGTAGAGTGGTATAGTAAACATGTGCATGGACATTCATAACATCATTTCATGATCTAAAGTAGATCGTACATCATTCATTTTAGGTTGCGGCTAGTATGCGCGCCTTGTTTTCAGCTCAGTACATGTTCATGGTACCATCATATTGGGTTACGACAGCAAATTGTTCATTGGTGTTCATTTCATTTCATCACGGTATCATCAGTTGAGGTGAGTTTTCATAGCCCCGTTTTCAATTCAACATTTTTGATTGTTTTCAAATCCCACGGGGGGAATACATTGCATCAATTATTTCAGTACGAGCCCAAGTATTCAAACATGTACATAGCTTAAGTTACCTTGCCATGTGAAAAGTCCCCTGTAACATCATGAACCGTTAATTTCAAGTACTAAGCGAGAGTGAGTGGATAGATCTATCGAGGGTGACGCCTCCATCCGTGGTAGTGGATACCAACAGTAAGCGGATGCATGTCATGTCTTTTACATTTGAATGTTTCGGCAGAACATTCGGGAGGGGCATAGAATTTCATCAGTCATAGCTTCGGTGTCATGAGCTTAAGGCTATTGTACAATTTTCACGAGATTTTTATCTTGCATTTTTACTTGTGGTGGCCGTACATCAGTACATTTTACAAACCTATGGAATTCACCAACATTCGTGTTGACGTTTTAGCAATGTATTTCAGGTTATTAAGGTAGCTCATGAGACATGCATTTGGACCTTCATGGAGTCGCGGAGTCGACGCGTCTCATCATTATTTCATGCACTTATGTAAACATTTGATCTAGTACGACTTGTTTTTCATAAACATGCAACACATTTTGGGGACCTCATGTTGTAAACTCTGAATTATTTCAATGATCAAATGCAGTATTTTCCAAACGACACTTTAGGTCGTTCAATGTAACTGTAACTGTGGTGCTATGACAGACACCCCCAGGTATTCCATTCCGCTGCAAGTCAGGTAAATTGGGGGTGTGACAGATTGGCATCAGAGCTAAGGTTATAGCGAACTAGGATGTATCTTGGACCCTAGACTATAACCGCATCATCATAGCATCTCATCATTTCATCATAAGTGCATAATCATGATACATGTTGTTTTATACATCCCCTGTGCGAGTTATTTATACTCACATCCGTATATGTATATCATTTTATTGACCTGGTTCACAAGTGACATGCCTTCAGATACTCACCCTGACATCCTTTTATCGGATTCCAACATTGAAGATGCCTTGTCATCTTCCACTACCATTATACCATCAGTTGCACTTACACCACCATTAGTACTATTGATTTGCCATAGGAACAGAGTCTTCCTATCATTCAGCCCGTACATAGAATGCCTTTTGGTAGTGTATTCAGAATTAATCTTAATGGACTTATTAGGATGCTTATTGCAAGGAAGATAGTGTGTTTTCTTTCCATCACTAGTAGGGCACTTACTACTCAGGTACTATCACCACCATCAGTTACTTATTACACTATTGGCCTTCCCACAGTGTGTACTTTAGTTTTACCTTTTGGATGTCGCGAGGTAGCACGAAAGAGAGTAGTATTTCATTCACTGGTACCATCATTGTCATTTCCTTTTCCATTCCCACTTGCCATGAACTAGATGACACCTAGTAGATAATACCAATAACACGGACTCAACAGAAACATCCGCAGATTCTTCAGGAATGGTTCAGAACCTACATTATCTAAGATTTGATAGATGCACAACATCAGATACCACTTCAGGACTATCCCAACCTTATGATGCCACAAACCTGATTTCACACAGAGGGACACCAGGAAGTCCCTGGACCAGACTTATATCCTCTCTCCTTTAGCGGAACTAGAAACACAAAGAAATTTCTCAAATGGTTCGAAGACATCGAAACAATATTTCAATGTGGCGACTGTCGTAAGGAATACAAGGTTAAGTTCGCCACATGCACCTTTCAAAATCATGCCCAGGAATGGTGGACCAAACATATTAAGATGGTAGGAGTTGATACTGCCTACTCACACTCTTAGGAGAAACTTAGAAGGATGATGGGTATAACATTTTGTGTAAGAAGTGAATTACGAACAAGGGAACAGGAAACACTAAACTTTACCATGGTAGGAAATGATGTTGGCAAGTACATTACTCATTTTTATGAATCAACACGACTAGGTTCTGCAATGGATGAACCGGAAAGCAAGAAACTTGAAAAGTACATTATCAAAATGGCGATTGAGGCAAAGGAACTCATAGTTCACGTCGAGACATCAGGAAACAACAGTGACAACAAGAGGAAGTGGAACAACAATCTAGGTTGCAATGCTGCTCAACTATCACCCAAATAACAAGAAGTGAATTGAGCCTTTGCTGCAGAACCGCACACAAAGAGAAGGTATATTGGAAAGTTACCTTACTACAACCTGTGTAATCAATATCACCAAGGTCATTGCAGTAAAACGTGTGGAGTGTGCAAGAAGCAGGGTTATCGGACTGAAAATTGTAGGAAACTCACAAATCAGAAAATCCCAGGGAATTGCTTCAAATGTGGAAACTTTGGGCATTTCAAGAATGACTGCCCGGAACTGAGGAACAAGGAAAAATCAGGAACTTGGAATCAAGACTGAATCGCTCAAGGAATAGCGTGAGCTGTTGATAGAGAACAGTCAGGATATTAGCAACATCAAGGATAACAACAATGCTTCAGCAGGAGGAGCTTTGTTTCGATATATAAACCGTAGTTCGAGCCTTTAGGGTTGTATCTTTCCTTTTGTACTTACCGTTGGTACGAAGACATGACCTAGGGGCATTAAGCACTTTCCTATCCAATGTAGTATCTATCCTTTGTTACCTAGGTGATAATCATAACCATCGTTTAGCAACATTTTAGCATTGTCTCATCAGGTATTAGGTTGATTTCGTATTTGACGAATTAGTAGACTATTACCATTTGACAAGATTCACCCACGTATCCAATACACCAATCAAGCTATTTTACTAGCATATGGGGAAACTGTTTTACAGAAAAATTTTCTGAAGTAAGCTATTTTATTACCACCCTATACATTGATTTTTCTGTCATTACACCAAGTATTTACTATTATTACGCGAAGCAATTTTCATGTTACTTGAAAGGAAACATCAGGATACCATTTTAATAACAATGCGTTGAACACCATCTAAAACTTTTGAGGAAAGTTATGATATTTTGACAAAAATCTAACATCGCATCATTAGTCCTCAATTATACATAGCCTGATCACCTATGTAAAATTCAGGAAGGATTATGCCATGAAGGAAATAATTACCTTTTCAAAGGATTGTTGATAACAATCTTCATCCAAAAGTTTTGTAAACAAAGGAACTCATTCATAAACATCCATTTTGCCGAACTATCCTTGGATACTTCCCCTACCTGTCACTCACTTAGCCATTAAGTTGGATTCTTCCCATTGAATTCCCTAGAAGAGACTTTCCATATCAATTACATGCAGGATTCCTCAATACAATAGAAGCAACGAAAGAATTACAGAACTACTAACCAGGACTAGAAGTATATAGTGAGAGAATTCATAACTCAACAACAATCCTCAGATACTGCGAGACTATCCTAAACACCATCTCTGACTTAGTTGTCCAATGTCATTTTTCAAGGGTACTAGCTATACTGAGCTACAGGATTGAAATCAATAGATGTCCGCAGGACAACACAATAGAAATAAACCAAGCTTCTAATTGAGACTGTAGAGCATTTCATTTAAACATGGCCTTATCCATACATAAACTTTCCTGCAGTAAGTTTTCACAAAGGACAATTGTTTGAATCAAGAATATCGATGTAGATTTCACTAAGGCATTATGTCTAGAAATTTCAGATAACCTCACCTTCATACCAAGCAAGGGATCAAACCGGAACATATCTCCTCATCTACATGGGAAAACAGAATAGACATTCATCGACACAACATCAAGTGATACCTTCGTCTTGCCAATTACAACGATGAACTATTTCAGGACTTAAGTTAGTCTAAATGCCTATGCTTGTAGTTATGCCAGATAACCATCAATAGACATTATCCAACTTCAGGAACTAAGTGTTAGACATCTATGCATTTAAGCGAACATTTCCTATTCTACCATTTTATCCTTGTTAGTGTTTTCACTTTTAAATAAAGTTGATGCGTTTACATAAATCACATACCTTGTGGCAAAATGATTTCTGAAATTCCTATTTTGAACAAGTACGATCCTTTTTGGTCAATCTTTAGCAACACTATGGTACAATGAGAAATATACAGAAACATCAAACTTTGGTAAGCAGTCTTAATCGCAACATGTTTGAAAACATTTTTCTACTTCATAACTACTGAAATTTTGAACCATCAAGGAAGAATATTACCTAGTAAATCATTTGCTCCATTTTCTAAATTCGTTTATTCAGAAAAGGATTTCAACTAAAACTCATAATCGCGAGACAAATTTCTAGAACAAATTTCTCTACAACATCGCTTATGCATTTAGGATTTGTGACTGGACAATAGAGAATATTTGGATTATGTGATGAAGGAATTAGGAGGAACATCACAAATTAATCGCGAACTTCAGTAGTGGAGACCAAACCCAATAGACAAAGAAGAACATATGTCTTATCATCCGTTGGAACAAAACACAAGGAATCAAATTGTTACCTATATTCTATCCCTTCAGATAACGCCAAGTTCGAAGGACCGAACGTTATGGAATTAGTCACAAAGGTTTATTGTACCCATTTCAGTTATTCCTGTTAAGGAAACCGTTTCAACTTGGACCTCAGGTAATCATTTCAGGATTTCCTTCAGAAACCCATTTAGATGTGAACATCACCTATCACCCTCAGACCGATGGTCAAAGCAAGAGAACAATTCAAACATAGGAAAGTATACTCAGAGCATGAGTGATTGACCCTAGAAATGGTTGGAACAATCAATTAACATAAATCAAATTCATCTACAACAATAGTTATCACACCAACAACGGGAAACTGGCAGAAGTTAGATTGGTACATAACACACATCATTTGGATTGGATATCCTGAACAACAAACCATCCAGATTCAAGTGGGAGAACAAACTAAGTTAAAAGCATTGCCTTGGATTGGCACGATACAAATTGGATAACAAGAAAGGTTGAACCTTTAGCATATTGGACTATTTAAGATTCATTTTAGAATCGACCAACTAGCATACAAACTTGAATTCTGGCAAAATTCAGCGGTATATATTACCAGTACCACATTTAAAACATTAAGAAGCGCAGACCATCGATTGATGGGCCAAACTCAGAAAAAGCTCAACTCATTAGTTCAGTAGGCATTCATGAGATAACCAGAAATTTCCTACAAGTCAAGAATCAGTTACAAGTTCAATAAGTCGTAAACCATTAAAACTTCAAGTTCTGCAGAGTTATGCAGAAAGTTCTACCTAGGAAAGGCATGTTATCATTCAGAAAACTTGGAAGGTTACACCAATATACACTGGACCATTTATATTTCAGACAGGGTAGGCCTAGTGGCTGTTAGATTTGAACATTGCTAGAGAACAACAGGATTACACGAACATATTTCACATTTTCAGATCCCCAGAAATGACTTTCAGATGAGTCACTCATGATTCCATTGGAAGGGATTCATCCCAAATGACAATCTCAGACCTGGTAAGAGAACCAACAGAAATCATGGACCGTGTGGTCGAACAGTTGAAACAGAGTCGAATTCCTATCGTTAGAGTTCGCTGGAATTCTCGAATATCATTACCTTTTCACCAATACATTCTCAGAGACCAACATAAACTGAACTTCGGGACGAAGTTCCTTTTAGGGGGGAAGACTGTCACAACTCACCATTTCAGGTCATTTCAGGTCATTTCCCGAACTTTGGAAAAACACTATTCATCAAACACTATTCATCAAAACACTATTCATCAGTTTACTATTCATCGTTTTCGAGGTCAATTTGATATTCTGAGAAACTTTTGGGAAATTTACTATTCATGGAACACTATTCATTGCGGGAAAAGATTTCATCATTCACGTGCATTGCACATTTCATCGTAAATTTAGTTTACGGATATTCAAATTCGCGTAACCGGATTGGGTTAGGTGCGAATTCATTTCATTAGTGTTGAGAACACTGCATACGGACTGGAGATAGTCTGCATATCATCATAACAGCATTTTCATGTTATACCACTCTCAGGATTTTCAAATTACTATATTCAGTACATTTAACGTTTTTACGTATAAGTAATTTATAGTAAACGTTAACACCCGGTTTATACACGACGAATATATCTAAATATTCCCACAATGGTCCCGACATATTTTTATATCCATTTTAACATCATAAAAGTTATAACATTCAGTTACCCAGTATTTTGGAAATTTATTTTATTTATAACGTACGCGTATAAATATAAAGACGGTTTTCGTGAAAACTAAACAATAATCACCCGATCACTCAGTAAATGTACCCAACATATTTTTAATATGTTTTTATCATTATTATGACTTTATTTCATCCCGGTTAATTTCGTGAACGTTTATCTCTATTAAACCCGTTACCCGATTTTAACAAACAAACACCTAAAACCTATACTTATACCACTAATCATCTACTAACTTTCCTAATTAAATCAAAAACTAAGTTTTCTCCTTTGAACCCTTTGAAAAATCAGCCATGAACCCCCCTTTGACCTCATGCATATATGAACCTTTGCATAAATATCTTTCTAAAACACTTAAAACATAAACATAAGAATTTTTAGGAATCAAAAGCTCATTTTTCTCTTGTTCTACACCAAAACCCACGACTTTCCCCATGAACAAAGATCAAACCATTGTTTTCCAAAAGCTAAAACACCAAACTTGTTCCTTTTACTTACCTAATCAAGAATCAATCAAGAAAAACACAAGAAATCCAAGCATAATCATCATCTAATCATCTCATTTTATCAAGTAAGTTATCAAAGTTATTTTTACATGAAACATCTTATATTTACTTGTATTTCATGATTTCCATGCTAAAAACCATGTACAAGTAGCTATACTACACTTTATTTTGGCTAAAAACAAACATACAAACCCTAACTTTCTTGTTATGAATCCCCTAGCTCTAATAACTTGGTTAGGAGTCCATGGCACCCTAAGAAGGTGTATGGTAAGATTAGATTAGTCATGTGGTGATTACAAGAGGTTTGGTGATGGTAGAAATTGGTTTTTAACCTTGGAAACTTGATTTGGAACCTATTTTAGACATGCTGTCCCGTTTTGTAAAAATCTGGAAAATCAGTAAACACCAAGGAAACTTTGGCAAAATTTTTAGAAAATACTTTCAAAAACGAATCCGTAGGCGAAAGAACGGATTAAAAAGAGCTTATAACGAAGAAGTTATGATTTTTGCAAGATTATAGACGAAAAGTATTTTCTGGAAAAATAGTTGCTGTTGGACATTTTTCGTCGGTCAAAAAGAGGCTTTAAACATAACCCGGAGGAGCCGAGCTTTCCAAAATATATTACTACATACTAAGACGAAACCGTGGATATAAAGAACAAGTAAAACGGACAAGTAACGACAAAGATATACTCGTTTGAATATCGGCTAAAACCTTTTATTAATTGACAGCTTTTAATATATTTGGCGCAAAAACTACGAAGTGCATTTTCAAGCTAAACATAATATCAAGTACCGAGCTTTATAACTAACGTAGTATTAGTTATTACGAGTATGTTTTCATCATTTCAAGGATTTCAACCCGAGTATTTCAACGCTAACATGGAAACTTACGTTATATATATATATAAGTATATATATTATGACTAGCCATTTATATTTTCTAATAGCAATATTTTCCTAAGTCTTGGAATATATACTTTTGGTAACAACAAGTGTTTTTCAAAGAGTAGAGTGGTATAGTAAACATGTGCATGGACATTCATAACATCATTTCATGATCTAAAGTAGATCGTACATCATTCATTTTAGGTTGCGGCTAGTATGCGCGCCTTGTTTTCAGCTCAGTACATGTTCATGGTACCATCATATTGGGTTACGACAGCAAATTGTTCATTGGTGTTCATTTCATTTCATCACGGTATCATCAGTTGAGGTGAGTTTTCATAGCCCCGTTTTCAATTCAACATTTTTGATTGTTTTCAAATCCCACGGGGGGAATACATTGCATCAATTATTTCAGTACGAGCCCAAGTATTCAAACATGTACATAGCTTAAGTTACCTTGCCATGTGAAAAGTCCCCTGTAACATCATGAACCGTTAATTTCAAGTACTAAGCGAGAGTGAGTGGATAGATCTATCGAGGGTGACGCCTCCATCCGTGGTAGTGGATACCAACAGTAAGCGGATGCATGTCATGTCTTTTACATTTGAATGTTTCGGCAGAACATTCGGGAGGGGCATAGAATTTCATCAGTCATAGCTTCGGTGTCATGAGCTTAAGGCTATTGTACAATTTTCACGAGATTTTTATCTTGCATTTTTACTTGTGGTGGCCGTACATCAGTACATTTTACAAACCTATGGAATTGACCAACATTCGTGTTGACGTTTTAGCAATGTATTTCAGGTTATTAAGGTAGCTCATGAGACATGCATTTGGACCTTCATGGAGTCGCGGAGTCGACGCGTCTCATCATTATTTCATGCACTTATGTAAACATTTGATCTAGTACGACTTGTTTTTCATAAACATGCAACACATTTTGGGGACCTCATGTTGTAAACTCTGAATTATTTCAATGATCAAATGCAGTATTTTCCAAACGACACTTTAGGTCGTTCAATGTAACTGTAACTGTGGTGCTATGACAGACACCCCCAGGTATTCCATTCCGCTGCAAGTCAGGTAAATTGGGGGTGTGACATCCAGTTAGTGTCATAGGGAAAACACGAAGCATGATTGCGTCGTGAGACACCCCCGGAATATTGAACAAACCTGACAACGTATTGAACATTGTCAATGTGCTCATGAGCATCTTCCGTCTTGTTTCTCGAAAAGGGGTCTTTCCGCAAGTCCCTTATGAATTGGTTCTTAATCTCGAACTGCACATCCTCTCCAATCGCCGGCCTAACCAAACCAGGCCTTTGTTTTTCTCGTGTCAGAGCAAGATATTCCTCGAGAGTAAGGGCATCGATATCATTATCAGCCATAGTAGGTGAAACTTGAAAGAGATCGTAAGAAACTAAAAATTAAAAAAAAAAATGCAAAACTTAAATAAAATCCTAATAGCTCCCTGGCAGCAGCGCCAAAAACTTGATGCAAGATTTCTGACCAGGTTTTAATATTTCTAAAGTCTCGTTTACCTAAGTTCTACCTAATGCACTATCAGGCAGTGTACTCGGTCGTGTATGGTATAGCTAAATGGTAAAGCCGAGGTCTCCCAAGAGCTATGCGTGCAGAAATTATCTAAGTTTAGTGTCACTAGATTAAAGGGGGTTTTATTATTGGTTAATTAAACTACTAAAATGAAATAAACAAAGCAATTAAATAAGCGAAGGAAATACAGATAAGGAGAATAGTGTTAACCTAACTACTACTCTTGTTATTAACATGACAAGTTTTCTAATTAATGCATCCTATCGTTTCATCTGGGGGTTTAAGTCGATATACTTAGATGGTCAAATCGCCTATCCTATCTTACACCTTGCCCTATTCTTGCGACTGTAACATGGAAAGAGTTCCTTGGATGGTCGCTTTGCCTATGAGGTGCAAGAGTCGTTAAGTGCCTCTATTAACTTAGAATAGTCTAGCGGGATGCGGCCTTTCGGAACTTACATCCCCTCTAACTTCTTAAGTAAATCTATTTGGTAGGTGGTCATTTATTAGAATTTCCACTTGAATGATGATATTTCTATCACCAAAACACACCCTTATCCACTATGGGTCCTCTGGACAATTCTCCTAGCCTCAATGGAACTACCAAATATTATTGCTACCAAAACTAAAGTGTCCTAAGACATGCTAAGAAAGTATTCAAATAAAACGATAATACATGCGAGAAAACTAAATCATGGCAATAACAATTTCATAATCAGGCTAACACCCAAGGTGTTTAGCCACTCATATTAATAAATGCAGAAAATTATATGTTCAACATGATTAATGAAGACATAAATTTGATACAAGAAATATAAATGATTAAACTTATGGTTGAAGCGTGAATTCTCCTTTGGAAGATGTCTTGAATGCTCGGTTGAACTTTGTTCTCCCTGCTCCCTAACTTCCTCTAAACTTCTCTGTGGTGAAGTGGTGGAAAGTGATATCTAAAACTCGGAATTAGGGCCGGTATTTATAGTGCCCGACTATGCTACGGCGTAGCTCTAGGGTTGACTACGCCATAGCCTTTGTAATTTGCAACTACGTCGTAGCTTGATCAATTGCTATGGGCGTAGGACTCTTGTCGGCACTTCTACGGTGTAGTTATACAGAGAACTACGCCGTACCTTCATCAGGGATCACGGACTATTCTTCACTGTTTAAATTAAGGACCTACGGCGTAACTTGAATGTTTGCTATGCATGTAGAAGTCTTCTAGGATAAGCTACGACCGTATTCTAAATGTTGACTACTTCGTAGATCTTCGATAAGTGTTGATTGGTCTTTATTAAGTGCTACGGCGTAGGTAGAGCACACCTCTACACCGTAGTTAGTGTAGATTCCGCATACTTCAACTATTTTCATAAATAACATTCCATTTCCGCGTCTTTTCGTTCCTAAAACAAATAAGAGTATATATCCTAACAAAATTTCATAAAAGATGAGTATAATAGGGGAAATTAACACTAAAATATCGGTACTATTTGATGTTATCAGTCATTATCTCTCTTGGAGGTGTTTTTTAAGCTTATATTTAGGTTTATAAGCATATTTGATTTCAACTTATATTTCATAAGCTCTAATTTTGTAGTTTATTTTGAGACTTATGATCTTATATAAGTTTATATGATAAACATATATAAGCCCACAAGACTCAAAATAAGCCGGAAAATTCGGGCTTATGAAATATGAGTTGTTTACCTATGATATGTAAAACATGATTAAGAGTGGAGTGAGTTGGTTGTGTTGTTCTATGTCTCGTGTAGAACGATAAGGGCCCAAAGGGATTATTAAAAATCAAGAGTTTGGGTAACACTCAAACAAATCATGTGTGTGTGTGTGTGTTTACTATGTGAAATAGTGTAAAAGCATGTCGAGAGAATCATCCTTTTTTTGTGTGGGATGCCTTCTATTTATAGAGAGGCATCTAGTGTTTAAGGATAAACCCCATGTAGATGATCAAAGGCTGTAAACAGGCCAGGTGTTGATTATTTGATGGGTAGACAAGAATGACATGTGGTAACTCCCCCTTTGGTCGTACCAGGTCGTGACCATCTCCCATATTCTTGGGCGTGTGTCTCCCCTTGTCAAATGTCAGATAGTACATCTTAACCATTATTGACAATTGGGAGACAGTTGTCTCACGCATGTATTCTACACAGCCTGAGAGGTTTTCCTAGGCTATGTACGGCTTGGGAATATGGTCGAGCTTTATTAAGTGTTGAGAGTGGGCCTTATTGAGTATTGATAATGGGCTTGACTTTGGCGTGTAATTAGTGGGTTTGGGCGACTAATATTGATAGGCTATCATGTCCCTCTAATATAGTATTATATCATGAGCTAATGGTATGACGCTGGACTAACTTGTAGGGATTATCAGGTTGATAATTCGCTTTATTAGGCTGACAATCTGTTGGAACACGAAAAGTGTAAATCATTAGTCAAGGACTTCTATTTATCTTTTGTAATAGAATATGGTATGTTGTGTAAGTTGTGTCCCACGACAACAAGTTACTATCGCAGAACTTGTATATCTACGATGGCATGCTTGGCTAGACGTCGGGTATAATTACCCCTACCTCATGGGTAATGAGGTGTGTGTTCTTATGATAATCTATGCGAGACTTTTCTATGATCTCTTGTTTCTCTCTCTTCTCTAAAGTGCTCACACCCACTTTATATTACGTAGATTAGTTATAAGTAGACGTGATATTATTGGAACAACAATTGGTATCAAGAGCCAAATATGATTTGTTGTTTCACGTAGTGTTTGTTTTAGTGTTGTTTTAATCTTCATTAGTTTTAGAAGTTTTGGTTTTCTTGAATTTTATACCTTTCTATATCTAGAATATATTACACTTCGTACGTGATATTAAGATTACTCATTAACGTGCTTAATCTGGTAAAACGTATATTAGGATAACATATTTGTGAAACAGAAAGTGTTTTTCATCATTGTACTCAAAACTTTTAAGTATTTAGTGAAAATTTAGGTTGATTTTTGTGTTTTAAGGGTTTTAGAGAAAGTGTACTTTTGTTCGTGTAAATAGGGGTTTAGATTTGCTCGCATTGTGTTTGCTCGCATTGTAAGGATTTTTGGCTGCGATACTAGGTGTTGTAACACCGACAATAGATAACTTTATCTGCGATAGGTGTCTGCGATAGTAGTTGGTTTGGGCTGCGAAAGAAAAGGCTGTGATACTTTCTTTGCGAAAGTTTTTGTCACCCACTACTTACGAAAGAAAACTTTGCTCAAATCGCAAGAAATTGCTGCGATAGTTCTTGTATTGGTGTGATATCACAAAGGTTCTGCGACATCTGATTTTCCGAGACTTTCTGTTACCCACATTTTACAAAAGAAAACTCTGCCTAATTTTCACCAGAAAGCTGCGATAGTTACTGTTCACGAGACTTACTTGCGATATCTTGACTTGAAGACTTTTATAAATTTTCAAATCCCTTAAAAGATTAAAATTATTAAAAGACTTTAATCATTCACATATCACTATTCAAAACTCCAAACAATTAACCATCTCAACTTCAAACAAACTAAAACACCATTCTCAAACAAAAACAACATCTCATAACAAGATTCATTATCACAATGTCTACTAATCAAGATGCATTGGAAGCAGGGAGTGATGCTAGGCCACCCATGCTGTATCGGGGAAACTATGTTCAATGGTCGTCAAGGTTTATGAATGTTCTAATGGGCTACAAAGAACGTAAGTTGTTGATTAACTCCATCAAAAATGGTCCGTATGTAATGAAAGAAATTCCTGATGTTGAACATGAGAGAAAGACATGACTACAAACTGAATATGACTTAGGTCCAAATGAACTTGCTCAATTTGAAGCTGATATTCATGCCAAGAACTTAATTCTTTATGGGTTAAGAAACGACATCTACAATGCCATTTACAGCAATCTCACTGCTCATGATCTATGGGTTAAGAACTCAAACTCAGCAGACTCTAGCTTTATGGAATTACCAATCCTTCAAACAACTTCCCGAGGAAAGTCTTGAAGATGCTTACATTCGATTCAAGAAACTTATCAATGAAATGAACCGTCATAACCTTAAAAGATCAAACATTGAGCACAACACCATGTTTCTCACAAACCTTCAACCAGAATGGAGACGTTTTACCATTGCCATCAGACAAAATCAAGACTTAACTGCTAAAGACATCAACAACTTGTTTGATCTTCTGAAACACAACTAGGTTGAGGTCAATGATATTCTTGAACAAAAAAGAAAAGGAGCTCTCAGCTCAACTTCCCACACAATCACCGGTTGTTGATCCTCTTGCTTTAGTATCTTCATACCATCAAAACCAATCCTTCTTCAACTCCAACAATGAAACACATTACTCACCAGTGGACGAAGCAATTGACTCCAATCAAGATCCGGAAAATTTTGAACTCACTAAGATTGTTCAAAACTTGGCATTACTTGGTAAACAGATTCAAAGGTCCTTCTACAAACGCCCAACCAATAGCAATCTTCGAACTACTTCTGCACCAACTGCATTGAACAAAAGACAAGACATTCCACCAAGAGGTGAAGTAGCACGTCAAGGTGTACAGAGGAATGATAAGAATGATGTAGGTCAAGACAATCAAGAACTTTTGTTCTGGTCAACAGGGTCACTTTGCAAAGAATTTTCCAAATCGGAAAGTGCGTAACCGGGCTTACTATAGACAGAAAATGTTGCTAGCTGACATGGAGGAAAAGGGCAAAATTCTTAATGCAGAAGAAAATGACTTTATGGTGGATACTAATGATGAAGGGGAATTATTGGAAACAAACATGGTGTACATGGCTTCTTTAAAGAAAGTAGATGTGTTTGAAGCTCTTAATGATGATGATACTCCAAGCTATGACATTGATGTTGAAGAAGTTGATTCTCTTGAAAACAAGGTACACACATCAGATGCTTGTGATAATGATGATCTTGATGAATTTATACATGGTCACATTAGTACCATTAGTAAGTCAACTAGAGTTAACACAAGTAGTGAAATATCTACAAGTGCTACACCGAAGTTACCTCTAATAGTACCGATAGCAATCATGCATCAACAAGTCAAGATCATATTGATATGCTTCAAAACTATGCCACTATTCAAACTCAAATTCAGAATTATGCTAACTTGATAAAACAAGAACAGGATAAAAGTGCTTTTAGAAAAGAAAATCAAAGACATGTTGTATGAAGAGTAGTCTAAATGGCCACTAGTGCTAAAATGTCAAATTCGAGATTTACAAGACGAGATTTTTCATTTCAAAAGAAATATCACAAGTTTTGAAAAAACCAAAAAGAATCTTGAAAGTGAAGTTTCAAAACTTAAAGATTAAAAGGCTAATTGTATTGAACGATTACCAAAGCTGAAACTAAACTTCGCACTACCAATCAGACTCCTCAGACTGCATACATGTTACTCCCCAAACCAGATTTAGTCATGGATCTAAAAAAAGGACTTGGTTATTCTAATCCTTCTTATCTTGAAATGGTCAAACGTCAAACACCAAGTTTGTATAATACAGATTACATGAGACGTGATACATTCAAAAATTACATGTTTGTTCCAAATGACATCTCTAATGAGGAAATTCAAAACGTTTAAAGGTCAAACAAAAGAAAACCAATTTCTCGTACTTTAGTGCCGATTATGGTTTGATAAATAAGGAAAATTCTCTTGAACGAAAATCAACAAATGCTAAGAAACATGTGGATTAGACCACAGTCAATCCATATGATTCTAGCCAACATGAGAATTTAGCAATTGTCATCTCAGAAATCAAATAGGTGGATCATTAAGGATTATTTGCGCAAAGCAAGAGTTTCAAACTGATGAACTTGTGAGATCTAATTCCAATGAAATAGATGTCTTGAGGGAAGTCAAGAAACTGATAAAATTATTTATCAAGCCTCCCGTGAATAGCATTAACGATAAACTTAAAGCCTTTGAAGAGGCATAGATAATTGAAATGCAAAATGATTTGAAATATGTCACATCTCTTGAAGATGAATATGATCTTCTTTGTTTAAACTCAAACATTCTAAAGGAATATTTTCAAAATCAAATTGAATCATTCAAACCACAATTTGCACAAAATGAAGAGAAAATTAGGAATTTGGAAAATAAACAAACTTCTTTGGAAATGGAAAACATTTTACTCAAAGAGAGTCTAAAAGAGTGTTTGCAAAGAGTTGAACGAGAAATTGTCTTGTTGTAATGCCAAATTTGAAAACTCTCTTGCTAAACTTGAAAAACATTCTTTAATGTTTGAATAAAATTGGCAACGAAAGATTGAAGAAAATAAATATGATAAGCTTTCCTACAAAAATTCTTTGAAACTAATCTTAAAAGAGAATGAGGAACTCAAATCTAAAGTGCTTGATTTGACGTAAAACAAGAATAATGAGTTTGCTCCTAGACGCTAGTTGGAAAATAACAATTTTTCATATGTCCAACTTTTTTGGCATCTCAAAAACAAAAAAACTCATATTCTTGAGCCAAAACAAAAAGAGGTTTTAACCAATCCTAAAGTAATTGCTCTTGGTATGTACAATATTGCATCTACTTCTAATTGTGAACCTTACGGTACAAATGATATGCTTTATAAGAAAGAACTAGAAAAAGCTAGGAAGCAAGAATTACTTAGTCAGGATATGCCTCTAGATGATGCACCAATGTGTTCTTTGACTCCTCCCCCAATAGAAAAGAATCCCAAAGAGTCAAAGAATCACAAGAACAAGAACCGTAAGAAACAGAAACTAGTTCAACACGATCAATCTACAAAATCTCCTAATGCAGATTGCTTTTTTATCCAAGTTTAGAAACTACTTGTAGCGGGGATAGACCACTTAAGAGAAATGCTTGGAAGACTAGAGCCTTTCAACCTCAAGTTGTAAAAAAAACCTAGATATTTTAATGCTTTCAATAATAAACGCTCTAAGCGAATGGATGAATGTAAAAACTTAAATCTACACAGATCTGTTGCTTCTAAAAGAATGAATGCTCGTTCTAATTATGTTGCTTATAATTCTGCTTCTGAAAAACGTGTGCATGATAATATGAATTGTGAAAACATGAATTCCAATACCACTAGGACTTCTACATCGAAGCTAAGAAACACTACGCAAAGAGAACAAAAGCCAAGGATCTCTAAGGGTAGGAATCTAGATCACTGTGACTCTAATCCTAGATCTTGCTTCAAGTGGGTTCCCACTGGAAGAGTGTTTAAACACGTAGGTTATAGGTGGCAACTAGTTAAGAAGCAAGAAACACCTACCACTACTCAATTAGAAATTCAATCCATTAGGTATGCATTCTATACTGTCTAACTATGTGGAACCACTTTATCAGCAGATTCCCAATTTTCTGTTTTTTGCTTTGATGTGCACCTTGTCCAAGTGTGCCTTTGGTACCTCGACTCGGGGTGCACCCGGCACATGACCGGGAACAGGGTATTGCTCAAGAACTTTGTGGCCAAATTCTTAGGTATAGTGCGTTTTGGGAATGATCACATAGCTAAAATTACCGGTTATGGGGATCTCATTCATGATAAGGTCACAATTCAACAAGTCTACTTTGTCAAAGGACAGGGTCACAACTTGTTCAGTATTGGTCAATTCTGTGATAGCAGTTTAGAGGTGGCTTTTAGAAAACATTCTTGTATTGTTCGTACACTTGAAGGCGTTGATCTTCTTAAAGGCTCCAGGGATTCGAACTTATACCAAATTGCACTTCAAGAGATAACATCACCAAAACCAATTTGTCTGCTCGCAAAAGCAACATCATTACAAGCCTGGCTATGGCATCGTCGTTTCTCTCATTTGAACTTCAGAACGATCAATGACCTTGCTCAAAATAATTTAGTCAGAGGATTGCCAAAACTATCTTTCAAGAAAGATCATCTTTGTTCAGCTTGTGAATTAGGAAAGATGACACGTGCAACACTCAAATCAAAATCTGAACATAGTTTCGTTGCTCCTTTGCATTTATTACACATGGATTTGTGTGGACCGATGCGTGTCGTCAGCAGAAATGGAAAGAAATATATTTTGGTTATTGTGGATGACTACTCACGATACACTTGGGTTCATTTTCTTGCTTCTAAAGCCGAAACACCCAATGTTATCATCAAGTTCATCAAAAGAATACAAGTTGGTCTACAAGCTCAAGTCCGATATGTAAGAACAGACAATGGAACGAAGTTCACGAATTAGATTCTTTAGAATTTCTTTGATTCTACTGGCATTACTCATTAGAGATCCGTAGCTTACACTCCTCAACAAAATGGTGTTGTTGAAAGATGAAACCGTACATTAGTAGAAGCTGCAAGAACAATGTTATCCTCCGCAAAACTACCATTAAATCTTTGGTCTGAAGTTGTATCAACTGCTTGTTTCACACAAAACCGATCTATCATTAACAAAAGATTCAACAAAACTCCATATCACATCCTTCACAAACAAAAACCCGATGTAAAATACCTCCGCACCTTTGGATGTCGATGTTACCCTTTAAATGATCGAGAAGATATTGGAAAATTAAAAGAAAAAGGAGATGTTGGAATTTTCCTTGGATATTCCACACAATCAAGTGCATATCGTATTTACAATCGACGAACAAAGTTGATACAAGAGACAATCCATGTTCATTTCGATGAAGTAGAAGAAATGGCTTCTGATCACACAAGTTCAGAACCCGTGCAACCGACTATGACTTCTGAACATCACGGTTCAGGACTCGTGCCTAACTCAACATCATCAACACCAAAGCTTAATCATATTCCAAAGGAAGCGTTAGATGGCCTATTTGAAAACTTCTATGATGAATCATCTAGAAGAAATAAGATGAAAGTTTCTACATTATCCGCTGCAACTCCGATTATCAAAGTAAATAATCAAGAAGACATACCATCTCCAGTATCCGGTTCATCAACAACTACTTATGAAGCTGCTAATCCCACACCAGATACCCCTCCAATTATTCATATTCAACAAGACCGTTTTTAAAACAATGTCACTCCAAACTCCCACATAAATGTTGATGATCAAATAATTACCAATGCATCGTCTGAAGAGGACCCATTCATTAATCCATTTGCGACTCCCGAACAAGAGATTTACGTTGCTTCGAGGGTCTATAGGCAAATTAGGCTTGTTGTTGCATGTAAAGGACTCTTTCTATGACTAACCTTGGTTTGCCATTTTTTTTCTTTGCTCTACATCAAAGATCTTGCTTAAAAAGATTGTGATTAAATGAAGGAGTAATGTCGGGGGATAAAGGGAAATGAGTAATTTTTGGTTATGAGAAATTGAAAAGTTATAATGTAACTTCCCCACTCCTCATAACCCCTATTTATAGAAAAATTGACGGATTAGTGAAAAGCGTATGGCAGCAGCCCATTAGGCCAACAAGCTCAACAAATACGCGTGTAGATGACAAGCCAGGCTTATAATCCTTGCAAAAATGCAAGTTACATTTTCTAGATGGCGTTGAGTTGTATTAGGATAAAGTATCATTAAATGTTTGCGTGAGGAATACAAGAGAATCTTTTTGAAATGATCTGAATTTGGTTGACTTGATGTTTAGGCGGCTTGTGTTCCGTCCTTTCGACTGTACATGGCATGAGCCTGACATCATTTACATGTGCGTCGGCTAGGGCATGGGATCTACACGCATATTTGTGGGGCTTGTTGGCCTAATGGGCTGTTGCCATACGCTTTCCACTAATCCATTAATTTTTCTATAAATAGGGGTTAAGAGGAGTGGGAAGTTACGTTATAACTTCTCAATTTCTCATAACCAAAAGTTACTCATTTCCCTTTATCCCCCGGCGTTACTCCTTCATTTAATCACACTCTTTTTAAGCAAGATCTTGGATGCAGAGCAAAGAAAAAAAAATGGCAAACCAAGGTTAGTCATAGAAAGAGTCCTTTACATGCAACAACAAGCCTAATATGCCTATAGACCCTCGAAGCAACGTAAATTTGCGTAGCTAAACACGTCTTAGATCAGGAACGAAACCAAAAATCAAATATGACAGATTGCACAAAATTTTTTGAACTGTAATATAATAGAGTTAAAAGGTGAACAAAAACGAGGACTTCATTAAAACGATAAATGAATAAATATACTACCCCTCTAATTAGGGATCCTATGATCTTTCATAACGAAAAAACGCTTACGTACACCTTCATTTTTAACTTTATTTTTTATTTTTAAGTATACTAGTTAAATAACACTAGAAATACATTTTGATAGACCAGATGCATTTAAGAAAACTCAATGTTTTTTAAAAATAAAATAACACTAAATCCAAAACATTAATAAGTATCTCGAGACCCTGCGGGAACTCTTGGTTCCATCTTGTCTTAGATGTTCATGAACAATCTTTCGATAATATCCCAAATAATAGATTGAAGTATTGGATATTAAAAAGTAGAGGGTCCTAAAATGAAATGAAATTGGGAATATATATATATATATATATATATATATATATATATATATATATATATATATATATATATATATATATATATATATATATTGGAAGGTAACTTTCAACCGGCCAAGAGATCTAGACTATGATGCTATTGCAGAGCACGCTAGAGAGCCCCCGGAACCCAAGAGGAAAGCCACAACCGTTGGAAACCCGATGAGGGGAAAACCTTCAACACAAGCCGCCAGACGGCACGACACTTAATGTTGAAGTAAACCCTTGCCTTATCCAGGCTCGAACCCTCGCCGAAACGAAGGCTGAGCCCTTCACTTAAGGACTTCGTGAGAACCAACTGCGCTAGGCAGCCGTTCTCATATATATATATATATATATATATATATATATATATATATATATATATATATATATATATATATATATATATATATATATATAATAATAATAATAATAATAATAATAATAATAAAAATACTATAAATAAGGGAATTGGGGCCAAAAGTAGGGTTGATGTTTACACAAAAAACAACTTGGATCATAAAATTGAATGAGGCTAGGGAGAAGTAAAAAAAGGTTTCTGAGGGTGGTTGCCCTTCTCACCAACCAATGATTTCATTTTTCACAAAATCAACAACCACTCTCACACATTCTTGCAAAAACACACTCTCATCTTACATATGCATCCACAACCTTCTATGTATGTATGTATGTATGTATGTATGTATGTTTGTGTGTGTGTGTGTGTGTGAGAGAGAGAGAGAGAGAGAGAGAGAGAGAGAGAGAGAGAGATGAAATGCCTGAAAAAGATGTATATCTGATTCGGGGGTGTTTGGGAATTGAGATTGTTTATGTTTTAAGTGCTTATTTTTCTACTGAAATTAAGTACTGAGGCTGTGATGATATTAGTCTGTCTCATTACGATCCAGGTTGTGAAATGGGAACAATGTTTTAGAGATAATCTTGCATCTTGGCTGGGCAAATTATTAAATTTGCAGCCATGGCTGATTATTCCACTTGTTCCTTTGTGTAAACAGATCTGAGCCTCATTCTTTTACAATTTTTTTACTTAGTTTTTTTTTTTAGAGAAAATACATGAAAATGTTTTAATTTTGAGTTTTTTTTTTTTTTTTTTTTTTTTTTTTTTTTTTTTTTTTTTGGTTATGAAATGTAATAGTTTCTATCTTGTGAAAATTCGAAAGTTCGCATTTTGCAATCTATCTTGTGTAGATGGTAATCGTTTGAAATCCTTTAGTCTTGAAATCAAACTGGAGACTGAAACAGTGTTGCAAATTGTGACGTTTTTGCAAGTACCGAACGCTAGACATTTGAACATGAACTCTAGCTTAGAACAGCAGCTTACTTTGCACCCTCGTAAATCTAATCATGAACTTTATCAACATTGAGTTAGAGATGGAAAACTGAAGACTCTTGAAGCGTCTATAATATCCACTTGGCATCTTAATTGAGGATCGGGTTTTGACTCGCATCTAAAACCAAAATGAAAGACGGACACGATGAATATTGCTTGAAATCCTTGAATGTCCTCAGTTTGACCATATGACCTGATGCCAGTGCGTAAATTGTAAATGGTACTGAAAAGTAAAATCTGCCCAACTGCAACTCTCACATCAGTTCTCTTAGATGGTTAGACCATACATAAATGAAGGGCAAACCAAAGATCGTGGTGGAAAGAAAAGAGGATGTTGATGATAGACATCATAAGCAACTACAATCGGAGAAAAAGAAGTCGACTAAGGTTTTAGACACATATTGATATAGGGAACAGAGCTGCTAGAAAGTTTAAAAAAATGGTATAGAAGGCCTAACTTGAAGTAACGAGGACTTAAATGTCGTTTTTTTTTTTTTTTTTCCTTGGGAAGGCTTTTTTAAGGAGGCAGTTTCAGTTGGTGCATCAATTTCCTTCGAAGCGGTTTATGGATAGTTGCAGTGATTCTTGCTTATTGAAGTGGTTTTTTCGTATTGTTTCTCTTTGTGGCATGTCACAAGTGATTTAGTGGGTTGTTCAAGCGTTGCTTGAGGTTAATGTGGTGCTTCTGCCACATTTCATTGTACTTATTTGGTTTTGTGATTAATATATTTTGCCCGGGTGAAGGTGGTGATCATAGGCGTGTAGTCATGGGTGTACATAATAATTTAGTGATAATCTACAAAATGTGGTCACAGTATGCCTAAAGTCTCAAAAAGGATTCCATTCTGTAAAACATAATACAAAGTAAGCAGTACAACATTTACATCAACTATTGCTATCTCTGTAAAACATAATAAAAGAATGTAGCAGTCGTTGTTTTCAATGCTGCACTGCTCTCTTGAAAATATTCATATTGATGCAGAACAATTAATACAGAGACTTTGCAAATTACAATGTTCTGAATAGTCGACACCACATATTGTAGTTTTTCATACTCAATGAAATGAACTGAATGTTTCTGGATATACACCACATATTGATAAGTAGGTCTCACTTTATTACTGATCTAAAGTTGACTACAAAAGTAACCTAAACAAAGTATGGGATTGAATGGAAGAGAATCTCATATATTTGGGGTGACAGAATGGCACCTGTATGTTAGAATAACACGTGGAATATGGCAAGGTTTTCAAGATCGAGATCTTACGCAGGATCATTTTTGTTTTTGTAAATCATAAGATCTGATCGGGATCCTAAAATTATACTATAATGTCATTTTTTAATAGTATTTGTAACATTCATAAACACAAAATTATATTAATGTTTCATATAAATGTTATCCTAAATTATATGAATATAAAATGTTTAAGAAAATTATAAAATGTTTAAGAAAATTAACATGTAGTTTCTTTATATTCCATAAAACATAATCCATAATTTTGTAGTTTTTTAGTTTGCAGTTTAAGAAAAGTAAGATCTTAAGTTTACTAAAATCCTACATAGTTCTGAACGTTTTTGCTTTGCAATATCATAAAAACTTAGGATTTTAAGGAACTTAACAACCATGGAATATGGTGTTGAATATGCCATACAATCACTGTATGAATGTTGGATACCGCTAAAAGCAAAATGCATGTTAACAATTTATCCAAGAAAGCAAGACACCCAACTGGTGCTCAATATGAGATATTTTGCCAGGCAAAAATTTTCATGATTCAATAAATATCATAGCCGAGTATCATGACCAAGTTATGGTAGTCTCTATTCGTTCTTTTTTATTTCAAATTGTGTTACTGAATTGTCCACTATAAAGAAGTTTAATTGAACTTCTTATATCCTTATTTAGAGTTATTGTTACAAAGTTTTAATTAGTTAATGCTAAAACTCTATAAAAAAAATATTATGAAAACGTAAGCCGTAATACACATGTTCAAGACACGGGAATAAATTTGTTAATCTTAACATTAGTTAGCAAACCAAAATAAGTACTAAAGAATTTTATTCCTCTTGCGACTTGAAAAAGGCCTAATTTGACTTTTTATGTGTAAAGGGCATAACATTAGAAAACACCCTTAATTCTTCAAACTATGTTTAATAAACTGATAGAAACATAAAAGTTCCAGCATGTTGATTTATGTATCATGTGTATTGACCTAGAGATCACAACTTTAACTCGGGTCCCTGATAGAAACATAAAACAGCAAATCTTTGGCTTTATTCTTTGTAAAACCAGGAAACCCTACCATAATAATGCAATACTATTAAATGAAAAACAACCAAAAAAGAGATATCTTTGACCTAAAATAATAAGGAAAAACACCTGGAACCAAAGAGGTTAAATCGAAATTAACAGCCACCGTTAATAGTGGCCTTGATGCTAAGTCTTGTACACAATGACCTTTTTCCCCAAATTTGTACTTAGATTCATAGTACAAAAACACAGATGCAATAACGCATTTACTGCACCAAACCCGACCCACCCAAATATTTTTTTAACTTCTATGCAACAGAAAAAGCGGGTTTTTCATAAACGGGCAATTACTGATGATCAATTACCCGGAGACCGAAAATGCACGGCTAATCATCCCTTGTGTCCAAGTTGCAGTCTCCTTTAGCTGTTCGTCGTCAGATTGAAGGCACTCTCCCAGAAAGTCACTATAAAATGTCAAATCTTTGAACAATGTCTTCACATGTGGACCAAGTGCATCTGCAAGATCGCCCAGCACTGCTACCGCAGCTCTTACCACACTCTCATCCCTACAAAACACCATTACAAAAAAGCATAAGAACCGCAACAATCTGAATTTTAGCAAGTCTAAATCTTAGAGGTTGTAATTTCGACCCATTGATCTACATATGGAGTTATTTTGGTGATGTTTTAACATTAACAAGCCAAACAAGACATGCTACACCCTCTTAAATGTAAACAAAAAGGGTCAGATGAGTCTGATGGGTGGAAAACTCCTCTTGAAGAGTAATCAGACCCATAAAACCTCCCTTATATATTCCTTCAAACAAAAAGCTAGATTACAAAATATATACTGATAATTACCAACACACTGATATTCATGGAATGATTAAAAAAACGGAAAAAAGAGGTAATTTAGGTTTGGTACAACTTCAACCAACCTATTTTCATACAACCTGTAACACCTGCCCAACTCACATCTAAAATAGTTGAAGACCACACAAAGATGATTTGTTTTTTAATCTAGAAAATCATATACCTTAGTAGCGTATACTTTCAGAATGACCTAATCCTACTTTCTACCCACAAGCAGTTCAGTCAGGCTCTAAAGTATAGTTGTCTAAAAGGGTAGAATTGACAGTATCAAAAACACAACAAGCAGTTCAGTCAAGAGAGTTTGAAATCCTGTCATTTTGCTACTCTATCTACAGGGTATTAGTAGCCATTTCCAACTGTTTTACAATGCGTCCAATCACAAGCAAGCCGTAGAAATGAAAAATTGTACACCTTACGTGTGCCGTGAATTTGAGATGAGAGTTTACTACAGCTCAAAACTAATTAGTAGCCAAAAGATCATAAATGCTCGTTTCCATACTTGATGCTATAATGCATGTATAGGTTGCAGTGGTGAATATAATAAATATCATTTACATCACAAAAGCTTAATAAAACACGACATTCAATCTATTTATTAAATTACAAATCTAGTAGAGGTTTGAGTCAGAAATAGAATTTGACAAATAATTCGGAAACACAAGAACAAATTGTTTAGTCTCATGTATTTAGAATATCTGAGATACACAAATTCAGATGTTCCATTCCGTTTCGTTATATATGAAATAACTTAGTTTTTAGCGTCTCTTTACTGTTCAATATTTTAAGAAATATGATGGACATACAAGTTCAAATATAATGTCACTGTACATTAGTCACTTTTTTTGTGTTTAGCAGCTCAGCATATTCAAAGGTGTAAATAAGAAACAATGTGACAGAACTTGATGCTTTTGCAAATGTATTTTCGCCAAAACATACATCAGCAGTAAAATCACATGCACTAAGTGAGAAAATTACCAGAGGCAAGTAAATATATATAACCAAAAGAAGAAGAAACAATTCATACCTTTGGGCGTCCTTAACAGCCAATTCTATGAACTTCACGAGGTGTGGTGCATGAGGCAACATAAGCTCAGCCTTTGAATTCTTGAATCCTTGTAAGATACCCGAGTAAGCCTCAAAGATACTCCGCTTGAGCTGATTGCCATACTCAACCATCTCTTCGTCATTGACATCTATCTGAGCACACACTTCCGCAGCACCTTGCATCATTGGCATTGCATAAGGGGCATACTTTTCAAAGTGTTCCCCAATTGCAAGTGCCACATCACCAAAACATGAAAAAATTGGAGGCTTAACAGAACGATGTAGGTCGCCACTCTGGAGATCCTTAAGAAGCAGTGTCATGATATTGTCACAATAAGGCAACATCTTGTCATCCAACGCCCGGCATATATCACCAACCACTCCAACAGATATAGAACAAACTTGGTATTCCTCAAAATTCTGAAGACCCATTTCTAAATATTTGTAGAACTCCGGCATGTATTTCCCGAATTCTGGTCCAGTGGCATAAGCAAGAGAACCAATGGCAAGCATTGCTTCTTCATGAACTGTTGAACTACGGCAAGCAAACACTTTGAGAAACAACAGCATAATCTGGTCAGCAGCCTGAAAAATAATAGGCTTAGTTTCATCAGCACTGCTAAGTTTCTGTATAAGAACTTGCAAGACACCACAGAGCAAAGCTTGCAAATCTCCTTGTTTTTCTCTATCATCTGATGAAATTATCTGAATCTCGATTGTCTGTCCCAACTTGGTCATAATAACAGAAAGAAGTTGTGGTAAGATTTGAGATGTTTCAGCAAGGCTGGAACACCTAACGACCTCATTCAAGGTTTCATATGCAGCCGACCTTAACTTTGTATCATTGGCATCTGTTCGTTCAGCTGTTGCGATAAGAGAAGTAACAATATCTGCAATGTAAGGTGTGAGAACAGAGGAGCCGGCCTCAAAACCTTCATAGCCCTGAGCAAGATAATATATAGCCCCACAAACCTTCTCGGCAACATGGGGAGAATCCTTGATGCTTTCTAAAAGAACTGACATAACCCGTTGGAAGTTAGCAGGTGAAATAACAGAAAATCCAGTGGCTGGGCTATGCAGTAACTCAAAAATACGGCCGAGAGTCCATGCAGTGGTGTCTTTGACATGGCTGTTCTCGTCCTTCATCGCATTAAGCAGAAAGTCCATTGCGGAAGTGACCATTGGGGAAAGCTTTTCAACACTCGGGCCTTCGAGAATTGATCCAAATGCATATGTAGCAGCCTCACGAGATCGCCAGTCTGACTTAGAGATATTACCCTGAACAAAAGGCATTACTAATGGAACAATAGCATCTCCAACTGTTCTTGCAACAAGACCAAGGCACGTTCCACCTGCCATAGAGAGATTCCAGACTCCGTCATCCTGATCCTGATCTTCGTCCTGCTTCAATAAAGTTTCAAGCAACATCGGAACTAACAATGATAGAGCCTTCTCAATGAAACGTGAATGAGGGTATGAATCCCCACTCTCGCCACTCTCAAAGTCTTGAAGCTCGATCTCTTCATCACAAATAGTGCTCCAAAATTCAATTGCTTGAAGAGCAACATTTTCCTCATCTCCTTTGACAGCATTTGCAGTTAGCTCAAAAAGGGTCTGCATATACGGCTCCAAGACATCATAGTATGTTGATGCTATTGAAACAAGACATTCGAAAGCAGCCTGTCTTATTTCGGATTCCTTTGCCATGGCCGTTTCACAAACAACTTTCATGATATAGTTCCTCTCCATCTCGTTCTCAAAATTTGTCTGTGCGAAGTCAAGAGCGTTGAATAAAGCTGTAGTTGCTGCAAGACGCACGGAACTCTGCTCAGCAACATTCATGCCTTGAACGACAGCAGTGAGGACTGAGTTAACCTCGTCTTGCACTAAATCATTGTGAGATATTTCCTCACATACATAGCCAAGGGCCTCCAACGTTGCTTGTTTCAATGATGCTGGCTTATCTTGTTGTGACATATTTCCAAGCAACAAACTAATAAGTTCTGGCCACTCTTTTCTCGGGATTTCTATGGAAGCAATTTTGGCGATAACTTGAGCAGCTGTGTGCCCTGCTTCAGAAACCGACGAACCAAGAGTACTTAACAGAAAGCCTTTGATTTGTGACCTCAACTGCACGTCATTTGACACCCACCGTTGCACTAAATGTTCCTTTGTAGTAGCATCTTTAGCATCCAAACTGTTCTTAAGAACAATACCGGCCAATCTACGAGACTCCAGAGGTTTACCATCATTGGAGAGCTCAACTGACAAAGAGAGAAGAAAACTGGGAAGGTTCTGTTCCTGGAACTGCCGAAGCTGACCTTCTGCCTCTGTTCGGACCTTTGCATCTGCTGATTGAGCAGATAGAAGGAATTCTGTAATCTCCACCACGGCCATTGCTTCCTGCTCATTAAAAAAAAAATAATAAAAAAATAATAATAAATAAAAATAAAAAATAAAAAAAAAATCAATTACTTCATAAGTCAAAAGCATGTATTTACACGTAAATTCAGTCATGCAGCTAAAATAACACAGCTGAGAAAAGAGCTCATAAAAAATCCATTAAGAGAGAACAAACCAAAACATAACCATGAGGCTTATGAAACAAACATTGTAAAGACGAAAATACAAATACCACATAACAGCATGAACACTACCTTTACACATAACACAGAAATAACAGTGGAATAAATGTCTAATATATTGGTGTCAAATTCTATCAAACACTATGATATCAATAATAGACAATTTTTCTCATACAAACTTAGATTACTTTTAATCAGATTACCAGTTTTTAGTGTTCCAATCATACGACTTAAATACTTACATTAGTATCCACCTATTTTTAAGTATATAAGTACTTTGGGAGTGTTTGTTTCATAAGCCCTTTTTTTTCCTTTTTTTTTTTTTTTTTTTTTTTTTGCTTATTAAGAAACTTATGGGCTTATATAGATTAGACATATGAAACTTTTTTTTTTATTAAGAAAATTATGGGCTTATATAGATTAGACATATGAAACATAAGCCAAAATGAGATAAGCTTATAAGTACAAAAATAAACTTAAACAAACACCCCTTTAAAAGAAGAAATCCCAACCACATTAAAATAAAATGCAACTGATTAACAATTTAGGTAAAGCTCATCTCCATCACTTTACGCACTTTGCCCCAAAACAAAACAGTAAAACACACACATAAAACAAACATCAGAAACATGTCACAATGTCAATTCATCAATTAAAACTCATAGTATATCACCATCATATGTTTATGGTACAAATAGCGATTAACTAAAACATTCAAAATCTCACTAAGGGGTGTATGTTTAAGCTTATATGATTTCGACTTAGGTTTCATAAGCTCATATTTATAGCTAATTTTGAGTTATGGGCTTATTTAAGCTTTTATATCATACTAAGCTTATATAATCCCATAAACTTCAAAATGAGCTTATGAAAAATAGGCCGAATTCACATAAGCTTAAACAAACACCCTAAGCATACCACCAAAAAACCTACATATTATATTCTTCATCATTAGTTACTTACGCTTCAACAACAATAACTCAAACCACATATATTTACAGGGTGTTTGTTTAAGCTTATATGTGGGCTTATGAGCTTATTTGATTTAGGCTTATATTTCATAAGCCTCAATTTTCCTGCTTAGTTTAAGACTCTGGGGCTTATATAAGTTTATCAAATAATAATAAAACTTATATAAGCCTACGAGTCTCAAAATAAGCCAGAGTTTTTAGGTCTTATGAAATATAAGCCGAAACACAAATAAGCTCATAAGCCACATCATATGTTACAAACACTAATTAACAATACAAATAACCTTTTCAAAAAAAACATCGAACTAACCTAATCCAATATTAGCCACTAAATCAATAAAATCAGTAAACCTAAATACGATAATAACATCAATAAACGAGTAAAGTAAGATCTGTAAATAAATCACATAAAAAAGCTCATAAACCCTAATTAACTTAAAACCCTAATTAACTAAACCTAGATCTACGGTTAACATCAAATAAATCACAGCTGAAATTTAAAAATAATAATCGAATAAATTAAAATAATTATGATACCTTTAGATTTAATTGATTATGTGTGCCGCAAAGAGAGAGTGAGTTATTTGAGTAGAATGAATATATTTCGAATGAATGAAAGGGAGCGGGAGGTATGATGAGAAATATATATTGTTAAACGGGCAGCTGACCCAACTGACCGACCCACCCTTCTAAAACCCTAGTTTTCTTTTCTTTTGTGCTTTTTTGTTTTAATTAATGGGATTGGGATCAAATTTGAACTACGTAATTTTTATTATCAAAAGATGAATAGTTTGATAGTCGATAGAGTACTATTTTTCTTTTTTAATGGCGCAATGGGTTGAGACAGGGGTTGGAGTTGAGGCTAGAGGTTATATTATAAGCCGAGAGCTGAAGTTTATATTTTTATAAAGATGTTTGACAAATTAATTAGAGTTGAAGTTTATTAATATAAAATCGCATAAAAACATATCATATTAAATTCATGTATGTTTTTCCGCTTTTGCGTGATAATCCATTATATTTTGAATATTATTTAAGTAATTTGACTAGCTACGAGCCCCCACAAACCTTTTTTTTATATGTTTGGGTTTATGGAGTATTATGGCTTATAAAACCTTTTATCAGCATGTGTGATAAACAAAACTTATTTTATAAACCGGCTTATTTTAAAAGCTCGATCCTCAATAAGCCCTCATAAGCCATGTGCCAAACATAGCTTTAAACACAAGGCCGTGTTATGAGGTAATTTTTATTTTTTAGTTCATAAGATTGACATGTCATCTTATGTTGTTATTTGGTTGTTCTAGTTGTTGGTAGCTAGTTGTTCATTTATAGCCTGTCGTAAATGATTTAGTGATAGTTCAAACGGCTGTTTGAGGCTAATTTGGTATTTCAGCCAAATTCCATTGTATTTTAAACGGTTTTTTAGAGTAATATATTTTACCAGAGTGAAAAATCCATTTTGCCCTGACATAGCTTTAATGTGAACTTTTATAAAACAACAAATCACAAATCTGTTTTAACTCAATCAACCACCTATCTATACTACTTATAATGGAGGAAGGACCCTCTCTCTAAAAACTTCAGATGTACACAAAATGATACATGGTTTACAACACTTTAAAGCAAGCAATTTTCATAATTACAACAACCAAAGCATTGTGTACAACAAAAACTAGCATGATTCGAAATTCAGACCACTTTCCTTAGAATTCTACATTAATAGCATTAAAAACACCCCTACACCCAATATTACAATTATTTAAACACAATGTACAACCCTCATTCTGCATTAATAGCATTAAAAACACTCCATCACCCAATATTACAATCATTTAAACACTGTTAGGTCACCATTTATGTAAAAACCAGTAATATAATGATAGAAATGAGATGAAAATGTGAGATGATTGATTATACGATAAGAGAGAAATAGAAAAGAAAGAGTTTCATTAACATATCAAAATAACCAACAAGTTTCCAAGTTACATAAGCTCTCTATTTATAGGCAAGGAGTAGAGCAACACTCTCATCCTTCCTATTTCTTCTAGAACGTGGGCTTGGAGGCCCATGAACAAGATAACTTAAGCCTAGTAACTAGAAACATTACATAAGTAAAAGTAAACAATAACTAAGCAACCTAACGTTTATTACAAATGACCGAGACTTGATAAAATAGTAAAACTTCGTTTCCAACAAACACAATGTACAACCCTCATTCTACATTAATAGCATTAAAAACACCCATACACCCAATATTACAATCATTTAAAGACAATGTACAACCCTCCATCCTAACCTAGACATAAAACTGTGACCAAGACTCGACTTAATAAAACTCGACTCGATACACAAAGCTGTGACCAAGCAAATTTAGGTGTCGGAATGACATCCCGTGACATTTTTATTAATTCGATTGAAAAATTTTATTTTAGGGTAGCCGCCGCTGCAACGCGCGGGTACCCTGCTAGTTTTATTTTATTACTACAAAACACCATGCTAGTATGGTATAGCGAGATGTAGGGGTGAGCGCTGTTCTGGAACCGCACGGAACCGAACCAGAACCGCGAGAACCGAGAACCGAAAAAAGGATAATTAAGGAACCGAGAACCGGACCGAGTAGCATGTCTCGGTTCCGGTTCGGTTCCTTGCGGGTCTAACCGATTGGTACCGCAAAATGTATGTTTTTATGAAATTTGAGTTATCATACTTCATCTAGGTGCGGCACACAATAAATAATAGGCTATTTCATTTCTTTTTACCGACTGAATGGTATAAAGCTCGTTTCATTAAAAAAATGCTAATCGTTACGACTTACAATATCTTTGATTAAAATTGACACTAAACATCCTATATATTTGGAGCGGTTCGGTCCGTTACGACTTTATAAAACTCATTAACTTTATATAGTTTAAGTACGGAGAGGTAACGTTTAAGAAGGATATTTTTGTATGCATGTATGATGAGTTTAATACTTTTGCTACTGATTTATATACTTTTAAGGATTTTTTTTTGTACGCATGCACAATGAGTCAACTTCCTAATATTAATGGACATTAATAGTACTGGCATGCCCAGCCAACATAGATATTGCCACAAGCAATTGCAGATTCGTGCGGTTCCTCGGTTCTGGAACCGATACCCGTGGTTCCGGACCAAACCGAACCGAGAACCGAAATTTGCAATATCTAAGAACCGAGAATCGGACCGCGGTTCTAAAATGCGATTCGGGTTGGGTCGGTTCCGGTTCGGTTCTCGGTTCCGGTTCAGTTCTCGGTCCATTTGCACACCCCTAGCGAGATGTTTTAACTTCAAAAAATACAAGAAAAAAACTAAAAAAAAATCAAACCTTAATAATTGTCTGAAAACGAAAGATGAAACACATAATAAACACCAATACACAAATAGTATTAGTCGATATATTTACATATCTATTAGTTAGTATTTGTACTAGGCCCATATGTTTGCTGTAGGCCTAGCTCACATGTTAGCTCTAGAATTCTCTATGTACTATCATATATACGGTTGTTTTGATGAATGCAAATCAAGGAATTCAAATCTTTCAATATGGTATCAAGAGCCTAATTGATCATCTCCTAAAATATCTCTAAAATTCCTACGTTTCTTCCCCCTCCCACCACATCTCAGTCGCAAAAAAAAAAATAAATAATAAATAAATAAATAAATAATAATAATAATAATAATAATAATAATAATAATAATAATAATAAATAAATAAATAAATAAATAAAACTAAACTAAACTTCGTCCCATGGCTGGAGATGATATCCAATCTAAATCTTCTAATCCTCCTCATTCTTCTGATAAATTACCCAACATTTCTAATAATGTAGCCTCAACCTCGTCATCTAATAAATCGGCCAAGGGAACGGGTAACCAAGCCTCTAATTAGTTTTGTATTCATTTTCCGCGAGGCACGTGTCGATTCAGGGATAGATGCAAATTTATTCATGATCGTCATACACGTTTTGGTTCCAATACACCTAATGGGATGTCAAGAATTATAAATGGAACAAATAATAGGCTTATTGAGTTACGAATTACAAATGGTACAGATTATAGGGTTAATAATAACTCATTGTAGACCTCCCATTTACCTATAACTTCACAAAGTTACACACAAACATCATGGCCAAATTCTCAAGTCCAGTTACAGCCAACTCAGTTGTTAACTGCTGTCCAACAAGCGCAACTGGCCCACCAGACCAAGCAGTTAACTCAACCAGTCTAGCAGGTTAATCAGTCTAGCAGGTTAATCAGTCAGCCCAGTCTAGTTTTTTAGCAGCCCCGAACGCAGTTGGACTTTTAGGACCCGCACCCGCCATGTACGCATCTCAAGCTACCTCACTTCCTAGTGCTTTTAGCATCATGACATCGCAAGACCCGACATGGAACATGGATACAGGTGCATCTTCTTATTTAAATTCTAATACAAGTAATTTAAGTACACTTTTTAATAAACGTTTATACCCATCTATTCACGTTGGTGATGGTAATTCTATTCCCGTCACTAACACTACCCATAGAATTATTCCCTCTCTTCATCGCCCTCTTCACCTTCATAATGTACTTGTCACCCCTAATATCATCAAAAACCTTATTTCTGTTTGTCAGTTTACTAGGGATAATAATTGCACTATTGAATTTGACGCTTTCGGTTTTTCTTTAGAAGATTTCTTGACTCGCCACATCCTTCTTCGATGTGACAGTTCGGGCGATCTCTATCCAGTTACCAAACCGTCAACTATCCCTACTGCTTTTCTCTCCACAAGTTCCTCCACGTGGCATCAACGTCTCGGTCATCCCGGTGACAAAGTGCTACGATCCCTTGTTTCCCGTCATTTTATTTCGTGTAATAAAGAAAAGTCTATACATGTTTGTCATGCTTGCCAACTTGGCAAACATGTGAAGCTTCCTTTTCATAGTTCGGATTCTATTGTTGAACATTGTTTGATATTATTCATTCTGATTTATGGACTTCTCCTCTTATTAGTTCCAGTGGTTTTAAATATTATGTTCTATTTCTTGATCATTTCTCTCACTATTTGTGGATTTATCCCCTACGTTATAAATCTGACATGTTCGACAAATTTTTACATTTTTGTAATTATGTTAAAAATCAATTTAAATGTTAAATCAAGAGTTTCCAATGTGATCATGGTGGTGAGTTCGATAATAACCGACTACACACATTTTTTGCTAAACATGGTATCCAACTTAGATTTTATTGCCCAAAAACCTCTCAACAAAATGGCAAAGCAGAAAGAATGATACGAACAATAAATAACGTCATTGATGAGGCGAAAAATGAATCGTTTTTTAAGGGGTCATTTAAGCCCGAAGTTGAGATTATTTGATCAAATATTGCCCTAAATCGTTTCTTTTGTCATTTTAGGTACTTTTGGAGTGAAATCTAGAAAAGGAAGCATTTTGGACGTTTTTGGAGCATAAAAGTGAAGAAAACCGCAAAGTCTTAATTTCCTTACTAGGAACAGTACCTAACGGCGTCACAAGTTCCTTAATGACGGCGTCAAGAGTAACAAAAGAGGTGGATGTGGATAATACATGTGACGATCCAGAGAGTATTGTGCATTGGAGATGACGGCGTCACCCAAGGCCGTCATGGTCCATGTATTAGTGACGACCCAGAAGAAATTTACACATGACGGAGTCAAAAGTGGATCTAGGCAATCCGATTTCATTATAGGCAGCCAGTTGACGGCGTTACATGTTTACACATGACGCCGTCACCCTGTATTATCTATATATAGTTTTTCAAATTTCATTCATTAGTGTGCAACTTTGAGGAAAAAACCCTAGGTCGAATTTTCCATCTTTTTCAAGGGTTTCAACCCTTTGAAACTTTCATGTTCAATTTGAGATAAGTACTCTTTCAATTCAATCAATATGTCTATGTGTTGCTTGAATATATCTTACACTTGTCTTCAATTTAACATGCTCGGCTAGATTACTTTTGTGTTTGCTTAGATGTAGTGAAACCTAGATGTTAATTATGGGTTGATTGTTTGTTTATAGTTGTT
This sequence comes from Artemisia argyi, assembly GCA_030686995.1. Taxonomy (NCBI): domain Eukaryota; kingdom Viridiplantae; phylum Streptophyta; class Magnoliopsida; order Asterales; family Asteraceae; genus Artemisia; species Artemisia argyi. Next base: position 85,504,343 of record CM060679.1, read on the forward strand.
ACGGATGATTGTATTTGATGTTAGGCTTAAGAAAACTAGCAGACTTCCATTGGTAACATGCTTGAACGTCTTAAGAAACATGATCAGAGGTGTACTATGATTTTTGGTTGTATTTAATGCGTAGGAGAATTCTAATGATCCCATGTTAGGAGCTTCTAACGGCTCGACATAGGAGTGAAGTAGGATCCTATAGAGTTAGGGAATATTGTACACGGCCCTACAACTAGTATTAAGGAATAGGACCCGTCATCCATGCAATTGTAACAAGCTATCAACTTGTAAAAGATATCTGGGGAGTAATGAAACCTAAGTAAACACAACTTTCCCCATCATTGTTTACACCACTAGTTTAATTAGTTTCATTTTCATTTCTGTTATTTAATTTTGATTGCATCTTTAGTAATTGAGTTAGTTGACTAGCAACTAATTCCGCCCACTCTTCCAAAACCCGAGATTTTAATTGCTTTTATAAAACATAAATATTCGAAAAGAATCATCCCTCACCTTTAAACTTAGTTTAGGAGACTTTCTAATCCTAGCGACACTATTCCTAAGTTGAACGATCAATCCCCCGGTACTTGTCACTATACTATACTACAACGATCAGGTACACTGCCTGGTGGGGGTTGTAAGCTTTCTCGAGATCCCTCGAGAGGTAAAGCCTGGTGCGATTCCCACGTATCAAGTTTTTGGCGCCGCTGCCCGGGGAATAGTTATTGTCTAGGTTAGGATTTCTTTTTATTAGGTCTACTTGCTAGATTCCTTTCTAGTAAGATTTTATTTTTATTTTTAGGTTTTCTTTAGTCTATCTCATTTCTTCGTGTCTTTGTTCGTAACCATCACCATTCGCCATTATGGCAAATGAAGATCTCTCTAACCTTAGAGTCACTAGGAGTCGTAGTTCCGTTAGAAATCTCATCTTGCCATATGCAAAACCTGAAAGGGAAATGCATAAGCTTAGGCAATCTCTCTCAACACCCGAACCATCTAGCATAGCTATCAACTTTGATGAGGCCCTTTCTGAAGAAGATTCAGATAATCACCTCACACCCTCTAGCCCCCAGTCCAACAACGATATGAGTACCCCCGAAACTCCCATCTCTAAGCGCCTTAAGGACTACTCCTCCCCGAATCCTCGTGGCTTCTCAAATGCCATTGTCTTCCCAAACGAACACACCGATGAGGTCTTGCGTGCAAGCGATGTTTGGCTTGTCCAAAGTGTGTGCAAGTTTCGCGGATTACATAACGATGACCCAATTCAACACATTAGGGACTTCTTGAAGATAGTGGACACCCTCCATACGGATGGGGCCACTAGAAACACGTCCTGACTACAATTCTTCCCTTTCACTCTTTATGAAAAAGCCAAAGAGTGGTATGATAGACTGCCCTCCGAGTCTATCTTTACATGGGAGCAACTTATATCCAAGTTTTATGAGAAGTTCTTCCCAGCAGGGAAAACCTCAGTATTTAGAGATAGGATCCTTCGCTTCTGAAAGGGAAAGGAAAAACCCATCCATAAATCATGGATTAGATTCAAGGATTTAATAAGACAAGTTCTCCATCATGGCATCGAACTTTGGCTTCTGGTCCAAATCTTCTACGATAATGTCTCCTCAAACGACCAGAACGGAATCAACAATTCTAGAAAAGGGATAATAGCTAATCTGAGCGCCGAGGAAGGGTGGAATAGGATTGAGGAATATGCTTAAGACCAGGACGATACTTGGGATGAACCTGAGTCGACTATGAGCACATCTGAAATCACATAAACACCCTCAGATCGGCTGAGAAAAATTCACGAAAGGGTGGAATACCTAGCAGGGTCGCGAAAAACTAAACAACTTTCAAATCCCTACTTGATCTGCAACTACTGTGGGGGCCCGCACGAGGTGGAGGAATGCGGAGGAGAAACCATGACCGAACATGCGTGTTTGTCAGGACATGACATCTACGCTGACCCCTCCCTTTCGCCTTTTTACCAAAATGATGATTATACCCTTTGGGGAAATCTGGTGAAAAGGAAAGAAGGAGAGGAAGGCCCTGAATACAAAATCAGGAGCACTTTTGAAGATGACCTTGGTCACTTTACTCAGGAAAAAGGCTTACAATTAAAAGGTCTTGACGAGCTCATCGCTGAGTAGCAGAATGACATGGAAAAATGATTCCATAAGCTTAATGCCACCCTCGATGGCCATAACAGGCCACCAGTAAGCCAAAAAGACCCCCTACTCGCAGTAACTACTCGAGCTGGAACAACAACCAAGGACCCTCCTTATCCGAGCTCACATCCTGTCACCATTGAGCCAAACGAGCCCCACGATGAGGAAGGTAATGTGAGCAACGAGGCTCCTGAACAACCTCCCCTGGTGACCCCATCTCCACCAACTCCACCTAACCAACCTATGAGAATCCCATTTCCATCCCGCCTAAAAATCCAGAAGATTGAAAACGATAATAAGAGGTTCTTGTCATATCTAAAAGATTCAGTGGTCACCATACCTCTCCTTGATGCTTGCTATCACATGCCCAAGTATAGCTCATACTTCAAAAGATTGCTTGCCAGCCAAAAGAAACTCGAGGGTCTTGTGACTCTGGGAGAAGAATGCTCGGTGGTGACCCAACGAGGGCTACCAAAAAAGGTAGACGGTCCAGGCAGCTTCACCTTGCCCTGTTCCATAGGATCTCTATCAATAAAGAATGCTCTTGCCAATTTAGGGGCGAGCATCAACCTCATGCCCCACTCCATGTTCCTTAAACTAGGATATTCCGGACTAAAGCCTACCCGTATGAACATCCAGCTAGCCGATAGATCGGTCAAATATCCCTTAGGGATATGCGAGAATGTGCTAGTCAAAGTAGGAAAGTTCAAATTTCCGATTGACTTCGTAATTTTGGAGATGGAGGAGGATGACCTGGTGCCCATAATTTTAGGGAGACCCTTTCTTGCTATCGCTCGTACAGTCAATGATGTTCACGATGGCAAGTTAACCTTACGAGTAGGAACCGATAGCTTGACCTTTGATATTAAAGACACTATGAATCTATCTCTTGAAGCAGCTAACCGGCTCTATTTCATCGGAGAGGTCGATGAACTAACTGATGTCATTGACAACTGTGTTGATGAACAAATCGAAGAAGGCTGGTTACGAGATGAGAGTTTCCTCCCCATAATGGAGAAGGAGAAGGCGAAAGGCGTTAGCGCAGTCTCCTTCTATCCCAGACAAGAGCCTACTGAACAGCTCGAACTCCGTAAACCCGAAAACAAGCTAAATGTAACACCCCAACCCGATAAGGGTAGAAGTATTACATTACAGTGACATATCAGAACAAACACAAGCATATGATTCATACATACAACGAAATTCAGAGTTACAAATGAAAAATCTGAAACTACAAGGTTACAAAGAAATAAATACTATGTCTAATAAAGTGAAACTTCATCTAATCGTCTCTAGTCCAAAGCATAGTCTTCTAAGTCCAGTCACACTCTCTTCCCATAACCCAGCTTCCTACTAAAACCTGCCGCAGGAAAAGGAAATGCGGCTGAGCTTAAAAAGCCCAGTGAACAGATACATATACAAAGCAATGATAATGAAACAGAACCGAAATATAGTGCATTGGAGAAATAGAAGAAAGAATAGATAAAAGAGTAATAGAATAGAAAGAAGAAAGGATAGTCATCTACCACGAGCCCAGAAACTCAAAGTCAATCTCAACATCATAATCTCAAAGTCATAATCACACAATCAGAGGGGATACCTCTCAGGCAACCAGATAATATGAGGGGTGTCCTCATGTATCATAATAGTGGAGTAGCTAGCTCCCAGAAATTGTGAAAGGCATGTATAGCACACAGTACCAGTCACCTCAAAGTCATACTCAAAGTCATAGTTAAATCCACTAAGCATACATATCTAGGATTGCAATCCATACGCCCCTTACTCAAAGTCAATCTCAAAGTCATATACTAAAAGTCATAATGGCCATAATAATAATCATAAAAAGGGACGGCGTGAGAAATCACTCACCCACACATGAGTCATGCCAGTGGTGCATCACAGACATGCCTATGGTACCTCCATAGGTAGGAGAAACATAAATGGCTCGGGTATCAAACTAAGAGTCAGGTCTCAAAGTCATACAAAAGGTCATATAGCAAAGGTTTATCTCAAGGTCATGTCTCAAGGTCATGTCTCAAGGTCATCTCAAAATCATAATATCAGAAGTCATATCAATGGTTCAGAATATCCAAGGTTCATTCCCAAAGGTTCATTTCAAAAGATTCGTTATTAAGTTTCTATTAAAAGTCCAATTTAAATAATCTTTTAAAACAGTTTTCATAAAAATGGTCTTTCAAAATATAGTGTTCATGAAAGTTAAATAACCTTTCTTTTAAAGAGAAATTTAGCATCATTTATAAACATCTTTTCAAATCGGTTCTTCTCAAAACATTTCCATGGTATCATTAAGAAGGTTTTTATAGCATAGGTTCATAACGGAGATCATATCAAGTGGGATCAACAGAGAAGGTTCAAGCAAAGGGAATCATAGCAATGGCATCAATTCAGGAACTAACGGATCAGAATATGAAAGAGATCATGAGAAACCTTTTGAGAAAGGTCAGAATATCTGTACCTTAAACCGCAAGTGCACACATGACAGAAACATAAAGGTCGAAAGCAAAACTCCTTCTTCAGCGAATCTACACGAATTAATGATCGGCTTATTATTAATAACTTATTCAATTCAGATTTCTCATTTTAGTCGGCTTTCCAGTTTTAGTAACTTTCCATTTAAAGTGACTTTCCACTTTTAGCAGGTTTCCACAAATAGTAAGTTTCCACTTTTAGAAAGTTTCCATAATTAGAAGTTGGATTTACATAAATCATTATTAATGGAAATAAAGTATCTTTTAACATAATTACACCTTTGGTCCTTGAGGTTTCATAACTTTGTATTATATATCCTTTACTTTCCAAAATTACACTTTAAACCTTTTAGTATTCAAAATTACACATTAAACCTTTAACTTATCCATTTTACACCATGATCACTTATTTTATCATATAATACGAATGGATACTCAAGTATTCATAATTTACACATTAAGTCCCTCAAGTTATCAAAGTTACATATTTAACCTTTTAATCTACAATTCCAACTTTTAATTATCTATAATTACATATTAAGCCATTAAATTACCAAATTAGCACAAAACCCCCTGAATATATTTTATTACTCAAATCAGTCCCAAGTTTCCAGAAATTACACTTTTAGTCCCTCTACTTTACTTATTTTCAAAACAATCCCTAATTAATCATTAAATACATTTTAATCCATTTAAATGCAAAACTTACACCTAGCACTCTCATCTTATATTTTTGTCGAATATTATACAGCCCAAATAAAGTTCCAGAATTAACCTTTAAGTTTTAAAGTTTACAAAACTCACCCAAAACCTTTTAACACAAATCGCATGACATAAAATCATGGAATTAAAAACCCTAATCAAACCTAATCCATTTTTAATCATTTCCAGCACATTAAAGATCATTAATCATTACAAAAACAAGCCCTAATTCATAAAACCAAATCGTATGGATTTTTCCCTTTTATTTATACACGTTTTATTTAAAAATCGATAAACCAAAATAATTCGAAAACACATGATTCAAGCCATGATAATTCTTCCAATAATTTTCCCGATCATATTACATTATAACAAGTGTAAATAAATTTTATTAGGAATTGTTATGGATCGGAAGGTATATTACACAATTACACTCGTTTTTAGGGTTTTAAATCACGAAAGGGATGTCGAGCATGCATGGATCGAATCCAACAATTTATTTGATGTTTATAAGGTATAAAGGGTCTGAGAAAAATACCAAATCAATTTTGGAACGTGTAGAAACAGCAGTTCGATCAGATGTATACTCGATTGGCCAAAACACTCCAAAAATCGTCACGACTTCACCAAAGGCCTAGCAACCTTGAAACCAATTTTCGTGGGTCTTATTACATGTAAGGAACATCAGAAAAATGATAGATGAATTATATAGTGGTCGATTGAAGCAGAAACATTTTACCTCTTTTCTAGGGCTCGACAAAGGAAAACAAATGCTACGATCGTGTAAGGCTTCAACAATTCGAATGGGATTTTTCTTGGCTTCTTAGGATGTTGATGAATCACAGAAAAATGCTTGAGAGTGATGGGAGAGTCGAATGGAGGCTGTGAGAATTTCTTTGTGTGTTTATTTTAGGTCGGCAATTAGGGTTTAGGAGAAAAGATATGGATTGACTTTTTAAAGTGGAATGCCGTGTGGTATAAGGGGGGAAGGACCAGAAATTTCGTGATATGGGTTGACAAAATATCTTTGGTGATTATTTTCCTTATTTTGCACAATTTAAATCAAATTAAATCTCCTTAAAATTCATTTTATCTCATTCGGCTCTTGTAGGGGTATTTTGGTAATTTTACCACTTGTATAAATGTTAAATGTAATAGTTAAAATTATTTGGATACATAACTTGTGCATTGTTTGAAGTTTGGGATTTATTTGGAGACTTTATAAGCTTTTAATTAAATTTCAAATTTGTAAGGGCAATTTGGTCTTTTCACATGTTCTCGGATTTTAGGTGTTACAACTTCTTCCCCTCTAAAAAGAAAAATTTCGTCCTCGAAATTTGAAGTCGCAAAGTTAGACGAAGTCGTAGCAAACCGCAACAGTCGTCACAAACATTTTCACGCCCGGGAAGGTTCTTCCAAAAAGATCTTCAGACCAAATAGTTTCTCATGACTCGTAATTATTGTCAAAATAGTTTCAGATTCCTCAGAAGGGCATATCATATTGAATTTGAATCAAAAGGATAATGTACCAAACATAACGGATGTTAAACGAATTCTCTAGGAAAAGGTATAAAAATACATAGGATTTTCATCGAATTGATTCGGCGAATCAGATGAGAATACATTGAATTGTAGCAAACATGGGGTGATATAAGGTTTAACTCTTCAGCTTCTCAGCTAGTCTCGGCTTTTAGATAACCTTCCAAAGGTATTCTCATAAACAAACAGGTCTCATTTCCTCAAAGTCCACAATCACATATTTTACTCATAGCAGATCATAATGAACAACTTCACGAATGTGAATCGTATACGGACAGAAAGCATATCGTTAGATATCGTCAACGGCAGAAGTTTCATAATGGAACCTAAGATCAGCAAAACACATGTCGAGAGTCCAAACGTATCGAATCGTATAACAAGGACATCATATCAAACGTATAGGTAGAATGAACCTAAAGTCTCACTAAACTCAGATGATCTTGATCAGATGCCAGAATTCTAAAGCTTCTAAGGCACTCCTCGAAATATCACATGCCCACCATAAGTGCACGTTATACGATGTAAGTATTATCACGTTGGCCAGGCGTCATAATACTGGCATCATATACATATGCCCTCATGATGGTCATACTTTATCTCAAGTCGTGAACACACAAACTTATTTAAATCCGCCTAGTCCACCTATAGTCTCAGAGGTCACCAAAATCAAACAACATAACTAAGAGAACGAAATTACTCGAAGAGTAACGGAGATCCGAGAATGTCATTCAAAATTAAGGTACGTCATCAATAGCGTCAATCCTTTACAGAATCATCTCGTCTAAACACAATGTCCGCTTCAAAATCCGTCCACTCAAATACAAATTTCAAAATATCTTCCAAGCTGGGATAGTCTGTTTACTCTTGTCCGTCTTACCTCATGATTGAAAGAATTTAAACTCGAGTCTGGTTCCTCCGGTCTTCAGCAGCTCCTCTTGGTAGTGTGGTATCGTAACGGTAGTCTCTGACACGATCACTGTGCATCCCTCCATCCGCAGGTCTGCTTCTGCTCTCAATTCATCTTAGTACAACTAAAATGAATAGAGAAACAAGACTGCGTGTCTTCGACAGGTCTTCTGTCATGGCTCCAGGTTTTAAGGTACATGATGTTGTTGTCGACTCCAGGTTGTGTGTTGAATGGTTCGTCTTCTTTGGTCTGGTTGTCTTGATGCCCAAACTGAAATCTTCACGTGTTGCGTGATGCATGACTTGAGCACTATCCTAGTTCCTCACTTCTTCTTGTATGCTTCTTCCATGGTAATGCTTGTCGCAACCATCTTCTACGACTCTTCCACCAAGTTTCTAACTCCGATAACGATCTTCGATCTTGGTCCTTCTTGTGAAAGCTCTGTCTTTACATTATACAGGGTAGTGTTGTCTATTATGCTTTCTGAACGTCAATCAAATTTCTCTTCCAGAACAAAGGGTCGTCTCACCAATTAATCTCTATGTTCTTCTTTCGTTTTAGAACACAACACAACGTCATACTATGACAATTTGTCCAAAACATGCGAAAAACATGATTATTCTAGCCAACACCATTGGCATCATTCAAGCTCATAAATGTTATAACGAGTGCAAAGGCAACTTCAGAAATCATCTCAGGAAATTTTTCACATCGCCTTCTTTCTTCTTCAAGAACTGAAATACTTCACAAAGGTTACTCTCGGTTAGTTAACCCCATTCTTAGAAGTTCTTGTGGTTGCTTCTCCAGTCCTTCAAATCTAAAATGAGGCAATCAGATGCGGAGTTTCAAAGGAAGACCAAATAATTATTGATACGCGGAAACAGATAATGATTAGTGATAGTGGTACGTTTAAGTTCACGATAGTCGATACGTCATCGCATACTTCTCTCGTTCTTCTTCATAAACAAACAAGAGCATCTAAAGAGAGTCACCAAAGTTAACAAAAATCATATTCCATCGGCTTCTTCAAACACTCAACTTCTATAGCACCATGGTTTCTTCAACTGAGATCAGTTCAATGCCCACTCCACTTCCTAAGCAGGAAGGAGTACCAAAAGGTTCATCAGAGAATACCGGAAAATCTTCGTATGACAAAATATTTCCCAATAGCTGAACTTTCCAAGGGTTGATAATAATGGTTTTCAGGAAAACTTGGTAATCACATGAGTTTGGGGTAGGTGTTTCCATAGTGACAGAAATTTTAGCAGATGTAGAGAGTCATCATAATGGAATAGAGTGAAGCAGATTTTTAAGGTCACATTTCAGATATGGTAGTCTATGGTATCTTCACGAATAGTCATTCAGTCCAAAAGACCGTACAATCAGACATCTCAGAGTCAAAGGATTCATAGAGTGAATACAGTCGTCAAATCATACAGATAGTTCATATATCAGAGTCAAGTACATGGTTCAACAAAAATGTTGGGATGGATAAATGAACAGTTCAATGTGTGGGAGTTTCGTTTAGCTTCTTAGCAATAGTATCAGGTAGGATGTGTATCATTGGTAATACGAATATCGTATAATCGTCAATTGTGAGAGGTACAGAATCTCAGTTATCAGCATCATCATGCTTAGTTAACAAATCCATATAGAGATAGTATTTACATCATACCCTTCCAAAGGAAACGGTTGGCAGAACAAGGTTCATCATTCAAAGAGAGGAAACAAAACTTCTCATATTCGTGGTTCATAATTACCAAAATTCTCACAGGAGTAATAATGGATCATATAGAGTTAAGTAGTATCGGATGAAACATTCATACCCAGCATAAGTAATGAATTTACAGAATGTGTCGAACACATTGTGGTTGAATGACCTACGATGTGGTCGAAAAGGTGTCAAAAAGCTTATCAAACAAATCGGAGGCGGAGATCAAAATCTGAAGGTGAAACTTAAATGTGTAAGGTATCCAGGTAGCTTTCCGAGGTACTCCAAACTTACTTGGTTACTAAACTTAAGTTGTAAAACTTCTAACTTCTGAAACAAAGGTCCTTATAAGGCTTATCTAAGAGCAAAGGCACGATCAGAGTGATACGGAAGCAAATGATACTTACATGAATGTCTTAGTCTACCCATGCCTCGCCGGTAATAACTTGGGTTCCTATGGGGAGTCCTAATCTAAAGTTTCAAAGGTTGTTTTATGAGCGCCTACAGTGGAAACTTAGGGGTCCAAACTTCACAGGTCAAGGGTAAATGTATTACGAATCGCAGCCTGGTCTCTGATACCATAATTGTAACACCCCAACCCGATAAGGGTAGAAGTATTACATTACAGTGACATATCAGAACAAACACAAGCATATGATTCATACATACAACGAAATTCAGAGTTACAAATGAAAAATCTGAAACTACAAGGTTACAAAGAAATAAATACTATGTCTAATAAAGTGAAACTTCATCTAATCGTCTCTAGTCCAAAGCATAGTCTTCTAAGTCCAGTCACACTCTCTTCCCATAACCCAGCTTCCTACTAAAACCTGCCGCAGGAAAAGGAAATGCGGCTGAGCTTAAAAAGCCCAGTGAACAGATACATATACAAAGCAATGATAATGAAACAGAACCGAAATATAGTGCATTGGAGAAATAGAAGAAAGAATAGATAAAAGAGTAATAGAATAGAAAGAAGAAAGGATAGTCATCTACCACGAGCCCAGAAACTCAAAGTCAATCTCAACATCATAATCTCAAAGTCATAATCACACAATCAGAGGGGATACCTCTCAGGCAACCAGATAATATGAGGGGTGTCCTCATGTATCATAATAGTGGAGTAGCTAGCTCCCAGAAATTGTGAAAGGCATGTATAGCACACAGTACCAGTCACCTCAAAGTCATACTCAAAGTCATAGTTAAATCCACTAAGCATACATATCTAGGATTGCAATCCATACGCCCCTTACTCAAAGTCAATCTCAAAGTCATATACTAAAAGTCATAATGGCCATAATAATAATCATAAAAAGGGACGGCGTGAGAAATCACTCACCCACACATGAGTCATGCCAGTGGTGCATCACAGACATGCCTGTGGTACCTCCATAGGTAGGAGAAACATAAATGGCTCGGGTATCAAACTAAGAGTCAGGTCTCAAAGTCATACAAAAGGTCATATAGCAAAGGTTTATCTCAAGGTCATGTCTCAAGGTCATCTCAAAATCATAATATCAGAAGTCATATCAATGGTTCAGAATATCCAAGGTTCATTCCCAAAGGTTCATTTCAAAAGATTCGTTATTAAGTTTCTATTAAAAGTCCAATTTAAATAATCTTTTAAAACAGTTTTCATAAAAATGGTCTTTCAAAATATAGTGTTCATGAAAGTTAAATAACCTTTCTTTTAAAGAGAAATTTAGCATCATTTATAAACATCTTTTCAAATCGGTTCTTCTCAAAACATTTCCATGGTATCATTAAGAAGGTTTTTATAGCATAGGTTCATAACGGAGATCATATCAAGTGGGATCAACAGAGAAGGTTCAAGCAAAGGGAATCATAGCAATGGCATCAATTCAGGAACTAACGGATCAGAATATGAAAGAGATCATGAGAAACCTTTTGAGAAAGGTCAGAATATCTGTACCTTAAACCGCAAGTGCACACATGACAGAAACATAAAGGTCGAAAGCAAAACTCCTTCTTCAGCGAATCTACATGAATTAATGATCGGCTTATTATTAATAACTTATTCAATTCAGATTTCTCATTTTAGTCGGCTTTCCAGTTTTAGTAACTTTCCATTTAAAGTGACTTTCCACTTTTAGCAGGTTTCCACAAATAGTAAGTTTCCACTTTTAGAAAGTTTCCATAATTAGAAGTTGGATTTACATAAATCATTATTAATGGAAATAAAGTATCTTTTAACATAATTACACCTTTGGTCCTTGAGGTTTCATAACTTTGTATTTTATATCCTTTACTTTCCAAAATTACACTTTAAACCTTTTAGTATTCAAAATTACACATTAAACCTTTAACTTATCCATTTTACACCATGATCACTTATTTTATCATATAATACGAATGGATACTCAAGTATTCATAATTTACACATTAAGTCCCTCAAGTTATCAAAGTTACATATTTAACCTTTTAATCTACAATTCCAACTTTTAATTATCTATAATTACATATTAAGCCATTAAATTACCAAATTAGCACAAAACCCCCTGAATATATTTTATTACTCAAATCAGTCCCAAGTTTCCAGAAATTACACTTTTAGTCCCTCTACTTTACTTATTTTCAAAACAATCCCTAATTAATCATTAAATACATTTTAATCCATTTAAATGCAAAACTTACACCTAGCACTCTCATCTTATATTTTTGTCGAATAGTATACAGCCCAAATAAAGTTCCAGAATTAACCTTTAAGTTTTAAAGTTTACAAAACTCACCCAAAACCTTTTAACACAAATCGCATGACATAAAATCATGGAATTAAAAACCCTAATCAAACCTAATACATTTTTAATCATTTCCAGCACATTAAAGATCATTAATCATTACAAAAACAAGCCCTAATTCATAAAACCAAATCGTATGGATTTTTCCCTTTTATTTATACACGTTTTATTTAAAAATCGATAAACCAAAATAATTCGAAAACACATGATTCAAGCCATGATAATTCTTCCAATAATTTTCCCGATCATATTACATTATAACAAGTGTAAATAAATTTTATTAGGAATTGTTATGGATCGGAAGGTATATTACACAATTACGCTCGTTTTTAGGGTTTTAAATCACGAAAGGGATGTCGAGCATGCATGGATCGAATCCAACAATTTATTTGATGTTTATAAGGTATAAAGGGTCTGAGAAAAATACCAAATCAATTTTGGAACGTGTAGAAACAGCAGTTCGATCAGATGTATACTCGATTGGCTAAAACACTCCAAAAATCGTCACGACTTCACCAAAGGCCTAGCAACCTTGAAACCAATTTTAGTGGGTCTTATTACATGTAAGGAACATCAGAAAAATGATAGATGAATTATATAGTGGTCGATTGAAGCAGAAACATTTTACCTCTTTTCTAGGGCTCGACAAAGGAAAACAAATGCTACGATCGTGTAATGCTTCAACAATTCGAATGGGATTTTTCTTGGCTTCTTAGGATGTTGTTGAATCACAGAAAAATGCTTGAGAGTGATGGGAGAGTCGAATGGAGGCTGTGAGAATTTCTTTGTGTGTTTATTTTAGGTCGGCAATTAGGGTTTAGGAGAAAAGATCTGGATTGACTTTTTAAAGTGGAATGCCGTGTGGTATAAGGGGGGAAGGACCAGAAATTTCGTGATATGGGTTGACAAAATATCTTTGGTGATTATTTTCCTTATTTTGCACAATTTAAATCAAATTAAATCTCCTTAAAATTCATTTTATCTCATTCGGCTCTTGTAGGGGTATTTTGGTAATTTTACCACTTGTATAAATGTTAAATGTAATAGTTAAAATTATTTGGATACATAACTTGTGCATTGTTTGAAGTTTGGGATTTATTTGGAGACTTTATAAGCTTTTAATTAAATTTCAAATTTGTAAGGGCAATTTGGTCTTTTCACATGTTCTCGGATTTTAGGTGTTACACTAAAGCCCTCCATTATCGAACCACCTAAGTTAAAGCTTAAAGAACTCCCAAACAACCTGGAGTATGCATTCCTCCAGGGAGAGGATCAATTGCCAGTAATCATAAACTCTTCCCTTGAGCATGAACAAAAAGATAGGCTCTTAGGAGTCCTAAAGAAATATAAGGGAGTCCTTGCATGGAGTGTAGCCGACATTAAGGGGATTGACTCAACCTTTTGCACGCATAAGATTCTTATGGAAGAAAACTATAAACCAGCAATGCAACCCCAGAGGCGGGTGAATCCCAACATTAAGGAGGTAGTGAAAAAAGAAGTTATCAAACTTTTGGATGCAGGGCTGATTTACCCAATTTCGGATAGCCCATGGGCTAGTCCTGTGCAGTTTGTACCAAAGAAAGGAGGAATGACTGTGGTGAAAAATGACAACGGTGAGATGGTACCCCAGAGAACGGTCACTGGTTGGCGGGTATGCATCGATTATAGAAAGCTCAATGATGCCACCAGGAAAGATCACTTTCCCCTCTCGTTCATTGACCAAATGTTGGAAAGATTATCCGGGCACGAGTACTACTGTTTCTTGGATGGATTCTCAGGATATTTCCAAATCCCCATAGCCCCTGAGGACCAAGAAAAAACCACGTTTACTTGCCCTTATTGAACATTCGCCTATAAAAGGATGCCTTTTGGGCTGTGTAACACTCCCGCCACTTTTCAGCGATGCATGACCGCCATCTTTCACGAATTAATGGAAGCTAGCATGGAAGTTTTCATGGATGACTTTTCGGTCTTCGAGAACTCTTTCGACCGTTGTCTTGCTAATCTCGAAAAGATGCTCAAACGTTGCGAGGAAACCAACTTGGTCTTAAATTGGGAAAAATGCCATTTTATGGTAAAAGAAGGGATTGTGCTAGGGTATAAGGTCTCAGGGAATGAGATTGAGGTGGACCAAGCAAAGGTTGAAGCTATATCTAAATTACCTTATCCCACGACTGTTAAGGCAATACGCAGCTTCTTGGGTCATGCCGGGTTCTACAGGAGATTCATTAAAGACTTTTCTAAAATAGCTCGGCCAATGACTCAATTGCTTGTAAAAGATGCCCCTTTCGATTTCTCTCAAGAATGTAAGGATGCATTCAATCTCCTGAAAAAGGAACTCACGTAGGCCCCAATCATGGTTACACCCAATAGGGAGTTACCTTTCGAGATCATGTGTGACGCTAGCGACTATGCTGTTGGGGCAGTATTAGGCCAAAGGTGTAACAAACAATTCCAACCAATATACTACGCCAGCAAAACTATGAATCCTGCTCAAGAGAATTATTCCACCACCGAAAAAGAACTATTAGCCGTGGTATTCGCTTTTGATAAATTCCGTCAATATCTTGTCCTTTCAAAGACGGTTGTTTTCACTGATCATTCAGCTCTCCGATATCATTTTGCTAAGCAAGAGGCTAAACCACGACTAATTCGATGGATCATGTTGTTACAAGAGTTTGATGTTGAAATTTGTGATAAAAGGGGGCAGAGAATTTGGCTGCTGATCACCTCTCTCGTCTTGAAAATCCCCTCCTTAGTGAGCTTGACAAAAGTGAGATTCGGGATTCATTCCCTGACGAACAGCTCATGTCAATGACAGATTCTGAACCTTGGTTACGATGATTATGCTAATTATCTTGCAAGCAGGCTCATTCCGGAACACATGACTAGATACGAAAAGAAAAGGTTCTTTGCCCAACTAAAATACTACTTCTGGGACAAACCATTCTTATTTCGAAGATGTCCTGATCAAATAATCAGGCACTGTGTTTCGGGAAATGAGGCAATAAAGATTATGAAAGAATGTCATTCGGGCCTTTCTGGGCCATCATGGGATAAACACCACCGCACAAAAGATTTTCGATGCGGGATTCTATTGGCCCACAATATTTCGTGATGTAAAAGAGATGATACAAGCATGCGACGCATGTCAACGGGCTGGGAATATATCGAGCAGAGATGAAGCGCCTTAGAATTTTATACAAGTTTGTGAGGTTTTCAATGTTTGGGGAATTGATTTCATGGGACCCTTTCCGTCTTCAGGGGGGAACGAATACATTTTAGTGGCCATTAATTATGTTTAAAAATGGGTAGAGGCACAAGCCCTTAGGACCAACGATGCTAAGGTAGTTATTCATTTTCTGAAAAAGCTGTTAGCTAGGTTCGGCATTCCGAAAGCTCTCATTAGTGATAAGGGGACCCATTTTTGCAATGCGCAAATGGAAAAGGTCATGAAGAGGTATGGAGTCTCCCACCGTTTCTTCACCGCCTATCACCCACAAACCAACGGTCAAGTCGAAAACACTAACAGGGCAATTAAAAGAATATTAGAAAAAACGTTTAATCAAAACAGAAAGTACTGGTCATTTAAACTCGATGAGGCCTTATGGGCATTCCGAACTGCCTACAAGGCACCTATTGGAACGACCCCGTTCCGCATGGTTTATGGCAAGGCATGTCACCTTCTTGTGGAACTCGAACACAAGGCTTATTGGGCACTTAAGGAATGCAATTTGGATTATGCGGTCATTGGAATGAATAGGTTCTTGCAACTCCATGAGCTTGATGAGTTAAGGCTAGAAGCGTATGAATCCTTCGTTACATATAAAGAAAGGGTGAAAAGATGGCATGACCAGCAAATTAAAAAACCTAAGGAGTTCTCAGAAGGAGACAAAGTTCTATTGTATAACTCTCGGTTAAGGTTATTTCCCGGGAAACTTAAGTCTAGATGGTATGGGCTCTTTACAGTGAAAAGTTCTTCTAAAACTGGTGCTGTTGTGTTAATAGACGATGAAAATAGAGAGTTCACTGTCAACATACAATGCGTGAAACATTATCAAGAAAGTAATAATGAGATGATTAGTGAGGAGGATGTAACATTCGATGATGAGGTCACGTAATTGCCCATGACTTTGAGTCTAGCTACAAGACTCGTAAAATAAAGAAAAGCGCTTCTTGGGAGGCAACCCATGTTTTGTGTGATTTTTATTTGTTTCCGTATGCATGCTTTGTTTTTATTGTTGGTAGATCATGTTTCAAACTGATGAGGCGAAAAATGAACCACTTTTAGGGGGTCATTTAAGCCCGGAATTGAATTTATTTGATCAAATATTGCCCTAAATCGTTCCTTTTGTGATTTTAGGTACTTTGGGAGTGAAATCTGGAAAAGGAAGCAATTCGAACGTTTTTGGAGCATAAAAGTGAAGAAAACGCCAAAGTCTTAATTTTCCTTGCTGGGAACAGTAGGTGATGGCGTCAAGAGCAACACCCTGACGGCGTCAAGAGTAAATTCCATGACGACCCAGTACAGAATGGACGACGTCACGAAGTAGGGCGTCAAGAGTAAAATTCATGATGGCCTGGAAATGCTAATACATGATGGCGTCAAAAGTAGATCAAGGCAGTCCGAGAAATATTTTGGCGGCGAGGTGACGGCGTCACAAGCTTTGTCTTGACGCCGTCAGACCCTATTTCCTATATATAGTTTTCTAATTTTCACATTAAAAAGAAGAGAAGTTTTGGAGAAACCCTAAGTACGAACTTGGTGCTAATTTTACAGGTTTTTCAAGGGTTCTAAGCCCTTGATACCTTTCATGTGTAATTGAGATAAGTATTCTTTTAATTCAATCAATATGTCTATGTGTTGGTTGTCTATATCTTGTTATTGTCTTAATTCCATCATGCTAGGCTAGATCTATCTTGTGTTTGCTTGGATCTAATGAAACCTAGATGTTAATTATGTGTTGATTACTTGTTTGTAGTTGTTTTGGATTGGTGAATTCGATGTTAGGCTTAAGAAAACTGGCAGACTTCCAATTGGTGACATGCTTGAACGTCTTAGGAAACATGAACTGATGTGCACTAGGTTTTATTGGTTGTATTTAATGCATGAGCCACTGTTTATAATCCCTATGGTTGTGCTGGGCATGGTATAGGAGGAGATAAGAGCTCATAGGATTGGGGAGTTAAGTGCGCCACCCCATGAATGGTATTAAGGAATACAATCCGTCATCCACGCAACTATAACAAGTAATTAACGTGTAAAAGATGTCTAGGGAGTAGTGAAATCTATGTAAACACATTTTCTCCACTTATTGCTCACAACCTTAGTATAATTTAGTTTATTTTCATTTCTAGTATTTTATTTTGATTGCATCTTTAGTATTGGGTTAGTTGATTAGCAACTAATTCCGCCCAAATCCTTCAAACCCGAGATTTTTACTTGCTTTCTAAAAAAATATAAAAAATACAAAAAGAATCATCCTTCACCTTTAGAACTAGTATTTAGGTTTTCTAATCCTAGCGATACTATTCCTAGCTGAACGATCAATCCTCCGGTACTTGTCACTATACTATACTACAACGATCAGGTACACTGCCTGGTGGGGGTTGTAAGCTTCTCAAGATCCCTTGAGAGGTAAAGCCTGGTGCGATTCCCACGTATCACAAACTAAAATTGTGAAAATGCTTTATTTTGTTGTTTAACTTCGTCTTAACTTCATATAAAGGTATTTTGCAAAAGCTAAATGTAAGGGGATACCCCAAATTTGTTTCTAAGAATTAAATTGATCTTGATTTTCCACAATAATAAATGAACATGTGTATTCGTATTTGTTAGAGTCAAATGCTTGTATCGAGTCATAATGATGTTTTGCAGGATTTTCCAGGAAGTAGGACATAAGTTTTTCCAGAAATTTTCCGGAAACTTAAGGTAAAGATTTCTGCAGGTCACTTCTGATGGCGTCAGGAGTTAACTCCTGACGGCGTCATGTGTAAAATTCTAGAAATTTTGTGAGTTTTGTTTTTCTAACGGAGTCTTAAAGTTTTTGTTAATTCTTTAGTTTTATAATCTCCAGGAAATCTGCAAACATTCATTACACAAGCATTATATCTTAATTTGCTTTTTAGGACTTGTTAGTATATATAGATTGCCCCCGATTTTATGCGAGGTTGCCTTGTTTGTTTTCTCAGGTTTAACAGGTAATATATGACAAGAAGATGATTTATTTTTCTGGAAGGGAAGCTTTGAATGTTCATTTTCTTGGAGGAAGATCTAACCTTGTTACCATATTATCCACACCGAACGAATCAGGGGAGTATTTGTTTTCATTCTTTTACCTATTTCACTTTTACATTATTTAATTGAATATTGGGGACAATGTTCATCATAAGTGTAAGGGGAGGGTAAATGATGATACCTATAAGGATACTATTGCACTAGAGTTTGCTTGTTTGATATTAGGTGTGTAATAAAACTAAGAGAAATACTTGATGTGTAATTTTAGCGCCAAATTTAAAATTTTTACAACATTTAGGAGTGAAACTTTAGCCTTAGCAAGCGTCTCATGTGTGGAAAACTAGAAGGGGGGTTGAATAGTTTACCTCTTTTTAAAATCCTTTTTAACATAAAAATCCTTTAATAACTTTATGTTTGTTCAACAATATAAACACACCATTATATGTTTGTTTCTTTCAAAAGCTTTTAGTGTAAGTATCAATTCTAATTATACTTGTTTCTTACTTTGAAAAGCTTTAGTTGTGATGATCCTTACTTTGCTTATTTAGTTCTTTGAAAAGCTTTTACACTTGTTTGAAAACTTAAAGATAACTTTAATTGTTTTACTTCTTTGAAAAGCTATATATGTGGTTAACGATTCTAACTAAATAATAACATGCAATAAGCAAAGATAGAGAAAGAAACGATCAAACCACAACACGATTGTTTATCGTGGTTCGGCTACAAGGACTCTTTTTCCTTGCCCTACATCCACGCCCCGAGTTTCCAACTCGAGAGTTATAAACACTAATCAACAAGCTCCTTTCACCGGCGGAGAAAACCTTACACGTCGCTTATACTTTTACCGACACAAAGCTAGATGTCGAGTTCTTTTACAAGGGTACAACCACTCCCACTCGTCGCTTACACTTTTACCGACACAAAGCTAGATGTCGAGTTCTTTACCAAGGGTACAACCACTCCCGTTAGTTCTTTTACTAGGGTACAACAACTCCCAACATACTACGTATTTTGAGGCCTAAAATACTAACCAACAACTTCTACATACATGACACAAATGAAGTATAAACTACCAAAGCTTATACATGACCAAGCTACCAAGACTTGCAACTTTAGAGTTGAAGCTTGTAACTTCTTGAATGATCTTGTGGAATTCCTTGCTACATAAGAGAATCACACAAGTCAAGGGTTACTGAGTTAGTTTAGAGAATATGTGAAAATATGTCCTAAAGGGTTACACAAAACAAACAAATGGTTTGGTATTTATAGCAAACCAAACTGCAAGCTTGGCGGATCAGGCGGAACCCTCAGATGGGTTCCGCCCGTGTACCCCCAGGGTACCGCCGGGTCTGCAGTAGGTTTATGCAATAACTTCCCAAACCAAACAATGTCTTGTCTCATAACTTCTAGCACCCAAACAATGTCACATCACTTAAAGTAAGTCAAACATGATACTTGCAAGCAACATGAAAGCAAGTCAAACACATAACTTGCCATAAATACATAATGACAAAACTTGCCATAAATGTGATGTGACTATTTCTAATTTAAAAAATGAAACCAATGTTTAGTTTAAAAGGAAATGTAAACATTAGTTAAACAAGACTTAAACACTCAAAGTGATAATTTACTTTTAGCTAAAGTTCATACTTTGTTATTAACAAAACTTAGCAAATATCGTAAAATATAAATAACGTTTTTAGGCGATATTTGTATTAACAATCTCCCCCTTTTTGTTGATGACAAAACATAAACTTTATTTAAAAGTAAGTCATAAGATTTAGTGTTAAGTCTTATAAAGTTAGTAATGAAACTTGTTTTTGCAAAGAGTTAGCTACACGGAAGTTTAAAATAATAGAGCAAGTTTCATATAAATTCTCCCCCTTTTTGTCGAAACAAAAAGAAGAGTAGCGAAGCGGAATTATAGGCATGCTCCCCCTTGGTTGATACTCCCCCTAAATGGAGTGCCAAGAGAGGAGACATGGATTTTGAACCTACAAAAGAAAAGTTAGTTTCCGCACAAGATAAGTCATGAAAGCATTTCATGTTTAAAAACACAACTAAGAGTTGTGAAGCGGAATAAAGCAAGACTCATGCTCCCCCTTGAATGTTACTCCCCTAAATGGAGTTTTCAAGGATAGAAAACATGAATAATGAACCTACAAAAAGAGAGGTTAGCACAAGATTTATGTATGGTACCATATCAAGGTATAGTTCACTCATCATACCGAAATGGTCAACAAAACCCTTCAAACCTTGTTGTAGAATTAATTTCATTTAACTTGTAAAATTTTGACTCTTAGAGAGTCAAAGACACAAAATTAAGATGACAACATCCTACAAAGACAAACAAAAAAAAAAATAAACTAAGAACATAAAATGCTACAAGGAAATCATCATTTTCCTTAATGAGAAACATTATCCAAAAACAAGGATTGGGTTGTTTAGGGATGAAAATGTGGATTAAGGGTTGTAGCGGGTTTTATTTGGAGATGTGAGGAGGTGACTTGGTTTTGATTTGTTGGTTAAAATGGGGACTTTTTCCAAACGAAACGGTTTTGTTTCATTTTGGAGACTCTAAGGTTGTGGTGGATGAGACAAGGATTGTAGATGATCCAAAATGTGGTTTAGAATAAACCTCATTTCTTCGGTTAACTCACGAAGTTCCGTTCGACATCTTTCACTAATGCGAGCGGTTCTTTCGCAATGTCCGCAATCATGGCGGGGAAAGTTTGATGGAAGAGAGGTTTGATTTGTTGGTGGTGGATGGGTTGAACTTGAAGGAGCAAAGGTGGATGTTTGAGAAGTATTTTTGCTTCCTTTACTTGTTGAGTGTAATGCCGTATTGAATTCCATAACATGGTTGATTTGAGAATCAACCATTCGTTTGAAGGCATTGAGGTGGCTTAAATGAGTGTTAATTTCCTCATTTGTGTTTGGAGGTTCTTGTGGTGATGGTTGTTGTTGTTGTTGTTGTTGTGGTTGAACTAGGTGACGGAAACTTGGTTCTCCGTAAGGATCACCATGAAGGTTTTTGTAAATAGGATGAAACACAAATGAATGTGAGTGGGTATGACCTTGGTCATTTGGAAAAATAGTTGGTCTAGCATAACGGTAAGCCAACCGTTCTACCGTAGATGGGTAACGAGGTTCATCATTGAGTTGCTCATTATGTTGTTGTTGTGTTTCCAATTGAGCAATGGTGTCAAAAAGTGAGAAGGATGGTGGACTTGATGATAAATCATCAAAAGTTTCCAAATTGGGTGTTGGTGATGTTGGTGGTGTATAGAAAAGTTCCATTGGTGTAAGTGTTGGTGATTGAGGTGAAGAAGTTTTTGATTTAAAAGCTTGTTGGGAAGGTGAGGTTGACACACTCAAAAGTTTAGTTGGTGATGGATTAGAGGCTAGGTTTGAGTTGCAAAGTGGTGGAGAAGGTGGTGGAGTGGCAAGATTGAGCAAATCTTGAATGGTGATCACATTGGTATTACAAGGTGTTGAGGGTGTAGTTGAGGTAGTAAGGTTAAGAAAATCTTGGATAGGTGAAGAGATGTTTAGTGAGGCATCACTTGATGATGATGAGCTTGACTTGGTGGTTTTGTTGAAGCAACAAGTTTTCACACTAATCCTAGTGGTTTTAGCACATGATTTTGATGACTCGGATGAGGTGTTGGATTTGGTCATTTCAAAGGTTTTGGTTTTGGTGTTTGAGAGAAGAAGTCTTGATTGGTGATGGTATGATTTGAATTGTTGTGGAGCTCTCAATTTTATAGGATGAAAAAGGTGTTGAAATAGTGTTTGGATTTGATGTTTTACTATTCAAAGATTGAGGAGTCAAATGATTTTCATGACCATGTCACATCATTTGAGGTCAATCCAATGAATAGGATGGAGTGAAAGACCAACCTAAGCACTCAATGCTTCGTGATCATGGGAAGTGGTTTGGTTGAAAATGTATCAAAGGTTTGAAGGATCCTTTAAAAGGGTTCCTTTGGGTAGTTATGTTTTGAATTTGAATTTTGGCGGGAAGTGACTTTCTAATTGTTTTAGTGAGTGAGGTTTGTTCCAATATGGTTGTTGGTGTTAATGAAAGATGTTTCTCACTTGGGATAATGATTTGACACTTTACAAGTTATGTTCTTAAGAAAAGTGTTCACAAATTTTCTGCAGGTATTGGCGGCACCCTGAGACTACACAGGCGGAACCCAGTTTTGGGATCCGCCAGGTCCGTTGGGCCATTTCTGGAATTCCCAGAAATTGTACTGGCGGAACCCAAATTTGGGATCCGCCGGATCCGTCAGACCTGAAAAACTTTACAGTCCGCGTTTTTGACCCGCGAAACGATTTTCAAAATTTTCGAAAACTCTTGGAAATGAAAATTTACTATATGACAGATTAGGAAATGCAAAAATTGTGCATATAGACATTCATCTCTTAGGACTTTGACCGGGGGCTAACGATTTTCACTTAACTTAGTGAATTTTACCATAAGCATGAAATTGACACATACCACCAATATTGTCATTAATCATAAAAGAGCATACAAAACATAATCCATCAAACGTAATAAGACATGAATATGAGAAGTAATACAAATCACATAATTTCACATAGTTTTAACACAAAGACGCTTCTAAAGCACACATAAGACAAACGCTCCTTAATCTTCTCACAACCGGTCAATCTTCTTTTTGAGCTTGTTTAGGTACCTTCCAAAACACTTGAACATTCCTTTAGTTTGCTTGAATTCTTCGGAAGCATTGTCAATGATGGGGAGAGTTTGAAGATATTCCAAAGGAGGTAGCTTCGAATTAGGAAGATTATCATCATCGCTCATGTCGGATGATGATGAAGGTGAAGGTGAGCGAGTGCGTTTGCCCTTATTTTTGAAAACTCGTTTATCACTTAGAGGAACGAAGGTGTGAGGAACTAGAAAATAGTCAAGGCGTATTCCATCTTCGTTAGGAGAAATGGGTGAGATTCCTCTAAAGAGGCGAGTAAGAAGCATACCATAGGGAAGAGCGGTTGTTCCAACTAAGGATATGTCGGCCATTCTTTTGGCTAGGTAGTAGGCTAAGTTGAAGGGTTGACCGGTTGAAATGCTATAGAGCATATAGCAAAGACATGTGTTGATGTGATCTCTATTTCCTATGGTACTTATGACGTTAGCCCTAAGAATTTCTTCCCATTTCTTAAATTGCGGTTTAAGCTCATTGAGCTCCATACCAAAAGGATCTTTATCTATAGTATTCCCCGAACGGTTCACCCTAGTGGTAGAGGTTCTAACAAAGAGGTGTTCCTTAATAGTTTCCTTACTAGCAAGAGGTGTATCGTATGGATAAAAACGATCAATAGTATCAAGACTTGAAATGGGCCACTTATCCGTGTAGAGGCAAGTTCCCTCATTTGGTACGCCAAGAATAATAGCTAAGTCTTTTAAATCTATATCATGTGATATTTGATTGGTTGTGAAGTTTAATGAGATCCTACCACCGGCACATGAGGAAAGGTTTACGGTTGCATAAAATTCCAAGATGAACCTAGGACAAATGGGCTCATCTATATCAAGGAGACAATCAAAGTGAATTGCGGCAAAGTTTTGGCGAATAGAAGTTCCTTCTAGAAAGGATGGATCAATGGTTCTACCTTCGTGAACATAGCGATTTTCTAATGCCTTAAAGGTTTCTACTTGAACCGGGTTGAGACCTTTGGTCATATGGTGTTTGGGCATGTATTTAAGGGTTTCTTTGTGATCGGATTTGTTTGCGGGAGGCATGTTGATTCCTAGAAAACATAAAATTGTATTTTAATGACTTTTAACAACGAGGATGTTCTAATATATTCTTATATGCAAGACAATGAAAAGACATGGTTATCTTGACTCATTTTGATTCCCAAATCGTTTTGTTATGCAAATTTTGTTGTAAAAACAAAAGATAACCAACACTCTCCTAATTGAACGTGTCTTCGATTGAATGTACCCGAAAATACATATTAGTTATGTATCCCCTTTAGCATTCAAGAGATAGTATGCAAGTGATGTTTAAATGATGTTTTTCATTTGTTTTAACAATGTGGTGATGAATCATGTTGCAATTAGAAAAATAATGCTCTTGGTGTGTTTGGTAAATCAAGGTGACAATGAAGAGATACATTTCTTAACTTAATGAAATACATAATTGACTAGCCACCAAGTTTTTCATGAATCATGAAGTTTTATGCAAAAGCCCTAAGATTCTAGTTAATGATTGTAAGTAAAAATGTTATGATTAAATTAAGAATGTAATTGTGATTAGAATACTTACAAAGTTAGTTGGATTGGAAGAGATTGGATTAGAAGCCCTAAAATTCGTTAGGATATGTGTTTTAGAGAGGGTGATGCTGTTTGTTAGTTTTTCTTAAGACTTAATAGGGTGTTTGGCTTTGAAATAAAGAATAAAAACAATCTGTGGAATCGGCGGACCAGGCGGAACCAAAAAATGGGTTCCGCCCGTATGGTCTGAGGGTGCCGTGGGTGTCTGCAGGAAAAATCAAAAAGGGATTGTCTTGATTTTTGTGGTTTTATCCTAATGTTCAAACCTAAGATTTTAAGTCTTATTGTGTATGACTAAGCCTAGGAATGATGAATGTTTCACATTCAAGGGGTTTAGCGAAAACGTTGACGGATTGATTAACGTAGAAAAACCTTCTTAGTTAAGAT
Organism: Artemisia argyi; assembly: GCA_030686995.1. NCBI lineage: Eukaryota > Viridiplantae > Streptophyta > Magnoliopsida > Asterales > Asteraceae > Artemisia > Artemisia argyi. Next base: position 85,529,550 of record CM060679.1, read on the forward strand.
GTTCCTCAATGAACAATTTTAACAAGACGATGATGATGGATCACAATATGTCTGTAAAGACTGTGATGATTTAAATAGTTGCTGAAGTCGATGCATCCTTTGTTGACGAGATAACATTGTTGATGAAGAAATTCCTTTGTCGATAAGAATTAATTTGTTCAAGCGGAGCTTGTTGATGTGCTTCTTCATTAAATTCTCAAATGAGATCCTTCAGCGTTTAGGAGAATCATTGGGTAAGTAAGTATTAAAAGTGCAAGTACCACTTGTGCTTTTCTTATCAACTTATTACCGATGCAATTCTATCTGGCATACACTATGGTTTCTAATCCCATTCTTTTGGGACACCATAATCCTAGTGGTGTAGTACTTCTAAATGAATCCAAGCAAGCTCTTTCGAAAGAGTTGTTTAAGGATCTTCTCTAAAACCGAGCACATAGACAAGCACTAAACATAATGTTGGGTTACATTTGTTGTAAGAACAAGTATACTTCCAAACATATCTCTATGTTTAGCTCTACCTACGGATTTACTAATCTCATTCTTGATAAGTCATAAAGGACTTAATCATTGTGAACAAGTGAATAACTAGGAATGTTTTTGAGTGATTATCCCTTACTTTTGGAGCTTGCTTAGGTAAATAAATAGTCTTTCAAAGATTAACATTCTTTTCTATTTTGAAAGTCTATTTTGTTTTAGTAATTGCTTTACACTAATGTTCAAAAACACTTTTTATTAATTTGTTTCAATTACTATTATGACCCATGTTTCAGGTTTTTATGACCTTGTTGATATTGCTTGACTCAATCTTTTATACAAGACGAAAGGATGTTGTTTTTCAATTTTTAATAGTCCATCTTCCTTGTTATTGATCTTGACATACTTGTCTTATCAATGTTGGGCTTTCGACTAAGTCATCATCTACCAAAGATGAGAACTTAGAAGGAGGTGGTCTTTCATTGAATTTTAAACTCAATGATTCCTCGACTCTTTGGGTTTATTTTCTTAAGACCTCATAAGTGTAAATGTCTAAGATATGCAACATCATAAGACTATGGGTCGAATTTGATGTTCACATCCTAGAAGTTTAATAAATCATTTTCTCCCAATCATTCAAACAAAATTCAACTGATTTATTTTACTTTGTGTGTCTTTCGTGAAGCTTTTGGCAAAAGAATGATTGGACTTAGGATGCTATTGAAAATTTAGGGTATAATACCAAAAGACTTTTGTACTACAAGTGTTTGTGAAATGTTTTGGTTTTGCTAGATTTGCAAGCATCACAAAAGTGTTGGTTGTCTTATCACTTAAGAAGTTCTTAGTTCACTCACTTGTAGATAAGAATTAAGTGAGACTTACTCAAGAGTTACTCGTGTATTTTCCCGAAAGATTAAACGAGGCAAGACACCTTATATCTCCTACTAGAAGTAGTATCAAACTACTTTACCTATGAAGGATCTAATCCTTATTGTTACTCACACAATCATAGACACCTTATAGTAAAGACTCCTACTAATACTTATGACAAATCATACTGTTAATCAACAAGAAACATTTAAAAGGTAAGTTGAAGAGATGTGTACCTTTTAAGCTCCATAGATTAGCCATCAAGAAGAAAAACATAAAGCAAATAATCTTGATACGTAGAGAGGCTAAACACAACTTCTTATAAATCCAAGAAAGTTAGAAAGACACATAAAAGTATTGACCATGATATTTTTCCCTTTATCATGTGTTCCTATTAGAGCTGGAGTAATTTCTACAATACACTCTTAGGATTCACAAACACAACATGTTTTGTTTTACTTGTTGATGATTTATTAGAGTTAAATCCTAATCCGGTTCTATCTCTAAATGACCTTTGATTCTTCAAACAACTTTCAAGAGTTTTTGAACTTTCTTCAAATTTAGGAAGCATTTTTCCTTTTTTTTTTTATTTTGTTTTAGAATTTCATGTTTGTACTCTAGACATACTTTACATTCTAAATCAATTTCAACATGACTCTCAAGTCTAGACATCTTATCTTCTAACATGATTTCATTTTCAAAAGTGTTTACACAAGATCTTGAAGTTTCATTGTTAAAGATAGTTTTTAGGTCCATGTTGCATGAAAGTTTAGACTCATTTTCTATTTTAGAAAACTCTAGGATAAATGTGTCAAAGCAAACATGTTTGGTTTCAAAATGTACCTTGCTTGGTGATTTAGCTAAGAGAGAATCACAAACCGGATGATTGGCAACATCTTCATCCGTGTTAGTCCATGAATCACAAGCAAGTCCACCAAAGAGCTCGACATGAGAAGTCATCTTCACTTACACCTTCATTTAAAACATTTATACTAGTAGTACATGTATTAATCTCAACTAAATGTTTATCAATTAATTTTTCTAAGACCTCTAACTTAAATGTGAGATCAAATTGATCATCTTGGTTTTCAAATTTACTTTTCCATTTAAGCATGCTTTCTTTTTCAAATAGTGGTGGGTTTTGAATAGGTTGCCTTTCTTTGAGATTTTCAAAATCCATGGATCGATCCAAGTTTTAAAATACAGTTTATTTTAAGGAACTTGGGTAACGTAGCTCCTGATGCCAATTGTGGAAAACTAGAAGGGGGGTTGAATAGTTTACCTCTTTTTAGAATCCTTTTTAACATAAAAATCCTTTAATAACTTTATGTTTGTTCAACAATATAAACACACCATTATATGTTTGTTTCTTTCAAAAGCTTTTAGTGTAAGTATCAATTCTAATTATACTTGTTTCTTACTTTGAAAAGCTTTACTTGTGATGATCCTTACTTTGCTTATTTAGTTCTTTGAAAAGCTTTTACACTTGTTTGAAAACTTAAAGATAACTTTAATTGTTTTACTTCTTTGAAAAGCTATATATGTGGTTAACGATTCTAACTAAATAATAACATGCAATAAGCAAAGATAGAGAAAGAAACGATCAAACCACAACACGATTGTTTATCGTGGTTCGGCTACAAGGACTCTTTTTCCTTGCCCTACATCCACGCCCCGAGTTTCCAACTCGAGAGTTATAAACACTAATCAACAAGCTCCTTTCACCGGCGGAGAAAACCTTACACGTCGCTTATACTTTTACCGACACAAAGCTAGATGTCGAGTTCTTTTACAAGGGTACAACCACTCCCACTCGTCGCTTACATTTTTACCGACACAAAGCTAGATGTCGAGTTCTTTACCAAGGGTACAACCACTCCCGTTAGTTCTTTTACTAGGGTACAACAACTCCCAACATACTACGTATTTTGAGGCCTAAAATACTAACCAACAACTTCTACATACATGACACAAATGAAGTATAAACTACCAAAGCTTATACATGACCAAGCTACCAAGACTTGCAACTTTAGAGTTGAAGCTTGTAACTTCTTGAATGATCTTGTGGAATTCCTTGCTACATAAGAGAATCACACAAGTCAAGGGTTACTGAGTTAGTTTAGAGAATATGTGAAAATATGTCCTAAAGGGTTACACAAAACAAACAAATGGTTTGGTATTTATAGCAAACCAAACTGCAAGCTTGGCGGATCAGGCGGAACCCTCAGATGGGTTCCGCCCGTGTACCCCCAGGGTACCGCCGGGTCTGCAGTAGGTTTATGCAATAACTTCCCAAACCAAACAATGTCTTGTCTCATAACTTCTAGCACCCAAACAATGTCACATCACTTAAAGTAAGTCAAACATGATACTTGCAAGCAACATGAAAGCAAGTCAAACACATAACTTGCCATAAATACATAATGACAAAACTTGCCATAAATGTGATGTGACTATTTCTAATTTAAGAAATAAAACCAATGTTTAGTTTAAAAGGAAATGTAAACATTAGTTAAACAAGACTTAAACACTCAAAGTGATAATTTACTTTTAGCTAAAGTTCATACTTTGTTATTAACAAAACTTAGCAAAGATCGTAAAATATAAATAACGTTTTTAGGCGATATTTGTATTAACATCATGGATAGGAGTTGTATGACTAGCACAAAACCGTACCATTCAGAAAAATTTTCCACCCAAATATGTGAGGTTCGCCTTTAGATTTGATAGGAAAAGCATTCACTATTAGTGCTTATGAGTGTACCGGTAGCATTTAGATTCTAGAACTTGCGTTAGTGATGCATCCAGAGACCGCTAGTGAGACTACATTCGTGTAGTAGGATTTACTACATGATAAGAGGCATTAGGATCACCCTTGTGTTAAACCCGTATCATAATTACTTGACCATTTAAGTCATATTACTTGACTAGTAAAGTCAATTAATTTTTCCCACACCTTAGCGTTGTACTCATTTTTAGTACACGAAACCCCTAGTACACCCCTCTGAGCCTATCTTTTCGTTTCTAACTTTAAGCATTTTACTTAAAGGAAGAATTTGTTACAACCCACCCAAATGTGCAACCAAATCGCCTTAGCCTTCCTTGTATGCACTCATCTTTAGTGCATTATTGTTATATGTTTAAACCCTTAGTTAACTATCTAATTGATTACATGGTTGCTAAGTCGAGTCATATCTTGTACATATTGTTTTGGGACGATTGGGACTCATGGGTAAAGTACTTGTGTTATAGAGTAATGGGGAAGAACATCATTTATTACCCCCATATGTGCGTTAATCTTAAAAGTACTCGATGAGTGCTCAAACACTCATCATTTTTGTCGTATTTAAACTGCCAAAACATACAAAAACAATCAAAAAGTTATCAAAATACTTAAATTATCTCAGGGATTGTGTTTTATGTGTTTTAAAAGCAAAATGAGCAAAAACAAATGAAAAACGATCAAAGTTTGTAATATTGGCAGTTTCAGTCCCCCAAGTTTCAAAACTTGTCATAAATAGTCCCTATGCATTTATTTTGAAAAAAAAAAGTCAACCCAAGCTTTTGAAAGTTAAATATCACAAAATATTATACTTGGGTCATAAGTTTCAAAAATTTACTTGTTTGGTCCCTGAGATTTCAAATTTGGCAAAATAGGTCCCTGGGATTTTGAAAAAATGGAAAAATGAGAATTTGGTTCTTGGACTTTGGAATTATGGCATGATTGGTCCTTGGTAGCAACTTGTGAAATTTACAGGGTCAGCCCTCATACTTTTGCAAAATTACAATGTTGATCCTTGTGGTACATTTAACCAAACCAGACCCTTTTTATTATCCAAAACCAAACCAAATCCAATACCCTAAAACCAAAGCCCAGTCCACTCATCCCCAAGCCCAATCCCAATCCCAACCACCCAGGCCCACTCTCCCATTTTAATATAAACCCCCAGTCAACCCACGGTTAAACGACCGTCCCCTACCTCCCTTTCCCTCTAAAACCAGGGCAACTGTCTCCCCCCCCCCCCACCTTTTTCCAACAAAAACCCCCCACAATTAATACCCCTCACCAACCTAACCAACCCCCACCACCACAATAAATGACTCCCACCAGAACCACTAAAATTGGGTGCGGGCTCAGGTGCATTTTAGCTCAATTGAATGGATGGGATTTGGTCAAGAGTCAATGGAGATAACACTGGGACATTAAAATATCAAAAAGAAGCCATGTGGGAGAAGATGTGACCTATTTTATCTCGTTATATATATGTCAGCTCATATGAGCCTTAGTTTAGTGTGTAGTATGTAGTTTAGTTGTTTCAATATCTAATTGTACCCTCTGTAATCATTTTAAGTGAATGAAAGAGCTGTTTTAAGTTTATTTACAATTTACAAGTTTTAAATTTACTTAAGAATTTAAATCTCTTGTTTAAAGTTAATTAATGTTACTCAGTGATTTATAAACTTATATTAAGTCCTATATATCTGTTTTCATAAGGTTTAAGTTTGTGGAGTTGTGTTTATCACAATTTGATAAAAATAGAGAAAAATCAAAAGAAAATCAAAATAAAATAAAAAAATTGATGATCAAAGGTTGATGAAGCCTGGAGCTCAGTGATTGGTGATTGCTAATGGTATTAGAGGCTTATGGAAGCCACATAGGTTGAAACTTATATTAAGTCCTATATATCTATTTTCATAAGGTTTAAGTTTGTGGAGTTGTGTTTATCACAATTTGATAAAAATAGAGAAAAATCAAAAGAAAATCAAAATAAAATAAAAAATTGATGATCAAAGGTTGATGAAGCCTGAAGCTCAGTGATTGGTGATTGCTAAGGGTATTAGAGGCTTATGGAAGCCACATAGGTTGAAATTTGGTCCTGGTCCCTTGTTTCAGTTGGCATTTTTATTGTAAGCCTTAATTTTTGCTCTTTACTCTTTTAAGTTTCTTAATTGTGATCAGTGCTTATTATTGTGTATTTTTAGTATTTGTCACTTATTTAAATCAGTTATGATCATTAGCTTGTAGTTTGGTTTGAGTTGAATTAGTTTTATTGATAGTCTGTGGGTTAAGAGGGTGTTTGGATTTTTGACTGTGTGGGTAGGTTTAATTGAGCTTAGTGTTTACCCTTTGTTCTCATAACTCAGTAACCTCTAATAACACCATTTCAAACAATCTTTTGGTCCTAAATAGCAGTGAAAGTCAAAATCATAAACCATCCATCCTCACAGTCAACTGTAAGGGTATTGAGACACAAATTTCATCAAATCAATGCATAAGTGTGAGTTGTAGCTTAATTTGGTCATCTTGTAGCTTAATATAACAGATTAAATCAATATAAGTGATTTAAAGTTCATATAAGTCAACAATTTAAGTTTTATAGAAAAGTCAAAAGAGCATTGTTCAGAAAAACCCATTTCTTGCAAGAATTATTTAGATTTTTGTATTTGGTTTTAGACTTTGAAACTTGTTGGGGGTATTATCTATCAGCTGAACTTGAGATTCCTATACTTGTTAGATTTTTGTGAATTTTTCTTGAGGACCTTATTGCCCCTCAAAGTCACCTGCAGGGCAAGACCCATGCCCTGTGTACAGATCAGTCACCCTACACCACCACCTTTGGTGGCTCATTGTGGCCACCTCAGTGGGTCCCACTGACCCATTTTGGGTTCATTCAACTCCCCTCCCGGCCCTTCAAGTTTTGGCCAAGGATTTGACCTTAGACCCTGTGGACCCCACTTGAAATCCCTTCCAAAGTTTGTCCCTTTTTCTGTCTTAGAATCCAAATAAGCAAGTGCTTATTGTGGTCTTTTGGCTTATTCAGCTAGCTTATTTAAGAAACTCTTGCTTAAAATTGTTCAAGTAACTCAGTGGAACCAAAATTAATCATGGTGGACCCCACATAAGCTCATTTGAGCTTAATCTCTCAATTGGTCAAAGAAAGTCAACTGTTAGGCTATTAAACACTTAAAGTGCTTATTTTCTGAGTTATAGTGAAAGTGTCTTTGTAAAAGTTTTTAGTTTTTAGTATAAAAATAGTTTGGAAAAAGAAAAAAACACAAAAAACCAAATTTAATTTTAGTGATAGCTTCTATTTAATAGAAATTATCTTTTTAATTTTCTTTTTAGCTTATTTATAAGCATTTTAGCATTTTTATATTTTTATTAAATCTCTTTTATATTAAAGTAATTTTAGAAATTTTTCCAGATTTTTTTTTCATTTAGTGGTTTTTAGAATTAATTTTAGTTTAATTAATTATTAGTTAATATTAAATAATTAAATAGCATAATTAGATTTTGTTAAGTAACGCCTAGTTTTTATAATTTTTCTAGCTTTTATATAAGTTAAGATATTTTTATAAATTTTTCTAGAATTTCTACTATTCATTTTCTATTTTTTAGAATATAATTAGTTTAATTGGTAATTAATAAATAATTAGAATAATAATTAGTAAATTAGTTTAAAAATACATAAAATCAACTTTTTATAATTTTTTAGGATTCCTGTGATGGTTAAGTAGATTTATAAAAATCTTCTTAATTACCTAAGTCTTTTTAGTAATTTGTAATAATTTAAATCAATATAATTAATTAAATAATAAGTAATTAGTAATTAATTAATAATAAATAATTAAATAGTGTAAAAATAATTTTTCTTTTTCTTAAATTTTCTTTATTTATTAGGATTGTAAAAATAAAAATTTCACACTCATAGCCTTTTCTATTCATCAGTTGTACTTTCTTTCACGTTCGTCAGTTTACGTTTTTAATTAAAACGTACGTTTTTAAGTTTTAGACCACATCTTCTTAATCTTAATTCCCGTAATTAATCACGTAGCTTTCCTAAGCTATTTCTGTTAATAATTTCCAAATAATTCTCATAACCACCCTTTTCTGTGAATAATCACCTGATCACAAACGCGCTCAGATACATTTCACACCTCGTTGGGGTATAACGACCTGGAGATTTCCTATATTACCCGGAGATTGACTCTAGGCTATTTGACTTTGTTGACCATTCCTTGGTCAATATAAGTTGACGGTTTAGGGCAAATCAAAAATTGGCGCCGCTGCCGGGGAGGTGTGCGCATTTCTGCAGCGTCTTTTGAGATTAGTGCTATCTCACCATCATCACTGTACAAATACCACCACTTTTGTAAATTTTAAATCAAAACACAAAAAGTCATTAACACTTTTCCTAAAGTGTTAAAACACCAAAAAAATTAAAAACAATAAAACAGATCGTAACGTTTTCTGAATCGGTTTTCTTTTAAGGTGATTCTTAAAGAGAAACGATTTTAGATTACGAGACGATACCAAAAATATTGTCCAAAAGTTTTTCACCCATACACAAAACCCAAAAACATCCGTCTTTTCTTGTGAATAATAATCATACATAAAAACAAACCGTCGCAAACCAAGACAGAACACCTACCAACTGGGGGTGTGAACATAATAAGTTCCCAAACCTAAGATTTAAAACTTGCCTTTGTATCCCTGTGAGTGGTGTACCTTTCTTAAAAAAGTCACTTGCTTGTGATTATTGGTTTAAGTTCACTGTGGATTTGCCTCGATTTTGTTTTGATTGGTTTTTATCTCTAGTGCATGCGCACTCATTCTTCAAGGTCCACTAGCCCATTATGTGAGCTTGTCCGGAAACCTCGAAGACCTCGTAGACGTTCTGCACCAACAGTCGGATCTGAGATCCGTACTGTTGCCACACCCACTTTGACCATGGCGGAAGACCGCCCCATGTGTGAGCTTCTCCAAACACCCATCGAGGGTTATAGAGATGCCATTGTTGTTCCAACCATCGTGGCTGATAATTTTGAACTCAAAACCGGGTTACTCAATCTTGTAACCTCAAGTCTGTTGGGAATAAAATGCACAAGTTAAAGAGTCTGCCAGAAGAGCCTGCCAAATGATAGTTAAGTCTGCCTCTTCAGTTTTGTTGATGTTGAAGATACACTAACAGTACCTTCTGGGTAAGAAGGTATTGCTAGTTAAAGAAGGTCCTGCCAGTTTTAACGACAAGTTGTTATATTTTATTTAGAGATATTTAGTTGTATTATTAGTCTTTGTACAAAGTTATACGTTAAGTAGAAGTAGTACAGAAGTCTCAGTAGATATAATGGAGTGTTTTACCTTGAAAGGTGTAATATTAGGATAAGATAAGTCTCTAATATATTATATTAAGCAACTTGACAAATTGTAATAAGGGCTTCTTATACTATAAAAGGAACCCTTAAGTCACCTTCTTAGATATAGTTTTCATAGATTTCCATGCATAACTTCCATCTCTAAATCCTTTTCACGTATCAAAGATTCAAGGTTACATTTGTAATCCTGGTGATAGTTTAGATCACCCGTATTATTTCATAAATAATATTGAATCGTTTTGTGTTATTCATGTTGTGTTCATCATTATTCACGTTTACTTATTCACCACCTTTGTTCCTTTAGTGTGTTTTAGTAAATTCCGCGTGCTAAATCACATTCATTCATAAATATCCCAAACACATTATTAAGATTAACATCCCAAGTGTTTACACAAATCCTTCCACAAGTGGTATCAGAGCAAGGCTGATATTTACGACATAAAAGAACAAAGCAAAAATGGATGTTCAGCACATTCAAACCAACGTGGCTACAAAACTTCCATTACTCAAACAGAATGAGTTTGAGATGTGGAGACTGAGGGTTGAACAATACTTCCAAGTGGAGACTGAGACTGAGGGTTAAACCAGTAACCACCACCTCCACAGTAAACGATGCACTTGTCACAACTGTGCTAGTAAACCCAACAACCGTAGAAGAAAGAATTCAAAAGAGAAATGATCTTAAAGCCAGGAGTATGCTTCTCATGTCTATTCCAAATGACCAGCTCTTAATCTTTAACAAGTACAAATGTGCTAAAACCCTTTTTCAAGCTATTGTGGCTAGATTTGGTGGTAATGATGCCACCAAGAAAACTCAGAAAACACTTTTAAAACAACAGTTTGAAAACTTTTCAGCCACAACAAATGAGTCTTTGGACAGCATGTTCAATAGACTACAAAAGCTTTCTAGTCAGTTAGCCATTCATGAGGTGATAATATCTCAAGAAGACTTAAACTCCAAATTCCTTAGAAGTCTACCCTCTGAATGGGCCATGCATGTCATTGTCTGGAAAAACAAACCAGATATTGATTCCATGAGTCTCAATGATCTTTACAGCAACTTCAAAATAGTAGAGCATGAACTAAAGAAGTCTACTAGTTCAAGCTCAGGAAATATGGCATTTGTGTCATCTCATGGTACCTCCAAGAAAGTTGATGAAGAAAAAGATGGTAGAGAAGAAGGTACTGCCAACACAAATTTTGGTACTGCCAGTACTTCTAGCAGTACCAAAACCATTTTAGATGAAACAATTGGTTGTGCTTTCATAACATCACAACACAATGGTTCCACATTGACCTTTGAAGATCTTCAAGAGATCAGTGATGATGATCTTGAAGAAATGGACATAAAGTGGCAGCTTTCACTTCTTAGCATGAGGGCTAAGAAATATTTGATGAGGACTAGAAAGAAGATTGTTATCAATGGCAATGAACCTTCTGGGTATGACAAGTCTAAAGTGGAGTGTTACAACTGCCACATGAAGGGTCACTACTCAAGAGAATGTAGAAGACCAAAGAAGCAGGGTGATAAGGGAAGAGGTTTTGAGAACAAGAACAGGGGAAACAATGAGAACAAGAGCAAAGAAATGGACATCACTGAAACAAAAGCTATGGTAGCTATTGATGGGCTGGGTTTTGATTGGAGCTTTATGGGTGAAGAAGAGTCAGCTTCAAATGAAATGGCTTTAATGGCTCTCTCCAATCCTGAGGTACAAATTACTAAATGTTCTGCTACTTGTGAAGCTTTTAAAGAATTAGAAATCTTAAGAAAACTTTATGATGAACTGAAAGTAGAAGAAAGAAAAACTCATCAAGACCTAGTTAATCATAAGTGTGGTATGGCCAAACTTGAAAAGCAGATAATTCACTTTAGAGAAAATGAACTCACCTTTTCTGACACAAAAGCTATTCTTAATAGAGACATATTTTTTAAAGATGCTGAAATAAACCTGTTAAGAACTGAGTTTGCTAAAGTGAAACAAGCAAAAGATAATATTCAACTAACTGTTACAACATTAGAAAATGCTTCTGCATGTACTAAAAGTATAGTTGAAAACCAAATGAACAAGAAAATCAAATCTGGGATTGGATACAACACATGTCCACCTCCTTACAGAGGAATTCCCTGTCCCCCATGTTTAGATCTTGCTGAATCAGGTTTACATGAACTCTCTCATAAACCACTAGAAAAAGTGAAACCTGTAGAAAATAGTGAACCTTTTGAGAGTGCAAGTGATACTTCACTTTTTAAAGAAAAGGTGCTCACTGATAAGAGCTCAGATAATACATCTAGTGAAGATTGGACATCTGATGAGAATGAAAAAGAGACGGTTTCATTGAAAGAAAACAAAGTAGGACCAACCAGTCCTAAAAGTGTAGAAAGTATCACAAAGACTAAAGTTGTTCTAAAAACAGTTGAATGTTGTGCTAAATGTAATAGCAAACCTAGAGGTAGTCAGAGAAATTGGAACAATCTTAAGTCACACCAACTTGGTGATAACTTTGTTTTGTACAATAAGGTATGATATTACTGTGGTAGTTTTAATCATACTCATGCTTATTGTAACAATTAGGTTTCTGGGAGTACATCAAGGTCTAAAACAAATAAAACAAACCCCAGAAAAGGTTTTGTGAAATCTAACACACCAAAAGTCAATCAAAATGATAGACCAAATGAGCCTGTTTACCCAAAATTCACTACTAAGGGTGCAAGTAATACTTTCAAACATATACCAAGAGTTGTGAAAAGTCTCATTGAAAGGAATTTTGTGGTTAAAACACAAGACTGGAGACCAAAACCAAAAGGTCCTACTAGACCATATGGTCCTGCTAGACCAAATGGTACTGCCAAATTTGGTACTGTTAGACCAAAAACCACAAAATGTGTTAAAAATGAAAATGCTGTTAAGTCCTCAGCATGTTGGATTTGGAGACCACTCCAATCAAATGGTGCATCAACAGTCCTAAAAAGGTTTGATTACATTGATGCACGAGGCAAACCCAAGTCAGTCATGGCTTGGGTACCCTAAGGAAACTAATATGTGTATACATGTGCAGGAACATTCAAATGATATTGCTGATCAAGGATATGTAGATAGTGGATGTTCAAGGCACATGACATGCAACATGTCTTACCTCACAGACTTCAAATCATTTGATGGAGGATATGTTACCTTTGGGGGAGGAATCAAAGGAAAGATTACTGGTAAAGGTACAATTAAAACCAGTAAATTAGATTTTGAAAATGTGTACTTTGTGAAAGAACTGCAGTTTAATCTCTGAAGTGTCTCACAAATGTGTGACACAAAGAACAATGTTCTTTTTACTGACACTGAATGCATTGTACTTTCTCCTGATTTTAAAATTCCTGATGAAAGTCAGATTCTTCTTAAAATCCCTAGAAAGAACAATATGTACATTGTTGATTTAAAGAACATTGTTCCTAAAGAGAGTTTAACCTGTCTAGTAGCAAAAGCCTCATTGGATGAATCTATGCTTTGGCATAGAAGACTTGGTCATGTAAACTTTAAAACAATCAATACAATTGCAAAATATGATTTGGTTAGAGGTTTACCCAAAAAGATTTTTCAAAATGACCAAACCTGTGTTGATTGTCTAAAAGGCAAACAACATAGAGCTTCTTATAAGCCCAAGACCCATAACTCAATTTCTCAAGCTTTATACATGCTTCATATGGACCTCTTTGGTCCTACATCTGTGAATAGCTTGAATGGTAAAAGATATTGTCTTGTAGTTACTGATGATTACAGCAGATTTTCTTGGGTTTTCTTTTTAAGAACTAAGGATGAAACAAGTGAGATCCTTAAGTCCTACATTACAGGGATAGAAAACCAAATTGATAAGAAAGTAAAAGTAATTAGATGTGACAATGGGACAGAATTCAAGAATAGAGTTATGGATGAATTTTGCAAAGAAAAAGGAATAAAAAGAGAATATAGTGTAGCTAGAACCCCACAGCAAAATGGAGTAGCAGAAAGGAAAAATAGAACTCTTATAGAGGCTGCTAGAACAATGCTAGTAGACTTTAAGTTGCATGTTTCATTTTGGGCTGAAGCTGTAGGTACTGCTTGTTATGTGCAGAATAGGGTTCTTGTGATTAAACCTCATAGAAAGACTCCTTATGAACTTTTGTTTGGTAGAACACCATCTCTAAGTTTTATGAGACCTTTTGGATGTCATGTCACTATTCTCAATACCAAAGATCATCTAGGAAAGTTTTAAGGAAAAACTGATGAAGGCTACATGATAGGGTATTCTTTGCAAAGTAAGGCCTATAGGGTGTATAATAGATGCACTAGGCTAGTGGAAGAAAACCTGCACATAGAGTTTCAAGAAAAACTACCAAATGTTGCAGGCATTGGACCAGATTGGTGTTTTGACATTGATAAGCTTTCAGAATCTATGAATTATGTGCCTGTCACAGGTACAAATACTAATGATAATGCAGGTCTTGAAGACAATGTTGAAACAAATGAGGATCAAGATTACATCTTGATGCCAATTTGGACAGGATTAGATTCATCTTCAAGTCATGGAGAGCCTTCAAATACAACAAATGAAGGTGTTGGAGATGATCATGGAACTCAAGATCAAGGGAATCAAGAAAATTCTGAAAATGAAAATGGTACTGCCAATTCACAAGATGGTACTGCCAGTTCAACAGATGGTACTGCCAGTTCACAAATTGGTCCTGCTGAACCATTAAATGTTCTATCAGATGATTCCTTACCAGAAGATGTAGGGATTGGAAACCTTCCAATTTCCTATGATGTTCCTACAACACACAACACAAGAATTCTCAAAGATCACTCCATTGATAATATGATTGGCAGCATTGATTCTGGTGTTAAAACAAGAACTCAAGTCTTATCTTCAGACAAAGATCGGTTTGTCCTAGCTGTGTATGAAGAAAAGAACCATGAAGTTGCCCACATATGCCTGTTTTCATGCTTTCTCTCACAAGTAGAACCCAAAAACATTACAAAAGCCTTAGATGATTCAAGCTGGGTTGAAGCAATGCAAGAAGAGCTACTTCAATTCAAACTTCAGAAGGTTTGGGTACTGGTTGATTTGCCCAAAGGTTACAGGGCAATTGGAACCAAATGGGTTTTCAGGAATAAGAAGGATAAAAGGGGAATAGTGATAAAAAAACAAAGCCAGATTGGTGGCCCAAGGGTATACTCAATAAGAAGGAGTGGATTATGAAGAAGTTTTTGCTCCAGTTGCAAGAATTGAAGCAATTAGGCTATTCTTGGCCTATGCTTCTTTCATAGGATTCACTGTCTACCAAATGGATGTCAAAAGTGCCTTTTTATATGGTACTATTGAAGAAGAGGTGTATGTTTCTCAACCTCCAGGCTTCATTGATGCAGAATATACAGACAAGGTGTACAAGGTTACCAAAAGTTTCATGTTCTCAGTGTGTGTATGTGCAAGGTTTCAAGTAAATCCAAAAGTTTCTCATCTCACAGCAGTCAAAAGGATCTTCAGATACCTCAAGGGTCAACCTAAGTTGGGTCTATGGTATCCAAGGGAATCATCTTTTGATTTGGTAGCTTATTCAGATAGTGACTATGCTGGTGCAACCCTAGACAGAAAATCCACAACTGGTGGATGCCAATTTCTTGGCTGCTGACTCATATCATGGCAATGCAAGAAGCAAACAATGGTGGCCAATTCTACAACTGAAGTAGAATATGTTGCAAGTGCAAGTTGTTGTGGCCAAGTTCTTTGGATCCAGAATCAATTGCTTGACTATGGGTACAATTTTCTTAACACCATTATTTACATTGACAATAGCAATACTATTTGTATCATTAAAAATCCAGTTCAACATTCAAAAACAAAACACATTGAAATCAGACGCCATTTCATAAGAGATTGCAATGAGAAAAGGTTAATTCAAGTTGTCAAAATTGATTCTAAAAAGAATTTTGCAGACCTTCTCACCAAAGCTTTTGATTTAGGTAGGTTTAAATACCTGGTAGCAGGTATTTGTATGATAAATCTTTGAAAAACATGTGTTTTTGTACATTAAATAAACAAGTTCTGTTCTTTAAACATGGTACTGCTAGTTAGTCATAAGGTACTGTCAGTGCATAATTGGTACTGCTAGTTCAAAGTTTGCTCTGTTTTTGCTTATCTTGTTGTTTAAATGTTAGCAATGCTATAAAACAAGTGCTTTGCACTCAGTTCTTTTGGTCTACAACTAACCATTTCAGGTTACTCAAGATTGCTAACAAAATCAGGATGAGGAAATGGTAATCAGTTCACCAAGTTTTTCAAAACTTAAGAGCTGGCTAGTCCAAAGCAAACGGCTATTGGTAAAGACTTCTCAAATCCGTTGATAGCTGATAGTTTGCTAAAAACTATAAGGTAATCAGTTCACCCAGTTTTACAAAACTTAAAGAACTGACTAGTCCAAAAGCAAACGGCTATTGGTAAAGATTTATCAAATCCGTTGATAGCTGATAGTTTGCTAAAAACTATAAGGGATGTTTTCTAAAAATTCAAAGAGACTGCCAAGTTTTATTTCTAAAAACAAGGTACTGGTAGTTCAAATTTTAGTACTGGTAGAGTAAAATGGTACTGCTACATAGCCGTTGAGTCTGTCAGGTTAAAAATATAGCCGTTGTTTTGAAGGGTATTTTTGTGAATTCCTCATTTTTTCCTCGAATTAAGGATATAGTTATTATATTAAAAGATCTTTTTGACTGCCTCTTCAATTACTTATCCATATCTTTAATAGTCGGTCAAAAGTAATTTTTCTCATAATCAATCCTTATCACAATTCACACTCACCTTTCATCTTCTACCAGTACAACAATAAAATCCCACCATCATAATCATATTTTTCATCAAACCTTTCACCATGGCTCGTCTAAGTTTTGTCAAACGTCACAACCAATTAGCATTTTTGGAAAAGTCTGATGACAATGAAACTTTTCATCAAGCAGTAAATTTTCTAAATAATTCTTATATCAGGTTTGCTTTACTCGTGAATCCCACTATTTTTGAATCCCAAATTTTTCAATTTTGGCAAACTGCTAGAGTTAACACTCTTAGGAATGGGATTCAAGAGTTAGGGGTCAAAGTGGATGGTAGAACCTTGACTTTTACCGAATCATCCATTAGAAGACATCTTCATTTGGATGATTCAGATGGCATTAGTCAACTGCCTGATACTAAAATCTTTGAAAATTTGACAAAAATGGGGTATAATGTAACTTCTACAAAGCTTACATTTCTTAAAAAGCATTTTACCCCTCAATGGAGATTTTTGATTCATACCATCCTTTATTGTTTAAGCCAAAAGAAAACCTCATGGGAGCAGTTTAGTGGTAACATGGCTGCAGCTCTCATTTGCCTGGCAACAAACACGAAATTTAACTTTTCAAAATACATTTTTGAAGGATTGGTTAAAAATGTGGACAGTGAAACAAAGTTTTTGATGTACCCAAGGTTTATTCAGTGCCTCATCAACAAATCCAAACATTTGTTACTTCCCCCAAACAAACCTTTCAAAACTCCCAAACTTACACACAAGGTGTTTTCAAACATGAAAATTGGTTTTCAAGGAGAAGAAGTACCACTTTTTAAGGAAATGTTACCACAACATTCTGAAGAACCATCCACATCATCTGATCATTCATCACCACACCCATCACCAGTACCATCACTCACACCACCAGTACCATCAGTCACTCCACCATCACCAATACCATTACCATCTCACCAACCAACACAAACACCATCTGTAACATCACCATCATTATCACATCATAACTCACCACCACAATCTCCTCCACAACAAAGTGTAGATGCTCAGACTGTCAGGGAATTAAAAGAGCAAGTGTAGCACTTGCAATCTACTCTTGAAAGTCAAAACAAACATTTTACAGAGATCAACACCAAGTTAGTTAAGAGGGTTGAGAAATTAGAGTTGAAAGTGAAGTTGTCGAAGGGTAAAAGGTCTTCTCAGTTGGTTGTTTCTAGTTCCTCAAGTTCAAAAGAAGAAGGTTTGGGTCTCTCTTCCAAAAAGGGGAGGATGGGTAGTTCTAAGAGTGAAGAAGAGATTCAATTTCAATTTCATGAAGGAACTCAAGTGATTGATGAAGAGCCTGCTATTCAAGAAAAAGAGCCTGTTAGTGAAAAAGAGCCCGCTAGTGCAAAAGATACTGCTGAAGCAGAGCAAGAGCCTGCTGGGATTCAGAGGCTATTGGCTATGGAGTTAAAAGGTTCTGATCAAATGTTTTACAAAAGAAAGAGGGGATCACAGCCTCAGGGGAGGCTTCTTGTTTCTGATGAACAATCTGCTGCTCCAAGTCTAGAATCATCACCAAAAGACAAGGGTAAGAAAATTGTGGTTGAAGATGAACCAAAGCCTAAAAAGTTGAAGAAGAAAGAGCAAGCACAATTGGCTGTAGATGAAAGGTTATCCAAACAGCTTCATGAAGAAGAAGTTATGGGGGCTGAAGAAGAATCAAGAATGCTACAAGAAAAGTTTGATGCTCAGCTGCAATACATCATTTCCATTGATCCAATTGTAAGGTGTAGCCTCTCGTAATTTTCCCCAACGGTTAGTAAATACTTACAAGTTATTACGTTATTTAAATACCCACTTTTACGTATGACAAATTTTTTTTTTATATATTAGACTTGATATATAAATCACAACGGTAAAAATGTGAATTATCTTTTGCTTAGAAACGTTGCTTGCACACAAACCTAGATAGTCTAATTATCGCGAATATATATTTTAAACGTTTATATTTTTATAATATACGTTTCGATTAAATACCATACAATATTTATATATTCCTGGAGCCTACGAAAATTCCCGAAATCACTCATTAATATTATTTGATCGTAACCCGACTCTCAAAACATACTAGGTGGGCCCCGTTGACCCATTGGGCCACTTAAACCCAACTGCCAAGCCAAACGGACACCTTATATTACTTCTTTTCTTTTTCTTGCTGGACCGAGATCAAACCAAAGCCCAAAAGGCTTTAAGCCCAAAACGCACCCTTGTTATTATTTTGTTTTGGTTTTCGGCTAGCCGCGACACTCCAAACGCACCCTATTATTGCACGATTTTTACACATAACGAATAACTATTATTACCCATTTTGATTTACCTAGTACCCAAGAACCACACGAGACATAAACATTTCTTACTCACCCTCGTTTACTACACTAAAAACGTCCAAAGCAAAACCATGAAGGCTCCCATGGAGATAACTACAAAACGTGTCATAACCTTTCTTCCATGCCTCCCCTCCTCCCCAATATCGAGTGAATGAACAGAAATGGTGTCAGGAATGTATCACAAGGATACTTGGTTTGTACGCACGCCATTGGACAAAGAAAGAGGCACTACTATTTGCTCAACATGGAACATGATCGATCATGTGATCTTGCGTATCTCTACACACCTTATAACTTACTATATAACGTCTACATGCAATCACAAACTACTACTACTCTTATACGTACCATACTATTAAAAATATTAACGAGAGAGAGTAATGAAGGGACGAAAGGATTGCTAGGAGAACTACGCTTAGAAGAGAACCTAGGAAGCAAGCTTGGAGCTACTTGAACCATTGGAGGAACGTGAAGTGAACCACAACACATTGAACCATATACACGAACCATACTTCTTGTTTTACTCCACCTTTTGAGGTGAGGTGAGACTTCAAATCATTATTTTCATTATTTTCATATACGTATTTCTTGTTTATACACGATCACTTAGAACCTATAAATCGTAAATCTTAAAAACAACGTATATATTTTATGTGTTATACTATTATTTGGCTACGTCACCAATGAGAACCTATAAAAGATTTGAACTTATAATAACGTCTACACACTAAAAATCACACGTTTCTAAGTTGGGTTGAACCTATACGATTTCACTTTAAAAAGACTTAGATTATTTTTCAACTTATATAAGTTATACGCATGAGTTTTGACCGTATACTTTGGCCTCGCCATGTCTAATTTCAACACACGACATACCTATATTTTTACATGACCTATTTGCCTACTTGATATACTATCAGGAATGATAAATAATATGACTTAATAACTTAGCTTGACCACCTAACGAGACTCAAAGTAAAACGCTATGGAAACTATTTTCAGAAACTTAAAAACCTTACGTGGGCTTAAAAGCCCAAAAAGCTCTTTTTAGCTTATTACGATAATCTATGAGAATAAGCTCTTTTGAAATGTTCATATAACTTAAAATGATGGATCTCTATGAACCTAGTGTTCCCCCAAACATCTTGGATCATAAAACCTTAACGGGCCTTAATATTGGATCGTTAAGCCCATTAAACGAAATAAGAGGAGAATAAGCTAATAAGCTGTGAAAATAAGCTTTTCTAAATGTTTTGAGCTTAATGAAATAATAAAAATGTTAAGTTTTGAATTTGGTAAAGTTGGGACTATTTTTGCAAATATACGAAGGTTAAGGACTAAAAGTGTCAAAATGGTAAACTATGGGTAGAAGCTGTCAAAACAGAAAACTTTGTGTTCTAAACTGTTAAAAATGATAATTGGAGTTGAAAAATGTAAATATTGATGCTTTTGGACTAAAAATGTAAATTATATATATTTTTGGACTAACGGTGTAATATATATATCATTAGGGTTAAAAATGTAAATTTTGGAAACTTAAAGGAATTTTCAGTAAATATTATTTTATAAAAATAATATTAACCTTTTACATATATAAACATATAATTAATATGAGACTTATATAAACATAAACTTATATATATATATATATATATATATAGATATATATATATATATATATATATATATATATATATATATATATATATATATATATATATATATATTCGTAATTATAATTAAACGATATAACGATACATTATTTATTTCTTGTAAAACGATACGTTTATTTTATTTCCGTTATAAAAACTAACCTTATATCAATCATCAATCATTTTACTTACGAGTTATATATATATAACTTTGTTTTTGAACTTTAGGCATTTAAACAAACACGAGATTCGTTCGTAACTAAATAACAAGTATTCGCGATAAAAACCAGATTTAGACTATCAACTGAAACTTGCATTATCTTTTAGGTTGTGTTGTGTGAAGCCGTTTCCTTGCTTTATTGAGACTACGATACCACTGTACTACTAAGGTGAGTTCATAGCCCACTCTTTAACTATTTTCCCGTGGGGGGATACATGCTTAAAACTCGAACACAAGTCTTTTATACCGGGTATTGAAATACCGTCAGGCCAATGTTATTTGCTTAAGTTACTATTGTCAGAAGTCCCTCGATCATGAACCTTAATCACTTGAAGGGTGAACGTAAATAATTGTGAATAGTACTATTAGTGATTGACAATCCTCGTTTGGTTGTTGGAGAAAACACCAGGCGCACTTTATTGTTCTTATAAATAGGTTATTGACAAATACCTATCTTTGAGGGCCTATTACTTACCATCATAATCCACATTTATGATTGGCTGTTAATCGTTGAGTATCATGAGCTTAAGGCAATAACAGGAACATTGAATTTTTAACATATTGATTGTATGTGATTACAATACATTCTTAACTTGTGATTCAAACTCTTAAACTCAAACCTATGAATATCACTCAACTTTATGTTGACTTTAGCATGTTTATCTCAGGTAACTAAACAAGACGGATCTGGATGGCACGGAGTGGGCAAAAGCATGACAAGGACCATAATAAACTACTTATTTTCCTTCAGAATAAAACATGTTCTTAACTTAATAATGTCTTGTATCCCAGATATTTGGTATTTTGAAATAAATTAAACTTTAATACGTCACTTTGTGATGTTTACTATGATTGTGACAAAGATCCTTGAAGTAATACCCCGAAGGTCTTCCGCTGACATGTTAAGTCTTCCGCTGTTATTAACGACTTTTGGGGGTGTTACATAAGGGGTGAAGCTTATACTCTGGTATGTGATGAGTCCCTTAGCTCAGATGAAATGACAATCAAACTCAATGATTTCATCACTAAGAAATACAATCAAGAGGCATTGGATGATGTCTATCAGCAAATCCAGAAGAATCAGAAGAAAGGATTTAAAATGCCTCATTCTGAGGCAGATCAGAAGAAATTCTTCAAGATATATCTGAAAAGAGAAGTGAACATGAAGGATCATCAACTCAAAGGTAAATCATTTGATGAATTGAAGCTTCTATACTTAGAGGCTTACAGAAGAAACAAAACCAGTTTTCTCATGGATACACAAGAAAGGCCTTCCAAAGGAAGAAGAGATGATCAGAAGGAACAAGCAGAGAAAGCAGACTTGCCTCCTGTTCAGTCAAGAGAAATGGTTGTCCATGTTCCACAAGTTGTTTTTGCTGAACCTTTACATGCAAGGCATCCAGTCATAGATTGGGAAATCTTCAATGACAAGTTTGGCAAAGCATGGAAGATAACAAGAGTTGGAAATAAGGTTGAGATTTTCAAGAACTTTGAAAATCTACTTAGAGCATGTAGCATAATGGATTTAGATGAGTTATGGGAATTAGTTCAAGAGAAGCTGAAAACCAAGTATAAACCTGATGCAAAGGAGCAAGAGCTATGGGTAGAGTTCAACAGATTGTATGATCCAAATCCTACTGATACACATTGGAAATTTCCTTACTATGATCTATCTATTACATGGGAATACTTCAGCATGAGCCATGTTCATCATCTTTCCACTCAGAGTGGAATAGAGCTCTTTATGCTAGGTGAAAAGGAGTACCCTTTAAGCTATGAAGTATTATCATTCTTGATCTCCAATAAGCTATTGTGTGAAGAAGAAACTGATGCAGTCAAAAGATTGAAGGAGAGCATATTTGCTTAGATCTAATGAAACCTAGATGTTAATTATGTGTTGATTACTTGTTTATTCTTGTCTTGGATGAATGATTTATATGTTAGGCTTAAGAAAACTGGCAGATCTCCAATTGGTAACATGCTTGAACGTCTTAAGAAACATGAACCGAGGCGCACTAGGTCTTTATTGGTTGTATTTAATGCATGAGCCACTGTTTACAATCCCTATAGTTGTGCTGGGCATGGTGTAGGAGGAGATAAGAGCTCATAGAATTGGGGAGTTATGTGTGCCACCCCATGAATGATATTAAGGAATACGATCCGTCATCCATGCAATTATAACAAGTAATTAACGTGTAAAAGATGTCTAGGGAGTAGTGAAATCTAAGTAAACACATTTTCTCCAATTACTGCTCACAACTTTAGTATAATTTAGTTTAATTTCATTTTTAGTATTTTATTTTGATTGCATCTTAGTATTGGGTTAGTTGATTAGCAACTAATTCCGCCCAAATCCTCCAAACCCCGAGATTTTAATTGCTTTCATAAAAATATAAAAATACAAAAATAATCATCCCTCACCCTCAGAACTAGTATTTAGGCTTTCTAATCCTAGCGACACTATTCCTAAGCTGAACGATCAATCCCCCGGTACTTGTCACTATACTATACTACAACGATCAGGTACACTGCCTGGTGGGGGTTGTAAGCTTCTCGAGATCCCTTGAGAGGTAAAGCCTGTTGCGATTCCCACGCATCAAGTTTTTGGCGCCGCAGCCCGGGGAATAGTTATTGTCTAGGTTAGAATTTCTTTTTATTAGGTCTACTTGCTAGATTCCTTTCTAGTAAGATTTTATTTTTATTTTTAGGTTTCTTTAGTCTATCTATTTCTTTGTGCCTTTGTTCGTAACCACCCGACACCATGGACAACGGGAACATCTTTGAACCCGTCATCCCACCACAACAAAACCCACCATTAGAACCCCTTAGGCCCCGAACCTTAGGAGAGTATTCCCGACCTAGCCACCAAGGCTACCGAAACACCATTGAGCTCACCGGAGCCAATGTGACCCCCTTGCGATCCGACACCATCCGGTTGGTGCAAAGCGGATGTGCATTCCATAGACTTCGTTCCGAAGATCCAAACCAACATCTTAAGGACTTCCTCAAAATCGTAGATTCCATAGACCTAGATGTTGCAACTAGAGAGACTACCCGATTACGCCTATTCCAATTCTCTCTACGAGATCAAGCTAGTCAATGGCTTGAGCGTTTACCCGCGGGATCCATCACCACATGGGATGATCTCACCACTCGTTTCCTTGCTCAATTTTTCCCACCGGGGAGAACTACTAAGCTTAGAAATGACATCTTGATGTTCCAACAACGTCAAAATGAATCTCTCTATAAAGCATGGACTCGTTTCAAGGACTTACTCCAAAAAGTCCCTCATCATGGCATAGATCTTTGGCTCCAAGTCCAAATTTTTTATGACCATATCGACATCTCCACGAGGCGAGCCATTGACCAATCAGCCGGTGGTAAGCTACGTGATCTAAGTGCGGAACAATCATGGGAACTCATAGAAGATCTTGCTCTCTATGACAATGAAAGTTGGAATGATCCCCGTGACTTGAACAAAACGGTCAAGGCAATATCTTTGCCTTCGAACAATTCTAGCACTCCCGACCGTAGGATCATGGAACTTGAGGACCAAGTCAAGTTTCTCATGAAATCTTACGAAGCTCCTAAGCCTTCACGCCAAGTGAACAAAATCACTTCTTCATGCGAATTATGTAGTGGTCCCCACGACACTCGTGATTGTGTGGAACTCCCCGGAACAGCTTTTGCGGACTACGCATCCACGCGTACCGACGAAGCGGGAGATAAGTGGTACACTTTCAAGCCCGAGCCAAACACATACGGTGATTCATACAACCCCTCTTGGAAAAATCACCCAAACCTTAGGTGGAAACAAAATCAACCCAATTCTTCCAATCCGCCTAACCGTTACCAACCAACCAGTCCACCATCCAACCGTACTTTCAACAACAATCCTTCTAACAACTTTGGTAGTACCAACAATCTTGAAGGATTGATGTCAAGGTTTATGGCATCTCAAGAAGCTCACATATCTAAGTTTGAAGCCGATTTCAAACAAAAGCAAAGCAAGATGACCACTAGAATTGACGCATTGTTGAAAGTTCTCAATGATCGAGAAATGGGAGCACTCCCAAGCGACACAATCAAGAATCCGAAACTAAACGTTAATTCCATATCTTCAGTTTCGTCACCCACTTCGTGTCCACAATACTCCTCGGTTAAATCAACGAGCACGTGTTTCAAACAAAACCAAGTTCTTCAAAAGGACCAATCAAATAAAACACCCAATATAGAGCCGGTCAAAAGTATAGTTGAAACACATCCTACGCAAGACCTTGACGATGAATTCAAGGAACTTCACCTTGAACGCCCCGTCATTGATGTCTTAGCGCGTGCTCCTTACTATAGTGCCCTCCTAGAAAAATATGAGAAGTTTAAACTAGGTAAAAATGGGACCGCCTTCGTTCAAAACAAGTTGCCTAAAAAGCTTGATGATCCGGGTATATTTGTTTTGCCTTGTAAGATAGGAAGATCCGAAGCTTTCGACACACTAGCCGATTTAGGGTCAAGCCTCAACTTGATTCCCTTATCCTTATTCACCGCTCTTAAGCTAGGAAAGTTAGAGGAAACGGAGGTATTTATAGGGCTAGCATATGGGAGTATTGCCCACCTGGTTGGAATGATTAAGGATGTAGTTGTTCACGTAGGAAAGTTAACTATACTAGCGGATTTTCACGTCCTAGATATGGTTAGTGACACTACATGCCCATTATTGGTAGGAAGAGGATTTTTAGCAACCGCTAGCGCCATGATAGATTGTAAGGAGTCTAAGATAGCGGTGGGTGAAGGCGATACTTGGTCGGTATACGATGTAAAGAAGCATAGTTATGATTGTGATAATGAACCGACACCGCATTGGGTAGAGATGAATAGGAGACCATCTAGATACGGACCTTAGATAGAAAGGAACTTCATAGGACCTCAATGCCCATTTTATCTAGAGAAAGATTTCGTAGAAAAGACACATTCGGTAGAACAACTCATAGCTAGAGATGAAGAGCTAGATCCCTTTGAGGACCCCTTAGTCTTTAGGAAGATGGTTGAGTTCTTGAGCGTAGTGCCTATTAATATAGGGATGAATAAGTGGAAAAGAGAGGGAGACAAGTGTAAATGGAGGTGGGACAAGCCACCTAAAGAAGGTGACGGAACATGGCATATGAGGATGACTTTGTATGATCCGGATGGAGAAAAGTTTGAAAGGTCATACCATACTAAGGAAACCGATAGGAAGTTGAAACCTAAGTTTGATCCCAAAGATGTCCTCAATGAGGAACTCACCCGTATCACGTAGTAACCCATGACCTTGAGTCTAGCTACAAGACTCGTAAATAAAGAAAAGCGCTTCTTGGGAGGCAACCCATGTTTTGTGTGATTTTATTTGTTTGTTTGTTATTTGCTTCCGTATGCATGCTTAATTTTTATTGTAGGTTGATCATGTTTCTAAACTAAATAGTGAAATACTTTACTTTGTTGTTTTGGCTTAGTCTTAACTCCACCTAAAAGTATTTTTGCAAAAGATAAGTGTAAGGGGAAACCCCAAATATGTTTTTAAGAAACAAACCGATCATGATTCTCCACAATATTAAATGAACATGTGTATTCGTATTTGTTAGAGTCAAATGCTTGTATTGAGTCATAATGAATTTTTGCAGGATTTTCCAGGAAGTAGGACCAAGTTTTTCCAGAAATTTTCCGGAAACTTAACATAAGGATTTCTGCAGGTCAATTCTGACGGCGTCAGGAGTTTGCTCTTGACGGCGTCAGGTGTAAAAATCTGGAAATTTTACCGGTTTTGTTTTTCTAACGGAGTCTTATGGTTTTTGTGAATTATTAAGTTTTATAATCTCCTGGAGATCTGCAAGCTTCATTCCACAAGCATTATATCTTATCTTGTTTTCTAGGATTTAGTAACTTATATAGGATGCCGCCGATTTTACGCGAGGTTGTCTTGTCTATTTTATCAGGTTTTACAGGTTATGTATGACAAGAAGATGATTTACATTCTAGAAGGGAAGCTTTGATTGTTCATTTTCTTGGAGGAAGATTTAACCTGGCCACCCTATTATCCATACCGAGCGAATCAGGGGAGTATTTGATTTCATTCTCTTTACTTTTTCACTTTTACATTCTTTACTTGAACATTGGGGACAATGTCCATCTTAAGTGTAAGGGGAGGGTAAAAAGATGATACCTTACATATGCACTTTCGCTTGAATTTGTTTTGTTTAATGGTAGATGTGTAAAAAAACTATGATAAATACTTGTTAGTGTAATTTTAGCGCCAAATTTAAATTTTTTTACAACATTTAGGAGTGAAACTTTAGCCATAGCAAGCGTCTCATGGATAGGAGATTGTATGACTAGCACATAACCGTATATTCAGAAAAATTTTCCACCCAAATATGTGAGGTTCGCCTTTAGATTTAATAGGAAAAGCATTTACTATTAGTGCTTATGAGTGTACCGGTAGCATTTAGATTCTAAAACTTGCGTTATTGATGCATCCCGAGACCGCTAGTGAGACTACATTCGTGTGGTAGGATTTACTACATGATAAGAGGCATTAGGATTACCCTTGTGTTAAACCCGTATCATAATTACTTGACCATTTAAGTCATATTACTTGGCTAGTTAAGTCAACTAATTTTTCCCACACCCTTAGCGTTGTACTCATTTTTAGTACACGAAACCCCTAGTACACCCCTCCGAGCCTATCTTTTCGTTTCTAACTTTAAGCATCTTACTTAAAGGAAGAATTTGTTACACCCCACTTAAATGTACAACCAAATCGCCTTAGCCTTTCATGTATGCGCTCATTTTTAGTGCATTATTGTTATTTGTTAAACCCTAAGTTAACTTTCTAATTGATTACATGGTTGCTAAGTCGAGTCATATCCTTGTACATATTGTTTTGGGACGATTGGGACTCATGGGTAAGTACTTATTTTATGGAGTAATGGGGAAGAACATCATTTATTACCCCCATATGTACGTTAATCTTAAAAGTGCTCCAAGTGTTTTGATTTTCTTAATTCGAGTCATTAGATTAGTTTAATGTAAAGTATGTAAAGATTCAAGTGTAAGGGAAATGTTCATTCCCTATGATGTATTATTTTGGATGGTAGGGTAAGAGTGTATGCAAAAAAAAAAAAAAAGAAAAAAAAAAAAAAATCGAAAAATCAAGAAAAAGAAAAAAAAATAGAAAAAGGAAAAGAGAAAAAACATACGGACTACCATCCCTTTTTATTCTATGTTCATTTTATGTTTTTGTTATTTTTCATTTATTAGCTTAAGTCAAGTCTAGTCTTGGCTTAGCAACGCCACATTGTACATGTAATTAACCAAGATTGTTAACTCGCCACCAGTAAAACTTCCTTTGTCCAACAAAACCGTGTATTTCATATCCCTACACCTAACGTTACAACCCTTTAAAAGACCTCTTTGATAGTTTATCCTAGGTGCTTACGCCATGTGGTGGAGGTTTGATCCTTTCCCAAGCCTATGGTAATCTATTTTGCTATGACAGGTAGTGAGAGATATATTCCGTTTCCATATTGTAATTTATACTTTATTACACCCGAGAGATGTGAGTATCTAAACACTATTTGTGAGGTGCAAGTATATGACCTCCGTGCTTGTCTATAGGTCTTTAGTGGAACGATTATTTGTTGTAATTACTTTTATATTAGTGTTAAATGACCCCTAACTTGTCTTTTGAGTAGAATAAAAGCGCATTTGCTTGAGGACAAGCAAATCTCAAGTGTAAGGGTATATGATGAGGCGAAAAATGATCCGTTTTTAGGGGGTCATTTAAGCCCGAATTCGAATTTATTTGATCAAATATTGCCCTAAATCGTTCCTTTTGTGATTTTAGGTACTTTGGGTGGGAAATCTGGAAAAGGAAGCAATTCGGATGTTTTTGGAGCATAAAAGTGAAGAAAACGCCAAAGTCTTAATTTTCCATGCTGGGAACAGTAGGTGACGGCGTCAAGAGCAATCCTCTGACGGCGTCAAGAGCAGAAGTCCATGACGACCCAGTACAGATTTGACGGCGTCACGAAGGAAGGGCGTCAAGAGTAAAAAGTCATGACGGTCTGGAAATGTTTAAGTCTTGACGGCGTCAAATGTAGATCAAGGCAGTCCGAGAATAGTTTTGGCGGCGAGGTGACGGCGTCACAAGTTTATTCTTGACGCTGTCAGACCTATTTTTCTATATATAGTTTTCTAATTTTCACACATAAAAGAGAGAAGTTTTGGAAAAACCCTAAGTACGATTTTGGTGCAACTTTTACAGGTTTTTCAAGGGTTCCAAACCCTTGATACCTTGCATTGTAATTGAGATAAGTGTTCCTTTAATTCAATCAATATGTCTATGTGTTGGTTGTCTATATCTTGTTCTTGTCTCAATTCCATTATGCTAGGCTAGATCTATCTTGTCTTTGCTTAGATCTAATGAAACCTAGATGTTAATTATGTGTTGATTACTTGTTTATTCTTGTCTTGGATGAATGATTTATATGTTAGGCTTAAGAAAACTGGCAGATCTCCAATTGGTAACATGCTTGAACGTCTTAAGAAACATGAACCGAGGCGCACTAGGTCTTTATTGGTTGTATTTAATGCATGAGCCACTGTTTACAATCCCTATAGTTGTGCTGGGCATGGTGTAGGAGGAGATAAGAGCTCATAGAATTGGGGAGTTATGTGTGCCACCCCATGAATGATATTAAGGAATACGATCCGTCATCCATGCAATTATAACAAGTAATTAACGTGTAAAAGATGTCTAGGGAGTAGTGAAATCTAAGTAAACACATTTTCTCCAATTACTGCTCACAACTTTAGTATAATTTAGTTTAATTTCATTTTTAGTATTTTATTTTGATTGCATCTTAGTATTGGGTTAGTTGATTAGCAACTAATTCCGCCCAAATCCTCCAAACCCCGAGATTTTAATTGCTTTCATAAAAATATAAAAATACAAAAATAATCATCCCTCACCCTTAGAACTAGTATTTAGGCTTTCTAATCTTAGCGACACTATTCCTAAGCTGAACGATCAATCCCCCGGTACTTGTCACTATACTATACTACAACGATCAGGTACACTGCCTGGTGGGGGTTGTAAGCTTCTCGAGATCCCTCGAGAGATAAAGCCTGTTGCGATTCCCACGCATCAAGTTTTTGGCGCCGCAGCCCGGGGAATAGTTATTGTCTAGGTTAGAATTTCTTTTTATTAGGTCTACTTGCTAGATTCCTTTCTAGTAAGATTTTATTTTTATTTTTAGGTTTCTTTAGTCTGTCTATTTCTTTGTGCCTTTGTTCGTAACCACCCGACACCATGGACAACGGGAACATCTTTGAACCCGTCATCCCACCACAACAAAACCCACCATTAGAACCCCTTAGGCCCCGAACCTTAGGAGAGTATTCCCGACCTAGCCACCAAGGCTACCGAAACACCATTGAGCTCACCGGAGCCAATGTGACCCCCTTGCGATCCGACACCATCCGGTTGGTGCAAAGCGGATGTGCATTCCATGGACTTCGTTCCGAAGATCCAAACCAACATCTTAAGGACTTCCTCAAAATCGTAGATTCCATAGACCTAGATGTTGCAACTAGAGAGACTACCCGATTACGCCTATTCCAATTCTCTCTACGAGATCAAGCTAGTCAATGGCTTGAGCGTTTACCCGCGGGATCCATCACCACATGGGATGATCTCACCACTCGTTTCCTTGCTCAATTTTTCCCACCGGGGAGAACTAGTAAGCTTAGAAATGACATCTTGATGTTCCAACAACGTCAAAATGAATCTATCTATGAAGCATGGACTCGTTTCAAGGACTTACTCCAAAAAGTCCCTCATCATGGCATAGATCTTTGGCTCCAAGTCTAAATTTTTTATGACCATATCGACATCTCCACGAGGCGAGCCATTGACCAATCGGCCGGTGGTAAGCTACGTGATCTAAGTGCGGAACAATCATGGGAACTCATAGAAGATCTTGCTCTCTATGACAACGAAAGTTGGAATGATCCCCGTGACTTGAACAAAACGGTCAAGGCAATATCTTTGCCTTCGAACAATTCTAGCACTCCCGACCGTAGGATCATGGAACTTGAGGACCAAGTCAAGTTTCTCATGAAATCTTACGAAGCTCCTAAGCCTTCAAGCCAAGTGAAAAAAATCACTTCTTCATGCGAATTATGTAGTGGTCCCCACGACACTCGTGATTGTTTGGAACTCCCCGGAACAGCTTTTGTGGACTACGCATCCACGCGTACCGACGAAGCGGGAGATAAGTGGTACACTTTCAAGCCCGAGCCAAACACATACGATGATTCATACAACCCCTCTTGGAAAAATCACCCAAACCTTAGGTGAAAACAAGATCAACCCAATTCTTCCAATCCGCCTAACCGTTACCAACAAACCAGTCCACCATCCAACCGTACTTTCAACAACAATCCTTCTAACAACTTTGGTAGTACCAACAATCTTGAAGGATTGATGTCAAGGTTTATGGCATCTCAAGAAGCTCGCATATCTAAGTTTGAAGCCGATTTCAAACAAAAGCAAAGCGAGATGACCACTAGAATTGACGCATTGTTGAAAGTTCTCAATGACCGAGAAATGGGAGCACTCCCAAGCGACACAAACAAGAATCCGAAACTAAACGTTAATTCCATATCTTCAGTTTCGTCACCCACTTCGTGTCCACAATACTACTCGGTTAAATCAACGAGCACGTGTTTCAAACAAAACCAAGTTCTTCAAAAGGACCAATCAAATAAAACACCCAATATAGAGCCGGTCAAAAGTATAGTTGAAACACATCCTACGCAAGACCTTGACGATGAATTCAAGGAACTTCACCTTGAACGCCCCGTCATTGATGTCTTAGCGCGTGCTCCTTACTATAGTGCCCTCCTAGAAAAATATGAGAAGTTTAAACTAGGTAAAAATGGGACCGCCTTCGTTCAAAACAAGTTGCCTAAAAAGCTTGATGATCCGGGTATATTTGTTTTGCCTTGTAAGATAGGAAGATCCGAAGCTTTCGACACACTAGCCGATTTAGGGTCAAGCCTCAACTTGATTCCCTTATCCTTATTCACCACTCTTAAGCTAGGAAAGTTAGAGGAAACGGAGGTATTGATAGGGCTAGCAGATGGGAGTATTGCCCACCCGGTTGGAATGATTAAGGATATAGTTGTTCACGTAGGAAAGTTAACTATACTAGCGGATTTTCACGTCCTAGATATGGTTAGTGACACTACATGCCCATTATTGGTAGGAAGAGGATTTTTAGCAACCGCTAGCGCCATGATAGATTGTAAGGAGTCTAAGATAGCGGTGGGTGAAGGCGATACTTGGTCGGTATATATCACACCCCACAATTTCAGGTCATTTTTCCAAACTTCGACATTCTACTATTCACAAATTACTATTCATTGATCACTATTCATCATTTTACTATTCATCATTTTTGAGGTCAATTTGACATTCCGAGAAACATTCAGAAATTTTACTATTCACTTGACACTATTCATTTCCGAGAGAAAACCACTATTCACGTGCATTACTCATGTCGTCGTAAATTTAGTTTACGAGTGTTCAAATTCGCGTAACCGTATTGGTTCAGGAGCGAATTCATGCATTATTATCAGGGACATTTCATACGGACTAGAAATAGTCTGCATATCATCATTAGGGCACTTGCATACTATTCCACTCGTAGGATAACTAAAGTAATACTTTTGGTACAATTAACGATTTACGTATGTTTATTTTAAATAAACACTAATACGCGAACTATAAACGTGACTAACATGTCCGACACTCCCGACTATTATCCCAATATATTTTTATACTCATTTTTATAATATAAAAATTATAATATTAATTTACCCGGTATTTTGGAAATTTATTTATTACGTATCGTACGTCTAATTTAATAACGACGGTTTTCATAAAAATTAAACAATAATCACCCGAACTCTCCGTACTTGTTCCCGACATATTTTTACAATTTTTACGACTTTATTATGTCCCGAATAACTTCAATAAAATTTATTTCTAACAAACCCGGTACCCGATAAAACCTAAAACTAACACTACAACATATTACCATTAACTTTTTAAAATAAACCCAAGACATCCCCCCCCTTTCCCTCCTTTTTGCGCCGGCCAACCCCCCCCCCCCCCCCCCCTTGGTCCTAATAAGCTAAAACTTCACCAACTCACTTAAATGCTCACCAAACTCTTGTCTCCTAAGTAGATATTAATCCCTTTTTACCTCATTTCAATCTCATAATAATACTAGTTCAAGAAAACTTTTTCTCTCATTTTCTCTCTTGGTATAATCGACCTAGGGTGATCAAGAAGCAAGAACAACAATTTTTCCAAGATCTAGGTGTAAACTTGTTCACTTAGTCATCCTTGTTGGAGTTTTGAAATAGAAACTCAAGGATTAGTAGGTTTTTCATCATCCAAACTCCCTAAACCTTCAAGTAAGTTAACAAACCCATTTTTATAATTTTTACAAGTTATTACTATGGTTATATACTTTTCTTACAAGAACTCATGCATATAATGATTTATACCACTCTATTTTGTACATATTTAACTTTGAGCCCTAGAAATGAAAACATGAGAAACCCTTGTTAGACCAAGTGGATTGATGATGTTTAAGGACCCATGACACCCTAAGAAGGTGTATGGTAGGATTAGATTAGCTTTGTGGTGATTGAAAGTGGTTTGATTGAAGATGGAACTAGATTAGAACCCTAGAAATGATTTTTGAAACAATAAGAATACCTACTGTCCCTATTTTTGATTCGTGGGAAAATCAGTAGATGGTGGTTAAGTTTTGACCAAAGATTTAGAAAATACTTTCAAAAACGAAACTTTAGGCGAAAGAACGGATTAAAACGAGCTTATAACGAAGGAGATATGATTTTTGCAAATTTAACGACGAAAATTATTTTTTCTAAAAACTGCATGCTGTTTGGCAGATTTTGACGTACAAAAAGAGGTGTTAAACGTAACCTAGAGGAGCCGAGTTATCAAAAATATATTAGTATATACAAAAACGAATCCGTGGATATAAAGAACAAGGAAAATGAGCTTAAAACGACCAAGTTATACCCGTTTTAACATCGTCAAACTATATATATATATATGGACACAAATAAAAATAATAACTTACGCACTAAATGGTATATTTTCTAGAAATGTTACTAAGGACTATATTCTTAACAAATGAATACGTATGACCCAAGAGAATATTTATACGACTTAACGACGTTATTTTAAAGTTTTCGATACGAGGAATTTAACACTAACATTTTCATACGAGATACTACGACAAGTTATATACTTCTATATATGGACTTATTTTTCCTAAGTATGGAAACTATTTTACTATGACGATAACTAGTATTTCCAAATTACGAGTGGTATGGGTATCATGTGCATGTGCATTCATTTCATTACGGCTTGATCTTAATTAGATCGCGATTATTCATTTAGGTTGCGGCTAGTGTTTGCGCCTCATTGTCCCGACTACTTTTACATCATTGTACCATCGTTGTACCATCCTTTCGAGGTGAGTCTTCATAGCCCCGTTTTAATTACTTATTTGATTTCAAATCCCACGGGGGAGAATACATTGCACAATTATTTTTGTACATGCCCAAGTATTACAAATTCCATACATTGCTTAAGTTGCCTTACTACCAAGTTAAGTCCCCTTATATATCATGGACC
Source organism: Artemisia argyi (assembly GCA_030686995.1). Lineage (NCBI taxonomy): Eukaryota > Viridiplantae > Streptophyta > Magnoliopsida > Asterales > Asteraceae > Artemisia > Artemisia argyi. Next base: position 85,563,871 of record CM060679.1, read on the forward strand.
GTTAATTATATTGCCAAGCGAGAGTGAGTGGATAGATCTATCGAGGGTGACGCCTCCATTCGTGTTTGGGTTGCTCCAACGGGACGAATGCATTTCATGTCTTAACAAACTGAGTGTCTGGTAAACACTCTGGTGGGGCCATTACAAAGTCTAGCTTCGGGGTCATGAGCTTAAGAGCCAATGTAGCATTTTTGACATTCTTGTCGGTTTACTTTATACTTGTGGCTTATGTACATACGATTTACTTACAAACCTATGATTATTCACCAACTTTATGTTGACCGTTTTCGCAATGTATTTCTCAGGTAACTAAGGCATATTCTCATGGCATGCATGGAGTCATTTTGTGTATCAAGGATGACGCGTCTCTTTTGGATTTCATGCACTTTTGAACTATCGTTTGATTGTACTAAATTATTTCCTTAAACCTTTTCCAACTTTTGGGACCTATGTTTTATAACTCTGAATATTTTGAATGAATCAAACGATGTATTTTCTAAACGACACTTTAGGTCGTTCAATATATCCTGGTTTGTGTGCTATGACCGTTACACCCTCAGGCATTCCATTCCGCTGCCATTCAGGTATTTTGGGGGTGTGACAGATTGGTACCAGAGCCGAGGTTATAGAGAACTAGGATGCATCATGGACCCTAGACTATAACCACACCATCATAGCATATCATCATCTCATCATAAGTGCATATTTACTTATTTTCTTAAGTGATTCCATTTTACGAGTTATTTATTTTATTTCACCTTGATTATCACAGAGACATGTCTTCGAATCCAAACACTGTCATACTTTACACCATATCAGACTCCGATGATGAGGACTCTGTGTCCTCCACTGCTGTTTCACCACTTGTTTCTCCTACACCTGAGTTGCCACTTTTGGTATCAGATGATGACACCGAGCCTTTCGAGGAGGAGGAGACGGCTCCTACTCCTCATGTCCATCCTACTGTACCCACTGACATACCATCACCTACTACTACTACTTCTTCAGAACCGAGACTTATGTTTCCTAGTAGTAACATCATTCGTATTGCTAGGAAGAGTGTTCGCCCAGCTACATCTACTTATAGGACCCTCCCTAGTCCTACTGTGCCTACACCACTACCACCAGCCATACCCACTACTACTCCTATATCTACCTTACTCTTGCCGCTCAGGAAGCGTGCAAGGCTTACCACCCCAGATTCACCTACTACCGAGACTACTGACCTTTCACCACCACCAGTGTACCACATAGGTGAGAGTTCGAGAGCGGCTGCAGCTAGGGATCCTACAGCTATTACATTAGAGGATCAGTTAGGGGCTCAGCAGGAGCAAGTTGATAGGTTGGGGTATAGAGTTGATGAGATTATCACTACTCGACTTGAGGCTGTCGAGGAGCAGGTTGAGGATTTGATTCAGGGTAGAGTTGGTATTGATGTGTCTTACCATGGACTCGAGGCACGACAGTTGAGGCATCAGGAGCAGATTGATCTACTTAGAGATGAGCTACCTGAGATTCGAGATAGAGCTCAGGCGACACAGGAGACTCAGTGGGAGCAGGTAGATCAGTTGGCATTGATCCGAGAGAGGTTAGTCGTATTGGAGCGCAGAGATGCTTCTTTTCAGTTACGAGTCCAGCACCTAGAGGAGATCGTGGTTGCGATGGATCGTGAGATTCGCCGTCTGAGGGGAGAGCCTGGACCATCTAGAGCACCTGGAGGAGCCTAGACATAGACTGGTATTATATTAGCTTTTACTATTTTCCTAGTCCCGAGGTGTGGGACATAGTTCAAGAACTTGTAGTCTTTTGGTTGTTGTACAAACAAATATATCAAGTGCGACTCTACTATGTTGGAAATGTTGTGCTATATATTATATCGGTCCATGTAGGCCGAAATTTTCATGTATTATATTAATGTGTTGTGATTATATTTATGATGTTTCGTGGTTGCTCTTTATTGTTGTCATATTTATACAGGTTGTGGGTGTATCTATACATGTCGTGGTTGTATTGATACAGGTTGTGGATGTATATATACGTGTCGTGGTTGTTGTGGTTGTATATACACTTGTCGTGGTGGTATCTAGACAGATTGTGGTTGTATTCGTACATGTCGTGGTTGTATTTATACTTGTTGTGGTTGTATATATATATATACATGTTGTGGGTGTATATCTTTGGTTCGATGACTATTTCTAGTATGATTTTTCTCATGGCTATTTCCATTGTGATTTATCAGAAGTATGGCACCAAGAAAAAGTAAGACTGCACCAGAAACACCCGCTATGACTCAAGCCGCTATCCGCAAGTTGGTCAGGGATAGTATTGCAGAAGCTCTGGAGATTGAGAGAGCTGAGGTTGCTGCTAGGGCTGCCGAGACTGCTTCTCATACAGGGGCAGTTGAACCAACTGCTATTAGGCGTGAATGTACATGGAAAGATTTCAAGATTAGTGATCCTATCAAGTTTAAGGGCACTGAAGGAGCGGTTGCTTTGATCCGCTGGTTTGAAAAGACTGAGAATGTATTTCTCATGTGCGGATGCCCGGATGTCAGCAAAGTAAAATTTGCTACAGGTATGCTTCTTGATGAAGCTATGTCTTGGTGGAATTCGTATGCTCAGCCGATTGGCATGGAGAATGCTTACAAGCTCACTTGGGAGGAATTCAAGAAACTGATGTCTAAGAAGTTTTGTCCTCGTACCGAGGTGCAAAAGTTGGAAACATAATTTTATGAGCTTGTGACTAAAGGTGATGACATCGAGACCTACTTCAGGAGGTTTCAGGAGTTGGCTGCACTATGTCCAACTATGGTTCCCGACGATGAGAAAAAGATGGAAAACTTTGTTGGTGGATTGCCTGAAAGTGTTCGAGGAGATGTGATTTCTTTTGATCCTCAATCAATGGAAGAGGCTATTCGTATAACTCAGAAACTCATGGTCCAAGTGGTAAAAGGAAAAGCTGCTGTCAACAACAATAACCGTTCAAACAACACCAACTACACCAACACTCGAAACAACAACAACTATAACAACAATCGAAACCGCAACTATTCCAATAACCGAAACAACAATAACAACAACAACAAGAGAAGGTTTGATTACAACCAAGGTGGAAACGCTGTTCAGCCGCCACCTAAGAGGCAAGAAGTGGCAAGGGCTTATGCTGCAGGACCGAAGGAAAGGAAAGGATATGAGGGTAAATTACCCAAGTGCGAAAGGTGTCAGAAGCATCATAACCCAGGACGTTGCCCAGATCTATGTGGCAACTGCAAGAAGGCTGGTCACTACACCAAAGATTGCAAGAGTCCAAACTTTGGTGGCAATCAAAAACCACCGGTAACGTGTTTTGGCTGTGGAGAACTTGGACACTTTAGGAATGAGTGCCCAAAGAAGAAGAATCAAGGAACTGGAAACCAAAATGGAATGGCTCGAGGAAGAGCTTATGTTATGGGAGGAGAAGATGTCAAAGAAGACCCGAATGTTGTTGCGGGTACGTTCCTCGTTAATAATCGTTATGCATCCATTTTATTTGATTCAGGAGCGGATAGAAGTTTTGTTTCTATTGCATTTACACCTTTACTTAACATAGAACCAACCCCATTAGACACTTCCTATATCGTTGAATTAGCCGATGGGTCTTTAGTTAACACCAACACCATTGTTCGTGGTTGCACTATAAATTTCCTAAACCACCCATTCAATATAGACCTTATGCCCGTAGAACTTGGAAGTTTCGACGTTGTTATCGGTATGGATTGGTTATCTCGGCATCGAGCGAGGATTATTTGTGATGAGAAAGTTGTTCACCTTCCTTATAACGGTGAAACTTTGGTTGTTCGTGGAGAGCGAAGTGGAACTAGACTCAGTATCATATCATGCATTAAAACCGAGAAGTACATAAAGAAGGGTTGTTATGCATTCTTGGCGCACATCACGGAGAAGAAGTCGGATGAGAAACGACTTGAAGATGTGCCAATTGTTAAGGAATTTCCAGAAGTTTTTCCGGAAGAATTGCCAGGACTTCCGCCTACACGCCAAGTTGAGTTTCAAATCGAATTAGTGCCAGGAGCTGCACCAATTGCACGAGCACCGTATAGACTTGCACCTTCGGAGATGCAAGAATTGTCGAATCAACTACAAGAACTTTTGGACAAAGGATTCATTAGACCGAGTTCCTCGCCTTGGGGAGCACCGGTTTTGTTTGTGAAGAAGAAGGACGGAACTTTCAGAATGTGCATCGACTATCGTGAGCTGAACAAGGTAACGGTGAAGAACCGTTATCCACTCCCCAGAATCGATAACTTGTTCGACCAGTTACAAGGTTCTAGTTTTTATTCCAAGATTGATTTAAGATCCGGTTACCATCAACTTAAAGTTCGGGAAGAGGATATCCCGAAGACGGCATTTAGAACACGCTATGGTCATTATGAGTTTCAAGTAATGCCTTTCGGATTAACCAACGCACCTGCGGTATTTATGGATCTCATGAATAGGGTGTGCAAACCGTATCTTGATAAGTTTGTGATTGTATTCATTGACGACATCTTGATTTATTCCAAGAGTAAGGAAGATCACGAAGAACACCTCAGAACAATCCTGGAACTACTCAAGAAGGAGCAATTGTATGCCAAATTTTCAAAGTGTGATTTTTGGATACGAAGAGTTCAATTTCTTGGCCATGTCATTGATAGCCAAGGATTACAAGTCGACCCGGAAAAGATCAAGGCAGTTAAGGATTGGGCTACGCCCAAGTCTCCTACGGAAATTCGTCAATTCCTAGGACTTGCTGGATATTACAGAAGGTTTATTGAAGGGTTTTCTAAGATAGCGAAGTCGTTGACAAAGCTGACACAAAAGAATGAAAAGTACGAGTGGGGAGAAAAACAAGAGTCCGCATTTCAATTATTGAAACAAAAGCTTTGTAGCGCACCGATTTTGTCACTACCTGAAGGTATTGAGAACTTTGTGGTATATTGCGATGCTTCGCATCAAGGACTTGGAGCTGTGCTAATGCAAAACGAGAAGGTGATAGCTTATGCATCTAGACAGCTTAAGATACACGAGAAGAATTACACTACGCACGACTTGGAGTTAGGTGCGGTAGTTTTTGCACTCAAGATTTGGAGACACTACCTTTATGGTACCAAGTGCGTAATTTTTACCGACCACAAGAGCTTACAGCATACACTTGATCAGAAGGAACTCAACATGAGACAACGTCGTTGGCTAGAGTTGTTGAGTGATTACGATTGTGAAATCCGATATCACCCAGGAAAAGCAAATGTTGTAGCAGATGCACTTAGCCGAAAAGAACGACTCAAACCTTTGAGAGTTAGGTCATTGGGAATGACTATCATTTCGCCACTACCATCAAAAATTCTAGAAGCTCAGATTGAGGCTCTCAAGGAAGAAAACCGACCACACGAGAAAATTTATGGTATGCCAGAAAGCGAAAATGGCTTTGTAAAGAGATCAGATGGAGTGTTATGCTTCAAGGACCGAAGTTGGATACCACTCTATGGTGGAGTACGAGAATTGATTATGCATGAATCACACAAGTCGAAGTACTCTATTCATCCAGGTTCTGATAAGATGTATCAGGATCTCAAAAAGCTTTATTGGTGGCCGAACATGAAAGCAGAAATAGCTACGTATGTCAGCAAATGTCTTACTTGTGCTAAAGTGAAAGTCGAGTACCAGAAACCGTCAGGGTTACTTCAACAACCAGAGATTCCACAATGGAAGTGGGAACGTATTACTATGGACTTTGTCACTAAACTTCCTAAGACGTCAGGAGGTTACGATGCTATTTGGGTAATTGTTGATCGTCTTACCAAATCAGCTCATTTCATACCCATTAGAGAGACTTATTCTATGGAACAACTTGCTAGACTTTATGTTAAGGAAATCGTCTCAAGACACGGAGCACCAGTTTCCATCATTTCCGACAGAGATAGTCGTTTTACTTCAAACTTTTGGCAGTCATTGCAAGATTCTTTTGGATCCAAGTTAGATATGAGCACTGCTTACCATCCTCAGACCGATAGTCAGAGCGAGAGAACTATTCAGACACTTGAGGACATGCTGCGAGCATGTGTGATTGACTTTGGAAATGGTTGGGCTAACCATTTGCCGTTGATCGAGTTTTCCTACAACAACAGTTATCATTCGAGCATTAAAGCAGCACCATTCGAGGCACTTTATGGTAGTAAGTGTCGATCTCCAGTTTGTTGGGCCGAAGTCGGTGAAGTACAATGTACATGCCCGGAGATGGTGCAAGAAACAACAGAAAAGATAATTCAGATTCGAGAGAGACTCGAAACTGCTAGAAGTCGACAGAAAAGCTACGCAGATGTTCGACGCAAACCATTGGAATTTCAGGTCGGAGACAAAGTCATGTTGAAAGTCTCGCCTTGGAAAGGCGTGATACGACTTGGAAAACGCGGGAAGTTGAACCCGAGATACATTGGTCCGTTTAAGATACTGGAAAGGATTGGTCCAGTAGCTTATAAACTTGAACTTCCGTAAGAACTTAGCAACGTACACAACACGTTTCATGTTTCGAACCTCAAGAAATGTTTTTCGGACGAGTCTGCCATTATACCATTAGAAGAAATACAACTCGATGACAAGCTTAACTTTGTGGAAGAACCAGTTGAAATAATGGACCGCGAGATCAAACAGTTGAAACAAAGTCGAATTTCGATCGTGAAGGTTCGCTGGAATTCTCGAAGAGGACCCGAGTTTACTTGGGAACGAGAAGACCAAATGCGACGCAAGTATCCACAACTTTTCACCGAGCCTATTACCGAGACCAACACTAACTGAATTCAGGGACTGAATTCCTTTTTGGATGGGCGACTATCACACCCCACAATTTCAGGTCATTTTTCCAAACTTCGACATTCTACTATTCACAAATTACTATTCATCGATCACTATTCATCGTTTTACTATTCATCATTTTTGAGGTCAATTTGACATTATGAGAAATATTCAGAAATTTTACTATTCACTTGACACTATTCATTTCTGAGAGAAAACCACTATTCACGTGCATTACTCATGTCGTCGTAAATTTAGTTTACGAGTGTTCAAATTCGCGTAACCGTATTGGTTCAGGAGCGAATTCATGCATTATTATCAGGGACATTTCATACGGACTAGAAATAGTCTGCATATCATCATTAGGGCACTTGCATACTATTCCACTCGTAGGATAACTAAAGTAATACTTTTGGTACAATTAACGATTTACGTATGTTTATTTTAAATAAACACTAATACGCGAACTATAAACGTGACTAACATGTCCGACACTCCCGACTATTATCCCAATATATTTTTATACTCATTTTTATAATATAAAAATTATAATATTAATTTACCCGGTATTTTGGAAATTTATTTATTACGTATCGTACGTCTAATTTAATAACGACGGTTTTCATAAAAATTAAACAATAATCACCCGAACTCTCCGTACTTGTACCCGACATATTTTTACAATTTTTACGACTTTATTATGTCCCGAATAACTTCAATAAAATTTATTTCTAACAAACCCGGTACCCGATAAAACCTAAAACTAACACTACAACATATTACCACTAACTTTTTAAAATAAACCCAAGACATCCCCCCCCTTTCCCTCCTTTTTGCGCCGGCCAACCCCCCCCCCCCCCCTTCCCCCCCCCCCCTTGGTCCTAATAAGCTAAAACTTCACCAACTCACTTAAATGCTCACCAAACTCTTGTCTCCTAAGTAGATATTAATCCCTTTTTACCTCATTTCAATCTCATAACAATACTAGTTCAAGAAAACTTTTTCTCTCATTTTCTCTCTTGGTATAATCGACCTAGGGTGATCAAGAAGCAAGAACAACAATTTTTCCAAGATCTAGGTGTAAACTTGTTCACTTAGTCATCCTTGTTGGAGTTTTGAAATAGAAACTCAAGGATTAGTAGGTTTTTCATCATCCAAACTCCCTAAACCTTCAAGTAAGTTAACAAACTCATTTTTATAATTTTTACAAGTTATTACTATGGTTATATACTTTTCTTACAAGAACTCATGCATATAATGATTTATACCACTCTATTTTGTACATATTTAACTTTGAGCCCTAGAAATGAAAACATGAGAAACCCTTGTTAGACCTAGTGGATTGATGATATTTAAGGACCCATGACACCCTAAGAAGGTGTATGGTAGGATTAGATTAGCTTTGTGGTGATTGAAAGTGGTTTGATTGAAGATGGAACTAGATTAGAACCCTAGAAATGATTTTTGAAACAATAAGAATACCTACTGTCCCTATTTTTGATTCTTGGGAAAATCAGTAGATGGTGGTTAAGTTTTGACCAAAGATTTAGAAAATACTTTCAAAAACGAAACTTTAGGCGAAAGAACGGATTAAAACGAGCTTATAATGAAGGAGATATGATTTTTGCAAATTTAACGACGAAAACTATTTTTTCTAAAAACTGCATGCTGTTTGGCAGATTTCGACGTACAAAAAGAGGTGTTAAACGTAACCTAGAGGAGCCGAGTTATCAAAAATATATTAGTATATACAAAAACGAATCCGTGGATATAAAGAACAAGGAAAATGAGCTTAAAACGACCAAGTTATACCCGTTTTAACATCGTCAAACTATATATATATATATATATATATATATATATATATATATATATATATATATATATATATATATATATATATATATATATATATATATGGATACAAATAAAAATAATAACTTACGCACTAAATGGTATATTTTCTAGAAATGTTACTAAGGACTATATTCTTAACAAATGAATACGTATGACCCAAGAGAATATTTATACGACTTAACGACGTTATTTTAAAGTTTTCGATACGAGGAATTTAACACTAACATTTTCATACGAGATAATACGACAAGTTATATACTTCTATATATGGACTTATTTTTCCTAAGTATGGAAACTATTTTACTATGACGATAACTAGTATTTCCAAATTACGAGTGGTATGGGTATCATGTGCATGTGCATTCATTTCATTACGGCTTGATCTTAATTAGATCGCGATTATTCATTTAGGTTGCGGCTAGTGTTTGCGCCTCATTGTCCCGACTACTTTTACATCATTGTACCATCGTTGTACCATCCTTTCGAGGTGAGTCTTCATAGCCCCGTTTTAATTACTTATTTGATTTCAAATCCCACGGGGGAGAATACATTGCACAATTATTTTTGTACATGCCCAAGTATTACAAATTCCATACATTGCTTAAGTTGCCTTACTACCAAGTTAAGTCCCCTTATATATCATGGACCGTTAATTATATTGCCAAGCGAGAGTGAGTGGATAGATCTATCGAGGGTGACGCCTCCATTCGTGTTTGGGTTGCTCCAACGGGACGAATGCATTTCATGTCTTAACAAACTGAGTGTCTGGTAAACACTCTGGTGGGGCCATTACAAAGTCTAGCTTCGGGGTCATGAGCTTAAGAGCCAATGTAGCATTTTTGACATTCTTGTCGGTTTACTTTATACTTGTGGCTTATGTACATACGATTTACTTACAAACCTATGATTATTCACCAACTTTATGTTGACCGTTTTCGCAATGTATTTCTCAGGTAACTAAGGCATATTCTCATGGCATGCATGGAGTCATTTTGTGTATCAAGGATGACACGTCTCTTTTGGATTTCATGCACTTTTGAACTATCGTTTGATTGTACTAAATTATTTCCTTAAACCTTTTCCAACTTTTGGGACCTATGTTTTATAACTCTGAATATTTTGAATGAATCAAACGATGTATTTTCTAAATGACACTTTAGGTCATTCAATATATCCTGGTTTGTGTGCTATGACCGTTACACCCTCAGGCATTCCATTCCGCTGCCATTCAAGTATTTTGGGGGTGTGACAGTATACGATGTAAAGAAGCATAGTTATGATTGTGATAATGAACCGACACCGTATTGGGTAGAGATGAATAGGAGACCATCTAGATACGGACCTTGGATAGAAAGGAACTTCATAGGACCTCAATGCCCATTTTATCTAGAAAAAGATTTCGTGGAAAAGACACATTCGGTAGAACAACTCATAGCTAGAGATGAAGAGCTAGATCCCTTTGAGGACCCCTTAGTCTTTAGGAAGATGGTTGAGTTCTTGAGCGTAATGCCTATTAATATAGGGATGAATAAGTGGAAAAGAGAGGGAGACAAGTGTAAATGGAGGTGGGACAAGCCACCTAAAGAAGGTGACGGAACATGGCATATGAGGATGACTTTGTATGATCCGGATGGAGAAAAGTTTGAAAGGTCATACCATACTAAGGAAACCGATAGGAAGTTGAAACCTAAGTTTGATCCCAAAGATGTCCTCAATGAGGAACTCACCCGTATCACGTAGTAACCCATGACCTTGAGTCTAGCTACAAGACTCGTAAATAAAGAAAAGCGCTTCTTGGGAGGCAACCCATGTTTTGTGTGATTTTATTTGTTTGTTTGTTATTTGCATCCGTATGCATGCTTAATTTTTATTGTCGGTTGATCATGTTTCTAAACTAAATAGTGGAAATACTTTACTTTGTTGTTTTGGCTTAGTCTTAACTCCACCTAAAAGTATTTTTGCAAAAGATAAGTGTAAGGGGAAACCCCAAATATGTTTTTAAGAAACAAACCGATCATGATTCTCCACAATATTAAATGAACATGTGTATTCATATTTGTTAGAGTCAAATGCTTGTATTGAGTCATAGTGAAGTTTTGCAGGATTTTCCAGTAAGTAGGACCAAGTTTTTCCAGAAATTTTCCGGAAACTTAACATAAGGATTTCTGCAGGTCAATTCTGACGGCGTCAGGAGTTTGCTCTTGACGGTGTCAGGTGTAAAAATCTGGAAATTTTACCGGTTTTGTTTTTCTAACGGAGTCTTATGGTTTTTGTGAATTATTAAGTTTTATAATCTCTAGGAGATCTGCAAGCTTCATTCCACAAGCATTATATCTTATCTTGTTTTCTAGGATTTAGTAACTTATATAGGATGCCGCCGATTTTACGCGAGGTTGTCTTGTCTATTTTATCAGGTTTTACAGGTTATGTATGACAAGAAGATGATTTACATTCTGGAAGGGAAGCTTTGATTGTTCATTTTCTTGGAGGAAGATTTAACCTGGTATAACATCCCGTAAAATTTTCCTACGATTAATACATAAAAGTAACCATTTTTACCCATGACAAATTTTTTTTTTAATATACTTTGTCAATTGTGACATTATTCACTCTTACCTTGAAACGTTATTTACACATGAACTTTGATAAACTAAATATCACAAATGACTTACAATGTTGATAATTAATAATTATACGTTTCAAACTTACAATAATTACCAAACATGTTTTATATATTTACCGAGCTTACTACATACTCACCAATGTTATTTAACCTCGACCCGACACTCAAAATGCCATACCATCGTCTTTCCACATCTCAGCTATCACTAAACCAATACGTTTTAACTTGATTCACGACCTTGACAAGCGAACGCTGTGACATTTCTAAAAATTTCATATCAATTATTTTAATGGTTTATTATTTAAATAATATATTTTAATTTATTTACATAGTCGGAGGATATCCGCGTACGTTTAAATAAATTCTATCGCGACTAGACTATGCTCAGTCTACATTTTCTATGCACCATTGTTTTATTACAATCCATTTTATTTCATTTTTAAGTCCACTTTTCATTTTTACTCTTTTTATTTTTATCGCGCGGTTTAAATTCGTATTTCACGTTTTAACCTCAAATAAATCCTCCGATAATCTCATCACTCATCTATATTTCAAAAAATTCATCATGAAAACTAGTTTTAATATTTTCACAAGTTTTACACTTTATTTAGTACCGTTAAATTTTATTTCTAGTAAACTCGGTACCCGGTATACCCTAAAAACTAATAAAATCTATCCTAAACTACCTAAAATACTACCTAAAGTCAACTAACTATTACTAACTCTTACACACACACTAAAACCCACGCCCCCCCCCATTCCAATTCTCTTACAATATTGAAAAACTTCCTATCTCATTTAATTAAGTGTACTTGTTGTCTAACAATTATAATAGACAAATACTAGTAGCTAACTCATTCCAATCAACTAGCTTTTCTTTTTCTTTCTTGCTCTTGGGGGTGGACGGCACAAGAACAACCATAAGGAGGTGGATCAAGATTTTATTCAAGCTAATAAAACCTAGTTTACTTCTTTTGCTAGTTTTGAAATAAAAACTAGGGAGTATTAGGCACCTTGTTACCTTAAACCTCATCATTTCACTTGTAAGCTTCAAGTTATATTTTTCATATTTTTATACTTTCATTTATTCACTATCTTGATGTATTTGAACATTATATAAGTTATAATGCTTAGTTAAGCTTGGTACTAAGTTAGAAAACCTTAAAACCATAGGTAGGCTAAACTTGAAACTGTTTTTTTTAGATCCGTGTATAAAAGTATTAAACTGATCAAATCAGTAGATAATGGACATAAACTAAAAATATGTAGTTGTAGCCCCATGTCTTGTGGTCATTTTGACGGGTGTTTCGTCGAATAACTCCTTACGATGATTAAATTAAAAATGTTTTGGTGAAACATGTACTAATCTGAGTAACAGTTTTGAAACGTGAAAAAGTCATTTTTTTTGTATTAAACCCTCTGTTACTCAAAGAATAAAAGTTGTAGAGGACATCTTAACTTAAACGTGGCCGAAAACGGGGAATAAATCGGGTTAGTAAAACTCTAGATATCGCACTTTTCGTGAGACCATTGAAAATTTGAAAGCTGAATGGATTGATAGTTTGGGTAAATGGACTGTTTTACTAAGGTTATGTAATTTTTAGCTAAGTGGGACCAATAAATCTCGTTAGTACAGAAATAGACCTTTCCGGGGATATAAAGAACGAGACTTGAGGACTTACGGTTTGCAAATGGCGATTTTTCTAAACCTAGACAAGTTATAAAAATTCCATCAGCACTAGTTATAAAAAGTATAAAAGTGTTATACACTTTAAGGATTGGACCTTTTAAAACAATTTTGAACCACCTAGTATATTTTGAACCCTTAGGTCTAATGTGACCTTTTTGACCAAAAATTTGACCCATGGACTAATTTGAACCTTAGAGTTAATTTGAACCTTTACATCATAATTGAACCTAGGGTAAATATAAGTTTCATACTTATATAACTTACAAGTCATACTTTTGGATAAATTGTAAGTAAGTAACTAAAACCTTTTTATGTATCTAGGAGTATTGTACCAAGCTTAAGCAAGATCATAATTTGTATAATCAAAAGTACATCGATATCTATTTTCATAAACTAAGACAACGTATATTAATTAGGTTCATCGTAGAGCTTTTGTGGCTATTCCTTCGTTCGCTTGTTCATTGCTATTTTCCTTGCTTTAAGGTGAGTTCATAGCCTCGCCTTTACTTACTTAAATGTTTTATAAACCTCGCGAGGGGGATACATGCTAATTTTTACAAACTGAATACAAGTAGTTTTTGGTATGCTGGACCCGATCATATGATCATAGATATTGAATGCATTTTGCCAATTAAGTCCCCTCATGAACCGTTAATCACTCGAGTAGTAAACGCTAGTATTATGGATATGCATATTAGGCTTGGCGGGCCTTGTTCGGGATACGGACACATAATAGTTAGAATTGTGGTAAACGGCAAAATTTACCTTTCCGGGGCATTATTAAAAATCGTCAAGGTTCGGTTACATGAACTCAATACTATAATCAAATAAACCGACATGTAATTGCAATACTTGTCGCCCGATAAATTATGCTTGTATTCAAATGCTTACTTATTAAACTCTATGATTTCACTCAACTTTATGTTGACTTTTTAGCATGTTTATCTCAGGTCCGTAAGTGACTTCTGCTTGGATGGGCGGCGCAAAGAATGGATATCTTCTTGATGGCCCATGTTTAAATAAAAATATTTTCATTCGATAATGTTCAAACTTAAAAACTTATGTAACTTTGTATTATGTAAAACCTTTTGGGACCTTTGTTAACTCTGATATATTATCGAATGTGAAGTATGAACTTTTATTAAAACGACTTTGTTTTAAAGTTGTTTACTATATTTGTACAATGTGATCGATGTATAGCACCCCATGTCCCTTTCCGCTGCGATCCTAAAATGGGGGTGTTATAGATTGGTACCAGAGCACAAATTATAGTGAACTAGGTCTTTTTGTTCTAAAAACCTAGACTATAATCATAAACATTTTATTATTTTTTTTTTTAAAACATGTGCTTCCATCATCTTGTCCGATATCTATGCGCGCCTACTCCCGAGCTTCCTATTTTCTCCCTCGTGTATATATATATATATATATCGTAATCATGCTATTCTAAAAATAGTTATAAGCACTATAATTATTTCCTATCTTGTTCGATAATCCGCAAAATATCACTCCTTTTATATGCACATTATATACTTGTTAAATTTTATACTATTTATGAGCGTTATAAACTTCCATCCGGAAATTTATACATATCTCTTTGTTTATACCATTGTTATACGTATGCACCTAACAAATGTTATCATTTGCACATGTAATGTTTATTGATTATTTTGCTTATTTATAAAGCATCACTATTTGTTCACTTACTTACACAAATATTTTTTTTTGTGATAATATTTTTATTCTTATTCTAATTATATGTATATATGATTTTCAGATTTGTCATGGCACATTTACTTCCTCCTGATCACGAGGTAGACATCCAAGAGGTCGAGCCCGCTCAACCTGAGCTTGCACAGGCTCAACATCTACCTCCACTACCGAATCACATTCATCCAAACATTGATGAAGAAAACCAAGATGAAGAAGAAGAAGAGCCATTTGAAGATGATGAAGATGATATAGTGATACTTCAAGATGTAAGTTCCGACGAAGAGATGAATGAACCCGAACTAATCTATCCTTATGCTGCACCGGGTTCACCTTATCCACCCTCTTCACCGGACACTTCTTCCGATTCTGAGCCTAAACCCGAAGAAGTTGCTACTGTAGGTACTATTACACAGGTGCCACTTACAGGACGTAGATTTCCTCGTAGTATCCATGAGAGGGGTGGATCATCTTCAGCGGCTCCTATCACTTATGAGCTTGAGGATCTAGTACCCGGGACCATGAGGAGAATTATCGACTCTCTTTATGGAAAGGTTATGGTGTTAGAAAGGCAAATGATGGTGAGAGAAACGGAAGGGGAATGTTCTTTATCTAGGGATAAGCTTGTGCATAAGCGTATGGATTTACTAGATTTTGATTTGGGTGTGGTAGAGCACCAACAAGATGAGAATAAGCGCGAGGTGAATGTATTGGGTAAACATGTTCGAGAGTTAGATGATGTGGGTGTAAGGGCTGAAAACAAGAAGTTGAAGCATGAGTTAGGAGATGTTAGGTTGTCCCGCACATTTGACCGTATGAAGAATGAGCGCCTTGAGAGGGATCTTTATGAGTTGAGGTGTTGGGCTTACGCTCGCTGGGGAGAGATAATGCGATTGGGGTATGATGAGGAGAGGTCTTATGTGGCCACAGATGTATTAGCAGTGTATGGAGAGACCCCACCGCCTAAGCCAAGTGAATCACCTCGCGACCCTCAGTAGTTTATGTACTTTGTTGTTCTCTTGTTGTATTTCGTTGTTGTTCTTCTACTTTGTAAATTACTATCAGTTAGTAACTAGTATCGTCGAATGTAATGACTTCGTCAAATTTTGTAATACAATCCAACAATGTATTGATCTTTTGTAATGAATGATGAAGTTATATTCCTCAAATTCTACTTTATATTGTTATGATATTTTTCATATTCAATTTATTCAAGTATGAATATATTTATATCAATGTATGATTACTCATTCAAGATTTCCTTGTGTTATGATAGAATCATGCCACCGAAGAAAATGTCTGATGCAGCTATTCGAAAGCTAGTCGCTGACAGTATAGCCCAGGCTATAGCCGAGGATCGTGCTACAAGGGAAAATGACACTGGGGCTTCAGGTGGCGGTAATGGAGCCGCTGGGGCTGCCGGTGGCGGTGCTGGAGCAGCTGGGGCTGCAGTTGGTGGTGTAGTGCGTGGTTGCACTTATAAACAATTTCTGGGTTGTGGACCAACTAAATTTAAAGGAAATGAAGGGGCAGTTGCATTGACACGCTGGTTTGAAAGTATTGAAGACACATTCATACTCAGTGACTGCTCAGAGAACTGCAAGGTCAAGTACGCCGTGGGTACTATGTTAGATTATGCTAAGTCATGGTGGAATTCGTATGCTCAGCCTATCGGGATAGAAAAAGCCTATGAAACCACATGGATTGACTTCAAGAAAATGGCGATCGATAAGTTCTGTCCCCGTAGTGAAATAAGGTTGCTTGAAAATGAGTTTTATGATCTTAAAGTGAAAGGTTATGATATCGAAACTTATATTCGAAGGTTTCAAGAGCTAAAAGTCTTGTGTCCTAGTATGGTTCCGGATTTCGAAAAGGAAATGGAAGCTTTTATTAAGGGTCTTCCGCGAAGCATCAAAGGAAATGTGACATCCTCTAATCCACAAACTCTAGATACGGCTATTCGTATGACTCAAAAACTTATGGCTCAAGTGGTGGAGTATGGAACAATTCAAAATGCTAACAACAATAACAACAACCAACAGAACAAAAGAAAATGGGATGATGAAAAGAAAGGGTATAACAACAACAACAACCAGGGCCGCAACAATGACCATCATCATCAGCAGAATAGAAGACAAGAGAATGTTAGGGCAATGACTGATGCCCCAAACGAGAGAGGTGGATATGCTGGTTCCCGTCCTTACTGTGATCGCTGCAAAAAGCATCACGCTGGCCACTGTACTGCAATATGTACCAAATGTGGAAAGAAGGGTCATGCGGCAATAAGCTGTAAGGTTAAGGCTACTGGTGCTAATACACAGCCGATCATAACTTGCTATGGTTGTGGGGAAAAAGGGCACTACAGCAACAAATGCCCGAATAAGAAAAGTGATCAGACTGGGGATGCTCGTGGTCGAGCGTATGTGATGGGGGAGCAACGAGGCCCGAATGTCGTGACGGGTACGTTTCTACTTGATAATCGTTATGCTAAAGTTTTATTTGATTCGGGTTCAGACAAGAGCTTTGTGTCCACTAGTTTTAGTGCATTGATAAATATTAACCCGATTAAGTTAAACTATAATTATGAAGTAGAATTAGCCGATGGGAAATTGGTTAGTACCAACACTATTTTAAGGAATTGTACCATAAATCTAGCGAACCACCCATTTAGTATTGACCTCATGCCAATTGAACTTGGGACTTTTGATGTCATTATTGGAATGGACTGGTTATCCGATCGAAAGGCGGTTATTATTTGTAGTGAAAAGATTGTTCGTGTTCCACACAACAACAAAGTATTAACAATCAAAGGCGATAGAGACGCTTCCCAATTAAGAATCATATCTCGTATTAAAGCCCAAAGGTACATTGAGCAAGGGTGCCAGATATATTTGGCACAAGTGACAGAGAAAGAATCAGTTGAAAGACGATTAGAAGATGTGCCCATTGTCCGTGATTTTCCGGAAGTGTTTCCCGAAGAATTACCAGGGCTTCCACCACCTCGACAAGTAGAGTTCCGGATTGATTTAGTGCCTGGTGCTGCACCTGTAGCACGTGCACCTTATCGGTTGGCACCATCAGAAATGAAGGAGCTATCGGAGCAACTACAAGAACTGTCGGAGAAAGGATTTATTCGGCCGAGTTCGTCGCCTTGGGGTGCTCCGGTGCTGTTTGTGAAAAAGAAAGACGGATCCTTTCGTATGTGTATCGATTACCGTGAGCTTAACAAGTTGACGATCAAAAATCGTTATCCACTTCCAAGAATTGACGATTTGTTTGA
Organism: Artemisia argyi; assembly: GCA_030686995.1. Classification (NCBI taxonomy): domain Eukaryota; kingdom Viridiplantae; phylum Streptophyta; class Magnoliopsida; order Asterales; family Asteraceae; genus Artemisia; species Artemisia argyi. Next base: position 85,581,855 of record CM060679.1, read on the forward strand.
CCAACTTCAAGGCTCAAGTGTGTATTCCAAGATTGACCTACGATCAGGTTACCATCAACTCCGTATCCGAGAAGAAGACACTCCAATTACTGCATTTAGAACTCGTTATGGTCATTACGAGTTTCAAGTGATGCCGTTTGGGTTGACCAATGCACCTGCAATATTCATGGATTTGATGAATCGAGTATGCAAGCCATACCTCGACAAGTTTGTAATTGTGTTTATTGATGACATTTTGATTTACTCCAAGAATAAAGAGGAACATGAGGAACACTTGAAGATTGTTTTGGAGTTACTCAAGAAAGAGCAATTGTATGCCAAGTTCGCGAAATGTGAATTTTGGCTAGAATCCGTACAATTTCTCGGCCATGTAATCAATAGTAAAGGTGTTCATGTAGATCCATCGAAGATTGAAGCCATCCAGAATTGGGCTCCGCCAACAACACCAACAGAAGTAAGGCAATTCTTAGGACTTGCTGGTTATTATCGAAGATTTATCGAAGGTTTTTCTTTAATAGCCAAACCTCTTACCAAGTTGACCGAGAAGAATAAGAAGTATGTATGGGGTAAAGATGAAGACGAGGCTTTCCAAATACTGAAACAAAAACTTTGTAGCGCGCCTATCTTAGCACTACCGGATGGGGCAGAAGATTTTGTAGTCTATTGTGACGCGTCGATCAAAGGTTTTGGGGCCGTATTAATGCAACGACAAAAGGTCATAGCATATGCTTCTAGACAATTGAGAAAACATGAAGAAAACTATATGACCCATGATTTAGAATTGGGTGCGGTGGTTTTTGCTCTTAGATTATGGAGACACTACTTGTACGGTACGAAGTGCACGGTGTATACCGACCACAAAAGTCTTCAATACATCCTTGACCAAAAAGAGCTTAATATGAGACAACGTAGATGGATTGAACTCCTAAGCGACTATGATTGCGACATCCGTTATCACCCTGGAAAAGCCAATGTGGTGGCTGATGCCTTAAGCCGAAAAGAAAGAGAAAAACCATTGCGGGTCAGATCGTTAGTTATGACAACCACGATTCTCTCCAAGTTACCGGAACAAATTATCGAGGCTCAAGAGGAAGCAATGAAAGAAGAAAATGTGAAAGCCGAAAATCTAGGGAGGGGGATCAAACCAATATTTGAGACTCGCCCTGACGGAACCAGATATTTTGATAAACGTGTTTGGGTACCGCTGTTTGGAGGTTTGAGAGACTTAATCATGCACGAATCTCATAAATCCAAATACTCTATCCATCCGGGATCAGATAAGATGTACCATGATATAAAGCAATTGTATTGGTGGCCGAATATGAAGGCTGAGATTGCCACCTATGTTGGCAAGTGTCTAACGTGTGCGAAGGTTAAAGCAGAACATCAAAAGCCAGCCGGATTTCTTCAACAACCTGAGATTCCTATTTGGAAATGGGAAAGAATCGCCATGGATTTCATCACTAAGCTCCCTAGAACTCCAAGTGGGTATGATGCAATTTGGGTCATTGTGGATCGTTTGACCAAATCTGCTCATTTCCTACCAATAAAAGAAACTGACAAGTTGGAGAAACTTGCTCAACTGTACTTAAAAGAGATTGTTTGTAGACATGGCGTGCCTATTTCTATCATATCCGACAGAGATAGCCGATTTACATCGGGATTCTGGAAGTCACTCCAGAAGGCCTTAGATACAAATCTGGATATGAGTACGGCGTACCACCCACAGACGGATGGTCAAAGCGAGAGAACAATACAGACTCTAGAAGACATGCTAAGGGCGTGTGTGATCGACTTTGGAAGTAGTTGGGATCGACATTTACCATTAGTCGAATTCTCCTACAACAATAGTTATCACGCAAGCATCAAGACGGCACCGTTCGAAGCTCTTTATGGGCGAAAATGTAGATCACCAGTTTGCTGGAGTGAGGTTGGGGATAGTCAACTCACAGGGCCAGAAATGATTCGTGAAACAACGGAGAAGATTGTCCAAATCAAGAACCGTTTGTTAACTGCTCGTAGTCGTCAGAAAAGCTATGCCGATATTAGACGCCGACCTTTGGAGTTTAATGTAGGTGATAGAGTTATGCTCAAGGTTTCGCCATGGAAGGGTGTAATTCGTTTTGGTAAACGTGGGAAGCTAAGTCCACGATACATCGGACCATTCAAGATCCTGGCTAGGATTGGTCCAGTGGCGTACAAGTTAGAACTACCAGAAGAACTTCGAGGCATTCACAACACTTTTTACGTTTCTAATCTCAAAAAGTGTTTGTCGGATGAGAGTCTTATCATTCCATTAGAAGAACTTCGAATCGATGACAAGCTGCACTTCATAGAAGAACCAATAGAGATCATGGATCGTGAAGTGAAACAACTCAAGCAAAGTCGCATCCCCATTGTTAAGGTTCGTTGGAACACCCGACGAGGACCAGAGTTCACATGGGAACGCGAAGACCAGATCAAGAGAAAGTATCCTCATCTTTTCACGAGTGAACCGTCTGGAGTTAAAGCGAGCTGAGCGCCGGGACGTCGCTCTTTTATGGGGTACGTGCTGTGACATTTCTAAAAATTTCATATCAATTATTTTAATGGTTTATTATTTAAATAATATATTTTAATTTATTTACGTAGTCGGAGGATATCCGCGTACGTTTAAATAAATTCTATCGCGACTAGACTATGCTCAGTCTACATTTTCTATGCACCATTGTTTTATTACAATCCATTTTATTTCATTTTTAAGTCCACTTTTCATTTTTACTCTTTTTATTTTTATCGCGCGGTTTAAATTCGTATTTCACGTTTTAACCTCAAATAAATCCTCCGATAATCTCATCACTCATCTATATTTCAAAAAATTCATCATGAAAACTAGTTTTAATATTTTCACAAGTTTTACACTTTATTTAGTACCGTTAAATTTTATTTCTAGTAAACTCGGTACCCGGTATACCCTAAAAACTAATAAAATCTATCCTAAACTACCTAAAATACTACCTAAAGTCAACTAACTATTACTAACTCTTACACACACACTAAAACCCACGCCCCCCCCCCATTCCAATTCTCTTACAATATTGAAAAACTTCCTATCTCATTTAATTAAGTGTACTTGTTGTCTAACAATTATAATAGACAAATACTAGTAGCTAACTCATTCCAATCAACTAGCTTTTCTTTTTCTTTCTTGCTCTTGGGGGTGGACGGCACAAGAACAACCATAAGGAGGTGGATCAAGATTTTATTCAAGCTAATAAAACCTAGTTTACTTCTTTTGCTAGTTTTGAAATAAAAACTAGGGAGTATTAGGCACCTTGTTACCTTAAACCTCATCATTTCACTTGTAAGCTTCAAGTTATATTTTTCATATTTTTATACTTTCATTTATTCACTATCTTGATGTATTTGAACATTATATAAGTTATAATGCTTAGTTAAGCTTGGTACTAAGTTAGAAAACCTTAAAACCATAGGTAGGCTAAACTTGAAACTGTTTTTTTTTAGATCCGTGTATAAAAGTATTAAACTGATCAAATCAGTAGATAATGGACATAAACTAAAAATATGTAGTTGTAGCCCCATGTCTTGTGGTCATTTTGACGGGTGTTTCGTCGAATAACTCCTTACGATGATTAAATTAAAAATGTTTTGGTGAAACATGTACTAATCTGAGTAACAGTTTTGAAACGTGAAAAAGTCATTTTTTTTGTATTAAACCCTCTGTTACTCAAAGAATAAAAGTTGTAGAGGACATCTTAACTTAAACGTGGCCGAAAACGGGGAATAAATCGGGTTAGTAAAACTCTAGATATCGCACTTTTCGTGAGACCATTGAAAATTTGAAAGCTGAATGGATTGATAGTTTGGGTAAATGGACTGTTTTACTAAGGTTATGTAATTTTTAGCTAAGTGGGACCAATAAATCTCGTTAGTACAGAAATAGACCTTTCCGGGGATATAAAGAACGAGACTTGAGGACTTACGGTTTGCAAATGGCGATTTTTCTAAACCTAGACAAGTTATAAAAATTCCATCAGCACTAGTTATAAAAAGTATAAAAGTGTTATACACTTTAAGGATTGGACCTTTTAAAACAATTTTGAACCACCTAGTATATTTTGAACCCTTAGGTCTAATGTGACCTTTTTGACCAAAAATTTGACCCATGGACTAATTTGAACCTTAGAGTTAATTTGAACCTTTACATCATAATTGAACCTAGGGTAAATATAAGTTTCATACTTATATAACTTACAAGTCATACTTTTGGATAAATTGTAAGTAAGTAACTAAAACCTTTTTATGTATCTAGGAGTATTGTACCAAGCTTAAGCAAGATCATAATTTGTATAATCAAAAGTACATCGATATCTATTTTCATAAACTAAGACAACGTATATTAATTAGGTTCATCGTAGAGCTTTTGTGGCTATTCCTTCGTTCGCTTGTTCATTGCTATTTTCCTTGCTTTAAGGTGAGTTCATAGCCTCGCCTTTACTTACTTAAATGTTTTATAAACCTCGCGAGGGGGATACATGCTAATTTTTACAAACTGAATACAAGTAGTTTTTGGTATGCTGGACCCGATCATATGATCATAGATATTGAATGCATTTTGCCAATTAAGTCCCCTCATGAACCGTTAATTACTCGAGTAGTAAACGCTAGTATTATGGATATGCATATTAGGCTTGGCGGGCCTTGTTCAGGATACGGACACATAATAGTTAGAATTGTGGTAAACGGCAAAATTTACCTTTCCGGGGCATTATTAAAAATCGTCAAGGTTCGGTTACATGAACTCAATACTATAATCAAATAAACCGACATGTAATTGCAATACTTGTCGCCCGATAAATTATGCTTGTATTCAAATGCTTACTTATTAAACTCTATGATTTCACTCAACTTTATGTTGACTTTTTAGCATGTTTATCTCAGGTCCGTAAGTGACTTCTGCTTGGATGGGCGGCGCAAAGAATGGATATCTTCTTGATGGCCCATGTTTAAATAAAAATATTTTCATTCGATAATGTTCAAACTTAAAAACTTATGTAACTTTGTATTATGTAAAACCTTTTGGGACCTTTGTTAACTCTGATATATTATCGAATGTGAAGTATGAACTTTTATTAAAACGACTTTGTTTTAAAGTTGTTTACTATATTTGTACAATGTGATCGATGTATAGCACCCCATGTCCCTTTCCGCTGCGATCCTAAAATGGGGGTGTTATAGAACCCACCGACAAGTTATTATATAACTTGTACACATTGATTTTCACCAGCAAGCCCAACACCATTCCATTCATGAACCAATATCACTATATAAGTTTCCAAGCAAGACGTTTTACTCACACAAATTTTACCCATTTAATTCAAACTCGATCTAAATTATTTTCTCTAAACTTGCTAGGATCGAATGTGAGTTCATAAGTTTATTTCATGCCATACCGCGCCTTCTCACTTATTATGGCACGTTACATTTTTTACTTGGAACCTTTAATTATTTCATACGATACATATAAGATACACATTTATTGTTAAATGAATAAAATGCAAATCCCTGACACATCGAATAGATCCCATCCAATTTTATACGTCAACTTGTGTATACATGAATGCATAATTTGTCGTGCCTTGTACACACCCTTTTCTTTTGCTATTCTGTGACAAACGTCACAATCCAAATCAACCCCTTTTATGTTCTGTTGATCGACAAGTATGTAAGATAAGTAAGAATCCATGCATTCACACACCACCTCTAACTTTCACTAATCATTGAGATAGCTTGTTTGAGAACATCTGAAACTGAATGAATCCCCAATCCTTGAACACCCGCGTCTTGAGTTCCTTTGACAAATGAAGTAACCATTCGAAGCAAACACCATTCTTTTCTTGGTACCTGGTGAACGAGTAAGAAGGAGAAAGCCAAGAACCAGGTTACTTTCTTACTATCACATGCCTCACTCGTTACTACCTCAGAAACAACCTAAACATAGCTTGAGTAGGATTCTTAGAACTTATCACATGCTTTCAAGCTCACCTCCACAGCTCTCCAATAGCTTAGTATTGTCCGGAATATTCAGCTACAAACCCTACACATTCCCTTGCTCATGATTGTTGTTAAATCTCGATTGGTCATTGATGGAGGTGACATGACAGCTAGCTCACTCACTTGATTCTCCCCCAAATGAAGCCTAAAGAAACCATGTGCATATCTTACACTTATCGCTTCTTGTTCATGTATATATGGGTACATGCTTATCACAGTTCACTCCGACACCCAACACAAAACTCACTTTCAAGTCTTTCACATGTTTTCTATCTCTTTGTCTCACTTTCTGCCACTCGAAGCAAACACCAATAGTTACTTCTAGCTACTGTCGTGTAAAGAAGGGAAGCAAGTCGCGGTTTAGTTTTCGAACTCTAAGGCCTCGCTGGCTCTAGTACATGACGGGTTCGAAAGCATGGAAGCTATGGAGTTGAAGCTTGACTTCGTTTCTCGTCCATCACTTGTTCGCATTTCCATTTCGTCATCCACCACCACAGCTGGTGTAGTTATCTCTTGAAGTCAATTCCATCTTCACTTCTGACATTACTTATACTCTGTCTACCGTACTACTAAGGTGAGTCATAGCCCCTACTCTTACTTGTTTTACAATGATTTATAAACGTTTTTGGGGGAGATACATGCTTAACTATTGCTTTATACTTTTACAAGTACTCGTTAACTATTTACATATTACTATAAGTTCATAGCTACATTTTCTATCGTTTAACTGTTTTATAAACTCTTTGGGAGAGATGCATGTGTAACAACTTTTCTAACGATTTTACTATCGATATTTGGAATTATGGAACAAACTGTTTAAATACGGTTTCAACTGTTTAAATACGGTTCTCCACAAACTGTTTGGATACAGTTTCAACTGTTTAAATACGGTTCTCCACAAACTGTTTGGATACAGTTTCAACTGTTTAAATACGGTTCCCCGTAAACTGTTTATGTTATGGATGCAACAACGTGGCCCAAATATCGAAACTCGTGTTAAATGGATTTATAAACCAACTACTATTTTGGGTGTTGTCCCGGTGAAGGGCAAACCAACGGATTAATTTGTATTGAATTGATAAGGAAATCACTCATTTTCTAATTAACGATTTAAACTATAAACTCTATGAACTCACCAACCTTTGTGTTGACACTTTTTAGCATGTGTTTATCTCAGGTAACTATACAAGAAGGAACTTGAAGGCACGGAGTGGGCTTGTAACCCGGCATGGGCTTAAATAAACATTTTGACATATTTCAAATAAACTTGTTGTTTAAATTATGAAACATCTTGATGTCTCGAATATTTGGTATTTTGAATGAATTAAACTTTAAAGCGTCACTTTTGTGTCATTTTCTATGATTGTGACAAAGATCCTCGAAGTAACACCCAAAAAGTCTTCCGCTGACATTTTTAAGTCTTCCGCTGACGTGACGATTTTGGGGGTGTTACAGATTGGCATCAGAGCTACAGTTATAGAGAACCAACTGTTTTGAACATTGGACTATAACTACACGTTTAAAACGGACCACTTTTACAAAATACCACCTTATGCCCTCCGTGCCTACGCGTTTCCAACATCTGGTAGAGACATTACTTTTACATGATTTCTTATATATGTTAACATGTTATGATTATGCTAATGACTTATGCTTACTAGTCGGGATTATTACAAATACCGTGTCTTCATATTTCCGTCCGCCAGACTATTATGTGACTTTTAAATAGTTTATGCTACAACTACACTTTAGTATATATATATATATATATATATATATATATATATATATATATATATATATATACATGCTCCCCCAACTATTTTGAGTACTATACCAATCCTCATTAATTACCATGCTCTCATCTTTATAGATGCATATGACATACTCTTTTTGTACTCTCGGAAAATCTGCGCACTACCTCGTCGATCAGTATGGATGTTGAGTCAGAAATTCTTAAGTAGGATGATTTACAACGCCTTTATTTGAATGGATTGGGACGCCTTCCCATTGAAATAAAGAAATTGTAAACCGCCGAACCATAAGTTTATACTTCGTTATTTACATCGTTTGGGACACTTCTCTATGTAAATAACGAATTATAAATAAGCGGGCTTAATTGTATCTGAAATGGCATGCGTATGAAATCAAGGATCACTAAAGTTCATAAAACACTAAAACCTCATCCAAAGACTCACAATTTTCTTCTGCGTATGCCTAATTTTAAGGCATTACGGTACAATCACATTTCTTCAATCATATACTTACTTTGCATTCTGGCGATTTATGAAACCTTTTCACGACATTGTATGTGATTACAATGGTCTCTCTTACTTCTCCGGCACTATGAGTGATATAGTGATCTCCGAACCTTTCACAACTTTACCTAAAATCCGTCAAAATCTATAAATTCCTCTAATAGAAATACAATATATGAGATTGCTAAGGAACAAACAGATTCATCATCTACAAAAGCTTGAAACCAAATACCGTGTTGTCACTTAAAACTATACAAAAGCTGAAGTTCAACAACTTTCTCTTCATTCAACAAGTTTCCACTTGAAAAATCTTATTATTATTAAAAATCTGTTAACAAGCAACTAGTTTAACGGGTAGGTTACCCTACAGATTTTAACTTTCACGAAACAAGATATTGTGAACCATGTTTATCTTCAAAACATGTTAAAATAAAAATCTTCATTCAAAATGAAATTGTATCTTAAGTCAAGTTAATCAAAAGGAATTGAACATAAGACAACGTAAGTAGTTAGAACTACTCAACAATTATGACTATGAGAACTGCTATCATCAAGAAAAAGCTAATACGTTAAGCTAGAAAGAAAAATTAAAAAGAAGAAGCTAATGTAGTAGTAGATACGTTAAGCTCGAAAGAACAATTAAAACCGCTCAGGGATTAGATCGTTAGGAATGACTATTTGTTCACCCTTTCCACTCACCTTTACAGCTACCTTATCTTAGAATCCCGGGACGGGATTCCGTTTAACGGGTAGGTAATATAACATCCCGTAAAATTTTCCTACGATTAATACATAAAAGTAACCATTTTTACCCATGACAATTTTTTTTTATATACTTTGTCAATTGTGACATTATTCACTCTTACCTTGAAACGTTATTTACACATGAACTTTGATAAACTAAATATCACAAATGACTTACAACGTTGATAATTAATAATTATACGTTTCAAACTTACAATAATTACCAAACATGTTTTATATATTTACCGAGCTTACTACATACTCACCAATGTTATTCAACCTCGACCCGACACTCAAAATGCCATACCATCGTCTTTCCACATCTCAGCTATCACTAAACCAATACGTTTTAACTTGATTCACGACCTTGACAAGCGAACCCACCGACAAGTTATTATATAACTTGTACACATTGATTTTCACCAGCAAGCCCAACACCATTCCATTCATGAACCAATATCACTATATAAGTTTCCATGCAAGACGTTTTACTCACACAAATTTTACCCATTTAATTCAAACTCGATCTAAATTATTTTCTCTAAACTTGCTAGGATCGAATGTGAGTTCATAAGTTTATTTCATGCCATACCGCGCCTTCTCACTTATTATGGCACGTTACATTTTTTACTTGGAACCTTTAATTATTTCATACGATACATATAAGATACACATTTGTTGTTAAATAAATAAAATGCAAATCCCTGACACATCGAATAGATCCCATCCAATTTTATACGTCAACTTGTGTATACATGAATGCATAATTTGTCGTGCCTTGTACACACCCTTTTCTTTTGATATTCTGTGACAAACGTCACAATCCAAATCGACCCCTTTTATGTTCTGTTGATCGACAAGTATGTAAGATAAGGAAGAATCCATGCATTCACACACCACTTCCAACTTTCACTAATCATTGAGATAGCTTGTTTGAGAACTTCTGAAACTGAATGAATCCCCAATCCTTGAACACCCGCGTCTTGAGTTCCTTTGACAAATGAAGTAACCATTCGAAGCAAACACCATTCTTTTCTTGGTACCTGGTGAACGAGTAAGAAGGAGAAAGCCAAGAACCATGTTACTTTCTTACAATCACATGCCTCACTCATTACTACCTCAGAAACAACCTAAACACAGCTTGAGTAGGATTCTTAGAACTTATCACATGCTTTCAAGCTCACCTCCACAGCTCTCCAATAGCTTAGTATTGTCCGGAATATTCAGCTACAAACCCTACACATTCCCTTGCTCATGATTGTTGTTAAATCTCGATTAGTCATTGATGGAGGCGACATGACAGCTAGCTCACTCACTTGATTCTCCCCCAAATGAAGCCTAAAGAAACCATGTGCATATCTTACACTTATCGCTTCTTGTTCATGTATATATGGGTACATGCTTATCACAGTTCACTCCGACACCCAACACAAAACTCACTTTCAAGTCTTTCACATGTTTTCTATCTCTTTGTCTCACTTTCTGCCACTCGAAGAAAACACCAACAGTTACTTCTAGCTACTGTCGTGTAAAGAAGGGAAGCAAGTCGCGGTTTAGTTTTCAAACTCTAAGGCCTCGCTGGCTCTAGTACATGACGGGTTCGAAAGCATGGAAGCTATGGAGTTGAAGCTTGACTTCGTTTCTCGTCCATCACTTGTTCGCATTTCCATTTCGTCATCCACCACCACAGCTGGTGTAGTTATCTCTTGAAGTCAATTCCATCTTCACTTCTGACATTACTTATACTCTGTCTACCGTACTACTAAGGTGAGTCATAGCCCCTACTCTTACTTGTTTTACAATGATTTATAAACGTTTTTGGGGGAGATACATGCTTAACTATTGCTTTATACTTTTACAAGTACTCGTTAACTATTTACATATTACTATAAGTTCATAGCTACATTTTCTATCGTTTAACTATTTTATAAACTCTTTGGGAGAGATGCATGTGTAACAACTTTTCTAACGATTTTACTATCGATATTTGGAATTATGGAACAAACTGTTTAAATACGGTTTCAACTGTTTAAATACGGTTCTCCACAAACTGTTTGGATACAGTTTCAACTGTTTAAATACGGTTCTCCACAAACTGTTTGGATACAGTTTCAACTGTTTAAATACGGTTCCCCGTAAACTGTTTATGTTATGGATGCAACAACGTGGCCCAAATATCGAAACTCGTGTTAAATGGATTTATAAACCAACTACTATTTTGGGTGTTGTCCCGGTGAAGGGCAAACCAACGGATTAATTTGTATTGAATTGATAAGGAAATCACTCATTTTCTAATTAACGATTTAAACTATAAACTCTATGAACTCACCAACCTTTGTGTTGACACTTTTTAGCATGTGTTTATCTCAGGTAACTATACAAGAAGGAACTTGAAGGCACGGAGTGGGCTTGTAACCCGGCATGGGCTTAAATAAACATTTTGACATATTTCAAATAAACTTGTTGTTTAAATTATGAAACATCTTGATGTCTCGAATATTTGGTATTTTGAATGAATTAAACTTTAAAGCGTCACTTTTGTGTCATTTTCTATGATTGTGACAAAGATCCTCGAAGTAACACCCAAAAAGTCTTCCGCTGACATTTTTAAGTCTTCCGCTGACGTGACGATTTTGGGGGTGTCACACCTGGCCACCCTATTATCCATACTGAGCGAATCATGGGAGTATTTGATTTCATTCTCTTTACTTTTTCACTTTTACATTCTTTACTTGAACATTGGGGACTATGTCCATCTTAAGTGTAAGGGGAGGGTAAAAAGATGATACCTTACATATGCACTTTCGCTTGAATTTGTTTTTTTTAATGGTAGATGTGTAAAAAAACTATGAGAAATACTTGTTAGTGTAATTTTAGCGCCAAATTTAAATTTTTTTACAACATTTAGGAGTGAAACTTTAGCCATAGCAAGCGTCTCATGGATAGGAGATTGTATGACTAGCACATAACCGTATATTCAAAAAAAATTTTCCACCCAAATATGTGAGGTTCGCCTTTAGATTTGATAGGAAAAGCATTTACTATTAGTGCTTATGAGTGTACCGGTAGCATTTAGATTCTAGAACTTGCGTTATTGATGCATCCCGAGACCGCTAGTGAGACTACATTCGTGTGGTAGGATTTACTACATGATAAGAGGCATTAGGATTACCCTTGTGTTAAACCCGTATCATAATTACTTGACCATTTAAGTCATATTACTTGGCTAGTTAAGTCAACTAATTTTTCCGACACCCTTAGCGTTGTACTCATTTTTAGTACACGAAACCCCTAGTACACCCCTCCGAGCCTATCTTTTCGTTTCTAACTTTAAGCATCTTACTTAAAGGAAGAATTTGTTACACCCCACTTAAATGTACAACCAAATCGCCTTAGCCTTCCGTGTATGCGCTCATTTTTAGTGCATTATTGTTATTTGTTAAACCCTAAGTTAACTTTCTAATTGATTACATGGTTGCTAAGTCGAGTCATATCCTTGTACATATTGTTTTGGGACGATTGGGACTCATGGGTAAGTACTTATTTTATGGAGTAATGGGGAAGAACATCATTTATTACCCCCATATGTACGTTAATCTTAAAAGTGCTCCAAGTGTTTTGATTTTCTTAATTCGAGTCATTAGATTAGTTTAATGTAAAGTATGTAAAGATTCAAGTGTAAGGGAAATGTTCATTCCCTATGATGTATTATTTTGGATGGTAGGGTAAGAGTGTATGCAAAAAAAAAAAAAAAAAAAAAAAAAAAAAAAAAAAATCGAAAAATCAAGAAAAAGAAAAAAAAAAAAAAAGAAAAAGGAAAAGAGAAAAAACATACGGACTACCATCCCTTTTTATTCTATGTTCATTTTATGTTTTTGTTAATTTTCATTTATTAGCTTAAGTCGAGTCTAGTCTTGGTTTAGCAACGCCACATTGTACATGTAATTAACCAAGATTGTTAACTCGCCACCAGTAAAACTTCCTTTATCCAACAAAACCTTGTATTTCATATCCCTACACCTAACGTTACAACCCTTTAAAAGACCTCTTTGATAGTTTATCCTGGGTGCTTACGCCATGTGGTGGAGGTTTGATCCTTTCCCAAGCCTATGGTAATCTATTTTGCTATGACAGGTAGTGAGAGATATCTTCCGTTTCCATATTGTAATTTATACTTTATTACACCCGAGAGATGTGAGTATCTAAACACTATTTGTGAGGTGCTAGTATATGACCTCCGTGCTTGTCTATTGGTCTTTAGTGGAACGATTATTTGTTGCAATTACTTTTATATTAGTGTTAAATGACCCCTAACTTGTCTTTTGAGTAGAATAAAAGCGCATTTGCTTGAGGACAAGCAAATCTCAAGTGTAAGGGTATATGATGAGGCGAAAAATGATCCGTTTTTAGGGGGTCATTTAAGCCCGAATTCGAATTTATTTGATCAAATATTGCCCTAAATCGTTCCTTTTGTGATTTTAGGTACTTTGGGAGAGAAATCTGGAAAAGGAAGCAATTCGGACGTTTTTGGAGCATAAAAGTGAAGAAAACGCCAAAGTCTTAATTTTCCATGCTGGGAACAGTAGGTGACGGCGTCAAGAGCAATCCTCTGACGGCGTCAAGAGCAGAAGTCCATGACGACCCAGTACAGATTTGACGGCGTCACGAAGGAAGGGCGTCAAGAGTAAAAAGTCATGACGGCCTGGAAATGTTTAAGTCTTGACGGCGTCAAATGTAGATCAAGGCAGTCCGAGAATAGTTTTGGCGGCGAGGTGACGGCATCACAAGTTTATTCTTGACGCCGTCAGACCTATTTTTCTATATATAGTTTTCTAATTTTCACACATAAAAGAGAGAAGTTTTGGAAAAACCTTAAGTACGATTTTGGTGTAACTTTTACAGGTTTTTCAAGGGTTCCAAACCCTTGATACCTTGCATTGTAATTGAGATAAGTGTTCCTTTAATTCAATCAATATGTCTATGTGTTGGTTGTCTATATCTTGTTCTTGTCTCAATTCCATTATGCTAGGCTAGATCTATCTTGTGTTTGCTTAGATCTAATGAAACCTAGATGTTAATTATGTGTTGATTACTTGTTTATTCTTGTCTTGGATGAATGATTTATATGTTAGGCTTAAGAAAACTGGCAGATCTCCAATTGGTAACATGCTTGAACGTCTTAAGAAACATGAACCGAGGCGCACTAGGTCTTTATTGGTTGTATTTAATGCATGAGCCACTGTTTACAATCCCTATAGTTGTGCTGGGCATGGTGTAGGAGGAGATAAGAGCTCATAGAATTGGGGAGTTATGTGTGCCACCCCATGAATGATATTAAGGAATACGATCCGTCATCCATGCAATTATAACAAGTAATTAACGTGTAAAAGATGTCTAGGGAGTAGTGAAATCTATGTAAACACATTTTCTCCAATTACTGCTCACAACTTTAGTATAATTTAGTTTAATTTCATTTTTAGTATTTTATTTTGATTGCATCTTAGTATTGGGTTAGTTGATTAGCAACTAATTCCGCCCAAATCCTCCAAACCCCGAGATTTTAATTGCTTTCATAAAAATATAAAAATACAAAAATAATCATCCCTCACCCTTAGAACTAGTATTTAGGCTTTCTAATCATAGCGACACTATTCCTAAGCTGAACGATCAATCCCCCGGTACTTGTCACTATAATATACTACAACGATCAGGTACACTGCCTGGTGGGGGTTGTAAGATTCTCGAGATCCCTCGAGAGGTAAAGCCTGTTGCGATTCCCACGCATCAAAGCCTAAGGAGAAAAAGATAAGGTTTTTGGAAGAGTTCCCTCAAATCCTCAAGGTATGAATTTTATTCACAAAGAAACTTGGTTATTTTAAAAAGGAATAACAAGTTTAGGGGAGGATTGTTGGGAATAAAATGCACAAGTTAAAGAGTCTGCCAGAAGAGCCTGCCAAATGATAGTTAAGCCTGCCTCTTCAGTTTTGTTGATGTTGAAGATACACTAACAGTACCTTCTGGGTAAGAAGGTACTGCTAGTTAAAGAAGGTCCTGCCAGTTTTAACGACAAGTTGTTATATTTTATTTAGAGATATTTAGTTGTATTATTAGTCTTTGTACAAAGTTATACGTTAAGTAGAAGTAGTACAGAAGTCTCAGTAGATATAATGGAGTGTTTTACCTTGAAAGGTGTAATATTAGGATAAGATAAGTCTCTAATATATTATATTAAGCAACTTGACAACTTGTAATAAGGGCTCCTTATACTATAAAAGGAACCCTTAAGTCACCTTCTTAGATATAGTTTTCATAGATTTCCATGCATAACTTCCATCTCTAAATCCTTTTCACGTATCAAAGATTCAAGGTTACATTTGTAATCCTGGTGATAGTTTAGATCACCCGCATTATTTCATAAACAATATTGAATCATTTTGTGTTATTCATGTTGTGTTCATCATTATTCACGTTTACTTATTCACCACCTTTGTTCCTTTAGTGTGTTTTAGTAAATTCCGCGTGCTAAATCACATTCATTCATAAATATCCCAAACACATTATTAAGATTAACATCCCAAGTGTTTACATAAATCCTTCCACAAAGTCAATTCTACGGTTTTGAGAGGGACGATCCTCATGCTCACATTCGATGGTTCAATAAAATCACTTCGACGATCAAATACAAGAATGTCCCTTGTGTAGCAATGAAAATTCTTCTCTTCCCATTCTCCCTGGAGGGACAAGCCCGGATTTGGCTTGAAAAACAACCTCCTAGATCTATTGGGACATGGGAAGATCTTGTAAAAAAATTTGTGAATGAATTCTTCCCACCTTCCAAGACCACGAGTCTTAAGAACGAAATCACCAAGTTCACTAAAAAGTATGATGAATCTTTTGGTGAAGCGTGGGATCGTTTCAAAGAATTACTTCGCAAGTGTCTACATCATGGTTTCTCAGAGTTGATGCAACTCGATACTTTCTATAATGGCGTGAGCCAAGCTGATCAGGATTCTCTCAATGCCTCCGCAAGAGGTAATTTCTTGAGTAGAGCCATAAAAGAAGCTTTGCAAATCATAGAAAACAAGTCCAAGGTCCGCTCTACATGAAACAAACCGATTGTTTCTCAAATCAATGCGGGTCCTTCCACTTCATCTTCTGTGGGTCAATCTAGCATGGATGCTAAGCTTGACAAGCTCACTGAAGCGATCCAAACTTTGGTTCTCGCCCAAACAAAGAAAGTTTCATTTCCACAACATCCTCCCCCTGCTGAGGTTAAAAAAGTGGAAGTCTGTGTAACTTGTGATGGGCCGCATGCCTACTACAATTGCACAGCTACTGATGGTACTCCATATGAAGCTCATGCTGTTGTTGGGTCCCAAAATCAAGGAGGCAATCAATATCGCCCTCCTATGCACCCGAACTATCGTCCTCACCATTATCCTGGACCTCCCGGTTTTAATCAAAACTAAAATGTCCAAAACCGTGGCCAAAATCAAAATAGAGTGAACCAAGGTTTTCAAAACCAAGGTAACTTCAATCAGGGTCACGGTTTCCAAAATCAAAACCAAGGTTACCAAAATTAAGGTTTCCAACACCAAAATCAAGGAAACTTTAACCGGAACCAAGGTTAGGGTAATTTCAATCCCGGGAACTTTCATGGAAACAATCACCAGAATCAAGGGAATTTCCATCATCAAAACCAAGGAAATTTCAACTAAGGTCCCAATCCGAACAATCGAGCTCAAAATTTTCCTAATCCGAATCAAGCCATTGTTCCAACCGGGCCTTCATCTGATGAGTTGTTAAAGCAATTCATGAAGTCCCAAGAAGAGTTGAACAAGTTGCTGGTCAGCCAGATTTCTGATATCAAGAAGTCTTTAAATGATCGACCCTCGGGCTCAGGTACTACTTTACCGAGCAACACGATCGCTAACCCGAGGGGCGATGCTAAGGCGATCACAACACGAAGTGGTGCTTCATATGATGAACCCGCGATTCCTACTACCTCTTCTTCCTCTCCTCCTAAGGTAGTGGAACGTGAACCTGAGGTGACCAAGGACAAGGTGCAAACTCCTAGCCCACGAAGTACAGCATACGTCCAACCTCAGGTTATTCCAGAAACCAGATGTAAGCCTAGAGTTGTCTTTGAACCATCAGAAACTCCAGTGGACAACCCCAAATCCAAAACTTCTATTCCTTATCCATCACGTCTCAATGAACAAAAGCTCCTCGAAAAGGCTAGTCATCAAATGGATAAATTTTTCCAAATCTTCCAAGATTTGCACTTTGATATTAGCTTCGCGGACGCTATTCTCCTGATGCCCAAGTTTGTATCAACAATCAAGAATCTGTTAAGTAATAAGGAAAAACTCTTCGAGATGGCAAGAACTCCTCTGAATGAGCACTGCTCAGCAGTTCTCTTGAAAAAGCTTCCTGAAAAGCTTGGAGACCCCGGGAAATTTCTCATTCCTTGTACTTTCCCGGGTATGGTTGAATGCTTCGCCTTAGCCAATCTAGGTGCTAGCATTAACCTGATGCCATATTCTGTGTGGAAGAAACTTTCTCTTCCCGAACTCACTCCTACGTGCATGACTTTAGAGCTTGTCGATCATTCGATTTCTCGTCCTCTTGGCATTGCTGAGGACGTATTCGTTAAAGTGGGAAAGTTCCATTTTCCGTCAGATTTTGTGATTGTTGACTTTGATGCCGATTCTAGGGTCCCTCTCATTCTTGGAAGGGGATTCCTTAGAACTGGGCGTGCTCTTATCGATGTATTTGAGCATGAGATCACATTACGTGTTGGAACGGAAGCCATTACCTTCAACCTAAATCAAACTTCGAGATACTCCTCCAATTATGATTGTGAATTGGTGAACCAAATAGATGTCATCGATGTTGCTGCTGAGGAGTATGTTCAAGAGATTTTAGGTTTCATTGATGATTCTTCGAGTGAAAACCTCACTCATTCTACTCATCCCATCATTGCCAATTCTTCTCCTTCCCTCACTCCGTTTGAGGGAAGTGACTTCATCTTAGAATAAATTGAGGCCTTTCTCAAAAGTGATTCGATTCCTGATGGAATCAATAACCAAGAGATTGACCCCAAGAGGGATATTCTCCTGCTTGAGAAATTGTTAAACGAAGATCCCTCTCCTCTTCCTGTTCTACCACAAACACTTCATAAGGAGGAAGTCAAAAATGTTGAGAAAACTGATGACTTCCCCGAGGTTGAACTTAAGGACTTGCCGCCTCATCTTGAATATGCATTTCTGGAGGGTGATGTTAAATTTCCCATCATAATTGCTAAAGACTTAAGTATTGAGGAAAAGGCTACTCTCATAAAAGTTTTGAAGTCGCATAAACAAGCAATTGCTTGGCGACTCTCCGACATCAAAGGTATTGACCCTGAATTTTGTACTCACAAGATTTTAATGGAGGACGACTTCAAACCAGCAGTCCAACAACAAAGAAGGGTAAATCCAAAAATTCACGAGGTAATCAAACAAGAAGTTTTAAAACTTCTTGATGCCGGATTGATTTACCCTATCTCGGACAGTCCTTGGGTTAGCCCAATTCATTGTATTCCAAAAAAGGGTGGCATTACTGTTGTCACAAATGAGGAGAATGAGTTGATTCCAACTAGATTGGTTACGGGATGGCGTGTCTGCATTGACTATCGCAAGTTAAATGACATCACCCGTAAAGATCATTTTCCTCTGCCCTTTATGGATCAGATGCTCGAGAGATTAGCGAGGAATGAGTACTATTGCTTCCTCGATGGTTTCTCAGGTTACTTTCAGATTCCCATTGATCCGCAAGATTAGGAAAAGACCACTTTCACGTTCCCCTATGGAAATTTTGCTTATAAACGTATGCCATTTGGCTTATGTAATGCTTCGGGCACGTTTCAAAGATGTATGATGGCCATATTTTCCGACATGATCAGGAAAACTATGGAGGTCTTTATGGACGATTTTTCGGTCATTGGGGATTCGTTCCAATCATGTCTCTCCCATTTAGACAGCATGTTAAAACGTTGTGAAGACACAAAGTTATGTCTAAATTGGGAGAAGAGTCACTTTATGGTCAAAGAGGGCATTGTCCTCGGCCATAAAATTTCAAAAAACGGGATTGAGGTTGACAGAGCCAAAGTGGACGTCATTGCAAAATTGCCTCATCCCACAACCGTAAAAGGTGTTAGGAGCTTTTTGGGTCATGCCGTTTCTATCGTAGGTTTATTCAAGATTTTTCTAAAATCGCCCGGCCTATGACCCATCTCCTCGAGAAGGATGCTCCTTTTATCTTCTCCCCCGAGTGCATCGAAGCTTTTGAAACATTAAAGAAAAAGCTTACTGAGGCACCGATTCTTGTTGCCCCCGATTGGGACTTGCCCTTCGAGCTCATGTGTGATGCTAGTGATTATGCGATAGGGGCAGTCTTGGGGCAACAAAAAACAAAACATTTTCAACCTATACACTATGCCAGCAAAACTATGACCGAGGCTCAAAGCCATTACCACCACCGAAAAAGAATTATTAGCTGTGGTGTATGCTTTTGAAAAATTCCGGCCATACTTGATACTGACCAAAAGCATAGTGTATACGGATCACTCGGCTTTGAAGTACCTCTTTGCTAAATAAGATGCAAAGCCGAGACTCCTCCATTGGGTTCTCCTCCTGCAAGAATTTGATATCATTATCCGTGATAAAAAAGGAGCCGAGAACCTAGCTGCTGATCATCTCTCCCGTCTTGAAAACCCTCACCAAGATGCTTTCGAGAAGAAGGAAATAAACGAAACATTTCCTCTCGAAACACTACCTTGCGGGTAACTTTGTTGTGAAAGGGATGTCGTCCCAACAAAAAAATAAATTCTTCAAAGATGTAAAACATTACTTCTGGGACGACCCCTATCTTTTCAAAATTTACGCGGATCAAGTCATCCGGCGGTGTGTGTATTGTCAGGAAGCTACTGAAATTTTAAAGGCTTGCCATGCTGGTCCCACAGGGGGCCACCACAATCCCAACTAAACCGCCAAAAAGGTGTTTGATTCCGGCTTTTATTGGCCCACAATCTACAAGGATGCCCAAGAATTGGTTAAGTCCTGTGACGCTTGTCAACGTCACAGGAACATTTCACAAAAGAATGAAATGCCTCAAAATGCAATTCAAGTGTGTGAAATTTTTGACATCTGGGGCATCGACTTTATGGGGCCATTTCCATCTTCTCATGGCAACAAATACATACTCGGGCTGTTGATTACTTGTCAAAATGGGTTGAAGTGAAAGCTTTACCCACAAATGATGCCCGAGTAGTTGTGAAATTTTTGAAATCTCTTTTTGCCCGGTTCGGAACTCCACGTGCTATTATTAGTGATCGTGGTACGCACTTCTGTGAGAGGGGTAGATGCGGCGCATCAACTAAGTAGATGCGGCGCATCTACTTAACTTCGCGTGGGGTCCAAGATTAATATATTATGGAATATTCGTACACCGTCTTCAGAAGTGGCATATCTTGAATCTTTATGCGGCGCATGTCCTTCAGCGTCTTGTATTGTATTTGGTGAAGTCTTGATAAAGATACGGCACATGTTGATAATTAGATGCGGCGTATCTAGAGTAGAACAAGTTGGTTCTTCTTCGTTGACCAAGGTTTCATATGTGGCGCTTGATTTAATCAGATGTGGCGCATGCTTCAAAGTCAGGCAATGGTTTTCGAATTCATCTATTCAGCAGACTTTTTCTATCTTGATCATTTATCTCCATATTTTGTCAAAAATCGCCAAGTTTTACCAATTGTCTGTTTTTACCCGAGAATTACTAAAGTAAACATTAAGCACCAATTCTCATATATAATATAATAAAACAAGTCAATTAAATAGGACAAATGACGACAATAAAATGTACTTATTTGATGTCATCAAATATCCCCCCCCCCACTCGAACTTTACTTGTCCCCAAGTAAACCTTAGATTATAATTATGAAAATGTATCCTAAAAGAGATTAGGATGTATTTTTATATTTAAGCATTTATTCGTTTAATCATAATCACACAACCAAACACTTAACAAACTAGAAATAAAATATTTCTCTCAATCTCTCAACTAATCTAATTCGCTCAATTGCTCGGTCGTGACGAATATTCTATCATATGCTTGGCAAAGATACATATCTCCACCACTAAAGCTAAGGAGTGAAATGTCTAAAGCTGTAAAAAGGGTTTTGAGGCTTAAGGGTTTAATCTAGCTTCGTTCAAACATTTCGTGTAAAACTTAGTAGATTGCTGGCGCAAGTCCTCGACACTTCAACTAACGGATGGTCACTAATGTGCTTCTTGGATCGCTGGCTCGTTATTTGCATAATGGATGGTCACCAAGTCACACACCAGATCGCTGGCGTGTTAGTCAATTAATCTGATACTTGGATGGTCACTGCCTTATTCATACATTTAACATTTTTACTTAGCCATCTCTATATCCGGATGCTCGAAAGCTAACAATGAATATAATAATACGGTTGGGTATGAATAAAATTTAGGATATAAATTGGTGTAAAATAAAAAATATAAACAAACAAATAGATTAAGTCCTAATGTCTGGTTAATCACTTTCCCAACCATCCAATGAATAAGACTCATATCATTGAATAACTCACGCTTTAACACTTGTAACTCACGCTTTAGGTAGACACGAATTATACTCAATAAAATCTTAAACAAAGAATAATCCTTAGTTGGAGTTCCCATAACGGCCAACTCCCATTCAATCCATAAATATAATACAACTATAATAGTGGCGAATCATCCACTTAATACAAAACTTTACATCGTTGGTTTATAACAAACTTACCAACTTCTTTCTTTCTTTTTCTTTTCTTCTTTGTTTGATTTTTTTTCTTTTTTTTTATTATTAATGGTGTAAAATTTCACCACATCACTTATAACGATAACTTTGGATAAAAAAAAAGAAGAAAAGAATAAAACCTAAAAAATTAAGCCTCCATGAATGACGTCTCCACATAAAGTACAAAAACTAAAATATACCACCATTTTAGAACATAACACACCTGAATTTAAGAAAATCAAACTAGTGCATAATTCATTAGTAGTTAGTAAAAAATAAAACCTAAAAAATTAAAAATAAAATCATTCGAAAATCATCATGTCAGTCGATACGCCGCATTTATTGAATGAGATGCACCGTATCGAGCCTAGAATTAGTACGTATCAGAAAATAAGATGCGTCGCATCCTTAACCAGGGATGCGTTACATTAAATAAACTGACAGAAAGTTTTAAAGTGCAGAAAAATTAAAAATTGAAGAAAAATAAAAGATATGATCTGTACAGTTGATACGCCGCATCTTATGATGGAGGTGCGCCGCATCTACTGTAGATCTGACTGACTTGACACAAAAAACAGTAAAGATAAATCCGGGTTGTCTCCCGGTGAGCACTTCTCTTTATTCCAGAGTCTTCAAGTTAGACTCACGTTCAGCTCCTTATTTCGCATCGAAGAGATCATCATTCTCCATCTCTTTCTTAATTCCATTGTCAAGTAATCAAATATTATGTCCACTAATTGGAACATCTTTGACACTAATCCACCTCTAGTAGTTATTTCATTCAGGTCGTACCTTTGGAACAAAACTCCCTTAATCACCTTTGACAATTGGTGCACTTCAATAGTTAATTCTCTAATCATATTGTTTTGTTCTTTCAGCAACAGTACATTGATGAAAGTTTCGACCTCATGATGCTCCTTATCACATTCGTGGGCGAACTTAGATACAATCTCATCGATAGTAAGTTTGATCCTTGGTCTTCCGAACCAGCTTGGGAAAATATCAATCATGATTCCTGAAACACAAAACAAATAGGCTTCAAAGTAAAAATTTTCTAAGAGACAGGAAAGATGATTAGAATTTTCTCCGTTCGGGATAAAGAAAAGTTTGCTGATGTCTACAGACGATGCGCCGTATACTATAAATAGGATATGCCGTATCTTATTATGTTAAAAATTAATCAGACTTTTATTTCAGAAAATCGATACGCCGCACAGATAAATTAAATTCGCCGTATCTTTTAAGTTATCAAAAATTACTTATATTTAAAAAGATTAGATGCGCCGTATAGACAAAAACTAATACGCCGTATCTTCGTTACATTTCAGAATACAATATTTTTCATTTATATATAGATGCGCCGTAGTTTTTAATAAATAATTAATGCGTAGTATCTAAAAAACAGATGTGCCGTATTTCTATTTAAAATTCTTGAAAAAGTTTCTGATTAAAAACAGAATACGCCGCAACTAGGGGATATATGCGCCGTACTCGATTTATTAAATTAGATGCGCTGTGTAAAACATTAAAACGCCATACGCCTCATCTATAAAATAGATGCGCCGTATCATTTGTATCAGCAAAGTACAATAGACAAATAATGCAGAAAACAAAGAAAAAAACAAAAAATACAAAAATTAAAGAAAAACAAACACACAAGAAAACAGTAAATATGCAAAATATACAATGAATGCAATTAAACTAATACACAACAAAGTTAGCAGTTAAAATCTAAAAACTTAAAAGTTAAAAAGTTAGAAAACCTAATTTAAAATACTAATGGAAAAACAGATATTAACAATTCACTCCCCGGTAGCGGCGCCAAAAACTTGATGCGTGTTGTGTCACGTGTAGTATAGAGTGATTTTGCCTATTCAAGTTTTACATTTATATTTAGCCGACTTATCCTATAACACACACACACACACACATACACACACACACACACACTAACGAGCCGTGTACCCAATCAATATGTATATAGTGGTAAGCAAAGTGTCGATCACTAAGAGTGGGACGTAATATCTAGTTAATCTAATCAGTATTTTAAATATACTAAGTTAGTTTTATAATCTAATCTAACGCAAGGAGGTTTTTAGCCTGAGAGACTAGCACAGTTTTGGTTGATTAATTAAACTAATAAAACTAATGAGAACGAATCATCGAAAGACTACCACGTACATAGATAGATAATAGATACAGATAGAAGTCCTGTCCTGTTGTTAAGTAGTTTGTCACTTGTTTTATTGCCAGTTTTATATGATGAGTATCGTAAACTCTTCTCTCTCGTTAGAATCTTACCACCTACATACCCCAACATATAACAACTACCCAAAAGGTTAAGAGAATACTTCTCTAACCATACAGCCATCATCAACATGATATCACATAACATCTACCACAACATATAACAATATGTAGGATACTCATAATAATAGCTTGTGTGGTTCTTGTGTTTATGGTTAGATTAAAGAAAGAGAAGTTAGAGAGAGAGAGATGGGAGACTTCTAGTGAGAGAAATAGAAATGTATTAGATTGAAATGCATGAGAAGTTCCAACCTTCGCCACATGTGGAGAGGGGTATTTATAGTTACTTACAAAATGCCCTCATGCGGGCTGTGGATCGGGTGTACAGTAGGTAAAGACCCGTCCGTCCTCCACGGTGTTACTTAAACTAATCTACGTACTTACTAGATATTAATAAGACTACGTGCTACGTAATGATAATCTATACTCAGGGTGACTGAGTCTTTCATGTGAATATTTATATTCCTAACAATTTCCCCCAAGGGAGGTTACCCCGGAAAATACAAATTGAATTCTAGCATTCTATTCTTCGAATTGAATCTTCGTAGCTCGTAGTCAGTGATTCTTAATAGTCATTAATCTTTGTGTAACCAGCAGTGGACTTTTGATGACTTTTTTATATCTTGGATGATCTTTGAAGATTCTCTGTGTTTATCATCCAAATGTGTGTCTCCAAGTCATCTTTGTGTAGTATCGTCTCCATGTGACGTGGACATCTTTGTACCGGCATGCTCACACTTTTCTGGATCATGATTTTCAGCATCAGAGTTACAGAAGCATAATTGAAGGCCTTTCAATTATCATGATTACGTTGATTATAATGTCGAAGTGTGAATATGTGGTGATGGATCAGCATCTTTGCAGCAATTCAACAGCAACCGTCAGAAATTCATGCAAGCGAACAATTAGCAACAAATCATCCGGCATTTACAGGTTCGGACTGCAAGATTGTTAACAACATAGTGTGAAAACTTTCTCTAATCCTTACCAAGGCCGTTCTAAATCGGGTACCCCCAAGAGGGCTTACAAGATCTACCTAAGTAGATCAACAATTAGGTGAGTCGCTGGAGATCACTCCACGACCGTAGACCATTTAGTAACCGCTACGATCACTAAGCATAATTCAAAAGGAATTACCGAAGTGACCTACTTTCAGGGTTGTTAGATATTGACCCTAGCAGGAGTTTCCATTCAATCACTGAGAACTACATAAGTAGATTCCCTCATAAATGTTCTGGCAGATTGCTGGGATCTGCGTAGGACTCATAATTATACAATTGGTGTCCTAAAGTTGAACAACCATTGTAAAAGTAGCACGTGTTCCTAAGAGACTTTGGTTGTATCTCGCGGCTCTAGAATCGATAAGTGCAAAATTGGTCATTGGAGACTGGAGCGGTTTCTCCTGTTTCAATATCAACATGGCTCGTAATGAGCGGTCAATAGATTATGCAGAGTTCCCTGTGAGAATGAAACAATCTCTTTTGAGAGAACTTGAGTGGTTAGAAGGTTTAGTGTAGTGCGTCACTGGGTCCATGACGTCTTGTCTTCAATACCGGTGTTACCTCAGTAACCACCAGTAGTATATGAATTGAACCCGGTTTCTGCCCTAAGGTTGAATAATATGGAGGGCTATTTCTTTTCACCATTTCTTATTATGTTTATTTTTAATTCTTCAACCCCTTCTTTCTCCTTTCTCTTTTATCTCCTTTTTACATAATCATACATAAGGACTTTCTAATACTATGTATTCAGTATTGTCCTTGGGTAGATCCCTCCGGCTCTGGCGGATCATAGGACGGTTTTCCTAACCTTAGCCACATTATAACTTCATGACTATCCTATGTTGCCATACACCAAATCATTGAAAATTCTCTCAACGTGTTTACGATTAAGAAACACAGTTTGTTAACACGTTGATAGTTTTAGCATTTTCAAATGCTCCCCCTTAACATGTGCACAGATGTTTTATTTGTAAATTTGCACATGTCGGGAAGAGTTGCACTTTTTGAATTGACCCACTCTTAGTGACCATGACCGATTATAGACACGTTTACATCACTAGTTAGACTAGCTTGAAATTATTACCCGACCTGGTCAAGACCACTGAGAGTTTCACGAAACGGTATACTCTACTTAGACAAGTCCTCTTCGAGACACGCTTACATCACTGGTTGGACCAGCTTGAAATTATTACCCGGCCAGGACAAGTCCTTTCGATTAACTGTCACACCTCGCCAAGGCGGAAACGCGAGTGTGTAACTTCATGGATATCATCACAACACCTGGTGTCTATATAGAGAACAAGTACATGTACAAAAATAGAGAAAAGTACAAACACAAAGTGTTGTAACAATACTCCAAAACAAAATAACCAAAACACAATACGAAACAAATACATAAGATCCAAACATAGATGATAAACCACTTCCAATGCAACTAAGGTCTCATCTAACCACATCCTTCTATCTTATCCTTAGAAAGTTCACTTGAAAATGATGCTTAAAACGTCAACATAATGTTGGTGAGATTCATAGGTTTAAGACACACATACACTCTCAAGGCAACCAGTTCACTGTGATCATAAAATATAGTTGGACAAATAATTATAGTTATCATATAAGCTACAAGTATTCGCAAACGAATATCCATACACAAAGGCAACTACTGGACAGCTCGTGTCCTCCGATCCCAATAAACATCAATTAGGTCGCATGCGCGAGCAACATGATAAGCATCCTCCCAATTGAAGCACACAAAACTCAACATCAAATGGGTCCCTAAATGAAGCATACATAATCTCACAATCGAATCATCACACATAGCATAAATGCGATAACATTATAAGTTCAAGCTTTTCGACACACACATAATCACAGTAACTTAAAAATTTAAGACAAGCATCATTCCCATCCAAAGTTTAAAACAAGTAAAAATATGGGACTATGAACTCACCTCAAACCTTGCAGCTTCCACAAAAACAAATCACAATCTATAACACACAAAAATAAATCCACATTACATATGGTCAAGCTAAAAGCTATAACCCATGTAATACACATATGATGGATGTCTAAGACTCATATGTCCCACCATGGATCTCCTAGACACCATACTCACCATTACCATAACCTAACACTCACTAAATCCGTTGCACTTTTAAAATAAGAAAACGCAGAATTTTAGGGTACATTTGCCCACATGAAATCATAACAATTAAAGCCCAAAAACTCACACCAAAAATTTACCATGGTCTCTCATAAGCATACAAGCTAATCCTAGAAGGACATGGACTAATAACATACACAAATACTCAAAAGAAAATCAAATTTGTCAACTATCCAAATTCGGATCTGAACGCACACAAAAAGTTTTAATTAGAATAAAATACTTCTACAACTTTTTATCGCGAATCCTTTTCGTGGTAGTCTAAGATAACCTAAAACTTAACTATTCCAGAAGGGCTAATGTAAATACCACTTTTTCACCCACAATTCACTATCAAACTTTTACCCAAATTCTGTCCCGGTTTAACAGCTTTGACACCTTAACAAAGAAAAATCAAAAGATTAACTTCCCGACCTTGAAATCAATCGTGGCCGGACTTTTTGAAAAGCTCTTTCATTAAACTTCAATTTAGACCAAAAATTCGTGACCTAACTCCTCGCCATATGTTAAATACACTCACATCTTTACAACACTAGTTTTCTGTCCAAACCCTAACACATAAACTAACGCGTTTCACACTCAATTCTCTTAACCAATCATCATGATACAATCATTAATTGATCCCAACATGTTTTAATTAGTTAATTTACAGAAACGTACAAACCCTAGATCTATCATAATGAATATTACATGAATTAGATTAATTAATCAATTAATTGAACTTAGGGTTTAAAAATTTTACCTTGATTCTTGATTATTGCTTCAAAAACAAAAACCCTAATTTTTCTTCTTCTTTTCTCCTTGTGTTCGACCAAATTTTCTGGAAAAATAGTTTTGGGAGCTTTGGTTTTGTATTTATATTAACTGTGGATAACCCTTGGGCCTAAGAATCCTATTTGGACTCAAATTGGGTTTCCTTTTTCCCCCTTATCCCTATATTCGGCTGCCCCTTTTATTTATATATATTTCTTTTATTACACTCAAAACCTCATACTTTTCATATTTTATGTATTCCCATAACGAAACCTAACGTCTTTCGCGATAAACCTTAATTTTACGACAAACCGGAAAATAATCATTTTCAAAATAAAGTTTCCAAAAATAGAATTTCACACACTCCATATGTCACACCCCCAAAATCGGGTCCAGCGGAAGCATACATGTAGCTGGGGTGTAACTCAATTGGTATTACAACACAAGTTCAAAAATGGTTTTCACTTCAATCATTTAGAATAAAATAGTTATATCAAAAATGTTAAATTTACATTGTTAAAAGTAGTGCGGAAGTAGGCCCTTAAAATAGTTTAAAACGGTCCCCATATAAATAATCAGAGTCTTCTATGACCATGCCATGCCCTGCCAAAACCTCCAGTAGCGTGCCATTGGTTAAAACCTGAAAATACATGCTAAAGTGTCAACACGAGGTTGGTGAGTTCATAGAGTTTGTTTAACAAGTAAAGTATATAGAAAAATGATCACACAGCAAAGGCATCGTAAATCCACTCAGTTGCAAGTCCCGCCATAAGAGACTTGCATCCTGTGTGTTCACAACCCACTGCTAAAATATAGTTGCATGTTTAGTAGTCAAGTACACGTGGTCAATATAGTTTACAATAAGGGCACATAGTACAACATAAGTCAAGGCCGCTCCGAACAAGGGAGACTTGAAGTCACTCCGCCACCTAGGCAAAGAATTATTAGTCACTCCGCCAACTTGGCGAAGAATTATTAGTCACTCCACCATGGCGAGAATTATTAAGGATGCTCTGAACAGGAGAGACTTTATAGTGTTGGTTCGAACAAGGGAGACTTAGCACGCTCCACCAATAAGGTGAGACTTTAGGGTTAAGAACGCTCCACCAAAAAGGTGAGACTTTGCACGCTCCACCAAAAATGGCGAGACTTTAGATCATAGTACGTACGGTACATCAAGGTCAAAAGTTTAAGTCAAGTTCAAAAGTCAAGTCAAGTTCAAAAGGTCAAGTAGTAATTCATGTAAAAACGAGCATGTATTCTCCCCAAAAAGTTAACAAAACAATTTAAAAGAGTAGGGGCTATGACTCACCTGGTACGATAGTTACGAAGACAAAAGTGGTTAGGATGGAAATGAGGCTCGGTCTCTAACCGCGACCTATAATGAACGAATGATACGATCTACTTAAATTATAAGGGGATGCGATGAATGTACATGCACATGAAGTCAATACCACTCGTAGTTTGAAAATAAGTGTTGGCGTTGATTTATAGTGTTTCCATAACTTAAGAGAATATGTGCTATTAGAGGTTGTCAAATATATATATAGTTCGCCTAGTTTCAAAAGTCTATATCTTGGTCGTTTTAAGTTCATTTTCCTCGTTCTTTATATCCACGGATTCGTTTTAGTATATACTAATATATTTTCGATAGCTCGGCTCCTCTAGGTTACGTTTAACGCCTCTATTTGCCCGTCGAAAACTGTCAAACAGCATGCAGTTTTTCAGAAAATAGTTTTCGTCGTTAAATTCGGAAAATCATATCTCCTTCGTTATTAACTCGTTTTAATCCGTTCTTTCGCCCACGGCTTCGTTTTTGAAAGTATTTTCTAAATCTTTGTTCAAAAATATCCCCTGAGTTACTGAGTTTCCCACGTTTTCAAAATAAGGACAGTAGGTATTTATATAGTTTCAAAAATCATTTTCCTAGTTTCAAACTTGTTTCAACTTCAACCAAACCACTTTCAATCACCACAAATCTAGTCTAATCTTACCATACACCTTCTTAGGGTGTCATGGGTTCCTAAACATCATAAATCAAGTGGATCTAACAAGGATCTAGCTATAATCCATTTCTAGTGCTCAAAAGTTATATATATATATATATATATATATATATATATATATATATATATATATATATATATATATATATATATATATATATAAATGAGTGGTATAACTAACATATGCATGTAGATCTTGAATGGAAATCATATGATCATAAAAATAACATGAAGAAATTATTAACAAGAGTTTGACAACTTACAAGAAAGATTATAGAGCTTGGATGAGTAAAACCTAAGAAACCTTGAGTTTTTATTACAAAACTCAAACAAGAACAACTAAAGGAACTATAAAATGACTTGATCTTTGAAAATCCATGGTTTCTTCCTTCTTAATCTTGTTTGGCCGAAATTTTGTAGAGAGAAGGGAAAATGAGAGAGTTTTTGTTAGATATTGATGTGTTAAATGAAGATGGTGGTGAAAAATGAAGTATATATATGGTCTAGGGGGGCAAGATCCACTTTTTAAGGAGGATTAGGGGGGGGGGGGGGCTGCATTTTCAAAAGGGTAGGAAGAAAAATGTGAGATTTTGTGTATTATTGTGTTGATATTGCTAGATATTATTAGTTTTAGGTGATACCGGGTACCGAATTAACTAAAAATAAATTGTAACGAGATAAAATAAAATATAATGAAGTTGTAAAAATTGTAAAACAATATTCCTGATGAGAATCGGAAGTTAAAATAATGATCGGGTTGAAATATCGCAAACCGACGGAGTTAAAAGCTCCGACCGGAAAACGTAACAGTTGATTTGAAAAGACCGGGTAAATTAATAATATAATTTTTATATTATTATTATGAGTATAAAAATGTGTTAGGACCATAGTTGGGATTGTCGGATCAATTATTCAAAATAATAGCTCATAAGATAACGTTTATTACGTAGATAACCGTACGCATACAGAAATGACGCAACTCACGCATAAATGACAAATTTTCTCCGGAGGTGAATAGTGTTTTATGAATAGTAAAATTTTTGAACGCTTCTCAGAATCACAAACTGACTCCGAAAAAGATGAATAGTAAAATGATGAATAGTGATCAATGAATAGTAAATGTGAAAGTTCGGGAAAAGACCAGAATTTACGAGTTGTGACAGTCTCTACCCCTTAAGGGAACTTCGTCCCGAAGTTCAGTTAACGTTGGTCTCTGAAGTGTTATAAAGGTGAAGATTCATGAGATGAAATGATCTGTTGACGTGCTTCCAAGCGGCGGTTCACGAGGTGAGGAAAAGTATAAGCGTTCTGACAACGAGGGTATACACACATATAAATGAAACATTTGGAAATTGAGTAGAGGATTCAATCCAGACAAAATTTTATTATAACCATTCTCAGTGTTGCAAAATTCATTTTTGAGTCGGATATAGGTAGTCAGCCTATGTCCCACTATCCCGGGTTGAATATAGGTGACTAGTCTATATTCCACCGAGGTTCCATGAATTTTGAAATACTCAGCTCAGTTATACTAAGACTATGTCCTTCACAAATACCAAGACGTTCAGAAAGACTAAGGCAGGTGACCAAACTCGAGGTCGAATGATGAAACTATGCAAGGAAAAACATAACACGATGACATATATGATACGTGAACATGCTTATATGAAAGACAATGATAGAAATCAACTAGAATAAGTGAGTATAATAAACCAGATAATGAGACACAAATCTCATCACCTAAGTCAGCAACAAACCACAAGTGAGGCTTCAGCTTGGCAGGCAGGCACGTGACGGTCATAGGGTTAAGTTTTTCGTAAAAGTAGCTATAGTCTGGGTTTTAAAAACACTCAGTTCGCTATAGGCAAAGCTCTGATACCAATCTGTCACACCCCCAAAATCGGGTCCAGCGGAAGCATACATGTAGCTGGGGTGTAACTCAATTGGTATTACAACACAAGTTCAAAAATGGTTTTCACTTCAATCATTTAGAATAAAATAGTTATATCAAAAATGTTAAATTTACATTGTTAAAAGTAGTGCGGAAGTAGGCCCTTAAAATAGTTTAAAACGGTCCCCATATAAATAATCAGAGTCTTCTATGACCATGCCATGCCCTGCCAAAACCTCCAGTAGCGTGCCATTGGTTAAAACCTGAAAATACATGCTAAAGTGTCAACACGAGGTTGGTGAGTTCATAGAGTTTGTTTAACAAGTAAAGTATATAGAAAAATGATCACACAGCAAAGGCATCGTAAATCCACTCAGTTGCAAATCCCGCCATAAGAGACTTGCATCCTGTGTGTTCACAACCCACTGCTAAAATATAGTTGCATGTTTAGTAGTCAAGTACACGTGGTCAATATAGTTTACAATAAGGGCACATAGTACAACATAAGTCAAGGCCGCTCCGAACAAGGGAGACTTGAAGTCACTCCGCCACCTAGGCAAAGAATTATTAGTCACTCCGCCGACTTGGCGAAGAATTATTAGTCACTCCACCATGGCGAGAATTATTAAGGATGCTCTGAACAGGAGAGACTTTATAGTGTTGCTCTGAACAAGGGAGAATTAGCACGCTCCACCAATAAGGTGAGACTTTAGGGTTAAGAACGCTCCACCAAAAAGGTGAGACTTTGCACGCTCCACCAAAAATGGCGAGACTTTAGATCATAGTACGTACGGTACATCAAGGTCAAAAGTTTAAGTCAAGTTCAAAAGTCAAGTCAAGTTCAAAAGGTCAAGTAGTAATTCATGTAAAAACGAGCATGTATTCTCCCCCAAAAAGTTAATAAAACAATTTAAAAGAGTAGGGGCTATGACTCACCTGGTACGATAGTTACGAAGACAAAAGTGGTTAGGATGGAAATGAGGCTCGGTCTCTAACCGCGACCTATAATGAACGAATGATACGATCTACTTA
This sequence comes from Artemisia argyi, assembly GCA_030686995.1. Taxonomy (NCBI): domain Eukaryota; kingdom Viridiplantae; phylum Streptophyta; class Magnoliopsida; order Asterales; family Asteraceae; genus Artemisia; species Artemisia argyi. Next base: position 85,614,905 of record CM060679.1, read on the forward strand.
AATTATAAGGGGATGCGATGAATGTACATGCACATGAAGTCAATACCGCTCGTAGTTTGAAAATAAGTGTTGGCGTTGATTTATAGTGTTTCCATAACTTAAGAGAATATGTGCTATTAGAGGTTGTCAAATATATATATATTTCGCCTAGTTTCAAAAGTGTATATCTTGGTCGTTTTAAGTTCATTTTCCTCGTTCTTTATATCCACGGATTCGTTTTAGTATATACTAATATATTTTCGATAGCTCGGCTCCTCTAGGTTACGTTTAAAGCCTCTATTTGCCCGTCGAAAACTGTCAAACAGCATGCAGTTTTTCAGAAAATAGTTTTCGTCGTTAAATTCGGAAAATCATATCTCCTTCGTTATTAACTCGTTTTAATCCGTTCTTTCGCCCACGGCTTCGTTTTTGAAAGTATTTTCTAAATCTTTGTTCAAAAATATCCCCTGAGTTACTGAGTTTCCCACGTTTTCAAAATAAGGACAGTAGGTATTTATATAGTTTCAAAAATCATTTTCCTAGTTTCAAACTTGTTTCAACTTCAACCAAACCACGTTCAATCATCACAAATCTAGTCTAATCTTACCATACACCTTCTTAGGGTGTCATGGGTTCCTAAACATCATAAATAAAGTGGATCTAACAAGGATCTAACTATAATCCATTTCTAGTACTCAAAAGTTATATATATATATATATATATATATATATATATATATATATATATATATATATATATATATATATATATATATATAAATAAGTGGTATAACTAACATATGCATGTAGATCTTGAATGGAAATCATATGATCATAAAAATAACATGAAGAAATTATGAACAAGAGTTTGACAACTTACAAGAAAGATTATAGAGCTTGGATGAGTAAAACCTAAGAAACCTTGAGTTTTTATTACAAAACTCAAACAAGAACAACTAAAGGAATTATAAAATGACTTGATCTTGGAAAATCCATGGTTTCTTCCTTCTTAATCTTGTTTGGCCGAAATTTTGTAGAGAGAAGGGAAAATGAGAGAGTTTTTGTTAGATATTGATGTGTTAAATGAAGATGGTGGTGAAAAATGAAGTATATATATGGTCTAGGGGGGCAAGATCCACTTTTTAAGGAGGATTAGGGGGGGGAGGGCTGCATTTTCAAAAGGGTAGGAAGAAAAATGTGAGATTTTGTGTATTATTGTATTGATATTGCTAGATATTATTAGTTTTAGGTGATACCGGGTACCGAGTTAACTAAAAATAAATTGTAACGAGATAAAATAAAATATAATGAAGTTGTAAAAATTGTAAAATAATATTCCTGATGAGAATCGGAAGTTAAAATAATGATCGGGTTGAAATATCGCAAACCGACGGAGTTAAAAGCTCCGACCGGAAAACGTAACAGTTGATTTGAAAAGACCGGGTAAATTAATAATATAATTTTTATATTATTATTATGAGTATAAAAATGTGTTAGGACCATAGTTGAGATTGTCGGATCAATTATTCAAAATAATAGCTCATAAGATAACGTTTATTAGGTAGATAACCGTACGTATACAGAAATGACGCAACTCACGCATAAATGACAAATTTTCTCCGGAGGTGAATAGTGTTTTATGAATAGTAAAATTTTTGAACACTTCTCAGAATCACAAACTGACTCCGAAAAAGATGAATAGTAAAATGATGAATAGTGATCGATGAATAGTAAATGTGAAAGTTCGGGAAAAGACCAGAATTTACGAGTTGTGACAGTCTCTACCCCTTAAGGGAACTTCGTCCCGAAGTTCAGTTAACGTTGGTCTCTGAAGTGTTATAAAGGTGAAGATTCATGAGATGAAATGATCTGTTGACGTGCTTCCAGGCGGCGGTTCACGAGGTGAGGAAAAGTATAAGCGTTCTGACAACGAGGGTATACACACATATAAATGAAACATTTGGAAATTGAGTAGAGGATTCAATCCAGACAAAATTTTATTATAACCATTCTCAGTGTTGCAAAATTCATTTCTGAGTCGGATATAGGTAGTCAGCCTATGTCCCACTATCCCGGGTTGAATATAGGTGACTAGTCTATATTCCACCGAGGTTCCATGAATTTTGAAATACTCAGCTCAGTTATACTAAGACTATGTCCTTCACAAATACCAAGACGCTCAGAAAGACTAAGGCAGGTGACCAAACTCGAGGTCGAATGATGAAACTATGCAAGGAAAAACATAACACGATGACATATATGATACGTGAACATGCTTATATGAAAGACAATGATAGAAATCAACTAGAATAAGTGAGTATAATAAACCAGATAATGAGACACAAATCTCATCACCTAAGTCAGCAACAAACCACAAGTGAGGCTTCAGCTTGGCAGGCAGGCACGTGACGGTCATAGGGTTAAGTTTTTCGTAAAAGTAGCTATAGTCTGGGTTTTAAAAACACTCAGTTCACTATAGCCAAAGCTCTGATACCAATCTGTCACACCCCCAAAATCGGGTCCAGCGGAAGCATACATGTAGCTGGGGTGTAACTCAATTGGTATTACAACACAAGTTCAAAAATGGTTTTCACTTCAATCATTTAGAATAAAATAGTTATATCAAAAATGTTAAATTTACATTGTTAAAAGTAGTGCGGAAGTAGGCCCTTAAAATAGTTTAAAACGGTCCCCATATAAATAATCAGAGTCTTCTATGACCATGCCATGCCCTGCCAAAACCTCCAGTAGCGTGCCATTGGTTAAAACCTGAAAATACATGCTAAAGTGTCAACACGAGGTTGGTGAGTTCATAGAGTTTGTTTAACAAGTAAAGTATATAGAAAAATGATCACACAGCAAAGGCATCGTAAATCCACTCAGTTGCAAGTCCCGCCATAAGAGACTTGCAACCTGTGTGTTCACAACCCACTGCTAAAATATAGTTGCATGTTTAGTAGTCAAGTACACGTGGTCAATATAGTTTACAATAAGGGCACATAGTACAACATAAGTCAAGGCCGCTCCGAACAAGGGAGACTTGAAGTCACTCCGCCACCGAGGCAAAGAATTATTAGTCACTCCGCCGACTTGGCGAAGAATTATTAGTCACTCCACCATGGCGAGAATTATTAAGGATGCTCTGAACAGGAGAGACTTTATAGTGTTGCTCCGAACAAGGGAGACTTAGCACGCTCCACCAATAAGGTGAGACTTTAGGGTTAAGAACGCTCCACCAAAAAGGTGAGACTTTGCACGCTCCACCAAAAATGGCGAGACTTTAGATCATAGTACGTACGGTACATTAAGGTCAAAAGTTTAAGTCAAGTTCAAAAGGTCAAGTAGTAATTCATGTAAAAACGAGCATTTCTTCTCCCCCAAAAAGTTAACAAAACAATTTAAAAGAGTAGGGGCTATGACTCACCTGGTACGATAGTTACGAAGACAAAAGTGGTTAGGATGGAAATGAGGCTCGGTCTCTAACCGCGACCTATAATGAACGAATGATACGACCTACTTAAATTATAAGGGGATGCGATGAATGTACATGCACATGAAGTCAATACCACTCGTAGTTTGAAAATAAGTGTTGGCGTTGATTTATAGTGTTTCCATTACTTAAGAGAATATGTGCTATTAGAGGTTGTCAAATATATATATAGTTCGCCTAGTTTCAAAAGTGTATATCTTGGTCGTTTTAAGTTCATTTTCCTCGTTCTTTATATCCACGGATTCGTTTTAGTATATACTAATATATTTTCGATAGCTCGGCTCTTCTAGGTTACGTTTAACGCCTCTATTTGCCCGTCGAAAACTGTCAAACAGCATGCAGTTTTTCAGAAAATAGTTTTCGTCGTTAAATTCGGAAAATCATATCTCCTTCGTTATTAACTCGTTTTAATCCGTTCTTTCGCCCACGGCTTCGTTTTTGAAAGTATTTTCTAAATCTTTGTTCAAAAATATCCCCTGAGTTACAGAGTTTCCCACATTTTCAAAATAAGGACAGTAGGTATTTATATAGTTTCAAAAATCATTTTCCTAGTTTCAAACTTGTTTCAACTTCAACCAAACCACTTTCAATCACCACAAATCTAGTCTAATCTTTCCATACACCTTCTTAGGGTGTCATGGGTTCCTAAACATCATAAATCAAGTGGATCTAACAAGGATCTAACTATAATCCATTTCTAGTGCTCAAAAGTTATATATATATATATATATATATATATATATATATATATATATATATATATATATATATATATATATAAATGAGTGGTATAACTAACATATGCATGTAGATCTTGAATGGAAATCATATGATCATAAAAATAACATGAAGAAATTATGAACAAGAGTTTGACAACTTACAAGAAAGATTATAGAGCTTGGATGAGTAAAACCTAAGAAACCTTGAGTTTTTATTACAAAACTCAAACAAGAACAACTAAAGGAACTATAAAATGACTTGATCTTTGAAAATCCATGGTTTCTTCCTTCTTAATCTTGTTTGGCCGAAATTTTGTAGAGAGAAGGGAAAATGAGAGAGTTTTTGTTAGATATTGATGTGTTAAATGAAGATGGTGGTGAAAAATGAAGTATATATATGGTCTGGGGGGCAAGATCCACTTTTTAAGGAGGATTAGGGGGGGGGGGGGCTGCATTTTCAAAAGGGTAGGAAGAAAAATGTGAGATTTTGTGTATTATTGTGTTGATATTGCTAGATATTATTAGTTTTAGGTGATACCGGGTACCGAGTTAACTAAAAATAAATTGTAACGAGATAAAATAAAATATAATGAAGTTGTAAAAATTGTAAAATAATATTCCTGATAAGAATCGGAAGTTAAAATAATGATCGGGTTGAAATATCGCAAACCGACGGAGTTAAAAGCTCCGACCGGAAAACGTAACAGTTGATTTGAAAAGACCGGGTAAATTAATAATATAATTTTTATATTATTATTATGAGTATAAAAATGTGTTAGGACCATAGTTGGGATTGTCGGATCAATTATTCAAAATAATAGCTCATAAGATAACGTTTATTAGGTAGATAACCGTACGTATACAGAAATGACGCAACTCACGCATAAATGACAAATTTTATCCGGAGGTGAATAGTGTTTTATGAATAGAAAAATTTTTGAACGCTTCTCAGAATCACAAACTGACTCCAAAAAAGATGAATAGTAAAATGATGAATAGTGATCGATGAATAGTAAATGTGAAAGTTCGGGAAAAGACCAGAATTTACGAGTTGTGACAACATAAACATATCCCGTAAAAACAACCTTCCCGTAACTTACTAACGCTCAAATACTTGAACGAAGACTCGTTACGCAAAACCACAAAACACCAAATATACATAAGTGATGAGGCGAAAAATGATCCGTTTTTAGGGGGTCATTTAAGCCGGAATTGGAATTTATTTGATCAAATATTGCTCTAAATCGTTCCTTTTGTGATTTTAGGTACTTTGGGAGTGAATTTTGGAAAAGGAAGCATTTTGGACGTTTTTAGAGCATAAAAGTGGAGAAAACGACAAAGTCTTAATTTTCCTTGCTGGGAACAGTACCTGACGGCGTCAAGAAGGTTTTGATGACGGCGTCAAGAGCAATTTTGGTGACGGCCCAGAGAAAACGTGACGGCGTCAAAACATGGCCGTCAAGAGTAAAAGTGGTGACGGCCCAGAACAAGATTACACATGACGGCGTCAGATCTGGATTTAGGCAATCCGATTATATTTTTGGCGGCGGGTTGACGGCGTCAGAACTTTCTTCTTGACGCCGTCACCTTAGGAAATCTATATATAGTTTTTGTAATTTTCATTCTAGGAGAGGAGAATTTTAGGGTCGAACTTAATAAACCCTAACATGACTTTTGCGACTTTTACAGTTTTTGTAATTTTCATTCTAGGAGAGGAGAACTCTAGGAGTGAAGTAGGAGCTTATAGAGTTGGGGAAGTAAGTACGCTACCCCACGATTGGTATTAAGGAATATAACCCGTCATCCACGCAACTTTAACAAACAATTAACCTGTAAAAGATATCTAGGGAGTAGTGAAATCTAAGTAAACACAATTCTCCCATCTATTGTTCACACCATATTAGTTTAACTATTTTAATTCACATTTCTGTTATTTTATTTTGATTGCATCTGTAGTTATTCGGTTAGTTGACTAGCAACTAATTCTGCCCACTCTTCCAAAAACCCGAGATTTTACTTGCTTTCATAAAAATTTAAAAATACAAAAATAATTATCCCTCACCTTTAGACCTAGTTTTTAGGCTTTCTAATCCTAGTGACACTATTCCTGAGTTGAACGATCAATCCCCCGGTACTTGTGACTATTATACTACAACGATCAGGTACACTGCCTGGTGGGGGTTGTAAGCTTCTCGAGATCCCTCGAGAGGTAAAGCCTAGTGCAATTTCCACGCATCAATAAGTCATTTCTACACCACAAAGGCAATAAAAATGAACTTTCCCAAAATCAACATTTCCCAAAATCACGATAACAACCATTAACGCAAAGGGATTTAGTGCTAACTCAAATACTAACCACACAATAACACACAAATAACACACATATACCCATATATCCACCTAAACCACATCAAACAAAGTTAGATAACTCAAGGCTATTAGTCTAACTAACCTGCTAAAACCACGGTTGTTACATCATCCCCCACTTAGGGAAATCGCGTCCCGAGATTTCAACTACTCGTCTCACCAATAGCATCAGCAAAAGAAAATTTATGGATTTAAGCGGAATAATACCACACCATAAAAACACAGCGAAAGAACCGCAAAAATGTGAACCGACTAAATACCTGAATTCACTCGATAGAAAACATTCCGTCACTCCAACGACACACGCAAATAGATACACTCCCTGATCAATAACACCAATGATCCAAACGAATTCTCACAGGTAGGTACGACACCCTCGAACCAAACGAAAATCCAAATGGTAACCGCAAGAAACACCACATATAATGGATACACACAAAACAAACATTTACAAACACCCTGCATCTAACTTCCGTGATCTCAACAGGTTTCTTGACAAAACGGAGGGTCTTGTCAACCTTAATCTCATCTAGTGGCACATGCAGACTAGTATCCGCCAAACACTTTTTCAAATTAAATACATGAAACGTATCATGCACTCTACTTAACCCCTCAGGCAAATTCAACCGATATGTCTCAAATCCAATCCTTTCCGTAAATCTCAAATGTTCCTACGTATCTCGGTGCTAGCTTGCCTTTCTTACCGAAACGCACAACACCCTTCCAAGGAGATACTTTTAACCTCACAATATCACTAACGCCAAACTCTAAGGGCTTACAACAATAATTCGCATAACTCTTTTGGCGATCTCTTGCTGCCTTAAGTCTTTCCTTAGTCAGAAAACCTTATTCGCAGTCTCTCTTTCTAGTTCAGGACCAATAAGTTGGCTTGTTCCAACCTTTGCCCACAGAACAGGTGACCTACATTACCTTCCATACAACTTTTCACACGACACATACTCCATACTAGAATGATAATTGTTGATATAGGAGAACTCAGCTAAGGGTAAATGTATACCCCGGATACCTCCAAAATCAAACATACCCATGCTCTCAGCTTACCATCCAATGCCTGATTTGTACGCTCACTTAGTTCACTCATTAGAGAATGATAAGTCGTACTCATCTACATACGCGTTCTCAAGTCTCTATAACACATTTACCACTATCGCGAAGTAAGTATTTCATCATGTTTCTTGATGATCAATGCGACACCCCATGGCTCTGTACCAACTTATCGAGCGAAAAGTCTCGCTAACTCCTCCTTAATAAAATCTCCAGGTACCTCTGGCTGTTGCAACACCCTAATAATCGTTGACTACAACCTTTACCTTCAAGCATTTCAAACACTTGCTAAAGTATCGGTATTCTCCTTCATATCCACTCTTCCATACATCTCTTGCTAAGGTAATAATACGTTTTATCCATTCACGGATGTATCAAATACCTTGCATGATTGATGCCCTTACGCTTCCTCTCAATGAATCCAATAGCTGGTCCACAAAGTACATTCCTCCAGCTTCGTTCCTTTCCATTTACTAGTCTAAACCCAATAATCATTCTTATTACATGTTCTCATCCTTGAACCTCTCTCTCTCTAGGTTGTCAGTATCATCCTCTTAACTCCGAACTGAATTATCATAATCATTGCTCACAAACATCTAAGTTTCACTCGCTCACTCCCGCTCAGCGCTCTCACAACGATGTCCGCCCTTCCTTGACAGTGGCGAATTAGACAATCGTAGTCACTGAGAAATTCCACTCCCAACTTCTCTTCGACATATATTAGCCTCCTATCAAATATATGCTAAAGATTCTTATGATCTGTGTAGATAACCCTTTCTGCTCCATACAAATATCATCTCCAAGTTCTACTCCCCAACTTTAAATCATGTATCACACAGTTCCTCTTATGGATCTTCCACCTCCGCGATGCCTATGCATTCTATAGAAAGATAGAAATGAATTGTCAATAGTACTTGCCAATCCTGAGAACAATCGTCTCTCAGATGGTGTCTTAGGTACTTTCCACTCTTCACCACTTTTATCTTACTAATGTCCACGAACACTCGTTATCGTTGACCACCTTCCTGAAGAATCGTACATCTTAAAGCTACACCTCTCACTTGAACAACTTGGCAAACACCCTCTTCTTCTTCAATGAACAAATTGATAATCAAAACGACAATCTATCCTAAGTAAACGACGTGAACCATGAAACCGGTCGAACTAAAACGTATATCAACGAACTCAAAAGGGGTACGAATTACCGTCTAGCGAAGTATCGAACATCAAAATCAAAGCTAGAAAAACACAATGAGAAATTTTCCCCCAATAAAAGTAGACATGGATAAAATGTTCATGAAAACCCATACAAAGAAAATATAAAATACACGTACCCATAAAACATCCACAAGCACACCTCAACGAAAGAAACACTCGATGAACCAAATACATAACAAGTTTGGTAAATGAGAACCATAGACAGTCCTTATTCCCGTACTCGACCTTCCCAAAAACAAATGAACACCGTTTTTCACAAGACGTATCTTAAACTTATACATTTTTTTAATAAAATATATATATAAACCATTTTATGTAAGACATCAACATAACCATTTTTTTCACCCTTCATTTTCACTATAAAAATAATAGTTTCCAACAAATGACCTAAAATACCCAAAACGAATTTTAAAATTCCATAAGGACTTTAACACAACCCCTTTATTGGATGCGAAAAACACAGAGGAATCACATAATCAAAATAATCATCAAACAAATCTCATAGCAGTGAACACTCACGAAAATACATTGCAAACCAAACGATGAACTTACAGACTCATTCGTACAACGATCAAACCAAAATCATAGAAAAACACCGATACTAACAGGTCACAAAATATGTCACGAACTTCAATTGGCGTGTGTAAATGAGGGATTAAATATCCACACCAACTCGTCACGAACCAAAAATACTCGAAGAACAATATAATATTCCTTAGAGAAATGAATACAAGGAATAACCAAGAAAATGAACCAATATCCAACAAAAACGAATTCGATTACCCAACACCTATCACGACATCGAATAGAAAGAATATGGCATCTGTACAATCATGGTACGAATAGGAATGCAAACTAAAGAATTAGGTATACAAACAGAGCGTCTAGCAAACGAATCAACTTAAATACCACAACATAAGTACCCACCGATAATTGAGGTATCAACATATGATAGGTAGGATGGAATCATACCACCTACACACCCTAACATATAATGACTGCCCAAACGGTTAAGAGAATACTTCTCTAACCATACAGCCATCACCAACATGATATCACTTACCATCTACCACAACATATAACAACAAAAATCAATCAATGCAATAATGGTCACAAGTCCACGTGTGTGATACCCTTATAACTATGTTCGCGACCATAGTTATAAACCTATTCCACACGCATACTTACTTCCAAAACCACACATCTCAATGATAACGCACATATACCATATAACACCTAATACACCATCTAATCCGTGCCATCATACTTGCAAGTCCACTTGTGTTGTGACGCATGTATAATTATGTTGGCCACCATAATTATCTATGCCCCCTTTCACAAGTGTACTCCCTCCTATGACAACACATCATGCAAACAATCATGCAAACAAAACAAAAGACGTCGCAAACAATCATCTCACATGGAACAATTCCAACGATCACGTAAACTCTATAATCAAAATCACTTGGATAAGGTCAATCCAATATCCAAGAGTAATCATGCTCCAACATGGCTCCAAACGGCAAAAGACAATATTCGAATTCCAAAACATAACACAAAACAAAAGACGTCGCACAATGGCTCAAACTCCATTCTCGCACTTGCCTCCCCACTCAAATCGGTTAAACTTACTACTCGCTGTGGACTCCAGATCCGAATCCACATTATTCCATCCTAACTCCCCTTTCATCTTTACTCAACCACTCATTCCTATTTCCTATACATTGAGGAAATCGACAACATACAAAACCATCTCTATTCTTTTCTTCTAATTCCAGATGATCCACAAGTGCATACGAATTATGAGGTTCGGACTGAACCACCTTTCCTTCACCTGAAAAGTGAGGAAACTTCTTAGGGTACTCGGTGACGGCTCCATCTCTAGAAGTCGTCGTGGTTATAAACCTCTCCACTTCTTCTCTACCAACGTATTCTATAAACATCCTCTCCTTGTTTGAACATGGGTACATGCTAGCGGGAACTCAGATTCTGTGGTTATTCCGCTTCATCCTACCACCTCTCTTTCATCCGACAGCAACAACGGTAGTCCAACGAAGCATCTTATGCATGGAAGATGATGTAATAAAGTCGATATATACAATACTACGTATAGGGGATAGAATAGACGTCCAAAACTCAATAAAACGTCTCATACATATAGGAAAATAGACATATAAAATACTATACTTACACATAGATCCTAAATGCAACTATACGAGGGACTCCTAGGTTATAGTCTAGGTTCAACCACCTAATTCTCTATAACCAAGGCTCTGATACCAATCTGTCACACCTCGCCAAGGCGGAAATGCGCGTGTGTAACTTCATGGATATCATCACAACACCTGGTGTCTATATAGAGAACAACTACATGTACAAAAATAGAGCAAAGTATAAACACAAAGTGTTGTAACAATACCCCAAAACAAAATAACCAAAACAAAATACGAAACAAATACATAAGATCCAAACATAGATGATAAACCACTTCCAATGCAACTAAGGTCTCGTCTAACCACATCCTTCTATCTTATCCTTAGAAAGCTCACCTGAAAATGATGCTTAAAACGTCAACATAATGTTGGTGAGATTCATAGGTTTAAGACACACATACACTCTCAAGGCAACCAGTTCACTGTGATCATAAAATATAGATGGACAAATAATTATAGTTATCATATAAGCTACAAGTATTCGCAAACGAATATCCACACACAAAGGCAACAACTGGATGGCTCGTGTCCTCCAATCCCAATAAACATCAATTAGGTCGCATGCGCGAGCAACAGGATAAGCATCCTCCCAATTGAAGCACACAAAACTCAACATCAAATGGGTACCAAAATGAAGCACACATAATCTCATAATCGAATCATAACACATAGCATACATACGATAACATTATAAGTCCAAGCTTCACACACATAATCATAGTAACTTAAACATTTAAGACAAGCATCATTCCCATCCCAAGTTTAAGACAAGTAAAAATATGGGACTATGAACTCACCTCAAACCTTGCAGCTTCCACAAAAACAAATCACAATCTATAACACACAAAAATAAATCCACATTACACATGGTCAAGCTAAAAGCTATAACCCATGTAATACACATATGATGGATGTCTAACACTCATATGACCCACCATGGATCTCCTAGACACCATATTAACCATTACCATAACCTAACACTCACTAAATCCCTTGCACTTTTAAAATAAGAAAACGCAGAATTTTAGGGTACATTTGCCCACATGAAATCATAACAATTAAAGCTCAACAACTCACACCAAAAATTTAACATGGTCTCTCATAAGCATACAAGTTAATCCCAGAAGGCCATGGACTAATAACACACACAAGTACTCAAAAGAAAATCAAATTTGTCAACTATCCAAATTCGGATCTGAACGCACACCAAAAAGTTTTAATTAGAATAAAAAAGTTCTACAACTTTTTATCGCGAATCCTTTTCCTGGTAGTCTAAGATAACCTAAAACTTAACTATTCCAGAAGGGCTAATCTAAATACGACTTTTTCACCCACAATTCACTATCAAACTTTTACCCAAATTCTGTCCCGGTTTAACAGCTTTGACACCTTTACAAAGAAAAATCAAAAGATTAACTTCCCGACCTTGAAATCAATCGTAGCCAGAGTTCTTGGAAATCTCTTTCATTAAAATTCAATTTAGACCAAAAATTCGTGACCTAACTCCTCACCATCTATTAAATACACTCACAGCTTTACAGCACTAGTTTTCTATCCAAACCCTAATGCATAAGCTAACGCGTTTTACAGTCAATTATCTTAACCAATCATCATAATACAATCATTAATTGATCCCAACATGTTTTAATTAGTTAATTTACAGAAACTTATAAACCTTAGATCCATCATAATGAATATTACATGAATTAGATTAATTAATCAATTAATTGAACTTAGGGTTTAAAGATTTTACCTTGATTCTTGATTATTGCTTCAAAAACAAAAACCCTAACTTTTCTTCTTCTTTTCTCCATGTGTTTGACCAAATTTGCTGGAAAAATAGTTTTGGGAGCTTTGGTTTTGTATTTATATTAATTATGGATAACCCTTGGGCCTAAGAATCCTATTTGGACTCAAATTGGGTTTCCTTTTTCCCCCTTATCCCCATATTCGGCCGCCCCTTATATATATATATATATATATATATATATATATATATATATATATATATATATATATATATATATATATATATATATATTATTTTTTTATTACACTCAAAACCTTATACTTTTCATATTTTATGTATTCCCATAACGAAACGTAACGTCTTTCGCGATAAACCTTAATTTTACGACAAACTGGAAAATAATCATTTTCAAAATAAAGTTTCCAAAAATAGAATTTCACACACTCTATAAACATATCCCACAAAAACAACCTTCCCGTAACTTACTAACGCTCAAATACTTGAATGAAGACTCGTTACGCAAAACCACAAAACACCAAATATACATAAGTCATTTCTACACCACAAGGCGATAAAAATGAACTTTCCCAAAATCAACATTTCCCAAAATCTCAATAACAACCATTAACGCAAAGGGATTTTGTGCTAACTCAAATACTAACCACACAATAACACACAAATAACACACATATACCCATATATCCACCCAAACCACACCAAACAAAGTTAGATAACTCAAGGATATTAGTCTAACTAACCTGCTAAAACCATGGTTGTTACATTAACTGACAGTTTTTGTTTCGTCAATTCATTGGTCAAGTCTGAGACTCACTCATGTGAGATGCTTTGACCTTTTTTCACAAACCATTTCCTCTCCCTCAATATGTTCATTGATATACAAAAGAGTATAGCACATATGGGACACCTTACCTTAACGTCCAAATCATCACATTTTAATCAGATTTCATATTTAAATCACATTTTCTCCCCCGATCAAAAATTTCAAACCATTTGAGATTTGTGATCCCAAGTGATTGAAATAAGTTTAAAATTTTAGGAGAAAAATCTGGTCATATTTAAGAATGACTGATTATGAGACGATACTTATCACTGTTGCTGGTGCACAAAGTTTCATGAGGTGTCAGAAAGTTTGAACAAATACTCTCCCCCTCATTTAATGGTCTGTTTTCTATTTAAAGAACTGTAGTCATTAAGTTGAGCGTCAAGTATTTGTAAGAATTTTAAGTCCAATTGCCACCTTGTGAACCACTAAACTCTCTTGAAGAATCATAGATGAGAGAGATTTTGTGTTTGGTATAAAACAATGAGATAAAAAGATTTCGCTTCTTTTTGCAGGACTGAGGCACTGGCACGTACCAAAGACTGCTCCTCCTCAGTAAGTGAGGGAGACTGATTATTTTAGCACGCCACACAACTGATTAATATACCATATAGTACGAAGTTCATAACATTCAGTGTTACGACACAACACAAACAAGGCATAGACACATTACACATTACAAATCATTACAGAGATGATAAATTCAAATGGTCCTTTGCAGCAGTCTGTAGTCACCATCTCTAACTCGACCTCCAACAAAACTTTCTAAGCTGTGGAAGATCCTTCTTTCCTTTAAGAGCTCGTGAATTTCTTGAAGAAATTCCTTATTAAGCTTGAAATCCTTCTTATTCCATGACACAGTCAGCTTTCTAGCTATTGCATGTCGGATCTTGTATTCTTTGATTCTGGTGTCCAGAGCATCTCCAACCTGTTCAAGGGTGCCATCACTGAACTTGTGGAGTTCTTCGATCCTCATAAGCATTTGAAAATTGTATTTGTCTCTATACACTACAACCTTTGGAATGTCAAAGACTGTGAAGTCTTTCTCAAATTCCATGTCAGTTGCAGACCATTGAGGTCGTGTGAGGTTGAGCTTGGTTTGATAACTTTCAATCCCGAGTTGCAGGTCAGTTACCCTCTGTCTAATAACTAAGCTCCTGATCCACATAATGACAGCAGCAACAAGAGTCTTCTTATCAAAAGGTGGTAGATGATGTAGTTTTCCTGAAGATGTAAGAGATAAAGATCTTCGAAATCACTTGGATGTAAGTGTTTGAAGTTACCTTCGGAGATCTCATATTCTTTGAAGTCTGCACGACAAAGAACGATCCTTTTAAGTAATCATAGCCATATATTGGGAAGATTTCGACCCTGACCACTCCCAAAATTTGCATAGGAGAGCGTACAGCTTCGCGGTCCCCTATGGCAGTGTATCTATCAATATAAAACTCCTTCTTCTTGTGTCACCAATGAGATATTCCAAATGATGCAACTCTATCATACTGGCATTCTTCGTCGATCCAAATTTGATCTGGTACTAACTGCTCCAATCCTATGTCTTTATAATTTGCAGCTTTCATCTTCGTAATCGACAGTGCATGTTTGCACTGTTTGCCATATCGAAGATATTCCATATCCTTGTTGAAGAAGAACTCTGCCTGGATTGTGATGTTAACCGATGTACCCCCTAGAGGGAGTGGCTTGCTGATGTCGTAGCTAGCAAGCACATCATCGACCCGGTCCGTAAGCATCTTGTGGCATTCTTCCATCTGAAACTGGAGCTGGTTTATATCAGAGTGAAAAGCTTTGACGATCTTATATGCAGGGTGTTAGGTACCCATATTGATATCACACAAGTAAGAATGAGATAGATATAAGGATTGGTTGATTATATGATATATGAAAAGTAAAAGTGCAAGAGTTTCATTAAGATAACCAAAATAACCAACAACATAAAAGTAGCAATACATGAGGTATTTATAGGAGAGGATGCTAGGGCAACAATTCTAGATCCTTCCTTGCATCTAACGTGGGCTTTACTAGCCATATGGACTTTAACATGTAGCCCATTTACATAAAACATAACATTAATAATACTTAAGCAACCTATTATAAAATGTAATGACCGAGACTTGAATAAATACAAAAGTATGTTCCCAACAATCTCCCCTAAGGGTCGGTCATCATGGTTGCTGGACGTCTTCATCTTTGTCTTTGACTTTTGACTTGTGATACTTCGGTCGTCTTCAAAAAATTGTTGTAAGATGAATGTTCTTTGCTCTTAGTCTTTGTTCTTTGGTGATAATGTTGTTATTGAGTGGTCATCTGCCTTTCGTCACTTCATCGTCTTTGGTAGTTATCCGCCATTCCAACATGCTCATACATCTTCGGACTTTGACTTTCATACATACTTAGTTCCCTTTCTTTCACTTAGATCTCAGAAATCAACCTTGTAGACCCTTTATCTTTCACTTTGATATTTGTCTTTAAACTTTGAAGATTCATATGATTGGCGTAGAATCTTTTGAGGAACACTGTTGCACAGATCTTTGAGGGAGCTTTCTCTGTATGTATGAGCATGCTGGAATCTACCATCATGGAGGTGATATGTACCTACAGGTAAACAATTAGCAATAATCAACCGGTACTTACAGATAAGGAATTAGAGATCGTCAACAACATATTGTGAAGACTCCTTCTAATCCTTATCAAGGCCATTCCCATATCAAATACTCATGAGGGAGCTTAAAAGACCTACTTAGTAGCTCAATGAATGGGTGAGTCGCTGGGGATCACTCCACAGCTGTAGACCGTTTTGGAACCACCGCGAACACTAAGCGTAACCCACAAGGAGATACCGAAGTGGCCTGCTGTCAGGACTGTGATGTTGACCCTGGCAGGAGTTTCTATTCAATCATTGAGAATTTCAAAGGTACATTCTCTCATGAACCTTCTCGGCAGATTGCTAGGATCTGCGAAGGACTCGATAATTTACAGCTGGTGTCCATTGATGTAGAACACCAGTTGTAGAAATACTAAGTGTTCCTAAGGGATCTTTGATGTATCTCATGGCTCTAGACTCGATAAGTGCACATTTAGGGTTCCTATATGGAGACTAGGGAGGGGTCTCCTGCTTCAATGTCAACCATCTCTAAGAGATAAGTCGATAGATTACACCGGTTCCCCATGAGAATGAAACAAGCTCTTTTAAGAGAACTTGAGTAGCTTAAAAGGTTAAGTGCAGTGCGTCACTGGGTCCATGACGTCTTTATCTTCAATACCGGTGTTGCCTTAGATACAACTAGTAGCATACGAATTGTACCCGGTGTCTGCCCTAAGGTTGAACATATGGAGGGCTATTTCTTTTCACCCTTTTCTTTACTTTTCTTTTTAATTCTTCAACCCCTTCTTTCTCTTTTCATTCTTTTCTCCTTTTTTCATATCATACCTAAGGACTTTGTTAGGAATACAAATATTCCTATAAAAGACTCGGTCACCTAAATATTGTAATAGCATTAAGTTAGCTCATAGTTAGTTTATTTATTAGTTAGTATTAGTTTAAGTAACACTGTGGAAGAAGGATGGGTCGTTACCCACTGTATGTCTGATCCACAGCCTGGGTGTGGGCGTTTTTATTTGTTGTATAAATACCCCTCTCCCACCAAGGGAGAGGGTTGGACCTTCTCATTCACGTAATCTAATATTATCTATTTTCTTTCAAGGTTCCAACTTTCTTTCTTTCTTCTTCTTCTTCTTCTTTCTCATTTAACGCCACCAACACCACCATGATCTTCATGTTTGTGACTTAATTAGTATCCTACAATTGGTATCAAGAGCCAAGGTTTCATCTTAGGGCCTTGTTGAATCGAATATGGTGTGTTTTTGTGAGTTAGAAGTGTTTTTATTCAAAACATCTTAGTTTGATCTTTCTCGTGTTATTTGACATGTTAGAGGTGTACTTTTATGATCATTGGTGTTTTTACTACGTTATCTCTCAGTTGGTTATGCTATATCATACGTCTATTTGAAGTTTGGATTGTGTTTGGGTCGTTGGTCTTGTCTGCGGTTTGCTCTACTGTTTCATTTCCTGATTGCGGTTTGCTATTGGATCCTGCGGTTTGCTAGATAGCGATTACTATTTTGGGTATAAGGACAAAATGTAAGATAGTGACTGTTTTGGACTTTTGTGACTTGCGACTTGCTTTAGCGGTTTGGTGGCTAGCGGTTAGTTGTTTGCGGTTTGCTCCTGCGGTTTATGTTTCTGCGGTTTGCTCCCAACATTTAACTCTCCGTGCGGGTTGCTCCTTGAGGTTACCTTACCTAATCCTGCGATTACCTATCGATTGTGAGCACCTAATGTTTGTGGTTTGCTCTTAGCGGTTTGCTCTTACTTGTGTGTACCTCTACACTTTCTGCATCTAAGTGGGTAGTGTAGTTCTTGTGATTGGTTAACAATGTGTATTTGGTGAATTGTTGTAACTTAAGTCGTCTCGATTAATCTAATTGTGATCTGACGTTGTGAGTTAATTCTTACGACTTGACTAATCTCGATTGGATATATTGTAACTTGACTTGTCGCGACTTGACACGTAGTACAAATTGTGACCCACCTACATCATCATGTCAACTTCTTCAGATTCAGCTATAACTGAAATTCTCAAATTATACGACATGGTTGATGAACCTTTGACTTCTAATCTTTCACTACAAATCAACGGATCTGTAACGGATAATGCTTTAATGATAACTTCGTGCTCGGATCCTCAAGAGAATGTGACTCATCAGCAAAGTGACTTGATTGATTATGCAAGGGAATGCCACATTGAATGCTTTCGACTACTTCACTCACACCTCTCAGTACTGTTAGAGGGAAATGGTTTCAAAATGGGATTCGAACATGCATTTACAACTCTTTTTGGTCAAGACGCTCAAACTTTCACGGAAATAATGATTCTTAATCTGGATCAATTACGACAACAACTGGACCAAAAAGAATCACCCAATATTGGACCCTTGTCAGCCCTCTATGTACTCAACAAACAACTGCAGAGGTTCATCGGTTCAAAATCCGCTATGATATATGACTATGAGAGTCAGATGACTATGAAGTGTTTTGCTGACCACACGGAAATTGATGTTGACACATTCAGAGACATATTGCTCCAACACATGGATAAGGTTAAGGAGTACATTGAGGAAAAAGCAATGCACAAACTGGAGTATGAAGACCGGGTGAAGTCACATCGGGTACAATCAAGTGATGGTATTGCTTATTTGGATAAAGCATCGGATGCTGAGCCTGTCATCACTGAATGCATGGATTCTGAAGCTGATAAGAGTGACACTACTGGCAATCTAGTGACACATGCTAGTTCAGACTTGTGAATGTACATGGTTCAAGTAATGAGGTACCCTTAATTGATCAATATAATATGCTGTCCAACGAGTGTCAGCATACAAATCAAATTAAACCTATTTATGACACAAATCTGTTGGAAAAGAATGACAATTTAACCACCTCTAATTCAACAAATTTGTGTCATAAAGGGGGAGAAAGTGATCTGCATGCTGAGAATAATGATACTAATGATTCGTCAAGTTCTTTGCTTAAGGCTGAGTTTTTTAAAACAAAGGACAAGGACATGGTTGAAAATGTAACTTTTAATCAACTTTTAAAAAGATTTTCACAACTTGAAAAACATTGTATTTCACTTGAAATTGAAATACAACAAAAAGAAGAAAGTCTTCAAAGTTGCAAACCTTGTAGGAATCCGGAATTGCCTGAACTTAGTGAATACTTTGTGATAAACAATTTGAAAACTCAGCTACAAGACAAGGACTTAACGATCAACAACCTGAAAGATCGAATTAAGATGTATGAGCAAAGTAATGAAGCCAAACGTATACATGACACTAATGTAATTGAATGCAAAATGGCTAAATTACGTAAGGAAAATGAGACTTTGAAAGTGCAATGTAAAGAACTGCGTGAATCAATCAAAGAAATAAAGGCTAAGAATGTTAATATGACAACCTCTCAGTTAACTAAAAACAATGATCACAGTGTTCAACTTCTGACTAAAAGTCCCACAATTCCTGGAGTAAAAAATGTGCCAAGAAATGTAACAACGAATTGTGTGAACCCTAATCTTTCAAAACCATCTATCTTGGGAAAACCAGTATTAAAATCAGTTGGAAATCAATTTATCATTAGACAACCAAATGCATTTATTTCTGAAAGACCAAAGTTTTCAAAAGCTCGGTTTGTCTCCCAAGTTGATGAGAAACGTGTTTCGACTAAATCTGTTGGTTCAAAACTTAAATTTCATGATCAATTGGCCAACACTCAGGCTAAGTCTCTGAATCATAAACCCAATGGTAAAAATGTCATGTCATATGCCGGGAATTCCCTGTCTACAAGAATCCAAAATGCTTACAAATCTGTAAAGTCTTTAAGACATAGACAAAGGAGAACAGATGACAGAACCAATCACCATAAAAATGTCACAATGTATGAAATACCATACAGGGTTAGATCATCATTTGTATGGGTACCAATGGGAAGGATGTTCATGATGAACGGTAACAAATGGTCACATGTGTGTAAGCTTACATCTATTGAAATGAAAGACATAGAATTTTCAAACGGCTTGAATGACAGCTTTGAGAAATTCCAAGTGTGGCGACCAAAGGCACTGAAATCTCTCATGGAAGTAGATCTGTTCACTCCCCAGTGATGTATGATCTGCTGGACTCCTGTTTACTTTTATTCAGGACTCATTCTTCACTTGTCACTGATAGAATGAACCCCGGTGTTTATTCTCTCCGTATTTATTGTATACAATTTTTTTGTTCTGCATATAGATTTTTTTTATGTCTGTTTGTTTGATCCACCACTCTTGTATAGTTATTACTTGTCATGGTATCCTACTTGTGTGTCTCACCTGTGGAAACATGAGGCAATTATTGTGATGATGCTTTCTAACAACTATCTGGTCTAAATTCTTGCCTGGATGAATGTCTTAGTGCGTGTTTCCTATTGTTGCTTTGTGATCTATATCATTTTTGTAACTCTAAGGGCTGTTTTGTAGTTTTTATAATGTGTCAACTAGGAGGTTTGCGAGTACTAGGACTAGTTCTGCCATTTAGAGATAGTTTCATGGTATCATATAAAGTGTCAATCTTGTGGTTAAGTCACAAATTTTGCCAAAACCTCTACCTGTTCTCTAAGACTCTCACTCGCTGCCTCATTCTTTGACACCATTATTAAGTTTCCTAGGTTGGTTTGATTGCTTTCCTTGTGATTTCACTTTAATCAATGTGTTACATGCCTAATCGTATGTCTTGCAATGGTTTTATTTAGGTGGAGGGCATCATCGCAAGCGTCACACTTGATAGTTAATCAATGTAGGTTAGTGTGTGATTGTTTATGACTAAGATTGTTTGTACATAATTAATATTTAACTATATTTGATCTTAAGAGCACACGTTTGTGTTTAAGTGGGGAATTCGAGTTATTGTTCTTAGCGTGTTGGTTGATGGTGTAATATGTTATGATTTGGGAACTTGTATTATGCCTTGATCATTTTTTTTTATTCCTGGTTTATGTTCTGTTGGGTGCATAATTTTGTAGTTGTGATCTTTGATTGAGTAGCTGCTTGTGTTATGATGTTCCTGATAGCGGTTTGCGCATATTCTTGATTGCGGTTTCCTCGAATATTCTTAATTGCGTTTAACTCGTTTAGCGGTTAACTTGAATAGCGGTTTACACATTTAACGATTAACTTGTCTAGCGGTTAACTCGTCTAGCGGTTAACTCATCTAGCGATTAACTCATCTAGCGGCTAACTCATCTAGTGGTTAAGTCACCTAGCGATTAACTATTCTAGTGATTAAATCATCTAGAGGTTATATGTGACTGCGATTAACCCATCCTAGCAAACAGCAAGTTAGCGGTTATCCTCGATAGCGATTAAATCATCTAGAGGTTATCTTTGGCTGCGATTAACCCACCTTAGTAAACAGCCTATTAGCGGTTTTCCTCTATTGCGATTAACTGATTTTGTGGATGTCATTTTAGCGAGTATATCTGATAGTGGTTAATCTGTCTTGCGGTTATCACTGGTTAGCATATTTTTCCGTGAGCAATTTATTCTAATAGTGGCTACCTTGTTTGCAAGTAGTTTGATTGCTTACATTTACAATTCTCGCTATGATAATCTGTGTTACTTCAATTAGATCCACTAAAGTTCACTTCATTAGGTCTAATTGTGTTATGGTAACCATATTCGTCATGTCATTGATCTGTTGTGTTGTATGTGGGCTGCCATTGACTTGCTCGTCCGATGATGTTGTATATTATAGGTGCTTATATGTGTTTATTACCTTGTCTTCATTTAACACGATTCTCATGTGTGACTTCTGATGTCATCTATGTGTAGTGATATCAGGGATTCACTTAGAACTAACATGTTCACTCCCATGTGTTTGCTCTCTGGTGTAATTTGTGGAATTTACAGATTCAATGGCAGAATCTAATGTTGAAGGATCACCTGCTCCTCCTGTTCGTTCTGATAACGATATCCTTCCTTTCAACGAGTGGGTGTCTATTGGGAAAAGTAACTGCTACATGAAGGCCGAAAAACCTCATAACCACCCAATATTTCGAATAGCTCTGGATACACTTAAACACACCACATTCTTCAGAGCTTTCACCACTTCTGCTACTATCCCATCCATTTACATCCAACAGTTCTGGAACACCATTAGCTACGACAGAGCTACTGACACTTACAAATGTAACACCCCCAAAAGTCGTTAATAACAGCGGAAGACTTAACATGTCAGCGGAAGACTTTCGGGGTATTACTTCAAGGATCTTTGTCACAATTATAGTAGACAACACAAAGTGAAGTATTAAAGTTTAATTTATTTCAAAATACCAAATATCTGGGATACAAGACATTATTAAGTAAGAACGTGTTTTATTCTGAAGGAAAATAAGTAGTTTATTATGGTTCTTGTCATGCTTTTGCCCACTCCGTGCCATCCAGATCCGTCTTGTTTAGTTACCTGAGATAAACATGCTAAAGTCAACATAAAGTTGAGTGATATTCATAGGTTTGAGTTTAAGAGTTTGAATCACAAGTTAAGAATGTATTGTAATCACATACAATCAATGTGTTAAAAAAAAATCAATGTTCCTATTATTGCCTTAAGCTCATGATACTCAACGATTAACAGCCAATCATAAATGTGAATTATGATGGTAAGTAATAGGCCCCCAAAGATAGGTATTTGTTAATAACCTATTTATAAGAACAATAAAGTGCGCCTGGTGTTTTCTCCAACAACCAAACGAGGATTGTCAATCACTAATAGTACTATCCACAATTATTTACGTTCACCCTTCAGGTGATTAAGGTTCATGATCGAGGGACTTCTGACAATTGTAACTTAAGCAAATAACATTGGCCTGACGGTATTTCAATACCCGGTATAAAAGACTTGTGATCGAGTTTTAAGCATGTATCTCCCCCACGGGAAAAATAGTTAAAGAGTGGGCTATGAAATCACCTTAGTAGTACAGTGGTATCGTAGTCTCAATAAAGCAAGGAAACGGCTTCACACAACACAACCTAAAAGATAATGCAAGTTTCAGTTGATAGTCTAAATTTGGTTTTTATCGCGAATACTAGTCATTCAGTTTGTTATTAAAACTCGTGTTCGTTTAAATGTTTAAAGTTCAAAAACAAAGTTATATATACGTATAACTTGTAAGTAAAAATGATTGATGATTGATATAAAGTTAGTTTTATAATGGAAAATAAAATATACGTATCGTTTTACAAGAAATGAATAATGTATCGTTATATCGTTTAATTATAATTACGAATATATATCGTATATATATATATATAAGTTTATGTTTATATAAGTCTTAGTTTAATTATATGTTTATATATGTAAAAGGTTAATATTATTTTTATAAAATAATATTTACTGAAAAATTCCTTTAAGTTTCCAAAATTTACATTTTTAACCCTAACGATATATATTTTACACCGTTAGTCCAAAATATATATAATTTACATTTTAGGTCCAAACGTATCAATATTTACATTTCTCAACTCCAAGTTTTATTATTTACAGTTTCTAAATTCAGAAAAATCAGAAATTACAGTTTTGACCCAAAGTTTGCAAAGTTTACACTTTTAGTCCCCGGTTATGAAAATTTTGCAAAGTTAGTCCAAATTTTACCAAATTCAAAACTTAGCATTTTTACTTCTTAAATAAGCTCAAAATATTCAGATAAGCTTAATTCCACTTCTTATTTTCTTAAAAAGTACTTATTTCACTTAAATGGGCTTAACGAGTCAATTAATAAGGCCCGTTAAGGTTTCGTGATCCATTGGGTGTACGAGGGGTTTGGGCCTGGTCTCGGGTTCATTTTTATGTTCTAAAAACGTTGCAAATAAGTCCAGGATACCAGCTTATCTAATAAGCTTCAAAACAGCTTAACGGGCTAATAAGCCCATATGTTAGCTTATTAATTTTTATAGTAAAACAGTTTTTGGTTGATCAAAATGGCTTTAGTAATTAGCTTAAACGAGCTTATAACTTCGAATAAAATATGGTTCCCAATTGTTTACCAAGTTGTCTATGAGATCGAGCTTTAAAAACAATATGTTACGTTTCTAGATTTTGAAATAACGAGGCCAAGTAAATGGCCAAAATCAATTCTAAAAACAGTTTGGAGACTTAGAATTATTCTAAGTCTTTTCAGTTATTTTGAATGGGTCAAGACCACTTTAAATCGTGTCGTTTATATGTTATTTTTAGATCAAAACTTTACGTCACTCGATTGCTAGTATATTAAACATTTAGGATGTGAATTAAAATGTATATGTCACGTTTATATTTTACGAAATAAATGAGGCAAAGTGAACGTGCAAAATTTTATAATAACGAAAATAAAATATAACAAAGGAACTCCAAGTGCTCACCTCACCTCTAGGGATGGGGTACAAACGTTCGTAGAGATTGAATTAGTACAAAGAAGATCGTGGTATGGTTCACTTCACGCCAAGGATACAAAACGAACCAACGTGGTACTCTTGCTTCACTTCTATACCTCGAACTAGCTCCAAACCTTCTGTCCCAAAACTCGACACTTGAACTTCACAGAATGGAATTATGGTACGTTTGTGTGTGTGATCATCTCTGGTTGCATGGATCGTTATATAGGCTTGTGAGGGGATTGTGAGATGTTGAGACAAGAGAAAGAAACCAAAGAGCGGGTGTGTTGTCTCGTTAGACATGGGAGGCACCTTTCCTTCGCCCAATCGAGAACTAATGGACAAAAGGAATGTCTATCACTTTCCTGTTCCTTCGTGACATCTTCTAGGATGTATAGTGTTCGAATGGTTGCCATTGGTGAAGTTGTAAGGTTGTTAGAAAGACATTGACACGTTTTGAGTTTTATACACACAAGATTTTGGTAGTTTACTTTGGCTGAATTTAGTGTATCAAACGAGTGAGTTATTTAATAAACTTTATCATTCCTAGATCCTTGCTAGGTTGTTAATTGAGACATGTAAAAATTTGATAGGGTTGTGTGTCAAAATTCGAAGAAAATAGGGGTGTTCCTTGGCTCGCTCGCGACTGGAAACAAGGAAGAAAAAAAATAATAATAATAAGAGTTCGTTTGGGCTTATAAGCCTGTTGGGCTTGGGGTTTTGGTCTGGCCCAGCAGAAAAGAAAAACGAGTATATAAAAGGGGTCCGTTTGGTTTGTTAGTTGGGTTTAAGGCCCAATGAGTTAACGGGGTCCACCTGGTGTGTTTTGAGAGTCGGGTTACGATCAATTAATATTAATGAGTGATCTCGGGAATTTTTGTAGGCTCCGGGAATATATAAATATTGTACCTTAAATATACGAAACGTATATTATAAAAATATAAACGTTTTTAATATATATATTCGCGATAATTTAGACTATCTAGGTTTGTGTGCAAGCAACGTTTCTAAGCAAAAGATAATTCACAATTTTACCGTTGTGATTTATATATCAAGTCTTATATAATAAAAAAAAAATTGTCATACGTAAAAGTGGGTATTTAAATAATGTAATAACTTGTAAGTATTTACTAACCGTTGGGAAAATTACGAGAGGCTACAGTACATACACCTTACAGTGAATTCCGTCCCGGAATTCGAGTTTAGGAGGGTTGCCAAGGGTGTCTAAGAGAAGAGGTGTGGGTACTTGGTGCGAATCTGGTCCTCGCGTTCCCAAGTATACTCTGGTCCTCGTTTAGAGTTCCAACAAACTTTTATGATAGGGATACGGTTTTGTTTCAGTTGTTTGACTTCTCTATCCATGATTTCTACTGGTTCCTCGGTAAAAACGAGTTTGTCATCAAGTTGTAATTCTTTCAATGGAATGACCAAAGATTCATCGGATAAACACTTCTTGAGGTTTGACACATGAAAAGTGTTGTGAATTCGGCTAAGTTCCTTGGGTAGTTCAAGGTTATATGCCATGGGTCCAATTCTTTCTAGGATTTTGAATGGACCGATGTATCTTGGGTTTAACTTTCCCCTCTTTCCGAATCGTATCATTCCTTTCCATGGTGATACTTTTAACATAACTTTATCTCCGATCTGAAAATCCATGGGTTTTCTTTTTAGGTCGGCGTAACTTTTCTGTCGGTCTCTAGCGGTTTGTAAACGTTGTTTGATTTTGATGATTTTCTCGGTTGTCTCATGAACTAGATCCGGTCCCGTGAGTTGTACTTCTCCGACTTCTGCCCAGAAAACGGGTGATCTACACTTTCTGCCATAAAGTGCTTCGAATGGTGCTGCCTTGATACTGGTATGATAACTGTTGTTGTATGAGAATTCTGCCAACGGTAAGTGTTTGTCCCAACCTTTTCCGAAGTCTATGACACAAGCGCGTAGCATATCTTCTAAGGTTTGTATAGTTCTCTCACTTTGACCATCGGTTTGTGGGTGGTAAGCTGTGCTCATATCCAGCTTTGTTCCTAAAGCTTTTTGTAATGATTTCCAAAAATGAGACGTGAAACGACTGTCACGATCTGATATAATAGAAATTGGCACTCCATGTCGTGACACAATTTCTTTCAGATATATCTGAGCAAGTGTGTTCATTTCATCAGTTTCTTTGATTGGTAGGAAATGAGCTGACTTGGTGAGATGATCAACGATAACCCATATCGTATCGTAGCCAGTAGAGGTTTTGGGAAGTTTGGTGATGAAGTCCATTGTAATACGTTCCCATTTCCACATGGGGAGTTCAGGTTGGGTGAGTAATCCGGAGGGTTTCTGGTATTCTGCTTTTACTCTTGAACACGTTAAACATTTACTGACGTACTCAGCAATGTCGGCTTTCATGTTCGGCCACCAATATAGTTTCTTAAGATCCTGGTACATCTTGTCGGAACCTGGGTGAATGGAGTATTTTGATTTGTGAGACTCATGCATGATGAGGTTACGAATACCTCCGAAGAGAGGAATCCAGCTTCTTTCCTTGAAACAAAGCATTCCATTTGATCTTTTCACAAATCTGTTTTCGTTTTCAGGCATACCAAAAATCTTTTCAATTGGTCGATTTTCTTTCTTGAGAGCTTCGCTCTGGGCGATAATGATTTGTGTTGGGAGGGGTGAACAAATAGTCATGCCTAACGATCTAACCCTGAGAGGTTTTAGTCTTTCTTTTCGGCTTAGTGCATCTGCTACTACATTAGCCTTTCCTGGGTGATAACGGATTTCACAATCATAATCACTAAGCAATTCTAACCAACGGCGTTGTCTTATGTTTAAATCCTTTTGATCTAGGATGTGTTGGAGACTTTTGTGATCTGTAAACACGATACACTTAGTGCCGTATAGATAGTATCTCCATAACTTGAGAGCGAATACTATTGCTCCTAGTTCTAGATCATGGGTTGTGTAATTTTCCTCATGTTTCTTCAGTTGACGTGAGGCATAAGCTATTACCTTATCCCGTTGTATCAAAACTGCACCTAAACCATGGTACGAAGCGTCACAATATAGCACGAAATCTTTGCTTCCTTTGGGTAATGCTAGTATTGGAGCTTCACAAAGCTTTTGTTTTAACAGTTGGAAGGCTGATTCTGCTTCTTGTCCCCAGACGTACTTTTCGTTCTTTTGGGTCAACTTGGTCAATGGTTTTGAGATTTTAGAGAAACCTTCAATAAATCTCCGGTAGTAACCTGCAAGACCTAAAAATTGACGTGGATACCTTGACTATTGATTACGTGTCCCAAAAATTGCACCGTGGGAATCCAAAAGTCACATTTTGAGAATTTCGCGTACAACTTTTCTTTCCTAAGTAACTCTAGGATAGTTCTCAAATGTTTGGCATGTTCCTCTTTGTTACGAGAGTAGATCAGTATGTCGTCTATGAATACTATCACGAATTTTTCCAAATATGGCTTGCATACTCGGTTCATTAGGTCCATAAACATTGCGGGTGCGTTTGTTAGACCAAATGGGATTACCTGAAATTCATAGTGTCCATAACGGGTTCTGAAGGCTGTCTTGGGAATATCTTCTTCCCGAACTCTCAATTGATGGTATCCCGACCTTAGATCAATCTTCGAGTATACACTCGATCCTTGTAATTGATCAAACAAATCGTCTATTCTAGGTAAAGGATATCGGTTCTTTATAGTGAGTTTGTTTAACTCTCGGTAATCTATGCACATTCGGAATGATCCGTCTTTCTTTTTAACAAATAGAACTGGGGCTCCCCAAGGTGATGAACTTGGTCTAATGAAACCTTTATCGGATAATTCCTTTAGTTGTTCCGATAGTTCCTCCATTTCGGAAGGTGCCAACCTGTAAGGTGCTTTTGCTACTGGTGCCGCTCCAGGCACTAGTTCAATTTGGAACTCTACTTGACGAGTCGGTGGAAGACCGGGTAGATCTTCAGGAAATACTTCGGGGAATTCCTTAACGATAGGTACGTCTTTAAGTTGTTTCTTGGTTAACTTACTTTCCTTCATCTGAACCATGAATACATGACATCCTTCGTTCATGTATTTTATCATTCTGAGGCATGAGATGATTCCGTATCGGTTTTTATTCTTGTCGCCATGGATAACGAGGGTTTCGTTCTTAAAAGGAATGTGTATGGCTTTCTCGTCACAATGAATCTTAGCATGATGTTTGGATAACCAATCCATTCCGATGATAGCATCAAAACTACCGAGTTGGACAGGCATCAGGTCAATAGGAAAAGGTTCCCCTACGAGGGTTAAGGTACAATTTCTTAAAACAGAGTTGGTGCTAATCAAGTTCCCATTGGCCATTTCTATCTCGTATGTGGTGTTTAGCTTAGAAGGGTTAGAGTTAATGAAAGGGGCAAACGTATCTGACACGAAGCTCTTATCTGCTCCAGAATCAAATAATACTCTAGCATTATGATGATTTAATAAGAACGTACCCGTGACAACGTCAGGGTTTTGTGGTTCATTTTCATTTCCCATCACGTATGCTCTCGCTCGCGCAGTGTTCTGACCATTTCCTTTTGGACAGCGGTTCTTGAAGTGTCCAGTTTCTCCGCATGAGTAACATGTTGGTGCTATTGGTTGTAGGTTGCTGCCAGTAGCAGGGGTCCTACAATCTTTTGTGGCATGACCTATCCTTTGGCATTTATGGCATTTTACTGTACAAGTACCATTGTGATGAAGCTTGCATCGGTTGCACTGTGGCTTAATACCTTGGTATCCATTGCCATTGGTTGCCGTAAATACCTTAGGAGGTTCTTGTCGTTGGTTCTGCTGTTGACGATGTGGGTTCTTGTTCTGGTGTTGTTGTTGGTTGATCCTGTTGTAGTTGTTGTTATTGTTGTGGTGATGGTTGTTGTTGCGATGGCCGTTGTGGTAGCGATTGTGGTTTTGATGGTGGGTGGTTCTCCTGTCATCGAGCTTTCTTTTGAGTTCGTTGCACTTGATTTCGCGGTCTAGGAGTTTTTGTGCTAACTCCATTGCGACTTCTAGTGATGGTGGGTTGGATGCTGTGACGTTTCCTTCAATATTCCGGGGAAGACCTTCAATATACTTCTCCAGAGTTTTCTCTAAATCTGGTACGATAGAAGGACATAATGCCATCAGCTCGTGGAATCTCCTGTTGTAAGCCCTAAGATCGATTCCTTTGACTGCAAGGATATGGAATTCGTCTTCCAGTTTCCTTATTTCGGATCGAGGACAGTACTTCTTTAGGATCTTGGCTTTGAATTCCGTCCAAGAGAGTCGGTACGCTGCTTCTGTACCTAAAGT
This sequence comes from Artemisia argyi, assembly GCA_030686995.1. NCBI lineage: Eukaryota > Viridiplantae > Streptophyta > Magnoliopsida > Asterales > Asteraceae > Artemisia > Artemisia argyi. Next base: position 85,644,871 of record CM060679.1, read on the forward strand.
TTGAGTTGTAGCGGTCCACCATGACAAAGCGTCATCCATTAAGGTTCCTGTGGCAAATGTGACCCTGTTGTTTTCTGAGCATCCACTCCTTTGGAATACCGTTTCGCATCTCTCGAACCAATGGGCGAGTTTAGTTATCCCTTCAGTACCCATGAAGTAAGTCGGCTGACAAGCCATAAAGTCTTTATAGGTACATTGGCGAGGTGCGGGAGCAACATTTCTTGCCGGTTGTGCGTTAGCATTTGCTTGTTCGGCTAAGGCTGCATTGATTCCATTGGTGATTGCTTGTTGGATTTCTTCCGGGGTCATGGTTGCTGCTGAGGTAGTGGTCGCGGTTCTCTTAGGTGCCATATTCCTAAAAATGAGAGTATATTTTCAGAATTTTCATAATAACCATCTTGTGTTAGACTATTTAGTAACATCAATAGGTTCAAAGTTATAATAGTGTCACATATATCACGATGCAATATACGATATCATAACACTTATGAAAATAAAGCAAACATAACATCATTGATTAGATTGTCGTTTTGAGTTTACATCACTTATTTATTCTTGTTGACATATTTCTAGGACATTTAAATACAAGTTATTACTGTGATGTGGGTGAGGCTACGTCGACAATCTATGGCATTCTAGGGTTTTCCTTGGTTATCATCAAGACGACGTTCTAGTTCCTGAATTTTGGCGGCCATGGTTTCTATGATTTGGTCTCGGTCTCTCTCCCTAGCTTGTGTTTCTTGTTGTGCACGTCGCAGGGACATGACTTGGGCTCTTGTGGTGTCGAGAGCTTGATCGATGTCACACATGATGTCCTTGTTTACGGTGTTAGCAGAGCAAAGTAATCCGATGAATTCCATAGCTTCACCGAATTGGGTACTTAGTTGTTCCATCATGGTTCCCATCTCTAGGTGTCCCATCACAAGTTGTTCTATCTCAGCTGACATAACTTCTATCAGTTCATTAGGGATGTTGTTCACCAAGGTGGCTATGGCGTCTAACCTGTCTTCATGTCTTACTAACCTAGCTGCCAAGAGTGGTATGGTATGGTGAATGGGTTCTCCAGTGACTGGAAGGATCTTGGATGCAGCAATTGATGATCTTTCACCAAGTTCTCTGTTGGTGGGAGTACCTTCTTGAGATCTCCAATACTTAAGGATTGGTAGTAGGAATGACCATTTGCGAGCATTGACCCGCTTACGAGCCTTATGGTTGGTTCTTGCATAATAGTAAGGATCTGAGGAGGTAGGACGAATCTGGTAATTCCTTGGTTGATAAGGCAGAGGAGCACTGGAAGTTTTCACAGGTGGTGGACTGTTGATTGTTACTGGTACAGTAGTAGTCTGCTGATAAAATATACTAGGTAGTATCACTGGTTCTGCAGTTGGAGCAACTTCCTTTTTCCATTTAGTATCATCCCAGATGTCTTTTTCTTCAGCATATGAAAGAGCTTTTCCAGCAGTGGCTGGTTCATAAGGCTGGAATGGAGAAGTTTGCTTACTGCGTCTGATTGGACCAGATGATGCTTGGGGTGAAGTAAAGGATTGCTGACTTTCCTTATTCTTGTCTGTTGTAGGTGACACAGTCATTGGAGCAAGAGTTGGTACAATAGGTGTAGAGCTCTCAGTTTCCGAATCCGATAATAAAACGATGAAGTTGGGTTTGGAAGACATGGTACTGTGATAATCCCGATTAGTAAACATAGTTATTAGCATAATCATAACATGTAAGCATATATCAAGTTATATAAGTAAGAAATAATGAGAAGTAACTTTTCTACCAGATGTTGGAATGTAGGCACGGAGGGCATGAAGTGGTATTTTGTAAAAATGGTCCAGTTAAAGTGTAGTTATAGTCCAATGTTTAAAAACATCTGGTTCTCTATAACCGTGGCTCTGAATACCAATCTGTAACACCCCCAAAAGTCGTTAATAACAGCGGAAGACTTAACATGTCAGCGGAAGACTTTCGGGGTATTACTTCAAGGATCTTTGTCACAATTATAGTAGACAACACAAAGTGAAGTATTAAAGTTTAATTTATTTCAAAATACCAAATATCTGGGATACAAGACATTATTAAGTAAGAACGTGTTTTATTCTGAAGGAAAATAAGTAGTTTATTATGGTTCTTGTCATGCTTTTGCCCACTCCGTGCCATCCAGATCCGTCTTGTTTAGTTACCTGAGATAAACATGCTAAAGTCAACATAAAGTTGAGTGATATTCATAGGTTTGAGTTTAAGAGTTTGAATCACAAGTTAAGAATGTATTGTAATCACATACAATCAATGTGTTAAAATAAAATCAATGTTTCTGTTATTGCCTTAAGCTCATGATACTCAACGATTAACAGCCAATCATAAATGTGAATTATGATGGTAAGTAATAGGCCCCCAAAGATAGGTATTTGTCAATAACCTATTTATAAGAACAATAAAGTGCGCCTGGTGTTTTCTCCAACAACCAAACGAGGATTGTCAATCACTAATAGTACTATCCACAATTATTTACGTTCACCCTTCAGGTGATTAAGGTTCATGATCGAGGGACTTCTGACAATAGTAACTTAAGCAAATAACATTGGCCTGACGGTATTTCAATACCCGGTATAAAAGACTTGTGATCGAGTTTTAAGCATGTATCTCCCCCACGGGAAAAATAGTTAAAGAGTGGGCTATGAAATCACCTTAGTAGTACAGTGGTATCGTAGTCTCAATAAAGCAAGGAAACGGCTTCACACAACACAACCTAAAAGATAATGCAAGTTTCAGTTGATAGTCTAAATCTGGTTTTTATCGCGAATACTAGTCATTCAGTTTGTTATTAAAACTCGTGTTCGTTTAAATGTTTAAAGTTCAAAAACAAAGTTATATATACGTATAACTTGTAAGTAAAAATGATTGATGATTGATATAAAGTTAGTTTTATAATGGAAAATAAAATATACGTATCGTTTTACAAGAAATAAATAATGTATCGTTATATCGTTTAATTATAATTACGAATATATATCGTATATATATATATATATATAAGTTTATGTTTATATAAGTCTTAGTTTAATTATATGTTTATATATGTAAAAGGTTAATATTATTTTTATAAAATAATATTTACTGAAAAATTCCTTTAAGTTTCCAAAATTTACATTTTTAACCCTAACGATATATATTTTACACCGTTAGTCCAAAATATATATAATTTACATTTTAGGTCCAAACGTATCAATATTTACATTTCTCAACTCCAAGTTTTATTATTTACAGTTTCTAAATTCAGAAAAATCAGAAATTACAGTTTTGACCCAAAGTTTGCAAAGTTTACACTTTTAGTCCCCGGTTATGAAAATTTTGCAAAGTTAGTCCAAATTTTACCAAATTCAAAACTTAGCATTTTTACTTCTTAAATAAGCTCAAAATATTCAGATAAGCTTAATTCCACTGCTTATTTTCTTAAAAAGTACTTATTTCACTTAAATGGGCTTAACGAGTCAATTAATAAGGCCCGTTAAGGTTTCGTGATCCATTGGGTGTACGAGGGGTTTGGGCCTGGTCTCGGGTTCATTTTTATGTTCTAAAAACGTTGCAAATAAGTCCAGGATACCAGCTTATCTAATAAGCTTCAAAACAGCTTAACGGGCTAATAAGCCCATATGTTAGCTTATTAATTTTTATAGTAAAACAGTTTTTGGTTGATCAAAATGGCTTTAGTAATTAGCTTAAACGAGCTTATAACTTCGAATAAAATATGGTTCCCAATTGTTTACCAAGTTGTCTATGAGATCGAGCTTTAAAAACAATATGTTACGTTTCTAGATTTTGAAATAACGAGGCCAAGTAAATGGCCAAAATCAATTCTGAAAACAGTTTGGAGACTTAGAATTATTCTAAGTCTTTTCAGTTATTTTGAATGGGTCAAGACCACTTTAAATCGTGTCGTTTATATGTTATTTTTAGATCAAAACTTTACGTCACTCGATTGCTAGTATATTAAACATTTAGGATGTGAATTAAAATGTATATGTCACGTTTATATTTTACGAAATAAATGAGGCAAAGTGAACGTGCAAAATTTTATAATAACGAAAATAAAATATAACAAAGGAACTCCAAGTGCTCACCTCACCTCTAGGGATGGGGTACAAACGTTCGTAGAGATTGAATTAGTACAAAGAAGATCGTGGTATGGTTCACTTCACGCCAAGGATACAAAACGAACCAACGTGGTACTCTTGCTTCACTTCTATACCTCGAACTAGCTCCAAACCTTCTGTCCCAAAACTCGACACTTGAACTTCACAGAATGGAATTATGGTACGTTTGTGTGTGTGATCATCTCTGGTTGCATGGATCGTTATATAGGCTTGTGAGGGGATTGTGAGATGTTGAGACAAGAGAAAGAAACCAAAGAGCGGGTGTGTTGTCTCGTTAGACATGGGAGGCACCTTTCCTTCGCCCAATCGAGAACTAATGGACAAAAGGAATGTCTATCACTTTCCTGTTCCTTCGTGACATCTTCTAGGATGTATAGTGTTCGAATGGTTGCCATTGGTGAAGTTGTAAGGTTGTTAGAAAGACATTGACACGTTTTGAGTTTTATACACACAAGATTTTGGTAGTTTACTTTGGCTGAATCTAGTGTATCAAACGAGTGAGTTATTTAATAAACTTTATCATTCCTAGATCCTTGCTAGGTTGTTAATTGAGACATGTAAAAATTTGATAGGGTTGTGTGTCAAAATTCGAAGAAAATAGGGGTGTTCCTTGGCTCGCTCGCGACTGGAAACAAGGAAGAAAAAAAATAATAATAAGAGTTCGTTTGGGCTTATAAGCCTGTTGGGCTTGGGGTTTTGGTCTGGCCCAGCAGAAAAGAAAAACGAGTATATAAAAGGGGTCCGTTTGGTTTGTTAGTTGGGTTTAAGGCCCAATGAGTTAACGGGGTCCACCTGGTGTGTTTTGAGAGTCGGGTTACGATCAATTAATATTAATGAGTGATCTCGGGAATTTTCGTAGGCTCCGGGAATATATAAATATTGTACCTTAAATATACGAAACGTATATTATAAAAATATAAACGTTTTTAATATATATATTCGCGATAATTTAGACTATCTAGGTTTGTGTGCAAGCAACGTTTCTAAGCAAAAGATAATTCACAATTTTACCGTTGTGATTTATATATCAAGTCTTATATAATAAAAAAAAAAATTGTCATACGTAAAAGTGGGTATTTAAATAATGTAATAACTTGTAAGTATTTACTAACCGTTGGGAAAATTACGAGAGGCTACAACAAATGTCAACTTGATGAACATTGGGTGATCATCACTAAAGAAACTCTTAGGAGTGCACTTCAAATCTTGCCGACTGGTGATAATGTGGAGTACACCCCCCGCCTAATCCAGCCACCCTTCTACGCTTTGTCAATGAACTGGGATATCCTACTCAAGTTTCCACATTATCCTCGGTCATCACTCATGATATGTACCAACCATGGAGAGCCTTCGCGAGTTGCATTAAATTGTGTTTAACTGGCAAAACTTCAGGCTACGAAAGACTTAGAGCCCCCTCACTGCAGATTATCTGGGGTGTAGTCAATGAAAGAATGTCGATTTTGTTGAAAGAATCTGGGAGGAATTCACTCACTCTATTCATTCATTCCTAGAAGATAAAGCGAATATTGAAGCTAACAAGGATGGAAAGAAGAGATCCGCCAAACTTCTTATTCCTAGCATTCGATTCACCAAGCTTATTATCTTAAGTACTCTGCTAAAGGTACATCCCAAATAATCTTTGGAATGGCAGTTCCCGATGCTCTACTCACTCGTGATATACTTACTGCACCTTACTATGAGGAATATGTTAAACTTCTGAAAGCATGTCAGGATGCTTCTGCTATTGAACAATCTCAATCCACCATGTCTGAGAAAGCCTCTTCGAAGAAACACAAGGGAGTGTCTACTTCAGCTGCTTCTTCAGAAGGTACCAAAAAGCCTAAACACACCACCGGGAGCAAGAAACCCAGCTCCAAGAAACCCATATCTAAAGACAGTGATCCAGTAGTAACAACTAGCACCGTACAAATGCCACTATTAGAAGAAGAAATGATTCAAATGGCAACTGCAGAAAGTCTAAAAGATGCTTACACGCCACTGGTACCTCCAGTCAGTGGAGTCAACATCAAAGAACCTGTATCGGAAAAAGGTCAACAACTGCAGCATGTAGAGGGCAGAGGTAAAGACGTCGCTACTGAAGAACAGGCTGCACAAACACTGTTAAAAATCTCATCTCCTGCTTCCAAATCAACAAGCTCAAAGTTCATCCCCAAAAGACGTTCTCCTGTATCACCATCTGCCAAAGTGTGTCCTGACAAAGCAATGTTACACTCACCTAGTCTGGTGGAATATGCTAGCTCAAGTGAGTCGGAGACTGATACCAGTTCAACACTCAAAGGTGATGACACCAATATAGCAACACAAGACGTCACCAGTAACAAGCCTGCACAGGATAAAACAGTCAGGACTGAAACACCACTAGACCCACTTCATGACGAGTTTGTGTCCACTGCTTATCCTAACATACAAGGTAATCTCAAGCTCAAGACGGATGATCCTAAGCTCGCAGTGGAACCTGACAGCTCAACAGGAACTCTTGCGTCTTTCAAGAATCTTGACACTTTTGGAGATCAATTCTTAGTAGATAAGCCAGATGAAGCAGATGGTGACAAATCAGGTGATGAACGTGAAGAAGTTGTCTCAATGGTAGATGTCACTATCCAGTAGGACACCTCTACTATTCCTACCCTGTCTATACCAACTCCTACTGCTGCAACAGCCACCACTGGTACCACTCAGGCTACTGCCACACTAGAGAAATCCTTCGAAACCGCAAAGATATCAACTCCTCCCACCTCTGAGAAGAAATCGGACCATGGACTGGATGATGTAGTTGGTATCACTGCTGGCATCATTCAAGACAATCTCACCATTCATGAGAAGTTGGAAAAGCACGCATCATTGTTAAGGAATATCGTGAACCTTTATTTGCCTCAAACTATCAAGAATCACATCACTAGGCTATACAAGTTAGAACATCTCGACCTCGAGCAACAAGTGTCTCAGGCCATCAATGAACAAGTCGCTGAAGCTGTCACCATTGCTCTAGAAGCCCCTCTCAGATCCAGATTCAAAGACTTGCCCATTGAGAACATGAAGGTGATTTTGCAACATAGTATGTACGAGAAAGACCAACACAAAGGACATGAAGCACACATCAAATTATATGAAGCATTAGATGCTTCTATAAGACAAGATAATGCCAAGCAGCACGCCAAGGACATGGAAATTGAGTCAAAGAGAAAAAGGAGGCGTTAGAGTCACCCCAGGCCCCCATCAGGATCACCACCTCATCCTCCGCCACCACCTCCACCTTCCGGATCATCAGGACCATCGGGTACCGCTGCACAACCTGGAGGTTCTGTATCACGTACCATGCCATCCCATCCTACCGTATCAAAGCAGCAACAACCCAAAAAATCTTCTAAGTCTACGCCATCCAAACAAACTAAGCAGGTCACATATGCTGCATGGACCGCCATCGACACTGGCACGACCTCCATTGCCTCACCAACCAACGATGACACTGCATTTAGTGAAGAGTCTGTTAATACAAATATCGCCTAAAAACGTTATTTATATTTTAGGATCGTTGCTAAGTTTTGTTAACGACAAAGTGTAAACTTTAGTTTTTAGTAAAACATAATTTGAGTTTAAAGACTTACATAATTAGACATTTGCTACATTTACATTTCATATAAAACACAACATTTTTATATTTCTTAGAATAGAACTGTCACATCCCATTTATGGTAAGTTTGTGTCAAACACATCAATATGCATCTAAGGAAAGATTGTGTATTTGACTCACCATAAGTCTTCTTACAAAAGTATGTGTTTGACTAAAAATAAGTTGATGTGACTTTGGTTGGTTTGGAATGATTTATTGCAAAACTTACTATCAGACCTGGCAGAACCTTGGAGGTACACGGGCGGAACCCATATGAGGGTTCCGCCGTATCCGCCAGAGCTGCTGAAAGTATTGCTATAAATACCAAGCCATTTCTTAGATTTTTCCTTTATCACTTCTCATTATATTTTACACATACATCATTCATCTAACCTATTAACATTGTCATTTGTGTGAAGTTCTCTTGTAGCAAATATTTCACAAGTTCATATAAAAGTTACAAGTACTCAACACAACGTTACAAGACTTGTTAGCTTAACATTATATAGACTTCGTGTAGTTTATACTTCATTTGATTGTGTATATTCAAGTTGTGATCGGTTAGTATTTTAGGCCTTAAAATACATAGTGTGACGGGAGTTGTTGTACCCTTATAAAAGAACTAATGGGAGTGGTTGTACCCTTGTAAAAGAACTCGACATCTAGCTTAGTGTCGGTAATCGTGTAAGCGACGTGTAAGGTTTTCTCCGCCGGTGAAAGGAGCTTGTTGACTAGTGAAAGAAACTCTCGAGTTGGATACTTGGGGCGTGGACGTAGGGCAAGGAAAAAGAGTCCTTGTAGCCGAACCACGATAAATACTCGTGTTGTGGTTTGATCGTTTCTTTCTTTATACTTGCATATTATATATTGTCTTTGAGTTTATATCTTTGATTAAACGGAAAGTTTCAAAAGATAATTAAACGAAAAACCGGTAAAACTATTCAATCCCCCTTCTAGTTTTCCACAATTGGTATCAAAGCTACGTTACTCAAGCTTTTAAAATATATTGTGTTTTAAAATTTGAAACGATCCATGGAGTTTGAAAATTACAAAGAAGGGCAATCTATGCAAAGACCACCACTTTTTGAAGCAAATGGTTTTATATATTGGATAAACCGATTTGAAACTTACGTGAAATCTAAAGATATAGATTTATGGTATATAATCATTGATGGTGATAATGTAGCTACGAATAGTAAAGATGAAGATCAAAAGAAATTGATTGCTAAAAGTAATGAAGCTAAAATTATGCTTTACAATGCTTTGCCTAAGAAAGAATATGAAAGAGTCTTTATGTGTAAAACTGCCAAAGAAATTTGGCAATCTTTAGTAGTCACTCATCAAGGAAACTCACAAGTTAAGGATAACAAAATTGATCTTCTTGTTCAACAATATGAACAATTTGTTATTCCCGAAGATGAGATTATTGATAGTGCATTTGCTAGGTTTAACACTATTAATACTTCACTTAAAGCACTTGATGAATCTTTTTGTTGCAAGAATTTTGTCAGGAAATTCCTTAGAGCACTCCATCCGAAGTGGAGAGCAAAAGTGACGGCAATTGAAGAATCCAAGGATCTTTCAAGCATGTCACTTGACGAGCTAATTGGAAACCTCAAAGTTCATGAAATCGTAATGGAAAAAGATTCGGAAATTGTTAAAGGCAAGAAAGAAAAGGTTAAGTCCATTGTCTTGAAAGCTAGAGTCCAATCAAGTGATGATGAAGAATCTAGTTTGGATAGTGATGATGAAGAATATGCCATGGCCGTTAGAGACTTCAAGAAGTTCTTTCGTAGACGAGGGAAGTTTGTAAGGCAACCTAAAGATGACAAGAAAACCTTCCGAAAAGATCATGATGATAAGAAAGGAAAGGTTGAAAGGAAATGTTTTAGGTGTGGAGACACAAGTCATCTCATAGGAGAATGTCCAAAACCACCCAAAAGCTAGTCTCAACATGCTTTTGTAAGTGGTGCTTGGAGTGACTATGAAGAAGATGACGATGAGCCAAAGAATGATGAAATTGCTCTCATGGCTCATGACTCAAATTAGGTGTGCCTCAAAGTATGTTTGGAACCGGATGAATGGATTAAAGATAGCGGATGTTCAAGGCACATGATGGGTAACAAAAGCCTCTTCTCAACATATCACAAATGTGATGGAGGTAATGTTACGTTTGGTAGTAAAGCTAAGAGCAAAATCATCGGAAAAGGTACAACCTCTCATGACTCTCTTTTTATAGATGATGTAGCTCATGTTGATAACTTAGGTTTTAATCTCCTTAGTATTAGTCAACTTTGCCGTAATAAGTATAACGTCCTTTTTAGGAAAAATGGAAGTAAAATACTTAAAAATGGCATAACCATAGCTAAAGGTGTTCTTAAGAACAACGTGTATGTCATGAAGATGGATCAAACATCTAGAGACAAACTTTGTCTTACTTCATTTGATGAATCTTCAACTTTATGGCATAGACGTTTAGGACACGCTAACATGAGACTTATACAAAACCTCTCCTCCAAAGATCTAGTTCGAAACCTACCTAAGTTGAAATATGACCAACACTTTTGTGACGCTTGCAAAGTTGGTAAACAAGTCCATAGTAGCCATAAGGCTAAAAACTTGGTTTCTACATCTAGGTGTCTAGAACTTTTGCATATGGATTTGTTAGGTCCATCCGCTATACAAAGTTATGGAGGTAACTTCTATACTTTGGTAATAGTAGATGATTATTCAAGATTTACTTGGACAAAATTTTTGAAAAGTAAAAACGAAGCTTTTGATCAATTTGAAATTCTAAGTAAGAAAATTCAAAATCAAGTAGGAACTTGCATTGTGTCTATTAGAACGGATCATGGTCGTGAATTTGATAATGAATTTCAATTTGGAGACTTTTGTGATAAAAATGGAATAACTCATAATTTTTCGGCTCCACGAACCCCTCAATCTAATGGTGTAGTAGAACGTAAAAACCGAACACTTCAAGAGATGAGTAGAACAATGCTTAATGAGCAAAATATTCCACAAAAGTTTTGGTGTAACGCCATTGACACATCAACTTATATTTTAAATCGTGTCTTAATAAGACCATTTTTAAACAAAACTCCATACGAACTTTATAAAGGTAAAAACCTACACTAGGTTATTTTATAGTATTTGGGAGTAAATGTTTTATTCTTAACACAAAGGATTATCTCACCAAATTTGACCCAAAGTCTTATGAAGGTGTGTTTTGTAACACCCCTAAAATACCGCAGCGGAAGACTGTGTCACAGGGGTGCTACTTCATAATACAAAGTACAAGGTATAGAAAACGAACTCTAAATGAGACGTTTTGAAAAGTTACCATTTGATTAATGAATTCAAAGTTACAAACATGAGATTCCAAAGTATGATACATAAATGTATACAAAATGTTTTGAATGGTAAATGATAAAAGCGTAAGTCTTCAGAATATGCAGCTTGACTCTAAGTTCCACTCACTAGCTATCGCCTTACTAACCTGAGATAAACATGCTAAAGTGTCAACACAATGGTTGGTGAGTTCATAGAGTTTGTCTTAAAACAGTTGAAAAGGCCTCAAAAGAATGTTCACATAGCAAAGGCATTGTGAATCCACTCAGTTACAAGTCCCGCCATAAGAGACTTGTAACCTGTGTGTTCACAACCCACTGCTAACATATAGTATAATAAAGACATGTATAAGTTCATCAAGACAATTAAGCAATTAGTAGTGAGTCTCTACTTCATCTCCGAAGACCTCACTTTTATGATGTATCCAACATTCGCAAATGTTAGGATGTATCAAAGACAACTGGGAGCCGCTTCCCAAAGAAAACTGGGAGCCACTTCCCAAAGATAACTGGGAGCCACTTCCCAAAGATAAGACAGTCATGTATGTATGAAATCAAGTATAATGCCATCAAGTATAAGACAATCAAGTATGAAACAATCAAGTATAAATGTTTTGAGTATTTGTACAAGTAAGCAAGTAGTTGTGCATGTATCCCCCCCAAAGAGTTAAAACAAGTACGAAAAGAGTAGGGGCTATGACTCACCTTAAGCTTATGTAATGAGAAATGAAAGTGGTAGTCGAATCGCGAAAGTCTCTAAGAGCAGCCTATAATAGAACGTTGCGACTTAGGTTTGGAGTAACGTCTAAGAATACGAACAATTGCCCATATATGTCTTGCATAATGTTCATGATGTAGTACTTAGTATATAGTGTAAGTCGTTGAATATAAGTGGTCTATGAAACATGTATAAGTTGTATATCTCTTACTACCGTTCGGGCCGACATAATTCAGAAGTCATGGAGTAAACGTTCGAGGAGCCAGGACACTTTAACTCGTAAATCCACAACTCGTCTCGACGGCTTACTCAATGAACTCCTCACATGAGGCTCCCTACTATTGTAGTATTTGATAACATATATATATATATATATATATATATATATATATATATATATATATATATATATATATATATATATATATATATATATATATAAGCTTTTTGATCTTTAATAGTTATATGGTCTTTAGCCGTGGCTTTGCCGTGACCTTGGTCATTGTTACCATGGTCTTGAGACTCATCCTTGGCTTTAGCCATGGTTGTGGTCTTGGCTTTAGGTCATTAGACCTCTTGGTTTCATCTAATTATAATGATTATATAGTAACTTTGGTCTAAAAATGGGCTGTTAAGAATTTGGAGAAATTTATCACTCAGAAAGCGTTTTCAGGGCTCGAGCTTCTTTGTTCCTGAACGAAAACGTCGTTCCGGACAACTTTCGTGTTTTAACTTTTTGATGAATCGGACCAGAAGTGGGACTTTCAAATTGGCAGAATGCAAACAGTAGGGTTTAGGCAGTTTCGGCGTTTTGGTGTCGCTAACTTCTTATGGTCATAACTTTTGACTCGTGTACTCATTTTGGGTGATTCAAATTGCTATATTTTCCTTTTGAGGTCCTCTTTAACAGTAAGTAAATGTCAAATATCATAGTTATATTATTTTGGTCGTGGTTCTCCATAAAAATCACTAGTTTGCTTGTTTACTTGTCATAAGTTAACATATGTATACCAATACTTGTTTTATCCATTTTTAAACATCATGAACACAATACAAAGACCATATATAGCATGAAAGAACCATAATAAGAATGAAATGATATTGAGCAAGAAAGTGTATAAGGGTTTGCTTACAACTTTTGGCTTTCTAAAGAAAGGAAGTCAAGTATAGAACTAGGACACTAAACCTAAGCTTGTAAACCCTTCACCATAACTCTTGTAACCCTTGCTAGCCTTGATCTAACCCTTGTGAAAACCATTTAACTTCAGCCCTAGTAACCTTGTGTAGCTCCTAATTCAACCATGGAATCACCAAACAAACTTAAGAACTAGGTAGAGAATACTAAGACCTTGAACTTTGTAGTGTAACTTGTATATTGAAGATCAAAGGATCATGGTGCTAGGTATAATAGATGTGGCGTTTTTATTTATGAAGAATGGAAGAGATTAGCTTGCTATTTATACTAAGAATGAGGAGGTTAGGAAGGTGGCTAGGAAACTACATAAACTTGGAGACAAAGTTGTAATTAAAAATGATCTAATGGCTAAAGTCATGAGATGATGCCACAAGTGTGAATGCCCCCCCCTAGTGGCGGTTTGAAGAACTTGGAGAACAAGGTGTGGACTTTTAATGGTATTATCCTAAGTATGTAGCTAGTTTTGACTCCGTAAATCGCTAACCGTAAATGATTAAGCCTCAAAACGTAAAACCGGGTATCCTAAAAATATGAAACTTATAAATATGGTTAAACATGTCAATATAGTCCATAATAAAATATAAAATGAGTGGTAGGTTCTATCGGGTGCTAAAACCCTGCTAAAAACTGGAAACACGGGTCTAAAACGCGCAATTCGCGTAAAACGCTGAACTGGAAAACGTAAAATTCCGAAACTTTTGGAATTGTCATAAAATGAGAGAAAATCATATTTCTATTGTTTATAATGTTTTATGGATATATCGGGATGCTGGAAGGACGTTTAAACCTAAAAGTAAATCTCGGACACGGCTTTGTGATTTTTGCAGAAATGATCCGACGAGCGTCAAACTTTCGGATTATCGTTAAAATAGTTTAACTTACGAGAATATGAAATAAAAATTTCTGAGATGAATAGTGAAAAGTGAATAGTAAAAAGTGAATAGTAAAATGAATAGTGAAATTTTCGGGAATAAAAGTTAACCTGAAATTGCGAATTGTTACAGTCTCTACCCCTTAAGGAGAACTTCGTCCCGAAGTTCAGTTGATGTTAACTACTTACGATGTGTCTAAGAGAATTCGGGATCTCTAATATAGTGGTGTTTACTCTGATTCGTCTAAGATTCTGGTTAAGGAGTCGTATCGGCTACAATTAAGCCCACTTATTTATAACACATTACTTACATAAAGAAGCGTCCAAATTTATGTAAGTAAAGTCTCATAAACTTATGGTTTGGTGATTTACAATTTCTTTATTTAACTGAAGAGGCGTCCCAATCCATTTAAATAAGGAGATTCTAAATCATCCTACTTAAGAATTTCTGACACAAAATCCGCCTTCTGAGGCCGATAGTAAAATAATCAAGTCATCAAATCCCTAAAGCTAAGCAATAATATTATTTAACTCAAATCTTGTGTCTAATCAAACAAGAACTGTCACAAGATCAAGTTAACTAATTAGTTATTACTGAGCTCCATGTTTTTAATGACTCGACGAATCTCTGGGGCTCCTTATAATACTAAAGTCACATCATCTAACAGCGTGGAACTAAACCAACAACTACCAAGAAGCGTATGCGTATGTAGTGTGTGTAAGGCAAATAAAGAGGAAGGTCCCAACGTATATAGCAGTTATAGTCTAGGCACTAAATGCAACCTAGTTCTCTATAACCAAGGCTCTGGTACCAATCTGTAACACCCCTAAAATACCGCAACGGAAGACTGTGTCACAGGGGTGCTACTTCATAATACAAAGTACAAGGTATAGAAAATGAACTCTAAATGAGACGTTTTGAAAAGTTACCATTCGATTAATGAATTCAAAGTTACAAACATGAGATTCCAAAGTATGATACATAAATGTATACAAAATGTTTTGAATGGTAAATGATAAAAGCGTAAGTCTTCAGAATATGCAGCTTGACTCTAAGTTCCACTCACTAGCTATCGCCTTACTAACCTGAGATAAACATGCTAAAGTGTCAACACAATGGTTGGTGAGTTCATAGAGTTTGTCTTAAAACAGTTGAAAAGGCCTCAAAAGAAAGTTCACATAGCAAAGGCATTGTGAATCCACTCAGTTACAAGTCCCGCCATAAGAGACTTGTAACCTGTGTGTTCACAACCCACTGCTAACATATAGTATAATAAAGACATGTATAAGTTCATCAAGACAATTAAGCAATTAGTAGTGAGTCTCTACTTCATCTCCGAAGACCTCACTTTTATGATGTATCCAACATTCGCAAATGTTAGGATGTATCAAAGACAACTGGGAGCCGCTTCCCAAAGAAAACTGGGAGCCACTTCCCAAAGATAACTGGGAGCCACTTCCCAAAGATAAGACAATCATGTATGTATGAAATCAAGTATAATGCCATCAAGTATAAGACAATCAAGTATGAAACAATCAAGTATAAATGTTTTGAGTATTTGTACAAGTAAGCAAGTAGTTGTGCATGTATCCCCCCCAAAGAGTTAAAACAAGTACGAAAAGAGTAGGGGCTATGACTCACCTTAAGCTTATGTAATGAGAAATGAAAGTGGTAGTCGAATCGCGAATGTCTCTAAGAGCAGCCTATAATAGAACGTTGCGACTTAGGTTTGGAGTAACGTCTAAGAATACGAAGAATTGCCCATATATGTCTTGCATAATGTTCATGATGTAGTACTTAGTATATAGTGTAAGTCGTTGAATATAAGTGGTCTATGAAACATGTATAAGTTGTATATCTCTTACTACCGTTCGGGCCGACATAATTCAGAAGTCATGGAGTAAACGTTCGAGGAGCCAGGACACTTTAACTCGTAAATCCACAACTCGTCTCGACGGCTTACTCAATGAACTCCTCACATGAGGCTCCCTACTATTGTAGTATTTGATAACATATATATATATATATATATATATATATATATATATATATATATATATATAAGCTTTTTGATCTTTAATAGTTATATGGTCTTTAGCCGTGGCTTTGCCGTGACCTTGGTCATTGTTACCATGGTCTTGAGACTCAACCTTGGCTTTAGCCATGGTTGTGGTCTTGGCTTTAGGTCATTAGACCTCTTGGTCTCATCTAATTATAATGATTATATAGTAACTTTGGTCTAAAAATGGGCTGTTAAGAATTTGGAGAAATTTATCACTCAGAAAGCGTTTTCAGGGCTCGAGCTTCTTTTTTCCTGAACGAAAACGTCGTTGCGGACAACTTTCGTGTTTTAACTTTTTGATGAATCGGACCAGAAGTGGGACTTTCAAATTGGCAGAATGCAAACAGTAGGGTTTAGGCAGTTTCGGCGTTTTGGTGTCGCTAACTTCTTATGGTCATAACTTTTGACTCGTGTACTCGTTTTGGGTGATTCAAATTGCTATATTTTCCTTTTGAGGTCATCTTTAACAGTAAGTAAATGTCAAATATCATAGTTATATTATTTTGGTCGTGGTTCTCCATAAAAATCACTAGTTTGCTTGTTTACTTGTCATAAGTTAACATATATAGCATGAAAGAACCATAATAAGAATGAAATGATATTGAGCAAGAAAGTGTATAAGGGTTTGCTTACAACTTTTGGCTTTCTAAAGAAAGGAAGTCAAGTATAGAACTAGGACACTAAACCTAAGCTTGTAAACCCTTCACCATAACTCTTGTAACCCTTGCTAGCCTTGATCTAACCCTTGTGAAAACCATTTAACTTCAGCCCTAGTAACCTTGTGTAGCTCCTAATTCAACCATGGAATCACCAAACAAACTTAAGAACTAGGTAGAGAATACTAAGACCTTGAACTTTGTAGTGTAACTTGTATATTGAAGATCAAAGGATCATGGTGCTAGGTATAATAGATGTGGCATTTTTATTTATGAAGAATGGAAGAGATTAGCTTGCTATTTATACTAAGAATGAGGAGGTTAGGAAGGTGGCTAGGAAACTACATAAACTTGGAGACAAAGTTGTAATTAAAAATGATCTAATGGCTAAAGTCATGAGATGATGCCACAAGTGTGAATGCCCCCCCCCTAGTGGCGGTTTGAAGAACTTGGAGAACAAGGTGTGGACTTTTAATGGTATTATCCTAAGTATGTAGCTAGTTTTGACTCCGTAAATCGCTAACCGTAAATGATTAAGCCTCAAAACGTAAAACCGGGTATCCTAAAAATATGAAACTTATAAATATGGTTAAACATGTCAATATAGTCCATAATAAAATATAAAATGAGTGGTAGGTTCTATCGGGTGCTAAAACCCTGCTAAAAACTGGAAACACGGTAAAACGCGCAATTCGCGTAAAACGCTGAACTGGAAAACGTAAAATTCCGAAACTTTTGGAATTGTCATAAAATGAGAGAAAATCATATTTCTATTGTTTATAATGTTTTATGGATATATCGGGATGCTGGAAGGACGTTTAAACCTAAAAGTAAATCTCGGACACGGCTTTGTGATTTTTGCAGAAATGATCCGACGAGCGTCAAACTCTCGGATTATCGTTAAAATAGTTTAACTTACGAGAATATGAAATAAAAATTTCTGAGATGAATAGTGAAAAGTGAATAGTAAAAAGTGAATAGTAAAATGAATAGTGAAATTTTCGGGAATAAAAGTTAACCTGAAATTGCGAATTGTTACATGTTTCTTGGATATTCACAAAGTAGTAAAGCTTACATTGTTTTAAACAAAGAAACCTTAAGAGTCGAGGAATCGTTGAATGTAACCTTTGACGAGAGTCCACCTCCTTCTAAGACATCACCTTTGGTAGATGATGACTTAGTTGAAAGCAAAGCAATAGAAAGTCAAGAGATCTTAGGTAATGACAAGGAAGATGAACTATTAAACAAAGAAATTGTCAATGTCAAAGAATCTAAAAGTCATCCATTAGATGGTGTCATAGAAAACATTAACAAAAGAACACTAAGATCAAAAGTTCAAAATGAAAGCAACTTCTTTTGTTTCGTGTCAACCATTGAACCGAAAAATATAAATGAAGCAATAAAAGATGAGTCACGAGTAATAGCCATGCAAGAAGAATTAAACCAATTTGTTAGGAATGATGTTTGGACATTAGTTCCTCAACCAAAGAGTCAAACAATAATTGGAACAAAATGGGTCTTTTGTAATAAAATGGATGAAAATGGTGTAGTGTCTAGAAACAAAGCTAGGCTAGTAGCACAAGGTTATAATCAACAAGAAGGCATAGACTACGATGAAACATTTTCTCCGGTAGCTAGGCTCGAGTCTATTAGAATTTTACTTGCATATGCATGCGCACACAATTTTAAACTCTTTCAAATGGACGTCAAAAGTGCATTCCTAAACGGGTTTATAAATGAAGAAGTAAATGTTTCTCAACCACCGGGCTTCACCGATTTTGAAAAACCAAATCACGTTTACAAACTTAAAAAGGCTTTATACGGACTTAAGCAAGCTCCAAAAGCATGGTATGATCGACTTAAAACCTTCCTAGTTGACCATAAGTATACCATGGGCTTAGTTGATAATACTCTCTTCACTAAGAAGAAAGGTTCACATATTATCATAGTCCAAATCTATGTTGATGACATTATATTCGGATCAATTTGTCAAGAATTATGTTTTGATTTCTCAAAAATCATGCATGACGAGTTTGAAATGAGTATGATGGGAGAACTCAAATTTTTCCTAGGACTCCAAATCAAACAACTAGAAGATGGTATCTTCTTTAACCAATCCAAATACATTAAGGACATGCTTAAGAAATTTGGTCTAGAAGATTCGAAACCAATCAAAACGCCCATGTCCAAGGAAACAAAACTCACCAAGAGTGAGGAAAGTGAATCCGTAGATAGCACTAAATATAGAGGTATGATTGGAAGTTTACTTTACCTAACGGCTAGTAGACCCGACATTATGTTTAGTGTTTGTCTATGTGCTCATTTTCAAGAAGATCCTAAGACAACTCATCTTGAAGCCGTTAAAAGGATTTTTAGATATATTAAGGGCACTACACATTTAGGTTTACGGTATCCCAAAGGAACGGGAATGGACACCATAGTGTATGCCGACTCGGATCATGCCGGTGACTATGTTGATAGAAAAAGCACAAGTGGTACTTGTACTTTTGTTGGATATTGTCTCACCTCATGGTTCTCTAAGAAGCGAACGACTCTTGCTATCTCAACAACGGAAGCCGAATACGTTTCGGCCGGAAAGGCATGTCAACAAGCTCTTTGGATGAAGCAAGCTCTTGTCGACTACGGAATTCAACTAAACGACATCTCCATTATTTGCGACAACAAAGGAGCCATAGATCTTAGTAAAAATCCCGTCCAACATTCCCGAACTAAACATATCGAAATCCGTCATCACTTTCTTCTTGACAACATCCAAAAAGGAAACATCTCAATCGAGAAAGTTTCTTCTGAAGACATCATAGCCGACATTCTCACAAAACCTCTTAAACGAGAACCTTTTAACCTTCTTAGGCTAGGCTTAGGACTCATGGAACCTACATTGTAGTTCTAAACATTAGACAAAAATCACAAAAAGCAAAACAAATAAATAATTTTTTTTCTTTTTCTCACCAGAGTTGGCGGAACCCTGCGACAAAACGGGCAGAACCCTCTTTTTGGTTCCGCCGTATCTGCCGACCTGCAAAACTTTTTTTTAAGTTTATATTAAACCAAATACCCATTATCTCATACCACCACTTCCAAACTGCTACTATTCACTTCACCATTCATCCACACCTACGAATTTTTGGTCCTTCCTTCATTCACATTGCTCATCAATCATCATTGTAAGTATTCTAAACATGATTACACTCCTGATCTGAGTCTAGGAATTCTATTTTTGCACAAAAACAAAAACTTGGGGTTATGAATTAACTTGAGAAACTCATGCATGAAATTAGGTGTTTAACAAAACTAATCATGTTCCCCATAGTTAGGAATTGCATTCTTACTAGTTATAAACATGTTTGCTAAAACTCCCCATGTCAAATTTTTGCAAAAATTTCTCACAAATAGGAAAAATATTTTTTCGTCTCACATTGTGAATACAAAATAAAAATGTTATGTTTAAAACATCACTTGCATAATGTCTCTTGAATGCTAAAGGGAATACATAACTAATATTTATTTTCGGGTACATTCAAACGAAGCTACAATGAACTAGGAGCGTTTGGGTTATCTTTTGTTTTATAACAAAACTTGCATTATAAAACATTTTAAGCATCAAAATGAGTCAAGATAACCTCACCTCTACATTGTTTTCATATAGGCACACACTAGAACATCCACATTATTATAGTCGCTAACTTAATACTAAAATGTGAAATTTTATTTCTAGGAATCATCATGCCTCCCGTAACTCATTACGACCACAAGGACACCATTAAGTACCTACCCAAACACCACAAAACCAAAGGCCTTACCGAAGCTCAAATCAACAATTTCAAAGCCTTAGAAAAATGATATGTCCATGAGGGTAGAACCATTGAACCATCCTTCCTAGCCGGTACAAACCTACCCGCGGAACTTGCAAACATCAACTTTGATTGTCTCTTAGAAATCGATGAGCCTATCTGTCCTAGGTTTATTTTATAATTCTATGCATCCGTCACTCTCTCCACGGATGAGTATGGTCGCATGTCTATTAACTTCATGGCTAGTGGTTATCAATACTCCTTCACTCTTAATGAATTTGCTCAAATCCTAGGTGTCCCAAACCATGGTACTTGCATCTACTCCGACAAGCATACCCTCTCAACTCTTGACACACTCATTGACCGCATCCATCCCTATGATACCCCTCTTGTGTCCAAGGATGAACTTCGTGACCACCTCTTCATTTGGACCACCACCACTAAGAGAACCCGTACCGGAAATGAGGTCAACAAGGACCCATATGGAATGGAACTCAATGAACTCAAGCCCTAATTCAAGAAATGGGAAGAACTCCTTAGAGCCAATGTCATTAGCACCATAGGAAACCGGGATCATATCAATGTTTGCCTTTTCTACATGCTCTACTCCTTGTCCGTTAGGCAACCCTTCAACCTTGCCTACTACATGGCCAAGAGAATGGCTGACATTCCCGTGCAAGGCACAACGGCTATACCTTATGGAATGCTCTTGACCCGTCTCTATAGGCACATTTCTCCTATTCCTCCAACTCCTAGAGGTCTTCGCCTACACTACTCTCTCATCCCACACACATTTGTCCCACTTAGTGATAAGAGAGTTTACAAAACCCAAGGGAAACACCCTCATCCTCCTACTTCCTCATCATCATCTTCAATGAGTGAAGATGAGAGCTTACCCAACTCTAGGCTTCCACCTCTAGAATACCTTTCACAACTTCCAACAATTCCTAATGATTTGGCGGAGTTCAAGCAAACGAAGGGGATGTTCAAATGTCTTGGGAGGTTCCTTGGCAAGCTCAAGAAGAAGGTGGATCGTCAATGAGAGCGTGTGGGAAGGAGTGTTTGGCAATAGGTGCTATTTGAACAATTTGGTAGTTTAAACAATATGTGTTATGTATTTGTGTGTTGGTAGGATATTTGGTACTATTTGGAACTTGTATGAACTAACAATGATGCAGGACCACAACATTTGGCATGTTGTCAAATTTTCAAGAATATGAAAAATTTCACTAAGTATAGTGAAATTCGCTAGCCCCCGGTCAAAGTCCAATGGTATGCGTGTTTACATGTCCATTTTTTGCATTTCCTAATCAGATATGTTATAAATTTTCATTTTTAAGAATTTTTGGAACATTTGAAAATCGTCTCGACGGTCAAAACGGTGGACTGTATGTTTTTTTGGTTCTGGCAAAAACGGTGGAACCTTTAACAGGGTTCCGCCAGTACAAAATTCTGGGTAACCCAGATTTGGCCCAACGGAACGGACGGAACCCTCAGAAGGGTTCCGCCCATGATGTCGTAGGGTTCCGCCAGTTGCCTGCAGATTTTTGTTTGTTTCCGTTTTCAAAATTCCAACTTCCACACAACACTTAGATAGAAATCTATTCCACATTAGTTGTTAAGATTACTAGGATCATTCTTAGCTTTTAAAATAAATAGGAAGCCATTTCCCGCCAAAAATCAAAATTTGCCATAATAAACTCAAGGAACCTTCATCTATAAGGGAAGGAACCCTCCCAAAGGATCCTTCCAATCCGTGGAACATATTCTCCCAACAGTTTTGACAAGACCACTAAGCATTTAGTGCAAATCTTTGTCTTCTTACTCCATCAGCTTCATTGGATTGACTTCCAATTGATTTGACAACATTCATAACTCACCCAAATCATTAGAAACCTCAATATTTGTTTGGTTGAACATCAAATCCAAACACCCCTTCCAACATCTCCTCCACCCTATAAATTTAACCATCTTAGAACACTTCAAATCACACCATCACCATCATAATCCCTTCTCTTAAGCTTCTAAACCACAACTTTGACAATGACAAAGTCAACAATCACCTCTCAACCATCTCGACCCATTCGAAGAACCGCCTGCATAAATGTGAAACCAATTTGTTCATACCACACAATCAACCTAAGTTCTTCATCTTCGGATGAATTTTCCTCACCCATAAAAAATGAACATTTTTTAAACCTTGCCTCTCCAACTCCATCACCCAAGGGACCCAATGACTTCACTACTCCACCACCAACAAAATCACCCATTGACCCAACTCCACCAATTGCACCAATCCAAACATCCAAAACTCCATCACCAGCAACACTACCTAAACTTGAACCAATGGAGTTAATTGGGTCTCCTCCAACATCACCACATCCTTTTGTACAAGATCTCAATGATCTTCCACCAAGATCAACAAATCCACCACCTTTGACAAATGAAAAACCAAGGCCATTGCTTGACCAAAATGAGCCTTTTGACCACAATCAACCACCACAACAAGAGTCACAACAACCAAAACCATTGTTTTTTCATCCAATCCTCAAAGACATCCATGGTACTTTATATGGAGAACCTAACTTTGAAAACCATGATCACCCAACTCCACCACATTCTCAATCTCAATCCTTTGAGTCTTTCTTTCCTTCTTATGAGGAAATTCAAAGAATGGTCGAAAATCACCTCCATCAAGCAATGGAGCTGCAAACCACCTTGCTTGACTCCATACAAAACCCATCCTCCACTCAAGAAACCAACAACAACCAACCACCACCACCATCATCAAACGACCCGTTTCCACCCACTCATCACCATGTTTGCTCACAATGTGAGCAAATGCTCAAAATAGGTAAAAATATCAAAATGTTGCTTCACCAATTTCAAGATGAAAACCGATTTGCTATACAACACATCCTTGAGTGTTTAGATGCTCTTTCCTACCCAAACCAATCTTAGAGCAAGTTTGGAGGCCTTTTGCCCCATTTAGGAAGTGTTGAATTACTTCTACTTATAGAAGTAGGATTTTCTTTTTCTTTTATTTCTAGGTTATTTTTAATTTTAATTTTTAGTTTTAGAAGTAGGATGATATTTTTTATTTCTTGTCTTTGACTTTTATAAAGTCAAATTTTACTTGGAATGATGTCTTTTTCTACTATCTTTTTTGCATTGTTGGTTGGTTATATATGAGTTGTGATTGTGGTTACTTATATTCTCATATAGTGTGGTGCCTACAAGGTTGATTATATGTCATTATCACCAACTAACCATTTTTTTGTAGGTTCAAAATCCATGTTTATCATCTTGGCACTCCTTTTAGGGGGAGTATCGACCAAGGGGGAGCACGTGCATAATTCCGCTTCGCTACTCTTCTTTTTGTTTTGACAAAAAGGGGGAGAAGATATATAAACTTATAAACTTTAAATGATTTTCATCACTTAAGTAAAACAAGTTTAATATAACATTTTTTTTAAGTCTTAACACTAAAATTTGTGAGTTACTTAAAAACAAAGTTTATGTTTTGTCATCAACAAAAAGGGGGAGATTGTTAATACAAATATCGCCTAAAAACGTTATTTATATTTTACGATCTTTGCTAAGTTTTGTTAACGACAAAATTTAAACTTTAGTTTTTAGTAAAACATAATTTGAGTTTAAAGACTTACATAATTAAACATTTGCTACATTTACATTTCATATAAAACACAAAATTCTTATATTTCTTAGAATAGAAATGTCACATCCCATTTATGGTAAGTTTGTGTCAAACACATCAATATGCATTTAAGGAAAGATTGTGTGTTTGACTCACCATAAGTCTTCTTACACAAGTATGTGTTTGACTAGAAATAAGTTGATGTTACTTTGGTTGGTTTGGAATGATTTAATGCAAAACTTACTATCAGACCTGGCGGAACCTTGGAGGTACACGGGCGGAACCCATCTGAGGGTTCCGCCGTATCCGCCAGAGCTGCTGAAAGTCTTGCTATAAATACCAAGCCATTTCTTAGATTTTTCCTTTATCACTTCTCATTATATTTTACACATACATCATTCATCTAACCTATTAACATTGTCATTTGTGTGAAGTTCTCTTGTAGCAAAGAAGTTCACAAGTTCATATAAAAGTTACAAGTACTCAACACAACGTTGCAAGACTTGTTAGCTTAAAATTATATAGACTTCGTGTAGTTTATACTTCATTTGATTGTGTATATTCAAGTTGTGATCGGTTAGTATTTTCGGCCTTAAAATACATAGTGTGACGGGAGTTGTTGTACCCTTGTAAAAGAACTAACGGGAGTGTTTGTACCCTTGTAAAAGAACTCGACATCTAGCTTAGTGTCAATAATCGTGTAAGCGACGTGTAAGGTTTTCTCCGCCGGTGAAAGGAGCTTGTTGACTAGTGAAAGAAACTCTCGAGTTGGATACTCGGGGCGTGGACGTAGGGCAAGGAAAAAGAGTCCTTGTAGCCAAACCACGATAAATACTTGTGTTGTGGTTTGATCGTTTCTTTCTTTATACTTGCATATTATATATTGTCTTTGAGTTTATATCTTTGATTAAACGGAAAGTTTCAAAAGATAATTAAACGAAAAACCAGTAAAACTATTCAACCCCCCTTCTTGTTTTTTTACAAAGTCCTTCGTGCCTCATCCTACAGACTCATCTGATGAGGATAACGATGATTGATGAGTCTCTAAAAACTCATCATTTTTGTCCCATCTGAACAACGAAAACATTTTAAAACACTCAGAAACACCACAAAATACTACAAATATCCTTGGATGGTGTTTTTATATGTTTCAGACATAAAAGAACTCAAAACAGAGGAAAACGGGCAAAGTTTACACAATTGGCAAAATCAGTCCCTGATCTTTCAAGAAATGTCAGAAATGGTCCCTGGGATAATTATTTTAAAGAAAAGTCAACAACAGTCCCCCAAGAATCAAGAAATAATAATTTTTACCCTTGAAAGTTCAAAATATCAAAATTGGCAACACAAGTTCCTGTAGATTCAAAATTGGCAGAAAATACCCCCAGTGTTTAAAAATGGAATTTTATCATTAAGGGTCCTTGGGAATTCACAAGTTGTCAAGTTTGGCCCCTGGATGAAAAGTTTGAGGAATTTACAAGTTTGATCCCTGAAGTTTTAGATTTGGCAAAAGTAGTCTCTGGAATTTGAAAAATGGAAAATATCAATTATGGTCCTTGTATTATTCAAATATTGCAAGAAAGAACCATTTAAGAACTTTGAGAAAGTTACATTTCTAGCCCTTCAATTTTCAGTAAATTGCATAAAAGGTCCTTGTGATAACTAAACTACCAAACGGACCTTATGTTAAAACCAAATACAACACACCAACACAAAGCCCAGGCCTGCCCATTCCCAAGCCCAAAACCACACAAAGCCTATTTCCCCCTTTTAAATAAAATGGGGGTTAACCCCATTGACCACTCCATCTCCTTCCTCCCTCACTGAAACCACCTCCTGCTTCCCACCTCTACCACCTCCACCTTCACCACCTCACCACCTCCTTACCTCTCTGTCACCCTCACAAACAAACCCCATCCCCTGGGTTTGCACCAGGGGATGACATGTAGCATCCCTACATCCAAAATGTCTCCTACGGCCTATAAACTGACACCACCACGTATAGCTCATCCCTATACTCCATTATGTCCCCCTCCACCATCATAACATCCCAAATTGTATTTAATGCATAGAAAACGGCTACAAGCAACCTCTATGGAATTTGGCGCCAAAAAGCAATTTAAATGGTTGTGATGAATCAGACACATCCAAGGGCTGCAAAGTGGTGGGATTCAATCCAAGAGACACCTGGAACATGTGGAGAAGCTATAAAAGCAAGGAAATGCAGTAGAGAATATATATAGTTTTAATTTAGTTTTCTTGTATGTCGCATAGTTTACTTTGATAGTTTCAGTGTAATTTTAAGCTTTCAAACATTATATTTAATGAATTCAGTTTGTTCTAAACTCTATTCAAGCTTCAATTTCAAATTATAAGTTCTTTATCAGTTTTATGCAATTTTTATTTGAAATTTCATTTTTCCTTAAAGCATGTTATAAGCTAAGTTCTACTATTTCATAGGCTCTCATAAGCTTAGTTATAGGTTTCACAAGTTTAAACTAGTACCCAATCAAGTTTTACCAAAGATACAGGAAAATATAAAAAAAATCAAGAAAAATAGAAAATAAATAAAAAAATCAATGGACATCAATCAAGAATCATGGAGCAGGGGAAATTTTGGATTACCTCTGGGTTAGTAACCTTGTGGAAGGTTTATAGGATTGTGATTGGTCCTGTTTCTCAGTTCTTGGCTTGGAATCAATTTGTAAGCTTATTTTTCATTTTATGCAATTTACTGTAGAAGTCTTTATTCATAGGTAATATCTGTTGATTTGTAGTTTCTAAGTGAGTTTAAGTAAGAAAATTAAATAAAATAGTTTACTTGTTCATCAAAATCAATTGCTTCTTAAAATATAGTTTTCACAGTTTAAATAGTAAAATATTGAATTATGTTGTTATGCTGTAATTGTTGGTAGTTAATGGCTCAATTGATCACTTGTCATCATATTATAACCTGTGGAAATGAAATTGTGGGTTAAATCATGGTTAATCACCAAATCTCATAAAAACAGTTAGATATAGGGGTGTTTGGAAGAACTGTGTATACTGTGAAATAGGATACTATTGTTGTTAACTTTGGTCTACACATACCACTTAAGGTCATAATAACTCAAAACAACCAACAAATACAGTGGTTATTTGATAAATAGTCAAAGTTCACTTTAATCTAATCCTACTTGTTATCTGTTAAGAAGTTAGGTGCCATTTTCATTAAGTTAGCTCATTAGTTGGATATATAGCTTAATTTAACCTTTTAATAGCTTAATGTAACATAACAATCAGTAGAGTAGGATTAAAATTAATAAAAGTCAACATAAGTTCAAAATCATAAATGTCAAAATTGCATGTATATATTGTTAGAAATTCAAAACTTCAAGGAATTTTCATGAATTTTGTGATGCAATTCAGACCCTGAGCTTTTCACAAATCAATGTCTATCTGCTTAACTCTTGAAATCTCAAGTTGGCTTATTTTTAAGATTTTTTTTGTGGATTATACAATAGCTTAATTAGACCTGCAGGGTTAACAAGTGCCCTGTGCACAGGTTTGAGATCATATTTCATATGCCTCTCCTAGGCTCACCTGTGGGACCCACACTTTGTACCTTAGCTTTTTAAGAAGCCCTTCAGTCTAGCTTATTGGAGGACTGCTTATTCTGGCCTTGAAACTCTATTGCCCCTAGCTTATTTGACCTTGCATCTTGTCCCATTTCATAATACATACTGAGTGAATCAGTATTGAGACCCAATTTCACAAGACCACCAATAGCTTAATAATAAGCCATAAACACTAATTATTGGCTTATTGGAAAGCATACCTGACCAACTTCTCATATCAAGCCTTTATTTGGACCCTTGAACTCTCTTGTGGACCCCACAGAGGGCTGCAAATTCATATTTTTGGACTGTGTATACTGCTTGGTTTTACATAAGTGCTTATTTGTGATTCTTAGCTTATTCAAAGTGCTTATTCTGCTACTTGTGCTTGTTTTGTGTCATTCTCAATAGATTGCAACTTATTTCAAAAACTTGTAACTTATTAATAGCTTATTACTCAAAAAATCCAAATCCTTAAAGCTTATTAGACCTTCTGTCTAATATTTGGATTTCCATCTGCTTAATAATAAGATCTAAAGAAGTTGTCTTTACAAAAGTTGCATAATTTTAGTGGTAAAATAGTTTTGTAAAAGAAAAATCCAGAAAAGACAAAAATAAAATAAGTGATAGTTTCTATTTAAGCCATTTGGCTTATTTTTCTGCTTATTCAATAAGCAATTCTCATTTTTATAATTTTCCTAGGTTCTTATACTTATAAAATAATTTTAGAAAACATTTCATATTTTTCACTGTTCATTTAGTATTTATTATAATTTTAATTAGTTTAAAATAATTAATAATTAGTTTTTAATCAATAATAAATATATAAAAAGCATAAAAAATAGAATTTCAGTTTCAAAAATAGTTTTAAGTTATTTTATAATTTTTAAGATTTAATTTTTTAATTTTCTTACTTAAAATAATATTTTATTGAATTTTAGTTTAATTTAAATTAGATTTAAATAATCAATAAATAGTAATTAATTAATAATAAATAGATAAATAGTTTAAAAATAATTTTTATAATTTTGTAGGATTCCTGTGATGGTTAAATAGATTTATAAAATTTTTCATAATTTTCTAAGTTAATTCAGTATTATTTATAAATTTAAATTAGTTTTAATTAATATTAAATCGTTTAAATAGAAAATAATTAATATTAAATAATAAAATAATCTAAAAAACAATTTTTTTTTTAATTAAATTTTCTTTTAAGTTTAAGTTTATAGAATTTTCATTTTTACCCCCTGTAGTTTAAATTTCATTAAAACTCACCTTTTTCCCCGTACGTAGACGTAAATTTTTAGTTTGTAAACGTTTTAGTTCATGTATCTGTTTAAGTATATTGTTTAAACTGTTTCATTGTATAAATCAGTAGTATAAAACATTCTCACCTATTCCCGTTCATAATCACCCGATCCCAAATTCCATTTTATTACAGATTTCACACCTCGTTGGGATTAACGACCCGAGGATACATTGTACTTCGCGGAGCATTAGTCTAAGCTGTTTTTGACTTGTTGACCATTTAACTTGGTCAATATTATCTGACTGTTTAGCACTGATCAAATTTTGACGCCGTTGCCAGGGAGGTGTGCTGCGTACAACGAATTTGGAAGCATAAGTAGTTCTGAATACGCACTCATTGTAAATTTACCATCTCTGTTCATATTTATATAAAAACCCAAAAAGATTTTACATTTTTATACTCTAAGGCTTCTTAGAGTTATCTCAGTGCATGCGCACTCGTTCTTCAAGGTCTACAAGTCCTCATCGCGAGCTTATCACCATTCCTCGAAGACGTACACGGAGACATTCTGCCCCGAAAATAGAAACTGATATTCAGATTGAATCTGAACCTTCAGTCATTATGGCAGAAGACCGACCCATGTCCGAGCTTCTCCAAGCACCCATTGGGGGTTACAGAGAAGCTATTGTTATACCTTCCATTGTATCTGACAACTTTGAACTTTAAACCGGGTTACTCAATCTGGTAACATCGAGTCAGTACTATGGTTTCGAAAGGGACGATCCTCATTCGCACATACGATGGTTTAACAAGATTACATCTACCATTAAGTATAAGAATGTCCCGCAGAACTCAATAAAACTACTTCTTTTCCCATTTTCCCTCGAGGGAGCAGCCAGAGTCTGGCTGGAAAAACAACCCCCTCGATCGATAGAAACATGGGAAGATCTAGTGAAAAAATTTGTGAACGAATTCTTCCCACCTTCAAAAACTGCATTTTTGAAAAATGAAATCACCAAGTTTTTGATAACGCTCAAAGTTAACATGTTTTTATAAGCGTTATTAGTGTTTTTGTGTATGTTATTTGGTTGTTTTTATATGCTTTTGCCACTAAATCATATCAAAGTATGTTTTTGTAGCATATGTAGCCAAATGCAGGAAAAATGGAGAAAAAGTGAAGAAAATGAAGTATATGCGATTACACGAAGATTCCCGAGCTCAAAAGTCCAATCTATGAAGTAATTCATATGAGAACCTAAGTTTTGTCATCTCAAAGTTCCAAGTTCAGAAGTTAATCAAGTTTGGATAGTACATAAAGAACTACACAAGTCAAAGTCAAAGTCCAAATCTGCCAGGAATTACCATCCGATCGGTTGGTGTGAAACCGATCGGATTGCCATAATAACTTTTCTCCATCCGATCGGTACCAACCCGCAACCGATTGGATGGCCAATACTGCATGTTTTTGCCAACTTTTGCGCACGAATCTTGGTCTTTTGTCCTATGGTTCTAGGCCCATTTTAGTGTCTTATAGTCCAAGTTCAAGCATTTAAGTCCTTATTTATTACCAAGAGTGTTGGACAAGCCTATAAGGGACCTCAAAAGTGCATAACTCAACACACAATAAAAGATACCAATTACTCTCATTACTACACATAATTATTATCATCTTCTAGCTCTCTAAGGAGGAAAATTCGTGCAGAGAGAACTAGGAACTTTGGAGGACCAAGGAAGCAACATTTGGAGTCCGAAAATCTCAAGAAATCATCACCAACTCTTAGGTTATCAATACCTTGTCATTTGTTATCAATTTCAAAGCATTGTAAGACTTATAACCATGGATTCTTATGTTAAATATTCTGAGTTTATTTGCGTGTTTGCCATAAGTGGCTAGTAATCTTTTTACACTTGTTTTGATGATGTTTTATACTTAGTGATAGTGATGATTGTGATAACATGTTTTAATTCAATTTCAAGTCAATCCTAAGAACCAATTGTACCTTAAATTTCATCGTGACATTTGTTTAGCCAAGGTTAACTAATTGATAATAGTTTCAAAGGTCGAAAGATTTGTTATTACTTAACTAGTTATAATCATTTGTCTATGAATGATTGTTTTTCACCATAATTATTCTTGACTAAACAAAGAAACAAGAAGTATGATTGTAATAAGAATTCTTTTATAACATCAAATCGGATTGTTTGTAAACCTTTAGTAGGATGAAAGTTTAAATGTTTATAAACGATTGTGACCTTTTTGTCTATGAGGAGGTTACCTTTTGTATTGACTATTTCCTAAGAGTATTTGATTGGTAATAAAAGTTTGTCTTATGTTTAAGATATCACCATACCTTATGAACCTTGGATAGATCTTGAATTGATTGGTTTACACCTAAAGCTTGTTTTTATGAACTAAATTCTTGGCCAAAGTTTAACTTGTAGAAACAATAGATTAGATCACCATCTAATTATCTCAACCAACATGTTAT
The DNA here is from genome assembly GCA_030686995.1 of Artemisia argyi. Classification (NCBI taxonomy): domain Eukaryota; kingdom Viridiplantae; phylum Streptophyta; class Magnoliopsida; order Asterales; family Asteraceae; genus Artemisia; species Artemisia argyi. Next base: position 85,676,313 of record CM060679.1, read on the forward strand.
CAAAAGTTATCACAATCATGTGTGTCATTAAGTAGAAAACTAGTCTAAACAAGTGTAGTTTTTAATTTATTGAATTTGCTTATTATTTTATTTGTGTACATTAGAGATTTACTTTTAGACTTATATTTCGATTCACTCACAAATCCCTGCGAACGATCACGACTTACCATCATATCTTGCTATAACGGACGAGTACACTTGCTCGTATGTGCCGCTGCCGGGGATTTTGATCGTGTTTCTTTAAGTTTTAAAAGTCCGTTTCCTTTCGTGTTCGTTTTCTTAAAAAAAAAAATAAAAAAAAAAAAAATAAAAAAAATCCGTAGCAACCAACCGATCGGATTCATTTCCAACCGATCGGTTTCCCACATTTTAATTTTTACCGTAGCGTCCAACCGATCGGTTTGGTTCCCAACTGATTTGGATTGATTTTTCTGTTTTTATTTTTTTTATTTTTCTTGTTCTTTTGTTTAGGTAATTGACTCGATTCTCTTAATAGTTGTATGAACACTCGTTCTACTACTAAAAAGCTTAGTACACCTTTATCCGATCCCGAAAGTTTGTTTCGTAAGAAGAGATCTTCAACTATTCTTAATTGGTTTGATAATCTTTCCGAAGAACACCCAATTTCTAATCTTTTTGAACCATTACCCATGGCTGACGATTTACCCATGTGGGCCGCCAATAGAACCGTAGCACCCACTCCTGGAGCTGCTATTGTTGTCGCTGACCTTGGTAAAAACTTTACCGTTAAAGGTTACCATCTTTCTATGATCAAAGACCGTCAATTCGATGGCCGTTCGCGGGCCGATCCGCATAAACACATTGCCGAATTCATTGAAATTTGTGGCATGTTTCGTTATGGAGACACTAATGTCGATGCTATCAAACTCAAACTTTTTCCATCACCACTCGCCGGAGATGCCAAAGTATGGTATAACGAATTAACCCCAGGAACTATTAATACTTGGGAGGAGATGAGGCAAGCTTTTGTAAGCCGATTCTTTCCACCTGCCATGTATGATAGATTAATGGGAGAAATCTGTGCTTTTTCACAAAATCCTAATGAATCTCTTGTTGAAGCTTGGCTTCGCATGAAAGATTTGCTTCGAAGTTGTCATGGTCATAATTTAGGACGAGGAACAATAATCCAAATCTTTTATCATGGTTTTGATGAAGCATCTCAAGCAATCCTTGATGCCGGAGGAATTTTCCTTTACAAAAAACCAAATGAGGCATATCAACTTCTTGAAGATCCAGTACTTCTTAAACTCGATTGGTCCAAAGATTCCAAAACCAAACCCTTACGGAAAACCGTTGCTTTTGCCGAAAGTTCAGATAATTCAAAACTCATGGACAAAATAGAAGCCTTGTCTTCTAAAATGGACTCGCAATACAAAGATATAAAAGGAGAAATGAAAGAAATGCGAGATGGATGTAATAATTGTGGAGGAAATCACACATCATCCGAGTGTGATGACCAACCTATGAATGGACCCAACGAAGGGGAAGCCAATTATGTCCAAGGAGGATATCGTGGAGGAGGTTTTCGTGGTAATTATTACGGAAGATGTTCTAGAAATTGGCAAGATCGCCAACAAAGGGATAACAACCGTGATTTTCAACCTCGAACAGAAAATCCAAACCCAACAAATTCAGATAAAAAGGAAGAATCTGATTTCGAAAAAATGATGCGAGAATTCGTAAATGCTCAAAGAACCACAAATGAGTTTGTAAAAACTCAATTTTTCAATCTCAAAACCAAAGTTGAGCAAGGTCAGAAAAATCATCAAGCTTCTATTCAGGATCTTCAACAAAAATTTGGTAGACTTTCTAATCAATTTTCTTCTCGAATTCCTGGTACATTACGAAGTAACACCCAATCCAATCCAAAACCATCTGGATCAAACGATAAGAATTATCGTCCACCACACAACAGAAACGAGCATATCAATGCTGTATTCACTCGAAGTGGTCTCTCATATGATCCACCACCCATTCCGACCGATAATACTCTCATTCAAGAAGAGGAGGAAGAAGCTGAGGAAGAAGCAATTGAAGAAGAACCAACCCAAAAACCAACCGTTCCACCAATAAAGCCATATACACCAAAAATACCATATCCACAAGCCCTAAGAAAAGAGAAAAGAGAGGAGCGAAATAAGAAGTTTTTAGAGATGATCAAAGAAGTTAGAATTAACGTACCCCTCGTTGATGTTCTAGCTGGAATGCCCAATTATGGGAAATTTTTGAAAGAACTTCTTAATAATCGAAACAAGTTAAAACAAATTTCCGCTACCATTCTTAATGAAGAATGCTCTGCTATTATTCAAAACAAAATTCCACCAAAACTTTGAGATCCCTGAAGTTTTCTTATACCATGTACATTAGGAAACAACGTCACATGTGATGCTTTAGCAGATTTAGGTGCAAGTATCAATTTGATGCCCTATTCGTTGTATTCTAAACTTTCCATCAATACATTGAAACCTACTAAGATGAGTATACGATTAGCCAACCATACATACCAATATCCTGTTGGGGTTGCTGAAAATATGCTTGTTCAAGTTGGTAAATTTGTTTTTCCTATGGATTTTGTTATCTTAGAAATGGAAGAAGATAGTCGAGTACCCTTAATCTTAGGAAGACCTTTCTTAAACATTGCTGATGCAATGATTTAAGTTAAAGGTAAAGAATTAAATCTTGGAGTAGGAGAAGATCGAATCACATTCTTAATCGATAAAGCAATGAAATATCCAAATTCCAGTGATGACACATGCTATAACATCAATGTAATTGATGAAGTCACTGAAGAAGAATTGGATGCATTACTTGACGATTCGAAACCATTCATGACTACTTCAGAAAAGATTAGTGAAACAGATTCTGATAAAGAATTTGAGGAATTCATGGAAATAAAATTAGAAGAAGAGGAAGAAGAGAAATTTGAAGATATCACTGAGAAAGATAAATTGAAAATCAAATCATCTCTAGAAGAACCACCCACTGATTTGGAACTCAAAACCCTTCCCAATAATCTCGAATATGCTTACTTAGAAGAAAATTCACTTCTTCCAGTAGTCATATCGTCGTTGCTCGAAACAAATCAAAAAGAAAGACTCGTTTCTGTTCTTAAGAAGCATAAACGCGCTTTTGCGTGGAAAACTTCTGGTATTCCAGGAATTAGTCCAGATTTTTGCAAACACAAAATCAATTGTAAAATAAGGTACTAAACCCGTTGTAGAAAGACAACGTCGACTCAACCCAAATATGAAAGAGGTTGTTAAGAAGGAAATCATTAAACTTCTTGATGCAGGAATTATTTATACTATCGAGGATAGCCCATGGGTAAGTCCAGTTCATTGTGTTCCAAAGAAAGGAGGAATGACTGTAGTGACAAACGAAAGGAATGAGTTAGTTCCTACTAGAACTGTCACTGGATGGCGAGTATGTATTGATTACAGAAAACTTAACCAAGCCACCAGGAAAGATCATTTTCCTTTACCCTTCATGGATCAGATGCTCGAAAGATTAGCAGGAAATAAATACTTTTGCTTCCTTGATGGTTTTTCGGGATATTTCCAAATTCCTATCGATCCAGCCGATCAAGAGAAAACCACATTTACATGTTCTTTTGGAACCTACGCTTACCGGCGTATGCCTTTTGGTCTATGTAATGCACCTGCAACTTTTCAAAGGTGTATGATCGCAATATTTCAAGACATGCTTGAAACATCTATGGAAGTTTTCATGGATGACTTTTCAGTTTTTGGTGATTCTTTTGAAACTTGTCTTTCCAATCTCGATAAAATGCTTGAAAGATGTGAAGCTGCACATCTAGTTCTTAATTGGGAAAAATGTCATTTCATGGTAACTGAAGGAATTGTGTTAGGGCACAAGATATCAAGTTCAGGAATGGAAGTAGACAAAGCTAAAATAGATGTTATCACCAAATTACCACCACCAACTAACGTTAAAGCCGTTAGAAGTTTTCTAGGTCATGCCGGTTTTTACCGCCGATTTATCAAAGATTTTTCAAAAATATCACGTCCTATGACTAAACTTTTAGAAAAGGATTCTGTATTTGATTTCAATGCTGACTGCATTAAAGCTTTCGAAACATTGAAAAGTCAATTGACTAGTGCCCCAATTATGGTTGCACCTAATTGGTCACTACCATTTAAAATCGTGTGTGATGCAAGCGATTTCGCTGTTGGAGCTGTTTTAGGACAATGTGAAGGAAAACATTTTCATCCTATTTACTTTACTAGTAAAACACTCAACAATGCTCAACAAAACTATATGGTTACGGAGAAAGAATTATTAGCCGTAGTTTTTGCATTCGACAAATTCAGATCTTATCTTGCGCTTTCAAAAACGATAGTTTTTACCGATCATTCCGCACTCAAATATTTGTTTACCAAACAAGATGCAAAACCACGTCTTATCAGATGGATTTTATTACTGCAAGAATTTGATATCGAAATAAAAGACAAGAAATGAGCAGAAAATCTTGCAGTCGATCATTTATCATGTCTCGAGAATCCAAATTTGGAAGAATTGAAAGAAAATGAAATTAATGATTATTTTCCAGAAGAAACTCTCATGACGATAGATAAAGATGATGATGAGGAAATACCATGGTTTGCAAATTATGCAAATTATCTTGCAGGAGATATTCTTAAAAAAGGGATGAGTCACTACCAACGTAGTAAGTTCTTTTCAGAAATAAAACACTATTATTGGGAGAAACCTTACCTTTTTAAGATGTGCAAGGATGGAATGATACGAAGATGTGTTTCGGGTGCCGAAACAAGAAAAATTCTTGATGAATGTCATCATGGCCCAACTGAGGGACATTATGGTCCTTCCACTACAGGTAGAAAAGTTTTTGATGCTAGATTCTATTGGCCTACAATTTTCAAAGAAGCGTATACTCTTGTTCAAAACTGTGATGCGTGCCAAAAATCCGGTAACCTTTCTCGAAGAGACGAAATGCCTCAAAAGAGAATTCAAGTCTGTGAAATATTCAACATTTGGGGAATTGATTTTATAGGGCCCTTCCCTAAATCACACAAATACGAATATATTCTTGTTGCAATCGATTATGTTTCCAAATGGGTTGAAGCTGAAGCTCTTCCTACTAACGATGCTCGAGTTGTTGTCAAATTTCTCAAAAAGCTTTTTGCTCGTTATGGAATTCCTAAAGCTTTAATAAGTGATAGAGGATCCCATTTCTGTAATAAACAAATGGAGAAAGTAATGAAATGATATGGAGTTCATCATCGTTTTGCTACAGCTTATCATCCACAAACTAGTGGTCAAGTTGAAAATACCAATAGAGCTATAAAAAGAATACTTGAAAAAACAGTTAAAGATAATCCTTCCGTTTGGTCAAGGAAATTAGATGACGCTCTATGGGCATTTCGTACGGCATATAAGACACCAATTGGTACGACACCGTACAGACTCTTGTATGGGAAAACATGTCATCTACCATTCGAACTTGAACACCGTGCTTACTGGGCGTTAAGAAACTGTAATCCTGATTTAAAAATAGCTGGAGAAAAGAGATTTTTGCAATTACATGAACTTGATGAGTTAAGACTTCAAGCTTATGAAAACTCCAAGCTATATAAAGCAAGAACCAAAGCATATCACGATAGAAAGCTAAGAATTAGAAAACAATTCAAAGCTAGAGATAAAGTTCTGCTTTTTAATATGAAATACAAGTTTAAAGCTCCAAAACTCAAGCCAAAATGGTTTGGACCATATGTAGTGAAACATGTATTTCCATCAGGTTATGTTGAACTTTATGACAAACATGGTGGAAGTTTCATTGTAAATGGGCACCGAATTAAACTCTATTATGATAAGGAGCAATTAAACGTGATTTCTAATGAGGAAATTTCATCCGAATTTGAATATGAAGCTATCACATTCATGGCTCCACATAAGGAAATGGTTCCTTGGGCACACAATAAAGGTTTTATCTATGATGCTCTTCCTAGAGCATGGGAAAATGTTAAATTGGAAAACATAGATGAAACAGGAGAGGGAATTGTGATAGGGAATGTGTTGTATATCCCTAAAAGGAAACATAACACTAAAACTTCATAATCTATTTTGAAGTTTGAGTCCGGCTGAGGACTCGTTAATAAAACAAGCGCTTTTTGGGAGGCAACCCGTGTGTTTTATTTTATTTTTTGTTTTTGATTTTCAGTTTTTATACCCCAAAGTTTTACTACTTGGTCGAACTTAAGTGTGGGGGTGTGCCACTAATTTGAATAAAACTACAATGCTTTTTGTTTGTTTGTTTTTGTTTCTAATAATACAGGTGTGGACTTCAAGAAACAGAAGACTGGATAACACCGGATATCATGGTTTATTTTCTCATTTTCCCTACTTTCATGCTTTTTCGTTTATCACATTGAGGACAATGTTTAACTTAAGTGTGGGGGGGGGGGGGGTGAGTAGGTAAAATAAGAAATTAAGTCTAATATCGATTTAATTTTTAAATTTTGTTTGTCCTTGTGATCTAGTTGTTTTCATGCTTTTAGGGATAATTTACTAGAATAACTGGATCTATCCACTGGTAAAATTATTAATATTTGAAAAATTTGAGATGTCTCCCGATTAATATTGCAATCCATTCTGGGATTGATAACATTTGCTAGCGCATATTATAACCCTTTCCACTAAATTGTGAGTATTTGAGCCTATTTCATATCTAGCATACATCTTTTATGCTTGAATCTGTTGTTATGAGTGTGCCGGTGATTTTATTTATTCTAGAACTTGTACTTGTAAATCATTACAAGACCGTTGTGAGATTACATTTTTGTAATATAAGTATACATACGTGATAAGAGGCAACCTTAGGATTTTAACCAAATAGCCTTCATTATTGATTCTTAGCTAGTCACATTGATTAGTTAATTTCCAATTTTTAACCCTTTTCTTAGCGTTCATTTTTAACGCTAGATACCCTTAGTTACACCCTTCGAGCCATCCTTTTCGTTTTTGATAAATCCAGAAAAATACAAAAATATTTTACACTTTAAACCTTAGCCTAACCCTTGTCAAAGTCTAAATGGTGGGTTGCTAGTTGATTGGTTGTTGGATAGTTTCTGATGATTATTAGTTAGCCACACTTCACCAATTATGTGTGTGCCATTCCGACAAAGACGGAGACTGCAGGTTCTTATTTGTACTGTTGTGGTGATGCTTATGCGAAGTGTGGGGGATTTGCAAAAAAAAAAATAAATAAATAAATAAATAAATAAAATAAATAAATAAGTCATCGTAACTATAAGGTGACAATTATAGCAAATGTGCTATATATGTGAATAAAGGAAATTTTGTGATATGTTGTTAGCCAATGTGCTACGTATGAAGAATATTATTATGGCGAATCGATGTATCATTATGTGAAGAAGAGGAAGATTGTAACTATAATCATTTACGGGTTTGCGGTTTGTTTGGTGACTAGCAACAATGGGACTTAGACTTTATTTTATTTTTCTTTAAAACCAATTTCATAAATATTCCCATGCCTTATCCCTACCCTTACCAAATTACTTTATCTTTACGGATATTGTAAGGGCTTTGTGAGAATGTCAAATGCAAGAATATTGTAGTGACCATCCGCTTTTTGAGTAATCAAGAACTCGCGCCAGTAATCTATTGTGTTTTTGTATGAGATGTTTAAACATAAGCCTGGTACAACCCAAAGCCTTACATTACAACCCGAATAAAAGACCTCTTTGATATGTAGACTTAGTGCTTACGCCATTGCGGTGTAGTTTTGTTTCTTGTACAAGCTTATGGTAATAATTAGATCATGACTGAGCAATGAGTGTGATTTCTCTTATATTTACTCCACTTCTTAAATAAATGAGTGATTGAGTGAATTATACTTCGTTCCTTTTTCGTGAGGTGTTCAGAAATGTTAATCAAGCAAGAAAATCATTGGGTATTGTCAAACATCTCGAATTTTCACCATTCAAGCTTAAAAAGGATGAATCTTATCTTGTACTTGTACTTGGTGGATTTGCATCACATTTTTCTAATCATTTTTGGTTACCATGTGGATATTTAGTTTTCTTCTAGATTTGCTTGAGGACAAGCAAAGTTTAAGTGTGGGGGATTTGATAACGCTCAAAGTTAACATGTTTTTATAAGCGTTATAAGTGTTTTTGTGTATGTTATTTGGTTGTTTTTATATGCTTTTGCCACTAAATCGTATCAAAGTATGTTTTTGTAGCATATGTAGCCAAATGCAGGAAAAATGGAGAAAAAGTGAAGAAAATGAAGTATATGCGATTACACGAAGATTCCCGAGCTCAAAAGTCCAATCTATGAAGTAATTCATATGAGAACCTAAGTTTTGTCATCTCAAAGTTCCAAGTTCAGAAGTTAATCAAGTTTGGATAGTACATAAAGAACTACACAAGTCAAAGTCAAAGTCCAAATCTGCCAGGAATTACCATCCGATCGGTTGGTGTGAAACCGATCGGATTGCCATAATAACTTTTCTCCATCCGATCGGTACCAACCCGCAACCGATCGGATGGCCAATACTGCATGTTTTTGCCAACTTTTGTGCACGAATCTTGGTCTTTTGTCCTATGGTTCTAGGCCCTTTTTAGTGTCTTATTGTCCAAGTTCAAGCATTTAAGTCCTTATTTATTACCAAGAGTGTTGGACAAGCCTTTAAGGGACCTCAAAAGTGCATAACTCAACACACAATAAAAGATACCAATTACTCTCATTACTACACACAATTATTATCATCTTCTAGCTCTCTAAGGAGGAAAATTCGTGCAGAAAGAACCAGGAACTTTGGAGGACCAAGGAAGCAACATTTGGAGTCCGAAAATCTCAAGAAATCATCACCAACTCTTAGGTTATCAATACCTTGTCATTTGTTATCAATTTCAAAGCATTGTAAGACTTATAACCATGGATTCTTATGTTAAATATTCTGAGTTTATTTGCATGTTTGCCATGAGTGGCTAGTAATCTTTTTACACTTGTTTTGATGATGTTTTATACTTAGTGATAGCGATGATTGTGATAACATGTTTTAATTCAATTTCAAGTCAATCCTAAGAACCAATTGTACCTTAAGTTTCATCATGACATTTGTTTAGCCAAGGTTAACTAATTGATAATAGTTTCAAAGGTCGAAAGATTTGTTATTACTCAACTAGTTATAATCATTTGTCTATGAATGATTGTTTTTCATCATAATTATTCTTGACTAAACAAAGAAACAAGAAGTATGATTGTAATAAGAATTCTTTTATAACATCAAATCGGATTGTTTGTAAACCTTTAGTAGGACGAAAGTTTAAATGTTTGTAAACGATTGTGACCTTTTTGTCTATGAAGAGGTTACCTTTTGTATTGACCATTTCCTAAGAGTATTTGATTGGTAATAAAAGTTTGTCTTATGTTTAAGATATCACCATACCTTATGAACCTTGGATATATCTTGAATTGATTGGTTTACACCTAAAGCTTGTTTTTATAAACTAAATTCTTGGCCAAAGTTTAATTTGTAGAAACAATAGATTAGATCACCATCTAATTATCTCAACCAACATGTTATCAAAAGTTATCACAATCATGTGTGTGATTAAGTAGAAAACTAGTCTAAACAAGTGTAGTTTTTAATTTATTGATTTTGCTTATTATTTTATTTGCGTACATTAGAGATTTACTTTTAGACTTATATTTCGATTCACTCACAAATCCCTACGAACAATCCCGACATACCATCATATCTTGCTATAACGGACGAGTACACTTGCTCGTATGTGTTGTTTCTAGATTTGGTAACTCATCCTTATAAATTTAAAACTTGCACTAACAAATAGCACATCAGTTTTCTAAAAAATTTGGTGAATCATTCAGTGAAGCGTGGGACCGTTTTAAAGAATTGCTGCGCAAATGTCCTCACCACGGTTTTTCCGAGTTAATGCAACTCGATACTTTTTATGATGGAGTGAGCCAAGCGGATCAGGACTCCCTCAATGCCTCAGCGGGAGGTAACTTTTTGAGTCAAACCGTCAAAGAAGCCTTAGCCATAATTGAAAACAAGTCCAAGGTTCGAACCACACGAAATAAATAGGTCGATCTTTCTACTTCATCAACCGTGAACCAATCTAGCACCGATGCTAAGATTGATAAACTCACGGATGCCATTCAGTCTTTGGTTCTATCCAACCAGAAAAAAGTCCCTTTCCCACAGAATCCTTCACATGCTGAAGTGAAAAAAGTTGATGTCTGTGTTACTTGCGGTGGACCTCATGCATATTATAACTATGCTGCCACCGACAGTAACACGTTTGAAACACATGCGATTGCCTGTAGTTCCAACCAGGGGGTAATCAATACCGTCCTCCACCGGAACCACCATGGCGTCCGAACACTTACCCTGTACCACCTGGATTTAACCAGAACATACAAAACCATCCCGAGAACCAGAATAGAAGTAACCAAGGTTTTCCTAACCAAGGTAACTTTAATCAAGGTCATCCCCAAAATTTTCAAAATCAGGGGAATTTTAAAAGAAATCAGGGACAGGGTAACTTGAATCCTGGCTATTTTCACGGAAACCCAAATCAGGGGCAATTCCAAAATCAAGGGTTTAACCAAAACAACAGAGTACAAAACTTTCCTAACCAATCTGTTGTTCAAACCACGACTCCCTCTGATGAATTACTGAAACAATTCATGAAGACCTAGGAAGAAACGAACCGGTTGTTGGTCGGTCAAATCTATGACCTAAAGAAGTCTTTAAATGAACGACCCTCGGGCTCAGGTACATTACCTAGCAATACGATCGCTAATCCGAGGGGTGATATAAAGGCGATCACAACTAGGAGTGGAGCTTCTTACAAAGGACCCAAAACTCCATCTACCTCTTTCTCTTCTCCTGAGGTATTGGAAAAAGTAACTGAAGTTACAACGGACATGATACTTCCCATTAATAACGGAGGTACCAATGACGTCCCTCCTCCAGTTATTCTGGTCCAAACTGAAACTCCACCAGCTACCTTTGATAATCCAAAAACCACCCCTAAATCTTCAATACCATACCCATCACGATTAAGTGATCAAAAGCTTCACGGGAAAGCTAGTCATCAAATGGACAAATTCTTCGAAATATTTCAAGAATTACATTTTGACATTAGCTTCGCGGATGCTATCATTTTGATGCCCAAGTTTGCATCAACGATTGAACATTTGTTGAGTAATAAAGAAAAGCTGTTTGAAATGGCTAAAACTCCATTAAATGAGAACTGCTTTGCAGTTCTATTAAAGAAGCTTCCTGAGAAGCTCGGAGATCCTGGAAAATTTCTAATACCTTGTGTATTTCCAGGAATGGTTGATTGCTATGCCTTGGCCGATCTTGGTGCCAACATCAATCTGATGCCACATTCAGAATGGAAGAAGTTATCTCTTCCAGGCCTTACACCTACTTGCATGACTTTAGAGCTTGCAGACAGATCAATATCTCGTCCTCTTGGCATTGGTGAGGACGTATTTGTAAAAGTAGGGAAGTTTCATTATCCAGCCGACTTTGTCATTGTTGAATTTGATGCGGATCAAAGGGTTCCTCTAATTGTTGGAAGAGGATTCCTTAAAACAGGCCGTGCTCTCATAGATGTCTTTGAACATGAGATCACATTACGTGTGGGTACGGAGGCAATCACCTTTAACCTCGATCAAACTTCGAGGTACTCCTCAAATTACGACTCTGATTCGGTTAACCGAATAGACGTCATTGTTGTTACTTGTGAGGAGTACTCTCAGGAATTTCTTGGTTATTCAGATGATTATCTGACTGGTAATTCCACTCCATCTTCTACTCCTATAATTCATAATTCTAATCCTTCCCTCACTCCGTTTGAGGGAAGTGACTTCATCCTCGGGAAAATAGAGGCCTTTCTTAAGAGTGATTCAATTCCTACTGGAATTGATCACCAGGAGATTGACCCAGTGAGGGATATCATGCTACTTGAGCAATTGTTAAACAAAGATCCTTCCCATCCTCCTATTCTACCACTAGAAATTCATAAAGAGGAAATCAAACATGTTGAAATCAAAGACTTACCTTGTAACCTCTCATAAATTTCCCTTACGATTAGTAAATGCATACGAATAAATAAAACGATGTTACGATAAATTAACACCATTTTACGGGTAACAATTTTTTTTTATGATATGGCTTGATATTGAAACACTACGATAACTATGATTGACCGTTTACCCAGGAACGATGCTTACACACAACCTAGATTGCCTATAATTATTGCGAACGATAAATAATTATATAACGCATTTATATTTAATAATACGTTTCGTCTAAATAACGTATACTATTTATATATTCCCCGAACCTACAAAACTTCCCGAGAACGCTCACTAATATTTTTGAACTTCGACACGATAATCGAAACACCCTAGATGGGCCCCCAACACCCTTTGGGCCTCGTAATCCAATACATAACCAAACGGACTCCTTTTTATTTCTTTCTTTCTGCTGGGCCGAGACCAAACGCAAGCCCACAATGCCAAGCCCAAAACGCACCCTTTGTTATTTTCTTTCTTTTGCACTGCCGCGACACACTCCAAACGCACCCTATTATTTCACAATTTTTACACATGACGAATCGCTATTATTACACATTTTGATTTACCTAGTGCCCAAGAACCACACGAGACATAAACATTACTCACTCACTCTCGTTCACTATACTAGAAACGGCCAAAGTAAAACCTTGAACACTTCCATGGAGATAACTACAAACGTGTCATAAACTTTCTTCCATGCCTCCCATACTCCCCAATGGCAACAAAATGAACAATGTGAATGTAAGAAACGTCAGGAATGAGCAGGAGCAAATTACACAAGATCTTGGCAATGTAAACTCTCGATTGGCCATTGTTTGTGGCAACACTATTCGCCTAACATGCTATACCTTCGTTCTCGTGATCTATCAAATCTATACGTACCTTAAACACCCTATATAATTATCACATGCAAGCACAAACCTAAACTACACTCATACGTACCACTACCACTAAAAATATCAACGAGAAGAAGTAATGGAGGGACGAACGGATTGCTAGGAGAACCACATATCACAACGAACCTAGGAAGCAAGGGTTGGAGCTACTTGAACCTTGGAGGGACGTGAAGTGAACCACGAGGCATTGAACCATATACACGAACCATTTTTATCATTTTACTCCACCTTTTGAGGTGAGGTGAGACTCCAAATCGTTATTTTCATCATATACAAATACGTTTCACTGATTTTGCACAAACACTTCGTCTAAATAAAACGAGAAACTAAAACGTAACATGCTTATGTTATAAGTCGTATTGCATGTTTACTAAGTCATTAATGAGACCCTATAAGTATTTCAAGCTCATATTAACATATACATACTAAATATTACACGTTCCTAAGTAATATGGACCTATACGATTTCACTTTAAAAAGACTTAGATTATTTTTCAACTTATATAAGTTATACGCATGAGTTTTGGCCGTATACTTTGGCCTCGTCATTTTAAAAATCGACACATAACCACCTATTATTTTTGTACGATCTAATTTCCTACTTGATATACTATCAGGAATGATAAATAAGACGACCTAATAACATCGTTTGATCACCTAACGAGACCCAAAGTGAATCGCTATTAGAACTAGTTTTCAGAAACTTTAAAAACCTTACGTGGGCCTAAAAGCCCAAAAAGCTTGTTTCAGCTTATTACGATAAGCTGAGCATATAAGCTGTTTTGAAATGCTTTTGTAACTTAAAATGATGGATTTCTATAAACCTAGTGTTCCCCCAAACCCCTTGGATCATAAAACCTTAACGGGCCCTTAATTTTGGCTCGTTAAGCCCAATTAACAAAATAAGCTAATAATAAGCTGATAAGCTGGGAAAATAAGCTATTTGAGACCTTAAGAGCTTATTGAAATAATAAAAAGGTTAAGTTTTAAATTTGGAAATGATTGGACCATTTTTGCAAATGTTCGAAGGATAGGGACTAGAATTGTCAAATTTGTAAACTTAAGGTGAAAAGTATAAAACTGTTTTTCTAAAGGGTACAAACTGTACATATTGAAACTTAGGGATAAAGAATGTAAATATTTGATATTTGGACTAAAAATGTAAATATATATAATTTTTGGACTAACGGCGTAAATGTTTTTCCGTTAAGGGTAAAAAGTGTAAAATTGAGAAACATGAAGGATTGAATAGTAATATTGATTTTAATAATAATTTTATATATATTTGAATATATATTAAATCGATAAATAATAAACGTAACTTATTACATATATATATATATATATATATATATATATATATATATATATATATATATATATATGTATAATACGAATAAAACATATATAACGAATAACTAAATTTAGACGAATAAAACAATACTTAACCATTATCTATTTTTATACGACGTAACACATCGCGCATACACTTTATGGATTATTTGTAATTAATAATAAACGTTCGCAATAAAACGAGACTTAAGAACTGAAACGTGCCATATCTTATAGGTTCTGTGTGAAGCCGCTGCCTTGCATCGTTGAGATTACGTTTGTTCTACTAAGGTGAGTTCATAGCCCACATTTAACTTGTTTTGTGGGGGGGGGATACATGCTCAAAAACCGAACACAAGTCTTTTCCTGATCTTATTATTGCTTAAGTAGCTATTGCCAAAAGTCCCTCGATCATGAACCTTAATCACTTGAAGAGTGAACGTAAATAATTGTGAATAGATCTATTAGGGATTGGCAATCCCCATTTGGTTGCTAGAGGAAAGTCACCAAATGCACGTTATTTGAATATAATAGGTTACTGGCAAATACCTATCTTGGTGGCCATATATTTCACATCATTATTATGAAAATATTGATGTCTGTTGAATCGTTGAGTGTCATGAGCTTAATGCAATAATGAATGTGATTTCTAACTTGTTTATTCGTATCGATATTACAATAAACATCTATCTCTTGTGTTCAAACTCTTAATTATAAACCTATGAATTTCACTCAACTTTTGTTGACTTTTAGCATATTTATCTCAGGTAACTAAATGGAATGGATGGCAACGGCATGAAGTGGGCAAATAAAGAAACGTTTATTTCTCTTTAAATAAAACTTGTTGTTGAAAAATGAATTCTCTTGGAATTATGAATATTTGGTATTTTAAATAAAATTTAAAACGGTTACTTGAATCGTTTTCTATAATTGTGACGAAAGATCCACAATATAATACCCCAAAAGTCTTCCGCTGACATTTTAAGTCTTCCGCTGTATTGATCGATTTTGGGGGTGCTATAGATTGGCATCAGAGCTACGGTTATAGTGAACCAAGTGTTTTTGGAACATTGGACTATAACTACACTTTAAACGGGACAAAATTTTCATAAAATACCATCCTACGCCCCTCGTGCCTACGCATCCCAGTAATTGGTAAAAAGTATTATTTACCTTATAGCATTTTTTTAATTGGTTATAATTATGCTTACATTTACTAATCGGGAAATTTATTACAATGTCATGTCTTCGAACACCCACCCTATCAGCTTGTCCTCAAACTCAGGAACTAAAGATGTTACTTCAGCCTATGCTACCTCACCTATGCCTATGTCTCCTACTACCGACAGATACATGCAAAGCCAGCAATTTCTGCCAGCATCTGACACAGAGGCTTCTCCTCTGGCAACATCTGGTCCGATTCGCCGATCTAGGCAAATTAGACAACTTCAGCCATATGAAGCAAGTACTGCTGTACCAGCACCAGCTCTTGTCATACCACCTGAATCAGTTGTGCCATCATCACCTGCACCACCAGTAATACCACCAGTACCAACTATCTTCTACAGCCAAACTACTACTGTGCCACTAACACCATCACCTATAGTATCACCTCCACTAGCATCACCACCAGCACCTTACCGAAGTGTCCCTCTTTCACCTCACCGAAAGACTTACCCAATCCGCCCAACCACCTCAGAATCTAGTATTCACCGTAGCCGCCGAAGGATCCACAAGCGGGCAGATGCTCGTAAATGGTCTTTCTTATTGCCCATTATGCGATATTGGAGATCTCAAGAAGGATCACCAACAACAAGGGAACTTGGGGAAAGTTCTTACTCTACCTCCCGAATTCTGCCAGTCACTGGGGAACCCATACACCATACCATACCATTGTTAGCTGCAAGAATGGTTCGCCACGAAGACCGACTTGATTCCATCGCTAGTATACTCTACAAGATTCCGCAGGAACTTCTAGAAACCTTTGAAGATGATATGAACAGTCTCATAATTGGTCATCTTGCAATAGAAGATAAGGTTGAAAAGTTGGATTCTTTATTTTGGGAATCAATGGAATTCATAGGAGTACTATGTGGGGCTAACACTTCAACCGAAATAGCATTGGGGACTTTAGACCGAGAAATTGAGAGGATCAACACTGAAAACCTACGCCTTAGGCAAGCCCTGCTAGAAGCTCGAGAAAGGGAAAGAGCTTGAGATCAAACCATGGAAACCATGTCCACTGCCATTCAAGAACTCCAAAACCGCCTAGACAAGGCCTTAGGAAAACCATGAGACCATCACCTTGTTAAGAAAAATCAATGTCCTACAAATAAGAATATCTTGTCGTGTTTTGTAAACATTTGCACAAGTACCAATAAGTGTTGTAACACCTTGACATTGATTTATGGAAGTTTATTTTATCTTTATTTACGTTGCATTATATCGTAATATATTGGTTCATACAGGTCAAACTTATTCGTAATGTGTGTCATCCCAACATACGAGAATTTACGATTTAAACCTTTTCAATGATCGAATCATTGTAACTACGACCTATATTTAACTATTCATTACTCGATATGTATTTTCAACATGATAAGATTATTATAAATATTCTAATAATATACCTTCTTTTATAGCAACATGGCTAGAACTAGGAGAACAACCACGAACACTGCACCAGCAAACCCCGAAGTTATGACCCCGGATGCAATCCAGCAAGCAATCGCTGATGGCGTTAATGCCGTTTTAGCTGAACAAACCAGTAATAGAGACGGGAATGCACCGGCACCCCGCTACTTCACGTACAAGGACTTCATAGCATGTCAACCAACATATTTCAAAGGAACTGAAGGAGTGTCGGAATTAGCTCAATGGTTTGAAAGAAGTGAAACTGTTTTCCAAAGAAGTGGATGCTCGGAAAACAACAAGGTAAGCTTCGCAACGGGAACACTAATGCAAGACGCTCTATCCTGGTGGAACTCTACCATTCAAACACTAGGAGCAGAAGCAGCACATCAGCTTACTTGGATTGAATTCAAGGCCAAAATACTAAAGAAGTATTATCCCCGTTCCGAACTGCGAAAACTCGAGGATGAGTTCCATGCCTTAACAGTGAAAGGAGTTGATTTGAGAAGTTACAACCGGAGATTCCAAGAACTCTGGATACTATGCCCTACCATGGTACCCGATCATGAGAAGACATTAGAGAAATATGTCGAAGGACTCCCTAGGAGTATTGAAGGAAATGTCACCTCAGCAAACCCGCCAACCTTGGAAGCAGCAATGGAACTTGCTCAGAAACTTCTAGATCGAGAAGTGAAATGCAATGAACTTAAAAGGAAATTGGACGATAAAAGAACCACCCACCATCACAACAACAACCAGCAAAACTACAACAGTCATCACCGCAACAACAACCAACGTAACAATAATCGGAACCACCAACCATATCACAACACTCGAAGCACTCAGCAGCAGAATCAAAGACAAGAAAAACCCCGAGTCTACACCGCCACGGAAGGTGTAGGGTACAACGGACAGAAACCCCTGTGCCAGCGATGCAAACTTCATCATGAGGGTCGTTGTACCGTCCGATGTGACAAATGTCATAAAATCGGTCATCAAACCAGAAACTGTAGGATTCCGGCTACAGGAAGCAACACACAGGTTGTATCACCCACTTGTTACGGATGTGGAGAAGTAGGACACATCCGGAGGAACTGCCCAAAAGGGAATGAACCAATCAACGCTCCAGCTAGAGTATACCTTCTCGGAGATGGAAACGGACCCGATGTAGTCACCGGTACGTTTCTACTAAACCATCATAATGCTAGAGTATTGTTTGATTCGGGCGCCGATAAGAGTTTTATATCAGATACGTTTGCCCCTTTACTTAATGTTACCCCCTCTAAGCTAAACACCACCTACGAAGTCGAAATGGCTGACGAGAATTTAATAGATACCAATACTATCATGAAAGATTGCACCCTAACCTTATCCGAAAAACCTTTTGCCATTGATCTTATGCTGGTTCAACTTGGTAGTTTCGACGCTATCGTCGGCATGGATTGGCTATCCCACCATCGTGCTAGGATTCACTGTGACGAAAAGGCCGTCCATATACCACTCAAGGATGAAACACTCATTGTCCAGGGCGACAAAAGAAAACCTCGATATGGAATTATCTCATGTATGTGAGTAATAAAATACATGAAAGAAGGATGTCAAGTATTCATGGCTCAAGTTACGGAAAGTAAGTCATCCGAGAAGCAGTTTGATGACGTTCCTATCGTTAGGGATTTTCCTGAAGTATTCCCTGAAGAATTACCTGGCATTCCACCGATACGTCAAGTAGAATTTCAGATTGAACTAGTGCCTGGAGCGGCACCAGTTGCTAAAGCACCTTATAGACTAGCACCATCTGAAATGGAAGAGTTGTCAGAACAACTAAAAGAATTATCGGATAAAGGATTTATTCGACCAAGCTCATCACCTTGGGGAGCTCCAATTTTATTTGTTAAGAAAAAGGATGGATCCTTTCGAATGTGCATCGATTACCGAGAATTGAATAAACTTATGGTAAAGAATCGATACCCATTACCTCGAATTGATGATCTGTTTGATCAATTGCAAGGATCGAGTGTGTACTCAAAAATTGATCTGAGATCAGGATATCATCAGCTAAGAGTTCGAGAAGAGGATATTCCGAAAACTGCATTCAAAACGCGCTATGGTCACTACGAATTTCAAGTAATGCCGTTCAGTCTGACCAATGCACCAGCTGTTTTCATGGATTTAATGAATCAAGTATGCAAACCTTACTTGGATAAGTTTGTAATAGTATTCATCGACGATATTTTGATATACTCTCGCAACAAAGAAGAACACGCGGAACATTTACGAATCATTCTAGAACTACTCAAGAAAGAAGAATTGTACGCTAAGTTCTCCAAATGCGACTTTTGGATTCACACCGTACAATTTTTAGGACACATCATCGATAGTCAAGGCATTCACGTAGACCCTGCAAAGATTGAGGCTGTTAAAGGTTGGTCATCTCCTACAAACCCCACGGAGATTCGTCAATTTTTAGGTCTCGCAGGTTACTACCGAAGATTTATAGAAGGATTCTCCAAGATTGCAAAACCTTTGACTAAACTGACCCAAAAGAATGAGAAGTACATCTGGGAAGAAAAAGAAGAAGCAGCCTTCCAGTTGTTAAAACAAAAGCTTTGTGAAGCTCCAATATTAGCCCTCCCAGAAGGAAACGAGGACTTTATAGTATATTGCGACGCATCTTATCATGGACTAGGAGCGGTTTTGATGCAAAGAAGCAAAGTGATAGCTTATGCATCCCGGAAACTAAAGAAACATGAGAAAAACTACACGACTCATGACTTGGAATTAGGAGCTGTAGTGTTTGCACTCAAGTTATGGAGACACTACTTATATGGCACCAAATGTACCGTGTACACCGACCACAAGAGTCTTCAACACATTTTGGATCAGAAGGATTTGAATATGAGGCAACGTCGCTGGCTAGAGTTGCTCAGCGATTATGATTGTGAGATCCGTTACCACCCAGGAAAGGCTAATGTAGTAGCAGATGCGTTAAGCCAAAAAGAACGATTGAAACCCCTTCGATTTAGATCACTAGGGATGACTATCCACTCACCCCTTCCATCCCAAATCCTTACCGCACAGAACGAAGCACTTAAAGAAGAAAACCGACCCAAGGAGAAGATTTACGGTATGCCCGAGAATAAGAATGGTTTCGTGAAGAAATCCGATGGAACACTGTGTTTCAAGGACAGAAGTTGGATCCCTATGATTGGAGGTATTCATGAGCTCATCATGTATGAGTCCCACAAGTCAAAATACTCCATTCATCCAGGTTCCGACAAGATATATCAGGATTTAAAGAGACTATATTGGTGGCCAAACATGAAGGCTGACATCGCAGAATATGTCAGTAAATGTTTGACATGTTCAAGGGTAAAGGCAGAACATCAGAAACCTTCAGGCTTACTTGTACAACCAGAACTTCCTATGTGGAAATGGGAACGAATCACTATGGACTTCATCACCAAACTCCCAAGAACCTCATCCGGACACGAAACAATATGGGTTATTGTGGATCGTCTAACGAAATCCGCTCATTTTATACCCATTAAAGAAACCGATGAGATGAATACACTAGCTCAGATATATGTGAAGGAAATTGTCACTCGACATGGAGTACCAATTTCGATTATCTCGGATCGAGATAGTCGTTTCACCTCTCACTTTTGGAAATCATTATAGAAAGCCTTAGGAACTAAACTAGATATAAGCACCGCATACCACCCTCAAACTGATGGTCAAAGTGAAATAACTATCCAAACCTTGGAAGATATGCTCCGAGCATGCGTTATTGATTTTGGAAAAGGTTGGGATAAACACTTATCATTAGCAGAGTTTTCATACAACAATAGTTACCACGCCAGTATAAAAGCAGCACCATTCGAAGCACTGTATAGTAGGAAGTGCAGATCGCCCGTTTGTTGGGCAGAAGTCGGAGAAAGACAACTTATAGGACCAGACCTTGTTCGGGAAACAACCGAGAAAATCATTAAGATTAAGCAACGCTTACAAGCAGCCCGAGACCGACAGAAAAGCTACGCAGACCTAAAAAGGAAACCCATGGAATTTCAAATAGGAGACAGAGTTTTATTGAAAGTATCTCCCTGGAAGGGAATGGTACGATTTAGAAAGCATACAAAGTTGAACCCCAGATACATCGGTCCATTCAAAATCATGGAAAGGATAGGACCCGTGGCTTATAAACTAGAACTACCCGAAGAACTTAGTCGGATTCACGACACCTTTCATGTGTCAAACCTTAAGAAGTGTTTATCCGATGAATCTCTCGTGATTCCATTGAAAGAGATTCGACTAGATGATAACCTTGTCTTTACCGAGGAACCCATTGAAATTATGGATAGAGAAGTCAAACAACTAAAAAAGAACCGTATCCCTATTGTCAAAGTTCGTTGGGACTCCAAGCGAGGACCGGAATATACCTAGGAGCGCGAGGATCAGATTCGCTCCAAGTACCCACATCTCTTCACCTAGGACACCCTTGGCAACTATCTTAGACTACAATTCCGGGACGGAATTCCCTGTAAGAGGTAGGTAATGTAACCTCTCGTAAATTTCCCTTACGATTAGTAAATGCATACGAATAAATAAAACGATGTTACGATAAATTAACACCATTTTACGGGTAACAATTTTTTTTTTATGATATGGCTTGATATTGAAACACTACGATAACTATGATTGACCGTTTACCCAGGAACGATGCTTACACACAACCTAGATTGCCTATAATTATTGCGAACGATAAATAATTATATAATGTGTTTATATTTAATAATACGTTTCGTCTAAATAACGTATACTATTTATATATTCCCCGAACCTACGAAACTTCCCGAGAACGCTCACTAATATTTTGAACTTCGACACGATAATCGAAACACCCTAGATGGGCCCCCAACACCCTTTGGGCCTCGTAATCCAATACATAACCAAACGGACTCCTTTTTATTTCTTTCTTTCTGCTGGGCCGAGACCAAACGCAAGCCCACCAGGCCAAGCCCAAAATGCACCCTTTGTTATTTTCTTTCTTTTGCACTGCCGCGACACACTCCAAACGCACCCTATTATTTCACAATTTTTACACATGACGAATCACTATTATTACACATTTTGATTTACCTAGTGCCCAAGAACCACACGAGACATAAACATTACTCACTCACTCTCGTTCACTATACTAGAAACGGCCAAAGTAAAACCTTTAACACTTCCATGGAGATAACAACAAACGTGTCATAAACTTTCTTCCATGCCTCCCATACTCCTCAATGGCAACAAAATGAACAATGTGAATGTAAGAAACGTCAGGAATGAGCAGGAGCAAATCACACAAGATCTTGGCAATGTAAACTCTCGATTGGCCATTGTTTGTGGCAACACTATTCGCCTAACATGCTATACCTTCGTTCTCGTGGTCTATCAAATCTCTACGTACCTTAAACACCCTATATAATTATCACATGCAAGCACAAACCTAAACTACACTCATACATACCACTACCACTAAAAATATCAACGAGAAGAAGTAATGGAGGGACGAACGGATTGCTAGGAGAACCACATATCACAACGAACCTAGGAAGCAAGGGTTGGAGCTACTTGAACCTTGGAGGGACGTGAAGTGAACCACGAGGCATTGAACCATATACACGAACCATTTTTATCATTTTACTCCACCTTTTGAGGTGAGGTGAGACTCCAAATCGTTATTTTCATCATATACATATACGTTTCACTGATTTTGCACAAACACTTCGTCTAAATAAAACGAGAAACTAAAACGTAGCATGCTTATGTTATAAGTCGTATTGCATGTTTACTAAGTCATTAATGAGACCCTATAAGTATTTCAAGCTCATATTAACATATACATACTAAATATTACACGTTCCTAAGTAATATGGACCTATACGATTTCACTTTAAAAAGACTTAGATTATTTTTCAAATTATATAAGTTATACGCATGAGTTTTGGCCGTATACTTTGGCCTCGTCATTTTAAAAATCGACACATAACCACCTATTATTTTTGTACGATCTAATTTCCTACTTGATATACTATCAGGAATGATAAATAAGATGACCTAATAACATCTTTTGATCACCTAACGAGACCCAAAGTGAATCGCTATTAGAACTAGTTTTCAGAAACTTTAAAAACCTTACGTGGGCCTAAAAGCCCAAAAAGCTTGTTTCAGCTTATTACGATAAGCTGAGCATACAAGCTGTTTTGAAATGCTTTTGTAACTTAAAATGATGGATTTATATAAACCTAGTGTTCCCCCAAACCCCTTGGATCATAAAACCTTAACGGTCCCTTAATTTTGGCTCGTTAAGCCCAATTAACAAAATAAGCTAATAATAAGCTGATAAGCTGGGAAAATAAGCTATTTGAGACCTTAAGAGCTTATTGAAATAATAAAAAGGTTAAGTTTTAAATTTGGAAATGATTGGACCATTTTTGCAAATGTTCGAAGGATAGGGACTAGAATTGTCAAATTTGTAAACTTAAGGTGAAAAGTATAAAACTGTTTTTCTAAAGGGTACAAACTGTAAATATTGAAACTTAGGGATAAAGAATGTAAATATTTGATATTTGGACTAAAATGTAAATATATATAATTTTTGGACTAACGGCGTAAATGTTTTTCCGTTAAGTGTAAAAAGTGTAAAATTGAGAAACATGAAGGATTGAATAGTAATATTGATTTTAATAATAATTTTATATATATTTGAATATATATTAAATCGATAAATAATAAACGTAACTTATTACATATATATATATATATATATATATATATATATATATATATATATATATATATATATATATATATATATATATATATATATATATAATACGAATAAAACATATATAACGAATAACTAAATTTAGACGAATAAAACAATACTTAACCATTATCTATTTTTATACGACGTAACACATCGCGTATACACTTTATAGATTATTCATAATTAATAATAAACGTTCGCAATAAAACGAGACTTAAGAACTGAAACGTGCCATATCTTATAGGTTGGGTGTGAAGC
The DNA here is from genome assembly GCA_030686995.1 of Artemisia argyi. Taxonomy (NCBI): domain Eukaryota; kingdom Viridiplantae; phylum Streptophyta; class Magnoliopsida; order Asterales; family Asteraceae; genus Artemisia; species Artemisia argyi. Next base: position 85,700,388 of record CM060679.1, read on the forward strand.
CGTTGCCTTCCATCGTTGAGATTACGTTTGTTCTACTAAGGTGAGTTCATAGCCCACATTTAACTTGTTTTGTGGGGGGGGGGGATACATGCTCAAAAACCGAACACAAGTCTTTTCCTGATCTTATTATTGCTTAAGTAGTTATTGCCAAGAGTCCCTCGATCATGAACCTTAATCACTTGAAGAGTGAACGTAAATAATTGTGAATAGATCTATTAGGGATTGACAATCCCCATTTGGTTGCTAGAGAAAAGTCATCAAATGCACGTTATTTGAATATAATAGGTTACTGGCAAATACCTATCTTGGGGGCCATATATTTCACATCATTATTATGAAAATATTGATGTCTGTTGAATCGTTGAGTGTCATGAGCTTAATGCAATAATGAATGTGATTTCTAACTTGTTTATTTGTATCGATATTACAATAAACATCTATCTCTTGTGTTCAAACTCTTAATTATAAACCTATGAATTTCACTCAACTTTTGTTGACTTTTAGCATGTTTATCTCAGGTAACTAAATGGAATGGATGGCAACGGCACGAAGTGGGCAAATAAAGAAACGTTTATTTCTCTTTAAATAAAACTTGTTGTTGAAAAACGAATTCTCTTGGAATTATGAATATTGGGTATTTTAAATAAAATTTAAAACGGTTACTTGAATCGTTTTCTATAATTGTGACGAAAGATCCACAATATAATACCCCAAAAGTCTTCCGCTGTATTGATCGATTTTGGGGGTGTTATATACCTCCTCATCTGGAATACGCTTTTTTGGAGGGTAACGACAAGTTACCCGTCATTATAGCAAAAGATTTAACTGATGAGGAGAGAACTGCTCTAATAAAAGTGTTAAAGTCACACAAGCAAGCCATTGCTTGGAAATTATCTGATATAAAGGGTATTAACCCGAAATTTTGTACACACAAAATTCTTATGGAAGATGACTTTAAACCCGCGGTTCAACATCAGAGACGGGTAAATCCAAAGATCCATGATGTGATCAAATAAGAAGTTCTCAAACTTCTTGATACTAGATTAATCTACCCGATATCTGATAGTCCTTGGGTAAGCCCAATCCACTGTATCCCAAAGAAGGGTGGCATAACTGTTGTCACGAATGAGGAAAATGAGTTGATACCAACTCGTTTGGTTACTGGCTGGCGTGTATGAATAGATTATAGAAAATTAAACGACGCCACTAGGAAAGACCACTTCCCTCTACCCTTTATGGACCAGATGCTTGAAAGATTGGCAGGAAATGAGTACTATTGTTTCCTGGACGGTTTTTCAGGGTATTTTCAGATCCCCATTGATCCAAAGGATCAAGAGAAAACCACCTTCACATGCCCGTATGGAACTTTCGCCTATCGTCGTATGCCATTTGGCCTATGCAACGCTCCTGGCACGTTCCAACGATGCATGATGGCCATTTTCTCCGACACCATCGGGAAAACAATGGAGGTGTTTATGGATGACTTCTCAGTCATCTGGGATTCTTTCAAGTTTTGTCTCTCCAATTAGGAAATCATGCTGAAACGCTGTGAAGACACAAATCTGTGTCTAAATTGGGAGAAAAGCCATTTTATGGTTAAAGAGGGCATTGTCCTCGGCCATAAAATTTCAAAGAATGGGATTGAAGTAGATAGAGCAAAAGTCGATGTAATTGCTAAACTACCTTATCCCACCACTGTTAAAGGAATAAGGAGTTTCCTAGGGCATGCGGGGTTTTATCAGAGATTTATTCAAGATTTCTCCAAGATAGCCCGGCCCATGACTCACCTTCTTGAAAAGGAAGCTCCTTTTATCTTTTCACCCGAGTGTGTCGAAGCTTTTTCCATTCTAAAGAAAAGGCTTACCGAAGCACCAATTCTTGTTGCCCCCAACTGGGACTTGCCATTTGAATTAATGTGCGATGCGAGTAATTTTGAAATTGGTGCAGTTCTGGGGCAACACATTTCCAAACATTTTCAGCCAATTCACTATGCTAGTAAGACCATGACAGAAGCTCAAATGCATTATACCACCACAGAAAAAGAACTATTAGCTGTGGTATATGCCTTTGAGATATTCAGGCCTTACTTGATCCTAACAAAATGCGTGGTGTATACGGACCACTCGGTCTTAAAATACCGGTTTGCTAAATAGGACGCAAAGCCGAGGTTGCTCCGTTGGGTCCTGCTCCTACAAGAATTCGATATTATAATACGAGATAAAAAAGGAGCAGAAAACCTTGCGGCTGATCACTTATCCCGTCTAGAGAACCCCCATCAGGATGTTCTCGAAATAAAGGAAATTAATGAAACCTTTCCTCTGGAGACACTAAATTTAATCTCTAGTCTGGATGATACCACTACCCCATGGTTTGCAGATTTTGCAAATTACCATGCGGGTAATTTTGTCGTGAAAGGGATGTCGTCCCAAACGAAGAGAAAATTCTTCAAAGACGTTAAACACTATTTCTGGGACGACCCCTACCTATTTAAAATCTGTGCGGATCAAGTCATCCGACGGTGTGTCCATGGTAGTGAAGCCATGGAAATCTTAAAAGCTTTCCATGATGGACCCACGGGGGGACATCATAGCCCAAATTACAACCCAAAGAAGGTGTTTGATTCCGGATTCTTTTGGCCCACAATCTATAAGGATGCCCAAGATATTGTCAAAACCTGTGATGCTTGTCAACATCATGGGAATATTTCCAAACAGAATGAGATGCCGCAAAACGCCATCCAGGTCTGTGAAATATTTGATATCTGGGGCATAGACTTTATGGGTCCGTTCCCATCTTCAAGAGGGAATAAATACATACTCGTGGCTGTCGACTATCTGTCTAAATGGGTTGAAGCGAAAGCTTTACCCACTAATGATGCTCGAGTAGTTGGAAAATTTCTAAAATCTCTCTTTGCCAGATTCAGGACTCCTCGTGCCATTATCAGTGATCGTGGTACACACTTCAGCCATGATCAATTTGCAAGAGTGATGCTAAAATACTGTGTAACTCACCGTCTTTCTACTGGATATCACCCCCAAACTAGTGGGCAGGTGGAGGTCTCAAATCGGGGCATAAAGAGAATTCTGGAGAGGACGGTAGGTGAAAACCGTGCCTCTTGGTCGGACAAACTGGATGACGCACTTTGGGCTTTTCATACAGCTTATAAAAGACCCATTGGGTGTAGTCCATATAAGTTAGTGTACGGGAAGACATGTCATCTTCCGATCAAATTAGAGCACAAAGCCTACTAGGCTTTGAAACAAGTAAACTTTGACATCCAAACAGCGGGTGATCACCAAAAGGGTTGGCTAGTCCAGAAGCAAACGGCTTTTGGTAAAGACAAATCAAATCCGTTGACAGCTTATGGTTTGCTCAAAATCATATGGTTATCATTGTACCATAGTTCTTACTAGAACTGAAACATTTGGCTACTCCAGAAGTAACAGCTTTTGGTAAAGAGACATTAAAACCATTAAATTTTCAAAAAATGGGTTGTTAATGGATGCTAGATTGCTAGGGACTAGCAATAGTTAAGTGTAGGGGATTGACGAGTCTCTAAAAACTCATCATTTTTGTCCCATCTAAACAATGAAAACATTTAAAAACACTCAGAAACACCACAAAATACTACAAATATCCTTGGATGGTGTTTTTATATGTTTCAGACATAAAAGAACTGAAAACAGAGGAAAACGGGCAAAGTTTACACAATTGGCAAAATCAGTCCCTGATCTTTCAAGAAATGTCAGAAATGGTCCCTGGGAGAATTATTTTAAAGAAAAGTCAACAACAGTCCCGCAGGAATCAAGAAATAATAATTTTTACCCTTGAAAGTTCAAAATATCAAAATTGGCAAAACAAGTCCCTGTAGTTTCAAAATTGGCAGAAAATACCCCCAGTGTTTAAAAATGGAATTTTATCATTAAGGGTCCTTGGGAATTCACAAGTTGTCAAGTTTGGCCCCTGGATGAAAAGTTTGAGGAATTCACAAGTTTAATCCCTGAAGTTTTAGATTTGGCAAAAGTAGTCCCTAGAATTTAAAAAATGGAAAATATCAATTATGGTCCTTGTATTATTCAAATATTGCAAGAAAGAACCATTTAAGAACTTTGAGAAAGTTACATTTCCAGCCCTTTAATTTTCAGTAAATTGCATAAAAGGTCCTTGTGATAACTAAACTACCAAACGGACCTTATGTTAAAACCAAATCCAACACACCACACAAAGCCCAGGCCTGCCCATTCCTAAGCCCAAAACCACACAAAGCCCATTTCCCCTTTTCAAATAAAACGGGGGTTGACCCCGTTGACCACTCCATCTCCTTCCTCCCTCACTGAAACCACCTCCTGCTTCCCACCTCTACCACCTCCACCTTCACCACCTCACCACCTCCTTACCTCTCTGTCACCCTCACAAACAAACCCCATCCCCTGGGTTTGCACCAGGGGATGACATGTAGCATCCCTACATCCAAAATGTCCCCTACAGCCTGTAAACTGACACCACCACCCATAGCTCATCCCTATACTCCATTATGTCCCCCTCCACCATCATAACATCCCAAATTGCATTTAATGCATAGAAAACGGCTACAAGCAACCTCTATGAAATTTGGCGCCAAAAAGCAATTTAAACGGATGTGATGAATCAGACACATCCAAGGGCTGCAAAGTGGTGGGATTCAATCCAAGAGACACCTGGAACATGTGGAGAAGCTATAAAAGCAAGGAAATGCAGTAGAGAATATTGATAGTTTTAATTTAGTTTTCTTGTATGTCGCATAGTTTACTTTGATAGTTTCATTGTAATTTTAAGCTTTCAAACATTATACTTAATGAATTCAGTTTGTTCTAAACTCTATTCAAGCTTTAATTTCAAATTATAAGTTCTTTATCAGTTTTATGCAATTTTCATTTGAAATTTCATTTTTCCTTAAAGCATGTTATAAGCTAAGTTCTACTATTTCATAAGCTCTCATAAGCTTAGTTATAGGTTTCACAAGTTTAAACTAGTACCCAATCAAGTTTTACCAAAGATACAGGAAAATATAAAAAAATCAAGAAAAATAGAAAATAAATAAAAAAAATCAATGGACATCAATCAAGAATCATGGAGCAGGGGAAATTTTGGATTGCCTCTGGGTTAGTAACCTTGTGGAAGGTTTATAGAATTGTGATTGGTCCTGTTTCTCAGTTCTTGGCTTGGAATCAATTTGTAAGCTTATTTTTCATTTTATGCAATTTACTGTAGAAGTCTTTATTCATAGGTAATATCTGTTGATTTGTAGTTTCTAAGTGTGTTTAAGTAAGAAAATTAAATAAAATAGTTTACTTGTTCATCAAAATCAATTGCTTCTTAAAATATAGTTTTCACAGTTTAAATAGTAAAATATTGAATTATGTTGTTATGCTGTTATTGTTGGTATTTAATGGCTCAATTGATCACTTGTCTTCATATTATAACCTGTGGAAATGAAATTGTGGGTTAAATCATGGTTAATCACCAAATCTCATAAAAATAGTTAGATATAGGGGTGTTTGGAAGAACTGTGTATACTGTGAAATAGGATACTATTGTTGTTAACTTTGGTCTACACATACCACTTAAGGTCATAATAACTCAAAACAACCAACAAATACATTGGTTATTTGATAAATAGTCAAAGTTCACTTTAATCTAATCCTACTTGTTATCTGTTAAGAAGTTAAGTGCCATTTTCATTAAGTTAGCTCATTAGTTGGATGTATAGCTTAATTTAACCTTTTAATATCTTAATGTAACAAAACAAATCGGTAAAGTAGGATTAAAATTCATAAAAGTCAACATAAGTTCAAAATCATAAAAGTCAAAATTGCATTTATTGTCAGAAATTCAAAACTTCAAGGAATTTTCATGAATTTTGTGATGCAATTCAGACCCTGAGCTTTTCACAAATCAAAGTCTATCTGCTTAACTCTTGAAATCTCAAGTTGGCTTATTTTTAAAAAATTTTCTGTGGCTTATACAATAGCTTAATTAGACATGCAGGGTTAACAAGTGCCCTATGCACAGGTTTGAGATCATATTTCGTATGCCTCTCCTAGGCTCACCTGTAGGACCCACACTTTGTACCTTGGCTTTTTAAGAAGCCCTTTAGTCTGGCTTATTGGAGGACTGCTTATTTTGGCCTTGAAACTCTTTTGCCCCTAGCTTATTTGACCTTGCATCTTGTCCCATTTCATAATACATACTGAGTGAATCAGTATTGAGACTCAATTTTACAAGACCACCGAAAGCTTAATAATAAGCCATAAGTACTGCTTATTGGCTTATTGGAAAGCTTACCTGACCAACTTCTCATATCAAGCCTTTATTTGGACCCTTGAACCCTCTTGTGGACCCCACAGAGGGCTGCAAGTTCATATTTTTGGACTGTGTATACTGCTTGGTTTTACATAAGTGCTTATTTGTGATTATTAGCTTATTCAAAGTGCTTATTCTCCTTCTTGTTCTTGTTTTTTGTCATTCTCAATAGATTGCAACTTATTTCATAAACTTGTAACTTATTAATAGCTTATTACTCAAAAAATCCAAATCCTTAAAGCTTATTAGACCTTCTGTCTATTATTTGGATTTCCATACTGCTTAATAATAAGATCTAAATAAGTTGTCTTTACAAAAGTTGCTTAATTTTAGTGGTAAAATAGTTTTGTAAAAGAAAAATCCAGAAAAGACAAAAATAAAATAAGTGATAGTTTCTATTTAAGCCATTTGGCTTATTTTTCTACTTATTCAATAAGCAATTCTCATTTTTATAATTTTCCTAGGTTCTTATACTTATAAAATAATTTTAGAAAAAGTTTCATATTTTGCACTGTTCATTTAGTATTTATTATAATTTTTATTAGTTTAAAATAATTAATAATTAGTTTTTAATCAATAATAAATATATTAAAAAGCATAAAAAATAGAATTTCAGTTTCAAAAATAGTTTTAAGTTATTTTATAATTTTTAAGATTTAATTTTTTAATTTTCTTACTTAAAATAATATTTTATTGAATTTTAGTTTAATTTAAATTAGATTTAAATAATCAATAAATAGTAATTAATTAATAATAAATAGATAAATAGTTTAAAAATAATTTTTATAATTCTGTAGGATTCCTGTGATGGTTAAATAGATTTATAAAAATTTTCATAATTTTCTAATTTAATTCAGTATTATTTAGAAATTTAAATTAGTTTTAATTAATATTAAATAGTTTAAATAGAAAATAATTAATATTAAATAATAAAAATCTAAAAAATAATTTTGTTTTTAAATTAATTTTCTTTTAAGTTTAAGTTTATAGGATTTTCATTTTTACCCCCTGTAGTTTAAATTTCATTAAAACTCAACTTTTTCCCCGTACGTAGATGTAAATTTTTAGTTTGTAAACGTTTTAGTTCACGTAACTATTTAAGTATATTATTTAAACTGTTTCATTGTATAAATCAATAGTATAAAACATTCTCACCTATTCCCATTCATAATCACCCGATCCCAAATTCCGTTTTATTACAGATTTCACACCTCGTTGGGATTAACGACCCGAGGATACATTGTACTCCACGGAGCATTAGTCTAAGCTGTTTTTGACTTGTTGACCATTTAACTTGGTCAATATTATCTGACTATTTAGCGCTGATCAATGATGCTTCCACATCTCACATCCATCTTAAGGAGCGCTGGTGGACATCATTCACAAGAAGTGACTCTACAGATCCATCATCGGTAATCCTGACCAAGGAAGATAAAGAGTCTTGGTGTAAACCTGATGCTGTGCCTTCACACTCTCCTGAGCCTAACTGGGCCATTTCCTCCTCAGATCTGCTGACTTGTGACAACAACTGGGCTGATGCCATCACCACCGGTTTCGTTCCTCCCTCAGAAGACTCCCTGTTAGCACAAACGGGTGACATGGGGACATTTATTGCATGGTTTTGTAAAGAGCAAGGATTGTCAAAGCTCACACAAAAGGATCTGGAAGGACCTGCTTTCGAACTCATCAAGGTCTTCCATCCGGATATCACCCATCTACAATATCAAATGTAGGAATGCCACAAAATGTTCAATGATATCCTAGATGAAGGGATCATGAAGTACAACTACTATAATCCACTCCCTCTGGGTGGATCTCCTGGTCATGTCTCTATTCAAGCTGAGTTCTTCTTCAACAAGGATCTCGAGTATCTCAGATTCGGCAATAAGAAATGCAAATCAGCTTTGTCTATCACCAAGATGAAAGCTGCTCATTATCTTGATATTGGGTTGGAACAGCTTGTCCCTGATGGTATATGGATTTCTCAAGAATGTGATTATGATGTCGCTGCCTCTCTTGGAATCTCTCACCGGTGGCTCAAGAATCAACAATTTTATGTGGATCGGTTTCAAGCATAAAGTGACGGTAAGTCTGTTCGATCACCGCTCCAAATCATCAGTGTCGTCAAGATACAAATACACCCCATCCACGGATATGACTATCTCAAGAGCATTGTTCTCCGACGAGCTGATTTCAAAGAATATACCATATCTGAAGGCGACTTCAAACATCTTCGTCTCAATGACTTTGAAGATCTGTATCTGTTACATCTTCAGGGAAAACTACATCATCTACCATCTCGTGAGAAGAAAACTCTTGTGTTTGCTGTTCTTCATTGGATCCGGGGCATTGTCATCAGAAAACGTGTAGAAGATTTCCAACTTGGTATCGAAAGTTAGCAATCCCAGCAGTATAATCTCACACGACCCCAATGGGATGTCGCCAACATGAAACCTGTTGTTGATTTCACCGTCATCGAATCCCCCATGGCAGTGATATTCCGAGATCGGTACAACGTTCCTATGGTATTGCGCTTCAAAGAATAACACAAGTTCAGTGATGGTACGATGCAAATGATCGATGAAGCTTTGGAATTTAGAGTTAAAGAATATAAAGTTTACTCACACAGATCGCGAAGGTACAACAATCACTGGACAGATCATGATCTGATGCTGAACAATAAATTTCTATAAGGTATTCGCAAGCGCTTGAAGTTGAGAAGAATATTTCGAAGTCTGGAATGTTACATGGGTGGGAGAGTTCGAGAAGGTGACTATTGTCTTCTACAACGAACTGAATGATCTTTGGCATTGTGTGGTGTCTCGTCATGTGCTGTGTTTTGGGTGCTGTGATGTAATGTAACTTGTTCAGTATAAACTTTCTGCTTGCATTTTTCTCATATCATTTTTATATTCCTTATACATTATAGCTATTAGTATAAAGTCTTATTTAAAACATAAACAAAAATATAAATCATATAAAAATCATAAAAATCTGAAGAAAAAAAATCATTAAAATCCAAAAATATTCTTCTCACGACATGTCTCTTGTGTAATCAATATTATGTACGTCTCTAGAAATGTCATTCAACAATGACACGGATTCATACATATGCTTGAGCAAGAGTTTTTCGGTCTCAAATAAAGTTTTTTTAAAACCATGTCGTCTCCCAAAACATTCTTCAAAAATATGGCTTACAGTCATTTCAGGCTGTAACCCGGACTTAAAATTATGGCTTGCTATTACTTCAGACAGCAACCCGTTTTTCAAAATGGGGAAAACATGTCGCCAAAAATACGGTTGTTCCTTTTACCAGGTGAAGTTCACCTGGGCATGGATTACTTTATATCCATGTTTCCTCGATCTAATGTACGTTTCAGTGCATTATTTCTTGATAAAGAAGAGAAATCTTCTTTTTATCGCCAATACTTTCCCTTCTATGATTTTTCCAGAAAGTATTTGTGCAAAACTTGGTGGTACCATGAGATTTTGAGTGAAAATCAAATAGAATCCAAATTTTGATAAAATTTTTCACTCAATCAATGACATCAATTATTTCTGCTTTAACATCCGTCATTGATTAAGGGGGAGAGTGATTTCTCAAAATTTTATGTATCATCAAAACTCTCCACACTTTGTACAAAAACCTTGCAACAATACACTTTGTGATGGTTATGTGTCAGAATGAGAAATTGTCAAAGAGTTTTCGTTAAAACTTCAAATCTTTTGTAAACTCTTCAAATCTGACACATAACAACCTCCCTCACAGATTGAGGGGGAGCAAGAAAAAGGTTTCTTTTTATCAGAAAATATTAAAACTGACCGCATTTCTCTCCCAAACGTTTTCTAACTTATTTAAATCAATTGAGATCCAAAATCTCGAAAGATATGAAATTTTTGATCAGGTGAGAGAATGTGATTTAAATATGAAATTTGATAATCATATGTGACCTTTTAGACTCAATAATAGGCTCCCACATATGTGCTAAACTCTTTCGAATATCGATGCACATATTGAGGGGGAGCAAAAGGCGTTTGTGGAAGTAATACCAAAGACCGACCATTTATCTTTATGCACGGAGTTATAAGGATGGTTAAGGTTAGGTATGAGTTCCCATGATCCACCAGAACCGGAAGGATCTTCCCAAGGACAATCCATAGATAGATTAGAAGTCCTTAGGAATGATTGAAAAAAAGGAGAAAAGTGAGAAAATGAAGAGTGCGGACTGAGATAGAGCTAGGACTGGAACAAACCCAACAACGTTCTAGTTATGAAGTCTCAGTAAGCACTGAAGGGATTGAAGAATGAAAAAGAAATGAAATGAGAAAGGGTGAAAAGAAATAGCCCTCCCTATATTCAACCTTAGGGCAGAAACCGGGTTCAATTCATAAGCTACTGGCGGTTACTAAGGTAACACCGGTATTGAAGACAAGACATCATGGACCCAATGACGCACTGCACTAAACTTCCCAACCACTCAAGTTCTCTTAAAAGAGCTTGTTTCATTCTCATGGGGAACCCTGTGCAATGTATCGACCGCTGATTGGCTCAAAAGCAGTCAACTTATATTAACCAAGGAATGGTCAACAAAGTCAAGCAGCCTAGAGTCAATCTCCGCGGAATATAGGGTTTCCCCGGGTTGTTATGTCCCGACGAGGTGTGGATTGTGTTCAAACGGGATTGTGATCGGGTGAATTTGGACGGAGAATGGATATATAAGTGAGTGAATGATTACACTAATGAAATATAAAAGAAAATAGCTTAAGTAAGCTATATTAACAAGATTGTAAAGTTAGAAAACCCAGAAACATTTTAATCCTAAAAACGCGTACGTTATATTTAAATTTACGTTAACGTACGGAATAAAACGCGAGTTTTGTAGAAATAAAATACCTACGAATACGAAATTTAACTTTTTACAATCCTAATGATAAAAGAAAATTTTTAGAAAAAGAAAATTAATTTTTACACTATTTAAATAAGTATTATTAATTAATTACTATTTATTAATTACTTATTAATTATTTAAAATACCTTAAAATGCAAATAATTAGGAAATTAACCTAGAAAAATAAAATTTAAACTTGGAAAAATCTAAAATAATATAAAACTAATTTTCAAACAGAAAATATATTTTTTAGACTTTTTAAATAATTATTACTAATTAAAAACTAATTATTAAATATTAAAAACTAAATTAAATTATAAAAAGTACCAAATGAAAAGAGAAAAATCTGAAAAATTACTAAAATTATTTTTAACTATAAGAAACCTAGGAAAAATATAAACATGGAAATTGCTTATTAAATAAGCTGAAAATAAGCTAAAAATATTAAATAGAAGCTATCACTATTTGTAATTTTGTCTTTTTCTGGATTTTCTTTTTCAAAACTATTTAAATACTAAAAATATGAAACTTTAAAAGGGGACTTGGCTGGAATTTAAGAAATAAGCACTTTTGAGTGCTTATTGGATTGGCAGATTTGCTTATAAGCTTATAAGAACTTTAGTAACTTGAAAAAAACTAACCACAAGCTACCTCAGAGCTGAATAAGCTAAAACAGATAAAGAGTTGCTTGAAATAAGCCAAGTGAAACAGAAAAGCAAAAGGAAATCAGCCAATAGAAGCAATAAGCAATCTCACACTCACCACAGTCCACTCAGCCCAAATGAGGCAACTTAAGGGGGTCTGTGGGGTCCACTAGGAAACTTGGAAGCCCAAACAAAAATTGGAACCAACAAGCTGCGCCAATAAGCTTTCTAAAAAGCTAGAAGTGAAGCTCTGGGGTCCACAGGTGAGGGTAGGAGAGGGCCTTGAATGTTGGTACAAAAGCTGATCACTCAGTAGATAAGCAAAATGGGACAGATTTGATGGGCTATGCATCCCTAACAAATAAGCTCTAAACAGCAAAATAAGCCAAGACTCTTGAAGAAGAGCTTATTGGCTTTCCATAAAGCAAACAAGCAACCTGTGGGTCCCACTAATGACTCAAGAATAAGCAATAGAAAATAGGGCTTTGATCAAGGTCTGTGGTGCAGGGCAAGCCATTGCCCTGCAGTCCTCTTTAAGCCAGCAAATAAGCAATTAAGAAAATTCCTAAAAATAAGGACTTGGTGGATTCCTAAACACTAAATGGCAAACTAGAACATGTAAAAAACTTGAGGTCTATATCCTTACAGAAAAATCACTAAAATTCCCACAAAATTGGGTTTTCTGCACAAAGGAATTTTTGACTTTTTGAGTATTTGCACTACTTTGACTAATATGAGTTTTTGATGGATCCTAATGATTGAAAAAGATGCAAATAGGTGTAATGGAACTATATTAAGTTAAAACAATAACTTATACACTAATATGTAAGATCCTAGAACTTGAAATTCCAACAGTGAAGAAAAATGGAGACTCAAAGATCTCTTTTGACTTTTGAACAAAAGACTTGTGGTTTTTATGTTTTGCCTGAGTAATCTTGAAATACACAACTTGTGTCAACCAATAATAACAACAATAACAAACTTTAATCCATTGAAACTGACTAAACCAAACACTCCCTTGCAGATGATCTTTATAAGATTTTCAAAGGAGATCAATGATTTAGACCATATTATAGTTTCCTAATGTTCTATTATGTTATATTTAACTGATATGAGTACAAAGACACTATTATTACCCACAAATACACTTGAATTACCATTAAACATTTTTAACAGTTAAAATGAGCAAAAGAGCAACTACTAATTCTAATAAGTAAACAGACAATATTAAGTAACAAATTAACTCTAATACACCTAATAAGCATAAAGAAACAAAGAAAAGCAATAATTAAGCTTGTGAACAGTAAAAGGCCAAAAAGTGAAAATGGAGCTTACAAATGATCAACTGCTCAGAACATGTAACCAAGGTACACAAATACAACCTAATCACTCTCCATAGAATTCTAAACCAGGGAAACCTTTAATACACCATGCTCCAATGCATCAATCTTCTTCACTTATTATTTTTGATTTTATGACTATTTATTTGTATATATTTTTTTAGATTTTTAGTAAACTCTAAATGAAACTGAGTAAAAAGCTTAGGAAGCTTAAAGGAGCTCACAAGTGAGCTTACTGAAGCTTAATGGAACAAGTTCAACGACATTCAACAAGAATTAAGAAAATGTGTCAAATTCACTTAAAATTGCCAAAATTGAATTCGTGAAAAGTAACTTGAATTTAACTGCAAAGATAGTTTAGATTACACAAAATAAACTGATTATATCATTCTTAAACTTAAAAATAGAACTGAAAAATAAAGGACAATAAAAATGACATAGTGCTATTAGAACTCCACTACATCCACTTCAATGTTGCTTCATTCTTCAATTATATAGACTTTCCATGCTCCACTTGACTCTCTGAAAAAATCCCGTCACATCTTGGCCATTGGTTTGGCTTGAATGATCTTGGCCATTGAAATGGCCATTTTGGTGGGAAAAAGGGGTTTGGCAGGGAGTGATAACTTGGGGCGGTTTTTGTGCAATTAATGCAGTTTGGTATGTAGTATGAGGTGGAGGGGACAAAGGATGGGGTTGTTTCAGAGTTGGTAGCCAAGTTGGGTGAAAACCATGGGTGGTTTTGTGTAGAAGTGAAGGTGGTTTGGGAGGGAAGGGTGAGTCAAAGGGGTGTGTTGACCGGCCTTTAATATCAAACGGGTTAAGTTTGGGCCAGGGTTGGGTATTGGGCCAAGGGGTTTAGGGGTTGGGCTGGATTTGGTTTTGGATTGGTTTTATTTGTTTTATTTAAGCTTAAAACCAAAAGGGACCATTTATGTAAAAGCTGAAAATCAAAGGACTAAATTTGTAACTTTCCCAAAATATTACAAGGACCATAATTGCCACCTTTTATTGACCCAAGGACCATAAATGTAATTTTTCCCATATTTGAAACCCCAGGGACCAAAATTGTCATTTTTCAAAGTTGCGGGACTAGTTTTGCCATTTTTGCAAATTTGAGCTCCAAGGGTAAAATTTTTTCATTTCATGATTCCTGGGAGACTATTGTTGATTTTTCTTTAAAATATTTTATCCAGGGACCATTTCTGACAATCTTTGGAAGTTCAGGGACTGAAATTGCCAATTAAGCAAACTTTGTTCGTTTTTCATTTATTTTCAATCCTTTTGCATCTGAAATACCCCAAAACACATTTCAAAGATATTTGTAACATTATATGGTTTATTTGTGTGTTTTTGGTCTTTTTTGTGGGTTTATCAATGTAAAATATATGTGTATTTAGACACATATAAACCGCTCATTGCGAGCTATGTTGATACCTAAAATAGGAGACGCCTCCCCAGTCTCCAGGAGCAGATCAAAACGCACTATTGAGTCTAGAGCCATGAGATCATCCATAAATCTTAATAGGACACACTTCCAATATGCTTATTGTTTCACACAATGTGGAAAGTAAGATAAAATATTTAGAGTCCTACGCATTATCCTTGTAGTATTGCCAGAACATCCGAGTGATATGAAAATATTCACAATGAAGATGGAAATCCTTCTAGAGCGAACATCACTCAAGCTCTTGGTAGGTGACATGTGAGATCCATCTTGGATCAATGATCAAGTTACAACTGGAAAGCAACAATGGTGCGATTCAACATTGAATCAAACTTGTTCCAGGATATAGATTGACGGATACTTTTGCAAAAACCTTTCAGTGTGCTCACCAACTCATTTTCGAGCACATTGATTGTGTATAATCTTTCAAACAAAAGTATTTTTGATGGAAATGTGATTCAAAGCATAAAACTCTCGTTGTGTCTCAAAATGTTTATTAAGTTACACACGAGTGATCTTTATAAATCTATTTCTCATCAATCCGTGAATATCAATTCACCGATTCACTCTATCGTGCTGTCTGCTTTGAGACGTTCTGGTATGAGAACATGCTAAGTATGAAGATTCCGAAGTGGATTCTTTAGAAAATTCATTACTACAAGCTGGAAATTCCTGTCAAGGAGAGTCTTCTTTAACAGAGACTCTACCCGATCACAGGTCGGTTTTCACAAAACCGGAGGGTAGTCTGTCCTCGCAGAACGAATGACAAAGCCATATTCATTCTCTATCTTTATTGCTAACAGTTTTATTTCAGGGACACACATAAAGATGGTGTTGATGGTTCCTATTTCCAGCTGAATCGGGTCAATCCATACCTCATGCTCACACTTCCTACGCGCTGTCAATGATGATCATGAAAGTTAAAGAGACTACCAACAACGTTTCCGTAACTCTGATGAAAAGTCTCCTAATACAGAAGGGTGTGAGCATGATGGTCCTAAAGTCACTACATCACATGAAGGCGATACGACTACGGATGAGCTTGGAGATTTACTGTGGCTGATGATCTCAAAAAAGCTCAAAGATCACACAACTCAAAGGAACTCAAATCACAAGTTCATTGCGTTATGTACAAAGTGTGCTAAAAAGTGAAGAGTCAGAACCTACGAGCTACAATGTCTAAATAATACTTGAAGATCAAAGAGCTTAATTTCTAAAGGTGACCTCGCTTAGGGGGAGATTGTTAGGAATACAAATATTCTTATAAAAGACTCGGTCACCTAAATATTGTAATAGCATTAAGTTAGCTCGTAGTTAGTTTATTTATTGGTTAGTATTAGTTTAAGTAACACCGTGGAAGAAGGACGGGTCTTTACCCACTGTATGCCTGATCCACAGCCCGGGTGTGGGCGTTTTTATTTGTTGTATAAATACCCTTCTCCCACCAAGGGAGAGGGTTGGACCTTCTCATTCACTTAATCTAATATTCTCTATTTTCTCTCAAGGTTCCAACTTTCTTTTTTTCTTCTTCTTCTTTCTCATTTAACGCCACCAACACCACCATGATCTTCATGTTTGTGACTTAATAAGTATCCTACAGACTTCTAATTCTAACTATTGGTGATGTCCTTGGGTAGATCCCTCCGGTTCTGGCGGATCATAGGACGGTTTTTCCTATCTTAGTTACCTTATAACACCATGACAATCCTATAATTGCCATGAAACCTTTTATTGAAAACCTCTCAAAGTGTTTGTGATTATCAAACATTTTGTTTTAACACTTTGAGAGTTTTGTGTTTTTATTTGAAGGGATCCCCCTTCACATGTGCTCATGAGTATTTAATAAATTTGCACATGTCGGAGGAGCAAGCACTTTTGGAATTGATCCACTTTCAGGGAACAAGACCGATTCGAGACACGCTTACATCACTAGTTAGACTAGCTTGAAGTTATTACCCGGCCTGGTCAAGTCCACATAAAGTTTCTCGAAACGGTACATTTCTACTAAGACAAATCCTTTTCGAGACACGCTTACATGGCTAGTTAAAGAGTTCCATTGTCAGCTTTTAGGTGACAACTAGCTCTAGTAAGTAACTTGATGTTATTACCCGTCGAGGATAAGTCTTTTCGATTATTAACTTTTATGTTTCGTCAATTCCTGGGTCAATTCTGAGTCTAGCTCGCATGAGATTCGACTTTAAGCAACTTTGAACATTCATATTTTAATCACTTTCATTTTTCTTCCCCTCAAATATAGCATATAAAATGTTGTTTTTGATAAACTTTTGATTAAAATATGCTTTTTGAGTCTTATGGGGAGATATCAACAAGAACTTTGATTTCAAGAACGATGAGTTTTCAAGTGCTCCCCCTCAACAAGTGAATACTTATTGAGGTGAAATACTTGTCTTTTCAGCAGAATTATGAAAATAAGAAAATGTTTGATTAATTCTACTCAAAAGTAAGAAGCTTTCGCTCCTTATGTCAGGATTGAGGCACTGATGCGTACCTCAGGGTCCTTTAATTACAAGAACACGTTGTACACTATAATGCGTGCATAAACCATTGTTTTAATACAAAATTTGTTTTCCTTTTAACAAAACACTCCCCCTCAAATAATGAATGTTATTCGAGATATAGTCTTCTTGAGCAGAATTTTGAATCGTATTTAAGAAATACTTTTTGAGAAATTTGAGAGATGATTCTGCTCAAGGTTTTAGAAAACACAATCAAGTATTATACAATAAAGAATGCTTGAAAATTAAAAACTCTTTTACTGTTGAAAGTTGTTTGTGCCCTGGAGTCTCTCATTTGAGTTTTAAAATCTGAAAAGGATTTCCATCTAAAGTTGAACCTCATGGGTTCTTTTTGAAGATTTGTTTTTGTGATGAATGGAAAACTTCTGGTATTTGGGATGTTCAGATCAGAGACATTCTTTTATTGAAGCCAAAGCATTCCAGATTTTGAAAATTTGAAAGGTTTTGAATGATTTTGCTTTGGTCTCCACACTTGCTTTACCGATGTAAAACGAGAGTGTAGAGTTTTGGAAAAATTTGTTTCTCACCATTTTGAATCCTTTTACCAATTTAGCCTTTAAACGCATTTTGCCCTTTAACCTCAAAAATATGTTTCATAAGAAACATTTTGTCGAATGTTGAAATTTTGACTTTTAATGGGATGACATGTACTTGCACACAGACAAAATGCATCAGGCACAAACAAGTATACAGATGAATCAAAAATCTCATTCTAAATCTTCCTAAGTGCTCAGAATTCTCAGATTAACACACCAAATCACAGATTAATTCATTCTTTCACTCGAGATTTTCCATATGATAATGGTTAGGGGTTATGATTTGAGTCTATGCACACTTGTTAGCATCATAATACCTTAATATTAAACAAACAAACGTCCTAGTAATAGCAGCATAGACATCGACATCTTTAAACCCTAAATCACATGATTCTAAACCTATGTTATTCCTAATCGAGCAAATACAGCAATCGAGCATTCTTTAGTGTTCTATAAAGCTATATAAACTAGTTAATTAGACAAAACACATAAAAAATGAAAGCCCTGATCGATACTTACATAAACCCTAGTTTCTAATTATGCCTTTTTGACCGTTGAAAACACTTGAAACATTTAGGGATCGATTAGACAACAACAATGAAGAAATTAGAAACTCACAATTGAAAAGAAACTGAGGATAAAAAATCGTTAGTCTGATTCATTGAAGTTTTTAATTATGTGTGAAACTTTTGAGAGCATTTGTTGAAACATTTATTTGAGCCCATTTTATTTTCCATGCAAGATCCTTTTACCTAAGTTTAAGACATTTGTGAATCTTTACTCATTAAAGGTTAATTACTTTTCCATTTGAAGTCCAAACTAGATTCATTTGGAATCATTGCAGAAAATTTTTCTTTTCTCCCCCTCGAATTAGCATATATTTTGTAAAACCTTTTTGTACATTTTAATTCGAGAGATCATAGAAGATTTTGAAAATGAGATTTTAATCGAAATGATGAAGAAACATTTTATCCTTGAAGAATTATGATGAGGTGTGCAAACTTCATGATATTGTGAAAAGTTTTCTCCCCCTCAAAACATGTTCCATTTTGACAGAGTAAAGCAAAATTTGTTTTAATGGAGGAACATAGTTTGATGTTATGAAGTTTGTACATGGAGGAAGAAGATATATATATATATATATATATATATATATATATATATATATATATATATATATATATATATACAAAAAGAGTTTGATGTTTGACTCTCTCAGTTTTTAAGAAAATTTTGCAAATCATCTGGAGTCAAACACCGCAAATCAATCTGGTGGACTAGATCAGCAAATCTTATTGGAGGTAATGCTTTGGTGAGCAAGTCTGCCAATTGGTATTGAGTTCTCACAAAATATAATTCAACGGTACCATTTTCGACATGCTTCTTGATGAAATAGTATCAGAGATCAATGTGATTGGACTTGCAATGATGAACGTTGTTGCATGAAATTGCAATGGCACTTTTGGAGTCACAGTAGATTGGAATCTTATTGAATAGGTAGCCATAGTCCTTAAGCTGTGATCTCATCCATATGACTTGATCACAATAAGTAGACATAGCTACGTATTCAGATTCGGTTGATGATAGTGATGTGCAGTCCTGCTTCTTAGATTGCCAAGACACAAGCTTATCTCCAAGAAACTGTAATCCACCTGATGTACTTTTTCGCGTGTTTAAGCATCCTGCATGGTCAGCGTCTGAAAAAGCTATTAGTTCAAAACCAGAATCCTTCGGATACCAGATTTTCAAGTGAATGGTTCCCTTTATGTATCGAAGGATTCTTTTTGCCTCATTGAGGTGTCTTTTAGTTGGTCGAAACTGATAACGCGAACATATATAGACAACAAGAACAATATCAGGTCTACTAGCTGTGAGATACATGAGTGACCCAATAATACTTCGGTATTTGGTAGGGTCAACTGGAGTCCCATGTATCTCAGCATATAGTTTTATGCCAAAAGCCACTGGTGTATTATATGTATCACAGCTTTTCATTCCATGTTTCTTTAAAATTTCCAAAGCATATTTGGACTGATTTAGAAAAATTCCACGGGGTGATTGATGAACTTGTAGTCCTAAAAAGAATGAAAGTTCACCCATCATGGACATTTCAAAATTATCTTTCATTAAATTTGCAAAGTCATTTGAGTATCTTTTGTTTGTTGAAGCAAAGATAATGTCATCGACATATATTTGAACAATTAGTAAGTCCACCCCTATGTTTTAGTAAATAATTTTGGATCCACAGAACCTTTAGAAAATTTATTGGCCAGCAAGAAAGCAGATAATTTGTCATACCACGCCCTTGGGGCTTGCTTGAGTCCGTAAAGAGCCTTTTTGAGTCGGTATACGTGATTGGGACATTCAGGATCAACAAAGCCTTCAGGTTAGCTAACATAAACTACTTCACGGAGTTGACCATTTAGAAATGCCGTTTTCACGTCCATTTGATAAACAACCATATTCCGATGAGCAGCATATGCCAGAAAAATCCGAACAGCTTCAAATCTAGCCATTGGAGCAAAAGATTCTTCAAAATCAATTCCTTCTTCTTGGAAGTATCCTTTAGCTACCAAGCGTGATTTGTTACGTATAACAGTGCCTTCTGCATCCAACTTATTTTTCCAAATCCATTTTAATCCAATGACAAAGACTCTGTCAGGTTTTTCAACTAATTCCCAGACTTCTGATCTTTTGAATTGCTTAAGTTCCTCTTGCATAGATTCAATCCAGTTGTCGTAAGTCATTGCTTGTTTAATGTTCTAAGGTTCATCTTGACATACTGTGAGTGAATAGATGCAAGTTTCACCATCTGTGTGAAGTCGTTGTCTTGTCATGATTGGTGCATCTGGATGACCAATAATTTGAACTAAGGGATGATCTCTAGTCCATTTGTGTGTCGAAGGGTGAAGTTGATAGTTATCTTGCATGTTAGCATGATCCAAATTGCGTGTTGACGACTCAGCAATATCAGGAACTATTGGTGCCATTGCAAACGGGTTAAAGAACGCATGTGGGTCATACTCTGCGGATTGTGGAACTGATTGTGGTGTAGGATCTTCAGTCGATTGTCGTGAGTTGGATGCGGTTTGTTCTGCTGTAATCGGAGATGCAATTGGAGGGTCGTCTTTATCAACAGTAGTTGTTGTTTGTTGAGGTAAATCAGGTACTTGAATATTATCAGGTTGTGCAGCGGAAATTGGTGAGACCTCAGAAGGACGGTTTTCAATTGTATCATCGAACAGTGGAGCAAACAAGGTTTCCAATTCTTTGAGAGTGAGAGACAATGGTTCAGCCGAAGAATCCAGAAAGTTTAGACGGTTGGATTCGGGACCTAAGTTGTTTTGCTCAGAAGCCATTGTTGATGTGCTTTTAAACGGTTGCTTGCGGGTCCTAAACTCATTTGTTCTGAAGCCATACCTGTTGAATCTGTAAAGAAAGAAAGAAGAGACAAAATAGAGAACATGGATCCCGAAGTGTAACTGGGTTCCAGATGTTAGAAGCATAAAGATTTAGTGTCAATTATCTTCTTGACACTCGAACACACAATTCTGATGATTTTCCTTCTTGTCTCAGGTGTAGATGTTGTGGAGTTCACATTAGTTTTGGTGCAAATATCTAAACACTTTCCTGTAGGAATCCACCTAAGACCAATCATTTTGAAAATTCTACCCGTGGGTACCCACCTAATGTTAGATCTAGGAGATGTTTTCTTTGTAGATGCAGTGGGAGCATCACTTGGTTGAGAAAACCTAAGTCCTATATTGATCCACTTCTTAGGTTTCTGACTTATGACTTTTGGTTCAACGGGTTTGTTTGTCTTAGTCGATTGAGCCTGTTCAAGTGAATTTCCTTTTTGAAGACATTTTAAAGCACAAACATCATGATTATTTACGCAACTACTCTTAGATGCTATCCAATTCCTATTAGGTTGTTGAGTACTCTTAGGTTTTGGTTTGCTACTACAAGCAGTGTTCTGTACTACAGTGGAAGGCATTACATGAGGTTTTGAACCTAGAATTCCATCCTTTTGAAGTAGCGCCTTTTTTCTAGCATTTTCTAGATCATAGTTCTTGTACATGTCATATTTTCCATTAGAATCTTTACTTTTAATGCTCGTATTTAACACTGTTTTTGAACTAATCCTAGATGTGCCAGGTATAATCACGTGTTGAGATTTAGCAGAAACAGATGCATTTTCCATAGGCCAAGAATGTGGAGTGACTGGTTTTGTCAAATTGTTTTTCTCAACAACTTGGGAGGCAAACTGAGATTTTGAAAATTTAGGTCGTTCAGATTTAAATGCAGTTGGTTGTCTAACAACTGATTGTTTTCTGATTGTTTGAGAAGGCGGTTTCTCCAAGATTGATGGTTTTGCAAACTTAGTATCCACACTCTGGCTACTCAGTCTTCTTAATTTGTTTTGCAATGCAGCATGTGCAAACACCGTTGCTTGAATTTGACCTTTTAAAAGCTCATTTTCCTTAACTAATGTATCCACACATTTACTTTGTTCATTCAAAAATTGACCATTGTTTCCCGAATATATAGATTCGTTTTGCAATTTAAGTTCAAGTGAGATGCAATGTGCCTCCAGTTTTGAAACATCTTTATGAAACTGGGCGATGGTCTTTTCATATATCATATAATCAACCAATCCTTATATCTATCTCATTCTTACTTGTGTGATATCAATATGGGCACCTAACAAGTGGTATCATTCGCCAAACAGAGATTGAAGTGTTTATTTCAAGG
Organism: Artemisia argyi; assembly: GCA_030686995.1. Lineage (NCBI taxonomy): Eukaryota > Viridiplantae > Streptophyta > Magnoliopsida > Asterales > Asteraceae > Artemisia > Artemisia argyi. The sequence goes on from CM060679.1 coordinate 85,722,878, forward strand.
TTAACGTGGGGTTAAGGGTGTTTTTTCTTCATTTTGTGCTTGTTTCTTTCTTTCTCTCACTCAAATCTTGAAGCTTGGACAAGTTTTAAGGTTGATATAGCGATTAGAAGCTTAGATTTTGCATAAAGTTTTGATCTTTTAATGTTTTTACTACTTTTTCTTCTAGTTTCTTGATATTTGTAGCTTCTTTGATATTAGAAAACTTGTTTTTGGTAGCAAAATCTTTCATATTTAGTGTTTTCTAAGTGTTGGTGAAGTTACTTGATCAAAAGAACCTTATTTCTAAGCATTTTTCTTCAAAAAGTTGTGATTTTTCTAAGATTCTGGTCATCTTACGCGTAACTTAGAAGCACTAGGCTTGTTTTTAGCTGAAAATTGTACTTTTTGGTACTTTTACGCGTAAGTTTTGGCAAAAAAAACCCTCTTTCTACACCTAACTTAGCATCCTACGCATAAGTTTTAGCAAAAAACCATCATTCTACGCCTAACTTCACATCCTACGCATAAGATTTAGCAGAAAACCCTTTTTCTACGCAAAAGTTGGGAATCCTACGCTTAAGTCAGTATTTCTACACATAACTTGGAATCTTACGCCTAAGTGGAAATCTTACGCGAAAGTTTGCTGAAGTCTACTCAAAAGATTTATCAACGGTCTACTCTTCGTGCAACGGTGACTCAGTACTTCCCTAGGTTGGACAAGTTAGTGGAATACTTCGACAAGGGATATCTTTCAAGCTTGGACAAGTTTGAAAGATTTGTTTGGTTCTTTAACCTTACGCATATACCTAACTCTTACGCATAACCTAAAGCTTATGCGTAGAGGTAAATCTTACGCATAAACCTATGGTTTACACCTAACTTTACTTTTACGCTTAACCTAAGGTTTACGCCTAAGTTAAAAGTTACGCGTAAGTTTTTAAGTTTACCATAAGATTTTGGTTTTAACCAAAGGAATTCTCATTTCAATCATCTATAAGATCCATTATTACACAAGTTTCTTTCTTAATCTTCTACAAGATCCATTATTACAAAGCAACTTGCAACAAAAGAATTTCATGAGAATGAATCCAAGGCCGCCTTCAGAGTGCTCAAGGAACAGTTTCAACAGTTCATCAATTATGACTTTGAAGATGTAAGCAAGTATTTTTTTAGAATACACTAGCATCAAGGCTCAAACCTTCAAAGATGTATTGCTCCAACACATGGATGCAATTGAGAAGTCAATTGCCGAAAGAGTACTTCACAGAGAAGAGTATGAAAAAGGGTAAATAAAAAGAAGTTGCAGATTCAAGAAGAGCAAGTGCATAAATTTGATGTATTGGAAGCTAATTTAGTTGTCATAGAAAGCAATGGGACAGAATTAGAAAAGCAGGATGACAACAGTAGATTAGGGAATGATACAGATGCAGACTGTGCATAGATCAAACCCTCCTATGACTCAGAGCCCAACTTTGAGAAAGAACAGATGGATGAGGAAGATGTCATACCCATCTATGACACATAACCTAACTTTGTCAAAGAAGCACAAAGAACACCCACTTGTAGGACTGTGTATTTGATTGATTATTGTGATTCGGGATGTCGTGTATGATGGAAATAGATGAAAGCCATGGTTAGTGAGAGAAAGTAGAGAGAAAAGGGAAAACTAAGTCTTTTTTATTGATAATGAAAAGTGAAATTACAAAACAAAGTCTCACCCTCCTAATGAAGTCTAGGAGGGCTTATATATCCTAACACAAACATACTATTGCAATATTACATACAAGTCCTTGTGTTTTGGCTAAATGGGATAACTAATGTAATCCCGATAATTTTGTCACATTTAACTATTAGGAGCGATCCCAACACAGAGCCTTCCAGAGCCTTTGAAGTTAAGCTAGTTAGACCTTGTTATTTGCAGTACCACTGGATGAATGATCCCATGTCTCTTGTTATAGCCAGTAGGGAGTGCTCTGGGGGAGAAGTATAATTGGTCAATATGGCATTAGCCCAGTTCTGCTCACTGTCTTGGAGATTAGTGATTTCAATGGACCAATCAGGTTCAGGCGAGGTCGGTCTTTCTTTAACTTCCACGGGTTTCCACCAAGTTTTCTTCTGCTCTTCAGTTATGTCACTCGTAGAGGTTGGCGGGCAATCTTCTCCGAACAGTGATTTCCACCATTGGTCTCTCTTGGGAGTAGGAGCAGCCAGTATGTCATCATCTTCATTAGAAGACAAGTCAAGGTTATTCAAATCATGGTCATCATCCATGACAAGATCATCAAGAACAGGAGAAACTGTAGGTTTGTATCTGGTTTCAGTCGTCGTCCAAGCTTCGTATGTCGTATGTTCATTTGTCTTGGTCTGTCTTGGACCAGCTGTTTGTTCTGGATGTTCTTTTGGTGACGATACTAAATGATCATGATAAGGTGGTTAAGACTGTTGTGATCCTCCTGCTCCGGAAGACCCTGGAGCTCAAGATGAGCCAGATGGTGGTGGAGGAGGAGGTGGTTGAGGTGGTGTCCCTGAGGGAGGCCTCAGAGCGTCCAGTTTCTTCTTCTTTCTCCTACGTTCATCAGCTAAATCTTTGTCGAGTTATTCGGAGTTATCAAGTTGCATTGACAGATCCAGAGCCTCGTATAACCATTGATGAACCTCATGACTGTTGTGTTGTTGAGCTTCAAACATACGTTGGTGCAGTATGTCTTTCATGTCATAAATGGACAGATCTCAAAAACAAGCTTTGAGTAGTGCTTCCATGGCATGTTTCACTGCTTCAGAGACTTGTTCTTCGACAGCTTCTTGCACCATCGATTCCACATTAGGATTTTCCAGCTTGGTTAGTCTCGACCCATGATGCTTGATTACTTGGTGAAGATTAAGCTTTTGGAGATCTTTCAGTACGCCCCTATGCTTTTCAAGCTTATCACTGATGACCTTAGTTTCTTAGACTGCACTTTCAGCAGTAGTGAGTACCTTTTCAACACGTGATTCGAGGCTTTCAATAGAGGCCGAGGTTGGATGTGTTGGAGTTCTAGTTATTGTAGTGGCTGTTGCTAGTGTGGTTGTTGTAGGTGTGAGATGAGTAGGCGTTGCCATATGAGAAGGAATTGGAATGGCCATGGAAGGAACAGTAGATGTGTCTTGCTCAATGGTAACAGTTACCATTGATTCAATCTCCTTCTCTTCATTAGTCTTGTCTGCATCAGGATCGTTTGGTCTTTCATCAGAGAATTGATCTCCGAAGGGAATATCAGTATCCAGCTGTTTGTAGGAATGAAGAGTCCCCGTAGAGCTTTCAGGTTCCAACAAGACATTCTGATCATTTGTTTTGAGCTTCAGGTTCACTTGAACACTAGGATAAGAAGTTGCGATGAACTCATCATGTAATGTTGCATGTGGTTCAACCGTGTGTTCACTGTTGTGAGGAGGAGAGTCCATTGTAGACCCTTCCTAAACAAGACCAATAGTAGCTGTATTAGGTGCCTTTACTTCATCCTTTGACCCCTTCGAGTTAGATTCTGTATCACTAGATTCAATAAAGGGCTCTTGTCTATGTAGCTGCTCTTGTGTGTCTTCAGAAGTTTCCACGACTGTCTTTGACGCTTCTGATTCCTTTTCTTGAAGATGTACTGAGGTTTTTAAGGCTTAGATGCAGGTGATGAGATGTGTATCAGTGTTTGAGCAGCTTGTTCTATAGTTGCTAAGCCTTTCCCCTCCCTTCAGTATCAGTCAGCTGTTTAAGTCTCTCAGTGTCAGGTTCCTTGATGCTTACCCCTGTCAAGGAATGACCCAGTCGCACGACAATATCTTTTAGAATTTCTTCCGTAGCCTTCTGGATATTTGTCGCTTCTTCATGTGATATTATTTCAGGATCATTAGCTTCTTTCCTTGTCACTTGTGGTTTCTAGGACTCTGGTTTCTTGATAACATCGCCCCGTTTAGATTTCTTAGCTTTCCCCGATTCTTCTTCAGTAGTTGAAGCTTCCTAGCATTTCTTTGATCTGGGCTTGCTGGACTTGGCAGATTTAGATTTACAGGACTCCACCTCAGTCACTTGCATACCGGCCATGTGTTTACGATATTCAGTAACTTTACCCAAGTACTTTTAATAGTAAGGTGCTTCTCGAATATTGCCAGAGATAAGAGACTCTGGAATATCCATTCCGAATATTTCTTGATCGGTTCCTTTAGCTACGAACTTGAGGTTTCCAACACCAGTCTCATCCGAAGCCATGTGAAGAGGTGACCCTTTTCTTAAGTGGAGATTATGTACTTGTTGAAGATGAAGTATAATCATCTTTGTAAATCTAATGCTTGGAATCAATAGCTTAATGTTCTTCTTTTTGCTGTCTTGTAGAGCTGCTAGTTTCATCTTGTCCTCTAGGAATGAGTTAATTGAAAAAGCAAATTCTTCCCAGATCCTTTCAGCAAAGTCAATGTTCTTCCCTTTCACAATACCCCACAAAATCTGTAGTGCTGGAGCTCGCAGCCTCTCATAAATTGATGTTTTTCCCGTAAGACACATATTGATGAGAGTAAGGAGTACTCTCTAGGGTTGATACATTTCGTTTGTGGCGATAGAAGAGATGGCTGTGACTTCTTTAAGGTAGCCTAAATCATTAACAAGCTTCAAAAGAGTTTGAGGGTTTGGTGGGGAAGTAAATGGATCGTCTGCACGGATTGGTGTGATTTGAAGTGCATTCCTAAGTGTCTCTTTGGTGATCTCAACCCATTGTTCATCCAGTTGACATCGGTATGTGGCATTGTCTTTGTCATACGTCATGGTGTTCCAGAATTGTTGAATGTAGATGGACGGAATTGATGATGATACAGTGAAAGCTCTAAAGAAAGTGGTATTCCTCAGTATGTCAACAACAATCTTACGAACGGGGTTGGATTGAGTTTTTTCTGCATCAATGTAACCATTGCTCTTCCCAACGATGACCCACTTGCTATAAGGCAAAATCTCTTCATCAGTCCGTGTAGGTAGCGGTGACTCATGAGCTTGTGCAACAGGGATATCAATGTTAATATCAGCCATTGAATCTGCACAACCACATACACATAACAAGATGGGCATATATGCAATGTTAGATGATGGTGAGAGCCCGAGGTTAGAACAAGATGTAGTATACAACATTATACATGACATGTACCACCAAATCCAAATGAAACACGAGATACTCAACGAGACAGTAAAAGAACAAGTGCCAAGAAGCAAATTACACACTTAGAACAAGTTGCAAATAATGTTTGAGGAGCAAATCTTAATATAAGATAGTCAAGCAAATAGTTAAAGACAGTATGAGCAACTCGCTATAGAGAGTAACTCGCTAAAGGTGCATATGAGCAACTCACTATAGATGAGTAAGTGCAACTCGCTAACTACAATAGTGTGCAACTCGCTAATTTCAAGCATAGTGAGTAACTCGCTAACCAGTAATAGAGTAACTCGCTAATGATAACCTTACCAACTCGCTAGCAAAACCTAAGCAACTCGCTAGCAACTGTCTAAGCAACTCGCTACCAAGGGTTTAAGCAACTCGCTAATAGGAGTTTAAGCAACTCGCTAACATATATTATGATCAGCAACTCACTACTAGGCACCATGAGCAACTCGCTAAAGTTGATTTTGATCAACTCACTACTATCCTTGGTGAGCAACTCGCTAGAGCAAGTTTTGAGCAACTCGCTAATAAGAACCATGAACAACTCGCTACTAAGAACTTTGCCTAACTCGCTAACAAGAACTCATGCAACTCACTATCAAGGGTATGACCGAATACATAACAGAGGGCAATATGTCATCATCGATACTAAATGCAGTAACACCCTATCGACTACAAAATCATATATAATCATTCCAAAGACTAAACTCCTATCAATCTCAAAGCCTATCAACTACAATAGCACCAACTGAATCACATAGGCATGCGTGGATGAGTGAAAACTGTAATAACCTAAAAGAGAAACAATCAAAGCAACAGATTAGACCGATCCCAGCAGACAGAACAACCAAAAGATCACTAACCAATTTGCAGTAGGGTATTGGACCCGCGACCTAGAATTAAAATCACATTTAGTAAGTTTAATTCATTAAATAGGGTAGCAAACAGTGTCTGAAAGCAAGTTAACACATTACCTAGATCACTTAATGATTCGATTAGGATTTGTGAGAGTAGTGAGATAGATATATATATATATATATATATATATATATATATATATATATATATATATATAGAGAGAGAGAGAGAGAGAGAGAGAGAGATGAGTGAAAGTTTTGGAAGAAAATAAGGGGAAACAAATGGCAACTCACTGGTTTCAAAGCATACATACTCAAGTCACATTCAAAGTTTTTTGGAAGTTGGCAAAATTGGCCCCTGTACTTAACTAATGGATATAACTACAGAGATATTGCATAAATGACCCTAGACAATGAAGACAAATACCATAAGCAAACATGAATAAAGCATAAACGCACAGAGATAGTCACATAAATTGTCATTAACTCTCCCCCTCAATCAATGAACTGATTACAAATCAGTGAGCATTGATTAATGATTGAGCGAGAAAGATTTATGAGACAAGCAGGATGTGTTGAAAGACAAGAAAACCATAGCAGTCCAGGTACAAGTCTACAAATATTCTAGGAAATACGGATATAAAGTAATATGTTCCCTAGAAAACTTCACGACAAGATATCCCCAAGAAAAACAAGAGCGGGTTGCTATCAGAAGTAATAGCAAACCATTAAGGCATGTTTTACACATCTGTTCGAACTTCATTTAAAGATCCGTGCCATTATTGAATGACATTTCTAGGACCATAAATGTTATCGATGCCAGATGACATGCCTACACAAAAAATAGTAACATGTGTTAAATTAAAACTTTTGTATGTTATCTTATTCTATATTTTATAAAATATGTACAAGGATACTAGGAGAAGAAACACCGACATTCAATCTCATCACAATCTTTGAAGTCCGAGTCCTGAGATGATGTAATCAGGAGTCATCATGCATAATCATCACTGTTGAATTTCATGAGTTCACAATGTGGGAGGTTTCAGTTCTTTTGGTCACCAGACATTGAGTTTCTCTTTGAAGAGTGGTCTTGAAGTACCTGTATATGAGTAAGGATACCCTGCACTAGCACGAAGATTTTGCTTGCATTCTTGTGAGTTAGTGATATCAGAGTCCCGACCTATTGGGGTTTCATAGTTAATCCTGGTTTTGCAGTTAGTACTTATGGATATCCATCTACGACCAACCAATTTAAAGATTCTTCCCGTTGGAACCCACTTAAGGCACACATTAGGAAGCTTGTAGCTAGAAGTCCCTAGTCCTACTAAATACTGCCTATAAGGTTTCGGAGTATGACACTTATGTTCCATGTTTTTGTTGTGTTCTCTAGTCCTATGGAATGACTCCTTTTCTATATCATGAGAGACTAAATTCGTTGCAATACCCAAACAATTATTATCCATAGGATGAGGATAAACTTTTTGAACATTTGGTCTAGATAGTGAAGTGACTGGTTTTGACAAATCTTGTTTCACATCAACTTGGGTGGCACACCTTGATTTAGAAAATTTTGAGCAGTTAGTTCTAAATGCAGATGGTTGTCTAACAACACTCTGTTTTCTAGGCTGCTGAAAACGTAGTGTTCCCAAGATAGATGGTTTGACAAACTTAGTATTCACATCATTCCCAGCTAAATTCCTCAATTCATTCCTTAAGGCCTTAATTATGAAATCTTTCTCTTGAAGTTTAGTTTTGAGCTCATCATTACTTGCAATCACCGAAGTTGTGTGTTTAGCAGTTTTTGTCCTTTCTACTTTGACATACTCACCAAGGGTTTTACAACGTCTTTTCAAACTCTCATTCTCATCATGCAACACACTCACTTTATGTTCCAGTTCAGTCATTTTAGGGGTGTCAGCATTATAAGTCATACTAGTATTGTACATATCATTCAATATAGCATTCTATTTTCTCAGGGTGTTGATTGTCAAGTTTTCTATTCGAGCTGAGCTTTTAAGTCTTTTATCACAAAGTATTCACAGAATTCAGGGAGTTCCGTATTTTTGCATCGTTGGTTAATTTGAAGGCTTTCTTCCTTTTGTTGCATCGTAATTTCTAGAGAAATACAATGTTTTTCAAGTTGTGAAACTCTCTTTGAAAGTTCATTATAGACTTCTTTATCAACTATATCATTTGACTTAAAATTCTCAATCATAAGCAAAGGACTTGATTTCTCATCACATTCAGCATCCTGACCACTTTCTTCCCATTTATGATTCATGTTTGTTGGATTAGAGATGGTATTGCTAGCATTTCTTTTCAACAAGTATGTGTCATAAGTGGATGTATTATGATCAACATGTGGATGTACCATTGAGATTGTAACACCCCCAATTCAATGATGCAGCATAATTCAACTTGGGTGTTTTAAAAAAAGACTTATCATTCGAATTATTCAAAATATATCAGAGTTTACATAGTTAGGTCCCAAAAAGGTTCCATGATTACAAAATGCATCAATATAAAGTCTTTTGATGTTTTATCGAATGACAAAGTAGATTATAGCCTTCTTCATTTAGTCTGTGCCCTTCCGTGTCATCCTTGATCATCATGGACCTGAAATACATACTTAAAAGGTCAACACAAAGGTTGAGTGATATTCATAGAATTTGTTTAATGATTGAACACAATAAGTTGGTAGTATGAGTTAATTAGACTCATAGTCATGGTTGGAAAACAAAACAGTTATTATTATACTAAGCTCATGCAACCAATACGTTAACGGGAACCAATATCTATCGGCGGATTTATTGCCCCGGTAAGTACTTTGCCGTCATACTTAATGTTTCAAATATAGTGCATTTGTTTGAACTCATTCGGTCAAACAAATGGGATTCGTCAATCCCAATAGGCCTATTCACAATACTCGCGCTCACTAATACTAGTGATTAAATGGTTCATGATATGGGGCCAAGGATGGTACTTAGTAATAATAAAGCAATCAGGCAGCATACAGTTTCAAAGCATTGTGTTCGGCTTAAAATAGCATGTATTCCCCCAAAGGGTTTGTAAAAGAATTAAGTAATGGAAAGTGGGGCTATGAACTCACCTTAAGCTATGTAGTAAGTAGTGAAAATGATGGTCGAATCGCGAAGGTTTCTACGAGCAACCTATAATAGAACGTTGCGACTTAGGTTTGGAGTAATATCAAAGAATATGAAGAATTGCTTATATATGTCTTGCATTTAGTCCATGATGTAGTACTTAGTATGGTGTAAGTCTTTAAATAAAAATGGTTTATGAAACATGTATAGTTTGTATATCGCTTACTACCGTTCGGGCCGACATAATTCAGAGGTCATTTGGTAAACGTTCGAGGAGCCATGACACTTTAATTCGTAAATCCACAACTTATCTCGACAGTTTACTTTAATGAACCCCTCACATGAGGCTCCCTACTATTGTAGTATTTGATAAATATATATATATATATATATATATATATATATATATATATATATATATATATATATATATATATATATATATATATATATATATATATATATATATAAGTATAAACTTAGGAAAGTTTACTTTAAATGAAGATTGTTATTACAATGAGTTTCTTGAGTCTAGTATGAAAATTACTTGTAAAGTCTCATGGTTGTTTTGATGCTGTAGATCCAAATCGGATGTTTATGTTGCCATTAACTCTTTAGTTCATGTTTTCGTCTTGGTATGTTTATATGGTCTTTAGCCGTGGCTTAGCCGTGACTTTGGTCATTGTTACCATTGTCTTGAGACTCATCCTTGGCCTTAGCCATGGTTGTGGTCCTGGCTTTAGGTCTTTAGACCTCTTGGTTTCATTTAACCATAACCATTACATGGTCATTTGGTCTTAAAAATGGGCAGTTAAGAATTAGAAGAAAAATATCACTCGTTAAGCGTTTTCAGGGCTCGAGCTTCTAAGAACCTGAATGAAAACGTCGTTCCGGACAACTTTCGTGTCTTAACTTTTTGATGAAACGGACCAGAAGGGCCTCTTTCAAAAGGGTCAGATCGTTTACAGTTTGTTATTGACAATTTCGGCGTTTTGGTTTTGCTAACTTCTTTTGGCCATAACTTTTGACTCGTGTACTTGTTTTAGGTGATTCAAATTGATATTTTTTCCTTGTTAAGTCCTCTACTACAATATGTAATTGTCCAATATCATGATTATACCATTTTGGTCAGATTTCTCCATGAAAGTCAATAGTTTTCTTGTTTAATTAACATAAGTTAACATATATATACCATAACTTGTTTTACAAATTTTTATACATCATGAACATAATAACAGGACCATATATAGTAAGAATGAAATATAAATAGCATGAAAATGACATTTAGCAAGAAAGTATACTAGGGTTTCCTTACAACTTTGGGCTTTCTAAAAGAAAGGTAAGTAACTAGTAAGGATAGGACTTTGATTGACAAGCTTCCCTTCACTTTAGCAATCCTTCTACTCTTGTATTCTTGAAGGATTTGTGATGAAGGTTTAGGTGACTTGAGTGGATCTAAACTCAAGAGAATCACCAAGAGTTTCAAAGGATTTGGAGTAGTTTGATGAATCAAAACCAAACTAGGGTTTGTGTGTTGATATTGCTCTTGATTTCTTGCATAAAACTTGAAGCAATTTTGCTAAGTGTAAGGTGTTTGTGTATGTTATGTGGGACGGAAACAAGGAGGGGAGGGGGTATTTATATGGGCTTGAGGAGGTTACAAAACATGACTAGTCAAAGCTTCCTAAACAAGCTTGTACACTTGGTTGAATCCTAGGGCTTTTTGCATGAGATTAAGCCACACAAGGGGTGACTCCCCCCCTATAGGAGGTTCACAAACATAGGGAGGATGAGTTGGTCCTTGGATGATATTATCCTAGTTATTTAGTTAGTTTTGACTCCGTAAAATGCTAACCGTAAATGATTAAGCCACAAAACGTAAAACCGGGTATCGTAAAAATGTGAAACTTGAAAGAATGACTAAACTTGTCAATATACTCCATAATAAAATATAAAATGAGTGATTGGTTCCATTGAGGTGCTTAAACCCTGCTAAAACTAGAAACACGGATCTAAAACGCGTAATACGTAAAATGTACGAATATTGTGTAAAATTGAGAAAAGTAAAATGTTACTTTTCTAATAGGATACTAATGATTTAAAATGACTTATAATGTCTAGACTGGGCTCAGTCTAGTGTCGGTTGGTATTTAATGTCTTTAAAACATAAAACCGTAAGCCTAAAAATCAAGGAATGATTTTTGGTCAAAGGAGGAGGGAAAAATATGTTGACTTATTCCAAAAATGTGAAAACTCAAATCGTCTCAGAAATGCGGTGCAGGTATAGGCTAAGGTTACGGCTAAGTAAAAGTGCTTAAAAACGTAAATTTCTGTTTCTCACGGTCTAGGGTCTATTTGGTAACATTTTTCTTAGTTATGATAAATTATCTAATTAATCATGAGTGTATCAAACATTTATCTGATGCGGGGAAAATTGACGCGGTTGAGTTTCGTTGTGCATAGGATTTTTGAATGACGTTTTAACCTAAAACGTGTAGTTCCTTAATAACTTTTGTGAAAATGATCTGATGAGTGTCAAACTTTTATTTTGTAATGGAAATGATTTATCACACGAGAATATGAAATAAAAATTAAATTTCGGAAAATGAATAGTGAAAGTGAATAGTGAAATTTTTTAGGAATGGAAATTAACCTGAAAATTGTTACAGTCTCTACCCCATATGAGAGCTCCATCCCGGAGATCAATTTGCGTTGGGAATAGAAGCTTTGTTGGTAAAAAGATGTGGGTATTTCTGACATATCTGGTCCTCTCGTTCCCATGTGTATTCAGGACCACGTCGTGAGTTCCAACGAACTTTGACAATTGGAATTCGGCTTTGCTTGAGTTGTTTGACCTCTCGGTCCATTATTTCTATGGGTTCCTCGATAAATTGAAGATCGTCATTGAGTTGAATTTCATCGAGTGGAATAACGAGTGATTCATCTGACAAGCATTTCTTTAGGTTAGACACATGAAAAGTTAGGTGTACACTACTGAGTTCTGATGGAAGCTCAAGTCTGTACGCCACTGGGCCAACCCTGGCTAGGATTTTGAATGGTCCGATGTATATTGGGTTCATTTTTCCTCGTTTACCGAACCATATCAAGCCTTTCCAAGGCGATACTTTTAGCATAACCCTATCTCCGACTTGGAATTCTAGGGGTCTGCGTCGTGTGTCGGCATAACTCTTCTGTCGATCTCTTGCGGTTTGAAGTCGACTTATGATTTATACAATCTTATCCATTGTTTCTCGAATGAGTTCTGGACCAGTGAGTTGAACTTCTCCTACTTTAGCCCAACAAGCAGGTGAACGACACTTTCGATCGTAAAGTGCTTCAAATGGAGCTGCTTTGATACTTGCATGATAGCTATTGTTGTAGGAAAATTCAACTAATGGTAGATGAGTATCCCATCCTTTTCCAAAGTCTATTATACAAGCTCGAAGCATGTCTTCTAGCGTTTGAATGGTTCGCTCACTCTGACCATCGGTCTGAGGATGATACGCTGTACTCATGTCTAGATTTGTTCCAAAGGCATCCTGGAGTGACTGCCAGAAATTTGAGATAAATCTACCATCTCGGTCAGATATGATGGATATTGGTGCACCATGTCTTTAGACTATTTCTTTGACGTACAGTCGAGTCAGCTGATCCATTTTGTAAGTCTCTTTGATTGGTATAAAGTGTGCGGATTTTGTGAGACGATCAACTATGACCCAGATGGAGTCATAACCGCTTGATGTCTTTGGGAGCTTGGTAATGAAGTACATAGTAATTCGTTCCCATTTCCACATAGGAATCTCTGATTGTTGCAATGGACAGGATGGTTTTTGATGTTCGGCTTTTACTTTGGAGCATGTAAGACATTTGCTAACGTATATTGCAGTATTGGCCTTCATGTTTGGCCACCAATAGAGTAGTTTAAGATCATGATACATCTTATCAGATCCTGGACGTATGGAATATTTGGATTTGTGAGATTCGTGCATGATCAAGTCTCGTAGGCCACCATAAAGTGGTAACCAACTTCGACCTTGGAAGCATAGAGTTCCGTCTGAACAGGTTTTGAATTTCTTATGTATCATGCCATCCAACTTTTCCTTTTTGATGTCTTCTTGTTTCACCGCCTCAGCTTGAGCGTGAAGGATTTGAGCAGGAAAGTTTGAATTTATGGTTAAAACTAAGGCTCGGACTCGTAGTGGTTTAACCCGTTCCTTTCGGCTCAGGGCGTCGGCTACTATGTTTGCCTTTCCTGGGTGGTAGCGAATGTCGCAGTCGTAATCACTTAGTAATTCCAACCAACGACGTTGCCTCATGTTTAGTTCTTTTTGGTTCAAAATGTGTTGTAGACATTTATGATCAGTGAACACAGTACATCTGGTACCGTATAGATAGTGTCTCCAGATTTTTAGTGCAAAGACTACAGCTCCTAACTCTAAGTCATGAGTGGTGTAATTTTCTTCATGAACCTTGAGTTGTCTTGAAGCATAAGCCATGACCTTATCACGTTGCATCAACACGGCACCTAAACCTTGGTACGATGCATCACAATAGACTACAAAATCTTCGATCCCATCTGGCAATGCTAGAATAGGGGCACTACAAAGTTTTTGTTTGAGGGTTTGGAAAGTTTCTTCTTCATCTTCATCCAATACGTATTTCTTGTTTTTCTGAGTCAGCTTGGTCAAAGGTTTTGCTATTGAGGAAAATCCTTCAATAAACCTTCGGTAATACCCAGCTAGTCCCAGAAATTGACGAATTTTTGTAGGTGTGGTAGGTGTTAGCCAATCTTTGATAGCTTCAATCTTAGCGGGATCGACATGTAAACCAGTCTTGTCAATCACATGTCCAAGGAATTGTACTGATTGAATCCAAAATTCACATTTGGAAAAGTTTGCATACAATTTCTCTTCCTTGAGTAATCCTAAAATTGTTCTCAGGTGTTCTTTGTGTTCCTCTTCATTTTTGGAATATATGAGAATTTCGTCTATGAATATGATCACGAATTTGTCCAAATATGGCTTACACACTCGATTCATGAGATCCATGAATACTGCCGGTGCATTAGTTAATCCAAATGGCATCACTTGGAATTCATGGTGACCATATCGTGTCCTAAAGGCTGTTTTTGGAATGTCTTCCTGACGAACCTTAACTTGATGGTAACCTGATCGTAGGTCAATTTTTGAGTAATAGGTTGAACCTTGTAATTGGTCGAATAAATCATCAATTCTTGGTAATGGGTATCGGTTCTTTATGGTTAATTTGTTTAGTTCACGATAGTCAATACACATTCGTAATGACCCATCTTTCTTTTTCACAAATAAAACTGGAGCTCCCCAAGGTGAGGAACTGGGTCGAATAAATCCCTTTTCCGAAAGTTCTTGTATTTGATAGCTCTTGCATCTCTGACGGTGCTAGCCTGTAGGGTGCGCGGGCAACTGACGCCGCTCCTGGTATTAAATCAATTCTGAATTCTATTTGACGATTCGGTGGTAGTCCGGGTAAATCTTCCGGAAAGACTTCAGGAAACTCACGGGCGATAGGAACATCTTCAAGACGCATTTCATTAGATTTCTTTTCGGTTACGTGGGCTAGGAAAGCATAACATCCTTTCTCAATGTACTTCATGGTTTTGATACATGAAATGATGTTTATTCGAGTTCCACTTTGATCACCACGGATGATCAAAGTTTCATTGTCACATGGAATGTGCACAACTCTTTCACCACAAATGATGTTAGCTTGATGTTTAGACAACCAATCCATGCCAATGACAACATCAAAACTTCCGAGTTTGATTGGCATAAGATTGATGTTAAATGGGTGGTCTAGGAAATTGAGGGTATAGTCTGGGATTATGGTATTAATATTTACTAAGTCACCGCTAGCTAGTTCAATACTGTAACTTGTGGTTAAAGTGATTGGTGGGATATCAAGTAAACGCACAATTCTAGTAGATAAAAAGCTCATATCACCACCAGAATCGAATAAGACTTTAACAGGAATCTTATTGATTAAGAACATACCAGTCACCAAATTCGGTTCTTGTTGTGGTTCTCCATTTTGGTTTGATGAGTTTTAGTGGTTTGAGGTGAAGCTGGGTAAAGAATACATGGGAGGTATGATAAGAGGGTTTTTGATAATGGTGTTGTGTTTTCTTCGTTGGCGCCATGATTCTGTTATATAAAAGACACGTCGTGAGTAGAGAGTTGTGAAATAAGCATGATTTTTGATGGGAAATGATAGAATAATTATGTTGGAGGTTTAAAGGCATAACACATGATAGTATAAAACAAGAGTTTTATTCATACAATGTTGGTTGATTTACAAAATCGAAACCTATTACAAGCTTCTTCAAAATTTACTAACTGATACTTTCAGTTTAGTAATTACAATGTTTTTACTATCGCTAGCTATTACATGGATTTCATAACATTTACTAACTGAGTCTAATCAGTTTAGTAGTACAAAAGATAACTAGTATCATCACACTAGTCTATTGCGGGTTAGAAGGTCCTAGCAGCTCTGATTGATTGGCAACTTCTTGGTTTAGTGTGTCATGGAGGTACGAGTCGATGAAGTTTGAGAGGCTATAGTTTCCATGCTGACTTTCTTGTTGGATTAATGATGGTCGTGATACGATCCATAATGAGTGATTCAACTCATCATATGTAGGGATATAAAAGGGAAGTGATAGTGGTGGTGATAATGGGGCTAGTACATATTCATACTCATCATCTTCCTCGGAGTCTGACTCAACCCAATTTTGTTCAAAATAATTAGAAGTATTCAACGCAAAATTAGTTGTCATTGGTTCCTCCTCTTCTTCGTCAGTTAAATCATCGAAAGGTTCTTCTTCATCATCAGAAGCGAAGGCATTTACAAAGTCAAATCCAAACTCGGGTGAGGGTGGTAAGACTTGGAAGTTATTAGGTAGAGTGGGAACATAATCGGGAGAAGTAGGTGCACACATGATTTCTATGAGAAGAATTACTATGTTAAAACAATTCTAAAACTTACGGGGAAATGCTCAATTATGCTAAGGGTACATATATCAATATGCTAAAACGTTTGCGTTGTATTAAATATCTAAAATGTCCATAATCGTTTGGAGGATGGAAGGCACAAAAAGAGCGGAAGGCTATAAAAAAAAAGTTTTTGCTTGTAATTGTAGTTATAGTTTAGGTCTCAATTAGACCCATTTCTCTATAACCATGGCTCTGGTACCAATCAGGAACACCCCCAATTCAATGATGCAGCAGAATTCAACTTGGGTGTTACTCGACGGCACAACGGTCATAATAATAGAAAACGATCTCTAACTGAGTCATTTAAAAAAAGACTTATCATTCAAATTATTCAAAATATATCAGAGTTTACATAGTTAGGTCCCAAAAAGGTTCCATGATTACAAAATACATCAATATAAAGTCTTTTGATGTTTTATCGAATGACAAAGTAGATTATAGCCTTCTTCATTTAGTCTGTGCCCTCCCGTGTCATCCTTGATCATCATGGACCTGAAATACATGCTTAAAAGGTCAACACAAAGGTTGAGTGATGTTCATAGAGTTTGTATAATGATTGAACACAATATGTTGGTAGTATGAGTTAATTAGACTCATACTCATGGTTAGAAAACAAAACAGTTATTATTATACTGTCACACCCCCAATTTACCTGAATGGCAGCGGAATGGAATACCTGGGGGTGACAGTCATAGCACCATAGTTACAGTTATATTGAACGACCTAAAGTGTCGTTTAGAAAATACAGCGTTTGATCTTTAAAATATTCAGAGTTTACAAAGCTTAGGTCCCAAAAGAGTTTGCCAATATAGTTAAAATAAGTTCAACAAGATTAAACGTTTCATAAGTGCAGAAAATATGGTGAGACGCGTCGACTCCGCGACTCCATGAAGATCCAAATGTATGCATCATGAGCTACCTTAATAACCTGAAAATACATGCTAAAGTGTCAACACGAGGTTGGTGAGTTCATAGATTTTAGAGAACAAGCAGGTATGGTAAAACATTTGGAGAGAAGAATTTCCCAGTAAAAACATCGTAAATCCGTAATAAGGTTGATGCAAAGGCATCGTAAATCAGTAATAAGAAATCAGTAATAAGATATCAGTAATAAGAAATCCGTAATAAGAAATCGGTAATAAGAAATCCGTAATAAGAAATCAGTAATAAGAAATCCGTAATAAGAAATCGGTAATAAGAAATCCGTAATAAGAAATCCGTAATAAGAAATCAGTAATAAGAAATCCGTAATAAGAAATCAGTAATAAGATTTATAAAAACCATCAGTATTTAACTTTAATCGTATGTACAATAGCCCAAGTATAAAGTAAAGTAATAAGTTTTTCAGTCATAAAACTACATTGTCTCTTAAGCTCATGAAACCGAAGCTAGACGTTACTTGGCCCCAAATGAGTGTTTACCAGACACTCTAATAATAAAGACATGAAATGCATCTGTAGTTCTGTTGGAGCAACCCAAACACAGATGGAGGAGTCACCCTCAATAGATCTATTCACTCACTCTCGCTTGGAACTTAATTAACGGTCCATGATAATAAAGGGGACTTGTCAAGACGTGGTAATAAGGAAACTTAAGCAATGTAAGGAATTTAATACTTTGGCATTGTACAAAAATAATTAAAGCAGTGTATTCTCCCCCAGAAAGTAATTCAAATCGTATAAAAGTATAAAACAAGTATTTAAGCATGTATCTCCCCCAAAGAGTTTATAAAGTAATTAAACAAGTAAAAGTGGGGCTATGACTCACCTCGAAATGATGATACAAGGATGTGAAATGATAGGGACAATAAGGCGCGAACACTAGCCGCAACCTAAGATGAATGATAACGATCTAATTTAGATCATGAAATGATGAAATGAATGCACATGCACATGATACCTATACCACTCGTAACTTGGAAATACTAGTTATTGTCAAAGTAAAATAGTTTCCGTACTTAGGAAAAATAAGTCCAATTAGGGTTATAAAAACTTATCGTAATATATCGTATAAAAAGGTTAGTGTTATATTCCTCGTCTTGGAAACCTTAAAATAATGTCTAGTAGTCGCGTAATAAACCTTGAGTGGTACGTACTTCGTTAGTTAAATATAAACTTCTTGAATAAGAAATCTAGAAAATATATCATTTAGTACGTAGTTATATTATTTTCTAGTAGTGACTATATAGATATATAGTTTTGACGATTTTAAAACACGTATAACTTGGTCGTTTTAAGTTCATTTTCCTCGTTCTTTATGTCCACGGATTCGTTTTAGTAAGTACTAATATATTTTTGATAACTCGGCTCCTCTAGGTTACGTTTAATGCCTCTTTTTACCCGTCGAACTCTGCCAAACAGCAAGCAGTTTTTATAAAAATAGTTTTCGTCGTTAAATTTGCAAAAATCATATCTCCTTCGTTATAAACTCGTTTTAATCCGTTCTTTCGCCTAAAGTTTCGTTTTTGAAAGTATTTTCTAAATCTTTGGTCAAAAATTAACCATCAACCACTGATTTTCCCACGAAATAAAAATAGGGACAGTAGGTCAATATGTAGTTTCAAAAACCATTTCTAGGGTTCTAATCTAGTTCCATCTTCAATCAAACCACTCTCAATCACCACAAAACTAATCTAATCCTACCATACACCTTCTTAGGGTGTCATGGGTTCCTAAACTTCATAAACAAAGTAGATCTAACAAAGATCTAACAATAATCACTTTCTAAGGTTCAAAAGTTAAAAGTTTATAAAATAAAGTGGTATAAATAACATATGCATGTAGATCTAGTATAAAAACCATATGGATCTTGTATAAACTTGGAAAAATTATAAAAATGAGTTTGTTATACTTACTTGAAGGATGGTGTGATTAGATGATGAAAACCTAACAATCCTTGAGTTTTTATCTCAAAACTCTAACAAGGACAACTATAAGAACAAGATTATACTTAGATCTTTGAAAAATTATGTTTTCTTGCTTCTTGATTACCCTAGGCCGAGCACCCTTGAGAGAAAAAGAGAGAAAAGATTTTAGTTTGATTTTTGGGAAATGAGGTGAAATGGTTAGTATAAGTTATATATATATATATATATATATATATATATATATATATATATATATATATATATATATATATATATATATATATATATATATATATAAAATAGGTTAGAAAATTTTAGGACAAACATTAATGGTTTAGCTAAAATTTCAAAATATGTAAGTGATTGGTATGGTAGGGGGGGGGGGGGGGCGGCAAGTCAAGGGGGGGGGGGGATGTGGTGTAAGACTTTTTAGACTTTGTGTATTATTGTGTTTAATTTGTAGTTTTAAGGTGTACCGGGTACCGGGTTAACTAAAAATAAATTTTAACGGAGTTAACCGGGATAAAATAAAGTTATAAAAATTGTAAAAATATGTTGGGTATAAATATTGGGTGTTTAGATAATTATAGTTTAATTTCTACGAAAACCGTCGTAATTAAATTTGGCGTACGTTCTAAATTAAATAAATTTCCAAAATACCGGGTAAATTAATACTATAATTTTTATATTATAAAATGAATATAAAAATATATTGGGATCATAGTCGGGAGTGTCGGACGTGTTAGTCACATTATTGATCATTTGTTAACGTTTATATAGAAATAATTATGCGTAAAAGTTACTTATACCAAAAGTATTAATTTAATTATCCTACGAGTGGAATAGTATGCAAGTGCCATAATGATGATATGCAGACTATTTCTAGTCTGTATGAGATGTCCCAAATGATAAAGTATGAATTCGCTCATGAACCAATACGGTTACGCGAATTTGAATACTCGTAAACTAAATTTACGATGACATGAGTAATGCACGTGAATAGTGGTTTTCTCTCGGAAACGAATAGTGTCAAGTGAATAGTAAAATTTCTGAATGTTTCTCGGAATGTCAAATTGACCTAAAAAATGATGAATAGTGATCGATGAATAGTAAATGATGAATAGTAACTTGTGAATAGTAAATTGTCGAGGTTTGGAAAATGACCGGAAATTACGAGTTGTGACAGTCTTTCCCCTCTAACAGGAACTTCGTCCCGAAGTTCAGTTTGTGTTGGTCTCTGGAGTGGTATTGGTGAAAAGATGATAATAATTGAGAATTTCAGCCAACTTCCACGATAGGAATTCGACTCTGCTTCAACCGTTTGACCTAACAGTCCATGATTTCTATTGGTTATTACCAAGTCTACGTTTGTTCTTGGGTTGGATTCCTTTCCAAATGGGATTACGAGTGACTAGTCTGAAAGTCATTTCCTGGGATTTGAATAGGTGAAACATGGTTGTGTAATCCAGCTGTTCTCTGACAAGGCTCAAGTCTGACGGCCATTAGGACTACTCTGTCTGAAATATTACGTGGTCCAGTGTATATCGGGTTCAACTTTCCCAGTTTTCTGAATGATATCATGCCTTTCCTAGGCAGAACTTTCAACATGATCTGGCTACCAACTTGAAGTTTTAATGGTTTACAACTTATAGAATTTGTAATTGATTCTTGACTTGTAGGAAATTTCTGGTTATTTCATGAATGCCTACTGGACTAGTGAGTTTGGCTTTTTCCGAGTTTGGTTCGTCAATAGATGATCAGTGCTTCTTCAGGTTTATAATGTAATATGGGTAATATATGTTGCTGAACTATGTCAGAACTCAAATCTTATATGTCAGTTGGTCGATTCTAAAATGAATCTTAAATGGTCCAATATACTAAAGGTTAAATCCCTCGTGTTACTAAAATGGTATCATGCCTCTCCAAGGCAAAGCATTCAATTTAGTTCGTTCTTTCACGTGAACCTAGTTAGTTTGTTGTTCAAGGATACCCAATCCGTATGATGTGCGTCATGTACCAACCTAACTTCTACCAGTTTCTCGTTGCTTGTAACTGGTTCTTGACTTGTGAAATTTCCTTTGTTGTTCCATGGTTTAGTTCTAGACCAGTGAATTTAACTTTCCGATTTCGGTCTGTAAATGAGTAATTGGTACTTCGACCATAAAGTGCCTCAAATAGTGTAGTCTCTACGCTCGTGCGATAACTATCGTTGCAAACGAATCTGATTTATGGTAAATGGTTAGTCCAACCATTTCTAGAGTCAATCGCTCACTCTTTGAGCACAACTTTCCTATGTTTGAATCGTTTGAATCGTTCTGACCATTGGTCTGAGGATGGTAGGCGGTGTTTACATCTTAATGAAGTTCCGAAGGAAGTCTTAAAATGATAGCTAGAAGTCTGAGGTGATTCGATCACCTTTATCAGGAATAATTGAAATAGGTACAATAAATCTTGTGACTAATTCCACAACATTTTATCTTTCGAACTCGGCGTTATCTGAAGGGGACAGAATATGGGTAACAATTTCTTTGATTCCTTGTATTTTGGTCTAACGAATTGCTATGACATGTGTTTTCATTTGCCTATTGTGCTTAGGCCTGATGCCTCTCTTGATGTATAGGTGAGGTTATCTAGAATTTCTTGAGAACACAATTCCTTGAGGGAATCTATATCGATATCCATAATTCGAATCAATCATTCTTGGCGTAAAACTCACTGCAGGGAAGTTTGCATTTAGATAAGGCCATGTTTAATCAAATCACTTTACAGTATCGGTTAGGAGGCTTGGTTTATTCCTATGGTTTTGCTTAGCGTACTCTCTCAATGTATTCGATCCTGTAGCTCAGTCTAGCTAGTACCTTTAAATAATAGAATTGGACAACCCGGTCAGAGATGGTGGTTCGGATGGTCTCGTGGCATCTTAGAACTGTTGTTGAGTTATAAATTGTCTTGGTGTATACTTCTAGTCTAGGTTAGTAGTTCTGTAATCCTTTCATTGCTTTTCTGGTATCGAGGAATCCTACTTGTAATTGATATTGAAAGTCTCTCCTAGAGAAGTCAATGGAACAATCCAACTTAATGGCTAAGTGGGTGACAGGTGGGGTAAGTATCCAGGGAGAGTTTGTCAGAAAAAGACACTTATAAAAGAGTTTACTTGTCTAAAACGCTTTTAAATGAAGATTGTTATTAGCAATACTTTAAAAAGTAACTATTTCCTTCATGGCATAATCCTTCCTGAATTATACATAGGTGATCAGGCTATGTATAGTTGAGGACTAATGATGCGATGCTTGATTTAGTCAAAATAGTGTTACTTTTCTCAAAAGTTTTAGATGGTGTTCAACGCATTCTTATTAAAAATGGTATCCTGATATTTCCTTTCAAAGTAATATAAAAATTGCTTCGCGTAATAATAGTAAATATTTGGCGTAATATCGGAAAAATCAGTTTATAGTACGGTAACAAAACGACTTATTTTAGAAATTCGGTAAAACAATTTCCCCATAAGGTAGTAAAATAGTTTGTAATAAAATTCGTTGAATGGTTTATTGGATACATGGGTATATACTATGGAATGGTAATAATCTACTAATCCATCAAATACGAAATCGGCCTGTTCCCTAAATAAGACAATGATATAATGTTGCTAAACGATTAAAGATTGAACGATTGGGATAGAAAATGGAGTAAACGAAAGTTATGGTTATCATAGAAGGTAACAAAAGATAGTCATTACATTAGATAGGAAAGTGCTTAATATAACTAGGTTTCATCAACGTACTTATGGAAAGTACCAAAAGAAAGTACAACCCTAAAGGGCTCAAACTATGGTTTTACAACATGAAATGCCTCCTCCAGTTCCGGTCTCTCAACACCGGGCATTTACTCCTGAAGTGTCCCACTACTCCACATTCACGGCAGATTACCATGAGTTCCTGATGCTGTGCGAGGGTGGGAGCCTTGCAGTCCTTGGCTTCATGTCCGACCTTTTGGCAGTTCTTACATTGAGAGGGGCAAGATCCTTTGTTATGAAACTGACACTTGTTGCACTCGGGTAATTTACCAATATACCTTTTCTTTTGGCTTGACCCAGCAGCACGGGTCTCCACCACTTGTTGTATCTTAAATGGTTGTTGAGAAGCATTAGCATCCAGATTACCGACCCATTTTCTCTTGTTGTTACTATTGTTTCCTGATGTCTTGTCGCGAATTATGCGTTCCTTTGCTTCGATTGCCATCTGGATAGCTTCAGACATGGCATTGGGTTCCCATGCGATGACCAACATACGAATTTCAGGAGAAAGTCCTCCGACATACCTTTCAAGTCTCTTAATTTCTGGTTCACCAATTGCAGGGTCTAGTCGAGCTAATTCATAAAAATGAGCAGTATACTTGACAACATCATCTCCTACCATGGTAAGGTTTAGTGCTTCCTGTTCTATTGCCCGTAATTCACTTCTTACACAAAAGGCTATACCCATCATCTTTCTTAGTTCCTCCCAAGAGCGTGAGTAAGCATCATCAACTCCTACTATCTTAACATGTGTGGTCCACCATTCCTGGGCAAGATTCTGAAAAGTGCATGTGGCGAACTTAACCTTGTCTTCCTTACGACAGTCGCCACATCGAAATATCGTTTCTATTTCTTTGAACCATTTGAGAAATTTCTTTGTGTCTCTAATTCCGCTAAAGGAGGGGGGTTTACAACCCATAAATTCCACGTGAGTAAGTTCCTTGGTGAAGGTAGTGGCCATGTTCTTGGCAATGACTTGTCCAACAGCAGCTTGCGTCATGCTTGGAGTGGTTTGCTTAAATCTATTTTCATCAAATCATAAGAGTCCATGAAAAAACTATAGGTAATAAGGATCATCCTATTCATAACACATGAATATAATACATGAAGGTTTCGGTCTATATGGACCAATATCATAGATAGCACAACCATTCCCCCATAGTAGAGTCAATACTTGGTGATTCCGTTTGTACAACAATCCAAATACTACAAGTTTCTTTACTATGTCCCACTTCTCGTGGTTAGGATAATAGTAAAAGCTAGTAAAGATATAAGTCTAGTCTAAAGATTTCCTGTAGTCCTTTTAAGTGAAATCAGGTTTATGGCATCATAAGGTCGAGATAGTCCTGAAGTGGTGTCTGAAGTTGTGCATCGATCAAGTCCTAGATAGTGTAGATTCTAAGCCATTCTTGAGGAACTTGCGGATGATCCTGTTGAGTCCGTAATCTTGGTATTATCCACAAGGTGTTATCTAATTCATGGCAAGTGAAAATGGAAAAGGAAACTGACAATGGTGGTATTCTAAAGGATGAGAATAACATTGATGACGATGAAATCCCAGTGATGAGTTAGGAGATAATGGTGATAATAGTGAATGGAATACTACCCTCTTTCGCGCTATCTCGCGACATCTAAGAGTTAAAGCTAAAGTACGCACTATGGGACGACCAATAGTGTAATAAGTAACCAACGGTGGTGGTAGTACCTAAGTAGTAAGCGTCCTACTAGTGAAGGAAAGAAAACATGCTATCTCCTTTGTAATAAGCATCCTAATAAGTCCATTAAAATTAAGTCTGAATACTCTACCAAACGGCATTCTATGTATAGGCTGAATGAGAACCTTGCTCTTATGACAATTCAATAGTGCTAATGGTGGTGTAAGTACAGCTGGTGGTATAATGGTAGTGGAAGATAACAAGGCATCTTCAATGTCGGAATCCGATAAAAGGATAATAGGGTGAGTATCTGAAGACATGTCACTAGTGAACCAGGTCAATATAATCATATATATATATATATATATATATATATATATATATGAGTATGGGTATGAATAACTCGTACAGTGTGTGCGTAAAGCAACATGTATAGTGAATATGCACCTATGATGAAATGATGAGATGCTATGATGATGTGGTTATAGTCTAGGGTCCATGATACATCCTAGTTCGCTATAACCTTAGCTCTGGTACCAATCTGTCACACCCCCAATTTACCTGAATGGCAGCGGAATGGAATACCTGGGGGTGACGGTCATAGCACCATAGTTACAGTTATATTGAACGACCTAAAGTGTCGTTTAGAAAATACAGCGTTTGATCTTTAAAACATTCAGAGTTTACAAAGCTTAGGTCCCAAAAGAGTTTGCCAATATAGTTAAAATAAGTTCAACAAGATCAAACGTTTCATAAGTGCAGAAAATATGGTGAGACGCGTCGACTCCGCGACTCCATGAAGATCCAAATGTATGCATCATGAGCTACCTTAATAACCTGAAAATACATGCTAAAGTGTCAACACGAGGTTGGTGAGTTCATAGATTTTAGAGAACAAGCAGGTATGGTAAAACATTTGGAGAGAAGAATTTCCCAGTAAAAACATCGTAAATCCGTAATAAGGTTGATGCAAAGGCATCGTAAATCAGTAATAAGAAATCAGTAATAAGATATCAGTAATAAGAAATCCGTAATAAGAAATCGGTAATAAGAAATCCGTAATAAGAAATCAGTAATAAGAAATCCGTAATAAGAAATCGGTAATAAGAAATCCGTAATAAGAAATCAGTAATAAGAAATCCGTAATAAGAAATCAGTAATAAGAAATCCGTAATAAGAAATCAGTAATAAGATTTATAAAAACCATCAGTATTTAACTTTAATCGTATGTACAATAGCCCAAGTATAAAGTAAAGTAATAAGTTTTTCAGTCATAAAACTACATTGTCTCTTAAGCTCATGAAACCGAAGCTAGACGTTACTTGGCCCCAAATGAGTGTTTACCAGACACTCTAATAATAAAGACATGAAATGCATCTGTAATTCTGTTGGAGCAACCCAAACACAGATGGAGGAGTCACCCTCAATAGATCTATTCACTCACTCTCGCTTGGAACTTAATTAACGGTCCATGATAATAAAGGGGACTTGTCAAGACGTGGTAATAAGGAAACTTAAGCAATGTAAGGAATTTAATACTTTGGCATTGTACAAAAATAATTAAAGCAGTGTATTCTCCCCCAGAAAGTAATTCAAATCGTATAAAAGTATAAAACAAGTATTTAAGCATGTATCTCCCCCAAAGAGTTTATAAAGTAATTAAACAAGTAAAAGTGGGGCTATGACTCACCTCGAAATGATGATACAAGGATGTGAAATGATAGGGACAATAAGGCGCGAACACTAGCCGCAACCTAAGATGAATGATAATGATCTAATTTAGATCATGAAATGATGAAATGAATGCACATGCACATGATACCTATACCACTCGTAACTTGAAAATACTAGTTATTGTCAAAGTAAAATAGTTTCCGTACTTAGGAAAAATAAGTCCAATTAGGGTTATAAAAACTTATCGTAATATATCGTATAAAAAGGTTAGTGTTATATTCCTCGTCTTGGAAACCTTAAAATAATGTCTAGTAGTCGCGTAATAAACCTTGAGTGGTACGTACTTCGTTAGTTAAATATAAACTTCTTGAATAAGAAATCTAGAAAATATATCATTTAGTACGTAGTTATATTATTTTCTAGTAGTGACTATATAGATATATAGTTTTGACGATTTTAAAACACGTATAACTTGGTCGTTTTATGTTCATTTTCCTCGTTCTTTATGTCCACGGATTCGTTTTAGTAAGTACTAATATATTTTTGATAACTCGGCTCCTCTAGGTTACGTTTAATGCCTCTTTTTACCCATCGAACTCTGCCAAACAGCAAGCAGTTTTTATAAAAATAGTTTTCGTCGTTAAATTTGCAAAAATCATATCTCCTTCGTTATAAACTCGTTTTAATCCGTTCTTTCGCCTAAAGTTTCGTTTTTGAAAGTATTTTCTAAATCTTTGGTCAAAAATTAACCATCAACCACTGATTTTCCCACGAAATAAAAATAGGGACAGTAGGTCAATATGTAGTTTCAAAAACCATTTCTAGGGTTCTAATCTAGTTCCATCTTCAATCAAACCACTCTCAATCACCACAAAACTAATCTAATCCTACCATACACCTTCTTAGGGTGTCATGGGTTCCTAAACTTCATAAACAAAGTAGATCTAACAAAGATCTAACAATAATCACTTTCTAAGGTTCAAAAGTTAAAAGTTTATAAAATAAAGTGGTATAAATAACATATGCATGTAGATCTAGTATAAAAACCATATGGATCTTGTATAAACTTGGAAAAATTATAAAAATGAGTTTGTTATACTTACTTGAAGGATGGTGTGATTAGATGATGAAAACCTAACAATCCATGAGTTTTTATCTCAAAACTCTAACAAGGACAACTATAAGAACAAGATTATACTTAGATCTTTGAAAAATTATGTTTTCTTGCTTCTTGATTACCCTAGGCCGAGCACCCTTGAGAGAAAAAGAGAGAAAAGATTTTAGTTTGATTTTTGGGAAATGAGGTGAAATGGTTAGTATAAGTTATATATATATATATATATATATATATATATATATATATATATATATATATATATATATATATATATATATATATATATAAAATAGGTTAGAAAATTTTAGGACAAACATTAATGGTTTAGCTAAAATTTCAAAATATGTAAGTGATTGGTATGGTAGGGGGGGGGGGGGGGGGGGATGTGGTGTAAGACTTTTTAGACTTTGTGTATTATTGTGTTTAATTTGTAGTTTTAAGGTGTACCGGGTACCGGGTTAACTAAAAATAAATTTTAACGGAGTTAACCGGGATAAAATAAAGTTATAAAAATTGTAAAAATATGTTGGGTATAAATATTGGGTGTTTAGATAATTATAGTTTAATTTCTACGAAAACCGTCGTAATTAAATTTGGCGTACGTTCTAAATTAAATAAATTTCCAAAATACCGGGTAAATTAATATTATAATTTTTATATTATAAAATGAATATAAAAATATATTGGGATCATAGTCGGGAGTGTCGGACGTGTTAGTCGCATTATTGATCATTTGTTAACGTTTATATAGAAATAATTATGCGTAAAAGTTACTTATACCAAAAGTATTAATTTAATTATCCTACGAGTGGAATAGTATGCAAGTGCCATAATGATGATATGCAGACTATTTCTAGTCTGTATGAGATGTCCCAAATGATAAAGTATGAATTCGCTCCTGAACCAATACGGTTACGCGAATTTGAATACTCGTAAACTAAATTTACGATGACATGAGTAATGCACATGAATAGTGGTTTTCTCTCGGAAATGAATAGTGTCAAGTGAATAGTAAAATTTCTGAATGTTTCTCGGAATGTCGAATTGACCTCAAAAATGATGAATAGTAAATGATGAATAGTAACTTGTGAATAGTAAATTGTCGAGGTTTGGAAAATGACCGGAAATTACGAGTTGTGACATATACTAAGCTCATGCAACCAATACGTTAATTGGTACCAATATCAATCGGCGGATTTGTTGCCCCGGTAAGTACTTTGCTGTCATACCTAATGTTTCAAATATAGTGCATTTGTTTGAACTCATTCGGTCAAACAAATGGGATTCATCAATCCCAATAGGCTTATTCACAATACTCACGCTCACTAATACTCATGTCAGTTTGTATATCGCTTACTACCGTTCGGGCCGACATAATTCAGAGGTAATTTAGTAAACGTTCGAGGAGCCAGGACACTTAAATTCGTAAATCCACAACTTATCTCGACGGTTTACTTTAATGAACCCCTCACATGAGGCTCCCTACTATTGTAGTATTTGATAATATATATATATATATATATATATATATATATATATATATATATATATATATATATATATATATATATATATATATATATATAAGTTTTTGATTCGAAAAGTTACATGTCCAAATAATTGAATAAACTTAGGAAAGTTTACTTTCAAATGAAGATTATTATTACAATGAGTTTCTTGATTCTTGTATGAAAATTACTTGTAAAGTCTCATGGTTGTTTTGATGGTGTAGATCCAAATCGGATGTTTATGTTGCCATTAACTCTTTAGTTCATGTTTTCGTCTTGGTAAGTTTATATGGTCTTTAGCCGTGGCTTTGCCATGACTTTGGTCATTGTTACCATTGTATTGAGACTCATCCTTGGCCTTAGCCATGGTTGTGGTCTTGGATTTAGGTGTTTAGACCTCTTGGTTTCATTTAACCATAACCATTACATGGTCATTTGGTCTTAAAAATGGGTTGTTAAGAAATTGAAGAAAAATATCTCTCGTTAAGCGTTTTCAGGGCTCGAGCTTCTTTAATCCTGAAAGAAAATGTTGTTCCGGACAACTTTCGTGTTTTAACTTTTTGATGAAATGGACCAGAAGGGCCTCTTTCAAAAGGGTCAGATCGTTTACAGTTTGTTATTGGCAGTTTCGGCGTTTTGGTTTTGCTAACTTCTTTTGGCCATAACTTTTGACTCGTGTACTCATTTTAGGTGATTCAAATTGCTATGTTTTCCTTGTTAAGTCCTGTACTACAATATGTAATTGTCCAATATCATGATTATACCATTTTGGTCAGATTTCTCCATGAAAGTCACTAGTTTTCTTTTTTAATTAACATAAGTTAACATATATATACCATAACTTGTTTTACCAATTTTTATACATCATGAACATAATAACAAGACCATATATAGTAAGAATGAAATTTAAATAGCATGAAAATGACATTTAGCAAGAAAGTATACTAGGGTTTCCTTACAACTTTGGGCTTTCTAAAAGAAAGGTAAGTAACTAGTAAGGATAGGACTTTGATTGACAAGCTTCCCTTCACTTTAGCAATCCTTCTACTCTTGTATTCTTGAAGGATTTGTGATGAAGGTTTAGGTGACTTGAGTTGATCTAAACTCAAGAGAACCACCAAGAGTTTCAAAGGATTTGGAGTAGTTTGATGAATCAAAACCAAACTAGGGTTTATGTGTTGATATTGCTCTTGATTTCTTGCATAAAACTTGAAGCAATTTAGCTAAGTGTAAGGTGTCTGTGTGTGTTATGTGGGATGGCAACAAGGAAGGGAGGGGGTATTTATATGGGCTTGAGGAGGTTATAAAACATGACTAGTCAAAGCTTCCTAAACAAGCTTGTACACTTGGTTGACTCCTAGGGCTTTTTGCATGAGATTAAGCCACACAAGGGGTGACTTCCCCCCCTATAGGCGGTTCACATACATAGGGAGGAAGAGTTGGTCCTTGGATGATATTATCCTAGTTATTTAGTTAGTTTTGACTCCGTAAAATGCTAACCGTAAATGATTAAGCCACAAAACGTAAAACCGGGTATCGTAAATATGTGAAACTTGAAAGAATGACTAAACTTGTCAATATACTCCATAATAAAATATAAAATGAGTGGTAAGTTCCATTGGGGTGCTTAAACCCTGCTAAAACTGGAAACACGGGTCTAAAACGCGTAATACGTAAAATGTACGAATATTGTGTAAAATTGAGAAAAGTAAAATGTTACTTTTCTAATAGGATACTAATGATTTAAAATGACTTATAATGTCTAGACTAGGTTCAGTCTAGTGTCGATTGGTATTTAATGTCTTTAAGACATAAAACCGTAAGCCTAAAAATAAAGGAATGATTTATTACATCAAGGAATGATTTTTGGTCAAAGGAGGAGGGAAAAATATGTTGACTTTTTCCAAAAATGTGAAAACTCAAATTGTCTCAGAAACGCGGTGCAGGTATAGGCTAAGGTTACAGCTAATTAAAAGTGCTTAAAAATGTAAATTTCTGTTTCTCACGGTCCAGGGTCTATTTGGTAACATTTTTCATAGTCATGATAAATTCTCTAATTAATCATGAGTGTATCAAACATTTTTCTGATTCGGGGAAAATTGACGCGGTTGAGTTTCTTTGTGCGTAGGATTTTTGAATGACGTTTTAACCTAAAACGTGTAGTTCCTTAATAACTTTCGCGAAAATGATCTGATTAGTGTCAAACTTTTATTTTGTCATGGAAATGATTTATCACACGAGAATATGAAATACAAATTAAATTTCAGAAATTGAATAGTGAAAGTGAATAGTAAAAATGAATAGTTAAATTTTTCGGGAATAGAAATTAACCTGAAAATGTGAGTTGTTACAGAGATCACATTAGTATGATCAGGGATATGTACATTGGTAGATGGAATTCGGTCATTCATACCATGTTCCTCTGCTACCTCTGAATAACATAGTTGTTGTTGGACCCT
This sequence comes from Artemisia argyi, assembly GCA_030686995.1. Taxonomy (NCBI): domain Eukaryota; kingdom Viridiplantae; phylum Streptophyta; class Magnoliopsida; order Asterales; family Asteraceae; genus Artemisia; species Artemisia argyi. The sequence continues at coordinate 85,754,095 of CM060679.1, forward strand.
CTCCTTGATGAGTGCTTTAACATTCTCTATAAGTTGGAGTAGAGTGACTCTGTATAAACCCACCTCGATTCCTATGAACTTAGTGAAAAACTCATTTGTCATTTGACTTTCATGATCATATTCCTCAGTAAATTTCGACTCAAAGAACACATGAAGTTGTTTGCAGACCACACTGAGAGCAGCCGTGGAGCTTTCTTCAGAAAATTCCTCATTTTCAAGTTGTTGTTGAAGCTGATCAAGGTATAGTACAATTGTGATGGTGAACTTCTCAACATCCTGACCAAATAGTGTCATGAAAGCACGTTCATAACCTCCCAAGAATCCTGGTTGATCAAGGAGAGCTTTGAGGTGAGTGTGAAGCAGTCGGAAGCATTCAATGCCACATTCCTTGTTTGTAGATATCATAGGTGGTTGTTGAGAAATAGTGCAGGTTGGTTCCATAGTGATATTGTCTTAATCAGAAGCATTTGTTTGTTGTACATAGTCGGAATACTTATGGTCAGTATAGGTGTCGTACAGTTTAAGTACCTCGGAAATAAAGAAATCAGAATCAGTAGACATTGTGTGAGTGTATATGGAATATGATTAGTTGAGGACTGAAGGATCAAAACTCCCCACAATAACCAGTAACTGAAAATCAACTCGCTAAAAATTGGCAAATTACAAGACTGACCAACTCGCTAGGTTACCAACTCGCCGGATACACCAACTCGCTAGAATATCAACACGCCAGAAAAACCAACTCGCCAGATACACCAACTCGCTAGAGTACCAACTAGCCAGAATACCAAATCGCTAGATACACAAACTCGCTAAAGTACCAACTCGCTAAAATAAATTAGCTATTCTCACAACTCGCTACTATCACTAGAGGACGGATTCTGATAACTCGCTAGTCACAAGGGACAAATCAGTCGCTTTCTAGCGATTTGTCCTTTTATCCCAATATAGCAAATGCTTAACTCGCTAGCAGAAATATGTCCAACTCGCTATGAAGAAAATGGCACCGAGACTCAACTCGCTAGAGAGAAACTTGAGCCAAAATGCATCAAACTTCAAACCAACGAATGATTTAGCCTAACCAACTGCAAAAATAAGTAAAACTAACACCTCTAATCAGGAAAGTAAACCCATAACATCGTATATAGCACAAACAAGATCAAATGAAGGTGTTTACATAGAGAAACTATTCTAACACAAGCCTAACCACAAAACCACACCTAAATCCGAATCTAGCAAGCTCCTAGGATGTAACCATGGCTCTTGATACCAATTGTAGGATACTCATAATAATAGGTTGTGTGGTTCTTGTGTTTATGGTTAGATTAAAGAAAGAGAAGTTAGAGAGAGAGATGGGAGACTTCTAGTAAGAGAAATAGAAATGTATTAGATTGAAATGCATGAGAAGCTCCAACCCTTTCCACATGTGGAGATGGTTATTTATAGTTACTTACAAAACGCCCTCCTGCGGGCTGTGGATTGGGTGTACAGTGGGTAAAGACCCGTCCGTCCTCAATAGTGTTACTTAAACTAATCTACGTACTAACTAGATATTAATAAGACTACGTGTTACGTAATGCTAATCTATACTCGGGTTGACCGAGTCTTTCATGTGAATATTTATATTCCTAACACAATAAGCATCAATCAATGTAATCTTGGTCACAATCCCACGTGTGTGATACCCTTATAATTATGTTCGCGACCCCACGCATACTTACTTCCAAAACCACACATCTCAATGATAACGCACATATACCACATAACACCTAATACACAACACAATCCATGCTATCATACTTGCAAGTCCACTTGTGTTGTGACGCATGTATAATTATTTTGGCCACCATAATTATCTATGCCCCCTTTCACAAGTGTACTCCCTTCTATGACCGCACTTCATGCAAACAATCATCTTTCATGGAACAATTCCAACAATCACGTAAACCCTATAATCAAAAATCACTTGGATAAGATCGATCCAATATCCAGGAGTAATCGCACTCCAACATGGCTCCAGATGGCAAAAGACAATATAATAATTCCAAAACATAACAAAAAACAAAAGACGTCGCACAATGGCTCAAACTCCATTCTCACACTTGGCTTGGTGAAATAACCATTTGATTGTCTTCACACTTAAGGCGCGTATTGTCTTCTTCCTTAGCTATCCACATTACACATTATAACCACACATTGTCTTCTTTATTATCATTACTTCAAAACTAGTAGATCGGTACACCAACTAGGTTGCTTAAGAATTCCTTGATGGTAACATTACCTACAATAAAGACATTCAAACTAGTAGTACATGATTCCATTTAAACTAAGTGTTTTTCTAATAACACATTTGCATCATCTTTTGCTTGAATATTTCCCGGATGCAAGTTTAAACCATTTTACCAAATGTCATTTGCCATTTGGCATAAAATTATTTTATCAAAATCAATTTTCGACAAAGATTCATAAATCAAAATTTTTGCTTCAAATATTTCGAAAAAGTTTCTTATGAAAAATTTATTAGCGAAACTTCCTTTCATTAATTGTAAATCATCAATTGAAATGACATGCCAAATATTATGATCTATTGATTTCACATAACTTACAAATTCATTTTTCCAAATGACAAAATTTTCATTTTCGAAAAATGGTGGCTCATTCAAAGAACGCCCTTCTAGATATGTTTTTGATTCCATAGATCGATTCAAGTTTTAAAGCACAATATACTCTAAATATCTTGATAAACGAAGCTCTAATACCGATTGTAGAAACTAGAAGGGGGGGTTGAATAGTTTCACCGCTTCTTTTAACTTTCTAAAGCGTTTCGCCGTTTTAGGTCCGGTTAATTTACATTTGCAAACTTGTTGAATTCTACTAGTTATGTGATATCAATTTAGCTACTAACATACACAAATAAAACAAGTAAAGTAAAGAGTAAGGAAGGAACACAACCAAGAGATGCGGCGATTTATAATGGTTCGGCACGAAGCTCACTCTTCGTCCTACTCCACTCCCCGAGTACCACACTCGAGAGTTATCAATCACTATATCAACACACTCCTTCAGGCGGAGCAATCCGTACACATGCTTACACAAGGCTTAATGACACTAAGCATAATGTTGAGTTCTAATCGTAGCTAGAACCAATCTACTACAAGGCCCACATGGCGACACGAACAAGCACTCTTGTCCAACTTGAATCTTCACCCGATCTAAGCCTTCACCTAATTGAAAAACTTGGTTCTTCACCCGAACCAAGCCTTCACACACTTGACACACTTGGTTCTTTACCCAAACCAAGCCTTCACACACTTGACTCACTTGGTTCTTCACCCGAACCAAGCCTTCACACAAGACTCACTTGGATCATCACCAGATCCAAGTCTTTACACAATGACTCGACTAAGTCCTAACCTACACACTAGGACATCACTCTCATCACATCAAATACATGAACTAATCTAGTTACAAGACTTCTTGGATCTACATCACCATCCAAGTTCACACAAATATCCCCATCCTCGACTCACACACAAGTCGGAAAACAATGACACTACTTAACGAACCTTTCACCGTAACACTTGTTACGTTTGTGTGTGGACACCTATAACATCTCGAGTCTTCATCTATGTCGAGAGTTCTTCTCTTGAACTTGACGGAAGAGGAAATCACTTATAAACATATACCGACATGTTATAGTGATCAAAGATAAAATGAACATAGACAAGAGATGCGTAGGGATTGCACCAGGCTTTACCTCTCGAGGGATCTCGAGAAGCTTACAACCCCCACCAGGCAGTGTACCTGATCGATGTAGTATAGTATAATGACAAGTACCGGGGGATTGATCGTTCAGCTAGGAATAGTGTCGCTAGGATTAGAAAACCTAAAGACTAGGTCTAGAGATGAGGGATGATTCTTTTTGTATTTTTATATTTTTATGAAAGCAAGTAAAAATCTCGGGTTTGAAGGAGGTGGCGGAATTAGTTGCTAGTCAACTAACCCAAAACTAAGATGAAAATAAAACTAAATTATACTAAAGTTGTGAGCAATATGTGAGAGAATTGTGTTTACTTAGATTTCACTACTCCCTAGATATCTTTTACACGTTAATTACTTGTTATAGTTGCGTGGATGACGGATTGTATTCCTTAATACCATTCATGGGGTGGCGTACTTACTTCCCCAATCCTATGAGCGCCTACTTCACTCCTATGTCGACCCGGCAAAGAAGCTCCTAACATGGGATCACTAGAATTTGCTCATGCATTAAATACAACCAATAAAACCTAGTACACATCGGTTCATGTATCCTAAGACGTTCAAGCATGTTACACAATGGAGATCTGCCAGTTTTCTTAAGCCTAACATTGAAATCAATCATCCATTACAACCATAAACAAGTAATCAACATATAATCAACATCTAGGTTTCATTAAATTTAAGCAAACACAAGATAGATCTAGCCTAGCATGTTGAAATCAAGACAAGCATAAGATATATTCAAACAACACATAGACATATTGATTGAATTAAAAGAAGACTTATCTCAATTGAACGGAGGTCATACACTAGCACATCACAAATAGTGTTTAGATACTCACATCTCTCGGGTGTAATAAAGTAATATCACAATATGGAAATGGAAAACATCTCTCACTACCTGTCATAGCAACATGGATTACCATAGGCTTGGGAAAGGATCAAACCTCCACCACATGGCGTAAGCACCTAGGATAAACTATCAAAGAGGTCTTTTAAAGGGTTGTAACGTTAGGTGTAGGGATATGGAGTACACGGTTTTGTTGGATATAGGCAGTCTTTACTGGTGGCGAGTTAACAATCTTGGTTAATTACATGTACAATATGGCGTTGGTAGTCCGTATATTTTTCTCTTTTCTTTTTCTTTTTCTATTTTTTTTCTTTTTCTTTTTCTTTTATTTTCTTTTATTTATTTATTTATTTTTTTTTATTTTTTTTGCATACACTCTTACCCTACCATCCAAAATAATACATCATAGGGAATGAAAATTCCCCTTACACTTGAATTTTTACATACTTTACAATAAACTAATCTAATGACTCGAATTAAGAAAATCAAAACACTTGGAGTACTTTTAAGATTAACGCATATACGGGGGTAATAATATGATGTTCTTCCCCATTACTCCATAAAATAGGTACTTTACCCATGAGTCCCAATCGTCCCAAAACAATATGTACAAGATATGACTCGACTTAGCATGTAATCAATTAGATAATTAACTTAGGGTTTAACAAATAACAATAATGCACTAAAGATGAGTGCATACACGGAAGGCTAAGGCGATTTGGGTGTACATTTAAGTGGGGTGTAACAAATTCTTCCTTTAAGTAAGATGCTTAAAGTTAGAAACGAAAAGATAGGCTCGGAGGGGTGTACTAGGCATTTCGTGTACTAAAAATGAGTACAACGCTAAGATGTGGGATAAATTAATTGACTTAACTAGCCAAGTAATATGACTTAAATGGTCAAGTAATTATAATACGGGTTTAACACAAGGGTGATCCTAATGCCTCTTATCATGTAGTAAATCCTACTACACGAATGTAGTCTCACTAGCGGTCTCGGGATGCACCACTAACGCAAGTTCTAGAATCTAAATGCTACCGATACACTCATAAGCACTAATAGTAAATGCTTTTCCTATCAAATCTAAAGGCGAACCTCACATATTTGGGTTTTTCTGAATAGTACGGTTTTGTGCTAGTCATACAATCTCCTATCCATGAGACACTTGCTATGGCTAAAGTTTCACTCCTAAATATTGTAAAAAATTTTAAATTTGGCGCTAAAATTGCACTAACAAGTATTTCTCATAGTTTTATTACACATCTACTATCAAACAAACAAACTCAAGCGAAAGTGTATTTGTAAGGTAATATCATTTTACCCTCCCCTTACACTTAGGATGAACATTGTCCCCAATGTTCAAGTAAAGAATGTAAAAGTGAAATAAGTAAAACAAATGAAATCAAATACTCCCCTGATTCGCTCGGTATGGATAATAAGGTGGCCAGGTTAGATCTTCCTCCAAGAAAATGAACAATCAATGCTTCCCTTCTAGAATATAAATCATCCTCTTGTCATACATAACCTGTAAAACCTGAGAAAACAGACAAGGCAACCTCGCATAAAATCGGCGGCAATCTACATATGCTAATAAATCCTAGAAAACAAAATAAGATATAATGCTTGTGGAATGATGTTTGCAGATTTCCTGGAGATTATAAAACTGATAATTCAACAAAAACTTTAGAATTCCGTTAGAAAAACAAAACTAGTAAAATTTCCAGATTTTTACACGTGACGCCGTCAAGAGTAAACCCGTGACGCCGTCAGAAGTGACCTGCATAAATTCTTATGTTAAGTTTCTGGAAAATTTCTTGAAAAACTTCGTCCTACTTCGTGGAAAATCCTGCAAAACTTCATTATGACTCGATACAAGCATTTGACTCTAACAAATACGAATATACATGTTCACTTAATATTGTGGAGAATCATGATGGGTTTTGTTTCTTAAAAACATATTTGGGGTTTCCCCTTACACTTATCTTTTGCAAAAATACCTTTGGGTGAAGTTAAGACTAAGCTAAACAACAAAGTAAAGTATTTTTTTTACTATTTTAGTTTTGAAACGGGATCTACCAACAATAAAAATAAAGCATGCATACGGAAGCAAATAACAAACAAACAAAATAAAAATCACACAAAACATGGGTTGCCTCCCAAGAAGCGCTTTTCTTTATTTACTAGTCTTGTAGCTAGACTCAAGGTCATGGGTTACTACATGATACGGGTGAGTTCCTCACTGAGGACATCTTTGGGATCAAACTTAGATTTTAACTTCCTATCGGTTTTCTTAGTACGGTATGACCTTTCAAACTTTTCTCCATCCGGATCATACAAAGTCATCTTCATATGCCATGATCCGTCACCTTCTTTAGGTGGCTTGTCCCAACTCCATTTACACTTATCTCCCTCTCTTTTCCACTTATTCATCTCTATGTTAATAGGCATTACGCTTAAAAACTCAATCATCTTCCTAAAGACTAAGGGGTCCTCAAAAGGATCTAGCTCTTCATTTCTAGCTATGAGTTGTTCCACCGAATGTGTCTTTTCGATGAAATCTTTTTCTAGATAGAATGGGCGTTGAGGTCCTATAAAGTTCCTTTCTATCCAAGGTCCATATCTAGATGGTCTCCTATTCATCTCTACCCAATGTGGTGTCGGTTCATCCTCACAATCATAGGTATGTTTCTTAACATTGTATACCGACCAAGTGTCGCCCTCACCTACCACTATCTTAGACTCCTTACAATCTATCATGTCGCTAGCGGTTGCTAAAAATCCTCTTCCTACCAACAATGGGCATGTAGTGTCACTAACCATGTCTAGGACGTGAAAGTCCGCTAAACCGGGTGGGCAATACTTCCATCCGCTAGACCTATCAATACCTCCGTCTCCTCTAACTTTCCTATCTTGAGAGTGGTGAAAAGGGGTATGGGAATTAAGTTGAGGCTTGACCCTAAATCAGCTAGTGTGTCGAAAGCTTCAGATCTTCCTATCTTACAAGGCAAAACAAATATACCCGGATCATCAAGCTTTTTAGGCAACTTGTTTTGAACGAAGGCGGTCCCATTTTTACCTAGTTTAATCTTCTCATACTTTTCTATGAGGGCACTATAGTAGGGAGCACGGGCTAAGACATCAATGACGGGGCGTTCAAGGTGAAGCTCCTTGAATTCATCGTCAAGGTCTTGCGTAGGAGGTGTTTCAACTATGCTTTTGACCGGTTTTATATCAGGTGTTTTATTTGATTGGTCCTTTTGAAGAATCTGGTTTTGCTTGAAACATGTGCTCGTTGATTTAACCAAGTGGTATTGCGGACAAGAAGTGGGTGACGAAATAGATGATATGGAATTAATGTTTAGTTTCGGGTTCTTAACCGTGTCGCTTGGGAGTGCTCCCATTTCTCAGTCATTGAGAACTTTCAACAATGTGTCAATTTTGGTGGTCATCTCGCTTTGCTTTTGTTTGAAATCGGCTTCAAACTTAGATATGCGAGCTTCTTGAGATTCCATAAACTTGGACATCAATCCTTCAAGATTGTTGGTACTACCATAGTTGTTAGAAGGATTGTTGTTCAAAGTACGGTTGGAGGGTGGACCGTTTGGTTGGTAACGATTAGGCGGATTGAAAGAATTGGCTTGGTTTTGTTTCCACCTAAGGTTTGGGTGATTTTTCCAAGAGGGGTTGTAGGAATCACCGTAAGGGTTTGGCTCGGGTTTGAAAGTGTACCACTTATCTCCCGCTTCATCGGTACGCGAGGATGCGTAGTCCGCAAAAGCTGTTCCGGGGAGTTCCACATAATCACGAGTGTCATGGGGACCACTACATAATTCGCATGAAGAAGTGATTTTGTTCACTTGGCTTGAAGGCTTAGGAGCTTCGTAAGATTTCATGAGAAACTTGACTTGGTCGTCAAGTTCCATGATCCTACGGTCAGGAGTGCTAGAGTTGTTCAAAGGCAAAGATATTGCCTTGACCGTTTTGTTCAAATCACGGGGATCATTCCAACTTTCGTTGTCATAGAGAGCAAGATCTTCTATGAGTTCCCATGATTGTTCCGCACTTAGATCACGTAGCTTACCACCGGCCGATTGGTCAATGGATCGCCTTGTGGAGAGATCGATATGGTCATAGAAGATTTGCACTTGGAGCCAAAGATCTATGCCATGATGAGGGACTTTTTGGAGCAAGTCCTTGAATCGAGTCCATGCTTCATATAGAGTTTCACCTTGACGTTGTTGGAACATCAAGATATCATTTCTAAGCTTGGTAGTTCTCCCCGGTGGGAAAAATTGAGCAAGGAAACGAGTGGTGAGATCATCCCATGAGGTGATGGATCCCGCGGGTAAACGTTCAAGCCATTGGCTAGCTTGATCACGTAGAGAGAATTGGAATAGGCGTAATCGGGTTGACTCTCTAGTTGTAACATCAAGGTCTATAGAATCTACAATTTTAAGGAAGTCCTTGAGATGTTGGTTTGGATCTTCGGAACGAAGTCCATGGAATGCACATCCGCTTTGCACCAACCGGATGGTGTCGGATCGCAAGGGGGTCACAATGGCTCCTTGGGTGAGCTCAATGGTGTTTCGGTAGCCTTGGTGGCTAGGTCGGGAATACTCTCCTAAGGTTCGGGGCCTAAGAGGTTGGTTGGCTAGTGGTGGGTTTTGTTGTGGTGGAATGGCGGGTTCAAAGATGTTACCATCGTCCATGATGTCGGATGGCGAACAGTTACGAACAAAAACACAAAGAAATAAGATAGACTAAAGAGAACCTAAAAATAAAAATAAAATCTTACTAGAAAGGAATCTAGAAATAGACCTAATAAAAATAGATTCTAACCTAGACAATAACTATTCCTCGGGCTGCGAACTTGATGCGTAGGGATTGCACCAGGCTTTACCTCTCGAGGGATCTCGAGAAGCTTACAACCCCCACCAGGCAGTGTACCTGATCGATGTAGTATAGTATAATGACAAGTACCGGGGGATTGATTTTTCAGATAGGAATAGTTTCGCTAGGATTAGAAAACCTAAAGACTAGGTCTAGAGATGGGGGATGATTCTTTTTGTATTTTTATATTTTTATGAAAGCAAGTAAAAATCTCGGGTTTGAAGGAGTTGGCGGAATTAGTTGCTAGTCAACTAACCCAAAACTGAGATGCAATCAAAATAAAATTCTAAAAATGAAAATAAAACTAAATTATACTTAAATTTCACTACTCCCTAGATATCTTTTACACGTTAATTACTTGTTATAGTTGCGTGGATGACGGATTGTATTCCTTAATACCATTCATGGGGTGGCGTACTTACTTCCCCAATCCTATGAGCGCCTACTTCACTCCTATGTCGAGCCGGCTAAGAAGCTCCTAACATGGGATCACTAGAATTTGCGAATGCATTAAATACAACCAATAAAACCTAGTACACATCGGTTCATGTTTCCTAAGACGTTCAAGCATGTTACACAATGGAGATCTGCCAGTTTTCTTAAGTCTGGCATTGAAATCAATCATCCATTACAACCATAAACAAGTAATCAACATATAATCAACATTTAGTTTTCATTACATCTAAGCAAACACAAGATAGATCTAGCCTAGCATGTTGAAATCAAGACAAGCATAAGATATATTCAAACAACACATAGATATATTGATTGAATTGAAAGAAGACTTATCTCAATTGAACATGAAGGGATTCAAGGGGTGGAAACCCTTGAAAACATTGTAAAATATGACCTAGGGTTTACAAAGTTCGGCCCTAGTTTTCTCCACACAAGTTCCTCTCTTATGAATGAAAAATAGAAAACTATATATAGATTTTCATAGGTGACGGCGTCAAGAACAAATGTCTGACGCCGTCATTTCGCCGCCAAATAGTTTCTCGGACTGCCTAGATCTGGGTCTGACGCCGTCATGTATACCCCTTGTGCAGGCCGTCACCAAATTAACTCTTGACGCCCTTCTTGTGACGCCTTCAGGCTTGCACTGGGTCTTCATGGATTTTACTCTTGACGCCTTCATGATCTTCCTCTTGACGCCGTCAGGTACTGTTCTCAGCATAGAAACTTAAGACTTTGCCGTTTTCTTCACTTTTATGCTCCAAAAACGTCCGAATTACTTCTTTTTCCAGAATTCACTTCCAAAGTACCTAAAATCACAAAAGGAACGATTTAGGGTAATATTTGATCAAATAAATTCAATTCCGGGCTTAAATGACCCCCTAAAAGTGGTTCATTTTTCGCCTCATCAACAAGAAAGTTTTTGTGTGTGTGTAAGTCTGTTTTCTTAAGTGTAACAATTCAGTATTTACAGACGACAGGAATGAGATAGACGGTCCCGTAAATAGGTGACGGTCCTTTATCACTAAGGGACCGCCGACCACTTTAATGGACCGTCCTGACAAAATGCTCCCATTTTTGTCCTGACGTGGTGAAAACTTATCTGGTGAAAACTCAGCTATATTGGAGGGAAAAATAGCTGTTATAAGTTTGAATTTGAATATATTTTTTAAATAAAACATTTCTTTACAAAACACAAAAATAATTTTGTGAAAATGTTTTGTCAAATTGAAAAATGTAAGTTTAGGAGAAAATAAAACTCTTTGATCACCTAACTAATGATGGTATGATGTTGTTCATTCCTGAAGTGATGTTGTAGCAGCTACGTAGAAGAAACGAGCTTCCTTGATTAAAAACTTATAAACCGTAACTTTACGTAACATGTCTTTATATTTTGTGATTATCAAAACAAGAGAAGACCGAATAATGCGAATAACGTTTTTGACATTATTTGTATTAACATAGGGAAAAAGAGTACAATCCTTACCTGGCACTCCCCTCGTGAATAAGACAAGCACTTGGGCACTTCCATCAGGCCGTTGAACCATTAGCAATGATCACCGATCCAGGAAGCTTCCATGTATCCAAAATCCTTCTAATCCGTGAAGAATTCTTTGTACAACGAAATGAGAGGATCTTCAACCGAACAATGGTAACAATATAATCAAAAACCTGTGTATATGACTTTAGCCTCTTCTTAAAAAACCTCAAATTCCATTCATGCCAAATAGAATAGCAGGAAGCAACAAGGAAAAGACGAGATATCACACTACTAGCTGAACCTCCTTTAGACAAAGGTATAAGGTTCAAAACAACATCCTCTATTCTAGGGGAAATATTATCCATTCCACCTAGTGCACGAACTCTTGTCCAAACCTGTAAAGAAAAAGGGCACTTAAAAAAGAGGTGAGCATGAGAATTAGGTTGATTATTACAGAAAGGACATCTTAGCAGGTTTAAGTCGGTAGATGGACCTACATTCCACTGCCTCAGCCTATCTTGGGTTTTCAGCTTGCAATTAATGACAAGCCAAAGATTGAATGCATGTTTCGAGATACACTAAGGGAACCACACTGAGAGAAAAGTCAATTTTGACCCATTTATCATAGTTGTCATTGGCGTACAACAGTGAAGCCTTGCTGCTACGTTTATCGGACCCCCTCTCATTATCCCCAGTTTTAAATGTTTGATCTTCTATATCACTATCATCCCAAAAAGATCCATCTCTCTCATAAGAATTGACCTCCTGCTCATATCTTACACACAAGGCAGTCATATAATTAAAAAGGTCATCGGAGATTTCAAATATCTCCATGTGAGTTTCATTAACCACTGTGTCGACCATGCATGAACTAGAAATCTCCTTGTTTTTATCACATAAAACATGATTCATTTTAAACACCACCCTATCTTTATTAATTCCTAATGAGATTTCTTTTTCAAAGACTTTAATGGGCGTGTGATGTAGCAAGGAAAGGCCTTGCTAGGATTAGATGTTCCTTAGGAGTGTTTGCCATATCAATAATAATGAAATCTGCAGGGAATAAAAATCTATCAACATTAATAATCACATTGTCCACAATCCCAATCGGTGTTGCTTTAGTAATATTTGCCATCTCAATTACCAAACTCGTTTTCTTAAGACTAGTCAATCTAAGGGATAAAAATGGCGAAAGTGGCATGACATTAATGCTAGAACCTAAATCGGCTAAAGCAGATAAGTCAGAATTACCAATGGTACATGGAATAGTGAAGCTTTTCCCGCTCTTTTCCTTACATGGCAATTGGATTGGCACAGCTTCAGATTGCTTAGTGTTATCCTACAAAAGAACGTTTTCATAAGATTGGTTATGGAAGTTTTCTATGGAGTCTTTTAGCTCTTCATCAGCAAAAACTGCCATGCAAACCCCAACGAAATTGTTTCTTTATTCCTTGCATTTATGCATATTGTCACTAAGCTTTCCAGTCATTGCCTCGAGGTTCTTAAGAGATTCATCATGACCAATGAGTTTTTTGTTAGCGCTATCTTGAAAGTCTTTTAACCATTCATTTTGTTCTTTTTGCTTCTTGGTTGACGCTTCCCAATACTTGTTCATAGCCTCCTAGAGGCTTGATTTTCTCTCCCCGTAGGGACCACGATTGTAGTACCCAGGTGGTCTTATACGGTATCCATTACCATTGTTCCCTTGGAAAGGTCTACCTTCTCCATATTTTACCACTTTGACCTTTTCAACTTCATCATTCAAAGGGCAATCTTTGGCTAGATGAGTTCCTCCACAAGTGTGGCATCCCACTTGTATGGCATGTATACTTTCTTTAAGCTTCTTCATTTCCCTGCCAAGATTTTCAAGTTTGTTAGTTATAATGTTTATACCTTCCAAACTTCCACCCATACTTTTGATGCTGCTACCATCACGCCACTTTTGCGAGTGGTCAGCCATGTCTTGAATAGTATCTAAGGATTGAATAGGAGTCATCCCAGGGATCGACCCCTGAGAATCGGTCATCTGCCTTGTTTCAATGTTAATCCCCTTGTAGAATATGTTCACCATTTGTTGTTTCTTCAAATCATGAGTGGGCATCTATATAGAAGATCATTGTACCTATCCCAAGCTTGGTAAAATGTCTCGTCACCTTCTTGTCTGAAATTGTGAATCTCCTCCAATTGTTTTCCCATTTTAGAAGGAGGGCAAAAACATTGAATCAAAACTTTCTTTAGGAGATTCCATATGTTGATGGTTCCAGTGGGCAACCTATCAACCCATCTTTTTGGGCTCCAATGAGTGTCATCGAAAACACTTGGAGCATAACAACATCATGAAAAACACCTGGAATATTGAAGAGGCTGGTGATAGGGGTGAGCAAAACCGCCCGAGTTCCAACAACCGACCCGATCCTGACATAAACCAATAGTCTCGAAACCGAATAATAGCTTCTCGGGTCGGGAGTCAGGATGAATTTTTAGTATTTTCGGGATTCATAACGGCTCGGGACGGGCCAAAAATCGACAAAATACAAGCAAAAACCGACTACTTTCAGGACGGGTCGGCACGGGCCAAAAAACCGACTACATTCAGGTCGGTATTCGGTTTACGATTTAGGTGACTTCCTGGATCGGGATTAGTCGGGACGGGTCGGGTTAGGTCGGGATCTGGCCCGATGCTCAGCCCTAGCTGGTGATGTATAGAATATTTTTCACATGCTCGTAAGCGTCTTTAGATTTCTTTCCAGTGAAGGGTTTATCATGCAATTCCCTCATAAACTGTGGCTTGATCTCAAATGCTCCAATTATCGGCCTAACAAGCCCCGGTTATAACACCCCCAAAATCTGATATAGCGGAAGCATACATTTGGGTGCTACTAAATTGGTAAACACAACACAACGTATAGAGAACGGATGTGAAAAATCCGTTTTAAAATATTTTATAAAACCATAGTCAAATGTCATACAATAGTTTAAGTAGTAATAAAACAAGGCCCATTTACATGATTGTCCCAATGCCAATGCCATGCCCTGCCTTCAACAAATACATACTTAAGCACCAGAAAAACATGCTAAAAGGTAGCTAATGCTGGTGAGTTCATAGGTTTAAAGTAAATAAGCACATATGGACCACAGCACATAAATCAACAATCACACACACACTAACGCTGCATGCAACACTAAGCTCATCCAACCGAACTTGACAAACATCATGCTAAAGGCATATAAACAAAGGTTGCCCCCAAGTGTTAATCCCAAGACACTTAGCATAAGTCCGCGTTTGCCTACCAAGTCAAACCGAATGGGGGAGTCACCCCCAATAGATCTATTTATATCATTCGTGTTTCCCAATGGGAATTGACGGTTGATGATAGTAGGCAAATGGGATTCAAATAACTTAGATCCTTCCGCATGCCAGTGTGTAAAAACAAAAGTTCAATTTGGTCCATGAAAACAGTTTTGCATGTTTCTCGCACCAAGGTTTATAAAACAGTATGTATAAGAGAAATGGTGCTATAAACTCACCTTAATTATAGCAATCTGCTATTCAACAAGTAATATAGTCCAATGGCTCCGACACGCGACCTAAATAAATATAGTAAAACTTAGTGCAACGTTCGTGTTTTAAATGTCTCGACTCATTTGAAAAAGGTTTCTTGTGCGACCATGCGCTCGTGCATTTCTTGCTTGTTGTGTGGTAACATATATTTCAAAAGTAGTTCATTATAAAAGTTCTTGGTGATGGCTCGTGGTTAAAGTGTATGGTGAGAATACGTGTGACGGAACATGTTGGGATATAAAGTCAAAGTACTTCTGAAGATCAAAGTACTGCTTATGTGAAGAAAGTCAAAGTACCGTTATTATTAAAGGACTGTTATGCAAATCGTTAAAGGACTATTATGTAAAGTTATGATTAGAATATTCTAGAATTAGTTAAGTTAGAATTAGTTTACTTGTTGTACAAGGATTGTAACCGACTTAGGGTTTTCCTTATGCCTATAAAAGGATCCCTATGGTGGTATCAGAAACATGAATACGTACAATATTAGAGAGTTGTTTTAGCGATTAGGGTTGTTAGTGAATCTGTATAATAAGCAGGTTCAAAGTTTGGTTTTAATATAATAATTAAAGTTCTTCTTAGCTTTGTCGAAGTAGATTCCGCATACTTAATAGAGTTATATCAGTGTTTCATTATTAATAGTTTTGGAGTTATTCAAGATTGTTAAACCTTTACAAGTTACATAGTTAGTTTGGTCAGAGTATACATCGATCCAACAAGTGGTATCAGAGCTTGTGTGGAAACTCTGATTAAGAAGAAACCCTTAAAACCGATTTTACAACAAACCCTAAAAGATGACGAATGAAGTTGCACCAGTTCCATCCATCACCTCAATCAGAATTCCTATTGTCAAGAAGGGAGAATATGATCTCTGAAGCATGAAGATGAGGCAGTACATTGCTATCACAGATAATGCTCTATAGGATGTGATTGTTGATGAGGCGAAAAACGAACCGTTTTTAGGGGGTCATTTTAGCCCGGATTCGAATTTATTTGATCAAATATTTCCTTAAATCGTTCCTTTTGTATTTTTAGGTACTTTTGGAGTGAAATCTGGAAAAGCAAGCATTTTGGACGTTTTTGGAGCATAAAAGTGAAGAAAACGGCAAAGTCTTAATTTTCCTTGCTGGGAACACTACCTGACGGCGTCACATGATTCTTAATGACGGCGTCAAGAGTAATACAAGAGGTAGAAGTGGATGGTGCACATGACAATCCAGAAAGTTTTATACTAGGGACATGACGGCGTCACCAAAGGCCGTCATGGTCCAAATGTTAGTGACGGCCCAGAGCAACTTTACACATGACGGCGTCAAAAGTGGATATAGGCAATCCGATTTTATTATGGGCGGCGAGTTAACGACGTCATAATTTTCTTCTTGACGCCGTCACCTTGTAAAATCTATATATAGTTTTCCAATTTTTATTCATGAGTGTGAAAACTTTTAGGGTGCAACTTTGTAGAAAAAACCCTAGTCCGATTTTCACAGCTTTTTCAAGGGTTTTTACCCTTTGAAACTTCTTATGTTCAATTGAGATAAGTACTCTTTCAATTCAAGCAACACATAGACATATTGATTGAATTGAAATTCGAATCCGGGCTAAAATGACCACCTAAAAACGGTTTATTTTTCGCCTCATCAAATACCCTTACACTTGAGATTTGCTTGTCCTCAAGCAAATGCGCTTTTATTCTAATCAAAATACAAGTTAGGGGTCATTTAACACTAACATAAAAGTAATTACAACAAATAATCGTTCCACTAAAAATCAAAGACAAGCACGGAGGTCATACACTAGCACCTCACAAATAGTGTTTAGATACTCACATCTCTCGGGTGTAATAAAGTATATATCACAATAAGGAAATGGAAAACATCTCTCACTACCTGTCATAACAAAATACCATAGGCTTGGGAAAGGATCAAACCTCCACCACTTGGCGTAAGCACTTAGGATAAACTATCAAAGAGGTCTTTCAAACGGTTATAACGTTAGGTGTAGGGATATGGAATACGCGGTTTTGTTGGATAAAGACAATATTTACTGGTGGCGAGTTAATCATCTTGGTTAATTACATGTACAATATGGCGTTGCTAAGCCAAGACTAGACTCGACTTAATCTAATAAATCAAAAATAACAAAAACATAAAACAAACATAGAATGAAACGGGATGGTAGTCCGTATGTTTTTTCTCTTTTCTTTTTCTTTTTTTTTTCTTTTTCTTAATTTTTTCGTTTTTTTTTTTTTTTTTTTTTTTTTTTTTTTTTTTTTTTTTTTTTACATACACTCTTACCCTACCATCCAAAATAATACATCATAGGGAATGTACATTCCCCTTACACTTGAATTTTTGCATACTTTACAATAAACTAGTCTAACGACTCGAATCAAGATAATCAAAACACTTTGAGTACTTTTAAGATTAACGCACATATGGGGGTAATAATATGATGTTCTTCCCCATTACTCCATAACACAAGTACTTTACCCATGAGTCCCAATCGTCCCAAAACAATATGTACAAGATATGACTCGACTTAGCAACCATGTAATCAATTAGATAATTAACTAAGGGTTTAAGCAAATAACAATAATGCACTAAAGATGAGTGCATACACGGAAGGCTAAGGCGATTTGGGTGTACATTTAAGTGGATTGCAACAAATTCTTCTTTTAAGTAAGATGCTTAAAGTTAGAAACGAAAAGATAGGATCGGAGGGGTGTACTAGGGGTTTCGTGTACTAACAATGAGTACAACGCTAAGGTGTGGGAAAAATTAATTGACATTACTAGCCAAGTAATATGACTTAAATGGTCAAGTAACTATGATACGGGTTTAACACAAGGGTGATCCTAATGCCTCTTATCATGTAATAAATCCTACTACACGAATGTAGTCTTACTAGCGGTCTCGGGATGCATCACTAACGCAAGTTCTAGAATGTAAATGCTACCGGTACACTCATAAGCACTAATAATGAATGCTTTTCCTATCAACTCTAAAGGCGAACCTCACATATTTGGGTGGAAAAATTTTCTGAATAGTACGATTTTGTGCTAGTCATACGACTCCTATCCATGAGACGCTTGATAAGGCTAAAGTTTCACTCCTAAATGTTGTAAAAAAATTTAAATTTGGCGTTAAAATTACACTAGCAAGTATTTCTCTTAGTTTTATTACACACCTACCATCGAACAAACAAACTCAAGTGCAATTGTATCCTATAAGGTATCATCATTTACCCTCCCCTTACACTTAGGATGAACATTGTCCCCAATGTTCAATTAAAGAATGTAAAAGTGAAATAGGTAAAAGAATGAAATCAAATACTCCCCTGATTCGTTCGGTGTGGATAGTGTGGTAACAAGGTTAGATCTTTCTCCAAGAAAATGAACATTCAAAGCTTCCCTTCCAGAAAAATAAATCATCTTCTTGTCATATATAACCTGTTAAACCTGAGAAAACAAAAAAGGAAACCTCGCGTAAAATCGGTGGCAATCTATATATACTAACAAGTCCTAGAAAGCAATCTAAGATATAATGCTTGTGGAATGAATGTTTTTGCAGATTTCCTGGAGTTTATAAAACTAAAGAATTAACAAAAACCTTAAGACTCCGTTAGAAAAACAAAACTAGCAGAATTTCCAGAATTTTACACATGACGCCGTCAGGAATTAATTCTTAACGCCATCAGAAGTGACCTGCAGAAATGTTTATGTTAAGTTTCTGGAAAATTTCTGAAAAAACTTATGTCCTACTTCCTGGAAAATCCTGCAAAACATCATTATGACTCGATACAAGCATTTGACTCTAACAAATACTAATACACATGTCCATTTAATATTGTGGAGAATCATGATCAATTTCGTTCTTAAAAACAAATTTGGGGTTTCCCCTTACACTTATCTTTTGCAAAATACCTTTATATGAAGTTAAGACGAAGTTAAACGACAAAATAAAGCATTTTCGCAATTTTAGTTTTGAAACATGATCTACCAACAATAAAAATAAAGCATGCATACGGAAACAAATAACAATCAAACAAATAAAAATCACGCAAAACATGGTTGCCTCCCAAGAAGCTCTTTTCTTTATTTACGAGTCTTGTAGCTAGACTCAAGGTCATGGGAAATTACGTGACCTCATCTCTTGAGATGACGTATCCCATATAATTATGATCCTCACTATTGTGGTGGTGGTGTTTCATTCAATCGATACTCGCTGTCACCTCCCCTCCTCCTTTACTGCTCAAGTTAGCTATCCCATCTTGGCCTATGCCTTCAATTGTGAATGGTCCATACCACCAGGGACTTGATTTATCGGGAGGTACTGTTATCTCTGAGTGTCTTAAGAGTACCAGGTCTCCTTTCGCGAATGGTACATGATTCTCCATCGGTTGACTACATTCAAACTTGACATGAACTTTGCTGCAGTTTTTACCTCTCTTATGCTCAGTTTCTTTGTAACTTTTGATCCTTGTTTCCCATGCAAGAATCTTTTCTTGAACACGATTAGGCGATGTGTCAATGTTGTTTTTGAGCCTTCTCTTCATCAAGCTTTCTTGTGCACATCGTGGGGTCATGGGAAAGCTAACCTTTCTTTTCCCTGACTTAAGCTCAATTTCCCTTTTTTCATACCTAATAACAGCTCTTGCGGTGGTGAGGAATGGTGCTCCAAGGATTATTGGCATGCATCCACCTCCTTTATCATCGATGATCATGAAATCGACGGGATACATGAATCCTGCAACATTGACCAGCACATCCTCTGCAATTCCCAAATGGTACACATAAGAGTGTCCAGTGAAGGATAGCCTAACACGGGTGGTGGCTGACATTTCTGAGGTTAGTTGGGTGTAGATAGTTAGGGGCATAAGATTTACTTCCGATCCTTGGTCGGCGAAAGCATTCAGACATTGCAAATTCCCAATGCTGGCTGGTATCTCAAAGTTCCCACAAGCCATCCGCTTAGTAGCTACTTTTTGTACAAGTAGTTTCTCAAATACCGGTCCCCAAGTAATGTATCATACTCATCTTCCCCCTCTTTCTCCTTCTTTGAAACATGTTTGGAGGATTGGTTACACCCGTCACCTTTTATCCAATTTGTTATGGTATTCTCATTTATATCATGTTTTAGGTAGTAACCTAATGATTGGGATTTTGGTGGTTCCTCAATGGTTTGTTCACTATGGATTTCTTTTTCCTCATTATCCTTGTGGATAATTGTGATAGAATATACAAAATCGGGTAGTGGGGGTAGCACTTTCTTTCCTTAGTAACATCATTTCTTGAGTTTTCTGTTTTGCGTACTCCTCCACTAGGCTCATCATCTCCTTCATTTTCTCTTGCATCTCCTCCTTTTGTTTATAAACAGCTTCCTCGAATTTAGCAAGCCGCTCATAATGGGTTGCCATGTACTCTCTCATTCGAGCTTTGAATTCCGGGCTAAGGCTTTGAGGAGGTGAATAAGGTGGAGTATAATTTTGAAAGGTTTCGACATTCTCTCTAGAGGGTGACTCAGACAATGGTGTTGGGATCATTTTTGAGACAGAATTGACAGTTACCCATCTGGGACTTAAAGGTCTCTTTTGTTTTTCCTCGAGATAGTCAACCTTTACCTCAAGTTTGCAAAGGAGTTCTTCGGAGATTTTATTAGTTTCCCCAAATGTCGAGATTACGTTGATGGCCGCTTTTACAGCACGATTGACTTCCCATACTTCTTGATTATCGAAGGCAAGTTCATCAATAATTTCCCAAGATTCCTCGGCGTTCCTATTACGTAATCTACCTCCGGCGGCTCGATCAATGGTACGTTTGGTGTGAAAGTTGACATGGTCATAGAATATTTGAACCAATAGCCAAAGATTTATACCATGATGAGGGACTTTTTGGAGTAAGTCCTTGAAACGAGTCCATGCTTCATAGAAGGTTTCACCTTGACATTGTTGGAACATCAAGATATCATTTCTAAGCATCGCAGTTTTCCCCGGTGGGAAAAATTGAGCAAGGAAACGAGTGGTGAGATCATCCCATGAGGTGATGGATCCCGCGGGTAAACATTGAAGCCATTGACTAGCTTGATCACGTAGAGAGAATTGGAATAGGCGTAATCGGGTCGACTCTCTAGTTGTAACATCAAGGTTTATAGAATCTACGATTTTTTGGAAGTCCTTGAGATGTTGATTAGGATCTTCGGAACGAAGTCCATGGAATGCACATCCGCTTTGCACCAACTGGATGGTGTCGGATCGCAAGGGGGACACATTGGCTCCTTGAGTGAGCTCAATAGTGTTTCCATAGCCTTGGTGGCAAGGACGGGAATACTCTCCTAAGGTTCGGGGCCTAAGAGGTTGGTTTGCTAGTGGTTGGTTTTGTGGGTGGTTTTGTTGTGGTGTGTTGATGGGTTCAAAGATGTTACCACCTTCCACGATGTCGGATGGTAAAGGTTACGAACAAAGATACGAAGAAATAAGATAGACTAAAGAAAACCTAAAAAATAAAAATAAAATCTTGCTAGAAAGGAATCTAGCAAGTAGACCTAGTAAAAAGAAATCCTAACCTAGAGAATAACTATTCCACGGGCTGCGGCGCCAAACACTTGATACGTGGGAATCGCACCAGGCTTTACCTCTCGAGGGATCTCGAGAAGCTTACAACCCCCATCAGGTACACTGCCTGGTGGGGGTTGTAAGCTTCTCGAGATCCCTCGAGAGGTAAAGCCTGGTGCGATTCCCACGTATCAATTGTCAATGTTAATGTTGTTCTTGAAGAACCTGTTGAAATTGAAGGACAACCTAAACCACCTAAGCCAACCCTGCCAGCAGTTACAAAAAGAAATCAAGATAAGGCTCTCAACATACTGCTGTTTGCTATTCTTGATGGTCACCTACTAAAGTTTCATGATGCTGAGGATGCAAAACAATTATGGTCTGCTATTAAGACAATATTTGGAGGTAATGATGCTTCCAAAAAGATGCATAGAAACTTATTGAAACAACAGTTTGAAACATTCACTGTTGGTAAAAGAGAAGGCCTTGATGCTGCATATGACAGATTTCAAAATCTTCTTAGTATGCTATAGTTATATGGAGCAGAGGCATCTGTTGAAGATGCAAACTTGAAGTTCTTAAGAAGTTTGCCATCTGCATGGCATGTAGTGGCTACTATGATTAGAGGACAACCTGGTTTGGATTCTATGGACTTTGATGATCTCTACAACAATTTAAAGGTGTATTATGAGATGAATGGTAACATAAGTTCAAGTTCTCATCAGAAATCTCACAACATTGCTTTCGTGTCTTCTGAAAATAGGAGCAGTACTTCCACTAAAAGTACTACTTATCTTGTTCAAAGTACTGTTGGTGATAAACAGTACACTTGCACAACCATGACTACTACCACTTCATCACCAACACAAAACACCAACTCTGATGATTTTGTATGTTCCTTCTTTGCTCAACAAGCCACTTTACTTGTTACTTATCAAGAAGACTTGTTGCAAATAGATGAAGACGCTCTAGAAGAAATTGACATAAGATGGCAAGTTTCCATGATCACTGCAAGGATCAAGAAGTTCATAAACAAAACAGGAAGAGGTATTGACTTCCAAGACAAACAGGGTATAGCATTTGACAAATCTAAGATTGAATGCTTTAATTGTCAAAGGCCTGGACACTTTGCAAGGGAATGAAAGTTTGCAAAATATCAGGCAAATAGAATGGTTGAAAAACCCAAGGTTGAAAGAAAGGAAGTTCCTATTACTGATTCAAAACCAAAGGCTTTGGTGGCTCAAGAAAATCTATTAGAGGTTGAATGGAGTAATGAATTTAATGATGAACCAGTAACCTACTCTATGGTTGCATTGGAAGAGATTGATTGGAGCATAGCTTTTGATGAGGAACCAGGATTTGCTGCTTTGGAATCAAGAGATGGTCTTGGAAGCTTTGATTGGAGCATGGAAAGTGAAGAAGAACCTGTTCTGTTTGCTATGGTAGCTGCTTCACCAAGTTCATCCACTATCTCTGAGGTATGCTCTAAATGTAGTAATTTTTATCAAAAATTACTTAAAGAATATGAGACTGAAATAGATAATTGTAGAAGGGCTAGGTCTGAGGTAGCTGGCTATCAATTAACTTTAGAGTCAGTGGAAGCTAAAATAATCACTCATGAAAATAATGAAATGGCTTGGGCAGAAAAATATGAGCAGTAAGACTATCAATTAAAACTGGGTGAATGGAAGTTAGGATATAAGGTCTCTCAACTAGAAACGATCAAAAAACAAAAGGGATGCTTTGTTAGCAAAACTTGCTAGTTGGAATGAATTTGGTCTATCACATGTTAGTTTTGTTGAGAAACAAAGAACAGCAAACATTAAAACTGGCCTAGGTTATGACGTTGAGTATAGCAGTTTAGAAGAGATCCCAACTAGTGATAAGGAACTAATTAATTCAGAGGAGATCTCAACTAGTGATGAAGAATTCATTAGCTTAGAAGAAAACACATCTAGTAATGAGGAATCAATTAGTCCAACACCTACTAAGTTTAAGAAAGAAAAGGGATATAATGAAGTTCCTCCACCCACTGGTAGTTTCCAACCACCTAGGACAGATGTTTCTTGTTTTGGAGTAGACAATTTGGAGTTTAGGAAGAAGCTTACAAGTCAATCTAATTCAAGTCCATCTGGTTCTGAATCCTTAAGAGAGACAGTTGAGAAACCTAGGGATGATAACAAGGGTTCAAGGAGTGATAAAGTTTTTTCAAAACAAGCAGTACTTCCAAAAACTCCTTAAAGTACTGTTGGACAACCAACAGTACCTTCAAGAAAAACTTTTCAAAATACTGCTAACTTTAGAAACCCTTTTAATAATTCACCAAAAAGTCAAGCTAGTTTTGGTCACAGAACTAAAGGAAGAGGATTTGGGGATCAAAAGTTATGTTTTGTTTGCTATAGTCCTGATCATTTGATTAAGGACTGTGACTTTCACTCAGAATATTTAAATCAATCCCCAAAGTCCACATCTACTAACCATAAGCCTAGGGAGACTAAACCAGTTTGGAATTACTCAAATAGGGTTAACCATAGTAATTTCTCAAAAGACTATAGGTACCCTCATCAGAAACCACCAGTACCTTCTCAAAGTACTGCTAAGTATTCACATAATCAAGGTACTACTAGCACTTTTTCGAATGTAAGATCAAGGAGATTCAATAACTCTCACCCTAGAAGGCCTTACACCTTAAGAAGAGTACCTAGATCAAAGAACCCAACACACACTGTTAAAACTAAATGGGTTTAGAAAGAAAGTACTAATGGGGGACAAACAGTACTTTCAGCAAGTAAGGGTGAAAAAGGGAGTGTTGATGAGAATCCAACACAAGTTTTGGAATCGAAGACACTAATTCTTGATAATGTTTTCAAAAACAGTGGTGATTACATACTCAAAGAATTTGAGTATGTCACTCCACAAGGGGAACACAAGTCGATAATGGATTGGGTTCCTAAAAGAAACTAACCTTTTTCATCTTTATGCAGGGCAACCCAGAAGAGGAGCTTAAGGATTATATAATCATTGATAGTGGTTACTCTAGCAGCATGACAGGAGACAAGGAGCATTTGTTAGACTTTAAGACATATTTTGGAGGAAGAGTTGCTTTTGGGAATGATCCTAATGGAGGGAGAATTACTGGAAAAGGAACCATCAAGACTGGATGTATTGATTTTGAGAATGTTCGTTATGTGAAGGAGCTTAAATTCAATCTTTTGTTAGTATCTCAGATCTGTGACAAGAAACTTCATGTTTTATTCACTGACACAAAATGTCTTATTCTCTCCCCTGAGTTCCAGTTAGTTGATGATAACTTGGTAATACTGAGACTACCAAGAACCAATGATGTGTGCAGCTTAGATTTGAAGAATATCAACTCTACTGAGAGAGCAACATGTTTAGTAGCAAGGGCAACAATGGAAGAAGCACATCTATGGCATAGAAGATTAGGACATATGAATTTCAAGAATATCAACAAGTTGGTAAAAGGCAATTTAGTTAGAGGTTTACCTTCTAAAACATACAAGACTGATAATTCATGTTTGGCTTGCAAGAAGGGTAAACAACACAAAGCTTCATGCAAAAAGATTGAAGAAAGAACTATTAGAGAACCTTTGGAGTTGTTGCACATGGATCTATTTGGACCTGTTTCTGTTGAAAGCTTAAACTAGAAGAAATACTGCTTAGTTATAACAGATGATTGTAGCAGATTTAGCTGGGTCTTTTTCTTGGGATTTAAAGATGAAACATTTGATGCTATTCATGATCTTATAATAGCCCTTGAAAATCAGTTGAGACTCAAAGTAAGATCCATTAGATGTGATAATGAGACTGAATTCAGAAGCAAGCGTATGGATGAATTTTGTGCCAAGAAAGGAATTAAGAGGGAGTTTTGCATTGCTAGAACTCCACAGCAGAATGGTGTTGCAGAAAGGAAGAATAGAACATTGATACAAATAGCAAGAACAATGCTTGCAGATTCTCTATTACCTATTCAATTTTGGGCTGAAGCTGTAAGTGCTGCTTGCTATGTGTTAAATAGAGTATCAGTCACTAAACCTCAGATGAAGACACCTTATGAGTTGCTTATGGGAAAGAAACCAAACATTCGTTTTCTGAAACCTTTTGGCTATCCTTTGACTATTCTAAATACTATTAATTCTCTGGGAAAATTTGATGGCAAGTCAGATGAAGGATACTTATTGGGTTACTGTACCAATAGCAAAGGATTTAGAGTGTACAACAAGGTTACCAAAAAGGTTCAAGAATGTCTTCATGTTGATTTTCTTGAAGATCAAGAAAGTCAAAAAGGTAAAGGTCCTGATTGGATGTTTGATCTTGATATTTTGGCACCTTCTATGAACTAAGTGCCTGTCAGAGAAGAAAATCAAGTTGTTCACAAATAAGAAGATTCCCAATACATTGTTCATCGAATCAATGTTAGATCTGAAGATATTCCTGATGAAGAACGCATAACTATTGAGAAGGAGAAAAGTACTGTTCAACCAACTTCCTTAGTATCTAATAAAGATCAAGCTATTCAAGATGAACTTAATAGGATGCTTCTTCAAGAAACCATAGCAAAATCCTATGAAGATGATCAAAGGAGAGCTTATGAAGCAGAAAAGGAGAAGGCTAAAGTCACAGATAACTCTCACAGTACTTTGCATCAAAGTAATGATGAACCAGTTGAAAGTACTTCTAGTGTATTAGATACATCAAATTGGATCAATACTGATAATTTAAATGATCCAAACATGCCTGATTTAGAAGACATTGATGCTGAGCTTAAAAATGAAGGCATTTTCTCAAATTCCAATGAAGACTCAGACTACACAAATTTGGAAGATGATCTTGAAGTTCCACCAACTCCTACATTAAGAGTTCATAAAGATCATCCTGCTAGTAAAATCATTGGACCTTCCACTTCAGGAGTGCTCACAAGAACAAAAGCTAAAAGTCTCTCTAAGCAACATAGTGCTTTACTTAGCTTTGTCTATAAACAAAACAGGGTGACTCATAAGGATCAACAAATGTGCCTATTTGCTTGCTTTCTATCTCAAGTAGAACCCAAGAAGGTATCTCAAGCATTAGCTAAAGAAAGTTGGGTTGAAGCCATGCAAGAAGAACTTCTACATTTCAAACTTTAAGAGGTTTGGGTATTATGTGATTTACCAGATGGAAAGAGATTAATTGGTACAAAATGGGTTTTTAGGATTAAGAGAGATGAGAGAGGGAATGTCATCAAGAACAAAGCAAGATTGGTTGCACAAGGATATAGACAAGAAGAAGGAGTGGACTATGATGCAGTGTTTTCTCCTGTAGCAAGAATTGAAGCTATAAGGTTATTTCTTGCTTTTGCATAATATATGGGCTTTCATGTTTACCAAATGGATGTCAAAAGTGCCTTTCTTTATGGCATAATTACAGAGGAAGTCTATGTTAAACAACCTCCTGGTTTTGAAGATCCTGCACATCCAAACAAAGTCTGTAAAGTTATTAAGGCTCTATGTGGCCTCCATCAAGCTCCTAGAGCTTGGTATGAAAGACTCTCTACTTTTCTATTGCAACATGGTTACAGGAGAGGTGCAATTGATAAGACTTTGTTTATCAAAAGAGACAAAAAGGATATTATTCTTGTTCAAGTCTATGTGGATGATATCATTTTTGGAGCCACAAAACAGTCAATGGTGAAAGAATTTGAAGAGCTCATGCAACAAGAGTTTCAAATGAGTTCCATGGGTGAATTAACTTTCTTTTTGGGGCTTCAAGTTAAACAATCCAGTAGTGGAATCTTCATTAGTCAAGATAAGTATGTCACTGACATTCTTAAAATGTTTAACTTCACCACTGTCAAGCCATCCTCCACACCTATTGATGCTAATAAACCGTTAGGAAAGGATGAAGATGGAGATGATGTGGATGTTAAACTTTACAGATCTATGATTGGTTGTCTTATGCACTTAACTGCATCTAGACCTGACATCACCTTTGCTGTATGTTTATGTGCAAGATATTAGGTCTCACCCAAAGTTTCTCATATGAATGCAGTCAAGAGGATTTTTAGGTATCTCAACCATCAACCTAAGTTAGGGTTGTGGTATCCTAGAGATTCACCTTTTCACTTGGAAGCTTTTTCAGACAGTGATTATGCAGGGCACAATTATGATAGAAGATCAACCACTGGAGGATGTCAATATCTTGGAAGGAGATTAGTCTCATGGCAATGTAAGAAACAAACAATTGCAGCAACGTCATCCACTGAAGCAGAATATGTTGCAGCTGCAAGTTGTTGTGGACAAGTAATTTGGTTGCAGAATCAACTCTTGGATTATGGATTCAATTTTAAGCATACTCCCATCAACATTGACAATGAGAGTACCATTTGCATTGTGAAGAATCCTGTTTATCATTCCAAGACCATGCACATTCAGATTAGGCATCATTTTATGCGTGATTGCTATTAGCACAGGCTTATTAATGTGATTAAAGTTCACACAAATGATAATGTAGCTGACTTACTCACAAAAGGATTTGATGTTTCAAGATTCAACCATTTAGTGGTAAGCATTGGGATGATTAATTATTAAGCTACATGTGAGGGGAGGATTTTGTTTAGTTTAGTTTAGAATACTTTCTTAAAGATTTTTGAAAGTATTGTTTTGTTAAGGTACTTAGTACCTATGCTTTGTTTGAGGGGAGGCAACACAGTTGTATTTTTGATGATCTTGTGTATTTATTTGTGGGAATAAGATGGAAAGTACTAGTTAGCAAAGTACTTCTTAGTATTAGTTTGAAAGTACTGCTTAGTATTAGATGGAAACTACTGTTTCTTTTGTCAGATGAAAAGTACTGTTCAACGGTCAAAAATACGGGGTAACAAATTTGTAACAGATATGGAGGAGATAAATGCCAAAAATAATTGTAAAATCATTTATTGGGCCGTGATTTTTTAATCTTAACCATTTATGCGCAAATTTCTTCCATTCAACTTTACTCTCATCTTTGTTCCCCTAAATCCATTTAATTTTAAACAAATCCACCGCCGACGAACATACTCTTCCACTATCAACCAATGGCTAACCGTACATCTATTAGTAAGCATAATGTGATCGCAAAATTTGGACAAGACGCATTTGAATGTCGATTTTCATGCTATCATTGATTTCCTAACTGGGTCTTTAATTAATTATGCTCTGCTGGTCAATCCTGACATAATTGGACCATGGATTCAAGAATTTTAGGGTACTACTACATTTAATTTGCAAGATGATGAATCTTTCATTCAAGCTATGGTTGTTGGAAGACAAATTCGCATCACTGAGTCAACAATCAAAGAAGATCTATTGTTTCAAGATGAAGAAGGTACTGCTCTTTTTGATAGATAAATCCTATGGGATACACTCAGAGATATAGGGTATGAAGGTGATCTCACTAAACTTACTTTTCAGAAGCCCTTATTTAGTCCTCATTGGAAATATCTTGTTTATCTTTTACTTCACTGTTTGAGTCCAAAGAGTACTGCATGGGATCAATTTGGTCAAGCCATAGCTTCTTCATTAGTGGGATTAGCTACCAATCAACCTTTTTGTTAGGATTAAAAGTGACGATCATTATTGAGTCAAATAGTTAGTTAAATATATTCATGTAATAGTTAGTAAAATGCTAGTTTATTAAGTTTATGTGTATTATTCATGCTTGTATAAAGTCTAAGGGCTAGTTATGTAATATGGTCAAAGATATGTGAAGCCCTAGACTACAAGTATAAATACACATGTAAGGCCTCATTTTGAGGTTGGTTCTCTTAGTAATATCAAGGTTATTCATTTACACACACTAGGAGATCCCATCCACTCTCTCTCTCTACTTACTTTCTCTCTCTAGATCTAGCCTAGATTCACAAGTGATAAGGTTGTTCTATGGTCCTAACAAGTGGTATCAAGAGCCTAGGGATAATCTTAGGTTGTTTTAGATTGTTCTTGGGTGAAAAATCACGTTTTTGGTTGAAAATAATCGGATATGGTACTGTTCATCGGGAGATTATCGAGTTTGAATTTGATTTTGTCAAGTTAGAACAAATTTTTCGAGTTTGAAATTTTTTTTTATCGAGTTTAGAGTGGTTTACCGAGTTTGGTTACCGAGTTTGAAAATTTATATAGAGTTTGAGATTTAAGTTTGCGAGTTTGGCATCTTCTGTCGAGTTAGGATTTTTGTCATACCGAGTTTGGGTACACATTTCTATCGAGTTTGTAATTAACTTAGCGAGTTTGAAATTTACTGGCGAGTTAGGGCTTAAGTTTCTGTCGAGTTAGGATTGTCTGGTTCTATCGAGTTTAAAGACATACCGAGTTTGGACTCAAATTTGGCGAGTTAGCCTATTACCTTATCGTACATCGAGTAAGGTTCATTGTGGCTCTTATCAAAGGGAAACACTGCCCAAATTTTTTAAACTTACCGAGTTTGAAAGTTTATAAGCCATACCGAGTTTGAAAGTATTTAAAACTTTCCGAGTTTGAAAGTTTAAAGACATACCGAGTTAGACAATTTCAGGCCATACCGAGTTTGAAAGTTTTAAGGACTTACCGAGTTTGGTTTCTCTGAGCTTATCGAGTTTGAGACTATCTTTGTTACCGAGTTATCCCACAAAACAATCTTACCGAGTTACAAAAAAATAAAAAAATAAAAAATATATTAAGCGAGATTCAAAGTTTGGTATAACGTTGAAAATTTTGGCCGAAAATTCAAATTTTTAGGCCAAAATTCAAATTTTTTCGGTAAATTTTGACGTAAAAAATTTTCAAAACTCAAAATTTTCTGGTATCCTTAGAAGTGCCTTTAATAGTGATTTTAAAATTTTGGGAGAGAAAATTTTCAAAAATATTTTTGGTGGGAAAATTCGAAATCGCTAAAATCAACCATATACGCTTTTCAAACTTCGCCAAAAACATCTAATCTTCATACAACAACCTTTGTTATCTTCAACGATCCAAGATCAACTTTATCACACATCGCTCAACAATGGAAATGAAAATGAAAATCGAAGAGAGAGATTCAAAGAAAGTGTTTACAGTGTTCAAGTCATATGTAGTGAAGGTCATCAATATTTATGGTTATGATTCAAGGTTCGAACAAGCATTTGAATACTACGTCAGAGATCGATTTCATTATTTCAAAGAGAAACTCAACAAAAGCCTGAATCAACTTGAGATGCTACTTAATGAAGAAGAACTTGATACGAGTAACTGCAAGGAAGCTTTTAAAGTGATCCAAACTCAATTTCAGCGTATCTTTAACCCTTGGATAATGAACCAGTCAGAGTTTATCGATGCATTTTACCAACAATTTTGGGTAGGCTATTTGACATTCAGAACTAAATGCATAAATGACATGGGGGAACTCGAAAAGATACTTGATGCTGAGGAAGCTGAGTTAAATGAAATTGAGAAGCTGAAACGGGAAAGAGAGCAAATTGAAAAAGATATGCAGTTAAAAGAAAGAGTGCTAATTGAAAGAGAGATGCAGTTAAAGGAAACAGAAGTGATTAAGAAAGAGACATAGAAAGATTTTCAAACAGAAGAGGAAACGGTCAATGAGGGTGATGCATCAGATGATAGTTTGGTCTTCACGGGAAGTGATTCATCTTCAGAACAGCAGGTTGAAAGCAGCAGTCCTAGCTATGATTCAGATACTGATGGTACACAAAGGAATGAAGCTGTTTGGGACACCGAAGATGATCATATCAGACCTTCATCAGACACAGAGATATTGGCTACGGTACAACATTCACATGCTCATGATAATGTTGATATATTTGAGTATATGTTTGTTCATGATCAGACACATCCTGCGCATCCTGAGTCTATTAGTGACACATATGTGGTGGAACAAAATGATAGTAATGTCACTTTTGCTACTCCAGATATGGATCCTAATAGAGGTGAGCCTGCCCAGGATGGATCTTCTTATGAACAAGATCGTGCCTTATTTGCTTCATTAATCAATAATTTCAAACATGAACTTGAAAAGTGCAAAGAGGATAATCGTAAAGCTAAGCAAACGAATGTCTTATTGACAAAAGAGCTTGAGAGATTTAAAGAAATGGAAAAAGGTTTTGAAAATGCAACAACAAGAAATGCTAAACTTGAAATTGAAATCTCAAACCTTAAATCTCACGCTCAAAAGTTTGAAATGTATGGAGAGTCTGTCAAACCACTTTTAAAAAGAAATGAAGAACTTGAAGTTGGTTATAGAGAAGCTGTTCTTCGTGAAAAACGTTCCATTCAAAATCTAGATGCTCAAATGGTTGTTAACAACAGAAAGGTTCAAACGCTTTTAAAAGAGAACAATGATTTAAAAAGTGAAAATACAAAGCTTCAGAAAACCACATCAAATTTTGAGATTGTAAACACAAAACTTGAGAATGAAAACCAAGAGTTTTTGAAACAAACAAATGATCTTGAAAACAAACTTCGAAAATTGGGACAGACTTCTCAGACTATCAACATGCTGCCTACTAAAGATGAGGAGGTTGAGAAACAAACATCTGGGATTGGTTTTGTGAATAATGCTAATGTGGAAAATGAAAAACCTTGTTTTTTAAACAAAGTGAAAAAGCTGACACCTATTTTGTACAACGCTGAAGATATGGGAAAAGAATTGTCAGATGATCTTTCGTTTGAGTCTCAGGATATTTTAAAATCTGAAGAGGAAAAACGTTTGAAAGTAAAACAAACAAAAAACCCTCTCTCGTACCACGGCTTTGTGTATGGTTGTACATAATTGACAGATTTTCCAAAAGCACCTTTCAAAAGAATAGACCCAAATGTGAAAAGATTTTTCAAAGAAGCTCAACTTGCTACTTATGATGCTACGTTATGGCAAAACAAAGCAAGGAAACAATTTTGTAGTCTTAAACATCACATTGAGCATAAAGGTCATTTGGTTTAAGCAAGTAAACATCGATAACAGCGTTTTCTCTAATCCTCTTTCATCAGATGTACGCCTTAAGATTGAAGTCCAAAAGATTTTGAAAGATGAGATTGAACCTCATGTGAAAAATCTCAACTTAAGTTTTGAGTACTTTGAAAAACATCTTGTCACTGAAATGAGAGAAGATTTAAAGTACGTTCATTCTCTTGAAGACGAATTTGATGAAAAATGCTTAATACTTGACATTCAAAAGGAATTTTTTACAAATCAAATAGAGTTTTTCAAATCAAAATCTGTTTGCCATGAGAAAGTGAATGAGAATTTTGAAAGAACATCTTCTTTGAAATCTGAAAATCTTTGTCTCAAAAAGAAAATCACCGAGCTTTCACAAGAAGCAACTGATGTCAAAGCAGAATTGTCAAAAAGAACTGCTCACTTTGAGAAACATCTTGCAATACTCGAAGCACAAAGTATCTCTTTCCAACTTAAACTGCAAGAGAAGAATGAGAAAATATCTTCTGAAAACTCTTTGACATCAGTGCTTAAAGAAAAAGAAAATATTTTTGAAGAAAAATGTGATGATACCAATATCAAGTTTGATTTTGACGAATTTGATACAAAATATCTTGAATTGGAACATGCTGTGGCATCATTACAAAAAGAAAATGAGCATTTGAAACAGACTTACAAAAACTTGTTTGATTCAATCAAGCGGTCAAGAGTTCAGAATCAAACTTCAAACAAATCTGAATCTCAGATCGTCCCAAATCATCTTTTTGAAAAAGAAAAATATGTGCTTCAAAAGAAAATTGTTGAATTGGAAAAAACGGTTGCACAACAAACCAAGGATTTTGGTGATGCCAAAAATGATTTTTCAATCGAAACAGAAAAATATGAAAAATATTTTGCACATCTTGAAAATCAAAATGCTTCTTTGCAAGAAAAACTGGCATCATCAGATAATGTTTCTCTTCAAAAAGAATACAATGATTTGAGAACGTCATACAATGCCTTAAAAGCAAAGTTTGATTTTCTTAACCGGTCAAAAGGAAAATCTCAAGTTTCAAACGAGTTTAAACCACAAGTAAGTGTTTCAGAAAAGGTTTACACGGGTGAATCTTCAAAACCATTTTCAAAAAGGGTTTCTCAATTTACCACCTATTCTTTGCAAAAAGGAAGGATGTTTTCAAAGAGACCAAATTTTTCTGAAACATTTACTCCTCAAAAGGACGCAAGTGCTCATAAAGAAAAGAATCAAGTTTTTCAAACTCCATACTCTCGTTTTACTCCGGTAAAGCCAGTGTGGAAACCAAAGCAAAGCCGTTCAAAACATTTGAATTATTCATACTCTGAAATGCTTCCGCTACAACAAAGGAATGGCTATGCTTGGAAAAATCCTAATTCTGGAAGGTTTCCATTCATCTCAAAAACAAATTTTCGAAATGAAACGTCGAGTTTCAACAATGGATGGAAAACTTCTTCTTCAAGTTTTAAAACTCCAAAAGAGACACCGAGTTTCTCAAACAACTTTCAAAAGCAAAAGAGTTTTAAATCACCGTTGATTCCACGAGCTTTATTTCAAAATGAAACACCGGTTTTCAGTCCTCGTTGGAATTCAACTTCTTTGTCTCGGATTGACACAACTTTCAAATGGATTTCAAAATATGGTAAACCCGTTGGCGCCGTGCTTAAATGGGTTCCAAAAGTTGTTGTCTAATCCAAAAACATAATGACTTCTTAGTACTTCTGCTAAGGACTCGAACTTCAACATTATGACTTCTTAGTACTTCTGCTAAGGACTCGAACTTCAACATTATGACTTCTTAGTATTTCAGCTAAGGACTCTTTCTTCAAAGAAAGGAAAGTGCTTAAGTTTAAACAAAGGTTTTAAATGTTTTTCAAGCACTTATCCTAAAAACATTATGGCTTATGAACACATAACAGTGTATAACCCGTGATTTTCAAAGAAAGGACCCTGTTGTACATTTATGTGCGACAATCCTAAATGATAAGAAGACTTCTCTCCAAAAAGCTTATCAAAGTCTTCTTAATTTTCTGAGCAAAATTTTTCAAAATATTTCAAAAGGTTATCAAAACTTTTTAGCTCAAGATATTACTCCCTCAAATCCTTAAAAGTTTAAATTTACTCAAAATGTTCTATTTTTTAGGGGAGTAATATAAAGTGGTTCCAAAAAGATCATGCTTAAAGGAAACAAATACGGAATTAACAAACATCCGTTTCTCCCATAAGCTATCCAAAAAGAAAAGGTTTTAATCAATTGGTATCAAAAATACCATGGATATGCCATTTTTGAGGGGGAGAAGACGTGACTAAAATGTGATCGTCTTGAATCTCAAAAGAGCTCGACTCATAAATGACCCAAGAATTGACGAAACAACAAAAGTTAGTAATCGAAAAGACTTATCCTCGACGGGTAATAACATCAAGTTAGTTACTAGAGCTAGTTGTCACCTAAAAGCTGACAATGGAACTCTTTAACTAGCCACGTAAACGTGTCTCGAAAAGGATTTGTCTTAGTAGAAATGTACCGTTTCGAGAAACTTTCTGTGGATATGACCAGGCCGGGTAATAACTTCAAGCTAGTCTAACTAGTGATGTAAGCATGTCTCGAATCAGTTGTGTTCATTGAAAGTGAATCAATTCAAAAGTGCAAACTCCTCACGCATGTGCAAATTTCTTAAAAATCCATGAGCACATGTGAAGGGGGAGTCCTTCAAATGAAATGCAAAACTCTCGAAGTGTTAAAAAAGTATGTTTTTTTATCATAAACACTTTGAGAGATTTTCATAAATGGTTTCATGGCAACCATAGGATAGTCATGAAGTTATAAGGTGACTAAGGTTAGGTAAAACTGTCCTATGATCCGCCAGAGCCAGAGGGATCTACCCAAGGACAAATCCAATAGATTAGAATTAGAAGTCCTTAGGTATGATTGAAAAAAGGAGAAAATGAGAAAGGAGAAAGAAGGGGTTGAAGAATTAAAAAGAAAAGTTATGAAAAAGGGTGAAAAGAAATAGCCCTCCAAATGTTCAACCTTAAGGCAGACACCGGGTTCAACTCATATGCTATTGGTTGTTACTAAGGTGACACCAGTATTGAAGACAAGACATCATGGACCCAGTGACGCATTGCACTTAACCTTCTAGCCACTCAAGTTCTCTTAAAAGAGCTTGTTTCATTCTCACGGGGAACCGGTGTAATCTATCGACTTATCTTTTAGAGATGGTTGATATTGAAGCAGGAGACCTCTCCCTAATCTCTGCATAGGAAACCAAATGTGCACTTATCGAGTCTAGAGCCATGAGATTCATTAAAAAATATCTTAGGATACACTTCCTATGAATACACTTGTGTTCGTCAAAAAGGACACAAGGTGTAAGAAGTCTTTATGAGATCTATGGATCTTGCCTTATCTTTCATGATGGTTACTATGTTCCAAAACGGTCTACAGTTGTGGGGTGATCTCCAGCAACTCACCTGAATCATTGATGTACTTCGGTGGATCTAGTAAGCCCTTTCAGGGGTATCTGATTCAGGAACGGCCTTGGTAAGGGTTAGAAGGAGTCTTCACACTATGCTGTTGACGATCTCTAATTCTGAACCTGTAAGTACCGGTTGATTTATTGCTAACTGTTTTATGCAGGTACTCATAAATGTTCCTTGGAGAAAGACCGTTACCATCACTCAAAAATCCACACGCTCATACCCTGCAAAGCTCTCTTCAAAGATCAAAGCAAAGCAAAGTTCAGAACGTTTCTAAGTCAAAGTCAAAGAATCTTCAAACTAAAGAAACAAAGATTAAAGTCAAAGAGAAGAGAACTTCACAAAGATTCAAAGTCAAACAAAGTATGAGCATGTTGGAAAAGACGTAAAGATACCCACATTTGAAGATATTGATCAAAGGCAAGAAAGATCACAAAGCATGATTGGAACAAAGGAACTAGCAAAACTATTACACAAGGACTCAAAGTTCAAGAGAACAAGCTTCAAAGATCAAAGATCAAAGTCACAAAAGAGAGATCTCAATGATCACCCTTAGGGGGAGATTGTTAGCATTAGAAGTGTTGACCATTTATGAAATCAAAGAGAGATCTCAATGATCGTCCCTTATGGGGAGATTGTTAGGATTAAAAGTGACGATCATTATTGAGTCAAATAGTTAGTTAAATATATTCATGTAATAGTTAGTAAAATGCTAGTTTATTAAGTTTATGTGTATTATTCATGCTTGTATAAAGTCTAAGGGCTAGTTATGTAATATGGTCAAAGATATGTGAAGCCCTAGACTACAAGTATAAATACACATGTAAGGCCTCATTTTGAGGTTGGTTCTCTTAGTAATATCAAGGTTATTCATTTACACACACTAGGAGATCCCATCCACTCTCTCTCTCTCTACTTACTTTCTCTCTCTAGATCTAGCCTAGATTCACAAGTGATAAGGTTGTTCTACGGTCCTAACACTTTTAATTTCTCACATATGATTTTTGATGGTATGCTCACACATATATAAAATGGATCACCATTTTTTATGTACCCTAGATTTGTTCAGTTGTTCTTGAACAAACAGCTTGAGGATCTTCCTAAACCTCAAATTTTTTACCTGCTGTTTTACTTCCACCAAAGGTGTTTACTTTCATGGCTAAAAAGAGTGTTAAGTTTTCTGGGCACAATACACCTTTGACTGCTCATATATTAGAAGTAGCACAAGCTGTTAGAGATGAAGCTGTTGCACCTAGTGATAATGAGCATTCTAATTCAATACATACTCAAACACCACTTCATGAATCATCTCAACATATTGCTTCAACTGAAAGAACTGCTTCATTGCCTCATATTGCTTCAAGAGAAAGAACTGTTTCTTTGCAAAGCACTGCTTCAAAGGAAAATATTGCTTCCTTGCAAGGTACTGCGCATACTGATTCAGCTCAAGGTGTCAATCCACCAACATCTCCCAATGATTATACTTCCACAGATGGGTCTCAAACATCTGGAGGAGATGAGGGAGAAATGGATACTTATGCTTTGACAAGAGAATTTAGAAGGCTGAAGAAGGTGGTTGATGCTCAAGCTGATCAGATACAGAAGTTGAAAGATAAGTTCAAAAGGTAGAAAAGATTTTTTTGGCCACTGGTTAAACATCACAGATTATGGGTGAAGCAACAGAAGAAGAGTGGTCAGAAATCTAAGAAGGTCTCTAAGTCTAAGAGAAAGAAAAAGCATTCTTCATTCACATTGGGGAGGAATTTGGAAGCTGAGAATCTGAATGAAGATGCTGAACCTCAAGATCCAAATGAAGAAGCTTATACTATGCATTATGAAGAAGCTCATCAAGATACTGTTGAAGAAAAGATGATAAATCTGAGCATGTTAATCTTGAAGATGTTCAAGGTACTGGTGTTCAAAGTACTGGTATTCAAAGTACTGGTGCTCAAAGTACTGGTGTTCAAGGTACTTCTAGGCAAAATCTGATAACACCAAGAACTTTGGATTTTGATGATGAAGTTGGTCCTTCAAATCCAATTCAAGAAGAGATTAGGGAACATACTGCTAGTGATGATGAGACCATCGCTAATATTATTCTCAACATGTCTAGACCAAGAGGTATTAGTATTCCTGGTGTTGAACAATCTCAAGCCTTGCAATATTCTTCTCAATCTACTCAAGAGTTGGATCCAAAAGATAAAGGAAAAGGAATCTTGATAGAATCCAAGAAAAAGAAGAAGAAGTTCACTTCAGCAGAGTTAAAAGCTATTGAAGAAGCTAAAATGAAGAAGCTGCTAGAAAGTTGCAGGCTGACTTGGATGCTGAAGCTGAATTAGAAAGGGAATCAAGGAAGCAAATATTTCAACCAAGAAGGCCACAATCTATTGCTCAACAAAGAAATTCCATGATGGCTTTCCTGAAGGGTCAAGGATATAAAGGTTTACAGAAGTTGAGATATCCTGAGATGAAGATCTTATATGATACTGTTAGAGAGTCTATTCAAAGGTATGTTGATGGTATTATTCCTTTTGACTCTGAAAAAGATAAGTAGTTGGAGGATGCAAGAAAAGATAAGGCTGCTAAAAGAAGTGCAAAGAGAAAGAGAACAACTCATGATGATCAGTTATCAAAGAAGATCAAGTTGTTGAGAACTGACACAGTTGATGAATTGAGAAATTATTTAAGAGTTGTTGATTTTGAGAATCCAAAGAAATCAGAAGTTGCTGAGAAAAAGTCCATGATTTCTACATTTTCTATTGTAGAATCATCAGAAGGAGATTATCTGATTTTTCATAGAGAAGATGAAAGTTTTAGAGTATTCCACCTATTGTGGGACATATTGCACATGATAGACAGAGAAGATCTATATCATTCGTATCAACAAGTGCAAGCTTATTTTGAGAATATTTTGCCAACAGGAGTGGGATTAATCTTACTGGGTAATCTTATAACCATCTTGGAAACAAAGGAAACAAGTAATGATGCTCTCTGGAATACTCAAGAAAATTGGGAAATTACAAGATGGAGATTCTTTGAATCATCATGAGTGCATTCATTGGAGTTAGAAGATGGTACCATGATTCATATGCTAGCAGAAAGGAGATATCCACTTACAAGAGATCTTATGATTAGGATGCTAGATCATGGTATGGAAGTTGAAGTTGAGAATGAAATAGCTCTGATGGTGATTGAATTGTTCATCAAATGGACAACTTCGGATGATGATGATGCATAATTACTGGTATGGTTTTGATTATATAAATCTTTTTGATGAATAAGTATTTTATTCAAAGTACTGCTAGACAAATAGTACTTTATCAAAGTACTGCTTGCAGCACAAAATCAGTAAAGTCTTTTGATTAAAAATAAAAACTTTTTGAAGCACAAGATGACAGCAACAAAGTTTGAAAGAAACACATGGTGTTAGTATTTGTACTACACAAAAAATGGTAATCAACTCACCATGTTTAAAAAACAAGAAAGAGTTTGATTCATCATGAGGGTACGGCTCTGATGTGATTATCAAATCTGTTTTTAGTTGACAATTTACTAAAAATTGTATGGTTTTCAACTCACCATAACTGTAATAGTGAAGAGTTGGCTAGCCCACAAGAAAATGGCTTGTGGTAAAGGCTGTGAAAAATCCATTTATATGGTAATTAGTTCACCATGGTAGTGATTGTACTAAAAGAACTAGCTAGTCCAAAAGCAAACGACTCTTGGTAAATACTTAACAAATCCGTTGATAGCTGATGATTTGCAAAAAATCATATGGTTATCAATGTACCATGGTTTTTGTGTTTAAACCTAAACATTGGCTACTTCAGAATTAATGGCTTTGGTAAATAGACATCTAAATCCATTAATTTTCAGTAATTCACCTCTCACAGGAGTTAACACACATGGAAGTGATGAGAATAGTATGAAACTTTATGATCTGATGTACATTTTACCATATGTTGCTGAGAAGTTGAAAGTTGCTGTGAAGATATCATCTGTAGCTGATAAAGATTACTTTGATGATAACAGTCCAAACACATTGAGCATAAGATAGATAGAAGATAAAGATATAATCTTTCCTTGAAGATAAAGATATTGAAGTTAAAGAATTACAAAGAAACTTGAAATCATGCAAGTAGAATTCAAGTTAGGGGAGGATTGTTGGGATATAAAGTCAAAGTACTTTTGAAGATCAAAGTACTGCTTATGTTGAAAAGTCAAAGTACTGCTTATGTGAAGAAAGTCAAAGTACTGTTATTATTAAAGGATTGTTATGCAAATCGTTAAAGGACTATTATGTAAAGTTATGATTAGAATATTCTAGAATTAGTTAAGTTAGAATTAGTTTACTTGTCGTACAAGTATTGTAAACCGACTTAGGGTTTTCCTTATGCCTATAACAGGATCCCTATGGTGGTATTAGAAACATGCATACGTACAATATTAGAGATTTGTTTTAGAGATTAGGGTTGTTAGTGAATCTGTATAATAAGCAGGTTCAAAGTTTGGTTTTAATATAATCATTAAAGTTTTTCTTAGCTTTTTTGAAGTAGATTTCGCATACTTAACAGAGTTATATCAGTGTTTCATTATTAATAGTTTTGGAGTTATTCAAGATTGTTAAACCTTTACAAGCTATATAGTTAGTTTGGTCAGAGTATACATCGATCCAACAGAACATCCATACCTTGTACTCATCGTCACAATACATAAGTAGTATATATATATATATATATATATATATATATATATATATATATATATATATAAACTAAGGATCAAATGAGAAGAATCCTTAAAATAAGAAGGAAGAGAAATAACTATAACTACAAATTAGAGATGCATCAATTTAAATTAGATGCATCCCTAAGCTTTTTGATGCATCATAATATATTTTTAGCTAAAAATTAGATGCATATACATATATTTGATGCATTTCATCAAGTTAGACGAATCCTATGTATTTTTCGTCCTCTGCGGGTAAAATTTGTTGTTAGTACTACTTTATATCGTTTTCACTTCAAAATCACTTTTAAAACTAATTTTGATGCATCTAAACGAGTAGAGAAGCATCTAATTCAAGTCAATGCATCTTAAATATGCGATTATAGTTATTTCTCATTCTTCTCATTTTAAATTTTCTTCTCACTAAATCCTTACCCTATATATATATATCTCTACATTATATATAACAGGAGGCGTTACACGTAGATAATGCCACATAAACGCCACCTCATTGCCCAGTAATTCATTATCAGCCATGTCATCAGCCATGTCATCATATTGTCGCCATGTAAGCAATTTTTTAAATTTATTTTATTTGCATTTTCCATGTCATCACAAATTAATGCCACCATGCCACCTCATTTAAATTTCCGAAATTAATGCTCAGTTTATTTAATTATTTAAAATTTTCGAAAATAATTAAAAATATTAAAAATCTTACATGTATAAGATTCGAACCTTAATCCTCACACATATGAATGAAGCCCCTAACCAATAGACTAAACCATTTTTTTGAAATATATGTTCCAAAAATACATGTATAAAGAATGTCCCCTAACCTAAAACATACTAATGGCCCATTTACTTCTAATCTACTATTTTTAAATTTCGTATATTCATATACATGCTTCTAAATAACATTC
Organism: Artemisia argyi; assembly: GCA_030686995.1. Lineage (NCBI taxonomy): Eukaryota > Viridiplantae > Streptophyta > Magnoliopsida > Asterales > Asteraceae > Artemisia > Artemisia argyi. The sequence continues at coordinate 85,795,726 of CM060679.1, forward strand.
GGCTTTTAAATAACAAACCCTAAATCTCATATTAAGTACGCCTTCTAATGATAAACTTCTTTCAAATCTTTATATGAATATATTAGGGGTTTTCATTATTCTTTTATTTTTCAATTTTAGGCGATTTTGTTTTTTTTTCTTACGAATATAATTTGTGTTTTACTGATTTTTGGTTGTAGATGTCGACATCTGAGCGATATGATATTCATTATTCGTGCTTCATCAAAATCATGGCAAGGCAAGAGTGGGAAAAACATGCATGCAGACTAAAGAGAAAACTAATGATAGGTATCAAAACTTCCAAAAGGTTTCATACTGTCGAGGAGCACTCAAATAATCTTTTCTCAGCACACAGTTTCGCAACAAAGCAAGTAAGTCTCTACCTCTGTGTGTTTTTACTGGATTAACCTCACTTTAAAATTATATTCTCACATGCAGCATACAAGTTTTAGCCGTCAATTGATTGGGATAACAAAATACATGAAGACTGGAGTATTCTCAAGGAACTTTTACCCAGTACGTGTCACATCAATCATTATATGTATATTAGGTACTACAATGAAGTGGTAGACATCTTGATTTATGCATATTGAAAGGCATGGTTTCTATTAGTGAATTTTAGCTTGACTAATCTGTACGCTTATTGATTTATATATGATATCATCGTGTATGGTTGAGGTTCAGTTTTCTGTTTATAAACTATAACGTCAACGTTTCTTGTGATTTTTTTAATGTTTTATGGGTTATCCTATATCAAGTGTTTGAATCATTGTGGAATTAATTAATCAATTACTACGAATTTATGCAGGTTGCTGAGCCATTAAGAACCATGGTAATGGGAGCTCCCCTTGAAGATGCTTGACATCTTGCTGAACGATATGATAGAATGCGTGCACGTGGTCAATGGTGTTGTGAACCTCTTGGTGCATTTACAACCAGACCTCCATACATTCAAGACTGGAATAAAGGTGTTGAGGTTTGTCTTTCCTCGCATTTTTTAAAGCTTTTATAAAATGTTGTTTCATCTGTCTCAAAAGATCAGTTGCACTTAGACTGAAGCCCAGTTATATCTATTTTTAAAATTCTGAGTTTTACAGGTTCTAATAATATAGCAATAATTTCTTTGCAGAAATTTATGGTGGTGATGCAGATCCTTTTTTTTAATGACATTGAGAATAACGATGTTACATGATTGAAATTCGACAACATGTTCAATTTAAACAATAAATGGAGATCTAGCTGCGTTTTTTTTAAGCCATGAGTTTTTAGGTAACTTTATGCATTTACAGAAAATAGAAATACGTGCCTATGAGGGTAATCGGGGCCGATTTAATTGATGCTTTGCCTGCTGCTGCTTAGGGGGAGTGATTGTAGCTCTTATCAAACTGTTACTGAGCTCAAGACTGCAGTCTCGGATCTTTCCAGTTATACCTCAAAAAGGTATGATGATTTACTAACTATGTTGAGTGCTGCCATGATGAATCAAGCTACTTTCTTGATAGTTTTGAAGGCAGTAAAAATCAGGTGAGAATAAGCACAATATTACCCGTTTTACTTTTTACCATATACTACCTTAGTAACTAAAACATGAAAACCTTTATCAACATGTAATATAAGTATGTCACATTAAATTTCAGAAAAGTTACTTTTATAAAACAAAAATGATGTACATACCACATTTATGAAGTTTTTCTATCTTTTACTATAGCTAGAGAAATTGATTTAAAAGCAAAGCAAATGCTAAAAAATTTATGTTTTACAAGAAAGAAAACATAAAGCTGCACACAAATTAAGAATTTTGCACGAAATTCGGCACTTTTGTCTACGTACCTATTTGAGTTGATTTATACGTACATGACAGAAATTAATCTGTGTATAACAAATTGCAGGTAAAAATAAGCAGACACTTTTGTAAAGCATTGAAAGGAATTACACGCCAAGTTAGCAATTTTCTTGCACTATTAAAGAAAATAAATGGAATCGGTTGACACGTTAAGCCGGTTCCCAATGTGGGTGAAAAGGGGAAACAGAAGGTTATTACAAACGACAACAACAAATGAAACAACAAAGTACGATCCAATACTAGCGCAAGACTTGGCTCAGGCTTCGCGCCGCATGTGAAAAGCTAAAGAAGGTGCTCAATGCTAATCCAGAGGTACCAATATAATGAACATCGAATGCTTGATGGAGGACAAAGACATTAGAGTTTTTATTAAAAGAGATGAGTTTTAACAAATCAGCGTCCCGATATTGGAACGTGTTAAGAAACCCTTGGAGAAGGCTCTTGCAGACGCTCAACTTACAGTTGGTGATATTTATGCTGTCGAGGTTGTTGGTTCTGGTTCTAGGGTGTGTCTCCAAGGGCTGCGATTAGGAGTGTGCTATTCTCAGTCCTACATTTAAAGTTAGAGACTTTCAGGTATGGCTCACGGTTCCTGGTTTAGTCTATATGTTTTGCTGTTTATAGTATATTAAGGGTCTAATTCGATTTACTATTTTTTATATGTTCATGAGAGCTTTCCTTTCTCAATCGCCTTGACATGGAAGGGTACGACCCAATATTCACAAAACGGGACTGTGTAGAATCAACAAAGTATTGTCTGCCTCAAGGGAAATCCAATCCCCAGTGTGAAAGGTCTCACTTTCTTCAGGTCTGGAACATTTTCAGTAGACCTCCAATACGTGGATGTCAGTGAATTGCAGATGCCGGTAGCTATTAAGTAGAGGTGGCATAATGAGCATGTTGCATAACGTCCAATATGATACTTCTTTAGGCGGGTCAAAAGTCAAAACCAGTTGGTTGTATAAAAGCTACTTCACCGCCAAATCCACCTGTTCCAAAACAGCATATACCAAGAAAATATATTGGTTCTGTTGATCAGCATAATGCCGGTGAGGCTCGACCAACCCCAAAAGAGAAAAAAAAATGTTATTTCTAATCCTCGGTTCTTCTTCACAAAAAAGAATAAATTATTGGGGAGGTCCGGCCCCTGCAGCCAATTTGTATAACTTTATTGGAATGAATTTCTCATAATAAACTTTTCAATTTTCAAGATTGTGGAGGGTTATTTTGTACTCTTTATTTATATGTACTAAGCTCTCCCTGTTGCAGACCATACCCAGAAGCCAACTGGTCCTCCAATGCCTTCTATCCCCATGCAAATTCCTTATCATCAATCTCAACTTCACATTCCATTTGGATCCCTGAATCAACAACTCCAATCACAAGGCATGTCAAATACCGTATTACCTGTCCCACTCCAGATGCATATGCCCATTGGTAATCCACCACAAGTCCCACCACATGTATTTGTTTGAGGTATCCAACATCATCAGGGAATCATTCATCAAAGTCAAGGTTTGGCTTTTTCTTCTCCATTGGGTCCTCCTCAGCATGGAAATATGGGAACAGGAATGGGGCTTGGACTGCAATATCAACAACCGATTGCAAATTTTTGGTGGTGCACGACAAACAGTAAAGATTACTCACCAGACACTCATGAGGAGTTGCGGTTAGACAAACATGCAGATGGGTTTGTAAATGGTGGGTAATCAGGTTCAAGGCCACACCCTCAAGGACAACCCCAGTCTCAGTTGGTTTCACCATTCCCCCAGCCTCATTAGATAAATTAAGCTTAAATGCTTTTTCAATTTTAAATAAGCTCATTAGTCTAGAAAATTAGCTAATCCAAACACCCCCTTAGGCATTGAGCAACGATTAGATAATACTTTTTTTAAAAAGCAGTCAATGTTTCGACACGAAGCTTTGGCTGTACTCCCTTAGGTATACCCATTTCACCTTTTCACTGTTATATTTGAACTTTATATATAGGCTTCTGATTGTTGATCGTTAAGTGTGTTAGCTTAAGCTTAAGAGATTACGTAAATTTAGAAAAGCTTGAGGCTTATTAGCTTGTGGCTTTTTAGATTATGAGAATTGCATTGATCCATTTCTAAAAGATATTGAACATTATGAAAATGAGATCTTGCAACAGGTGGCCAAACAGTCAAACAAGTCAAGATGGGTCCACAAGAAGGAAAAAATAGGGACACGGTTCCAATGAGAGGTGGGCGTCTCAAGAATGGCGGTGGCATTGGTACCCAACATAAATGAGTAACGTTGACCCGAGGAAAATAACGCAGGGATCAAATTCCTCAAAACATCAGGTACAACTCTTGATTATTGAGATATAAGTCGGCTCAGACTGAATAATTGAAAAAACTGGAACATGTTGAGGTTTGCCCCAAAGCTATGGATTTAACAAATCAGCGCCATTCTTACCTTTGGCACTGTAGACAAGAGAATGAAGTATGACTTGAGTCGGCACCAACCGCTTATAATTGATTAAGGCTTAGACAGGATAGTCTCCAATAGTCTTCTGGTATGTCACTTCTTCTCTAACATTGATCTGATCAGCAAATAATCTTTGTCATTCCTTTTTTATATATAATATATAATTAATTAATTCTTAATATTTTCACCATGAGACTATATTTAAAACAAAAATTACATGTATGGAGTAATGCAACTTTAGAGGTTCGTAAACATTTGAGTATGCATAGAGTTGACTTCTATCTATTTGACGCCCTTTGTGATAAATCTGCCGTGTGACGTGCAGAATAGTTGGTTAATGACTGCAGTTCTTGAGTTCTTATTTTTCTTCATATACACCTTTCTTGACCCAACTTAATATGAAATATTTCAGTTTTCTTCATCCTTAGATTGTTGCTTTCTGTCCTTTAGCATTAATGTCTCGCATGTTGTCTGTCACATATCTATTGGATAGTACAATCTTTAGAGTGTGAATATTATATGTACATGCAAACTTATATGGATGGAACTAAATGAATCTGAATTGATTGGTCAAAACACTCACTTGGCATTAATAAATGTGTGGCTTTTGATTTTGTTTCTTTGTAGAATATCAGTCATTTGCATCTTTGTAAAGCAAACACATGGCAAAAAGTACAACCTACAACAGATGTCGTTTCCCTTTTATCTGATATACGTATAGGTACAGGTAAAGTTGAATGTTGGATTGGCATAAAAACTGGCAACATCCCTGCAGTAATGGCATCTGCGACAGCCGCATCAGGTGGAAATAGCAAGTTATTGGAGGCTTTCAACATTGACGTTCTTAGCACCGCTATAGTCAACGCCACAGTCAAGTGTAATCATGCAGGAGAAATTGTTGGCATGATAAGGTTGTATGAGGATATGGAGAGTGCAGATGATGATTCTGAAGTGGTGCCATCAGATCCTGGACCTGGTGGTCTTTCAAGATTGATATCTGGATCTTTTCCACGACTAACCCGGGACAGTTCTGTTTTATACAGGACAAATCATATCACAGAGGCTTTTAGGTGGAATTATTACACGAATATATTTATATCATGTTGACCTATTAGAGACAGTTGAAAAAATGCTTAAGGATCATATATTCAATGGTTTTGCAGTGGTTTGTGATAAACAATGCAACCATTATGGTGGGATATGTGATTACGGGGTGTCTGAATTCCGTTGCTCTGACTATGCAGTGTACACTTTTCGAAAGACGATTGACCAGACAACACCTGGCATGGAATAAATAAAGGGTGTCTCAAGGCATGCTTCCTGCAAGTCTTTGTTAGTATCATAGTTTTGAAGTTTTTTCAATTGTTTCTTATAGTGGAGGAGCAATGACCAAAGATTTATTAATTTTAGATCAAATCATACAAGTCCAAAGAGTGCAAAATTAAATCAGTAGCTCCATATAGCATTTAGAGGGAGTAGAAGAAAATTTTAATGTATGAAAATATAATGTTCTTGAATTGATGTTGTATGTTCCATGTTATAGTATGCAGAAAAATGATATCGATCATGTGAAACTCGAGTATGAGTCCCTGATACACAATTTGATATTTTATTTTGTTGCAGAATCCATAAGTATTAGTCCTATGAAATCTTGTCATGATTTAAATATTTGGGATTTTCAAAAAGATACGTTAGGTGCTTAATGTAGCTAACTTTCATGATTGTTCGTAATTGCAGATTGATACTTGAATAAATGTTGGTCCATTGCGCCTCTTTGAACAAACGGAGGTCCATGTTTGCAATGATGGTGAATAGATGCAATTTTTAAGGAAATGACCATAGTAAAGGTAAGACAATAGCAAAACCAAAAGGTATAACTGTTAATTTGCATAATGACAGTAGGTGTCATATGTGGTTTGCCCAGATTGAAAATTTCATCCCTATTTTACCCAATTGACCCATGCATATAAACCAGCAGCCCTGAAATAATAGGTGTCATACTATTTGACCCATAAAACAAAACCTACATTTTGTGAGAACCACTAATACTAACAGTAAAATCCCTGCAATTATGACAGTCCTACGGGCCCCTTTCATACCATATGAAGCTGTTTAATCCGTAAATATAACACTTAAAATGACCACTTCCCATGAGTTTAAGGCCCTTCATAATCATGTGAAGCTGTTTAATTGGATTTAATGTAACAGATTCAGCATGTTGTGGTTTAGGAAGATATAACGGCTGGATTATGTGTCTATCACCAGGAATGGCTTGTGGAAATGCTTCGAATCATCTGTGGCGAGATCATTTGCATACCAATATGTGTTAGATGCATTGAACTCATACGTTCGTTACGACTTAAATGTCATCTAAATCCTCAAGATTCTTTCCCGCCTGGCTGATACCAACCCATCTTTCTTACTCATATGTGCAACATCAACATCAGTGAGTCCTACTTCAAAACCAGTGACCACATTCTGGTACGAATAAAGTATCAGTTCTTGATTATCTAAGGACGTCCATAATTCAAAAAATAATAGAAAATGGTTCTTGAGTTGTTTGGCATGAAAAAGGGCACATTGTTATGATGGTAAATACATTTATAAGATTCATAGTCATATTTCAATTCATTACTTTCGTTATGTAAATAATGGTTTGTGCTACATTTGCAGGTCACATCGCCTTATCAAAACATCCTTAAAGATAGTGAAAACGCAACTCACGGTCGATTTTCATTCACTACAAATGAGTTAGACCAGTATCATGTGTTTTTATGGTCAGATGATCCTAATTAATTTGGGTCTTTAAGTGTAAACATCGACCGGAGAATGGGAATTGCAAAAAAAGAATGGGAGTTGGTTGCAAAGAAAGAAATAATTGAGGTTAGACATAAGTAACTTCTAATTTGTGTAATCTGTTGCTTCACTTTATTTCTTTCATATCTTTCTCAAAGGATGAAATTGTAAAAAGTAACTCAAAGCTTTAATTGATCTAGGTACTTATAAGTTGGTCTATTTTGGGTTGAGTTTTATCTCAAATGGAAAGAGTAGAATGGGGTTAAACAACATGCTGTATAGATGGGCATTGTGAATGGGTAAGTTTTTGTTGTATTCCAGAAAAACATTAAGTAGATTGGCATAGTTGAAAGAAAAAACCATAACCATGTAGACAATTTTATTTTTAATGTAGTCATTGAATTATATATCTGCAATCGGGTCAACGTATTATTGGTTTATTTTAATACGGCCAGAGATTGTTAATAGCGATATGGAACAACGCTGTTCGTACAGTCCTTTGTTGACCCGTTCTATAGAAACTGAGCGTGCATGATCGATTGAAATTATATAGGTTTAAGTATTGTGGCGAAAGAGCACAACATTGAATAACTTCATATGAAATGACAGAAACGATGTCTCCAAAGGACTTACTGGTAACATTGTCTTTTTCATAACGTTTATTTCCTTTTCTTGCATAACCTTTGTAATATTGTTTTCTGACTTAAATTAATATTCACAAGCTACATAAACCCCTAATAAATTTCCTATGATGCATGTTCATGGTGATAAAGATTTCGATATCTATTGTTATGGGTATTTTTCTATAGTTTTAGAGTTGAGTGTTTTAATATGTTCAGAAAAAAAAGATGATTGTTCCATTGGCTATACTGCAGGAAGTATGCATTAGTTAGTTCTCAAATTAAAGTGCTGTAATATTTTTAAACTTAAATGTTGTTGATTCATATTAACACGCATAATAGTGAAGGTAATCAATTCAACATAAAAGCTTGATTATTTAAGTATGAGATTTATTTTGAAAGATATAGTTTATTCCTTATATATGTGTCGTTTCTTTAATTTTATAATGACTTTGGATTGAATGGCTCCTAAATCTTTTATCTTTTCTTATAGGATATTTGGTGGATCAAGATCATAATGTTGCCATGTCAGTATGTCACAAGCACTAATGAAAAGAAAATTTGTTGGCATTTGGTATTTTTCTTAATCTGCCTGAATGATTTTTTTTCTTTTTTGATAATTATATGATATAAATTTAATAAACACATAACGCTTTTGTTGTTTCTTATAGTGAAATTGATTGGGAAACCATAAGATGCAGCTGTGTTTGTGAATAAAGGATACAAGGATTAACCGATTACCTTATCTTATTAAATTAATTTATAAGCGGAAAAATGCCTATTGATTGATTTAAAACTGCTTTGTCATACCAAATAGAGATTTCCCACTATGTTATTACATATACTATGTTGTTTCAAAGAACTTTGTATATTTTAATTGTTCTATAATTGTAAACATTCATTTATTTTCATTCTTAATGCTTCTAATAAAAAATAAATAAATTAAAAGTCACTATTATCTATATACTATTATCCGTACATGATTAAATTAAAATGTAAAATTACAAGTCATGCCCGCCCATCGGGCGGGCTTCGAAAACTAGTATATATATATATATATATATATATATATATATATATATATATATATATATATATATATATATATATATATAGATTTATGTTCATGTGGGGGCGGTTATAGATGAGAACAAAAGAGGGATAGGGTTATGTAGGATACAATTTAAATACCTAAAATACCCTTTTGATCTTATTTTTGTTTTTAGATTGATTTAAATGCTTAAAAGACACATGTTACTTGTCCATTGGTACCTATTATAACCTATTTTAAAAGTGTACACCACATGAACATATATATATATATATATATATATATATATATATATATATATATATATATATATATATATATATATATATATATATATATATATATATATATATTAGTGAAGTTTAGTAGTTATTAATTAAGGTTTATAAGTAATTAAATAGGTTTTGAGAAATTATTATAACAATAGTGTTATTAGAGGAATATTATATTATAAATATTATTTATGATTTATAATATAATTCTAGTTATAAGAAGTTTGAAATAAATATTTAGTATTTGAAAAAATTAAATGAATACGAGTATTTTAGCAAAATACTCTAAGTGTTATAATTTTTAGAAAATTTGGGCATGACCCATTCGTTTATTCAACATTTCCATTTTTCTTCCAAGTGTTGCAATTTCTCAAATAATTCGTTTTGCTAATTACGTTTGCAAAAGTTAGTACGTATTATATATAAAAATCGTTATAAGTATATTTATTGTCATAAATATAATTATCGTTATAGTTACTTATTATCAATAAATCCCGATCCAAAATCAACGCTTGGCTAAAATAACTTTAAAAGTCAACAAGTCAACATCTTTATAAAAGTTTGGTAAAAATTCCATTTATTACCCTTAACGAGATTAGCGCGTCAAAACGAGTCCAAAATAGTTTTTATGTATATATATCGTATCGTCAAGTGAAAATATTTATAGTGAGTCAGAAAATATTTCAAAATCCGTTTTTGTCATACGACATGATTATTGGGCCGAAAATAACTAAATAAGCCCAATACTCACATTTTAGTCCAAAACCGTTTAGTACGATATAAGTTACGTTATATATCAAAAATCCATTTAACACGTTGGATATCGAGTTTTGGTCAAAAAGTCAAACTTGTGAAAAATTTTGTTGGGCTCGGCCCAACAGTCACCGAAACACCCCTTAGGCCCAAAATTTGATTTTAATGTTAATATTTTCGTATCGTACTAAAATTTAACAAACTAAATACTTATACTTATGTTACTTAGCCAAAAAGTCAAACTTGGTCAAAACTCACATAATTTGACCCAAACAATATACTTCGACCCAAAAATAATTAATCAAGCAAAATTGCGTTTTTACTAGTTAAATATAATTAACTATGACTTATGCGATAATTATTCCCATTAAATCTTTCAAGCAAAAATCTCCACTAATTCACCACTTGAGCCAAAATTTTATGTTTTTCAAAACCCTAATATTTTCATAATTTTTAGGTTAGCCGATTTATACATATATCCATATAAGTGTATATATCGACTTAAACTCGCGTAATTACCACAAATCTCATTTGTACCTTCAAACTAGTACCACAAGCAACAAAATTTACCACACAAGCAAGAAATACTCTAATGACTATATAAACATAATGAATGTCGAGCAATATGCATGCATACACAAACCATAACTTTTTCATTTTAGTAAAACATATACATTTAACATTTGGTAATATCATTTGACATCAAATCAACATGAAATGAACAAGATTAGAAATTTTTTGATGATTGCTTACAATGGTTGTGTTTGTACGAGAGCCAAAGGACCAAAAACAACCCCAAAATGCTTCAAATTTACCCAAAACACGTTCCGATTAACCAAAAACTCTTGAAAATACACTCCAATTTACTTGAACTTCAAAGAATTTTTGTGGATCTTGAGATTTTAGTTGGATCGTGGGTTATGATGATGAAATATGATCTAGGAAAGTTTGGTGAGTAAATATGGTTAAGCTAGTTTGTATGTGTTGTAATTTAGGAAACATGGTAATTATATAAGATTAAATCCTAGTTAGTGGAGGTTGTTTTTTCCTCACTTGGGGGAGGTGTTTGTGTGGCCGGATGAGGACAAGAGAGGAGGGGGAAAAGATAATTTTACTCCTTGTTGGTGTATCGTGTTTTGGTTTAAGCTTAAACGTTACCGTAAAGTCCCGGTTTGACGTTTTTGGACACGTATACGAAAATAAAGTTTTTATCAACATTTTTGTCAGAAATGTAATAAAATATTATTACTAACTCACAAATATGTTTATTTGACCGTTACCATAGATACTGTAGTGTCGGTGCGCGTGCGGCGTTGCTTTTCAGTAAAATGTGAGAAAGCTCTCAATAATTAACGAAACTTGTCAGTAACCCCCAGAAATAGAATATTTCACACTTACTGACAAAAATCAACTTTTTCAGTATACACTGTAAGCTACAGGGTGCGGGACAGCTCCCAAAAACATTCAAAAGTGCTCAGAAACATGTAGTAATGTGCAGTTACACATACAATACTCAAATTAGCAATAATAAATAGAAATTTATTATTAAATTAGCTTATGAAAATTACCATTTGTCACAGTCTCCCTAGCTAACTCACGAAATCCTCTCGGATTTCAATTCGCGTTACTCGATGAATCAGAAAAGAGATGCGGATATTTTCGCTTGATTTCATCCTCTCGCTCCCAAGTATAATCGGGACCTCTGCGAGAGTTCCAGTGAACCTTCATGATTGGGATACGACTCTGCTTCAGTCGTTTAACTTCCCGGTCCATGATCTCATTTGGCTCTTCGACGGAATTCAGCCTTTCATCGACTTGGATTCTTCCAAGGGAACAACATGATTATTATTAGATAAAAACTTTTTTAAGTTGCTGACATGAAAAACGTTATGCACAACGCTGAGTTCGGAAGGCAATTCGAGTCGATAGGCCACCGGCCCGACTCTGGCAAGAATCTCGAAAGGTCTAATATAACGAGGGTTCAACTTCCCATATTTACCAAATTTGATCACGCCTTTCCATGGCGAGACCTTCAACATCACTTTACCACCCACTTGGAACTCAAGGGGTTTTCGCCTCTTGGCGGCATAAATCTTTTGACGGTTACGAGCAGCTTGCATTCTGCTCTTGATCTGCACTATCTTTTCAGTAGTCTCATGGACTAGATCTGGTCCGTTAAGTTGGCTTTCTCTGACTTCAGCCCAACATATCGGTGATATGCACTTACGACCGTAAAGTGCTTCATAGGGTGCAGCCTTGATGCTTGTGTGATAGCTGTTACTGTAGGAAAACTTGACGAAAGGCAAATGCCTATCACAGTCGTTCCCGAAATCAATAATACACGCTCTGAGCATATCCTCTAATTTCTGAATGGTCCTCTCATTTTGACCATCAGCTGAGGATGATAGGCGGTACTCATATCGAGATTTGTTCCCAACGCGTCCAGGAGCGACTTCCAAAAAATTGATGTGAAATAACTAATTCGATCAAAGATGATGGAAACAGGCACTCCATGCCTTGTGACTATTTCTTTCACATACAACCGAGCAAGCTTGTCCATGCTATCATTTTCTCTCATCAGAAGAAAATGAGCAGACTTAGTGAGATGGTCCACGATTACCCAAATCGTGTCATAACCGCTCAAGGTCTTTGGCAGTTTGGTGATGAAATCCATTGTTAGGCGCTCCCATTTCCATTCTGGGATCTCAAGTTGTATGAGTAAACCTGACGGTCTCTGATGTTCAGCCTTGACCTTCGAACATGTTAAACACTTACTAACATATTCTGCTATGTCGGCCTTCATGTTTGGCCATCAATATAGCTTCTTCAGGTCCAAGTACATCTTGTCAGATCCTGGGTGGATGGATTATTTAGACTTGTGTGATTCGTGCATGATCAAATCACGAATTCCTCCATACAACGGAATCCAACTTCTGTCCCCATAACACAAAACTCCATCGGATCTCTTTACGAAGCCATTCTCACTTTCTGGTATACCATAAATTTTCTCACTGGGTCGGTTCTCTTCTTTGAGCACTTCAATATGAGCCTCAAGAATTTTAGCTGGAAGGGGAGAAACGATCGTCATACCTAATGATCTGACCCTAAGAGGTCTGATCCGTTCCTTTCGGCTCAGGGCATCAGTGACTACATTTGCCTTGCCTGGGTGATAACGGATCTCACAGTCATAGTCACTGAGCAATTCCAACCATTGACACTATCTCATGTTCAGCTCTTTCTGGTTCAGAATGTGCTGCAGGCTTTTGTCATCAGTATACACTACGCACTTTGTACCATAAAGGTAATGTCTCCAAATACGTAGTGCAAACACAGCTGAACCTAACTCCAGGTAATGAGTAGAGTAATTCTTCTCATGAGTTTTCAATTATCAGGAGGCATATGCTATCACCTTCTCCTTTTGCATTAATACGGCTCCCAAACCCTTGTATGAAGCATCACAATAAACAACAAAGTCTTCACTACCTTCAGGTAGGGCCAAAATAGGTGCACTACACAACTTTTCCTTAAGGAGTTGAAAAGGTTCTTCCTCCTCGTCTCCCCCAACTGTACTTTATATTCTTCTAAGTTAATGCGGTTAAAGGTTTTGCTATCTTGGAGAAACCTTCGATAAACCTTTGATAATAACTGACAAGTCCTAAGAATTGGCGTACCTCGACGGGTGTCGTAGGTGTCGCCCAATCCTTAATTGACTCAATATTAGCGGGATCCACGTGAATACCTTGACTGTCGATCACGTGACCCAGAAATTATACAATGGGTATCCATAATTCGAACTTTGAAAACTTGGAATACAATTCTTCCTTACTTAATAGCTCTAGGATTAGCTTGAGGTGTTGCTCGTGCTCTTTCGGATGCGTGGTTTTGCAACCTTGCAAAAGGTTTTACTTCTCAAGGGATCTTAAGAAGCTTCCAATCCCCATTAGGCAGTGTACCTTTACCGGGGGATTGATCGTTCTCTAGGGGAATAGTGTCGTTAGGATTAAAAACTACTTAAACTAGGTCTAGAGGTGAGGGATGATTCTTTTTGTATTTTTGTATTTTTAGGAAAGCAAGTAAAAATCTCAGGTTTTGGAAGAGTGGGCGGAATTAGTTGCTAGTCAACTAACCCAGAATTACAACAAATGCAAAATAAAATAAAATAACATAAAAGTAAATTGTGGTGAACTTCTTATAATGGGAAAAATGTATTTACTTAGACTTCACTACTCCGTAGTTATCTCTTACCAATTAATTAATTTGTTATAGTTGTTTGGATGAAGGGTTGTATTCCTTAATACCAGTCATGGGGCTGTGTACATCCTTCCCCAATCTATAAGCTTCTATCTCTTCCTATCCAGGCCTCGTAAACAGTTACTTATTCATTAAATACAACAATAACATCATAGTACACATCTGATTACGTTTCTTAAGACGTTCAAGCCTATTACCATGTAGGAATTTGGCCAGTTTTCTTAAGTCTAACGTGAAAATCAATCAACCAAATCAACTAATAACAACCAATCAACCAATAATCAACAACTAGGTTTCATTAGATCTAAGTGAACACAAAGAGAATTACGCTAGCATGTTAATGAAAAGAGAAGACAAACGATTAATTAAACAACACATAGACATATTGAATGATTAAAAGGAAGACTTATCTTCAATTGAACATGAAGGAAAAGAGGGCTTGAAAACCCTAAAGTTACAGTAAAATTCATCTAGGGTTTTTATCTCCCAAAAGTCACACACTTAATGAATGAAAAATCAAAAAATATATATATAGACATGCAACTTTGACAGCGTCAGGCTTTGGCCTCTGACGCCGTCAGATCGCCGTGTTTAGGGTTCTCGAATCACTTAGATCCACTTCTGACACCGTCCCTTTATAGGGGTTCTGGGCCGTCTCTTGTATAGCTAAAGAGGGGCGGCCTTGGTTCTATAACACCTGACATCGTCAGGTATTAAAATGACTTTGGTTCCTAGGGCATCACTTGCAATTATCCACCTTCATTCTAGAATTAGGTGATGGCGTCAGCATGTAAAGCCTGACGCCGTTAGGTGTGATTTCCTGATTTTTCTTGACTTTCTTGTTTTCTTCATACTTGACCATAAAAACGTCCAAAAAGCTTCAAAATGCTTCATTTTCCAGAATTCATGTCCCAAGTACCTAAAATGACAAAAGAAAAGATTTAAAATATTATTTAATCATAAAAATACGATTTAGAGCTTAAATGACCCCCTAAAAGCGTAACAAAATTTCTCCTTATCAAATACCCTTACACTTGGGATTTGCTTGTCCTCAAGCAAATGAGCTTTTATACCAATTAAAATACAAGTTAGGGGTCATTTAACATTAATATAAAAGTAATTACAGCAGATGATTGATCTATCCTAATTAAAACAAGAACGAAAATTATATACTAGCACCTCACAAATAGTGTTAAGATACTATTTACTCTTAGAAAAATACAATCAAGTTTACTTTTGGGCTTAAACAAAAAAACCCTAAACGAGCCTCTCTAGGGGCGATCATTACCCTAACTCTTTTCTCAATCGGCTTACACTAATTCTACCCTTTAATCTCATGATTCTTGCTTCAATTTGATCTAGTTACTGATTTCCATTTGTGTTAATTAGTGTCTGGAACAGATTTGTTGTAAGTAATTCACCTTTTCGTGAATTTGGTGTGGTCGGTTTGTTAAGGTTTCGCTTGTTTACTTATAATCGACCTCGGATCTGTTTTGATTCATAGTCGGTTTTGATTTATTGTCGGTGATCGATTGTTCTTCTATCTTATTATATCTTGTGATCGAAAATATTTTGTATGGGTTAGTTGTGATCTGCTCGTTATTGCTATAAACCCTAATCTTTGCGATTAGGGTTATCTTTTTTATTTGGTATTGCATCTACTTGTTTGGATTGGTTGCTATCTATTTGAGTTGTTTTAGTGGTAGTGAGAGATGAACAAGGGTTTTTTAAGTCCTAAGAGTGTGAAGGCTAAGGCTGGTGCAAGTAGTGTTGATGGTGGTGAACTTGCTACTCGTTTGAATGGTGATGATAAAGCTGATGTTGGTATTGATGGTAATGATGATGGTAACTCTGGTTCTAGTCAAGAGAAGCCTATTTCTCTCGATACGGATGAACAAGTGAAGCCGGTTTCACTTGATACGCATGAGAATGTTAGTGCTGGTAATTCACAACCGTCTAATGTGGAGCAATTGATTGCTAATGCGCATCAGAATTTTGATGATGCCATGAATAAAATTCAAAGTGAGATTGGTGCTAATTCTGGTCCTAATTCTCATAAGGATGACACTACTAATGGTACGGGAGTGAAGTTGGTTTCTTATGCGGGTGCTACTTCTAATGAACCTCTGCAACATGTTTCAAAGTTTCGTAGGTTGGAATGTAGCAAGAAGAAGGCTGATGTTGATTTATCAGTCCCAATGAATGTTGTGCAAGAGATTCACATGAGGTTCGAGAATACTCTCTACGGATACTTCCTTGGTCAACGCCTTGCTTTTCCTGTTGTTGATTATTATGTTCACAATGCGTGGGCTAAGTATGGTTTACAAAAGGTTATGATGAATGCTAAGGGTTTCTTTTTCTTCAAGTTTACTTCGAAGAAAGGTGTCGATGATGTCCTTGATAATGGTCCTTGATTGATTCGCAATGTCCCTATTATACTTAAACCATGGACATTGAACACCAACTTGCTTAAAGAGGATTTGACTAACATTCCGGTGTGGGTTAAATTCCATGATGTTCCCTTAGCTATGTTCTCCGATGACGGACTTAGCCTGCTTGCTACTGTGATCGGGACGCCCAAAAGGTTAGATGCCTTTACTAGTCAAATGTGCAAGGAATCTTGGGGCCGGAGTAGCTTTGCTAGGTGTATGATTGAAGTAAAGTCGGACGAGGTATTAAAGGACAGTCTCACTGTTGAGATTCCTCTACTTGATGGTACGGGTTCGACTATTGAAAAGATCCGGGTTGAATATGAGTGGAAACCACCTCGCTGTGATAAATGCAAGGTATTTGGACATACTCTGACTGACTACCCTAAGGTTGTTATACCTCCTGTTCAGCCTACTAAGCCTGTTAATGATAGTTTCAAGACTGTCAATAACAGGAAGAAAGGAAAACAAGGTGGTTCTTCAATTCCGGGTAAAGGAGGGTTTACTAAACCTGTTGTGGGTAAGAAGTTTCAGTATCAACCCAAACAGACTCCTCCTGAACCCAAGAATGTTGGTGGGAATAAGAAGAAGACTCCTGATGTGGCTAGTTCTAGTGGTACAACGATCTCTACATCTAACCAGTTTGATGCTCTTAATATGGATGATACGGATACGTTTGGTATTCCTACTGATGACACCAACATGGATGTGGATGCTGGCTGTACAATGGAAGTTAATGAGGATGCGTTGGTTAAGACTGGTACTACATCACAAGAACCCCTTGTGAGTGATTTAATGGGAACTAAGGAAGGTGGTTCTACTCCTATAGTTGAGAAAATTAGTAAGCTTGAAAAGCTACTTATCGATGGGAAAGCTACCCTTTTGGATGATAAAGGTGTTCCTATTCCGTCTGCATCTGCCAATAAGAGGGCTAACCCATTCTCTAAGGTGGGTGATATTGTGGTTACTGATAGTGATGAGGAGGAGGTTCTTAACACGTTCGACGAATCAGCAAATCTTTTTGGTGAAGGTCATGAGCGTGAAGATGAGTTGGATGACTATGATGATTACTCGAAGCAAATTTATGATCTTCCAGGGGAATTGGATGCTCTTAACGCCATTTATGGCTTTAATCTTCAAGGTCGTAGGAAGTAGGTTATATTTTTGTCCGAGTCTTTAAATGGTTTGTTTTCTTGTCTAGAAAATTGGAAGTATCTTGTTATGTAAGCCTTTCGCCTATGTAACGGGCTGAGATATGAGAATCACTCATATCCGTTGTACTTAAATGTTTTTGGAGTAATATATTTACCGGGTCGTTGACCTTTTACCAAAAAAAGAAAATAGTGTTAAGATACTCTCATCTCTCAGGTGTTATAAGTTTATATATCATAAATGGCAATGGAAGAAATATCTCTCACTACCTGTCATAGCAAATAGATTACCATAGGCTTGGTAAAGGATCAAGCCTCCACCACTTTGGCGTAAACACCTAGGATAAACTATCAAAGAGGTCTTTTAAAGGGTTATATCATTAGGTGTAGTGATATGGAAAACATGATTTTGTTGGATAAAGGGATATTTTACTGGTGGCAAGTCAATTGTCTTAGTTAATTACATGTATAATGCGGCGTTGCTAACCCAAGACTCGACTCAACTTAAGCTAATAACAAATAAACACAAACATAAATAAAATAAAAGGAATGAGATGGTAGTCCGTATGCTTTTTCTACTTTTCTTTTTCTCATTTTTTTTCAATTTTGATTGTTTTTTCGATTTTTTATTTTATTTTTTTATATACTCTTTCCCTACCATCCAAAATAATATATCAAAGGAGCTTGTTTCCTCCCCTTACAGTTGAACTTTTATATAAATCAAAATAAAGACTCGAATCAAGATAATCGAAACGTTTAGAGTATTTTGAAACATTCACTACAAGAAAAAAGCCCTTTACCGACTTTCTTAGCGACGTATTTTATGATTGCGACTTTAGGTGATGGGTCGCTGTAAAAGAGTCACAAATTTTTTGCGACTCGTGACATATGTCGCTAAAAAGAACGACTAGTATAACGACTTCATAAAATAAGTCGCTATAAATTTGCGACTTTAATATTTCTTGTCGCTATTTCAAAGAGATGTTGTCATCTAAATCGCTTAACGCGACGCTATTTTTGTAAAAGTCTCTATTTAAGTCGCTAATTAAGTCGCTATATAGCGACTTAATTAGCGACTTAAATAGAGACTTTTACAAAAATAGTGTCGCGTTAAGCGACTTAGATGGCAACATCTCTTTGAAACAGCGATGCAAATGGTGACAAGAAATACTGAAGTCGCAAATTTATAGCGACTTATTTTATGAAGTCGTTATACTAGTCGCTCTTTTTAGCGACACAGGTCACGAGTCGCAAAAAATTTGCGACTCGTTTACAGCGACCCATCACCTAAAAGTCGCAATTATAAAATACGTCGCTAAGAAAATCGTTAAATGGCTTTTTTCTTGTAGTGATTAACGTATATATGCAATGCATGGGAAAGATTGAGTAAAAGGTTTGTTTGGACTTATTCAATAAACTAACATTTTAATTTTCTTGGCGTATGTAGATCCTTGTTATTTTTTAAAAGAAAATTTTGAATTAATATGTAGCTCTTTGTTGAAGAAGGTATATTTTCAACGAGTATGATTGTCTTTTCCTCATTTTAATATTATAGTTTTATAATATTTCTTGTTGCAGGATGTTGTACTCTCCATTTAAAAAATATCTAAGTAAGAATTTGTGCTACAACGATTGAATTCATATATGACCTACCTCATATTTATTCCTCCTATTATTACTTTTCTATGCATACAGATGCGTACATGTATGCATATGTATAAACATGCATACCCACTTGGTGCATAAAAAAATAGTGGATAATTATTTGTCTTACAGGAGAGAGAGAATACAAGTTTGTAAAAGATCTATCTACCTAGGGTTTCAAAGTTGTTTTTGGTATGTTTGTCTAAGTTCTAATCAATGCATTTATTGATCATTACAATATGATTAGGGTTCCTTTCTAAAATAGAAATATAATTAAGAGATGGTAAAGCAATTTTGGAGGACGCCCTAACAATTCTTTGCTTAAAGCTAGTAGGACTTATTATTATTACCTTTCTATCTAGGAAGACTTTTAGATGATCGGCATACATAAAGGCTACGGTACCCAAGAAAAGGAGAACAAAGTAAGATCAAATAAATAAGCATGGGGAGAAGTGAAGAAACCAAGTGCTCGAAAACAAGTTTGGATTGGTACGCAAGTGAGGAGGAGGGGGAGGATGAGAGTGAGTCAAAAGAAGTTGTGGCGTCAAAGGATGGAGGTAGTTCTAGCAATAGCACGGTAGAGGAGAACGACAAGAAGCCATCGGTTCGACCTTATGTCAGATCTAAGCTGCCTAGACTCCGGTGGACAAATGATCTGCATCTTCGCTTTGTTCAGGCAGTTGAGAGGCTTGGTGGACAAGATAGTAAGTGATAATATATGGTTGTATGTTCTTTAAGTTTGTTATTGAACTGCTAGACCGAAGATATATGATGGTTTTAATTCCATTATATGTGTACAGGAGCAACTCCAAAAATGGTTCTTCAACTGATGAATATCAAAGGACTTCACATCGCTCATGTCAAAAGCCATTTACAGGTTCTTATAGTGCTGATAATTAAAGAAAAAATTGTTCAACTGTTGAATTTATTTTCAACTCTTTACATCAAAGAAATGCTTTTAATCTATTTGTAATGGGTGTTTAATTGTTTCAGATGTATAGAAGCAAAAAATTCGACGACCCAAGCCAAGGTCTGCTAATTGTTCATTGTACTTTATTTCTAATAAACAATAAGTTAGGGTTCATCATATCATATATCTCTCTACTCTTTGGTTGTGTGATCTTTAACAATTTGGGAGTATTGTTGTAGGTGATCCTAGGATCGAAGGCGGAGATCGTAATATTTACAAGTTGAGTCAACTCCCTATGCTTCAATGCTACAACCGAAAATATGATTCAGCCGTCAGGTAATTAAAACCTAGCTATTTCAACTAACTACTACAAAAAGAAGATATTAGTATTTATCAGTCACTTCTCTCTAGCAATTTGCTTTCAATGCCTCTACATCCTGTGTTTATTCTTTTAGAAGTTGAGTAATCATTTGATGTTTCATTTGAAGATATGAAGATGTATCATCTCACCGTCAAGACTGGATGCATAATACTTTGAGGGAGCATTGCTCATTTGATAAGACAAAACCACGATTTTATAACATGGTAGCCGATAGAATTTTGGCAATAAACCATGGGGGACAAGCAAATCACAGGTTTCAAAGAAGTCATCTTCCCCTCAATGCACAAAGTTCATCAAGAATCCAAGAGGTTAATGATAATTTTGGTTTAAGAATGAGTGAGAAAATGGAGATGTTACCAGGCCTATACCCCAAGCTGCCGGACAGCTTAATAAAGCTCAATCCCTGCATGCTTCAAGAACATCAAAGTAGCCCTCTAAATTTGGAAAGTACAAGTCATGAGAATCATAAAAGGACAAAGAGGAAAGCATTTCATCTAAATCTGGACTTGAATCTATCTCTTGGGGTTCCTTCCAAAGACGCTGATATCCCAAATGGTTCGGAAGTAGACGGTGATGAGCGAGGAGAAGGTATGTTGGCGTTGTCATTGTGCTCACCCTCTTTGTCAATAGTAAAAAACAGGATCATAAAAGATGATGATCATTTTATTGATCCTAAAGCAAAAAAGGCAAGTACTCTGGATCTGACTATATGAATGAGACAAAATTCTAAGTGAGATCTTGAGGTACTTGTTCTAGATTATGCAATTGTGATTTTCTTGTTCTATCATCTGTCAAAGTTAAAAGATAACATTTTGCATATTAATCTTGTTTTATTGTTTGTCATAATTTGATCTCTTTTTGTTTGCTACTATAGGTACATATGTTGCTTTTATTTGTAAGCATTTAGTATCCCATATGTATACAAAAAGAGTAACTTTGTTGAAACAAACGACTAAATCTTGTGAAGATGGCAAGCAATCCTTACTCTTTCCAAGAACAACTCATTTACCCAAAAAGATACCAAGTATAGCGGTTGAAAAGTTAATCACGTTCAAGCAAATATATATGGCTTATTACTTTTTATTAAGCCAACATACAATTGCGCGCACGCGCGTGTGTATATATATATATATATATATATATATATATATATATATATATATATATATATATATATATATATAAAGGATAGTTTGGCTACAATTATTGTAGCCAATTGACTACAATACTCTATCAAAATACAAAAAAAAAATCAATCAGGGACCCACAGAGATACTCTAGGACCCACAATTTATGGCTAAAATTGTAACTACAATGCAATTGTAGACAATATATATATATATATATATATATATATATATATATATATATATATATATATATATATATATATATATATATATAAGGCTCATGGTTATTTATACGAATCATGTTTCATTTTCCTTAATATACATTAGTTATCACTTTCATGATAGAAGTAAAGCATGCATATGATATGAGTGTCTCATATCTCTAACGCAGACAACAAAAGATAAAAGAAATGTCACAAATTTATTGTAAACCACTATCAGCAAAATTTAAAATTGGTGATATTTTTTACACCAACTTATGTAATACAATTTATAACACCAAGTTTTTGTATCAGTTATATATTAAATATTCAAAGTAAAAAGTAAAAACCATTTTATAATGCACTAGAAAGGTGCTCGCGCGATGCGGGGGCGGATTATTGGGGTGAAGAGGAGGGTGGTGGGGTGGTGGAAAGTGGTTGTTGGGGTGGTTGTTGAGGTGGTTATAAATTGTTGGGGTGGTTGTTGAGGTGGTTATAAATTGTTGGGGTTGGTTGTTGAAGTGGTTATAAATTGTTGGGGTTGGTTGTTGAAGTGGTTATAAATTGTTGGGGGTGATTGTTAGGGGTGGTTGTTTCCATAATTAGTAAGTAAAAGTCTGAATTTTTAAGCCTTTCTAATTACAGAATAGTCCCAAATACATTATATAGTAGTATATATAATGCATAATGTAAACAATATCATTAAAATGTTTTAGATGGATATCATATTGGATAGGTTTTTAAGTTTTTCCGTTGTTCATCTATCGTTGTTAATAATGAAAAAATAATTAACCGGAATATTTTTAATATAATAAAGTATAATAAAATTAAAATTAACTCTCAAGTTTATACAAACTAGTTAGCACAATTTAAGGGGTAGGATGTAAGATATTCAAATAGATATACAAGAATGTACATCTTATCATTCTCATTTTATATATATATATATATTTTTCATTCTTTTATTATCTGAACATAAGTACTGAAAATGTACATTGTTGCTTTTTTTCGCGATCTGATAAATAATACGCACTAGCAAGAATCCATCGTTTCAAAGACTCCAATAACAGGAGTAAAATACAAAATGCTTATGAAATAAACTTTACATAAAAAGAATATTATCTTTAGTATACAAAATTAAGAGCCCATGATGCACCATGCATTTTATCCTTAACCTCTTTGCAAAATCATCCAATTTTTTGTGGTATTATGTTCTTATTTCTGTTGCTCAACTTGTGTGACTGGCTTTTAATTTGTATTTTATATAGTAAAAGTTGGAACATAGCGTTGGTACGTTTTGAATCACCTTATCCGGCGTAATTTTAATCATGGTACGTGAAATACTTGTCTTTCCTGTAAAAGAATATGTGTCCCCTACATGTGATTACTGAGATGAAGTGTATTGTTAGTTTAATACAGTAGCTAACGTCCATACATCCATAGGTAATAGAGATATTCCTACATATATTACATGGATTTCTTAAATAAACACATATAATCGATCCTCTCATAGGATGTTGTGTGAAAGATTCCAGCTAGCTGTATAAATTAAAATAAAAAAGGGAACGAGTAAAATTTACCGCATCTTTTGTAATAGCATTCTTACTGGATTTTTAAAAACTAAAAGCATTGTCGATGAAGTTTTAAAATGTATGTTTATAATAACATATAATTTATGTGGATAAACCTTTGCTATACCACAATTTATATAGACGAATAACAATTCATTATTTCTGTATATAAACCAAAGAAACAGAAAATAGTTGCAATTCAACTTTAGATAAAAAGAAATATTTTAAGTTGTGAGGGGCACATGGTTAGATGCAGTTCATGAATACATAAAATTGTTTCCGAAAATAAATTCATTTCTAGATAAATCAAAGCTGAATTTGGTAATTACATGAAAATTAAGAAAGTGCTAATGTCAAGTTGTCGACCAACATTTTAGTTTATTAACTATCCCTAGGCCCTAACTATGTGCAGTATTCACAAATCACAAGTTAGATAAACTCCAAGCAAAAACTATTAAAAATGAGTTAAACTAAGTGGGTCGTTCTTGCTTGATTTTAGGTAATGGAAATTAAAATGATAATAGAAAGGGCTAATTCTCTAAAGAAACCATTATACTCGTTAAAAATTTTACTTCCCTAAAAAACCATTATACTTGTTAAAAATTTGACTTCTGCTTAGAGCACAAGGAGCCATAATTTGAGTTATGAAATAACTCAGCGCCACATCATCTCAACACCAAATAACATAACACAAAAAAACACTAGGAAATCATTACACCAAATAGCACCACTTTTATCCCGCTCCAATTTGAATTTGAATTTTAAATATCCCGCTCATATTTGAATTTGAAATTTAAATATATCCCGCTCCTATTGTTTCAAACGGCTATAAATAGCATACCAATTTACAAAAAAAATTCAAACTTCAAACATTTGAAATGAATAATCGTTGGTCAGTAGAAGAATAAAATACTTAACGGTGTTGTATGTCTTGTTTTCTTATCGTATCTGTTATTTGTGTTGTATGTCTTGTTTTCGAATCATATTGTAATGTTTTTTTTAAGGAAATAATTTTATTTAAAAGAAACATACTTAACAGAAATAGAAACCTAAATATAAATTAAAAACGATACTAAATTAAAACATAAACCTAAACTTCAGTTGTAGTCCGGGTGATCCCAGGTTTGAGAGTTGTTTGAGTCGTAACCGTCGTCGTACGGATCAAAGCTCGCTGATGAGTGCTCAAACACTTATCATTTTTATCGTATTTAAACTGCCAAAACATACAAAAACAATCGAAAAGTCATCAAAATACTTAAATTATCCCAGGGATTGTGTTTTATGTGTTTTAAATGCAAAATAAGCAAAAACAAATGAAAAACGATCAAAGTTTGCAATATTGGCAGTTTTAGTCCCCCAAGTTTCAAAATTTGTCAAAAATAGTCCCTATGCATTTATTTTGAAAGAAAAGTCAACCCAAGTCATTAAAAAATCAAAAATTATCAAAAATTGACTTTGGGTGAAAAGTTTGGAAAATTTACATGTTTGGTCCCTGGAGTTTGGAAATTTGCAAAAATAGTCCCTGGGAATTTTGAAAAGTAAAAAATTGCAAAAATGGTTTTTGGATTATTAAACTTGCCAATTTGTGTCCTTTGTGATACTTTGACAAAATTACAAATCAGGTCCATTGTGTTTGGTAAACTTTCATTTTTGGTCCTTGTGATTACTATAACACCAAACGGACCCTTTGCTTTATCATAATCCAAAACCAAATCAAAAACCCAACACAACCAGGCCCACTCCACCCTTCCTTGGCCCATTCCTTCACCAGTCCACCCACCACTCAAAATATTACACCCCCGTTTCTAATAATCTCACCCAAGTCAAACCTTTTGACTTTCACCCTCCTCCCCACAACCTGCTCCTCTCCCAACACTCCATCACCCTCACCTCCAATTAATAATCCCCATTCCTTGTTCCCCCCTCCTCCACAAAGCTCCAAGGTGCATTAATTGCCCTAGAACCCCTCCAAGCAAACCCCAACTGCCCTTTGACAATATTGGCGCCAAAACTTATTTGAATGGCTAGGATTATTCCCACCCAATCCAATGGGTGGGATTTGATCAGGAAGGTGCAGGGAAGTCAAGAGAACAAGTAATTTAAAGAAAAAGAGGACAGAGAAGGCAGGAGAGGCATTTTAGTATAAAAAAGAAATATTTGTAAGCCATGAGGCATATAGACTAGTAGAAGCTTTAAATTCAGTTGTAATTTGCTTAATGTTGTAATCTTTCATCAAGTAATATAAAGCTTTCAAGTTTTAGTTCAATTGTTCCAATCTTTAGTTTATATATAAAATCTGAAATCTATTTTTAATCTAAAGCTTTGCTAATAAGCTATCTATAAGCTCTTCTGAGCTGCTCAGTACTTGATTAACCTAAAAAGAAAATAAAAAGTAAAGCTTCAATTCAGAAAAAAAAAAAAAAAAAAAAAAAAAAGAAAAAAAAAAAAGATAGACAAAAAGAAAATTGTAACAAAAATTCAAAAGGAAATTGAAGAAAGAATGAAGCAGAAGCTGTAATGGAGGGTGATCATGGTTTAGAATCTCATGGTGGATAATAGGGTATGATTCAATTCCTGGTACTGAGTTTTCTTCAGGCTTGGATTTCAAGTAAGGATTTGTACTCAGTTTTCTCACATTAGGAGTTTAGAGTACTTTGTTGTATTTGGTTGTTTATTTCTGCCTATTTGAGTTTGTTTTAGCTTATTATACAGTGGTTATGATTCGTTTTTAAGGGGTCATTTAAGCCCGGAATTGAATTTATTTGATCAAATATTGCCCTAAATCGTTCCTTTTGTGATTTTAGGTACTTTGGGAGTGAAATCTGGAAAAGGAAGCAATTCGGATGTTTTTGGAGCATAAAAGTGAAGAAAACGCCAAAGACTTAATTTTCCATGCTGGGAACAGTGTGTGACGGCGTCAAGAAGACTTTCCTGACGGCGTCAAGAGTAAAGACCATGACGACCCAGTACAGAAATGAAGGCGTCACAAAGTAGAGCATCAAGAGTTAAATGTGTGACGGCCTGCAAAAGTGGACTACATGACGGCGTCAAATGTAGATCAAGGCAGTCCGAGGATTATTTTGGCAGGGAGATGACGGCGTCACAAGGTTGTTCTTGACGCCATCAGCCTCTAATATCTATATATAGTTTTCTAATTTTCATTCATTAGAGGAGGAACAAGTTTGGAGAAACCCTAAGGCCGAACCATATACGTATTTTACAGCTTTTTCAAGGGTTTTCAGCCCTTTTACCCTTACATGTGCTATTGAGATAAGTGTTCTTTTAATTCAATCAATATGTCTATGTGTTGGTTGTCTATATCTTGTTCTTGTCTTGATTCCACCATGTTAGGCTAGATTTATCTTGTATTTGCTTAGATCTAATGAAACCTAGATGTTGATTATGTGCTGATTACTTGTTTATGGTTGTATTGTGTTGATATAAATAATTGACTAAAAACATTATTCATATCTTTCGATATCCCTATGTTTTGATAATCACAAAACTCAAACTCATCAAATCCAAATATTATGACGTAAACAAGTATTTAGCGGTAAATAATCACTTTCACCAACTAATCACTTAAGGTATGAATAAACAAAGTGTTTAGTGCAATTTATGATCAAATGGGTATTTAATTAACTAATACAAAGTTTATTTAATTATATAAACATATTATATATTTTTGAAAAACACTTTTGGTAATAAAGAAAAATGTTTTATTCATACTAAATATATGAATTCAAAATTTTAACCAAAATCAGTTAGTTTTTCACCAAATAAAGTTTCCCCACTAAAAGACAAAGAATCTGGCCGTTTCAGCTGGGCGGCCCCCTTAATTATAAAGGGCGGTCCCCTTAATTTTAAGGGGGCCGGCCATGAATTTAGGGGACCGGCCACGCTCCTCTGTCAGATTCTATTGCCTATAAATACCACCTTAAACCTGGATTTTTTCCTCACCTTTTTGCACATAAACTTTCTGTTTCAAATCTCCATTTCAATCCTAAAAATCCTTTGATCATACAATTCATAAGCCTTTGTTTCCAGGTGATCCAAAGCCTCATTCTTTCAAGTGCAAAGAGAAGAATACTCCTACTTATCAAGATTAGGAGTATTACAACTTAGTATCATCTTGCCATCTAAGTTGTTTATTTAGTTCATCTTGTATATCAATTTCTTTCTTGTGAACATTGTGTATACATTGGTTAGACAGATTTAGATATAGGATCTAGATCTATTGAAGGTGTGAAGTTGTACTAGTAGCGTAGAGGTAGAAGTGGATAGGATTAATGATAGAAGAAATAAGTTGTGGTAGTTCATTGAAGTGGAGATAGTTGTGAAGACAAAGTAGTTGAAGCTTTGAAGTTGAAAAGACCTTGAAGCTTAGTAGTTGTGAAGTAGTGTACATCTTGGAGTAGTGCATAGGATTTAGTAGTGAAGGTGTGAAGAAACAAGTGGCGTGAAGAAAAAGGGTTAGGAAGCATTAAGTTGTGAAGAAGCTAGGAGCAAAGTAGGTTAGTTGTGAAGATAGGTGTGAAGTAGAAGATTGGTGTGTAGAAGATAGTTGTGAAGAAGATTGGTGTGTAGTATATTGGTGTGAAGAAGGTGTGTAGAAGTTGTGATCAAGTTGTGAAGTTATGTGGTGTGCTAATTGCTGTGTAAGGTTTTCTCCGCCATAAAGGAGGTTTTTGATCTAGTGAAGAAAACTCTCGAGTAGGTGACTCGGGGAGTGGAGTAGGGCAAGGAAGGTGTCCTTGTAGCCGAACCACTATAAATCCTTTGTCTCTCGGTTTGATCTTTCCATCTCTTACTCTTTGATTAATTACTTACTTGCATATCATTCATAGTTGCAATTGCTTGTATTGTGCACATATTGATTTCACATAAAGATCAAACTAAAACTCATTCATAATATTAGTCTTTTAAAAACAAACCAAGTACACAAACTTATATTAAAACACTTATACATATATATATACTTATATATGATATGCGAAATTATAAACTCTTTCCAAACATCAAACTTAAGTAGTGTTTATATAAAATCGTAAATACGCTAGTATCGCCATTCTCGCATTAAAGAGTTTTGAAATTGTGCATTATACATAAGTGGTGTTTATACAAAATTGTAAATAAACTTGTATCTATATTTCCGCATTAAAGATTTGAAACTTTCATCTAAACTTTAGAAGTTATCTTTTACAAAACTAATAAAACGAAAAAGGCGTAAAACTATTCAACCCCCCCCCCTTTTAGTTTTCCACAATTGGTATCAAGAGCCACGTCTAGCAAGATTTTTAAAATATATTGTATTTTAAAACTTGTAACGATCTATGGAATTTGAAAAATATCTAGAAGAGGAATTTACGCAAAAACCACCATTATTTGAAAATGATCATTTTCTTGAATGGAAGACTAAATTTGAAAATTATGTGAAATCAATAGATCTTGATCTTTGGCATATCATTTCAATTGGTGATCTTAAAACAACCAAAATGGATTTTGAAAATCAATATAATAATCTTCAAACTAATATTGATAAAAACACTAAAGCCAAATTACTTATTCTCAAAACTCTACCAAAAGTTAAATATGAAAGATTATTTCGTTGTAAAACGGCAAATGATATTTTGAAATGTCTTTTAAAGATTCACCAAGAGAAATGTAAAACCAAAGATGATAAACGTGATATTGCACAAGAAATTGTCAACCTAGAAAATTTAGTAAATAAATATTTAGTTGAATTAAACACATGTACTACTAGTTCAAATGTTATTATTGAATGTATCTACAACGAAGAATACATGAGCGAAATCCGAAGAAAGAGCGTGAATAAATCATCGTGCAACAAGTGCAAAGAAAACGATGATAATACGGCTTATGAGAATATTCAAACAAATGAGAACACAAGTATTGATGGCAAGAACTACATGTTTCTAGATTCAAGTGGAACCACAAACAAAACATGGAGCGACATGGAATATGGAATTGATCACCGTATAGCATGTCAAGAACGTACAACTGCAAAGAAGGTACAATCCAAAACTAAACATTTTTGCTATGATCAATTTATATTAGAATTTTTAAAAATGGAAAACAACTTCAAACATTTTTGCAACATTGATTCAAAAATTATTTTTAAGAACGAATTTCAACATCCGCTGAAAACAACTTTGAAAAAGAAACCATTTTAGAAGATAAAATGTCTAGACTTGAAAGTAATATTGAAATCGATCTTGAATGTAAAAAATGTCGAGACTAAAAACATGAAATTAATATGGAAAAGGAAAAAGCAAAAACATTAGCAAAATTCGAAAATAGTTCTAAATCTTTAAAATATCTTCTCGACGTTCAAAAGCCATTTTATGATAAAACCGGGTTAGGATTTATCGTAAATGATCCTTCAACAAATGTATCAAAACAAATAAAATTTGTTAAAACTAGTGAGTAAATTTAGGACTAATACTATTTACATTCATTACTTATTATTCTAGTCAAGAAAATCATTGTTTGTTAATTAAAATAAACTATTGATGAATTCTTGTACTTATCAACGACATCCCATCATGTGCATTCAAATGCAATGGATGTTCTCATCTAACCATCTAGGACCCATGAGAATCTGGGTACCAAGCTGTTTATCATGTTTAGGTAATTATCGAATGAAGAGTCTATTACGTGTTGATTTACTCATCTCGCTCTATTACCGTTGACGGATATTGGTTTCTATCACGTTGTTTCACATTCTGCAAATGTTTCGCCTATGAAGTTGTTGCGGGAATATTATTGTCTCGGCATTTTGCTCTTCACTCTTGGTGTATTGGATATTACTTGGCCACTTCGACGTGTTGTGGACTTACTCTTATGATTTCTTCTATCACCGTCATGCCCACTCCTTTTGAAAAGCTGGACCTGAGATAAGTTTTCTCTTCAAAAACTTGTCAATGTTACATTATATTTTGAATTGTTTTAATTAGTATGTGAATACGACTTAACTGATAAATTGTCATGCTTTTAGATTATCAACACTAATATATGCATGTATGATTTTAGCATTATTAACCTTCTTGTTGTTTAGTCTATTATCACTTTTCTTAATCTTCTATGATCAAGAGTAGAACCCTTCCACTTATGCTACATGATCTTACTAGTTGCATAAATAGATGCATTATAATTGATATTTGTTTGCAACTTGATATTATGATGTTCTTTGTATACATATATATATATATATATATATATATATATATATATATATATATATATATATATATATATATATATATATATACACATAGGTCTATCTTGTATCCATGAACTATTTACCTTGCTACTTCCTATCCCATTGCATTTAGATCATAAGTATCTATCATTTCACTTTAATATCTTTAGGTGTCATTAAGGATGATTATGTGTGACAATGGGCTTAAGTGATTCTCTTGAAGCATGACAAGCTTCCATTTCAAATCCTTCACTTGCAACTTCTTGATTATCATGATCAAAACATCATGTTTAAAACTTCTCTCTTTTTGAATGAAATATTTTCCTTAACTAAAACCTATTTCATAACCATTACTTTAATCAAAAACGAGATTGAAATTTTCTTTTTATCTTGTTTTTCTTCACATTATGAAACAAAATTCAATCTACGTTATTGTACTGCACACTTGAATTTACTTCAAAACATTGTTGAATAAAACTAAAAACGTTTTGCTTAAAACACATTTAACTTTCTCACATGTGTCATACACCTCTATTGGAAATGACATTCACAATTTAATCAAATTATTTCATGAGAATCATGACTTGCCCATATGGATCTTGTTTGTAACAAGTCTTGAAGTCCATATAATTATATCCACCCATTTGTTACTTGTTAATAACCATCAATATGTTTGCTCTAGGCTAAATGTTATTATTTTCAAAGAGTTTCACATTTAGCTTATTTGCCTTATTGCCTTCTTAATTGCATATCTTAATTGATAAATAAATAGATAGCATGATTATTAGAAATTTATTGCTTATTTCAATTATTTCTATATCACTCTCTACATTCATGAATAGTATGTCCTATATTGTCTCAAAGAGGTGAACTTACTTGAATCCAAATCCAAAAACACAACCTTTTTGAAGATTTTCTGCCAAAAACCCATTTCTGGCATTCTGGGAATCACCAGATGGGCGGCCCCCTTAATTATATAAGGCGGCCCCCTTAAAATTAAGGGGACCGGCCCCTAATTAAGGGGACGGGCCATCTGATGGTCGGGGATACTGTTTTCTTTATCACTTTTTGACCCACTTCAGCCTATACTTCCCAAAATTCACAAACATATTTTGTCCCATGTTATCCCTCAAAATTTACCTTCCTAAACCACATTTCTCATACACTATAAATACCCTCTTCCCATCATTAATGCCATCACACCCAAACATGTCATCTCCCAACAACCAAAAACCTAAGATTTCAAGAACCGCAAGGATCTCCGTCAAACCCGTTTGGAGGAGGAAACTTGATTCTTGTCATAACTCAAGTGATGTTGTTCCAAGTCAACCAACTACTAAACCTCAAACCCACAACATTGATTCATCTCACAACCTATCACCCACTCATTCCCTCATTCATGCTTCTTCTTATGATGAGCATGCTCAATCCCAAAACAACAATCCCAACCTCTCAATCAACACCTCACATGTTGCTCATTCAACAAAAACATCATCATCTCATGAAGAACCTCTTCCACCCATATCATGCTTTCATGATTACCCAAGCTCAATCATGTCTCCACCACCAAGAGTACCACCACCACATCCTACAACCTCACATGCCACTCCCATGTTGCATGTGCAAACTTTCACCCAAGACAACTATCAAACTCCACCACCATCACCTTCCTCCGAACACTTGAAGTTCATTGAGGAGCTAAAAGAGGCACATGAGCTTAGTGCTCTTTTAGCATTACATCTTGCTCAACGCAATTTGGATCCACCACAATCAAGCTCACCATCATCACCACATAACAAAAACCAAATTGAGAAGCATGTCAACAATTGCCCTTGTTGCATCTTCCTTCAACAACAAACAATTGCATTGAATGAGCACTTTACTTGGATTGAGTATCTTCTTACTAGATCTCAACAAACACCATCACTTGAACAACATCAAAACCCTCAATCAACAAACCCTTCCTCAAGTTCACCACCTACAAGCTCCACATCTCCAAATCCAACAACATCCATGCAACCAAATGTTTACCTCCACTAAACCACCAAGCATTTTACATGCTTGTGTTTCTCATTTTAAAATAAAACTCCTCAACCATTTTGGGATTCAAGAAAGTTTGGTGACACTCCTTGTTGGCACATTAGGATATTCTACGTTGTTTGTAATTCTATTTTTATGGCTTTGTAACAATGATTATGGGTTGACATAATCATTTTCTATTATTGAATGATTTGATATGTGTTTCAAATTATCCTTGCCATGCTTACTAGTTGTTAATGTTATGATATATGTGTTTGCTTGTGCCATGCTTGTGCTTCTAATATTTTTCTTGCAAGAATCCTATTTCTCGAACCCTTGGTGCCCTCAAACGAGGGGGAGCTTACATCAAGGGGGAGTTTTCTACCTATTGGCTTAAAACTTTTTGATTCTACAAAAAGGGGGAGAAGTAAATGTAAACTTACTAAATACTTGTCTAAAAATTAACTTTTGGATTTAATAAGTTTAGGTTTTGTAATCATCAAAAAAGGGGAGATTGTTGATATAAATAATTGACTAAAAACATTATTCATATCTTTCGATATCCCTATGTTTTGATAATCACAAAACTCAAACTCATCAAATCCAAATATTATGACGTAAACAAGTATTTAGCGGTAAATAATCACTTTCACCAACTAATCACTTAAGGTATGAATAAACAAAGTGTTTAGTGCAATTTATGATCAAAGGGGTATTTAATTAACTAATACAAAGTTTATTTAATTATATAAACATATTATATATTTAAAAAAAACACTTTTTGTAATAAAGAAAAATGTTTTATTCATACTAAATATATGAATTCAAATTTTTAACCAAAATCAGTTAGTTTTTCACCAAATAAACTTTCCCCACTAAAAGACAAAGAATCTGGCCGTTTCAGCTGGGCGGCCCCCTTAATTATAAAGGGTGGTCCCCTTAATTTTAAAGGGGCCGGACATGAATTAAGGGGACCGGCCACGCTCCTCTGTCAGATTCTGTTGCCTATAAATACCACCTTAAACCTGGATTTTTTCCTCACCTTTTTGCACATAAACTTTCTGTTTCAAATCTCCATTTCAATCCTAAAAATCCTTTGATCATACAATTCATAAGCCTTTGTTTCCAAGTGATCCAAAGCCTCATTCTTTCAAGTGCAAAGAGAAGAATACTCCTACTTATCAAGATTAGGAGTATTACAACTTAGTATCATCTTGCCATCTAAGTTGTTTATTTAGTTCATCTTGTATATCAATTTCTTTCTTGTGAACATTGTGTATACATTGGTTAGATAGATTTAGATATAGGATCTAGATCTATTGAAGGTGTGAAGTTGTACTAGTAGCGAAGAGGTAGAAGTGGATAGGATTAGTGATAGAAGAAATAAGTTGTGGTAGTTCATTGAAGTGGAGATAGTTGTGAAGACAAAGTAGTTGAAGCTTTGAAGTTGAAAAGACCTTGAAGCTTAGTAGTTGTGAAGTAGTGTACATCTTGGAGTAGTGCATAGGATTTAGTAGTGAAGGTGTGAAGAAACAAGTGGCGTGAAGAAAAAGGGTTAGGAAGCATTAGTTGTGAAGAAGCTAGGAGCAAAGTAGGTTAGTTGTGAAGATAGGTATGAAGTAGAAGATTGGTGTGTAGAAGATAGTTGTGAAGAAGATTGGTGTGTAGTATATTGGTGTGAAGAAGGTGTGTAGAAGTTGTGATCAAGTTGTGAAGTTGTGTGGTGTGCTAATTGGTGTGTAAGGTTTTCTCCGCCATAAAGGAGGTTTTTGATTTAGTGAAGAAAACTCCCGAGTAGGTGACTCGGGGAGTGGAGTAGGGCAAGGAAGGTGTCCTTGTAGCCGAACCACTATAAATCCTTTGTCTCTCGGTTTGATCTTTCCATCTCTTACTCTTTGATTAATTACTTACTTGCATATCATTCATAGTTGCAATTGCTTGTGTTGTGCACATATTGATTTCACATAAAGATCAAACTAAAACTCATTCATAATATTAGTCTTTTAAAAACAAACCAAGTACACAAACTTATATTAAAACACTTATACATATATATATACTTATATATGATATGCGAAATTATAAACTCTTTCCAAACATCAAACTTAAGTAGTGTTTATATAAAATCGTAAATACACTAGTATCGCCATTCTCGCATTAAAGAGTTTTGAAATTGTGCATTATACATAAGTGGTGTTTATACAAAATTGTAAATAAACTTGTATCTATATTTCCGCTTTAAAGATTTGAAACTTTCATCTAAACTTTAGAAGTTATCTTTTACAAAACTAATAAAACGAAAAAGGCGTAAAACTATTCAACCTCCCCTTCTAGTTTTCCACATATTGGATGAATGATTTCAATGTTAGGCTTAAGAAAACTGGCAGATCTCCAAATGGTAACATGCTTGAACGTCTTAGGAAACGTGAACCGATGTGTACTAGGTTTTATTGGTTGTATTTAATGCATGAGTAAATTCTAATGATCCCATGTTAAGAGCTTCTTGCTGGCTCGACATAGGAGTGAAGTAGGCACTCATAGGATTGGGGAAGTTAGTACGCCACCCCATGAATGGTATTAAGGAATACAATCCGTCATCCACGCAACTATAACAAGTAATTAACGTGTAAAAGATATCTGGGGAGTAGTGAAATCTAAGTAAACACATTTCTCCCACTTATTGCTCACAACCTTATTTTAAATTAGTTTATTTTCATTTTTAGTATTTTATTTTGATTGCATCTTAGTATTGGGTTAGTTGACTAGCAACTAATTCCGCCCAAATCCTTCAAACCCGAGATTTTAATTTGCTTTCTAAAAAATATAAAAATGCAAAAAAGAATCATCCCTCATCTCTAGAACTAGTATTTAGGTTTTCTAATCCTAGCGACACTATTCCTAGCTGAATGATCAATCCCCTGGTACTTGTCATTATACTATACTACATCGATCAGGTACACTGCCTGGTGGGGGTTGTAAGCTTCTCGAGATCCCTCGAGAGGTAAAGCCAGGTGCAATCCCTACGCATCAGTAAGTTTATGGTTTAGATTGGTATTTAGCTTCATAAATCATTAAAACAGCCCACATAAGGGGTGTTTGGATCAGCTGAGTTCAAGGACTCAGAGGGTTCTTTGGCTATTGTTGTTGTTTAAAATATGTGTCATTAGGTTATTAGATATCAAAACAATCATAAAAACTAGTGGTCATTCTATTAAAGTCAAATTTTCCTTTTAGATTCCATTAACTTGCTCACTGTTAGATTTTAGATTGCTTAACTTGATCATATCATTATATAAATTAGAAATAAAGCTTAATTTCATCCAATAAATAAATATAACAACATAATCAGTAAGCAAGATCTAGCAAAAACTCACCAAAGTCAACCTAAGTCTCATTATCAGAAAGTCAAAATCCTTTAGTGAGTCAGAAAACCAATTTTTAAGTGAATTTTCATGATTTTTGTGATTTGAGTTAGGCTTTGAAACTTGTCCCTACTTACAACCCTCCACCTCAAGTTTAAAATCCCATAGTTGTTACATTTTTGGGATTTTTCTGGTGGGCCCCACAGATCATTAAACACAGCTGTAGGGCAAGCCACCCCCTGCTGCAGCAGATTACCATCCAACACCACCACTTTGGTGGTGGTTTCAGACCACCTCAGTGGTCCCACAGGCCCCAAATTGGCTTCTTTCAATCCCCCTCCTAGCAGGCTTCAAAAGTTGACCCTTAGTTTGACCTTAGGACCAGTAGACCCCACTTGGAATTGCCATCAAACTCTGTCCCATTTCTGTCTCAGAATCCAAATAAGCAAGTGCTTATTGTGGATTCTTGGCTTATTCTTGTTGCTTATTTGGTTGAAAATTACTCAAACATGTCCAAGTAACTCAGATTAACCAAAATTTACCATTGTGGACCCCACATAACTCCATTTGAGCTTAATTCCCTTCTTGGTCAAAGAAAGTCAACTGTTTGGATTAATAAGCACTCAAAGTGCTTATTCCTGGTTTTCATAAAAAGTGTTAGTTTTTAGTGTAAAATTAGTTTGGAAAAAGAAAAAAACACAAAAAACCAATTTTAATTTTAGTGATAGCTTCTATTTAATAGAAATTATCATTTTAATTTTCTTTTTAGCTTGTTTCTAAGAAATATAGCATTTTCATATTTTTATTAAATCTCTTTTATATTAAGGTAATTTTAGAAATTTTTTCAGATTTTTCTTTTGTCATTTAGTGGTTTTTAGAATTAATTTTAGTTTAATTAACAATTAATTAATATTAAATAATTAAGTAGCATAATTAGATTTTATTAAGTAACACCTAGTTTTTTATAATTTTTCTAGCTTTTATATAAGTTAAAACATTTTTATAAATTTTTCTAGAATTTATACTGTTCATTTTCTATTTTTTATAATATAATTAGTTTAATTAGAAATTAATTAATAATTATAATAATAATTAGTAAATTAGTTTCAAAATACATAAAATCAACTTTTTATAATTTTTTAGGATTCCCATGATGGTTAATTTGATTTTTAAAAATTTTCTTAATTTTCTAAGCCTTTTTAGTATTTTTAATAATTCTAATTATTTTAATTAGTTAATAAATAGATAATTAGTAATTAATTAATAATTAATAATTAAATAGTGTAAAAATAATTTTTCTTTTTTTTTTTAAATTTTCTTTATTTATTAGGATTGTAAAAATAATAATTTTACACTTGTAGCCTTTTCCGTTCATCAGTTGTACTTTCTGTTTCGTTCGTCAGCATACGTTTTTAATTAAAACGTACATTTTTAGGTTTTAAATCGATTCTTCCTAATCTCAATTCCAGTAATCAATCACATAGCTTTCCTAAGCTATTTCTGTTTATAATTTCCAAATAATTCTCATTACAACCCTTTTCTGTGAATAATCACCCGATCACAAGTACGCTAAAGCACAATCCACACCTCGTCGGGACATAACGACCTGGTGATACTCTATATTACCCGGAAGCATTGGTCTAGGTAGTTTGACTTTGTTGACCATATACATGGTTAATTTAGGTTGACTGTTCTGAGCCAATCAATTTTTGGCGCCGCTGCCGGGGAGGTGTGCGCGTTTCTATAGCGTCATTTGAGATTAGTGTTACTTCACCTCAATCACTGTACAAATACCACCACTTTTGTAAATTTTAAATCAAAACACAAAAAAGTCATTAACACTTTTCCTAAAGTGTTAAAACACCAAAAAAAAAAAAAAAAAAAAAAAAAAAAAAACAACAAAACAGATCGTTACGTTTTCTATATTGTGTTTCTTTTAAGGTGATTCTTAAAGAAATACGATTTTGGTAAACGAAATGATACCAAAAATATTGTCCAAAAGTTTTTAAACCCATACACAAAACACAAAAACATCCGTCTTTTCTTGTGAATAATAATCATACATAAAAACTAACCGTCGCAAACGAAGACAGAACACCTACCAACTGGGGGTGTGAACATAATAAGTTCCCAAACCAAAGATATAAAACTTGCCTTTGTATCCCTGTGAGTGGTGTACCTTTCTTAAAGAAGCCACTTGCTTGTGATTATTGGTTTAAGTTCACTGTGGATTTGCCTCGATTTTGTTTTGATTGGTTTTATCTCTAGTGCATGCGCACTCGTTCTTCAAGATCCACGAGCCCATTACGTGTGCTTGTTCGGAAACCTCAAAGACCTCGTAGACGATCTGCACCAACAGTCAGATCGGAGATCCGTACTGTTACCACACCCACTGTCACCATGGCGGAAGACCGCCCCATGTGTGAGCTTCTCCAAGCACCCATTGAGGGTTACGGAAATGCCATTGTTGTTCCAGCCATCGTGGCTGATAACTTTGAGCTCAAAACCGGGTTACTCAATCTTGTAACCTCAAGTCAATTCTACGGTTTTGAGAGGGACGATCCTCATGCTCACATTCGATGGTTCAATAAAATCACTTCGACCATCAACTACAAGAATGTCCCTTGTGAAGCAATCAAACTTCTTCTCTTCCCATTCTCACTAGAGGGACAAGCCCGGATATGGCTTGAAAAACAACCTCCTCGATCTATTGAGATATGGGAAGATCTTGTCAAAAAATTTGTGAATGAATTCTTCCCACCTTCCAAGACCACGAGTCTTAAGAACGAAATCACCAAGTTCACTAAAAAATATGATGAATCTTTTGGTGAAGAGTGGGATCGTTTTAAAGAATTACTTCGCAAGTGTCCACATCATGGTTTCTCTGAGTTGATGCAACTCGATGCTTTTTACAATGGCGTGAGCCAAGCTGATCAGGATTCTCTCAATGCCTCCGCAGGAGGAAATTTCTTGAGTAGAACCACAAAAGAAGCTTTACAGATCATAGAAAACAAGTCAAAGGTCCGCTCTACACGAAGCAAACCGATTGTTTCTCAAATCAATGCGGGACCTTCTACTTCATCTTCTGTGGGTCAATCTAGCACAGATGCTAAGATTGACAAGCTCACTAAAGCTATTCAAGCTTTGGTTCTCGCCCAAACAAAGAAAGTTTCATTTCCACAACATCCTCCACCTGCTGAGGTTAAAAAAGTGGAAGTCTTTGTAACTTGTGGTGGGCCGCATGCCTACTACAATTGCACAGCTACAGATGGTACTCCATATGAAGTTCATGCTGTGACCGGGTCCCAAAATCAAGGAGGCAATCAATATCGCCCTCCTATGGACCCTAGCTATCGTCCTCATCATCATTATCCTGGACCTCCTGGTTTTAATCAAAACCAAAATGTCCAAAACCGTGGCCAAAATCAAAATAGAGCGAACCAAGGTTTTCAAAACCAAGGTAACTTCAATCAAAATCACGGTTTTCTCAATCAAAATCAAGGTTTCCAACATCAAGGAAACTTTAATCGGAACCAAGGTCAGGGTAATTTCAATCCGGGATATTTTCATGGAAACAACAACCCTAATCAGGGTAATTTTCAAAATCAAGGTCCCAATCCGAACAATCGAGCTCCAAATATTCCTAATCTGAATCAAGCCATTGTTCCAACCGGGCCTTCATCTGACGAGTTGTTGAAACAATTCATGAAGTCCCAAGAAGAGTTGAACAAGTTGCTGGTCAGCCATATTTCTGACATCAAGAAGTCTTTAAATGATCGCCCCTCGGGCTCAGGTACTACTTTACCGAGCAACACGATCGCTAACCCGAGGGGCGATGCTAAGGCGATCACAACACGAAGTGGTGCTTCATATGATGAACCCGCGATTCCTACTACCTCTTCTTTCTCTCCTCCAAAGGTAGTGGAACGTGAACCTGAGGTGACAAAGGACAAGGTGCAAACTCCTAGCCCACGAAGTACAGCACACGTCCAACCTCAGGTTATTCCTGAAACCAGATGTAAGCCTGGAGTTGTCTTTGAACCACCAGAAACTCCAGTGGATAACCCTAAATCCAAAACTTATATTCCTTATCCATCACGTCTCAATGAACAAAAGCTCCGCGAAAAAGCTAATCACCAAATGGATAAATTTTTCCAAATCTTCCAAGATTTGCACTTTGATATTAGCTTCACGGACGTTATTCTCTTGATGCCCAAGTTTGCATCGACAATCAAAAATCTGTTAAGTAATAAGGAAAAACTCTTTGAGATGGCAAGAACTCCTCTGAATGAGAACTGCTCAGCAGTTCTTTTGAAAAAGCTTCCTGAAAAGCTTGGAGACTCCGGGAAATTTCTCATTCCTTGTACTTTTCCGGGTATGGTTGAATGCTTCGCCTTGGCCGATCTAGGTGCTAGCATTAACCTGATGCCATATTCTGTGTGGAAGAAACTCTCTCTTCCCGAACTTACTCCCATGTGCATGAATTTAGAGCTTGTCGATCGTTCAATTTCCCGTCCACTTGGTATTGCTGAGGACGTGTTTGTTAGAGTAGGAAAGTTCCATTTTCTGGCAGATTTTATGATTGTTGACTTTGATGTCGATTCAAGGGTCCCTCTCATTCTTGGAAAGAGATTCCTTAGAACTGGGCTTGCTCTTATCGATGTATTTGAGCAAGAGATCACACTGCGTGTTGGAACGGAAGCCATTACCTTCAACCTAAATCAAACTTCGAGATACTCCTCCAATTATGACTGTGAATCGGTGAATCAAATAGATGTCATCGATGTTGCTGCTGAGGAGTATACTCAAGAGATTTTAGGTTTCATTGATGATTCTTCGAGTGAAAACCTCACTCAATCTTCTCATCCCATCATAGCCAATTCTTCTCCTTCCCTCACTCCGTTTGAGGGAAGTGACTTCATCTTAGAAGAAATTGAGGCCTTTCTCAAAAGTGATTCGATTCCCGATGGAATCGATAACCAAGAGATTGACCCCGAGAGGGATATTCTCCTGCTTGAGAAATTGTTAAACGAAGATCCCTCTCCTCTTCCTGTTCTACCACAACAACTTCATAAAGAGGAAGTCAAAAATGTTGAGAAAACTGATGACTTTCCCGAGGTTGAACTTAAGGACTTGCCGCCTCATCTTGAATATGCATTTCTGGAGGGTGATGATAAATTACCCGTCATAATTGCCAAAGACTTAAGTGATGAGGAAAAGGCTGCTCTCATAAAGGTTTTGAAGTCTCATAAACAAGCAATTGCTTGGCGACTCTTCGACATCAAAGGCATTGACCCTGAATTTTGTACTCACAAGATTTTAATGGAGGACGACTTCAAACCTGCAGTCCAACAACAAAGAAGGGTGAATCCAAAAATTCACGAGGTTATCAAACAAGAAGTTTTAAAACTTCTTGATGCCGGATTGATTTACCCTATCTCGGACAGTCCTTGGGTTAGCCCAATTCATTGTGTTCCCAAAAAGGGTGGCATTACTGTTGTTATAAATGAGGAGAATGAGTTGATTCCAACTTGTTTGGTTACGGGTTGGCGTGTCTGCATTGACTATCGCAAGTTAAATGACGCCACCCGTAAAGATCATTTTCCTCTGCCCTTTATGGACCAAATGCTCGAGAGATTAGCGGGGAATGAGTACTATTGCTTCCTCGATGGTTTCTCGGGTTACTTTCAGATTCCCATTGATCCACAAGATCAGGAAAAGACCACTTTCACGTGCCCCTATGGAACTTTTGCGTATAAACGTATGCCATTTGGCTTATGTAATGCTCTGGGCACGTTACAAAGATGTATGATGTCCATATTTTCCGACACGATCGGGAAAACTATGGAGGTCTTTATAGACGACTTTTCGGTCATTGGGGATTCGTTTCAATCATGTCTCTCCCATTTAGACAGCATGCTAAAACGTTGTGAAGACACAAAGTTATGTCTAAATTGGGAGAAGAGTCACTTTATGGTCAAAGAGGGCATTGTCCTCGGCCATAAATTTTCAAAGAACGGGATTGAGGTTGACAAAGCCAAAGGGGATGTCATTGCAAAATTACCTCATCCCACAATCGTAAAAGGTGTTAGGAGCTTTTTGGGTCATGTCGGTTTCTATCGTAGGTTTATTCAATATTTTTCTAAAATCGCCCGGCCTATGACCCATCTCCTCGAAAAGGATGCTCCTTTTATCTTCTCCTCCGAGTGCATCGAAGCTTTTGAAACATTAAAGAAAAAGCTTACCGAGGCACCGATTCTTGTTGCCCCTGATTGGGACTTGCCCTTCGAGCTCATGTGTGATGCTAGTGATTATGCAATAGGGGCAGTCTTGGGGCAACGCAAAACAAAACATTTTCAGCCTATACACTATGCCAGCAAAA
This sequence comes from Artemisia argyi, assembly GCA_030686995.1. Lineage (NCBI taxonomy): Eukaryota > Viridiplantae > Streptophyta > Magnoliopsida > Asterales > Asteraceae > Artemisia > Artemisia argyi. The sequence continues at coordinate 85,838,165 of CM060679.1, forward strand.
CTATGACCGAGGCTCAAAGTCATTGCACCACCACCAAAAACGAATTATTAGCTGTGGTGTATGCTTTTGAAAAATTCTGGCCATACTTGATACTGACCAAAAGCATAGTGTATACGGATCACTCGGCTTTGAAGTACCTTTTTGCAAAACAAGATGCAAAGCCGAGACTTCTCCGTTGGGTTCTCCTCCTGCAGGAATTTGATATCATTATTCGTGATAAAAAAGGAGCTGAGAACCTAGCTGCTGATCATCTCTCCCGATTGGAAAACCCCCACCAAGATGTCTTCGAGAGGAAAGAAATTAATGAAACATTCCCTCTCGAGACACTCAATGCGGTTACCTTTCGTAGAGATTCTATTACCCCATGGTTTGTCGACTTCGCAAACTACCTTGCGGGTAACTTTATGGTGAAAGGGATGTCGTCCCAACAGAAAAATAAATTCTTCAAAGATGTAAAACATTACTTCTGGGACGACCCCTACTTGTTCAAAATATGTGCGGATCAAGTCATCCGGCGATGTGTTTATGGCCAAGAAGCCGCTGAAATTCTTAAGGCTTGCCATGCTGGTCCTAGGGGGGCCACTACAATCCCAACTACACCGCCAAAAAGGTGTTTGACTCTGGTTTCTTTTGGCCCTCGATTTACAAGGATGCCCAGGAATTAGTCAAATCCTGTGACGCTTGTCAACGTCACGGGAACATTTCACAAAAGAACGAAATGCCTCAAAATGCAATTCAAGTTTGTGAAATATTTGACGTTTGGGGCATCGATTTTATGGGGCCATTTCCGTCTTCTCATGGCAACAAGTATATACTCGTGGCTGTTGACTACTTGTCAAAATGGGTTGAAGCGAAAGCTTTACCCATTAATGATGCCCGAGTTGTAGTAAAATTCTTGAAAGCTCTTTTCGCTCGATTTGGAACTCCACGTGCTATTATCAGTGATCATGGTACGCATTTTTTCAATGACAAATTTGATAAAGTCATCCAAAAGTATGGTGTAACTCACCGTCTTGCTACTGCGTACCACCCACAAACAAGTAGAAGTTTCCAATCGAGGAATTAAGAGAATTTTAGAAAGAACCGTAGCTAAAAATCGTGCATCGTGGTCTGATAAATTAGATGATGCACTTTGGGCTTTCCGTACGGCTTACAAAACACCCATTGGGTGTACGCCTTACAAACTTGTGTACAGGAAAGCGTGCCATCTTCCGATCGAGCTTGAGCACAAAGCCTATTGGGCTCTCAAGCATGCCAATTTTGACCTCAAAACTGCGGGTGATCATAGGAAAGTTCAAATGAATGAATTAAATGAACTTCATGATCAAGCTTACGAGAACTCTTTGATCTACAAAGAAAATACAAAGAAGATTCATGACTCAAAAATCAAGAACCGCGTTTTTAACGTTGGTGATCGAGTCCTTCTTTTCAACTCTAGACTCAAGATCTTCTCGGGAAAGCTCAAAACCCGATGGACTGGTCCATTCACTATCGCTAAGGTTTATCCTTATGGCACCGTCGAATTATCTCAAAATGACGGTCAAAATTTCAAAGTGAATGGACATCGTTTAAAGCACTACTTTGGAGAGGACATACCATCCATGGTTGTCCCGGATCTCCAAACTTTCCCCAAGGACAATTGAATTCGGGAATCGAGTCAAGCTAGCGACTCGATGAACAAAAACAATAGCACAATACGGGTTTTCACCCATATCTCTGATTTCTTTCTACTTTCTACCACCCTAGTGTGGGGGAATGGCCAACCCCCCGCTGTTTGAAAATGTATATATGTATATAAGTTCAAAAAAGAATGTATATATATAGAAATAAAGTGAAATATGGTATTTCCACAGTTAGATTCGAATATTAACTTTTTCCATTCAAAGAGTCGGCATAATAGCTGGGACTTTGAATATTGAGGACAATATTCATTTCTAAGTGTGGGGGGGGGGGGGGGGGATTCTAGCGAATTTGATCAAAATATATCTTCTAGTACCCCCGTTTTTGGCCAAAATTTTCAAAATTTTTTTCACTTTATTTCAAAATTTTTGTGGTTATCAGTCCGCCATGTCTAACCGACAAAGGGATTGGCTAATCTAGGAGCAAACGGCTCTTGGTAAAGATAACTCAAATCCATTGACGGCTTGCAATTTGCCCAAAATTGTATGGTAAATCAACTCGCCATATCCCATAAAGTGAATGAGTTGGCTAGCCCGCAAGATTATGGATTGTGGTAAAGGCCGTAGAAAAACCATAATTGGTAATCAGCTCACCAAGATGTTGACTAGGTCCATCAAGAGTTGGCTAGTCCAGGAGCAAAGGCTCTTGGTAAAGACAAATCAAAACCGTTGAAAGCTGGTGGTTTGCTCAAAATCACATGGTTATCAGGTGGACCATAGTTCTTACTTGAATCGATACATCTGGCTACTCCAGAAGTGATGGCTTTTGGTAAAGAGTTTTCAAAACCATCAAGTTTTCCAAAAAGATTGCTAGGGACTAGCAATAGTTTAGTGTGGGGGATTGATGAGTGCTCAAACACTCATCATTTTTATCGTATTTAAACTGTCAAAGCATATAAAAACAATCGAAAAGTCATCAAAATACTTAAATTATCCCAGGGATTGTGTTTTATGTGTTTTAAATGCAAAATGAGCAAAAACAAATGAAAAAGGATCAAAGTTTGCAATATTGGCAGTTTCAGTCCCCCAAGTTTCAAAATTTGTCAAAATAGTCCCTATGCATTTATTTTGAAAGAAAAGTCAACCCAAGTCCTTAAAAATTATCAAAAATGGACTTTGGGTGAAAAGTTTGGAAAATTTACATGTTTGGTCCCTGGAGTTTGGAAATTTGCAGAAATAGTCCTTGGGAATTTTGAAAAGTAAAAAATTGCAAAAATGGTTTTTGGATTATTAAACTTGGCAATTTTGGTCCTTTGTGATACTTTGACATAATTACAAATCAGGTCCCTTGTGTTTGGTAAACTTTCATTTTTGGTCCTTGTGATTACTATAACACCAAACGGACCCTTTGTTTTATCATAATCCAAAACCAAATCCAAACCCCAACACAACCAGGCCCACTCCACCCTTCCTTGGCCCATTCCTTCACCAGCCCACCCACCACTCAAAATATTACACCCCCATTTCTAATAATCTCACCCAAGTCAAACCTTTTGACTTTCACCCTCCTCCCTATAACCTGCTCCTCTCCCAACACTCCATCACCCTCACCTTCAATTAATAATCTCCATTCCTTGTTCCCCCTGCTCCACAAAGCTCTAAGGTGCATTAATTGCCCTAGAACCCCTCCAAGCAAACCCCAACTGCCCTTTGACAATATTGGAGCCAAAACCTATTTGAATGGCTAGGATTATTCCCACCCAATCCAATGGGTGGGATTTGATCAGGAAGGTGCAGGGAAGTCAAGAGAACAAATAATTTAAAGAAAAAAAGGACAGAGAAGGCAAGAGAGGCATTTTAGTATAAAAAGGAAATATTTGTAAGCCATGAGGCATATAGACTAGTAGTAGCTTTAAATTCAGTTGTAATTTGCTTAATGTTGTAATCTTTCATCAAGTAATATAAAGCTTTCAAGTTTTAGTTCAATTGTTCCAATCTTTAGTTTATATATAAAATCTGAAATCTATTTTTAATCTAAAGCTTTGCTAATAAGGTATCTATAAGCTCTTCTGAGCTGCTCAGTACTTGATTAACCTAAAAAGAAAATAAAAAGTAAAGCTTCAATTCAGAAAAAAAAAAAAAAAAAAAAAAGATAGACAAAAAGAAAATTGTAACAAAAATTCAAATGGAAATTGAAGAAAGAATGAAGCAGAAGCTGTAGTGGAGGGTGATTATGGTTTAGAATCCCATGGGGGATAATAGGGTATGATTCAATTCCTGGTACTGAGTTTTCTTTAGGCTTGGATTTCAAGTAAGGATCTGTACTCAGTTTTCTCACATTAGGAGTTTAGAGTACTTTGTTGTATTTAGTTGTTTATTTCTGCCTATTTGAGTTTGTTTTAGCTTATTATACAGTGGTTAAGTAAGTTTATGGTTTAGATTGGTATTTAGCTTCATAAATCATTAAAATAGCCCACATAAGGGGTGTTTGGATCAGCTGAGTTCAAGGACTCAGAGGGTTCTTTGGCTATTGTTGTTGTTTAAAATATGTGTCATTAGGTTATTAGATATCAAAACAATCATAAAAACTAGTGGTCATTCTATTAAAGTCAAATTTTCCTTTTAGATTCCATTAACTTGCTCACTGTAAGATTTTAGATTGCTTAACTTGATCATATCATTATATAAGTTAGTAATAAAGCTTAATTTCATTCAATCAATACATATAACAACATAATCAGTAAGCAAGATCTAGCAGAAACTCACCAAAGTCAACCTAAGTCTCATTATCAAAAAGTCAAATTCCTTTAGTGAGTCAGAAAACCAATTTTTCAGTGAATTTTCATGATTTTTGTGATTTGAGTTAGGCTTTGAAACTTGTCCCTACTTACAACCCCCCACCTCAAGTTTAAAATCCCATAGTTGTTACATTTTTGGGATTTTTCTGGTGGGCCCCACAGATCATTAAACACAGCTGCAGGGCAAGCCACCCCCTGCTGCAGCAGATTACCATCCAACACCACCACTTTGGTGGTGGTTTCTGACCACCTCAGTGGTCCCACAGGCCTCCAATTGGATTCTTTCAACCCCCCTCCTAGCAGGCTTAAAAAGTTGACCCTTAGTTTGACCTTAGGACCAGTGGACCCCACTCGGAATTGCCATCAAACTATGTCCCATTTCTATCTCAGAATCCAAAAAAGCAAGTGCTTATTGTGGATTCTTGGCTTATTCTTGTTGCTTATTTGGTTGAAAATTACTCACACATGTCCAAGTAACTCAGAGGAACCAAAATTTACCATTGTGGACCCCACATAACTCCATTTGAGCTTAATTCCCTTCTTGGTCAAAGAAAGTCAACTATGTGGATTAATAAGCACTCAAAGTGCTTATTCCTGGTTTTCATAAAAAGTGTTTTCATAAAAAGTGTTAGTTTTTAGTGTAAAATTAGTTTGGAAAAAGAAAAAAACACAAAAAAACCAATTTTAATTTTAGTGATAGCTTCTATTTAATAGAAATTATCATTTTAATTTTGTTTTTAGCTTATTTATAAGCAATATAGCATTTTTATATTTTTATTAAATCTCTTTTATATTAAGGTAATTTTAGAAATTTTGTCAGATTTTTCTTTTGTGATTTAGTGGTTTTTAGAATTAATTTTATTTTAATTAACAATTAATTAACATTAAATGAATAAATAGCATAATTAGATTTTATTAAGTAACACCTAGTTTTTATAATTTTTCTAGCTTTTATATAAGTTAAAACATTTTTATAAATTTTTCTAGAATTTATACTGTTCATTTTCTATTTTTTATAATATAATTAGTTTAATTAGAAATTAATTACTCCCTCCGTCCCAAAATTATTGTCCAGTTTGAATTTTCAAAGTCAAACTGGATCAACTTTGACCATAAATATATTTTTTTATTATATAATACTTGATGAAAAAATTATAGCATTGAAAAGTACACTTAAAACTCAATCCATTTATATATTTTTAATCAAATACTATATAACACCCGCAAAAATATTTAAGGTCAAAGTTGAAAAAGAAAGACTAAAAAAGTCAATAGTGGACAATAAAAATGGGACGGAGGGAGTAATAATTATAATAATAATTAGTAAATTAGTTTAAAAATACATAAAATCAACTTTTTATAATTTTTTAGGATTCCTATGATGGTTAATTAGATTTGTAAAATTTTTCTTAATTTTCTAAGCCTTTTTATTTTTTTTATAATTCTAATTAGTTTAATTAGTTAATAAATAGACAATTAGTAATTAATTAATAATTAATAATTAAATAGTGTAAAAATATTTTTTCTTTTTCTTAAAATTTTCTTTATTTATTAGGATTGTAAAAATAATAATTTTACACTTGTAGCCTTTTCTGTTCATTAGTTGTACTTTCTGTTTCGTTCGTCAGTGTACGTTTTTAATTAAAACGTACGTTTTTAGGTTTTAAATCGATTCTTCCTAATCTCAATTCCAGTAATCAATCACATAGCTTTCCTAAGCTATTTCTGTTTATAATTTCCAAATAATTCTCATTACAACCCTTTTCTGTGAATAATCACACGATCACAAGTACGCTAAAGCACAATCCACACCTCGTCAGGACATAACGACCTGGTGATACTCTATATTACCTGGAAGCATTGGTCTAGGTAATTTGACTTTGTTGACCATATACTTGGTTAATTTAGGTTGACTGTTCTGAGCCAATCACTCGCAAACCTCTCTGCGTCTAACTGAGCTTCCAACCTGCTCAGCTCTCGCTCCTTGTCAGAGTTCCAGCCACCATCATCAACTGCCACATTTTCCTCAAAACTTAGCTGAAAGTGATCCAGATGAGGCACCTGTTGTTGTTGCTCAACAACTCTTGGTGCAGATGAACTTGATGCACCTTGCACTAATTGTTGTTGTTGTTGTTGTTGTTCAACCATAGTAGCTTCCACATTTTCTTCAAAACACCAACGGATCTTGTCGGAGATTTGGGCCTGTATTTGGTTGACACAAACCCACAGTGATTCAACAACAGCAGCATCTTTACGATATTCATCGTATAAGAACTGGTCGATCACATATTTCCTATCATCTGAAATGTTTGTACACGCTGCGTAGCGTTCTCAAAGTCGTCGTTTCAGTTATTTCGCAAGCTCAAACTTCTTGATGACTTCCACAATACCATTTTGGCGATCCTTGTCGCCTTTCTTGGTTTCTTGTTTAATATTTCGTTGCAGTTGTTTGACGGTAAGTGGGAGTTTACAACCCATTTTTTTAATAACATAAGTATATTAATGGTATTTATAAGGATTTGAAAAAAAAAAATTATTTGAAAAACATAACCGTTTGTATTCAAACGGTAACTTTCAATTTTTTTTCTTCAAACTAACGGCTATATTAGGGGGTGGTTTTTAATTTTTTTCCCCCTTGCCTTTCTAATGTTGACATTGTTGTCTTTGGCTAAATTACATAAATGGTCCATGTCGTTTGGAGAAAATTGCGTCCACTGTCCCTATTTTTTCTATTTTTTTTTTGATTTTTTTTTTCAAAATTTTAATTTTTTTCTTATGTTTTTGTCCCTATTTTTTTCGAATAAGTTTGATAATTTACACAAGTTATAAAATTTACAAAGTTTAAAATTATGAATTTGGTCAAAAACCGCTTATGTTTTGGTAGTAAATATCCCTTGTTTTGCATTTTCAGGTTAAAATCTTAGGAGACCTAATGTAAAACGTCTTTCTGGACAACTTTTGTGTTTTACACTTTTGATGATTCGGACCAGAAAGGGGTCAAAATCGTGATTTAAAATCGATACAGAAATCGCTTAAGTTTTGGTAGTAAAAAACCCTTGTTTTGCATTTTCAGGTTAAAATCTCGTGAGTCTGGATGTAAAACATCATTTCGGACAACTTTTATGTTTTACACTTTTGATGATTCTGACCAGAAAGCGGTCAAATTTTTTTTCACATGTCACGAAAAAATAATTTCTAAAAAAATTGTTTCAAACAAATAAAAAATTTGAAAAAAACAGAATTTCAAAAAAAAAAAAATGAGAAAAAAAAAAAGAATTTCGAGAAAAAAAAATTGGAAAAAAATTCAAAAAAAATAAGGACGGTGGACGCAATTTTCTCCAAACGACAGGGACGATTTAAGTAATTTAGCTTAGTGACGGTGGATGCAATTTTCACAAACCGACAGGGACCATTTTAAGCAATTTGGAAGGGTAAACCGTCATAATACTTAAAGAAAGACAACAGTGTCAACATTAGTTTATAAAAGAGTATTTTTTTTTTTTTTAATTTGGTTATGCAGAAATCACATTTTTTACAAGTATAATGATTTTTTAAAGAATTAGCCCTAATAGAAATGCTAAGGAATACAATTAGTATACCCATTATAATTGGGTGTGCTTGATTTATAACATGTAAACACTAACCAACTTTTTATACATAAAATACTTTTTAAAAATTTATATATATATATATAAAATACTAGAAATTATCACAAACACCTTTTAACTAATTTACAAAATTTTATTTGTATCTTACTGATAATGAAATTCTTATATTCGCTATTAAAGGAACATGATATTTTTATAAACTATGTTGCTGCAACAAAGCAATAGAGACAAATAATCTATTCCAGACCTTCAAGGCTTATCAATGTATTTATCCGTAATAACTGCGAGTAGAAATTGTTGATATCTATACTACTTATAAGGGCGTTGGCAGTGGGTGCGGGGAGGCACGGCACGGGGTCCTTCTCCTGTGGGAACACCGCCGCCGGTGCTCTCCCACCGCACGGCAAGGCAGTGATGTGGGGATGTTTACCGCATGAAAAGATTTGAAATTGTAAGGTTGGAAAGCAATTAAGATTGGAACGTTGGTGAGTGAAGGGTAAGGGGTGTGATGCCAACAAAAAGAGAGTGAGTGAAGGAAAAAGTGGGAGAATAATGTGGCATAAGCGGATTGGTTGTTTGTGAGTGAAAGGATTTGAGGTGAGGGGTGTGTTGCCAATGCTCTAATGGAGGAAGGACTCTCTCTCCAAAAAATTCAGATGTACACAAAATGATGCATAGTTTACAATACTTTAAAGCAAGCAATTTTCATAATTACAACAACCAAAGCATTGTGTACAACAAAAACTAGCATGAATCGAAATTCAGGCCACTTTCCTTAGAATTCTACATTAACAGCATTAAAAACACCCCTACACCCTATATTACAATTATTTAAACACAATGTACAACGCTCATTATACATTAATATCATTAAAAACACCCCTACACCCAATATTACAATCATTTAAACACAATGTATAACCCTCATTCTACATTAATAGCATTAAAAACATCCCTACACCCGATATTCCAATCATTTAAACACAATGTACCACCCTCATTCTACATTAATAGCATTAAAAACACCCCTACACCCAATATTACAATCATTTAAACACAATGTACAACCCTCCATCTTAACCTAGACATGAACCTGTGACCAAGACTCGACTCAATAAAACTCGACTCGATACACAAAGCTGTGACCAAGCAAATTTAGGTGTCAGAATGACATCCCGTGACATTTTTATTAATTCCATTGAAAAATTTTATTTCAGGGTACCCGCCGCTGCAACGCGTATAAAAGAGGGTACTGGGGGAAGAAGGACCACTGCTTTGTTCCAGGGGTGAAGTAGCTACTTCGAGTTGGACGTTCGTGACTAGTGCCTCGATATGCAGCCTTCACTTGGTCAACGGAACCCAGGATTGCTTGGATCTGCTGCTTCAACTCGGTCAAATGCAACTGCTGGTCTTGGTTCCTTTCGGGCATGCAGGCGGGTACCCTGCTAGTTTTTTGTAACACCCCCAATTCAATGATGCAGCGGAATTCAAACTGGGTGTTACTCGACGGCACAACAGTCATAATAATAGAAAACGATCTCTAATTGAGTCATTTTAAAAGATTTATCATTCAAATTATATAAATATCAAATATTACAAAATGAGGTCCCAGATGGTTCCATGTTTACACATTACATTAAATGAGTTTTCGAATGACAATAAAATTTATAGCCCTCTTGAATATCCGTGCTCTTCCGTGTCAGCCTTTAACATCATGGACCTGAAATACATGCTTAAACTGTCAACACAAAGGTTGAGTGAAATTCATAGAGTTTATTAAATGGTTGAACACAATATGTTGGCAGTGTGAGCTATTGACTGACACCAATGGTTTTGAAAACAAAACGGATATTATTATACTAAGCTCATGACACCAAAACGTTAACGGATACCAATATCAATCGGCGGAGTTATCCCGGTAGGTACTTTGCTGTCATACCTAAATCTCAAATATAGTGCATTTGTTTGAACTTAGTCAATACAAATGGGATTCGTCAATCCCAATAGGCCTATTCACAATGCTCGCGCTCACTATTACTAGTGATTAAATGGTTTATGATAAGGGATATTGGATTAGCAAATATGGTACTTAGTGGTAATAAAACAATCAGGCAAGCATACAGTTGAAAAGCATTGTGTTCGGTTGAAAAATAATAGAATGTATTCCCCCCAAGGGTTTGTAAAACAATTAAGTAATGGAAAGTGGGGCTATGAACTCACCGTGAGTTATGTAGTAAGTAGTGAAAATGATGGTCGAATCGCGAAGGTCTCTATGAGTAACCTATAATAGAATGTTGCGACTTAGGTTTGGAGTAATATCAAAGAATATGAAGAATTTCCTATATATGTCTTGCATTTAGTTCATGATGTAGTACTTAGTATATAGTGTAAGTCTTTGAATAAGAATGGTTTATGAAACATGTATAGTTTGTATATCGCTTACTACCATTCGGGCCGACATAATTCAGAGGCCACGCAGTAAACGTTCGAGGAACTACGACACTTTAATTCATAAATTCAGCAACTCGTCGATCCGTTTACCCAAATGAAACCCCTCACATGAAGCTCCCTAGTGTTGTAGTATTTGATAAAAATATATAAGTTTTTGATCCGAAAAGTTACATGTCCAAGTAATTGAATAAACTTAGGAAAGTTTATTTTAAATGAATATTGTTATTTCAATGAGTTTCTTAAGTCTAGAATGAATTATACTTGCAAAGTCTCATGGTTATTTTGATGGAGTAGATCCAAATTGGGTGATTATGTTACAACTAACTCTTTAGTTCATGTTTTCGCCTTAGAAAGTCATAAGGTCTTTAGTCGTGGCCTTGCCGTGGCTATGGTCATTGCTACCATGGTCTTGAGACTCATCCTTCGCCTTAACCATGGCTGTGGTCTCGGCTTTAAGGTCATTAGACCTCTTGGTTTTACTTAGCCATTACCAATACATGGTCATTTGGTATTAAAAAGGGGCTGTTAAGAATTTGAAGAAAAATATCACTCGTTATGCGTTTTCAGGGTTCGAGCTTCTATAGACCTGAACGAAAATGTTGTTCCGGACAACTTTTGTGTTATAACTTTTTGATGAAACGGAACAGAAGGGCCTTAAAAAATATGGATTTTGATCAGAAAGTTATTAGGCAGTTTCGGGTTTTTAGGTTCACTAACTTCTTTTGGCCATAACTTTTGACTCGTGTACTCGTTTTAGGTGGTTCAAATTGCTATGTTTTCCTTTTTAAGTCCTATATAACAGTAGGTAAGTGTTTCATATCATGGTTACTCTATTTTGGTCGTGGTTCTCAATATAAGTCACTAGTTTTCTTGTTTACTTAACATAAGTTAATATATAGTTTCTAAAACTTGTTTTAATAGTTTTTATACATCATGAATATAATAACAAGACCATATATAGCATGAATGAAATATAATAGCCTGAAAATGATATTGAGCAAGAAAGTGTATTAGGGTTTCTTACAACTTTAGGCTTTCTAAGAAAGAAAAGTAACAAGTAAGGATAGGACTTTGATTGAACAAGCTTCTCTTCACTATGGCAATCCTTCTACACCTTGTATTCTTGAAGGATTTGTGATGAGGTTTTAGGTGACTTGAATGGATTTAAATTCATGAAGAATCACCAAAGATTGCAAGGATTTTGATGTAGTTTACTTGTAGCTTGAATTCTTGAGTAATACTTGAAGTATAAGATCAAATGAAGAGAGTATGTGTTGTTTATGGTGGTGAACGACCAAATTAGGAGGGGAGGGATTTATAGGGCCTTGAGAAGGTGCTAGGAAGGTGACTAACCAAGCTTGTTAGCTAAGCTTTGCAAGGTGTTGCAAGATTAGGCTAAACTTGGAGCCTAAGTTGCAATGTGTCATGATCTAGTGAAAGCAAGAGATGAAGAGTCTCCAAGACTCTTCCTAGAGTTGGTTAGGATGAGGAGGGGTGACTAGGTGGTTTAAAATTTGTATTATCCTACTTATGGAGTTAGTTTTGGTTCCGTAAATTGCTAACCGTAAATTGCTAAGCCATGAAACGTAAAACCGGGTATCGTTAAAATATGAAACTTGAAAGAATGACTAAACTTGTCAATATACTCCATAATAAAATATATAATGAGTGGTAAGTTCCATTGGGTTGCTCAAACCCTGCTAAAACTGGAAACGCGGGTCTAAAACGCGTAATACGTAAAACGTACGAAAGTTGCGTAAAATTGAGAAAAGAAAAATGTAAATTTTCTAATAGGATAATAATGAATTGAAATGACATATAATGTCTAGACTGGGCTCAGTCTAGTGTCGGTTGGTATTTAATGTCATTTTAGACATAAAACCGTAAGCTTATAAATCAAGGAATGGTTTATAAAATCAAGGAGTGATTTTTGGCCAAAGGAGGAGGGAAAATATGTAGACTTTTCAAAAAATATGAAAACTCAAATCGTCTCAGAAAATGCGGTGCAGGTATAGGCTAAGGTTACGGCTAAGTAAAAGTGCTTAAAACGTAAATTTCTGTTTCTCACTGCCCAGGGTCTATTTGGTAACATTTTTTTTAGTCATGATAAATTCTGTAATTAATCATGAGTGTATCAAACATTTATCTGATGCGGGGAAAATTGACGCGGTTGAGTTTCGTTGTGCGTAGGATTTTTAAATGACGTTTTAACCTAAACGTGTAGTTCCTTAATAACTTTCATGAAAATGATCTGATGAGTGTCAAACTTTTATTTTGCCATGGAAATGATTTATCACACAAGAATATGAAATAAAAATTAAATTTCAGAAAATGAATAGTGAAAATGAATAGTAAAAATGAATAGTGAAATTTTTTGGATTTGATAGTAACCTGAAAATGCGAATTGTTACATTTTTTATAATTCATGTATCAAAAAAGTTAATAAATTCATGACAAAAAATACACCGTTGGTCCCTAAACTTTCCACAAAACATCGCCACGGCCTTTAACTTTTCAAAATTGTCGCCTGGCGTCCAAAACTATGGATTTTGAGACCGAATGCGTCCCTTGACCAGAAATGGGGAGGTCAACGCTAAGTTTTGGTTATTTTTCCAAGGGCAATATAGTCCAACCACATTTACAACTAGCGTATGGTTTATGTCTAACCCGACATTCAATTTAAGGGACCAAATGTGTTCTTATATACTCTTTGTCAACAACTTGACCACAACTTCTCAGATACGCTTATTAATTATTTTGCGGGAACCAATAAACCCATAACTAACCGTTGATTTTTTAGTAAGTCCCGATGATATATCATACACATTGTAACTTAAAACATATACTAAAAACAGCCCTCAACAACGGTACCCATAGTTATTACATAAACAAAAGAAAAAAAAAGCCAAAGAATGGCAGACATGGAGCTTAGTAAGCCATAAGTGACGGATAAGATGGTAGAGTATGTGAAGGCAAAATATGGTGTTAGTTGGTTAGAAAGATATAAATGTTAGTTGGTTAGAAAGAAATAAATGTCTAATGAGATGTATGAAGATTTATGCAGATTTGCCAAAGAAGCCGAAGTGATCAAAGGTTAGTTTCGTTTACTCTATTAGTGTCATTGACATAGTGATTGAAAAGTAGGATAGTAGTAATGGTTAAAATTTGATGTCCTTTTGTTTTTGTTGTATTTCCATATACCAATTCTAAAGGAAAAGAGGTTGATGCATCAAATGCACAAATTGTTAGCACCATTGTTCATAAAATTCCAAAACCAAGTAAACTGGTTACAAATGTTGTACTAGGTTTTGTTGCGGCAAAGGTAAGCAGCAGCAATAAGAGGAAACATTGGTATGTGCCTCCCTCTAAGGATCTCAACTGTCCCACTATGACTATCAAGTCCCCCATCAAAAAGTTCACTTGTTATTTTTAGTGGTTTATGTAATGAAGATGTTAACTTTTTGGAATGATGATGGCTAATGAAATAGTTGGATTTTACATTTTTGCTTTACTTGTTTACGGTTTTTACTTTGCAATCACATATGTAGTATATTGTAGTGTTTGGAATAACTTAATTTGACTATTAAAGTCAACATATACCAAAAAAAACAAAATAGTAATCAAACTGCATTGTTATAACATATGAATTACAACATATCAGTTCAATTGCATTTATTAAAATGAAAGACAACATAGAATTTCTTGCTCGTAATTCACTTGTGTAAATGACTAGCACTTTCATCAGTTGGTTTATGAGTTGTAGGTCCTTCAGCAGGTGTTTCACTTGCAGATTCTTCACTAGCTGATTTACTTGGGCATACTCCACTTGCTGTTTTAGTTGTAGTTGTCGTTGTAGTTGCTTCAATTTGTTCGTCACCACTGCCCACGTTAGCACGACCTCTACTATAATAGTTAACACCTAACCCAATCACATACCCACCACGATCGGTTGTAATTGTCTTTTCTCCTGTAACATCAGCTGTTGTGGTGTAAGATGGGGTTCCCATTTTTTCAAGGCACGATGGACAAGTATACCACATGAAATCTTTGTAAGGGGGACGCCTTGCAAAGAACGTCAATCCAGCCCTGTTTTCCCTTTCAATCCAACAGTCACTGCAGACCAATTGGCAACCATTTTGTGGATCCATTGTGGAAAGCAATAGAATACATAAAGAGTTGATGATAAGGTATTATATAATAGATGGAAAAAGGATAAAGGTTCAAAGAGGTTTTTGAACAATTAGGTAGTATTAAAAAGACGAGTAAATGCATACAATACAGCCAAAAGACTACAAGTTTTTGAAATTGTTGACTATAGCAAAGTACCAACATCACAAACTTAAACTTCAATTGTATTCCGGGTGATCCCAAGTCTGAGAGTTGTTTGAGTCGTAACCGTCGTCGTAAGGATCAAAGCTCGCAAACCTCTCTGCATCTAACCGAGCTTCCAATTTGCTCAGTTCCCGCTCCTTGTCAGAGTTCCAGCCATCTTCATAAGCTGCCACATTTTCCTCAAAGTTTAGTAGAAAGTTATCCAGATGAGGTTCCTGTTGTTGTTCAAGTTGTTTGTACATTTTCTCTTCTTCCAAAAACTGGTGGAATGCTTCTTCTGCTAGGCTTAACTGCTCCTCATCTTCATCCAACCTTTTATATTCTTCTTCTTGTAAAAAAAGAGATTCAAGAATCTCTTGTTCCATAGCCTGCCTTATCTCCTCTTCATCCATCCATTAATAAAAAAATAAAAAATAAACAAGAAAATTAATATATGCATACATCATATCCTATTTAAACACAATAGATCATCAGTCAATCATACGATGAATGTTTGCATACCTGTTACCTTCTCCCATCAACATTCCTTTTTTTTTCCTCATATGGTACTTTCGTTTTGGGGTTGTGGAGATCATTCCTTGTGACAACTTCTCTTATTATGTCCGATGGTCTGACAATTAGAGCATTTCATTTGTTTACGAGATCTAGATCTACCCATTGGTAAGCAATTTCAGGGGGGAAATACTATACTTATTGTTGGCATGAATATTACGATATTTAATCTAAACATCCTCTTCATGTTTTGATAATGACAAAGATGTAAGTTACAACATATAACGTAAAATGCTTAAGTTACTTGTGATCACATTCTTCTATGCATTCTTACGTCAACAAGCCTCGACATCTCAACGTCTCGAGTTTGCCTCAACAATCACTTAAGGTATGGATAAACAAGTGCTTAATACATCTCATGATCAAAGGGGTATTTAATTAACTAATACAAAGTTTATTTAATTATATAAACATATTATATATTTTTGAAAAACACTTTTGGTAATAAAGAAAAATGTTTTAATCATACTAAATATATGATTTCAAACTTTTAACCAAAATTAGTTAGTTTTTCACCAAATAAACTTTCCCCACTAAAAGACAGAAAATCTGGCCGTTTCAGTAGGGCGGCCCCCTTAATTTTAAGGGGACCGGCACACAATTAAGGGGACCGGCCACGCTCCCCTGTCAGATTTGGTCAGAAATTTTTCCCTATAAATACCACCTCAAACCTGGAATTTTTCTCACTTTTTGCACAAAAATTTTCAGATCCAATTCTCTCTAATCATCCTTCTAAAACCCTTTGATCATAAGATTATTAATCTTTGTTTCAAGTGATCCAATATCTCATCACTCAAAGTGCAAGAGAAGAATCCTCCCTATCATAAACCCAAAGATGTATTAGGATCTAGTTAGTGCTTATGTGAAGTTGTGAGTTATGTATATGTAATAAGTAGATCAAGATGATCTTACTTAGTAGTGATTTTATGTATGAGTAAGAAGTAGTGGGAGGAAGAAGTAGTGTAGAGAAGACACGTAGTTGTGAAGATGTAGGTGTGTGAATTAGTAGTGGAGCTTAGAAGAAGTTGTGATGAAGTTGTGAAGAAGTCGTGAAGCCGTGAAGAAGTTTAGAATAAGTTGTGATGAAGTCGTGAAGTCGTGAAGAAGACGTGAAGTCATGAAGAAGTCGTGAAGTTGTGTAGTGATCTAAGTTGTGTTGTGAGATTGGTTCTAGCTACTATTAGAACTCGACATTTAGCTTAGTGTCGTTAAATGGTGTAAGCAAAAGTTGTGTACGGTTTTCTCCGCCAAAAGGGAGCTTGTTGAGTAGTGAAGAAAACTCTCGAGTAGGTGACTCGGGGAGTGGAGTAGGAACAAGGAAGGTGTCCTTGTAGCCGAACCACTATAAATCATTGTGTCCGGTTTGCATCCTCTTTCTCTTATCTTTTTACATTTACTCTTGCATTTATCGCGATATATCTATGCTTGCAAATATGTGTTAGTTGTTGCTTATATTGATGATTGATTGTGGTGTAGTAACACGCTAATATTGTGGTAGGATATATAGTTGTATGATATGGTCTAATGGGCTTATATATATATATATATATATATATATATATATATATATATATATATATATATATATATATGATTAACACTTCTCATGTTGAGTTTAACTTAATCGATAATTTGATACAAAATGCTTTAAGATTTTAAAAGGAAAACGTATTCACATAAAGATCGACCAAAGCTTCATCCAAAAGTTTACATATATAATTGATCATATTGATTATATATTGTTTTCATACTAAATTCTAATTGAAGGTTTTCAAACAAACAATTGAATATATTTGAATCAACATTTTGCAAAACCAAGTTTTTATAAAACGAAAAAGAGGGGAAAACTATTCAACCCCCCCCCCCCCCCTTCTAGTTTTCCACAATTGGTACCAGAGTCACGTCGCTCAAATTTTCAAAGCAAATGGTTTTAAAAATTGAGTACGATCCATGTATCAAATTATCCATTAAGGAGGATTTAATATGAAAAGTGTTTTGTTGATTAACTTGTATTAGTTTTGATATTATATACACTAATTATACTAGCTCGAGATAAGAATTATGTTTAAAACAAGTGTTATATGTTCGTTCTTAAAATCAGAAAGTTACACACCTTTCCACAAAGTCAGAAAACAATTTTTAACAAAAATTACATTTTTTAGTATCAGATGGGCGGCCCCTTTAATTGTCTGGGCGGCCCCCTTAAATACTAGGCGGCCCCCTTAAATTTAAGGGGTCCGCCTGTTTGTTCGACAGTTTTTCAGAAACTTTGAAAAATCATATAAAATTAACCGTAACTCCGTAGAAGTCGTGCCACCCGGCGTTTTAAAGTTAATTGAGTCTACTATAATTTAAAAATACTTACAAGTAACCATTACAAACTTAAATAAGTAAGAAAGTCAAAATACTATACGGTGGTCAAAAATTGGTGTTTCGTTTTAACGTAAAACTTTTGTTTTACCTTTTCCTTCAAGTCGGGTATTCCTAGTTGATATACTTTTGAAAAATTAAGTATTTATGTTTTCAAAATATTGATCTTAATTAAATTATAGAATGGGAGGAAACTATTTTATTTTCAAATAAATTCGAGCTAAGTAAACATTGGTGTATATAATACACAAAACGACGACAAGTGTTTTATGTGTTATGTGAACTTCTTTGTGATTTTATTTTCTTAATTGAATATATTAAATGATTGTTGTTATTTTAAGTTTAGCTATGTATATATCTATGCATATGTGCCCTATTAGTGTATAGCTAGTTTGCCGATTTATACTTAACTAGATCTTATGCTAGATTTCTGGCGTTAGGATTGTTATAATATGCTTGCATTGCATATAGGTATAGATGGCTTAATGTTACTCAAACATCTTGTAAATGAGTTCAATCTAGTCACCTAAACATTTCAAACAATTTAATCTATTCTTCACAACAAACTTAAATATTTTCTACAAATTAGCTTGTTTTACCTTAAGATGTTTAATAAGAGAAATTGAATCATTGTAAAACATTAATAGTTATATAAAAGAAAAAGTATTTTCAAAATCTAAGTGTGTTCATAATAAGTAAAAATGAAAAGTCTTTCACAAAAACAAAACATATAACAATCATGAAATAATAAGTCAACTTTCAATCATTCACTAATAAATAATCTTAGGATCAATGGAACACACTATCAAAATGTTTATTTATTTCAAATGAGTGTCCGTGAGGGTCAAGAAAGATCTTGATATTATATCAATTCATTATTCAAATTATGGTTGATATATTCATCAAATCTAATTGACGTGTTTTTGAGTGTGGACAAGAAATTGGATTGCTATTTGTTTAGTTTCAATATTATATCAAATTACAACAAAAGATATAGCCTTGAATCTACATACTCAGTCACACTAGATTGATATGAAAATAGTTACATCCTTTGTAGATGAAAAGAGTATGCATTGGATCATAACTCACACTTGTGTTGATAATGTCATATTGAATCTACTTGTCCAATAATTGTGTTTCAAATATTAGAATAACACTTTAAACACATTTATAAAATATACAATGAAGTAGGATTGACGACTTGGATGTTTCGTCCGAAATATTCAAGCAATTTACATTGCAATGCAATGGATAAATGTGTCATATCCGAAAAACCAAACATGAGCAAACTAACAACATATGTAAACTTTGCTCACACTACTTAAAATCGTCACTTCAAGATAAAATACATATTTAAGAATAATACACACTATATATTCTATGTATTTCATTTTCTTTGTAGCATGAATAGTTGTGTTACAAGATAATGCACTACACTTTCCTTTTTGAAATAATATAAGTTATTAGAAGTGAAAAATAACTTGTCACAATCCATAAACAAATAATTTTTTTTTTAAAATACTTGTTAAAGTATGATATATAACATTGGCAAAAATCATAGAAAATAATATTTGTTTAAAAATATATTAATGTCTAGTTTTGATATCATTTGAGAATTACAAACTCATTTAAGATAAATAATCTTAATGAGATTCATTTCACAAGAGATGCTAAGGTGCACTCTTAAGTTTAGCACAGTTGTTAAATCAAGTAATATGTCATCAAAACCAAACAACCGGTAAATCATGAAGAAAATATTAAAACTTTTTGTTTACCCTTATCTAAACATTCAACACGTCTCTGTTAGGATCGTGAATAAAATATATCATCTAGATTTACCTTCATTAAAACATGATGTTTGAGTCACATTAAGCCAAGTATTAGTGAATCAAGCAAACTTCATGTTTGGTAATCTTCGATAGGTAAATTTAGGAACTCAATTTCTTCTAAAAAGAGAATGACTACTGGAGAATCTATTGACTAGAAATTCAATTTAACCTAACGGTTGAATTGCTTCTATGTGAGAAGTTGGGTGTGTGTAACCCGTAAAAATGGTCGTGTTTAGCCTGAATTGAGCACCACTAGTAATAGTCTCATACTCATTCTCCAACTTGATTAAATTGCTCTTCCTATATATACCTAACGCTAGTTTACTTTTATGAACTTTGCTTCTCATTAGATTCTTTCATTCCTAGATTTATGGCATATCGCATATATGTTGTTTCTAGATGTTTATTTGCTCCTATGTGATTTGATTGTATGCCTTTACATGCTTAACTCTATGTCCGGATGAGCACGAATTTAATGGGAAGGGAAAACACACTCACTCACATATATTCCTCTACCTTACACCCAAACATGTCATCTCCCAACAACCAAAAACCTATGATTTCAAGAACCGCAAGGATCTCCTTCAAACTCGTTTGGAGAAGGAAACTTGATTCTTGTCATAACTCAAGTGATTTTGTTCCAAGTCAACCAACTACTAAACCTCAAACCCACAATAATGACTCATCTCACAACCTATCACCCACTCATTCCCTCATTCATGCTTCTTCTTATGATGAGCATGCTCAATCCCAAAACAACAATCCCAATCTCTCAATCAATACTTCACATGTTGCTCATTCAACAAAAACACCACTCACTCTTGGAGAACCTCTTCCACCCATTTCATGTTTTCATGACTACCCAAGCTCAACCATGTCTCCACCACCAAGAGTACCACCACCACATCCTACAACCTCACATGCCATTCCTATGTTGCATGTTCAAACCTTCACCCAAGACAACCATCATGTTCCACCATCATCACCTTCCTTCGAACACTTGATGTTCGTTGAGGAGCTAAAAGAGACTCATGAGCTTAGTGCTCTTTTAGCATTACATCTTGCGCAACGCAATTTGGATCCAACCCAATCAAGCTCACCATCATCACCACACAACATCAACCAAGTTGAGAAGCATGTCAACAATTGCCCTTGTTGCATCTTCCTTCAACAACAAACCATTGCCTTGAATGAGCACTTCACTTGGATTGAGTATCTTCTTACAAGATCTCAACAAACATCATCACTTGAACAACATCGAAACTCTCAATCAACCTCTTCCGCTCCTAAATCTACACCCCTAAAAGTCAAGCGAATTTCTTTATGAAATGCATCTTTTCCACTTCCTAGCAAGTGAAGAACACAAAGAAGATATCCATGCTTCAAGTGTTGTCAAGCCATCACCACCTCATTCACATATCCATTTTCGGTCGTCAACCAACAAAACACCTAAAAATCCCATGATTCCCTATCATCCACCCTTGTCAAACAATATATTAATCTAAACCATAATTGTCAACCCTTTGTCATCACCTTCCCTTTACATTCACGCTCATCCCTCCTCATTCTCCTACATTTTCCTAGGTTCTAATCTTTGCATTAGGTTCAAAAATTTTTTTTTGGGATTTAGGTTGTTGTTTTTAAAAACAATAATTGCATGTGTCATACTTTTAGTGCATATACCTAATATGTCCATATATTGTTCCCCTATTAGTTTCATGCATATATCTATTATCATCATTATATATATGTGCACTTGTCTACTAACTTTGTTTTGAAGGATTACTTCACCGCTCGATTCTTTGGTAGCCAAAACAAGTTTTGAGCATACACCAAGTGGGAGCATTGAGGTTGATAGAATCAAGGCTTCACTTACGATGATGCAAGCTCGCCTTTTACATTCTATCTCAAGTGTTCATGCGTAGTAGAAGTCTCGTCTTAGAAGTCCACCTTTTTGCTTCGACAAAAGGGGGAGAAGAAGTGTAAACAAGTAACTTATACATTTTACTATAAGTTATAGTTTACATAGTTTGTCATCATCAAAAAGGGGGAGATTGTTGGCATGAATATTACGATATTTAATCTAAACATCCTCTTCATGTTTTGATAATGACAAAGATGTAAGTTACAACATATAACGTAAAATGCTTAAGTTACTTGTGATCACAATTCTTCTATGCATTCTTACGTCAACAAGCCTCGACATCTCAACGTCTCGAGTTTGCCTCAACAATCACTTAAGGTATGGATAAACAAGTGCTTAATACATATCATGATCAAAGGGGTATTTAATTAACTAATACAAAGTTTATTTAATTATATAAACATATTATATATTTTTGAAAAACACTTTTGGTAATAAAGAAAAATGTTTTAATCATACTAAATATATGATTTCAAACTTTTAACCAAAATTAGTTAGTTTTTCACCAAATAAACTTTCCCCACTAAAAGACAGAAAATCTGGCCGTTTCAGTAGGGCGGCCCCCTTAATTATAAAGGGCGGCCCCCTTAATTTTAAGGGGACCGGCACACAATTAAGGGGACCGGCCACGCTCCCCTGTCAGATTTGGTCAGAAATTTTTCCCTATAAATACCACCTCAAACCTGGAATTTTTCTCACCTTTTGCACAAAAATTTTCAGATCCAATTCTCTCTAATCATCCTTCTAAAACCCTTTGATCATAAGATTATTAATCTTTGTTTCAAGTGATCCAATATCTCATCACTCAAAGTGCAAGAGAAGAATCCTCCCTATCATAAACCCAAAGATGTATTAGGATCTAGTTAGTGCTTATGTGAAGTTGTGAGTTATGTATATGTAATAAGTAGATCAAGATGATCTTACTTAGTAGTGATTTTATGTGTGAGTAAGAAGTAGTGGGAGGAAGAAGTAGTGTAGAGAAGACATGTAGTTGTGAAGATGTAGGTGTGTGAATTAGTAGTGGAACTTAGAAGAAGTTGTGATGAAGTTGTGAAGAAGTCGTGAAGCCGTGAAGAAGTTTAGAAGAAGTTGTGATGAAGTCGTGAAGTCGTGAAGAAGACGTGAAGTCATGAAGAAGTCGTGAAGTTGTGTAGTGATCTAAGTTGTGTTGTGAGATTGGTTCTAGCTACTATTATAACTCGACATTTAGCTTAGTGTCGTTAAATGGTGTAAGCAAAAGTTGTGTATGGTTTTCCCCGCCAAAAGGGAGCTTGTTGAGTAGTGAAGAAAACTCTCGAGTAGGTGACTCGGGGAGTGGAGTAGGAACAAGGAAGGTGTCCTTGTAGCCGAACCACTATAAATCATTGTGTCCGGTTTGCATCCTCTTTCTCTTATCTTTTTACATTTACTCATGCATTTATCGCTTTATATCTATGCTTTCAAATATGTGTTAGTTGTTGCTTATATTGATGATTGATTGTGGTGTAGTAACACGCTAATATTGTGGTAGGATATATAGTTGTATGATATGGTCTAATGGGCTTATATATATATATATATATATATATATATATATATATATATATATATATATATATATATATATATATATATATATGATTAACACTTCTCATGTTGAGTTTAACTTAATCGATAATTTGATACAAAATGCTTTAAGATTTTAAAAGGAAAACGTATTCACATAAAGATCGACCAAAGCTTCATCCAAAAGTCTACATATATAATTGATCATATTGATTATATATTGTTTTCATACTAAACTCTAATTGAAGGTTTTCAAACAAACAATTGAATATATTTGAATCAACATTTTGCAAAACCAAGTTTTTATAAAACGAAAAAGAGGGGAAAACTATTCAACCCCCCCCCCCCCCCCTTCTAGTTTTCCACACTTATTTTGAATTTAAATTTGGGGATACTAATGGTCAAAATACAACCGTACTTATAAAAGCATCCATAAAGCTTTATGGTAAGCATAAGACATGGTAAGGGACGAAACATACAAAATCAATATGTTTACACTGTTTCACGAAGGACCAAACATATAACACCAATGTCAATAAGTGATTAAGCTATACAAGCAACAAACAAAAAGCAAAAACAAAAGCGGATTAAGCAAAATAGATCTTCATTTCATTCGATAACATAGATCAAAAGTACATGATAGTGTGATACTAGAAGATCAAGCAAAATACATAATTCATAAGGCCCAAAAGACAACACACAATACACACTAAATGTTTCACCATTACAGATTAAGAAGAAAATCAAGTTTTCCTAAGAAAATTAATGAAATTGTTTCTGCCCCACACCTGAGCATGGGTTTCAGTAATCATCTTGTTAATCTCCATAGCCTTGATGACATTTTTTTTTAATCTTCTTAAGATCTTGTAGAAGCCTCCATGACATAAGGGAAGTACGCCATCCTTCTATTTCAGCCATAAACTCTTGGGTTTCGTGGGTTACATGAACCAAATCCACATAACACTTGAGGACTCCTTTTGCAGGCTCTATATCCTTGTCGTTCTCGTGTTGATAGTACAGAGCAATGCTAGCAAAAAGTTCGTAGGAACCGGTGGCGGTTGCAAGTTCTTGCAGGCGTGGGAATTCTGACATTTTTTTTGGTGTTTTATGTTTGGGAAGTAACTTAATTGTGTGTTTTGTATACAAAACCTTTGGGGTACGGGCCCTTAAATACTAACTGAACTGATGACGTTACAAATTCAGGGACCAAATTTGATATTACTATATCGTAAAGAGTAAAGTTATTAAATGGCGGGAATTTTAAGTATACAAATGTCAACGTTGGCAAGGTTGGGGACCAAGGGCGAAATAATACAAAAATTCTCCAATACGCTTAAGTTTTTCGTTTGAGTAACGCCCCAATAAACCCGACCCAATGACCCGACCAACTTAACCCTAAAAAGTTTCATAATAACTCAATACATAGAAAAATCAGTCATTCCACATTGTGAGAAACAACGTTGATGCAAGTTAATGTAAAGGAACATATTTGTGACAACATTTAAATGTTTAGAACCAGAAGATGAAGGAGAAGTATTGTTCCGGATTCACACAAATGGGAGATTTGAATATACCCCACTCAGGTATGAAGACGGATCAATTATTAATGTTGATGCTTTTAGGTATGATAAGGGTATCTTTAGTTCAACCCTAGATAATCTATTATCAGAGATTAAGGAACCAAAATGGGCAGTGTTTTTTGTTTCATACAAATAAATCGCTAGAAAATGGGTTGCACTTGATTTATAGGGACCAGGATGTCATTAAGCTATCTGATTTTGCGGAAACACATGAGTTAGTTGATATCTTTGTTATACATAGGCCCCAGATGTTAGCAAAATTTTACTTGGAAAACATTGGTTTTGAGGTTGTGGGTTGGTTAGAGGAAGATGCTAACTTCAGAATGTCAAGTGGGAGACCTTTTATGACTCGCCGTAAATGGAAGGGTATAGATAAGAACAAATTGCAGGTTGGTGTTGTTATCAAAGAGGGAAAAGATGTTATCCATGACAAAACCAACAAATAGGAAAAAGATGTTATCCATGACAAAAGCATCAAAAATAAGGGAAAGGGTAAGCTGATTATGGAAGAGGATGATTTGCAAGAGGAAAAGGGCGAGGAAGTTGTAAAAACTTATAAGCGAGGTTTTGATGGGAACGGGAAGGTTATAATGATTGAAATTCCTGGTTTTGATGGGGAAAACATTGCTGCTGGTCCTGGTGATTGTGGTGTTGTGCCTAGTGGTGCTAATAAACATTTTAAAAGCAGTGACAATATTACCAATTGCGTACCGGGCCTTTGTGCCAACAAGCCATCCTAAGTAAGTTTTCAATTTTGAATTGCATGACTTGTGTTTTATATTACGTTACACCAATTATACCTTATATAACTTGAATTTTTGGTGTTTGGATACTTGTTTTTCCAGGCACATTTTCAATTTGCCCATCAGTGACAGGATGAATGTTTTTGTATGTTGACAATCCACTTCTAGTATGTATATCGTTAGAAGGTTCATCAGGTGAAGGTTGTGCAGTGGAGGTCGCATTGTCTTCTCCAATTTTGTGTTAATTAGTAGTAGAACCTTGTATGAGACAATGTTTTAACTCATTTTCATGCCAGTTGACTACTATAAGTCAAACTATCCAAATATGGTAAATACTTAATAGTGAATGCGTTAAGTCATTCTCATGTTGTCTAATACATTACGGAGTATAATTTTATGGCTGTAGATATTAGCTATTCGTTGACATTTAAAAAGTCAAACTAACCAAATGCTAAATGTTATGGTATACGCACCACAATCGATCACACCTTTGTATCAGCAAAACCAAACACAATGGCCACTTAACATTTGATGAACCTATGTTCAAACCATACCCTGTAATTGTACAAGGTTACATGTGTTAAAAATGCAAATGCTTTACATATTTTATTATGTAGCTCCAATAAGCAATTGCTACCAAACAGCCACTATGGTTAAAAAGGCAAATCGTTTAATTACCTAGACATCTAATAATCAAACTGCCAAATTGACTTGTAACAGTCAAACTAAAGAATTAAACAACATGAAAAATATTGATTGCCAAACAATATAATTTATTCAAAACCCAGATTTTTATTGATTGATCTCATGTTGACAACCATTAAAAACTTCACTACCATCTAAACATACACTTATCTAGACCACAACTTTCCCTATCACCATTTTCCTTCAATTCCTTCCTTTCCTTTAGATATTTAAACAGAGCTTCAAGTTTTGTAATCCTTGTTTCCAATTTATCAAACTTTGGTAACACATTGTTCACAGCCTCTTTCTTCTCCTTCTTAGCACCCAAACGATGTCCCTTGGAGCAATCCTCTTTCCTCAACCCAGTGTACAAGCCCTTCCCCTTATCGTATTGTGCCATTCTTAGTTATTTTTATTGAATCTATGTGTGCTGCATTGTTGATAGTTGAGGATTTTATAGAATTTAATACAATGTCGGGTTAGACATAAACCATACGCTAGTTGTAAATGTGGTTGGACTATATTGCCCTTGGAAAAATAACCAAAACTTAGCATTGACCTCCTCATTTCTGGTCAAGGGATGCATTCGGCCTCAAAATCCATAGTTTTGGACGCCAAGCGACGATTTTGAAAAGTTAAGAGCCATGGCAATGTTTTGTGGAAAGTTTAGGGACCAACGGTGTATTTTTTGTCTAAATTCAAAGAAGAGCAAATATAATAAAAGAAATAAAAGGAAAAAATAATGAAACGTGGGAGTGAGGTTGGGAGAAAAAGAAGGAAGAATGTAAAATAATATAATATAGATAAAAGCCATTTTTGAATGAAATTTGATTTTTCAAGCTCCAACTTATATCTTCTTACCTCAAGAATGATATTGTTGTTATGAGCTAGAGCGAGCTTCTAAAAACAAAAACATGTTTCGAATGAAAAGATCAAGTTTTGAAGTCATGCTTATAGTTTTAGAGTAACTTTATTTTGGATACCCTTATTTTGGTGCATACCAAGGGACAAATCCTCACTATCCATATACTTTGATATAATGGTGGAGATTAATCTAAGATTTAATATGTAAACCTAAGTCCATGTTTTTTTCCTCCTTCTTTGTCATTTTACCTTTAATATTTATTTCTTTTCTTTTTTTTCCTTTTTTTTTTTTAATTTCGTTTTTTAGTCTTTTTTTATAATTTAAGTTTTTTTATTCACGTTTTTTTTTTCAATCACGTTTTACTTTCTTTGCTTTCATACATTTGTTTGCATATGTTTTCGTCCGTTTTGTAACCTCTCGTAAATTTTCCTTACGATTAGTAAACGCACACGAAGAAATAAAAAAGATGTTATGATAACTTAACACCATTTTACGGGTAACAAAATTTTTTTTATTCATTGGCTTGATATTGGAACCACTACGATAACTGTGATTGACCATTTACCCAGGAACGATGCTTACACACAACCTAGATAACCTATAATTATTGCGAACTATAAATATATATAAAACGTTTATATTTATAAATATACGTTTCGTCTAAATACCGTATACTATTTATATATTCCCCGAACCTAAGAAACTTCCCGAGAACGCTCACTAATATTTTTGAACCTCGACACGATATTTGAAACACACCATGTGGGCCCCCAACACCCAATGGGCCACGGATACAATTTACAAACCAAACGGACTCCTTTTCTTTCTTTTCTTTCTTTGGGCCGACGCAAACCACAAGCCCACCAGGCCAAGCCCAAACGCACCCTTAATATTTTTGTTTTCTTTCTTTGTTTCTGCCAGCCGCGACACACCCAAAACACACACTTTTTCTTGCGATTTTTACACACAACATATACATATTTTTGCTTGTATCGTTTCACCTAATGCCCAAGAATCATGAATGGTAAAACTTACACCCTCACCCACTCGTTTACTACCCAAGAAAAGACCCAAGCAACGAACCAAACTCACCCTTGAAGGATGAGTCCAAAATGTGGCATAACATTCCTACACACCTCCCATGCTTCCCAATGGCAACAAAACGAACCATATGCACCTTGTGAATGTCAGGAATGAACAAGGATTCACTTACACAAATCCTAGCTTTGTAAATAACCAATTGGAAAATATTTGTGGCGTTACTATTCGCCTAACATGCACCCTTCACCCTTGTGAACTTATCTTGTTCTTACACACCATAAAACTCTCTATATAAGCTTCCCATGCAATCACAAGCGTTACATGCACTATACGAACCACTTACACATAAATAATAACGAGAAGAAGAAGTGTTGGAGGACGAACGGATTGTCAAGCTTACCACGTCTCAAGTCAATCTACGAGATCAAGCTTGTAGCCTCTTGAACCTTTGGTAGAACGTGAAGTGAACCACGAAGCCATTTTGCCCTCACACGATCTCTACACATCGTTTTACACCACCTTTGAAAGGTGAGGTGAGACCTTGATTTTTCTTTCTATTTATATATATAGGTACGTTTATGTTTTGTGCACAATCACTTGATACTAATAACTTGTAAAACGTAAACACAACACATATGTTTTATGCATCGTACTATTATTTGGCTAGGCCATTTACGAGAACCTATAATGACTTTGAACTCATATTAACGTATACACAAGAATAATCACATGTTTCTAAGTAAGTTGGACCTATACGATTTTTACTAAAACACTTGGAATATTTTTCAAGTTTTAAAGTTTTGCGTATTGAGTTTTGGCCGTGTACTTTGGCCTCGCCATTTTAAAATTCGACACATGACCACCTATTATTTTTGTACGAACTAATTCTCTACCTGGTATACTAACGAGAATAATAAATAATTCGACCTAACAACTTGATTTGATAGCTTAAACGAGCCTAAAGCATATCGCTATTTTCGTAAGTTTTTAAGGAAATAAAAACTATATATGGGCCGTTAAGACCAAAAAGCTATTTTTAGCTTATTACAATAAGCTGAGTATAAAAACTCTTTTGAAATGTTATTAGAACTTAAAATGATGGATTTTGGACTCGTTAAGCCCATTTAATGAAAAATAAGGAAAATTAACAAATAAGCTATTGAAATAAGTTGTTCTACACTTTCTAAGCTTATTGGAATAATAAAAATGTTAATTTTTGAATTTGGTAATTTTTGGACTAATTTTGCAAAATTTCGTTAACTAGGGACTAAAATTGTTAAACGTGTAAACTTTGGGTAAAAAGTGTCAAATCTGTTTTCTAAGGGTATAAACTGTTAATATTGAAACTTGGGATTGAAAAATGTAAATATTGATATAATTGGAAATAAAACGTAAATAAATATAACTTTGGACTAACGACGTAAATATATTCCGTTAAGGGTAAAATATGTAAATTGGATAAACTTAAAGGATCGAATAGTAATATTGATTTTGAATAATAAATTATATATATATATATATATATATATATATATATATATATATATATTGAAATAATAGAAATGATAAACGTAACTTATATATATATATATATATATATATATATATATATATATATATATATATATATATATATATATATATATATATATATATATATATATATATATATATATATATATATATATGTGTGTGTAAAATTTATATAATTATAATTAAATTTTAGACGATAAAACAATACGTAACCATTATCTTTTTATCTATGACGTAACACATCACCTATGCACATTATGGATTATTCGTAACTAATAATAAATGTTCGCAATAAAACGAGACTTAGAAACTGAAAACTGGCCATATCTTTTAGGTTGTGTGTGAAGCCGTTGCCTTGCATCGTTGAGATTACGATTATTCTACTATACTACTAAGGTGAGTTCATAGCCCACATTATACTTGTTTTTTTTTTTTTTTTTTTTGGGGGGGGGGGGGGGGGGATACATGCTCAAAAACCGAACACAAGGCTTTTCCTGATATTATTATTGCTTAAGTAGCTATTGCCGAAAGTCCCTCGATCATGAACCTTAATTACTTGAAGGGTGAACGTAAATAATTGTAAATAGATCTATTAAGGATTGACAATCCCCATTTGGTTGCCAGAGGAAAGTCACCAAATGCACTTTATTTAATATCATAGGTTACTGGCAAATACCTATCTTGGGGGCAACTTATTTCACATCATTATTATGGATAATTTTGATGTCTGTTGAATCGTTGAGTGTCATGAGCTTAAGGCAATAATGAATGTGATTTCTAACTTGTTTATTTGTATCTATATACAATAAACACCTATCTCTTGTGTTCAAACTCTTAATTATAAACCTATGAATTTCACTCAACTTTTGTTGACTTTTAGCATGTTTATCTCAGGTAACTAAATGGAATGGATGGCAAAGGCACGAAGTGGGCAAATAAAGAAATGTTTATTTCTCTTTGAATAAAAACTTGTTGTTGAATAATGAAACTTCTTGGAAACATGAATATTTGGTATTTTTAATAAAACTTAAAACGTCTCATTTGAGTCGTTTTCTATAATTGTGACAAAGATCTACGATATAATACCCTAAAAGTCTTTCGCTGTATTGTTCGTTTTTGGGGGTGTTATAGATTGGTATCAGAGCCACGGTTATAGTGAACCAAGTGTTTTTGGATCATTGGACTATAACTACACTTAACGGGACAAAACTTTGATAAAATACCATCCTACGCCCTTCGTGCCCGAGCATTCCAATAATTGGTAAAAAGTATTATTTACTTTATAGCATTTTAAATTGATTATAATTATGCTTACATTTACTAATCGGGAAATTATTACAGTGTCATGTCTTCGAACACCCACCCTATCAGCTTGTCATCAAACTTAGGAACTGAAGATGTTACTTCAGCCTATGCTACCTCACCTATGCCTATGTCTCCTGCTACAGACAGATACATGCAAAGCCAGCAATTTCTGCCAGCATCTGACACAGAGGCTTGTCCTCTGGCATCATCTGGTCTGATTCGCCGATCTAGGCAAATTAGACAACTTCAGCCGTATGAAGCAAGTACTGCTGTACCAGCACCAGCTCTTGTCATACCACCTGAATCAGTTGTGCCACCACCACCTGCACCACCTGTGATACCACCACTACCTACTATCTTCTACAGCCAAACTACTACTGTGCCACTAACACCATCACCCGTAGCATCTCCTCCACTAGCATCACCACCTGCACCTTACCAAAGTGTCCCAATATTACCTCACTAAAGGACTTACCCAATCCGCCCAACCACCTCAGAATCTTATGTTCACCGCAGACGCCGAAGGAACCACAAACGAGTGGATGCTCGTAAATGGTCGTTCTTGTTGCCAATCATGCGATATTGGAGATCTCAAGATGGAACACCAACAACAAGGGAACTTGGGGAAAGTTCTTACTCCACCTCCCGAATTCTTCCAGTCACTGGGGAACCCATACATCACCATACCATTGTTAGCTGCAAGAATGGTTCGCCACGAAGATCGACTTGATTCCATCGCTAGTATACTCAACAAGATCCCTCATGAGCTTCTAGAAACCTTTGAAGATGATATGAACAGTCTCATAATTGGTCATCTTGCAATGGAAGATAAGGTTGAAAAGTTGGATTCTCTATTTTGGGAGTCAATGGAATTCATAGGAGCACTATGTGGGGCTAACACTTCAACAGAAATAATAATGGGAACTTTAGATCGAGAACTTGAAAGGATCAACACTGAGAACCTACGCCTTAGGCAAGCCCTGCTAGAATCTCGAGAAAGGGAAAGAATTCGAGATCAAACCATGGAAACCATGTCCACTGCCATTCAAGAACTACAAAACCACCTAGACAAAGCCTTAGGGAAACCATGAGACCATCGACTTGTTAGTGAAATCAATGTCCTACCAATAAGGGAATCTTGTCATGTTTTGTAAACATTTGCACAAGTATCAATAAGTGTTGTAACACCTTGACGTTGATTTATGGAAATTTATTTTATCTTTATTTACGTTGCAAACCTTATACACTATATCGTAATATATTGGTTCATGCAGGTCAAACTTATTCGTAATTCCTATGTGTGTCATTCCAATATACGATAATTACGACTTAAACCTTTTCAATGATCAAATCATTGTAACTACGACCTATATTTACTATTTATTACTCGATATATATATTTCAACGTAATAGGATTATAAT
Organism: Artemisia argyi; assembly: GCA_030686995.1. Lineage (NCBI taxonomy): Eukaryota > Viridiplantae > Streptophyta > Magnoliopsida > Asterales > Asteraceae > Artemisia > Artemisia argyi. The sequence continues at coordinate 85,870,366 of CM060679.1, forward strand.
AAATGTTATAATGATATACCTTCTTTTATAATAGCAACATGGCTAGAACTAGGAGAACAACCACGACCGCCACACCAACGAACCCTGAAGTTATGACCCCGGCAGCGATCCAGCAAGCAATTGCTAATGGTGTCAATGTCGTTTTAGTTGGACAAGCCCGCAATAGAGATGGAAATGCACCTACACCCCGCTACTGCACTTATAAGGACTTTATAGCGTGCCAACCAATGTATTTCAAAGGAACTGAAGGAGTGTCGGAATTAGCCCAATGGTTTGAAAGAAGTGAAACTGTTTTCCAAAGAAGTGGATGCTCGGAAAACAAAAAGGTAAGCTTCGCAACGGGAACACTGATGCAAGACGCTCTATCCTGGTGGAACTCTACCATTCAAACACTAGGAACAGAGGCAGCACATCAACTTACTTGGATTGAATTCAAGGCTAAAATACTAAAGAAGTATTGTCCCCGTTCCGAACTACGAAAACTCGAGGATGAGTTCCATGCCTTAATGGTGAAAGGCATTGATTTGAGAAGTTACAATAGGAGATTCCAAGAACTCAAGGTATTATGCCCTTCCATGGTACCCGATCATAAGAAGACATTAGAGAAATATGTCGAAGGACTCCCTAGGAGTATTGAAGGAAATGTCACGTCAGCAAACCCGCTGACCTTGGAAGCAGCAATGGAACTTGCTCAGAAACTTCTAGACCGAGAAGGGAAATACAATGAGCTTAAAAGGAAATTGGACGATAAGAGAACCACCCACCATCACAACAACAACCACCGCAACAATAGTCGGAACCACCAACAATATCATAACAATCAGAGCACTCAACAGCTGAATCAAAGACAAGAGAAACCCCGAGTCTACGCCGTCACGGAAGGTGTAGGGTACAACGGTCAGAAACCCCAATGCCAACGATGCAAACTTCATCACGAGGGTCGTTGTACCGTCCGGTGTGACAAATGTCGTAAGATCGGTCATCAAACCAGCAACTGTAGGATTCCGGCTACAGGAAGCAACACACAGGTTGTATCACCCACTTGTTACGGATGCGGAGAAGTAGGACACATCCGTAGGAACTGCCCAAAAGGAAATGAACCAGCCAATGCCCAAGCTAGAGTATACCTTCTCGGAGATGGAAACGGACCTGATGTAGTCACCGGTACGTTTCTACTAAACCATCATAATGCTAGAGTATTGTTTGATTCGGGCGCCGATAAGAGTTTTATATCAGATACGTTTGCCCCTTTACTTAATGTTAACCCCTCTAAGCTAAACACCACCTATGAAGTCGAAATGGCTGACGGGAATTTAATAGACACCAATACTATCATGAAGGATTGCACCCTAACCCTATCCGAAAAAAACTTTTGCCATTGATCTTATGCCGGTTCAACTTGGTAGTTTTGATGCTATCGTCGGCATGGATTGGCTATCCCACCATCGTGCTAGGATTCACTGTGACGAAAAGGCCGTCCATATACCACTCAAGGATGAAAAACTCATTGTGAAGGGCGACAAAAGGAAACCTCGATTTGGAATTATCTCATGTATGCGAGTGATAAAATACATGAAGGAAGGATGTCAGGTATTCATGGCTCAAGTTACGGAAAATAAGTCATCCGAGAAGCAACTTGATGACATACCTATTGTTAGGGATTTTCCTGAAGTATTCCCTGAAGAATTACCTGGTATTCCACCCGTACGTCAAGTAGAATTTCAGATTGAACTAGTGCCTGGAGCGGCACCAGTGGCTAAAGCACCTTATAGGCTAGCGCCATCTGAAATGGAAGAACTGTCAGAACAACTAAAGGAATTGTCGGAAAAAGGATTTATTCGACCAAGCTCATCACCTTGGGGAGCTCCAGTTTTATTTGTTAAGAAGAAGGATGGATCCTTTCGAATGTGCATCGATTACCAGGAGTTGAATAAACTTACGGTAAAGAATCGATACCCATTGCCTCGAATTGATGATCTGTTTGATCAATTGCAAGGATCGAGTGTGTACTCAAAAATTGATCTGAGATCGGGATATCATCTGCTAAGAGTTCGAGAAGAGGATATTCCGAAAACTACATTCAGAACACGCTATGGTCACTACGAATTTCAAGTAATGTCGTTCGGTCTGACCAATGCACCAGCAGTTTTCATGGATTTAATGAATCGAGTGTGCAAACCTTACTTGGATAAGTTTGTAATAGTATTCATTGACGATATTTTGATCTACTCTCGCAACAAAGAGGAACACGCGGAACATTTATGGATCATTATAGAACTACTCAAGAAAGAAGAATTGTATGCTAAGTTCTCCAAATGCGACTTTTGGATTCGCACCGTGAAATTTTAGGACACATCATAGATAGTCAAGGCATTCACGTAGACCCTGCAAAGATTGAGGCTGTAAAAGGTTGGTCGTCTCCTACAAACCCCACGGAGATACGTCAATTTTTAGGTCTCGCAGGTTACTACCAAAGATTTATTGAAGGATTCTCCAAGATTGCAAAACCTTTGACTAAGCTAACCCAAAAGAACGAGAAGTACATCTGGGAAAAAAAGGAAGAAGCAGCCTTCCAGTTGTTAAAACGAAAGCTTTGTGAAGCTCCAATATTAGCCCTCCCAGAAGGAAATGAGGACTTTATAGTATATTGCGAAGCATCTTATCATGGACTAGGAGCAGTTCTGATGCAAAGAAGCAAAGCGATAGCTTATGCATCTCGACAATTAAAGAAACATGAGGAAAACTACACGACTCATGACTTGGAGTTAGGAGCTGTAGTGTTTGCGCTCAAGTTATGGAGGCACTACTTATATGGCACCAAATGTACCGTGTACACAGACCACAAGAGTCTTCAGCATATTTTGGATCAAAAGGATTTGAATATGAGACAATGTCGCTGGCTAGAGCTACTCAGCGATTATGATTGCGAGATACGTTACCACCCAGGAAAGGCTAATGTAGTAGCAGATGTATTAAGCCGAAAAGAACGATTGAAACCGCTTCGAGTTAGATCACTAGGGATGACTATTCACTCACCCCTTCCATCCCAAATCTTTACCGCACAGAACGAAGCACTTAAGAAGAAAACCGACCCAAGGAAAAGATTTACGGCATGCCCGAGAATAAGAATGGTTTCGTGAAGAAATCCGATGGAACACTGTGTTTCACGGACAGAAGTTGGATCCCTATGGTTGGAGGTATTCGTGAGCTCATCATGTATGAGTCCCACAAGTCAAAATACTCCATTCACCCAGGTTCTGACAAGATGTATCAGGATTTAAAGAAACTATATTGGTGGCCAAACATGAAGGCTGACATCGCAGAATATGTCGGTAAATGTTTAACGTGTTCAAGAGTAAAGGCAGAACATCAGAAACCTTCAGGTCTACTTGTACAACCTGAACTTCCTATGTGGAAATGGGAACGAATCACTATGGACTTCATCACCAAACTTCCAAGAACCTCATCCGGATACGACATAATATGGGTTATTGTGGATCGTCTCACAAAATCCGCTCATTTTCTACCCATCAAAGAAACCGATGAGATGAATACACTGGCTCAGCTGTATGTGAAGGAAATTGTCACTCGACATGGAGTACCAATTTCAATCATCTGGATCGAGATAGTCGTTTCACCTCTCATTTTTGGATATCGTTACAGAAAGCCTTAGGAACTAAACTAGATATAAGCACCGCATACCACCCTCAAACTGATGGTCAAAGTGAAAGAACTATTCAAGCCTTGGACGACATGCTCCGATCATGCGTTATTGATTTTGGAAAAGGTTGGGATAAGCACTTACCATTAGCAGAGTTTTCATACAACAATAGTTACCATGCCAGCATAAAAGCAGCACCATTCGAAGCACTTTACGGTAGAAAGTGCAGATCGCCCGTTTGTTGGGCAGAAGTTGGAGAAAGACAACTTATAGGACCAGACCTTGTTCGGGAAACTACTAAGAAAATCGTTAAGATTAAGCAACGCTTACAAGCAGCCCGAGACCGACAGAAAAGCTACGCCGACATAAGAAGAAAACCCATGGAATTTCAAATAGGAGATAGAGTCTTATTGAAAGTATCTCCCTGGAAGGGAATGGTATGATTTGGAAAACATGGAAAGTTGAACCCAAGATACATCGGTCCATTCAAATTCATGGAAAGGATAGGACCCGTGGCTTATAAACTCGAACTACCCGAAGAACTTAGTCGGATTCACGACACCTTTCATGTGTCAAACCTTAAGAAATGTTTATCCGATGAATCTCTCGTTATTCCATTGAAAGAAATTCGACTAGATGATAACCTTGTCTTTACCGAGGAACCCATTGAAATCATGGATAGAGAAGTCAAACAACTCAAGAAAAACTATATCCCTATTGTCAAAGTTCGTTGGGACTCCAAGCGAAGACCGGAATATACTTGGGAGCGCGAGGATCAGATTCGCTCCAAGTACCCACATCTTTTCACATAAGACACCCTTGGCAACTATCTTAGACTAGAATTCCGGGACGGAATTCCCTGTATGAGGTAGGTAATGTAACCTCTCGTAAATTTCCCTTACGATTAGTAAATGCACACGAAGAAATAAAAATGATGTTATGATAACTTAACACCATTTTACGGGTAACAAATTTTTTTTTTTTTATTTATTGGCTTGATATTGGAACCACTACGATAACTGTGATTGACCGTTTACCCAGGAACGATGCTCACACACAACCTAGATAACCTATAATTATTGTGAACTATAAATATATATAAAACATTTATATTTATAACTATACGTTTCGTCTAAATACCGTATACTATTCATATATTCCCCGAACCTACGAAACTTCCCAAGAACGCTCACTAATATTTTTGAACCTCGACACGATATTTGAAACACACCATGTGGGCCCCCAACACCCAATGGGCCACGGATACAATTTACAAACCAAACGGACTCCTTTTCTTTCTTTTCTTTCTTTGGGCCGACGCAAACCACAAGCCCACCAGGCCAAGCCCAAACGCACCCTTAATATTTTTGTTTTCTTTCTTTGTTTCTGCCAGCCGCGACACACCCAAAACATACCCTTTTTCTTGCGATTTTTACACACAACATATACATATTTTTGCTTGTCTCGTTTCACCTAATGCCCAAGAATCATGAATGGTAAAACCTACACTCTCACCCACTCGTTTACTACCCAAGAAATGACCCAAGCAACGAACCAAACTCACCCTTGAAGGATAAGTCCAAAACATGGCATAACATTCCTACACACCTCCCATGCTTCCCAATGGCAACACAACGAACCATATGCACCTTGTGAATGTCAGGAATGAACAGGGATTCACTTACACAAATCCTAGCTTTGTAAATAACCAATTGGACAATATTTGTGGCGTTACTATTCGCCTAACATGCACCCTTCACCCTTGTGAACTTATCTTGTTCTTAGACACCATAAAACTCTCTATATAAGCTTACCATGCAATCACAAGCGTTACATGGACTATACGAACCACTTACACATAAATAATAACGAGAATAAGAAGTGTTGGAGGACGAACGGATTGTCAAGCGTACCACGTCTCAAGTCAACCTAGGAGATCAAGCGTGTAGCCTCTTGAACCTTTGGTGGAACGTGAAGTGAACCACGAAGCCATTTTGCCCTAACACGATCTCTACACATCGTTTTACACCACCTTTGAAAGGTGAGGTGAGACCTTGATTTTTCTTTCTATTTATATATATACGTACATTTATGTTTTGTGCACAATCACTTGATACTAATAACTTGTAAAACGTAAACACAACACATATGTTTTATGCATCGTACTATTATTTGGCTAAGCCATTAACGAGAACCTGTAATGACTTTGAACTCATATTAACGTATACACAAGAATAATCACACGTTTCTAAGTAAGTTGGACCTATACGATTTTTACTAAAACACTTAGAATATTTTTCAAGTTTTATAAGTTTTGCGTATTGAGTTTTGGCCGTGTACTTTGGCCTCGCCATTTTAAAATTCGACACATGACCACCTATTATTTTTGTACGAACTAATTGTCTACCTGGTATACTAAAGAGAATAATAAATAATTCGACCTAACAACTTGATTTGATAGCTTAAACGAGCCTAAAGCATATCGCTATTTTCGTAAGTTTTTCAGGAAATAAAAACTATATATGGGCCGTTAAGCCCAAAAAGCTATTTTCAGCTTATTACAATAAGCTGAGTATAAAAACTCTTTTGAAATATTATTAGAACTTAAAATGATGGATTTTGATAAACCCAATGTTCCACCAAACCCCTTGGATCACAAAACGTTAACCGGCCCTTATTTTGGACTCGTTAAGCCCATTTAATGAAAAATAAGGAAAATAAACAAATAAGCTATTGAAATAAGCTATTCTACACTTTCTGAGCTTATTGGAATAATAAAAATGTTAAGTTTTGAATTTGGTAATTTTTGGACTAACTTTGCAAAATTTCGTTAACTAGGGGCTAAAATTGTTAAACGTGTAAACTTTGGGTAAAAAGTGTCAAATCTGTTTTCTAAGGGTATAAAATGTTAATATTGAAACTTGGGATTGAAAAATGTAAATATTGATATAATTGGAACTAAAACGTAAATATATATAACTTTGGACTAACGACGTATATATAGATGTGTAAATTAGAGAAAATTAAAGGATCGAATAGTAATATAGATTTTGAATACTAAATTTTATATATATATATATATATATATATATATATATATATATATATATATATATATATATATATATATATATATATATATATATATATATTTTGAAATAATAGAAATAATAAACGTAACTCATAAATATATATATATATATATATATATATATATATATATATATATATATATATATATATTTACTAGATTTCGAAGCCCGCCCGATAGGCGGGCATGACTTATAAAAATCATTTGAAGGTATTAGTTAAAGAATAATATAATATTAAAGTACGGTTTGTTTGTTAATGCATTAACAAAGAAATTAATTGACCGTTATTAATTATTAAAAAGTTAATAGGTACCTATTTATCCATAAAAAGATAGTTAATAATTTAAATTCAAATCTTAAATAAAACTTGTTTATAGGAACCGTTAGTTGTTGATTTTGCGTACTTAGCGGCCTTTCACAAAAAAGGATTTTCAATACGTTTATTTTCTTCACATTTGAGACAGCCGCATAAAGTTTGTGAGGGGAGAAATTAACCACTGAAGAAACAGGCCTATTTGCGAAAAGTTTTTACGTTTACTTTTTATTAATAGTCGTCGGTGAAGACAACGTAACATGCAATTGGATACGGTTTAGCCACATAAAGACACACCACAACAGTGATTTGGCTATGGTAGAAGTTTAACGCCATCTTATTGTCAAAAGGACTAAGGGCCATAATTGATATGAGGTTTCCTGGATTTGAAGCCCGATATAATTATCGTTTACATTTTTTTGTTTAGCTAAACATTGATGTTAAAAAATTGTTTATTCTACAAAGAATTTTTAAGAGTAGTACGAATGTTTGTCAAAATGTTTGTGTTTGTTATATTACTAAATATATTTTTTAGTTTTTGAAGTAACCGTATAGAATTCTTATGGGTGGGCATGACTTATAGCACGCTGGTATAATGTGAATTATAATGAAACTATAATGCCATTTCAAGAACAAAAAAATGAAAGTAAAAAATGCAGTAATCCAGCATCCATACTTCCTGACATGGAGCCGTATGGGCTTGAGGTTGCCGATGTGAAGACCGAGGATCTATCATTAGGCATGCTTCTTGGAGGTCCAAAAGATATAGAGTACGTTCTTGGAGAAACACGCTTCAACATCTTCTATGGGGTTCCTGATGCTGTTAAGCTTGGAGGTGATGTAGTAGGTGTCAGTTGAGGTGTGCTTGTTTGTGATGCTAACAACAGGCCCGATGAAATAGGAGGTTTTGGGACTGAATGTGAGACAAAAGCTTTTAACTTCTGTGTAATATATTGAATAGCGGGAGATGTTATCATTATATATGTAGTTCACCATCTGTCACAGGCTCATCTTGATAGGATTTTGTTACACAACTTTGTATACGCCATCAAAAACAAATTCATACTATTACAGAGTAGTTTCTTTTGATCATCCCATTTGTATACCATAATATTTGCAAACACAAAAAACTTAAAAGAAGTAGAAAATAACGAAAAAAGACTTTCCTATTGAAACCTACGACGCTAAGTAATATAGATAAATCAAGAATTGGGAAGACAAATAGAAGTAGTATCTGCCAACAGCTTAATTCCTTCTATATAAGTCATATGTAATTTTTCAAAGCCTACATTGTTAAAATCCTTGTAACACATGTTACAATAAAGGTGAGGTGGTGTTGCACCTCACCTGTTTAATACATTGTATTAACCTATTTAGTGGCCTCACTTTATTGTAATGTCTTTTAAGTGGGGTAGTTGTGCTCGTTTTTATTTGCTTTGTCACTGATAGTTTGTGATTTTTATTTAAATTTTGTAATTTTTGTGGCACGGGATTAGACATAAATAAATTTAGTTTGAAAATTATATATACTTAAAATGATATAACCATATGTATGAGTGTATGCATGTGCCATTTACTTGAAATTTTTGTCTGCTACACTATTCACTGCAACACATATCATACTGAGTTTAGCCATAAAACTTTACTGAGAGTTTGATACAAACATTGAAAATTATTCAAACATTTTTTTATATTAAAGCAAATAAATTGCAACACGGCCTTTCATAGAGATCCACCTACAGTATATTGGAGTGCAAACTATCCTCGATCATGTCGTTCTTTCAAAATATATAGCAGGGACGGACCCAAAATTTTTAAGAGGGTGTTGCACAAAAGTAATGTTGGTCTAACTAAAGTTATACCGTAGGAAACGAAAGTAGCAAAATTTTTTTTTTGAGGGTTGCACATACCACAAAAATGGCAGTTTTGAAATCTTTTTGTACTCCGTGACCTAAAACCGGGTGCAGCGCGTGCCACATCGGCATACATATGGGTCCGTCCATGATATACAGTGCTCTTATCATTGTCTTTCCCTTTTTTTTAACACTTTCAGAAAGCTGTAAAAGAAATAATAAAATCATTATGTTTATATGAACCACAAATGCAATTAGTATTACTCATATCACTAAGAAAAATCACTTCTATTTAGTAGTTCTTTGTTACCGCCAAGTTTCAAGCTCATAACCATTCAAAGAAGACTTGATCAGTATCAATTTACTTCATGTCCTTTTTAATAATATTATAAATAATAAGATTATCATTAATCTCTGTGGTTGTATTTTTAACATATAATTTAAGCTTTGATGATTGAATGTAGTCAACATATCTAAAAAATAGAATGTTACTCGTATAAGGTAATGCTAGACATCAAATTCTACACAATTCGACAAAACTCATGCACAAAATATTTATCCTAGCCTTTTTTAACAGCTATACATTCTTGATTACAAATCCAATTTTTACTAAGAGATATTATAGTCAAAATGAGTAGGACCATTGACAGTATACTACTAACTATATTAGATCGAATAAGGTTCTGAAGTATATAAGGTTTTCATTTATGTTCCTCAACTCTAGTAGCTGATCCTTAATATATCACAGAGATTTCTTTCTCACATAGGTAATCATAATAAAGTTTATAGGAGTTGTATTTATCTAGATTCTATCTTGATTCAATATTAATTAAACCTTTGGACACATATTCTGCTGCTAGAAAGACAAGCAACACTACAAATATTTGCATGCAGATGAAGTAATAAGTAATAACCTTGTGTTTCTGATATTGGGTGATTCATTTCTTACACCCCGAACATTGTTTCATAGTTAAACTAAATATGAGAATCGCAAACTCTAAACGTAAAAAAAAGAATGTGAAAGAGTATAGATGGACCTGCAGATATGGCAACAAATCTCGGAAAAGGGATGATAAACTTTTCCCCTGCTAATTACTCATAAATGACACTCGACTTTTGGATGATAGAAAATGATAACCGATGTGTTTAAACCGATGCGTTTCATGCCAACAGCATTGCTCATAGGAACTCCATATCTTGATATAGTTTTAATCTTGTCTACCTAATATACATAATAATAAGAAGCAACCTAAAGGAAAAAGGTCGCCTTTCAAAGTATTTGAGTCTTGCTTACCTTAAAGAGTCTTCAACAATCTCATTCTAAATGACCGGATGACCAGCATTAATATTCACCTTATTCCAGTTGAAAGGCTTTATTTTTTTTTGTTGACTTCATAAATGCCTCTCGAACTTTCTTCGTTATGATCACCAACTCTTACTTTAGGTCCAACAACCGTGAGGTTTACCTTTTCACACAAATTGATGAGTAGCATCAGAATGTACTGTAAATATTCTTTCGGCATTCATGAAGCAAAGAGACTGAAAATATAGCGGTAATGATTTTCAATTTCATTCATAACTAAGTTGCATGAAGGTTAGTTAAGCCAAAATCTACTCTCATATATCATCATAAAGCACACTATTGAACCACATATCTTGTCTCGTTTTTTTTAACCGTATATAATCAACTTGTCACAATAATACATTAATTATTTGTAAAACGAAAACCCAAACAGCCCTTAAATCCTTAATGGGAATAACACTACTTACCGCAAACTTCTGTTGGCCGGTTAGTTATAAAACGGGGATTTCTGGTACCTCACGGCAGGCCTCCACTGTGATATCAGAACCCACAAACTTTTAGCGATGTTATCACATGCATCAAGTATGCAACTGAGATTATAAGAGTCTGCATCAACAACAAAACTTAACTATGAACTTCCAGCATGATCAACAAACTGTGTACTTATTCCAATCTATACTCTCATGCCATCACAACGAATCTGAATCGGAGTATTTCTATGAAGTATTCCAAGCCCAAAATAAGCCGCAAGAGTTTCCAGGTGATTTAATGCAATTCATTAGCACATGAAACTATGAGATAGACAACTAATATGATTATAGCAAGTCGATTATATGAGTGGCTTCCCCATGTATGTTAAATGATTCAAGTAGTTTTTTGGTTATAAACTTCTGGCTTGCTAAACACTTTAAATTCAAAGAGTGAAAGCAAAGATGAAAAGAACTGAGAAAAACTCCCTTCTTTTCGCTTTTGAACCTATTCGACGGAACGTGGTTCCAGAAAAGGTTAACATTACATCATGGAATAGACCTTGTTTCAATACATTGCTCGGGGTCCCAGCCACGAAACACAGGAACATCAGTGATGTGATTAGGCGGCAATATTCTGCACAAAAAATAAGACATTAAACAGCCTTTTAAAATCAGTTTACTTAGCATGTCACATGGCAACAGTTGCACTTCCAACAATATCATTAAGTGCTGCACATAAACAACAAAAAAGGGATACTATATTAATATCTATAAGAACTTAAGAAGAGCGAAACCCACTTCATTATACAAATGCTGCTTCTCTGCACTTTTTTTCATCATGTAATACAAAAAAATAAGCAAATACTGACTTTCTCATGTTTTTTGCTATAAGCTATAAAGATACAATCTTTTAGTGTAATTCTCAAAAAGTCTTATACAATAATGAATGATTTTGGAGTAGATCGATTCTATAGTACTGAGTACCGATTGAATCATGTTTTAATCCTTTATCGTCTGCAGTCATCACAATATGTACGCTTGTAACACATTCAGTCCAAGTAACAATTGAGGAAAGAAAACAAAGAACCCACAATAGCACAACGGTTATAAAAATATGAACTGACCTCTAACGATAGATTGATTCTACAAAATTAGGAAACTGGTGGCGTCAATGATAAGTAAATACAATAAATAGTTTATTTACTGATTGTTATTTTTAAGTTTCTGGCACGAGTGGCTGGTGACTAAGATGCATGTTAGTGGAGATCAATCTGTGGCTACATATTTTTTAACAGCTAGAGTCGTGCTTTCAAGATCATGACTTACGTGACATTGGACCTTAGTTCTCTTGCTCAATAGAGTCTTCTTTAGAGTTGATGTTAATGAAGCTTGCTTACATGAATCTAAAGTGCAAGTTCTTACACACCACATTAAAAAAAAACATCTAACCACATATCTACCTTGTATCACGTAGACAATCAATAAATCAAAATCCGATTTTTACTAATTGATTAACATTATTGAAAGACCAACTTAAAGAGCCCCAATAATATACCTCAAATACAGAATCCTAAGCTGAGCTGTTGAGGCTACAACTGCTGCATAACGAGTGAAAAGGGAGCAAATGTGAGATACTAAAACATAAGTGTATCGATATTTGTATCAATATAGATACCGCAAATTATTGTGCTAACCTGCGTCTCGTTGTGGATCAACAACCGTTCTTTCAAGCATTCCCGTAAGCTGTTGGTTATCGGAGATGGTACGCTGAGAAAAGTCCAAATTCTTGGACCATTAAACACTGAAAATTCCACCCTGAACAAATACTTTTTGCCAATGATTTTGTTTAGATCATATCCAAGCCTTCTTTTTCCATGATCCCACAAACAGTTATTCCAGTCATACACATTGCTGTCAAAAATAACCAACTGTGCAGTTCCGGTTTCATCAACGATACGGACAATTAGCTTGTACCTTGACATGCAAAAGAAAGTAAATTTATTATAGAAGTTTATGTTGCAAATATGGGAGCAAGCTTACGAATAATGATCATAACATGATATGATATATACCTAGATGCAACCTGGTATGTTTGTCCATCTTGGACACAATCTTTGACCCAGTGCGACAGTTGTTCGTGGTTCCTTGAAGAAGAGGATCCTTTGGACGCAACCGGCCTCACCCTTCTGTTACCTACCTTACATACAGTCTAATCCCCGCCCATTTTCATACTGAATGCTATGTATCATGGCATACACAATACAATGTTTTTCATGCATGCTGTTGAGGCTACAACTGCTGCATAAAGAGTGAAAAGGGAGCAAATGTGAGATACTAAAACATAAGTGTATCAATATTTGTATCAATATAGATACCGCAAATTATTGTGCTAACCTGCGTCGCGTTGTGGATCAACAACAGTTCTTTCAAGCATTCCCGTAAGCTGTTGGTTATCGGAGATGGTACCCTGAGAAAAGTCCAAATTCTTGGACCAATGCATTGCAGCAGTCAGTGTGTTGAATAACTTTCCTTCTATAGCAGCTTTCCAAAAATAGTAACTTTTCAGGCCTACAAACATGGCTGTTGTTGTTGTGATTAAACACTGAAAATTCCACCCTGAACAGATACTTTTTGCCAATGATTTTTTTTAGATCATATCCAAGCCTTCTTTTTCCATGATCCCACAAACAGTTATTCCAGTCATACACATTGCTGTAAAAAATAACCAACTGTGCAGTTCCAATTTCATCAACGATACGGACAATTAGCTTGTACCTTGACATGCGAAAGAAAGTAAATTTATTATAGAAGTTTATGTTGCAAATATGGGAGCAAGCTTACGAATAATGATCATAACATGATATTATATATACCTAGATGCAACCTGGTATGTTTGTCCATCTTGGACACAATCTTTGACCCAGTGCGACAGTTGTTCGTGGTTCCTTGAAGAAGAGGATCCTTTGGATGCAACCGGCCTCACCCTTCTGTTACCTACCTTACATACAGTCTAATCCCCGCCCATTTTCATACTGAATGCTATGTATCATGGCATACACAATACAATGTTTTTCATGCATTTTACAGAGTCTGGATGTTTAAAAAAGAAACATATAAATTTGTAGTGGATTATTTTTTTAATATAGTTATATATGAAAATAAACCAAAAGCTTTGAAAAGAGATACTTTACCAGCTCTATTTCGCGGATGGAACCAACATATTTCTTCACAGCTCCTTACATGAACTCAGCAGGAGTAACCACATGTTTCTCCGGTAAGAAAACCTCAATCTTGTAATCATTGGCGTCATAATCCTATTGGGCTTCATAACTGTAATATACATGTCATTTTACAAAGGTCTACCAAAATATAAATTTGTATTTGGATTGATTTTTTATTATAGTTTTATACGGCAATAAATAAAGAGATCTTCAAAACTCTTGAATTATAGCCTCTTTCAAATAGCTATCTCTAATTACTTTATCATGCCGGCAAAAAGCTACTCTTCATCCCAGTCCGCAACAACAAAGCCTCCATATTGCGACATTTGTATTAATTACCACACATCATCAATTAACCGGCTTCCTCTCGAATTCTTCAACTCTCGGTTTTCGTACTTTCTTGTGAACCACTGCTACCTTTACAAAGATGTAAGAATCAGATCAAAAAACATGTGGCCAGTTTGCCAAAGCCTAATTTTGATAAAATATACCATGTCGCAATAAAAAGATAAACATTTGCTTCAATCAAAACAATAAACAACATACAACGTAACTGTAATTATAAATATACAGCAATAATAAGTAATGAACGTCATTTTTTTTCCTTGGTAACAAATGAGAGCCTAAAAGCAACAGTGTGCTCAAATCCACTATAAACACAAATATATGAGCCGCCAAACATAATCTTTGGTTTTATGATTTCAGGCTAGAATTTCATATCATGTGTTGAATGTCACTTTGTAATTGGTATTAGTCTCATACTCATAGGGACTTGTATTTTGGGTATGAGCTTATGTGAGCATGTCACATGAACATATAGAAAATAACAACACAAATCAAGCATAAGTAAGGCATCATGATCATTACAGCCACACAAATTCATATAAAATTTGAACGATCATGAAGAGGGACAATTACCATTTAATTCAGGTTCGTGCTAAATGCCACTCCAGTGCGAAAACCTAAATCTTGTAATCATTGGTGTCATCATCCTCTTTCATAACTATAATATACATGTCATTGTAAAAAATTCCCAACTGCCATCTGCCATGCTACACAAACAATTGGTGCAACAATAATCCATGCAATTAAACTTTCGCTTAGAAACCAACATATCTGTAATATAGGTTGTAAAAGAACTGACCACAAGAATAAAGACATGATCCCAGTGTATTTTCCATAAATTTTCACTTATTTTTAATATGCTCTTAATTGTTAAGAAAGGATATCGTCTTCTAACATAAAGTCATCACTTTTTAGCGCACCTGAAGGAGCCTTCCTCTTTTCCAATGCATCTGATTCAGGTAAATCAGAATTCCATTATAAGAAGGGAAAAAAACTATATATATATTTCTGTAATAAATTTTGAAGTTTCATTTTGTACTCTACCGATCTACATGCAAATGACACTGAATAGTAAAGATACACATTATAGCAAAAAATATATATAAATAAATTTAATATCACTTCAGTTAATAAACCTGATTTGTCCAACGTACGTATTTAGAGCTTGTACGTGTTTAAAGATAAATATTCAAATTAGGTAAGATAACTTCATAGGAGGAGTTAAACTTGAAGTTGGTGAACTTACTTATAATGCACATCAGTTACTTCATCACATGCTTTGTTCGAATAAACAAACATGAGATCTTTTTCCAATTCACCAGAATCATTGTCTATCTTTTCCGGTCTCTTCGTCAAAAAAAATTATTGCATGAACCTTGTGAAGAATGATTAAAGAAAATTTAAATATAGGCGGAAAAAGCATACTAAACAATAAAATTGGACCAAATATAGATTACTTACGTCTTCTTAAAACTGTTAATCTCAATAATGTCTACATTGATGAACAAATTGGTAGCATTGAACATGTTGCTTCGTTTAGCTTTTCTGATATAGTTTTATTCATATACTTTCAGTCAAATAATCCCTATACATATAAGATGGAATGCATATGAAAATAAGATTGACTATATGAGACACATCACCTCTGTAAATACCAACCTCACATCCGAACATATATCCTTGATCTTTGGTTCTGCTACTTCTTCCCGGATACAAAGTTCTGCTGCAGTGCAGCAAAATATTAGCAGTTCATTTGCAGTATAAATAAATAAGAATCTTATGTTTCTTTTTTCATAATCGATGCTTATATTCTGGGAAGAATAACTACCACAAATTTCCCTGAGTTAGCATCTAATTGATTGTCGGAAAACCATCTCGAAAGGCCAGATTCAGCCAATTCATTTCCCTGAATAAATCTCTTTTTAGGTCAGCACAAAAAATGTAGGCATACAACAGTATCCAAATTACATGTCTTCTTAATATTCATCCAAATTACATGTCTTCTTTATAGAGATATTTTGTGGAATACATGATAAAAAAATTGCTAATCTTATAGACCCACTTCTCAATTCTCCTATTTGCCAAAAGAACTAAATCCAAACGGTCAACTTCGTTGAGCAAATTGTATTTCGGTATAGATTCTACTCCTAAGAATCTCCATGAATTAGTTGTATGCAGTCGGTTCATCTAACTCTCAAAGACCGAAACAACACCTTCAGTTTCTATGACAATGCAAATCGTAAACTTTCTAGTCATATATGTTTCTGTGACAACGCCTTCAGTTCTATTATGTTAGTGTATAGTAAGAAAACATGTCACAGTTGTTTAGGATATTTGTCAAAAATTTAGTAGCGTCATTAAAATTTCTCGAGAACTATATATTCACTAATTTAAGAAACGTAATTCAAATCTGAATACACACAAACAACCTTCTAATTTCCCATAACGCAAGTATAGTAATAATAAAAAAGAAATCCAAAATACTTACCTTAGGTGGTTTATTCATGGTATTCACCATTGTTTTGAGTAAATACCGTTCTTTAGACCCATAGCCGCCCAAGAGTGAATATCTATGCTCGTTAAATATCGGATGTGAGTTTAGAAAAAGTAAGGAATACAAATAGTATGAATGTATTAATATAACCCCTAGCTGCTCAGATAACCTAAAAGAGTTAATACAAAGATCTTGCGTTTGATACCTACATCTATCCTCTTTTTCCAGCGTCAATAACTCAATGTATGTAAATACTATACATACTAATGAATGTCTCGCTGAAATATACCTACCTCGTCAGCTGTGTTGGTTTAAGTCATATAGTCATGGGTCCAACTCCCATAGTTGCAGTTCAAACTTTTACTGGAGTACGTAGTATTTATTCCTTATTATCACAAACCAAAATTATAGGCCTGTCAACGCATTAGGATCATGTAGATATAAAAAGAATAAGAGGTGGATGACATAAGAATAACATGGAACGCTAGACAAATCCAGACGAGTAGAATTAGAAAACCAGACTTAGCAACCAATTATATTTGAAATCTAAAAGATATTAAACACGACAATCATATTATAAAAGGGGAAATCAGACTCTCTTCGTACTCGGTGGCATTTATTTGATTGTGATCTATATCACTTGGAGAAGACTTTGGGAATTTATATGAATATTTTGATGTGTTGTAGATAATCCGTGCCTTTCTATCAATCATCATTAGAATTCTTCCATCAATCATCATTATAATTAACCTGCAAAACTACAGCAACATAAATGTACATTAGGGTTTTTATTAAAAAAAAAAAAAAGGCGTTTTTACCTGTCCACAATTGATGAAGAAGGTTGCAAGTTGTTCTTCAGTTACCTATATCCAACAAACCCAATAAAGTAAATACAGATCAAAACTTGTAGAAGATAGTTAGAAACAACAATAAAAACAAAGATTTATGTAGCTTTATACATGCTGATCAATATCAGAAAAATAAACCGTCCTCTTAATGACATCTTCTTGTTGTTCTTGGAATATTATTATTGCAACAAACTACAAACACGGATGGTTATTTATATGATCACAGTAAAATAAATAAAAAAAAACTCATAAGCAAACTCACCATGCTACTTCCAAAAAACACGTGGTACTCTCTATATCCAACAAACCCAATAAAGTAAATACAGATCAAAATTTGTAGAAGATATTTAGAAACAACAATAAAAACAAAGATTTATGTAGCTTTATACATGCTGATCAATATCAGAAAAATAAACCGTCCTCTTAATGACATCTTCTTGTTGTTCTTGGAATATTATTATTGCAACAAACTACAAACACGGATGGTTATTTATATGATCACAGTAAAATAAATAAAAAAAACTCATAAGCAAACTCACCATGCTACTTCCAAAAAACACGTGGTATTCTCAAACCTGCATACAAAAACAGAAGATAAGAGTGGCAGAATTGAGGAAAAAAAGGAGAGGAAAAGATTAAATTAGGGTTTTGAGAAAAAGTATATTACGTAATATGGGTTTTAAGTTATAGAGATATATGCTATATAATTTGCAGGTTTATGATATCTATAGGGAATACAATAGTTATTAAAGCATGACTTTATTGTTTTCAATTATCAAACACAAAAACTCATGTGCTCCAATGGTTTACATGCTTGTGTGTGGATACCAAGAGCAAGGTTCGAATCTTGCTTCATAATTTTTTGGGCAAAATAAATCCGGATGTCATTGATGACGTCATATAGTGCTTATGTGGACATTAATGTGATGATGTGGACATTAATGCGATGACATGGACATATTACAATTACATGGCATTGAGGTGGCATTAATGACGTCATACGCCTCCTGTTATATATAATGTAGAGATAAGTTACGTTTATCATTTCTATTATTTCAATATATATATATATATATATATATATATATATATATATATATATATATATATATATATATATATACGTATAAAATTTATATAATTATAATTAAATTTTAGACGATAAAACAATACGTAACCATTATCTTTTTATCTATGACGTAACACATCACCTATGCACATTATGGATTATTCGAAACTAATAATAAAGGTTCGCAATTAAACGAGACTTAGAAACTGAAAACTTGCCATATCTTTTAGGTTGTGTGTGAAGCCATTGCCTTGCATCATTGAGATTACGATTATTCAACTGTACTACTAAGGTGAGTTCATAGCCCACATTTAACTTGTTTTGTGGGGGGGATACATGCTCAAAAACCGAACACAAGGCTTTTCCTGATATTATTATTGCTTAAGTAGCTATTGTCGAAAGTCCCTCGATCATGAACCTTAATCACTTGAAGGGTGAACGTAAATAATTGTGAATAGATCTATTAGGGATTGACAATCCCCATTTGGTTGCTAGAGGAAAGTCACCAAATGCACTTTATTTAATATCATAGGTTACTGGCAAATACCTATCTTGGGGGCAACTTATTTCACATTATTATTATGGATAATTTTGATGTCTGTTGAATCGTTGAGTGTCATGAGCTTAAGGCAATAATGAATGTGATTTCTAACTTGTTTATTTGTATCTATATACAATAAACACCTATCTCTTGTGTTCAAACTCTTAATTATAAACCTATGAATTTCAGTCAACTTTTGTTGACTTTTAGCATGTTTATCTCAGGTAACTAAATGGAATGGATGGCAAAGGCACGAAGTGGGCAAATAAAGAAATGTTTATTTCTCTTTGAATAAAAACTTGTTGTTGAATAATGAAACCTCTTGGAAACATGAATATTTGATATTTTTAATAAAACTTAAAACGTCTCATTTGAGTCGTTTTCTATAATTGTGACAAAGATCCACGATATAATACCCCAAAAGTCTTCCGCTGTCATTATAAGTCTTCCACTGTATTGTTCGTTTTTGGGGGTGTTATACGTTTTCTTACGTTTACATCCGTTTTCATATGCTTTCGTCTGTTTTCTTACGTTTTTGTTCGTTTTCGGACATTTTCATCCGTTTTCTTACGTTTTATTCGTTCATACGTTTTTGCCTATTTTCTTTTGTTTTCGTCCATTTTTCTTACGTTTTCATCCGTTTTCAAACGTGTTTTTACGCTTTCTTATGTTTTTGTCTGTTTTCTTACGTTTTCCCCCATTTTCGTCCGTTTTCATATGTTTTCGTCCATTTTCGTCCGTTTTTGTTCATTTTCATACATTTTCGCCCGTTTTCATACATGTTTTTATGCTTTCATACGTTTTCGTCCGTTTTCATACATATTCGTTTATTTTCTTACATTTTCGTCCGTTTTCGGCCATTTTCAGATGTTTTCATATGCTTCTGAACATCACAAGTGATATTTTGAATATCACAAGTGATATTCTGTGATATTTAGAATTTTCAAAAGTGATATTCTGAATATTACAAATGATATTCTGTGATATTCAGAATATCACAAGTGATATTCTGTGATGTATAACAAGTATGTTTTTTTAACTTTTAATTCACCTGAGATATTTCATTGCTTTGTATATGTTTTATTTATTATCACCAATGTATTTTCTAATACTTTTATAATTTTCAGTTACAAGATGGTTTTTGTGTCTTTAATCGCAATGGATAAGCACATATTTTTTTTAAATGTAATTAAAGTTATCTATCACTTGTGATATTATGCTATTAGTAGAAATAAAAGCCTTAAAGCCGCTTTAGGTGAATTCTTACTTTGCTAAAAAAACAATGCTAATTTAATGTAACACTTGCTTGATTTTGAGAAAGTTTCTATTTTCATAGTTTGCTTCACTTTTATTCATTTTGATACTGTAAGTGACACTTATTTATCCTTGTGATATAACACTTTAAGAAAGATGAAGAGTATTTAAATTGTTATTTTTAGTTACTTAAGAGTATATCACTTTAAGGAAGATGAAGAGTATATCTCATGTGATAAAGCAATGTAATAGGACACTAATTCTGTTATTCTACATATGAGTAATATCACATGTGATAAAATAATAAAATGACCAAAAGTAGACATCATTTATGTCTAGTTATATATATATATATATATGTATATATATATATATATATATATATATATATATATATATATATATATATATATATATATATATATATATATATATATATTGTCACACCCCCAAAATCGGGTCCAGCGGAAGCATACATGTAGCCGGGGTGTAACTCAATTGCTATCTCAACACAAGTACAAAAATGGTTTTTACTTTAATCATTTAGAATAAAACCGTTTAATCAAAAGTATTGAATTTACATCGTTAACACTAGTGCGGAAGTAGGCCTTTAAAATAGTTAAAAACGGTCCCCAAATGAATATCAGAGTCTTCTATGACCATGCCATACCCTGCCAAAACCTCTAGTAGCGTGCCATTGCTTAATACCTGAAAATACATGCTAAAACGTCAGCATAAATCCGGTGAGTTCATAGTTTTAAGTAAACAAGTATTTCCCAACAAAGACATCGTAAATCCACTCAGTTACAAGTCCCGCCATAAGAGACTTGTAACCTGTGTGTTTACAACCCACTGCCAAAAGTAATATGTTTACGTAAACAAGTCATTTGCGGAACACGAGATTTTCAGTAGCAAGACAATATAACAAATACCATGTCACAGCTAAAAATAAGGTATATAGTGCCTAAGCTCATGACCCCGAAGCTCGACGTAATCGTATGCAATCAAGTATAAAATGCCCCAATTAAGTGTTTGCCAGACACTCGGAAGTAATCCGAATGATATGCGTCCGTTTAACAAGCTGGCGCGACCAACTCGGACGGGGTGTCAACCCAAATAGATCTATCCACAACGTTCGCGCTCACACGCACGTAATTAACGGTTCATGATAAAGGGGACTTCAGTGGCAGTAATAGGTAACTCAGGCAAAGTAACAGTTTTGTATTTATGTCCGCAAAAGCAAGAACTTGTGTTCATAAGAAAGAAATCACGGATGGAATAAGTAATTCATAATGTTTTCAAGTAATAAATCAAGTATTTCAACCATCCAGTAATGTTTGACAAAATGAATCGCGTTCAAGTAAAACAAGCATTGAATTTAAATAGTAAGGAGCATGTATCTTCCCCCAAAACAGTTGTAAAACAAGTAAAAGTAGGGGTTATGAACTCACCTAGTGCAATAGCTACGATAACAACAATGAATACACAGAAATGAGGCACGATCTCTAACCGCAACCTAATATGAATGATATGATCTAATGTAAGAAATGAAATGATGCTACACATGCAAATACATATGTTATCGATACCACTCATTAGTTTTGAAAATAACGTTTATCGTCGACAAATACGTTTTTGACGTCTCGTTAGGTTAATAACCACTTTTCATGGAAATAGTTTGAAACGGTACTCCACGATCCTTGTTTGTTGTTCTATCGGCAAATTTAAGGTTTTTGTCGCAAAAATAACATTTTCATTACTTGAAAATATGCCCAAAATGGCCTCGCAAAACAAGTCGCGAAATGTTGTACGTTAATGGTTAGTGATAAAACTCGGCATTTTTGAAAACCTTGTAACAATATCTTGAAGTCGTGTCATTTAACTTTTGGTTATACGGGTCTTGATCGATAAGAGAATCGACTCTTATTGTTGTTACTTGAAAGTATTGTGTTCAACACTTAGAAAATTTCATTATAGTAAAAGCTGTCAAAATATATATAGTTTATTGGGTATATAGATGAGGTCGTAGTTTATTCGTTATAAGTCTATTCGACGAACGGCCAAATGATTTGAAAAGCTTGTTGGAAGATCTTGATTTCATAAAACTACGGCTCGGAATCAAATTGATCCAATCATGAAATAAAATGACTAGCTGACATGCTTCCAATCGGTGGTTTACGAAATGATGAAAGGTATGAAGGTTCCAACAACGAGAGTATACACACACATGAATGAAACATTTGGAAATTGAGTAGGGAATTCAACCCAGACATAATCTTATTATAACTATTCTCAGTGTTTTAAAATTCATGTCTGAGTCAGACATAGGTGGTCAGCCTATATCTCACTATCCCGGGTCGAATGTAGATGACCAGTCTACATTCCACCGAGGTTCCATGAATTTTGAAATACTCAGCTCAGTTATACTAATACCATGTCCTTCACAAATACCAAGACGTTCTGAAAGACAAAAGCAAGTGACCAAACTCGAGATCAATTGATGAAACTATGCAAGGAAAACATAATGCGGTGACATATATGATACGTGAACATGCTTATATGAAATACAATTATAGTAATCAACTATAATAAATGAATATAGTATATCAGATAATGAGACACAAATCTCATCACCTAAGTCAGCAACAAACCACAAATGAGGCTTTAGCTTGGCAGGCAGACACGTGACGGTCATAGGGTTAAGTTTTCTTGAAAGTAGCTATAGTCTAGGTTTTAAAAACACTTAGTTCGCTATAGCCAAAGCTCTGATACCAATCTGTCACACCCCCAAAATCGGGTCCAACGGAAGCATACATGTAGCCGGGGTGTAACTCAATTGGTATCTCAACACAAGTACAAAAATGGTTTTTACTTTAATCATTTAGAATAAAACCGTTTAATCAATAGTATTGAATTTACATCGTTAACACTAGTGCGGAAGTAGGTCTTTAAAATAGTTAAAAACGGTCCCCAAATCAATATCAGAGTCTTCTATGACCATGCCATACCCTGCCAAAACCTCCAGTAGCGTGCCATTGCTTAATACCTGAAAATACATGCTAAAACGTCAGCATATAGCTGGTGAGTTTATAGTTTTAAGTAAACAAGTATTTCCCGACAAAGGCATCGTAAATCCACTCAGTTACAAGTCCCGCCATAAGAGACTTGTAACCTGTGTGTTTACAACCCACTGCCAAAAGTAATATGTTTACGTAAACAAGTCATTTGCGGAACACGAGATTTTCAGTAGCAAGACAATATAACAAATACCATGTCACAGCTAAAAATAAGGTATACAGTGCCTAAGCTCATAACCCCGAAGCTCGACGTAATCGTATGCAATCAAGCATAAAATGCCCCAATTAAGTGTTTGCCAGACACTCGGAAGTAATCCGAATGATATGCGTCCGTTTAACAAGCTGGCGCGACCAACTCGGACGGGGTGTCAACCCAAATAGATCTATCCACAGCATTCGCGCTCACACGCATGTAATTAACGGTTCATGATAAAGGGGACTTCAGTGGCAGTAATAGGTAACTCAGGCAAAGTAATAGTTTTGTATTTATGTCCGCAAAGGCAAGAACTTGTGTTCATAAGAAAGAAATCACGGATGGAATAAGTAATTCATAATGTATTCAAGTAATAAATCAAGTATTTCAACCATTCAGTAATGTTTGAGAAAATGAATCGCGTTCAAGTAAAACAAGCATTGAATTTAAATAGTAAGGAGCATGTATCTTCCCCCAAAACAGTTGTAAAACAAGTAAAAGTAGGGGTTATGAACTCACCTGGTGCAATAGCTACGATGACAACAATGAATACACAGAAATGAGGCACGATCTCTAACCGCAACCTAATATGAATGATATGATCTAATGTAAGAAATGAAATGATGCTACACATGCAAATACGTATGTTATCGATACCACTCATTAGTTTTGAAAATAACGTTTATCGTCGACAAATACGTTTTTGACGTCTCGTTAGGTTAATAACCACTTTTCATGGAAATAGGTTGAAACGGTACTCCACGATCCTTGTTTGGTGTTCTATCGGCAAATTTAAGGTTTTTCTCGCAAAAATAACATTTTCATTACTTGAAAATATGCGCAAAATGGCCTCACAAAACAAGTCGCGAAATGTTGTACGTTAATGGTTAGTGATAAAACTCGGCGTTTTTGAAAACCTTGTAACAATATCTTGAAGTCGTGTCATTTAACTTTTGGTTATACGGGTCTTGATCGATGAGAAAATCGACTCCTATTGTTGTTACTTGAAAGTATTGTGTTCAACACTTAGAAAATTTCATTATAGTAAAAGCTGTCAAAATATATATAGTTTATCGGGTATATAGATGAGGTCGTAGTTTATTCGTTATAAGTCTATTCGACGAACGGCCAAATGATTTGAAAAGCTTGTTGGAAGATCTTGATTTTATAAAACTACGGCTCGGACTCAAATTGATCCAATCATGAAGAAAAACAGCCAATGGTGTCTCGCAAAGACAGTTTTGCGGCAAAATAATAATAGAAAATCTGATGGAAATTTGTAAAAATCGTCTAAGTTCAAACGCTTGTATCTTTTTCGTTATAAGCTCGTTTTCTACGTTCTTTATATCCCCGGAATCGTGGGACAACATACTAATATATTTTTGATAAGTCGGAATGGCTAGATCAAGTTTTACATCTCGAAACAGTCCATGAAAACTGTTCAACAGCAAGCTATTTTTCAGAAAATAGTTTTCGTCGTTAAAATTGAAAATAGCATATCTCTTTCGTCGTAACTCGGATTGTAGTGATTCAAGCGGCCACGGTTTCGTTTTTGAAAGTATTTTCTGAATATCTAACCCAATGTTACCCGGAAACCCCTGAGTTTTCTGAAATTGGCGATTTAGGACAGAACCTATATTTGAAAGTATTTTCCGTTGTTAATATTCGGAAGATCATATCTCCTTCGTTATTAACTCGTTTTTATCCCCGTTTTCGGCCATAGTTTCATCTCGGAAAGTATTTTCTAAATATTTGGTCAAAAATTACCCACAACCTACTGAGTTGGCCACGTTTTCAAAATAAGGACAGCCACTTTTCTATTAGTGCCAAAAATGAGTTTTCTAGTTTGTAACTTGTCCCAAAACCAATCAATCAACAATCAACCATCTCTTGATCTACCATACACCTTCTTAGGGTGTCATGGGTTCCTAGTCTTAACCAAAAATGGTGGATCTCATGAGATCACTAATAAAAATTATAGATCTAGGATTAAAAAGTATTATTGTATAAAGTGGTATATATATAACATATATATATTTGCATGATCTACTACTATGACTTGAAAATACATCAAATGGAAGTATGAAAATATTAAAAAGTTTACTTGAAGCTTACTTGAAGATTTGAGGTGATTTCATGAGAAATTGGTTTAGAAACCTAGGTTTTTATCACAAAACCTTAACAAGGAATGAAAGTAAAACTTGACTATGTCTTGATCTTGAAAAAGCCATGGATTCTTCTTGTTTTTCTTGCCTTGGCTGATTATGTGAAGAAGAGGAGAGAAAGAGAGAGTTTTTCTAGTTACTTGAATTATTGTAAATGTAAGTGTAGATATTTTTAGGCTAAGTCTTTATGGTCTTTGTTTTTAATTAAATATCACATGGATTAGAAGCTAGGAGGGGGCAAGATCCATATTTTAGGGCGGAATTAAATGGGAGGAAAAGATTTGCAAGACTTTTGTGTATATTTAGTTAGTTATTGTGTAGTTTAGGTGTTACCGGGTACCGAGTTAACTAAAATAAATCGTGTCGTGTTGAAATAAAATATGACGAAGTTGTAAAAATTATAAAATCACATTCCTGATGAGAATCGGGTGTAAAAATAATTATCGGGTTGAAATATCGCAAACCGACGGAGTAATAAGCTCCGACCGTAAAATGTAGCAATTGATTTGAAAACACCGGGTAAACTAATAATATAATTTTTATATTATTATAATGAGTGTGAAAATATGTTAGGATCATAGTCGGGAGTATTGGGTATACGTTCATAGTAAAAACTGAGTGGTAACATTAATTACAAATTAAGCATACGTAAATTAAAATAATGCATATCCGTGTAGGGCCTAAAGTGTTGATGATGTTACTAATGATATGTAGACTACTCCAGTCTATATGACGTGTCCCTACTGATGATGCATGAATTCGCAGCTAAACCTAACTGGTTACGCGAATTTGAATACCCGTAAACTAGATTTACGAAATGATGAACGATAATCGTGAATAGTGATATCCTTCCGGGAATGAATAGTGTCATATGAATAGTAAAATTTTCGAACGCTTCTCGGAATCACAAACTGACTCCGAAAACGATGAATAGTAAAATGATGAATAGTGACGGTGAATAGTAAATGATGAATAGTAACTAATGAATAGTGAATAAGAGAAATGTCCTGAAAATGCGGGTTGTTATATATATATATATATATATATATATATATATATATATATATATATATATATATATATATATATATATATATATATATATATATATATATATATATATATATAGGGTACCATTATTGTGGTGTACACCCTTAAAGTAGAAAACAATAAGCACACTTATGGACCGTTGGATCTATTATTATTGATGAGGATCAAATTAATTATATATATTCTATAATTAATGTACTTAATGGCATTATTGTAAATATGTAGAAGATTGGTGGCATTTTGAGTAAGGCAAAATAAATGCATGGTCAAATCATACGATGTAATGACACAGTTCTTGTTTCTCTTTCTTTTTTTTTTCTTCTAGTTTTTTAATTTTAAATTTTTATTCAAGATATTTAGTATTTACATGAGTTTCTATCTTTTTATACTTTTATTTATTGTTATTATTTTATTTTTTATATTCTATCTAATATATTGATAGGCTTGATACATAAATTTAGTTTCAATTCTATGTTGATATATTTTTTAGTGACACACTATCAAATTTTAGTACATATTTAGTGACACAATACCAAATTTTAGTACGTTTGTAGTGACACAGTGTTTATCACTTAAATTCTTTGACACATATATAGTGACACACTAGTTTTTATGACACATTTCTAATGACACACTAAGTTTTTTGATACGTTTTTTTTTTTTTTTTTTTTTTTTTTTTTTTGACACATTTAAGTCTTTTGATACATTTTTAGTGACACTAATTTCTTTTAACACACTTTTATTAACATATGACTTACCCACAGTTCGTTGTTGCCATCATCTTTGTGTCTTCAAGCCACAAAATTTAAATCATTTAACCAACACATAAATTTATAATATAAAAAATGTGACGCCCAAACTGAAAATTCGATCTTCAAGGGGTTACACTGTGATACATCACCCGGTTCACTAGTGAATAACAAAAAATTGAAACAACAATCTTATACGCTATGAGCCAAAAAATGATAAATAAATACACATTTTTAACTATAATACCAAAGTAGATTTAATAGTACACGAAATAATCTAAAAAAGAAAAGGAAAAAAAAAAGAATCAAAGCACTAACTTGAAAAAATCTCTTTACCTGAACGTGAGTCATACACCCAAAAAACTAAATGTTAACAAAGTCGAATCACAAACTTCCTATGTCAGGAGGTTTTTAATATCATTTATAGCTTTAGAAGAAACCATGAGATTTAAATTTTAAATGATTCCTTGACATTTATGATTCCAAAATGGCCTAATGGTAACAAAAAGGAACAGATATCACAAATATGTTTTGTAAACATTGAAACCCAATGAAATCCATTCCTGCAATAATGGACGAACCCGAGAAAAATAGATACGAGTTTTGGGGAAATGGTCGGAATTCCAAGAGAGATAGAGAAAGGAGGAGGAGGAGGAGACGAATTTAGTGATGGGAGGTAGCTATGAATGAGGGGGCGGTTATAGATGAGAACAAAAGAGGGATAGGGTTATGTAGGATACAATTTAAATACCTAAAATACCCTTTTGATCTTATTTTTGTTTTTAGATTGATTTAAATGCTTAAAAGACACATGTTACTTGTTCATTGGTACCTATTATAACCTATTTTAAAAGTGTACATCACATGAACATATATATATATATATATATATATATATATATATATATATATATATATATATATATATATATATATATATATATATTCAAATAACTCAAAAGGATATAAGTCTGCATCAACACCACTTTGCCATCAATTGTTTCAGAAGAAGTACCAGGCTTGAATAAATCACCAAACATGATGATACCCCACAGAGCATAGTCTTGTACAAGAAAATACTACTCTATCATGATTCTCCACATCTCATACTCATTGAGTTTGAGCTTTGGAAGCCTTGCTGCAAGATTTGATTGGTTGTTTTCCATCTCCATTTGATTTGTTGTAGTGAGTAAGTTTTTTGGATCCTCTAATTCAAAGTATCAGAACCTGGCTCTGATACCACTTGATAAGGATCTAAACACATGCCTTGTGTTAGATAGATACTTTGAGTATACGCTATGCAGCACACGGATTTTACTACAAAGCACTTAGAAGATTATTTATGTGATGTATACGAATGTATATGAACAGTGAGAAGTATAAACACAGATGTTAACCAAACTTTTAGCTTCAATATTATTAAGAATAATATGAGTGATCTTAGTTATCACTAGGGTTACACCTTTAAGCTTTTGAAATTGAGTCGTATATAAAACCTAAACTTAGGACCTCCTTTTAGATGACAAGGAGTCATTTACAAGATAAGTATAAAGCTAACTATAGAAGATATATACAAGATCTTTTCTATACTTATCATATACACGATTTCCTAACAGCTATCATAAACAGTTGAAATGATATGTACTAGCAGTGGTAATGTTGTTTGCACTGCTAGTGTATTTATGTCAGCAGTTTCTTCATTCATGCAGAATAGTGGTAACTGTTAGTTTATTCCCAACAATCCTCCCCTAAACTTATGATTTCTGTGCAAATCACTAAGTTTCTTGGAATCAACCTTCTTCACTGATGATGGGGGGATTCTTCCAAACACTTAATTCTTTCTTCTTAATTCTTGAGTAGCTCTTCTACTCTGATCTTACATCCTTTGTAACAACCAGTGTTGCAAAAATCGGCTGAGGCGGCCGATTAATCGGCGATTAATCGGCCTCGGCCTTGGAACTTGGAGGAAATTCCAAGGTAATCGGCCGATTAATCGGCCGAGGCGGCCGATTAATCGGGAAAAAATCGCAACTCGGCCCCCGACCGCCTCGGGACCGATTCACGATTTTTGCAACATTGGTAACA
Organism: Artemisia argyi; assembly: GCA_030686995.1. Lineage (NCBI taxonomy): Eukaryota > Viridiplantae > Streptophyta > Magnoliopsida > Asterales > Asteraceae > Artemisia > Artemisia argyi. The sequence goes on from CM060679.1 coordinate 85,900,149, forward strand.
ACTCTCTAAATTTCTATGTATTTTCCTGAACTCTTAATCTTGATGATAACATTACTTCAAGAGTTCCAGCTCTGAGAGGATTCTCCTTTTCAGCTAGCATGAATGCATCAATTCCTTGTTTTGTAGATACATGATGAACTTCAGATGAGTCATAGTAAGTCCATGTAGTACTGAGGTCTCTAGCCTCAAACTTCCAATACCTGTCACTAGCATCAGGTTCATATAACCTCTTGAGATGTACCCATAACTCTTTAGCCTTCACATCAGTAAGTTCACCCTCCTTGGACTCTTCTTGAACCATTTTCCAAATGGTATCAAGGTCTTCTCTGTCACATGCCTTTACAAGATTTTCAAAATCTCAGTAGACTTCTGTTATTCCACCAAGTCTTGTTATCTTCCAAGCTGCCTGAAATTCACCATTGTGCATCTCCCAATCAATAATGAGATGTCTGACTTGTAAGGGTTCCACATCATCTAGAATTTCTGGATCAGGATCAATCAAAGCAATCATCTCTTCAACCTGTTCTTCACTTAATCTTTTACTTTCCTTAGCTTGAGATGATTCTTTAACTTTTGACTTCTTAGCAACTTCTGATCTAATATCTGTACATGGTCTTTTAAATCTTCTAGCTTCCTTTTCAGAATCCGTAGGAATAAAATCTCTGTCTCTTCTAAAAGCCATATAGTACAGACCCTCAATCTCTTCATGTGACTTTCCTTTGAGTTGATGCATCTTCCATCCAGCCACATTACACAAGAATTTCTTCATGCCTGCAATGACTTGAATCTTGGATGGTTGCCTTCGCTTCTTTTGATTCTTCTTGATTGAACTTATCATCTCATTGTGTGCTTGATCATTCTTCATCATTATGAAATCAGCTAGTTGAGCTGATCTTTCTTCAGCTATAAGGCTTATGTCAACAATAAGCTCAATAGCTTTCTTCTTTACTGTTGGATCTGTGTTGATCATGTGTTCAATCTCCTCTTCTGTTGGCTGATAAGTACTTGAAATCTTTGGAATAGAAACTATCTCTGTTAGATCTAAGAGCTCCTTTTGAATTCTTTGCTCTTCCAAATATATATATATATATATATATATATATATATATATATATATATATATATATATATATATATATTCAAATAACTCAAAAGGATATAAGTCTGCATCAACACCACTTTGCCATCAATTGTTTCAGAAGAAATACCAGGCTTGAATAAATCACCAAACATGATGATATCCCACAGAGCATAGTCTTGTACAAGAAAGTACTACTCTGTCATGATTCTCCACATCTCATACTCATTGAGTTTGAGCTTTGGAAGCCTTGCTGCAAGATTTGATTGGTTGTTTTCCATCTCCATTTGATTTGTTGTAGTGAGTAAGTTTTTTGGATCTTCTAATTCAAAGTATCAGAACCTGGCTCTGATACCACTTGTTAAGGATCTAAACATATGCCTTGTGTTAGATAGATACTTTGAGTATATGCTATGCGGCACGCGGATTTTACTACAAAGCACTTAGAAGATTATTTATGTGATGTATATGAATGTATATGAACAGTGAGAAGTATAAACACATATGTTAACCAAACTTTTAGCTTCAATATTATTAAGAATAATATGAGTGATCTTAGTTATCACTAGGGTTACACCTTTAAGCTTTTGAAATTGAGTCGTATATAAAACCTAAACTTAGGACCTCCTTTAATATGACAAGGAGTCATTTACAAGATAAGTATAAAGCTAACTATAGAAGATATGTACAAGATCTTTTCTATACTTATCAAATACACGATTTCCTAACAGCTATCATAAACAGTTGAAATGATATGTACTAGCAGTGGTAATGTTGTTTGCACTGCTAGTGTATTTATGTCAGCAGTTTCTTCATTCATGCAGAATAGTGGTAACTGTTAGTTTATTCCCAACAATCCTCCCCTAAACTTATGATTTCTGTGCAAATCACTAAGTTTCTTGGAATCAACCTTCTTCACTGATGATGGGGGGATTCTTCCAAACACTTAACTCTTTCTTCTTAATTCTTGAGTAGCTCTTCTACTCTAATCTTACATCCTTTGTAACAACTCTCTAAATTTCTATGTATTTTCCTGAACTCTTAATCTTGATGATAACATTACTTCAAGAGTTCCAGCTCTGAGAGGATTCTCCTTTTCAGCTAGCATGAATGCATCAATTCCTTGTTTTGTAGATACATGAGGAACTTCAGATGGGTCATAGTAAGTCCATGTAGTACTGAGGTCTCTAGCCTCAAACTTCCAATACCTGTCACTAGCATCAGGTTCATATAACCTCTTGAGATGTACCCATAACTCTTTAGCCTTCACATCAGTAAGTTCACCCTCCTTGGACTCTTCTTGAACCATTTTCCAAATGGTATCAAGGTCTTCTCTGTCACATGCCTTTACAAGATTTTCAAAATCTCAGTAGACTTCTGTTATTCCACCAAGTCTTGTTATCTTCCAAGCTGCCTGAAATTCATCATTGTGCATCTCCCAATCAATAATGAGATGTCTGACTTGTAAGGGTTCCACATCATCTAGAATTTCTGGATCAGGATCAATCAAAGCAATCATCTCTTCAACCTGTTCTTCACTTAATCTTTTACTTTCCTTAGCTTGAGATGATTCTTTAACTTTTGACTTCTTAGCAACTTCTGATCTAATATCTGTACATGGTCTTTTAAATCTTCTAGCTTCCTTTTCTGAATCCGTAGGAATAAAATCTCTGTCTCTTCTAAAAGCCCTATAGTACAGACCTTCAATCTCTTCATGTGACTTTCCTTTGAGTTGATGCATCTTCCATCCAGCCACATTACACAAGAATTTCTTCATGCCTGCAATGACTTGAATCTTGGATGGTTGCCTTCGCTTCTTTTGATTCTTCTTGATTGAATTTATCATCTCATTGTGTGCTTGATCATTTTTCATCATTATGAAATCAGCTAGTTGAGCTGATCTTTCTTCAGCTATAAGGCTTATGTCAACAATAAGCTCCATAGCTTTCTTCTTTACTATTGGATCTGTGTTTGTCACACCCCCAAAATCGGGTCCAGCGGAAGCATACGTGTAGCTGGGGTGTAACTCAATTGGTATTACAACACAAGTATAAAAATGGTTTTCACTTCAATCATTTAGAATAAAATAGTTAAGTCAAAAATATTGTATTTACATTGTTAAAAGTAGTGCGGAAGTAGGCCCTTAAAATATAGTTTAAAACGGTCCCCATATAAATAATCAGAGTCTTCTATGACCATGTCATGCCCTGCCAAAACCTCCTGTAGCGTGCCATAGGTTAAAACCTGAAAATACATGCTAAAGTGTCAACACGAGGTTGGTGAGTTCATAGAGTTTGTTTAACAAATAAAGTTTATGCATATGTATGAAGGTTTCCCAGCAAAGGCATCGTAAATCCACTCAGTTACAAGTCCCGCCATAAGAGCCTTGTAACCTGTGTGTTTACAACCCACTGCTACAATATATAGTATGAGTAAAACATATATAAGTTTATCACAACAGTTAAGCAATTAGTCGTGAGTCTACACTTCATCTCCGAAGACCTCACGTTTGTATGTATATTTCCATGGTTGTGCCCAGCAACTTAATCTAGGGCCATTGGAAATATGTATGTCTCCATGGTTGTGCCCAGCAACTTAATCTGGGGCCATTGGAAGTATATATGTCTCCATGGTTGTGCCCAGCAACTTAATCTGGGGCCATTGGAAGTCTCAGTAGCTCAAGAATACACATCACAGTTTAGTATAACACAGTTAAGTATATCACAATCACGTATGTATGAAATCAAGTATAAAACTATCAAGTATAAAACAATCAAGAATAAATGTTTTGAGTATCAAGAAAGTATGTTTTGAGTATTTGTACAAGTAAGTAAGTAGTTGAGCATGTATCTCCCCCAAAGAGTTAAAACAAGTATAAAGAGTAAAAGTGGGGCTATGACTCACCTGGTGCGATAGCTACGATGACAAAAGTGGATACACAGAAATGAGGTTCGATCTCTAACCGCAACCTAATATGAATGATAGTGATCTACTTAGATCATGAAATGATGAAGAGAATGTCCATGCACATGATACCTATACCACTCGTAACTTGGAAATAATAGTTATTGTCAAAGTAAAATAGTTTGCATACTTAAGAAAAATAAGTCCAATTAGAATAATAAAAACTTGTCGTAATATATCGTATATAAAAACGTTAGTGTTATATTCCTCGTTTTGAAAACCTTAAGATATCGTCTAGTAGTTGTAAAAATAAGTCTTGGGTCATAAGTTCTTCATTTGTTAAGAATATAGTCCTTAGTAACATTTCTAGAAAATATACCGTCTAGTACGTAAGTTATTGTTTTGGTAAAAGCTGTCAAAACAATATACATTTTGCCGTTATTGAAACGTGAATATCTTTGTCGTTATTAGTCCGTTTTACTCGTTCTTTATATTCCCGGAATCGTGGGACAAAATACTAACATATTTTTGATAAGTCGGGATGGCTAGATTTAGTTTTACGCCTCGAAACAGTCGTGACAACTGTTCATCAGCAAAGGATTTTCAGAAAAATAGTTTTCGTCGTTAAATTTACAAAAATCATATCTCCTTCGTTATAAGCTCGTTTTAATCCGTTCTTTCGCCAAAAGCTTCGTTTTTAAAAGTATTTTCTAAATCTCTAGCCCAATGTTACCCGGAAACCCCTGAGTTTTCTGGATTGGTCGATTTGGGACAGTAGGTAAATATATAAGTTTAAAATCCATTTCTAGTGTTTCAATCTAGTTTCTAATCCAACCAAACCACTTTCAATCATCACAAATCTAGTCTAATCTTACCATACACCTTCTTAGGGTGTCATGGGTTCCTAAACATCATAAATCAAGTGGATCTAACAAGGATCTAACTATAATCTATTTCTAGGGATCAAAAGTTAGATATATATATAAATGAGTGGTATAACTAATATATGCATGTAGATCTTGAATGGAAAACATATGATGATAAAACTAACATGAAGAAATTATGAACAAGAGTTTGACAACTTACAAGAAGGATTTGAGATGATTTGGATGAAAATGTATAAGAAACCTAGGGATTTTTACCACCAAACCCCAACTAGATCATGATTAGGACATGATTAAACACTTGATCTTCAAAAGTTATGGTTTTTCCCTTGTTTTCCTTGCCTAGGCCGAGCACCACAAAGAAGAGAGAAGAAGAGAGTTTACTTGCTTTATTTTGATTTTGGAAAATGAATGAGTATGAAATTGTATAAGTTATATTCATTATAAGAAAAAGGTACAAGACAAGATCCACAAATTAGGGGATCACAAGGGGGGGGGGGGGGGGGGGCGGCAATTGTTGAGAAAAGGAAGAAAAAAGATGAGATTGTGTAAGATTTTGGTGGACTTTAGGTAGTTTAGGTAGATATTATTAGTTTTAGTTGATACCGGGTACCGAGTTAACTAAAAATAAATTGTAACGAGATAAAATAAAATATAATAAAGTTGTAAAAAATTGTAAAATAATATTCCTGATGAGAATCGGAAGTTAAAATAATGATCGGGTTGAAATATCGCAAACCGACGGAGTTTTAAGCTTTGACCGGAAAACGTAACAGTTGATTTGAAAATACCGGGTAAATTAATAATATAATTTTTATATTATTATTATGAGTATAAAAATGTGTTAGGACCATAGTTGGGATTGTCGGATCAATTATTCAAAATAATAGTTTATAGGATAACGTTTATTAGGTAGATAACCGTACGTTTACAAAAATGACGCAACCCACGTATAAATGACAATTTTTCTCCGGAGGTGAATAGTGTTTTATGAATAGTAAAATTTTAAAACGCTTATCAGAATATCAAACTGACCTCAAAAATGATGAATAGTAAAATGATGAATAGTGATCGATGAATAGTAACTGATGAATAGTAAATGTTGAAAGTTCGGGAAAAGACCAAAATTTACGAGTTGTGACAGTGTTGATCATGTGTTCAATCACCTCTTCTGTTGGCTGATAAGTACTTGAAATCTTTGGAATAGATACTATCTCTGTTAGATCTAAGAGCTCCTTTTGAATTCTTTGCTCTTCCAAAAACCTTGCTACCTCTTCTTCTTGAGTTTTCTTAGCCACTTCAGTATCCAAATCAATCTGAGCTTGAGTTATGGCTTTAATCTTTCTTGGTTGCTCAATTGAATCTTCAATAATTGGAGCTTATCCCCTTTCTTTTCTTTTCTTGGCAATTTCTTCATCATCAGTGTCTTCAATTATACTAGCAGTTCCTTCAAGCCTGCTAGCAGTATCTTCTGCTTGAACTTTGGGTTGACTTGATGTTGTGTCCAAAACTTCCTCTGGTGTTACTTGAGCATCTAGATCAATTATATCTGTTGGAGCATCTTGAGCCATTTCCTCTGTTTGTTGTTGTTGTTGTTGTGAGATTTCTTCAGTACCTTGAACTTCTTCAACTTGTTCATCTGTTGGCTCAAAAGGCTTATAACTAGAATCAAAGCCTTTAGATCCTCCAAAATTTTCAAAGCCTTGATCAAAGTCCAATTTCCTCCCTTCTGTCCTAGCATCTGTTTTCCTCCCCTGTTTAGGAGAATCACCTAAATCAGCATCAGAAGCACCATCTTTACCTGAGGATGGAGAAGAAACTACAAGCTGAGCAGTCCTCTTTTTCTTGAGCTTGCTAATTTCTGCTTGCAATGTTTGCATCTTCTTCATGAGCATAGAAAATCCAGTTTTGTAAAGTTGCTTTGTCTGCTTCAGATCATCTTCTAGCTTAAGAACAGTTGCCTCCAATGTGGTACATTTGTCCATCAATTCTTGTAAGTTACCACTGTCCTCTGCACTTCCAACTGTGTGACCTGCTGAGAGAGGTGCATCATGGGGCATTGGCCTAGTTTCCTCCCTAGTTGGACTAGGAAGTACTCCTAAACCACCACTGCTTGTACCTACACCAAAAGGTTCAGGTACATTGAGTGTTGTGATAGGGGGAGTTGGCTATTTATTCCTCCTCCTATAAGTGTGAATAACTGTGGGAGTATGGGATGTTGATGGAATAGTTATTGGGGGTGTGTGTTCAGGCTCAGGTGGATGTTCTGGCCTTTCACCCTGTACCTGTGCAATAATTTGAAGCATTTGTTTAAAAACTCAGTTAATACCCCATTATAACCCCTAGTTGCCTGAGTCATATTTTGAAAAACTTTCTGTTGTAGGCAAGGAGTAAGATAAATATTTTTGTAAGGTAACAACTGGTGTTCTTGTAAAACTGTTTGAACAAATCTTAGATACATTAAAAATTTGTATTTACTCTTCACATTGCTAACCATATTGTTAAATATAAACTTTGAAAAATTGAATGTCCTGTTTTTAGCTTAGAAAATAAGAGGTATAGCAATTGTGGTGCTAAATTGCTCAAAAGAAGTTTGTTTGGGACTTATGCAATGTAGAATAGTATGTATGAAAAATTTCCATTGTTGGGAGAAACATCGTTTTTTAAAAGTAAGTTTTTGATTGGATATATCATAACCCATAGCAGAGATGTGTTGAAGTATTTCTGGATTGAGTAATGTGATGATACCCCCTTGATCATCCAAGTGGAGAAGTCTCCTCAAGGATGATTCAGTAACATCAATAGTTACTCCATCCACCTTTGATCTTAGTGCAACAATAGGTTCATGTGTGTCCCCATCTTCAATGGTTATGGCAGTGGCAGTCTGCTAAAACCTCTTGATTTGGGAGACATAGATTGTGGGATTAACAGTTAAAGCATACATGATGTGTGTAGCATTCAGAAAATCCACAATCTGATGAAAAAGTGGTCCCTCCTTGACCTTTGTTTTCTCTAAGAAAGAAACCTGGTTGTGTGCATCAACAAACTCCAAAATAGCCATGACAGAAAGATTTTAATGTCAGAAGTATGATTGTATTAGAGTTAATTAAAGCAATAACAAGCCAATTGAGTTGAAATTTTTTAGATTGCTAGGGTTTGAGATTAATACGCGTGTAAGAATTTATCTTAAGAAACAATTTATCTTTGGTAAAGAATAAATGTAAATAAGAAAGAAGATAATTCTCATTAATAAATCCCTAGAAAAACGGTTAAACTCAACGACTAGATTAAAAATTAGTTACTGACACAACAGTTGCAACGGCTAGTTCAACAGTACAAACATTTACACCAACAGTGGAAACTTTGAACTAGCAGTGGAAACTTTTTCACAAAAATTTCTAAGAGTAGTAGGAATATAAAATAAATTTAAAAATAGACTGCTCTATCATAGTTTTTAGCAAACTACCAACAATCAATGGATTTGATATGTCTTTATCATGAGCCGTTTGCTATGGACTAGCCAACTTTTAACTGTTAAGTATGGTGAGTTGATAACCATATAGTTTTTGGTAAACTATCAACCAAAAACGGATTTGAGGAGTCTTTACCAGTAACCGTTTACTCTGGACTAGTTGGTTCTTATGTGGATAAGACATGGTGAACCAATAACCATTTATGGTGTGCCTCAAATACATACTTCAGATTATCAACTCCCATGAAATTTGCTTATTGACCTGCATTAGTTAGTCCAAAACCAAGAAAATACGAACCAAAGTATTTTCATTTAACAATTTTCACATATGACTAACAATCAGTACAAACTATACAAAGCAGTTGCTTTTGACACAACTAACAGTACAAAAATCCTACACTCAACTTAAGCACTTAGACATAAGAGTTTTAAGGGTTAAGCATTCCAATACCTGTTACCAAGTACTGAAACCATCCCACATCTAAACCTTTAGTTAATAAATCAGCATAGTTATCATCAGTATGAATTTTGACAACTTGTATTAGCTTTTCTCATAACAATCTCTGATAAAATGATGTCTAATTTCTATGTGCTTAGTTCTAGTATGTTGTACAGGATTTTTAATTATGCAAATGGTACTGCTATTGTCAATATAAATAATGGTGTTCATGAAATTTTACCCATAGTCAAGTAATTGGTTTTGAAGCCATAATACTTGAGCACAACAACTTGCAGCAGCCACATACTCTGCTTCAGTTGATGAAGTAGCCACCATTGTCTGCTTCTTGCACTGCCATGAGACCAACCTGCATCCAAGAAATTGACATTCTCCTATGGTTGATTTCCTATCCATGCTTGCACCAGCATAATCACTATCTGAATAAGTCACCAACTCCATAGGAGATTCTCTTGGATACCATAATCCCAAATTAGGATATGCTTTGAGATATCTAAAAATCTTCTTTACGGCATTCAAATGAGATGTCTTGGGAGTTACCTGAAACCTTACACAAGCACATACTGCAAACATGATGTCTGGTCTTGATGAAGTGAGATACATCAAGGAACCAATCATGGATCTATAAGTATGTACATCAACTGCTTTTCCACTACTATCCTTCAAAAGCAGATGAGTATCTTTGTCAGTAGGTGTGCTTGAAGGCTTTGCATAAGTGAATTGAAAATTCCTTAGTATTTCAGTCACATATTTGTCTTGACTGATAAAAATACCATCTTGTCTTTGTTGCACTTGAAGTCCCAAAAAGAATGTGAGTTCACTCATAGAACTCATCTGAAACTCTTCTTTCATCAGCTTCTCAAATTCTTTTCACATCTCTTACTTTGTGGAGCCAAAGATGATATCATCAACATAAACTTGAACCAATAAGATATCACCCTTGTCTTTCTTGGTGAACAAAGTCTGATCAATCTTGCCTCTATGAAACCCATTATTCAAAAGATATGTTGCTAGGGCTTCATACCACTTCCTTGGAGCCTCATATAAACCATAAAGAGCTTTTACCACTCTATAAACTTTGTATGGATGTTTAGGGTCTTCAAAACCTAGAGGTTGTGAAACATATACCTCCTCATCAATTTTCCCATAAAGAAAAGCACTTTTCACATCCATTTGGTAAATAATAAAGCCCATAAAAGATGCATAGGCTAGAAAAAGTCTTATAGCCTCAATTCTAGCAACTGGGGAAAACACTTCTTCATAATCAATACCCTCCTCCTTAGTGTATCCTTGAGCCACAAGCCTAGCCTTGTTCTTGATGACAATTCCTTTTACGTCTTTCTTGTTTCTTAACACCCACTTGGAACCACTAACCTTCATGCCACTAGGAAAGTCACAAAGAACTCAAACTTTCTGAATTCTGAATTCTGAATTCTGAACTGAAGCAATTCCTCTTGCATTGCTTCTACCCAGCTTGAGTCTTCCAATGCCTTAAACACATTATTTGGTTCCATTTGTGACAGAAAGCATAAAAACAGACATTCATTTTTGTCTTCATTGTCCTTGGATTCATACACTTCACTGATAAAACCATGATGATCAGCCATTCTTGTCTGTTTTTTTGATTGTATATCTCCAATCACATTATCAAGTGGATGTACCTTGTTAATTGTTGCTTGGGGAGTATGAGGAACATCAAATGCAATAGGCATATTATAAATTTCAACATCATTTGCATGTGCTTCCTGAGTAGCAGAAGTTATATTTTCCACATTTAGTACAACAGTGGAAACTTCTGGCCTAGTAGTGCTAACTCCATTTGTACTGCTTTCAGGAATATCTTTGTTATGTGTATCCACATTCACTACTTTGGGTATATCTGCACCACCTTCTTTTCCAGCATCGTTAGAAGGTTGTGGATCTCCATTTTTAGCAACAAAATCATCACATACAAAGTCCCAAATTGGCATAACTATGTGATCTTGATCATCCTTTGAATCCTTGCTTGGTTCATCATCAACAAACTCTTCCGAACCTTTACTAGAAACTTTACCACCAATTCCACCTCCAAAGCTGACAAATTTTCCATCAATAGGTTTGAAATCTGAGAGATAGGACTTATTGCTAGTCATGTGCCTTGAACATCCACTATCTGAATAACCTTGATCTTCTATTTTAGTCTTTGGATGTTCATGCACATAAAATAAAGGAATTAGTTCCTTTTGGAGACCCAAGCCATTATTGAATTGGATCTGCCTCATGTATCAATATAATTAAATCTATAAAAGGTCATTGATACACCATTGGGATTGTTTAAGGTGTTTATTCCTTTTGGTCTCCATTCCCAACGTGCTGAGGCCTTCACAGCATTTCCCAAATTTACCCTGTTCTTGTTTACATGACCAGCAGTGGTAACTTTTAGCCTAGCAATGGGAACTACTGGCTCAGACATTTTGGTTTTTGGTACCCGCTTCTGATTGTAAACAACCTTTTTCTCATAAAAGGTCCTTTTACCTGTTCGTGCTGATTTAACAAAAGTTGTAATTGGCTTTGCACTTGAAACAAGTGTTTTTGGGTAAGCAGTCTTAACAACTCTAGCAGTTGCTAAAGGTTTAATGCCATATTTTAGTTGAACTACTCTGGAAATCTTGTTGCTGTGAGTATTTGGGTAAGTATGTTTTTGAAAAGTGTTTTCATTCACCCTTTTGTTCCCAAAAACTTCTCTTCTTCCCTTGTGGTAGTTACAATTAGCATGCAAGTGATGAAAACTTCCATAAATACGGCATGCTTTATTATTCATCATAAAATCACTACCAAGTTGTTGAGACTTAAGGTTATTCCAGTTCCTCTGATTACCTACATTCCCTCTCAAACTGAACTAATCAATTCACTTTGCAACTCTTCTGACACTTTCAATCCTAATAAAATCCGTGTCTGTAAACTCTGCCAGTTTCTCCAACCCATGTCGGTCATTCTGCGTGAAAACGCACTGAGTTTAGTAAAAGATCGCAATTGGATACCAGCATGTGTAGCACATATGCTTTATTGCATTCTCACTAGACAACCTTACAATCTCACTTATCTCTTCACTATACGAATTTTGCATCTCAAGGATGATGACAGAAAGTCAATGCCCCATGGGATGCTCTTGACTCGAGTCTACCACTACTTCATGAGAACTTATCCCCACTTTCAAAATGATCAATACAACCTTGTTGTCGGAGTCTTAGAACCAATAACAGGACAAAAAATCACACGATTCATCATACCCTAGAGGATGAGACGCATCGAAGAAGATGGAAGGCAACATATTTGTATTTGTTGAAATGGAATTACTTGCTATGATGTAGTACTTGTATTATTACCTTGAATGCTATGTGTAACTCTTATTAATATTGTGCTTAGCCTATTCTTATCTTGGATGTTGATTAGTATCGTTACAAGATTTAACTCTTTCAAATTCTGAAAATGTTTAGATACCTACAAATTGCAGAGATGAAAAAGTGGGTGAAAATCTAGGAACCCACTGCCGACGGTCCCTTATTGTCCTGGCGGTCCCCCTGTGATAAAGGAGCGTTTGGCATTTAACGGACCGTCCCCTAGGGATCACAAATTTTTGCACTATTCTCTTCTTTTCGGCAATCCTAAGCCTACTGCATGTTTATCACTACCTTACCATGTTTAGATAAACAATTATAATTGGTTAATTTTTCCTAATGTATGCTTTGCCCAAATCATAACCATGCTTGATTATTTAAACACCTATTCTCTTCTTCAACCTCATCACAATCATCTCTTATTTCTCCTCCATCCCCTACAATGGCATCATCTTCCACTTCCGTACCAACCACAAACAAAGGACTCATAACCTCACTCAACTCACAACCACCAAACAAAAGGCCCAAGATCAAAATCATTCCACCACAATCTAACTTCATTGATCTCACTCTCTATGACACCACTCCCTCTCCAAAGTCTCCACCATCCTCACCTCATGCACCTAGTGCACCTCTCAAAACACCATCCACCAATGGAACATCCTGCTCTTCATCAAAGCCATCCTCTAGCTCCAAGCAAACCTCATCACCTTTCTCATCATTTATCAAAAACTTGTCTCCCTTGCTCACCCAATCTAGCTTGGGTGCTTACACTCCTTTTGTGGGTAATCAACCATCATCTCCTACCTTCTCTAGCTCTCCACCAAGAAACTCACATCCTCCTCCAACAAATCCTCCAAATCATACATCACTAGACGGGCCTTTAGAAAACATTCCTCCCACTCCACCATCATCTCTAAACCTCGGCAATCCCATTCCTTACTACTTTGTTAACAACCACACCATGGGATGTGCATTTTGTTATCACAACTTTCATCTCATCACCTCTCTTCGAGATGAAATCCATATAATGTTTGTCCACTTTGAATTTCTTCTTGCACAACAAAATGTGGAACCAACTCTCCTTGCCACCATGCCACCTTTGGCTCCACCCTCTTCCTCACCATCATCCTCTCCACACTCAAACTAGATATCTTCATATATCTAGTTAATAATAATCAAGTGGAAGCTATATTTTTGGGCAAGCATGGTTGGGAAATAGTTTGTTGTATTAGTTGATGACTAATTATTGTAGGATTTGATGATATCTTGATTATGTGATGATTATGAATGATCTTGTATGCTTTCCATGAATGAATGAATGTTGATTAGGTTTAAATTATGTTAACATGTTGTGATGTTTGTCATGGTTGACTTGAAAATGGACTAAAATTATTCAACCTTAAAAATAGGAAGTTACTAAAATCACAACACATCTACTAACCAGGACACCTACTGGCGCGCCGGTCCTTTATTGGATTGGTGGTCCCTGTTTACTAAAGGACCGTCACCCCATTTATGGGACCGTCCCAAGTAAGAGCTAAAACTCAGATTAATCTTATATTCATGCTCTATCTATTTGATTTCACCCTTCTATCTATCTTATTTCTCCATATCCTTCTATATATATATGCATGTGCTTTGCTTCTAACTTGTTTTTATAGCACATCGTCATAGCTCGATTCCCCGGTGCCCTCATCTAGGGGGAGCACTAAGATAGGGGGAGCTTGTATTCCATCGATCTCTATGACGATGCCCTTTAAGGATGCTTGTATTCAGTCGATCTCTTTTCTCTCCTCACATCGACAATGCCCTCTTAAGGATGCTTGTATTCCGTCAAATTCTTTCCTCTCTTCAACATCGACGAAGCCTTTTTGATTCTACAAAAAGGGGGAGAAGTAACGGGAAAAGTCATTAAAAATTTATCAACGCATAATTTTACCTAAAATGAGTTTATATTTTGTAATCATCACAAAGGGGGATATTGTTAATACAAATAATGTCAAAAACATTATTCGCATTATTCGGTCTTCTTGTGTTTTGATAATCATAAAATATAAAGACATGTTACGTAAAGTTACGGATAATAAGTTTTTAATCGAGAAAACTTGTTTCTTCCACGTAGCTACTACAGCGTCACTTCAGGTATGAACAAACGTTATACCGACATTGGTAAAGTGATCAAAGAATTTTATTTTCTTCTAAACTTACATTTTTTAGTTTGAAAAAACATTTTTCACAAAAGTATTTTTGTGTTTTTAAAGAAATGTTTTTTTAAGAAATTATATTCAAAATTCAAATATGTAACAGCTATATTTCCCCCCAAAACAGTTAAGTTTTCACCAGATAAGTTTCACCACGTCAGGACAAAAAGAGGAGCATATTGTCGGGATGGTACCTTAAATGGACCGGCGGTCCCTTAGTGATAAAGGACCGTCGTATGTTTAAGGGAACGCCACCTTCTTTCCTGTCGTATATAAATACTGAACTGTTTCTTCTCAGAAAATTAATTCCTCTTGGCACAAAAACTTTCTGATGAAATCACGATTATACATGTTTTATTACCAAAAATGCTCCCATTTATGCTAATATATTTAACAATATTGCGCCTTTAATTGCAAATATTACGTCTTTTTGTTATTTTATTTTTAAGGTACCGTTGAAGAATTATTAGAGCAAAAGTGAATCAAAGTGATAATTATTTGAAGATTAGAAGATATTGAAGATTATTTGAAGATAGGTTGAAGCTAGCGTCATTATTGATAAATTCATAAAGTTGTCTTAACTTTTGAGCTAAAGATAAGTTATTTAAGCATAAATGAAGCTCAAAAATTAAGAAAAAACGAGTCAGCTAAAGCCCATGCTTACTACTAGCTTAGCCACGAAATTTAAGGCCCAAAAAAAGATAAAAACAAAGTCCAAGTAACTGGATAGAATCCCATGTCCACAACGGCTAGTTCTCCAACGTCTACTCCTCGCACAACGGTCAAATGGAGGTCCGAGTATTTAATGAAGACAACACCAACAGCTTAAGGGGATCACTCTTTTATAATGCTACTCTCTTTTTTATGTTATATGTTTCATTAATTTTTCAGTCTTTCATTTTGTACGAGGTTTTAGTCCATCGACTTTTTACTTAAATAAATTTCATAACTTTTAGTTTATTTCTATTATTCTTACAATCAATTATATAAAGTGTAATTTTTGTTTATTTAATATCTTTGTCTAAACATTAGTAGTTGATTATTTTCAAATACAAAAAGTGGTTACCTAAACTTTCTTTTACATTCGCGGCTTATTAGTGTTTCATTAGTTTCCGAAATCAATCTTTAATCTTTATAACAATAAATCTTTTAGTTAAATCTTTTATAAGTTTTAATTAGTTTCGTCATAGCTTCTTAAATACTTATTTTATAAAAAGTTGCAAACTTTATTCTCTCAATCAACTTACAATTACAAAAAGATTCAACCTTTTGGAGATTTATCGCAGATTATGGGTTATAATAGAGTATTTGGGTTAATTATGGAGCTAGGATGAGGTTTTTAGTTTAGTGTCCTTATCGTCGCCATTACGCTTAATTCATATCCGGTGCTCTCCTATCCTTTGCTTTACTATTATTTAGTTAATTGCCATGTTTTGCTTAATTAATTTCATCATGTTTATTTTTATTATTATTATGTTTGTTTTTTTTAGCGATATTAGGATGTTAGAGTAGATTTATTATATGTTTGTTTGGTGATTGGTTGATTTAATGTGTTAGTTAAGTAGTGATTTGGTATGGATGATTATAATTCAATCCAAATTACCACTTAGTTACCACTAAAAGTCAACCATATCCAAACGAGTATATTTCTCCTTTATATTTTTGTCCTTATCATTTTAGCCTATCTCGTAGTTTATTCCTTAGCTTTTCTTAGTTTTATTTTACATTAGTTCCTTTTAGTTTTCCTTTTAGTTGTTTTTGCCTTAGTTATTATTTGTCTTAGGATTCCCTTTAGTTTTCTTTAGCCTATAATTAATATAAAAACCCAAAATTTGCGATATCTAAGCATCCAACAAAAACTAAAACGCGTATCTCAAATTCATCATTCCTTTAGAATGACAATCCGGGAGATCAATACTTACCGCGATACTTAGGTATTTAGGTTCGTATGTGTATCTTTCCCTCCCCTTTACAATTTATTTTTGGTGGGCCCCACAACGACCCTATCACTTTCTATTTCTCTTTTCTTTCTTCTTTGATCACTATAACAAGTCGGTATATGTTTATAAGTATTTTCCTCTTCATATCAAAGTGCAAGAGAATATTTTTTTTCTCTTAGCTTATTTTCGATTTTCTAATTATAAAAATTCGAAAATATTTTTTTCCATTCTATTTTTCCTTTCTTTTATATTCAAAATCCAAAAATAATCTTCTTATCCTCTTATCCGTTTAATTCTTTTTCTTTAATCCTCTAAACCGTTTAATTTTATTTTCTCCCTCTTATGTTTAATTCTTATGGCGCACACGCGGAATATGGAGGAATTACTACGAATACCTATCGTAGGTATTGAAAATGCCATCGTTATTCCACCTATTCTAGCGGATGAATTTGAATTGAAAGCCGAGTTAATTTATTTTATAAAGAACAATCCTTTCTATGGGTTTGGAAATGGCGATCCTTATTCACACATAAGACGATTTTCTCAAATAACTCGAACTTTCAAAATCAATCAAGTGCCTCAAGATGTGGTGAATTTGATCTTGTTTCCATTTTCACTCAAAGGAGTAGCCGAGAAATGGCTTGATTATGAACCTCCTAATTCAATCACATCTTGGGATGATCTATTATCCAAGTTCTTGAATAGATTTTATCCTCATTCTAAAACAACTGAGCTTAGAAAAGAGATCCTTAATTTTCAACAAAGTTTTGATGAGACATTTGCCGAGACGTGGGAGAGATTTAAAGTGGAAATGCCCACATCACGGTTTTTCAGAATTGCAACAAGTCGATATATTCTATAATGTTTTAAGGCAAAACGATCAAGATTCGCTTAACACGGCCGCCGGTGGCAACATCTTTTATCGAACTCCGAAGGACATCTTGACGATTATCTAAAACAAGTCGAAAGTTCGCACTGCACAAAACAAACCGGTAGTAAGTCTCCAATTTCGCAATAAAAAATTAATTGGAGAGTTACTAGCCGAAGAACAAGCAGCTAAAGTGAGTGCCCAATTTTGCAAGACTTTCGTTCACGATGACGATGATGATGAGGATTCTATTCAAATGAAGGAATATTATAAGAGTTCATCAGCTGTAATCACACCTGTCTTACCGACTATGGACCCAGTGGACTCTCTCATAATGGGGGACAAGCATCTTAGCACTATTCCAGAAACGGAATTGGATAAAGTAATTAAGTCTAGTGTTGAGGACCTTGTCCCAATCCAAAGTGAGTCCAATGGTATTTTCGAAAAAATGTGTGATTTAATTCGTCTTTATGTTTCAAATGATCATTCTGAGACTTTCTCTGATTCTAACGATGACTATACATACTCCGATGATGATGAGAGTGATGATGACGAGCCTTTAGAAGAAGTTAACTCTAAAATAGATCCTCTCATTAAGGAATCGTCAGATACCTTGTCAATGGGGGACAAAGAAGTCGAAATCAATCCTCTTAAGGAAATTGACGACCTTGTTCCAATCCCAAGGGTATCTAAGAAACCTTTCGATTCAATCTCTAAAACATTCGATATGACTATCACCAATCCTTTATTTGATTTCGATTCTGAGTTTACTTTCAAATTAGACAATCTTATCTTTGATATTCAGAACGAGGAGAGTGATAAGTCCGATACGGAGACCGTTATGGACGAGGTGCACATTTATAGCCCACGCAGTACCGCACAAGTCCCACCACCATATATCTATCCAAATCCCGAGCTAAAAGACGTACTTCATAAGAGTGATTATCTTCTCGAGGAGTTCTCCGGTGAACTCTCTCATATCATATCTCCTCCGGAGTATGATCATTTCTATTTTGATCTAGTGGAAGATCTTGACCCGGGGGGAGACATGCTTTATCAAAACAGTTTACTTATTGATGATATCACCCCGCCTCTCCCTCTTGAGGTTTTTGAAAATTACCAAATGAGCTTTGAAAATCAAATTCAAATTAAGGAAAATGGAAAATTTACTTTTGAGGATGAATATTTGATCTTTATTGCTTTAAAAATCTTCCTTCCATTCCTCACATATAATGTGACTTCTCCTCTTCTTCATTCCTACAGGAGTGAGGATACTATCTTTGACCCCGGTATCACCATTTATGGTTGTTATTTCTTAGAGCCGTGGGTATCTCATTGGTGTGGAACTTTCATGCGCTCCAATATTTATCCAAACATCTTGAATGAAAATCCGATGGAGATTTTCTTTTCCACTTGCTTCCCCAACAACAAATGAATTCGGGGTCGAGTCAAGCTACGTGACTCGGTTAACAAAAACAAGCGCTTATCGGGAGGCAACCCGTTTCTTACTATCTTTATCTTTTTATTTTTCTTTCTTTATCTAAAAAAAAAAAAAAAAAAAAAAAAAAGCCTTTGAAATGACCAAAAATAAATAAAACTTGTCGTATCCTTTTATCCGTCCCTCTACTACATTATACTATGACACTTCTTTTGAGTTTCAGGACTTATTAAGATTGTCAATTTTTTGGGCGTGATGTTTGGACATGGAACGACGTTGCCATGGGCGTTTATCTTCTATATCTTCATTTGCTCCGATCAGATTAATTCTCGAGATCACGTAGTTTTTCTTGGAAGCTGAGGCTGAGCTCCACTAGACTTATCCGTTACTACCGATCTACGAGTCTGCATTAGGGGAGTTTTTCTGTTCTTTGATCACATGCTTATATTGTTTTCTCATACTCACATTTAGGAACGTTGCATTTCTCTTTTTCGTTCTAAATGTGGGGTTGACATCCCGTATTTAGAACATTGAGGGCAATGTTCGGTTCTAAATGTGGGGTGAGATTATTATCATTATGATCATACATGTACTTATTTGTTTGTTTTTTAGCAACCCCAAAATTGTGCCAAAATTTTTAAGATTTTTTAAAATTGTTTGCCAAATTTTTCATATTTTTGAATTTTGCAAAAAAAAAAAAAAAAAAGAAAAAAAAAAATTAAATTAGTTTGATATACAAAAAAAAAAGGAAAAGAAAAAAAAATTAAATAAAGTGATAATGGATCAATTTTGAGACGTCGTCGAACTTTGAGCTTTTTAATAACTTCTAACTTAATTTCATATCAATTCTTGTTTGATGAGATGTGTGATTGGTTAGGATCAAGTTTTTACTTAGCTTAATGATTTTAATGATTTTGCTCGAGGACGAGCAAAGCTTAAATGTGGGGTAGTGATGAAATCACGATTATACATGTTTTATTACAAAAAATGCTCCCATTTATGCTAATATATTTAACAATATTGCGCCTTTAATTGCAAATATTACGTCTTTTTGTTATTTTATTTTTAAGGTACCGTTGAAGAATTATTGGAGCAAAAGTGAATCAAAGTGATAATTATTTGAAGATCAGAAGATATTGAAGATTATTTGAAGATAGATTGAAGCTAGCGTCATTATTGATAAATTCATAAAGCTGTCTTAACTTTTGAGCTAAAGATAAGTTATTTAAGCATAAATGAAGCTCAAAAATTATGAAAAAAACGAGTCAGCTAAAGCCCATGCTTACTACTAGCTTAGCCACGAAATTTAAGGCCCAAAAAAAGATAAAAACAAAGTCCAAGTAACTGGCTAGAATCCCATGTCCACAACGGCTAGTTCTCCAACGTCTACTCCTCGCACAATGGTCAAATGGAGGTCCGGGTATTTAATGAAGACAACACCAATAGCTTAAGGGGATCACTCTTTTATAATGCTACTCTCTTTTTTATGTTATATGTTTCATTAATTTTTCAGTCTTTCATTTTGTACGAGGTTTTAGTCCATCGAATTTTTACTTAAATAAATTTCATAACTTTTAGTTTATTTCTATTATTCTTACAATCAATTATATAAAGTGTAATTTTTGTTTATTTAATATCTTTGTCTAAACATTAGTAGTTGATTATTTTCAAATACAAAAAGTGGTTACCTAAACTTTCTTTTACATTCGCGGCTTATTAGTGTTTCATTAGTTTCCGAAATCAATCTTTAATCTTTATAACAATAAATCTTTTAGTTAAATCTTTTATAAGTTTTAATTAGTTTCGTCATAGCTTCTTAAATACTTATTTTATAAAAAGTTGCAAACTTTATTCTCTCAATCAACTTACAATTACAAAAAGATTCAACCTTTTGGAGATTCATCGAAGATTATGGGTTATAATGGAGTATTTGGGTTAATTATGGAACTAGGATGAGGTTTTTAGTTTAGTGTCCTTATCGTCGCCATTACGCTTAATTCATATTCGGTGCTCTCCTATCCTTTTCTTTACTATTATTTAGTTAATTGCCATGTTTTGCTTAATTAATTTCATCATGTTTATTTTTATTATTATTATTTGTTTTTTTAGCGATATTAGGATGTTAGAGTAGATTTATTATATGCTTGTTTGGTGATTGGTTGATTTAATGTGTTAGTTAAGTAGTGATTTGGTATGGATGATTATAATTCAATCCAAATTACCGTTTAGTTACCACTAAAAGTCAACCATATCCAAACGAGTATATTTCTCCTTTATATTTTTGCCCTTATCATTTTAGCCTATCTCGTAGTTTATTCCTTAGCTTTTCTTAGTTTTATTTTACGTTGGTTCCTTTTAGCCTATCTCGTAGTGTAAACTTGGAAGAATATGAGGATCCAAGATGTCTTGTAACTAGAATAGATCTTATATTTGTTGTGAGGAGAGTGGAGTCTTGGTGTGTAATTTAGGACTTAGTAAAGTTGGTGTGTGAAGGCTTGGATTTGGTGATGATCCAAGTGTGTCTTAGTGTGAAGGCTTAGATTGGGTGATGATCCAAGTGTGTTTTAGTGTGAAGGCTTGGATTGGGTGAAGATCCAAGTGTGTCATTTGTGCGAAGGCTTGGATTGGATGAAGATCCAAGTAGGACAAGTGTGCTTGTTCCTGTGGCCACGTAGGCCTTGGAGTAGATTGGTTCTAGCTACGATTAGAAGTCGACATTCCGCTTAGTGTCGTTAAACTTTGTGTAAGTTTGTGTACGGATTGCTCCGCCTGAAGGAGTGTGTTGATATAGTGATTGATAACTCTCAAGTGTGGTACTCGGAGAGTGGAGTATGACGAAGAGTGAGCTTCGTGCCGAACCACTATAAATCTCCGTGTCTCTTTGGTTGTGCTCTTTCCTTACTCTTTACATTACTTGTTTGTTTACATTTATTTGTAGCTTAATAGATATCACATAACTAGTAAAATTCAACGAGTTTGCAAAAGAATATTAACCAGACCTAAAAACGGCGAAACATTTTGTGGAAAACTAGAAGGGGGGTTGAATAGTTTACCGCTTTTTCGATTCTTATTTTCTTAAATAATCTTTGAGAACTTGACATTTGGTTAAAGATATAAACACAAATTAATATGTTTGATTGTTTGAAAATACTTTACATGTAGATAACAATTCTAACTTAACTTGTTTCATACTTTGAAAAGCTTTACTTGTAATGATCCTAACTTTGCTTGTTTAGTTCTTTGAAAAGCTTTACTTATGTTGAAAGATATAAGAACAATATTACTTGTTTTGGTTCTTTGAAAAGCTTTATATGTGATCAACAATTCTAACTAAACAACAACATATAATAAGCAAAGATAGAGAAAGAAACAATCAAACCACAACACGATAGTTTATCGTGGTTCGGCTACAAGGACTCTTTTTCCTTGCCCTACATCCACGCCCCGAGTTTCCAACTTGAGAGTTATAAACACTAATCAACAAGCTCCTTTCACCGGTGGAGAAAACCTTACACGTCACTTATACTTTTACCGACACAAAGCTAGATGTCGAGTTCTTTTACAAGGGTACAACTACTCCCATTCGTCGCTTACACTTTTACCGACACAAAGCTAGATGTCGAGTTCTTTACCAAGGGTACAACCACTCCCGTTATTTCTTTTACTAGGGTACAACAACTCCCAACACACTACGTATTTTGAGGCCTAAAATACTAACCTATAACTTCTACATACATGACACACATGAAGTATAAACTACCAAAGCTTATACATGACCAAGCTACCAAGACTTACAACTTTAGAGTTGAAGCTTGTAACTTCTTGAATGATCTTGTGAAGTCCCTTGCTACATAAGAGAATCACAAATCAAAAGGTTACTGAGTTAGTTGAGAGAGTGTGTGAATATATTTCCTAAAAGGGTTACACAAAACAAACAAATGGTTTGGTATTTATAGCAAACTATTCTGCAGTCTGGCGGATCAGGCGGAAGCCTCAGATGGGTTCCGCCCGTGTACCCCCAGGGTACCGCTGGGTCTGCAGTAGGTTTTTGCAATAACTTCCCAAACCAAACAATGTCTTGTCTCATAACTTCTAGCAACCAAACAATGTCACATCACTTAAAGTAAGTCAAACATGATACTTGCAAGCAACATGAAAGCAAGTCAAACACATAACTTGCCATAAATACATAATGACAAAACTTGCCATAAATGTGATGTGACTATTTCTAATTTAAGAAATAAAACCAATGTTTAGTTTAAAAGGAAATGAAACATTAGTTAAACAAGACTTAAACACTCAAAGTGATAATTTACTTTTAGCTAAAGTTCATACTTTGTTATTAACAAAACTTAGCAAAGATCGTAAAATATAAATAACGTTTTTAGGCGATATTTGTATTAACAATCTCCCCCTTTTTGTTGATGACAAAACATAAACTTTATTTAAAAGTAAGTCATAAGATTTAGTGTTAAGTCTTATAAAGTTAGTAATGAAACTTGTTTTTGCAAAGAGTTAGCTACGCGGAAGTTTAAAATAATAGAGCAAGTTTCATATAAATTTGTATTAACAATCTCCCCCTTTTTGTTGATGACAAAACATAAACTTTATTTAAAAGTAAGTCATAAGATTTAGTGTTAAGTCTTATAAAGTTAGTAATGAAACTTGTTTTTGCAAAGAGTTAGCTACGCGGAAGTTTAAAATAATAGAGCAAGTTTCATATAAATTCTCCCCCTTTTTGTCGAAACAAAAAGAAGAGTAGCGAAGCGAAATTATAGGCATGCTCCCCCTTGGTTGATACTCCCCCTAAATGGAGTGCCAAGAGAGGAAACATGGATTTTGAATCTACAAAAGAAAAGTTAGTTTCCGCACAAGATAAGTCATGAAAGCATTTCATGTTTAAAAACACAACTAAGAGTTGTGAAGCGGAATAAAGCAAGACTCATGCTCCCCCTTGAATGTTACTCCCCTAAATGGAGTTTCAAGGAAGGAAGACATGGATAATGAACCTACAAAAAAAAAGTTAGTTTCTAAAGCACAAGGTTTATGTATGTTATCATACCAAGATATAGTTCACTCATCATACCTAAATGGCCATCAAACAATTTAAACCTTGTAGTAGAATGACATTCATTAAATTGTAAAATTTAGACTTCTTAAAAAGTCAAAGACAAGAAATTTTGGTTACACTATCCTACCTCTAGAAATAAAGAAAAAGCTACAAATAAGCTACGACCATAAAAAGCTACAAAGAAATCATCATTTTCCTTTGTGAGAAACATTTTCCAAAAACAAGGCTAAGGTTGTTTAAGGAAGAAAATGTGGGTTGTGGTTGTAGCGGACTTTATTTTGAAGGTTGAGAGGGTGACACGGGTTTTGGTTTGTTGGTTTAAATGGGAAACATTTTCCAAAAGAAACGGTTTTGTTTCATTTTGGAGACTCTAAACTTGAGACTTTCCACAATGTGGTTTAGGACAAACCTCATTTTATTGGATAGGGTGAAACAACAATGGTTTTGGGTGATGATACTCTTGTTGTGGTGGTTGGTTGTGGTCGAAAGACTCATTTTGGTTTAGCAATGACCTTGGTTATTCATTTGTGAAAGGTGGTGGTTGTTGTTGGTCTTGGTGGAAGATCATTGAGATGCTTTTATTTTCTTATATGAAGAAAATAGAGATTCAAAGTGTTGGAAAGGTTCTTGTGGTGGTGGTAGTTATTGTTGTTGTGGTGGTTGTTGTTTGAACAAAATGGTGTAGGCTTGGTTATTTGTAAATGGTTACCATGAAGGTTTTTGTGAATGGGGTGAAACACAAATGATTGTAGGTGTGTATGACCTTGATCATTTGGAAAAATTGAGGATTTAGCATAAAGGTAGGCCAAACACTCAAGCAATGACGGTGGATGAGGTGCATCATCCAATGACTCGTTTGGTTGAAATATTGGTTGTTGATGGGTTTCCATTTCGGCAATGGTGTCAAAGAGTGACAATGATGGAGGGCTTGATGGTTTAGGTGATAGGTTTTTAAAAGTTTCCAATAGTGGATGTGGTGATGTTGGTGGTGTATGGAAAAGTTCCATTGGTGTAAGTGTTGAAGTAGCAAGATTAAGCAAATCTTGAATAGTGATCACATTGGTATTGAAATGTGTTGAGGATGGTGTTGAGGTAGTGCGGTTAAGGAAATCTTGGATAGGTGAAGAAATGTTAAGCGAAGCATCACTTGAAGATGATGAGCTTGACTTGATGGTTTTGTTGAAGCAACAAGGTTTGACACTAATCCTAGTGGTTTTTGAGAAGGATTTTGATGGTTATGGTGTGATTTGAATTGTTGCAAAACTTTCAAATTTATAAGGTTGAAAAGGTGTTGAAATGGGTGTTTGGATTTGATGTTCTACCATTCAAAGAATGAGGTTTCAAATGATTTTCATGACCATGTCACATCATTTGATGTTAATTCAATGGAATAGGATGGAGTGAAAGATCAACATATGCACTCAATGCTTTGTGATCATGGGATGTGATTTGGTTGAAAATGTTTCAATGGTTTGAAGGATCCTTTAAAAGGGTTCCTTGGGTTAGTTATGTTTGAATTTGAATTTTTGGAGGGAAGTGGCTTCCTAATTGTTTTAGTGAGTGAGAGTTGTTCTAATATGGTTATTGGAGTTAATGGAAGATGTTTCTCACTCAGGATAATGGTTTGACACTTTACAAGTTATGAACTTAAGAAAAATGACAAAAAATTTCTGCAGGTGACTGGCGGAACCTTCAGAATACACAGGCGGAACCCTGATTTGGGATCCGCCTGGTCCGTTGGGCCAATTCTGGATTTACCCAGAAAATACACTGGCGGAACCCAATTTTGGGTACCGCCAGATCCGCCAGTGCTGCAAAAAGTGGCAGTCCGCGTTTTTGACCCTCAAAACGATTTTCAAAATTTTCGAAAACTCTTGGAAATGAAAATTTATTATATGACTGATTAGGAAACGCAAATATTAGACATATAGACATTCATCTCTTAGGACTTTGACCGGGGGCTAACGAATTTCACTATACTTAGTGAAATTATCATAAACTTGAAGATTTGACAACATGCCAAATGTTGTCTTCCTGCGTCATTGTTAGTTCCTACAGGTTCCAAATAGTACCAAATATCCTACTAACTCACAAATACATAACACGTAATGTTTAAATGACCAAATCGTTCAAATAGCACCTAGTGCCAAACACTCCTACACACCCGCTCTCATAGACGGTCAATCTTCTTCTTGAGCATTTCAAGAAATCTCTCAATGTTTTTGAACATCCCCTTTGTTTGCTTGAACTCCGCCGACTCATTTGGAATATCCGAAAGTTGGAAAATGTATTCTAGAGGTGGGAGCCTAGAGTTGGGCAAAGCCTAGAGTTGGAAAATGTTTTCCTTGGGATTTGTAGACTCTCCTATCACTTAGTGGGACAAATGTGTGTGGAATGATAGAGTAGTCTAGGTGAAGACCTCTAGGAGTTGATGGAATGGGAGAGATGAACCCAAAGAGATGGGTCAAGAGCATTCCATACGGCTTAGCCGTTGTGCCTTGCACGGGGATGTCGGCCATTCTCTTGGTCATGAAGTAGGCAAGGTTGAAGGGTTGCCTAATGAAGAAGGAGTAGAGCATGTAGCAAAGACAAACATTGATGTGATCACGGTTTCCTATGGTGCTAATGACATTGGCTCTAAGGAGTTCTTCCCATTTCTTGAATTTGGGGCTTGAGTTCATTGAGTTCCATTTCATATGGGTCCTTGATGACCTCATTTCCGGTTCTAGTTCTCCTAGTGTTGGTGGTCCCAATGAAGAGGTGGTCACGGAGTTCATCCTTGGACACAAGAGGAGTATCATAGGGATGGACTCGGTCAATGAGTGTGTCAAGAGTTGAGAGGGAATGCTTGTTGGAGTGGATGCAAATACTACGGTTTGGAACACCTAGGGTTTGAGCAACTTCTTCGAGAGAGAAGGAGTCTCGATGACTACTAGCAATGAAGTTAATAGACATGCGACCGTACTCATCCTTGGAGAGGGTGACGGATGCATATAATTCTAAAATGAACCTAGAACAAATAGGCTCGTCGATTTCTAAGAGATACTCAAAGTTGATTGTGGCAAATTCCGTGTATAGGTTTGTACCTTCTAAGAAGGATGGATCAATGGCTCTACCCTTAGGGACATATCGTTTTTCTAAGGCTTTGAAGACAACGATTTGAGTTTGAGTGAGACCTTTGGTTTTGTGGTGTTTGGGTAGGTACTTGATGGTGTTCTTGTGGTCGTAGTGAGTTAGAGGAGGCATGATGATTCCTAGAAAATCAAAATTTCACATTTAAGTAAATGACTATTGTAATGAGTATGTTCTAGTGTGTGCCTATATGAAAACAATGTGGAGGTGCGGTTGACTTGACTCATTTTGATGCTTAAAAATGTTTTGTAATGCAAGTGATGTTTCAATGACGTTTTTCATTTGTTTTAACAATGTGGTGAACGGTGGTAAAGTATGGGTGACGACCGAGAGTGGATATGTGAAATGAGGTGGTGATTGTTTGACAACACTTAAAGCTTGGATATCTTCTTTGTGTTCTTCATTTGCTAGAAAGTGGAAGAGACGCATTTCATAATGAAATTCACTTGACTTTTGACGACATAGACAAATATGTTAATGAGAGTATGGATATGACAATTGCTCTTTGTTTCAAAGAGCGACACAAAGGTGAACATAGGTTTATGTATCATGAAAGGTGGTTTAATCTTAATAGGTTAGGTTATAGTGGGGATGACACACTTGTTTGGTTACATTGTGGAATCTTCTTGTGAAGATGACTAGGTTGAGTTATTGGTGAAGATGATATTGACTCTTGGTTTCTTTGAGAACATGGAAATGGTGGATGACTCGATATTGTTAGGACAAAGGATAACTCGGTTTCTCATTTCACATTGCTTGTTTGAGGTTTGGGTGATGAAAGGTTATGAGGAAGATGATTGAAGTTTTGCTCATTTTGTAAATCTTATGGACTGATGGTAAGTTGGAGTTGTGAGTAAAGAGGTGTTTGGTTTTGAACTTAAATAAAACATTCTGTGGCTTTGGCGGACCAGGCGGAACCAAAAAGTGGGTTCCGCCCGTATGGTCTGAGGGTGCCGTGGGATCTGCAGGAAAAACTCAAAAGGAATTGTCTTGATTTTTGTGGTTTTATCCTAATGTTCATAACTAAGGTTTTAGGTCTTATGAGTCCTTGACTAAGCCTAGGGATGATGAATGCTTCTCATTCAAGAGGTTTTGTGAAAACGTTGATAGAATGGTTAACGTATAAGACTTTCTTAGTTAAGATGTTCCTCAATGAACATTTTTACCAAGACGATGATGATGGATCACAATACGTCAATTACGATGATGATGGATCACAATACGTCAAACGAAATTGATATTTCAAATATTGACACTATACTCACTTGATTACTATGAAATATCAATTTCGTTTCACTAGTTGTTTTATTCTAGATTCCAAAAATTGTTTTTGTTGAATTTGTTTAGACACAACTAATGACCAATAAATCAAGTTTTATAACTTATGTCAATTTTACTTGATTCAATGTTTAGCTCAAGGTGGGAAGATGTTGTTTTGTACTTTTACTCCATGCTTGTCTTACCATCATTGGACTTTCGACTAAGTTATCATCTACCAAAGATGATATCATAGAAGGAGGAGATCACTCGTTAAATGTCATATTCAACGACTCCTCGACTCTTTGGGTTTTCTTACTTAAGACACTATGAACTCTATTTATTTTTAAGAAATCCAAGAGGTACAACATCATTAGACTATGTGTCACATTTGATGTGTAAATCCTAGATGTTTGAAAACTCATTTTCTTTCACACATCCTAATATATGCTTATGTGATTTATTTCACCTTGTGTGTTTTATGTGAGATTATCATAAAGAAGTGATTGAAGAAAAACACAATTAAAGACTCAAAGTATGGTGTTTGAGAAAATTGTTTAACAAGGGTTTGTTTTGCAAGCATCACAAAAGTGTTAGACATTTTAACACTTAGGAAATTCTTAGTTAGCTCACTTGTAAGCAAGAGTTGAGTGAGACATACTCAAGAGTTTTTCGTGTTAATCTCTTGATGGTTAAATAACCAAAACACCTTATATCTCCTACTAGTACTAAAGACTAAATTCCTTGTTGTATAGAATCTAATCTTAGTTATTTACAAATAGCAGGTAGACACTCTAGAGTATTACAAATAACACATATTTGAGCACATAATGCTATAGACAAGATATAACCAAAGTCAACTTTAAGTAATGCGTACCTTTTAACTTGCATAGAGATGCTATCAAGCGGATAAGCATTAAGCGTAAAAAACTTGGTTTGACGACATGCTTTGAAACTCAATAACTCATGTATCCAAGAAGGTTAGACAATCATATAAAAGCATAGAGTATGATAATCTTAATTCTTTTATCATGAGTTTCTATTAGAGATAGAATTATCTCTAAATCTCTCTTCTAGGTTAGACAAATTTTACTTGCTTTGTTTTATTAGTTAATGGTGCTTTTGAGTTAAATCCTAATCCGGTTTTATTTTTAAACAACCTTTGACTCCTCAACAATCTTTCAAGAGATTTTGAGCTTTCATCAAATTTAACTAATAATTTTTCCTTTCTCATTTTGCATTTTAATCTCATGTTTGTAATCTAGACATAATTTACATTCTAGATTAATTTCAACATTACTCTTAATTTTAAACATTTTATCTTCTAATAAGATTTCCTTTTCAAATATATTCTTAAGAGATTTTGAAGACTCATTCTTGAAGATAGCTTTTAGGTCCATGTTTCACAAATGTTTAGACTCATTTTCTAGTTTATAAAACTCTAGGATAAATTAATCAAAGCAAAGGAGTTTGGTTTCAAAGTGTACCTTGCTTGATGTTTTATCTAGTATAGAATCACAAACCGGATGATTGACTTCATCTTCATCCGAGTTATTCTATGAATCGCAATCAAGACTACTACGAGCTTGACACGAGTAATCACCTTAACTAACACCTTGCTTGTTGTATCAATAAGTTGACAATAAACTACCGGATCACTGTCTTCGTCAACTTCCATTACATTCCAAGATACGCAAGCAGGTTCATCAAAACACACGTACTCATCTTCACTTGTACCTTCATTTAAAACATTTAAACTAGTAGCACATGTATTAACTTCTACTAAGTGTCTATCAATTAGTTTTTCTAAAACTTCTAATTCATATGTAAGATCAAATTGATCATCTTTGACTTGACATATTCCTTGATGAAAGTTTACTATATTTTTCAAACATCATTAGCCTTTGACAAAAATACATTCTTTCATATTTGGTACTAAAGCTTTGTAAAGCATTGTTTTAGCTTTAGTATTTTTATCAAGTTTAAGATAGTTATCTTGGTTTTCAAAAACCTGTTTTCTTTGGTTTGAAATTACCAAAAGAAATAATATGCCAAAGATCTTGATCAATTGATTTCACATAGTTTTCAAAATTACTTTTCCATTCAAGTAGTTTTTCTTTTTCAAATAGCGGTTGGTTTTGAATAGGTTGCCCTTCTTTGAGATTTTCAAAATCCATGAATCGATCCATGTTTTAAAATACATTCTATTTTAAAGATCTTGAGTAACGTAGCTCCTGATGCCAATTGTGGAAAACTAGAAGGGGGGTTGAATAGTTTACCGCTTTTTCGATTCTTATTTTCTTAAATAATCTTTGAGAACTTGACATTTGGTTAAAGATATAAACACAAATTAATATGTTTGATTGTTTGAAAAGACTTTACATGTAGATAACAATTCTAACTTAACTTGTTTCATACTTTGAAAAGCTTTACTTGTAATGATCCTAACTTTGCTTGTTTAGTTCTTTGAAAAGCTTTACTTATGTTGAAAGATATAAGAACAATATTACTTGTTTTGGTTCTTTGAAAATCTTTATATGTGATCAACAATTCTAACTAAACAACAACATATAATAAGCAAAGATAGAGAAAGAAACAATCAAACCACAACACGATAGTTTATCGTGGTTCGGCTACAAGGACTCTTTTTCCTTGCCCTACATCCACGCCCCGAGTTTCCAACTCGAGAGTTATAAACACTAATCAACAAGCTCCTTTCACCGGCGGAGAAAACCTTACACGTCGCTTATACTTTTACCGACACAAAGCTAGATGTCGAGTTCTTTTACAAGGGTACAACCACTCTCATTCGTCGCTTACACTTTTACCGACACAAAGCTAGATGTCGAATTCTTTACCAAGGGTACAACCACTCTCGTTAGTTCTTTTACTAGGGTACAACAACTCCCAACACACTACGTATTTTGAGGCCTAAAATACTAACCTATAACTTCTACATACATGACACACATGAAGTATAAACTACCAAAGCTTATACATGACCAAGCTACCAAGACTTACAACTTTAGAGTTGAAGCTTGTAACTTCTTGAATGATCTTGTGAAGTCCCTTGCTACATAAGAGAATCACAAATCAAAAGGTTACTGAGTTAGTTGAGAGAGTGTGTGAATATATTTCCTAAAAGGGTTACATAAAACAAACAAATGGTTTGGTATTTTGTAACACCCCCAAAATCATCACGTCAGCGGAAGACTTAAGATGTCAGCGGAAGACTTAAAATGTCAGCAGAAGACTTTTTGGGTGTTACTTCGAGGATCTTTGTCACAATCATAGAAAACGACACAAAAGTGACGCTTTAAAGTTTAATTCATTCAAAATACCAAATATTCAAGACATCAAGATGTTTCAAAATTTAAACAACAAGTTTATTTGAAAAATGTCAAGATGTTTATTTAAGCCCATGCCGGGTTACAAGCCCACTCCGTGCCTTCAAGTTCCTTCTTGTATAGTTACCTGAGATAAACACATGCTAAAAAGTGTCAACACAAAGGTTGGTGAGTTCATAGAGTTTATAGTTTAAATTGTAAATTAGAAAATGAGTGATTTCCTTATCAATTCAGAAATAGTTCGTTGGGCTGCCCTTCACAGGGCCAACACCAAAAATAGTAATTGGTTTATAAATCCATTTAACACGAGTTTCGAATCACAAGTTAAGAATGTATTGTAATCACATATAATTAATAAGTTTAAATCAATGTTCCTGTTATTGCCTTAAGCTCATGATACTCAACGATTAACAGCCAATCATAATCTCAAGTTATGACGGTAAGTAGTAGGCCCTCAAGATAGGTATTTGCCAATAACCTATAATAAGAACAATAAAGTGCGCCTGGTGTTTTCTCTAACAACCAAACGAGGATTGTCAATCACTAATAGTACTATCCACGTTTATTTACGTTCACCCTTCAAGTGATTAAGGTTCATGATCGAGGGACTTTTGGCAATAGTAACTTAAGCAAATAACATTGGCCTGACGGTATTTCAATACCCGGTATAAAAGACTTGTGTTCGAGTTTTAAGCATGTATCTCCCCCACGGGAAAATAGTTAAAGAGTGGGCTATGAAATCACAGTAACATGTATATAGTTAACGAGTACTTATAAAAGTATAAAACAGTAATTAAGCATGTATCTCCCAAAAACGTTTATAAATCATTGTAAAACAAGTAAGAGTAGGGGCTATGACTCACAGTAATATGTGAAAGTTTAAAATACTTATGAAAGTAAAAGCAGTAGTTGAGCATGTATCTCCCCCAAAGAGTTTATGAAACAATTATAAAAATGGGGCTAAGAACTCACCTGAGGATTATGGTAGACATAGTAAAGTAATGTTATTGGAGAATTAGAAATGGCTCCAAGTGATAACCTGAGTAATATGGAAGTCTGAGATAAGTTTAACTTATCGAGAATATTGTTTTGAAATAATGTCGGAGGACAAAATGGTTTTGTGGCAGAGGTGGCTTGCGTGGCGAAAAGCTTAAAGTTCAAAAAATAAAGTTATATACTATATAACTTGTCTTTATGTATCGTTATTGTTTATATTCCCTTGTTGCGAAAGTAATATGTATGATTTACCAAAAGTTGTTGGATGACAATTAAATAATTACTAGACGATTAGTTTATTTAATACGTTTGATTCGAGGTGTATAAATATATATTCTTATAGAATTTTTGGGTAAATAATATATTTGAATAAAAATCTCATTTATATTTTACGCGAATGTGGTCGTTAAATAGAATGTGGGTTAGACTATTTCATTTAGCGAGAAATGGTGAAAATTCATATAAGTTTATTATCTTACAAAAGTTTTAGGATGAAAAGTGTTAAAGTGGTTTAAAGTTGAAGGGTGGAAAATGTAATTATTCATATAAGTTATAAAGCTTATAAAAGTTTTCTAGTAAAGTGATAACCATTTCATAGTGGAGGGGCTATTCCTGCCAAGTTACAAATCTGGCAAAAATAACAAAAGAGTAAACATGCCAGGTGCAGTGTTCGAACTCGGAACCTCTTGCTCAAAGGCAAGCGTCCCAAACAGATGAGCCAAAGGCTCCTTCTTGTTTTACTTTACAAACCATTTTTATTTAATGAGCTCTTGACTGTATACTCTATGTTATATATTTCCTGCAGTGTGTTAACGTGTTTATGTTTGGATTTGCAAAACAGTTTTCTGTTCATATTTCTTTCTCATTAGGGAATTCCATGTCAGTTACTTTCTCATTGTGAGCTTTATATTTTGAGTTGAACAAGTTTTGAACATAAACTGAGAACCAAAACGCATCCCTTTGTTGGGTTACATGGGTTTCGATTCAAGGTAAAAGAATAAGAGGGACCCAAATCTTGCTCGCCAACATGAAACCGTACTCCACTGTGGTTCGACTACAGTGGGTTTTCTATTCAAACGTAACCCATTATTTTTAACAAGTTCCTAACAAGCCAATACATTAAGTTTACGCGTCTTTTAGTGTTTCATAAGCCATTTTTGTTCAAAATTCCTTTATAGGCTCGACATAGAAATTTGTCCTAAAAATTTATTGTACGTTAATATTATTCTTATTTTATCATACCACCTCATGCATAGCCACACAAAATTTAGTCTCCATTATTTGAAACTAATATGATTTACGGTAGGACGAGAAATAGCATGCAAGCCAGTTATGGTTCCCATATATGAAAATCATAATATGAAAATGGAGAGGTACGTTAAGAGAAGGACTTACTACATGGCGAATGGGTGGGGAAAAACACGACGATGGGGACAATTCATGGACAGAAAGTTGGTGCTACTTGATTAGCAGTTCATCAAAGAAACAAGACCCAAAACAAATTCCATAGTTTCCAAGCTTTCGAACCCGTCGTGTAGCTATACCGAATCGTCTAAAAAAAATCCCTTGGCACTTCTTTGTTCTCCTTCTCGTTCCACAGAAATCAAAGAATAGTGAAATGTTTGATGCTTTTGTGTGTGAGTAAACTGTCGATTAGCATGTATCCATATATACTCGAGTTGGTGCATGGACAAGTGGTGGAAAGGGAGCAGAGATCATGTGAGTTTTTGAGGTGTATGCCTCTTGATTGGGGAGGTCTAGAGGTGGAAGATTTAGGGTGGGATTTGAGCAGTCGATTTACATGTTACCTAAATGGAGATCGAATAGCAATTGAGAGCAAGAGATTGTAGAAGATATGTGTCCAAATATTCTTGACAGTTTCTAGAATGCCTCTTGTTGGTTTATGTTCATTGGGGAGCAAAAGCGGTGCATAGGAAACTTACGATAAGTCTTACCATTTCTTATTCTAGGTGATCTTTTCTAGTTTATTTGGGTTGTTTCTAGGGCAATATACGAGTGAGGAAGGATGAGTGACTTGTCATTATACATGTTGAAAGATTTACTTGATCTAACCTAGTCGACCAAGAGAAGGGAACAAGAAAGAAAAGGGGCTTGGGTGTAGTTGCATTGGCTGAAACTCTTTATGTGAATAGGTAAAATACGTTTCGCAAGAGGAGGGTTAACTGAAGGAAATGAGATGTACGTTAAATAGATATATACATGTGGTCGAATAAATAAAAGGGGTGTGTTTGTATGTCGAAAATGTGAAAGGAACGAGCATAGTGAATTTTACTAGTGACTGAAAATAAGAAGATATAATATAAATGGATTACGGTTCATGTTGTAATGTGGCCTAGTGGACTTGCTCAAGAAGCTCAAATGAAAAGAGAATTTGAAAGATTATGGAGTCCGTTTGGTGTAGTAGTGATTTATTATGAAGAAAAACAGAATGAAAAAAAATATGTATGTCGATGTGTCTATATAAGTTGTTGTATTGGATAAAATATGTATTTGTAGAGATAGGATATAAGTTGTATAAGATTTTGGATAGACTAATTATATTATTTTATAAGGTTTGATTTGGTGTCGTGTGTTTTGGTTGAGGCTCAAGTACATAATTATGAAGTTTTTAGTGAGCTAGGGAATTTTATATATATATCGTACTTGGTTAATTTATCGAAAGGTATATTTATTAAATATAAACGTTTCGAATTACTTGTGGTATATAGGCTTTTGATATAGTTAGAGTATCGTTAAAATGTTATGATTGTCAAGCAAAAAAAAAAAATTGTTATGGGTAAAAATGGTTAATTTATGTTGTAATAATATGTTAATCGTAGGAAAATTTTACAGGATGTTATATATTTATAGCAAACTATTCTGCAGTCTGGCGGATCAGGCGGAACCCTCAGATGGGTTCCGCCCGTGTACCCCCAGGGTACCGCCGGGTCTGCAGTAGGTTTTTGCAATAACTTCCCAAACCAAACAATGTCTTGTCTCATAACTTCTAGCAACCAAACAATGTCACATCACTTAAAGTAAGTCAAACATGATACTTGCAAGCAACATGAAAGCAAGTCAAACACATAACTTGCCATAAATACATAATGACAAAACTTGCCATAAATGTGATGTGACTATTTCTAATTTAAGAAATAAAACCAATGTTTAGTTTAAAAGGAAATGAAACATTAGTTAAACAAGACTTAAACACTCAAAGTGATAATTTACTTTTAGCTAAAGTTCATACTTTGTTATTAACAAAACTTAGCAAAGATCGTAAAATATAAATAACGTTTTTAGGCGATATTTGTATTAACACATTTTAACAAGTAAAAAGAATTGGTGAAACTATTCAACCCCACCCCCCTTCTAGTTTCTACAAAGATTTCATATGTAATTACGTGTGGTGTTTTTAATTATTTGTATACATATGTTTACATGTTTTTATGAGGCAGCAAGAGATCCAAAAATATTTAACGAGTCACATTATGTGTATTACGATCACAAACAGATTTCAATAGTTAACCCATAGGGTTGGAACATCAACTAGTCGACTAGAAAAGATACCAGTCTCGATATAACAGATTCCATAACTCTTTGTTATTTTATGTGGCATTCTCTTTTATACAAAAGATTGTATTAACGAATTAGAAAATTATAAAAGCATGATTATCAATAGGCTTAACATGGCATTAACCGTATAGTATTTAGTGAGTGATAAAAAGAATCGCCTGTATACCTTCTGATGCAAGTTAACAAAGCAACAACAAGGACAAACAACAAGGGTTAGGCTGTCACACGACCTATAAAATCACCTATGGTTTTCGTTCATCCAGAAACCCGATCACCACCTGTGCAACCCTTGAACCAAATTGATCACAAATGCAAACTTAGCCTCTTGTTGTTTCTCTCAGCCACGAACTGATTTAAGGCCAATTAGGGTTTCTGTTTGTTTTGGTATGTGGATATAAAAAACTGAATGATATTGATTGAGAAAATGGTATAATGTAAATGAAAGGTGTATGTCGTGATTTTTTGGGAGATGGCTGATTCAAAATCGTGATTCATAGTAGGAGAAAAACAAGGGATGTGATATACGGTTAGTTACAAAAAAACAT
This sequence comes from Artemisia argyi, assembly GCA_030686995.1. Taxonomy (NCBI): domain Eukaryota; kingdom Viridiplantae; phylum Streptophyta; class Magnoliopsida; order Asterales; family Asteraceae; genus Artemisia; species Artemisia argyi. Next base: position 85,936,695 of record CM060679.1, read on the forward strand.
GTGAATAAAAAGGGAAAACAATTAAGGATCCGACTATTATGAATGTATTATGTTGTTTAATAGTTTAAAGAGAGGATCAATATGCATCTCCTAGTTTAGTTTAGGGTAAAGATTAATAATGGGTATTTATCTCATAACTTACCATTTTTATATGCTTATTTATTTAATTAATTTAGGGTTTATTCCAAATAAGTGATTAAAATGTTAATCCACATTTTAGGAGTTAAAAAAAATTGGGTCATTGGTCATAGTTGACTTACCTGATTTGGTGAGGATTCTCATAGTATCACCCTGTTAGAAGAATTTCGACCCGAAATTAAATTGTTTCTACTACTATAAATTTTGTTACCGAATATGGGTGGGGAATTTGGTTTTCATATAATCAGTACATTCTCAAGTACGCTCATACCCACTGCTCGAGCTTCAACAACTTCTATAATTGGTACCTTGTTGTGTTTAGTTTATTAAGCTTTCTAGATATTTGTTTTGATTGACTTCCTAGTTTGAAATCTGTCATGAAATCATATGCACTAATAATCAGTTAATCATTGGTATGTATTTCTTGGAGCTCAACATGTGTTAACCAAAAAGTTCTGTGGATGTTTCTAGCAAGGAAAAGATGCTCTTGTAAGTGTGTCAGGATGACAAGTTCGCTAATGAAGTTACTAACCCAGGTTGCACAATCGAGTTAATTGAAATTGAGTAAACTACGCCAGTTGTTCTTAATACAAAGGATTCAATGCTTGAATGATGAGTCCAGTGAAGGTCAAGGCTGAAATGAAAGGACTGGAAATTGAATTTGTACACTAATGTTGTCACAGAAATTTATACACCGAATTGTAAATACTTCAAATGGAACATGATACCCAATTACAAATATCGAGTGAGTAGAACCGATGGTGCAAGCATTGTCCATCCTTGAGCAAATTTATCAAAAACCTTAAGCTAGTTAACAACTTGACTCCAACTCAACTCCACAACTCATCAAACAAAATCTATCATGAACTTAAGTTAAGATCTAAGAGTTGTTAAGTAGCTCAATCTTTTTGAAAAATCAGCTCAATTTTAGGGGTTTCTCCCAAACAAAACACCGAGTGAGTGCCAACAGTTTAAGTTGGTAAGATTAGTGAAGGAGTTAAGGGTACTCAAGTAAGTGAATTGCATTAAGAAAATTCGCAACAGTGATGAGGAAGCAAGGAGACGTCTGGTGTTATATTAGGTACATCTCTTATCAATAGCATACTTGTTTGCGTTTGATGTTTTGGCGTCAAAAGATATTTTGTGCCTTCTGTTTTATCATACTCATGAATCATAATTTAAGAAACTGAATCCAACGCTAGTTGTCAGATTGGTAAAAGTTGTCACTTAATGTTCAAGTTTATAAAATGTAGTTTGTCATTTCTTGTTGGGAATAAAATAATAATATTTGCTTTCCATTATTTAGTCGGGTTGCGATTATTTAAAGTGTTTGTATATCGTTTTATTTTAAGTAAGGTTTAATTATACTTTTAGTTAGTTTAAAAATTGTTTAATTAAAAAAATGTTTATTATTAGACGGTGTTTTCTAAGTTTGTACTGTGTTGTCAATATAAATGATTACTGTTTATAAATTTCCTGTTTTAACTAGTACGTTAAAAGGTCTAGTTCCAATAAATTTTCAACCGTTATTAATCCATCTTAAATAATTTATCAAGTGCTCTTATCTTACAAATTTACAAATTACTGGTTTTCTTATTGGGCCAACTAGTCCGATTAGTCAAATTTTACCAACGTGTCCAATCCAAGTTTACTTATGCATTGAGTCCAATCATGAGTCTTTTAGCAAGTTTTAAGTTAAGCCCGTTAACAGGTTATAAGTTAAGTCCAAATAGGTTTACATATGTTAGGAGGATTTATTAGCCAAGAATTGAGACAAAATAGTATGGCATAACAATGTTTATTATAGTTGCACTCAAGATAAAATGGGTAATTACTGCTTATGAAAATCATAGAAGTAGATATTTAATAATATTATATGTTATGAAGATTACTTAATGTGTGAAGAAATGTTGCTTAGCTTATTAGGCATATGTGATCACTGCAAAGAATGAAAGGAAAAGACTTTTGTTGTGCCTATCATGAAAAGATGTTTCTGCTGTAGTTGGTAGTGAGTTGTTGAGGGCAACACGCGATCGAATGGATCCCTCAGAGATATTTGAATTAATGAGATAGTTGCAAGAGTCGCTAGGCAATGTGGTGCGTATGTTTTCAGTTTGTTTCTGAAGGCGAGTAGTATGCAAAGATGAGGTTTAAAGTAAATCCTAATAGCACAAAAGGTTTATCGTATATTGTAACACATCAAGAGAATCATGGTTGTGTATCGGTGTATATTGTTTTATTTGGTGTTTGGTGTTTTATTTACATTGACCTCATATGGTATTTGGTGTTTTATTTACATTGACCAAAAAGGTCTTACATACATGTTTCATGGGGAAAATCTCGTATTGAGGTAATAAAAGTTTACAAGGGTGATATCTCCATTCATCCAGGAAAAGTAATTTTAGGTGCCATCTTCATGAGCCGAAAAGAATGAGAAGTATCAACTAGTATTCAAACAATAAGAGTAGACCTTACTACGAGTTTCATAGTTGCCATAAAAGGAACTTAGAGGAGGTTTCTTGAAGTGACCCATCAAGGAAGAACGTGTAGTTTGGCATGCATGACTAGTTGAGTTTAATGATCAATGTATTACAAGATTCAAGGATAGAATCTAAGTATTAATGTTTGGTAATGCTCGAAATTTGTTATTAGTTGAAGCTCATGAGTTCAATCATTCCAACTAGGTGGTACTTAGATGTATTGTGACTTGTAATTGTTTTATTAGTGGTATGAAATAGATATTTCAACCCGATATTATGTTAACAGATGTTTGACTTGATTATGAGTGAAAGCTTTAGACATCAAAATCCTTAAGGTATCTTACAATCTGTTGGTATAAAAGTGATATCGAATTGAAAAGTGACGAAGTTGTATAGAATTCAGGAACATAGCACCATACCATTGAGTAATTGTAGATTGTTTATTTAACTCAACCATTCCACCGCCAATAAGATTTCTTATTAGTGGAATGAGTTAGAAAGTTGTTTATCATAGTAGGTATTATATCATGATATATTATTATTAATAGTCTGTGTATTCAGGCTTGCTTGCAAATGTCAGGACGACACTTGACGCATTTAGGGAACTTGTATCATGGTTAGTCGAACCATTACTACATAGTCATATAATAAACAATATAGCCTCCCAAACTGCGCAAAAAGTCTCAACTAATACAACCTAATCCAAAATCAAACTGTAAATGCCTCGAATAGAAATAGTATGAAGACATGCAGTTAATGCTTAAGGTCTCTCTTTAAGCCATGCAGGAATCGATCTTCCTAACACCTCATAAAATTAATTCACCCCAAATAATCCCCTATAAAAGGTAAATTTTAAAAAGGATGGGAACAAATAAGGGCAAAATAAGTAATCTCATAGATAGATGCATCTATGATGTATGCTATAAGTGGAGTATGGATAGACAAGCATAAGACGTAAAGGCATAAGAAAATAATTATGTGGCCATGTATCCATACTAGTATTCATACTACTCCAAAATAATATATCCACTGCAGTGTGTCCATAATAGCCAACCATTATAGTATCTCAAGGGTGTGGCCAATAATGACCTCTCAACTAGTCATCTACTAACTGGAGCTCAACCTAAGTTGGAATTAAGACCATTAGCAAGAACCAATATATCCAATACTGATCCTCCAAAATAGTGTTCGATTAGCACAAATGATATAAAGGCATCCTAAGAAGCACAACAATAACAAGACAAAGTGATACTAGCAATATAGTATATGTATAGTACAAGGACTTTTTTACCGAAAAAAAGTCAAACGAAGTCAATCGGGAGTTTGAGGTCTAAAAAGAGATTTGGGGTTTCTAAACTAATTGAAGCAAGTAATAACTTAAAATAACGCAAATAAACTAATAACCAAAGCACGTAATGCACCATTAAACTAAAACGTAATCTAAACTTAAAACGTAACACGTAAAACGTAAAAACGTAACCTAAAAGGGAAACTACCTAATTTAAACTACAAATTTGAATTTAGAATTGAAAAACTAATTAAAAACTTGTAAAAATGCAGATCGTAACTTGAAATTTCCAAAAATGTAACTAAAAACAAAAACGGCCAGTTACCGGGCTCGGTAACGGGCTAAAACGTAAATTTTTTGAAATAAAAAGCCTACGGGTGTGAAAATAATTTTCCTAGATCCTAACATAAAAAGAAAATTTAAAAAAAAAAAAGAAATTTAATTTTTTTGACTTATAAATAATTTATTATGAATTTAATACTATTTTAACTAAATAAAATCATTAAAATTACTAAACCTAATTATAAAAATCTGAAATTTTTTTTGTAATAAACCTAAAGATACTAGGAATTAGAGAAAATTACAAAAAGTCCTAAAGTCTAATTAATAAGCAGAAGATAAGCCTAAATAAGCTGAGCAGTATTAAAGCTAAACAAACAAGGATACCTTAAATAAAAAAAGGGAAATATTAATGTGAGAAGACCCTAGGGCCGTTGGTAAAGAGGTGTTGTGTTGTGTCTGATTGTGTGAGTTACCCAGGGTTCGAATCCCATGAAACCCAAAACTTTTGAAACATTTTTTTTTTCAAATTTTCAAATTTTCTTTTAGAAACGTAGAGGGGGGGGGGGGGTGAATACGTTCCTCTTTAAAACTTAAAATGTTTCGTATCAAATTTCCGATCAAGCGTGACTAAATATGAATAGATGTTGTGTCACTCATAGCAAGCAATCACATAAGCATAAGCATGTCACGAGATTAAAAGTATTTAGCTATTTGTGATTACACTGTGGACGGTCCAAGAAATAGGTGGACGGTCCTTTATCATTTGAGGGACCGTCGGTCGATAAAGGACCGCCACCAGTAGGTTTGCCATTTTTATTTCATGTGATTAAGTTTTCTTGTATTTTGCATTTCTAAGATAACTAGTTAATATTACAAGAACATACACATCAAGCCACATAAACATAAATGTAATGCAAGTATAGTAAGTAAAAAGCAAGGAAGAGAAAACGCAAACCGGACACGATGATTTATAGTGGTTCGGCACGAAGCACCTCTTCGTCATACTCCACTCCCCGAGTCTCACACTCGAGAGTTACTTCACTAATCAACACGCTCCTTTATGGTGGAACAAATCGTACACAAGCTTACACCAAGTTTAACGACACTAAGCGGAATGTCTAGTCCTAATCCTAGCTTGAACCAATCTACACCAAGGCCCACGTGGCCACACGAACAAGCACTCTTGTCTCACTTAGATCGACACATGATCTAAACCTTCACATGAACGAGCGCTCCCGTTCACTTGAATCTTCACACTTAGATACATTTGAATCTTCATGCAATCCGAGTCCACACACACGACACACTTGATTCTTCACCCGAAAACAAGTCTTTAAACACTTGACACACTTGATCATCCCCGATCCAAGTCTTTACATAATGACTCAACAAATCCTAACCTACACTTTAGGACATCACTCTCCTCACAATGAATACATGAACTAATCTAGTTACAAGACTTCCTGGAACTTCATCACCATCCAAGCTCACACAAATATAATACTCGGAACTACATCACCATCCAAGTTTATACCCCATCCTCGACTCACACACAAGTCAGAAAACAATGACATGATATGAATCCTATCACGTAACACATGTTACGTTTGTTTCTGGACACCTAAAACATCTCGAATCTTCATAGTTGTCGAGAGTTCTTCTCTTGCACTTGACGGAAGAGGAAAAAGAAACTCATAAGACTAGTTGTGTATGTGGACTCAATAACACTTCGATTCTTGACTACTTCGAGTGTTCATTTCTTGCGCATGATGTAGTGGATGATGGGATCACTTATAAACACAAACCAAAAAGTTATAGTGATCAAAGAATTAAAAGGAAAGACCAAGAAACTTTTGTGCAAAGAGGATCAGTTTTTCTGGTGAAAATGGGTCAGTATTTATAGCCAGATTGAGATGCCAGGGATAGTCCCTTAAACCTTGCGCGGTCCCTTATCAGTAAGGGCCGTCACCTAAGGGACTTCTCGACAGTTTTTGTCCTTTTGTGGTGAAATGTTACCTTGTGAAATTTTATCTAATTTGGGCGGGAAATAAGGACGTTTGGACAATTTGAATTTCAAATTTATTTTTCTAATTAAACATTTCTTTATAAACACAAAATAATTTGTCTAGTTTATTTTTGTAAAAAAATGTTTTGTCACATTTATAAACTGTAAGGTTTAAGGACAAAAATATTTTCTTTTATCACTTAACAAAGTTGGTAAAGTGTGTCTGTACATACCTGAAGTGATGTCGAGAGACGTTGATGTGTGAACGAGTAACCTGTGCACTTTACGTTATGTATTACAAGTTACGTGTTTGTCATCATTAAAACACAAAGACATTGTATAGATTAAACGTCGTAATGTTTGCACTAACAATCTCCCCCTTTTTGATGATGACAAATATGTAAACCATAACACATAGTAAAGTTTAGAAGTTACTAGTTTAAACTACCTCTCTCCCCCTTTTGTCAAAGCAAAAAGGTTTCGTCAATGTTGAGGTTGAAGAAGATCGGCATGAACTTGAGAAGAAAATCTTGAGCATGAAATATGATCCTCTAATGTATTAGAAAATCCCGAACTCCCCATCATTAAATGAATTGAGCGTGCGTCATTCTAGTGAAGCCTTGCTCCTACCGCCATGATTTAACCAACTCCGAACCATTTACCCAACTACTTTCGAGCTCCCCCTAGCTTATTACATTTTTATTGACTTTAGCATATCCATGAGCTCCCCCTAGCTCATTGAATCCTTCTTAATCTACATCAAGGGTTAGTTTCAAGCAAGAAAGTATGTAGATGTACCGACACTTGCAAATGCTCCCCCTTGGTGTATGCTCAAAACTAGTTTTGGCTACCAAAGAATCGAGCAATGAAGTAATGCTACAAAACAAAGTTAGTAGACAAGTGCACATATATAAAAATGATGATATATATAGGCTGACATTATCGAAGATTAATACATGCATGACTCAATTATGATTATTCTAAAGCATGGCTTGAAAGGGATTGAAGCTAAACATATATGATAGTAGATTAACACACCATTTTCTAACTTCTTCTAAGATAAGTGTCTAGTGTCCAGGTGATATGGGTGAGGATGATATACTCCTAGATGAGAATGAAGATGATTCTCTAAAGTGGAGAAGTGGGAAAGGATGGACCGAAATAAAGAGAGGATGTATTGAGCCAAAGTTTGGCAAGGATGGTGTGAAGATGAGACGAAAGATAGGAGACTCCATAATTGAAGTTAGTGGTTATATATGTGTGTGTGGGGATAATGAAAGGACCGTTTGCACTTACAATGAGTGAGGACAGGATTCAATGGAATACAAGCATCCTTAAAAGGGCATCATCGAATAGATCGATGGAATGGGGGACATCAAAGATGTAAATGTGACAAAGGAAGATGGATGATACTATGGACTCTTACGAAGGAGTTTTTGAAGGAATTCTCATGGGTGGTACCAATTATATTGGATTTGTCATTGGAGGTTGATATGTTGGTGACAATGAGTATTCTAGAGAATTGAGGTTAGGATAACGGATGATTGGGAATCATGGAATTTTAAGGTGTTTTGTTGGTTGACGACCGCAGGTGGATATGTGAAATGAGGTGGTGATGGCTTGAAAACACTTGAAGCTTGGATATCTTCTTTGTTTTCTTCACTTGTTAGAAAGTGGTGAAGACGCATTTCATAATTAAATTCACTCGACTTTTGATGACATAGACAAATATGTTAATGAGTATATGGATATGATGATTACCCTTTGTTTCAACGAGCGACACAAGGGTGAACATAGGTTTATGTATCATGAAAGGTGGTTTGACCTCAATGAGGTAGGTTGTAGTAGTGATGACACACTTGTTTGGTTACATGGTGGAATATTCTTGTGAAGATGACTTGGTGGAGTAATTGGTGGATGACTCTTGGTTTCTTTGCGGGCATGGAAATCGTGGATGACTCGATATTGGTAGAACAAGGATAACTCGGTTTCTCATTTCACATTGGTGGTTTGAGGTTTTAGTGATAAAAGGTTATGAGGAAGATGCTTCTTTGTGAGTTTTTGACAATGCATGATGTAGGAGGGGTTCAAAGTATTGCAGAAGAGGAAAAACAGTGAACCAGTTCATGACACCTCTACTGGGGATGGTCCTTTAAATCATGGGATGGTCCTTTAAAAGATAAGGGACCGCCCATGCAATAAGGGACCGCCGTCATTATGGTGCAGAGTTTCTCCAGTTTTCTGTTTTTCCCAGATTTAGGTAATAAGGTGGGATTGTGACACTAGACACCCTAAAGGAAGATTATGATCTAGTGTGAGGAGGAATAAGCCTAGTTTTATAAGAATAAAAGATTTAAGCATATAAGTCATTTAAACATGCATCACATAACAATCAAGGATATAAGCATGTAAGACTATATGACATCAATAAGGTATCATCAAAGGCATACCTAGTCCAACATAGTTTGGGTGTACAAATAACATGTAAGCCATAGAGAGAGATGCATACAAAACATGATTACTATAAGGACAAGTATTAAGTAACACATGTTGACATTTAGCACATAAGAGCATGTATCATGAACATATATCAAGAATATGACATTAGAAAAGCTAAATCAAAGCAAGTAGGCATTGAGCATTTAAGGAAGCATGAAGACATTTAATTATATAAGTGCGAGATGTTGTTTACACATATATGCAAGTAATCTGGGTTTGTTAAGAAGAATCCTAATTACTACTTGTTTAAATTCCAATCCTAACGGGAGATGAAGATCATCGATGTAAAATGGCTTTAGTCAAATGTAGGAATGGCAATTTTTCATGTTAGAGAATGAGTATGAGACTATTACTAGCGGTGCTCAATTACGGCTAAACACGACCATTTTTACGGGTTTACCACAAACCCAACGTCTCTCCGGAAGCAATTCAACCGTTAGGTCAAATTGAGTTTCTAGTGCAATAGGTTCTCCAGTAGTCATTCTCATATTAGAAAATTTGGAATTCCTATACTTTCCCATTGAGGTTTTCCAAAGATGATATTGGCCAATACCGCTCGAACATATCCTAATATAACTCAACTATCAATATATTAAAAGTCGGTTAATGAAAACGACATGTCTTACACAACATCCTAACAAAAGCAAGTGTGGTATTTAAATTACGTGTTTTGGTTTCAAGAATACTCTATACTAAATCTTGAGAAAGAGAGTTTAATAAAGATTACTTACCTTAATTGATCGTGTAATCTTTTACTTTGTATTATTGAGAGAAAACATATTGTATCATTTGACAAACATGCTTATTTAAAATTTAAATAAAAAAAAAAAAAAAAAAAAAAAAAAAAAAAAAAAAACTTTTCACTCTTATGAGTTACTAAAGAAAACAAGTATTTTTAGTTATAATGTGATTTACAAATTTTACTTGTTTATGTAGTGACACACGTTGTATAAAGTATCCTTTTTATATACATGTTATCTTCATGAAGATTGATGATGTATTATATGTAATATTTTTACTTGACATGTGATTTTGAGTCTTGACTCATTCATGAGCAAAGTCTACATATGTTGTTTGTTTGCTCTTGTTTGGGTTTACGGAAATGACACATTTATGAATTGCGTTGCAATGTAAATTACTTGAATATTTCGGATGAAACATCCAATTCGTCAATCCTACTTCGTTGTGTCTTTTAATCATCTTTTAAACATATTAGTTTAATGTTTGGAACACAACCATTGGACAATTAGACTCAATATGACATCATCAACACAAGTGTGAGTTATGATCCGATGCATATAATTTTTGTCTCAAGTAGGATGTCATTATTTTCATACCAATCGAGTGTGATTGAGTATGTAGGTTCAAGATGATATGTGTTGTTATATCTTGAAGCTAAACAAATAACGAATCCAATTTCATGTCCACACTCAAAATCTTGTCAATTAGATTCGATAATTATATCAATCATAATTTGAATAATGAATCGATATAAGTTCGAAATCTTTCTTGACCCTCACAATCACTCTTTTTACTAAAGAAAATTAGTAAAGATTTATAGAATGTGCTCCATCAAATTTAATACTTGTTGTTTGTGTGGGGTTAATAACAATAACATGTTAACTTAATGATTTAAGTTTTTCAGTAATTTTTGTATGCGAAAACTATTTATTATTACATATAATATGCACAATTTTTGACATTTCATAAGTATAAAAATAATTATCCTAACCATTTTTATATAATACATAACTTATGAAAAAGAGTAGTTTATGACTACATGTTTGAAATAATTAGTGTGTGTTCAAATACATGCAAGGTTCAAGAATACATTTTATTTTACTTAAATACTAATGTATTGTTATAAACATTTATCTTGATTAGACAACCCATGGCCAACCAAGATAAGTGCATGCAATGTTTTAGAAATCATGTTGAAGAAGTGTTACATATTTTAATGTGGCGTATTTTAACACTAGAACCGTTGGAAGGATAATTGTGTAAAATAATTGTTTTCATCACACATGATTAATCAACTTAGTCTACATATCTAAGTAAGTTACTAAAACATTATAATATAAGCAAACAATCAAAAGCAAATAAGCATTTAGCATATTACATATAACGATATTCGCAGTTGTTTGGCATGTTAGATACAACAACATATACTTGCTCAATTTTGTTTTTGAAAATAATTTTCCTCCCCAATTCAAATTAATTAATATCAAGACAATAAAACCATTTTTCAAAAATTCATTTACTTAAGATGTCCGACTAGTATGAAGTAATTTGCATTAACGACATTATTAAGTTTGGAATCAATCCTTTTAATTATTTTTAAATGAAAGTAAATTCAATTACCTTTAAAATGGCGGGTGGCACGACTCCTACGAACTTACAGTTGATTTTATATGAATTTTCAAAGTTTGACACTGTTCTGGTTGAGGTCCCTTAAATACAAGACGGTCCCTTAGTGATAAAGGACCGCCCAGAGATAAGGGACCGCCGCCAGTGAGTAAAAACACATTTTTCGTGTAAAAATTCATTTCCTTCAAGTAAGTATACAAAGTGCATTTAACCAACAAAACTAACACGAATTAAACAACAAAGCACACGTTTAGCAACTAAACACTTTTCATATTTAATCCTTCTGTTAGGAATACGGATATTCCTGTAAAAGTCTCGGTCACCTAATTATTGTAATAGCATTTAAGTTAGCTCATAGTTAGTATATTATTTAGTTAAGTATTAGTTTAGTCTAAGTAACAACGTGGAAGAAGGACGGGTCTTACCCACTGTATGCCTGATCCACAGCCCGGGTGTGGGCATTTTTATGTTTCTTTGTAGGATAAGTATAAATACCCCTCTCCACATGTGGAGAGGGTTGGACCTTCATTCACATGCTAATATATTTCTAGTTTCTCTCAAGGCTCCCATCTCTTTCTCTCTCTAAACTCTCTCTCTCTCTCTAAAACTCCATCTAATTCGATCCTAATCACAAGAACCATACATGTTTGTGACTTGATTGATACTCTACAATTGGTATCAGAGCCATGGTTACATCTTAGGGCCTTGCATATTTGGTTTTGGTGTGGTTTTTGTGTAGTTTTGGTGAGTTAGAAGAGTTTTTCTTGTATACATCTTAGTTTGGTCTTTCTTGAGTTAGTTGTCATGTTAGAAGTGTTCCTCCATGATCACTTGTGTTAGTATTACCCTATTTCTCAGTTGGTTCTAACATTTCACACATATTTTTGAGGATTGGATTGAGTTTGGGTCAGATTTCTTTGTTGCGGTTATCTCCACTGTTGCATTGCTTAATTGCGGTTTAAAACTTGATTTCTGCGGTTAAATATATGCGGTTACTATATTGAGTTAACAGACAAAATGCAATGACAGTGACTGTTTTGGACTATTGAATTGCGATTAGTGGGTATCGCGATTAGTGGGAATTGCGACTAGTGGGAATTGCGATTAGTGGGAATTGCGATTAGTTTATGCGGTCTAGTGATTTGAGGTTAGGTGCCTAAGATTAGATCTTGCGGTTTAATTTTCTCTGCGTTTATCTCCTTGTGGTTATCTCAGTCTGCAGTTACTAATTTGCGGTTGGCTCCTGGATTGCGACTAGCTCACCTGACCTTGAGTTTGGCTCTCTTATGTGGTAATCTCAGTCATGCGGTTACTCATATTTTGCTACATGTTTGGGCTTTAGTGATCATATCCTCAGTATTGGCATTCCATCAAGTGGTGAGAGTTGTGTAAGTGGTGAATCATTTTGCAGCTAGTGTCTGGTTGTAACTTAAGTCGTTTCTGGTAATCTAATTGTGATCGTACGTTGTAGGTTAATCCTTATGATTTGACTAATCTCAATTGGATCTATTGTAACTTGACTTGTCGCAACTATACATCTAGTACAAACTGTTACCCACTTGCCCCGTCATGACTACATCCCCTGATTCTGTAATCCCTGAAATTCTCAAATTATATGACATAGGTGATGTGCAGTTGACCTCTAATCTTTATCTACATATGAGTGGACTAGTATCTGACGATGACTCGATTGTACTATCATGCTCGGATTCTCAAGAGAATGTGACTCCACAGTCCAGCAAATTGCTTGAATTGATAAGGGAATGTCACATTGAATGTCTTCTGACACTTCAGTCACATCTTTCTGTGCTGTTAGAGGGTACTGGATTCAAAATGGGGTTTGAACGTGCATTCATAACTCTTTTTGGTCAAGATGTTCAAACATTCACATAGATCATGATGCTGAATTTGGATCAATTACGACAAGAACTAGACTGAGAAGAAACTACTAATGAGGATCCTTAGGTGCTTTACGTGTACTCAGCAAACAATTGCACAGATTCATTAACTCAAAATCCTCCATGATCTATGACTACGAGAGTCAGATGACTATGAAGTGTTTTGCTGACCACACAGATATGGAGGTCGACACCTACAAAGACATGCTACTCCAATACTTAGATAAGGTTAAGGAGTACATCGAGAACAGGGCAAAGCATGAACCGGTAACTGATGACAGAGTTGAGACTCATGGGGGACATTCAAGTGTCAGTTTTGAGAATCTGGGTTTAACATCGGATGCTGAGTCAGTCAACACGGAATGCATGGATTCTGAAGACAATAAGTTTAACACTTCTGACAAGTTGGTGACTCATGTTTTGGAGAACATACTCAGACCTGTGCATTCACTTGACTCTAGTAATGAGGTATCGTTCATTGATCAACACACAACACTCTCTAATGTATGTCATCATACAGATCAAATTAAACTCAGTTATGACACAAATCTATTGAAACAGACAGACAGTTTGTTACAAAACAAATATGTGTCATAAAGGGGGAGAAAGTGATCTGTATGCTGAAAGTCCTTGCCTTAAAGTTGAGTTTTCTAGGACAATTGACCAGAACATGGTTGAAAAAGAGAGCATGGTTGAAAAAGAGACATTTAATCAACTTCTAAAAAGGTTCTCACAATTGGAAAAACATTGCATTTCACTTGAAATTGAAATGCAACATAAAGAAGAATGTTTTCAAAATAGCAAACTGTGTTTGAATCTGGAATTGCTCGGCCTTAATGAATACTTTTTGATAAACAATCTGAAAACTCAGCTGCAAGACAAGGACTTAACAATCAACAGCCTTAAAAATCGAATTAAGATGTATGAGCAACGTAGTGAAGCCAAATGGAAACATGATATTAATGAAACTGAATGTAAAATGGCTAAATTGCGTATGGAAAATGAGACTCTGAAATCTCAATGTAAAGAACTGTGTGACTCTATCAAAAAAATAAAAGCTAAGAAAATCAACCTAAAAACTCCTCAGTTCACTAAACACAATGATCTCATTGCTCAAAGTCTGATTCCATGTCCTAAAATTCCTGGTTCAAAAGGACAAATGAACCTTAATTGTTCTAAACCATCTATCTTGGGAAAACTAATTTTTAAAATAGTTGGTAATCAATCTACCATTAGAAAACCAAATGCTTTTATTTCTTAAAGAACAAAATTCTTGAAAACTCGATGTATCTCCCAAGTAGATGAAAAATGTGCTTTGAATAAGTCTGTGGGCTCAAAACCTAAAATTCATAATCAATTGGTCAACCTACAGGATAAGGCTAAAAAATCATATGGTCATAAACCTGAAATGACTTTGAGACATAGACCAAGGAAATCTGATACCCTAATCACTCACTATAAGAATGTCACAATGCATGAGATACCATATAAGCCTAGATTTTCTTGGATATGGGTACCAACTGGAAGAACATTCATGATGAATGGTTACAAATCGTCACGTGTGTGTACCACCGACTTTGAAACCTCAAATTGTCTACACAACAGTTCTAAGAAAGTACTTATGTGGCAACCAAAGACACAATTATCTCCCAAGGTTGGAAACCTGTCTACTCACATGTGATGTGTGATCAAGTGGACTCCTGACTAATTCTTTTCAGGACTCGTATTTCACTTTTTAGTTACTGATTTATACCCAGTGTATTTTATGTTAGTAGTTTGTGTACATATATGTATTGTTTGTGTTGCATTCATTCTCCTTTTATGCCATCTTTTTGTGTATATTTATTTACTACAAATTGTGTCTGAATGCTAGCTCTTCGTGTTGTGTGCTACTTTAGTTAGTCTGTTTTTTCCCATACCTGGCTTCATGGTATTATCTGTGCTTCCTGTAGACTTTCTTATCATTTGTGTCTCATTCATAACTTCAGGGACCATTCTTGTACGCATGTATCTTTGTCCACTTTGTGGTATTGTAGTACGAGGACTTATTGTGTCATTATTGCTAAGTGCCGTCCCTCATATAAATATGTTTTTCTTGCGATTAAAAAGTTAACCTCAACACTCTTTGCAGCTTTCTCACTTACACTCGATCACTGCACTCTAATGCAATTGGACTTGATTGCTTCTCTTGTTGTTATTTCTTGGTATGTTAAGTGTTTCATTCTGCACATAATTTATATCTTTCCATGATTTCATATACTCTTGTGTTGCATCATTATCATCATTTAGGTGGGGATACTCTTCACTCGAATTTTGTGTGATTGCTTACAGACAATAGGTTAGATCATGTTTGTTCTTTACTGCGTTTAGCTGTTCTTTATCATTTATATTGTGATATACATTGATGAGATTGTGAGACTTTGTTTTTTAAACGTTGTGTTTAGAGTAGTGGTGCCTATAGAAGTACTTTAGGTGTCGGGAAGGGACTTGGACTATAGTTTTGGTAGTGGTATTACTTAGGTTGTTGGTCTTGTAGTCATCTATGTTATTCATAGTAAGATCTGATTGAATATGACGGTGTGTGAGGTGTATTCTTGTTTGCGGTTAGTGTGAGTTCTTGATTGCGGTTAACGTACTGTCTTGATTGCCTTTTACTCTTATGATTGTGACTACAATTAATTAGCTTTGCGGTTAACTGAGCTTGCATTTAACTTGTTGTGCGTTTACCATGTCTTGTGATTCAATTGGTTACGTTTAATTAGATCTGAGTTTATCTCATTTTGCGATCAACTTGTCTTGCGGTTAAGACTAGTTGCAGTTAATTCGCTTTGCGGTTATCTCGCCTTGAGGATTACCTACTTTGCGATTAACCCGATTTGCGTTTAACTCGGTTTACGGTTAACTCGTTTTGTGGTTTTCTTATTTTGCGATTATCTTGCCCTAAGGTTAATTAGTCCTGCGGTTAACTCATGATGCGTGTACTTTTGATTTACTTACGTTGCGGTTAGTCTTACCTGCTATTGTCGGGCATTGAGTTTCATTCTCATTACGATTATGTCACTCTATGTTCTCTCTAACTATTTCTGCACTGCTTGTATGTAAGTGAATTGATGTCTAATTGTCTCTACCTTACTTGCTATGATCTTATGGCACTCATTCATGTCTGTCTTAATTGAAATTCTATGTGATGAATGATATCCCTTATGAGTGCTTATCACTGTTCTCTCATGGTTCTTGGTCCTGATAATATCTCCTTGCCATGTGGTGTCATGGTTTCACTAGTTACTAACACTTACTGTCACATGTGTTTGCTTTCTGTGCTGATTTGTGTCAAATGCAGCTATTATGGTAGAACCTAATATCGAAGGACCATTGGCTCCACCTGTTCGTTCTGACAATGATATTCTCCCGTTCAACAAGTGGGTAGCTATTGGAAAGAGTAACTGCTATGTTAAGACTGATAGACCTCAAAATCATCCCATATTTAGAATGGCCCTGGACTTACTGAAAAACACCACATTCTTCAATGCCTTCACTGCATCCTCCACAATCTCATCCATCTACATTCAGCAGTTCTGGAACACTATCTGCCATGATAGAGCAACCAACACCTACAAATGTCAGCTGGATGAACATTGGGTGAACATCTCAATGGAAACTCTTGGTAGCGCACTGCAGATACTACCAACTAGTGATAATGTGGAATATACTCCCCCACCTAATCCGGCTACCTTACTTGACTTTGTCAATGAACTTGGGTACCCCACTCATGTTTCAACGCTTTCCACTGTTATCACTCACGACCTCTATCAGCCATGGAGAGCCATCACAAGTCTCATCAACTTACGTCTGACGGGCAAAACATCTGGGTACGAAAGATTTAGAGCTCCATCTCTACAAATTCTTTGGGGTATTGTTAATGGAAAGAATATCAACTTTGCTGAACGGATCTGGGAGGAATTTAGTCAGTCCATCCACTCATTCTTGGTCGATAAAGCAAATCTTGAAGCAAACAAAGATGGTAAGAAGAGAACTGCCAAGCTCCTGATTCCGAGCATTCGCTTCACAAAGTTGATCATATTAAGTCTTCAACGATCTCTTAAATTCCACCCCAGAGAAGACTCTCCTCTACATCAACCCACAGATGAACATCCAGTTGGCTTCCTCAAGTATGATGCTAAGAATACGAGCGAGATAATATTTGGCATGGACATTCCTACTGCTCTACTCACTCGTGATATACTGATTGCACCTTACTATGAGGACTACCTCAAACTTCTGAAGACAAGTCGGGAAGCATCTACTAATGAGCCCTCCTTATCTACCAAATCTGAAAGAACTTCATCCAAGAAACGCAAGGGTGTAACAACCTCAGCTGCGTCTTCTGAAGGAACTAAACGGGTGAAACGCACCACAGGGGGGAAAAGGCCCAGCACCAAGAATATCCCACCAAGTGTTAATGATCCAAAAGTTGTACCTAGTACCACATAATTGCCTCTTACAGAAGACGAATTGGTTCAAATGGCAACTGCAAAAAGTTTGAAAGATGTGTACATGCCGCCTGTGCCTCCAGTCATTGGTGTTAGCATCAAAGAACCTGTGTCAGAAAAAACGTTACAACTCCAGCATGTGGTAGGAAAAGGCAAGGATTTTCCAAGGAAGAACTGGCTGAACATACTTTGTTGAAAATATCATCCCCTGCCTCCAAATCGACCAGCTCAAAGTATATCCTTAAATGACGATCCCCAACATCCTCATCTGCCAAAAAGACCCCTGACAAAGCATCTTCACCAAGTCTAGGGAAACCTGCTAACACAAGTGGATCAGAAACTGACACCAGCTCAGCACTTAAGGGTGATGACTCCAACTTAGCTACTCAAGATGTCACCAGTAACCAACCTGTGCAGGATAAAGCTGCTGAGTCTGAAACACCAATTGACCCACTTGATGACGAATTTGTATCCACTACTTATCCCGATCTACAAGGTAATTTCAAACTCAAGACAGATGATCCTAAGCTTGAAGTGGAACCTGACAGCTCTACTGGAACCCTGGCATCATTTAAGAACCTTGATACTTTTGGAGATCAATTCGTAGTGGATAAGCCTGATGATGCTGAAGGTGACAAGTCTGGGGATGAGCGAGAAGAAGTTGTCTCGATGGTTGATGTACCCATACAACAAGATACTTCAACCATTCCTACCAAGTTTACACCAACTCCTACTGCGGTTGCTGACGACACAGACACCACTCAAGCTGCTGCTACTCAAGAGAAAGTCACTGTATCAGTCACTCCTGCTCCCACTGAGAAGAAACTGGATCTGAATACATTAGCTAGCATCACAGCTGATATTATTCAAGATAACCTCACCATACATGAGAAGTTGGACAAGCATGCCTCGGTATTACAAAAAATAGTGAATCTCGATCTTCCTAAAACAATTACCAATCACGGCATCAGATTGTACAAGTTAGAGCATCTAGATCTTGAAAAACAAGTATCTCAGGCAATCAATGAACAAGTCGCTGAAGCTGTCAGCATCGCGCTTGAAGCTCCCCTCAGATCTAGATTCAAAGACCTACCCATCAATGATATGAAAGTAATTTTGCAGCACAGCATGTACGAGAAAGGTCAACATGCAGGACATGAGGCACATGTCAAACTGTATGAAGCATTAGAAGCCTCTATTAGACAAGATGATGCTGAGGAACACGCTAGAGATATGGAAATTGAAAGGAAGAGAAAACAGAGGCATCAGGGTCATCCCAGGCCCCCATCGGGATCACCACCACATCCTCCACCACCTCCTCCACATGCTGGGGCATCTGGTCCATCAGGCACTTCCTCCCTACCTTGGGTTTCTCAAACTCCTACTAGGCCATCACAACCCACCTCATCATCACAAAAACAACAAACTGACAAGTCATCCAAGATAACACCTTCCAAACAGGCCAAGCAAGTTAAGTATGCTGCATGGACCACCACTGACGTTGGTACAACCTCTATTGCATCTCCTGTCAATGATGATCATGTCCTCAATGAAGAATCTGTCATTCCACATCATATTGATTCTTCCGATGATGATGAAGATGATGCTTCTACGACTCATATCCCGGGAAGACAGTGGTAGAAATCATTCACCAGGATTGACTCTAATGATCCGCCACCTGTCCTCTTAACTAAAGCAGACAAAGAGACATGGTGGAAACATGATGACATGCAATCACAATCACCTGAGCCTGACTGGACAATTCCCTCTTCTGATCTGCCAACCAATGACAACAACTGGATCAATGCTATCACCACCAGCTTCGTTCCTCCTTCTGAAGACTCTCTACTTTCACAAACAGGTGATATGGGGACGTTTATCACATGGTTTTGTAAGAAGCGTGGATTATCAAGGCTTACTCAGAAAGACCTGGAAGCACCGGCATTCAACATTGTCAAAGTCTTTCATCAGGATGTAAATCATCTACAATATCAAATGGAATAGTGTCACAAGATGTTCAATGATATTGTGGATGAAGGTATCATGAAGTTTAATTACAACAATCCACTTCCTTTGGGTGGACATCCTGGAAATGTTACGATCCAAGCAGAGTTCTTCTTCAACAAAGACCTCGAATATCTTAGGCTTGGTAGTAGACAATGCAAGTCAGCCTTGTCCATTACCAAGATGAAGGCTGCCCAATATTCAGATGTTGGGTTGGAACAGCTCATCCCTGATAGCATGTGGATTGATCAAGAATGTGACTACGACATCTCCGCATCTCTGGGTATTTCTCACTGGTGGCTAAAGAAGCAGCAATCTTACATTGATCGATTTCAAGCTCAAAGTGACTGAAAGTCTGTTCGATCACCACTTCAGATCATTAGTTGGTTAAGGTACAGATACATCCTATCCATGGATATGACTATCTTAAGAGTATCACGCTCCGTCGAGCTAACTTCAAAGACTACACCATATCCGAAGGTGACTTCAAACATCTTTGCCCTAATGATTTTGAAGATCTGTATCTGCTCCACCTTCATGGAAAGCTGCATCACCTGCCATCGCGTGAAAAGAAATCTCTTGTGTTTGCCGTACTTCATTAGATCAGGGGTATCGTCATTAGAAAACGGGTTGAAGATTTCCAGCTTGGCATTGAAAGCTATCAATCTCAGCTCAATCTCACACGACCTCTATGGGATGTTAATAGTATGGAACCAGTTGCTGATTTTACAGTCATGGAATCTCCTCTGGCTCTGGTGTTTCATGATAGATACAACGTTCCTATGGTTTTGCGGTTCAATGAAATACACAAGTTCAGTGATGGTACTTTACAAATGGTTGAAGAGGCTTTGGACTTCAGAGTGAAAGAATACCATGTGTATGACTATGGCTCTAGATGATATACCAACCACTGGACTGACCATGACCTGACACGGAACAAGAAACTTTTGGCTGGTATTCTCAAAAGATTGAAATTGAGAAGAATCTTCCGTAGTTTGGAGTGCTATGTGGGTGGCAGAGTTCGAGCTGGTGACTGCCGCCTTCTACAATGCACTGAATGATGTGTTCGGTGGTGGAGTTATGTGTCATATGTGTATCTTGGATGCTGTGATTGTTCTGTAACTTCTACTGTATAAAGTTTGTGGCCTACTTTTTGTATCCTTATAACTCTTACAATTATCATACATATCTCTTATCATCTATATTACATATAAAAATTGTAAATAGAAAAATATAAAACCTATAAAAACCATAAAAATCTGAAAAATCATAAAAAATAAAAAAATACTCTTCTTACGACATGTCTCTTGTTTAATCAATATTATGTACGTTTCTAGAAATGTCGTTCAACAATGACACGGAATCATACATATGCTTGAGCAAGAGTTTTTTGGTTTCAAATAAAGGTTTTCTAAAACATGTCGTATCTCAACATATTCTTCAAAATCATGGCTTACAGTCATTTCATGCTGTAACCCGGACTTAAAATTTATGGCTTGTAGTCATTTCAGGCTGCAACCCACACTTCAATAATATGGCTTGCTATTACTTCAGATAGCAACCCGGTTTTCAAAATGAGGAAAACACGTCGCCAAAAATACGGTTGTTCCTAGCAAAAGGTGCCGTTCATCCGAGCGTGAATTACTTTATATTCATGCACCCTCGATCTAATGTACACTTCAGTGCATTATTTCCTGATACAGAAGAGAAGTCTTCTTTTTATCGCCTAATACTTTCCCTTCTATGATTTTTCCGGAAAGTATTTGTGCAAAACTTGGTGGTACCATGAGATTTTTATTGAAAATCAAATTGAACTCAAAATTTTGATAAAGTTTTTCACTCAATCAA
Source organism: Artemisia argyi (assembly GCA_030686995.1). Classification (NCBI taxonomy): domain Eukaryota; kingdom Viridiplantae; phylum Streptophyta; class Magnoliopsida; order Asterales; family Asteraceae; genus Artemisia; species Artemisia argyi. The sequence goes on from CM060679.1 coordinate 85,957,994, forward strand.
TGACATCATTTATTCAAGCTTTAACATCCGTCATTGATTGAGGGGAAGAGTGATTTCTCAAAATTTTATGTATCATCAAAACAACTCCCCACACTTTGTACAAAAATCTTGCAACAAAATTATTTGTGATGGTTATGTGTCAGAATGAGAACCTTTTCAAAGAGTCTTCGTTAAAACGTCACACCTTATGTAAACTCATCAAATCTGACACATAACAACCTCCCTAACAGATTGAGGGGGAGCAAGAAAAAGTTTCTTTTATCAAAAAATATTAAAATTGACTGCATTTCTCTCCCAAAAGCTTTCTACCTTATTTAAATCAATTGGGATCCAAAATCTCAAAAGATTTGAAATTTTTGATCGGGGGAGAGAATGTGATTTAAATATGAAATTTGATAATCAAAAGTGATCTTTTGGACTCAATAAATGTGTTCCCACATATGTGCTAAACTCTTTCGAATATCGATGCACATATTGAGGGGGAGCAAAAGGCATTTGTGGAAGTTATACAAAAGACTGACCATTTATCTTTATGCATGGAGTTATAAGGTTGGTTAAGGTTAGGTATGAATTCCCATGATCCACCAGAACCGGAAGGATCTTCCCAAGGACAATCCTTTAGATAGATTTGAAGTCCTTAGGAATGATTGAAAAAAAAAAAAGAGTAAAGTGAGAAAGGGAAGAGTGCGGACTGAGATAGAGCTAGGACTGGAACAAACCCAACAAGGTTCTAGTGGTGAAGTCTCGGTAAGCACTGGAAGGGTTGAAGAATGAAAAAGAAATGTAATGAGAAAGGGTGAAAAGAAATAGCCCTCCATATATTCAACCTTAGGGCAGAAACCGGGTTCAATGCATAATCTACTGGCGGTTACTAAGATAACACCGGTATTGAAGACAAGACGTCATGGACCCAGTGACGCACTGCACTAAACTTCCCAACCACTCAAGTTCTCTTAAAAGAGCTTGTTTCAATCTCACGTGGAACCCTGTGCAATGTATCGACCGCTCATTGCGAGCTATGTTGATACCTAAAAATAGGAGATGCCTCCCCAGTCTCTAGGAGCGGATCAAAACGCACTATTGAGTCTAGAGCTAAAGAGATCATCCATAAATCTCAATAGGACACACTTCCAATGAGGAAAATAAGATAAAATATTTAGAAGTGTGTCCTATTGAGATTTATGGATGATCTCTTTGGCTCTAGACTCAATAGTGCATTTTGATCCACTCCTGGAGACTGGGGAGGCGTCTCCTGTTTTTAGGTACCAACATAGCTCGCAATGAGCGGTCGATACATTGCACAGTGTTCCCCGTGAGATTGAAACAAGCTCTTTTAAGAGAATTTGAGTGGTTGGGAAGTTTAGTGCAGTGCGTCACTGGGTCCATGACGTCTTGTCTTCAATGCCGGTGTTATCTTAGTAACCGCCAGTAGATTATGCATTGAACCCGGTTTCTGCCCTAAGGTTTAATATATGGAGGGCTATTTCTTTTCACCCTTTCTCATTACATTTCTTTTTCATTCTTCAACCCCTTCAGTGCTTACCGAGACTTCACCACTAGAACCTTGTTGGGTTTGTTCTAGTCCTAGCTCTATCTCAGTCCGCACTCTTCCCTTTCTCACTTTACTCCTTTTTTTTTCAATCATTCCTAAGGACTTCAAATCTATCTAAAGGATTGTCCCTGGGAAGATCCTTCCGGTTCTGGTAGATCATGAGAATTCATACATAACCTTAACCAACCTTATAACTCCATGCAAAAAGATAAATGGTCGGTCTTTGGTGTAACTTCCATAAACGCCTTTTGCTCCCCCTCAATATGTGTATCGATATTTGAAAGAGTTTAGCACATATGTGGGAGCACATTTATTGAGTCCAAAAGATCACTTTTGATTATCAGATTTCATATTTAAATCACATTCTCTCCCCCGATCAAAAATTTCAAATCTTTTGAGATTTTGGATCCAAATTGATTTAAATAAGTTAGAAAGCTTTTGGGAGACAAATGCGGTCAATTTTAATATTTTCTGATAAAAGGAACCTTTTCATGCTCCCCCTCAATCTGTAGAATACTAAACAAGTTGGAAACATCAATCCATGTGGTATGTGTGGCGTTGGAATTAATAGAGAGAAAGAAAGAGTGGAACCTTGAGAGAAAAATAGAAATATTAGATTAGAGTGAATGAAGGTCCAACCCTCTCCACATGTGGAGAGGGGTATTAATACTAAACTACAAACGTCCACACCCAGGCTGTGGATCAGGCATACAGTGGGTAAAGACCCGTCCTTCTTCCACGGTGTTACTTAAACTAATACTAACTAATATATAAACTAACTACGAGCTAACTTAATGCTATTACAATAATCAGGTGACCGAGACTTTTACAGGAATATTTGTATTCCTAACAATCTCCCCCTAAGCGAGGTCACCTTGGAAATTAAGCTCTTTGATCTTTAAGCATTCTTTAGTATTTGTAGCTCGTAGGTTCTGATTCTTCACTTTTCTGCACACTTTGTACATCCAGCAATGAACTTGTGATTTGAGTTCCTTTGTGATGTGTGATCTTTGAGCTTCCTTTGAGATCATCAGCCACAGTAAATCTCCAAGCTCATCCTTAGTAGTATCACCTTCATGTGATGTAGTGACATAAGGACCATCATGCTCACACCCTTCTGGATCTAGAGACATTACATTAGAGTTGTAGATCAGGAGACTTTTTCATCAGAGTTGCGGAAACATTGTTGGTAGTCTCTCAACATTTGTTGTAGTATGTCTCTCATCATCATTGATAGTGATGAGGATGTGTGAGCATGAGGTATGGATTGACCCGATTCAACTGGAAATAGGAGCCATCAACACCATCTTTATATGTGTCCCTGAAATAAAACAGTTAGCGAAAAAGATAGAGAACGAATATAGCTTTGTCATTCATTCTGCGAGGACAGACTACCCTCCGGTTTTGTGAAAACCGACCTGTGATCAGGTAGAGACTCTTTTAAAGAGGACTCTCCTTGACAGGAATTTCACGTTGTAGTAATGAATTTTCCAAAGAATCCACTTTGGAATCTTCATACTCAGCATGTTCTCATACCGGAACGTCTCAAAGCAGACAACATGATAGAGTGAATTGGTGAATTGATATTCACGGATTGATGAGAAATTGATTTATAGAAGTCACTCGCGTGTCCTATGATAAACATTTTTGAGACACGACGAGAGTTTTATACTTAGAATCACATTTCCATCAAAAATACTTTTGTTTGAAAGATTATACACAATCAATGTGCTCGAAAATTTGTTTGTGAGCACACCGAAAGGTTTTTGCAAAAGTATCCGTCAATCCATATCTTGGAACAAGTTTGATTCAATTTTGAATCGCACCATTGTTGCTTTCCAGTTGTCACTTGATCATTGATCCAAGATGGATCTCACATGTCACCTACCAAGAGCTTGAAAGATGTTCGCTCTAGAAGGATTTCCATCTTCATTGTGAATATTTACATATCACTCGGATGTTCTGGCAATACCACAAGGATAATGTGTAGGACTCTAAATATTTTATCTTATTTTCCACATTGTGTAAAACAATAAGCATATTTTGGAATGTGTCCTATCGAGATTTATGGATGATCTCATGGCTCTAGACTCAATAGTGCGTTTTGATCCGCTCCTGGAGACTGGGGAGGCGTCTCCTGTTTTAGGTATCAACATAGCTCGCAATGAGCGGTAGATACATTGCACAGGGTTCCCCGTGAGAATGAAACAAGCTCTTTTAAGAGAACTTGAGTGGTTGGGAAGTTTAGTGCAGTGCGTCACTGGGTCCATGACGTCTTGTCTTCAATACCGGTGTTATCTTAATAACCGCCAGTAGATTATGCATTGAACCCGGTTTCTGCCCTAAGGTTGAATATACGGAGGGCTATTTCTTTTCACCCTTTCTCATTACATTTCTTTTACATTCTTCAACCCCTTCAGTTCTTACCGAGACTTCACCACTAGAACCTTGTTGGGTTTGTTCTAGTCCTAGCTCTATCTCAGTCCGCACTCTTCCCTTTCTCACTTTACTCCTTTTTTCAATCATTCCTAAGGACTTCTAATCTATCTAGAGGATTGTCCCTGGGAAGATCCTTCCGGTTCTGGTGGATCATAGGAACTCATACCTAACCTTAACCAACCTTATAACTCCATGCATAAAGATAAATGGTCGGTCTTTGGTATAACTTCCACAAACGCCTTTTGCTCCCCCTCAATATGTGCATCGATATTCGAAAGAGTTTAGCACATATGTGGGAGCACATTTATTGAGTACAAAAGATCACATTTGAATATCAGATTTCATATTTAAATCACATTCTCTCCCCCGATCAAAAATTTCAAATCTTTTGAGGTTTTGGATCTCAATTGATTTAAATAAGTTAGAAAGCTTTTGGGAGAGAAATGCGGTCAATTTAATATTTTCTGATAAAAAGGAACCTTTACTGCTCCCCCTCAATCTGTGAGGGAGGTTGTTATGTGTCAGATTCGATGAGTTTCCAAAAGATTTGAAGTTTGAACGAAAACTCTTTGAAAGTGTACTCATTCTGACACATAACCATCACAAATCATTTTGATGCTTTTGTACAAAGTGGAGAGTTTTGATGATACATAAAATTTTGAGAAATCATTCTCCCCCTTAATCAATGACGGATGTTAAAACTGAAATATTTTCATAAAATATGAAAGTCATTGATTGAGAGAAAATTTTATCAAACATTTGAGTTCAATTTGATTTTTACTCAAAATCTCATGGTACCACCAAGTTTTGCACAAATACTTTTCGGAAAAATCATAGAAGGGAAAGTATTTGGTGATAAAAAGAAGACTTCTCTTCTTTATCAAGAAATAATGCACTGAAATGTACATTAGATCGAGGGTGCATGAATATAAAGTAATTCACGCTCGGATGAACAACACCCTTTACAAGGAACAACCGTCTTTTTGGCGACGTGTTTTCCTCATTTTGAAGAGCGGGTTGCTATCTGAAGTAATAGCAAGCCATAATTTTAAGTCCGGGTTGCAGCCTGAAATGAGTACAAGCCATAAGTTTAAGAAGAATATTTTGAGATACGACATGTTTTAGAAAACGTTTTATTGGAAACCGAAACTCTTGCTCAAGGATATGTATGATTCCGTGTCATTATTGAATGACATTTCTAGAAACGTACATAATATTGATTACACAAGAGACATGTCGTAAGAAGAATATTTTTGGAATTTTTATGATTTTTCATATTTTTATGGTTTTTTATAGGTTTTATATTTTTCTATTTGCTTTTTGTGTTAATACTATGTATAATGGATATGTGAAGCAACCCCTTTACTCCTCCTGATCTTCCTGAAGACTTATGAGATCCTCATGCGTGAGACTCTTCATACCAAGACGTGGGAGGATGAATTGAAATCGGTCCCTAGAAAGTGCTTTGGTGAAGATATCAGCTAGCTGGAACTCAGTCCTCACGAAGTAAAGTTCCACAATTCCTTTCTCAACTTGCTCCCTGATGAAGTGATGTCGAATGTCAATGTGCTTAGTCCTTGAGTGTTGAACATTGTTGCAGCAGAGTGCAATTGCACTTTTATTGTCACAGTACATGGGAATCTTGTTGTATACGAAGCCATAGTCCGAAAGTTGAGATCTCATCCATAAGATCTGAGCACAGCATGAGGACATGGCAATGTATTCAGCTTCTGTGGAGGAGATTGTTGTACTCATTTGTTTCTTTGAAGACCAACTGACTAGTTTATTACCCAAAAACTGAGCACCCCCAGATGTACTGCGACGAGTGTCTTGACATCCCGCACGGTCAGCATCAGAATAGGCTGTGAGGGCCATAGAAGTGTCCTTGGGGTACCATAGACCCATGTGGATTGTTCCTTTAAGATACCGAAAGACTCTCTTGACAGCTTCCAGGTGTTTCTTGGTAGGTTTGGATTGATACCGAGCACACATGCAAACTGCAAATAGAAGATCCGGTCTGCTAGCAGTAAGATACATTAAGGAACCAATCATGCTTCGATACTTGGTTTGTTCGACTGGGATCCCAACATCATCTTCATCTAGTTTTGATCTTTCAATCATAGGAGTATCAACTGAGTCACAGGATTCGAATCCAAATTTCTTCAAAATTTCATTAGCATACTTGGATTGGTTGATGAAGATGCCATTGGGATTTTGAGATATTTGCAAGCCTAGAAAGAAGGACATTTGACCCATCATGGACATCTGGAACTCAGAACTCATCTCTTGGGAGAAACGATCACACTCTTTGGGATCAGAGGAGGTAAATATGATGTCATCAACGTAGATTTGTACATGAAGAAGGTTTTTGCCCATTTTTCTGGTAAAGAGTGTAGGATCAACAGCACCTTTGGAAAACTTGTGAGCAAGAAGGAATTTTGACAAGGTTTCGTACCACGCCCTAGGAGCTTGCTTAAGTCCATAAAGAGCCTTCTTTAGGCGATACACATGGTTAGGACGTTGTGGATCCACGAATCCTTTGGGTTGGCTTACATACACCACCTCTTTAAGATCACCATTTAAGAATGCAATCTTAACATCCATTTAATAAACCACCATATTCTGACTTGCCGCATTTGCTAGAAATATTCTTATGGCTTCAATTCTAGCAACAGGTGCGAAGGATTCTTTAAAGTCTATACCTTCTTCTTGACGATATCCTTTTGCCACCAGCCTAGCCTTGTTCTTCAATACATCTCCATGCTCATCAAGTTTACCTTTAAATTTCCATTTGAGAGCAATGATCATAGCACAATCGGGAGCCGGTACTAATTCCCACACATCAAGTCGGTCAAACTCATGAATCTCGTCCACCATAGCAGTGAACCATGAGTGATTAGACATTGCATCCTCAAAATCTTTTGGCTCAACTTTAGAGAGGACAGAATTGAAGAAGCACCACAATGCGTCGGTTGCAAGTTGCTTACGGGTTGATACTGGATGCGAAGGGTTTCCAATAATGTTGTCAAGTGGGTGATCGTTTGTCCATTTCCTAAGGTGTTCATGGGGTTGAGGATAGGGAACTGAGGTAGTCGTGTTAGATTCGTCTGAGGATGTAGCATCATTTGACGATTCAGGAGCAAAGATGTTAATAAACGGCTCATTATCAGGTGGAGCGAATGGATTTACTTCAAACGAATTATCCACAGCTACTACTCGTTGTACAAATGAAGGTTGACCATTAGATGTGGTAACTGAACGACTGATGGTGGGGGCTTCAGGATCCCATGACAATGAAGTGGATGGCCCAGCATTATCATCTGGGACATTTGCTACCCCAGCTGGTTGTGGAACGACTGTGGCTTCTTGAGCATCCACATGTTGAGGTTCAAAGAATTCATCAACCATAGGGTTAAACAGTTTCTTCCAATCTTCACTTGTAGGAGGTACAAAAGGAGTAACAGGAGTGGGATTCTGTACAAGCCTGGAGCTTATAGGTCCAGGAGACAAAAAGTTAGGTACGGGTCCAGAACTTGATTGTCCAGGAACCGGTTGCTCAGTCAGCTCATCAAAAGTAACGTGGATTGTTTCCATTATGTCTCTGGTACGTTTGTTGTAGATTCGGTACCCCTTTCGCTCTGGAGCATAGCCAACGAAGATACCAATTTCGGCCTTGGCCTTGAGTTTCCTAAGGTCTTCACTGTCATTAGTTGGATAGCACAATGCACCAAACACTCGAAGAAATGAAAGATCTGGTTTTCTGCTATGAACCAGTTCATATGGAGTCTTGCAGTGGAGAGGATGTATCAAGGATCGGTTATGTGTGTAACATGCAGTTGCAATTGCCTCAGCCCAAAGAAACATAGGAGCTTTGGAGAAGATGAGCATAGTCCTTGCGGCTTCAACTAAGGTGCGATTGATCCTTTCAACAACTCCATTTTGTTGAGGAGTACGTGGAATGCTCTTTTGATGACTAATTCCAACACCTTCATAAAATTGAGTAAGTTGTTTGTTCACAAACTCCGTTCCATTATCAGTACGAATGAATCTAACAGTTTGTTTGAGACGAACTTGCAATTGCTTGATGAGTTTGATGATGGTTTCCGGAGTTTCGTCTTTTGATCGTAGAAACTTTACCCACGTGAAACGAGAATGATCATCGACGATAACAAGCACATATTTCTTTCCATTGATACTTTGAATCCTCATTGGTCCACAGAGATCCATGTGAAGAGTATGTAGAACTTCCATGATGGAATTGATAGTTTTAGGTTTATGGGTGTGCTTTTTGCTCTTGCCCATTTGACATGCGGAACATAAATGATCTTTTTCATACTTAAGTCTGGGCAAGCCTCGAACAAGATCCTTTCGTCTGAGTTCATTGATGGTACCAAAGTTCAAATGGTTTAAACGACGATGCCACAACCATGATTTGTTCTTAGAGGCTTTATAAAGTAAGCAAATTGGAGAGGACCGCAGCATATCTTCGATAGAGATGGTATAAAGATTAGTGCCCCGACTCCCCTTGAGGAGATCAACACCATCTAATTCTCTAACAAAACAGGTATGCTTTCTGAAGGCAACTTCAAGATCAGAGTCACAGAATTGACCCACAGAAAATAGATTGTGTCCAAGTCCTTCCACGTAGTATACTCTGGATATTACACTGTCTCCAAAGACGTAATCACCATAACCATTATAGATCCAAAATGGTCGTTCCCAAATCTGACCGTACCAATGAATTTTTCCATGAAATTCTTGAGCTATGAGCGATCTCCAGTCATATGTTTTGAGCAGCCTGAGTTCAAATACCAAAGGACGATTTGTATGACCTGCATTTGAAACCAGACAATGGTGGATAACTGAAAAAGTTGGAGCCCCACAAACAGTTGGGGTCTGTTTGGTTAGCACACACAAATATTGGATTATCATATGTTATGGATATATAACTGGAATTTTCACACTTTGAGGCACTAGAACTAGGAGTGGTACTAAGTGCTTCTATTGGGAACATTCTACCAGTAGGTCTCCACTTCTTAATTGGCACAACTTTGGAGTTAGTGATCCTAGTCACTAGGCACTTTTCTCCTAGGGTGAATTTCCTTCCAGTAGGTCTCCATTGATAACCAACATTAGTGAACACTTTTCTTGTTTTATTCCATATTTGTTTTACGCTTTTAACACTTGAAACATTCATGACCGGAGATTGCATAGTGGATTTTAAGAAGGACACAACACAAGCATCATGATTACCAAAAAATAAACATTCGTTACAAGTCTTACAAATAGCACCAGAATTCGAATTAATTACATCATTGTTAACACAACTGTTTGATTCAACTCGATTCCTTTCATTAAGCATAACTTTATTGTTCCTAGAGGATTCTTCTACTTCCTTCATAAATGTACTCTTAGCCGGCAAAGTCCTATCATTCTTTGTATTGCACCAACGCTGTGACTTGCTAGCATTAGATACACCTTTTACTCCTGTAGAAGCAATGACGGGAACATTAGTATGATTAGTTGCTACTTGTTTACCGGTGATCATGATGGTGGATTGTGACATGGTTTGGGGATAATCAAATGTAACATGTTTGTTGCCACTGTTAGAGTGCGACGCAAATGACCTATCCGACTTGTTGTCATTCTTGGGGCATGATCTTATAGCATATTCTAATAATTCATGGGCTCTGTTAGTGAGAAAGCATGCACCAACAATAACATCATCATGTGGTTTAGGTATCCCCTCATCTTCAATGGTTTCTCTATGTATGACCAGACAATCCTTAAGATATCTAAGATAGTTGCTATGAACTAACTTATTGTTCCTAAGGGGAAGAGAGACATTCACAGCATCACAAGCATATTTCTTACAAGCATGTACATTGGAAATAGCATGATCACATGAAACGACGGGCATTTTACCCTTCACCATAGTCTTTAGATTCTCAATTTCGTTTAACAAAGAAGTGACCCTTTCATCGTTTTGGTCACGTGTTATTTTAATAGACTCAAATAACTCTTTGTAACGTTGTTTAGCGTTTGACATTTTAGCACGAAGCCACTCATTTTCATGTTGTAATTCATTGATAATGCCTTGTTTCTGAAAGTTTTGAGAATCTATCGACTTCTGGTAATTGGTATTGGTCACGTCGCCTTTGTTCGACTTTAATTGTGCAATTTGGACCTTCAATTTTCGAATCGTGTTTGAGTGAGCTTGAATTACTTCATCCTTTTTGGCTAATTCAAAACATGTGTCAAACTCAGGAGCATCCGAAGATGTCTTGGCATTTGATATTTTTATGCTTTCTTCTAGATGTTGATATTTTAGTTGTAAGTTAAGATTATCAACTTCTAGTTTTGAGAAATTCCTGACCATGTTATCATGGTCGTCGTTTTGAATTTTTTCATTAAGTTTGTAATTCTCCCCCTCAAGCCCAATTACACGATTCTGGAAGACATTCAAAGTGACTGACATTTCATGAAATTTTCGAGCAGATAATGCAGAGTCTGTTACAGTGTAAAACACATCTTTTGTAATGCAATTAGCAAGCAAGTTTTCATTCATAATGAGAATGTTTTTCCTGTCAATTTCACTGTATTTGAGATCAATAGCTAATTGGTTACCCTCATTTTCCACTTCCTTAAAAACCTTTTTCATTTGAGTCACATCATCATTAATGGTATTTTTAAGGTCCTCAAAATGTTCTTTGAGAACTTTGAAAAATGGCATGACTTCAGTAAGGTAACACTGCTTTGTTTGCTCAAAACCCCTTTCCCCTTCTGTAATCCCTGTTGGTGTAATTCTCATTTTACATGTTTTCTCAAAGTCATTAAACAATTGACCTAGAACATACAACCCAATTAGAGTATTACACTGTGTGGGAATAGTAAATGGTAGTAGGTGATTGGGTGTATTCAGGGGATAAATAGTTGGGTCAGCAATTCTAAAGATAGTGCGTGTGTTACCCACAATTCTTTCAGCTTTCATTTTCTCATGTCAATGTTCCAAAAAACTTTGTCAGGAAGGATTCTCTTTTGAGGAACAAAAATGGCTGAATGATTGTCATTCGTATAATCATAGTGAAACACAACATTATTAGCAATGTACTTAGGATCCTTTAATCGTTCAGCAAGTTTAATCCTAGTTCTATCCTCTGCCTCATCAATCTCATCATAGGATCTCACATCAGGAGGGGCATGGTTAGGTTCAATCATATTGTTTGCATCATATAATGCAGGTTGAGCACCTATACCATTTCTAAGGAATTTTGCTTTAGGCTTAGAGGCATCCTGTTCACTAAATTCATCACTCAGTTTCCTATGGTTTTGCATCATCTGAGCAGATTGAATGGTTTGGCCTTGTGTGTACAACTTATCTTCCAATTTATTTTTCAACATTTTGAGTTTTGAGAAATCATTTTGAAGTTTAGTCTCTTTATCTTTGTATTCGAGTTTGATTGAAGTCAAACCTTTTTGAAATTCTTGTTTTTGTTTAACAGTTTGATCCAATTGTTTTTTCAAACAAACTAACTCCCTTTTCAATGTTTCTTGTTTGGAATTGTTTTCAAATATGTAAGTACGCATTTGCCAGTCCATTTTATGCTCACGTTCATTAAGCTCAAATTTAGCACGCTGTTCATATATATTCACTTGATCCTTAAGGATGTTAACTCTAGTAATCAAGGAATCATCAAGGTTGTATATCGTGTGCTCATGTAACTCTTGTTCACAAGGATCAACAGACGGCGTGTCACTTGGTACAACTGGCAGTCTATTTTCATTCACATACATTTCATATGGGATATTATTGGTATTTCCCATATCAGTGGTGTCTGTGTTGACAATATTCTTGAGTTGTACAGAGTCACACACCCCCTGTGAATTTGTAGGAGTATTCAGATCAGGATTAAGTGACGTTGGTACCTCAGAAATAGCAGATGTGATGGAGGAGTCAGAATGCTGAGGAGAGGATGCAGCTGCAGACAGATTAGCCATGAAGATGGTTTGAGCTCTAGGTTCGTCATCTACGTCTGAGTCAAATGCATCACATTCTTCAACTTGAAAGATATTCGGATCATTTAGAGCCATGTCCTGAATAGGCTGATCATCCACATCAGCATCAAACGTGTTCCCATCATTACCAGCCAGAAAGAGCAGAGCTTCTTCATCCAACACAGTCCCATTCTCTTGCGCCTGCATTAACAACATCTTGTCCTTGAAGTACTCAGAGTTGTGAGGACGCTTTAGGAGAGTGCAATTTCTAGCTATATGGCCCAACCCTCCGCAGTTATAACACTTAGGCTGCTTAGCTTGTACTTGAAGAGCATTCCCAACTCTGTACTGCCCATTTTCTCTACCAGCATTTCTTTGATTGAAGTTTTGTCTTCCCTACACATTCTGCACCACCACTCTACCATCTTCTATGACTGCCTGATTACGTGGATTAGACGAAGTCCTAACTTGGTTATAAGTTGATGGAAGTGCAGCCCTGAACTGTTGGACCAGTAAGGAAACTTGGTTGGAGAGATTATCAATCATCATGTCAGTGTGGGAATACCCAGAATCCAGTTGTGTGTTCAAAGCAGATAGTGAGGGAGTTGATGATTGACCATTTGTTGGCGTAGACCTGGAAGACAGTTGTACTGGTTGAGATTGATCATTTGAAGTTTGGGTAAGTTGTTGAACATTAGAGACAAAGGCAAGAGATTCATTTGATGTTGGCGGATTGAGCTTTTCTCGCATTAACCGATCATAAGCATCATGTTTCTCATGTTGTTGGAGATATGCATAGAGTTGTTCATGATTAGTATGCCTGAGACCTTTGTTGAGCTTAACGGCTGTAACAAACCTATCCCATTCTAGTGCCATGTTATTCACGAATTTTGAATTAAGCTGAATATTGGGCATTGTCATCTTGATGGCTCTCATATCATTGACCAGCTTGTGAAATATGACGTAATAGTCAGTGATGCTTTCACCTGGGTTCATTTTGAAATGCTCAAATTCATCGTATAGCTAAGACTCCCGATCTTCTTTGGTTAACTCAGACCCCGCAAGAAGCATTTTCACTTTATCCCAGACACCCTTGGCTTCAGTGTTGTAGTTGATAAGTTTGTAGACATCTTTAGGAAGCCCTTGAATGACAATATTCGATGCTCTGATGTCAGCATCATAGCGTTTCTTTTCTTCATCCGACAACTCATTGTAAGTGCGAGGTCTATCTGGACCAACTACAACCGGTTGTTGATCAGTTGCTGCGACCGTGTCTCTAGTAGTACCCAATTGAAAGGGTCCCTCATCGATGGATTTCAAAATGTTGACTCCATTTTCCTTACCCAAACAATAGAAACGAATCCTTTGTGCCCACGATTCATAGTCAGTTCTGTCCAACATTGGAGGTCGGGTGTCGGACCCAGCAGCTTGAATGTCATCTGAGGATGTCGACATCACAAAATTGAAACTACCAAACCGCAGAGTAGGAGATACTCGCAATAAAGTGCACAAGTCGCAAGGATAGTTAACCGCAATTTGACCAAACCGCAGGAATATTGAACCGCAGAATAGTTAACCACAATGAAAAAAATTGACCGCAAGTCACTAACCGCAGAATGTAGCCAACCGCAGAATAATCTAACCGCAGAATAAGCAAATCGCATAATAATCAAACCGTAAGTAAGGCTAACCACAAAGAACTAATCGCAAACCATTTAACCGCAGAAACTAAACACAGTGAACTAACCGCAGACCACTTAACCGCAGGAGCACTTAACCGCAGAAAGCTAAACACAATGAACTAACCGCAGGAGCTAATCGCAGAGACAAAAGTCCAAAACTGTCACTTTCCTTGCGATTTGTTTGTATTCCCAAAATAGTAATCGCAGACAAACTAACAATAGAGATCAGGAACTAAACGCAGACAAGCAATGCAACAGTAGAACTAACCGCAACTATGAAATACGCCCAAAACCTAATCCAAACTTCAAATAGATTAAAGATATGGTATAACCAACTGAAACACAATGTTCTACTAACACCAAGGATCATAAAAGTACATCACTAACATGTCTAATAACAATAAAAAGATCAAACCAAGATGTTTTTCAAGAAAGTGACTTCAAACTCACAAAACTACACAAAACCACATCAAAATCCGATTCTACAAGGCCTTAAGATGAAACCTTGGCTCTGATACCAATTGTGGTATTGCCAGAACATCCGAGTGATATGAAAATATTCACAATGAAGATGGAAATCCTTCTAGAGCGAACATCAATCAAGCTCTTGGTAGGTGACATGTGAGATCCATCTTGGATCAATGATCAAGTGACAACTGGAAAGCAACAATGGTGCGATTCAAAAATTGAATCAAACTTGTTCTAGGATATGGATTGACGGATACTTTTGCTAAAACCCATCAATGTGCTCACTAACTAATTTTTCGAGCACATTGATTGTGTATAACCTTTCAACCAAAAGTATTTTTGATGGAAATTTGATTCAAAGCTTAAAACTCTCGTCGTGTCTCAAAAATTGTTTATTATATGACACGCGAGTGATTTCAGTAAATCAATTTCTCATCAATCCGTGAATATTTATTCACCGATTCACTCTATTGTGCTGTCTGCTTTGAGACGTTACGATATGAGAACATGCTAAGTATGAAGATTCCGAAGTGGATTCTTTGGAAAATTCACTACTACAAGCTGGAAATTCCTGTCAAGGAGAGTCTTCTTTAAAAGAGACTCTACCTGATCACAGGTCGGTTTTCACAAACCGGAGGGTAGTCTATCCTCGCAGAACGAATGACAAAGCCATATTCGTTCTCTATCTTTATTGCTAACTGTTTTATTTCAGGGACACATATAAAGATGGCTTTGATGACTCCTATTTCCAGCTGAATCGGGTCAATCCATACCTCATGCTCACACATCCTACTCACTATCAATGACGATGAGAGACTTGCTACAACAAATGTTGAGAGACTACCAACAATGTTTCCGTAACTCTGATGAAAAAGTCTCCTGATCCACAACTCTAATGTAAAGTCTCCTGATCTAGAAGGGTGTGAGCATGATGGTCCTAAAGTTACTACATCACATGAAGGCAATACTACTAAGGATGAGCTTGGAGATTTACTATGGCTGATAATCTCAAAGAAGCTCAAAGATCACACAACTCAAAGGAATCCAAATCACAAGTTCGTTTGCTTGAAGTTCAAAGTGTGCAGAAAAGTGAAGAATCAGAACCTACGAGCTATAAAGACGAAAGAATGCTTAAAGACCAAAGAGCTTAATTTCAAAGGTGACCTCGCTTAGTGGGAGATTGTTAGGAATACGGATATTCCTATAAAAGTCTCGGTCACCTAATTATTGTAATAGCATTTAAGTTAGCTCGTAGTTGGTATATTATTTAGTTAAGTATTAGTTTAGTCTAAGTAACAACGTGGAAGAAGGACGGGTCTTACCCACTGTATGCCTGATCCACAGCCCGGGTGTGGGCATTTTTATGTTTCTTTGTAGGATAAGTATAAATACATCTCTTTCTCTCTCTAAATTCTCTCTCTCTCTAAAACTCAATCTAATTTGATCCTAATCACGAGAACCATACATGTTTGTGACTTGATTGATACTCTACACCTTCTCAATGAGAAATTTGATACGTGGACCGTTCTCTATTTTAAAAACCATTTGTTTTGAAAACTAGAGCGACAAGGCTCTGATACCAATTGTAGAAACGTAGAGGGGGGTGAATACGTTCCTCATTAAAACTTAAAATGTTTCGTATCAAATTTCTGATCAAGCGTGACTAAATATGAATAGATGTTGTCTCACTCATAACAAGCAATCACATAAGCATAAGCATGTCACGAGATTAAAAGTATTTAGCTATTTGTGATTACAATGTGGACGGTCCTAGAAATAGGTGGACAGTCCTTTATCATTTGAGGGACCGTCTGTCGATAAAGGACTGCCACCAGTAGGTTTGCCAGTTTTATTTCTTGTGATTAAGTTTTCTTGTATTTTGCGTTTCTAAGATAACTAGTTAATATTACAAGCACATACACATCAAGCCACACAAACATAAATGTAATGTAAGTATAGAAAGTAAAAAGTAAGCAAGAGAAAACGCAAACCGGACACGATAATTTATAGTGGTTCAACACGAAGCACCTCTTCGTCCTACTCCACTCCCCGAGTCTCACACTCGAGAGTTACTTCACTAATCAATACGCTCCTTTATGGTGGAACAAACCGTACACAAGGTTACACCAAGTTTAACGACACTAAGCGGAATGTCGAGTCCTAATCCTATCTAGAACCAATCTACACCAAGGCCCACGTGGCCACACGAACAAGCACTCTTGTCCTACTTAAATCGACACATGATCTAAGCCTTCACACGAACGAGCACTCCCGTTCACTTGAATCTTCACACTTAGATACATTTGAATCTTCATGCAATCCAAGTCCACACACACGACACACTTGATTCTTCACCCGAATCAAGTCTTTACACACTTGACACACTTGATCATCCCCGATCCAAGTCTTTACATAATGACTCAACAAATCCTAACCTACACTTTAGAACATCACTCTCCTCACAAAGAATACATAAACTAATCTAGTTCCAAGACTTCTTGGAACTTCATCAACATCCAAGCTCACATAAATATAATACTTGGAACTACATCACCATCCAAGTTTATACCTCATCCTCGACTCACACACAAGTCGGAAAACAATGACATGATATGAATCCTATCACGTAACACATATTATGTTTGTGTGTGGACACCTATAATATCTCGAATCTTCATAGTTGTCGAGAGTTCTTCTCTTGCACTTGACGAAAGAGGAAAAACAAAATCATAAGACTAGTTGTGTGTGTGGACTCAATAACACTTCGATTCTTGACTACTTCGAGTGTTCATCTCTTGCACATGATGTAGTGGATGACGAGATCACTTATAAACACATACCAAAGAGTTATAGTGATCAAAGAATAAGAAGGAAAGACCAAGAAATTTTTGTGCAAAGAGGATCAGTTTTTCTGGTGAAAATAGGTCAGTATTTATAGCCGGATTGAGATGCCAGGGACGGTCCCTTAAACCTTGTGATAAGGGACCGTCACCTATTTAAGGGACCTTCCCGACAGTTTTTGTCCTTTTGTGGTGAAATGCTACCTGGTGAAATTTTATCTGATTTGGGCGGGAAATAAGGACGTTTGGACAATTTGAAATTCAAATTTCAAATTTATTTTTCTAATTAAACATTTCTTTATAAAAACAAAAATAATTTGTCTAGTTTATTTTTGTAAAAAAATGATTTGTCACATTTATAAAATGTAAGGTTTAAGGACAAAAATATTTTCTTTGATCACTTAACAAAGTTGGTAAAGTGTGTTTGTACATACCTGAAGTGATGTCGAGAGACGTTGATGTGTGAACGAGTAACTTGTGCACTTTACGTTATGTATTACAAGTTACGTGTTTGTCATCATTAAAGCACAAAGACATTGTGTAACAATTCGCAATTTCAGGATAATTTCTATTCCCGGAAAAATTCACTATTCACTTTTTACTATTCACTTTTCACTATTCATCTCAGAAATTTTTATTTCATATTCTCGTAAGTTAAACTATTTTAACGATAATCCGAGAGTTTGACGCTCGTCGGATCATTTCTGCAAAAATCACAAAGCCGTGTCCGAGATTTACTTTTAGGTTTAAACGTCCTTCCAGCATCCCGATATATCCATAAAACATTATAAACAATAGAAATATGTTTTTCTATCATTTTATGACAATTCCAAAAGTTTTGGAATTTTACGTTTTCCAGTTCAGCGTTTTACGCGAATTACGCGTTTTAGACCCGTGTTTCGAGTTTTTAGCAGGGTTTTAGCACCCGATGGAACCTACCACTCATTTTATATTTTATTATGGAGTATTTTGACAAGTTTAATCATTCTTCCAAGTTTCGTATTTTTACGATACCCGGTTTTACGTTTTGAGGCTTAACAATTTACGGTTAGCATCTTACGGAGTCAAAACTAGCTCCATAAGTAGGATATTATCATCCAAAGGCCTAGTCACCCTCCTTATCCTTGGCAAACCGCCATAGGGGGGGGGGGAGTCACCCCTTGGTGTGGCTTAATCTCATGCTTAAGGCATTAGGATGATTACAAGTATACAAGCTTGTTAAGGAAGCTTTGACTAGTCACAAGTTCTAACCTCCTCAAAGCACCTTCCTATGCACCTTCCTAACCTCCTCAAGCTCCTACATAAGCCCTCTTCCCCCTCCTATTTCGTTCACCACCACAACACAACACACTTAGCTTTATTTCTTCCAAAATTATAGCAAGGTTCAAGTACAAGTTCAAGGTAGAAACTCTAGTTAGGTTATCATTCATCAAACACTTCCAAACCCTAATAAACTTTGGTGATTTCTCTTGAGTTTGAATCCACTCAAGTCACCTCAACTTTCATTACATCTCTTTCAAGAATACCAAGGTTAGAAAGATTGCATGAAGTGAAGTGGGTTGAAGCAAGTCTATCAAAGTCCTTTTCCTTACTTGCTACTTTCCTTTCATCTTTGAAAGCCAAAAGTTGTAAGCCTAAACCTAACATGCTTATTGTTTATTAATCATGTTCATATCATTTACATATTATTCTTGCTATATTATGTCTTGTATAAATGTCCATGATGTATAAAAATGACTAAAACATGTTGTTATAATTGATTGTTAAAACAAGTAACTAAAACAAGTAAAGTAGTGACTTTCTTGGTAAGACCTGATCAAAATAATAAAAATATGATATTGGATTATTACATATTGTAGTAGAGGACCTAACAAGGAAACCGTAGCAATTTGAACCACCTAAAAAGAGTATACGAGTCAAAAGTTATGGAGAATTGAAGTTACCAAAACTTTCCAGCAAAACTGCCTAAAATGTTTCTGTGACAGAACCTAAAACACGCAAAAAGAGGCCTTTCTGATCCGTTTCATGAAAAAGTTAAAACACGAAAGTTGTCCGAAATCACGTTTTCATTTAGGACAAATGAAGCTCGAACCTTGAAAACGCTTTCCGAGTGAGATATTTCTCAGTTTCTTAACAGCTATTTACATATATATAAGTCACTATATTATGGATTTACTTTAAAAGGAACAAGAGGTCTTATGACCTATAATCAAGACCACCACCATGGCTAGAGCCAAGGTTGTGTCTCATGACCTTGGAACAAGGACCAAAGGTCATGGCTAGGCCATGACGAAATGACCATACAAGCTTACTTAGGCGAAAACATGAAACAAGGAATTGGCGATAACATTGAACAAACAATTTGGATCTACTTCACTTAAAAAGGAACCACGAGATATTACAAAGAGAAAATGGTCATACAAGACTTATGAAACTACCCCGAATAACAATCTTCATGTACTAATAAACTTTCCTAAGTTTATTCAAATATCGGACATGTAACTTTTCGGATCAAAACTTATATCTATATATTTTATCAACTACTACAATAGTAGGGAGCCTCATGTGAGGAGTTCATTATGTAAGCCGTCGAGATGAGTTGTGGATTTACGAGTTAAAGTGTCCTGGCTCCTCGAACGCTTACTAACATGACTTCTGAATTATGTCGGTCCGAACGGTAGTAAACGATATACAAAACATACATGTTCATGAATCTTTTCTTTCAAAGACTTACAATATACATCATACCACATCATGGACTAAATGCAAGATATTTATATAGGCACTTATTCATATTCTTTACTCAAATCCTAAGTCGCAACATTCTATTATAGGTTGCTCGTAGAAACCTTCACGATTCGACCATCACATTCATTACTTGCTATCTTACTTAAGGTGAGTTCATAGCCCCACTTTCCATTACTTAATTGTTTTACAACCCCTTGGGGAGAATACATGCTATTTTTAACCGAGCACAATGTTTTTAAATTGTATGCTTGCCTGATTGTTTTATTATCACTAAGTACCAGCCTTGCTAAACCAAGATCCTTTATTATGAACCATTTAATCACTAGCAATAGTGAGCGCGAATATTGTGAATAGGCCTATTGGGATTGACGAATCCTATTTGTATTGACTAAGTTCAAACAAATGCACTAATATTTGAGATTTAGGTATGTTAGCAAAGTACCTACCGAGATAAATCTGCCGATCGATATTGGTACACGTTAACGTTTTGGTGTCATAAGCTTAGTAATGATAATAACTGTTTTGTTTTCCAAACATTGGTGTGAGCCTATAACTCACACTACCAACATATTGTGTTCAAATATTAAACAAACTCTATGAATATCACTCAACCTTTGTGTTGACCTCTCAAGCATGTATTTCAGGTTCATGACGATCAAGGATGGCACGGAAGGGCACGGATACTCAAGAGGGCTATAAATTTTATTATCATTCGAAAACTCACTTAATGTGATTTGTAAACATGGAACCAATTGGGACCTCATTTTGTAACCTCTGATATTTATATAATTTGAATGATAAATCTTTTTAATACGACTCGGTTAGAGATCGTTTTCTATTATTATGACTGTTGTGCCGTTGAGTAACACCCAAGTTGAATTCCGCTGCATTATGAATTGGGGGTGTTACACATTGTATAGATTAAACGTCGTAACGTTTGCACTAACAAAGCTCAAATCCATAAACCCTATACTACTAACTTGTTGTGAAACTAGTTTCAAATCCTAAAACCTATTCTGACCCACTAGAATTTTTGAACTCAAAATGGTTGTTTGGGATAGATGGGCTGCATCACCAGTTTGATGTGGGCTAATTAAGGAGCCCAAATAAGCTAACCAATGTACTTCAAATTGTAAACTGAGCTAACATGGATAACAACTAGTCTACCAACTTAATGTAAAACTAAAGTGAGCATCTAATTATTAAATTAATTGATCTAAAATTTGAATAAAAAGAGACAACGAGACATAAATGAAACTGATGCAAAACAGGTTTAAGGGGCTATTTTGCAAGCACAATAAGGCAACCAAATAAGCTTTAAAACCGAAGATAAGCTAAAACATGCAAATTCTAAACTATAAATAACTTGTATGAACAAAACCAAACACTATTTCCTACTTAACCCTACCTAAAACTTGAATCAAAGAGAGCATTGTGGGACAGATATGCTAGTGAATACAGTGAACAAAAGTGGGTGGAAAATGAATTTTTGACCAAAAACCTACAAAGACCAAATGTCAAAGAGATGCACTAACCTATAGTGAGCTAAACTAAGGCAAGGAAAACACCTAATGAGGCCCTAAACTAAAACTTAACCTGTCTATTATTCTAGGCAGTTTAAACTTAAGAATTTAAGGGTTATAACTAAAAAGCTTGAAAACAAATTGATAATACTTAAAACTATTTCTAAGTTACTACTAAATCTACATTAAATCTAACTGAAATCAGAAAGTGACCCAAATTACATTTTTTTCTCAAAGAAATAGGTTATCCCAAACACCCCTTAAGTGCTTGAAACTGAATTTTTCAAAAGATTTTAGAGATTTAAGATAAAAATTAATAACAAAAAGGTTCAATAAGCTAATGAAATAACTGAAAAGCACATTTTTTTTTGTAAGCATAACAGAACAAAGATAAATAAGACAGGACAATAAAGAAAGCTTAGAGATTTTATAAACTAGTGATTTGAAAATACAATACTAAAAGTTAAGAAACTTACAACAATACTAAATCATACTAAAACTACTCCTAATATACTCTAATTACTCCTACTCCTAATGCCAAACAATGGCTCACATCAATCTATATTTATACTACTGATAGGAAAGAAAGAAAAAGTTTCCATCTTCTTGTCTTCTAGCTCTTGTGCTTGTTATCTGAGAGAGAGAGAGAGAGAGAGAGAGAGAGAGAGAGAGAGAGAGTGAGCTTTGTGTCAAACATGTGCTTCTTGACTCGAATTGCAGCCATTGGATGGTTTCTTGGAGCCCAATCCCAAATCTCAACAATAAGATTAAGTGTGAGACATGGATTGCCACAGTGGCACTTGGGAAAGGGGGGCAAAGGCATGTAAACATGGCTTGGATTGTTGTGGAGCTGATAACCATGTGTGAGAGTGACAGGTTTGGGAGGGGATTGGCGGGTAAAGGGTATTTGGGTTGTTTGATTGTGAGAAGTTATAGAGGGGTAAAAATGGGTGAGGGTTTAAGGTTTGTTACTGGGTGTGCAAAAAAATAAAAAAAATAAAAAAATAATAAAAAATAATAAAAAAAATAAAACAAAATCACGGGTTACTGGTAAAGGTTTCTGGGTTTGGGTTTGGAATTGGTGGTGGGCATACGTTGTATAGTGAGCTGGTGTGTTTAATCTGAGTTTAAGGTGAGTTGGATTTAGGATTGGGTTATTAATTCAGTTAGGATTAGTAAAAATTAATTTGTAGTTTTAAGGTTTTAGTAAAATTAATTTAGTGTTTTGTAAAATAATTTTGTAGTTTTAATAATAATAATAATAATAATAATAATAATAATAATAATAATAATAATAATAATAATAATAATAATAATAATAATAATAATAATAATAATAATAATAATAATAATAATAATAATAATAATAATAATAATAATAATAATAATAATAATAATAATAGTTCGGGGTTGGAGTCCCTAGGAGCTGCGAGGCTGTCCTCCACTCTGTAAATAGGCTCATTGAGTCTAAGGGGCGTGAAGTTGGACTTTCCATGCTTTTAGTGGACTTTAAGAATGCTTTTAATCTTGTTGACAGGAGTGTCTTGCTTCAGGAAGCTAGGGGGCGATGTCCTTCTATTGCCCCGTAGGTTGAGTTCTGTTATGCGCGCCCTGCCAGGCTCTATTATGAGGACTCCATCCTTTGGTCATGTCAGGGTGTCCAACAAGGTGATCCGTTGGGCCCTTTGTTTTTTGCCCTAGCTTTGCACCCTTTGATTCATGCTATCAATCAGTCATGTGAACTTACCCTTCAGGCGTGGTACCTCGATGATGGTACTATTGTTGGAGATACGCTCATGGTTGCCAAGGCACTTGACATCATTAGGACAGAGGGCCCCGCTCGTGGTTTATTTTTAAATGTTGACAAGACTGAACTCTTTTGGCCTGCCGAAGACCCTAGAAGTAGAGTGAAGGGCGCGTTTCCTATAAATATCGCTCGCCCGCTCAATGGTGTCAAACTTCTTGGTGGTTCGGTTAGTTTAGATGAAGGTTTCTATCAGGACTTGGCATCCAAAAGGGTCTCCAAAACCATACATTTAATTGAGGCAATTAACAAACTTAATGATCCGCAATGTGAGCTTCTCCTCTTGCGTAATTGTGCAGGAGTTTCAAAATTATCTTATGCTTTGAGAACATGCTCCCCCTTGCACTTATCAGAGGCCCAAGCTCAGTTCGATCAGACGTTACGTGCCTCTCTAGAGAAAATTATTACTGCTTCGGGGCCAGGGTTTGGTGATTGGCAGTGGAGGCTTGCCACTCTTCCAATAAAGCTCGGTGGTCTTGCATCCTTTCGGCGGGGGATATCATCCAATATGCTTTCCTCGCTTTCTGGATGCAAACGAACGACTTACAGGATAAGATACTCACCAAAACGGATATTGTTACACACGGCCCTTCATTCCAGCATGCTTTGGACATATTCAACGTTACTTGTAACACCGACTTCCTCACTGTCATCGGGGGCGCTTCTGCCCCCCAAATGATGAAAACCTTGGCAAAGTGTTATTTCGGTGTCATTGAGAAAAACCTTGTTTCCAAGTACTCACTAAGTCCAAGGCAGGTGGCTATAATTAGCAGTATCCGCGCCCCGCATGCGCAGGACTTCCTCTTCGCCATCCCTATTGACAGTCTCGGACAGAGGATGAATCCTCGCCAATTTCGATCGGTGTTATTCTACAGGCTTGTGGTTCCTATGTTCTCTAAAGGCAGCTTATGCCCGAGTTGCAATGTACACCGCATGGACCAGTGGGGGGATCACGCGGTCCACTGCGCTAGCGAAGTGGGTGTTAAGTTCAGGCATAATTTGGTGCGTGATATCCTTGTTGATATATGTTCCAAAGCTGGGATTGTGGTGCGTAAAGAGGCTCGGATGGGATTTCTTTCAGAGGAAGGGAGAGAATTGCGTCCTGCAGATGTGTTATTATTTAACTGGTTCCAAGGTAAGGACGCATGTCTGGATGTGACTGGGGTCTCTCCATTTGCTGGGAATGAGGTAGCGGCATGGGCTCCTGGGGCTGCTTTGAGTAATGCTGTGGAAAAGAAAAGGAAGAAGTATGCATCCAAGTGTGAAGACAATGGATACAAGTTCGTCCCTTTCGCTTTTTCCACGTTTGGGGAACTTGATGTGGAAGCTTTGAATACACTTTCGCGTGTCGGGACTATTGCTAGCAGCCACTCTAACAACGTTAAGAGCGGTGCTTTTATTTTCCATCGAGTTAGTTTGTATATTCAAAAAGGAGTGGGAGCACAGATTGTGTCTAGACTCCCCTCCAATTTCATGTAATTTTCTTGGTTTCAATGAAAAATCATTATTATAAAATAATAATAATAATAATAATAATAATAATAATAATAATAATAATAATAATAATAATAATAATAATAACAATAATAATAATAACAATAATAATAATAATAATAATAATAATAATAATAATATGAATAATAATAATAATGTTAGTAATAATTATGTAAACTTAATAACTTAAAAGGTTTTAACAAAATACTTAATGAAAAATATTTTTGTGATTTTATTTGAAAAATGAAGTTTGGTTTTGAAAATGATTTTGGAAAAAGGTTTCGGGGGTAAAAGGATAAAAAGGTATTTTTTTTTTTTGGTTTTGGGTGAGGGTATTTTGGTAATGTTGAGGTTAGGTTAAGGGTAAAGGGTGATAAGGGTTTCGGTTTGGTTTTCCATGCCTCCCCCCAATGCATGTCCCAGGATTGTCGTCGCCTCTTCAATTCTTCAATTAATGCTCCAAATTGTGTCGAATCGATCCGGTATTGCTCCGTTAAGCTCCTTTTCCCATCCAAGCTCAGTTTTGCTCACTTTTGCCTCGTTTTCAATCCATTTGTACTTGAAATACACAAAAACACACTTCAAGGATATTTTTAACATTATATGGTCATTTTTGGGTGTTTTTGGTCGTTTTGGTGGGTTTTTCGGGCCTAAAATGATGAGTAAAAGGCCACTCATCACAAAGCATGACAGAAACAAGGCATCCTTAAACTCTAGTAATCCTCTTAATGCAACAAACGTATATATAATAACACGTATGCCAGCACAAACACGAACACATAATTCATATAATGCAAGGACACATGCACACGACTGATGCAATATTTGTTGACCTAGGTTTTAAGTCCAACCAAACATGAACTAAGGTAACTATCCCCATCATCCCATGATCCCTCTTAAATTAGGCATAGTTGATCAAGCTATGCATAATTTAGGAATGATGATAAATGCTCGGGCTAGCCAACTCGTACCATGTTAGGGGTTTTACGAAAATATTTAGTTTGGATATAGTTGAGGTTTTTATTCTAGAAAACCGGCATTCTCTATAACCTTAGGCTCTGATACCATTCTGTCACACCCCGCTAAGAGCAGAAACATGAGGTGCAATGAAATGAAATCATCACATAAGATAGTAGAACAACACCATGTATGATTTAAGAAATAAACTTATAATGTTATATAAAGATTTTTATACAAACTAAATAAATAAAACATAAGTCTTGAATTGATTCAAATATAATTTCTTTAGAAAACGTCTTGGCTAGGTCAACTCGGTCTTGAAATGAGAACAAAGTATAACTTCAGAATGCAAATGCCTTCAACAAATCACTATCAATCACCTGAAAATGATACCTTAAAATGTCAACATAAAGTTGGTGAGTTCGTGGGTTTAAAGTAAATATAAACCAGTTTACCATGCATAAGTTTATAGGACAAGTGCGCAAACAATAAAGGGGCATAGGGGTATTAGTACAACATAACCAACCAATAATCCAGTTATCATGTCACACCCCCAGAAATCGGGTCCAGCGGAAGCATACATGTAGCTGGGGTGTAACTCAATTGGTATTACAACACAAGTTCAAAAATGGTTTTCACTTGAATCGTTTAGAGTAAAATAGCTTAATCAAAAATGTTGAATTTACATTTTTAAAAGTAGTGCGGAAGTAGGCCTTTAAAATAGTTTAAAATGGTCCCCAAATGAATATCAGAGTCTTCTATGACCATGCCATGCCCTGCCAAAACCTCCAGTGGCGTGCCATTGCTTAAAACCTGAAAATACATGCTAAAACGTCAGCATAAAGCTGGTGAGTTCATAGTGTTTAGTAAACAAGTGCTTCCAGTAATCAAGTATTTTCGGTAAACAAGTATTTTCCAGAAATCAAGTATTTCCCAGCAAAGGCATCGTAAATCCACTCAGTTACAAGTCCCGCCATAAGAGACTTGTAACCTGTGTGTTTACAACCCACTGCCAAAAGTAATATGTTTAAGTAAACAAGTCATTTGCGGAACACGAGATTTTCATTAGCAAGACAATATAACAAATACCATGTCACAGCTAAAAATAAGGTATACAGTGCCTAAAGCTCATGACCCCGAAGCTCGACGTAATCGTATGCAATCAAGCATAAAATGCCCCAAGTAAGTGTTTGCCAGACACTCGGAAGTAATCCGAATGATATGCGTCCGTTTAACAGGTTGGCGCGACCAACTCGGACGGGGTGTCAACCCAAATAGATCTATCCACAGCATTCGCGCTCACACGCATGTAATTAACGGTTCATGATAAAGGGGACTTCAGTGGCAGTAATAGGTAACTCAGGCAAAGTACAGTTTTATATTTATATCCGCAAAAGCAAGAACTTGTTTTCATAAGAAAGTAATCAAGGATGGAATAAGTAATTCATAACGTATTCAAGTAATAAATCAAGTATTTCAACTATCCAGTAATGTTTGAGAAAATGAATCGCGTTCAAGTAAAACAAGCATTGAATTTAAATAGTAAGGAGCATGTATCTTCCCCCAAAACAGTTGTAAAACAAGTAAAAGTAGGGGTTATGAACTCACCTGGTGCAATAGCTACGATGACAACAATGAATACACAGAAATGAGGCACGATCTCTAACCGCAACCTAATATGAATGATATGATCTAATGTAAGAAATGAAATGGCGCTACACATGCAAATACGTATGTTATCAATACCACTCGTTAGTTTTGAAAATAATGTTTATCGTCGAAAAATACATTTTTGACGTCTCGTTAAGTTAATAACCACTTTTCATGGAAATAGGTTGAAACGGTACTCCACGATCCTTGTTTGGTGTTCTATCGGCAAATTTAAGGTTTTTGTCGCAAAAATAACATTTTCATTACTTGAAAATATGCCCAAAATGGCCTCGCAAAATAAGTCGCGAAATATTGTACGTTATGTGTTTATGGTCAAGCTCGGCGTTTTTGAAAACCTTGTAACAATATCTTGAAGTCGTGTCATTTAACTTTTGGCTATACGGGTCTTGATCGATAAGAAAATCGACTCTCATTGTTGTTACTTGAAAATATTATGTTCAACACTTAGAAAATTTCATTATAGTAAAAGCTGTCAAAATATATATAGTTTATCGGGTATATAGATGAGGTCGTAGTTTATTCGTTATAAGTCTATTCGACAAACGGCCAATTGATTTGAAAAGCTTGTTGGAAGATCTTGATTTCATAAAACTACGGCTCGGACTCAAATTGATCCGATCATGAAGAAAAACAGCCGAGAAGGTGGTGTCTCGCAAAGACAGTTTTGCGGCAAAAAGTGTAATAGAAAAGCTGATGGAAAATATATATATTCGTCTAAGTTCAAACGCTTGTATCTTTTTCGTTATAAGCCCGTTTTCTATGTTCTTTATATCCCCGCGAAGGTAATCAAGTATACTAATATATTTTTGATAAGTCGGGATGGCTAGATCAAGTTTTAGGCCTCGAAACAGTCCATGAAAATCGTGGGACAGCAAGGTATTTTTCAGAAAATAGTTTTCGTCGTTAAAATTGAAAATAACATATCTTTTTCGTCGTAACTCGGATTTTATCCCCGTTTTCGGCCATAGTTTCGTTTCGGAATGTATTTTCTAAATCTATGATCCAAAGTTACCCAAAACCCACTGATCTTTCCAGATTTTACAAAAATGGACAGAACCTTTATATAGTTGGTAAAAATCAACTTTTCTAGTTCAAGGCTTGTTCACAACTTACCCAAACTATCTCAAATCAACTCCACAAGTACCCAATCCTACCATACACCTTCTTAGGGTGTCATGGGTCCCTAAACATCACCAATCTTAGTGGATCTAATGAGATTACTAGTGAAAATTATAGATCTAGTGTTTATAAAAACAAAATGAGTAACAAGTGGTATGGATCTTACATACTTGCATGTTTTACCAATAGATCTTAAAAATACATAAAAATATAAAGTAAATGGAAGTATGAAAAGATCAAAAGTATTCTTGAAGCTTACTTGAATATTTGAGGTGATTTGATGAGAAATATGTAATTAACCTAGGGATTTTTATTTCAAAATCCTAACTAGGAATAAAATCAAGACTTGATTATAACTTGTACTTCAAAAATTGATGGTTTCTCCTTGTTTCTTGAAAAATTTGTGATTTCTTCTTTGTTCTTGGGTGGGTCGATTTGTGTATGTGTGTAGGAGATGATTGTATTTTTCTTGTAACTAAAATGTGTAGTTAGTTGATGTATGTATATATAGCTAGATGGAGTCAAAGTAGTCAAAATATCTCATTGTTTTGGTCTCTTGGTTTGCCGAATTTATGGAAAAGAAAAGGGGGCAAAGTCTTGGTCAAGCACACAAAATTAATTAGTTTGTCTCATCACATGTTTAAAATGTTAGATTTGGTAGATTTTGTTGTGTTTTTATCATACAATATAGGGGGAGGGGCGGCTATTAGGAAGGAATTGGAAGAACATGACTTTAATTTGTATAAAATATATATATTGAGTGTATTGGGTAGTAAAAATATGTATCGGGTATTTAGTTTAGTAGTTAACGAAAGTTATACGTAATTAAACGTAAGATGTAAAGAATTTAACTTGGACGTCGGAAAATATTCTTGGGACTTTTGTAATAATCTTGGAAGTATAAAAATACCCTAAAAATAATTGTTAAGAAAGTCAAGTGTTAGAATAAATATCGTGTTGAAATTTCGCAAACCGACGGAGTAATAAGCTCCGACCGTGAAATATAGTAATTGATTTCAAAATACCGGGTAAATTAATAATATAATTTTTTTTTTATATCATTATAACGAATATGAAAATATGTTAGGATCGTATTCGGGAGTATTGGGTATACGTTCGTAGTAATAACTGAGTGGTAACGTTAATTACAAATTAAACATACGTATATAGAAATAATGCATATCCGTGTAGGTGCTCAAGTGATGATGATTTGTAGACTGCTCCAGTCTATATGAAATGTCATAAATGAAGGGTGCATGAATTTGCAGCCAAACCACATTGGTTACGCGAATTGGAAGACCCGTAAACTCAGTTTACGATGAAATGAACGGCAATCGTGAATAGTGATTTCCCTCCGGAAATGAATAGTGTCACATGAATAGTAAAATTTCTGAACGCTTCCCGGAATCACAAACTGACTCCGAAAACGATGAATAGTAAAATGATGAATAGTGACCGGTGAATAGTAAACGGTGAATAGTAACCGTTGAATAGTAAAATTGTCGGGATTTGGAAAATGACCTGAAATTACGAGTTGTGACATTCTCACCCCCTTAAAAGGAACTTCGTCCCGAAGTTCAGTTTGTGTTGGTCTCTAGAGTGGTATTGGTTAAAAGATGATGATATAATCGTGTAGGCTACTGAGCTCTAACAAGGTTCAAGTCTGACGGCCACTAGGCCTACTCTGTCAGAATTCGTAAATGGTTCAGTGTATATCGAGTTTGACTTTATGAAGTTTTCTGAATGGTATTATGCCTTTCCTAGGCAGAACTTTCCACACAATCATGCCACGAACTTGAAATTCTAGTGGTTTACCGCTTATCGAACTTGCAATTGATTCTTGATTTGTAGGAAATTCCTGGTTATTTCATGAATGCTTACGGGACTAGTGAGTTGTGCTTTTCCAAGTTTTGACCCGTCAATGGATGTTGGCACTTTGACCATAGAGTGCTTCGAATGGTGTAGTCTCTAAGCTCGTGTGATAACTATGGTTGCAACTGAATTTGATTTATGGCAAATGGTTAATCCAACCATTTCTAGTGTTATTCACACCCGATTTGGGCATGTCTCCCTAGGTTTGAATCAATCTCAAATTCTGACCATTGGTCTACAGATGATAGGTGGTGTGGTTCCAAAGAGATCTTAATGAAATCGTTAGGAGTTGAGGTGAATCAAATTCCTTTATTAGGAATAATTGAAATGGGTATCATGAATCTTGTTTTGAAAGACTTACAGGGTTAAATCCGTAAAAGGGTGTTGTTGAAAATAATAGGTTAGGATAAGGTTGTGATCCTCCGCATGATGTCAGGAATTGAGTCTTTCTCCACCTACGGTGCTTAGTCTCCGTTACTAAGATTTTCCCCAATTTATAGGTCATCAACTCACAAACTCCTAAAGGTATAAGTGAGGTAATATAGTGATTGATTTTCAAAGTTTGTTTTAAGATTGTGTTTTGTTCATAAACCTTTCCTGAATAAATGAATCTACAAGTTTAAGCAAACAGCTTTTTAGGTAACATCCTTCTTGATGTTTCAAAATTTAGTAGTTATGCAATATAGGAAAATTTTCAACATAAGGTGGATAATATGGTTTACCAAAGATCGATGTTTGAAATTTTGTAATATTTAATAGTTTGGTAAAAGATTAGCCAAAAGGAATTTGCTTGTCAAAATAAGTGCATCAGAAAAGTATTTCTTACAAGATATATGTTTTGTATAACGGTAGTTTGGAGAAAAATCCATTTTAAAGTGAAAGTATTAAGAGGATAAAATAGCTAGGTAGGTATGTCTGCACAAATGCATAGGTGTCTAACATGTTCGAATAAAGTCTATTGTTGAGGACATGTTCAATTTATAGTCTTGGTTAAGAGGTTGGATTTATCTCTATGGTGTGGCTTAGTGAGCACTTGTATCTAAATGAATCTTGTAATTCAGTCAAGCCAATACTTTCTAGATGGTAGAATTTTTGGTGATCAGGCCAGTGATAGTGGTTCGAATTGTTTTGTGATATCTTGCGGTTTCTATTGAGTTTTGAATGGTCTTACTGTACCGAGGTATCCTCCTCATAGAAGGTATGGAAAGTCTTTCCTAGGGAGGTCATTGATAATATCCACTTATCAATATAGGGAGTAGTGAGGGATGAGTGACATCGGAATCTATAGAGTGTTAGCTAATTCCTTATATATATATGGGGGTGGGGAAAGGAAATGATAGTGATGGTGAGAAGGGAAGAGACTGTGACAACTGCGACAAAATGAGATTGAGGCAAAAGAAAATAATGTGATATGAGTGTATCATGCATAAATATGAAAGTTCATGAGATAAAATGACTAGCTGACATGCTTCCAATTGGTGGTTTACGAAGTGATGAAAAGTATGAAGGTTCCAACAACGAGAGTATACACACACATGAATGAAACATTTGGAAATGAGTCGAGAATTCAATCCAGACATAATCTTATTATAACCATTCTCAGTGTTGCAAAATTCACTTCTGAGTCAGACATAGGTGGTCAGCCTATATCTCACTATCCCGGGTCGAATATAGATGACCAGTCTATATTCCACCGAGGTTCCATGAATTTTAAAATACTCAGCTCGGTTATACTAATACCATGTCCTTCACAAGTACCAAGACGTTCTGAAAGACAAAAGCAGGTGACCAAACTCGAGGTCAAATGATGAAACTATGCAAGGAAAAACATAACGCGGTGAAATATATGATACATGAACATGCTTATATGAAAGATAGTTATAGTAATCAACTATGATAAATGAATATAGTATATCAGATAATGAGACACAAATCTCATCACCTAAGTCAGCAACAACTACAAATGAGGCATCATCTTGGCAGGCAGGCACGTGACGGTCATAGGGTTAAGTTTTCGTAAAAGTAGCTATAGTCTAGGTTTTAAAAACACTTAGTTCGCTATAGCCAAAGCTCTGATACCAATCTGTCACACCCCCAGAAATCGGGTCCAGCGGAAGCATACATGTAGCTGGGGTGTAACTCAATTGGTATTACAACACAAGTTCAAAAATGGTTTTCACTTGAATCGTTTAGAGTAAAATAGCTTAATCAAAAATGTTGAATTTACATTTTTAAAAGTAGTGCGGAAGTAGGCCTTTAAAATAGTTTAAAATGGTCCCCAAATGAATATCAGAGTCTTCTATGACCATGCCATGCCCTGCCAAAACCTCCAGTGGCGTGCCATTGCTTAAAACCTGAAAATACATGCTAAAACGTCAGCATAAAGCTGGTGAGTTCATAGTGTTTAGTAAACAAGTGCTTCCAGTAATCAAGTATTTTCGGTAAACAAGTATTTTCCAGAAATCAAGTATTTCCCAGCAAAGGCATCGTAAATCCACTCAGTTACAAGTCCCGCCATAAGAGACTTGTAACCTGTGTGTTTACAACCCACTGCCAAAAGTAATATGTTTAAGTAAACAAGTCATTTGCGGAACACGAGATTTTCATTAGCAAGACAATATAACAAATACCATGTCACAGCTAAAAATAAGGTATACAGTGCCTAAAGCTCATGACCCCGAAGCTCGACGTAATCGTATGCAATCAAGCATAAAATGCCCCAAGTAAGTGTTTGCCAGACACTCGGAAGTAATCCGAATGATATGCGTCCGTTTAACAGGTTGGCGCGACCAACTCGGACGGGGTGTCAACCCAAATAGATCTATCCACAGCATTCGCGCTCACACGCATGTAATTAACGGTTCATGATAAAGGGGACTTCAGTGGCAGTAATAGGTAACTCAGGCAAAGTACAGTTTTATATTTATATCCGCAAAAGCAAGAACTTGTTTTCATAAGAAAGTAATCAAGGATGGAATAAGTAATTCATAACGTATTCAAGTAATAAATCAAGTATTTCAACTATCCAGTAATGTTTGAGAAAATGAATCGCGTTCAAGTAAAACAAGCATTGAATTTAAATAGTAAGGAGCATGTATCTTCCCCCAAAACAGTTGTAAAACAAGTAAAAGTAGGGGTTATGAACTCACCTGGTGCAATAGCTACGATGACAACAATGAATACACAGAAATGAGGCACGATCTCTAACCGCAACCTAATATGAATGATATGATCTAATGTAAGAAATGAAATGGCGCTACACATGCAAATACGTATGTTATCAATACCACTCGTTAGTTTTGAAAATAATGTTTATCGTCGAAAAATACATTTTTGACGTCTCGTTAAGTTAATAACCACTTTTCATGGAAATAGGTTGAAACGGTACTCCACGATCCTTGTTTGGTGTTCTATCGGCAAATTTAAGGTTTTTGTCGCAAAAATAACATTTTCATTACTTGAAAATATGCCCAAAATGGCCTCGCAAAACAAGTCGCGAAATATTGTACGTTATGTGTTTATGGTCAAGCTCGGCGTTTTTGAAAACCTTGTAACAATATCTTGAAGTCGTGTCATTTAACTTTTGGCTATACGGGTCTTGATCGATAAGAAAATCGACTCTCATTGTTGTTACTTGAAAATATTATGTTCAACACTTAGAAAATTTCATTATAGTAAAAGCTGTCAAAATATATATAGTTTATCGGGTATATAGATGAGGTCGTAGTTTATTCGTTATAAGTCTATTCGACAAACGGCCAATTGATTTGAAAAGCTTGTTGGAAGATCTTGATTTCATAAAACTACGGCTCGGACTCAAATTGATCCGATCATGAAGAAAAACAGCCGAGAAGGTGGTGTCTCGCAAAGACAGTTTTGCGGCAAAAAGTGTAATAGAAAAGCTGATGGAAAATATATATATTCGTCTAAGTTCAAACGCTTGTATCTTTTTCGTTATAAGCCCGTTTTCTATGTTCTTTATATCCCCGCGAAGGTAATCAAGTATACTAATATATTTTTGATAAGTCGGGATGGCTAGATCAAGTTTTAGGCCTCGAAACAGTCCATGAAAATCGTGGGACAGCAAGGTATTTTTCAGAAAATAGTTTTCGTCGTTAAAATTGAAAATAACATATCTTTTTCGTCGTAACTCGGATTTTATCCCCGTTTTCGGCCATAGTTTCGTTTCGGAATGTATTTTCTAAATCTATGATCCAAAGTTACCCAAAACCCACTGATCTTTCCAGATTTTACAAAAATGGACAGAACCTTTATATAGTTGGTAAAAATCAACTTTTCTAGTTCAAGGCTTGTTCACAACTTACCCAAACTATCTCAAATCAACTCCACAAGTACCCAATCCTACCATACACCTTCTTAGGGTGTCATGGGTCCCTAAACATCACCAATCTTAGTGGATCTAATGAGATTACTAGTGAAAATTATAGATCTAGTGTTTATAAAAACAAAATGAGTAACAAGTGGTATGGATCTTACATACTTGCATGTTTTACCAATAGATCTTAAAAATACATAAAAATATAAAGTAAATGGAAGTATGAAAAGATCAAAAGTATTCTTGAAGCTTACTTGAATATTTGAGGTGATTTGATGAGAAATATGTAATTAACCTAGGGATTTTTATTTCAAAATCCTAACTAGGAATAAAATCAAGACTTGATTATAACTTGTACTTCAAAAATTGATGGTTTCTCCTTGTTTCTTGAAAAATTTGTGATTTCTTCTTTGTTCTTGGGTGGGTCGATTTGTGTATGTGTGTAGGAGATGATTGTATTTTTCTTGTAACTAAAATGTGTAGTTAGTTGATGTATGTATATATAGCTAGATGGAGTCAAAGTAGTCAAAATATCTCATTGTTTTGGTCTCTTGGTTTGCCGAATTTATGGAAAAGAAAAGGGGGCAAAGTCTTGGTCAAGCACACAAAATTAATTAGTTTGTCTCATCACATGTTTAAAATGTTAGATTTGGTAGATTTTGTTGTGTTTTTATCATACAATATAGGGGGAGGGGCGGCTATTAGGAAGGAATTGGAAGAACATGACTTTAATTTGTATAAAATATATATATTGAGTGTATTGGGTAGTAAAAATATGTATCGGGTATTTAGTTTAGTAGTTAACGAAAGTTATACGTAATTAAACGTAAGATGTAAAGAATTTAACTTGGACGTCGGAAAATATTCTTGGGACTTTTGTAATAATCTTGGAAGTATAAAAATACCCTAAAAATAATTGTTAAGAAAGTCAAGTGTTAGAATAAATATCGTGTTGAAATTTCGCAAACCGACGGAGTAATAAGCTCCGACCGTGAAATATAGTAATTGATTTCAAAATACCGGGTAAATTAATAATATAATTTTTTTTTTTATATCATTATAACGAATATGAAAATATGTTAGGATCGTATTCGGGAGTATTGGGTATACGTTCGTAGTAATAACTGAGTGGTAACGTTAATTACAAATTAAACATACGTATATAGAAATAATGCATATCCGTGTAGGTGCTCAAGTGATGATGATTTGTAGACTGCTCCAGTCTATATGAAATGTCATAAATGAAGGGTGCATGAATTTGCAGCCAAACCACATTGGTTACGCGAATTGGAAGACCCGTAAACTCAGTTTACGATGAAATGAACGGCAATCGTGAATAGTGATTTCCCTCCGGAAATGAATAGTGTCACATGAATAGTAAAATTTCTGAACGCTTCCCGGAATCACAAACTGACTCCGAAAACGATGAATAGTAAATGATGAATAGTGACCGGTGAATAGTAAACGGTGAATAGTAACCGTTGAATAGTAAAATTGTCGGGATTTGGAAAATGACCTGAAATTACGAGTTGTGACATATCACATTCTTCATCTCTGAAAGTATATAGTGTACAACATGCATCCCTACCAGCTGGAGCAAACACATGAATACTCCCATGTCAATCATGACATGAGACCACACAGCATAATACTCCCATGTCAATTGGAGTAAATCCACGACATGAGATCACACAGTAAGAATCCACACAATAACCTACTAATGCACCTAGTACAATAACTTGTCCAATTAAATTAAAAGTTGAGCACAGCAGGAAAACAACTTTTGAGTATCATTCTCCCCCAAGTAAAACATAAGTAAAGAGGGGCCATGAAAACTCACCTTAAAACGGATGAGATAATGAAACAAGTGCAAGTGAATAATCAAAGGAAAATCACAAGCTACTCCTTCTTCAACGGATCTACACAAGTTATGATAATATATTATTCATAAGTTTATCTTATAAATTGTTTACCGGTTTGGTACTCGTTGTTATCCGACTTACATAATTAGGGTTTCTAATGCATTAAGTTAGGTTTAGGGTTCACGATTAATGAATTAGTGTTTCGTCATCAAAGTTAGGTTAACATATGACCAATTATATCATTATTAATGTTTAAAAGAATTATAGGATTCAAACACATTAATTGGTATTAATTTCACAAAAACCTTAACTTCAAACACAATTCTGATTTTAGTATACTTCGGACTTCACTTTACAAATTTTAAAACCATCCTTTACCTTTATTCAAAGGTTATATTAATTTACACATGTACCTATATGTCTTGTTAGCTTACATGAATTTTCTCAGAATTTATTATTAAGTGCACACACCATTTCAAAAATCATTTACCCAAAAATGTCCAGAAAGTGAACTGCATGTACACCCCAAAAGTTTACATTTACTAGACATATTATAACACTTCAGAAAATTCTACAAAAATTCCAAAACTTAGCACACATATGAGATATAACTCCGGTAAATTGGCAAGTCATAACTCCTTATAGTTTTTAAATGAAAATCATGGAAACTGACTGATTTTAATTTCTCAAAACTCAGATTTGACACATG
Source organism: Artemisia argyi (assembly GCA_030686995.1). Classification (NCBI taxonomy): domain Eukaryota; kingdom Viridiplantae; phylum Streptophyta; class Magnoliopsida; order Asterales; family Asteraceae; genus Artemisia; species Artemisia argyi. Next base: position 85,995,068 of record CM060679.1, read on the forward strand.
ATCCCGTAAAATTCAAAAACATGATCAATACAACTCTAAATTACCCCAAACCAGTTGTAAAACTTAAATAAAACATTAAACTAAGTTTCATACAAAAATACAGTTGGACCCCTATTAAACTCGAACCATAACGCACACAAATTCAGCTTACAAAACTGTCTCATCTTAGAATCAATTTTAGACCATTATATAACCTACTTAGATCATATAAACACACACGAATCCTTAAAATCCACAAGATATGTTTTAGTTATCTTATTAACCGGTATTGACACATATACACAAGATTAATTCATCACAAATTTTGGTTTCCATACCAAAACCCAAAAAACCGTTTTATACATAATTTACAAGCCCTAATTCTATTGTATTTATTTTGTGTGCCATTTCTTAATTTCTTCAGGGTTTTATAACAAATCAACTAGGGCTGAAAAGTTTAGGATAGAACCACAAAAGTAACCCATAGTCGACAAAAGTCTTAACCAGATTTCATATGTAATTACGTGTGGTGTTTTAATTATTTGTATATGTATGTTTACATGTTTTTACGAGGCAGTAAGAGATCCGAAAATACATAACGAGTCACATTATGTGTATTATGATCACAAACAGATTTCAATAGTTAACCTATAGGGCTGGAACATCAACCAGTCGACTAGAAAAGATACCAGTCTCGATATAACAGATTCCATAAACTCTTTGTTATTTTATGTGGCGTTCTCATTTATACAAAAGATAGTATTAAAAAATCAGAAAATTATAAAAGCATGATTATCATTAGGCTTAACATGGCTTTAACCGAATAATATTTAGTATGTGATAAAAAGAATCGAGTGTTTACCTTCTAATGCAGGTTAACAAAGCAACAACAAGGACAAACAACAATGGTTAGGCTGTCACACGACCTAGACAAACACCAAGGTTTTCATTCATCCAGAAACCCGATCACCAACTGTGCAACCCTTGAACCAAATCGATCACAAATGCAAACTTAGCTTCCTGTTGTTTCTCTCAGTCATGAACTGATTTAGGGCCAATTAGGGTTTTCTGTTTGTTTCGGTATGTGGAGATAAAAAAAACCGAATGATATTGATTGAGAAAATGGTATAATGTAAATGAAAGGTGTATGCCGTTATTTTTGGGGAGATGGTTGATTCAAAATCGTGATTCATAGTAGGATAAAAACAAGGGATGTGATATACGGTTAGTTACCAAAAATACGTGTAAATAAAAGGGGAAAACAATTAAGGATCTGAGTACTATGAATGTGGTATGTTGTATAAGAGTTTAAAGGGAGGATCAATATGCATCTCCTAGTTTAGTTTAGGGTAAAGATTAATAATGGGTATTTAACTCATAACTTACAGTTTTTAAATGCTTATTTATTTAATTAAGTTAGGGTTTATTCCAAATAAATGATTAAAATGTTAATCCACATTTTAGGAGTTAAAAAAAATCGGGTCATTGGTCATAGTTGACTTACTTGATTTGGTGAGGGTTCTCACAGAGCTCTAGTTCTGGTAGGCTCGAGCTTGGGTCTGCTCGTTTTCACCCCTAGCAAAAATCAAAAAACCAATTGTTTAAGCCTTGAAGAAAGAACCAAAGTATCTTCGATCACTTGAGGAGGCAATCACAAGCGAATCAAAGATCAAAGAAGTGGATAGCAACATTAAATAAGAGAATCACTACTACTATTTGACACCCCCAAACATGGATTGCAATGGAAGATCATGTTACTAGGGTACTACTCAATTGGTATTACAACACAATGTACAAAGAACAGTTTTACCTCAACCGTTTAAAAGAAATTTCATTATCAAAAGTATTAAATTTAATCATTCAAAAATAGTGCGGAAAATAAGCCCATAAAAGAATTTAAGCGGTCCCAAATGATTATCAGAGTCATCTATGACCATGCCATGCCATTTTCTAAGCGCCTCCAAAAGGAAGCTATTGCCTTAGGAACCTGAAAATACATGTTAAAAAGTGTCAACACGAGGTTGGTGAGTTCATAGAGTTTATATGTAAAATAGTTGATTGAAAGAATTTCGAGTTTGTAAGATAATAAAGTAAATAGTAGGTTACGTTGTTATACACCCATAGTTCATTTGTTTGCCCTAAAAGGGTCAATGGTTGTGTGAATCCAAAGTGTTTGTATAAAAATCAATTGAATCTCTATAGTTCCAAGTTTTGTAGTGATAATTGTAATAAATACATGTATTGATAAAATAAGTAGTGGTTTAAGTTGTTATACACCCATAGTTTGTTTACTTGCCCTAACTGGGTCAACACAAAAGTAGTTCGTTTGTTTACCCTAACCAGGTAAACACAAATATAGCTTGTTCGTTTGCCCCAACGGGGTCAAAGATTTAGTAAATCCCTAAGGATTGTATGCAAATCAATGAACACAAGTTCCAAGTTTGATAAACAGTGGGCTACTTTGTTATACGCCCATAAATTTAGTAGTTGCAATAATGTATCATGACTACAGTACCGCCTTATTTCTCTAAGTCTCATGAACGCAACCCTTAACGTGTGTGACATCATAGAAATCATGTAAGTAATAGTGCCCTCATGTAGGAGTTTGCCAACTTCCTATTGTTCTTCAAATAAAGTGTATTTGGTTACCATTTTGGTCAACACAAATGGAGCGTCAACTGCCAATAGATCTATTCACTATATTTACGTTCACTCGCAAGTAACTAAGGTTCATGATATGAAGGACCTTTAGTAGCAAAAGTGTGTCTTAGGCAATAACAATCAAAATAGCATACAACAAAATACTTGTGTTCAGGTTTGTAGCATGTAATATGTTTCAATAAACAAATAGAGTGGATCATCATCCGAGTAAAACGTTTAAGATAAACGAGTAAAGTATGTAAGTAAAACGAGCATGTATCTCCCCCAAAGAGTTGAAAATAAGTAAAAGAGGGGCTATGACTCACAGAAATATGTAAAAGTTTAAAGTACTTGTGAAAGTAAAAGCAAGTAATTGAGCATGTATCTCCCCCCAAAGAGTTTACAAAACAATTAAACGATAGAAAATGAGGCTATGAAACTTACCTCAGTGGTACATCAGACAAGATATCGTGAAATCAAACGATGTATGCGAATGGCTCCAACATGCATGTGAACTAAATAATATGGAAAGTCTTAGGCTTTGATAGTTTATGTTCATGACCTTAATGTTTAAATGACGTTGATTGAAAAGTATTTGTAGTATCGTCACTTGTGCGGCAAATTCTTAAAGTTCAAAAACAAATTTATATATCCATATAACTTTTGTGCATGTAATCGTTTCTCAATGTTACGAAGTTTATAAAATGCGATTGTTTGATATTTAACAAAATTTAGCAGATGATAAGCTAAAATACTTATTTTAAACATTTTAAGTTGGGGAAATTAAAATGTTTGTATTATTTAGTTTTAAGATATTCGATAGTAAATTTTATTATCCATTTGATAACAATGTTTGTTATTTGTATTTCGATTCCATCGTATTTATATTTTAAATGTAAGCTTTTATAACTGGTTTGTAAATATAAGTTTTTAAAAAATATAATAAGGTTACAAGATTTATCCTCGACTTATATAAAAGTCATACTTTTATCCAAAACTTATACCTTTTTCATTTCTAGTTCAAAATCATGAAATTATGCTTTTTACTCACTTTCAGAAAATGACAGTTTCTACCTTGGTTATTATTTCATTTTTTAATCCAAAATCACAGTTCTCATTTTTAATCCGTTGCTTACCAAATGTTATATTTTTCACCCAAGTTTTATGAAATTTGCATTTTTGGTCCAAAAATCAACAAGTTGAAAAATTTACTTTTAAAATACTCATTTATAGTCCATGTAAATTGTCGATCATCCACACAACCAGGTTACTTTCTATATAACTAGAGACTAGCAACTTAAATACTTGTCACCTTTGGTCTATAGCATGAATTAGGGTAAAAATTGTCAATTGTTCAGACTTTAGGGTCAACAATGAACTTTATCACATCTTGAGGGGTTACTATGAAATTTTCGAAAAGGACGCCACAATGAACTTTTCATACATTTTCATCCGTTTTTTAAAGTTTTCGTCCATTTTTATACTTTTCATCTGTTTTAAGACGTTTTCGTCAATTTTTATACGCTTTCGTCCGTTTTCATACATTTTCGTCCGTTTTCATAAGTTTTTGTCCGTTTTCATACGTTTTCGTCCGTTTTTATACATTTTTGTCCGTTTTAAATGTTTTCGTCCGTTTTCATACATTTTTGATAGTTTGTTTTCAGACGTTTTTTTCCATTTTCATACGTTTTCATCAATCTAATGTTCCCATCGTCCATTCTACAGGAGTAAGCAATGACACTACAGCTAGCGGGTCAAAGCCTAAAGGCAATACAAGGAATGATAGGACTTCGCCAGCTAAGAGTGCTCAAGGGAAGAAAGTAGAAGACCACCTTAGGAACAATAAGATTGATTTCAGTGAAAAGAATCGTGTTGATTCTAGTATTTGCTTTAAGCGTACTGTAATTAATTTGAATTCTAATGCTACTTGTAAGACTTGTAATGGTTGTTTAATTTCTAGTAATCATGATGAATGTGTTGTGTCATTTTTGAAATCTTCTTACAAACCCTCAATTAAGTCTGCTAATACGCATAAACTGGAAAACCATACTTGGAAAGCAACAAGAAAGGTTTTTACCAGTGTAGGATATCAGTGGAAACCTACTGGAAGAAAGTTCACTTTAGGAAGCCAGTTTCCATTGACAAATATGCCTGATCCCAAGTCTTTAGTGGTTAAGAAATGGAAGGCAACTGGTAGAAAATTCCCTTTAGTAACTCAATGCCTTAATATTAAGTCAGTAGCACCCACTAGTATCGTTTCCTCTGAGAAATCCATTGTAGATACTAACCCTGCCTCTCTTAAGTATGCTTGTGCTAACCAATTGGATCCCAGTTACACTTGGGGATCGATGTTTTTCAGTTATCCATATCTTTCTGGTTTCAAATGCAAGTCGTACAAATCGTCCTATGGTATTTGGACTCAGGCTGCTCAAAACATATGACTGGGGATCGCTCTCGGCTCAGAAATTTCATGAAAAAGTTTATCGGGACAGTTTGATTCGGAAACAACCACTTTGGAGCCATTATGGGGTATGGTGATTATATGTTTGGTGACAGCGTGATCTCTAGAGTTTACTATGTGGAAGGACTTGGGCACAATCTATTCTCTGTGGGACAATTTTGTGATTCCGATCTCGAAGTGGCCTTCAGAAAGCACACATGTTTTGTTACAGAATTGGATGAAATTGATCTTCTTAAGGGAAGTCGTGGTACTAATTTGTATAATATCTCTATCGAAGACATGATGCGGTCCTCTCCTATTTGCTTGCTCTCTAAGGCCTCAAAGAGCAAATCATGGTTATGGCACCGTCATTTGAACCATTTGAACTTCGGCACCATTAATGAACTTTATCGCAAAGATCTTGTTCGAGGCATGCCCGGATTGAAGTATGAAAAATACCATCTTTGCTCAGCATGTCAATTGGGTAAAAGCAAGAAGCACACTCACAAACCAAACCCACCAACTCCAACACTGAAGTGCTCCATACCCTTCACATGGATCTTTGCGGACCCATGAGAGTGCAAAGCTTCAATGGGAAAAGATATATTCTTGTTATTGTAGATGATTACTCACGATTTACATGGGTGAAGTTTTTAAGATCCAAGGATGAAACTCCCGAAATCATCATCAAAATCATAAAACAGTTGCATGTAAGGCTTAACAAGACCGTAAGAATCATTCGCACTGACAATGGAACTGAGTTTGTTAACCAACAACTCACTCAATTTTATGAAAGTATCGACATCAGTCATCAAAAGAGTATCCCACGAACTCCTCAACAAAATGGAGTTGTTGAAAGACGGAATCGCACACTAGTTGAAGCTGCTCGCACTATGCTGATATTCTCTAAGACACCAATGTTTCTATGGGCTGAAGCTATCGCTACTGCATGTTATACTCAAAATCGGTCATTAATACATCCTCTCCACAATAAGACACCTTATGAGCTGGTGCATCTCAAAAGCCTAATCTCTCCTTCCTTCAGGTGTTTGGAGCCCTGTGTTATCCAACTAACGATAGTGAAGACTTAGGTAAGCTCAAAGCTAAGGCAGATATTAGGGTATTTGTTGGTTATGCACCAGATCGAAAGGGGTACCGAATCTACAACAAAAGAACCCGACAAATCATGGAAACAATCCATGTCATGTTTGATGTGCTGACAGAGCATACGGCTTCAGGACACACCAGTTCTGGACCCTCACATAATCTTTTATCTCCTGGACCAATTAGTTCGGGACTTGTACAGAATAATAACCCTGTCACTCCTTATGTTCCTCCCACTGGTGAAGAATTGAAGAAGTTATTTGACCCTATGTTTGATGAGTACTTCGAGTCACAACCACCTCATGAACCGGTACAGCCGGCTGCTGAACCTAACGTTATGGCTGTAAATGCTCCTCATGACACAAATTGTCCATCTACCTCCATCTCTTTAGATCTGGATGCACCAGAATGTAGCAACTCTCAAAATGAGTCATATATACAATCGTCTTATGAACATCAAGGAATGACATCTGAAAACTCATGGGAAGTTAATCCTTTTGCTCCACCTGAAGATGAAGCATTTGAAAATGTGTTTGCTCCTGAATCTTCCAACGAAGCATCATCCTTAGGAGAATCCAACAATGCTATATCGGTCCACTATCCTCAACGCCACGAATATCTCATAAAATGGACAACTGATCACCCTATTGAAAACATCATAGGAAATCCCTCACGACCTGTGTCCACCAGAAAACAACTCGCCACCGATGCCTTGTGGTGCTTCTTCAATTCTGTCTTATCCAAAATTGAACCCAAAGACTTCAAGGATGCACTAACTAAAGTATCCTTGTTCACATCAATGCAAGAAGAAATCCATGAGTTTGATCGCCTTGATGTATGGGAATTAGTACCGCCACTAGAATGTGCGATGATCATTGCTCTCAAGTGGATTTTCAAAGTAAAACTTGATGAGCATGGTGACGTATTGAAAAACAAGGCTCAGCTAGCTGCTAAAGGTTATAGTCAACAAGAGAGTATTGACTTTGAAGAATCGTTTGCACTTGTTGCTCGTATCGAGGCCATTAGAATCTTCCTTGCCAATGCTGCCAGCAGAAACATGATTGTTTACCAGATGGATGTTAAGACTGCCTTCCTGAATGGAGAATTGAAAGAAGTGGTCTATGTCACTCAGCCTGAAGGCTTCGTGGATCCTGAAAGACCAAAACATGTATATCGTTTGAAGAAGGCACTATATGGTCTTAAACAAGCTCCTAGAGCTTGGTACGATACCCTATCCAAGTTTCTCGTTGTAAATCGATTCACCAAGGGTGTTGTTGATCCTACCTTGTTCGCTAGGAAGACTGGAAACAACCTACTCCACGTTCAAATTTATGTAGATGATATCATCTTTGCGTCGTCTGATTCCAATGAATGTGATCGATTTGCAAAGGAAATGAGTTCCAAGTTTCAAATGTCTATGATAGGACAAATGTATTTCTTCTTGGGGTTACAAATCTCACAAAACCCAAGCGGCATCTTCATTAATTAAGCCAAATATGCTAGTGACATCCTAAAGAAGTTTGGTTTTGATTCAAGTGACACTGTTGACACACCCATGGTTGAAAGATCCAAACTTGATGACGACTCAGCAGGCTTATCTATTGATCAGACCAAATATAGAAGCATGATTGGATCTCTCATGTACATCACAGCAAGTAGGCCAGACCTTCTATTCACAGTATGTATCTGTGCTCGATATCAATCCAAGCCTACCAAAAAGCACTTGGAAGCAGTCAAGAGAATATTTAGGTATCTTCAAGGGACAATTCACATGGGTCTATGGTACCCTAAAGACAATGCAATGGCTCTTACGGCTTACTCAGATGCTGACCATGCGGGGTGTCAAGATACTCGCAGAAGTACATCAGGAGGTGCTCAATTTTTGTGTGAGAAACTTGTAAGCTGGTCATCTAAAAAGCAAATGTGCACTTCGATATCATCCATAGAGGCAGAATACATTGCCATGTCCTCGTGCTGTGCTCAAATTTTATGGATGAGATCTCAACTATCAGATTATGGGTATGACTTCAACAAAATCCCAATGTATTGTGATAACAAAAGTGCCATTGCCTTGTGCTGCAACAATGTCCAGCAGCCAAGCATATTGACATTCGTCATCACTTCTTCAGAGAACAAGTGGAGAAAGGGATAGTGGAACTCTACTTTGTGAGGACAGAGTTTCAGTTGGCTGATATCTTTACTAAGGCTCTCTCTCGAGAAAGATTCCAGTTCATTCTTCCACAACTTAGGATGAAGAGCCTCACTCCAGAAACTCTTAAGTCTCTCCAGGAAGAGAATGAAGAGTGAAGGATTGATTTCACATATCCTTTGTACATAGCTCATGACAAAAAGAAAATAGAAAAATATAAAACCTATAAAAACCATAAAAATCTAAAAAATCATAAAAATCCAAAAATATTCTTCTCTCGACATGTCTTTGTGTAATCAATATTATGTACGTTTCTAGAAATGTCATTTAATAATAACACGGAATCATACATATGCTTGAGCAAGTGTTTTTTCGTTTTTCAAATAAACTTTTTTTTCTAAAACATGTCGTTTCTCAAAACATTCTTAAAAACTATGGCTTGCAGTCATTTTAGGCTGTAACCCGGACTTCAAAACTATGGCTTGCTATTACTTCAGATAGCAACCCAATTTTCAAAATACATCGCCAAAAAGACGGTTGTTCCTAGCAAAGGGTGTTGTTCATCCGAGCGTGAATTACTTTTTATTCATGCACCCTCGATCTGATGTATGCTTCAGTGCATCATTTCTTGTATAAGAAGAGAAATCTTCTTTTTATCGCCAATACTTTCCCTTCTATGATTTTTCCGGAAAGTATTTGTGCAAAACTTGGTGGTACCATGAAATTTTTGTTGAAAATCAAACTGAATCCAAATTTTGATAAAATTTTTCACTCAATCAATGACATCAATTACTTCCTTTTTAACATCCATCATTGATTGAGGGGGAGAGTGATTTCTCAAAATTTTATGTATCATCAAAACTCTCCACTTTGTACATAATAAGCAATAATACAACTTATGATGGTTATGTGTCAGTATGATAACTTTTCAAAGGTTCCTTTTATCAGAAAATATTAAAACTGACCGCATTTCTCTCCCAAACGTTTTCTAACTTATTTAAATCAATTGAGATCCGAAATCTCGAATGGTTTGAATTTTTTGATCGGGGGAGAGAATGTGATTTAAATATGAAATCTGATAATCAAACGTGATCTTTTAAACTCAACAATTGGCTCCCACATCTGTGCTAAACTCTTTCGAATATTGATGCACATATTGAGGGGGAGCAAAAGGCGTTTGTGGAATGATACCAAAGACCGACCATTTATCTTTATGCACGGAGTTATAAGGATGGTTAAGGTTAGGTATGAGTTCCCATGATCCACCAGAACCGAAAGGATCTTCCCAGGGACAATCCTCTATATAGATTAGAAGAACTTAGGAATGATTGAAAAAAGGAGAAAAGTGAGATAAGGAAGAGTGCCGACTGAGATAGAGCTAGGACTGGAACAAACCCAACAAGCTTCTAGTGATGAAGTCTCGGTAAGCACTGAAGTGGTTGAAGAATGAAAAAGAAATGAAATAAGAAATGGTGAAAAGAAATAGCCCTCCATATATTTAACCTTAGGGCAGAAACCGGGTTCAATTCATAGGCTACTAGTGGTTACTAAGGTAACACTGGTTTTGAAGACAAGACGTCATGGAACCAGTGACACACTGCACTAAACTTCCCAACCTCTCAAGTTCTATTAAAAGAGCTTGTTTCATTCTCACGGGGAACCCTGTGCAATGTATCGACCGCTCATTGTGAGCTATGTTGATACCTAAAACAGGAGACGCCTCCCCAGTCTCCAGGAGCGGATCAAAATGCACTATTGAGTCTAGAGCCAAGAGATCATCCATAAATCTCACTAGGCCACACTTCCAAATATGCTTATTGTTTCACACAATGTGGAAAGTAAGATAAAATATTTAGAGTCCTACGCATTATCCTTGTGGTATTGCCAGAACAACCGAGTGATATGAAAATATTCACGATGAAGATGGAAATCCTTCTAGAGCGAACATCTTTCAAGCTCTTGGTAGGTGACATGTGAGATCCATCTTGGATCAATGATCAAGTGACAACTGGAAAGCAACGATGGTGTGATTCAACATTGAATCAAACTTGTTCCAGGATATGGATTGATGGATACTTTTGCAAAAACCTTTCAGTGTGCTCACCAACTCATTTTCGAGCACATTGATTGTGTATACTCTTTCAAACAAAAGTATTTTTTATGGAAATGTGATTCAAAGTATAAAACTCTCGTCGTGTCTCAAAATATTTATTACATGACACGCGAGTGATTTCTATAAATCAATTTTTCATCAATCAGTGAATATCAATTCACCGATTCACTCTATCGTGCTGTCTGCTTTAAGATGTTGATGAGTGCTCAAACACTCATCATTTTTGGTCAAATCTGAGCTGCAAAACATTTAAAAACACCCAAAAATGCATCAAAATACAGAAAATATCCCAAATATTGTGTTTTATATGTTTTAGATGCAAAATGATTGAAAACAGATGAAAAACGAACAAAGTTTGCATAATTGGCAGTTTCAGTCCCCAAACTTTCAAAACTTGTCAAAATTAGTCCCTGAGCGTTTATTTTGAAAGATAAGTCAATAATAGTCCTTTGAGTTCAAAAGTTATCAAAATTGGTCCCTGGGTAAAAAGTTTTGAGAGTTTACAAGTTTAGTCCTTCAAGTTTCACAATTGGCAAAAATAGTCCTTGGGATTTCAAATTTTGGAAATTACAATTTATGGTCCTTTGGTTATTAGTACTTGGCAAGAATTACCTTTTGATAACTTCAGGGAAATCACATTTTCAGCCCCTCCTATTTTCAGTAAATACAAAATTGGTCCTTGTGTTTTGCTATTAATATTCAAACGGACCCTTTGTATTATTCTAAACCAAACAAAACCCAATCCAATACATGATCCATAAACACCAAAGCCCAATCCACCACCCAAGGCCCATCTCCCTCACCCGTTTAATATTAAATCCGGTCAAACAAAGTCAACCGGTCAACCCCGGTCAAAAACACTATTCAACCGTCCTCTTCCCCCCAATTCACGCTTCCCTGTCTCCCCCCTCCTCTCCACATTTTCTCACCAACTTCACCTCCTCCATTAATAATCACACCAACCCACCATTAATTACACCCACCTGTAACACCAACCCCCGCCCAAACTACCCTTTCCAAATTTCCCGCCAAATTCAATTTTAATGGCTATGATCATCTTAGGCCATCCAATGGCTCACAAGCAAGTGGGAAAGTGAGAGTATCACCCCAGAGTCTATTTAAGTGAAAAAAAGAATGAAGAAATATTAGTAGTTAGAGTAGAACGGTTTAGCTTTGTAGTGTAGATGTCGAATTAGTGTAATAATAGTCTTTAGTAGTTAAAATCACTTCAAAAAGCTTGTACTCTGTTTAATTAATGTAATTTGATCTTTGTTTACTCACAATTCCAAGTATTTCATTTCAATTCAGTTTAAGAATATTTTAATTTGAAATTTCTTAATTTACTATAATAAAATTCCAACCCAAGTTCTGTTGTTTCATAAGCTCACTTTAGCTTATTTATAAGCTTCCTAGAGGTTTCTAAGCATGAGAGATAGTTTAAGACAAGAATTACAAAAATATCAAAAATTCAAGTGAGAATAGGTTTAAAATCAAAAATCAGTTTGTAAGGAAGAAGAGGCAAGGATTACTGCACATTATGGATGGAAATGGTTTAGAAGCTTATTGGTAAGCTATTAGGATTGTCACTTGACCTTGTTTCTCAGTGTTAAGCTTTGAAGGCTTTGTAAGTTATTTTTCCAATTTTTATCATTCACTGTCTCCTAGCTTATCACCATTTAGCTTTGTGCTTTTTATGCTTCTTTAGTACATTTAGGTCATATTAGCGCTTAAAATCAGTTGTTGGACCATTAGTTTTATTTGTGCTCACTTTCACCATTTTGACTGCCAAATTAGTCTAATAGTAATATCTAGGTGTTTGTGATTTAAGCTTGTGTTTTTGTGCTTGTTTTAACTTATTATATCATATTAGATTATTGTACATCAGTTTCATAGTCTCACTTAACCATTGGTTGCAAAAATCAAAATATCACTTTTTTAAAGAGGTGTTTGGAATTGTACTGTTCCTGGTGGTTTTGTTGTTGTTTTGGTGGTATTTTGGCATTTGTAGATTGCATTAGGTCAGTGTAGGTCAAGTTAAGGTTTAAAACCAAACTCCATTTGAAAAAAGTCAAAAATCTCTCTTGTGGTCTTGTAACAGTCCACTGTTGAGGAAATAGGGTAGCATAATCCACATTTAGGTTCAAAACTTGTTAACATTCCTTGTATTAATCTCATATAGGGTTAACATGTCCATTTCAATAAGTAGGATTCATTAGAAACTCAAATAAGTCAAAATTAGGTTTAATATTGAAAAGTCAAATTTCACCTTTGGCAGAAATTCCAAAAGTTCTAGGATTTGTTTTGATTTTTGTGTTTGGATTCAAGCCACGAGCTTTTTACATGTTGTAGTGTCCCACCTAGGCTTTTTAATCCTTGTAGTGGCTTATTTTTGTGAATTTTCTTATTGCTTATTTTGGTGGCTCAAACAGGCCTGCAAGCCTGTTGCCTCCCCTGCACCAGGACACCTTATTTTTGTCCAATTTTCCTTTGCTTGCCCTGACCCCACCTGTGGGCCCCACACCATGATTCTTGGCTTATTGGAAAGCCAATAAGCCAAACTCCAAGAACCAGGGCTTATTTTGTGGTTTAGAGCTTATTTGCTAGGGCTGTTTGCCCATTGTATTTTGTCCAATTCCCACCCTATGCTGAGTTATCAGCATAGCATGCCCAACTTCCAAGCCCTCCCCTGACCTCAATAGTTGGACCCATGGCTTGCTTATTGGTTTTTTAGAAAGCTTATCTGGGGGACTTTTAGAATCTAGTGTTAGGTTGGCCTTCCAATTTCCTTAGTGGGCCCCACAAGGCCTGGAATTGGCCAATTTGCCTGTGTAGTTAATCAAGACTTGGAAGTGCTTATTCCTGTTTTGTAGCTTATCAGCTGTGCTTATCAATTTTTGTTTGCTTATTTCAAGTTGGTCTCTGTCTGATTTACCTTTGTGAAATCATTTGTAGCTTAGTGTGTAGTTTTTTCAAACATTCATAGATCCTAATAAGCTTATAAGCTTATCTACTTATCTCTTAAGCCCTCCATTGTGCTTATTTTTGAGTTCCAGCGAAAGTCCCTTTGTTAAAGTTGTTCACTTTGAGTATTTATATAGTTTTGAAAAAAGAAAATCCAAAAAAGACAAAAATAATAGAAGTGATAGCTTCTATTTAAAATATTTAGCTTATTTTCAGCTTATTCAATAAGCAAACTTCATTTTTATAATTTTCATAGGTTCTAGTAGTTATAAAATAATTTTAGAAAAAGTTTCATATTTTTCACTGTTCATTTGCTATTTTTCTTAATTTTAATTAGTTTAAATTAATTAATAATTAGTTTTTAATTAATAATAATTATTTAAAAAGTCTAAAAAATATATTTTCTGTTTGAAAATTAGTTTTATATTATTTTAGATTTTTCCAAGTTTAAATTTTATTTTTCTAGGTTAAATTCATAATTATTTGTATTTTAGTGTAATTTAAATTAGTTTAAATATATAATAAATAGTAATTAATTAATAATAAATACTTAAATAGTGTAAAAATTAATTTTCTTTTTCTAAAAGTTTTCTTTTATTATTAGGATTGTAAAAATGTAATTTTCATATCCGTAAGTATTTTATTTCTCTTAAACTTGCGTTTTATTTCGTACATCTACGTAAATTTAAATCAGACGTACGCATTTTTAGGTTTTAAACGTTTCTGGGTTTTCTAATTTTACGTCTTTGTTAATATAGCTTATTCAAGCTAATTCCTTTCATATTTCAGTAGTGTAATCAATCACAACCTCTTTCTGTCCAAATTCACCATATCACAAACCCGTTTTTATACCATCACACCTCGTCGGGACATAACGACCCGGGGAAACACTGTATTCCACGGAGCATTGACTCTAGGCAGTTTGACTTTGTTGACCATTTACTTGGCTGATTTAGGTGACTGTTTGGAGCCAATCAGACGTTCCGGTATGAGAACATGCTTAGTATGAAGATTCCGAAGTGGATTCTTTGGAAGATTCATTACTACAAACTGGAAATTCCTGTCAAGGAGAGTCTTCTTTAACAGAGACTCTACCTGATCACAGGTCGGTTTTCACAGAACCGGAGGGTAGTCTGTCCTCGCAGAACAAATGACAAAGCCATATTCGTTCTCTATCTTTATTGCTAACTGTTTTATTTCAGGATCATATAAAGATGGCGATGGTAATACCTAATTCCAACTGAATCGAGTCAATCCATACCTCATGCTCACACATCCTCCACACTATTATGATGATCATGAATGATGAGAGACTCCCTACACTGAATGTTGAGAAACTACCAACAACGTTTCCGCAACTCTGATGGAAAGTCTCCTAATACAGAAGGGTGTGAGCATGATGCTCCCAAAGTCACAACATCACATGAAGGCAATACGACTAAGGATGAGCTTGGAGATTTACAATGGTTTATGATCTCAAAGAAAGCTCAAAGATCACAGACTTCAAAGGAACTCAAATCACAAGATCATTGCCTGTTGTACAAAGTGAGCCAAAAGTGAAGAATCAGAACCTACGAGCTACATCGTCTAAAGAATGCTTGAAGATCAAAGAGCTTAATTTCAAGGTGACCTCACTTAGGGGGAGATTGTTAGGAATACAAATATTACTATAAAAGACTCGGTCACCTAAATGTTGTAATAGCATTAAGATAGCTCGTATTTAGTTTATTATTTAGTTAGTATTAGTTCAAGTAACATCGTGGAAGAAGGACGGGTCTTTACTCACTGTATGCTTGATCCATAGCCCGGGTGTGGGCGTTTTATTTCTTTGTATAAATACCCCTCTCCCACCAAGGGAGAGGGTTGGACCTTTCATTAGTTGCAATCTAATATTTCATGTTTTTCTCTCAAGGTTCCCAACTTACTTTCTCTCTCTAACATCTCTCTAGCTTTTCTTACACATATTTCGATCCTAACAAACCATACCAAATGAGCTTATGAATTAGAGTGTTCTACATATACGTTTTCGTCTGATTTTATACATTTTTCTCCGTTTTTAGATGTTTTCGTCCGGTTTTATACGTTTTTGGTAGTTTTATATGTTTACGTTCGTTTTCATACGTTTTCGTCCATTTTCATTCGTTTTCATCCATTTTTCATACGTGCTCGTCCATTTTCAAATGTGTTTTTATGCTTTCATACGGTATTTGTTTGTTTTCTTATGTTTTCGTCCATTTTCATACATTTCTGAATATCACAATTGATATTCTTAATATCACAAGTGATATTTTGTGATAATCAAAATATCACTTGTGATATTAATAATATCAATTGTGTTTTCTTTCGTTTTCATCCATTTTTCATACGTTCTTGTCTGTTTTCAAACGTGTTTTTATGCTTTCGTACGTATTCGTTCGTTTTCTTACGTTTTCATCCGTTTTCATGTGTTTCTGAATATCACAATTGTTATTCTTAATATCACAAGTGATATTTTGTGATATTCAGAAATATATGAAAACGAATGAAAAAAGACGAAAACGTAAGAAAAAAAATGTGAATTAAAAAAAACGTGAAAATTACTTGTGATCTTCTGAATATCACTTTTAAATTCAGAATATCACTTGTGATTTTTTGTTACAAAACATTAGTTGAAAATCACTTGTGATATTTAGAATATCACTTGTGATATTCAAAATATCACAGAATATCACTTGTGATATTCATAAACGTTTGAAAATGTCTGAAAACATTATTTGTGATATTCATAATATCACTTGTGATTTTCAAGTTACAAAACATTAGTTGAAAATCACTTTTGATATTCATGATATCACAGAATATCGCTTGTGATATTTAAAAATGTATGAAAACGGCTAGAAACATTTAAAAATGGATGAAACGTATGAAAACAGACGAAAACGGACGAATATGTATGAAAATGGACAAAAACGTATGAAAATATATAAAAACTGCTGAAAATGGACGAAAACATCTGAAAACAGAAAAAAAAAATGTAATAAAACTGACGAAAACAGGATGAAATTGTATTTAAATGTATCAAAACGGACAAAAACAGATGAAAACATATGAATTAGGACGAAAACGTTTGAAAACGAACGAAAACTTATAAAAACGGGCAAAAACATAAAAAGATGGATGAAAACGTGTGAAAATAGACGAAAACATATGAAAACTGACAAAAACGTATGAAAACATATAAAACCTACAGAAAACGTAAGAAAACGGACGAAAGCGTCTGAAAATGGACAAAAGAGGTGAGTTATTTTGGAGACTAAGTTTTTGTTGCATACTGAGGGATAAATCCCCCCATCCATTTAGTTTGAACTAATGGTGGGGATTAACCTAAGTCCATGTTTTTTTTCATGTCTTCTTGTCAACCTAAGTCAATGTCTTTTTCTTGTCTTTTTTATTTATTAACTTTTTTCTTTTAATTTTTTTGTCTTTTTTCTTTTAATTCACGTTTCTATTTAATAGAAGTTTATTTATTTATTTATTTATTTTGCGTTTTTTTTAATTTACGTTTTTTTTTAATTCACGTTTTTTTTTCTTTCGGTTTCATACGTTTTCACACTTTTTTTAAGTTCTCGTCCATTTTTAAACATTTTCATACGTTTTCGCCCATTTTCATATTTTTTCATCCGTTTTCATACGTTTTCGCCCGTTTTCATATGTTATCGTCCGTTTTCATACGATTTTGTTTGTTTTCTAACGTTTCGTCCATTTTTCATACGTTTTCGTCTATTTTCATCTGTTTTAATTGGTTTTTGTCTGTTTTTATACTTCTTGGATCATTAGTTAGTTTTCTTTTGTTTAAAGAGTGATTCTTTCACCCATTATTTCCGTCTGCAACACCAACCATGAGTCTTTAAAATGTGTTGATGCAAATAATGTCTAAAAACGTTATTTCTATCTTTCGATATCTCTACGTTTTGATTATAACAAAATGTGAAAACATTTTAAGCCAAAGTTAACGTAAACAAGTTTTTAATCGAAATATCCGATTACTACGCAAATCACTCTAGGTATGAACAAACAAAGTGATTACTTGACAAATGATCTAAGAAGTGAATTTGTGTTTTAAACTCTAAAATTGTGAGGTGACAAAACATTCTTTTCAAAAATACATTTTACATATTATTTTGGAATTTTAAAGAAATATTTTATTTGGAAAAATGATTTCAAAAATGGTTAACAGCTATTCCCCCCCCCCCTTAAATTAGATCCAAACTTCCCCAAATAAACCTTCACCACTAAAAAAAAGGGGGTTGCGTTTTTGTCTGGCACGATACTACTAAATTTAGTGGTACCATCCCCCTGTAACGGTCAAATTTTCATTTCCTATAAATACCACCTCACTTCTCAGTTATTGACCATCCTTTTTTCACACAAAACTTTATGTATTCCATCCTCCTTTTCTAGTTATACTTCTTGGATCATTAGTTAGTTTTCTTTTGTTTAAAGAGTGATTCTTTCATCCAACCAAAGATCACCTACATTCCTCTACTAGTCAAGAGAAGAACACAAGGTGTCAAGAAGATACAAAGTGTTAGAGTCTTTGTGTAGTGCACTTGCATTACCTATTGTTTGCTTGATTGTATCTTGATAGTGTTGTAATCTTTTATAAGCTATCTTGTGTGGATCATTGTGATCGTGTTGAGATCTTGGGGATCTCTTGTTGTTAGTGTGTTAGAGTATTGATCAAGTAGATCAAGGTAGATTGAGTTGATTGTGAGGATTATGTAGATTGTGTGAGGATCGTGTTGATCGTGTAAAAGGTTAGGATCGTGTGAGAAGTTTGTATCTTGTGGATCGTGGTAGATTGGTACTGGCTAAGATTGTAACGCCCCCAATTCATGGATGCAGCGGAATTCAAACTGGGTGTTACTCGACGGCACAATAGTCACAATAATAGAAAACGAACTCCAATTGAGTCGTTTTAAAAGATTTATCATTCAAATTGTATAAATATCAGAGATTACAAAATGAGGTCCCAATTGGTTCCATGTTTACAAATCACATTAAGTGAGTTTTCGAATGATAATAAAATTTATAGCCCTCTTGAGTATCCGTGTCCTTCCGTGCCATCCTTGATCGTCATGAACCTGAAATACATGCTTGAGAGGTCAACACAAAGGTTGAGTGATATTCATAGAGTTTGGTTAAATCGTTTGAACACAATGTGTTGGTAGTTAAATCGTTGAACACAATAATCGTAGTGTTTGTAGTTAAATCGTTTGAACACAATAATCGTAGTGTGAGCTATAGACTCACACTCATAGTTAGAAAACAAAGATGGGCTACGTTGTTATATGCCCGGAAAGGTTATTAATTCACTAAGCTTATGACACCAAAACGTTAACGTGTACCAATATCGATCGGCAGATTTATCCCGGTAGGTACTTTGTCGTCATACCTAATGTCTCAAATATTAATGCATTTATTTGAACTTAGTCAAAACAAATGGGATTCGTCAATCCCAATAGGCCTATTCACAATATTCGCGCTCACTTGCAAGTAACCCTCGCAAGTGATTAAATGGTTCATAATAAGGGATCTTGGTTTGGCAAGGATGTTACTTAGTGATAATAAAACATAGCCGAATCGCATACAGTAGAAAGCATTGTGTTCGAGTAGAAAAATAATAGCATGTATTCCCCCCAAGGGTTTGTAAAATAGTTAAACAATAGAAAGTGGGGCTATGAACTCACCTTAAGTTGGATGATGTATAATGAGAATGATGGATATGCCGTAAGAACTTCTACGAGCAACCTAGAATAATTGTTGTAACTTAGGTTTGGAATAATGTCTAAGGAAGCATAAACATGCCAATATATATATCTTGCATCTAGTCCATGATGTGGTATGATGTATAATGTAAGTCTTTGAAAGAAAAGATTCATGAACATGTATGTTTTGTATATCGTTTACTACCGTTCGGGCCGACATAATTCAGAAGTCATGTTAGTAAGCGTTCGAGGAGCCAGGACACTTTAATTCGTAAATCCACAACTCAACTCGACGGCTTACATAATGAACTCCTCACATGAGGCTCCCTACTATTGTAGTAGTTGATGAAATATATAGATATAAGTTTTGATCCAAAAAGTTACATGTCCGATATTTGAATAAACTTAGAAAAGTTTATTAGTACATGAAGATTGTTATTAGGGTATGTTTCATATAACTTGTATGACCATTTTTCTTTGTAATATCTCATGGTTCCTTTTAGGTGAAGTAGATCCAAATTGTTTGTTCAATATATCGCCAATTCCTTGTTTCATGTTTACGCCTATGTAAGTTTACTTGGTCATTTCGTCATGGCCTAGCCATGACCTTTGGTCCTTGTTCCAAGGTCATGAGACTCAACCTTGGCTCTAGCCATGGTTGTGGTCTTGATTATAGGTCATAAGACCTCTTGTTCCTTTTAATGTATAACCATAGTATAGTGACTTTGGCCTAAAAATGGGCTGTTTAGAATTTTGAAGAATTTATCACTAAGAAAGCGTTTTCAGGGCTCAAGCTTCTTTATTCCTGAACGAAAACGGCGTTCCGGACAACTTTCGTGTTTTAACTTTTTGATGAATCGGACCAGAAGAGTGACTTGCAAAAAGTCAGAATGCGATTCAGTAAGGTTTAGGCAGTTTTGCCGGAAATCTTTGGTAACTTCAAATGGGCGTAACTTTTGACTCGTATACTCGTTTTAGGTGGTTCAAATTGCTATGGTTTCCTTGTTAAGTCCTCTATTGTAATATGTAATGATCAAATATCATATTTTTACCATTTTGATCAGGTCTTACCAAGAAAGTCACTAGTTTGCTTGTTATAGTAACTTGTCTTATCAATCATGTACAATAACTTGTTTTACTCACTTTTATACATCATGGACATGAATACAAGACATAATATAGCACAAATAATATGTAAATAACATGAATATGATTATTTAACAAGAATCATGTTAGGGTTTGGCTTACAACTTTTGGCTTTCAAAGATGAAAGGAAGTTAACATGTAAGGAAAAGGACTTTGATAGACTTGCTTCAACCCACTTCACTTCATGCAATATTTCTACCCTTGTAATCTTGAAAGATAGATGATGAAGGTTGAGGTGAATTGAGTGGATTCAAACTCAAGAGAAATCACCAAGTATATGAGGTTATGGAAGTGTTTTGATTATCTAAAAGAAACTAGGGTTTCAACCTTGAACTTGCACTTGAATCTGGCATGAAACTTGGAAGAGAACGAGCTAAGGATGAGAGGATGGGGAGGGTGAGGTGTGGCGTTTAAATGAGGGGAGGAGGGGAGTATTTATAGTGAGTTGAGGAGGTTAGGAAACAACTAGGAAATTACCAAAACTTGGTCACCAAGTTCAACACTTGTAATGATCTAAGGATCAATGATCAAGATCAAGCCACAAGTGTGAATCCCCCCCCCTAGTGGCAGTTTGGAGTGGATAGGAAGAGATGAGTTGGTCTTGGATGATATTATCCAAGTATTGGATGAGTTTTGACTCCGGGAAATGCCAATCGTAAATGATTAAGCCTCAAAACGTAAAACCGGGTGTCGTAAAATTATGGAACTTGAAAGTATTGATAAACATATCCATATGTTCCATAATAAAATATAAAATGAGTGGTAGGTTCCATTTGGGTGGTAAAACCCTGCTAAAAACTGGAAACACGGGTCTAAAACGCGTAATACGTAAAACGTACGAATATTGCGTAAAATTGAGAAAAGTAAAATGTTACTTTTCTAATGTGATAAAAATGATTTAAAATGACTTATAATGTCTAGACTGGGCTCAGTCTAGTGTCGGTTAGTATTAAATGTCTTTTAGACATCAAACCGTAATCCTAAAAATCACGAAATGACTTATAACATCAAGGGATGATTTTTGGTCAATGGAGGAGGGAAAAATATGTTGACTTTTTCTAATAAGTTGAAAACTTAAATCGTCTTAGAAATGCGGTGTAGGTATAGGCTAAGGTTACGGCTGAGTAAAAACGCTTAAAACTGAAAATTCCAGTTTTTCACGGCCGAGGTTTATTCTGGTCATATTTTTCTCAGTCATGATTTATTCTCAAATAAATCATGAGTGTGTCAAACATTTTTCTGATGCGGGGTCACTTAACGCGATTGAGTTTCGTTGTGCGTAGAATTTTTGAATGACGTTTTACCCTAAAACGTGTAATTCCGTGTAATTCCTTAATAACTTTCACGAAA
Source organism: Artemisia argyi (assembly GCA_030686995.1). Lineage (NCBI taxonomy): Eukaryota > Viridiplantae > Streptophyta > Magnoliopsida > Asterales > Asteraceae > Artemisia > Artemisia argyi. The sequence goes on from CM060679.1 coordinate 86,016,697, forward strand.
ATGATCTGACGAATGTCAAACATTTAATTTGCCGTGGAAATGATTTATCACTCGATAATATCAAATAAAAATCAACTTTCGGGAAAATTTTGGAAAGAATGAATAGTAAAAATGAATAGTAACATGAATAGTAAAAGTGAATAGTAAATTTTCCGGGAATAGTAATTAACCTGAAATTGCGAATTGTTACAGTCTCCACCCCATATGAGAGCTCCGTCCCGGAGATCAATTTGCGTTGGGAGTAGAAACTGTGTTGGTAAAAGGATGTGGGTATTTCTTACGTATCTGGTCCTCTCGTTCCCATGTGTATTCAGGACCACGTCGTGAGTTCCAACGAACTTGACAATTGGAATACGGCTTTGCTTGAGTTGTTTGACCTCTCGGTCCATGATTTCTACGGGTTCCTCAATAAATTGAAGATCGTCATTGAGTTGAATTTCATCGAGTGGAATCACGAGTGATTCATCTGACAAGTATTTCTTTAGGTTAGATACATGGAAAGTGGGGTGTACACTACTGAGTTCTGATGGAAGCTCAAGTCTGTACGCCACATGGCCAACCCTGGCTAGGATTTTGAATGGTCCGATGTATCTTGGGTTTAGTTTTCCTCGTTTACCGAATCATATCAAGCCTTTCCAAGGCGATACCTTTAGCATAACCCTATCTCCGATTTGGAATTCTAGGGGTCTGCGTCATGTGTCGATGAACAGGTGTGGTTACTTATGAGGACTAAAGTCTGGGATTACCAGTGATGCAGTTTGATTTGTCATTTTAGTGTATGGCGTAGGATGAGGCTTACTTTTATGTAGGAAAGGTATGGTAATAGTCGAATATCAAAGGAATTTGATATAGCAGTCGAATATTAATAGGAATTGATATAGTAGTTGCAATCATAGCCTAGTAAGTAATCGGTTGTTGTACCTAGTGTTTACTGACTTCATACTTATGTTATTTCGGATACAAATAAGCCCACTTACTTATAATTCTTTATTTACATAGAGAGGCATCCCAAACAATGTAAATAGGGAAATATAAACTTATGGTTCGGTGATTTACAATGTCTTTATTTAAATGAAAAGGCATCCCAATCCATTCAAATAATTACAAATCATCCTACTTAAGAATTCCCAACACAACATTCACAATTAGCCGGTGAGTTACAAGGTAGGGTATTACGAGATGATACTGGTGTTCCAAAAGTACAAGATGAATATTCAATCTTGTAAAGCTGGTGAGGGTGCTTGTGGTGTAACTAAGGATGATTTGAGCTTTAAAAGTGCATCAAGATCTGTTAATGAGCTTGTGTTTGCCACGGTTGTGAAGGTAATATTGTGATATGTTGATAAACAAAAGTGCTTAGTGTATGCTTAATGTTAATATTGGTAGAGATGTCAAGTTTGCTTTAAAATTTTAAGAAATTTTAAAGGTTTATAACGGGATGGTATCCTTAGGACCTAAACAGGATAGTACTTCTACAGGATGAAGAGAATAATTGATAACTATCCCAAGATAGTAGTTCGGATTATCTCATAAATGAAAATTTTCAAGGATGAATTTAGATCATACAAATAAGGTGTTAAGATCTTGCTGAGTGGTAAGGCACTATCGTGTCTCTAGATTGTTTTAATGTATTCTGGTGGTTTATCGTGTTCATGTAAGAAATCAATCTAAACATAACCCTAGTACAACTATTCTCAGTATTTGGAAATTTTAAGTCGAATATAGTTAGTCAGACTATATTCCACTGTCCCTAGGTTAAATATAGGTGACTAGTCTATATTTAGCCAAGGTTCGATAAAATTTTCAAATACCTAAATTAGGTATACTTGTGATATGTCCGTTGCTTTCGGGAAACTGTCCACTAAACAAAGGCGATGTCAAACCCTTAAGTTGCAAGTCCCGCCAATACAAGACTTGTAACGTATGTTTTCATATTCCATTGCATAGAATATAGTAAGGGTAGGTACGTATGGAAAGGAAGTTTTAAGTAGTTCTAAAATAGAACATACTTGGCCAGGATCACGAACTTTTAACATTGAAGGTTTCAGAAGAAAACTTTGATGAATGTAGAGCTGAACTTCAGCTTTTGTAGGTAATGGATTTGTTTGTCCTTTAGAAATCTCATATTTCTTATTTGGAAATCGATAGATTCTGATGGGTTTTTGATATCATATGAAATGATATTGATGATGTGATGGAATAATTCCAGAGACCATTACGCAAATCACAATGTCTCGAAAGTAGAATAGACCATTGTGCAATTCACAATGTCTGTGAAGTAGGTTAGACCCTTGTGTGACTCAAAACATTTGAGAAATGGTTAAGACCATTGTATAATACAATGTCTTGGAAAATGAATGAGACCATTGTATCTCACAATGTCTTGGAAAATGAATGAGGCCATTGTATCTCACAATGTCTTGAAAAATGAATGAGACCATTGTATCTCACAATGTCTTGAAAAATGAATGAGACCATTGTATCTCACAATGTCTTGGAAAATGAATGAGACCATTGTATCTCACAATGTCTTGGAAAATAGGAAAGACCATTGCAATCAGTTACAATGTATTGGACATATAATGTTGGAGTAGGAACATGATTGGGAGAGTGTGGCTGTGCCGAAATGCCTTAGAATAGGCATACATAGATATGTTTAGTCCATTGTTTAGATAAATGATTGAAAATAAACCGAGTTTATATATCAATATACTAATATGTTCATGTAGCATAAAATGCCTAGTGTGTATATATCAATATACTTATATGTGTTCATGTAGCATAAAATGCTTAGTGTGTATATATCAATATACTTATATGTGTTCATGTAGCATAAAATGCTTAGGGGGAAATGCTCAATTATGTTTAGGGTACATATATTAATATGCAATTATGTTTGTGTAGCACAAAAATGTCTACGGGGAAATGCTCAAAATGGGTATATATGAATATACTAATATGTTTGTGTATCATAACATGCTTACTAAGTCCATAATCGTCTGGAGGATGGAAGACACGGAGAGCAGAAGGCTATAAAAATGCTTTTGTTTGTGAGTGTAGTTATAGTTTAGGTCTCAATTAGACCCGTTTCTCTATAACCATGGCTCTGGTACCAATCTGTAACACCCCCAATTCATGGATGCAGCGGAATTCAAACTGGGTGTTACTCGACGGCACAATAGTCACAATAATAGAAAACGAACTACAATTGAGTCGTTTTAAAAGATTTATCATTCAAATTGTATAAATATCAGAGATTACAAAATGAGGTCCCAATTGGTTCCATGTTTACTAATCACATTAAGTGAGTTTTCGAATGATAATAAAATTTATAGCCCTCTTGAGTATCCGTGTCCTTCCGTGCCATCCTTGATCGTCATGAACCTGAAATACATGCTTGAGAGGTCAACACAAAGGTTGAGTGATATTCATAGAGTTTGGTTAAATCGTTTGAACACAATGTGTTGGTAGTTAAATCGTTGAACACAATAATCGTAGTGTTTGTAGTTAAATCGTTTGAACACAATAATCGTAGTGTGAGCTATAGACTCACACTCATAGTTAGAAAACAAAGATGGGCTACGTTGTTATATGCCCGGAAAGGTTATTAATTCACTAAGCTTATGACACCAAAACGTTAACGTGTACCAATATCGATCGGCAGATTTATCCCGGTAGGTACTTTGCCGTCATACCTAATGTCTCAAATATTAATGCATTTGTTTGAACTTAGTCAAAACAAATGGGATTCGTCAATCCCAATAGGCCTATTCACAATATTCGCGCTCACTTGCAAGTAACCCTCGCAAGTGATTAAATGGTTCATAATAAGGGATCTTGGTTTGGCAAGGATGTTACTTAGTGATAATAAAACATAGTCGAATCGCATACAGTAGAAAGCATTGTGTTCGAGTAGAAAAATAATAGCATGTATTCCCGCCAAGGGTTTGTAAAATAGTTAAACAATAGAAAGTGGGGCTATGAACTCACCTTAAGTTGGATGATGTATAATGAGAATGATGGATATGCCGTAAGAACTTCTACGAGCAACCTAGAATAATTGTTGTAACTTAGGTTTGGAATAATGTCTAAGGAAGCATAAACATGCCAATATATATATCTTGCATCTAGTCCATGATGTGGTATGATGTATAATGTAAGTCTTTGAAAGAAAAGATTCATGAACATGTATGTTTTGTATATCGTTTACTACCGTTCGGGCCGACATAATTCAGAAGTCATGTTAGTAAGCGTTCGAGGAGCCAGGACACTTTAATTCGTAAATCCACAACTCAACTCGACGGCTTACATAATGAACTCCTCACATGAGGCTCCCTACTATTGTAGTAGTTGATGAAATATATAGATATAAGTTTTGATCCGAAAAGTTACATGTCCGATATTTGAATAAACTTAGAAAAGTTTATTAGTACATGAAGATTGTTATTAGGGTATGTTTCATATAACTTGTATGACCATTTTTCTTTGTAATATCTCATGGTTCCTTTTAGGTGAAGTAGATCCAAATTGTTTGTTCAATATATCGCCAATTCCTTGTTTCATGTTTACGCCTATGTAAGTTTACTTGGTCATTTCGTCATGGCCTAGCCATGACCTTTGGTCCTTGTTCCAAGGTCATGAGACTCAACCTTGGCTCTAGCCATGGTTGTGGTCTTGATTATAGGTCATAAGACCTCTTGTTCCTTTTAATGTATAACCATAGTATAGTGACTTTGGCCTAAAAATGGGCTGTTTAGAATTTTGAAGAATTTATCACTAAGAAAGCGTTTTCAGGGCTCAAGCTTCTTTATTCCTGAACGAAAACGGCGTTCCGGACAACTTTCGTGTTTTAACTTTTTGATGAATCGGACCAGAAGAGTGACTTTCAAAAAGTCAGAATGCGATTCAGTAAGGTTTAGGCAGTTTTGCCGGAAATCTTTGGTAACTTCAAATGGGCGTAACTTTTGACTCGTATACTCGTTTTAGGTGGTTCAAATTGCTATGGTTTCCTTGTTAAGTCCTCTATTGTAATATGTAATGATCAAATATCATATTTTTACCATTTTGATCAGGTCTTACCAAGAAAGTCACTAGTTTGCTTGTTATAGTAACTTGTCTTATCAATCATGTACAATAACTTGTTTTACTCACTTTTATACATCATGGACATGAATACAAGACATAATATAGCACAAATAATATGTAAATAACATGAATATGATTATTTAACAAGAATCATGTTAGGGTTTGGCTTACAACTTTTGGCTTTCAAAGATGAAAGGAAGTTAACATGTAAGGAAAAGGACTTTGATAGACTTGCTTCAACCCACTTCACTTCATGCAATCTTTCTACCCTTGTAATCTTGAAAGATAGATGCTGAAGGTTGAGGTGAATTGAGTGGATTCAAACTCAAGAGAAATCACCAAGTATATGAGGTTATGGAAGTGTTTTGATTATCTAAAAGAAACTAGGGTTTCAACCTTGAACTTGCACTTGAATCTGGCATGAAACTTGGAAGAGAATGAGCTAAGGATGAGAGGATGGGGAGGGTGAGGTGTGGCGTTTAAATGAGGGGAGGAGGGGAGTATTTATAGTGAGTTGAGGAGGTTAGGAAACAACTAGAAAATTACCAAAACTTGGTCACCAAGTTCAACACTTGTAATGATCTAAGGATCAATGGTCAAGATCAAGCCACAAGTGTGAATCCCCCCCCCCTAGTGGCGGTTTGGAGTGGATAGGAAGAGATGAGTTGGTCTTGGATGATATTATCCAAGTATTGGATGAGTTTTGACTCCGGGAAATGCCAATCGTAAATGATTAAGCCTCAAAACGTAAAACCGGGTATCGTAAAATTATGGAACTTGAAAGTATTGATAAACATATCCATATGTTCCTTAATAAAATATAAAATGAGTGGTAGGTTCCATTTGGGTGGTAAAACCCTGCTAAAAACTGGAAACACGGGTCTAAAACGCGTAATACGTAAAACGTACGAATATTGCGTAAAATTGAGAAAAGTAAAATGTTACTTTTCTAATGTGATAAAAATGATTTAAAATGACTTATAATGTCTAGACTGGGCTCAGTCTAGTGTCGGTTAGTATTAAATGTCTTTTAGACATCAAACCGTAAGCCTAAAAATCACGAAATGACTTATAACATCAAGGGATGATTTTTGGTCAATGGAGGAGGGAAAAATATGTTGACTTTTTCTAATAAGTTGAAAACTTAAATCGTCTTAGAAATGCGGTGTAGGTATAGGCTAAGGTTACGGCTGAGTAAAAACGCTTAAAACTGAAAATTCCAGTTTTTCACGGCCGAGGTTTATTCTGGTCATATTTTTCTCAGTCATGATTTATTCTCAAATAAATCATGAGTGTGTCAAACATTTTTCTAATGCGGGGTCACTTAACGCGGTTGAGTTTCGTTGTGCGTAGAATTTTTGAATGACGTTTTACCCTAAAACGTGTAATTCCGTGTAATTCCTTAATAACTTTCACGAAAATGATCTGACGAATGTCAAACATTTAATTTGCCGTGGAAATGATTTATCACTCGATAATATCAAATAAAAATCAACTTTCGGGAAAATTTCGGAAAGAAATGAATAGTAAAAATGAATAGTAACATGAATAGTAAAAGTGAATAGTAAATTTTCCGGAAATAGTAATTAACCTGAAATTGCGAATTGTTACAAAGATTAATACTCGACATCTAGCTTAGTGTCGGAAAATAACATAAGCGATGTTGTACGGTTTTCTCCGCCTGAAGGGAGGTTGTTGACATAGTGCTTATAACTCTCGAGTTGCGAACTCGGGGAGTGGAGTAGGGCGAAGAAGAGCTTCGTGACCGAACCACTATAAATCACTTCTCTCGGTTTGATCATTCCATCTCTATCTCTTTATTTATTTCTATTGCTTGTTAGTGTTAGCTTAAGGTTGTGTTTATATTGGTGTTGGTTGATTTCATCCACATATGAATCAAAGTTTTTCACAAAGTAAATATTTATAACAAGAGAAAAAGTCGGTAAACTATTCAACCCTTCCCCCCTTCTAGTTTCCCACAAAATGGATTTCAACAAGTTTTTGAATAACAACATTAGTGATCTTTTGTTTTCAAGCCCGACATGCATATAATATGTACTATAGTTTCGACATGAGTAAGGTTGTTATAATTTTGAAAATAAGCTTCGCGAGCCACAAAACATAGTAGGTCGAGTAGTACAAGTCCATGCGAACCAACACTCAAACTTTACGTTTCTTTTACGTTTTCATAAAGTTGTTTAAGTTGTTTATAGGATCTTAAAGGTTTTCAAAACGTGTTTTAACATGTTAACCGGTTCCATGCAAGATCATATGAGTTCAATTTTTTTACCACACAAGTCTTGAAAACACCACCATAATTATTTTACATATGCATGGAGTCGTATATATATAAAATGTGTATGCGTACGACATGAAAGTTTTAAAGAAACTTAACAACGAAGTTATGCTACGTATCAAAATGGGTTCGAAGACTTACGACACCAAAAAGGTGGTGAGGAACGAATGAAAAAGAGAACGAGTGACAGGGCGAAAACCAATACTCCAAAGCTTTTAAAGTTTGCAAACCCGTCATGTACAAAACCAAGAAGGGCTCTAGAACTCGAAAACTATTCCACGGCTTGCTTCTTCTTTCCTTTCACTCGACAGTAGCAAGGAAGTAAATGGTTTGTCTTAGTTTGTTTTCGTTTTTGGTTTGTGAGGAATCCGATCGTGGTATTTAAAAAGAAAAAGAGCACATGTTTTAAAGATAGTCAACTTGTGTTGGTAAATTTGAGAGCAAGAATTTGGGAGGATAAGAAGAAGGGGACAATGAGTTGTGATGTGCAATTTCATGGACTGAGTTGACATTGCGATTTTTTCGCAAGTGATGATTTGCATTAGATATTGTGGCAGTGAATATGGGGAGACAAGGAAAAAAGAACAAATGGGATATTGTTCTACATGTGACATAAAAGAAAAGCAAACAAAAGGAAATAATATATGTACATAGGCTAGTGTTTTGGCTTCTTTGTGTGGTGCAAAAAGAAACGAAGGAAGGAAAAAAATATGTATATACAAGGGAGTTTGTAGTTTGGTTATGTTACAAGGAGAAAAGAAAAAGAAAAGGTAAGGTTGGTTTGTTTGTTTGGGCTAGGCAAAGGGGACGAGGCCCAATCCACAAGGGTGTCGATTTGGTTTGTTAAGAGGAACGGGCCAAGGCCCAACTTAATTAAAGGTGTTCTGGGTTAGTGTTATAAGGCCCAAAGAATCATATAGGGTTTAATTATTTCGTTTGTTAAATTATCGTGGTACGCGTGTGAGCTTATGCGTCACATAATTATGATTTGTAATAGCATTGGTTAAATTAAAAAAAAAAAAAAAAAAAAAAAAAAAAAAAAAAAAAAAAAAAAAACACTCATAAAAATGGTTAATTAAACATTCATAGCAAATTATTCTGTGTTTAACATTAATTAATGACTGGGTAATTTACGGATTATTACACTATCCTAGAAGGCCTATCACCAAAGCGTGAGGATCCATGGAGTTTCTACATCCCTTGTTCTATTTATAATATTAAAGAAAATTAATGCCTTCGTTGATTTAGGATCTAGTATAAATGTGATGCCATTAAAAATGTTCAAAAGGCTAGGTTTAGAGGAAGTAAACCACTAAAATTTAATAGAGCTAGCCAACAACTGTTTAATGAAACCACTTGGAATAGCCAAGAATGTCTTTGTTGAGGTAGAATGGTTTATTTGTCCTATAGACTTTTTTATAGTAGACATCAAGGAAACCTCTAAACTACCAATTCTGTTAGGAAGTAAAAAAGTGATAACTAATATGGACAAATTTAAAAAGGTTAACATAGAACATGACGCATCTGTTTATGTTATTGAAACTTTTGATTTACCTGGTTATGTTAGTATGCAGGATGAACATGAATTGGAGAACAACATATATAAGATCGAAACCGACATTTTCTCATATGACTCACCAATCTGCACAAAGTTTGCCAAGTTTAATTATCTCCTTCATGTTGAGGAAGATATTTTCACTTGCAAAGCTTATGTCACTAAAACATGGGATGGGGTCGAAATTAATTGGCCCTTGATTCTTGATGATGGAAAATCATGGTCGACGGATGAAGAGAAGAAAATTCCAAAAAGGATGCAAGAGATGAAAAAGTGCGAAGATGAAATTTTGAATTGTTGTGACCCTATTCGTAATAATGAAAAAAGGGTATGCTTTTGGAATTTAGCCGTCGTGCGACTATAGGAAAAATGGTTCTTGTAATGGAGAGTCAAACGAGTCAAAACAATCCAAGGATAACGAGAAACAGGAGCATACTATGTATGACCCTAAAGGGCCATATGGCGCAAACCCTTGTAATTTTAATGATGGACTCAAAGATGATAAGTCTGATCACTTTGAACAAGGGAATGAAGATGGTTTTAAAGAACAAGAAGCGAATGGAATTACATTTGCTGAATGGCTCAATTTTAAGATATGGAGGCCGAAGTTAATGTTGTTACTTTGGCAAAACTATTCGAGCAATGGTTAGAATCGAATAGTTGTGACAAATCTGAAGAAGAAATACCTGATGAACAAAGGTTATATATGAATTCTCGTAACACATACGATGATGTTGATATGGAACCTCAAGATGACCTCTTCGAATCAACCCTTCTTGTGGATACAAAGAAACAAGAAATAAGGGAGAAGTTAGAAGAGTACTTTTATCTCAATAATCGTGTTTACGAAGAATTGGGTTTAGACGAAGATGGCCTAGTCATAATGGAAGATTATTTAGAGCTAAACCCTCGTGATGAATTCATCGACCCTGATGATGAATATGAAACTGATGAGGAATATGAAGAGTATGAGAAATGGAAGTACGAGCAACTTGGAATTCCCTATCACAAACATTGTTATGTTCTTGCAAGGTTAACTCTGACAAATGATGATGGAAAAAGTGTGGTCATGAGGGTCTTGAGCCATGAGATGGAAGACTTAGAAGGACCTATGATGAAAGGTGCGAAGGCTGATACTGTTGACATGTAAGTATAGGACTTGGTTGATCTTCCACCAGGCAGCAAAATTGTTGGCATGTAAGTGGGTCTTCAAGAAGGAGACTGACATAAATGGTAAGATAAACGCCTTTGAAGTTAGACAGGTGGCTAAAGGTTATACTCAAACACAAGGAGTTGATTGTGATGAAACATTCTCGCCTGTTGCTAACATTAAAGCAATTAGAATAGTATTTGCAATTGCCACTTCTATGTTGCAAAATCTGGAAATTGGACATCAAAACTGCTTTTTTAAATAGTCACCTAAACGAAGATGTTTATATGGTGCAATATGAAGGATTTGTGATTCCTAATTATTATAAGAAAGTGTGCAAGCTTAAGACATCCATTCACTGATTGAAGGAAGCATCACAAAGGTGGAACTTGAGGTTTGATGAGAAAATCAAAGAGTTTTGTTTAGATCATAGTCAAGAGGTGCCATGTGTTTATATTAGAACTATTGGAGATAAGGTAGTTTTCCTGATCCTATATGTAGATGACATATTGTTAATGAGAAAAGATATTCTGATTCTCAAAGATGTAAAATCTTGGCTAGGAAAATTGTAGGAAAATACAAGTTTTACCCAGAAACAAATCTTGAATCTCAATTCAAGAAACAACTTTATTAATCAATCAAAATCACAAGATCAATAAGAAACTGATCTTAATCAATCTCAATACCAGAACCAAACAATCAAGAACCACCTCACAACCCTATCCACTGCTACTCAGGTGATAGGCTATTGACTAATTATCAATACTGCTATTACAATATCCTCACAATCACTCAAGAAACATGAACAACAGATTTTGATTGATGTGTAAACAATGAGAGAACTATAAGAGATAATACGGCTGAATAATGATAAATCCTAGCAGATGAATGAGCTTTTATAGCCTTGACCAAGATACTTTAGCTGCTTGTCAACTTTAGTCCTTCAGTCTTTATCATCATGCTAAATCTAGCCAGACTAAAACTTCCTTTTATATCTGAAATATAAAAATGACAACATTAGTCCCTGTACTTTATTTGTTCCAGGTTGAGTTACTTTTCAACATCCCCCCTTAACTCAAGCCTGGAACACATCAAACATTCCAATCTTAGAAACAAGCTTTTCATGTTGAAGCCTGTCTAGCCCTTTAGTAAATATATCAATTGTTTGATCAGCTGATTGAACATTTTTTGTTTTAATAACCCCAGCTAAGATTTTATACCTCACAAAATGTAAATCAATCTCTAATTGCTTAGTTCTTTCATGAAAACTAGGACTAGCAGCAATCTTAATTGCAGCCTGACTATCACAATATAAACTGACATGTAAGAAATGTTCCCAATTTAGATCTTTCAAAATTTTCAAGATCCAAACAATTTCTGAAGTAGCAGAGGCCATGGCTCTATACTCAGCCTCTGCACTAGACTTAGAAAGGGTATTTTGTTTTTTACTTTTCCATGAAACTAGTGAACCATTTAAGAAAACACAGAATCCTGTAACAGACCTCCTAGTTACCACACACTTTGCCCAGTCTGCATACACATAAGTCTCAAGAGATTCAAAAGAGTTTTTAACAATGTGTATTCCTCTACCAGGTGAACCTTTAAGATATCTTAACACTTTGAGAGCAATTTTAAGATGAGACTTGAGTGGTTTATGCATGAACTGACTCAAACAATGTACATCATATGAAATATCTGGCCAAGTGTGTATGAGGTAAATTAGCTTTCCCACTAACTTTTGATACTCAGTTATATTATCTAAAACAGGATCATTAATAGTTGGTTCATTAGAAATAACAAGACTTTGTTCTAAAGGAAAAGCAGATGGTTTACATGCCAGCAAACCAAATTCAGATAAAAGATCTAAACAATATTTTCTTTGTGTTAAGCAAAGACCTTTATCTATTTCTACAACTTCAATTCCCAAAAAATACTTAAGTTTTCCCATATCTTTAATCTGGAATTTAGACTTAAGAAAAACTTTGAACTTTTCAATCTCAGCCAAGTTATTACCAGTAACAATTATATCATCAACATACACAAGTAAAGCAACAATATTACCTGAATCATTTTTGATAAACAAGGAATAATCACTCTTACTCTGCATGAATCCAATTTCAAGTAAAGCACTGGTCAACTTAGCATTCCATTGTCTAGGTGCTTGTTTCAACACATATAAAGACTTTTTGAGTCTGCATACTCTTTTATCATTAACATTAAAGACACCCTCAGGTAAAGACATATAAACAGTTTCATCAAGATCATCATATAAAAAAGCATTGTTAATGTCAAGTTGAAAGAGAGGCCAATTCTGTTGCACAGCAAGGTTAATAAGACACCTAACAGTCACTATTTTAACAACTGGTGAAAAAGTTTCATCAAAGTCAATGCCTTCTTTCTGGTTAAAGCCCTTAGCAACTAATCTAGCTTTGTATCTATCAACCTCACCATTAGACTTGAATTTTATTTTAAACACCCACTTGCAACTAGGGGTGATCATCGGTCGGAAACCGGACCGGACCGGCCAAGACCGGACCGGACCGAAGACCGAGAACCGGAAAACCATAGACCGAGACCGGACCGAATATGGTCGGTCCGGTCTCGGTCCGGTCTCGGTCCGGTCGGTCTTCGGTCGGTCCGGTCCAATTAGGCAAGTTTTTTCGGGTTTTTGGTCGGTCCGGACCGGACCGGACCGGACCGACAGGACCGAGACCGAATTTGGCAAAAAGCTTAGACCGAGGACCGGACCGAATGTGGTCGGTCCGGTCCGGTCGGTCTCGGTCCGGTCGGTTTTGTCGGTCGGTCCGGTCCGGCCGGTCCGTTTGCTCAGCCCTACTTGCAACCTATAGCTTTTCTACCAACAAGCAAATCAACAATTTCAAAAGTGTCATTCCTATACAAGGCTTCCATTTCACTACTAATAGCATCTAACCAGTGCTGATACATACAAGCCTCCCAATAATTTTTTGGTTCAAAACTCTTGTTTAACTCAACAACAAAACAAAGAGTATCATTTTTAAGTTTAGCATAAGTAACAAACTTTTCAAGGCCAAATTTGACTTTTGAGTCAACAATGTATTCATTATATTTGTTTGGAAATACAGATGTTCTATCAGATCTTCTTAAAGAAGGTTGATTACTATTAAAAGGCAGATATGCTGCTTGTTCAGGTAAGGAACTGTTTACACCCTTAGAACTGCTCACACCAAGAGGAGTTGCAGCCACCTCACTTGTACTGGTAACCTCATTGGAACCATCAGAGTGCCCCAAATCACTTTGTTGATGGTCAATTGTTGGGCTGCCAAGATGCAAGGAGTAGTTGCCCTCACTCTCATGATGATCATCATGGGTATTATCATCATTGGGTATGTCAGGATTATCACAAGCTACTTCATCAAAGAAGTTAACATGATTCAAACCCTGACAGAGAGGGTCAGGAGCAGCAGAAGAGTTTTTAATCTTGAAAGGAAAACCATTTTAAAAAAATCTTACATCTCTAGAAAAGATAAATTGTTTCCTTTCAAGACTATAAAGCTTATAACCTTTTTGAAAGTTGGAATACCCAACTAAAACACAATTTTCAGCCCTACTACTAAACTTATCACTACTGTTAAGAATAGTAGCAAAGCAAAGACAGCCAAAAGTTCTTAAGTGACTTAGTTTAGGTTTTCTATTAAAAACAAGATTAAAAGGAGACATTCCATTCAGCACTGAAGATGGCAATCTGTTAATCAAATAGGTGGCAGTTAGAACACATTCAGACCACAAATACAAAGGCAATCCCCCCTGAAACATAAGGGATCTGGAAACATTAAGAAAATGCCTATGTTTCCTTTCAACAACCCCATTCTGTTGAGGTGTGTAAGTACAAGATGTTTGATGAATAATGCCATGTTTCTCACAAAAACCATTAAATTAAGTATTAACAAATTCTGTGCCATTATCACTCCTAAATATTTTAACACATTTTTCAAACTGTGTTTTAATCAGATTATAAAAAACTTGAATGTAATCAAACACCTCTTGCTTACTCTTAAGTAAATAAACCCAAACAGCCCTGGTGAAATCATCAACAATGGTTAAAAAGAATCTATAACCTTCTTTACTTTTTATTCTATAAGGACCCCAAAGATCTAGATGAACTAAATCACCTAAAGCCAAGGTTTTATGATCACTTAAAGGAAAAGGCTCTCTGTTTGTTTTGCCTTTTGACAAATGTCACAAGGCTCAAGTGCAGTTTTATTATCAAAATTGATTTCACCCTGTAGCACTGTCAAAACTTGGTCAGAGGGATGACCAAGTCTGGAATGCCATATTTCTTTAGTCAAATTACAAACAGTCCTAGAATTCTCAAATCCTAGGTCAATACCTTGATTTCCATCAAAGTAATAAAGCCCATCTTTCTGTCTACCAATCCCCAGCACATTCATTCCCTCAAATCCTGAGGTAACACATAACATTGTGACTCATCAAAAGCAACAACAAATTTGTTGTCTCTAGCCACTTTATGAACAGACATCAAGCTAACACAATACTTAGGTACAACAAGCACATCATATAGAGTTAAATGTTTGGTTAAAATCATATTTCCAACTTTGGTAATTAAAGCTTCAGTTCCATTGGGATGTGAAACTTTAATTCCAAGTTTGGAAATATCAATGACATTAACCAAATATTTGTCTGTATATGTAAGATGCTGATTTGCACCTGAATCAACAATAATTCCAGCTGCAACAAGTGCAGATCTAAACTTATTGTTATTACAAAAGAACCTTTTAAAATGTTGATTAAAAAACTTGCTATTATTCAAAACAATACCTGCCATATTGGCATGTATAGTTTTTCCATTCCCATCAACATTACCAGAATTTTCCTTAATCAATGAAATCAATTTTGAAATTTGTTCATCAGAAAAAGTAGAAGTGGAACTAGAACCAACAGGGTTGTTATTAGTAAACCTTCCATTAAAACTCTGTGTACCCTGATTATTATTATTAGTATTCCTCCTATTTTTTCCAAAATCAGCAGGATACCCAATGAGCTTAAAGCATCTATCAGCAGTATGTCCATTGAAACCACAATGTTCACAAACAAAGGTAGGACCACCAGCAGTCCTCCTATTACCATTAGGTCTAGCAGTGTTATTAGGCCTTGAGGAATTAGCAGAGGTTGGGGGCCTCTGAGAATTACCTCTATTGGGCACACTGGAGTTAAACACAGTTGACTGAGACCTTTGAGAGGTACCAGTAACTGAACTAGTGACCACAGATCTGTGAGACTCCTCACTAGAAATGATGGAAAAAGCCCCTTTAACATCAGGAAGAGGGTCTCTAGACAGAATATTGGACCTAATTTGCATATAAGAATCATCTAAACCCATTAAAAATTGCATAAGTTTCATTAACTGATTATGTTTCTTAAAATCCTCAGCAGCATGACAAGTGCACTTAGGCAACTGTATTAAAGCATCAAATTGTTTCCACAATGTACTCAACTTATTAAAATACTCAACAATAGAACAACCATTTTGAGACAAAGAGTTGATTTTATGGTGCAAATTAAAAGTAACAGAACCATCAACTCTATCAAAAGTTTCCTTCAATTCAGTCCACACACCAGAAGCTCTTTTTGAAAAACTTTGCCCAAGAAATAATTCTTCTGATATGGAATTTAAAATACATCCCAAAACAACAGCATTCACCCTGTCTCATTGTCTACATAGGACTTCATCAGTATTAGATCTTCTACAAGACCCATCTATAAATCCAGTTTTATTTTTTCCTTCTAAAGCCAACAACATAGCACAAGACCACACATTATAGTTCTCAGTACCTTTTAGTTTTATAGATACAACAGTAAGGGTGGCAGAATCATTAGGGTGTAAATGAAGAGGATGGCTAAGATCAAGTTTACTAATTAAAGTAACTTGAACCTCATCATCATCAGTTCCATGCTCAGACTCAGGTGAGGTATCACCATGAATAGACATAATGCAAAATTAATCAAACACATAAGAAGAGTCAAGAAGGTAGTTCCCAGACTTCCTTGCCACTCAAAGTGGTAGGTCAAGGGCTGAACACATAAGCAATCACAGAATAATACAAGAATAATAAGAAAACAGGTACCAAGTAAGCACAACCAACACCAAAACAAAATAATCTCAACTTCAACAACCCAGATCCTACTCCCCGTCAATCTAAACAAGAAAGTAAAAAACAGAATTAAAGAAGAGAGCGTGAGAGGTGTTACAGTGCACGCAAGATACCAAGAGGCAGCGGAAAACGAACCCAGGTTATGATCTTGATTCACTTAGTCAAGAATCACAACCCACACGATCTTAATCAACCCAGAATCACCAACAACCAAACCCTAATTATCAAGAATTAGGGAAAACCAGCAAACCAACTCCAAGACTTGCCAAATCAACCGGAACAACGATCAATCAACTCAAACTATCACCAATTGAAGCCAGAGAACAAAAACCCCCAATTTTACTCAAACCCTAATTTTTCAAGAATTAGGAGTTTATGAAAAAACTTTAATATCTGAACAATAAAACCCCAATTTAACCAATTCAAACTAATTAATTAATCTTAATCAACTTAATTTTGGAAAACCCCTAAAATTTTGAAACCCTAAATTTATTTTAAAAATGATTTATAGCAAGAAATCAAAAGCCTTGCTCTGATACTATGTAGGAAAATACAAGTTTTACCCAGAAACAAATCTTGAATCTCAATTCAAGAAACAACTTTATTAATCAATCAAAATCATAAGATCAATAAGAAGCTGATCTTAATCAATCTCAATACCAAAACCAAACAATCAAGAACCACCTCACAACCCTATCCACTGCTACTCAGGTGATAGGCTATTGACTAATTATCAATAGTGCTATTACAATATCCTCACAATCACTCAAGAAAGATGAACAACAGATTTTGATTGATGTGTAAACAATGAGAGAACTATAAGAGATAATACTGCTGAATAATGATAAACCCTAGCAGATGAATGAGCTTTTATAGCCTTGACCAAGATACTTTAGCTGCTTGTCAACTTTAGTCCTTCAGCCTTTATCATCATACTAAATCCAGCCAGACTAAAACTTCCCTTTATATCTGAAATATAAAAATGACAACATTAGTCCCTATACTTTATTTGTTCCAGGTTGAGTTACTTTTCAACAAAAATGTTTCGCCATAAAGGATCTAATATAAGGTACTTATTAGTTCGAATATATGTTAATATGTTATTAGTTTGAACCCAGGTGACCTTTTGGGGAGCCAACTTTCTACCTTTAACTAACACCTATAAGACTAGGATGTAATAGGTTATCAAACGACGTGTTACACTCCTTTTACCCACGCGTCTTCGTCAAAAAACCACCCCTACCCGCAAGTATTTAGTGAGAAAAGAGGATAATTTCGTTGTGGTTGGTTGTGTGAATGATATGTTGGTTTTTGTAAGCTATATTTGTGCAAATGTGGGTTATGTTTGAATGGGATGTGTAAAGGTAATTTTTCGTTGAGTTGACGGCGGGTAATGTTGGTAACCGCTACATCTAGATTGAAAAAAATTGGTGTGTATTGAGGGCCGTTGTTTGCGGATGAGATTACAAAACATATTCTTCTTCAAAGGATCAAATTTCCCTCCATCTTCTTCATAATCTTTTCCCTGTAAATTCAACTACCAATGTCCTCATTAACAATCTCTAACAACCCTTTTCAAACCAACCACCAACAACCAAAACCCTTTAACAAAAACCACAATCTCACCTTCTCCTCCAAAACCCACTCACCGAATCAGAAACCCAATTCAGAATCCCTTTCATGGGTCGAAAAGCTTCGATATCAAACCCGTTCCAACAACTTCCACGAAGCCATTTCGGTTTATATCGAAATGACAACGAGCGGTCATAAACCTGATAACTTTGCCTTTCCTGCTGTTTTAAAGGCTGTTACTGAATTACAGGAGTTAAGATTGGGTGAACAGGTTCATGGGGCTGTGGTTAAGCTTGGGTATGATGCGAGTTCAGTGACGGTTGCGAATACGTTGCTGAATTTATATGGGAAATGTGGGGGGTTAAGTGATGTGGTTAAGGTATTTGATAAGATAAGTGTGAAAGATAGAGTTTCGTGGAATACTGTGATTGCGTCATTGTGCAGGTTAGAAGAATGGGAGCTTGCGTTGGATATGTTTAGGCGAATGCTGATTGATGGAGTGCAGCCTAATTCATTTACGTTGGTTAGTATGTCGGTTGCTTGTTCAAATTTAGAGACGCGTCGTGGTGTTATGCTTGGGAAGCAAGTTCATGGTTATAGTTTAAGGAATGGGGAGAGTATGAGTTTTACCAATAATTCTTTGATGTCTATGTATGCGAAGCTAGGAAGGATAGAAGATTCTGTTTCGATATTTGAGATTTTTGCTGATAAAAATATGGTTTCGTGGAATACTATGATAAGTTCACTTTCACAGAAGGATCGGTTTCAGGAGGCTATGGATGTGTTTCGAGTTATGATTGTTGATGGAATGAAACCTGATGGAGTTACAATAGCGAGTGTTCTTCCTGCTTGCTCTCATTTGGAGTTATTAGATCATGGGAAGGAGATTCATGCTTATGCATTAAGAAGTGGTAGTTTGATTGAAAATTCATACGTGTGTAGTGCTTTAGTTGATATGTATTGCAATTGCCGAAAAGTTGGTACTGGCCGTAGAGTTTTTGATGGCCTTGTTAACCGAAGTCTTGCAAATTGGAATGCTATGCTTGCTGGTTATACACAGAACGGGTATTATGATGATGCGTTGATGCTTTTTCTTGATATGTTGGAATCTTCAAGGCTTCTTCCTAACCCAACCACGATGGCAAGTGTATTGCCAGCTTCTGTGCACTGTGGATCTTTTCTTGATAAAGAAAGTATGCACGGGATTGTTGCAAAAATGGGATTCTTAGAAGATGGGTACGTGCAAAATGCGCTAATGGACTTATACTCTCGAATGGGTAAGGTTAGTATTGCAAGAAACATATTTGACAACATGCAGATTAGAGATACTGTTTCATGGAATACAATCATTACTGGATATGTTGTTTGTGGATGTCATGAACACGCATTAGACCTCCTACACAAGATGTCACAAATAGATGAAACAAACGGTATAAAAAAGGCCAAGTGTAAACCAAATTCAATAACATTAATGACAGTTCTTCCAGGCTGTGCAGCTTTATCAGCTCTAGCAAAAGGGAAAGAAATCCATGCTTATGCTATTAGAAATCTATTAGCAACAGATGTTGCTGTAGGAAGTGCCTTAACTGATATGTATGCAAAATGCGGATGCCTAACCTTAGCCCGAAATGTGTTTGACTCAATGCCCATAAGAAACGTCATAACTTGGAATGTTATGTTCATGGCTTATGGTATGCATGGGAAAGGAGATGTTGCCCTATCGCTATTGGAAAAAATGGTAGCGGAAGTCAAACCTAACGAGGTCACATTTATTTCACTTTTTGCAGCATGTAGTCATTCTAGAATGGTAAATGAAGGCCGTAACTTGTTTCAAAGAATGAAAGATAAATATGAGGTTGACCCGACAGAAGATCACTATGGTTGTGTGGTTGACTTGCTTGGTCGAGCCGGTCAATTAGCAGAAGCCCATGAGCTAATTAACAGCATGCCTCCATGGTTCAGTAAAGTAAGTGCTTGGAGCAGCTTACTTGGTGCTTGCTGGATACACCAAAATGTAGAATTAGGGGAAATTGCAGCTGGGCATCTACTTGAACTTGAGCCAGATGTAGCTAGTCACTATGTTCTGCTCTCGAACATCTACTCATCTGCTGGATTATGGGAGAAAGCAACCCAAGTGAGAAAAAATATGATCCGAAATGGGGTAAAGAAAGAACCCGGCTGCAGTTGGATTGAGTTTGATGATGAAGTTCACAAATTTGTATCGGGTGATTATTCACACCCACAAAGTGAGAAACTTTATGGGTTTCTTGAAACGTTATCGGAGAGATTAAAACAGGAAGGCTATGTTCCGGATACATCATGTGTTCTTCACAATGTAAATGAGGAGGAAAAGGAGACATTATTATGTGGTCACAGTGAGAGACTGGCAATAGCATTTGGGTTACTCAACATGCCACCTGGAGTCCCAATTCGAGTTGCTAAAAACCTTAGAGTATGTAACGACTGCCATTCTGCCACCAAATTTATTTCTAAGGTTGTGGAGAGGGAGATTATCGTAAGGGATGTTAGAAGATTTCATTATTTTAAAGATGGGCAGTGTTCTTGTGGGGATTACTGGTGATTTTAAGGTTACAGTTGATTTGCTTTGGAAATGTGTAACAGCTTGTCCACATAAGGATCATCTCATGGCAGTACCAACTGTAAGTTGGTGACAGATCTTGAAATCTACTAGGCATAGTTGTTTTTTTCATGACTAGATCAAGATTTACATATTAATTGTCTGAATCTTTAGAAGAATCAAGTACAGATTAGCGCCAATATCCTTGTAAAGTAAGGACCTGTAGAAAGTGTTTATGTACATTCAGTATGAATGATTATTTTATATGATGAATTGGTTTTAAAGCCTGCTTGTACATTCATATATAATTGGTTTGGCACTGTTGTGAGTCCTATAACTTTCTCAATCTTTTCAACTAATAGCCTTTTGATGCGTTAAACCATTATTGTTCCATAACATTAAATGCTACGCTACAAGTCTACCTTTACTAGTAGAAAATCTTGCAGACCAGAATTATGTAACTAGTAGAATAATATTGCACCCCAGAACTACACATACAAATCAGAATTTTATATCTTGTTTAGATGCGTTTGGTTACTTTCATGGTGTGGACTTTCTGTTTGTAGTGTAAATTTTAATCCAAGTCAGAGAATTCACACTACCAACAATCAAGCATTAAATTAGATCAATGACCAGGTCTAAATATTCATATAAAACTTTCTTGAGCCAATTCCTCATTAGTTTTATAAGTTTGCAACAAAAGATTCCTTTGTTAATAAATATAAACTGTTCACCCAATCCCCATGAGTGGTCTTCTGCATATTTTGTTTCCGCTCATGTTCTTTTTTGTATATTTTCTTTTACTTGTGGTGTGTTGGCTTTTAGCCAATGTACCGACAATCAGAGAATGGTTTTGTTGCAGCTGCAGGACACTCTTGAATTCAATTCCTCGCTTTCGACTAAGTTGGTGTCTTGGAATGAAACCACCAATTGTTGTATGTGGAATGGTGTAGTCTGCAACTTTACAGGTCAAGTCACTGGTCTTGACTTGAGTCGAGAAGCCAAATCTAGTGGGATCAATCAATCGAGTATTCTCTTCAGTATTGAAAAGCTTCATAGGCTAAATTTGGCATACAGCAATTTCAACTTTAAATGAATCCCTTCGAGGCTGAGCAATCTTACAAGTTTGTTCTATTTGAACTTGTCAAATTCTGGTTTATTCTGGGAAAATCCCAGGAATATTTTCAAATTTGACAAGGTTGAAAGTAGCGAAGCTTGTACAAAACCTCCCACATCTTACAGATCTTTATCTGGATGGTGTTGACATATCAGCACATAAGTTTGATTGGAGCCAGGTCTTATCATCATCGTTGCCTGATTTGAAAGTGTTGAGCTTCTCAGATTGTTACATTTCTGGTCCTATTGATGAATCTTTTCAGAAGCTACAGTCTCTTTCTATAATTGATCTTTCTTATAACAATCTGAGGACTCATGTTACATACTTTTTTTTGCAAATTTCCCAAATTTTACAAGCTTGAGTCTTAGTGGTTGTAAGTTGAGCCGAAAATTCCCAACAAAAGACCTCCAAATGCCGATTCTTGAATACATGGATTTCTGAAGTAACACGGCACTCTATGGTTCTTTGCTGGATTTACCTAAGAAGGGGAAAATTTATACTCTAAATCTCAGTTTCAGAAAATTTTCGGGTGTCATTTCAGAATATATTGGTGACTTTAAGATGTTATCCAGACTAAAGCTTGGTAGTTGTTATTCCATTGGACTTGTTCCACAATCTGTAGGAAACCTAGCAAAACTTTCTTACCTAGACTTATCATATAACAACTTTACAGGTCGAATCCCAACATTCCACTTGTGTATTAATCTACACCATATAGACCTCTCCCGAAACAATTTATCTGGTTCAATCCCTTCTGCTCATTTCGTAGACCTAAAAAATATTGTCTTCCGTGATCTGAGTTTTTCTGGGTTTACTGGAAGTCTACCTATATCTTTGTTCTCTCTCCCACTAGTGCAAAAGATAGATCTTTCACATAAAATTTTTGAAGGTACACTTGCTAACTTCTCTAATGCCTCCACATCCTTGTTGGAAACACTTGATTTGAGTAGTAATAGACTAAAAGGTACAATTCCGGCATCATTATATAACCTTAGAAAGCTCCACTTCTTAAGGTCATCGAACAACCTAAGTGGCAATATATGGACCAAAACTTTCCATGGTCTACACAACCGTACATTCTGAAGGGCTAATTACTTAAAAAGTCGTCTAACTTGCCACTTTTTGTCATTATGTCACTGAACCTTTTTTTTTTTTTTTTTTTCATTGTATGTACTGAATTTTCAAATTTCGATCATTGTGTTTATTTTGTGTCCATTTTACCCTTACCTTTTTCAAATTTCAAACGGTAAATGGTCATTTCACATAGCTAAATAGTTACAAAATACACATAATGATTGAAATTTAAAATTTCAGTACGCACAATAAGAAAAAAATATTCAATACACACAAAGACAAAAAGTGTCAAATTAAATGACTTTTTAAGTAATTAGCCCTATTCTGAAAGATGGAACAGATGGTAATACCATCATATCAATCGCATAATCTTCAAGAAATTGCATGAATATTATGAAAGAAAAAAACGTAGGAGACGAGCATATAGAAACCCCAGTAGAAGACTTTAGTTATTCATTTACCATCGTTTAGTAGTGTTACTCCCAACTTATCCCGGTCACTTTTTTTCTTTTCCTTGTCATTCCTTTCGTTTAGACTTGTTTGTTGACTTTGTTCTATATTTGATTCAATAAGATTAAAGTTAAAATAACAATAATAATAACAATAACAATAACAATAACAATAACAATAATAATAATAATTAAAAAAAAATAGTAAACCTATTGTATGTAAAACTGTGACTTTATTTCTAAAGTCAATATACAGGGAATTCTTCTATTATAACATCGTTACGAACTTTCAGATTTATTTGATTGATGTCCCACCCAACATCTCTCAATTGCTGCAAGAAGTTCTCAAACTGGTGATCTAGTTCATGAAGGCTTTCGCTGAGTTGGTCAATAACATTCTCTTCTCTACTATGGTTCTCGTAAAGCCAATATGCCTGCCAAACACTTCGCAGCACTGAAAGGCTTGTAGCTCCATCCTATGGTTTATAGATGTAAGAAATAAATGAAAATCCTATATGGATGATAAATAAATGTGGATAGAAACTTCGAGAGTAGGAAATACTATGTAAACAATTGAGAAATCACTTTTGAATATTTCTATATTCATAAGAGTTTATTTTTTAATTAAAAAAAATAAATAAATAAAATAAAAAAAAAGGAAAAAGAAAAAAAAAAAAAAAAAAAAAAAAAAAGAATTAAGACTCAAGAAAATCAAATGTGGGCTTTGGGATGTTTGGTGTTGAAATAGAATGAATATAATATATAGATAACGAGTAAAAGATAAAATCATATGAGTAAACATTATAAACAACCAAACAGACAGCAACTCTAAGACACAGAAAGCATTAGTAAAACTTGTGTATTACAGTCTGCAATGCATCACAGATGCATGTCATAACTGATAAACACAACTTAATAACTAGAACTAATTTGATCATATGGTGTACTGTCACAGTTAGAAAATGTATTTGTTAGCCCTTGAATCTAAGTACAATATTCTTGGTTGCTCCTTATTCAAATTTTTGGCCATTGTCTCTCGCGTACCAAATTCTATATCCTATTAAATTAATGTATTTGTTATCCACTGTATCCAAGTACACTATTCTTGGTTACTCTTTATTCAAATTTTTGGCCATTGTCTCTGGTGTACAAAATTCTATATCCTAAAAATCAGCCGAAGACTGACATCTCGTGACTACTTCCGTCTTGATGTCAATGTATATATTTTCTAGAAAACATAAATCATCAGTTATTTTATTTCTTAATTAGCAGGTATGATCATTGTGCAAAACTGGTCAATAAAGGTAAATGAGCCAAAAACTGTAGGATACTCATAGTCTAACAAAAGAAAAGAGACTAGTAAAGAGAAAGATCATACCTTAAAGGAGACAAGGGTCTCAAACTCTTTGAAAGGCTGTTGGTTCACCACAAGAATATATCTCTCCTTGGCATAGAGTTCCAGAAGCTTCTTTACCTATCAAAAACCAGTAACATTACCGATTTGTGAGTCGATGCTTACTAAAATACCCCCACTACATAAAAACACCAAAACAATAATCCTTGTAAAAGAAAAAACCATCTGCCATGTTCTATGACTAAAACACCCTTCAATGATAGCACAACAGAGAAGCTCTGTGTACCATAATTAATTAGCCATAATTAATTAAATGAACAAATAATGTGATTATCAATGGGAAAATAGGCAACACTAAGTTCCACTGTTCTGCCACTACGAAAAAGAAGGTTGCCAGTAATATGTTCTTTGACTCAGCAATTTGTACATAGCGCATAAGCAAATATAATTTTATTTGACTAGGTAGTGTATTTAAGGCACAATAGACATCGGTAAAAGGTCATACTTGATGAAACTTTTTACAAGGATTATGGATGTTAGACACGTATAACTAACATTGCATGGTATCGCTCCGGTTTCTTATTTTTTTCACAGATTCTTTCTGTTTTCTTATCAAAGTATGTTTCCATATGGAAAGAAAGGTAAAAAAATCAAATAACATAGGTATCACCATATTAGCCCCAAAACAGCAACTAAAGTAGCATAATACCTTATGGCCTGATCTTTCACCCCCAAGCATGTCAGACAAGGACACGCCAAAAATGATTCGTGGTACCGAGAATTTCTCCCATGATAAGATATTCTCCATTTTGTTGCATTCCTGACATCCTGGAAAACAAACAAATTGATTGTGTTAAGTGTTAACTAGATGAAATGCTAAAGTAGTTGCCTATAAGGTACAAAGCTTACCCAGAACTGTCGAGTTTGAAACATGCAAGTTCACCAAAATCCGTGCCCGCTTTAGATTTACCTGAAAAAGACTAATATCAAAAATACTGAAGTACGATTCATTTTGCCTGAGTAGCTTTTTTATTTACTTTGTGGCCCCTCTGTATATGGTTAGGTGAAAAGGAAAGTCTCAAATAAATAAATGATAGGAAAATGATTGGTAGAGAACCGATACAAGCATCAGAAGTTAAAGCTTTTAATATGATCAAGAATTTTAAAATATCTACCAGCAGCAGATGGCTGCTGTTTCAGAATTTATAATTTTACATTCAGAATGATTGAACTAATCCTATTATATACTACTCAGCTAAATTTATTTTAATTTAAATCATTAACTTACTGTGTCAAACTGAAGAACTGAAAGAGATTGATAACGTAGCCAAAGGTGCAGAAGCCGCATGGTCATCCATGTTGATGCTAGAACTGGATATGATCTCACAAGACCTGGTGTCGACTGCAATAGTTTATAACACTACATCACCTTTTAAAGATTACAAAGGCAGGTAACAGAATAACCACCAGTATGTTTGGTGGGTCAGGTAACAGGCCGATACCAGTTCAGGTTGAGAAGGGCATAACCTTAATTATAATAGCACAAACAATGCTCTCAAGAGTCAAGACAATAATTTTTTGAATAAGACTTGAGAGATCATATACATTAAAAGTAGACTTTGGGCAACTTTCTACCTATTTGACCCAAATATAATGACATACCAGGACCAATATACCCAGACCAAGGCCAATGAGCTGTGCAGATACTTCCCAAACTTCCTCCTGAAATATTTAGTTGCAAAATATCACATAATTTGCTCAACATGATAAGTGTAGTTTGCAACTTGCAATGGTTCAAGTTTCATCTTGATAAGTCATTATTAGGTTTAAAATTCACTCAGCAAAGAATCTTTGTGTTCTTTGTGAACTTTTAAACTTAATTTGATTACTATTGCAATGTGGATTCATGTTATAACATAGTAACAATAAAAACAGATTCTGAAGTCGATATTCTCACAATAGTTCAACGAAACCACCACGACCGCAACAAAGATGTGCTATTGCCTATTTGTGATAAAGAGTTCATAGTGTGGAAATGACTACCAGATACTTAAGTTGTAAAGGCTTCTAACTTATGATACAGGTACCAAAGATATGCTATTACTGTTAATTATAAACCACTCTCATCCTAAAATAATTGCAAGTGATTCAGTTTTCGGATATACCAACAGATACCCATTTAAGATTACCTATATGGCTACATGCCCATGACTGATTGATATTAGCATTATTTGCTTGGACGTCAATCATTATATGTGCACAAATATTATGTTCGTTTATGTAGATTTAATACCGTTTGCATTAGTTTTAATGTAAGTAGTTGCTGATGCATATGCAAGATAGATCATATAATCTATAAGGCTATAAGATCAAACAATACCAGAAACTCAAGAATACGTACCCTTAGATAAAATTACTAGCCCTAATTTTGGTTCAAAAGAATCACCTCCATTTTTGTCATAATTGATGGATACTGTTGGGAGAAATCCAACAAGCCGGTTTCTAGAGCGGAACCACGAATCAAGAACTACTCCAACAAGACCTCGGCAAAGGGTTATGATCCCTTAATGCCGAGTGGCACCAACACACACGAGATATTTTACACTCAAACGTTTATTAAACGTGAGCAAGAAAAGAAGGTACAAATAAAATCTCACCCCCTCATCCCTATTTATAAAGAATGAAGAGGGAGAAACCTAATCCTTGGTGAACAAGGATTCTACAATTTAGGAGGTTAGGAACTTTCCTAATACATGACTAACCTCCTTAAGTTTGAGCTAAACTACAACTAGCCCCCTAAACTTATATCTTAACTATTACACACTAATATTCTAACAATTTCCACCTTAGTGGTAATAGTTAACCTTCTCCGATACGCATCAGCTTCAACCAGTGCTGGAACCTCGGACCGGGGACCGCCTTCGTCAAGGCACTAGTAGCAATACCCGCTACTAACCTTAGCTCAAATCCTAACTCTGTAGAGAGTTCCTTTAGCCATGTATCCTCCTTCAATTCTCCAGCAAGTGTCATATACTCCGCTTCAGTTGTTAACAAAGTCATCATGTGCCGCAACATAGCTTCCAGCTCACCGCACATTCATGTATCATAAACCCGTGCATTGTGATTGATCTACCCATGATGCAATCAGAATCCACAAAAGCATGTACGTCCGTCTGTAATCCACGATCAAACCTATCCAACATTCCCACATCCGCAGATGCTATGTCCGGTCTCGTGCAGACAACTTGATACTTATGACTTCCAACTGCATATATACATGACCCCTTACTCTTCTTTTCTTCATCACGATTCCTTGACAGACTACCCTCTAACGACAGCGTAGAGTGTCCCCCCAACAATATCTGAACCGACATCCCGTTGGAAAACCTGAATCATGACACCCTCAGAGTATTACCACTCTGAGTCCTGAAGATCTTCATACCAAGTATAATTTCCTTTGCTTGATCTAGCAAACCCTTGATAACCCAAATCTCAGCCTTGCTTTCACAAGTAAACCCCATATAATCTATATAGAGGAATAGATATATGAACAAACCTGGTGCATAATTCCAGTAATATATGAAGCTGTCGTCACTGCTATTGCTGAGCATACACATACCAGACCGAGTATCCATATCTTCTTTCATTACAGCCATCCTCTTGGAAATTACCTTACAAGCAACTGCATCCCTGAAAGTTAATGACTCATGTGCATATTCTTTTATCACTCCAGAAACTCCTAAAGCAGCCATATTACTGTCACCTCTATACCTTTCAGCAACATTACCCTCTGCACCTTCTTGACCAGGTACTCCGGTTTTCATAATGTCTACCCCCGATCTTTGCACCAAGGTGTAACTTTTCCTGCTTCCGTGTTTGTCTTTCCTTCAAGTTGTTTAACCTCCAACTTTCTTTGAGCCACTACAGCATGATCGTTACTCTCCTGAATTACCTCAGCTTCACGATTTTCCTGAGCTCCCTGTAGTTCCACCTCAAACCAAACACGCTTTTGAACATGTACTCCATGGACCCTTGTTTTAACACCAAGACCAAGTTGCTTGAACCCAACTTGTTTTGAAGTTCCATGTTTTTGTACAATATTCCCATCGAACTTTTCGATGTTTAACCTAGTATTCATACTAGCCATTCTTCTTTAACCTTGCTACCTGAGTAGTTAATATCGCGATATATCGGCGATATATCGTCGATATATCGTGTATCGGACCAAAAAAAAATATCGGATCAAAATATCGGTCCAATATATCGGATCCGATAATATCGCGATATTTGGGCGATATTTGGGCGATATTTTGGAATCGCGAGATTTTGAAATCGGCGATATTGTACTTTTCTGGATATTTTGACGTTGACTTTGACTTTTCTGGGTCGGATCTTGAGTTCACTAAAATCCGACCATGATTCTTCCCCTTCGATGTTCTTGTTGGTGTTGTGTTCTTGTTGGTGATGTTCTTGTTGGTGTTGTGTTCTTGTTGGTCTGTCTTATTGGTGGATCTGGAAAAATACAATGAGAGCTGCGTATGTGTTTTTTAATAACCCTAGAATGTGTTATATAGTCTCAGAAAATACACGTTCAGTCCTCATACTTTAGTTATCCTTGCATATCTATCTTAAGAGAGCAATAAGAAGTAAACCAATCTTTAGTTTGTCCAGCTTCAGTCCTCATACTTTAGTTTATTATATATATATATATATATATATATATATATATATATATATATATATATATATATATATATATATATATATATATATATATAGTATATGTATGTATATATATTTAATATCCTAGAAATATAAAAACCGATATCTCACTGATATCTCACCGCGATAAACGATATCTCGTGTATCGGACCTTGAACGATACAAGATTTTGGACCGAGATAACAACTTAGCTTGCTACAAACCTTGTCAAGTTGCTTCTTAACCAACTTTACCAACAAGTCTCACAAGCCGTGTGTTAAACCCGCTTTCTTGTAGTTATCGATCTACTAACCTTTAGAAAAACCCTAAAGCTTCGATATTTCCACCTCAATTCTACAACCTTGATATACCTTGTACTCCAAGTAATCACTTTTCTTGAATCCCAAGACAAATTTAAACCTTACTTGTCTTCCAAGAACCACCAAGACTTGAACTCCAAGAAATCGAAAACTTGAAATTGAAACTTCTTGCAAAACCTTGTCACCTTTGAAGCTCAAAACCGAAACTTCAAGAACCTTGTGACAAAAGAAAACGATTTCCTATAACCCTAGGAGATTCGATCCACCTCCTTGCAAGACAACTTCAAGAACCTTGTTGCCCAAGTAATCTTGACTCGAAAACCTAGAAACCTTGAACCGTGTAATCTACACAACTATAGCCAAACAATAACCGAAAACGACAAAGAACACAACCAAACCAGAAAATTCGACAACCTAGATCTATGTGTCTTCAACCTACGGTTCGAATTTCGTAGAAATCCAACGGTTATCGAACCCGCAACGCCAATTCTCCCACGACTGCGCAGTAATCGACGAACCAAACCCGGTTCACTCGTTTTTCTTGTTTTAGCTCTATCCACGTTGTGTGATTCGTTCTTCTCGAACCAGGATACCAATTGTTGGGAGAAATCCAACAAGCCGGTTTCTAGAGCGGAACCACAAATCAAGAACTACTCCAACAAGACCTCGGCAAAGGGTTATGATCCCTTAATGCCGAGTGGCACCAACACACACGAGATTTTTACACTCAAACGTTTATTAAACGTGAGCAAGAAAAGAAGGTACAAATAAAACCTCACCCCCTCATCCCTATTTATAGAGAATGAAGGGGGAGAAACCTAATCCTTGGTGAACAAGGATTCTACAATTGAGGAGGTTAGGAACTTTCCTAATATATGACTAACCTCCTTAAGTTTGAGCTAAACTACAACTAGCCCCCTAAACTTATATCCTAACTATTACACACTAATATTCTAACAGATACTTTGATGTTTAACAAATTGTCAAAGGTTTCATTAAGCTTTGTGTCGTATTCAAAGGGCATTTATGTTTGGACAGAATAAAAACATCATGCTAATGCTCACACCTTTGCGGCAACATCACCAAGATTTCCTGAAACAGCAAAATGATTTTGAATCACTCGAAATGAAGGATCCTTAAGCCCCCTTGCCACTGCCTGTCAAAGTTGTCAATCAGACTAAGTTAGTAACATATTAAAGACACAAAACAAAGAAACTGAATAACTGATATTGCACATAGTTATCAAGTCATCAACACAATCAAGAATCAGCAAGCTAATGTCATGAAACAATTTCAGCTTTTCCAGAAATGCGCTATAATTGTACAAATGTAAAATATTATCGTGTAAGCATTCTATGGAGCAATAAGCCAGGATATACTTAAAAGAGATATCTTAATTACCAAAGAATGGAGTTTTCAAATTCTAATCATCCATTAATTTATCAAGTACTAATGGGTAATCTTTTCATTCTTGTCTCTACTAATAGTTCTGAATCAATAAACTAGACATATTTATCGACAAAAAATTGAAAAAGAAACCTGACAATAATAATCGCTTCATGATACATCGACAAATCATTACGAAGTAATGCCATAAGCATCAAAACAGGATTACAATTCACTAAATAGGTTATCAATGTTTGAAAACTATGGTAGTATATTACTATATGACATAATTTCATATTCCTTCCAATATAGGTAAAAGAAATATATAAAATTAAAAAAGAGGAATTGAGTATTTGAGTTCCTAAGGGTGCGTTTAGTTAGTGAAAAATATCCCATTTTTCTAGGAAATTTTTCAAGTGAAAATGAAAATCCGTTTAGTTACACTTTTTTCCAACAACTTTCGAAAAAAATGAAAATCTCATTCTACCATTCTCACTTTTTTCTTTCTCATTTTTTTTTCTCAACTCCTAAAAAAAACACATACACCATTCTACCCCTAATCTCTCGTGTCATCCTCCACCGACGACCGTCGCCACCACCGCCCGCCGTCGCCGCCAACGTCGCAATTTGAGGTAATCTTCTTATCATTTTTAAAAAAGAAAAATATAACTACAACTAAACGGGTTTTCAAAATTCTCAACTCTTCTCTATAGAAGAAATATCATTCCCTTCTCAATGAGTTTAGAAACGGAAAAAGAGGAAAAAATTTCTACAACTAAACGGCACCTAATCTTTTGAATTTTGACAATCTTGTAAATCAATTAGCTGTCAAAAAACGGTACAGAGAAATAGAGTACCTTAGCAAGGTTCCCAAGAGATGCTAGTGGCAAAAAATATGCAGGGTAGAGAGGTGTGCAGAGATCAAAGATGCTGCATCATGTTGAGACACAGAAGGAAAAATCAATACTCATTTAGAAGCTTATAATGCATTTAATACACTTAGGGTGACTCTCAACCCGTTTGAGTCGGTTTGACCCTTTTCAGTTGTTCCCTTTTTTGTTAGATCCTCTAAATAGATCCATATGACCCGATAGAGATTAAACATAACCCAAGTTGACATCACTTAATCAAAGGTATCAGATTTTTATGTTAAAAAATGGGACACATGAACTTATTTGTGCATTTATCTAATGAGAATGACATCGAATTAGAGTTCAAATTGAATTTTCTTTTTTCAATTTCTTACTAGGCTCAAATAAAAACCAAATAAAGGCTTAATTTTGACTTAATTCTTGTTATATAAGTGCATAAATAATTTGACATGACAACACATGTGACTAAAAGTTTAAAATCTTAACAGAAATTTTAAAATGTTCCAATTTTTAACGTAAAAAAAGTTCAATTACCTTTGAAAAACAATAAGTTAAGTACCTCGATTGAAAATTTGACCTAAGTTAGACACCTTTTAATGCCATTTTCCCATAGGTAAATGGGTCAAGATTGACACCTTTTATTAGTTTGACATCAATAAAATGTAATGACACCTTATGAATAGTCACCTTCCAGCACTGCCAATGAAGTCTGCATACATACGCCATTGTTTTGGATCATCATCAAAAAGCTTTCCAAATCGTCCACCTGTAGCAGATGACCACGATTAATGCAAAGATTTAGAGCAACCGTCACCATTTAACAGCTTTTGATTAAAACGTACCAATAAAAAATCGCCCGACAGCACCAATCCCGTCTTTGGACACCCATCTGCATATTTTGGTAATTACATCACTAGCAAGTCACAACTTTATAAATATATGACAAATCTATCCATTATGTCACTAGCTTTCTCCTTATATCTCATTTGGTCCCATAATAAATGCAAAGGTTGACTCTGAGCATAGATTAAAAAAAAAAAAAAAAAAAAAAAAAAAAAGAGTCTAAAATTTTGTTAAATATGTGAAATATGCACAAAAAAATTTAAGTGATCTTGTGAAACAAGAAAGATGGTGTCAATCAATCGTAACAATAACTGACAGGTAGAAAAGTAAAATTCAGTTTGAATACTTGTGGAAACTTTTGCCATTTTTCACTATTATTGGAGTAAATAAAATTCACCTGATGGCAGCAGCAGAAGCTGCAGCTGTAGTTGCAGAAGAATAATCCAAACCAACTGCCTGTACAATAATTCATTGAATTTAGAGAAAGTATTAACTGTAAGCAACAAGACTGATAGCCAAAGATCATTATAATACAGACTTGTTCTATAAGACCGTGATTCAGCTACAAGTACTAGAAATACAGCAACAAACACACTCACATTTGAAAAAAAAAATGTAAATAATGAACTTAGATGAGAAAACGAAGACAAACAGAATAAGGAAAAACTAGATGATCAAAATCCTCGCGAATGAATAGGATCAAATGAAGATTAAAAAAGGTTGTGAGTTAGATTAGCATGGCATCACATACCCAATCAGAAGTACTTGCTTGAGTTAGATTGACGTGCCTTTAGAAGACTTGAAGTGACCAATGTATGACAGATCCATGCAGTGACATTGGTTGGGAACTGTAACAACATATATTGCAAGTAATCATCTGAAACAGACCCTGCATTATAAATCGAAAAAATAATTTTATAAAAGAGCATAGAAGATAATGAACTTGGTCCATATATCCATGTGGAGCCATATGAAGCTTAATGGACAACCATCCAGTATGAAGAACTTTGACAAAGAATTTATATAACAAAGTACGAAGAAATTGGAAGTATGTGGTAAGAACTGCTCTTGTTACCTGGGAAACCCGCAGGCAAAACAAAATCTCTAACTATATCAGGAAGCCAGGGCAGCTCCTTTAGAGAAAATCCATTAGAATTGGACTCATCCTCGAGAAATGTTGTCAAATGAAATTCATCATCCAGCACATACCTGACTTGTAGCAATACAAGTTTCATAAAAGCTTAAAGATCTTTCACCAATAATACCCAACACAACAACATTGACCAACAATTCCTAATTGAAATAATCAACAAAAACTAAGGATGAATGCATGGCAAAAATGCAAGGAAGGAAATCAAGGAATTGGACCTTAGGGTGAATTCATCTTAGACAAAATGTTTACATTTTTCAACTAATTCATGTCCCTTTATGTTTTAGCTTTAAACTTTTGCATGTCTTCATTTTGGAGAAGTACTCTACAAGAATTTGGCACTCATAAAACCATGGATACTTATATCGTCAAAATAATCTATGTATCACATACGAATTTCAGACACCTAGGCCTAGAGGGGTCATGTACTCCACTAACTTTCCAAGAAGATCAGCCTGAAACTGCACATGATTCATGGCCACATAGGCTTTCACAGATACGTACTCGACTGATCAGAAACACTAACCTAGATCTATATCACCAACTGATTGTGGGCTACCAGCCAAACATGGGTCATGGGTGGGCCTCATACCTAGATCAATAGTTAGCTATTCATGAGTATTTTAACTATATTTTTTTATCACAAAGAGATCTAGGAATTTTGCTTGAGTAGTGATTGCTGGGACTTCTTTGACTGATTTGGAAAGAACATAAGAGATAACAGAAGATTCATCCACTATGTTAAAAATACTTGGGCTAAGTTGGATTGGAATGCGTTATGCTTAGAAATGGTTTTTTCTTTTTCCAATTTGCTAATAAGATGGGTATGGAACAAGTTCTAGAAAATGGTCCGTGGCTTATTAGGTTAGAGCGTATTGTCTTAAATGTTTGGATACCTAATACGGTTTTAAAAAAGGAGGAAATTACCACGGCTCCTGTTTGGGTTAAACTACATAATGTGCCTATTGTTGCGTATTCAGAAGTTGGTCTTAGTTTGACTACTACTAAGTTGGGATGCCCCATAATGTTAGATGCCTACACTAGTTCAATGTGCCTTAACTCTTGGGGTTGTAATACTTATGCTCGTGCTCTTATTAAGGTTTCGTCCAAATTAGCTCTATTGGACACTTTGGTTGTGGCTATACCATTGCCTAACGGGTTGGGACACTCTATGGAAACTATTGAAGTAGAATATGAATGGCAACCTCCTCGATGCGATACTTGTAAGATTTTTGACCATAGGGATGAGCAATGTCCTAAACGGGTTAAGGTTTCTACTCCTTCTTAGGTTATGGATGATGGTTTTGTCGAGGTTACTCGTAAGAATGGGAAAGGGAAGCAACAATCCAAGCTGCGACATATAGATGGGGTCCGTTTGAATAAACCTAAACCAAATTACTTCTATTGTCCTATTGGTAAAACGAATAATAATCAAGTGGAACCTAATACTTCGACTCCTATGGACACTAATGAGGCTTCTTCATCTCAGTCTAAGGATGCAAATCACACATCGAATGGTAAACAGGCTACCACGAGTAATGTTGGTTTGAATGTTCAAGCTACTAATAATATATCCTCTAAGAACCCCTTTGATGTTTTAAAGGACCAAGATGATGTGGTTGAAGTCGATACCTCGGCTGTGCAAAAAGATGAAACAAACTTTTCTTGGGACCCTAGGGGTGACATAGAAAGTTTAAAAGTGGATACTCGAAGTGACAGTGATGAAGTTGAAAACTTAATTGATGTTACAAGGAAAAAGGTGGGGGCGCCTCCCAGGAACACCAGTATTTGGTCGGGTAAGAATGTGGACTATGAGCTCCTCACGAAGGAAGATGGGAAGAGTATTTTGCGTGATCTACAAGAGAGTGATGATGATGATGATGATGATGATCTAATTTACAGCTGGATAGTTTTGGCGTTCTAGTTTGTGTATGTAGTTAGTGTGATCGTTTTGTGGCATGTCACAAATGATCTAGTGGTTTTTCAAGCGGTTGCTTGAGGTTAATGTGGTATTTCAGCCACATTTCATTGTACTTAAATGTTTTTTTGGTGTAATCTATTTTACCGGGGTAACCCTTTACCCAAAAAAGAAGACTCATCCACTATGTCATCACCTGCAATTTGTTTTGCATCTTTGTACCGAACAAAAAACACGAGGAAAAAAAATAAAAAAAATCAGCTATTATGTGTTTTGTTGCATATAACTGGCTAAATCCATTGTGTTTGCTTAGATATTAATGAATTTACATTCTATATTATTTCATTTGGAACTTCACTATGTTGAATAAATAGAACTGTGGATTATGCTATATTGTAAGTGTTGACTTTTATGGTTGATATAATATAGCATGTTAGTTATTTTGGCACCAAATGTTGCCCAAAATAAGATGATAGAATTGCTTATTTGTATTTGGTCTTTAGGGATTGTTTATGCCATGAGCGAAGAGACCGATATTGAGGTTATTCCTTTAAGAGGATCTACTCTATGTTATGACCACTAGAAATAAGTTAAACAAAGAAAATATCAGTAATTAACAGATGGGGCATACTTGCATGACTGGTAGCGGATGGTGATGTTCCATCTCAAGCTAGCTTATTGATAGTTGTAGGATTAAATTATCTCAACCATCATGGGAATCTCATCTATGAAGGTTCCATTGAATTGTAATAAACACATTACTTCAAGTGGTTGGTGATGTTCTTTTTCAAGCTAGTTTTCCAATAGTATGTTTAAGTAGTTTGACCAAGAGCCTATTTTGCACATAATTCACCACACCCGTTACACTATAAAATTATTGTTACGAACTAAAAGGATTCAAATCTATGTAACACGCTTTCTCGCCATCAAATTTTTAAACCATTTTCACTTGTTAAGCGATAACTGATAATTGTTATCATGCTATGTTCTAAAGTAGTTAATCTAAGTTGATGAAAACCAAACCAACTTTCCAACAAAATAAATACCAACTGTCAAGGGGAAACATCGGGATTTTAACATTGTCCATAGTCCTAAAATCGTGGTGTATTACCATAAAAGCTAGCAAACGATTGGTACATTTGTCATTTGGTGTGTTTCTACTTTGGGTATGGGCCAAATAACAAAGTTTAAAACCAGAGTGGTGTGTGTGTTCCCAAAATTATTATCAGTCATTTATAGTTGTTTTGATAAGACACTGTCATTCTCACATTGTCCGAACATAGTTGTCAAAATCTTGGTTTGCCTCTCACTGAAAATGATTTAGTAAAGCAAATAGTAACAATTATTAACCACAGTAATACTCAACAAGAGAAGATAAGTGAATAATTAAATGACGAGAAAACTTGTTCACTTAGATATATCCCTTGATTTGTAATAATCGTGTATGCAGAATGGGCGTACGACTTTTACCGTGGTACATCAAGTCCACTGCAGTTAACAAGACCATGAAATTTTGCAAATAATTCTCATCCATTAAGTGTTACTTATTTCCTGTCAACTGAAGTTTTGACTGATCGTCTTAAAGTAATCTAACTAGTGTTGGATAAAATCTAATCTCATTGTATTCATATCCTAATGAGCAACAATGAATAAGAAAAAATTGTTTTGATTGTTTAATTCGAAAGTTTAGAAAAAGAAATGGTACCTCATTGAAGTTCCGTTGGTGTATCTTTCCACACATACAACCTTACCATCACTTGTTGTAGTAGGCTGTTGTTTGGAAGAAGAAGAGTGGCACACAAATTGAATCTTACTGCTTCTGGTAGTTGTGATAAGGATATGAGGAGGAGGAGGAGGAGGAGGAGTGAAGAAAATTTGGAGTGACATCTTGTGAGTTATGGGAGGGAGGTTTCATTCATTTCGAGTGAGTGGGTGTTAAATCTCCTAAATACCATCCATTTTCTTCTACTTGTATTGATGGCTTGATGCAATCCATCCATTTTTATGGGATTTTTTTTTAATCGCATATATTGCACAATCCAATTATTGATTGTCACATTCAAAAGTACAAGTACAAATACTCTAAGCATCCTGTCATATATGTATAACTGTTTAAAGCATAAAATGAAGTGTATCAATCAATAGTTTAAATGTGAAAATCACCACTCTTACGTATATGTTGGGTCAATTCGGTACTTAATTGCCCATTGTATAGTATTTGAATGAAAAATACCCTAAGTATTAATTCTGTTCGTGATGAAGCAGTAATGAGGAAGTGATCAGTGAGTGAAGATCAAGAACCAAAACTTGGATGATGGAGTCAGTGAGTGATGACAATAACTCACTGACTCCTTGAAAACTTGTCTCGAAAACAAATACAAAATATTGGTGGTGATAAGGAATTATTTGTTACGCTTTTAGGGGGTCATTTAAGCTTAAATTCGTGAATATATGATCACATATTACCTCAATTCGTTTCTTTTCTCATTTTAGGTACTTGGGACGTGATTTATGAAATATGGAGCATTTTGGACGTTTTTCGGCTCAAAAGTGAAGAAAACAGCAAAGTCGTGGAAAACATGTCACGAATTGCACCTGGCGGCGTCATGCCTTAATAGGTGACGTCGTCACTTGAAGATAAGGGAGCTTGGAAAATTTACACACGACGCTCCAGTGAACTTTTGAAGGTTTTACACCTGACGCATTAGGTGTAGTTATAAGTAGGTCGTCTAGTGTCTACTTAATGAGAGACGACCCAAAAGAGTTAAAGAATGACGGCGTCAGAACTCAACCTGACGACGTCAGAAGATCAAGAGAGACGGCGTCAGGTGTAATTTGGAGGAAGGAGTCACGTACAAAGTTGAAGGCTGACGGCGTTACAACTTGTAAGTGACGCTGTCGCAAGCTGATCAAGACAATCACATCTTGCGAACGAAGTAGCTGTTAATGTTTTGGCTATATCGTTTGCATACGAACTCGGATTTAGGTGATTCAAAAGGCCACGGAATTGGGCGAAAAGATCTACAATTTGGTGAAAAAGGGGTGCTGGCACCGTCACTCTTTAAAGCTGACGCCGTTAGATCGGTGTGGACAGAAAATCAGTTATAAATATAACATCATAACTTCACTTTTTGTAAGCCCCTAACCCTAGGTCCGATTTTAGAGTTAGGGTAGGTGATTTTCCAGTAGATTAGAAGACTTGTATCATTACTTTTTCATCTTTTGATCATTGATTGGTGGTGCAACTTTGGAGACATAAACCCTAGTACACCCCCACGACTGGTATTAAGGAATACAACGCTTTAACTAAAACAATTGCACTGTGACATTCAACGAATCAACATGAGATAACTAGGGAGTAATTATATCTAAGTAAACACGTTTGTTTCATTATAAGAAGTTCACC
Source organism: Artemisia argyi (assembly GCA_030686995.1). Taxonomy (NCBI): domain Eukaryota; kingdom Viridiplantae; phylum Streptophyta; class Magnoliopsida; order Asterales; family Asteraceae; genus Artemisia; species Artemisia argyi. The sequence goes on from CM060679.1 coordinate 86,055,675, forward strand.
ACTTTTTTCTTTTCGCATTATTTAATTTTTTTATTAGTTTAATTATTAGTTTTGGGTTAGTTGATTAGCAACTAATTCCGCCCACTCCTTCAAAACCGAGATTTTAATTGCTTTCATAAAACATAAAAAATACAAACGAATCATCACTCACCTTTAGGCTTAAATTGACATACACTTCAACCTAACGACACTAGCTATTCCCATAGAGAACTGTCAATCCCCTGGAGTACACACCTATACTACACTACAACGACTAGGTACACTGCTTTGGAGGATTGTAAAGCTTCTCAAGATCCCTTGAGAAGTAAAACCTTTCGTGAGACCGCAATTCTCTCATCAAGCTTTTGGCGCCACTGCCAGGGAATAGTTATTGCTTAGGTTTGATTTCTATCTCGTTTAAGTCTACTCACTAGATTCCTATCAAGTGAGATTTTTATTTTCTTTTCTTAGCTTCCTTTAGTCTATCTTTTTCTTCGTGTTTTTGTTTGTAATTCTCTTGTCATTTTCCATCATGGTGAATGATATTCCACCACAAAACCCACCTTCGCAAAACCTACCAAACCCGCCTAGACCCCGTACTTTAGGTAAATATTCCCGACCAAGCCACGAAGGTTACCGAAATGCCATTGAGCTTCCCAAAGAAGCCAATGTAGCCCACTTGCGATCCGACACCATCCGGTTGGTGCAAAATTGATGTGCATTCCACGGACATATGTCCGAAGACCCAATTCAACACCTTAAGGACTTTCTTAAAACCGTATATTCCATTGACCTTAACAGTGCTACCAGAGATACTACCCGATTGCGACTCTTCCATTTCTCTCTTTGTGACCAAGCTATCCATTGGCTTGGTCGTCTACCCGCGGGATCCATCTCGACTTGGGATAATCTCACCACTCGTTTCCTCGCTTAGTTTTTCCCACCGGGAAGAACTAGTAAACTCTGTAATGACATTTTGATGTTCCAACAACATCATGATGAATCTCTCTATGATGCGTGGACTCGTTTCAAGGACTTACTCCAAAAAGTCCCTCATCAAGGCATCAATCTTTGGCTTCAAGTTCAAATCTTTTACTATCATATTGACTATGCCACCCAAAAAGCTATTGATTATGCAGCAGGTGAGAAAATTAGCAAATTAAGTGTCGAAGAATAATGGGAAGCCATTGAGGCTTTAGCCCAATATGAAGATGAAGAGTGGGACGACCCAATCTTTCTCGAAAAAGGAAGTCTCGACTATATAAACGCCACTTCGGAAGAATTGTTAGCAAGCATGGAGAGTCAAATTGAAAGTTTGATGAGGAGTGAGATGTTAGTCAATGAGCACAAAGATACCCTTTGTAGAATCATGAGCCCAAATGGAGGATTTGTGTCTCCCGAGAGACCACGTCAGGAAGCTTTTGAAGGGTTAATGTTGAATTTTATTGTTGATCAGGAGGATCAAATCAAGAAGTTAGAAGATTGTATGAGGGGAACAAAGAAGGTTTTCATGAAACTCGCTGATAACTTAATTAGAGTTTTGAAAGAAAAGATGAAGAATAGGAGAGTTGAACAAGCTCATTCCATGGAACTCAAAAAGACTGCTAAATTTCCATCTCACGCCTATACCATAACCTCTGAATCACTCAAACCAACCTTGATGCATAGGGTCTCGATGATTTCTAAAACCGAACCCACTATCCGTAAAACCTCTTTCCAACATTCCAACTTCAAAACGCCAACACTCTACTTCTTTGATGAAATTAAGTTTGAGTACAAAGACGAAGATGACGTTGAAATAAAAAAAGATGGAACCGGAATGGATGAAGAACCGTTGGAGCATACTATTTATAAAAATGACAAAAGCTCAAATCTTTGTCATAAAACTCTTTTAACTTCAAATCCACCCATCAAACCAAAGGAATCGGGTAACCTAAAAATGAAGGTGGTGGACTCTTTCCCCACTCAAATACCACCTTCACCTCAAGTGGTATATTTCCACCCTAAGGGTGTGTATCACTACTATCACCCACACTTAATCCTAAGTGTAGGGAAAACCTCCCTTATTTCCGTTAAATAAGGGTTAGTCAGCCTCGTGACTCGAACAAAAATAAGCGCTTCTTGGGGGACAACCCAAGCTTTTAATTGTTTGCTTGTTTGTTTGTTTTTATTTGAGTTCATATATTTGCTCCATCTTTAATTGTTTATTATTCATGTCTTACATATTTTGTGAAAATGCTTTATTTGTTTTTAACTTCGCCTTAATCATATATAAATGTATTTAACAAAAAGATAAGTGTTAGGAAGATTATAATTGTTTTTAAGAACGGATTTGACATAAATAATAACAAAGATTGTTTAGCAAATATATTAGTATGTTTGTTTGAGTTAAATGCTTGTATCGAGTAATAATGAATGTTCTATAGAATTTTCAGGTGTTAAAATTCAGATTTTTCCAAAAATTTTCCAGAAACAAAGATATATATATATATATATATATATATATATATATATATATATATATATATATATATATATATATATATATATATATAATAAAATAAAATAAAAAATAAATTATGTCAGATCACTCCTGATGGCGTCAGGCGTTACAACCTGACGACATCTGTAAAATTTTCCAGGTTTTGTTTTTCTGCTGGAAATCTTGTAATTTTGAAAGATCTTTAATTTTAAATTCCAGGAACCTGTAGACATTTATTTTGCAAGCATTATATCTTACATTGTTTTCTAGGATTTAATTTGTTATGTAGATTTTACCGTTGATTCTATGCGAGGTTTTTGTGTTTGTTTTCTTAGTTGTTTACAGGTTATATTGGACAAGAAGATGATTTATATTTCTGGAGTGAAGCTTTTCATGACCATTTTTTTTAGGAAGATTTAACCATGTTTCCACATCGTCCATGCCGAGCGAATCAGGGGAGTATTAGTTTCTTTCATTCTCTTTTAACTTTACTTTTATACTTTTTTAGGAACTGCTAATACAAATAATGTCAAAAACATCCTTTGCATTAATCGGTCTCTACTAGTTTTGATAATCACAAAATACAAACACACGTTACGTAAAACTACGACTAATAAGTTTTTAATCGAGAAAACTCGTTTTCGTCTTCAGCATCACTTAAGGTATGTACAAACATCTACCAACTTGTGTATGTGATTAAAGGATTTACTTTTCATCAAAACTTGACATTTTCATGTCACAAAACATTTTTACAAAAGTATTTTTGTATAATTTAAAGAAATGTTTTATTATGAAAATGTTTTCAAATTTCAAATGCATAACAGCCATATTTCCCGCTTAAAACCGACAAGAATTTTTCACCAGATAAATTTTCAGCACGTCAGGACAAAAATGGGAGCATCTGTCGGGACGGTCCCTTAAAGTGGTCGGTGGTCCCTTAGTGATAAAGGACCGTCTGGTATTTACGGGACCGTCCATCTCTTCCCTGGGGTCTATAAATACAAAATTGTTTTATTTTAGAAAACTCACCTCTTATGCACTAAAACTTTCTGTATTCCCAAATCCATTTCAAATTACATTCTTTGATCACATTATCGGGTTCTAAGTTGTTTACAAGTGATCACACTCATCATTCCTCTAAAGTGCAAGAGAAGAACACTCGTTGTAGTCAAGAGAAGAAGAGTTGAAGAAAAGACTTTCTCATCTCATACCATAGTTGCGGATCTTTTACAAATCACCATTCTTAGTCATTGATTCTTGTATGTAATAGGACTTGAGTGCAAGTCTTGTATTGTGTGTTGTGTTGTATCGTACCATCGTGTTGGTGCGAGGTGTGAAGCCACGTAGGCTTTGATAGATTGGTTCTAGCTAGGATTAGGACTCGACATTCCGCTTAGTGTCGTTAAACTTGGTGTAAGCTTGTGTAAGGTTTTTTCCGCCATAAGGGAGCGTGTTGGTATAATGTTTGTGAAACTCTCTAATGTGAAACTCGAGGAGTGGAGTAGGGGCGAAGGAGTGAGCTTCGTGGCCGAACCACTATAAATCTCCGTGTCCTGGTTTGATATTTCCTTTCTTTATATTTGCTTATTTACTTATTATTGCTTATATTTATTGTTGAGTTGATTTCACATAAAGATCGAATCGAATCATTTTCATAAACATAACTTCTAAAGTAAATTTTCTAAAACATAAATAAAAACGGAGAAACTATTCAACCCCCTTTCTAGTTTCTAAAATTGGTATCAGAGCAAGGTTGCTCAAGACTTTTAAAGTATACTATATTTTAAAACTTGAAACGATCAATGAAATTTGAAAAATATCAATTAGGGCAGTATATGCAAAGACCACCACTCTTTGAGACTGATAACTTTATTTATTGGAAAACTCGATTTGAAACGTATGTGAAATCAAAAGATCTTGATCTTTGGCATGTTATTACCATGGGTGACTTTAAACCTATTGAATATAATCCGAAAACTAAACAAGATGAAATTGTTTCTTCTGATAAACAAAGTGAAAGCCTTAAAAAGAAATTAGCTAAAAATGATGAAGCAAAAATGGTCATTTACAACGCTTTACCCAAAAATGAATTTCAAAGAATTTTCATGTGTAATATGGCTAAAGATATTTGGAAAACTTTGTTAGTCACTCATCAAGGAAATAATCAAGTCAAGGATAACAAGATCGATCTTTTGGTTCAACAATATGAACAATTCTTCATTCATGAAGACGAATCTATAGATAGTGCATTTGCTAGCTTTAACACCATTATCACGAGTTTAAAAGCACTCGATGAGGGTATTTCTGTCAAAAGTTGTGTTAGGAAATTTCTCAGGGCTTTACATCCAAAATGGAGAGCAAAGGTCACGGAGATTTAAGAATCCAAAGACTTGGCATCTCTATCATTAGATGAGCTCATTGGTAACTTAAAGGTCCATGAGTTAATCATCAAAAATGATTCCGAGATTTTCAAAAGCAAGGTGGAAAGAAGATCACTTGCTTTGAAAGCTAAAAAGTAGCTAAGTGATGATGAGGATTCAAGCTCGGAAAGTGAAGACGAAGAGTATGCTATGGCAGTTAGAGATTTCAAGAATTTTTTTAAGCGAAGATGAAGATTCGTGAGACAACCACGAGAAGAAAAGAAAACACCTCAGAAAGTTCGTGAAGAAAAATATAGTAAGGTTGAGAGAATATTTTTCGTGAGACAACCACAAGACACTTAGTTGGAGATTGTCCGCACCAACCAAAAGACAAGAAAAAAAAGGCATATGTGAGCGGTGCGTGGAGTGATATTGATGAAGATGGCAAGAATGAAACTTGTCTCATGGCCGGATCTTCAAAGGAGGTACGTCTCGAAACCGATTTCCATAATTATGACACTTACTCACTAGATTTAGATAATGAGTATGATAAAATTTGCGAAATTAGTCAAAAGATTATCTTCAAAAACAAATCATTAAAATCCACCAAGTCTAAATTAGAAAAGAAAATATCGGAATAAAAAGAAAAACTATCTAGGCTTGAGAGAGGAAAGGAAATTGATTTGGAGTGCAAGTTATGTCAAAATCTTAAAATCAAAAATGAGGAACTCAAAGAAGAAGCCTCAAAACTAAATAAATTTGAAAAGAGTACTCATTCCCTTAGACAATTAATAGGAGCTCAAAAGTCTTCCGATAACAAACCGGCATAGGATATAATTTTTCTGAAGCATCATCAAGGGTATCAAAAGAAATAAAATTTGTGAAGTCTCAGCCAGAAGTGTCTACTAGTGATAGTTTCTCCAATCCACCAGACGGTCACTTAATTATAAAGGACCGTCCCATCGATAAAGGACCGTCCCCAGTACGCAAGACTGTGATATTACCTAAACCTATTACAGACTCTAATCCAAAACAATTAACCATAATGAATTCAGAAATACCCATTGCTAGTGTAAAAGAGGTAAAGCAATTCTATAGACAACACTAAAACCCGGATTAGGATACAACAAACCAACTATAAGATCTAAATCTTCACCTCCTAGAAAAACAAATATAGTAAATGGACAAACTAGATCAAGAGTAACTAGAAATCAAAATTATCATAGGAATAATTCAATGAGTTGGAGAAATGATTTTCTTCTTATAGGATTTTACTCACCATTTCAACATCCTAGACAAATGCAACAAATGCATAGGATGTTCGGTGCTAACAACTTTGGACCCATGAGATATTGGGGACCATATGTTTGAGTTTGTCTATGATCATTAGATATGCTTGGGATTTGACTTGGAGCCCGACGAATGGGTTAAAGATAGTGGGTGCACCAATCACATGACAGGTAATTGCAAGCTATTCTCATCGTATCATGCATGTAGGTAATGTTAGGTTTGGTAGTAAACTCAAGGGTAATATCATCGGCAAAGGTACAATCACTCATAACTCTCTTACTATGGTTAATGTAGATAACTTAGGTTTTAATTTACTTAGTATTAGTCAAATAGAGGCAAAAAATGATCCGTTTTTAGGTGGTCATTTAAGCCAAAATTTGAATTTATTTGATCAAATATTGCCCTAAATCGTTCCTTTTGTGATTTTAGGTACTTTGGGAGTGAATTCTGGAAAAGGAAGGATTTTGGACGTTTTTGGAGCATAAAAGTGAAGAAAATGGCAAAGTCTTAATTTTCCTTGCTGGGAACAGTACCCGACGGCGTCAAGAGCAATTTTGTGACGGCGTCAAGAGCAAAAATGGTGACGGCCCAGTGAAAACGTGACGGCGTCAAATCAAGGCCGTCAAGAGTAAAAGTGGTGACAGCCCAGAACAGCAATACACATGATGGCGTCAGATTTGGATCTAGGCAGTCCGAGAATATTATGGACGGCGGGTTGACGGTGTCAGAAGTTTCTTCCTGACGTCGTCACCTTAGTAAACCTATATATAGTTTTTGTAATTTTCATTCTAAAGGAGAGGAGAATTTTAGGGTCGACTTGAATAAACCCTAACTCGTTTTTAACAGGATTTTCAAGGGTTTTCACCCCTTGAAACCCTTCATGTTCAATTGAGATAAGTATCCTTTCAATTTATTCAATATGTCTATGTGTTGTTTGAATATATCTTACGCGTGTCTTAATTTTAACATGCTAGGCTAGATCTCTTGTGTGTTTGCTTAGATGTAATGAAACCTAGATGTTGATTATAAGTTGATTGCTTGTTTATAGTTGTAATGGATGAATGATTTCGATGTTAGGATTAAGAAAACTGGCAGACTTCCATTGTGTAACTTGCTTGAACGTCTTAAGAAACATGAACCAATGCGTACTAAGGTTTTTATGGTTGTATTTAATGCATGAGCGAATTCTAGTGATCCCATGTTAGGAGCTTCTTGCAGGCTCGGCATAGGAGTGAAGTAGGAGCTTATAAAGTTGGGGAAGTACGTACGCCACCCCACGATTGGTATTAAGGAATATAACCCGTCATCCACACAACTGTAACAAACAATTAACCTGTAAAAGATATCTAGGGAGTAGTGAAATCTAAGTAAACACAATTCTCCCATTTATTGTTCACACCACTAGTTAATTAGCTTTATTTTCATTTTTGTTATTTTATTTTAATTGCATCTTAGTTATTGGGTTAGTTGACTAGCAACTAATTCCGCCCACTCTTCCAAAACCCGAGATTTTACTTGCTTTTATAAAAATATAAAAATACAAAAAGAATCATCCCTCACCTCTAGACCTAGTTTTTAGGCTTTCTAATCCTAGCGACACTATTCCTGAGTTGAACGATCAATCCCCCGGTACTTGTCACTATACTATACTACAACGATCAGGTACACTGCCTGGTGGGGGTTGTAAGCTTCTCGAGATCCCTCGAGAGGTAAAGCCTGGTGCAATTCCCACGCATCAAGTTTTTGGCGCCGCTGCCGGGGATTGTCTATCTTTACATTTATTCCTAAACTTTCGCAAAAGAGTGCGGCGCCATCAAGTTTTTGGCGTCGCAGCCCGGGGAATAGTTATTGTCTAGGTTGAAATTTATTTTGATTAGGTCTACTCATTAGATTCCTATCAAGTGAGATTTTTTTTTTTTATTTTGTAGCTTTCTCGTAGTCTATCTTTTCTTTGTGATTTTGTTTGTAATTTGCTTCAAATGGACTTTTCACTTAGACTTCTAAGACTGCAAGATAAGGTTGAGTGGCTAGAACACCAAAGATTTCAAAATACCTCATTTAGAGACACCTATGAATCATATGAGCCTTTACCTAGGATAGATTCTTATGAACAACCTCCATGTTTAAGATCTCGTTTTAGTGAGGCCAATAGAAAATGCGACCTAGTTTGCCAAGGAATTATGGAGAGAGCCGTTGCAACAAATCATAAGTTGGATGAAGCACTAGGTTTGCTATTATCACTACCTAAGAAAACAATTGAGGAGGATCTAGCCGAGCATGACCACATTGATCAAAAAGACCTAGGTTTTATGACCAATGACTTTGAATCTCAAGGAACACATGATGAATCCTTTAGGCAAATTGAATATAAGATTATTGAGGATGATCCGTATGATTCGGACATAGAAGTTGAGATGCCTAGAGAAGCACGTGAGATACTTAGGAGAATGCTTAGGATAGATTCTACCAAAACACATGATGAGGATATAGGTGATCTTGACACATGGAATGATGAGGTCAATAGCATAAGCCCACAAAATACTCAACCGTCATTTGAGGCACACACACCACCCGTGACTTGCCCGGAAGAAGTAGAAGAAACTTTAGAAATTCCGATGGAGGTAGAACCCTTGGACCATGTTAGCCAACGACAAGAACAGCCAAGCCAAGAAAAGAAACCAAAAAGAAAATGCAATCGAGTTGCAACCACAGCCGGTTCACGAATCCTGTCCCATCACAAATCCAAGAACGAAAAGAAAAATACGTGAGATCTCAGTTTGTTCAACTATTTCACAAATCTTGTAAAGATTTTTTAGTTTGAACATCACCATCATCGATCTCTGTGAAGATATACTTCTCATTATTATCCGAATATAAAGAAAGACCAAAACCACTCGGTTTCAATCTTTTCTTTGGTTCGTTCATTGACCAAAAACAACAACGAAAAAAACAATGACGAAACCTACCTGACCCTAATAGGGTTCTTGAAGCCTTTGCTTTCTTGATTCAGATCGAAATACAAATGAAGATATAGGTTGGGTACGGTTGTGAGATTGTGTTTGTGGTATTCGATTTAAAGGATTTGATATACGGTTTTGATGGAAAGGATATTATTCGGATTATATGTGATGAATCTGAGATGAAATGTATGTGAGAGATGGGGGTGGATCTATCATGATGTGTGTTTTAGGTTTAGGGCAAAATGAAACTATCAAATGCTATAAATCTAAACCGTGAATCTGTATTGAGTGGATCGGGCTTCAATGATTGGCACGGGTATTCATTTCTTATTGGGCCGAAGGTTATGATATGGGTTTGGTTGTCACATTTTTCTTATTGGTTAAATTAAATTGGGCTGGTGTTACATACAAATAAGTGGTCTATCAAAAGTGATTATCCGAATTTAATTTTGGGATACAATTATTTTTGATAACATGTGGTAAAAGAGTGGTATTTTGGATTGCAAATTTTCACGGGGATACATATTTGACGGCTAAAGTTTTTCTATGAATATCAAATGTGACTGCGGGGATGATTCGTTATTATTTATTTGGGCTTGAAGTAAAATTTTACAGGCGCGTGCACTTATTTCATCTTCTTTCTTTCTTCCCTTCCGCGAAGATGACTTGTTTGGGCATATATTAATGTTGACGAAGACTTGAATATCTAGTTACTTTTGTGATTCTCTCTCTATACTCACAAAGTAGCTATCACTTTAAGGAGTTACGTTGTAGTGCTCAGTGTCTCACGTAGTTGAGGATATGGCAAGATGGATAGTGCTTATTGCACTTCTATAGGGGTATATGGTACACCGTTCTTAGTCACAGGATAGTACAAGCTTAAGTCACATGTCTAAGGGATTTTACTTCATTCTCAAGTTCGTCATATCGGGTTATCTTAACATGTGGTTACTACAGAGAGCCGTTGTTTGATACAGGGGGTTGGTAAAGAGTTATACAATTTCAAATGGTATTATTAGTAGATTGGGTTTATCGACATCTTCTCATGGGCTGATATGATTTATGACAAAGTGCTTCCAGTTAATGCTTCTCGTACACATTATTATGTTGATTCCGATAAATCGTAACCATCATGGGAGAGAAATGTGTACATCGAGGACGCACAACAAGTTCACGTGATCGGGTTTAATGATTTATGAAATGATTTTTGTCGGAGATTGGCTGATTCTATATCCTTATTTTCTCATCTTATTCTACGTACTTCTACCTTATCCACCTTCACCAATTTCGGGCAACAAATTCAAGATGATCAGTGTTTCAACTTGTTACTTCGATGTTATCATTTCATGTGTACGTTACGGGCTGATTTGGTATATGCAAGATAACTGGAATGCATTTGGTGAGATGAAGATGTTGATATTCTGTTCCCCCCTAATAGACAATCTTGAAGAAGGTCGAGTCTACAGTATGTTCTACATTTTCCGCTGCGTATTAGAAGACTAAAGACGGTTTGCATTTAATTATCAAAAGACTTCTTCAGATTCAGGGCATTCATCAGAAAGGTTGTCAGTTTGGGGGAGAGCACTAATTAGGGGAGAGTGTAAAGCCAGATTAATCCCTAATTAGATTTGCTCACATTGTTCTTCTGCAATTAAAGAAATGGCAGCTGAGAAGATTCAGGAAGCTGAATGATGCAATGAAGTTTGAAGATCACTCTCGGAGCTGCTGCACCTACGTTTTGTATTTAATTTTACTTGTAGGGAACATTGTAAGCAATTCCCATATAACATCACTTTGGGGAGAGATTGTTAGCCTTAAAGTTTTGTTATATTCGGGAATTGCATTAGTCTTTTACTACAAGGACTAGTCTTGCCATTTGTGTATAGATTACCTTGTATTCTTTGTATAAATACCCCTCCTAGTCCCAACTAGGAGGGTGGATGTCTCAATTTTTATCTTAGGTGTGTGTGTGTGTTTTTCCTTCTTCTCTCTAAAATACACACACATCTTCCCTTCATTCTTTTCTAATAATACCATGTTTACTCTTTACTTTGAGCTTCCCAGACCCCCCGAACCACATGAATCATCTATATTTTCGGTCCTACAGACCAGGCACCACTTGAGGATATAGGTTTGGATACTTGTAGTGATAACCTTACTCCTAGTTCTAGGGAATTTCCTAGTGTTGATCAACCGGAACCTCAATCTTTACACACATTTCCATCCTTAGATATATTTCTAGGAGACAAAAGAGGAACCGACCCAGCCATCAACCAATATTATCCGGGTAGTTTTACGATGAAGGAAGCCTTTCACTCACCCCCCTTCACCTCACGTGGCATATTTCAACCCTAAGGGTGTGTATCGCTACTTCCACCCGCACTTAATTCAAAGTGTAGGGAAAACCTCCCCTATTTCCGTTAAATAAGGGTAGAGTCAGGCTCGTGACTCGAACAAAAACAAGCGCTTATTGGGAGGCAACCCAAGCTTTATTTATTTGTTTGTTTGTTTCTTTATTTGATTTTATTTGTTTCCGTATGCATGTTTTATTTTTGTTGTTTGTGGCTCATGTTTCAAAGTAAATTGTGAAATGATTTATTTTGTTTTTAACTTCGTCTTAATTGCATATAAAGGTATTTTGCAAAAGATAAGTGTAAGGGAGATCCAAATTTGTTTATAAGAACGAAATTGAGCATGAACCACAACAATATTAAATGAGCATGTATATTAGTAATTGTTTGAGTCAAATGCTTGTATCGAGTCATAATGATGTTTTGCAGGATTTTCCAGGAAGTAGGACATAAGTTTTTCCAGAATTTTGCCGGACACTTAACATGAGATTTTTGCAGGAACATTCTGACGGCGTCATGAGTTATAACCTGACGGCGTCAGGTACAAAAAATTCTGAAATTTTTTTTGCGAGTTTTGTTTATACCGGACTCTTAAAGTTTTTGTTGATTCTTTAGTTATAAACTCCAGGAAATCTGCAAACATTCATTCCACACACATTATATCTTTAATTGTTTTGTTTTTATTCCTAAGTCTGGAATTACATCTAGTTGTGAGTTTCCTTTGTTCGGTTTGATGCTTTGGGTTTTTGTGTTTGTTTTCTCAGGTTTAACAGGTTATATATGACAAGAAGATGATTTATTTTTTTGGAAGGGAAGCTTTGAACGTTCATTTTCTTGGAGGAAGATCTAACCTTGTTGACACACTTTCCACACCGAACGAATCAGGGGAGTATTTGATTTCATTCTTTTACCTATTTCACTTTTACATTCTTTAATTGAACATTGGGGACAATGTTCATCCTAAGTGTAAGAGGAGGATAAATGATGACACCTTATAGGATGCACTTGCACTTGAGTTTGTTTGTTCGATGGTAGGTGTGTAATAAAACTATGAGAAATACTTGTTTGCCTAATTTTAGCGCCAAATTTAAAATTTTTTACAACATTTAGGAGTGAAACTTTAGCCTTAGCAAGCGTCTCATGGATAGGAGATCGTATGACTAGCACAAAACCGTGCCATTCAGAAAAATTTTCCACCCAAATATGTGAGGTTCGCCTTTAGATTTGATATGAAAAGCATTCACTATTAGTGCTTATGAGTGTACCAGTAGCATTTAGATTCTAGAACTTGCATTAGTAATGCATCCCGAGACCGCTAGTGAGACTACATTCGTGTAGTAGGATTTACTACATGATAAGAGGCATTAGGATCACCCTTGTGTTAAACCCGTATCATAATTACTTGACCATAAAAGTCATATTACTTGGCTAGTTAAGTCAATTAATTTTTCCCACACCCTTAACGTTGTACTCATTTTTAGTACACGAAACCCCTAGTACACCCCTCCGAGCCTATCTTTTCGTTTCTAACTTTAAGCATCTTACTTAAAGGAAGAATTTGTTACACCCCACTTAAATGTACAACCAAATCGCCTTAGCCTTCCGTGTATGTACTCATCTTTAGTGCATTATTGTTACATGTTTAAACTCTTAGTTAATTATCTAATTGATTACATGGTTGCTAAGTTGAGTCATATCCTTGTACACATTGTTTTGGGACGATTGGGACTCATGGGTAAAGTACTAATGTTATGGAGTAATGAGGAAGAACATCATATATTACCCCCATATGTGCGTTAATCTTAAAAGTACTCCAAGTGTTTTGATTATCTTGTTTCGAGTCATTGGATTAGTTTATTGTAAAGTATGTAAAAATTCAAGTGTAAGGGGAATATTCATTCCCTATGATGTATTATTTTGGATGGTAGGGTAAGAGTGTATGCAAAAAAAAAAAAAAAAAAAAAAAAAAAAAAAAAAAAAAAATCGAAAAAGTTAAGAAAAAGAAAAAAAATATATAGAAAAGGAAAAGAGAAAAAACATACGGACTACCATCCCGTTTCATTTTATGTTTTTGTTATTTTTTATTTATTAGCTTAAGTCGAGTCTAGTCTTGGCTTAGCAACGCCATATTGTACATGTAATTAACCAAGGTGATTAACTCGCCACTAGTAAAGATTGCCTATATCAAACAAAACTGTGTATTGCATATCCCTACACCTAACGTTTTAACCCTTTGAACGACCTCTTTGATAGTTTATCCTAGGTGCTTACGCCATGTGGTGGAGGTTGATCCTTTCCCAAGCCTATGGTAATCTATTTTGCTGTGACAGGTAGTGAGAGATGTTTTCCATTTCCATATTGTGATATATACTTTGTTACACTAGAGAGATGTGAGTATCTAAACACTATTTGTGAGGTGCTAGTGTATGACCTCCGTGCTTGTCTTTGGTCTTTAGTGGAACGATTATTTGTTGTAATTACTTTTATGTTAGTGTTAAATGACCCATAACTTGTATTTTGATTAGAATAAAAGCGCATTTGCTTGAGGACAAGCAAATCTCAAGTGTAAGGGTGTATGATGAGGCGAAAAATGATCCGTTTTTAGGGGGTCATTTAAGCCGGAATTTGAATTTATTTGATCAAATATTGCCCTAAATCGTTCCTTTTGTGATTTTAGGTACTTTGGGAGTGAATTCTGGAAAAGGAAGCATTTTGGATGTTTTTGGAGCATAAAAGTGAAGAAAACAGCAAAGTATTAATTTTCCTTGCTGGGAACAGTACCTGATGGCGTCAAGAGCAATTTTATGATGGCGTCAAGAGCAAAAATGGTGACGGCCCAGTGAAAACGTGACGGCGTCAAATCAAGGCCGTCAAGAGTAAAAGTGGTAATGGCCCAGAACAGCAATACACATGACGGCGTCAGATCTGGATCTAGGCAGTCCAAGAATATTATGGGCGGCGGGTTGACGGCGTCAGAAGTTTCTTCTTGACGCCGTCACCTTAGTAAATCTATATATCGTTTTTGTAATTTTCATTCTAAAGGAGAGGAGAATTTTAGGGTTGACTTGAATAAACCCTAACTCGTTTTTAACAGTATTTTCAAGGGTTTTCACCCCTTGAAACCCTTCATGTTCAATTGAGATAAGTATCCTTTCAATTCATTCAATATGTCTATGTGTTGTTTGAATATATCTTACGCTTGTCTTAATTTTAACATGCTAGGCTAGATCTCTTGTGTGTTTGCTTAGATGTAATGAAACCTAGATGTTGATTACAGGTTGATTGCTTATTTATAGTTGTAATGGATGAATGATTTCGATGTTAGGATTAAGAAAACTGGCAGAATTCCATTGTGTAACTTGCTTGAACGTCTTAAGAAACATGAACCAATGCGTACTAAGGTTTTTATGGTTGTATTTAATGCATGAGCGAATTCTAGTAATCCCATGTTAGGAGCTTCTTGCAGGCTCGGCATAGGAGTGAAGTAGGAGCTTATAGAGTTGGGGAAGTACGTACGCCACCGCACGATTGGTATTAAGGAATATAACCCGTCATCCACGCAACTGTAACAAACAATTAACCTGTAAAAGATATCTAGGGAGTAGTGAAATCTAAGTAAACACAATTCTCCCATTTATTGTTCACACCACTAGTTAATTAGCTTTATTTTCATTTTTGTTATTTTATTTTGATTGCATCTTCGTTATTGGGTTAGTTGACTAGCAACTAATTCCACCCACTCTTCCAAAACCCGAGATTTTACTTGCTTTTATAAAAATATAAAAATACAAAAAGAATCATCCTTCACCTCTAGACCTAGTTTTTAGGCTTTCTAATCCTAGCGACACTATTCCTGAGTTGAACGATCAATCTCCCGGTACTTGTCACTATACTATACTACAACGATCAGGTACACTGCCTGGTGGGGGTTGTAAGCTTATCGAGATCCCTCAAGAGGTAAAGCCTGGTGCAATTCCCACGCATCAAGTTTTTGGCGCCGCTGCCGGGGATTGTCTATCTTTACATTTATTCCTAAACTTTCGCAAAAGAGTGCGGCGCCGTCAAGTTTTTGGCGCCGCAGCCCGGGGAATAGTTATTGTCTAGGTTGAAATTTATTTTGATTAGGTCTACTCATTAGATTCCTATCAAGTGAGATTTTTTTAATTTTTTTATTTTGTAGCTTTCTCGTAGTCTATCTTTTCTTTGTGATTTTGTTTGTAATTTACTTCAAATGGACTTTTCACTTAGACTTCTAAGACTGCAAGATAAGGTTGAGTGGCTAGAACACCAAAGATTTCAAAATACTTCATTTAGAGACACCTATGAATCATATGAGCCTTTACCTAGGATAGATTCTTATGAACAACCTCCATGTTTAAGATCTCGTTTTAGTGAGGCCAATAGAAAATGCGACCTAGTTTGCTAAGGAATTATGGAGAGAGCCGTTGCAACAAATCATAAGTTGGATGAAGCACTAGGTTTGCTATTATCACTACCTAAGAAAACAATTGAGGAGGATCTAGCCGAGCATGACCACATTGATCAAAAAGACCTAGGTTTTAAGACCAATGACTTTGAATCTCAAGGAACACATGATGAATCCTTTAGGCAAATTGAATATAAGATTATTGAGGATGATCCGTATGATTCGGACATAGAAGTTGAGATGCCTAGAGAAGCACGTGAAATACTTAGGAGAATGCTTAGGATAGATTCTACCAAAACACATGATGAGGATATAGGTGATCTTGACACATGGAATGATGAGGTCAATAACATAAGCCCACAAAATACTCAACCATCATTTGAGGCACACACATCGCCCGTGACTTACCCGGAAGAAGTAGAAGAAACTTTAGGAATTCCGATGGAGGTAGAACCCTTGGACCAGGTACCACTTGAGGATATAGGTTTGGATACTTGTAGTGATAACCTTACTCCTAGTTCTAGGGAATTTCCTAGTGTTGATCAACCGGAACCTCAATCTTTACACACCTTTCCATCCTTAGATATATTTCTAGGAGACAAAAGAGGAACCGACCCAGCCATCAACCAATATTATCCAGGTAGTTTTAGGATGAAGGAAGCCATTCACTCACCCCCTTCACCTCACGTGGCATATTTCAACCCTAAGGGTGTGTATCGCTACTTCCACCCACACTTAATTCAAAGTGTAGGGAAAACCTCCCCTATTTCCGTTAAATAAGGGTAGAGTCAGGCTCGTGACTCGAACAAAAACAAGCGCTTATTGGGAGGCAACCCAAGCTTTATTTATTTATTTGTTTGTTTGTTTGTTTATTTGATTTTATTTGTTTCCGTATGCATGTTTTATTTTTGTTGTTTGTGGCTCATGTTTCAAAGTAAATTGTGAAAATGATTTATTTTGTTTTTAACTTCGTCTTAATTGCATATAAAGGTATTTTGCAAAAGATAAGTGTAAGGGAGATCCAAATTTGTTTATAAGAACGAAATTGAGCATGAACCACAACAATATTAAATGAGCATGTATATTAGTAATTGTTTGAATCAAATGCTTGTATCGAGTCATAATGATGTTTTGCAGGATTTTCCAGGAAGTAGGACATAAGTTTTTCCAGAAATTTGCCAGAAACTTAACATGAGATTTTTGCAGGAACATTCTGACGGCGTCAGGAATTATAACCTGACGTCGTCAGGTACAAAAAATTCTGAAAAATTTTGCGAGTTTTGTATATACCGGACTCTTAAAGTTTTTGTTGATTCTTTAGTTTTATAAACTCCAGGAAATCTGCAAACATTCATTCCACACACATTATATCTTTAATTGTTTTGTTTTTATTC
This sequence comes from Artemisia argyi, assembly GCA_030686995.1. Lineage (NCBI taxonomy): Eukaryota > Viridiplantae > Streptophyta > Magnoliopsida > Asterales > Asteraceae > Artemisia > Artemisia argyi. Next base: position 86,072,917 of record CM060679.1, read on the forward strand.
CTAAGTCTGGAATTACATCTAGTTGTGAGTTTCCTTTGTTCGGTTTGATGCTTTAGGTTTTTGTGTTTGTTTTCTCAGGTTTAACAGGTTATATATGACAAGAAGATGATTTATTTTTTTGGAAGGGAAGCTTTGAATGTTCATTTTCTTAGAGGAAGATCTAACCTTGTTGACACACTATCCACACTAAACGAATCAGGGGAGTATTTGATTTCATTCTGTTACTTATTTCACTTTTACATTCTTTAATTGAACATTGGGGACAATGTTCATCCTAAGTGTAAGGGGAGGGTAAATGATGATACCTTATAGGATACACTTGCACTTGAGTTTGTTTGTTCGATGGTAGGTGTGTAATAAAACTATGAGAAATACTTGTTTGTGTAATTTTAGCGCCAAATTTAAAATTTTTTACAACATTTAGGAGTGAAACTTTAGCCTTAGCAAGCGTCTCATGGATAGGAGATCGTATGACTAGCACAAAACCGTGCCATTCAGAAAATTTTTTCACCCAAATATGTGAGGTTCGCCTTTAGATTTGATAGGAAAAGCATTTACTATTAGTGCTTATGAGTGTACCGGTAGCATTTAGATTCTAGAACTTGCGTTAGTGATGCATCCCGAGACCGCTAGTGAGACTACATTCGTGTAGTAGGATTTACTATATGATAAGAGGCGTTAGGATCACCCTTGTGTTAAACCCGTATCATAATTACTTGACCATTTAAGTCATATTACTTGGCTAGTTAAGTCAACTAATTTTTCCCACACTCTTAGCGTTGTACTCATTTTTAGTACACGAAACCCCTAGTACACCCCTCCGAGCCTATCTTTTCGTTTCTAACTTTAAGCATCTTACTTAAAGGAAGAATTTGTTACACCCCACTTAAATGTACAACCAAATCGCCTTAGCCTTCCGTGTATGCACTCATCTTTAGTGCATTATTGTTACATGTTTAAACCCTTAGTTAATTATCTAATTGATTACATGGTTGCTAAGTCGAGTCATATCCTTGTACATATTGTTTTGGGACGATTGGGACTCATGGGTAAAGTACTAATGTTATGGAGTAATGGGGAAGAACATCATATATTACCCCCATATGTGCTTTAATCTTAAAAGTACTCCAAGTGTTTTGATTATCTTGTTTCGAGTCATTAGATTAGATTATTGTAAAGTATGTAAAAATTCAAGTGTAAGGGGAATATTCATTCCCTATGATGTATTATTTTGGATGGTAGGGTAAGAGTGTATGCAAAAAAAAAAAAAAAAAAAAATCGAAAAAATAAGAAAAAGAAAAAAAAAATATCGAAAAGGAAAAGAGAAAAAACATACGGACTACCATCCCGTTTCATTCTATGTTCATTTTATGTTTTTGTTATTTTTGATTTATTAGCTTAAGTCGAGTCTAGTCTTGGCTTAGCAACGCCATATTGTACATGTAATTAACCAAGATGATTAACTCGCACTAGTAAAGATTGCCTATATCCAACAAAACCGTGTATTCCATATCCCTACACCTAACGTTTTAACCCTTTGAACGACCTCTTTGATAGTTTATCCTAGGTGCTTACGCCATGTGGTGGAGGTTTGATCCTTTCCCAAGCCTATGGTAATCTATTTTGCTGTGACAGGTAGTGAGAGATGTTTTCCATTTCCATATTGTGATATATACTTTGTTACACTAGAGAGATGTGAGTATCTAAACACTATTTGTGAGGTGCTAGTGTATGACCTCCGTGCTTGTCTTTGGTCTTTAGTGGAATGATTATTTGTTGTAATTACTTTTATATTAGTGTTAAATGACCCCTAACTTGTATTTTGATTAGAATAAAAGCGTATTTGCTTGAGGACAAGCAAATCTCAAGTGTAATGGTATATGATGAGGCGAAAAATGATCCGTTTTTAGGGGGTTATTTAAGCCGGAATTTGAATTTATTTGATCAAATATTGCCCTAAATCGTTCCTTTTGTGATTTTAGGTACTTTGGGAGTGAATTCTGGAAAAGGAAGCATTTTGGACGTTTTTGGAGCATAAAAGTGAAGAAAACGGCAAAGTCTTAAGTTTCCTTGCTGGGAACAGTACCTGACGGCGTCAAGAGCAATTTTATGACGGCGTCAAGAGCAAAAATGGTGACGGCCCAGTGAAAACGTAACCGCGTCAAATCAAGGCCGTCAAGAGTAAAAGTGGTGACGGCCCAGAACAGCAATACACATGACGGCGTAAGATCTGGAACTAGGCAGTCCGAGAATATTATGGGCGGCGGGTTGACGGCGTCAGAAGTTTCTTCTTGACGCCGTCACCTTAGTAAATCTATATGTAGTTTTTGTAATTTTCATTCTAAAGGAGAGGAGAATTTTAGGGTCGACTTGAATAAACCCTAACTCGTTTTTAACAGTATTTTCAGGGGTTTTCACCCCTTGAAACCCTTCATGTTCAATTGAGATAAGTATCCTTTCAATTCATTCAATATGTCTATGTGTTGTTTGAGTATATCTTACGCTTGTCTTAATTTTAACATGCTAGGCCAGATCTCTTGTGTGTTTGCTTAGATGTAATGAAACCTAGATGTTGGTTATAGGGTGATTGCTTGTTTATAGTTGTAATGGATGAATGATTTCGATGTTAGGCTTAAGAAAACTGGCAGACTTCTATTGTGTAACTTGCTTGAACGTCTTAAGAAACATGAACCAATGCGTACTAAGGTTTTTATGGTTGTATTTAATGCATGAGCGAACTCTAGTGATCCCATGTTAGGAGCTTCTAGCAGGCTCGACATAGGAGTGAAGTAGGAGCTTATAGAGTTGGGGAAGTACGTACGCCACCCCACGATTGGTATTAAGGAATATAACCTGTCATCCACGCAACTGTAACAAACAGTTAACCTGTAAAAGATATCTAGGGAGTAGTGAAATCTAAGTAAACACAATTCTCCCATATATTGTTCACACCACTAGTTAATTAGCTTTATTTTCATTTTTGTTATTTTATTTTGATTGCATCTTAGTTATTGGGTTAGTTGACTAGCAACTAATTCCGCCCACTCTTCCAAAACCCGAGATTTTACTTGCTTTTATAAAAATATAAAAATACAAAAAGAATCATCCTTCACCTCTAGACCTAGTTTTTAGGCTTTCTAATCCTAGCGACACTATTCCTGAGTTAAACGATCAATCCCTCGGTACTTGTCACTATACTATACTACAACGATCAGGTACACTGCCTGATGGGGGTTGTAAGCTTCTCGAGATCCCTAGAGAGGTAAAGCCTGGTGCAATTCCCACGCATCAATGAGTGCAAGGTAATCTTTTCCAAAGATGGTAGTGAGATCATTAGGGACGGAAAAGTAATTGCCGAATAAATTAGAAAAGGTGATCTATACGCCATGAAAAATAGTAATAAACCTAGTAACAATATATGATTAGCTACGGTAAATGATAATTCTACATTATGGCATAGAAAACTAGGTCACCCCAATATGAGTTTATTACAATCATTGGCTTCTAAGGATCTAGTTAGAAACCTTCCTAAAGTTAAGTTCGACCAACATTTTTGTGATGCTTGCAAGGTTGGTAAACAAGCTCACTCTAGTCATAAGCCTAAGAATATGATCTCAACGTCTAGATGTCTAGAACTTCTTCACGTGAATCTTTTCAGTCCTTCCGCCATATGGAGTTACGGAGGAGATCTTACACCCTAGTGATCGTAGACGATTACTCTAGGTACACTTGGACTAGGTTTCTTAAAAACAAGACCGAAACTTTTGAACAATTCAAAAACTTTAGCAAGAAAATTCAAAATCAACTAGGATGCAACATAGTTTCCATTAGGAGTGACCATGGTAGAGAATTTGATAATGAAGTTCAATTTGGATCTTATTGTGATGCCAATGGTATTACTTACAATATCTTGGCTCCACGAACTCCACAATCAAATGGGGTAGTTGAAAGGATAAATAGAACCCTACAAGAAATGAGTAAAACAATGCTTAACGAGCAATCCATTCATCATAAATTTTGGTGTAACGCCGTAGACACATCCATGTATATCCTTAATAGAATTCTCATTAGACCAATCATAGGAAAAACCCCATATGAAATCTTGAGAGGTAGGAAACCCACTCTAGATTACTTTAGAGTATTTGGTAGTAAATGTTACATTTTGAACACCAAAGATTATCTCGCCAAATTCGACCCAAAGTCCTACGAAGGTATATTTCTAGGATATTTTCAAACTAGTAAAGCCTATGTTGTTCTCAACAAGGAAAAAATGGTCGTCGAAGAATCACTCAACGTGACTTTCGTTGAGAGTCCCCCTCCACCTAAAACATCACCTTTGGTAGATGATGATTTAGATGAAGAAAATGCCATAGTTGAAATTATTAAAAACCTAGACATATCTCAAGAATAAGAAACCATCATGATAGATGAAACCACTAACATTAAGGAATCTAAAAATCATCCCTTAGAAAACGTCATAGGTAGCTTAAACCAAAGAACCCTTAGACCACAAGCTCAAGACAAAAGCAACCTCTTTTTTTGTCTCAATCATAGAACCTAGGAACGTTACTGAAGCATTGAAGGATGAAAGTTGGATCATCGTAATGCAAGAAGAATTAAATCAATTATGTCTAATGATGTTTGGATGTTAGTACCAAGACCTAAGAATGTCACCATAATAGGAACCAAGTGGGTGTTTAGAAACAAACTAGATGAACATGGTATCGTATCTAGGAACAAAGCTAGGTTAGTCGCACAGGGCTATAATCAACAAGAGGGAATTAATTATGATGAAACCTATGCACCCGTAGCTAGACTAGAGTCCATGGATATTACTTGCATAATCTTATGCATTAGACTTTAAGTTATTCTAAATGGATGTGAAAAGTGCATTCCTAAATGGTCTCATCAATGAGGATGTATATGTAGCACAACCTCCAGGATTCATTGACTTCGAGTACCCTGAGCATGTTTATAAACTAAAGAAAGCTTTATATGGTCTTAAGCAAGCCCCTAAGGCTTGGTATGATAGGTTGAAAGCTTTTCTTCTTAAGCATGAATACTCAATGGGAATGGTAGATTACACTCTTTTCACTAAGAAGAAAGATTCAAACATCATAATCATCCAAATATATGTCGATGAATTTATATTCGGTTCAACTTGTCAAGACATGTGTGATGAATTCTCAAAAATCATGCATGACGAGTTTGAAATGAGCATGATGGGCGAGCTTAACTTCTTCCTTGGACTCCAAATAAAATAATTAGACGATGGAATATTTTTTAATCAATCTAAGTACATTAAGGAAATGCTTAAGAAATTTGGATTAGAAGATGCTAAGCCTATGAAAACCCCGTTAGTAGATGTTTGTTTGATAGTAGATGTGTAATAAAACTATGAGAAATACCCGTTAGTGTAATTTTAGCGCCAAATTTAAATTTTTTTACAACATTTAGGAGTGAAACTTTAGCGATAGCAAGCGTCTCATGGATAGGAGATTGTATGACTAGCACAAAACCGTATATTCAGAAAAATTTTCCACCCAAATATGTGAGGTTCGCCTTTAGATTTGATAGGAAAAGCATTTACTATTAGTGCTTATGAGTGTACCGGTAGCATTTAGATTCTAGAACTTGCGTTAGTGATGCATCCCGAGACCGCTAGTGAGACTACATTCGTGTAGTAGGATTTACTATATGATAAGAGGCATTAGGATCACCCTTGTGTTAAACCCGTATCATAATTACTTGACCATTTAAGTCATATTACTTGGCTAGTTATGTCAACTAATTTTTCCCACACCCTTAGCGTTGTACTCATTTTTAGTACACGAAACCCCTAGTACACCCCTCCGAGCCTATCTTTTCGTTTCTAACTTTAAGCATCTCACTTAAAGGAAGAATTTGTTACACCCCACTTAAATGTACAACCAAATCGCCTTAGCATTCCGTGTATGCACTCATCTTTAGTGCATTATTGTTATTTGTTAAACCCTAAGTTAACTATCTAATTGATTACATGGTTGCTAAGTTGAGTCATATCTTTGTACATATTGTTTTGGGACGATTGGGACTCATGGGTAGATACTTATTTTATGGAGTAATGGGGAAGAACATCATTTATTACCCCCATATGTACGTTAATCTTAAAAGTACTCCAAGTGTTTTGATTTTCTTAATTCGAGTCACTAGATTAGTTTATTGTAAAGTATATAAAGATTCAAGTTTAAGGGGAATGTTCATTCCTTATGATGTATTATTTTGGATGGTAGGGTAAGAGCGTATGTTAAAAAAAAAAAATCGAAAAAAAATCAAAAAAAAAAAAAAAAAAACAAGAAAAAAAGAAAAAAAATAGAAAAAGAAAAGAGAAAAAAACATATGGACTACCATCCCGTTTCATTCTATGTTCATTTTATGTTTTTGTTATTTTTCATTTATTAGCTTAAGTCGAGTCTAGCATTGACTTAGTAACACCACATTGTACATGTAATTAACCAAGATTGTTAACTCGCCACCAGTAAAGACTGCCTATATCCAACAAAACCGTGTATTCCATATCCCTACACCTAATGTTACAACCCTTTAAAAGACCTCTTTGATAGTTTATCCTAGGTGCTTACGCCATGTGGTGGAGGTTTGATCCTTTCCCAAGCCTATGGTAATCTATTTTGCTATGACAGGTAGTGAGAGATATCTTTCGTTTCCATATTGTAATTTATACTTTATTACACCCGAGAGATGTGAGTATCTAAACACTATTTGTGAGGTGCTTGTGTATGACCTCCGTGCTTGTCTTTGGTCTTTAGTGGAACGATTATTTGTTGTAATTACTTTTATATTAGTGTTAAATGACCCCTAACTTGTATTTTGAGTTGAATAAAAGCGCATTTGCTTGAGGACAAGCAAATCTCAAGTGTAAGGGTATATGATGAGGCGAAAAATGAACCACTTTTAGGGGGTCATTTAAGCCTGGAATTGAATTTATTTGATCAAATATTGCCCTAAATCATTCCTTTTGTGATTTTAGGTACTTTGGGAGTGAAATCTGGAAAAGGAAGCAATTCGGACGTTTTTGGAGCATAAAAGTGAAGAAAACGCCAAAGTCTTAATTTTCCTTGCTGGGAACAGTAGGTGACGGCGTCAAGAGTACCATCCTGACGGCGTCAAGAGTAAATTGCATGACGGCCCAGTGCAAACATGAAGGCGTCACAAGGAAGGGCGTCAAGAGTAAAACACGTGACGGCCTGGAAGAAGCTAACACATGACGGCGTCAGATGTAGATCAAGGCAGTCCGAGAAATATTTTGGCGGCGAGATGACTGCGTCACCTATTTGGTCTTGACGCCGTCAGCCTCAATTTCCTATATATAGTTTTCTAATTTTCATTCATAAAAAAAAGAGGAAGTTTGGAGAAACCCTAAGGCCGAACCTATTACAAATTTTACAGGTTTTTCGAGGGTTTTCAGCCCTTGAACCCTTTCATGTGTAATTGAGATAAGTGTTCTTCTAATTCAATCACTATGTCTATGTGTTGGTTGTCTATATCTTGTTCTTGTCTTGATTTCACCATGCTAGGCTAGATCTATCTTGTGTTTGCTTAGATCTAATGAAACCTAGATGTTAATTATGTGTTGATTACTTGTTTATGGTTGTATTGGATGAATGATTTCGATGTTAGGCTTAAGAAAACTGGCAGATCTCCAAATGGTAACATGCTTGAACGTCTTAGGAAACATGAACTGATGTGCACTAGGTTTTATTGGTTGTATTTAATGCATGAGTAAATTCTAATGATCCCATGTTAGGAGCTTCTTAGCCGGCTCGACATAGGAGTGAAGTAGGCACTCATAGGATTGGGGAATTAAGTGCGCCACCCCATGAATGGTATTAAGGAATACAATCCGTCATCCACGCAACTATAACAAGTAATTAACGTGTAAAAGATATCTAGGGAGTAGTGAAATCTAAGTAAACACATTTCTCCACTTATTGCTCACAAACTTAGTTAATTTAGTTTTATTTTCATTTCTAGTACTTTATTTTGATTGCATCTTTAGTATTGGGTTAGTTGACTAGCAACTAATTCCGCCCAAATCCTTAAAACCCGAGATATTTACTTGCTTTCAAAAAAAATATAAAAATACAAAAATAACCATCCCTCATCTCTAGAACTAGTATTTAGGTTTTCTAATCCTAGCGACACTATTCCTAGCTGAACGATCAATCCCCCGGTACTTGTCACTATACTATACTACAACGATCAGGTACACTGCCTGGTGGGGGTTGTAAGCTTCTCAAGATCCCTTGAGAGGTAGAGCCTGGTGCAATCCCTACGCATCATAGAGCTTGGAGATGGTGGATTTGAAGTTGGGTTTGTTGGTTGAGGGTTTTGATGTTGTTCAAGTGATGGTGTTTGTTGAGATCTAGTAAGAAGATACTCAATCCAAGTAGAGTGCTCATTCAATGCAATGGTTTGTTGTTGGAGGAAGATGCAACAAGGGCAATTGTTAACATGCTTCTCAATTTGGTTAATGTTGTGTGGTGATGCTGGTGAGCTTGATTGAGGTGGATCCAAATTGCGTTGAGCAAGATGTAATGCTAAAAGAGCACTAAGCTCATGAGCCTCTTTTAGCTCCTCAACGAACTTCAAGTGTTTGGAGGAAGGTGATGGTGGAGGAGCATGGTAGTTGTCTTGAGTGAAGGTTTGAACATGCAACATAGGAATGGCATGTGAGGTTGTAGGATGTGGTAGTGGTACTCTTGGTGGTGGAGACATGATTGAGCTTGGGTAATCATGAAAACATGATATGGGTGGAAGAGGTTCTTCATGAGTGGATGGTGTTTTTGTTGAATGAGCAACATGTGAAGTATTGATTGAGAGATTGGGATTGTTGTTTTAGGATTGAGCATGCTCATCATATGAAGAAGCATTAATGAGGGAATGAGTGGATGATAGGTTGTGAGATGAGTCATTAGTGTGGGTTTGAGGTTTAGTTGTTGGTTGACTTGGAACAACATCACTTGAGTTGTGACAAGAGTCAAGTTTCCTCCTCCAAACGGGTTTGACGGAGATCCTTGCGGTTCTTGAAATCTTGGGTTTCTGGCTGTTGGGAAATGACATGTTTGGATGTGATGGCATTAATGATGGGAAGAAGGCATTTATAGTGTATGAGAAATGTGGTTTAGGAAGGTAAATTTTGAGGGATAGTATGGGACAAAATATGTTTGTAAATTTTGGGAAGTATAGGGTGAAAAGGGTCAAAAAGTTATAAAGAAAGCAGTAACCCCGACCATCAGATGGCTGGTCCCCTTAATTAGGGGTCGGTCCCCTTAATCATTAAGGGGGCCGCCTTATATAATTAAGGGGGCCGCCTATCTGGTGAATTCCAGAATGCAAGAATTGGGTTTTTGGCCGAAAATTTTCAGAAAGGTTGTGTTTTTGGGTTTAGATTCAAGTAAGTTCAACTCTTTGAGGCAATATAGGGTATACTATTCATAAATGTAGAGAATGTTATAAAAACAAGTAAAGTAGAAAAGTAATTTCTAATATACATGCAATCTACTTATTGGCCAATTAAGTTAAACAACCAAGGAAGCAATAAAGCATACTAGTTAAATATGCAACTATATGAAAATGATAATATGTAGGCTAGTACAAACATATTGATGAGTGCTTACAAGTAACAAATGGGAAGATATGATTGTATGGACTTCAAGACTTGTTACAAACAAGATCCTTATGGGCAAACCATGATTCTCATGAAATGATTTGAGTAAATTGTGAATGTCATTTCCATAGAAGTGTATGACACATATGAGATAATCAAATATATTTTTAATAAAACGTTTTTTGTTTTATTCAACAATGCTTTGAAATAGATTCAAGTGTGCATTAGAATGAAATAGATTGAGTTTTGCTTCATAACATGTTGACAAATTGGATAAGAAAATTTTTTCCAATCTTGATTTTGATTAAAATAAAGTTATGGTAGCTTATAGTAAAACATGTTGTTAGAAGAAAGATGAGATAGATATTTGAAAGATTATTATTCAAAGCGAGAGGTTTTAAATATGATATTTTAATTTTGATAACAAGAAATTACAAATGAAGGATTTGAAATAGAAACTTATCATACTCAAGAGAATCAGTTTAGCCCATTGTCACATATAATTATCTTTAATGGCAACTAAAGATATGGATGAGTGATGGTAGATTCTAATGATCTAAATGCAATATGATTGAGAGGGATAAAGTAAATCATCTATATATACAAGATAGACATATGTATATATATATATATATATATATATATATATATATATATATATATATATATATATATATATATACTAAACTCATCATAATATAAAGTTACTAACAAGTCTTAATTATAGCACATCTATTATATATATATATATATATATATATATATATATATATATATATATATATATATATATATATATATATACTAAACTCATCATAATATAAAGTTACTAACAAGTCTTAATTATAGCACATCTATTAACGCAACTAGAAAGGTCATTTAGCTTAAATAATAAGTATTCTACTATTGATCATAGATGATTTCCATCATAAATGATGAAAAAGAAAAAACGGTAATAGACTTAAGATCAAGAGGGTCAACTAGCCTAATTTCATGTATACATATATTAGTATTAATGATATATGAATAGGGCAATCTATAAATTTAATCATATTAATATACTAATTATAGCATACTCTAATATAATGTGATAATGACAAGTTTTTGAAACGAAAACTTACCTCAGGTCCAGCTTTTTATTAAAGAGTGGGCATGAGAGAGTTAGAAGGCATCTTAAAAGTTTGCCCAAAGCATGTCGAAGTAGCAAAGTAAAATCCCAACGCAATAAAAATCAAGGAGGTTTGATCCGAAATACTTAATCGATCACAACAATCATCATAAGTCGTGTAGATCAAAAATAGTTGTGCTTGAATCCTTCATCTTGAGGTAGTAACGAACACACCATAAAACCAATACTCCAAAAGTGAAGAACAAAACGCCGAAACAATAAATGGCCGCAACAGCGTCATAAGCAAATCATGTGTAGAATGTGAATCAGAGTAATAGGAACCAATAGTCATCGAATGTAAGAAAGCAAAGTGAGCGATCCAAAAAGTAATATTCTCTTCATTCGTTAACTACCTGAACATGAAAAAGAGCTTGGTACCCAGATTCTCATGGGTCTGAGATGGTTAGTTGAGAACATCCATTGCATTTGAATGGACATGATGAGGATGTCACTGAGAAGTACAAGAATTCATCAATAGTTTGTTTTAACTAACAAACAATGACTTTCTTGACTAGAGTAATAAATAATGGATGTAAATAATATTAATTCTAAATTTCTCCACTAGATTTAACAAATTTTATTTGTTTTGATATATTTGTTAAAGGATCATTTGCAGTAAATCCTAAACCAGTTTTATCATAAAATGACTTTTGAATGTTAAGTAGATATTTTAAAGATTTAGAACTATTTTCGAATTTGGCTAATATTTTTGCTTTTTCATTTTCCATTTTAATTTCATGTTTGTAATCTTGGCATTTTTTACATTCAAGATCAATTTCAATATTACTTTCAAGTCTACACATTTTATCTTCTAAAATTATTTCTTTTTCAAAGTAATTTTCAGCGGAAATTGAAGATTCATTTTTAAGAATAATTTTTGAGTCAATGTTGCAAAAATGTTTGAAGTTGTTTTCCAATTTTGAAAATTCTAATGTAAATTGATCATAACAAAAATGTTTAGTTTTGGATTGTACCTCATTTGTAGTTGTACAGTCTTCACATGCTATACGGTGATCAATTTCATCATCCATGTCGCTCCATGTTTTATTTGTAGTTTCGCTTGGATCTTGGAGCATGTAATCCTTGCCATCGATACTTGTATTTACATTTGTTTGAAAATCTTCACAAGCCATGTTTTCATCATCTTCTTCGTTATTGATACCTTCAATGATCACATTTGAACTAGTAGTACACGTGTTTATTTCAACAAAATATTTATCTATCAAATTTTCTAGAGTGACTAATTCTTGTGCAACATCAAGTTTATCATCTTTGGTTTTACATTTCTCTTGGTGAAACTTTAAAAGACATTTCCAAATATCATTTGCCGTTTTACAAAAGAATACTCTTTCATATTCAACTCTTGGTAGAGTTTTGAAAATAACTAATTTAGCTTTAGTATTTTTATCAATCTTTGTTTGAAGATTATTATATTGATTTTCAAAATCCATTTTGGTTGGTTAAAGATCACCAATTGAAATGATATGCCAAAGATCAAGATCTATTGATTTCACATAATTTTCAAATTTATTTTCCATTCAGGAAAATGATCATTTTCAAATAATGGTGGTTTTTGCGTAAATTCCCCTTCTAGATATTTTTCAAATTCCATAGATCGTTACAAGTTTTAAAATACAATATATTTTAAAAAATCTTGCTAGACGTGGCTCTTGATACCAATTGTGGAAAACTAGAGGGGGGGGGGGGGTTGAATAGTTTTACGTCTTTTTCGTTTTATAAAAGTTTGCTTCTAAAGAATAGACGTAGATTTCAAAACTCTTTGATGCAAAAATATAGATACTAGTTTATTCACGGTTTTTGTATAAACACTACTTGTATATAATGTTGAGTAAGAATTTATAACTTCATGTATCACACACACACACACACACACACACACACACACACACACACACACACACACATATATATATATATATATATATATATATATATATATATATATATATATATATATATATATATATATATATATATATATATATATATATATATATATATATATATATATATATGTGTGTGTGTGTGTGTGTGTGTATGTGTGTGTGTGTGTGTGTGTGTGTGTGTGTGTTTTAATATAAGTTTATGTACTTGGTTTGTTTGTATTAAATTAATGTTGTGAATGAAGCCTAGTTTGATCTTTATGTGAAATCAATATATGCACAACACAAGCAATAATAACTATATATGAAATGCTAACAAGTAAATAAATAAAGAGTGAGAGATGGAAAGATCAAACTGAGAGACAAAGGATTTATAGTGGTTCGGCTACAAGGACACCTTCCTTGCCCTACTCCACTCCCCGAGCACCGAACTCGAGAGTTTTCTTCACTAGATCAATAACCTCCCTTATGGCGGAGAAAACCTTACCCACCACAACTTCTTCACAACTTAATCACAACTTCTACACAACTTCTTCACACCAATCTATTTCACACCACTTCTTCTTCACACCTTTCTACTTCACACCTATCTACTTCACACCAATCTTATTCACACCACTTGCTTCTTCACACCTTCACAACTTAGTTCTATCCACTACTTCAAGAATTATACTTCTTCACAACTTCTAGGCTTCAAGGTCTTCTCAACTTTAAGGCTTCAACTTCTTTGTCTTCACAACTAATCTCTACTACAATATACTACCACTTCTTATATCTTCTACCACTAATCCTATGCACCTCTACTTCTTCACTTCTAGTACCTCTTCACACCTTCCACAAATCTAGATCCTATATCTAAATCTAGCTAACCAATGTATACACTTTATTCACCAAAGAATGAATGATAAACAAGATGAAATGATCAAACAACTTAGATAGCAAGATGATACTAAGTTGTAATACTTCTAGTCTTGATAGATAGAAGTATTCTTCTCTTTGCACTTGGGTGGATGAAGCTTTGGATCACTTGGAAACAAAGACTTATGAATTATATGATCAAAGGATTTTTAAGATAGAAATGGAGGTTTGAATCAGAAAGTTTTTAGAGCAAAAACGTGAGGAAAATCTGTGAAATGAACCAGTATTTATAGGGACAAAAGTTACTGTACAGGAGCGTGCCGGTCGCCTTAATTCAAGGCCGGTCCCCTTAAAATTAAGGGGACCGCCCCTTATAATTAAGGGGGCCGCCCAGCTGTAACGGCTAGAAACTTTGTCATTTAGTGGGGAAAGTTTATTTGGTGAAAAACTAACTGATTTTGGTTAAAAATTTGAATTCATATCTTTAGTATGATTAAAACATTTTTCTTTATTACCAAAAGTGTTTTTTCAAAAATATATAATATGTTTATATAATTAAATAAACTTTGTAATAATTAATTAAATACCCCTTAGATCTTATAATGAATTAGACACTTTGTTTATTCATACCTTAAGTGATTAGATGGTAAAAGTGATTATTTACTACTAAATACTTGTTTACATCATGATCTTTGGTTTGATGGGTTTTCATTTTGTGATTATCAAAACATAGAGATATCGGAAGATATGAATAACGTTTTTAGTCATTTATTTATATCAACACATGATTTGGTGGTTGGGAATTCCTGTGAACACTCAAATAAAACCTTAAAACATGGTGAAGACAATCCAGAGCCATGAGCCTGTTGTTCTTGTCTTGTAAAATAAGCCTGAATTATGCCTCCTAGCAAAGAAAATGGAGGTACTGCCCTTTAAAAATGGAAGGAGGAAATAAAACCACAAAAGAAGGTTGTAAATAGTGTTGTTCAAATGTATCTTTGGACAACGAGTTCAACTAATGTTACCCAAAGATGCTTGTACAGTTGCTCCATATGAGGACCAAAGTTATTGAGAAATACGATAGGATCACCAAGACAGAGAAGCAAAGTCACCAAAGCATAAGCAACCTAACATGGTGAAACAAGAAGAAATCGTTATAATTTCAATATACGAGGAGACCAAGTAAGGTTATGCAAAGAAGCAGTGCAAACTCTATATTAGAAAAAGATACGGTCATTTACTTACAGCTATATGTTTGCTATATTTATATGTCCAATGCGTGAGTTGCACTTTTATGCGTGCAACTGCTTCATACCATAAGTTAAGTGCGGGGTCTACACCAGGTGGCCACCACCTTCAAGTGGTGCTAAAATGTTTGACAACATATTGCAAAGTGCATGGTGAAGTTCACTCTTTCATTTATGGGGAGCATGATTTAGAGGATTGGCTTTTGCCACAAATGAAGCCGAAGCATTTAGACCGCCATCTGTCTTGACCTACCCAGAGGTATTCACAGTATTACTATATACTTTTCTTTAATAAATAAAATAGCTAACCAAAAATTAATATGTTGTAGCTTTACGTAGCGCATTCCTTTAATGATAATGATTGTTTCACTTCGAGCACCACTGGTATCAATCCGCCAAGTTAGCATATACCCCGAGCTTTAGGTAGCGCATTCCATTAATGATTCTTTCTTAAAGGATGAAACGAATTGAAGCCTAATCTAAGGAAAACATAACAGTTAATTAAAACCCCCAAAATCAACGAAATTAAAAACCCAAAAAAGGAACAAAAATCAAAAGATAAATCTTACCAATAAAACTCAAACCTTGCTGGCGTGTGTTTGGTTTCTCCCAGATCCAGTATTTTTGTGAGATGTATTTAATCATCTTTATGTATGATCTTTGATGATAAAAAATAATAATTAGATTCAAGACTAGTGTTTTTTCCTGGTGTTGTTGGTTTGTAAACCGGCAATGTGGAATAATTGATTAAAGGTGTGTGTTTTTTTGGGGATAACTTATTTGGGGAATAATTGGTTTCGATGTAGGGGGAGAATTGATTTTGGGATTATGATGGTGGTTTATTTTGTTCGGTTTTCAAACTGTTTGATGGAGGGATAATTTGATTTTTAGGGAAAACTTAGAGCGGGACAACTGAAAATGTGAGAGGGAAATCTAATGGGGAATTGATTTGGGGATTATGATGGTGGTTTATTTTGTTAGGTTTTCAAATTGTTGGATGGAGGGATAATTTGATTTTTGGAGAAAACTTAGAGCGGGACAACTGAAAATGTGAGAGGGAAATCTAAAATAATTTATATATTTTATTTATAAACCAACTAGTTTTATAACACATTAAATACCTTAATCTTTATTTATATTAGAGGCGGAAATGAGTCGAGCCGATCGTGAAAAACTCAGGATCATATTAGTAAAAATCTTGAATAAGCCGAGCTTAAACGAGCTCGAGCTCGAGCCTAAGTTGCAACTCATCTATCAATCGGGCTCGAGCCTGAGTTTTACATACAAAACTTGATTTGGCTCACGAGCCTAAATGACACTATGATATTTTACATATTAAACATATATAAAATGTTTTGTATTTGTATTATAGGTGAACTTATTTACAAGCTTGATAAAAAGCTTATTAACGAGCTCAAAATAGATATATTACGCGCCAAGCTCGAGCTAAACTTTAATTTTTTCTGAATCGCATAAATGAGCCGAGCTCGAGCCAACTAGTGTTCGTTCGAGCTAATTCTTATCGAGCCTTGAGCTCAAGCTCAAGCCTATATATCAAATGAACTCGAAATGTTTAATGAGTTGAGCTCAACCTTATATAAGTTCGACTCAAGTTATTGTTGAGTTTTCAATTCTTAGGTTATATTTGAATTTTAATTTGTGTAAGAAAACAAAATAAATTGAGCTTTTCGAGTCAAGCTCAAGCCGAGTTCAAACTTTCTCGATCCTGGATAACATGATCGGGAGATCCCTGAATACTTGCTTCTTAGTGTTTGTGACAAACGGTATACATGATTGAGTCTAAACCGTCAGATATAATTGACCAAGGTCAACTAGTCAAAAACAGCTTATCCCAATGCTCCGTGGATAGTATAGTGTGTCCCCGGGTCGTTAAAGTCCCAGCGAGATTGAAATAGTGTCGTTTGAAATCGTTTATGAGTGAGTGGCACTGATGACAGTAGCCCAGATGATGTGGAATTGATATTGCTAGTGTTATTTTGGTATTTGTACACATATATAATATTCACAAAAATCAGATATACAGGTATATGCACAAATTCACAATTAAGATTCACGCAATCTGACTGGAAAAGTGGGATTTGGTAATTAACAAACTACAGGGGGTGCTTTTGAAACTTTTGAAAACTTAAAATTAAAAAAAAATTGAAAATGAAAATGAATTTATAAAAGTGATTATTTTAATATTTAAATATTATCTAATTAATAAAACTAATTAAAATCTAATTTAAATCAAATTTAAATTAACTAATAATTATAAATGTTACAAATTAACCTAAAAACTTGCAAAAATAATTTCTAAACTTAAATTAGAACTTGAAGAAAGTACAAAAAATAAAAATAAATATTTTTGTCTTTTTATGGATTTTTTATTAATTAAAAACTATTTAATTTAATTAAACTAATTAAACTACTTTAAATTATTATTAATACTAAATTAACTTAGAAAATTAAGAGAAAATTTATAAAATTACTTAACCATCACAAGAATCCTACAAGATTATAAAAACTTCTAAAAATTATGTTTTAGGTTATTCTACTAATTATTTACCTTTTAATTACTTTAAATCTAATTTAAACAATTAAAATAAGAAAAATGGAAAATGAACAGTAGAAACTAAAAATTTATTTTCTAAAAGTCTATTATACTATATTAGAGCTAGGAAAAATATGGAAAACAAAGCATTTAGACCGCCATCTGTCTTGACCTACCCAGAGGTATTCACAGTATTACTATATACTTTTCTTTAATAAATAAAATAGCTAACCAAAAATTAATATGTTGTAGCTTTACGTAGCGCATTCCTTTAATGATAATGATTGTTTCACTTCGAGCACCACTGGTATCAATCCGCCAAGTTAGCATATACCCCGAGCTTTAGGTAGCGCATTCCATTAATGATTCTTTCTTAAAGGATGAAACAAATTGAAGCCTAATCTAAGGAAAACATAACAGTTAATTAAAACCCCCAAAATCAACGAAATTAAAAACCCAAAAAAGGAACAAAAATCAAAAGATAAATCTTACCAATAAAACTCAAACCTTGCTGGCGTGTGTTTGGTTTCTCCCAGATCCGGTATTTTTGTGAGATGTATTTAATCATCTTTATGTATGATCTTTGATGATAAAAATTAATAATTAGATTCAAGACTAGTGTTTTTTTCCTGGTGTTGTTGGTTTGTAAACCGGCAATGTGGAATAACTGATTAAAGGTGTGTGTTTTTTTGGGGATAACCGATTTGGGGGATAATTGGTTTCGATGTAGGGGGGAGAATTGATTTTGGGATTATGATGGTGGTTTATTTTGTTCGGTTTTCAAACTGTTTGATGGAGGGATAATTTGATTTTTAGGGTAAACTTTGAGCGGGACAACTGAAAATGTGAGAGGGAAATCTAATGGGGAATTGATTTGGGGATTATGATGGTGGTTTATTTTGTTAGGTTTTCAAATTGTTGGATGGAGGGATAATTTGATTTTTGGAGAAAACTTAGAGCGGGACAACTGAAAATGTGAGAGGGAAATCTAAAATAATTTATATATTTTATTTATAAACCAACTAGTTTTATAACACATTAAATACCTTAATCTTTATTTATATTAGAGGCGGAAATGAGTCGAGCCGATCGTGAAAAACTCAGGATCATATTAGTAAAAATCTTGAATGAGCCGAGCTTAAACGAGCTCGAGCTCGAGCCTAAGTTGCAACTCATCTATCAATCGGGCTCGAGCCTGAGTTTTACATACAAAACTTGATTTGGCTCACGAGCCTAAATGACACTATGATATTTTACATATTAAACATATATAAAATGTTTTGTATTTGTATTATAGGTGAACTTATTTACAAGCTTGATAAAAAGCTTATTAACGAGCTCAAAATAGATATATTACGCGCCAAGCTTGAGCTAAACTTTAATTTTTTCTGAATCGCATTAATGAGCCGAGCTCGAGCCAACTAGTGTTCGTTCGAGCTAATTCTTATCGAGCCTTGAGCTCAAGCTCAAGCCTATATATCAAATGAACTCGAAATGTTTAATGAGTTGAGCTCAACCTTATATAAGTTCGACTCAAGTTATTGTTGAGTTTTCAATTCTTAGGTTATATTTGAATTTTAATTTGTGTAAGAAAACAAAATAAATTGAGCTTTTCAAGTCAAGCTAAAGCCGAGTTCAAACTTTCTCGATCCTGGATAACATGATCGGGAGATCCCTGAATACTTGCTTCTTAGTGTTTGTGACAAACGGTATACATGATTGAGTCTAAACCGTCAGATATAATTGACCAAGGTCAACTAGCCAAAAACAGCTTATCCCAATGCTCCGTGGATAGTATAGTGTATCCCCGGGTCGTTAAAGTCCCAGCGAGATTGAAATGGTGTCGTTTGAAATCGTCTATAAGTGAGTGGCACTGAGGACAGTAGCCCAGATGATGTGGAATTGATATTGCTACTGTATTTTGGTATTTGTACACAGATATAATATTTACAAAAATCATATATACAGGTATATGCACAAATTCACAATTAAGATTCACGTAATCAGACTGGAAAAGTGGGATTTGGTAATTAACAAACTACAGGGGGTGCTTTTGAAACTTTTGAAAACTTAAAATTAAAAAGAAATTTGAAAATGAAAATGAATTTATAAAAGTGATTATTTTAATATTTAAATATTATCTAATTAATAAAACTAATTAAAATCTAATTTAAATCAAATTTAAATTAACTAATAATTATAAATGTTACAAATTAACCTAAAAACTTACAAAAATAATTTCTAAACTTAAATTAGAACTTGAAGAAAGTATAAAAAATAAAAATAAATATTTTTGTCTTTTTATGGATTTTTTATTAATTAAAAACTATTTAACTTAATTAAACTAATTAAACTACTTTAAATTATTATTAATACTAAATTAACTTAGAAAATTAAGAGAAAATTTTTAAAATTACTTAACCATCACAGGAATCCTACAAAATTATAAAAACTTCTAAAAATTATGTTTTAGGTTATTCTACTAATTATTTACCTTTTAATTACTTTAAATCTAATTTAAACAATTAAAATAAGAAAAATGGAAAATGAACTAGTAGAAACTAAAAAGTTATTTTCTAAAAGTCTATTATACTATATTAGAGCTAGGAAAAATATAAAAACTAGGTTTTGCTTTATAAAAACTAAATATGCTATTTAATACTTGATATTAATTAATAATTAATAAAACTAAAATAAAATCTAATAAATACTAAATGACAAAATAAAAATCTAGAAAATTACTGAAATTACGTTAATATAAAAGGTAATTAATAAAAATATAAAAATGACAAGTACTTAATAAAAATATAAAAATGAAAATTAAAATTAAAATTACATTAAATAGAAACTATCACTTAATATTAAATTGACTTTTCTTGGTTTTTCTTTTACAAACTTGTTTTATCCCTAAAAACAAAGACTTTTTGTGAAAACAACTTTTTTGCAACTAGAAAATAAGCTGAGATTAAGCTAAAAAGTCCACACAGTTGACTTTTGTTGACTAAAAGGGAAAATAAGCTCAACCAGCTTGTGTGGGGTCCACAAGGGCCAAACTAGGTACAAATAAGCTACACAAACTTAATTAAGCTGAAAACAACTAGCAACAACCACTGATTAAGCTAAAAAGATGAAATAAGCACTTTTGAAAACTGAAACTCAACACAGAATGGGACAGACTTGAGGTGCTAAACCAGGTGGGTCCCAGGGGTCCTAAAGTCAAACAAATGGTCAAAGGGGGAAGCCTGGTAGGAGGGGGTTGGGAGAACCCAAATCCTAGGTGTGGGACCCAATGGGGTAGCCACAAACCACCACCAAAGGTGGTGGTGTGGACTGTGTAACTGCTGCACAGAGCAACAGCAAGCCCTGCAGTCCTCTTTGGAGGGTTGTGGGGTCCACACAAAAATTGGCAAAATTAAAGGGACAATGGGACTTTGAAGAAGGGCTGGGGGAGTGCTTATTCTGAAAAGCTTAAAGTCTAAAACCTCCTAGAAAAATCAAAACAAATCCCACTATTTTGGTAAAAAACTGAGATAGGTTCAATTTGACTTTTGAAATTTTATGCAAGTTTGACTAATGTGACTTTTGAATGAACCCTACTTATTGATTATGATAAACTAAGCTTATATGAGACTAAAACATGTTAACTTATCCACTAATGAGCTAATGTGAGTAATTTGTGGATCAAAGCTGTTAACAGATAACTCTTAGGGTGGGTTTGTGAGTGAATTTGACTCTTGACCAAGTAAACCACCAATCTGTTGCTTTGTATAGTTATTATTACTCAACTATAAGATGCTTATGCATAGAAACAAGCCAGAAAACAATTAGAACATCCATAACACAAATCAGCCAAACACCCCTTATGAAACTAAAAATGGACTTTTAATGAAGTAATCCTACAATTAGAACCTAAAACCTGAGCAATAAACTTACATTTACATTAAACAAGCATAATAGAACCAGGATAAGTAAAGAACAACAACTAAGACTACTAAAAACAGATTATGCAAGAACGTAAGAAGGAATCTCACAATTTCACAGGCTGAGAAAAATGATGAACCAGAAACCAACTCACATCCCTATTGCCTCCCATGAGGTACTAAACCAAAACATTCCATCCCTTGCCTTGCTCCATGCTTGCATAACCATGAACCACTGATTTTTGTTTTCTATCTATTTTTCTTCATTTATTGATATTTTTTAGATTTAGACTAAAACTGACTTAAATGCTTTTCAACCTTTTAGAAACATTAAAGTAAACTTAAACAAACTTGAATAAAACAGATTTAACAACAATAAGCAAGATTTAAATAAAGTTGTCAATTTTACTTAAATTATGCAAATTCGGAAATTAATGAACAAGATTCAAATTAAAAGATCAAAGGAGTTTAGTACACTCTAAAACAACTGAGTACAAGATTTAGGAACTAAAATTACATTCGAATAATAAAATTACATTCAAAACGACTACTCTAAACTACAACTACACTAATACATCTTCTCCCCTGCTCCTTTCTCTCTTTATAGCATCCCGTTGTCTCTTGTGGGTCCCACTAGTCAAATCCCACCACTTTGATTGACTTTTTGATTACCTTTGCCCTCTCTCCAATTTTGGCGGGAAAATGGCTTTTAAGCCAATTGGTCTGTGGAATAGCCATAGGGGGTGGGATGTGATTGGTGTTGGGGAAGTGTGATATGGAGGGATAAGGGTGGTGGTGGCAGAGGAAAGTGGTGCAAGGGGGCGGGAGGAATACCACCTGGTATTCTGGTTTTGGGAGGGAATGGTGAAGATGGTGGGTTTGACCGTACTTTGACCAATAGGGATTATTTAAAACGGTTTTTGGGATTTTTGGGCTCAGGAGTGGGCCTGGGGTAAAGTGGATTGGACTAGGGTGGGTAATGGTTGTATTTTATTTTTGGTTTTGGCTTTGGTTTTGGGCTAACAAGATAACAAGGGTCCATTTGTTTATTTTACTAAGACACCATAAGCACCAATTATGTAAATAACAAATTTTTGAGGGTGGTGTCTTGGCAATTTTCCAAGTTTATCAAAGGGACCATTCAAGTCATTCTTGAATACCCCGAGGACCATAAATGTAATTTTTCACTCTTATACTTCCAAGGGTATTTTCTGCCAAAGTTGCAAAGTCCAGGGACCAAACATGTAATTTCACCAAACTTGTCACCCAAGGACCATTCCTGCAAAATATTAGTAGCACAAGGACCAAAATTTATTTTTCTCAAAGTTTTAATATCCTAAGGACCATTTTTGACAATTTTCCAAACTTCAGGGACTAAACTTGACTTTTTGTGAAACTTTGCACCAAAGGACTAAATATGTAACTTTTTGATTTAAAAGGACCTTTGGTGACTTTTTCAAGTTTTTAGAACAACCAGGGACTAGATTTGATAATTTTTGAAAGTTGAGGGACTGAAACTGCCAATTATGCAAACTATATACGTTTTTCATCTGTTTTTGATTATTTTGCATTTGAAACATATAAAACACATTCCTGGGATAATTTCACTATTTTGATGCAATATTGAGTTTTTTTAGATGTTTTGGCAGCTCAGAAAAGGTAAAAATGATGAGTATTTACACACTCATCAATACACCTACCAAGCCGATGCAACCCATGCATAACCGCCTTTAATAACTTCAAATACAATTCATATAACCTTCACACTATAACTAAACACCTACCAAGCCGTGTAAGCCCCTTTCAATGATAATTAACATGCGTTATAGTTGCTTAGAGTGTCATGTTACGACACATCCCTAACTGTGGACAATTGGTAATTAACATGGATAATGGGTCATGTGTATTGGGTTGTAGTGGCTTATAGTGTCATGTTATCGACCAATACATTTGGTGATAAAAAATGGGTAATTAACATGGGTAATGGGTCATGTGCATTGGGTTATAGTGGCTTATAGTGTTATGTTATCGACAATGGATAATTCACATGGGCGACTTTTTAAATACAAAATACACTAAAGGGTGCGCTTGGTTCAAACTTGGGAAAGGGAAAGTGTGACAACTGGCAATTTAGGAAGACATTTTAAAACCCGCATTACGTTAAAGTTTGATTATAATTAAATATTTGGAATTTTATTCGCATCGAATTTGTGAAATTTAAACCGATGTTTTAAATTATGAAGTTTATGTGGAATTGAATTTGAACTGTTGATTTGTTATGGAATTTATTTCGTGAATTATTGTTGAGACGTCCTTCGGGCACTACGTCGACTCCGGCACTAGGAAAACCTAACGAACTTAAAAATTTTGAATAACGGTCGCATCTATATATTAGACGAACGTTTTAATATATAAAATTTTCGGGAAAGTATATTTGGAAATGAATGGCGACATGTACGAATATTTCTGGCGACGTTTAATACCTTCGTGAACGAGTATTCGTGTTACGGGAAAAACCGATTTAATAATATTACCTAATAACCTAAGTTTTGTGGCTAATAATGAAAAGAGAAAACTAGATGGACCATTTGTGTAAATTCGGGTATTAATACCCTAAACCTAACCCTTCCCCCTCATAATATCATCTTCCCCAACATCCTTTCCCCTCTCTCTTGTCGCTGCCCACTGCTACTCCGGCACCCTCATCACCGCCGGTCACCACCACACACCGCCACCACCAAAACACTCCCCATACTCACCTCTTTCTTGTGTTGTACCACACGTGCCCCAAAAGAGAACCCCCACCCGTTTTTCTTGATCCACCGCCGTGTACACACCACCACACCACCACTCTCTATTGTTTTTATTGAAGTTGAAGGTGAGAAACGCATTTTTATGCATCGTGTTTGGCAAAACCGAGTCAAACCCGGTTTGATTTGGGATTGGATTTACAAGATTTAAAAAGGGTTTTGATATAAATAATGATGGTATCCATGTGGTGTCGACTCACGACCGATTTGTGCTCGGATTTGATTATTTGAGATTGTTGGGATGATGTTTGTGGCTCGGTTGAGCTTAACCGAGACCCTCGTGGTCTTGGTGTCTTGATTGTTGGCTTGTATGAGCTTAACGCGACCTCAAGGGTCTGTTTGGTTGTTGTTTTGGGCTCGTATGAGCATGTCGTGACCCTAAGGGTCCGATTGGTATGGTTTGGTGCTCGGGTTAAGCCTAACCGAGACCCAAGTAGGTCTTTCAGCTCGAGTTTGGCTCGACGTGTTGACCCGGGAATTATTACTCTTGTTGCTCTTCTTGTTGTTGTAATGTTATTGTTGTTGTTGTTGTGTTTACTCTTGGGCCGAGGAGGTGTAGAAGGGCCTATACCTTCTGGTCTCGGCAATGGACTTTTATATTTTGTGGAGTTGTTGTCGATGGATAATTGGGGACCGATTGTGAGACGGTCATTTAGTTTGACGGAGATAGGTTAGTCGGGTGCCGTAGTCGGACCCTATTGTTGTAGTTTGTGATATGGGACGAATGACGGAGTTGTGGTATCGACAATATTACTTTGGACTTATGGTTGTGCGAGTTTGAGTCACATTGACTTTCTAGTCAATGGTTGACTTCGGCAAACGCCTTAACATTTGGATTTGGACAATGAGCCGAGAGTGATGACTCGGACATGTGACTCATCTTTTATAACTCGATACAATTTATAATCACACGAAAAAATAAAGACTCGTAATAACTTATATTATCGATATAAACATTTATATAAATGTGTAAACGTATATATATTTATATAAGTGCGTATATAATAAATAGGTGATTACGAGTAATAAAAATAATGACGTTGACGATATGTATTAGACTATGAAAATAGTATAATAATATCGGAAACTTTATTATAACTAAACTATTATAAATAGAAATATAAATATAACGTGAAATGCCTTACGAAATAAAATAAGCTTTTGGGAAATAAAACGAGAACTTACGAGTTATATGAAATTGATGGCAATTGAATCCAAGTGAGCCATTTTATTAATTGTTGACTTTTGTGCTTGTCACGGATGTGTGACATTAATAGACTCGTTTCATATAACTGTGTAACTTATTTAATTGACGGATTAAATGGGACATATTTAGTTATATGAAAAGGGTTTATTAACGGGTATTGTATCCTACGACGCCTTTAGGTTTTGGTAGGAGTGCGAGATAATAAGTGATGAGTGCTCAAACACTCATCATTTTTGTCGTATTTGAACTGCCAAAACATCAAAAAACACTCAGAAATGCATCAAAATACAGAAATTATCCCAAAATTGTATTTTATACATTTTAGATGCAAAATGAGTAAAAACAATGAAAAACGAACAAAGTTTGCACAATTGGCAATTACAGTCCCCCAACTTTCAAAAGTTAACAAAACTAGTCCCTGAGCGTTTTTTATGAAAGAAAAGTCAACCCAAGGCATTTAAAAGTCAAAAGTTATTAAATTTGAGCCTTGGGTGAAAACTTTGGGAAAATTACACATTTGGTCCCTGTACTTTCCAAAATGGCAAAAATAGTCCCCGGGAGTTTTTAAAACGGAAAATTACATCAAAGGTCCTTGTGGAAATTTTAATGTGACAAAAGTGGTCTTTGTAATACTTTGGCAAATTTAGTCCCTAAAAATTCAGCAAAGTGCAAAAAAGGTAATATTATTACAAACCAAATGAAACCTTTTATCCCTTTAATCCAAATCCAATAACAAAACCCCAAGCCCACCATTTACCAGCCCATCTCCCCTAACCAAAACCCCACTCCCCGTTTTAATATTAATCTCCAGTCAACCCTTCCACCTTTGACCCTTTGACCCTCTTTTGACCATCTCCAATACCACCCTTTCCCTCCCTGCCAAAACCACCCTCCCCAATACCACTCACATGTGACTTCCCCCCCCCCCCCCTCATAATTACACCTATCTCTATAGCCCCCAAACAGTCCCCTAATCCCACTCATATCAATCCTAAATACAAGTTATCAGAGGCATGCTTGTTGTACAATTTTTTTGGCGTCAAGACATTCCAACGGCCAGGATCAAACCGTACTCATCCAAGGGCTGGTATTAGTGTTGGGAAAGAGACAATGGACCTCAAAAACCCTAATTTGAAGGCTATTTAAAGGAAGGTGATGCTGGAAGCAAGAGTCAGTTAGTTTTTAATTATTGTAATCTTGTATGTTGAATTATGTCAATTTAGCTTATTAAGTATTTAGGTCAGCTTTAAAATTGTAATCCTCATTTCTCAGTGTATTCTAAATTCACTTCATCAATCAAATTTGAGTTTTTCCTTTAAATAGTATATGCTTATTTTATCTTAAAATTTCAATATGGTTTGAAATGGTTAAAAGTTGTTGATGTGAACTGATGAGTTCATATAAGTATCTTATATAACCTTGAAAAGCTTCTAGAAACTAAAAAAAAAAACTAGTTGTAGTTGGAAAAAGCAAAAATACAAAAAAAAAAAAAAATAGTTAAAAATAAAAATAGAAAAATAAAAAGGTTATGAAGAAGACAATCCTGGATTTCATGGCAATGGAGCAGAGCAAGTATGATGGATGTGGTTTAGTGCTCAGGGGAGCATAGGTTCATAGTGTGGGTTCTGGTTCTCATTGGTTCCAAGCTTGGATGCTCATTGTAAGCTCCCTGTCCAATTTTAGTCTCCTGCTATATAAGAGCTTTGTACTTGTTTATTTCTGTATGTTTAGGCTTATTAAGTGTAGTTAAGTTATAACATTGCTTAGTAGTATACAATAGATAACTAAGTTGCTTTGTGTTAAAATTATCTTTTTCAACTGATAATTATGGCTTTTTAGTAATTTCACAGTGTTTGTAGTTATTGTGGTAGTTTTGTGTTTAGATAGGCAATTTACATCATAGTATAACCTTGAGTGTCACTGTCATGTTTTGAATCAACCTCTTGCTTTGAAAATCATAGAAACAATCACATAAGGCCATAAGGGTGTGTTTGGAATTGCTGATCTTGATGTGCTCAGGGGTGTTTTTGTTGGTAACTCTGGTTTTCACAACTCCCATTAGGTCATATTAGTTCACTTTAGTCAAAAAATTTACCACTTGTTCATGTAAAAGTCAAAATCTTGGTGGTTTGGTTCTCATTTGTTCACTGTTGAGGGTTATTGATACCTATTGTGTAAGTTAGTCATATAATTAGCCATGTTAGCATATTTTGAACTCATCTTCGCTTACTTTAACACATTTAGTTAATTAGAACCTTTAGAATCTCACTTAAGTCAACCTTTTGCAAAAATCTCAAAGTCAAAATTCCTTGTTTATGCAGAAAACTCAATTCTTATGAGATTTTTCTAGAATTTTGTGGTGTGAATCAGAACTTGAAACTTACAGAGATAAAAATTTGTCACCTAGACTACAAGAACCCACAATCATTTTATTTTTGAGAATTTTCTCTTGGCATTTTTGGAGGCTCAAACAAACCTGCAGAGGAAGCAATGTCCCCTGCCCTTCAGTTGACCAAAAATCCCTTGGACCTTACATTGCTCATTTGTAGATCATTTTGATTGATTCTTGTTGTTTTTGAAAGCCATTTAGTTTATCTTGTCAGTTGTACTCTTAGTTTGCTCTTTGTAGCTTTTCTGCTTAGCTTATTGAGTCCTCAAAATTGCTTCCTGGACCTGTGTTCCTGAGTGTACATCAGTGTGAATAGGAGCCTGTTAATTTCTTTATTTCCATTTGATCCAATGTCAAGTGGTGGTTGTTTCTAGTTTAGTTAGATTGTCTGAGCTTGCATTGGTTTGTGTTTGCCTTGATATTGGTCTACTTGCTTATTAGCTTAACTGCTTATCTCATTTAGCTCACTTGAACTTAGAAACCTTCACTGTTGAGAGTGATAGCTTGAATAAGCTTGAGCATGGTTTAAATTTTGGCTCATTTCATTTAGTTGGAATTCGTATAAGTTGTTCCACCCCAGTATCTAGATTGTGAGCTTTTGGAATTAGCTTTCATCATCCACTGATTGGACTAACCATATCAATGGATTGGTCCTAGTTCATAAGCCTCTCAATTGCTCCATACTTAAGCTTATCCTGAGTTTGTGGCATTTTGGAAAGCCCATTGGGTGGACTTTTAAGCTCCAAGCTTATTTTGTACCTTGGATCATTCCTGTTGGCCCCACCAAGGGCTGCACATTGCCATTTTGGCCTGTTTGGCCTGAGAGTATTTTGTAAGTGCATATTTTATGTTCCTGACTTATCTAGTGAGTTTGTTCATTTGTTTCAGCTTATTTTGTGCACACAACAGTTGGATAGAGCTTATTTTATCTTTGGTGACTTATCAATAGCTTGTTTCAGTCAAAGCCCATTGTTGAGCCTCATAAGCTCACTATCTTGCTTATTTGTGTCCATTGTGCTTATTTTTTAGACTCAAGCAAAGTTCCTTCACATTAGTTGATTATTTTCAGTAGATAAATAGGTTTGTGAAAGAAAAATCAAGAAAAGACAAAAATAAGTAAAGTAATAGCTTCTATTTAAGCCTTTTTGGCTTATTTTCTGCTTATTCATAAGCAATCTTCAATTTTAATTTTTTCTCAGGTTTCTTATAGCTTAAAATAATTTTACGAAGTTTTTCAGATTTTTCTTTTGTCATTTAGTACTTTTTATAATTTAGTTTAATTTAAATTAATTAAATAATTAGTTTTAATTAATAATAAATAACTAAAAAGTAGGAAAAATAGATTTTCTATTCTAAAATTAGTTTTATAATATTTTAGATTTTTCTAAATTTAATTTTCATTTTTCTAGTTAAATTTCATAATTAATTAATAATTAGTATAATTTAGTTAATTAAAAAGTAATTAATAATTAGTAATTAATTAAATAGTTGTAAAAATAATTTTAATTTTCCAAAAATTTTCTTATAACATTAGGATTGTAAAAATATAATTTTTACATTCGTAGGACTTTATTTGCTCACGTTTCACTTTTTATTTTGCGCGTTTGCGTTTATTTTAAATTCAAACGCGCGTTTTTAGGTTTAACTTACGGTTCTAGGTTATCTGATCATCAGTAATTGTTAATATAGTCTTTCTAAGCTATTCTCAATCATAATCTCGTAGTTTAATCATAATAATCAAATTCCTGATCCTCCTGTTAAATCACCCGATCACTTAAAACGTTTTCAAATACAATTGCAAACCTCGCTGGGACATAACGACCCGGGAATACACTGTACTCCTTGGTTAGTTGGTTTTAGACATTTGACTTGGTTGACCATCAGCTCGTCAACTTAGTTGACCGTTTAGGACCAATCAAAATTTGGCGCCGCTGTCGGGGAGGCAGCTGCGTATCTGAACACGTTTTTTTTAAGATTAGTGATTTTTCATTCGTCATTGTATAAACTCCACCACCTTTTGTAAATCTTAATCAAAACATAAAAAAGTCATTAACACTTTTCCTAAATTGTTAAAACACCAAAAAAAATCAAAAAACAAACAAAACAAATCGTTACGTTTTCTATATCGGGTTTCTTTTAAGGTGATTCTTAAAGAAATACGATCTTAGTTAACGCACCGATACCAAAAATATTGTCCAAAAGTTTTTTCACCCATACACAAAAACCCAAAAACATTCGTCTTTTCTTATGAATAATAATACATAAAAATAAATCGTCGCAAACCAAGACAGAACACCTACCAACTGCGGGTGTGAACATAATAAGTTCCCAAACAAAAGAATAAAACTTGCCTTTGTGTCCCTGTGAGTGGTGTACCTTTCT
This sequence comes from Artemisia argyi, assembly GCA_030686995.1. Lineage (NCBI taxonomy): Eukaryota > Viridiplantae > Streptophyta > Magnoliopsida > Asterales > Asteraceae > Artemisia > Artemisia argyi. The sequence goes on from CM060679.1 coordinate 86,103,023, forward strand.
TAAAGAAGCCACTTACTTGTGATTATTGGTTTAAATTCACTGTGGTTTTGCCTCGACTTTGTTTTGATTGATTTTTGCTCCTAGTGCATGCGCACTCGCTCTTCTAGGTCTACTAGCCCGTTACGCGAGCTTGTAAGAATTACTAGAAGACTTCGTAGATGTTCAGCACCAACAGTCGGATCTGAGATCTGTACTGTTTCCACTTCAGCTGTCACCATGGCGGAAGACCGCCCCATGTGTGAGCTTCTCCAAGCACCCATCGAGGGTTACGGAGACGCTATTGTTGTTCCAGCCATCGTGGCTGACAATTTTGAGCTCAAAACCGGGTTACTTAATCTTGTAACCTCAAGTCAATTCTACGGTTTTGAGAGGGATGATCCTCATGCTCATATTCGATGGTTTAACAAAATCACGTCAACCATCAAGTACAAGAATGTCCATTTAGAAGCAATCAAGCTTCTTCTCTTCCCATTCTCCCTCGAGGGACAAGCCCAGATTTGGCTTGAGAAACAACCCCCTCGATCTATTGCGACATGCGAAGACTTGGTAAAAAAGTTTGTGAATGAATTCTTCCCACCTTCTAAGACCACGAGTCTTAAAAACGAAATCACCAAGTTCACTAAAAAAATATGATGAATCATTTGGTGAAGCGTGGGATCGTTTCAAAGAATTACTTCGCAAGTGTCCACATCATGGTTTCTCAGAGTTGATGCAACTCGATACTTTTTACAATGGCGTGAACCAAGTTGATCAGGATTATCTCAATGCCTCCGCGGGAGGTAAATTTTTGAGTAGAACCACCAAAGAAGCCTTAGCAATCATCGAGAACAAGTCCAAGGTCCGCTCTACACGAAGCAAGCCGGTTGTTTCCCAAATTAGTGCGGGTCCTTCCACTTCATCTCCTATGAGTCAGTCTAGCACCGATGCTAAGATTGACAAGCTTACTGAGGCTATTCAAGCTTTGGTTCTCGTCCAGCAAAAGAAAGTCTCTTTTCCACAACATCCTCCACCTACTGAGGTTAAAAAAGTGGAAGTCTGTGTAACTTGTGGTGGGCCGCATGCCTACTACAATTGCACAGCTACTGATGGTTCTCCGTTTGAAGCTCATGTTGTAGCCGGGTCATCTAATCAAGTAGGCAATCAATACCGCCCTCCTATGGACCCGAACTATCATCCTAATCATTACCCTGGACCTCTTGGTTTTAATCAAAACCAAAATGTCCAAAACCGTAACCAAAATCAAAATAGAGTGAACCAAGGTTTTCAAAACCAAGGTAACTTCAATCAAGGTCACGGTTTTCAAAATCAAAACCAAGGTTTCCAAAATCAAGGTTTCCAACATCAAGGAAACTTTAATCGAAACCAAGGTCAGGGTAACTTCAATCAAGGGTATTTCCATAAAATAATAACCAAAATCAAAGAAATTTCCAACATCAAAATCAAGGAAATTTCAACCAAGGTCCCAACCAAAACAATCGTGCTCAAAATTTTAATAACCAAAATCAAGCCATTGTTCCAACTGGGCCTTCATCTGACTAGTTGTTAAAACAATTCATGAAATCCCAAGAAGAGATGAACAAGTTGTTGGTTAGCCAGATTTCTTAAATCAAGAAGTCTTTAAATGATCGACCCTCGGGCTCAGGAACACTTCCGAGCAACACGATCGCTAACCCGAGGGGCGATGCTAAGGCGATCACAACTAGAGGTGGTGCTTCTTATGATGAACCCGCGATTCCTACTACCTTTTCTTCCTCTCCTCCAAAGGTAGTAGAGCGTGAACCTGAGGTGACAATGGACAAGGTGCAAACTCCTAGCTCACAAAGTACCGCACACGTCCAACCTCAGGTTACTCCAGAAACCAGATGTAAGCCTGGAGTTGTTTTTGAACCACCAGAAACTCCAGTGGACAACCCTAAATCCAAAACTTCTATTCCTTATCCATCACATCTCAATGAACAAAAGCTCCGCGAAAAGGCTAGTCACCAAATGGATAAATTTTTTCAAATCTTTCAAGACTTGCACTTTGACATTAGCTTCGCGGACGCTATTCTCTTGATGCCCAAGTTTGCATCAACAATCAAAAATCTGTTAAGTAATAAGGATTTACTCTTTGAGATGGCTAGAACTCCTTTGAATGAGAACTGCTCAGCAGTTCTTTTGAAAAAGCTTCCCGAGAAGCTTGGAGACCCCGGAAAATTTCTCATTCCTTATGTTTTTTCGGGTATGGTTGAATGCTTCGCCTTGGCCGATCTAGGTGCTAGCATTAACCTGATGCCATATTCTGTGTGGAAGAAACTATCTCTTCCCGAGCTCACTCCCACGTGCATGACTTTAGAGCTTGCCGATCGTTTGATTTCTCGTCCACTTGGCATAGCCGAGGACGTATTCGTTAAAGTGGGAAAGTTCCATTTTCCAGCAGATTTTGTGATTGTTGACTTTGATGCCGATTCAAGGGTCCCTCTAATTCTTGGAAGGGAATTCCTTAGAACTGGGCGTGCTCTCATCGATGTATTTGAGAAAGAGATCACATTGCGTGTTGGAACTGAAGCAATCACCTTCAACCTCGATCAAACTTCGAGGTAATCCTCTAATTATGACTCTAAATCGGTAAACCGAATAGATGTCATCGATGTAGCTGCTGAGGAGTACGCTCAAGATGTTTTAGGTTTCAATGATAATTCTACGAGTGAAAACTTCACTCCATCTTCTTATCCCATCATTGCCAATTCTTCTCCTTCCCTCACTCCGTTTGAGGGAAGTGACTTCATCTTAGAAGAGATTGAGTCCTCTCTCAAAAGTGATTCGATTCCCGATGGAATCGATAACCAAGAGATTGACCCCGATAGGGACATTCTTCTCCTTGAGAAATTATTAAACGAAGATCCCTCTCCTCTTCCTGTTCTACCACAACAACTTCATAATCAAGAAATCAAATATGTTGAGAAAACTGATGATTTTCCTAAGGTCGAGCTCAAGGACTTACCATCTCACCTTGAATATGCATTTTTGGAGGGTGATGATAAATTACCCGTCATAATTGCTAAAGATTTAAGTGTTGAGGAAAAGGCTGCTCAAATAAAGGTTTTGAAGTCACATAAACAAGCAATTGCTTGGTGACTCTCTGACATCAAGGGCATTGACCCCGAATTTTGTACCTACAAAATTTTAATGGAGGATGACTTCAAACCGGCAGTCCAACAACAAAGAAGGGTGAATCCAAAAATTCATGAGGTCATCAAACAAGAAGTTTTAAAACTTCTTGATGCCGGATTGATTTACCCTATCTCGGACAGTCCTTTGGTTAGTCCCATACATTGTGTTCCAAAAAAGGGTGGCATTACTATTGTCACTAACGAAGAACACGAGTTGATTCCAACTCGATTGGTTACGGGTTGGCGTGTCTGCATTGACTATCGCAAGTTAAATGACGCCACCCGCAAAGACCATTTTCCTCTGCCCTTTATGGATCAGATGCTCGAGAGATTAGCGGGGAATGAGTACTATTTCTTCCTCGATGGTTTCTCGGGTTACTTTCAGATTCTCATTGATCCACAAGATAAGGAAAAGACCACTTTTACGTGCCCCTATGGAACTTTTGCATATAAACGTATGTCATTTGGTTTATGTAATGCTCCGGGCACGTTTCAAAGATGTATGATGGCCATATTTTCCGACATGATCGGGAAAACTATGGAGGTCTTTATGGACGATTTTTTGGTCATTGGGGATTCGTTTCAATCATGTCTCTCCCATTTAGACAACATGCTCAAACGTTGTGAAGACACAAGGTTATGTCTAAATTGGGAGAAGAGCCACTTTATGGTCAAAGAGGGCATTGTCCTCGGCCATAAAATTTCAAAGAATGGGATTGAGGTTGACAAAGCCAAAGTGGATGTCATCGCTAAATTACCTCATTCCACTACCATCAAATGTATTAGGAGTTTTTTGGGTCATGCCAGTTTTTACCGTAGGTTTTCAAGATTTTTCCAAAATCGCCCGGCCTGTGACCCATCTCCTCGAGAAGGATGCTCCTTTTATCTTCTCACCCGAGTGCATCGAAGCTTTTGAAACTTTGAAGAAAAAGCTTACTGAGGCACCGATTCTTGTTGCCCCCGATTGGGACTTGCCCTTTGAACTTATGTGTGATGCTAGTGATTTTGCAATAGGGGCAGTCTTGGGGCAACGCAAATCAAAACACTTTCAGCCTATACACTATGCGAGCAAAACAATGGCCGAGGCTCAAAGTCATTACACCACCACAGAAAAAGAATTGTTAGCAGTGGTGTACGCCTTTGAGAAATTTCGGCCATATTTGATATTGACCAAATGCATAGTGTATACGGACCACTCGGCTTTGAAGTACCTCTTTGCAAAACAAGATGCAAAGCCGAGACTACTCCGTTGGGTTCTCCTCCTGCAAGAATTTGATATCATAATTCGTGATAAAAAAAGGAGCTGAAAACCTAGCTGCTGATCATCTCTCCCGTTTGGAAAACCCCCACCAAGATGTCTTTGAAAAGAAGGAAATTAATGAAACCTTCCCTCTCGAGACACTCAATGCGGTTACCTTTCGTTGAGATTCTATTACCCCATGGTTTGCCGATTTTGCAAACTACCATGCGGGGAACTTTGTGGTGAAAGGGATGTCGTCCCAACAAAAGAACAAGTTCTTTAAAGATGTGAAACATTACTTCTGGGACGACCCCTACCTTTTCAAAATCTGTGCGGATCAAGTCATCCGGCAGTGTGTTTATGGACAGGAAGCCAATGACATTCTCAAGGTTTGCCATGCTGGACCCACGGGGGGACACCATAATCCTAACTACACCGCCAAAAAGGTGTTTGATTCCGGATTCTATTGGCCCACGATTTACAAGGATGCCCAAGAATTAGTCAAATCCTATGACGCTTGTCAACGTCACGGGAATATTTCACAAAAAAATGAAATGCCACAAAATGCAATTCAAGTTTGTGAAATCTTTGACGTATGGGGCATTGACTTTATGGGGCCATTTCCATCATCTCATGGAAATAAGTACATACTCGTGGCTGTTGACTACTTGTCAAAATGGGTTGAGGCAAAAGCTTTACCCACAAATGATGCCCGAGTTGTTGTAAAATACTTGAAAGCTCTTTTTGCTCGATTTGGAACTCCACGGGCTATAATTAGTGATCGTGGTGGCATTTCTGCAATGACAAATTTGATAAAGTCATGCAAAAGTATGGTGTAACTCACCGTCTTTCTACTGCGTACCACCCTCAAACAAGTGGGCAAGTAGAAGCTTCCAATCGAGGCATTAAGAGAATCTTGGAAAGAACTATAGGTGAAAATCGTGCATCGTGGTCGGACAAATTAGATGATGCACTTTGGGCTTTCCGTGCGGCTTACAAAACACCCCTCGGGTGTACGCCTTACAAGCTTGTGTACAGGAAAGCGTGCCATCTACTGATCGAGCTTGAGCAAGCCTATTGGGCTCTCAAGCATGCAAATTTTGACATCCAAACTGCGGGTGTTCATCGCAAAGTTCAACTGAATGAATTAAATGAACTTCATGATCAAGCTTACGAGAACTCTTTGATCTATAAAGAAAAGACAAAGAAGATTCATGACTCAAAAATCAAGAACCGCGTTTTCAACGTTGGTGATCGAGTTCTTCTTTTCAACTCCAGACTCAAGATCTTCTCGGGAAAGCTCAAAACCCGATGGACTGGTCCATTCACTATCGCAAAGGTTTATCCTTATGGCACCGTCGAATTATCTCAAAATGACGGTCCTAATTTCAAAGTGAATGGGCATCGGTTGAAGCATTACTTAGGAGAGGACATACCATCCATGGTTGTCCTGGATCTCCAAACTTTCCCCAAGGACAAATGAATTCGGGGATCGAGTCAAGCTAGCGACTCGATGAACAAAAACAGTAGCATAAACATGGGTTTTCACCCCATGTCTCTGACTTCTTTCTACTTTCTAACACCCAAGTGTGGGGGACTGGCCACCCCCTGCTGATGTTTGCAATGTATATATCTCCATTCAAAAAAAATAAATAATAAATAAATAATAAAATAAAAAATTTTGTGTTCGTATATTAAAGTGAAAAATGAAAAATGACGTTCCCACAGTTAGCTTCTAATATTATCTTTTTACGTTCAAAGATTCAGCATAATAGCCGGGACTTGGAATATTGAGGACAATATTCAATTCTAAGTGTGGGGGAGGGGAAAATTCTAGCGAATTTTATCAAATTATACCGTCTAGTACCCCCGTTTTTGGCCAAAATTTTAAAAAAAAAATCACTTTATTTCAAAAAATTTTGTGGTTATCAGTCCACCATGTCTAACCGACAAAAGGATTGGCTAATCCAGGAGCAAACGGCTCTTGGTAAAGATAAATCAAATCCGTTTATGGCTTACAATTTGCCCAAAATTGTATGGTATCTCAACTCTCCATATCCTAAAAAGTAAAAGAGTTGGCTAGCCCGCAAGATTATGGCTTGTGGTAAAGGCAGTGGAAAGCCATAATTGGTAATCAGCTCACCAAGATGTCGACTGTGTCCATCAAGAGTTGGCTAGTCCAGAAGCAAACGGCTTCTGGTAAAGACAAATCAAAACCGTTGAAAGCTGGTGGTTTGCTCAAAATCACATGGTTATCGGTGTACCATGGTTCTTACTTGAACTGAAACATTTGGCTACTCCATAAGTAATGGCTTTTGGTAAAGAGATTCAAATCCACTAAGTTTTCTCAAAAAGATTGCTAGGGACTAGCAATAGTTTAGTGTGGGGGATTGATGAGTGCTCAAACACTCATCATTTTTTGTCGTATTTGAACTGCCAAAACATCCAAAAACACTCAGAAATGCATCAAAATACAGAAATTATCTCAAAATTGTATTTTATACATTTCAGATGCAAAATGAGTAAAAACAATGAAAAACGAACAAAGTTTGCACAATTGGCAGTTTCAGTCCCCCAACTTTCAAAATTTGACAAAACTAGTCCTTGAGCATTTTCTATGCAAGAAAAGTCAACCCAAGGCATTTAAAAGTCAAAAGTTATTAAATTTGATCCTTGGGTGAAAACATTGGGAAATTTACACATTTGGTCCCTGTACTTTCCAAAATGGCAAAAATAGTCCCCGGGAGTTTTTAAAACGGAAAATTACATCAAAGGTCCTTGTGGAAATTTTAATGTGACAAAAGTGGTCTTTGTAATACTTTGGCAAATTTAGTCCCTAAAAATTCAGCAAAGTGCAAAAAAGGTCCTTGGGCTTAATATTATTACAAACCAAATGAAACCTTTTATCCCTTTAATCCAAATCCAATAACAAAACCCCAAGCCCACCATTTACCAGCCCATCTCCCCCTAGCCCAAAACCCTGCTCCTCGTTTTAATATTAATCTCCAGTCAACCCTTCCACCTTTGACCCTTTGACCCTCTTTTGACCATCTCCAATACCACCCTTTCCCTCCCTGCCAAAACCACCCTCCCCAATACCACTCACATGTGACTTCCCCCGCCCCCCCCCCTCATAATCACACCTATCTCTACAGCCCCCAAACAGTCCCCTAATCCCACTCATATCAATCCACAAGTTATCAGAGGCATGCTTGTTGTACAATTTTTTTGGCGCCAAGACTTTCCAATGGCCAGGATCAAACCGTACTCATCCAGGGCTGGTATTAGTGTTGGGAAAGAGACAATGGACCTCAGAAACCCTAATTTGAAGGCTATTTAAAGGAAGGTGATGCTGGAAGCAGGAGTCAGTTAGTTTTTAATTATTGTAATCTTGTATGTTGAATTATGTCAATTTAGCTTATTAAGTATTTAGGTCAACTTTAAAATTGTAATCCTCATTTCTCAATGTATTCTAAATTAACTTCATCCATCAAATTTGAGTTTTTCCTTTAAATTTAGTATATGCATATTTTATCTTAAAATTTCAATATGGTTTGAAATGGTTAAAAGTTGTTGATGTGAACTGATGAGTTCATATAAGTATCTTATATAACCTTGAAAAGGTGCTAGAAACTATAAAACAAAAACAAAAAAAAAAAAAAAAAAAAAAAAAAAAAAAAAAAAAAAAAAAAAAAAAACTAGTTGTAGTTGGAAAAAGCAAAAATACAAAAAAAAATAGTTAAAAATAAAAAGGTTTTGAAGAAAACAATGCTGGATTTCATGGCAATGGAGCAGAGCAAGTATGATGGATGTGGTTTAGCGCTCAGGGGAGCAGAGGTTCATAGTGTGGGTTCTGGTTCTCATTGGTTCCAAGCTTGGATGCTCATTGTAAGCTCCCTGTCCAATTTTAGTCTCCTGCTATATAAGAGCTTTGTACTTGTTTATTTCTGTATGTTTAGGCTTATTAAGTTTAGTTAAGTTATAACATTGCTTAGTAGTATACAATAGATAACTAAGTTGCTTTGTGTTAAAATTATCTTTTTCAACTGATAATTATGGCTTTTTAGTAATTTCACAGTGTTTGTAGTTATTGTGGTAGTTTTGTGTTTAGATAGGCAATTTACATCATAGTATAACCTTGAGTGTCACTGTCATGTTTTGAATCAACCTCTTGCTTTGAAAATCATAGAAACAGTCACATAAGGGTGTGTTTGGAATTGCTGATCTTGATGTGCTCAGGGGTGTTGTTGTTGATAACTCTGGTTTTCACAACTCCCATTAGGTCATATTAGTTCACTTTAGTCAAAAAAATTTACCGCTTGTTCATGTAAAAGTCAAAATCTTGGTGGTTTGGTTCTCATTTGTTCACTGTTGAGGGTTATTGATACCTATTGTGTAAGTTAGTCATATAATTAGCCGTATTATCTTATTTTGAACTCATCTTAGCTTACTTTAACACATTTAGTCAATTAGAACCCTTAGAATCTCACTTAAGTCAACCTTTTGCAAAAATCTCAAAGTCAAAATTCCTTGTTTATGCAAAAAAACTCAATTCTTATGAGATTTTTCTAGAATTTTGTGGTGTGCAGAACTTGAAACTTACAGAGATAAAAATTTGTCACCTAGACTACAAGAACCCACGATCATTTTATTTTTGAGAATTTTCTCTTGGCATTTTTGGAGGCTCAAACAAACCTACAGGGGAAGCAATGTCCCCTGCCCATCAGTTGACCAAAAATCCCTTGGACCTCACATTGCTCATTTGTAGATCATTTTGATTGATTCTTGTTGCTTTTGAAAGCCATTTAGTTTATCTTGTCAGTTGTACTCTTAGTTTGCTCTTTGTAGCTTTTCTGCTTAGCTTATTGAGTCCTCAACACTGCTTCCTGGACCTGTGTTCCTGAGTGTACATCAGTGTGAATAGGAGCCTATTAATTTCTTTATTTCCATTTGATCCAATGTCAAGTGGTGGTTGTTTCTAGTTTAGTTAGATTGTCTGAGCTTGCATTGGTTTGTGTTTGCCTTGATATTGGTCTACTTGCTTATTAGTTTAACTGCTTATCTCATTTAGCTCGCTTGAACTTAGAAACCTTCACTATTGAGAGTGATAGCTTGAATAAGCTTGAGCATTGTTTACATTTTGGCTCATTTCATTTAGTTGGAAGTCGTATAAGTTGTTCCACCCCAGTATCTAGATTGTGAGCTTTTGGAATTAGCTTTCATCATCCACTGATTGGACTAACCATATTAGTGGATTGGTCCTAGTTCATAAGCCTCTCAATTGCTCCATACTTAATCTTATCCTGAGTTTGTGGGCATTTTGGAAAGCCCACTGGGTCTACTTTTAAGCTCCAAGCTTATTTTGTACCTTGGATCATTCCTATGGGCCCCACCAAGGGCTGCACATTGCCATTTTGGCCTGTTTGGCCTGAGAGCATTTTGTAAGTGCTTATTTTAGGTTCCTGGCTTATCTAGTGAGTTTGTTCATTTGTTTCAGCTTATTTTGTGCACACAACAGTTGGATAGAGCTTATTTTGTCTGTGATGACTTATCAATAGCTTGTTTCAGTCAAAGCCCATTGTTGAGCCTCATAAGCTCACTGTCTTGCTTATTTGTGTCCATTGTGCTTATTTTTTAGACTCAAGCAAAGTTGCTTCACATTAGTTGATTATTTTCAGTAGATAAATAGGTTTGTAAAAGAAAAATCAAGAAAAAACAAAAATAAGCAAAGTGATAGGTTCTATTTAAGCTCTTTTGGCTTATTTTCTGCTTATTCATAAGGAATCTTCAATTTTAAATTTTTTTCAGGTTTCTTATAGCTTAAAATAATTTTAGGAATTTTTTCACATTTTTCTTTTGTCATTTATTACTTTTTATAATTTAGTTTAATTTAAATTAATTAAATAATTAGTTTTAATTAATAATAAATAACTAAAAAGTAGGAAAAATAGATTTTCTGTTCTAAAATTAGTTTTATAATATTTTAGATTTTTCTAAATTTAATTTTCATTTTTCTAGTTAAATTTCATAATTAATTAATAATTAGTATAATTTAGTTAATTAAAAAGTAATTAATAATTAGTAATTAATTAATAGTAATTAATTAAATAGTTGTAAAAATAATTTTAATTTTCCAAAAATTTTCTTATAACATTAGGATTGTAAAAATATAATTTTTATATTCGTAGGACTTTATTTGCTCATGTTTCACTTTTTATTTGCGCGTTCGCGTTTATTTTAAATTCAAACGCGCGTTTTTAGGTTTAACTTACGTTTCCAGGTTATCTGATCATCAGTAACTGTTAATATAGTGTTTCTAAGCTATTCTCAATGATAATCTCGTAGTTTAATCATAATAATCAAATTCCTGATCCTCCTGTTAAATCACCCGATCACTTAAAACGTTTTCAAATACAATTGCAAACCTTGCTGGGACAAAACGACCAAGGAATACACTGTACTCCTTGGTTAGTTGGTTTTAGACATTTGACTTGGTTGACCATCATCTGGGCAACTTAGTTAAACGTTTAGGACCAATCAATAAGCTACTAAATATTTCGTGAGGTTTACCAAATTGACGAATTTGGTAAGTTTGACGATATATATAGGAAACTTATTAGACTTTAAAACTTACCATATAGAAATCTACATGCTATGTGATTTAGGACTTGGTATGATCTTGGAATAATATATTAGGCAAATAAGTTGTGGAGGATTAGCGAGTTGACGAACTTGATAAACTTCGACGATTTATTTAAATAATATATTGGACCAATATTATACCTGTAGATTGTTATTATTATTATTTTCCGTTGATGTGTTTCCTGGCTTGTGTTGAGTCGACCTTCCACCCACACGGATACCAAACGCCAAAACAAATATGAGAAACGGATTTTGAAAAGTAAAAAGGAATACGTTCGGGATTGGAAATATTTGATTTTGAGAAAATGATTCTGAGAAGAGTTTATATTGTTAGAAAGTGCCGAGTCCGTAGTTGCCGTCATTTGAGTTGCTATACTTCTTGATTCTACCGGTTTTTGTGCTGATATCTGGACTTGAGGTGAGTCATAGCCTCACTTTTACTTTTGAATATTGTTTTCAATACTTGGGGTGAGAAACGTGCAAATTGTTTTATGTGGACTATTATTGCTGTTTATTTAAAACTTGCTATGCTTATAGAACTAGGTAGGTTGTAGCGCGTGTCATATCCTTACAAATTCAAGAACATGTCGTATCCTTACGAATGTTGGGCATGTTGCATCCTTGCGAATGCATATTGATTTGATTGGTTTTGGACTATAGTGTGCACCTATAGGTTTGGACTATAGTGTGCACCTAGCAAGCGTTTTGCGTATATGCCCACTTGATTGAATTAAGAATTTAAAACTATGATCTCACCAGCGAAAGCCGACTTTTAGCGCGTTTTCTCAGGTAATTAAGTGATGACCTGGAATGCTTAGTTTGGAAGGCTTGGCATGGCAATCTGGCTTAAGGATCTATTCTCGAACTCTGATGTATTATTGTGGACCTATGTTTAACTTATTTTGGGCCTTACTTTGGATATTTGGGATGAATGTAAACTTTAAAAACCTTGGTTGGTTTTGTTTTTACTTATGTTTACTTTATCTCGTTTCTTTATGACTTGTGATGGATACCAATCCCCGTAGCACCCCGAAAGCTTGATTAGTCTTCCGCTGTACCAAATTTTGGGGGTGTTACAGAAAGGGAAAGTGTAAGCTAATGGTAGGGAAAGGGAAAGGTAAAGAAAATCAATCCCCCCAATTTATTGGGTAATGGTCATTTCATTATGCTTTACCAAGCATATTTTTTTATTACCTTTCCCATTCTCCACCCCCTATAACCCCTTACCAAGCATTAGGGGTGTTCAAAAAACCCGAGAAACCAAAAAACCAAGCATTCGGTTTTGGTTTTTACTTTTAGACATCCGTGGTTAACCGAACCGAGCCGTATATAATATAAATAAATTACCCGCCCCGCGATGGATAGTTCAAATCTTCCAACTAACCGAACCGAACTGCCCCGTGAATACCCCTACCAAGAGTATCAAACATACTTCACTTTAAACTTATAATATATAAAAACTTATCAAACACACATCGCACATTTCAACATAATCCTCTCTTTCTCTCTCACACTCACAGTTACAACTCACTCGGATCTAGGGTTTTGATCCCAAATCTCAAAAAGCTGATAAGATCACAAATTAATATAATCCAAATACCCCCTTAGAGCTATTTATTCTTAGGCTTAGGTTGATTATCTGTTATAAGAATTGCGTTGCATTTGTATTGATAAAATAAGGAAGAACATGCTGTGTTGTTTTTGCGAATAATTAGAGCAAAAGAGATATTAAGGTTTGCTTGGATTAGCATATTTTATCTTAGGCTTATGTTGACTATCTGGTATAAGAATTATGTTGCATTTGTATTGAGAGAATAAGGAAGAAAAGTGGCGGATGTGCACGCGAATATTTAGGATAAAACATCCAAGTATCAAAGATGGAAGAAGTATCAACGTTGGATGAATAGACACCACTTTCAAGTATGAAGATACATTCTTGAAAGTGCCAAAGCTAGTGATCAAGCGCACACAAACGTTATTAGACGGTGTCCAAAAAACAAAGAAACGGAACCTTTCGGCAACATTAGATAGATCTGGCCTGATCACTGAGACGTCATCAATGTGATAATGATATAGTATGTATTGTTCATGACATGCCACATTCCTTCATTATCGCATTCAAGATGAGTGATGTTACTTAGACTTTATTCTTTACTCAACATTTGTAGATTGTTTGTATCACTCTGTTTGCTTTATATATATATATATATATATATATATATATATATATATATATATATATATATATATATATATATATATATATATATATATATATATATGTATGATGTATTTTTGATATGTAGGAAGTGAGTTTGTAAAACTTTGAGTCTGGAATTTCAACATACCTTTCTATTCTCAATTGCCATATAGTTCCTTTTGTTTTTTCAACAATCTAGCAATGTACCTGGTGCAGGCCTTTGCTCAAAGGGAGTTGAAACGACAAAAGGAGCTGTAGCGGTAACTGAGAAGGGTTACGTATGTTGGGTTATGATCTAAAACCAACGATCCACCAGGTAATGTGGCCATTGGAGTTCCAAGAACAAAGGTTGTTTCAAACACACCCTGAATTGTAACATTGACTATTTTTGTCCACATTAGTTGACTGTTTTAGCCTTGGTACTGCAAATACTATTTTTTTCTCATGTTTGCACGTATGAAAAAGTAATGTCATGACTGCACAATTTCATGCCTACAAGAAGGGTAAGAAACACTATTTTTTCTTCACTGTCAATAGACAACTTTTGCAGTTTTGAAACACTAACCAAGCATACCTTTTTCTCTATAAAAATCAAACACACCAACTAAGCTCCCACAACCCCATTCTACCTACTGAAACAATGAGTTCCAAGAACAAAGGTTATTTCAAACACACCCTGAATTGCAACATTATCTTTTATTTTATTTACACTATATATTTTTTTAGTTTTAATATATTTTTTATTTTTTTGTAGAAATCATTAAAATTGACAGCAGTGACTCAAGTTCATTTCACATATCAAGCAGTTCTGAAGGTCCTCCAAATACATGGGCAGGCTACTTTCCAAAGAGATATTTTGGATCAGGCACAAAAAAGGAAGATGCTAGGAAGGATAAAACTCCAAAAAAGACTGCTAAAGAACTTTTTGATGAGAGTGTTCAGGTGCTAGGCCTGCCCAATACTAAGACTTGTTAAGAAAAGTGTATAAAACCATGGGAACCAAAAATGCCCAAAGTTTGTTCAAAAGGGAAGGGTAAAAATGAGTTAGGAAGTAATTTAAATAAACCTTGTAATCTTTTTGTACTACTTTATTTGACTTTATGAATAAACATGTTGTAATCCTTTTATATTAGTAGATTTTTAGAATGTGTACCTTTTATTACCAGTATTTTGTAATTTTTCATTTCAAGTTTTAATGGAATATGTTTAATTTTAATTCCCGTACTTTGTCATTCCTAAATTTTCTCATTAATTGTTACAATATTTTGATTGTTGTGTTCATTAAGAAGAACTTGGGATATATTTTGTATTATGTTAATCAAAAGTTTCTGCTCTGGTTTTGTTTTACCTGGTGATCATTGCTGCTGCGTGTTAATATTTATATCTTGGGTTTTAAGTTGGTATGTGATATTGGATCTGATTGTTGCGATGCATGCTTATTTGTTATTGGTGGTTTATGCCTGAACGTGTCTCTCATGGAGATGGGTTAATTTGAGAGGGAGAGATGTTTGTTGGATCGATCTGTTTGGAAGGATTCAGTGTTCTTTTATTTTCTCATCAGATCGAGACTTGGTTATGATGTATGTTAGGGTTCGACTAGCCCTATGGTTATGCTTGATGTATTATGGCTGCTGGTTTACATGGTTGCGGTGTCAATGGTTTGCCTAGGGTTTTGTTATATGGTCATATAGCTGTTTTATTTGATGTTCTTAGCATCTCTGATCATTCAATTTGCTGGCTTTGATGGATGTTCTGTTTGGTACAGATTTATGTTATAGATGGAAGTTAAGTTTTTGGGGGCTCTTGTCCAAAACCCCATTCACACGAGCACGGATCAGTTGCAATCTCATTCATCTTGGGGTCTCGTGATTGTATTTGCTGGACGTTAGGGTTTAGAAACCCTATTTGCGTCCGTTACTGGTCATCATGCTTGGTATTCATTATCTTGTTCCTTATGAATTGTGTTCGGTTTTGCATCTATACATACACCGTTGGAGCAAGTTTGTGATTGCTGCTCTATCATTGGTTTTAGCGTCTCTCACCAACCTTTGTGTGAAATTTGTAAACTGAATCTCAAGATTGATGATCCATGAGTGGGTAAGTTGGAGGTTTCTCCATGGAAGTAGGTGGACCGCTATAGTGATTTAGAAGGCTCAAGTACATTTCTTGAGTAGTATTGTAATGTTTTATTTACTTGTGTCATTATTGGTAGGTTCATTTTTGTAAGTTATAAGAATGGTGTGTCATTCTTATATTATTGTCTGTAAGTGTCCTAAGGGACTGAGATGAGAGACTCACTCTCATCCATTGTACTTCATTGATTTTTTGGTTAATATATTTTACTAGGGTGCAGGATTACTCCCCTTTACCCCAAAAAAAAGTTTCTGCTCTGTTAAAAAAAACAAAAGTTTCTGCTGCTAAGAAAACGTTACTGCAGGTGGGTTTGTACTGCTATATATGAGAGTGCAGGGGTGGATTGATAACATTTACACTTAAGGGTTTAAATCCCCAATCAACTAGTTATAACATTGTCTACGGATAAACCCATATGGTTCATCCTACATCAGCTAATTACATACCATTGTCTAGTGACAAACCCATTTGGTTTATCATACATCAGATACTTACAAAAAAGTTTATCCAACTTACAAAAACTTTCAAACATTGTTTCACCCATCAACAAACATAAAACCATCAACAACCATCAAACCATCAACACACATCAAACCATAAAACTCTTTGGGACCTGTTTGTGTCATCGGTTAAAAAGAAGCGGACCCTTGCAGTTGCACCAAAGCAGGCTTTCTGTCTCAACTCCCTGAAACCAGAGCATGAAACAATAAACACCTTCCTCCTCACCTTCCCTCGACCAGGTACCACCATTGTTCTCTCACGTACTTCGAAAACTTTCTGTATCATTTGGTGCTTCACAACAGCGACAGAGTACCCATACAAGTTGTACTTGTGCACAATTTTTGATGGTATAGTCTGTTACAAAATGTACAAAGTTACAACTGCTATAGATTGATAGTTGTTTAGTATAGATTGATAGTTATTTAGTTTGTAATCTCATTTAAATTGTAGCATAACAATTTGACAAATTATCAAAGTTTTCAAGACACTTACAAGTCGTCCATCTCTCCAAAAGCATGCAATCAGTGGTCTATAGAATTGTGACATTTCTAAAAATTCATGTCAATTATTTGATAATTATTATTCAACTATTTTATTTTACTTATAATTAACTCCATCGGAAGTTATCCGTATACGTTCAATCCATTCAACCACGGCTATTCTATGTCTACTCTACACTTTCTATGAACCATTATTTCCTTATAATCCTATTTTTTAAAGTCACAATTCACTTTTCTCATTTTCTACGTCAACTTTTCACTTTTTACGTATCGCGCGGTTTAAACTCACGTTTTCACGTTCTAACCTCAAATAAATCACCCGATGAACTCACCACTCATCTAGACTATTGAAATATGTTATGATGACAAGTTTTCATACTTTTGAAAGTTTCATAATTTATTTCTACCCGGTATTGCGTTACGCGTCTTAAAACTTCATGTTTTAATTACCGGGAGCAAAATAAACTACATAATACATCTATAACTAAATTTAATCACAAGAGTTCCACTAACTCTTTCACCCTCCCTTAGGTGGCTTCCAAGGAGGATATCACACCCACACTTGTCTCTTTTGAGAGACAAATGTACTCCACTACCTTCTATGACATATATATTGTCTAAATAACCAACCTAGATCATATCACCAACTTCTTGCACTCCAAAAAAAATCTGTTTTTATCCTCAAAAATTTGTGGCTCCTCAAGCTCATAAGCATCTTTGTTAGTTGACTCTTCTATTCCAAGATTGTCCAAGAATGATGGTCCTTGTGTTCTAGATATTCCTTGGTTCTTTTCTTCCTTAAAGTCTTCATCTTCAAGGGTTTTTGTTGGTGATTTTTCTAAGAGTTTTCAAGGGTTTAAGGGCTGTGGATTTTCAAATTTCCTAGAGTGGTGATTATCAAGTCCTTTCAAGAATATTGGTGACAAGATTAGTGATCATGGGTTAGAGAAAAGGTGCATGCAATATCACCTTAATCTTGATCTCTATTTTCATCTTCAAAAAATTTCTTTCTCCTATATTGTATGGCTTACAATAGGTTATTGTGGCTGTAGATTGGAGTTCTCAAGATCCTCTACAAGTTCATCTTTCAAGTCATAAAAGATCCTTGCTTGGTGGTGGCTTTGGATAGCCCTTGTTTCTTGTTCTTGAAATTTATCTTGTCCTTCTCTTTTGTAAGAAACTCTTTTATAAATTTTCATTGTATTTTTTTTTTCTTCTTGTTCACTCCTGTAAAATTTGGTATTTATTGATTTAATGGTGTAACATATAAATTATAGGGCTTGGTTAGGCTTGGTACATGAAACTAGACCACTAAAAACCCTAGAGGACTAAACATACAACTGTAATTCTGAATCAGGGGAAAAAATGGAATAAAATGCACTAATCAGTAGACATTGAGACTAAACTAAAAATATGGGGTTATAGGTCTATGTCTTTTGGTCGTTTTGACGGGTATTTCATTAAATAACTCATTACGATGATTAAACTAGAAACATTTTCGTAAAACATGTCCAGTTCTGAGTAACAAATTTGAAACGGGCAAAAGTCATTTTTTTTATGAATAACCCTCTGTTACTTAAAAAATAAAAGTTTTAGAGGACATCTTAACTTAAACGTTGCTGAAAACGGGGAACAAATCGGGTTAGTAAAACCCTAGATATCGCACTTTTCGTGAGACCATTGAAAATTTGAAAGCTGAATAGATTGATTGTTTGGGTAAATGGACTGTTTTACTAATGTTACATAATTTTTGGCCAAGTGGGACCCAAAAATCTCGTTAATACAGAAGTAGACCTTTCCGGGGATATAAGGAACGAGACTTGTGGACTTACGATTTGCAAATGATGATTTCCTAAACATAGACAAGTTATTTAAATGCTAACAGCACTAGGTATAAAATGAGTATAAAGTGTTTTACACTTTATAAAGTTGGACCTTTAAAACATTTTGAACCCCCCTAATATATTTTGAACCCTGAGGCCTAAAGTGAACCTTTTTGACCAAAAACTTGACCCATGGACTAAAATCGAACCTTAGAATTAATTTGAACTTTTACATCATAATTAAACTTGGGGTAAATGTAAGTTTCATACTTATATAAATGCAAGGGTACATTTTTGGGTAATTTGTAAGTAATTAACTTAAACCTTGTGATGTACCTAGGAATATTGTACCAAGCTTAAGTAAGATCATAATCTGTATATTACCCAAAGTACATCGATATCTATTTTCATAAATCTAAGACAATGTATATTATTTAGGTTCATCGTAGAGCTTTTGCGGCTATTCCTTCACTTGCTTGTTCATTGCTATTTTCCTTGCTTTAAGGTGAGTTTATAGCCTCGCCTTTACTCTTTAATGTTTTATAAACCTCGCGAGGGGGATACATGCTAGTTTTTACAAACTGAATACAAGTAGTTTTTGGTATGCTGGACCCGATCATATGATTATAGATATTGAATGCTTTTTGCCAATTAAGTCCCCTCATGAACCGTTAATTACTCGAGTAGTAAACGCTAGTATTATGGATATGCATATTAGGCTTGGCGGGCTTGTTCGGGATACGGATACATAATAGTTAGAATTGTGGTAAATGGCAAATTTTTACCTTCTCCGGGGCATTATTAAATTACGTTAAGGTTCGGTTGCATGAACTCAATACTATAATCAGATAACCCGACATGTAATTGCAATACTTGTCGCCCGATAAATAATGCTTGTATTTTAACTTATTACTTATTAAACTCTATAAATTCACTCAACTTTATGTTGACTTTTTAGCATGTATTTTCTCAGGTATTATTTGCTAGCTGAGCATTGGGAGTAATCGGAGTCGCGTGGATATCAAACATTGAAGGACTTATTTTCTTCACATTCGATAATTATTTTCTTTAAATATGCAAATGAGTCATTTTTGAACTCTTGTAACTTAAGTTTTAAATATAAATTGTTGGGACCTTTGTACTCTGATTTATCAAATCGAATGTGACATTTTATTAAACGTCTCTTTTGAGATCGTTTTATGTAACTTGTTTTTATGAACTATGAAGTGACACCCAAATTGGTATTCCACTGCGTTGTAAATTTTGGGGGTGTTAAAAGAATGCCCTATCTTCTTGGTCATGGACAGTGTGAAACGACCATTTGCACATCCAGTTCATCTGTCGGGTTTCAAAATCTGAATTTAATAATATAAAATGAGTAAGTTATAGATAATCCAAAATGTTACAAAGATATCGTATACTTGATGTAGTTAAAGCTAATAAAGGAAAAGATATTATAGTCATGTGGTTGGTGACACAAGGCATTCATGGCAATATTGGTGATGTATGTCTCCACAGTTGTGATGGCCCCTCCATCAGGTTCAAACAACATCACATTATATTCCTGGCCCGGGACAACCTAAGTAAAAACCATCCACTGACCAGCCTTCATATTCAACTCTCGAACGAGTGTCAACCAACCACCGCCATACAAGAAGGAGTGGACGTATCGATCATAGAGATGATCACTAGCCACCCTAACATTGTAGTCAGTCGTGTTAGTGGAAACCACGACCGAATCAGTAGGGGTTGGACCATCCAGATATCTCAGAAAGTCTTCCTGCAATGACTGCTGATTGATGCTGAACCACCAACTTATATTGACCAAGGAATGGTCAACAAGGTCAAAGGCTTAGAGTCAATGCTCCGCGGAATATAGTGGTTTCCCCGGGTCGTTATGTCCCGACGAGGTGTGGATGGTATTCAAACGGGTTTGTGATCGGGTGAATTTGGACGGGCAAAGGTATACAAGGGTTTCAATAATTACGCTAAGGAAATACGAGGGAAAACGATCTAAACGAACTATATTAATAAATACGTGAAACTTAGTTAACCTAAAACGTAAACTGAAAACTTAAATTCAGAAATTGCTTATACGCAAGCAGAAAAATAAGCCAAATGGCTTAAATAGAAGCTATCACTTTATTTATGTTTTTGGTTTTTCTAATTTTACAAACTACGTAACCTAAATTTAAAAACGTGAAAGTTATTTAAATAAAACGCGAGTTAAAATTAAAATAAACGCGAGTGCGCGAAATAAAAAGTGAATTTTATGCTATACTAACCCTACGGACGTAAAAATTACATTTTTACGAACTTAACGATAAAAGAAAATTTTAGAAAAAAGAAAATTATTTTTTTTGACTTTTTAATTATTTATTATTAATTAAACACTAAATAAACTAAATATAATTATAAAAAATACTAAACTATTTATGAAAATTACGAAACTTTTTCTAAAATTACTTTATACTAATATTAAGCTAAGAAAAATATAAAATTAGACAAAAGCTTATAAATAAGCTGGGAATAAGCTGATGAGCTTATTAAGCTAAAAGGAACATGAGTACTATATAAACAAGCATGGAAAATATAAACACTAAGTAAGCCCTAGCCCAGATGGTGCACCCCCTTGGTCTGGGGTTGACCAAGTCAACCCTAGAGGTCCAGTGTTCGAACCAGGCTAATGACCCTTTTTACAAAACATTTTTATTTTTGATTTTCTCTTTACCAACATACTATAACAACAAAATAAGGTAACTTTTATAAAGACAAACTTATTGAATCACAAGAATAAGCTCAGTAGGGCTTATATACTCCAACAGTTGAGCTTATGGGCTAGAAAATGAGTTTCAAGCTCAAATACTCACAACAAGCTACAAGCTAGGAAAATAAAATGAAAACAAGTTTAATGAGCTGAGATTAAACTAATTGGACAAGGAAGAAATACAGACTAAGCTTAAAGAGACAAATAAGCACTTTATCTTAACTGAAAACCACACAGAACCAACAGCCCCAAGGGCTTTTTGCAGGCCTATTAGAGCTTATTTAATAAGCTAATGAGCCCACAACAAACTTGGAACCAATAAGCTCAGTTACTGAGCTTTCCAAAAAGCCAACTTACATAAGCTATAGTTCATGGATAAGCTTACAAGAAGCTTGAGAAAGTGGCTTGTGAACCCTGTTCTCTGGTGCAGGGCAGATGAAGACCAAATGGGTCACTTTGACAACCTAAAAAAATCGTAAAGAAGATTCACAAAAATAAAATAAAAATAAAAATGTGTTTGCAAGCTGGAAAACAAACTATAAACCAATTTCCAGGGCAATTGGGTTAGAAATAAAGGAACTAAAAACAAAAGCAAAAATGGCTGTGGGACTAGTGGTACATGTTATGCAGTGGTGAAATGGGTAAAAATGTGGATCCATTGGTCTGAGAAGTCGACCACTAGCTAAAAAAATATATATATACTAACCTAAAAGGAGCTGATGTGAATCAGTTACTACAACTTAAGTGACAAAAGCATGAATCTAATGGAACAGTGAACTGAATGTAGTATCTAATGTGAAACTGAAATGTGGATGAGTAGGAAGTTAGAAAAACTTGAAATTTCTATTCTAATATGCAAACAAGCTGCCAATCTTAATCTAGAAACAGAGTTTGTGAAACTAGCAGCCTCACCGTACAAGCTCAAAAGCACGAACTCAGGCAACCACACATAACCACAACTCAGACAACTCAAACAAGATTACAAGATTCATTCATATACTAACAACAAGTTAAAACTGAGCAGCTATCCAACAATCTGAGAAGCAATGTTGCAGGCTTCCAACAAACTTCTCACATAAACTTCTAATTAACAAATAAGATGAACGCAACTGAGCTTATACCTAATTTTACTAGTACACTAAAATCCAGTCCATGAGTAATAACCAATAAGTCCAAGTTAAGCTAAGAGGGAGGCCATAACAGTTATCAAAGAAAATTTGACCAACAGGCTATGTTTATGGGCAGCAAATGCAGTGGGTGAAAAGGGGTCACCTTGGATTTTCTAATCACAAATACCTAAGTACGGGGTATTAGAAAATTGTACAATCCTATGGTGACCTACAGTAAATTAAAAACAACAACTAAAGTGCCAAAAACAAGGATCTAAGATTCCTATTAGAAAACAGTTGAACAAGAAAATGATTTTAGGAACCACCCACGACTCTTTTGAAAACAGTTAGGACTAACAATTTTTACTTGAAACTTGCTACTACTGACAACTAAAACTAGTTTAAATTGAAAAGAGTGGCCAAAACAGTTTCTTTAATACTCAAAATACCTTGTGCCAAACACTCTTTAAAGGGGTGGCTGTGTGGACTTTCTTAAAGAAAATGACAATCTAAACCAGGGATTTAGATAGAAAACTACCTAATAGGCTATACTAAGTTAACTTAAGCTAATAGGAATCAGAAGTAGCAGTTTAGGGTGAGTAAACTCAATAAGCTATTTAGTACTAAAATTGGACTAACCTATGTAAAAGTTAACCCATTGATTTAAGGATCATAAACTGAATACTTTAGGCACTAACAAGCATAACTAAACAGCAAATGTGAAAGAATAAGCATAACTAAGCAGTAAATAAGAAGTAAAGATAAATAAGCAGTAGGCAAATAGTTATCAGGAAATTCTCAAGTTTTTATTGAATTGAAAAAAAGGAAGGTACACGGATTAAAGCAATACTGAAAACATTACTTAAAATTAATCTAAGCTCCACTAAAACCTACTTACTACTACTAACTACTAAAACCTAAAAAAAATTGCCAAAAATTGGCTACATCTTAATTTATTTATACTCCATCAAGGCTAGGGTTTCCACTTGGCTTGTCTTGTTTCTTCTGTGAGCAAATCCCATCCCTCCAATTACTCTGAACTCATCTCAGCCATTAATATTGATTTGGCGCCCAAAAGTGGTGTTTTGCCTGTGAATAAAGAGACAAGTGTACTGGGGATGTCGGGGTTGACTTATGGGGGTTGTAGGGTGGCTTGGTAGGTGTTGGGGGAGTGTGGAGGAGACAGGGGTGTTGTAGGTTGCAGGGTTTGGGGGCTAGGTGTTGGTGATTTGGCGGGGAAGAAAGGGGGGTGGGGATTGACTATCTTTGACCTGGTATAAAAACGGGGTAATAATATTAAAGTGGGTGGGCTTGGGTGGTGAAATGGGCTAGGGGTGTTTGTTTGTGGATTGGGTTTTGGTATTGGGTGGGTTGTGTTTTAATTTTGGATTATAGGGAGTGTAATATATTAGGCATGGTCCGTTTGGTTTGTCTTTGAAATTTCACAAGGACCAAAAATGTTATTTGCTGAAAATTTAGGGTCGTAGATGACAACCTTCCAAACTTGTTCCAAGGGTACAATATGCCAAGCACCAATAACTCAAGGACCATAATTGAAATTTTCCAAAATTTGAAATCCCGGGGACCTTTTATGCCAATATTCAATCTTCAGGGACTAAATATGTAAATTCTCAAAACTTTTTACCCAAAGATCAATTTTTTAATATTTTGACTTTCAAAAGCTTTGGGTTGACTTTTTATTTAAAATATATGCTCAGGGACTGATTTTGACAAATTTTGAAACTTGGGGGACTGAAACTGCCAATTGTGCAAACTTTGTTCGTTTTTCATTTGTTTTTAAACATTTTGCATCTAAAATATATAAAACACGATTTTGAAATATTTTCAGTATTTTGATGCATTTCTGAGTGTTTTTGTATGTTTTGCAGTTCAGATTAGACCAAAAATGATGAGTGTTTGAGCACTCATCAACTGCATAAGTAGAGATATGTGTCATAGGCACTAAACATCTCCAAAATTGGGCACTCTCGGGTTCATAATTGTGATACTCCAACCCATCCTCACCATAGCAAGTTACATAAAACACATCCTCACCCTCTTCAACAAAATGTATGTACTTAACATCAGAACAAGAGATGTTGTGAATGACAAAATCAATCCACCTTGCTCCCTCAACAACACACTTAAATTCTGAGACTCTCCTTACACAAACTTTCCATCTAACCCCCCACGGTTAACTAAGAAAATAAAACCATTGCCATGATAGGAACCTCCTAGAACATAATCATTATGTAGTTCCTGTATATGAAAATTAATTTTTAACCACTGTGAATTAAATACTACATAATTAAACTATTTTCTTATAGAAATAACAGCTTGTCAATAATGGTGTTAACTTACAAACTCATCCAAAATATCAGGATTGTCCACAGCGCAAATAAATTGATTACCAAACATGGTTACTGCATTAACGATTGAGGTTACAAAAAAATGCAAAATACCGTTTGAATGAAGGAAAAATCAGTAAATGTGGTTACTTGGTACGTGTGTTTTTTTTAAGAATCACGACTTCTAAGCACCGACTGTATTGTTTGAGATATTAGGTTGAAAGAAGATAGAGCGTTTATGTGTGTGTGATTTTGTTGTGTTAAACATGACTTAGTTTTGTTATTTGCAAAAAATGTCCTCGTCGATTTTCGTGAAAGTGAGGTAGCTGAAGTGTGTTAAAGTCGGGAACAGTGAAATGATGAAAATACCCTCACGTGCGTTGCACGTGAGGGCTCACTAACGGGCTAGCAGCATTAAGTTCAGCCTAGCAGCATTAAGTTCCGAGTTACTAGCATTCACCCAAATTCCAATCCAAACAACTTTTTCTTTGCTTTTCCTGCAAAATGTTAGTCTAGTAACAAAGAAAATACAAGCCATAACATATGCACAATGATCCCAACATCTAATTATACTTCACAGTTCTAAGTATAACTAGGAGCATTGTAATGGGGCAAATGAAGAGTCATGACTAATAGTCTGAACTCAATGCATGCAGTGAATATCAAATTAGACTCAAACTAGATAGACTATACATAAGTTATCATAAATGTGTTACCATATGTATCGATTTGTGACTACATTTAAATAATGTGTGACAAAATATAACTCTATGATTTAGATACCTAAATAAATGCTTCATGTGACCATATATAATATCTTGAATTTAGTCACACAAACACTCAATGTGACTAATAGCAAGGTTAATGATAACTGAGTTCATATTTTGCTATAAATAATAGTCACATGAATATTTCACAATGTGAGTATTTTGAAGGTATTAGTCACATATAATACCCTTATAATGTAGCCATAAACATAATTTAGATACACATTTGATATATGGTGTGACAATTGTAAAGCATATAGTCACATGATCGTGCTACAATTAAATGTGACTATACACATTAGGATTTGGCAAGCAAACACACACTAAACTTTAGATACGCATATTAACTTATGTGACCATATGTATCGGATTTTGGTTACACTTAATCATGTATGCCTATGGTTTAGTATGACCATATATGACATTTGGTCACACTGTTCAAGTGTGTGACATTTAAATGCATATCGTGACTAATGCTTCAAACTTACTTTTCTGTTGTCAAACATTTCAAATCATATGTGGCTAAATATTCAACAAACAATAGTAGTCACGTTTAAATAATTTGTGACAAACTTGACTATATGATTTAGCCACATACACAATTACTTCATGTGACCATATATGGATTTTGGTCACACTCTTCAATTGTGTGACATATATTTGTCACATATGTATATATATAGCATGACTAATGTTTCAAACTTATTTGTATCCGTCACACGTCCCAAATTATTGTGACTAAATAATCAAAAAAAAAAATTACTAGTTACCTCTAGTCACGTAAATATTCAAATGGTGTGGCTATAGCCTCAGATGTAATTCTGAAATGGTCACACAAGTCGGATTAAGTATGGCTGTTTATTTTATTCTGGTACATTTAGTCACATAAAAAAGTTACTGTGTGGTTGTTCGAAAAATAGCATGTGTGACAATATCCCAGTTTTGTACTAGTGTCATGATACGTGGGAATTGCGCCCTCGCAACAGGTTTTACCTCTCAAGGGATCTTGAGAAGCTTACAACCCCCACCAGGTAGTGTACCTGATCGTTGTAGTATAGTATAGTGACAAGTACCGGGGGATTGATCGTTCAACTCAGGAATAGTGTCGCTAGGATTAGAAAGCCTACTAAACTAGGTCTAGAGGTGAGGGATGATTCTTTTTGTATTTTTATATTTTATTGAAAGCAAGTAAAATCTCGGGTTTTGAAGAAGTGGGCGGAATTAGTTGCTAGCCAACTAACCCAATTCACTAAAGATGCAATCAAAATAAAATAAAAGAAATGAAAATTAAACTAATTTACTAATGTGGTAGAAACAATAATGAGAAAAGTTGTGTTTACTTAGATTTCATTACTCCCTAGATATCTTTTACCGGTTGATTAGCTTGTTACAATTGCATGGATGATGGGTTATATTCCTTAATACCAGTCGTAGGGCCGTGTACAATATTCCCTAACTCTATAAGATCCTACTTCACTCCTATGTCGAGCCATTAGAAGCTCCTAACATGGGATCATTATAATTCTCTTACGCATTAAATATAACCAAAAATCGTAGTACACCTCCGATCATGTTTCTTAAGACGTTCAAGCAAGTTACCAATGGAAGTCTGCTAGTTTTCTGAAGCCTAACATCGAATACAATCATCGGTAACAATTATAAACAAACAATCAACTCATAATAAACATCTAGGTTTCACTACATCTAAGTAAACACAATAAAAGCCTAGCCTAACATGTTAAAGAGAAGACAAGCGTAAGATATAATCACACAATACATAGACATATTGAATTATTTGAATAAGTACTTATCTTCAATTGAAAATGGAAGAATCAAGGGTTTGAAACCCTTGAAAAAGCTGTAAAATTTGTCTAGGGTTTATGCCCTAATGTCCCACACAAAGTTCCACTCTTCACAATGAAAATTTGGAAAAATATATATAGACTGTGCATCCTGACGGCGTCATGTATTAGCCTCTGACGCCGTCAACTCGCCGCCAAGTTGAAATTCATATTGCCTAGATCCACTTCTAACGTCGTCATGTAGAAAAACACTCTGGGCCGTCACTAGTATTTGTACCCTGACGGCTTTGGTGACGTCGTCAGGCCAATAAGCCTAAAAACATTCTGGATCATCGCGTGTATTTTCCACTTCCACCTCTTTTGCCATTCTTGACGTCGTCACTTGTAGAGCCTTGACACTGTCAGGTACTGTTCCCAGCATGGATTTTGAAATTTTGTCGTTTTCTTCACTTTTATGCTCCAAAAAGGTCCAAAATGCTTCATTTTCCAGATTTCTCTCCAAACGTACCTAAAATGACAAAAGGAATGATTTAGGGCAATAATTGATCAAATAATCTCTAATTTGGGCTTAAATGACCCCTTAAAAGCGGTACACTTTTCGCCTCATCAAATACCCTTACACTTGAGATTTGCTTGTCCTCAAGCAAATGCGCTTTTATTCTAATCAAAATACAAGTTATGGGTCATTTAACACTAACATAAAAGTAATTACAACAAATAATCGTTCCACTAAAAACCAAAAACAAGCACGGATGTCATACACTAGCACCTCACAATTAGTGTTTAGATACTCACATCTCTCGGGGTGTAATAAAGTATATATCACAATATGGAAATGGAAAAGATCTTTTACTACCTGTCATAGCAAATAAATTACCATAGGCTTGGGAAAGGATCAAACCTCCACCACTTGGCGTAAGAACCTAGGATAAACTATCAAAGAGGTCTTTTAAAGGGCTATAACGTTAGGTGTAGGGATATGGAAAACACGGTTTTGTTGGATAAAGGCAATATTTACTGGTGGCGAGTTAATCATCTTGGTTAATTACATGTACAATATGGCGTTGCTAAGCCAAGACTCGACTCAACTTAAGCCAATAAATCAAAAATAACAAAAACTTAAAACAAACATAGAATGAAACGGGATGGTAGTCCGTATGTTTTTCTCTTTTCTTTTTCTATTTTTTTTTCTTTTTCTTAATTTTTCAATTTTTTTTTTCTTTTTTTTTGCATACACTCTTACCCTACCATCCAAAATAATACATCATAGGGAATGTACATTCCCCTTACACTTGAATTTTTACATACTTTACCATAAACTAATCTAATGACTCGAATCAAGATAATCAAAACACTTGTAGTACTTTCTAAGATTAATGCACATATGGGGGTAATAATATGATGTTCTTCCCCATTACTCCAAAACACTAGTACTTTACCCACGAGTCCCAATCATCCCAAAACAATATGTACAAGATATGACTCGACTTAGCAACCATGTAATCAATTAGATAATTAACTAAGGGTTTAAACAAATAACAATAATGCACTAAAGATGAGTGCATACACGGAAGGCTAAGGCGATTTGGGTGTACATTTAGGTGGGTTGTAACAAATTCTTCCTTTAAGTAAGATGCTTAAAGTTAGAAACGAAAAGATAGGCTCGGAGGGGTGTACTAGGGGTATCGTGTACTAAAAATGAGTACAATGCTAAGGTGTGGGAAAAATTAATTGACTTTACTAGTCAAGTAATATGACTTAAATGGTCAAGTAATTACGATACGGGTTTAACACAAGGGTGATCCTAATGCCTCTTATCATGTAGTAAATCCTACTACACGAATGTAGTCTCACTAGCGGTCTCGGGATGCATCACTAACACAAGTTCTAGAATCTAAATGCTACCGGTACACTCATAAGCACTAATAATAAATGCTTTTCCTATCAAATCTAAAGGCGAACCTCACATATTTGGGTGGAAAATTTTTCTGAATGGTATGGTTTTGTGCTAGTTACACAACTCCTATCCATGTGACGCTTGTTAAGGCTAAAGTTTCACTCCTAAATGTTGTAAAAAAATTTAAATTTGGCGCTAAAATTACACTAACAAGTATTTCTCTTAGTTTTATTACACACCTACCATCAAACAAACAAACTCAAGTGCAATGGTATCCTATAAGGTATCATCATTTACCCTCCCCTTACACTTAGAATGAACATTGTCCCCAATGTTTAATTAAAGAATGTAAAAGTAAAATAGGTAAAAGAATGAAAACAAATACTCCCCTGATTCATTCAATATGGATAGTGTGTCAACAAGGTTAGATCTTCCTCCAAGAAAATGAACGTTGAAAGCTTCCCTTCCAGAAATATAAATCATCTTCTTGTCATATATAATCTGTTAAACCTGAGAAAACAATCAAGGCAACCTCGCATAAAATCGGTGGCAATCTATATATACTACCAAATCCTAGAAAGCAATTTAAGATATAATACTTGTGGAATGAATGTTTGCAGATTTCCTGGAGTTTACAAAACTAAAGAATCAACAAAAACTTTAAGACTCCGGTTCAAACAAAACTCGCAAAATTTTTTAGAATTTTGGTACCTAACGCCGTCAGGTTGTAACTCCTGAAGCCGTTAGAATGTTCCTAGAAAAATCTTATGTTAAGTTTCCGGAAAATTTCTGGAAAAAACTCATGCCTTATTTCCTGGAAAATCCTGCAAAACATCATTATAACTCGATACAAGCATATGACTCTAACAAATACTAATATACATGTTCATTTAAGATTGTGGCGAATCATGATCATTTTCGTTCTTATAAACAAATTTGGGGTTTCCCCTTACACTTAGCTTTTGCAAAATACCTTTATATGAAGTTAAGACGAAGTTAAACAACAAAATAAAGCATTTTCACAATTTAATTTGAAACATGATCTACCAAAATCAAAAGTAAAACATGCATACGGAAACAAATAACATCAAACAAATAAAAACACACAAAACATGGGTTGCCTCCCAAGAAGCGCTTTTCTTTATTTACGAGTCTTGTAGCTAGACTCAAGGTCATGGGCTATTACGTGACCTCGTCATCAAATGTTACATCCTCCTCACTAATCATCTCATTACCACTTTCTTGATAATGTTTTACGCGTTGTATGTTTACAGTGAACTCTCTATTTTCATCGTCCATTAACACAACAACGCCCGCTTTAGAGTAGCTTTTCACTGTAAAGGGTCCATACCATCTAGACATAAGTTTCCCGAGAAATAACCTTAACCGGGAATTATACAATAGAACTTTGTCTCCTTATGAGAACTCCTTAGGTTTCTTAATTCGCTGGTCATGCGATCTTTTTGCCCTTTCTTTATATGTAATGGAGGATTCATACGCTTAGAGCCTTAACTCCTCAAGCTCATGGAGTTGCAAGAACCTATTCGTTCAAGCGACCATATAATCCAAATTACATGCCTTAAGTGCCTAATAAGCCTTGTGTTCAAGTTCCACCGGAAGGTGACACACCTTGCCATTAACCATGCAGAACGGGGTCGTCCCAATAGGTATCTTGTAGGCCGTTCGGAATGCCCATAAGGGTTCATCAAGTTTAAATGACCAGTCCTTTCTGTTATGATTAATCGTCTTTTCCAATATTCTCTTAATCGCCCTGTTGGTGTTTTCCGCTTGACCGTTGGTTTGTAGGTGATAAGCGGTGGAGAACCGGTGGGAAAATCCATATCTTTTCATGACCTTTTCCATTTGCGCATTGCAAAAGTGGGTCCCCCTATCACTAATGAGAGCTTTAGGAATGCCGAACCTAGCAAACAGCTTTTTCAGAAAATGAATAACTACCCTAACATTGTTGGTCCTAAGGGCTTGTGCCTCCACCCATTTTGAAACATAATCAATAGCCACTAAAATGTATTCGTTCCCCCTGAAGATGGAAAGGGTCCCATGAAATCTATTCCCCAAACATCGAAAACCTCACAAACTTGTATAAAATTCTGAGGCGCTTCATCTCTACTTGATATATTCCCGGCTCGTTGACATGCATCGCATGCTTGTATCATCTCCTTCACATCACGAAATATTGTAGGCCAATAAAATCCAGCATCGAAAATCTTTCGTGCGGTGGTGTTTATCCCATGATGGCCCCTAGAAGGGCACGAATGACATTCTTTCATAATCTTCATCGCCTCTTTTCCCGAAACACAGCATCTGATTATTTGATCAGGACATCTTCAGAATAAGAAGGGTTCGTCCCAGAAGTAGTATTTTAGTTGGGCAAAGAACCTTTTCTTTTCGTATCTAGTCATGTGTTCCGGAATGAGCCTACTTGCAAGATAATTAGCATAATCAGCGTACCATGGTTCAGAATCTGTTATTGACATGAGCTGTTCGTCAGGAAATGAGTCCCGAATCTCACTCTTGTCAAGCTCACTAAGGAGGGGATTTTCGAGACGAGAGAGATGATCAGCAGCTAAATTCTCTGCCCCCCTTTTATCGTGAATTTCAACATCAAATTCTTGTAACAACAAGATCCACCGAATTAGTCGTGGTTTAGCGTCTTGCTTAGCAAAAAGGTATCGGAGAGCCGAATGATCAGTAAAAACGACCGTCTTCGAAAGGACAAGATATTGGCGGAATTTGTTGAAAGCGAACATCACGGCTAATAGTTTCTTTTCGGTTGTAGAATAATTCTCTTGAGCGGGATTCATAGTCTTGCTAGCGTAGTATATTGGTTGGAATTGTTAGTTACACCTTTGGCCTAGTACTGCTCCAAAAGCATAGTCGCTAGCGTCACACATGATCTCGAAAGGTAATGCCCAGTTGGGTGTAACCATGATTGGGGCCTGCGTGAGTTCCTTTTTTAGGAGATTGAATGCATCCTTGAATTCTTGAGAGAAATCGAAAGGGGGATCATTTACAAGCAATTGAGTCATTGGCCGAACTATTTTAGAGAAGTCCTTAATGAACCTCTTGTAGAACCCGGCATGACCCAAGAAGCTACGTATTGCCTTGACAGTAGTGGGATAAGGTAGTTTAGATATAACTTCAACCTTTGCTTAGTCCACCTCAATCCCATTTCCTGAGACCTTATGCCCTAGCACAATCCCTTCTTTTACCATAAAATGGCATTTCTCCCAATTTAGGACCAAGTTGGTTTCCTCGCAACGTTTGAGCATTTTTTTGAGGTTAGCGAGACAGCGGTCGAAAGAGTCCCCGAAGACCGAGAAATCATCCATGAAAACTTCCATGTTGTCTTCCATTAACTCGTGAAAGATTGCAGTCATGCATCGTTGAAAAGTGGCGGGAGCGTTACATAGCCCAAAAGGCATTCTCTTATAGACAAATGTTCCATAAGGGCAAGTAAATGTGGTTTTTTCTTGATCCTCAGGGGCTATTGGGATTTGGAAATATCCTGAGAATCCATCCAGGAAACAGTAGTACTCGTGGCCGGATAATCTTTCCAACATTTGGTCAATGAACGGGAGGGGAAAGTGATCCTTTCTGGTGGCATCATTGAGCTTCCTATAATCGATGCATACCCGCCAACCAGTAACCGTTCTTTGGGGCACCATCTCACCATTGTCATTTTTCACCACAGTCATCCCTCCTTTCTTTGGTACAACCTGTAGAGGACTAACCCACGGGCTATCCGAAATCGGGTATATCAGCCCTGCATCCAAGAGTTTGATAACTTCCTTTTTCACCACTTCCTTAATGTTGGGATTCACCCGCCTCTGGGGTTGTACGGCTGGTTTATAGTCTTCTTCCATAAGAATTTTATGCGTGCAGAAAATTGAGTCAATCCCCTTAATGTCGGCTACGCTCTATGTAAGGACTCCCTTATATTTCTTTAAAACTCCTAAGAGTCTATCCTTTTACCCATTTTCAAGGGAAGAATTTATGATCACTGGCAGTTGACCCTCTCCCTGGAGGAAAGCGTATTCCAGGTGGTTTGGGAGCTCTTTAAGTTCTAGCTTGGGTGGTTCGACAATGGAGGGATTTAGCTTGTTTTCGGGTTTACGGAGTTTGAGCAGTTCAGTGGTCTCTTGTCTGGCGTAGAAGAAGACTGCGCTAGCGCCCTCCGTCTTCTCCTTCTCCATTATGGGGAGGAAACTCTCATCCCGTAACCAGCCTTCTTCGATTTGTTCATCAACACAGTTGTCAATGACATCAATTAATTCATCGACCTCTCCGATGAAATAGAGCTGGTTAGCTGCTTCGAGAGATAGATTCATAGTGTCTTTAATATCAAAGGTCAAGCTATCAGTCCCTACTCGTAAGGTTAACCTGCCGTCGTAAACATCAATAAATGCACGAGCGGTGGCAAGAAAGGGTCTCCCTAAGATGATGGGCACCAGGTCATCCTCCTCCATTTCCAAGATCACGAAGTCAACCAGAAATTTGAACTTCCCTACTTTAACTGGCACATTCTCGCATATCCCCAAGGGGTATTTGACCGATCTATTGGCTAGCTGGATGTTCATACGGGTTGGTTTTAGTCCAGAATATCCTAGTTTGAGGAACATGGAGTAGGGCATGAGGTTGATGCTTGCCCCTAAATCGGAAAGAGCATTCTTTATCGATAGAGATCCTATAGAGCAGGGCAAGGTGAAGCTGCCTGGGTCGTCTACCTTTTTTGGTAGCCCTCGTTGGGTTACCACCGAACACTCTTCTCCCAGAGTCACAAGACCCTCGAGTTTCTTTTGGTTGGCAAGCAATCTTTTGAAGTATGAACTATACTTGGGCATGTGATAACAAGCATCAAGGAGAGGTATGATGACCACTGAATCTTTTAGATACAACAAGAATCTCTTATTATCGTTTTCAATCTTCTGATTTTTTAGGCGGGATGGAAATGGGATTCTCACAGGTTGGTTAGGTGGAGTTGGTGGAGATGGGGTCATTAGAGGAGGTTGTTCGGGAGCCTCGTTACTCACATTACCTTCCTCCTCGCGGGGATTATTTGGCTCAATGGTGATAGGATGTTGGCTCGGATAAGGAGGGTCCTTGGTTGTTGTTCCAGCTCGAGTAGTAACTACGAGTAGGGGATCTTTTTGGCTTACTGGGGGCCTGTTATGGCCATCAAGGGTGGCATTAAGCTTGTTGAACCATTTTTCCATGTCATTCTGTTGCTCACCGATGAGCTCGTCAAGCCCTTTTAATTGTAAGCCTTTTTCCTGAGTAAAGTGCCTAAGGTCATCCTAAAAAGTGCTACTGATTTTGAATTCAGGGCCTTCCTCTTCATCTTTTCTTTTCAACAGATTCCCCCAAAGGGTATAATCATCATTTTGGTAAAAAGGCAAAAGGGAGGGGTCAGCGTAGATGTCATATCCCGACAAACACGCATGTTCGGTAGTGATTTCTCTTCCGCATTCTTCTACTTTGTGCGGGCCCCCACAGTAGTTGCAGATCAAGTAAGGCTTTGAAAGTTGTTTAGTTGTTCGCGACCCTGCAAGGTATGACACCCTTTCGTGAATTTTCCTCAGCCGATCCAAGGGTGTTTGTATGATTTCGGATATGCTCATAGTTGCATCGGGTTCATCCCAAGTATCGTCCTGGTCTTGAGCATATTCCTCAATCCTATTCCACCCTTTCTCGGCGCTCAGATTAGCAATTTTTCCTTTTCTTGAATTATTGATTTCGTTCTGGTCATTTGGGGAGACATTGTCATAGAAGATTTGTACCAGAAGCCAAAGTTCTATGCCATGATGGGGGACTTGTCTTATTCGATCCTTGAATCTAGCCCATGATTTATAGATGGGTTCGTCCTTTCCCTTTCGAAAACGGAGGATCCTATCCCGAAATGCTGAGGTTTTCCCTGCTAGGAAGAACTTCTCATAAAACTTGGATATAAGTTGCTCCCATGTAAAAATAAACTCGGAGGGAAGTTTATCATACCACTCCTTGGCTTTTTCATAAAGAGTGAAAGGGAAGAATCGTAATCGGTACGTGTTTCTAGTGGCCCCATCCGTATGGAGGGTGTCCACTATCTTCAAGAAATCCCTGAGATGTTGAATTGGGTCATCGGTATGTAGTCCTCGAAACTTGCATACACTTTGGGCAAGCCAAACATCATTTGCACGCAAGACCTTATCGGTGCGTTCGTTTGGGAAAACAATGTCATTTGAGAAGCCACGAGGATTCGGGGAGGAATAGTCCTTAAGGCGCTTAGGGGTGGGAGTTTCGGGGGTGCTCATATCGTTGTTGGATTGGGGGCTAGAGGGCGTGAGGTGATTATCTGAATCTTCTTCAGAAAGGGCCTCATCAAAGTGGATGGCTATGCCAGATGGTTCAAGTGTTGGGAGAGATCGCTTTAGCCTATGCACTTCCCTTTCAGGTTCTGCATATGGCAAAACAAGATTTCTTACAGAACTACGACTCCTAGTGATTCTAAGGTTAGAGAGATTTTCATTTGCCATAATCGCGGATGGTGATGGTTACGAACAAAGAAACGAAGAAATAAGATAGACTAAAGAAAACCTAAAAATAAAAATAAAAATCTTACTAGAAAGGAATCTAGCAAGTAGACCTAATAAAAACAAATTCTAACCTAGACAATAACTATTCCCCGGGCTGCGGCGCCAAAAACTTGATACGTGGGAATTGCGCCCTCGCAACAGGTTTACCTCTCAAGGGATCTTGAGAAGCTTACAACCCCCACCAGGCAATGTACCTAATCGTTGTAGTATAGTATAGTGACAAGTACCGGGGGATGGATCGTTCAACTCAGGAATAGTGTCGCTAGGATTAGAAAGCATACTAAACTAGATCTAGAGGTGAGGGATGATTCTTTTTGAATTTTTATATTTTATGGAAAGCAAGTAAAATCTCGGGTTTTGAAGAAGTGGGCGGAATTAGTTGCTAGCCAACTAACCCAATTAACTAAAGATGCAATCGAAATAAAATAAAAGAAATGAAAATTAAACTAATTTACTAATTTGGTGGAAACAATTGTTGATACAAAAGTTGGGCGTACCTGATTGTTGGGCTTTGCTCTTATATCAATTCGTTCCTTAGCACTTTGTTACCTGCGTACTAAGAAAATAAACAACACCGTTAGGCTTATCGAGGGATTGTCTCCCCCGATTAGACTCCGGCGTGAGAGTAAGTAATCGAATTTAGGTTTTGGTTGAAGAGTTTAGGGATTATGTGAATCGTACCTTTAATGAGAATCGTGTGATTCTATATATAGGGGCTAAGAAACCGTGTTTCTTGCTCCTTACTCTTCGCACGCATGGTGCTTATCCAAGGTAAGGATATCTATTCCTTGAATAGATAATCCTTATCGTATACCCGGTGGGTTAGATTGGGCCTTTGTGCTTCATGAGCCCAAAGTATTAATACTGCGGCCCATACCATTTGTCATGGTAGCCCATTCGTGATGGGCTTAAGTGTAAGTAATGTCTATCATTTGGGCTTGCGGCCCAAATATAGGCTATACGTCATCAACAATAATGAGAAAAGTTGTGTTTACTTAGATTTCGTTACTCCCTAGATATCTTTTACCGGTTGATTAGCTTGTTACAATTGCATGGATGACGGGTTATATTCCTTAATACCAGTCATAGGGCCGTGTACAATATTCCCTAACTCTATAAGATCATACTTCACTCCTATGTCGAGCCGTTAGAAGCTCCTAACATGGGATCATTAGAATTCTCTTACGCATTAAATATAACCAAAAATCGTAGTACACCTCCGATCATCTTTCTTAAGACGTTCAAGCAAGTTACCAATGGAAGTCTGCCAGTTTTCTTAAGCCTAACATGGAATACAATCATCCGTAACAATTATAAACAAACAATCAACCCATAATCAATATCTAGGTTTCACTACATCTAAGCAAACACAATAAAAGCCTAGCCTAGCATGTTAAAGAGAAGACAAGCGTAAGATATAATCACACAACACATAGACATATTGAATGATTTGAATAATTACTTATCTTCAATTGAACATGGAAGAATCAAGGGTTTGAAACCCTTGAAAAAGCTGTAAAATTCGTCTAGGGTTTATGCCCTAATATCCCACACAAAGTTCTTGTTAGGTCATGATTTTGTAACATAATCACTAAGATAGATCTAGAGAGAGAAAGTGAGTAGAGAGAGAGAGTGGAAGGAACCCTTTTGAATGAAAATGAAAGAGATGAAATTCCTAGAGAACCAACCCCTCTCAAAGGAGAGGTTACATAGTATATATAGGGAAGGAGTAGGGCAACACTCCCTTCCTCCCTATCTTGAAAATGAAATGGGCTTAAGGCCCATGGGCTTGCTACATAAGCCTTAAGATTAAATAAACATACAAGCCCTAGCAACCTATTACAAGTAAATGACCGAGACTTGATAAATAGTAAAACTACGTTCCCAACAATCTCCCCCTAAGGGTCGGTCATCAAGGTTGCTTGACGTCTTCGTCTTAATCTTTGACTTTCAATGCTTTAGACGTCTTCTAAATCATTCATCGTTCTTTGTTCTTGGTTGATGTAGATGTGATCATCTTATTACAAAATGTAATGACCGAGACTTGAATAAATATAAAAGTACGTTCCCAACAATCTCCCCCTAAGGGTCGGTCATCACGGTTGCTTGACGTCTTCTTCTTTGTCTTTGACTTTTGACTCGTATAACTTAAGACGTCTTCAAAAGAGAGTGGGTGTTCTTTTGCTTCATTGTTCATTGTTCGTAATAGATGTGGTAGTGATCATCTTATGAAGTTATCTGCCATGCGTCACTTCTGCGTCTGTGGTGGTCGTCATCCATTCCAACATGCTCATACACCCTTGAACTTAGACATTCACATGCACGTAGTTCCCTTTCATTCACATAGATCTTTAGTCCTTAAACTTTGTAGATTTTTCTTTTTGGCGTAGAATCTAATTTTGAACATTGTGTTGCTCAGATCTTTGAGGGAGCTTTTGTTGACTTCAAGATGTATGTATGAGCATGCGGAATCAGTCTCCATGAAGATGATATGTCCCTGAAAGTAAACAGTTAGCAATAAACAACCGGTACTTACAGATAAGAAATTAGAGATCGTCAACAGCATAGTGTGAAGACTCCTTCTAACCCTTATCAAGGCCGTTCCCATATCAGATACTCCCGAAGGAGCTTACGAGACCTACTAGGTAGCTCAATGACTGGGTGAGTCGCTGGGGATCACTCCACGACTGTAGACCGTTAGAAACCACCGCAAACACTAAGCGTAACTCACGAGGAGTTACCGAAGTGACCTGTCAAGGCTGTTTGATGATGACCCTGACAGGAGTTTCCGTTCAATCATTGAGAAATACTTATGCAATTCTCTCATAAACGTTCTAGGCAGATTGCTAAGATCTGCGAAGGACTCGATAATTTACAGCTGGTGCCCATTGATGTAGAACACCAGTTGTAGAAAATACTAAGTGTTCCTAAGAGATCTTTGATGTATCTCATGGCTCTA
This sequence comes from Artemisia argyi, assembly GCA_030686995.1. Lineage (NCBI taxonomy): Eukaryota > Viridiplantae > Streptophyta > Magnoliopsida > Asterales > Asteraceae > Artemisia > Artemisia argyi. Next base: position 86,141,456 of record CM060679.1, read on the forward strand.
GACTCGATAAGTGCTCACTTAGGTTTCCTATACGGAGACTAGGGAGGGGTCTACCCTAAGGTTGAACATATGGAGGGCTATTTCTTTTCACCCTTTTCTTTACTTTTCTTTTTAATTCTTCAACCCCTTCTTTTTCCTTTCGTTCTTTACTCCTTTTTTTTCGTATCATACCTAAGGACTTCTAGTTCTAACTATTGGTGATGTCCTTGGGTAGATCCCTCCGGCTTAGGCGGATCATAGGACGGTTATTTCCTAACCTTAGTCACCTTATAACTCCATGACTATCCTATAATTGCCATTGAAACCTTTGAAAATCTCTCAAAGTGTTTGTGTTTATCAAACATTTTGTTTAACACTTTGAGAGTTTTATGTTTTTCTTATGAAGGGCTCCCCCTTCACATGTGCTCATATGTATTTAATAAATTTGCACATGCGGGAGGAGCGAGCACATTTTGAATTGATCCACTTTCAGTGAACAAGACTGATTCGAGACACGCTTACATCACTAGTTAGACTAGCTTGAAGTTATTACCCGGCCTGGTCGACTCCACAGAAAGTTTCTCAAGATGGTACATTTCTACTAGAACAAATCCTTTTCGAGACACGCTTACGTGGCTAGTTAAAGAGTTCCATTGTCAGCTTTTAGGTGACAACTAGCTCTAGTAACTAACTTGATGTTATTACCCGTCGAGGATAAGTCCTTTCGATTATTAACTTTAATGTTTCGTCAATTCTTGGGTGAATCTGAGTCTAGCTCGCATGAGGTTTGACATTTAAGCAACTTTTAACTTTCATATTTTAATCACTTTCACTTTTCTCCCCCTCAAAAATAGCATATAAGATGTTGTTTTTGAGAAACATTTGATTAAAATATGCTTTTTGAGTCTTCTGGGGAGAAATCAACAAGAACTTTTGATTTTGAGAACGATGAGCTTTCAAGTGCTCCCCCTCAACAAGTGAACACTCATTGAGGTGAAATACTTGTCTTTTAAGCAGAATTATGAAAATCAGAAAATGTTTGATTAATTCTACTCAAAAGTAAGAAGCATTCGTTCCTTATCTAAGGATTGAGGCACTTATACGTACCTCAGGGTCCTTTAATTACAAGCACGGGTTGTACACTGTTATGTGTGCACAAACCATCAAAACATGATTTTGACAAAGCATTTTGATTTTGAATACTCCCCCTCAAAACGAGCATGTTTTTTGACATTTTTAAACTTTGGAGCGAATTGGGGAGTAAAGGTTTGAAAAATCTTGAGCAAAATTTTGAAAAGTTTTGAAAAACCTTTTGAAAAATTTTGAATAAATTTTGCTCAAGATTAATAAGTTTTAGATAAGCTTCGCATGAAAAACTTCTTCTTGTTTTTAAGGATAAGTGCGCGTTTGGTTTTAAAGAACGGTTTAGCAAGGCACTTTCCTTTCTTTGAAACTCGAGTTGTGCACTGAAATGTGTGCACAAGTCGTTGTTTTGATACAAAATTAGTTTTCTTTAAACGAAATACTCCCCCTTAAATAATGAAGTTTATTCAAGAGATAGTCTTCTTGAGCAGAATTTTGAATTGTATTTTAAAATACTTTTTGAAAATTCATGAGATGATTCTGCTCAAGGTTTTAGAAAACATAATCAAGTATTATATAACAAGAATGCTTGAAATTCAAAACTCTTATACTGTTGAAAGTTGTTTGAGACCCGGAGTCTCTCTTTTGAGTTTTAAAATCTTGAAAAAGATTTCCATCTAAAGATGAACCTCATGGGTTCATTTTTAAGATTTGTTATTGTGATGAATGGAAAACTTTCGGTATTTGGGATGTTCAGATCAGAGACATTCTTTTATTGAAGCCAAAGCATTCCAGATTTTGAAAATATGAAAGATTTTGAATCACTTTGCTTTGGTCTCCACACTTGCTTTACCGGTGTAAAACAGGAGTGTAAAGTTTGGAAAATTTTATTTCTCACCATTTTAAATCCATTTACCAGTTTAGCCTTTAAACACATTTTGTCCTTTGACCTAAAAATATGTTCCATAAGAAACATTTTGTCGAATGTTGCAATTTTGACTTTCAATGAGATGACATGTAGTTGCACACAGAGAAAATGCATCAGGCACAAACAAGTATAAGATGAATAAAAAAATCTCAATCTAAATCAACCTAAGTGCTCAGAATTCTCAAATTAACACACACAATCACAGATTAATTCATTCTTTCACTCGAGATTTACCAATTATTGTCATGGTTTGGGGTTATGATTTGAGTCCATGCACACTTGTTAGCATCATAATGCCTGAATATTAAACAAACAAACGTCCTAGTAATAGCAGCAAAGACATCGACATCTTAAACCCTAAATCACATGATTCTAATCCTATGTTGTTCCTAATCGAGCAACTACACCAATCGAGCATTCTTTAGTGTTCTCTAAAGCTATATAAACTAGTTAATTAGACTGAACACATAAAAATTGAAAGCCCTGATCGATAATTACATAAACCCTAGTTTCTGATTATGCCTTTTTGACCTTTGAAAACACTTGAAACATTTAGGGAACGATTAGACAACAACCATGAAGAAATTAGAAACTCACAATCGGGAACATTCGAGGATAAAAAATCGTTAGTCTGAGTCGTTGAAGTCTAAACATGGTGAACTTGGAATCCTTGCTGAAAAAAATTTCTTTTCTCCCCCTCGAATTAGCATATATTTTGTGAAACCTTTTTGTACATTTTAATTCGAGAGATCATAGAAGTTTTAGAAAATGACATATTTAATCCGAATGATGAAGAAACATTTTATCTTTGAAGTATTATGATGAGGTGTGCAAACTTCATGATAATGTGAAAATTTTTCTCCCCTTCAAAACATGTTCTATTTTGACAGAGTAAAGCAAAATTTGTTTTAATGAAGGAACATAGTTTTGAAGTTACGAAGTTTGTACACAGAGAAAGAGGATTTTTTTTTTTTTTTTTTTTTTTTTTTAAGATAAGAGTTAGATGTTTGACTCACTTAGTTTTAAAGAAAATTGTGCAAATCACCTGGAGTCAAACACCACAAACCAATATGGTGAACTAAATCAACAAACCTTGATGGAGGTAATTATCTCGAATGTGAGCATGATCCAAATAGCGTGTAGACGACTCAGTAATGTCAGGAATGAGTTGAGCCAGTGCAAACGGATTAAAGAACGCCTTTGGGTCATGCTCTGCGGTTTGTGGAACTGATATAGGTATGGAGTCTTCAGCTGATTGTCGTGAGTTGGACCCGGTTTGTTCTGTGGTTGTTGGAGATGCAATTGGAGGACCGTCTCTCCCAACAGTTGTTGTTGTTTGTGAGGTGAATCAGGTACTTGATTGTGATCAAGATGTGCAGCGGAAATTGGTGAGACCTCAGAAAGACGGTTTTCAATCGTATCCTCAAACAATGGAGCAAACAAGGTTTCCACTTCTTTACAGGAGAGAGACAAAGGTTCGGCCGAAGATTCTGGAAAGTTTAGACGGTTGAATGCAGGTCCTAAGCTGTTGTGCTCAGAAGCCATAACATTAAGCTCGGGTCCGAAACTGAGTTGTTCCGAAGCCATTACATTAAGCTCGGGTCCGAAACTGATTTGTTCCGAAGCCATTACATTAAGCTCGGGTTCGAAACTGATTTGTTCCGAAGCCATACCTGGAGAATCTGTAAAGAAAGAAAGAAGAGACAAGAAAAACAGAGAACAAGGATCCCCCAAGAGAAACTGGGTTCCAGATGTTAGAAGCATAAAGATGTAGTGTCAATTATCTTCTTGACACTCGAACACACAATTCCGACGGTTTTCCTTCTTGTCTCAGGGGTAGATATAGTGGAGTTCACATTAGTTTTGGTGCAAATGTCTAAAATCTTTCCTGTAGGAATCCACCTAAGACCAATTGATTTGAAAATTCTACTCGTGGGTACCCACCTAGTGTTAGATCTAGGAGATGTTTTCCTTTTAGATGCAGTTGAATGAAATGTGGGAGCATCACTTCTTTGAGAAAACCTACGTCCTATGTTGATCCACTTCTTAGGTTTCTGACTTATGAGTTTTGGTTCAACGGGTTTGTTTGTCTTAGTCGATTGAGCCTTTTCAAGTGAATTTCCCTTTTGAAGATATTTTAAAGCACAAACAACATGATTATTTCCGCAACTACTCTTAGATGCTAGCCAATTCCTATTAGTTTGTTGAGAACTCCTAGGTTTTGGTTTGCTACTACTAGCAGTGTTTTGCACTACATTGGAAGGCTCCACATGAGGTTTTGAACCTAGAATTCCATCCTTTTGAAGTAGCGCCTTTTTCCTAGCCTTTTCTAGATCATAGTTCTTGTACATGTCATATCTTCCATAAGAATCTTTACTTTTAATGCTCGTATTAGACACTGTTTTCGAACTAATCCTAGATGAGCCGGGTATAATCACGTGTTGAGATTTAGCAGACACAGATGCATTTTCCTTAGGCCAAGAATGTGGAGTGACTGGTTTTGTCAAATTGTTTTTCTCAACAACTTGGGAGGCAAATCGAGGTTTTGAAAATTTAGGTCGTTCAGATTTAAATGCAGTTGGTTGTCTAACCACTGATTGTTTTCTGATTTTTTGAGAAGGCGGTTTCCCCAAGATTGATGGTTTTGCAAACTTAGTATCCACACTCTGGCCAGTCAGTCTTCTTAATTTGTTTTGTAATGCAGCATGTGCAAACACCTTTTCTTGAATTTGACCTTTTAAAAGCTCATTTTCTTTAACTAATGTATCCACACGTTTTCTTTGTTCATTCAAAAATTGACCATTGTTGCCCAAATTTAGAGATTCGTCTTGCAATTGAAGTTCAAGTGAGATGCAATGTGCCTCTAGTTTTGAAAAATCTTTATGGCACTGGGCAATGGTCTTTTTGAGAAGAAGGTTTTCAGACTCAAGAGTTTGATTTGATGTTTCAGCCATTAGATTATCATGTAAAGACTCATACTTAGAACGTTTGTCAAGACATTGAACAACATCCTGGTCAACCTTTCCTTCATTACTGAAGTTAGGTTGCTCAGATTGTTGTTTCTCATATGCAGGCATAATATGATCAACAGTAGATTGTACCTCAACCATTTGCTCTTTGTCAAAGTTCGGTTCTTTGTCATAGATGGGTATGAAATCTTCCTCATCCATATGTCCTTTGTCAAGGTTGGGCTCTGAGTCATAGAAGGGTATGATCTCTGCACAATCTGCATCTTTATCATTCCCCAATCTGCTGTTGTCATCCTGCACTTCTGATTCTGTCCCTTTGCTTTCCATGACAACCACATTAGCTTTCAATGAATCATCTTTATGAACTTGCTCTTCTTGAATCTGCTTTATACTTCCATTCTCCTGTACATTCAATTCTCTTCCTCGTTTTTGCATCTCCAGTTCTTTGACAACACTTAGATGAAGTGATCTTTCATTGAGCACATATTCTAAGCAGCTCAGTCATGAAACAAGTTGATCTCTAAAATCTTCAACCTCCACACTAGTGATATTCTCTCTCCATTCATTGCTTACATATTTATAGTGTATGAGAGTTTTAAAAACGATGGTCACGAACCATTTGAACTGTGTCATGAGCGCTCTAAATACTACCATGCAATCACTTCCCTGTTCAATTAGCTTTTCTAGTTGAACGATGTTTTCTTGGAGTTTCCTTTGGAAGGTTATTTGGTTCATTTCAGTTCCGAAGAATGCAGAAAAAGTACTCGAGGAAGGAAACCAATGATCTGAGAGAATCTTGCATTGAATCTTAATCGATTCAAAATGTGCTAAACATTTTTCTGTAGAATTGATGGCTCTTTTCTCAGCTTCAGTCATCATTCTCTCAAATGGGTCTTTAGAGTCATCAGAAGCATTTGTGTCGTATACAGGGTCTGTATCATCCATGACACCCAAATTATCTTCCAATATTTTAACCTCATTGCCTACATTAACGACATCTGCAGTGTTCTCACCATTCCCAACCAACCTTTGAGCATTACTTCCTTGTATCCCAACTCTTTCACCTTGCACACTAGCTTGATTCCTTGTGTTAGAAGAAGAACGAAGACAGTTGTTTGTCTTGTTGGAGAATTTGCTGAAGGCACGAGCAATAAGTTCGTGTCCTCGATTCAGAATTTTGAAATCCTCATCGTCATCTTCATTGGAATTTGAATAGTACACTGCATTACTGTTGTCATGTGGAACAAGTTGAGTTGAAGTCTGCTGCGGATATGAATCATATTGGATCATGAGGTTTGAAGTAGCAGGTTGTGGATAACTGAAGTAATTCAGTTCTTGAACATAATCATGATTTGACATTAACATGACATCTGCTGTATTGGCTTCCAAATCTGCATATTCATCATCAGATGGAATATCTCCCATGACACTTTGCAAAACTGCATTGAGATTACTCCCTTCAACTTCCATTTGACTAAGTGTGGCATTGTATTCAACATTATCGACATAGAGTGAGGTTGAATCATAATCTTGATCTTCCTCTTCTGCAATATTTTCCGTATATGCCAAGAATGCCATGCTTGGTTCGATAAGATCTTCTTCATCATCAGTATCTTCCATTGTGTTTAACCATTCAGAAGTTGAAGTCATAGCGCCATTGCCTTTCTTGGTAGATACTTGACTAAGCTTCACTAGATTTTGTAGAAGAGATTGCACATAATTGTGTAGTGTAGCAGGATGATACTGAGGAATGAAGAAAGGCTCAGGTGCATTCGGAGGATTGAAGAAGAGACCATTTGGAGTGTAAATTAAGGATCCATGGTCAACAGCTGGAGATGGTGGAGCAGGGAGAATGGTTTTCAGAGGATTCATACTTAAACAGGATTCAAGAATTTGCTTCATTCTGATGTGATGAAGTTCTTCTGTACGATGCATAGCTTCAAGATATTTCCACATTTCAGAAGCACTAGCTTGAAAGTCCATATTCATGTAAATTGAATTGGGAAGGGCTAATGTCATGAACCATGCAGCCTGATGATCAGCATCGTACTGAGCAAGTTCAGTAGCATTCAAATCTTCATCAGTTTGTTGTCTGATAATCCCTGTTGAGTCAGCAAGAGATATCATCTTGTATGGACCATCTTGAATGGATTTAAGCATGAGATCTGCAGCAGGACGATCTGTGAGCCATTGTAGAAATCTCCGTTTCCAAACAGTATACGTTCCTGATAGCAACATTGGAGGCCTTGATTCATTGCCAAAGAGCAGAACATGATCAATGAGGGAGTTGTGACTTTGTTGTTGATGATACCGTTGCTGATGAGAATATTGGTGAGGAAGGTAGTTGGAAGAAGGTACTGTTGCTGATGACTGTTGCTGATGAGAATATTGGTGAGGAAGGTGGTTGGAAGAAGGTGATTGAGACGTTGTAGATGACATTGCTCTCCCCCTTGATTGTTGCGACGTAATTGAAATAATCAAGCAAAATGTCACACGCAAGGTCGAAATAGTGAATTCATATTTTCCCTCCAAAAATTATTTGAAAAAATTTTCTTTCCCAAAATTTAAAAATCACTATGAAATGCAATTATAAGGTTGCAAGAAAAATTTGAGTTTCAAAAATTTTGCCGCCAAATTTCACCGAAAAAATTTGAATTTTGGGCCAAAATTTTCAACGTTATACCAAAATTTAAATTTCGCGTAAAAATTGAACGTTTAGTCTCCTGTAGAAAATAAATTTTACTCAAATAAATTTAAATTTCAAATCTTCATCAGTTTTTTTTTTTTTTTTTTTTTTGAAATCAAGAAGAGAAAGATAAGAAGGAGAAACTTAGAAAAGATGAGACGATGTGATTATGTTAAATTTGGATCTTTTAAGGATAAATAAAGGTATAAATTTTAATTTGATTTGAAAACTTGAAAAAAATTTGTGTTCTAACTCGGTATGATATTAGGTTCTAACTCGATAAGTGTGGATTCTAACTCGGTATGTCATGAAAGTTGTCCAAACTCGGTATATCTTGAGTAAAATCCAAACTCGGTAAGTATTGAAAGTAGTCAAACTCGGTATGTTCTTTTAAGTTTCAAACTCGGTATGTTCTTTTAAGGTTCCAAACTCGATAAGACCAGGTAAAACTCAAACTCGGTAGGTACTAGTTTAAGTCAAACTCGGTAACTTAAGTTGTTATAATACTAACTCGATAGCTAATCTTGTTGAGCTTAGATTGTCTAACTCGGTAACTTGTATTGAGTTGGGCAGAGTTTCTCCTTAGTATAAGCGACAACAAACCTAACTCGATACACGATTAGGTAAAGAAGGCTAACTCGCCAATCCTAACTCGAAAAAAAATTTCCAATCCAAACTCGAAAAAAACTTAACTCGATAGAACTGAGACCCTAACTCGAAAGAAGAAATCTAACTCGATAAGAATAAGATCCTAACTCGATAGATAAGAACTTAACTCGCAAGAAATCAAAAAAATTCCCAAACTCGGTAGGACTCAAATAAAGTTCTAACTCGATAACCAACGATGAACAGTACCGTATTTTGACAAAAAATTACTTTCAAAACCTAGTTTTTCTACCAAATCAACCTAAATCAACCTATATTATCCCTTGGCGAATGATACCACTTGTTAGGTCATGATTTTGTAACATAATCACTAAGATAGATCTAGAGAGAGAAAGAGAGTAGAAAGAGAGAGTGGAAGGAATTCTTAAGAATAGAATGAAAGAAAATGAAATTACCAAGAGAACCAACCCCTCTCAAAGGAGAGGTTACATAGTATATATAGGGAAGGAGTAGGGCAACACTCCCTTCCTCCCTATCTTGAAAATGAAATGGGCTTAAGGCCCATGGGCTTGCTACATAAGCCTTAAGATTAAATAAACATACAAGCCCTAGCAACCTATTACAAGTAAATGACCGAGACTTGATAAATAGTAAAACTACGTTCCCAACAATCTCCCCCTAAGGGTCGGTCATCAAGGTTGCTTGACGTCTTCGTCTTAATCTTTGACTTTCAATGCTTTAGACGTCTTCTAAATCATTCATCGTTCTTTGTTCTTGGTTGATGTAGATGTGATCATCTTATTACAAAATGTAATGACCGAGACTTGAATAAATATAAAAGTACGTTCCCAACAATCTCCCCCTAAGGGTCGGTCATCACGGTTGCTTGACGTCTTCTTCTTTGTCTTTGACTTTTGACTCGTATAACTTAAGACGTCTTCAAAAGAGAGTGGGTGTTCTTTTGCTTCATTGTTCATTGTTCGTAATAGATGTGGTAGTGATCATCTTATGAAGTTATCTGCCATGCGTCACTTCTGCGTCTGTGGTGGTCGTCATCCATTCCAACATGCTCATACACCTTTGAACTTAGACATTCACATGCACGTAGTTCCCTTTCATTCACATAGATCTTTAGTTCTTAAACTTTGTAGATTTTTTTTTTTTTTTTTTTTTTTTTTTTTTTTTTTTTTTTTTTGGAATGAAAGAAAATGAAATTACCAAGAGAACCAACCCCTCTCAAAGGAGAGGTTACATAGTATATATAGGGAAGGAGTAGGGCAACACTCCCTTCCTCCCTATCTTGAAAATGAAATGGGCTTAAGGCCCATGGGCTTGCTACATAAGCCTTAAGATTAAATAAACATACAAGCCCTAGCAACCTATTACAAGTAAATGATCGAGACTTGATAAATAGTAAAACTACGTTCCCAACAATCTCCCCCTAAGGGTCGGTCATCAAGGTTGCTTGACGTCTTCGTCTTAATCTTTGACTTTCAATGCTTTATACGTCTTCTAAATCATTCATCGTTCTTTGTTCTTGGTTGATGTAGATGTGATCATCTTATTACAAAATGTAATGACCGAGACTTGAATAAATATAAAAGTACGTTCCCAACAGTTCCACACTTTACAATGAAAATTTGGAAATATATATATAGACTATGCATCCTGACGGCGTCATGTATTAGCCTCTGACGCCGTCAACTCGCCGCCAAGTTGAAATTCGTATTGCCTAGATCCACTTCTGACGCCGTCATGTAGAAACACACTCTGGGCCGTCACTAGTATTTGGACCCAGACGGCCTTAGTGACGCCGTCAGACCAATAAGCCTAAAAATATTCTGGATCATCGCATGTATTTTCCACTTCCTCCTCTTTTGCCATTCTTGACGCCGTCACTTGTAGAGCCTTGACGCCGTCAGGTACTGTTCCCAGCAAGGAATTTTGAGAGTTTGTCGTTTTCTTCACTTTTATGCTAAAAAAACGTCCAAAATGCTTCCTTTTCCAGATTTCTCTCCAAAAGTACCTAAAATGATAAAAAGGAACGATTTAGGGCAATAATTGATTAAATAATCTCGAATTCGGGCTTAAATGACCCCTTAAAAGTGGTACACTTTTCGCCTCATCATGTCACAACCATTTTCAACATATGAAGAATGATCTTGACTACATCATTTCCATTCTCTCGTCATTCAGGTTTCTATCATCTTTACCCAAAAGCTCATATCCATCACGTCCTCGCAAGTTCTAGAGATGAATGGATCCTCACAAATAAAACCAGACTTAATATGGGATAACCTAGAAGATTAGACTAGGACTATGAATGTAGACTCATGCTGTAATAGTCATATGAATGTCATTGTTATTTCTTTATGAATGTATTAGTTTATGCATGAATTTATTGATTACTTGTTCCAGGGTTCTTTCTGCCGGCAGTCACATACTATATTGGCGGTCCCGGATAGATAAAGGACCGTCCACCCCTTTAAGGGACCATCCACAGTATTTGTTTTCCTGTATTCTTATCTTATATGTAGGATTTCTATGTTTGCTTACATGTTTCCTCTAACCTATTGCAGATAAATTCCATCGATCGATTCCCGGGTGTCCTCATCAAAGGGGAACACTAAGCTAGGGGGAGTCATCATGATGCCATCGACCTCTTTCTCCTCTACTCTCAATGAAGCCTTTTTGATTCTACAAAAAAGGGGGAGAAGAAAATGAAACTCGTTTTAAAACTCATTAATGCCTAGTTTTATCTAGAATGAGTTTATATTTGGTAATCATCAAAAAGGGGGAGAATGTTAATACAAATAATGTCAAAAACATCATTTGCATTAATCGGTCTCTACTAGTTTTGATAATCACAAAATACAAACACACGTTATGTAAAACTACGACTAATAAGTTTTTAATCAAGAAAACTCGTTTTCGTCTTCAACATCACTTAAGGTATGTACAAACATCTACCAACTTGTGTATGTGATCAAAGGATTTATTTTTCATCAAAACTTTACATTTTTATGTCACAAAACATTTTTACAAAAGTATTTTTGTATAATTTAAAGAAATGTTTTATTAAGAAAATGTTTTCAAGTTTCAAATGCATAACAGCCATATTTCCTGCTCAAAACCGACAAGAATTTTTCACAAGATAAATTTTCACCACGTCAGGACAAAAATGGGAGCGTTTGTCGGGGCGGTCCCTTAGTGATAAAAGACCATCTGGTATTTTCGGGACCGTCCGTCTCTTTCCTGGCGTCTGTAAATACAGAACTGTTTTGTTTTAGAAAACTCACCTCTTATGCACTAAAACTTTCTGTATTCCCAAATCCATTTCAAATTACATTCTTTGATCACATTATCGGGTTCTAATTTGTTTACAAGTGATCACACTCATCATTCTTCTAAGGTGCAAGAGAAGAACACTCGTTGTAGTCAAGAGATGAAGTGTTGAAGAAAAGACTTTCTCATCTCATACCATAGTTGCGGATCTTTTACAAATCACCATTCTTAGTCATTGATTCTTGTATGTAATAGGACTTGAGTGCAAGTCTTGCATTGTGTGTTGTGGTGTATCGTACCATCGTGTTGGTGCGAGGTGTGAATTCACGTGAGCTTTGATAGATTGGTTCTAGCTAGGATTAGTACTCGACATTCCGCTTAGTGTCGTTAAACTTGGTGCAAGCTTGTGTAAGGTTTGTTCCGCCATAAGGGAGCATGTTGATATAGTGTTTGTGAAACTCTCGAGTGTGAGACTCGAGGAGTGGAGTAGGGGCGAAGGAGTGAGCTTCGTGGCCAAACCACTATAAATCTCCGTGTCCCGGGTTGATCTTTCCTTTCTTTATATTTGCTTATTTACTTATTATTGCTTCTATTTATTGTTGAGTTGATTTCACATAAAGATCGAATCGAGTCATTTTCATAAATACAACTTGTAAAGTAAATTTTCTAAAACATGAATAAAAACAGAGAAACTGTTCAACTCCCTTCTAGTTTCTACAGGAACATTGGGGAAAATGTTCGGTTTAAGTATAGGGAGGGAAAATGGGAAACCTTAGAAACTATAACTCCACTTGACGTTTGTTTTGTTTTAGAGTAAATGTGTAATAAAACTAAGAGTAATACTTGTTAGGGTAAAGTGAGAAATCTTACAGGCACCAAAAAGGGAAAGCTGAGAGATGTTAATATGGTAATGTCTTAAAACATCAACACAGAACACAGAAAAAGGCAAGCGGAGATTAGCATAATCAAAAAACCGACTGTATAAACCAATCTTCCCCAGAGGATACTGGTTGATAGTCTGACCGGTATCTGGCAAAATAGGGTGGACGGATAGTGGAATATGGTAATCACGACATAAGTCGTCTAATTTCCCTTGTGTCAAACGGCATCCAATTTCCGTGATTTTGGTTATAGCCATAACTAACGACCACAAGGTAGAGAGTAACAAGATAACGAAAAATAAAGCCTAGACAAATCTCGCAAAAGCGCGGAAGAAAGAGAAAGGAAAGGAAACAATGGCAACACGCTACATTAGGTATTCATAAGTGATTCTACCAAGAGATCAAAATAAGTGTCGCGTGCCATAAAAGTGCCTAATATCAACGGCCGCGATCGAAAATAAAAGATAAGGATGACAACTAATAAAGCAAACATCCGCTCCCTCGAAGGAATAAAAATGGTCGATCCCCCCATAAAACCCGTCCGCGGATAATTCAAGACCCGCATAACAAAAGGCCCTACGCCAAGAGCGGAACAACTAGCAATATAGTCTAGAAACATTCACCGCACGCTACCAAAGCACGCGCACAATGAACGCACTAGACCGGGGGGACTTGATGACGTATAGTACGGATAGCACGCCTACTGGGGCTAGACTATCTCACACGAACTGGGCTCTGGCCTAATCAGCAAAAACGGGCTCCGGCCCCATAAGCACAACTAGGTTCCGGTCCAATAAGCCAAACAAGGCAAAAAGCCAATGTTACGAGCATGGTATAGTCCGGACAAACTAGGACACATACAAGCGGCACTCCCGAAGTACGCCCGCGGATCGGACCCCGGTCCGAAAACTTATCCGCGTCTACAAACATCGATTAAGCTCCGGACCCTTGCCCAACAAGGGTCCCACTTCGGCCACTACAGCAATACGCGAAATATTAGGAAACCCTAATATTTCCACTACCTATAAAAGGAAGCCTCAATTCACATTCTCGAGGTAATGACTTCCTCACTCATCATAACTCAGACATTTCTCTGACAAACATGAGTACTTACTCTCACGTCGGAGCTTAATCATGGGGTCCGTCCCCACGGTAAGGCTAACTGTTTACTTTCATTTGTGCAGGATACTTCATCCTCTACTTGAATTAGTGCATAAGCCCACAGCAGACAGCCCACCAAGGATGACCCGCACCCCACTAAACGAAGTTCTATACTGTCCACACTTTTTGCACTAATAGTATATGCTTTTAATTGGTTGTACAATATGAATAAATCATTGTACTTTTAAGTAATGGGATATTTTAATGAGAGTATTAATTACAGTATAATTTAGTTTTAGGAAACCATTCATTACTGATTTAATCAAAATAAATACTGATTGATATGATTAGCAACTTTCTCTTTTATTTGACCAAGTGTTGAAAACTCAACATTTCACTTAACCATTTCTCTATTATAAGTAGTTAAGATAATATGAGATATAATTAACATTTAAAAAATAAATAAAAGAAAAAACTCGTGCAAAACAATGTTCTACCAAAAAACGTGCAACATCTCGATGCTACCATCTTTTGACTTTCTTACAACTAAAACAACACTCTTATGTTTTCCGCTACGTATACCCAGAAAAAAATAGTACTCCATCCTTTCTAATATTTGTTTGAGAAAAACATAATTATTATTGTTGTTTCTTTTTTAGTTTTTGGCAAAATGAAGTTTTACTATTAACAAATTAATTAATGTCTTTTATAAAGTTTGCAATAATAATTTTAAGCAAATGTATTATGGCAAACTTGATCAAATTTCATATCTATCTATACTGCTACTATATAAAGAGCGCATAACTTTTCTTTAAATTTAGTAATTTGTTATACCAAAAGTACAATTTTTAAAAAATGGTTACAAAATCCACTACTAAATTTATAGTTTAAATATTGTTTAATTATCAAACTTTTATCATTATTTGTTTTATAACCAATGACTATAAATTTAACTTGTAAATATAGTAGTATTCAGGGTCACACCAAAACTAAAAGTTCGCATGAATAATCATTTGTTACTATAAACCGTCGATTTGCGAAAATATTCATCTAGTTTTTAGTAAATTACAAATTCTCTGTTCGTCTTATATTAAGTGTCATTTTGACTTTAAGGAGTCTTTATTGTTCATATGTTACTTTAAATATTTTTATTTTTGTTATATAATATTTAATGAAAATTACATTGAAAAAACAAATGCATTTATATAGTTTGTATCAAATATTATATAACAAAAATAATAAAATTTAAGGTTAAAGTTGAAAAAAAAAAGAGTAAAAAAAGTCAAAATGAATACTTAATATAAAAAACAAAATTTTATTTCAAAAAAGTTAAAGTAGAAACTTAATAAAAAACGAGAATAATAATATGTTTCTCTTAAAAAAGGTTAAAGTGAATAATTTGAGAAGTATAAAATTATTTAGCCCCAAAATAACAAAGCTTTTTCTAACTTGTGAGATAGGGACACAAGTTAAGTATAGCGAAAGGATGACGGGACTCATTAAAAAAGACACCCGGACCTAATTTGAAAAGAGTACTTTTTTTATAGGTTCGGACATACTTTTTTGTGGATCCATCATCTTTTGGTCTTTTTGGTGTGTGCCCATACAAGTTAGAAAAACCAAAATCTTCCTCCTAAGTCCTAACTACCAAAACCAAAAACCCCAAAATGAATCAACAAAAACCAACCTTAATCTGGAAACACATTCCTGGTCTTGAACCCATAACATACGAGGAACATAACAACAACATATGGACACGTGGGTTTGCTTGTGTATCTTTGTCGGAGCAGAAGAATAAAAAGATAGAAATGGGTCAGTTTTTGAAACACCCAATTGCTGTGGTGGGTTTGGTTCCTAAAGAAGCTGCTGTGTTTGTTGCTGGCGCTGTTGCTGGTGCTGCTGCTAAAACTGTTACTGCTCCTCTTGACCGGATTAAACTCCTCATGCAGGTGGTCTATTTATATGTTTTTCTTTAATTTTATGGCTTTGTTGTATATTCCAATGTAGTACCATTTTTAATTTTAAAATATGATACTAGAGTTATAACCTTTAACAATATTGAGATACTAAGATTTACCTATGATTTTGTTGATGTTATGTTTGTTGGGACCCATGATATGAAACCTAAGAATCTTGATGTTTTGTGATTCTTGTTTGAAACTAAAAGAAAAAAAGAAAGAAATCCTCATCAACTATGGGCCTACTTTATTTTTTTCGTTTTTGTGTTTTTTGGTCATGATAATAGTTTATTTTGCAGACTCATGGATTGAGAGCCGGGGAAGAAAGTGCAAAGAAAACAATTGGATTTATAGAGGTAATTATGCTCAAACTACCTACAATTTTGTCTTGTATTTTCTTGATAGTATCCATCTTCATGATTAGCTTGTAGATACATGCTCTCTATCATCTGCCTTCTTATTACTCGTAGAATTCTAGTAGACTTTATGATTATCTCCTTAAAGGTAATTGCGTTTCTCATCCATTATCTAGGAATTGCTATGTATGGTTATGTATACTTGTCTCTGGCTTACAAGTGCATTAGTAAAATCATTGTCACAAAAAACACGTGATTGAAAAATATTGCCCACCAAAATTTTTGATTACAGGGTACCCGCCGCCGCAATGCGCGGCTACACAATTAAACTCCCGATCACTATTGATGGTCATAAACTAATGGTATGGTGCAAACTCCCCTAATTATGATATAATTAAAGGGTATATTAGAGCTTCGATTAATAGTCTAATTTTTTGCTTGTAAAATTTAATGTATTGCTATCTCAGTCCAAATAATGCAACATTTAATTTAACACATACTGTAATGACAATATTTGACTTCTGCTGGAATATCTAAAATTTAATTATCATTATAATTCTTTTTTTGATTTTATATTAAACTACTAATGTCAAAGAGCTCAAATTGGATTAAAATTTGACCGAAAAGGGGAACATTACTAATTTCAGGAAACTTGTCTGCACAACTTGATAATGTTCCTTTTCTCACTCAGCTTATTTCACTTGTGATCAGAATTGATGTTTCAAATTGATTGCAGGCAGTTATTTCTGTAGGAAAGCAAGATGGTGTAAAAGGGTATTGGAAGGGTAACCTTGCGCAGGTGCATTAGACCATATTCTTAGTATTTTAGTTTTATTTCGTCATTATGCTCTCAGGATTTTAGTATTAGTTTTTGCTGGAGTATAATTCTGATTTATATTATTGTTGCAGGTGATACGTATTCTCCCGTATAGTGCAGTCCAGCTATTTGCTTACGAGTCTTACAAGGTATGGGGAAACTTGTTTGAAAGTAACATCATGTACTATATGATATGTAGGAGATATCTAGTAGTGGCAAAATTTGAGGGTCGAGCTGGGTGGGTAATGCTGTAATGGGTTAAACCAGGTTTGGGTTGAAAGTGTAAATTTGTAATGCAAGTGGAAACAGGCCAGGCCTGGTTGGGCTGATATGCAATCACTTTTTTTTTTTTTTTTTTTTTTTTTTTTTTTTTTTTTTTTTTTTTTTTCAGAAAGATTTATTGTGTTAATCGTTCTTACAAAGATGAATTAATTACAACAATAATCTACATCTTCAGAAAGGAATACTTTGGAGGTTGTATTCGTTTTAAATATACTTTGGGTGACTTTTAATTTAGCCAAACTTTTTTATTTGACCCAGTTGAGCTAAATCAACCCATACACAAGTTAAGGCTCAAAATGTGTATATGATGATATGATATTGGGTGAATTAAGTTTTAGTTGCTATGGTATATGAAATTTTAAATGGCCATCGTATTTATTTTCTGAGTTAAGGTGAGTTGACCACTTTGCCCTTGTAAAAATGATATACACTGTTGACAGTTTAGACCTTGTACAAGGCCTGGTGGATCTGTGTTAGCCCATTTATATGATGGTCTGTATCGTCTATAGAGTAACGAATATAGTCATTCAGTTTGGTTAGGTGGTACTCTTGTGCTTTGGTAGTTAATTTGGTTATTGTTGAGTGTATGGCATGTCACAGATCAACATCTAAGGATGCTTAATCCATCAAGTATGTATTCGTAATGCTATGTTTATGAAGTGTTACCGGGATATTACCCCCCCCCCCCAAAAAAAAAAAAAAACAACAACAACAGTTTAGGCCTTGTGGATGACTGGATGTATAGAGTGTTAGTTAAAGCTCTCCAATGAATAGTTAATTTTGCGAAAAAGTATGTGCATCCACTAAAGATTACATGGTTTGGCCATTTATGATTTTTTGCTTTTGGGTGAATGGTATACATTATGATGAGGATGAATTTGTGATCGTGGGTCATGCTCTCATCAACTTAATATGGGACCTACAAACTGGTTGAAGATGGATGGTACATTATGGCATCTTAGTTCTTGTTAACTTGCAGAAACTTTTTAGGGGGGAGGATGGCGAGCTTTCTGTTATTGGGAGATTAGCTGCTGGTGCTTCCGCTGGCATGACTTCCACTTTTGTAAGAATATTTTTAAACTGTCCTTTGTTTTATATGATTCTGAAGTCTATTAGCTATTGTTCCTATGCGTCCAAAGATTTTAATGCCCCGCCTTTGATATAGCAACATTAGTGTCGGTGTGTTTCTTTTTATCTGTAATCCATGAAAAGCGTAAAGTTTGACCTAACACATATTTGGAAAGGTTCTAATATATGTCAAATATTTAAACCACTCTCTCGTCTTTTGGGGGATGTTTGGATATATATATTTTTTAACATTACCTGAGTTTTCTTATTTTCTGTATTATCTGATTTAGGGGTCAAGTTAACAGTGTTCTGTAATTAGTTTCATACCAGCCGCAACAAACCCGATAGGGTAAAAATAAAATTAACATTTGTTCTTTATTTGACACAATTTCAGACCCTTGTATTTTACTTTACCAAACTGTCTCAACTCTTTACAGATAGAAATGCAATATTGGTGTCCTTATATCCATTAATATTTCTAAATAATCAGATATTTCGGTACATTTAATTTTCTGGATATTTATCAAACTACAGAAGTACGTCCAACCACCATAAAACCTCCCTTTTATTACAATTAATTAATAAAATTGCTTACAATTATGAATATCCAGTTTCACAAAAATCACTTTTAAAACTTAAATCCAGACACCTTGTTTGCAGATGGTTCATACATTAATACTGAGACTATTTTCAGGTGACGTACCCATTAGATGTCCTGAGATTGCGAATGGCAGTTGATCCTGGGCATCAAACAATGTCAAATGTAAGATTGATGTTACAGTTGACTTAAGTCAAATGGTCCTTTTTTCTAAAGTTGGGTATTGGTCCACTTTCAGGTTATTGTAAGAATGATAAAAGAGGAAGGACTTGGATCTTTCTATAAGGGACTTGTACCTTCTCTCATTAGTATAGCTCCCTACGTTGCAGTCAACTTTTGCGTTTTTGATCTGTGAGCTTACTGTTACGTGAATATGTATTTTTAAATTTTGGAATAATAAATATCTTTTGTGGGTTGTTGGTATATTAGTATGGTCTTGTTTGGCCATGAATTTAATCTATCCTTCTATCATTCTATCATTCATATACTTATTAACAGTTAACAAAAAGTATCATTAATTTTTTCGGTAAACCAAAACCAGTAGACTGAAAGAAAAACATGGAGTTGTATGTTATAGACTCAATTACAATGCTTTCATTCTTTACTAAAAAGGCCGTTGACCATATGACTTCAAACGAGGCCTTACTTCATCCAAAGTTGGATCTTAAAGTTCACTTCTTGACCAATAACAGGGTGAAGAAGACTTTGCCAGAAAAGTTTCAGAACAAAACTGAAGCATCATTTATCACAGCCTTCGTGGCGGCTACCATTGCAACTGTTACATGCTATCCGTTGGACACTATAAGAAGGCAAATGCAAATGAGGGGTACACCTTACAATACGGTTTTAGATGCTTTTTCAGGTAATTTAAAATGCTGCTGTTAAGTTTTCACTAGAGAAGCTCTACTGGTTATATACCGAGAAAGATATGTCATTTTTTGAGCATATTGAACCAATTGTTTCTTCTAAGTTTCAAAGAAACATGGTTGGTCATCTGATTGGTACACCTTGTGCAGGTATTATTGCTCGGGATGGTGTTGCTGGTTTATACAGAGGTTTTGTTCCAAATGCGTTGAAAACTCTACCAAACAGCAGGTTTGCATAACTTTTCTATGCACTGTGACTCTGTCATTCCAGTCATTCGCCCTTTCGGTTTCCTCTTAGATTTGGAACGAAAGTCATTAAAAGTGTAGTCAAATGCACACAACCTCCAAACTTGTATTAGAAAATAGTCGTTGATAATATGGTTTTTGTTTCTGTAAACATATTTAAACATCAGTTATTTCCAAATTTCTACAAAAATGACAAAATGCATTAACAAGCCAATGTAGACCTGACACATAGTTAAAATTCTTGTTTTGACCCATTATACATACACATCCTTCCCTGACTTGCCCATTTTGCCACCTCTAAGTTTAACCTAAAATTTTGAGGTTTATACAAGCTTATATTCCAAGCTCATACAAGATCCACAGACTTGAGGCTACAGGAATCAAGCCTAAAAAGTCATGGCACCAACAGCCGGCCAATTTTGAATTAGCTAATCATATAAGTCTAAATAAGACATCTCAGGTTAACCTGAAATACCTTTTACCCTTCAACCAACTTGACCTGTCAATTTGGTACGTTCTTGCAGCATTAGGCTCACTACATTCGACGCTATGAAGCGTTTGATTGCAGCAAGTGAGAAAGAGTTCCAAAGAATCTTGGAGGAAAACAGGAATGAACAAAAGCTAGGTTCAAGTTCCACAAGTTAACTTATGGTGTATCTTTGGCTATTTATTTGTTATGGCTGTCTAGATTGGAGATATTAGGTGTGTTGTTTTGGCACCAAAATTAGTTTTTTTTTTTTTTTTTTTTTTTTTTTTTTTTTTTTTTTTTTAATCTATGGCCTCTTGATCATTTAATATGGGCTTGTAATAAAGTTTGGTAGTGGCAATGTTGATCCTTTATTACATTAATTCAAGCAATGTTCATAAATGTGTATTCGTTAGTTCATTGCGGCGTATTTTTTTTCTTTTATTTTTCTTTGATTTTGGCCAAGGCTTAGGAAACACAGTAAGGGTGGAATATTGTGAATTCAGATTCTGCAGCCTAAGAGATGGTGCCTCGGGGTTAAATGTAAAAACTCGGACTTTGCACAATTTGCAACATCATTTTACTTAGATTGAAACATACGAAGTTTTAAAGAAAGTGGTTTATATTTTATAACTTAAACTAGCTCGAGACTAGAATTATATTGAAATCAAAATAACACTACATCACATGCAAATCTAAATCTAAACTTGCAATTACTCTTGGATCATAGACGACTCTATATTTCAATTACTCTTGGATCGAAGACGGTAGTATAAATTTAAAATTACTCTTGGACCAAGATCACTTGCAAATCCAAATCTAAAGTTGCATCACTAACTACCCACTCTAATACTTGCAGTTACTCTCGGATCATAGACGTAAGAAAGTGAAAATCTAGAATTACTCTTGGACCATAGTAATCGTATTCCACTGATATCTCAAACCATAGAAATAGAAGCATAGAAACGGGCTGCAATTCAAGCAATACTTGAGATGTAACCCGCTGAAATCTCAAGCCAAGCAATTCTAGCTACACAATGCAACCAGAGATGACACTGCCATAAGTAAAAGTGGATGACAAATGACCTAATAAATATTTTACGCGCTGGGCCGCATTAGTTACATTAACATACTTTTAGATAAAATCTATTATATGTATCGTCCTATAAAAGAGACAAATCAGCAATAATAAGCTGATAAGAAAAATCTAAAGACATGAACGCCGGAAACAGATTTTATTATTGCTCCAAAACAGATTTGATAAGCATATCATTCTGTTACTCCAAAGATGATTCAATGTTACTCCAAAATATATTGGTCAATGTTTGATTTTGTCACTGATGTTTGAATCATATAGTAAAACAATTTAGTGAATTTACAATACTTTTCTAGAAAGGTAAAAAATTTAATCATGTGATAGTTTAGAAATTAGAAAATGAGATTATAAGTTGTAAACATTGTTTATGTTATCATGGTGAGTTTGAGAAAACAACAACGCATAAAATTATTAAAGAAATGGAAAGAAAAAGGAAAGAAAAGCAATTCTGGAAAGAAATGAGATTATAAACAATTCACAATGCTTATATTATTAGTGTCTATTTGAGATATACCCAGTAACTAAAAGTGATTTGTGTTTGGATTAAAGAATTTCAAGAGTTGTTATTTTGTTTATCTAATAAGTGCTCATAGGACATTAGTTTTGAATTTTGGATGCATAAAAACACATCGAACTCATTAAATTAAAAATCACAGGTAGTTAAAGTAATTTATTTGTTTAATCAAAACTTAAATTGAAAGTTTGAGTCTAGTTAATAACATTTAACCAATGCCCTATGGGCACCCTTTAAAAAAACGTTAGGAATTTTGTATTTGGGAAAACTAAATCTTTCCTTATTTAATTATTTTTATAAAAGATGCTTAATAAAAAAAAAAACTTAAATATTTCATGATATAGCAAAATTGTTTACAAAATCTGTTTTTATGTACTTATATTAGAAAAAACAAAGATATGCATGTACTTGTGAGCTATTTATCTATAATTATAGACTAAATTGCAAAAAAAATAAAATAAAAAGAGCGGACCCCTAAAAAGAACCCATACTTTATAGTCTCCATCTTCTTAATCGATAATAGGTGTCATGGTACGATTTTATTTCCATCTATCAAGTTTACTTCTTCACTTTGAAAAACCGAAGGAGGATATGAGCTAAGGTTAGTAGTGGATATTGCTACTAGTGCCTTGACGAAGGCGGTCCCTGGTCCGAAGTTCAAACACTAGTTGATGATGTTGCTTATCAGAGATGACTAACTATCACCATGAGATGGACATTGTTAGAATATTAGCGTGTAATAGTTAGGATATAAGGTTAGGGGGCTAGTTGTAGTTTAGCTCAAACTTAAGGAGGTTAGTCATGTATTAGGAAATCTCCTAAAGATTCCTTGTTCACCAAAGTTTAGGTTTCTCCCCCTCATTCTTTATAAATAGAGATGATGTGGTGAGGTTTTTGCACCTTCTTTTTTTGCTCTCGTTTAATAAATATTTGAGTGTAAAATATTTTGTATGTGTGTTGGTGCCACTCGACATTAAGGGATCATAACCTTTTGTCGAGGTTTTGTTGAAGTTGTTCTTGATTCATGGTTCCACTTTAGAAACCGATTTGTTGGATTTCTTCCAACTGTATCAATGCATTGTTTGATAAGAATGAATCACACAACGTGGATAGAGCCAAAACAAGATAAACGAGTACCCGGTTTGGTTCGTCGGCTATTGCACTTTCGCGGTAGAATTGACGTTGCGAGTTCGTTAACCGTTAGATTTATACGAAATTTGAATCATAGCTCGAACACGCATAGGTCTAGGATGTAACCAGAGGGATCTTTAATCTAATTTTCCGACAAGGAGATACTCCCTCCGTCCCAAATTATAAGTCAACTTTTATATTTCACAAAGTTTAAGAAAAATGGGTCTCTTACAATATTAACCAATAAAAATTCATTCACACCCACTTACAAAAATTTTGATTGGTTGCAATTAAAAGTTGACATTAATTATGGGACAACCAAAAATAGCAAAGTGGACTTATATTTTGGGACGGAGGGAGTATATGTTGTCAAAGTTGTTGATGTGGTTGTTGTGTTCTTTGTCGTTCTTTGGTTATTGTTTGGCTTGTGTAGACAAGGTTCAAGGTTTTCAGGTTTACAAAATGGAATTACAAGATGCGTGGGATCAACCTTATGGAAATGTTGTTGCTAGTGGTAAAGATTGTGTAGCACCCTCAATGGATCCATAGACTTTTAACGAGGTACGCTATGAGAATGTTGAGGTTGAAGATGTTGAGAGGGATGATGATCTAGATGGCAATCAAGATGGTAACAAATGCATAATAATTCTTCTTCTCGGATTGAAGAGTCAAAAAATGAGAGATCGACTGGTTTCTTTGGAAGTTTCATAGATGAAGTCAATGTAGGTGACACACCAAACCAACAAATTCATAAGCTTACCTAAAGTTATTAATATGAAGCGTAGAGAAAGACAATCAGGGAGTGTGCAATGCTCAAAGAGTATCAAGCTCAATGTAAGGCTACTCGATGACGTGTCATACAATATTTGGAGTCAAAAGCATCTCACAGTCAAAAGCAATAGTATTGAGGCGGTTGCAAATGTGATTAAATACTTGATTGAAGCAGACTTGATGTAGTACGTTGTTGTGGTTGCTTGCAATGGATTTGTTTGAAGATCCTGCAAAGAGAGAAATGTTCGTGAGTATGCCGCCATGCGGGTTGATGAATGTAGGATGGCAAAGCTGCAAAATAAGCAAAAAAAGAGCACCTAGTTCGATCATTGTTGGTGCAATGATAATGATGTTGATAATGTAGAGTCGGTGTAGATCACGTCCTTCTTTAATTAACAACGTTCAATCTCATTCCTTTGGAATGTGGGGAGCTTTCTTTCAATGGTGGAACATACTTTGGATTATTTCTTCTTGTTTGACGTAGTGAATGTAACTAATTTTTATTGTTGTTTCTATCTTGTTTGCTAGTATGCTTTGTTAGAATTTAAGTACCATAACTATCATATAATGTTACTAATATCAAGTTGCACATACGCGGAAGCTAGGATCTTGTATAACACATAATTGTAATTAAAATATAAATAAACAACGTACCTTGGTGATTCTAGCCCGAACAAGAATCAAAAGCCATTAACAATGAAGAACCCTAATTAGGGTTTATGTGAATTAGGGATCTATTGATTAACCCCTTACCGTTTTGTTAATCGATCCAAGATACAATCAATAGTGTGATTGTACCACGTTCTTGTACACACGTACTATTAGCGAATTAAAGTAAATGCTATTTTAAACTAATACACAAAACAATATATTTGTTTTATAAAACAAAACCAATCGACTAATAAATGCAACAACAACAACAACAACAACAAACCCAATCCCGCCAAAGCGGGGTATGGGGGAGGTGGGATGTAGACAGATCCTACCCCTACCCCAGGGAACCCTGC
The DNA here is from genome assembly GCA_030686995.1 of Artemisia argyi. Classification (NCBI taxonomy): domain Eukaryota; kingdom Viridiplantae; phylum Streptophyta; class Magnoliopsida; order Asterales; family Asteraceae; genus Artemisia; species Artemisia argyi. Next base: position 86,166,150 of record CM060679.1, read on the forward strand.
AGGTAGAGAGACTGCTTCCAGAAAGACCTCCGGCAAGTGTGTGCAAAGTGTGCTCGAAGTAAAGAAAACGAGAACAAAGAAAGCTAAACAAAGAAAAGCATACAAGCAAACAGAGCAAAACGAACATAAAGGCAAAACGACACAACAAGCATATAAGCAAACAAAACAGCAAACCGACACAACAAGTAAAAGAGCAAGCAAAGCAAAACGACAAGACAACCAAGACAAAACAACTAAAACAAAACCACCTAGACAAACGCCAGCAAATAAGGGTGCGAAGGGGGCACAACCAAGGCCAAACCAAGCAGCTAAGACCAAAGAAGGTAACGCAAAGGGCCTAAAGCTAAGGCAAAGCAAAAGGGGCAAGTAAAAGGCACAAGCAAAGGGGCCTAAAGCCTAAAGGCACAACAAAGCCAAAGCCAAAGCGCAAGCCGAGGCAAAGCAAAAACACCTATCTCCTAAAGGGGGCAAGCCAAGGGACCCTAAAAAGCCTAAAACACAACAAACCCCAAACCCTCTACTAACCTAGCCCCAAAACTAACCACGAATACTAATCGACTAATAAATGCAAACCACCAAAATCACCTTTATGGCTTGTCATTGTCGAACAGTGTTACAAAAGAAAAGTAAACCATTGAATGTACATACTGTACATGTACATGCGTACAGTTATATAAGTCGATCGGAAAAACAAAGTGGTGTTTTAAGTTTTGGATTTTAACGTGTGTACTAGAGTCCACAAAATAAAATCCTTGACTTTGCTTTTATAGGATACAAAACTTAGGGAACAAGTTAGGGCTTGAGTTCTAGATCCTTCTTGTTCTCTATTTTTTATCCTTGGTCCTTATCTTTTGTATGTTAGTCAATTTTCATTAATTACTAACATTCATTATTTGTTTTGTGTAATTAATAATTAAATGCAACATTTTATATTAAATTATTAAACTTTAATTCTCATACGTAAAGTGTGCAATCTCGTGGTCTCGAGTTCGATTCTAGTCATACGAATATTAATATATATATCCACAAACTCCAATAGCTCCCACTTGGATATCTATTAATAATGTAATGACATTGGTTAGCGTCTAGCAACACGCCAATGCCCCTAGACCAACTCGAGCTAGGTTTCCTGGAAAAAACCTTTAATGATTCATCATTATTATTATCCTTTTGTTTCTAATACCACGTTAATAAAGATATGGATCTCAGTCATTCTTTATTTAACAATTCTGTTTCTCGTTGTTTATGATTGAGCAAGATTACCAAAACATCTGAACGTATTCCAGATAGACTTTGGGCGTGCGCACGCAAACATCTTGTCAACCTTACGAGGGGCCCAGCAGTATTTGTAACAACCGTGGTTTTAGCAGGTCGGTTTGACTGATAGTCTTGACTCGGTTGACGTTTGTTTGATGTGTTATGGGTGATTGTAGTATTATATGTGTGATATAGGTGAGTTTTAGCACTAAATCTTGCGTAAATGGTTTTATTGTGATTTGGAAAGTTTAGAATTTGGGAAAGTTCATTTTGATCACCTTTGTGGTGTAGAAATGACTTGTGTAGTTTTGGTGTTTTTGTGTTTTTACGTAATGAGGCTTCATTCAAGTAATTGAGCGTTAGTAAGTTACGTGGGATTTGCTTTTATGAGTTATGTTTCAAAAGAGTGTGGAATTCTATTTTTGGAAACTTTATTTTTTTGAAAATGATATTTTCCGGTTTGTCGTAAAACTGAGGTTTATCGCGTAAGACGTTAGGATTAGCTACGGGTATTTATAAAATATGAAAAGTATGAGGCTTTGAGTGTAATAAATTAATTTAATAAAAAAATATAAAATATATATATTTGGTTAAAAAAAATCGGATAGGAAAAAAAAAGGTAAAAGGAAACCAAATTTGAGTCCAAATATGACTCTTAGGCCCAAGGAATCCTAGTTCAGCCCAAGGAATCCTAGTTCAACCCAAACAAGCCCAACCCCTACCCATATAAACATAACAAATGACCCTAAACCCATTTTTTTTCTGCAATTTGAGTCGAACACAAGGAGGAAAGAAAGAGGGAAAAGTTAGGGTTTATAATTGTGAAGTAATAATCAAGAATCAAGGTAAAATCTTTAAACCCTATGTTCAATTAGTTGGTTAATTAATCTAATTCATGTAATATTAAGTATGATGGATCTAGAGTTTGTAGACTTCTGTAAATTTATGTTATAAAACATGTTGGGATCAATAAATGATAATAGTATGATGGTTGGTTAAGAGAATTGAGCGTAAAACATGCTAGTTATTGAGTTAGGGTTTGGACAGATTTGTAAGGCTGTAAAGATGTGAGTGTAAATAATATATGGTGATGAGTTAAGTCACGAATTTTAAGTCTAAATTGAAGTATAATGAAAGAGCTTTCCAAAAAGTCCAGCCACGATTGATTTCAAGGTCGGGAAGTCGGTCTTTTGATTTTTCTTTGTTAAGGTGTCAAAGCTGTCAAACCGGGACAGATTTTGGGTAAAAGTTTGAGGGTGTCATGTGGTTGTAAAAGTGGTATTTTGACTTGGTCTTCTGGAATAGTTAAGTTTTAGGTTATATTAGACTACCACGAAGAGGATTCGCGATAAAAACTCGTGGAAGTAATTATTAAAAATCAAAACTTTTTGGTGTGCGTTCAAATCTGAATTTGAGTAGTTGTCAAGTTTGAATTTCTTGTGAGTACTTGTGTGTGTTATTGGTCCATGGCCTTCTGGGATCAGCTTCTATGCTTATGAGAGACCATGGTAAATTTTTGGTGTGAGTTGAGCTTTATTTGTCATGATTTCATGTGAGTGAATGTACTCAAAAATTCTGCGTTTTCTGAGTTTTAGAGTGCAAGGGATTTAGTGAGTATTAAGTTATGGTAGTGGTTAGTGTGGTGTCTAGGAGATCCATGGTGGGTCATATGAGTCTTAGACATCCATCATATGTGTATTACATGGGTTGTAGCTTTTAGCTTGACCTTGTGTAATGTGGATTATTTTTGTGTGCTATAGATTGTGAGTTGTTTTTGTGGTAGCTGCGAAGTTTAAGGTGAGTTCATAGTCCCATATTTTTACTTTGTTTTAAACATTGGGATGGGAATGATGCTTGTCTTAAATAATTTGATTTACTGTGATTATGTGTGTGGTATTAAAGAGCTTGGACTTATAATGTTATCGTATGTATGCTATGTGTGATTATTTGCTTGTGTGGATGTTTATGGGGTCCAATTAGGTTAGCGACCTAATTGATGATATGATTGATGGGATCCGATTAGGTTAGCGACCTAATTGATGATATGTTTGATGGGATCCAATTAGGAGGATGCTTATCCTGTTGCTCGCGCATGCGACCTAATTGATGATTATGGGATCGGAGGACACGAGCCGTCCTAATGGTTGCCTTATTAGTGTTGTTGCCTTTGTGTGTGGATATTGACTTGCAAATGCATGTAGCTATATGATAACTATAACTATTTGTCCAGCTATATTTTGTAATCACAGTGAATTCGGTTGCCTTGTGTGTTGAGTCTTAAACCTATGAATCTCACCAACATTATGTTGACGTTTCAAGCATCATTTTCAGGTGAGCTTTCTAAGGATAAGATAGAAGGATGTGGATAGACGAGACCTTAGTTGCATTGGTTTTGCATGTTGTCGACTACCTCAACATGTAGGAAACATGAGTGGGTAGTTGAGTAAAGATGAAAGGGAGTTAGGATGGAATGGTGTGGATTCGGATCTAGAGTCCACAGCGAGTAGTAAGTTGAATTGATCTGAGTGGGGAGATAAGTGCGAGAGTGGAGTTTGAGCCATTGTGCGACGTCTTTAGTTTTGTGTTATGTTTTGGAATTCGTATATTGTCTTTTGCCGTCTGGAGCCATGTTGGAGCGTGATTACTCTTGGATATTGGATCGACCTTATCCAAGTGATCTTGATTATAGAGTTTACGTGATCGTTGGAATTCTTCCATGCGAGATGAGTGTTTGCGACGTCTTTTGCTTTTGTTTGTATGACTGTTTGCATGATGTGTTGTCATAGGAGGGAGTACACTTATGAAAGGGGGCATAGATAATTATGGTGGCCAACATAATTATACATACGTCACAACACAAGTGGACTTGCAAGTATGATAGCATGGATTGCATGGTGTATTAGGTGTTATGTGGTATATGTGCGTTATCATTGAGATGTGTGGTTTTGGAAGTAAGTATGCGTGTGGAATAGGCTTATAACTATGGTCGCGAACATAATTATAAGGGTATCACACATGTGGACTTGTGACCAATATTGCATTGATTGATGTTAGTTGTTATATGTTGTGGTAGATGGTATGTGATATCACGTTGGTGATGGCTGTATGGTTAGAGAAGTATTCTCTTAACCATTTGGACAGTCGTTATATGTTGGGGTGTGTAGGTGGTGAGATTCCATCCTACCTATCATATGTTGATACCTCAATTATCGGTGGGTACTTATGTTGTGGTATTTAAGTTGATTCCTTTGCTAGACATTCCGTTTGTATACTTAATTCTTTGGTTGGCATTCTTACTCGTACCATGATGGTACAGATGCCATAATCTTTCTATTTGACGTCGTGAAAGGTGTTGGATAATCGAATTCGTTCTGTTGGATACTGGTTCGTTTCTTTGGTTATTCCTTGCATTCATTCCGCGAATGAATGTTATATTGTTCTTCGAGTATTGTTGGTTCGTGACGAGTTGGTGTGGATATTTAATCCCTCATTTACACACACCAATTGAATTTTGTGACGTGTTTTGTGGCCCGTTAGTATCGGTGTTTTTCTATGATTTTGGTTTGATTATTGTACGAATGAGTCTTTGCGTTCTTCGCTTGGTTTGCAATGTATTTGCGTGAGTGTTCACTGGTATGAGTTCGTTTGAGGATTATTTTGATTTCGGAATTCTTCAATGTCTTTCGTGTTCGATTAAGAGGTTGTGTTAGAGTCTTTATGGAATTTTACAAATTCGTTTTGGGTATTTCAAGGTCGCTTGATGGAAACTAATATTTTTATGGGAAATGAAGTGTGAAGAAAAAAAATGGTTATGTTGATGTCTTACATAAAATGGTTTATATGTATTTTATAAAAAAAAAAGTATAAGTTTAAGATATGTCTTGTAAAAAAAATATGGTGTTCATTTGTTTTTGGGAAGGTTGAGTACGGGGATAAGAACTGTCTTTGGTTCTCATTTACCAAACTTGTTATGTAATTAGTTCATCGAGTGTTTCTTTCGTTGAGGTACGTTTGTGGATGTTTTATAGGTACGTGTATTTTATATTTTCTTTGTATGGATGTTCATGAACATTTTATCCGTGTCTACTTTTATTGGGGGAAAATTTCACATTGTGTTTTCTAGCTTTGATTTTGATGTTCGTTACTTCGTTGGTCGGTAATTCGTGCCCCTTTTTGAGTTCGTTGATATACGTTTTAGTTCGACCGGTTCATGGTTCGCGTCATTTACTTAGGATAGATTGTCGTTTTGATTATCAATTTGTTCGTTGAAGAAGAAGAGGATGTTTGCCAAGTTGTTCAAGTGAGAGGTGTAACTTTAAGATGTACGTTCTTCAGGAAGGTGGTCAACGATAGCGAGTGTTCGTGGACACTAGTAAGATAAAAGTAGTGAAGCGTGGAAAGTACCTGAGACACCATCTAAGAGACGATTGTCCTCAGGATTGGCAGGTACTATTGACGATTCATTTCTATCTTTCTATAGATTGCGTAGGCATCGCGGAGGTGAAAGATCCATAAGAAGAATTGTGTGATACATGATTTAAAGTTGGGGAGTAGAACTTGGAGATGATATTTGTATGGAGCAGAAAGTGTGGTCTACCCAGATCATGAGAATCTTTAGCATATATTTGACAAGAAGTTAATATATGTTGAAGAGAAGTTGGGTGTGGAGTTTCTCAGTGACTACGATTGTCTGATTCGCTATCGTCAAGGAAGGGAGGACATCGTGGTAAGAGCTCTGAGCGGGAGTGAACGAGTGAAACTTGGATGTTTGTGAGCAATGGTTATGATAATTCGGTTCGGAGTTAAGAGGATGATACTGGCAGCCTAGAGAGAGAGGCTCAAGGTTGAGAACATGAAGTAAAATCATGTAGTTGGGATAAGTCCTATATTCAATTCATTGAATATCATGTGAAATTGGTATGTCAACGCATCAATATACTTTCAAGTATATTTTAATCAATACTCAAATTATTTTACCGGGCGAAATGCCCTTTACCCAAAAAAAAACCAATACTCAGATTTGCCTTAGTTTAATGATATTCCCATATCATTAATTGACAACGGACAATTTAGAATAACATAAGTATTCACGGATTTAAACATGCAAATATAGGACACAATTTATTATTAATAAAAACAAACGTATTAAGTACTTTAATTCATTATAAATAATAATTGCTTAATGTCCTTTATCCAAATACTAAATAGATCAATGCATGATAATTCTAGTTAATGAATTGTGCCTCAAGTCATGTCATTCATACTTGTTGACAAGGCATAAATCAACTAACGTTGATCTATAGGAATTTTCAGAATACTTATTTCAAGAATTCAATTATTGAAATTCTTGTATGTGTGCATTCAACAATCTTGATATTGCCACACAATACTTCATAAATGGTGTGTCATCCTCAATCACCAATTTATGACAATTAAACTTTCAAACAATTTTAAAGTTTAAAGTATTTTAATTCTTTAATGTATAATGCAACTATGCTCTTAGTTGAGTACAACTAGTTCACATGGCTATTAATAAGGATGAAATCCTTCCATGACTAGTTATTAAGTGTCGTCTCAATTTAAACCAGCATCATTGTATATAAACACAATATGCTCTTTAAAATTCCGTAAACTTAATATCCATTGTGTAATTTTTAAGAGCTATTCCAGGTTTGAGGATCATTATTCTAAGGTCAAACATATTTCTTTAGAATATTCATTACACAAGATATCAAATATTGTTAAATCATTAAGCATTTAAGCATGATGTAACAATAATATGATGCACATGAAAATCCTTCAGTCATACTTAGATTTATATTCATGTTCTATCTTTTCATAATATATATCCATTTTCTAAATGATATATTATGTTCTATTAGAATTTATTTACCGCACATGTTTATTTAATAACAATATTTTGTTCCAAGGTTGTATGTTTTATTTTCTAAATCTTTCAAATAAAGTTTCATTTCAAACTAAGTCTAACATTTTACTTATATGGAATGTTACTCTGTAACATATATGATTTAGTAAATCAAACATAATACTCCCACTAGCTTTCAGGAATACTTAGAAATTATCTTATTTCAATTATAAATCAAAACTTGGATATAATAATTAAACATAAGATTAATCTCCTAGATGCATGCATTTATCCATTCATGGATTATTGCACTTTGTACACTTCCAAAGATTTACTTGAATTCATAAACTCCTTTTGATTACTTATCGTCCTCGCTCAAATAATTATTCAAGAAAGAGTTTTGATATTTATTGTCAAGTTTCATATGAAAATAAGCATGACAATTACAATATTTGTATCTTTAATGTGCTTGAGAAAGAGTATTCAATCATAGTTAATTGCTTAAGTATGATTATAAGACATGTCCATATGATTATTACTCAAAGATTTAAACCACTGGGGTTACATTATCTTTGAATAATCTCATCTTCATTCTCTAACCATTAAGAATTAAGATAAACCAAATTTTAAATTTGAATATCTTTATGAACAGCATCTACAACATTCATAATATGAGTAATTTACCCAATTCATTATTCTTGGTAATACTACATCATATAATCTTCAGCATATTAATTAAATATCTGAGATATCCAAGTGGATCTATGAATGAGAATTCCATCATCTTGAGGTTTATCATTTACATGTTAAGCCACATTATGATTTTTACTAGTGTGGTTTTAGAAGATTATGCATCTTGTAATTAAAACATTCCCACTTGCCTTTAGTATTATATATAATATTAATACTTAGCAATTAAAGCGATAATACAATATTCTCTTTTTGGGATATTACAAATACATATTGACAGTTCCTGACATTCTTTTGTTAACAACCTACTTATAAGTAGCTTAACAAATTCAGAACTCCAATTTAAGACATAATGTGATTCATCACATTTCATAATTCAATGATGTCTTATTAATCTTCTAGGAGTCTAATTGAGTATATTCAATCCATACTCAATTTTCTAACCTTGATAACTTTTGGAAGAAAAGAAGATGTAGTTATCTTGAACCAAACACTACAACAAGAGTTTGATTTCCTAACTGAACATACTATAATCTAGTATTTCATTAGAACTCATATTGTAAGACAATCTAACAATATGTAAGATAACCATATATCTTTTAGCCTGTCTATTTACCAACTAAATCAACTTAATGGTATAATAGTATTTTCAAGCCAATTGCATGCTTTATAACCCGAGTACTTATTAATCAAGTCACTTCATGTTCATGTCTTAGAAAGAAGACATAAACTGTTATAATCCCACTAAACGTTATAAATCATTGATCAACTCAATGATTTCTTGTGAATGTCATAATTAAAAGACCATAACAAGCTAACGTCTTACTTTATTATAAGTCTTGTAATACTTAAAAGACTTCATGTTTATAACTATACAATAAGGTATAAACATGTATAATTAAAGTAATCATGAACACCATCATTTGGTTCCAATAATATTTTCAAGTTAACACACTACTTCATTTATTTATGTCATTCTAAGAATACGTAATTATTGAAGTAGTATTATATTACTTCGTGCATTTATGTCATTCCAATAATACATAAATATTAAAGTTGAAGTAGTATTGTTATTGACACATGTTCTAATAGATGTCTAATTTAGAAACTGTAAATTATCCATGTTGGTCTCACGCATACATGGAAATTCACCTTGTTGTTAATATTTAGCCTGCGTCTCACGTTTACTAAATTTCAACACCAAGTGTTTCTTAGAGTAGTTGTATATTAATCATATTAGAACTATAGTCTCTTACTTTGCAGGTCAGAGAATCCATTAAATCATATTCTTATGTGTTGTACCTTGCACACAAAGTAGATTTCTCCCACTTGTGCATGGAACAACATCATGTACCACATAAACAACACGCACGCATAATGTGAACAATATGATTTGTGTCATCAGCATAACTAGTAGATATAGAGTTACTCAATCAATCAAGGAAACGCACATGACTATCCTTGAAAATATTAGTGTCTATATTTGGAAAGTAATTATCTTTAGACATTTAAAAGATAATCTAAGTTACAATTAAAACAATAATTTTTATAACTCCTACTGAATTAGAGAACATTACAATAATCCCTTATTCAGCCATAAGAACACAATACTCCCACTGAATTTGACAATATTGTAATTGTTCCATTAATCAGTGAAAGGGAATAGTGTACTATTTACTTTCCTACATCTTTAAAGAAAACCCATTCCAACAATTATATATAGGTTCTAAAAGAATGTATTCTACTATGTAAATGTGATTCATCACATTCCAAACTATTAACTTGAAAAAACTGGGCATGCAATTTCTTCCTGTATAGATCTACCATTCCAACAATTGTATGTAGTATCTGTAAATGGTCAAATCAAAACAACTAGATAAAATAATCTAATTCGTCTTTTACCATTGTGCAGTAATCAGTCTACATTCTAATTTAATAACTCATAAAGTGCAAATAATCTTACTATTAAATTTTGCTATGAGTTATGTATTTAGAATTTAGACAATTCTAATCATCCTATTATACCTTTCTCATTCATGAAAAGGATTAGGATTAAGTCTCACATTTCTCCTAATGAAAAGAAGACTAGATTTATTCTTTTAGTAAAATTGACTCTAACCAAAAACCCAAACGGGTGTATATCAATTAAAAGAATAACTTACGTTTATGGTTTTAATGTTGCATTAATACATTTAAAGAATTTACAAAATTCAATTTTAGTATTTTCGATAACTTATATTTCCAAGAAAATATAATACCCAAGGATATATTCATATAACCAGCATATTTTCTTGAAAATCTAGGATCCAACTTTACATAGATTACACCACATCAGTTGATCTGCTAGTGGTGAAAGTATAAAAAGATGGTAATCTGTCGAACAATAATTGGAAAACACTTTTCCAATTCCTAGATCATTATGGGATTTACATCAAATTGATTCATCAATTTGCCATGTAAGCATGTTTCATCCCATCTCATGTCTTAAGTTCTAGGTCTCACGCATCAACTTAATTAAGTCGTCTAACTTAGAAACTGCAAATTCTCCATATGTGGTCTCACGCACACTCGAAAATTTACCTTGTCATTAAAATTTAGCCTGCGTCTCACGTTTACTAAATAATAACTTCAAGTGTTTCTTATAGTTAGATGGCATGTAACTTAAATTTTAGGGTATTTTTGTTTGATGTGAAAATCAAATCATGTATAAAGATGCATGCACTCATCTTTATAGCATAAGTTTTAAAAAAACTTTTATTACCAATTCTTGAAATTAATACACAAAGTTTTACTTGAGGTTTAACAACCTTAAGATGACTTTCAACAAGAATGATTTTAAAAGAAATTCGTTTAAGACGTATTCGTAAGTGTGATAACCAAGGCAGACTCTAAGGCTCTTTCCAAGCCTTCTTACCACTACTATGAATTTTGTCTTAAAGGAGTTACTTTTAAAAGCATGTTGTACAAAACATCAATCAAGCAAAAGTTTATGGATTCAATCTCAAAACATGTAACAAAGTATGAATCTTGCTAGTCTCACCTTGGAGCGAATTACCGTGCGAAGCGAACCATTGTTGGTACATAAGACACCGCAAGATTTAATCTTTATCACTTAAAGTTTCACCATTATTAGTCCATATTATTTTCTTTATAAAAATTACCCTTTTATTGCTTAAAAACGTGTCCAACAATTAAACAATAAAACAAGTAATAAAGACAAATCAAAACAACTAATAACATAAGAATTATAAAGGTGAAACAATTAGCCACATGCAATCTTTTTAGAAAAGATCCTAACAAAATCAATTATAGGTTTTTATATGCATATAATTAACTAGGGCCTTCACCTCTTAATGGAAGTGAGCCACATACATTGACAAATCAATTGCGTAGGCCAAAGCTAATCACATACCACATAGCACATAATTGATTTTAATAATTATGGGGTCTTCCCCAATATTAGATCTATCTAAGCATGTGAAAAAGCTTAACAATTAATAAACAATAAATAACCCATGACTAACATGCATGTTTCGTCACGGATCAAAGCATAACAATTACCAATTAGGTCACATAGATGCGTTCAATAAACCGGTTAATGACCTAGGGTTTCTAATTAATTACAGTTTAATTAATTTAAACCACAAACCCTAATTAGGGTTCATGGAAAAAACGACCCCCCTCAAAAATTAGGGTTAGGGTTTCGTAAATTTTAAAAAAATTTAAAGAAAAAAACCCTACATCCAAAACATGTATCTAAAACTATTAAAGATACGATTTTTATTATGTTTAAGTAATCAATTACATGTTATACATGGCTCGTGATGCCACTGTTAGAATTTAAGTACCATAACTATCATATAATGTTACTAATATCAAGTTGCACATACGCGGAAGCTAGGATCTTGTATAACACATAATTGTAATTAAAACATAAATAAACAATGTACCTTGGTGATTCTAGCCCGAACAATAATCAAAAGCAATTAAATGAAGAACCCTAATTAGGGTTTATGTGAATTAGGGATCTATTGATTAACCCCTTACCGTTTTGTTAATCGATCCAAGATACAATCAATAGTGTGATTGTACCACATTCTTATACACACGTACTATTAGCGAATTAAAGTAAATGCTAGTTTAAATTAATACACAAAGCACTATATTTGTTTTATAAAACAAAACCAATCGACTAATAAATGCAAACCACCAAAATCACCTTTATGGCTTGTCATTGTCGTACAGTTATATAAGTCGACCGGAAAAACAAAATGGTGTTTTAAGTTTTAGATTTTAACGTGTGTACTAGAGTCCACAAAATAAAATCCTTGACTTTGCTTTTATAGGATACAAAACTTAGGGAACAAGTTAGGGTTTGAGTTCTAAATCCTTCTTGTTCTCTATTTTTTATCCTTGGTCCTTATCTTTTGTATATTAGTGAATTTTCATTAATTACTAACATTCATTATTTGTTTTCTGTAATTAATAATTAAATACAATATTTTATATTAAATTATTAAACTTTAATTCTCATACGTAAAGTGTGTAATTCCGTGATCTCGAGTTCGATTCTAGTCATACAAATATTAATATATATATATATCCACAAACTCCAACATGCTTAACCTCTATTGCCTTTAAAAGTAAAAATATAAACTACCCAACTCGTAAATCGATCTAATGAAGGGTTGATACAATTTTGTTCTATTCGTGAGCTCTAAACAGGCGCTCTTTGAAAACCTCAAGTTTTACATATGTCCATAAGAAAAACCAACAAAACTAGATAATAACAGTATATATATTATATATTACTCCGTAACTCATATATAGCAAAAGAAATATAAATAACAATTTTATTATTAAACACTATATCACTCGATCTGTAATCTTCTTCCATGTATACAAAGAAAAAGATTTACAAAGAAAATATGTCATAGACTTATGAACAAGAATACGAAGACCTCAAAGCTTGCACTTGCACCTACAAGTAACAATGCACAACTGTATCAAGCTCCAATGAAAGAATCACGTAAGAAGGTATCATGCGTGCAATTTCACCTCTCAAACCTGCATGCATACAAATGATCGATATCACTGACACATAATATAATCATTTTAGACGTAACACTCAACCCAGTAGACTCCATAATATAAGACGGTAGTAAATTTATAATAATAATCCATCTTGAGTGATGTACCTTTCAAACTCTAAAGATTCAGAGGTTTGACGATTTGAGTCTCAAGTTCAAAGCATTGCTGTCTGGTGCTAGAGAAGGATTAAAATTTCAAATAGATAGTTAGAAACATTGTAATATGTATATTGAGAAATAGATAACAGATAGTAAAAAATGAAGAAATACAGGAAAAAGAAATAAAAGAAACCTTACCAGTAGGAAAATGTTGAACAAAAAAACTGGCTCCAATGACAAAGTAGAAAAGCAGAAGGACTACTCCTTTAAGGTAATGAGATGTTCCATCCTGCAAAATAACAATTGATCATTAAAGTTTTTGCATATTTTGATAATGAGTTTAAACATATATTATAGATTTATGATCATAATGTACCTGTAATGTGAAGGCTGTGGCTATAATTGTGAGAGCAAGAGAGCCGGTTTCAAGTAGATTGAAATCAAGATCCATTTTGATGCCAATTATCCATGAAACAACAACACTCATTGGAACCTATATCATATATGAAGTTTCAGAACATTACATTTCAAAAATTCAATAGCTATGTGTTAAAAGCTTTCAACAAGGTGTGAAAAATAATATTTAATTTGATGCCTATATCGATGTGACATAGCCTACGTAGACAAAAATCATTGGATGGACTGAAATGATATATACGGCACGCCCAATGATTTTTTTGGTATAGCTAGTATTGCGGTAAAGTTTTAAACTTCTTTAGCAAAACGGAAAAGATAAAACTTACCACAAAAACCGAAATTTGAGTTGCAGAACCAAGTGCCACACCCAAAGTTATATCCTGAAATTTAATGTGATTGAGAAAAGCTTTTGGGACAAAAAACTAATTTTCGAAACTTGGAAATATTGGAAAGAAGAATAAGTACCAGTTTGTTTTTGAAAGCAAAGATGACGGCTCCAGCATGCTCAGCGGCATTTCCAACAATTGGAAGCACGATGATGCTAATGAAACTCACTGATATTCCCCACGAAGTCGAGGCTTCCTGTTATTCATTTTTTGATAGAAATTTAAGGAGGGTAATCAATTTATAATAAAATGTACTGCATGTACAATATAAGAGTCCAAGTTATTTTGACTTTATATTATTAGAAAAATTAGGAAGATACAACTTATAGATGATATATATATATATATATATATATATATATATATATATATATATATATATATATATATATATATATATATATATATATATATATATATATATATATATATATATATATAAGTCTTTGAAAATAGGCTTAATTACCTCAATAGTGTCTACCAAGAATTCAGACAATAATGAGATGATTGCAGTCATTCCGATTAGCCAAATGATTCCACTCCAAAGCCCAATCACAGGGGTTTCATCATCACTCACATCATCGTTCTCATCCTAAAATTCACCTTAGTTAGTTGTGTAGTGACACAATACAGCCTAACGATACAAATCACAAAATATACTAGAGACAAAATTATACTTGATCAAACCAAATCTTAAAAGGGATAATTACCAAAATAGATCGTTGACTTTTTGACTAGTCACTTTGTAGAATTTCAAATTTCACTTTCCAAAATTAGATCAGGGCAACTAAAAAAATAGCAACTCAATATAAACGCGACACGTGTCTAAAAAGATTCTAGAATATTCCAAAAAGATTCTAGATTCTGATTCCAAAAAGATTCTAGATTCTGTACTATATTAATAAAATATTTGACACGTGTCGCACATATATGAAGGTTGCTCAGTCGCCAAGTTGCCCTGATCCGCCGGAGGAAAGTGATTTAAAAACATTTATTCAAGGAATGTGCTTTAGGCGACTGATCTATTTTGGTAATTATCCCATCTTAAAAAAACTACATGCATCAAACTTGAAACACATTAACATACTGAACCAATTTAAAATTTCACTTTTACAAATAACTTGTTAGATGTTCAGTGCAAGTACGTTATCAACATATATATCTATGGCATGGTTTGTAATTCTCAGAGTCCGTTAATTAATTCAAGTTATTGGTGTATTTCTATATAATTCTATTAAAATAATTTGCTGTTTAAATTAGCGTGTTACATGTACAAGTAGTTGATACGTTTGATGGGTAGATAGGACCTAATGTCGTGATTGAAACATATCAAACCAAAGTTACACTATGGTGAAATTCCATCAACCTATCATACATATGGAGTGCTATACAAATTTACAAGATAGATTTTATAATTCCATGAACCTGAGCTAGTTACTTGTATTTTATGACAATCATGTAGATCGATTTCAGTGTTCCAATTATCAATGTTTTCTGCAATGTGTAATCTCATGAACCCTATTAGTGAATTTAGCGAAACATAGACTAAATTGGTCAATTAATGTATTTGAATCATAACTTCAAAATAATGTTATGTTATGATTTCATAAAAAAGAAATTTTGGCTGTACTTTACGGAACTCTAACTCATTTGAAGCAGAACTCTAATTTGTAATGTGATTGCATGAGATATAGAGATGAAATCACATTAATTGGTTAAATGTAATGTACAAGCAATAGAACCAAAAACACATGTGAACATGTACCTCTTCGCCTTCAAAGATGTGGCGGTGAGTCCAGAGTTGGAAGACAAGGTAAGCCAAGTAAGCAATAAGCATTACAATACAACTAGCTCGTGACAAATTCAGTGTTGCGGTAGCAGTACTTAGTGCATCAGCAGCTGTACTCACATCACTTGCAGCTGCATATCTGTACAGGAGTGGCAACACATGGCATAGCAGCCCCAAAAGCAATAATGCTATGTTGACATCTGCTTGTTTCTGTGACAACAAATGTAAATGCATCTTAAATTCCCATAGTACACATGTTACATATATAGCTTATAGCTTATTCTTCTTGTAGTTTATATTTCTAAAGGAGATATGAATTATGGTTTTTTTATAATAAGCGTGCTTACGCGATCAAACTTTTGTTCGACTGAGACATTGGCAATGCCACCACAAAGAAGAGAAGTGCCAAGAACCAAAAGAAGGTTGGAAAGAATGGAACCCAAAAGAGAATATTTGACAACATCCACTTTGTTTTCCATTAGTGCAAATATTGCTATGATCAACTCAGTTGCATTTCCACATGTTGCATTCAACAGTCCTCCCACTGCAATAAGAACAAGAATATTAAATACTATATTCAACCCATTATCGTATCTAGATGAATAAATTTGATGGTATATGAATAAAAGCTTACCTGTAGGACCAGTGTAATACGCAATTTGCCTGTAGCAGAACAATGAAGAAAAACGAATTTGATCAGTTTAGTATCACCTAAAGGATATAAAATAAAGATGAAATCACAATAAAAACTGTTCCTTACTCTGTTAAGAAACTGACACGTTCGGCAAGCGGCATTAATCCAAGTAAACTTAACGAAAAAACCCATGGCTGTTTTTCACAAAACAGAAAGAAGAAAAACTTTGTTAAATACTCTAGAATTTTAAGATATGTTGCAACTTGCAAACATATTTTATAAGCGAATAAACAAATTTATGTGTATGAACTGGCCATGTTCTTGAAAACTTTAAGCTGATGGAGTATTATCATTACTAAGGTTTTGACAATACTTTGGTAGCCAGCATAAACAAAGTACGTTTTGTATACTACATAAATATATACCCTCGTGTTATACTAATAATTAACATGCAAATATTATTAACTGGTGCATAGTACTTAACTTCATATACGTCTGTTACCTTTAGACTTATAAAGATCCCATGGTTAATGACATAATATAGTTCATCTTCATATTCATAATTCAGTATAATTTGTAAGGATAATTCTCTTATCATATAAGAGATGTAAAACAAATAAAACACTAAGAAGAAAATAAAATATTGAATATTATTGTAGGTTGTTGTTTTCACGGCAAATAAAATATAGTGATGCTAGAACTGCAAGTATATTTCTTTCTGAAAAAAAGCAAGTTAATATCATGCATATTTTTTGTCTGTGAATAACAATTTTGGACGGAGAAAGTATAAGTTAAGAGATTCGATATCTTACCCTTGCAAAACCAAGGTATTGAGCAGCAATGGCAAAAGGAATTGCGATAAAAAGTATCGCTAATTTGGTACCCAAAATGACCTCTTGCAGATTGGCTAGAAATATTCTAAGAGTTGCACAAGGGACTTTTGACACAAGGGACATATCTGATTTTCGACGTAGAGAGCTTGCGGACTTGTTGTGGGCTGTTCGGCTATGACCATGGCCATGCCTTGCTTCTTTGGTGAGTTGCTTCACTGAGCCATTTTCAAGCAACCATGGTTCTGTAGAGGCCATTTGGTTTGTTAATTGGTTGATTGTATTGTGCAATATGTGTGTTTTGAAAACTGTGATGATAAATGAATGGATCACTTACGTACTGACACTTCACTCTCTTATAGGAAGTATGGCAAAAAAAAATAGAGAACTTTCCAGGAAGCAAGCGTTGTATGTCCTTATGTGAGTAATATATCTAGTACTAGTAAGTAGTAACGTACTTTTGTACTTCATTTAATTTTTTACTCTATCCTTCTCAAAATAATGACAAAAATACACCGTTGGTCCCTAAACTTTCCACGAAACATCACAGGGCATCCTAACTTTCAAAATTCATCGCCAGGCGTTCAAACCTTAGGAATTTGAGTCCGATTGCATCCCTTGACCCATTTGGGCAAGGTCAACGCACGTTTTATGTTCTAGTTTCAGAGGCATAATAGTCCAATCACTATTTAACTATGATCTAACCCAAGGTAAACCCGACAGTCAAAATGAGGGACCAACAGTGAAAATAAAGTCATTAAAAGCCTTGAATGTCTCGATCTTCCATGAGACTCTAGTAACTTTTGTGCTTTAACCAATAAACCCATCCAACCGGCCAAATTTCTCACACATTTACCAATGGAAGATTTCCCTTTGTTGGATGAAGTAATGGAAGTTGGTGGTTCACACCGCCTACAAGATCGTATGGGGCTATCGTTTGGTTTTTCGAAAATTGAAACAATCACCATTCCAACTTTCTAGCATTCATTTCGCACACCCTATATTAACCCCTTATGATTCATGAGGTTAGCATCCAAAAAATAAGTAGAAACACAAATACGTAGTATATTTCAAATGGCAGAATCATCTAATGCATCTGTGGCTAACAATGTTGAGAGGCATAAAGATAAAAAGCTTGCAGAAGCCGTTGCTTGGTATTTTGAAAAAAAAAAACAAAAACAAAGGCTTATGTAAAGAAAAGGAGCGAGTGGGAAGCAAATGAAAAACGATGCATGAAAGAAAGACGAAAGACTATAGCATTAAGGCGTAAAGTCAATCAAACAAGAAGAAAATGGGAACATCTTGAACAAGTGGGCATCGAGCATGACAATTCAGAAGTCGACCACGAGGATATCTTGGAAACATTAGACTATGATACTTTACATCTGGCATATGATCCATAATCATCCACATAGTTTAATTGTTAGATATGTGTTGTCACTTTATGAGTTTATGTTAATGTAATTTTATGATCTTCCCTGCAATGCACTTTATTTACTATAATAGTTTCAATTATTTTTGTCTTTATTTATTTATTGGAGCAATAAACAACTTGGGTCAGATTCGTTCTTTCCTTGACATCTTCTTATAAATACATGGTTTACATAAACGCTAAATCTCATATCCATGTACTTTCTTGATGTTTTATGTAATGTTTTATGTAGTGTTTTTAATCGATGTACTCTTTTAATTATTGATGAACTTAAGTTTGTGTTAATGAGAGATTGTCTCTCCTTACTGGATGCAAGCCTTTATGGATATGCCAATTTGACTATCTAAAGTCGTAATTGAAAATTCATTAGTCAAAGTGTAAATGGCATATTCTATTTGAAGTTTCATGAGTAAAAATGGGTACGGATTTAATTGGGTTGGATTAATCATATTAAATGTCAAATTCAGGGACCAAAAGTGAACACTAAACTTAATAATGGGCGGGAGTTTTAACTATACCAACGACAACATAGACAAATTGAGGGACCAACATTGTTTTCCCTGACATGCTCTATTTACTTCTAAATGTGTGTATATTTCCAACAAATAATGAGGAATCGAAGAGTACAAAAATTTAATACAGACTCTTCGTTTTCCCCATTTTTTGTGTATATATTGGTTACTTCCACATGTTGCTGCATACCAAGCTTATATCATCAACCACAAACAAATCTATCACATTCACTTGAAATCATGTTGTCCGGAAACAAACGACCAAGAGATGCGGATGCTATCCAAGACAAAGAATTGACCGAAAGACCAACTATTGAAGCAAATGTGGCAGTAGAAAACCCTGTATCTAACCAACAACAGTCGGCCAAAGTTGAAGGTGATGAAAGCTGGTACTATCAACTAGAAGCTGCGTTGGAATAGGAGGAAGATCAAAAGGAGAAGGAAGAAAGAAATGAGGAGGCAGAAGGAAGCCATGCTGAAGTGATACAAGGAAAGCGTTCTACAGCGGCAGAGGAGCATTGGAAAGAGAAGGCTGCACTTAGGAAATTAGAAAAAAAATGGATAAAAAAAATAAATGATGAAACTGAAGAAGATGAATGTTTAGAAATATTCAGTTATGATGATGTACATTTGGCATACGCCTCGGATTAATGTCATTATGTAACGAAATATATTTTAAATGATAGTTTTAATCTTGATTTTTTGAGTTTTTGCTTTCAATTGCATGTTTGTATCTGCATATGCAGTTTAGCGGGTGTTTGGATTTAACCAGTTTGACTTTAACAAGTCAACATACACCCAAAAAGTGGATGACTGTGTAACCAAAGGTGTATTTTAGTGACCAACGGTGTATTTTAGTCATGATATAATCTACTAACTTGCTACTTAACGAGATGTTAACAATACTCAATTTGAGGAAAGAACACACTAATATGGTGAATTTCCATGAAGATCCATGCTTGCTAACTTCATAGAAACAACAACTAAGCACAAAAATGATGATGTTAAAGGAGTTTGGGTTAGATTTAACTTAGATATGGTTGAAAATGTGATTGGACTATTATGCCCCTGAAACTAGAACATAAAACGTGCGTTGACCTTGCCCAAATGGGTCAAGGGACGCAATCGGACTCAAATTCCTAAGGTTTTGAAAGTTAGGGTGCCCTGTGATGTTTCGTGGAAAGTTTAGGGACCAACGGTGTATTTTTGTCCAAAATAATTCTTCTTATAAAAAAAGTAATTATTACAGTTTTTTATTTCTTACTTGTGAAATGACAGTTTTACCTTTAACCAATTAATTAATCTTTTTCTTAAAGTTTGTAATAATAACCTCAAATGATGATAATATGATAAACTCAATCAAAATTTCATTTTTAATTTTAGTAGTGAACAATTAATTTTTAAAAAAATGAACAATAAATATGAGACAGAGAGAGTAATAAACTTTTTTAATGCTGGATTTTAAGTTATGTTTTCTTTCATAAACTATATTGAACTAGAAACGTCTACAAGAGGTTATGCTCAATAACTTTGATATGTTATCACACTCCCTGTAAATCATACACATAATACTGTGTATGAGTGTTTCGCTTTTTTTTTTTTTTTTTTTTTTTTTTCATTTTTTTCATCAAACAAACTAGTTTTAGATCTCCCCATATGCAAGAGGTTTTGAGATAGATTTTTTGTTAGATTTTTTTTTGAAAATTATGTATTTTAACACATGTCGTATCCATTTTCCTTCTAATTATCCTGATCATTTATCAGAATAAATGTAATAGTCATATTTCTAAACATGTTTATTAACATGCAATCATTTTCTTTAGAAAAATGTCATGTGTATGAGTGTATCACTAAAATAAATTATTTGTTTAACCTGATATATTCTACTATATTTGTTTTTAAATAAATGTCTATTATTGACTTTTTGTTGGTCCCTTTTACTTGGTTAATAGTTAACTAAATAGTTAATCTAACCAAGTTCCATGACTTTTTAACACAGATGTAAAAGATTAACAACAAAGATAAACGTAAAGAAAAGAGACACAATATTTTTCAACGTTTAATTCTTATTAGAAGTTAATCAAATAATTATACCTAAGTGTTTGAAGAATAACACTTGGGATTGAAACAAAAAGTATGGTATAGACTCCTCTCTAAACCCAAACAATGTTTGAGTGACAACTAAAGGTCTCACTGAGCAATCTCAGGGACTGTGTTGTTCTTTGGAGGAGTAAAAGTGGTTTGTAATAGCTTTAAAAGAAGCCATTGTGAGAAAAATGGTATGGTTTTGAGAAAATTTTGGATTAAGATAGAACAAACACAATTGAAATAAAGTTTTAGTTCTTGAAAAATTTTGCAAGAGTTTTCTTAATTTTTAAAAGCGTGTGTGTGTTTTTCTTAGTGGGGATATTCATAGGGGATGGAATTAGGGTTAGGATGATGCGGATATCAATTGGTTTTAATAAATTTGAATTGTGATATAAAATGGTTTTGATATCCGCATTAATACCACATTTCCCATCTCTCCTCTTTTTTCGCAACACGATCAGATGAACAGTTGTGTGGCTTTACAAAAGAAACTTTTGCAGAGTGAAGTCACCACATATATAATTATGTGAGTGAGAGCATTTAATGCTTAGTGGTATTGGTGAGGTAGGTGTGAGGGCCCAAGATATGGATGCCAGTTGTGTAAGTAACATATATTCCTATATTTAATAGAAATCAGTTACCTACCTGAGACATTTACTAACTAAGTACTTAGAGCATTTAGTTAGGTATTCAATGCCTTTTGATATCTTGAGCCCCCTGAATGATTTATCATTCAGTGTGTTGATGATCAGTGATGAGGTGTATATCACTGAGAAATGGGTTTATTCAGGGACCAAAGAGAATTTACATTAGGTTGGGATTATTTTAAGCAGTTGCCTGATTCAATGTCCAAGATGCCCAACTCAGCTTTCAGTCTGGTGAAAGTGGGTTAATCCATGGGTTTGGTAAAGATATCAGCTAACTGATACTCAGTGGGGATGAAATGTAATTCAATTTCTCCATTCATGATGTGGTCCCTGATGAAATGGTACCTTATGTCAATGTTTTTGGTTCTTTGATGAAGCACAGGGTTATTGGAGATAGCTATGGCACTGGTGTTGTCACAAAAGATGGGTACCATCTTCTACTGAATGCCATAGTCACTCAGTTGTCTTCATCAAAAGTACATTTGCACAACACCCTACAGCAGCCACATATTCAACTTCAGCTGAGGACATGGCCACTGACTGTTGTTTCTTTGTACTCCAACACACAAGTTTGCCACCAAGAAATTGGCAGGATCCTGAAGTACTTTTTCTATCCATATTACAGCCTGCATAGTCTGAATCAGTGTATCCTTTGAGATCAAACCCTGAACATTTGGGGTAATACAAACCAAGGTTAGGTGTACCCTTCAAGCATCTGATGATTCTCTTGACAGCAGTGAGATGAGACTCTTTTGGTTCAGACTGATATCTAGCACATATGCAGACTGAGAATTAGATGTCGGGCCTTGAGGCAAGTAAGTACATCAGTGACCCTATCATTCCTCTATAAAGGGTTTGATTAACTGATTTACCAGTGAAGTCAGGACCAAGGTTGTTTGGAGGAACCATAGGGGTTTTCACTGAAGAGCGGTCAGAGAGCTCATACTTTTTTAGTAGGTTCCTAATGTATTTTTCTTGACAAACGGATATGCCTTTATCAGTCTGTTTGATTTGAAGTCCAAGAAAGTAAGTGAGTTCAAACATCATGCTCATTTCAAACTTTGTGGTCATGAGTTTTTCAAACTGTTTACAAAGTTTGTAACTTGTTGAGCCAAAGATATGATGTCATCAATATATACTTGAACAAGGATGACATCACTTTTTGTTCTATAGATGAACAGGGTGTTGTCAATCTTTCCTCTGACAAATTTGTTTTGGAACAGGAACGCTGAAAGTGTTTCATACCATGCCCTGGGTGCTTGCTTTAGTCCATAAAGAGCTTTGTTAAGCTTGCAGATATGGTTAGGAAATTCACTGCTTTCAAAGCTAGGAGGTTGTTGCACAAAGACATCTTCTCTAATTTTACCATTCAGGAATGCTCTTTTTACATCCATTTGGTAGACTTTAAAGTTCATGTATGTTGCATAGGCTAGGAAGATCCTGATGGCTTCCATTCTAGCAACAGGTGCAAAGGTTTCCTCATAATCAATACCTTCCTGTTGGTTATGTCCTTTTGCAACAAGTCTCGCCTTGTTTTTGATGACTGTTCCACATTCATCAATCTTTTTTTTGTAGACCCACTTCATTCCAATGACTAAAACACCTTTAGGGCATTCAACAAGGGTCATGACATCATTCCTGTCAAATTGTTCCAACTCTTCTCTCATGGCCTGAACCCAACTTTCATAAGTTAAAGCTTTTTTAACATTTTTTGGCTCTATGTCAAAAAGAAAATCCACATAGAGACAAACATTGGCTGAGGCTGCCTTGAGTTTGGCAGCCATGCTTCTGGTAAGCATGCCTTCAGTGGGCTCACCAATGATGTTCACAAACTCAATTGTTTTGGATTTTGTCCAGCTATCCTGAGGTCTAGGATAAGAGTTAGAGCTTGTAGAAGCCTGATTTGTTGGAGTGGGTTCAGTCACAGGAACCTGAGGTAACTCAAGATTTTTATCTTCAGTGATCTCAGTGTGAACAGCTTGGTTTGAGGGTTCTTGAACAATTGGTTCAGTGGTATCAATCTCATTAGAGACTTGTTGGTTTTCAATGAATTCACTGAAGGTTGGTTGGGGTAGATTGTGAGGGATGATGTAGTATGAGACATCAACATCAGCTTCGTATTCGGTTGAAGTGTGGTTCACAGGGAGATACTCATCAGGAGGACACCTTGATGAATCATCAATACCAATCTCTTCAACTAAGGAACTGGAAAACCTGATGGATTCAGTTCTCTCATCAACAGTTATATGATAAGTTTCTTCAGTTTGTTGTCTCCTTGTGTTAAATACCCTGTAGGCTTTAGAAACCAGAGAGTATCCCAAGAAGTATCCATCATCAGCTTTGTCATCAAATTTACCCAAGTGATCCTTGTGATTATGAATAAACACAGGACACCCAAATACATGAAAGTAGCTGATGTCAGGGATCCTTCTTTTGAACACCTCATAGGGAGTCTTATTGTGTCTTTTCACAATAATGGACCTATTTTGAGTGTAGCAGGCTGTTCTGACTGCCTCAGTCCAGAAGTATTTTGAGAGGACTGAGCCATTCAACATTGTCCTAGCCGCCTCAATGAGTGTTCTATTTTTCCTTTCAGCTACTCTATTGTGTTCAGGAGTATAGGGAGAAGTGAAGTTATGAGAAATCCCTTTCTCATCATAGAAACACTCAAGGTCATGGTTATTGAATTCAGTGCCATTGTCAGTTCTAATTTGTTTAACCTTGACATCATTTTGATTTTCAATGTTCCTGACAAATGACATGATTGTGTCATCTGCCTGACTCTTTTTGGTCAGGAAGTAAACCCAAGTGTATCTTGAGTATTCATCCACAATAACCAGAGTATACTTCTCATGGTGAATGGACATAGGACTGACAGGTCCAAATAAGTCCATGTGGAGGAGATGCAGGCAGCTTTTGATTGAGAAGGATTGTTTGGTTTTGAATGATGCCCTGTGGTGTTTTCCTTTTTCACAAGCAGAACATGGCTTGTCTTTGGTATACACCAGGGATGGAAGGCCAAGAACCTTGTTCTGTTTGGCCAGGTTGTTGATGTTTTTGAAATTGAGATGAGAGAGTCTCCTATGCCAGAGCCAGTTGATTGTCTCACTTGCCTTCTAGAAGAGGCGAGTCCCATTTTGAGTAAGTGATGACATGTCTAGTACATAAACATCATCCCTCTTGGGAACATTCAACACAACTTCCTTGTTAGCATTGAAGATGGTCCCTCTCTTATCATCAAACTGAACTATGTATTTTGCATCACATAGTTGACTCACACTTATCAGATTGTACTTGAGACCATTGACATAAGCTATTCTTGTAAAACTATACCATTGCAGTTTACTGAACCATTACCTTCAGTGGGAGCTAATGAGTTATCACCAAATACTACCTTGGTCCTGGTTCTTCTACATATTTGTACAGATAACTCTTCACACCAGTCATACTCCTTGAGCATCCACTGTCGAGGTGCCAAGCAGGATCCCTGATGTGTTTCTGCACAAATAGTAAACTGGGTTAGTTTTTCTTGTTACCCCACTTTCTAGTGGACTTAGTCCTCAGGGACTTTTTGAACTTAGCTAAGGAATCATGGTCTGAAGTAGAGTGGACTGAGCTTCCACAAGTTTTACATTTTGTGGTAGTTGAAGACTCAGTTGACTGAGAAGTGCTGGTAGAGCTGTTTCTTCTGGATTGAATGATCTTGTCATGTCCCTTGTCATCATGTGTGGGGTATCCACAGATGTTACAACAATTTTTCATCATGCAATCATCAGGTAGTTGATCATTGAACCCACAATGAGGACATGGCAAGAAAGGCTTAGCCTTTTGTCTTTGTTTGGAAGATGAGGCATACTGATAGCCTTGTGTTTTGTAAAGACCTTGTGCTTTTAGAGAAGCAGTGTGAGAGTTGTGATCAGAAGTCCCGTGGTCTTCTTGTTTTCATATCATACAGAACAGGATTCTGTAGCAATTATCAGTGGAGTGGTTTGGATGATTGCATAGTTCACATCTCACTGAAGATCCGGATGAGGGTTTTGGTTTGGAGGAACTTGAGGAAGTTGCTGGTTGTTTAGATTTTAAGTTAGTGTGTTTTTCAGAGGACTCAATCTTTTCACTCAACTTCCTGACAAGTTCAGCTAACTGATCAAACTTTGAATCAATGCTTTCAGGTTTCACTTCAGTGGATACTGAAGGTGTGTTGGTTTCAGATGGTACTGAGGTAGGTCTCTTCAGGATGGTTATTCCTGGATTCGTTTTCTCCTTTGGAGAGTGAGGTTGATAGACTGGTGGTGCAAGATCAGAACTAGGTGCTTTTCCCTAAAGTTGTTTTAGTGGAGGGAGTGGTGATTGTGATTCTGACTTAGACTCAGTGATGGACTCAGTATGACTTGGTTCATCTGTAACTCCTAGCAACTCCTTAATAGCCTGACTTTCAGGTTCTAGAATTCTTCCAGTGTTGAAGTTTGGCAGTTTCCTGTCAGGATTGACTCTTTCAATCCAATCACTGGGCTTAGGAGCAAGTTCTTTGCTAGAGAATTTGTTTGCTGATAAAAAGGCTGTTGAATGGCTACTCTCTCCAGACACTTCAGTGAGTTGATCTTCACCCAAGGCAGCCTTTTTGGTGCTGGGTGTGAGACTCAGTGTGTCAAAGAGTTTAGGGTTCTTCTGAGTCCATTTGCAAATGACAGCCTTTTCTTTCTTAAGTTCTTCCTGAAGAGCTTGATTTTGTTTTACAAGTTCAGAATTTTGAATTTGAAGTGTGACACTTTCAAGTTTAGCTTGTTTTAAAGCAAGAAGCTCATCTCTACACTGATTTAGTTCAAAACCCAGTTTGTTAAATTTTGGAAACAAATTTAATCTTTGCTCTTCAACATACTTAAGATCAACATTAATATAATCTAAATAAGATTTCTAATCAGCATCATCATCCATAGAAAGTAAGATGTTTACCTTTCTCATAGTGAAGTTCACCCACTCTCCATTTCTTGCATGACTCTTTCCTACAGAAAGCTTGTTTTCTTCAGAGAGAGCCATCAGGGCACTGATGTGAACTTTTTCATCATCAGAAGATACTTCAACTTCATCCCAGTCAAATGTTTCAGCAACCAGCCCCTTGTTTTTAGCCTGAGTGGGTTTAGGAGCTTGAGGTGACTGAGTAACTGAGGAGGCAGACTCAAGAAAAGCAAGTTTGGCCTTGGCCTTTTTGTACTTGGCTTCAAAATCTTTTTAAGGAATTTTTTCAATTTTGTTTTGAACAAACTAACTAGGTTGAAGCAATTTTGGTTGAAACTTGCTAGTTCCTGAGGAAGAGTTGTTTCCTGAGAATTTGCAAAATGGTTCTGAGGTTGTTTTTGAGAAACAGTCTTTTGGAAAATGACCCTTTTACCACATTTAAAACATTCAGTATTGTCATTTGCCTTTGAGTTAGAAAATTTTTTGTTTCTTTTAATAAACCTTCTTGAGTTTGCAAGGAGTGCCCTTTCATGAAATTCAATTTGTACATAATTCAGGTACTCCTCATAGGTTCTTTCATCAACCTCATCATCAGATCCCTCTTGAAAATCCTGCACAACACCATTTGAATAGAAAGCAGTGGATATGGGTGAGGAAGTCAGAATCTTTTTGGTCTCCTGAGCTTTACCAGGGTATCTCCTGGTGATAAGATTGTCTTCATAGACAAACTTCCCATAAATTTCAGGGAGCTCAAGGTTCTGGATATGATTTGCATTTCTCAAACCTTGAGAGAAGTTTAACCACTTCTCAAGGAGACTGTTGACAAAGCCAACATTGATTTCATGCTTGGACAGGGTGACACCATCATTGGTCAGCTTATTCAGGAGGGTCTTATACCGGGTATAGGTCTCTGAGAGACTTTCAGAGTCTTTGGCCCTGAAAGTATTGTACTCAAGTTTCAGGTCCATGAACCTGTTTTCCTTGGTATCTGAGGGACCCTCATAGCTGTGAACCAAGTCAGTCCATGTCTGCTTAGCAGTAGGACAGTTGATGACTGATTCCATTATATCATCAGGAAGACAAGATATAATTATGCTTTTCAGGCATTGGTCTTGATTGACCACCCTCCTCTCATCTAGGGTCCACTGAGCTTCAGGTTTGACTAAACCTTGGGCAGTTTTGGGACATATGGACCATCATTAATAAGCTTAATGTAATATGCTTCCATCCCACTCAAGTAGCAAAGCATGCACTTTTTCCACTTGTTAAATTTTCCAACCTCAAGTCGAGGGGCAGTAGCTGAATAACTTCCATCCTTTTTATCGACAAGTTGGGGAACATCTGAATCAGCCATGGTGGGATCTTGATTTTAAAAACTTTTTGAGCACTCTTGTGTTTTGAAAACAGATTTAGAAAAGTTTTACAAATCAGAGGCTCTGATACCACTTGTTGGTCCCGATTACTTGGTTAATAGTTAACTAAAGAGTTAATCTAACAAAGTTCCATAAGTTTTTAACACAGATGTAAAAGATTAATAACAAAGATAAACGTAAAGAAAAGAGACACAACATTTTTCAACGTTTAATTCTTATTAGAAGTTAATCAAAGAATTATACCCAAGTGTTTGTAGAATAACACTTGGGATTGAAATGACAAGTATGGTATAGACTCCTCTCTAAACCCAAACAATGTTTGAGTGACAACTAAAGGTCTCATTGAGCAATCTCTGGGACTGTGTTATTCTTTGGAGGAGTAAAAGTGGTTTGCGAATGCTAAGCATTAATTGCACAAAATTGTCCCTTTTACTCCTCACTTATGCTACCTATTTATACACAAGTAAATTACAACGTTACTAATAAAGACAAAATGATTACCTATCTAGTAGAGACAAAATACTTACATATTTTGTCTCTGTTACAATATACTATATATTGGATAGAGGACAATGTTCCTTTCTGATGCAAAGTGATGACACCATCCTGACATAATGCCATTTAGGGAAAGTTTGACTTCAGGTTGATAAGGACACCTGTTGATACGTTCAAACTTTCCCGCTTAGTCCCGCCCATTCTTCAGTCTTCAGATCTTCGGTTTTCAGTCTTCAGTACTTCAGTAGTTATTGAGGAGTCTTGGGGGTTCAGTGAGTTATTGTCATCCTCACTGATCCCATCACCTTCTTCTTGGATTAGATGCCACTCGCTGAGTTCCGCCTCACTGAATGGTGAACCTTTCTTCATAGGTTCGTTCTAAGAATCCTGAAGATGACTCACTGAGTTACTGTTCACTTAGTGACTTGTTTGTGTTACGGATATTAAACACTTAGATTATTTTATGTTCAAATCCTGGTTAGAGGAAGATTGAGGAATTCAGTGACCCAACACTTTTAAAGTATTTTTTTTTTTACATTTGACTATTAAATTATTTTATTTGTGTTATTAATACTTGATACAAAATATATAAATAATTGGATTTTAAATATATTTTTATTTATGTAATTTTCATCAAGTATTACATACACAAAAATAAAATAATTTAAGGTTAAAGTTTTTGTAACAAAAACTTTTCCCATATTTACTCCAAAGATTTCTCAACTTTTGATTTTCCTCCTCGTATCTTTTCTCATTTGTTTAATCATCAACTTTTTCTTCACATAATTTTTCATAAACATTTTATATGTTTTAACTTTTAACTCTAGCTCATGCAACTAACATTTAATTTAAAACCTAAACATATACGGTTATATAACTTTCAACTAAACATATATCTAATTATTCAAAGTTCGAAAAAAAAACCCTAAAAGTTTCTCTCTGGCGACTAAAAGCGATTACACATTCCTACGATTCCCCTAGCAAATCTTTAAATCCATTTAATTTTTTAATCTTCTCTACTTCGTGGGTTGGTTGAATATTAAATTGGTTCTTACTTAATCGTGGGACGGTGACTTTAATTAATACTTCCTATATTCGCTATTCGCTTTCGCTATTATTTGTTTGCTTTTTGTTTACTACCCTTGCATGTACTGATTATTATCATAATATTTAAACGATCGCATATTGTTCCATTCATTCCTATTACTTGTTGCGTTCTTATTCATGGGGTAGGGCTGTGTGCTTCATGTGTTTAAAACCCTAACTTTGCGTTAGGGTTTTTTCTTTTCGATACTGGTTTGTTGCGTACTAATGTTTATTGTGATTGTGGGTAAGACTAGGGTTTGATATTGTTGTTTGTGGGTTTGAGAGATGGAAAAGGGGTTTCTTAATTACAGTTCGCCATCTAATATGTATGATGGTAAAGTGTTGGCAGATAGCGACATGATCAAGAGTACGTCAACCAGTTTGGCCGATCAAACGGGGTTGAAATCTGATGGTAATGTGTCGGGTGGGAGTGGTGGTGTTAATATGAGCTCATCCGTTTTGGTTTCTTCATTTAGGTTGGCCGATCAATCTAGTATGAAAGGCGATGCTCCTAAATCTGGTGGTGTTCCAATGGTAGATGTTGAAGGTGTGGCTGTTAACGTGTACGAGGGTAATGATCAGGTTGTTTTGGATGATTTGGAGCATGACTCGGCCTCTCATGGTTCAAAACAGCCTAGTGTGGAGCAATTAATTGCTAATGCGCATAACAAGTTTGATGAAGCAATGAATAAAATTGATAGTGATATTGCCAATATGGCTTCATCTTCTGAGTTGAACAATTCGAGTGGTAGTGGGCCTTCTCCTAATGCACCCAAGGTTGATTCTACTAGTGGTAATGGCGTGAAGTCGGTTTCTTATGCGGGTATTGCTTCTAACGAATCTCATAAGAACGTGTCTAATTTTCGGATATTAGAATGCAGCAAAAAGAAGGAAAATGTTGACCTTTCTGTCCCAATGAAAGTAGTGGAAGAGGTGAACATGAGGTTTGAGCATACACTCTATGGATATTTTCTTGGTCAGCGTCTTGCTTTTCCTGTTGTGGATTATTATGTTCGCAATGCGTGGGCTAAGTATGGGTTACAAAAGGTAATGATGAACGCTAAGGGGTTCTTCTTCTTCAAGTTTACTTCGAAGAAAGGTGTTGATGATGTGCTTGATAATGGTCCATGGTTGATCCGTAATGTTCCTATTATTCTTAAACCTTGGACTTTGAATACCAATTTGTTGAAAGAGGATTTAACTCACATTCCGGTGTGGGTTAAATTTCATGATGTTCCTTTAGCGATGTTTTCTGATGATGGGCTTAGTTTGCTTGCCACTTTGATTGGGACTCCCAAGAGATTGGATGCCTTTACTAGTCAGATGTGCAAAGAATCTTGGGGTAGGAGTAGTTTTGCCAGATGTATGATTGAAGTGAAGTCGGATGAGGTACTTAGGGACAGCCTTACTGTTGAGATTCCTTTACTTGACGGTTCGGGTTCGACTATTGAGAAGATCCGTGTGGAATATGAGTGGAAACCGCCTCGCTGTGATAAATGCAAGGTGTTTGGACATGCTTTGGTGGATTGTCCTAAGGGTGTGATACCGACTGCTCAACCTTCTAAGAATGTTAATGATGGTTTTAAGACTGTTAACAATAAGAAGAAGGGTAAGCAAGCTGCCTCGAATACGGGTCGCGGAGGTTTTACTAAACCTGTTGTGGGTAAGCATTTTGAATATCAGCCAAAGAAGACTCCTACTGTGCCCAAGAAAGTTAATGATGGTATGAAGAAGACTTCTGATGTGGCTAGTACGAGTGGAACAAAGATCTCTACATCTAACCAATTTGATGCGCTTAATATGGATGATACGGATACGTTTAGTATTCCTACTTATGACACCTGCATGGATGTGGATACTGGCAGTTCAATGGAAGTTAATGTGGATGAGTCGGCTAAGACAGGTGCTGCATCACAAGAACCGCTTGTGAGTGATTCAATGGGAACTAAGGAAGTTGGTTCTACTCCTTTAGTTGAGAAAATTAGTAAGTTTGAAAAGCTTCTTATCGATGGGAAAGGTACTCTTGTGGATAATGATGGTCATCCTGTTCCGTCTGCCTCTGTCATTAAGAGGGCTAACCCATTTTCCAAGGTGGGTAATGTTGTGGTTTCTGATAGTGACGACGAGGAGGTTCTTAACACGTTCGACGAATCTGCAAATCTTTTTGGTGGTGGTCATGAGCGTGAAGATGAGTTTGATGACTTTGATGATTACTCGAAGCAAATTTATGATCTTCCAGGGGAATTGGATGCTCTTAATGCCATTTATGGCTTTAATCTCCAAGGTCGTAGGAAGTAGTTTATATTTTTGTTTGAGTCTTTCTATATGATGTGGTAGTGGTTTGTTTTCTTATCTAGAAAATAGGAAGTATCTTGTTATGTAAGCTTTTCGCCTATGTAACGGGCTGAGATATGGGATTCACTCATATCCGTTGTACTTAAATGTTTTTTGGAGTAATATATTTACCGGGTCTTTTGACCTTTTACCCAAAAAAAAACTAAACATATATCTGTTAAAAAAAAAAGAAAAAAAAAAACATGTACTCCGTAGAAAAATCACAGGATAACATCTACCGTAGAAAAGAAAATAAGTTCTATCAAGTATTTTCATAATCACATTGCATGAATTTTATGTAAATTGCTTTTTTTAAGCCTAACACATGAATTTAACTTTACACATGTAAGACACTGCAAGTACAAACTTGATATAAATAAACCATTAACCATGAAATGACGAATTATAAACCTACTTCTGGTTCACTATTTACAACATACACAAACACACGTTACTTTATAATTACACCAACGAAGGAACTTGAACTCTCACCACATTAGTAAGACACCTTAGAAACATCTTTTTTGGTAAAGGGGTTAACCCCGGTAAATATAAAACCAAAAAATCGTTAAGTACAAATGAAATGTGGCTGAAGTACCACATTAACCTCAAGCAAAAGCTTGATAAACTAGTGTTTATGACAGGCCATAAACACAACAAACCTAGCTATATTACAAAGCACCTAACTAGGTATAAAAACAAGAAAAATCTTGAATCAAGCGAACGTCCCGCATCCACCCATAAGCACGAAGGGAGCAAGGCGACCCAGGAAGTTTGCCTCCTTAAAAACCCTTTCCAAGAAAAACCCAGAGGGAAAAACCTTGGAGTAGGGAAAAAGAGTACAACCCTTACCTGGCACTCCCTTCGTGAAAATAACAAACACTTGGAATCTTCCATTTATCCAGCAGTAGACGAGACCGAGGGGTTAACTTCTTGAACTTGAAGGTAACTAGCTTCAATTGAATGGTAGAGACAATAACTTGGACCACTTCATCAACATTAGACTTCTTTTGATTAAAAAGTCTAGAATTACGTTCCATCCAAATGTAATATGTAGTAGCCGCAAGTAATAACCGAGAAAGAATGCTAACAACAGAACGCCCCTTAGCAATAGGAATAATGAACATTATGACATCCTCCAACGAAGGTGAGACCCCATCCATGCCGGATAAAGACCGGACTTTCAACCAAACCTGCAAAGAAAATGGACACTCAAAAAACAAATGAGGGTGAGAATCCGGAACTGTTTCACAAAGCGGGCATCTAAGGAGACTTAGATCAAAATTAGGCCCAACATCCGATTCCCGAAGTCTATCTTGAGTTTTCAACTTCTGCCTAATAACAAGCCATAAGTGCACCGCATGCCTAGGAATACAATGAGGAAACCACGGCATTTGAAACCAATTGACTTGATCAGCCCTTGCAAGAAGGGATTCCCAAGCAAAAGTAACCGAAAAAGGTCTAATGTTGCCATCCAAATCACACCATAATAAACCATCATCAGCATCATCAATTAAATTAGGAACCGGGAGATTAACTAAATCCGGAAATCTAGAATACCAATCAGCAGGCCATCTCCAAGTACCATTAATAATCACATCACAAACAGAATCCGGTAAGGTTAGACCAGCCCGACTAATGTCTCTAGGAGTGAGGATATCACGAATAGGGCTAATATCACACCACATGTCAAACCAAACAGAAGTAGACTTACCACACCTTAGAAACATCTTCAATCTTTTGAAACTGAAACCCGTCTTCTTTTGGTGAATTTTGCCTAACTATATATAAAAAGATCAATGACTCTTATATTGGGTCGTGCTTAGTACAGCCGGAAAAACCTAGTATACACAACGATAGAGCTAAAAGTACGGAGTAGTATATAAGAAACCCTAATTATGTGTAGTTATTGTTCAAAAATCACGCTATGCTACGGATAAGTAACATTTATTTCTCCTTGCTATTTTTTTAAGAAGTTTTATTTTATGTGAAAAATATATTATTCTCTCCGTCTTAAAATTATTGTCATGAGTGAGAAATGATTAATAAAAATGGAACTCCTATAAATCTCAACCACTATATTCTCTAGTTTTTATTAAAAATGAAAAGTGGACAATCTTTTTAAAACATCCAAAAATAGAAATATGAACAATTATATTGGGACGGATTGAGTAACTAAGGGTGCGTTTGGTATCCTCCTATGGGAATGAGGGAATTATAGTGGTAATGATTCTAAGTGTTTGGTTAAGATGAGGGACCCACATTACATGTGAATGAAACATGGATATTATCAATACTCCATAGGAGTCCAAGAGGGGAGGAATGACTCTATCATAGGCGACGGCCCCACCACTACTATCAAACTCATACCCATTGTGATTCACGAGAGCATACCAAACGCACCCTAAAAGACAAGAATTATTTCCTGATTTTGTATCTGTACCACTGTACGGAATGGAAAAATGGCTTTTGAACACGTCTCTTCTTTCTTTGTTTGTTTTATGTAATTTTCTTTTTGAGAGGTACATGATGAATTTGTCACTAAATAGCTGCAGATTTTGTAATAAAAAGCAAGGTTGTTGTAACTAATGCCATTGTGACAGAAGTTTTGAATATTAATAGAAACATTAGTTTTATTAGATAACTTTATCTTCACATAAAACAATGGTAAATTTGGTAATCATCACAAATCAATGAAAATATTAATATCAATTAACATGTAAATAAGTTAATCTAAATTTGTTTATGCTTCAAAATTTGTGCCACAATGGCGCAAGATAAATTCCTTAACTTTGTCATGACAATCTTATGTTAATTGATCAAATGATAAATTAGGCATGGAAGTGTTATTAAATCAATGGAAAGTAAAAAGGAGCATGGAGTAGATTTGTTGGAGTATTGTAGCAGGAATATTGGTGATGGAAGAAACACGAAATTTCAGGACAGAAAAATGGGAAGGAGATAGTATCCTAAAAGATGGATTTCCAAGAATGTATGCTTTGGAAGTAAACAAGATGATTACCGTAGCATCAAAGAAGATTCAAGGAACCAATACAGATTCTTTACAATGCCGTCCAAGAGGTGGTGTAGAAAGTGAGCAATGGACAACAATGCAAACATTGATCTCGGGTACGAATCTAGCTCTAATGGAAGATAGATGGGTTTGGATGTTAGAAAGCTTGGGGAACTTCATTGTGAGATCGACTAGGATTGCAATTGACAAGGAAATGTTAATATCGAATGGTGCTACAACAGGATGCTGTAAGTTTTTCCCGAATAAGGTCAATATTATGGTATGGAAAATGGCTCTTGATAGGATCCCTACTCCCGTTAACCTTGATGCTCATGGCTTAGATATTCCCTCGGTTTTATGTCCAATATGTGAAGAGTGTTCGGAATCCACGGCTCATGTATTTTTTGAATGCTCATTTGTGGCGCAGGTATATAACAGGCTAGGCATGTGGTGGGATTTCAGCATTCCAAATTTGCGGTCTTATTCTCAATGGTTGGAGTGGTTTGGGTTTATTCGGCTAAGCAAGATTCAGAAGTAATTCCTGGAAGTGTCTTTTATGTCGTTATGGTGGCATGTATGGTGCTATCGGAACTCAACTCTGTTTGGAAGGATAGCTCAGAGAAAGAGTTTATTTTGTCGATAATTTTGTAACGATGTCTTTTTTATGGGTAAATAGTAGGTGTTGCTCTAAGCGTTTGAGTTGGGTTAGTTGGCTTCAAAACCTATCTCTGGCTACTTATTATTATTATTATTATTATTATTATTATTATTATTATTATTATTATTACCACTTTATTAAAAAAATTATAGGATTTACAAAAAATTAGTGGGAAGCCGAGACACTATCTAGGCTCCCACTCATCTAGTTATAGCAAAAGAAATCCTATTATTATTATTATTATTATTATTATTATTATTATTATTATTATTATTATTATTAGTAAATAAAATTTCTGCCATTCAAAAAATAAAAGAAAAATCAGGCATGTAAATATAAGCATCAAACAGTTGGAGAGGTAATCTCTGTCACAACATCAAGCAACATATATAATAGCATGACCAATGAAACATTTGTGAGGGATGGAAGCTAGTCCAAAATCCTTCATTAAATCTATAATATATACCAACTAGTTTGTGATGATTCTAAGTTTCTAACAGCTAGCCTATAGACATTCGTTTGAAAATTTCAAGACATTATTGAATCGAAATAAATTTCCTTAACTCTTCGAAAAAATGAAACTGGAATAACATAAATTATAAATTTTACGGTATCACATTTATGCATTATGAATTTATAAAATTTCTTATACAATTATCGTGAAAGGCAAGGCAGATGGTGAACTTGATGGAAACAAAATAAGATAATTTTGTGTTAGAAAAGAATTGAACTCAACTAAAATGCACTACAAGTGTCCATCTATTGACCTTTAGTATTAAACATCCATCTGTTTAACTTGGCATTGTAGAAACAGGTTATGCTTTGATTCAAAGCCTAAACATCCACCTGGACCAGATCAAGAACCGCCTCTCGATCAAACTCTTAGATTAACACACATAGACATACGAATCAACTTAACGTCTACACTGAATTTTTAGTTCGTCAATAAAAATTCATTTGTACTATATTTCTCTGTAATTCCATCATATGATTCCTATTTTCTCGACCTTCTTGTTTAGATTTCTAATAAAATTCGTTATCTATAAGAAATTAACAATAAATGCAGAAGCTCACAAAAGAGTTTTTGCGTAGTCCGGTTTTTGGCCACGTCAAACATACAACCTACAAAAACATAATAACCAATTTGTTGGAATTAGTTAATCTTTACGATAAATCACATGAAGATCTACAAGAAATAATCGAGTTGGCACTTGACATGTGACCGTTTCTATAGATTCAAAACGGCCAAACCCCACAAGAAGTTTCGTGGAAGCTGATAGAAGATAAATATGATGTACACTCACTCACTCAGTAAAGAAACAAACAAAATGTATCATGAAAGTGTACACTATGTTACCGCCTACAAACGTTTAGAACAAATTTGTATCATATCTTTGCAAAATCTAAATATATATACGTTATGATTGATCAGTTTAACAATTGGCTGATTTGCCTTCCAAGAAAACCGACCTGATATGTGATCGTTGTTTAACAAGGAAAACGGCCAAATCCACAAGAAGTTTCGAGGAAGCTCATGTAACAGTTGATGTATATACTAAAAACAGGAAGAATACAAACGTAACATATAAATGATAGCAAGCTCCCAAATACTGGTCTCGGTCACATTTCCTAATAATTTTTTTTTTTTATTATAAACAATTCCTAATTATTGGAATGATAATGCGTCACTTTTTAAACTATGAGTGAATTACGATTATACTTCACATATTATTGAAATTGACCCTTATAACTTTGATATCATTTGTCGTATAGTTATTTATATGTTATTTTTATCGTATTTTAGATCATTATATCATTTGTGCATTTAAACTAGTTAAATTAACAAACCACGAACCTTATTCATTTTTTGACCTATTTACTTAAACAAGTTAAACGGGTCATAAACGGGTTATGTGCGTTATGCAGGTATGGGTTAGGGTTGAGCTTCTTGATACGATTAATAAATGAGTCGTGTTTGGGTAGAGGTTATTTCAACCCGCCAACCCGTAAACCCGAATATGTCAACACGAACACCACTCGATTGTCACTCCTAAGTATGATACATAAACCATGCAGTAAAAGTATCACTACACCATTTGAAAAAAAATAATAATAAAAAATAAAATAAATAAGATAAGATAACAATAGTGAACAAAATTTTGTGTAGAAATTTACTTTAAAATTCAGATTTTTTATTATTATTATTTTTATTATTATTTTTTTTTAACTGCAACATCAACTATACACTCTTTATCCTTAAACGTGTATAAGAACCTTTTAAAGACACCACCAAAATGATAGTTCCAATTCATATATAACAATTAAAATTAAATATTGATTTTCGGGTCTTATTGGGTTGACCCGATAACATTAGTTATCTAACCCTAACCCGACCTGATAACACTGTCAGATTATGAAACTCTCCCAAAAAATAGTGGCGACTAAAAAATAAAACCCTAACTATACTCAAACGCATCCAATCTAATCCTTCCGGTATTTTTTCTTCTACGATTTGTTTATTGTAGTGAGTAATCATTTACCTTAATCATCTCCGCTGAAGTAATTCATTGTTC
Organism: Artemisia argyi; assembly: GCA_030686995.1. Classification (NCBI taxonomy): domain Eukaryota; kingdom Viridiplantae; phylum Streptophyta; class Magnoliopsida; order Asterales; family Asteraceae; genus Artemisia; species Artemisia argyi. The sequence continues at coordinate 86,204,375 of CM060679.1, forward strand.
TTTAGGTTTTTTTGGTCCATTCGATTGTTTATGGTTTTTTTAGTCGGCATTAAACCTAATCGCAGTTCTAGTTGGTTTTAATATTTAGGTCGGTTATGGAATCCCTTATATATTGCGATTGTTATTGTGATTGTTAGGGTTTGGTTTCAAATCGATTCTATTATACTTTTCTGTTAGCGATCAGTATTTTCTTTGGTTACTCGATTCCTGCTGTTGTGCTCTCAATTATATCCGAAACCCTTGCTTAGGGTTTCTGTTTACTGCTGAATCGATTTGCTGTTGTTTCTACATTATGGAAGTCAGTTGATCTCTATGGGTATTTAAATCATGCCTTGAATTTGTTGAGGCCACCGGTTTGAAGATAGACGTAGTTCTTCTGGTTTTCTTTTTGCGATTGTTGGTTTTCTTAGGGTTTTTCTGGTTTTCTTTTTAGTTGATTATGGAGAAAGTGGGTACGTGAGAGGAGAATACTATATTGTTGTCGAATGTGACTGTGAGGAAAAATAATAAGTCTCGAAGACATGCTACCATGAAGGATACTAGTACACCTTCCGTCACTAGTAACCCTCCTGCAACTGTTGATACAGTTTCAATTGATGCAAACCTGCCTCAAGGTAATGGTGTTAAAATTTCCTCTAACACGGGCAGTAATGACGCTTCACAACCTGAGTCGTTTCAAAAGTTTCTTGATGCGAATAAGGTTAATGCTAATGCTACTCCTAGCAATCCTAACGATGGGTCGACCAATGCCTCGACAGTAACACATGTGTCTCCTTTGAACTCTATCAAAAGTAAGCATGATTTTATTGAATTGGTGTTTGGGGTCTCCCTGAAAACATCTTTGGATATTGATTTATTCCTTAAGGAGATTGAAGCCGGAAAATATCCAAAAATGGTCTAATTTGGATAGTGATACTCGTTCACATGTGCATGACGCTATGTATGGATTGTTTGAGGCTTACGAGATTGAAAGGAAGGCTAATGCTACTACTTCTAATTCTGGAGATAATGTCAAAGATCCAACGCCCAATGGTGTAAATGTGGATGCCAATCCAAATACTACGGTGAGTGCTTTGGCTATTGATTCAGTTTTTGAAGGAGTTAATGTTTCTATTCCACGTAGAGTGGTCGAAAAGGTTAGTGCACGTCTTGAATACACTCTATCTGGTTACTTTATTGGTAATAGAATGGCGTTTCCAGTGGTTGAATACTATGTTAGAAATAATTGGGCTAAATATGGTTTGAAAAAGATTATGATGAATGCAAAAGGTTTTTTCTTTTTCAAATTTGATACTCAGGCTGGTTTAGAAGCAGTATTGGAAGATGGCTCTTGGTTGATACGTAAATCACCGATCATTCTCAAGAAATGGTCAATTGATACTAGATTATGTAAGGAAGAGTAGACCCGTATTTTGGTATGGGTTAAATTACATGATGTGCCTATTCAAGTTTTTGAAGATGATGGTATTAGCTTGATTGCTTCATTTCTTGGTAAACCTATTATGCTTGATTCGTACACTAGCTGTATGTGTAAGGATTCTTGGGGTAGAAGTAGTTTTGCTCGGTGCTTAATCAAGGTTTGTTCTGAGGCTGAGCTCGTAGAGGTTATTACTATTGGTGTCCCCTCTCTTTTAGGGGATGGGTTTAGTAAGGAAACTATTCGAGTCGAGTATGAATGGAGGCCTCCCAGGTGTACTTCATGTAAGATTTTTGGGCATACCCAGGATCATTGTCCTAATATCGTGGTCAGTCCTCCTGTTGTTTCTACTCCCAGTGTCGCTACTCCTGCAGAGCCTCTTAATGATGGTTTCCAAAAGGTAAGTCATAAGAAGAAGAAGGGTAAAGCCCAGTCTAGTAATGTGAGTCAGGTTGGTATTTCAGTTAAACCGAATCTCAGGTATGAGCCTAAGAAGACTACTAGTGAGCCAAACAAGGGAGCTACTAATAGGAATAATGTGCCTACATCGTCATCTATGTTAAACTCTAAAGGTTTATCCTCTAAGGAAATTGATATAGCTACGTCAAATCCATATGATGCTTTGGCTACTGCTGAAGGCGGTGATGATGATTTTGTTGAAAACGTGTTTGATGAATCGGCTAATTTATTACCTAACTCTACTACTGATGGTAGTTCATCATTCACGGCAGCAGTTGGTTAGCTTGTTTTGCTTAGTTCTTGTTCTAGGTTCATTTTTTGATTCTAGAGTTGTTATGAGCTTTTGGCATGTCATAAGCTCTAGGCTTTTTGTTTATCAAGCTGTTTAAGCTTGAGGTTAATGTGGTACTTCAGTCACATTCCATTTGTACTTAAACATTTTGGGTTTTAATTTATTTACCAGGGTGCAGGATTACTCCCCTTTACCCAAAAAACACTGTCAGATTATCGGGTTTGGGTCAAACCAACCCGACAAGATTTTTTTCAACCCAGTCCAATAAGCTTTATTGGGTTCGGGTCGGGTCAAGCCGACCCTACCGACACCCCTAATTACAACGAAGATAATTTAAGACTAAAATTAGTAATATAGACACTAGATGGCGCTAAAACCACTACTTTAAGACACCATCTATGTTTAAACGTGGGTACCGTGCTATAAAAGCCTTTATAATGTTACTAAATGCATAAGCAAGAAAAGCAAGCTTATTTTCAATTAATAACCTTTGTTGGACATTCTTTTTTTTTTTTTTTTTATAAAAGCAATCCATCAAAAGGACCTTGCTATCGCCGAAAAATATAATCATACGCCGCCGCGATGCATGGGTACCCAACTAGTTATATGATAAGGGTCCACTTATAACATGCATATAATTTTAAAAAATCCCAGTAACTAAAATGTTTACCGATCAAGTATTATATCTTCATACTAAAACCTCTTCCGGTTATCATCTTAATAAGTTAAAATGTTCTTATATAATATATTAAAATCTTGAGTGGATCGAAGAAATGAAAGTAACTTAAATTTATATTTCATATTCGGAGAAGGAGACTAATAATTCCTATGACAAAAAAAAAAAAAAATAAATAAAAAAAAAATGGACAATTCAAAATAAAACATGTTCTATTAATATATATTTTACTTAATTGAATATAGATGAAATTAATAGTTATTTTGAAAGATATATATGTATTTATTATTTTAAGTTATATATATATATATATCTTAACCTATATAAAACACAAGTTTTATTGCTATTTTTAAAGACAATAAATCACCTCAAAACTCTAAAAAAAAGACACGTGAAAACCACACCGCTAATAGAAAGATTACAAAAAAAATTTGAAAACAATTCGGTTAAACAAAATCCCTTGAAATATGGTAAGTTAATTAATTTTGATTCAAGATTTGTAAGACTTTCAAAAGCCTGATTCTCTTTTTATTATACTTTCACCTCTCAATCGTGATGATAATCAATTTTAACAATTTTTGCAGATTTCAATTTATATTAATTTTCGCGTTTCTTAATCATCGTTTCAATCAGGTATACTTTCAATTTCATTTTTTTTACGTACGATTATTTATAAAATGGATTTATTTTTGTTGTTTTTTTGATTAATTTGATAAAGGTTTGAACTTTATGATTGGTTTTTGTAACTGATTTTTTTTTTTTTTTTTTTTTTTTTTTTTTTTTTTTTTTTTTCTGATTAATCGATTTCAATTCCAATCTAATAATCATTTGCAATTCCAGTATTCTGAAAAAGTTCCATAATCGATTTCAATGGCACAAAAGCGATGGATGTAACTGATTTAAATTTTAAGTCTATGATACGATCGGATTGGGAGTATTTTTATATTTATTATTAGTTTTCACTTTTTCTTAAGATTAACATGGTTCATTGTTTTTTTTGTTTTTTTTTTCAGGTACATGATCTTATAATGAATTAGATAACGAAAGAAAATGGTGATTGCAAAACTAATAAATTTAGATTATCAATTTTTGTTAAAACCAAGGTAAAAACTCTTATTTTAGCACGATTGAATCATTTCTTAAATCGTAATAATTATGCACACCACATGTTTGATGAAATGTTTAGACCCCCACATTGCTTATTAGTTGCAATGTTATGTTATTTATTTAGAGTAATTATCAATTGTATATCGCTTATATGTGTTAAATATTACGTATACCTTGTGAGATTAATGCAAGTAACATGAATGTGGGAAACATGACAAGTGAGAAAAGTGTGGTTTCGGATGAAAACAAATCCATTTGCTTAGGATGTACAGTTATGGATAACTAGTGATTTACTGTGTCACATTAGTTATCATCTACATGAATGAATAAATGCATTTTTAGGATCGTTATCAGGTTCTCTTCATATGAAGCTCACACTGCAAAACATGATTATCTTAATTCTTTGAAAACTATAATTATGAAGTTTTTCTATCTCTGTCTCAATTAACTTTTCTTAGGTATTTGTTGCCGCGATTTCCAGGTATGTGCAGCTAAAGGTCCTCGACCAAGATTTCCACGAGTTTGGAAAAGAAAGCCAAGAATAGGAACCGTTTCCGAATCATTGAAAATTGTGGAATGTGTAAGTGTCAGCGTGCATGTTACTTTCTATGTAAATGGTTTTATAGAATGCCAAATAATTCCTGTAACTTCAGGAGGTTGCTACAACAAACTTCGTTTTAGTCTATTGATTTTATTTTTGGTCCAATGATTTTGTATTGACGATATCTAATATTAAGAAAACATATTTTTGGTCCAATAATTTCGTATTACATGCATGTGTAAGTGAAGGGGTCAACCATTTGGTACGATTCTTGCTTATGATCATGCATCAAAAGAAATTCTAAACTGTGATAAGGTAAAATATTGTACTACTTGTGCTTAATTATATAAACATCAAATATATTTATTGGAATTTATGATACGTACGTGTTTGTACGTGAACTAGACTACAAAAATTATCAAGGGGCTGTCAAATGTCAAAAAGGAAGTCTATTGGACTCTTGATTCTTTCATTGCATGGGATTTAAAAATTTCTTTAATTATAGTTAAGAAAGCTTTAAAATCACTGGAACGTGATAAGGAATGGAAAATAATTATTTAGGCACAAACTTATAACTTGGAAATTTTATCTTTTTGTCAGGTGTTTCCATTTTCTGTTTTCGTTTGTTATATAAGTTATTGAATAAATTACATGAATGGTCCCTGTGGTTTGATGAAAATTTCAGCTGCCGTCCCTCAAACTTAAAAGTTGCATGTATGGTCGCTGTCGCTGTCAAAGAATAACATGAATGGTCCCTCAGACTAACTGTCGTTAGTTTTTTCCATTAGTCCATTTGCACCGTTAGTCCTTTAACGGCCGTTTACAACAAACACTTGCACCGTTAGTCCTTTTATACGTTTTTGTATGTTTTTATACGTTTTCGTCCATTTTTATACGTTTTCCGCCCATTTTCTTACGTTTTCATCCATCTTTCTTACGTGTTTGTCTGTTTATCTTACGTTTTTTCTGTTTTCATACGTTTTCACCTAGTTTCTTACATTTTCATCTATTTTTCTTACATTTTTTGTCGTTTTTCTTACGTTTTACCAGTTTTCATACATTTTTGTCCGTTTTCATACGTTTTCGTTTGTTTTTATACGTTTCGCCCAGTTTCTTACATTTTCATTCGTTTTTCTTACGTTTTTGTCCGTTTTCTTACGTTTTTCCGGTTTTCATACGTTTTTTTTACCTTTACATAAGTTTTTGTCCGTTTTTATACGTTTTGGCTTGTTTTCTTACATTTTCATCAATTTTTATACGTTTGTATCCGTTTTCGTCCATTTTATACATTTTTCTTACGTTTTTTTCCTGTTTTTATATGTTTTTGTCCGTTTTTGTTGATTTTTATACGTTTTTGTCCGTTTTCTTACGTTTTTGCCTAGTTTCTTACATTTTCGTCTATTTGTCTTACGTTTTTGTCCATTTTTCTTACATTTTTTTTTATTTTTAGACGTTTTTGTCAGTTTTTCTTACCCTTTTCTTACGTTTTTACCTTTTTCATATGTTTTTTCCTAAATATGTTTAAATTTGGTTTTTTTATAATTTTTTTCCTATATATCTTTAAAGTTTATAAGAAAAAAAATTATAAGAAAACCAAATTATTAGGAAAAAAAATTATAAGACAACAATAATTTATAAACCAAATTATAAGAAAAACGTATGTAAAAGAAAAAAACATATAAAAATGGACAAAAACGGATACAAACGTATAAAAACGGATGAGATTGTAAGAAAACGGGTTAAAATGTATAAAAAGGACAAGAACGTATGTAAACAGAAAAAACGTAAGAAAACAGACAAAAACGTAAGAAAAATGGATGAAAACGTAAGAAAATGGGTGAAAACGTATAAAAATGGACGAAGACGTATAAAAACAGACAAAAATGTATGAAAACTGGAAAAACATATAAAAACGCAAGAAAAATGGATGAAAATGTAAGAAACTGGGTGAAAACGTATGAAAACGGAAAAAAAAGTAAGAAAAACAGACAAACACGTAAAAGAAATGGATGAAAACGTAAGAAAATGGGCTAAAACATATAAAAACGGACCAAAACATATAAAAACACACAAAAACGTATGAAAGGACTAACAATGTAAATGTTTGTTGCAAACGGTCGTTAAAGGACTAACAGTTCAAATGGACTAAGGAAAAAACTAACGACAGTTAGTATGAGGGACCATTCACGTTATTCTTTGGCAGCGACAGGGACCATACATGCAACTTTTAAGTTTGAGGGACGGTAGGTGAAATTTTCGTCAAACCACAGGGACCATTCATGTAATTTACTCTAAGTTATTTGATCACACAGATTTAAGGTGACCAAGTGGATGCTAAGCAAAGGTCAAGAACAATGGGGAGCTCTTATATGTTGCTATATGCTTTGGCAGAGGATGGAAGAATCGATCAAGCCTTCTTAGGCAGCTGTAGTTCTTAAAAAAGGTACAGTGAATGAATGATCACTAATTAGCTTCTCTAATAACTAAAATTATGTTACAGTTCTTCGTTGTGAGTATATATGCATAGCTTTGTATTTTTCTATGGCAGGTACAACATGGATTTGCAAGATTATACATACAGTTCGCCTGAAAGCCGCTCAGAAGTTTTTTAGAAGATGTCGACAAGGTACGTACTTCTATCTTCATACTACTCTATAGTAATCTATGTTAATATTGTAATTTATTGCAAAACATATTGGCGTCTAATTGGCAAGCTAATTTGAATACGGTTAATGGTGATACTAAAGAAAGGTATTGATCTTATTTTATTAATTTGAATCCTTTTAGTTTTTCATTCGCTCGTCAATCATATCTAGCATCTTTTCGAAAAGTTGAAAACAAAAGAGAAATTCAATAGTCTCCAACAAAAGGTAGTAAATTTCATTATTTCTATTCCATACATTTGACATATGTTCTCATCTCAAATGATAGCATCTTTATAAAAATATACAGTTTAAGGAGCTTGAGAATGAGCTTATAGATTGACAACAGTGAGGGCATTAACATACCAACATATAAGGTATTTGAATAAATATTGATTGAATATATTACTTTTGGAAAATTAAAATCTGCCAATGCATAATGTTTGGATGCTCAAAACAGGTCAAGCACCTTTAAAACAACTGAAAGTCCAAGTCAAAGAGTCAAAGTCATGCACCATGACCCTTTTAAGATAAGGTTGTAAAAAGTTACACCTTAACAAGCACGTATTATTATTCTAGCTGATACTGCATTGGATGGAAATAAATGTTGGTTTTTCTTTGTTGTTGTTTTTGATGAGGAAATTGAAATGAACATGAAAGAACAAGAACATAATTGTGATATAACCTCGCTCCATTTAAAGGTCTTTATTGGATCCCTTTTCAGTTATCATATGGGATTATAGTGTCAAGTAGAGTTGTGATAAGGTGTTGGATGCAATTTTGGCTACTGGAAAAATGCTTGATGCTTATCCGATTTGTTGTAAAATAAAAGAGACAGGTAGTGTTATGGATAAAAGTAGTGGTGAAGAGTTGATCAAGCATCTTGACGAACAAGGAAACAAAGCATGCTGATATTTTATCGAAATTGATTAAAGAGACTCGAAGTTATAAAAACGAAGAAACAAGTATCAATCGCACCCTAATTAGGTGAGTTGTTTTTATGGTTAACTATAGTTTTTATTTAGCTTAATAAACTTTGTTTGAGTTGCTGTAACGTGTATGTCACAGTTTTATTTGAGTGCCTGGAAGTAGTCCATAAAACATATCATTCTCATCTAATATGTGTTGGACATATTTTGGTATTTGGAACAACACATCCAAAGTCCAAATCGCTAATACTCTAAAAGAACTTATAACTTATGTTATAAAGATGCCACATGTTACTAAACTAATTTAAATATGCTACATAATAATGAAGGTGACGTGTTACAAGCCTTAATACTCTTTTGCAAAGTTATTTAATTTGTGTACACTTTGTTGCTATTATAAATAATCTTGGGTGAAAGTTAGTATGATCTAAATGTTGTGTGATATGCATATTATACCCCCTCATGGCGAACTATGTAACATGTAGTATTTTTGTTGCTTTATCGTCAACATTTTTTTTTGTATATTTTGCTTAATCATGAGGACTAGACATAAAGGGAAATACAAATACTACTTGAGATGTTATACATAACATTTAGTAGTTTTGGATGTATCCTCATATTAGATTAATTTTTTAATCTAATTATGTTATTAACTTATTATTAAAGTCTATTTAAAATCATTTAATTTTTGTAAGTTTACTTAACACATTTATTATTTATGTAATATATTTTTTGACATAATGCATTTAATCAAACCTGACTCATTTGATCCGAACCTTATTTAACCCAATAACTAGCCCACACATTTTGCCACCTCTAAGGCTCTATCCTATGCAAATTCTTGATGGCTTTTAGGGGAATTTGCTGAGGTGCATGAGCTCAACTATATAATTTTGTACTGAGATCAAGGTATCTCAACTATGTAAGCATACAAATGTTTCCACCTTAATTTCACTCCATTTGGTCAGATAACTAATATTAGGTGATACATGCAGTAAAAGCTTACAAAGTTTAGCAATTTGCAGACAAAGAAGTCAAAATAAGCCTCGCTACTCAAGTGAAATATGGCAAGGCACCGCCTAATAATTGTGGTTTGATTAATCAGAACTGGCCTTGGGGTGGTCTTGAAGTTGATGTGTTGAACCCCATTAACTATCCTACAAATGAATCACCTTTTGAAGAACGAATGGATATGACTTTTGTATATGATACGAGCTATTCCAATGACACTATGACACCACTCGATTTCCTGGGTGGATTCACACAACTTACCAGACAACTCAACCTAACTTTGCTATTGATAATCTCTCTATTGATTATTTGTACAAGATTTACTTGGTGTAGGCTGATGTTGTTGTAATAGTAGATGTACAATAAGAACTTGAGGGAAAAACTAAACTCAGCAGTAGGTGTTTCTGTTAGAGTTTGACAATCAAATAACACATATTGCGGAAGCTAGGATCAAGTATAACACATAAATATTAACTAAAACATAAATAGTAAACGTACCCGATGCACTTCAAATTAACCTTGATTCTTGGACAAATAGATCAATGATAAACCCCTTACCGTTTTGTTTATCGATCTCTTGATAATTACTAAAGTAAGTAATTACCTCGTTCTTGTACACACAAACTACCAACGAATAAAGGTTTGTTGCAAGTAAACGAAAACACTTAATTTTGGATTAAACCAAAATCGACCCAAACCCTTTGTGGGGTGTGAACCGATCGGCCAAGAAACAAAGAGAAGGAAACCAAGATTTAGGGTTAGAGTGTGTGCACAAAAGATGTGAAAGTCTAACCCTTGGCCTTGTATTTATACTAGATAATTTCTTGGTGATCAAGCAAACATGGGTTGGGCTTGACCCACCCTTGTTCGACCGGCCTAGCATCCCCCAAGGGGTTTCTAGATCCTTCTTGACACCCAAGTTTCACTCTAGTCCTTATCTTTCGTCCCTAACGATAATTAGTCCATACGGTTAATAACTAACGACCGTTTAGTCCATTAAGTGTTATAAATATATATATTCGATACATTTAATATATATATATATATTTATTTTACATTATTCTTGTTTGTAAAGTGTGCAATCCCGAGGTCTCGGGTTCGATCCTAGACATTTACTCATTAATGTTTATACGTAACATTTAACAGCTCCCACTCGTATATCCATTAATAGTAAAATGACATTGGTTAGCGTCTTGCAACACTCCAATGCCCCTAGTTCAATCCGAGCTATGTTTCCTGGAAAAACCTTTAATGATTCATCATTATAATTATCCTTTCATTTCTAATACCACATTAATAAAGATGTGAGTTCCTTTATTAAATTTCTGTTTCTCGTTTCTTTATGATTGAACAAAATTACCAAAACATCTGAACGTATTCCAGATAGACTTTGGGCATGGCCATGCAAACATTTTGTCAACCCTACGAGGGGCCCAGCAGTATTAAACTTCTAAATAAATCAGAAGGAATAAATTCTTTCTTGACTACAAGAATAACCCATGAACTTTGCAACACTTCTGAAAACAACCCTTATAACTCCCTGTTACGGTGAGCGGTAGATTGCTTCACAAAAATGCACTACATCCATGACACTTATCTGGTATCTCAAGTCTGAGGATAACTTAAATATGATTCTCACATTAAATATTAAATCATATTGTTGGGATAAGTCCAATATTCAATTCATCGAATATCATGTGAAATTGGTATGACTACGCATCAATATACTTTCAAGTATATCCTAAACCAATACTCAAATTTGTCTTAGTTTAATGATATTCCCATATCATTAATCGACAATGGACATTTAGAATATTAAATTATTCATGGATCTTAAACATGCAAATATAGGATATATTATTAAGACAATGATAAATAAACATAAAACATATTTTATTTCATTAAAATAATAATTGTACGTTACATCCTTTATCCAAACACTAATCATAAATGGGCATGAAACTTTCAGCTAATCTAAGTCCTACACCTTCAGCATGCTTGTAAAGCTTAGTGCCAGGTAGAGGCTTTGTTAATTGATCTGCTAAGTTATCATCTGTGTGAACTTTGAGCATTTCGATTTCGCCTATTTCAACTTGTTCTCGAACATAGTGATGCTTAATCGGGAAATGTCTGGTGCCTTTCATGATTCCAGGCTCATTGGCAAATGTGATTGCAGCTGAATTGTCACAATACATTTTAATAGGTCTTTGAATCGAAGGCATAACTCCAAGCCCTGAAACAAACTTCCTAATCCAAACAGCTTCCATTGCAGCTTCTGAAGCAGCTATATACTCACTTTCTGTAGCAGACATCGCTAGTACACTCTGCTTTCTGCTCCTCCAATCCACTGCTCCTCCATTAATGACAAAGACATAACCCGTCTGAGACTTCGTATCATCCTTATCACCTTTCCAAGAAGCATCACAGTAACCTGTAACATCAAGTTCTGCTGATGGATTTCCCCCATAAACCAAGAACATCTCTTTAGTAGCCCTAAGGTACTTAAGAATATTCTTAACAGCAGTCCAGTGAGCTACACCTGGATTTTGCTGATATCGACTGGTTAAATTCTGAGCAAACGCTACATCAGGTCTTGTACTTTTCACCGCATACATAATAGATCCCACAGCCGAAGCATAAGGGACTCTTTTCATGTGCTGCACCTATGCAGGTGTTGAAGCACAAACCTTGTTGCTCAAGCCATGTTGTTCTTGCATTGGCAAATATCCTTTCTTGGAATTTTGCATACTGAATCTCTTCAGTATTTTATCAATGTAAGCACTTTGGCTTAATCCAATTAATCGCTGAGATCTATCTCTATATATCTTGATTCCCAGAATAAATGCAGCTTCCCCTAAATCTTTCATAGAAAAACACTTTCCAAGATATGCCTTAACCTTTTGCAAACTTGGAATGTCGTTTCCCATGATCAATATGTCATCAACATATAGTATAAGGAAAATTACATTACTCCCACTAACTTTGTGATATACACATGGCTCATCAAGATTTTGAGTGAATCCATACTTTTTAATTTCACCATCAAATCTCTTATTCCATTGTCGTGATGCTTGCTTCAATCCATAAATGGATCTTTTAAGCTTGCATACACGATTTGGGAATTCTGGATTTACATACCCCTCAGGCTGCGCCATATAGATGTCTTCATCTAGGCGACCATTTAAGAAGGCGGTTTTTACATCCATTTGCCAAATCTCATAGTCATAGTAAGCGGCTATGGCTATAAGAATCCTAATTGCCCTTATGTCAGCTACAGGAGAAAAGGTCTCCTCATAGTCAACACCAAAAGTTTGTGTATAGCCTTTAGCTACACAACGGGCCTTATAGGTGTGTACAACGCCATCCATGTCAGTCTTTTTCTTGTAGAGCCATTTACTCCCAACTAGTTTGGCACCCGGAGGTAGATCTACTTCTTCCCAGACATCATTGTCTTCCATGGATTGCATTTCCCCATCCATAGCTTCTTTCCATTTGGCCTTTTCAGGACCATTCATGGCAGCTTTATAACTTGTAGGCTCATCAAGATCACCCAGTATATTCTCATCACTCTCTACATTAAGACATAGACGAGTAGGAGCTTTTACTGGTCTTGTTGACCTACAAATGGGAATCACTTCAACTTCAGGTGGAGGACCTAAACTTTCAGGTTCTACCGGAAGTTGGTTAGTGTTTTCAGAAGGTTCTACATCTTCTTGACCGTCTTCCAGATCATATATTCTCCCACTGAATTTTTGAGATATGAGCTCCCTTTCAAGGAAGTCTCCATACCTTGCAACAAATACTTTGTTTTCAGGTGGGTAATAAAAGTAGTATCCCATAGTTTCCTTAGGGTATCCTACGAAGATGCACTTCACAGATCTTTGTTGGAGTTTGTCTGCTGAGTCACGTTTAACATACGCCTCACAACCCCAGACCTTTAGATAAGACAGGTTAGGAGCTTTTCCAGTCCATACCTCATATGGTGTCTTATCAACCTTCTTTGTCGGAACCATATTTAGAATGCGAACCGCAGATTCTAAGGCATAATCCCAAAACGAGAAAGGAAGAGTTGTTAGATTATACATAGATCGTATCATGTCTTGCAATGTACGATTCCTTCTTTCAGATACACCATTTTGTTGTGGAGTATATGGAGAAGTAAGGTGCTGGACAATTCCCTCCTTTGCTAGATAATCTATGAACTCCTGACTCAGGTATTCACCACCTCTATCGGATCGAAGAGCTTTAATCTTCTTTCCAAGTTGCAACTCTACTTCTGCTTTAAACACTTTGAATGTTTCAAATACCTCATGCTTATGTTTAAGTAAATAAACATAACCATAACGGCTGTAATCATCCGTGAATGTTAAGAAGTAGCTAGCACCTCTCCTTGACACATGTCTAAGTGGTCCACACACATCTGTGTGAATAAGACCAAGTAGATCATTAGCCCTTTCAATCCTATTTTTAAAGGGTTTCTTAGTCATCTTCCCAGCAATGCAAGATTCGCATTTATCAAATGATTCATCATTGATCTTATTTAAAAGCCCATCATGTTGCAGCTTTTTCATGCGATCTTTGCCAATGTGAGCAAGTCGACAATGCCAAAGATAAGATGAATCCAGACCTTTCTTGATTCTCTTATTGTTGATGCTATACATTGAATTATTTTTAACAAAAGCATTATCATTATCATTCATATCAATTTCAAATACACCATTCACAACAATAGCATTAAAATAAAAAACATTATTTAAAGAAACTGAAATTCCATTGCTTGAAATAGTATGATGAAAACCTTGGTTCAACAAACATGAAAATGAAATTACACCTCTAACAATTGACGGTGCATAATGACAATTATTTAAAGATAGTACTAGGCCCGAAGGCAACACTAAATTAAAAACTCCTATAGCTTCAACTCCTGCATGCGCTCCGTTACCAACGTGCAAGAATTGTTGTCCATAGGCCAGCTTTCTCTCAACTCTAAACCCCTGCAAGGTATTGCAAATATGAATGCCACATCCCGTATCATATACCCATGAATTCAATTTAGGAGTAAGAGTGAATAATTCAATCATAAAGAACGCACCTGATGTGCTGGGGTTACCAGCATCATTACCCTGCTTCTTGAGTCGCAAGTCATGAATGTAGAGAGGGCAATTGCGCTTCCAATGACCCTTTTCATGACAATGGTGACAAGCCTGATCCTTCTTGTTTGGCGGATTCACCTTGTTCTGCTTAGGCTGATGTTGCTTCATCTTGGGTTGAGGTTGATAGGCCATGACCTGCTTGCCTTTATCACCTTTACCTTTGCCTTTGTTCACATGCGATTTCTTCTGGATTCTCCCCCCATGAATTGCCAACACTTGTGGGGTGGGAGTCTTGACCTTGGCTGGTAGACTTTTCTCATAATCAACAAGCAATGCGAGTAATTCTGAGACTGTCTTCCCCGAGCAATGCATGTTGAAGTTCTGCACAAAACCAGCAAAATCCCTGTTGAGGGATCTGTTGATCAAGTGCACTTGCACATTCTCAGGGTAACCAAAACCAATTCTGTGAAGTTGATCAAAGGAATCTTTCATCTCATCCACATAATCGGCTACTGGTTTACCATCACCATGCTTGCAGTTGTGTAGCTTGTCAAGTTCATCATACAATTCAACTGCAGGTGGCTTCTCATAAGACTGCCTGAGGTTATCAAGCATATTCTTAGGAGAGGAGTACTCATACTTCTTTTGCAATTGAGCACTCATGCTAGTGAGCATTAAACAAGCAACCTCATTGTATCTAGCATTAGTCACCTTCCATGCTGCCTTTGCTTCATCTGTTGCAGTAGCAGCAGGTTCAGCAGGGCATTCCTCGGTCACATAACCTAGCTTACCAGACGCCCTCAAGACAATTCTGAGCGAATGGTGCCAGTCATTGAAATTCTTTCCAGTCAGTTTTTCCCTCTCAAGATGACTCTTTCCAGCCAGTCATTGAAATTCTTTCCAGTCAGTTTTTCCCAGACGCCCTCAAGACAATTCTGATTACCGTGCGAATCGGACCACGATTGGCAATAAGACCTTGCAAGATTCTTACTTTATCACTTTAGGGTTTCACAATTATTAGTCCGTATTAATTTTCTTTATGAAAAACAACCCTTTTATTGCTTACATCAAGTCCAACTAAAAACAATTCAAAGAAAATCAAAACAACCAATAATAAATAAGTGAAACAATTAGCCACATGCAATCCGAATTAGAAAAGATCCTAATAAAATCAATTCTAGGTATAATTATGCATGTAATCAAATAAGGCCTTCCCCTCTTAATGGAGGTGAGTCACATACATTGACGAATCAATTGCGTAGGCCAAAGCTAAAAACACACCACATAGCATTTAATTGATTTTAATAAGTATTGGAGTCTTCCCCAATTTAAGATCTATCTTAACATGTGATAAAAAACAAGATCCATGACAAACATGCATGTAAGTCACGGATTAAAACCTAACAATTAGCAATTAGGTCACAAGATACGTTCAATTAACCGGTTAATGACCTAGGGTTTCTAGTGATTACACATAATCCAAGAAAACCACAAAACCCTAATTAGGGTTTCATGGGAAAATCGACCCCCCCCCCCAAAATTAGGGTTAGGGTTTCAAAATTTTTTTTAAAAAAATAAAACCCTACATAAAAAAAAAAAACATGTATCTAAAACAATTAAAGATCTGGTTTTTATTACGTTTTAGTAATCAATTACATGTTATACATGGCTCGTGATGCCACTGTTAGAGTTTGACAATCAAATAACACATATTGCGGAAGCTAGGATCAAGTATAACACATAAATATTAACTAAAACATAAATAGTAAACGTACCCGATGCACTTCAAATTAACCTTGATTCTTGGACAAATAGATCAATGATAAACCCCTTACCGTTTTGTTTATCGATCTCTTGATAATTACTAAAGTAAGTAATTACCTCGTTCTTGTACACACAAACTACCAACGAATAAAGGTTTGTTGCAAGTAAACGACAACACTTAATTTTGGATTAAACCAAAATCGACCCAAACCCTTTGTGGGGTGTGAACCGATCGGCCAAGAAACAAAGAGAAGGAAACCAATATTTAGGGTTAGAGTGTGTGCACAAAAGATGTGAAAGTCTAACCCTTGGCCTTGTATTTATACTAGATAATTTCTTGGTGATCAAGCAAACATGGGTTGGGCTTGACCCACCCTTGTTTGACCGGCCTAGCATCCCCCAAGGGGTTTCTAGATCCTTCTTGACACCCAAGTTTCACTCTAGTCCTTATCTTTCGTCCCTAACGATAATTAGTCCATACGGTTAATAACTAACGACCGTTTAGTCCATTAAGTGTTATAAATATATATATATTCGATACATTTAATATATATATATATATATATATATATATATATATATATATATATTTTACATTATTCTTGTTTGTAAAGTGTGCAATCCCGAGGTCTCGGGTTCGATCCTAGACATTTACTCATTAATGTTTATACGTAACATTTAACAGTTTCTATGTAGTTTCTTTTGAATATCCATCCTACAAGAAAATTTATCATCATGTTGACTACTTAATAGCCGATTTTGACCAAAGTTTTAGTATTTTTGCAGTGACACAAATAGGTTATAGATTCATATGGGATGTTTAGTGACCTAATGCATCTAAGCTTTATTCATATATATTTTTTAAAAAAAAAATTTTTTTTTTCTATCTTTCTAAACCAATAATAGGATCTGCATAATGAGTTAGAAACCTTATAGCCTGATACTACTTCTTCCAAGTTGGTCAATTAGGACTTTAGTAGTGCACATGTTATATCGACTTTCAAATTGTTTGTCAACACACACAAGGTACAAAAAGAAATGTAACCAACGTTTATTGGAAAAAGCAACCCCAAAGATTCGTGACCAAAAGCAATAGCAGTGACCATTGAATTACATATTGCACACTTTGGAAACAAATTGTCTATCACTCATCGCAGGCTGCTCAGGATGGTTTTGTAGCCTCGCTTGCTCATATTAATGCCAGTTATGTTATTTTGTAGAACACAATTTTGTACTTCAATTGTTTTTTTGTTATTAATATCATTCGCCGTTTATGGTTAGTTTGTTTAACCAACATATGTAATTCACACAGAGGTTAGTTCTTTTAACCAACAATATGTTAGTTTTTTCACAAATAAATCACTGTTTTCTACGTCCTATTATGATAGATCCTATTGTGATAGATGACACTTAATATATATATATATATATATATATATATATATATATATATATATATATATATATGTATATATATATGTATATATATATATGTATATATATATGTATATATATATATGTATATATATATGTATATATATATATGTATATATATATATATATATATGTATATATATATATATATATGTATATATGCAATTTTGACTCTTTTGAGGAATATATACGCAATTCACCAAAAAATAAATGACAACTGTGCATTTCAACAAGTGAGAAGAAGTTGGAATATATATATATATATATATATATATATATATATATATATATATATATATATATATATATATATATATATATATATGCAATTTTGACTCTTTTGAGGAATATATACGCAATTCACCAAAAAATAAATGACAACTGTGCATTTCAACAAGTGAGAAGAAGTTGGAAGATATAATATTTGATTGGTGGATAGTGTAGTTAGTGAGATTTCCTAAAACTTTGTGTATATTGTAAGTGGACCCTTATTATATAACTAGTCGGGTACATGCGTGTTGCGACAGCGGTTATCCATATGTTTATATTTTTTGGTGATAGCAAGGTCTTTTCGATGGATAGCTTTTATAGCAAGGGGAAAAAAGAATTTCCAACAGAGGTTCTCAATTAAAAATTAGCTTGTTTTCTTGCTTATGCATTTAATAACATTATAAAAAGCTTTTATAGCACGGTACTAGCGCGTTAATGTGACGGACACCCTAAAATCAAATTTTTGTTAAGCGGTTATATTTCATGATGCTAACTTTACGCATGGTGATAACTTAAGGAAACAACTTTACCGTACACTATTTCATTCTAATATTATATAACATTTAAACATATAGGGTGTGTTAAAGTAGCACGGTTTTAGCGTCATCTAGTGTCTATATTGCTAAGTTGTGGTCGTAAATGGTTATGTCAAAAAGTCTGACTACATAAAAGATTGGTTTGTACGATCCGCTTATTGATTTGTAACTTTCATTTAGTGGGTGTTTTAAATAAGAAAAGAAAGATAGGATGATTTATGTATTATTATTACGTATCATGTGGTATATTAAGTGACTTTTGATGTTGGGGTATTTTAACATCATCATTTATTATATGTGTTGAATTGATGTATTTATGCATTAAATAATTGTAAATATAGCTTTAGAATTTGTAATATTAAAAAATCAATGAAAAGATTTCGTAAATGGCAAGTGTGTAGTTTTAATCTTTTCCTTTTATGTAAGATAGTAGTATAGATACTTTGAATCCAAAGATGGTGGGCCGAACGTGGGCTGCTGCTACATAGTCTAGACGAGATCGATTACCTTGGCCCAGATAGGACAATGCAAAAAATTGATTAAACAAGAATATTCTTGAGTGCCCAGTTGACTGTTAGGTAGTGCAAGAACCTAATTATTAAATGGTAAAAATGAAATAGGCCCACAAACACACTTATTAGTTAGTTGTTGCCGGCGTAGACTTTGAGGTGAGGATGGTCGGGCCAAGAAGACCCCAATTTGTTCTGTTCGGTTCATCAATTGTTGAATTAAGTTTTGGTAATGGGGGTTGGGGTGCTATTCTTGCTGACATTTACTCTCGTAAGGTTGGTTTGTTTTCTTTTTCTATCTTTAAATTAATATAATTAATTTATTTACATATTCTTGCTGACATTTTCCAAAACTAATTATATTTCTAATCCAAATAGCACATTTTCTACACCTGATTTTGTAATTCTGAGTGTCTATAATGTTATTAGTTTGTTACCAGTACACTTTTTAAATTGTTGGTAGGTGGAAAAAGGGATTGTAATATTTAAACTAACGTTTTAGTGTAATTAGTGAATTCAAGAAAACTCAAATCAAGGTGAAACCAAAACATTACTTCCATTTGTTTAGAATTATTAATATCAAATTTGTTTAGAATTCTTTTGCGTCTTTAAGGCTATTTATCCTCAGTTACAACACAGTAGCTGAGTTCTCCAGTTTTTAAATGGAGATGTAATAGAATTTTAAAAAAACTAAAAAAGCAAGTGAAGAGAAAATGGGAGAATGAAAGAAAGGGAATGGGAGTTCAAGTTCTTTAGGTTGGAGAGAAATGTAGGAAATATAACGATTTTACAGTATGCCCTCAGTGTTTATATTTTTGGTGTGCGTTTTTTTCATTACAAAATATTATATGAAACTCGAGAATGGATCGACGGTTTAGCAAGTACGCTCATCAGTCTCACATCCACTTTATTCTTAAAAAACCTCGAGAACACAACTTATATTCGTTTTCCCACCACTTCTTTCACTTTCTTTCCTTGTAAAAAAAACCTCCCGAACAAAGTCGTGTTTGGAGGCAAGAAACTGAAATTTGTTCTAATTTGGCTTCGACATAATCTCATCGTGCTGGCCTTTGCCTTCACTTTGATGCTCTGTTAGAATACTTTGGTGGGTTAATATCGCATTTGCGTATAAAAGTGGATAGCTTTGTTGTATATCAATTAGGCTGCTATTCTGTATTGTCCAGCTGATGTAGAAGTCCTTCAGAATCACTTGTTTAAAATAAGAAATATCCATACCCAGAAGATTCACTTAAAACTAGTTTCTAAGACTAATCTAACATGTATCTGTGTTGCCGAGAGCCAGAGACCAGTAATACACCTCAGATTTGTTTGTGACTATAAGTCTCTTCAACCATTGGAAGGTAGAAAATAGCCTTGATTGACAATGTTCGATTTTGGAATCATTATGGATGTGTGTCTCTTTTATGTGTTATTATAAATTCAATAACTATGTTTTGGTTCTGTTTTCATAAAAATAGACCTTAGAGGACTTGGTTGTAAGTTGGATTCGGATTTATTTGCTTTATGCATCCTATATGTATGATGTAATGAGAATGATCTGAACATGAATGAAAAAACAAACTTCCCCCAATTCTCTATTATCTGTTAATTTCATTTATCGTTTCTATTCTACTCATTAGATACCCTTATTGATTGGATCGGATTGTCGGATTCTACTTTGTTTCCCTTTATTTGAATTGGAGCATAACACATTGGGATGGCCAGATGGCATGGCCGCATGAAAGGTTTGCTGAGCAAATTACAGAATTTTATCAATCTGTTAAAAGACTCTACCTAAAATGTTTACGATGTTATTAACTATAATAATTTTTACTTGCTTCATATGCCATAGTTTGCTGGGTCCCTTCTAGTTTACATGACCCTCCCAACTTCTTTGTTTGATCTTTGGTATATAGCAAATAGATGTATGCTATCAGATTATGTATATCAATTTTCTTTTTTATGCAGACTTCTCGTTTCTTCAGAAAAACGGCAACACAAATATTGTGGTGGCATCTGAATGTATTTTGTTATTTATGTACTTAATATGAATTCTCGTGTGCAAATGGTATAGGCAGACATATTTTTGCGGGGATATAGTGGCTGGAACTCCAGGCAAGCCATACAAGTTCTGGATCAAGTCTTTCCAAAGGTGATTTGGTCATTTTTATATGTTTTTAAATATAATGGAAATGCTTCATAACCGAAGTCATATAGATTTATTTGTAATTTCCAATGAGTTTGATTTTTTAATTTTCTATATTCAGATATTCCATTCTTAAAACTTACTAAAGTTATTTTACACAAAATTCAGATAGCTTATGAATCATTGAAACTAAATCGTATTATTTATCAGAGGCATTCTTTGAATTATCGAGAACTAAATCATACATTTTTAGGATGATCCAGTACAGCCATCTCTGGTGGTAGTTTATTTTGGAGGTAACGATTCCGTGCTTCCTTGTCCAGATGGCCTTAGTGCTCATGTACCACTGTCGGAGTATGTTGAAAACATGAGGAAGATAGCTGTCCATTTCAAGGCACGTTTTATCATAAATATATGATCTGATTAACCTTCAAAATTGCTCTGCTAGAATACATGCATGACGCATATTATACGTATGACAATGCATTCACAAAGTAATGTGTTCTAATACAACCCACATATTGTTACCAGAGCCTTTCAGAGAAGACGCGCATAATATTTCTCACAGCCCCGCCCGTGAATGAGGCTCAACTATTAGAATGTTTGGGGTGACATTTTTATTACTGAGCTAGCTAAGTTTGTTTTTTCTCACATCCCTTTGTAATTGTAGATTCTCATTGACACCTAGAATTTTGTTCTATGAAACCAGTGTTGATGGTCGCAAAAATGTGCTTTGCCAAAAATATGCGGATACTTGTGTTAAGCTGTGCCATGAGATGGGAATTAAGGCTATCAATCTTTGTAATGCATTTAATGAGTATCATGGCTGGATGACAACATGCTTTACGTGAGTATTCTTCCGTATGTGTTTCTGGCTTCAAAGTCTGAATCAGAACACTTATCAAATAATCATAGTTCATTGATCACAGATCTATTCCAAGGGTTGAGATAGTAATATTATGCTTTAAGTGGCCCTTTATAACCATGGTGGCATTTAATCAAGTGATTTTGTTACCACTAGTTGAAGTCGAAACTGTTTGATAAGTCAATATCTTAATAATTTGAGTACCATCATCATCTATTTTTTGAAATGTCATTAACATAAATTTTCCCAATGACAGAGATGGGATACATTTAACACCTTTTGGTAGCAAGATTGTGGCAAAGGAGATACTCAAAGTCCTTACAGAAGCCGACTGGAAACCGAGTTTAAACTGGGAGTCCCTGCCTGCAGAGTTTGCGTAGCGCTTTGGTCCTATCTAAGTCGTCTTGATCGCACACAGTACTAAGCATTGATGTGCCTCTATATTTGTGTTCATATAAGTGTAAGGTCTTATTGGGAAGAGAAATTATGTGTAATGTGCATGGTCCATTTTATCTATTGCTCCAAGGCTTGGCTATTTCGTACTTCCGTTTTAGCTTTCTTCTATTATAAAGAGCTTGTACAAGTAGTTACACAAATTTTGCATTCCTTGTCCATAAGAAGGTAACACCAGTCACTAAACCTATTCTAAGTTGCCCATCATGGCCATTTTGCAAGCTGATGTGTTAGATCGAGTATAAAATATATATGTACTAGCTTCAAGACCCGCCGCTAGCTCTATAATTACATTTTAATTTATGTTAGATGATTAATGTTTGAATTTGATCATCTTAAAAGACCATAACAAATATGTAATGAATTACGCATTTACATAGGCATGCCGATAAACCTTATATTCACTTCTTTCAACCAATATAATCAAGGCCTTGAATCCGCCGGAAATATGTAATAAGTGTATTAAGTAACACAATACCCTAACAGACCTATGACTAAAGTCAAAGCACGTATAATCACAACAGGCTAAAGCATCTTCATGGCTTCCTTGAAATAAGAAGCATCAACAGAAAGAATCATAAACTCATACATTGCAAGCTTGTTACATGCGTAAGAACCTCTATTGATCAAATAAAATGCAGGTACATGTAGCACCAAGGTTTGAGAATAACCGAATTGGTTCAAATTTTAGGTTGTGACCTACCTAATCTATCATTGGTTTAAAATCTCAAGCAGGTACAAAATAGATTTTACTCCATCCATCCAAAAATAAGTGTCCAGTTTAACTTTTCAAAATCAAATTTATTGA
The DNA here is from genome assembly GCA_030686995.1 of Artemisia argyi. Lineage (NCBI taxonomy): Eukaryota > Viridiplantae > Streptophyta > Magnoliopsida > Asterales > Asteraceae > Artemisia > Artemisia argyi. The sequence goes on from CM060679.1 coordinate 86,227,327, forward strand.
ATTTTAACCTTAAATATTTCTTTCGTGTTATATAATACTTGATAAAAAAATTATACAATTAAAAAATACATTCTAAACCCAATTCATTCATATATTTTGCGTCAAATATTATATAACACACACAAAAATAGTTTAGGTCAAAGTTGAACAAGTTTGACTCTAAAAAGTCAAACTGGACATTTATTTTGGGACAGAGGTACTAATAGTTCGTGATAAGATATGAACCTGCACCAACAGCTTTCTATGAGAGAAACCCATTGGGATCCACATCCTGCTGGAAAAATAAATAAATAAATAGAATCTGTGAAATTATATAAAGGATTTTCTTTTTGAAAAAAAAATCTCGAAAAATTTCGAAAAGAAAAAAAAATAAAAAATCACAAAATCACAAAATCGGGTATGTTGGTACATAAAAGAGTTGTGAAGGAAGTTTTTTTTTAAAGTGAATTTTTTTTGTCGAAAAAAATTTATGAAAAAAACATGTGTGCATTAAATTGTCTTTTGTGCATCAAAAGTTTGTTTTCATTTCCGACTTCATTTGACTTTTTGCATCAAAATAATAATATGCATCAAATATAACAAGTTGAAAATTTTGTGCAGGCAAAATTTTGTTTTTTTGTGCATAAAAAATGTATGAAAACTCAAAAGTTATAAAAACTTTCTTCTCAACTTTATGCATCCACATACCCCGATTTTGTAAAACTTTTTTGGAACTTTCGAGAACTTGTTTAAAAAAATAATATTTCATATCCCACACACATATACACACACGAACAAACGAACGAATGCACCCACCCAGTTTGTAAACATAAGGCAAATAAAATTGAATGTATCCTTTGTAATTTTGATTATTGGATATTTTTTGCATCTCTATAACTGCTTTTGTATCTTCTGTATCTCAAGTGCTGGAGATGAAATGTTTAATAAACAAACATACTTGGCACAATACTTGCTAAGAAATGACACAACATAATATAGTTTGTCTCATGCATTCAACATCACATAATTTTTTGTAACAATTTTTTGCATTATCCTTTATTTTTTAGGGTTTTGCTATTTGTAGCTTTAAAGGTTAGTGTTAAAGAAGAAAAACATTTTGCATAAGTAGTTGTATATTCAGTTGGTTGTAAATGATTAATTATAAGATGAGTGGCTATTTTGTTTTATGTACATTAACATAAAATAAATTATATTCGAATTAAATAATAATATTCAATCTTCTTATACATCTTTGTATTCTCGGATAGACGAGCAATATGAGCATTCATATTTGTCAGGTGGCATTGACAAGTTCCTTCACATGCTGAGCAACAACAAATCTTTTCCATCATACTTTTGAGTATATATGAATTTATAAAATAATCGGCAGAATAATCTATATAGTTGCGAAGTTAACATACACCATCCTTTTTCGTAATATTATGGAGTATATGAACCTTTTTTTTTTCTTTTTGTTTTTATTTTATTTATTTATTTATTATTATTATTAATTTTTTGACTTCATATATTCAACATATTCAACAGAACTATCTCTTTTTTTGTATCATTAACTTTTGAAACCTAATCCTCAACACTTCTATTATCAAAATCAAAGTTATTTGATGATTCAACTTTATCATTTTTGACAAATACTTTAATATTGCCTCATTTTTATCAAGATTTTTAGTAATTCACATTATAAATTCCAAGTGTAAAAAAAGTATATGAGTAAAATTATGTAGGAAAAAAAATCAATAATAATAATATTAAATAAAACACATAAAATAATAAATATATATATATATATATATATATATATATATATATATATATATATATATATATATATATATATATATATATATATATATATATATATATATATATATATATATATTATACAAACCTTGAAACGTGCATGTAAAACTAATAAAAAATTGGATACATATAAATAAATAGGAACATGAATGTATAAATTAAGATTAATAAATCAATAAGTTTAAGTATAACAATACGGATTTAAAAAAATATTAAACAACCATTGAGGATTAAAATCATATAAAACTTGTAAAATCATATAAAACTGTAGGACCTTAGATATATCAACTTTAACACAAATATAAGCACTAGAAGAAGGAAAGATGGTGACTTGGTAATATATGTGTGGCATTAGTATCTAAAAGAGAGTAATAGATGAAGAGAACTTTTTATTAAAAAATACACACAATACACATACAAACACACCTTACAAATGAGAGGTAAGGTGCCTTTTATAGTTCCATACATAGGCTTTCTATGGGCTTGGGCTTGGACTTGGTTACATGGTTGGATAACTAGGCTTATGAAACATACCACATAACATATTAGCTTGCCAAGTCCATGGCCCAATGACTAAACTATTACTAATCTTAACAAACGACACAAAGTTACAATATGAGAATGACCATCACTTCATAATACATATTTTTTAATGCTAACAATCTCCCCCTAAGGGGTGGTCATTCGAATGATGCTCCACGTGATTAGGTCTTCCATGTTCTTTTTCTTGAACTTTGTGTGTCGTTGTAGAATAGTCTTAAGTCTTTGTTCCTTCATGCTTTGTGATCTTTGATGATTGACTTTTCATCATTCTTTGTTCTTTTGTGATGTGGAGCTATCTGCCTTTCGTCACTTCTGCGTCTGTGGTGGTTGTTCGCCATTCCAACATGCTCATACATCTTTGGATTTTGATATTCATATGCACGTAGTTCCCTTTCTTTCACTTTGATCTTTAGTCTTTATACTTTGTAGATTCTTCTTTCTGGCATAGAATCTTTCTTTGAACTTTGTGTTGTATAGATCTTTGAAGGAGCTTTCTTTAACTTCCAGATGTATGTATGAGCATGCGGAATCTGTCGCCATGGAGGTGATGTATAGCTGCATGAAAACAGTTAGCAATAAATCAACCGGTACTTACAGATAAGGAAATAGAGCTCGTCAACAGCATAGTGTGAAGACTCCTTCTAATCCTTATCAAGGCCGTTCCCATGTCAGATACTCTCGAGAGAGCTTACAAGACCTACTTAGTAGCTCAATGACTGGGTGAGTCGCTGGGGATCACTCCACGACTGTAGACCGTTTGAAACCACCGCGAACACTAAGCGTAACCCATAAAGAATTACCGAAGTGACCTGCTGTCAGGGCTGTTTGATGTAGACCCTGGTAGGAATTTCCATTCAATCATTGAGAATCACTTGTGTGCATTCTCTCATAAATGTTCTGGAAGATTGCTAAGATCTGCGTAGGACTCTAAAGTTTACATCTGGCGTTCTTAATGATGAACAACCAGTGTAGGAATATTATGTGTTCCTATGAGATCTTTTGATGAATCTCGGGGCTCTAGACTCGATAAGTGCACATTTGGTTTCCTATGCGGAGATTAGGGAGAGGTCTCCTGCTTCAATATCAACCATCTCTAAGAGACAGGTCAATAGATTATGCCGGTTCCCCGTAAGAATGAAACAAGCTCTTTTAAGAGAACTTGAGTGGTTAAGAAGGTTTAGTGCAGTGCGCACTGGGTCCATGACGTCTTTGTCTTCAATACCGGTGTCACCTTAGTAACAACCAGTAGCATATGAGTTGAACCCGGTGTTTGCCCTAAGGTTGAACATATGGAGGGCTATTTCTTTTCACCCTTTTTCATAGCTTTTTTTTTTTTTTTAATTCTTCAACTCCTTCTTTCTCCTTTCTCATTTTCTCCTTTTTTCAATCATACCTAAGGACTTCTAGTTCTAATCTATTAGATTTGTCCTTGGGTAGATCCTTCCGGCTCTGGCGGATCATAGGACGGTTTTTCCTAACCTTAGTCACCTTATAACTCCATGACTATCCTATCGTTGCCATGAAACCATTTATTGAAAATCTCTCAAAGTGTTTATAATAATAAAACACATTGTTGTTACCACTTTGAGAGTTTTGCAATTTTGAAGGACTCCCCCTTCACATGTGCTCATGAATTTTTTAAGAAATTTGCACATGCATGAGGAGTTTGCACTTTTTGAATTCATCCACTTTCAGTTGAACATGACCGATTCGAGACACGCTTACATCACTAGTTAGACTAGCTTGAAATTATTACCCGTCCTGGTCAAGTCCAAAGAAAGTCTCTTGATATGGTACATTCTACTCAGACAAGTCCTATTCGAGACATGCTTACATCACTAGTTAGACTAGCTTGAAATTATTACCCGTCCAGGACAAGTCTTTTCGATTACTGACATTTTAAGCTTCGTCAATTCATTGGTACTTACTGGGTCGAGCTCTTCTGAGATTCAGCCACAATCTATAAACGTCTTTGATCACATTTTAATCATGTCTTCTCCCCCTCAAAAATAGCATAACGTGATATTTTTGATATCAACTGATTAAGAAAAAGCTTTTGGAGAGAAAGACAGATTTTGCATGAATTTGGAACATTTTGTGTTTTTGTACTCCCCCTTAATGATAACACATTTTAAAATTAATTAAGGGATTTGAGGGAGTTATCTTGAGCACTTATTTGAAAGATTTTGAGAAATCTTTTGAACAATCTTGAAAAAGTGCTCAAGAATTGTATTTTGAAAAACGAGTTTATGTTTGAAATCCTTTTCGTTTGTTTATACTCGAACTTTTGAAAATGATTTTATCTTTGAACGTACGAGTCCTTGATTTGAAAATAATCAGAAGTCATCATTTTAGTTCGGGTTTCCTACTGAGGTATACGAAAGCCATCGTGAAATTTTTTTGAGAAACGACATGTTTTAGAGAAACATAAAAAGAACTCCCGCTCAAGCATCTGTACATGTCCGTATCATTGTTGAATGACATTTCTAGAAACGTACAGAATATTGATTTATACGAGAGACATGTCGTGAGAAGAATATTTTTGGATTTTTTTTATTGTTTTTGTATTTTTTGAAAATTGTATATTTTTATATTTTGTTTTTTGTTGGTTTTCAAATTTTGTATTTTGTTTTTTCAAAAATATTTACAGCGAAGCGATTTTGAAAATTTTTTCAAGAAGATTCGAGAAGACGTTCTAGCTCCTCAGGAGTTAGGCTTCGCATGCCAATTCGTCGAACTAAATAGTCAAACCGTTCTTTTGGAAGGGCTTTAGTAAATAGATCTACGAGTTGGTAATCAGTCTTAACGAAGAATAATTCAACAGTACCCTCTTCCACGTGTTCTTTGATGAAATGGTAGCGGACTTTGATATGCTTCGTCTTAGAGTGATGTACGGGATTGCACGAGATGGCTATGGCACTTTTTGAGTCACAATACATAGGTATTCTGTCAAAAGTAAAGCCATAATCTGTGAGTTGTGTCCGCATCCAAAGAACTTGGGCACAACACGCAGATAGAGACACATACTCGGCTTCGGCAGTTGATAGCGCAGTACAATCCTGTTTCTTTGACGACCAGCTTACAAGCTTTTCACCCAAAAATTGTGCTCCACCTGATGTACTATTTGCTGTAACTTGATCACCAGCATGTTCTGCATCTGAAAATGCTGTTAGATTAAACCCCGAATCCTTCGGATACCAAAGTCCCATGTTAATGGTGCTTCGCAGGTACCGAAAGATCCGTTTAACCTCTTTGAGGTGAAGTTCAGTAGGCTTTGCCTGAAACCGTGCTAACAAACAAACAGCAAATTGAATATCGGGTCGGCTAGCAGTTAGGTACATGAGAGAACCGATCATGCTCCGATATTTTTTCGGATTGATAGGTTTCCCAAACAAATCAGCACCTATTTTTGGTGAAGTGACCATAGGTGTACCAACAGAATCACAATTTTCCATTCCATGTTTTTTCAAAATCTCTATTGTATATTTAGCTTGATTGATAAAAATACCACGAGGGGATTGATGTATTTGTAAACCAAGAAAGAATTTTAGTTCCCCCATCATGGACATTTGAAATTTACTTTTCATGAGATTTTCAAAATATTTTGAATGGTTAGGATTGGTTGATCCAAAAATAATGTCGTCCACGTAAATTTGAACGATCAAAATGTCATCTTTGAATTTTTTGATAAACAAGGTGTCATCAACCGTTCCTTTGGTGAAATTGTTTTTGAGCAAGAAAGATGATAGTTCGTCATACCACGCTCTTGGAGCTTGTTTTAAACCATAAATTGCTTTCTTAAGCTTGTAGACGTAGTCTGGATGATCTTTGTCGATGAATCCCTCTGGCTGACTCACATACACTTCTTCTTCCAGAGTTCCATTCAAGAAAGCAGTCTTAATATCCATCTGATAGACTGTGATGTTTTTGTGAGCTGCATAGGCTAAGAAAATCCGGACTGCTTCAAGTCTAGCTACAGGCGCGAATGATTCCTCGAAATCTATCCCTTCTTCTTGTGGATAACCTTTAGCCACGAGACGAGCTTTGTTGCGAATAACAGTCATTTCCTCATCCAGTTTGTTCTTCCACAACCACTTGAGATCAAGAACACGTTTATCAAGTGGTCGTTCAACAAGTTCCCAACTGTCATGTAACATGTATTGAAGAAATTCCTCCTGCATCGCTTCAATCCAAGGGTTTTCTGCCATTGCTTCCCGAATGTTCTTTGGTTCTTTGAGGCTGATTGAGCAAACGTAGATGCACAATTCGAGATCAGTGGCAAGTTGTCTCCTCGTCTGAACTGGCTTTGAAGGTTCACCAATAATATGTTCTATTGGATGGTCTTTTGTCCATTGAAACATAGAAGGGTACCTTGGGTGTAATGAATGTGTGTTAGATGGTTCTTGTAACCTTGAAGAAGATTCAACAGAGTCTGTTGCAAATGGGTTTTCAAATACTTCTTCTTCTTCTTCTTCTTCTAACTTAACATCGTTTGAATTATTTGTTTGTTCTACTTGAAAATTTGTGTTTTGGTTTTGCTCATCAACTCTTGGTAGAATAGTTTCAAGGACTGGAGTTGTTTGAGTAGATGTGGATGATGTTGATGTAGTTGGTGCTTCAGCTTCGATTGCGGTAGATGCATCTTGTGATGGTAGTGGTGGTTGATGGTTTTAAGCGGGTGCAGCGGAATGTTGTTGAGATGCATTTGTCAAAGTTCCACCATAGTATTCATCAAACATTAACTCAAAGAAATTTTCCAGTTCTTGTTCTGAAGGTTTGTCCATGTTTGTTGACTGAGCTCCTTGAGGCACGAGTCCTGAACTGATGTGTCCAGAAGTCTGCTGGTTTGGTGCCGATCCTAATCCGTTTTGATTAGAAGCCATCGGATTAAGCGCGGGTTCTAGAGCGTATCTCTCAGAAGCCATCTGTGAAATCTCGTCAAACTTCACATTCATCGTCTCCATAATCCTTTTTGTTCGTCTATTATACACCCTGAATGCCCTCGAGTTTTCTGAATATCCAATGAAGATTCCAATATTACCCTTAGCTTTTAACTTCCCTAGATCTTCTCTGTCATTCGTCGGATAGCACAAAGCGCCAAACACGTGAAGGTAAGAGATGTCAGGTTTACGGTTGTTCACTAGCTCATATGGGGTTTTATTGAATCTTGGATGGACTAGGGATCGGTTTTGAGTAAAACAAGCAGTGGCTACAACATCAGCCCATAAGAATAGTGGTGCACTAGAATAAATTAGCATTGTGCGAGCAGCTTCCACAAGAGTTCTATTTCTTCTTTCAACTACCCCATTCTGCTGTGGAGTTCTAACAACTGATGTTTAGTAAGTGATTCCCACATCTTCAAAGTAGGTTCTTACCTCCTGATTAGTGAATTCTGTGCCATTATCTGTTCGTACAATCCTTACTGGAGCTTGAAGTAGAACTTAGATACGCTTCAGAAAGGTGATGATGGTACCTGGTGCTTCGTCTTTTGACCTCAAAAACTTTACCCAAGTATATCTTGAATAATCATCAACAATAACAAGAATATACTTCTTCCCATTAATGCTTTCAACTCTCATTGGGCCATATAAGTCCATGTGCAACATATGTAACCTTGCTTCCGAACTAGGTACGGTTTTGGGTTTATATGATGCTCTTTTGCTTTTTCCTTGTTCGCATGATGGACATAGGTGTTCCTTGGTGTATTTGAACTTAGGAAGTCCTGTGACGATGTTGTCTTTGGCTAACTTGTTGATCGCGTCGAAATTGAGATAGGATAATCTTCTATGCCACATCTAGGACTTAGTTTCGGTTGCCCTTGTCATAAGACAAATTGGTGATGTAGAAGCCATTTGGTTGATGTCGATAGCATACAAGTTTGTACCACGATTACCAGTTGAAAGATCATCACCAACCAAATTTCTTATAAAAACCGTGTTTCTCTTGAATGCAACTTCTAAATCTGCATCACAAAACTGCCCGACTGAAAAAAAGTTGTGTCCCAATCCTTCGACGTAGTAAACCCAAGTGATTAAAAAATTCTCAAACCGAAGATCTCCATAACCCAGAATAGCTGCTACATGATCATTTCCAAAGCGTACAGTTCCCATGAATTTCCAGACAAAATTGATCAGCAGCTTTAAATTACTGGTCATGTGCTTGGAGCAACCCGAGTCGACGATCCAAAGACATATTTCGATAACCTGCCAAGAACAGAAGAGTTTGTATTTGGAAACCGTTTTGAATTTGGTTCCATGGGGTTAGGAGTTGAATCTAAATCACACTCATAGACAGTTGCTACTTGTTTAGCTTGAACTATTTCTAATTTGCCATTCTGAAGAGTGAACTCTCTACCTGTCGGAATCCACATACAAAACTTAAGGTAGTTCCTAGGCATTCGACTACTAGTGGTAGTCCTAAATCGTGCAACTAATCTTTCTATAGATCTGGATCTAGCACTAGGTTTTTTTGGAACATGCTTCTGTTCAGGCGTAACATTCACATTCTTAGAAACACATTCATCGTGAACATCATTAACTAAACATTTCTTGCATATTAAACAAACAGAGTCATTACATGCGATAGAAACAGTACTTTCGACATTACATTCAGATGAAACATGTCTCTTATTACAAAGCGATAAATTCCTAGGGTGTTCTTCTACTTCTTCAGCTTTATTCTTGCTACTACTCTTAGAAACAGGCGAGACTCTATTGTTCCTTGTATTGCTCTTAGGCTTTAGTCTACTGCTCCTAGAGGTGCATTCTAATCCTGTAGAAGGTAAGGCACACACATTATGATTTATATTGTTGTCCTTTTTAGCATCACTAGACTCTTTAGAATTATCCTTTTTGCACGTATTTGTCTTAGAAGTGGAGGCAGACGCATTAGTGGGACTAATCCTAAAAAGGCCAGGTGCTATCACTTTTGGTATTTCGACAACTGCTTTTCCTTTATCAACAATCTTTTCATTTTCACTTTTCTTGGGCAAGGGTGTTGGAGTGACTGGTTTTGTCAAATCCTTTTTCTCATCGACTTTTGGAGCAAACCGTGAAATTGACATTTTTGGTTTTTGAACCGTGTTTGAAACATTTGGTTTCTCCGAAGTCAATGGTTTTGCAAACTTAGTTTCCTCACCCTTTCCTTTTTGACTTTCAAGCTGAGCCCTCAAAAGATCATTTTGCTCTTTCATGTTCTTTAAGGCACGCTCATACGACAATTTGTCATACTTACATTCTTCCTTTTTTCGATCAAGTTGTTTAAAATATGACACATTTTCTTTTTCAAGCTTTATAAGAGCATTTTCATATTTTGAAATAATTGCGGAGGTCTCAGCTCTTAGTCTTTCATCGTCTTGAACAGAATATGTTTGTAAAATGATGGACATAATATCAGTGGTCATAACAGCTTCGAAGAGAGAATCATTTAGGTTTTCCAAAACATTCATGTTTTCACGAGTATCATTAGCTTCGTTTACCAGGGATTTGTGGTCCTTTACAAAGTCGGCAGTTTCTTTTAAGAAAGCTTGTTCAAAATGGATTACCCTCGCACTGATGTTATTCAGTGGGATAGTAATTTCGTTTTCAAAAACTTTTTTCTGCTCAATATGAAAACTGGAATGCCAGTTGTTAATATTGATTGTAGTTTTAGAAGCAACAATATTTTGAAGTTCTTGAATTCTCTTTTTAACGTCATCCAGAATGTTTCTAGCCTCACTTGTATTAAAAGTGTTGTTAGAAGACATTTGTTCCATTTTTGAAAGAGATTTGGAAACAATTACTTTCTTAGAAAACATTTTTGAGAATGGTCGTTTTATGGAAAACACAGATGGTTCTTTTTGTGGAACAAAAGTAATTCCCGAAAGTTTGTTCAATTTGTTGTAATCAATGGGTTTCAAATCCTTTTGTTTCATTTTATTTATGCTCTCTTCGACATGTTCTATTGTTTGCACAGAATCCCGAACGACGGGAGGATCATGTTTAGTGTAAATCACATTACCATTATACAAAACATTCTGTTCTTGCTGAGCTTTCTTGAGATTTGTCACAACTCACCATTTCACGTCATTTACCATTTCAGGTCATTTTCCAAAACTTCGACTTTTTACTATTCATAAATCACTATTCATCAAAACACTATTCATCGTTTTACTATTCATCGTTTTCGAGGTCAGTTTGATGTTCTGAGAAACTTTTTGGAAATTTACTATTCACCGAACACTATTCATTTCCGGAAAAGTTTTCATCATTCACTTGCATTACTCATTTCATCGTAAATTTAGTTTACGGGTATTCAAATTCGCGTAACCGGATTGGTTTAGGTGCGAATTCATTTCATTAGTGTTAAGTACACTGCATACGGACTGGGGATAGTCTGCATATCATCATAACAGCATTTTCATGTTATACCACTCTCAGGATTTTCAAATTTCTATATTCAGTACATTTAACGTTTTTACGTATACGTAATTATAATAAACGTTAACACCCGGTTTATACACGACGAATATATCTAAATATTCCCACAATGGTCCCGACATATTTTTATATCCATTTTAACATCATAAAAGTTATAACATTCAGTTACCCAGTATTTTGGAAATTTATTTTATTTTTAACGTACGCGTATGAATATAACGTCGGTTTTCGTTAAAACTAAACATTAATCACCCGATCACTCAGTAAATGTACCCAACATATTTTTAACATTTTTATAACTAATTTCATCCCGGTATACTTCGTGAATATTTATTTCTAATAAAACCGATACCCGATCGTAACTAAAAACGCTAACTAGTGCAAATTCTTTCAAGGTTTCCTAATTAAATCCCAAGTACCCTAACCCCCCCCCCCTCCTACCCTTTGAAAACCAGCCCCAAGACACACCCTTTTAACCCCTAGCATTAACTTAACCATTTTATACTAATAAACCACTTAAAACATAACTTTACCAATTTTTACAAATTATAATCCAACTTTTGAGCTAAGAACACTTTTCATCTCATCTTCTTCCATTTCCTCTCCAAACCCACGACTTATTATTGATCTCCATGATCAAGTGATCATTTTCCATAAAGTAAAACACAAAACTTGTTCATTTTACAAGCCTAATCAAGAATCAAGCAACAAAAACACAAGAACATCAAGCATAATCATCCTATAATCATCTCATTTTATCAAGTAAGTTTTCATCTTTATTTTTTCATGGATCATCCTATTTTTACATGTATTACATAAGTATCATGCTAAAAACCATGTACAAGTAGCTATACCACACTTTATTTTGGCTAAAAAGAAACATACAAACCCTAACTTTTTAGTTATGAATCCCCTTGCTCTAATAACTTGGTTAGGAGTCCATGGCACCCTAAGAAGGTGTATGGTAAGATTAGATTAGCCATGTGGTGATTACAAGAGGTTTGGTGATGGTAGAAATTAGTTTTTTAACCTTGGAAACTTGATTTGGAACCCATTTTAGACATGCTGTCCCGTTTTGTAAAAATCTGGAAAATCAGTAAACACCAAGGGAACTTTGGCAAAATTTTTAGAAAATACTTTCAAAAACGAATCCGTAGGCGAAAGAACGGATTAAAAAGAGTCTATAACGAAGGAGTTATGATTTTTGCAAGATTGTAGACGAAAAGTATTTTTTCTGAAAATGTATGCTGTTGGACGTTTTTCATTGGACAAAAAGAGACTTTAGACGTAACCCGGAGGAGCCGAGCTTTCCAAAATATATTACTACATACTAAGACGAAACCGTGGATATAAAGAACAAGTAAAACGGACAAGTAACGACAAAGATATACTCGTTTGAATATCGGCTAAAACCATTTTATAATTGACAGCTTTTATTAAATTTGGCGCAAAAACTACGAAGTACATTTTTAAGCTAGACATAATATCAAATACCGAGCTTTATAACTAACGTAGTATTAGTTATTATGAGTATGTTTTCATCATTTCAAGGATTACAACCCGAGTATTTCAATGCTTACATGGAAACTTACGTTATATATATATAAGTATATATATATTATAACTAGCTATTTATATTTTCTAATAGCAATATTTTCCAAATTCTTGGAATATATATTTTTGACAATACAAGTGTTTTTCCAAAGAGTAGAGTGGTATAGAAACATGAGCATGGACATTCATAACATCATTTCATGATCTAAAGTAGATTGTACATCATTCATATTAGGTTGCGGCTAGTGTGCGCGCCTTGTTTTTCAGCTCATTACATGTTCATGGTACCATCATATCAGGTGAGTCATAGCCCCTACTCTTTTAATTGTTTTATCAACTCTTTGGGGGAGAATACATGCTCGTTTTACTTAAACGCATTACTCGCTTTACATGGTTGATTACCTGCATTTCATTGGTATGGTTGATTACCTGCATTTCATTGGTATGTTTGATTACCTGCATTTCATGGGATTGTCATCATTGTTTATATAACCTCATTGTGAAAATTGTTTACATAGCGGTTTTGCTACACTTATCTTTGAATTGAGATTCAAGCATTATTTTGTTCACACAAACCAAAACACATTTGGCAGTGGGTTGTAAACACACAGGTTACAAGTCTCTTATGGCGGGACTTGGAACTGAGTGGATTTACGATGCCTTTGCTGGGATACCTTCATACATATGCATTACATTCTTTTTCACAAGACTCTATGAACTCACCAACCTCGTGTTGACACTTTAGCATGTATTTTCAGGTATTAAGCTATGGCACGCTACAGGAGGTTTTGGCAGGGCATGGCATGGTCATAGAAGACTCTGATTATTCATTTGGGGACCGTTTTAAACTATTAAGGGTCTACTTCCGCATTATTTTTAACAATGTAGATTCAACATTTTGGTTAAATAATTTTATTCTAAATGATTGAAGTGAAAACCTTTTTGTACTTGTGTTGTGATATCAATTGAGTTACACCCCAGCTACATGTATGCTTCCGCTGGACCCGATTTTGGGGGTGTGACAGATTGGTACCAGAGCTTTGGCTATAGCGAACTAAGTGTTTTTTTTAAAACCTAGACTATAGCTACTTTCAAGAAAACTTAACCCTATGACCGTCACGTGCCTGCCTGCCAAGCTGAAGCCTCATTTGTGGTTAGTTGCTGACATAGGTGATGAGATTTGTGTCTCATTATCTGATATATTATATTCATTTATTATAGTTGATTACTATAATTGTCTTTCATATAAGCATGTTCACGTATCATATATGTCACCCTATTATGTTTTTCCTTGCATAGTTTCATCATTTGACCTCGAGCTTGGTCACCTGCCTTAGTCTTTCAGAACGTATTGGTATTTGTGAAGGACATAGTATTAGTATGACTGAGCTGAGTATTTCAAAATTCATGGAACCTCGGTGGAATATAGACTAGTCACCTATATTCAACCCGGGATAGTGGGACATAGGCTGACTACCTATATCCGACTCAGAAATGAATTTTGCAACACTGAGAATGGTTATAATAAAATTCTGTCTGGATTGAATCCTTTACTCATTTTCCAAATGTTTCATGCATGTGTGTATACCCTCATTGTCAGAACATTCATACTTTTCATCACCTCATGAACCGCCGCTTGGAAGCATGTAAATTGATCATTTCATTTCATGAACATTCACATTTATGCATAATACACTTACATCACAGTATTTTCTTGTATCACAATATCATTTTGTCGCAGTTGTCACAGTCTCTTCCCTTCTCACCATCACTATCATCACCTTTTCACCAATATGTTTTCAGAGACCAACACTAGCTGAATTCAGGGACTGAATTCCTATTTGGGTGGGCGGATGTCACAACTCACCATTTCACGTCATTTACCATTTCAGGTCATTTTCCAAAACTTCGACTTTTTACTATTCATAAATCACTATTCATCAAAACACTATTCATCGTTTTACTATTCATCGTTTTCGAGGTCAGTTTGATGTTCTGAGAAACTTTTTGGAAATTTACTATTCACCGAACACTATTCATTTCCGGAAAAGTTTTCATCATTCACTTGCATTACTCATTTCATCGTAAATTTAGTTTACGGGTATTCAAATTCGCGTAACCGGATTGGTTTAGGTGCGAATTCATTTCATTAGTGTTAAGTACACTGCATACGGACTGGGGATAGTCTGCATATCATCATAACAGCATTTTCATGTTATACCACTCTCAGGATTTTCAAATTTCTATATTCAGTACATTTAACGTTTTTACGTATACGTAATTATAATAAACGTTAACACCCGGTTTATACACGACGAATATATCTAAATATTCCCACAATGGTCCCGACATATTTTTATATCCATTTTAACATCATAAAAGTTATAACATTCAGTTACCCAGTATTTTGGAAATTTATTTTATTTTTAACGTACGCGTATGAATATAACGTCGGTTTTCGTTAAAACTAAACATTAATCACCCGATCACTCAGTAAATGTACCCAACATATTTTTAACATTTTTATAACTAATTTCATCCCGGTATACTTCGTGAATATTTATTTCTAATAAAACCGATACCCGATCGTAACTAAAAACGCTAACTAGTGCAAATTCTTTCAAGGTTTCCTAATTAAATCCCAAGTACCCTAACCCCCCCCCCCCCTCCTACCCTTTGAAAACCAGCCCCAAGACACACCCTTTTAACCCCTAGCATTAACTTAACCATTTTATACTAATAAACCACTTAAAACATAACTTTACCAATTTTTACAAATTATAATCCAACTTTTGAGCTAAGAACACTTTTCATCTCATCTTCTTCCATTTCCTCTCCAAACCCATGACTTATTATTGATCTCCATGATCAAGTGATCATTTTCCATAAAGTAAAACACAAAACTTGTTCATTTTACAAGCCTAATCAAGAATCAAGCAACAAAAACACAAGAACATCAAGCATAATCATCCTATAATCATCTCATTTTATCAAGTAAGTTTTCATCTTTATTTTTTCATGGATCATCCTATTTTTACATGTATTACATAAGTATCATGCTAAAAACCATGTACAAGTAGCTATACCACACTTTATTTTGGCTAAAAAGAAACATACAAACCCTAACTTTTTAGTTATGAATCCCCTTGCTCTAATAACTTGGTTAGGAGTCCATGGCACCCTAAGAAGGTGTATGGTAAGATTAGATTAGCCATGTGGTGATTACAAGAGGTTTGGTGATGGTAGAAATTAGTTTTTTAACCTTGGAAACTTGATTTGGAACCCATTTTAGACATGCTGTCCCGTTTTGTAAAAATCTGGAAAATCAGTAAACACCAAGGGAACTTTGGCAAAATTTTTAGAAAATACTTTCAAAAACGAATCCGTAGGCGAAAGAACGGATTAAAAAGAGTCTATAACGAAGGAGTTATGATTTTTGCAAGATTGTAGACGAAAAGTATTTTTTCTGAAAATGTATGCTGTTGGACGTTTTTCATTGGACAAAAAGAGACTTTAGACGTAACCCGGAGGAGCCGAGCTTTCCAAAATATATTACTACATACTAAGACGAAACCGTGGATATAAAGAACAAGTAAAACGGACAAGTAACGACAAAGATATACTCGTTTGAATATCGGCTAAAACCATTTTATAATTGACAGCTTTTATTAAATTTGGCGCAAAAACTACGAAGTACATTTTTAAGCTAGACATAATATCAAATACCGAGCTTTATAACTAACGTAGTATTAGTTATTATGAGTATGTTTTCATCATTTCAAGGATTACAACCCGAGTATTTCAATGCTTACATGGAAACTTACGTTATATATATATAAGTATATATATATATTATAACTAGCTATTTATATTTTCTAATAGCAATATTTTCCAAATTCTTGGAATATATATTTTTGACAATACAAGTGTTTTTCCAAAGAGTAGAGTGGTATAGAAACATGAGCATGGACATTCATAACATCATTTCATGATCTAAAGTAGATTGTACATCATTCATATTAGGTTGCGGCTAGTGTGCGCGCCTTGTTTTTCAGCTCATTACATGTTCATGGTACCATCATATCAGGTGAGTCATAGCCCCTACTCTTTTAATTGTTTTATCAACTCTTTGGGGGAGAATACATGCTCGTTTTACTTAAACGCATTACTCGCTTTACATGGTTGATTACCTGCATTTCATTGGTATGGTTGATTACCTGCATTTCATTGGTATGTTTGATTACCTGCATTTCATGGGATTGTCATCATTGTTTATATAACCTCATTGTGAAAATTGTTTACATAGCGGTTTTGCTACACTTATCTTTGAATTGAGATTCAAGCATTATTTTGTTCACACAAACCAAAACACATTTGGCAGTGGGTTGTAAACACACAGGTTACAAGTCTCTTATGGCGGGACTTGGAACTGAGTGGATTTACGATGCCTTTGCTGGGATACCTTCATACATATGCATTACATTCTTTTTCACAAGACTCTATGAACTCACCAACCTCGTGTTGACACTTTAGCATGTATTTTCAGGTATTAAGCTATGGCACGCTACAGGAGGTTTTGGCAGGGCATGGCATGGTCATAGAAGACTCTGATTATTCATTTGGGGACCGTTTTAAACTATTAAGGGTCTACTTCCGCATTATTTTTAACAATGTAGATTCAACATTTTGGTTAAATAATTTTATTCTAAATGATTGAAGTGAAAACCTTTTTGTACTTGTGTTGTGATATCAATTGAGTTACACCCCAGCTACATGTATGCTTCCGCTGGACCCGATTTTGGGGGTGTGACAAGATTACTGGGGGTGTTGTTTCCAAGAGCCACTTTATGTTTCGTATGGTAAATCGGATTAGTTTGATTTGAAATCATTTTCATTTTTTGACTCGACTGACCCGACTTAACCACAAATTCTTCTAAATGAGCAATCATGTGTTCTGACTCTACGATTTCGGCCAAAAGTTTGTCTTCTTTCTTTGCAAAGTCCTTTTTCAGCTTGTCCTTTCTTTTTCAAGATTGGTATAAGCTAATTTTTGTTTAGAAAGTTGGTTTTGTAAATCAGAAATTTCCGCGTTTAAAGATTTTATCTTTTTGAAAGAATTAACATCAAGTGTATCAAACTTGAGTTGCAATTGTTTTTCCCTTGAAACGGAATTTTGATAACCAGTTTCTAATTCAGACAATTTTTTGTTATGAAATTCAAAAGCTTTAACGTTTTCTTTGTAACTCTCAAGCTCAGCGGTCAATTTAACATTCGCGGCCTTAACATCGCGATTGACCTTTTTCACATTCTCAATTTCAATACGACAATTATTCAATAATGATTCAAACAAAGCACGTGTTTCCTTATCATTATCAGCATGTTGTGAAACGAAGCCTCCATTATGATTCACATCTGGAGTTGCTGAAGGAGTATTGCTACTACTGGGCGTGTCCAAGTATGTATCATAAGTGGGTGCTAGCTTCTCAGAATGTTGTTCCTCACGAGGAGACATATGAAATATATCATTATTGTGACATGTGTTGAAGTTTGATACCTAAGATGGTGCATTGGTGTCATAAACAGGAAGTGTGTCAGAATCCGTGTCATACTTAGCTTCCTGAAGATTCGCCATAAATATGCAGTTCGCATCGATATCCTCTCTATCTTCCATGTCATCCATAAGAGCCATAAAATCATTCTCCTCTGTGTTCAACTGAAACCCTGCCTGAACTTTTTGTGCCAACATCACTGCTTTCTGCAAGTACTCTAGATCTTTCTTGTTCGGCTTAGTAGGACAATTCCTTGCCATATGACCGACAATTGAAACACTTTACCGGATTACCCTGATTCACATTTCCCAAATTCCCAACTACTGGAGCTGCAACATTTCTATTCTGATTACCCATTGCCTGATTACCAACATTCTGACCCCTCTGAATTCCAACAAACTGGACCAACTGATTCCCTGTATTCTGACCATACTGATTCCCAGCATACTGACCTGCTTTCTGCATATTCTGATTGCCCATGTTAATTCCAGTAGCATATCCTTGTTGATTCCCATAAACTCCAACCATTTGGCCTCCGTTGCCCATATTGAAACTCGGCTGAGCGATCTGCCTGTTGCGAGTATTCGATGAAATCCTTTGGTTGTTGTTTGTTGGTATAGAATAGCGTCCTTGGAATGCCTTTGACAGAAAAGCAAACGCTTGGGTTAATGCTGCAGTAGCTTCATCATTTTCAGTGAATTCTGGTTCTTGGAATTGTTGGTATTGCTGTTGTGGAATAACATGTTGTTGTTGATGTGGGTAGAACTGTTGTTGGTAGACCGGTGTTGGTTGTTGAATGTATGATGGTTGCATGTAGTTGTGAGTGGAAGATGATGATGGTTGTTGTGTATTCACTGGTAGCGGTGTTGGTGTAGTAGCAATTAATGCAAGAGGATCATGATTCTTTGCCAATCTTTCTTTCCTTACTTCATTAGCCTCAGCTTGGTTTTGCTTCAAAAAGTCATAGAGTTGATCATAATTCACCTTATGTAAATCCTTTGTTTGATTGATGATGAGGCGAAAAATGATCCATTTTTAGGGGGTCATTTAAGCCCGAATCCGACTTTATTTGATCAAATATTGCCCTAAATCGTTCCTTTTGTGATTTTAGGTACTTGGAGAGTGAATTCTGGAAAAGAAGCCATTTTGGACGTTTTTGGAGCATAAAAGTGAAGAAAACGGCAAAGTATCAATTTTCCATGCTGAAGACACTAGGTGACGGCGTCAAGAGTTACACCCTGACGGCGTCAGACATCAAGAATAAAATACCGTAGTTGATGACGGCGTCAAAAGTCATCCTGACGGCGTCAAAGTACCAAGAATAAAATACCGTAGGTGGTGACGACGTCACATAGGCCGTCATAAGTAGATCAAGGCCGTCCGAGGAAGTATTTGGCGGCGAGGTGACGGCGTCACAATGTTGTCTTGACGCCGTCAGCCCAGTTTTCCTATATATAGTTTTCTAGTTTTTACATTAAAAAGAGAGAAGTTTTGGTGAAACCCTAAAGACGAATTTGGTGCCTCTTTTACAGGTTTTTCAAGGGTTCCAAACCCTTGATACCTTGCATTGTAATTGAGATAAGTGTTCTTCTAATTCAATCAATATGTCTATGTGTTGGTTGTCTATATCTTGTTCTTGTCTCAATTCAATTATGCTAGGCTAGATCTCTCTTGTGTTTGCTTAGATCTAATGAAACCTAGATGTTGATTATGTGTTGATTACTTGTTTATTCTTGTTCTTGGATGAATGATTTATATGTTAGGCTTAAGAAAACTGGCAGATCTCCAAATGGTAACATGTTTGAACATCTTAAGAAACATGAACCGAGGCGTACTAGGTCTTTATTGGTTGTATTTAATGCATGAGCCACTGTTTACAATCCCTATAGTTGTGCTGGGTCATGGTGTAGGAGGAGATAAGAGCTCATAGAGTTGGGGAGTTATGTATGCCACCCCACGAATGGTATTAAGGAATACAATCCGTCATCCATACAAGTATAACAAGTAATTAACGTGTAAAAGATGTCTAGGGAGTAGTGAAGTCTAAGTAAACACAATTTCTCCAATTACTGCTCACAACCTTAGTATAATTTAGTTTAATTTCATTTTCAGTATTTTATTTTGTTTATATCTTAGCTTTGGGTTAGTTGAATAGCAACTAATTCCGCCCACTCTTCCAAAACCCGAGATTTTACTTGCTTTCATAAAAATATAAAAATACAAAAATAATCATCCCTCACCTTTAGAACTATTAATTAGGTTTTCTAATCCTAGCGACACTATTCCTAAGCTGAACGATCAATCCCCCGGTACTTGTCACTATACTATACTACAACGATCAGGTACACTGCCTGGTGGGGGTTGTAAGCTTCTCGAGATCCCTCGAGAGGTAAAGCCTGTTGCGATTCCCACGCATCAAGTTTTTGGCGCCGCAGCCTGGGGAATAGTTATTGTCTAGGTTAGGATTTCTTTTTATTAGGTCTACTTGCTAGATTCCTTTCTAGTAAGATTTTATTTTTATTTTTTTAGGTCTTCTTTAGTCTATCTTATTTCTTTGTGCCTTTGTTCGTAACTCTTTACCATCCGACATCATGGAAGGTGGTAACATCTTTGAACCCATCATCCCACCACAACAAAACCCACCATTAGAACCCCTTAGGCCCCGAACCTTAGGAGAGTATTCCCGACCTAGCCATCAAGGCTACCGAAACACCATTTAGCTCACCGGAGCCAATGTGACCCCCTTGCGATCCGACACCATCCGGTTGGTGCAAAGCGGATGTGCATTCCATGGACTTCGTTCCGAAGATCCAAACCAACACCTTAAGGACTTCCTCAAAATCGTAGATTCCATAGACCTAGGTGTTGAGACTAGAGAGACTACCCGTTTACGCCTATTCCAATTCTCTCTACGGGATCAAGCTAGTCAATGGCTTGAGCGTTTACCCGCGGGATCCATCACCACATGGGATGATCTCACCACTCGTTTCCTTGCTCAATTTTTCCCACCGGGGAGAACTACTAAGCTTAGGAATGACATCTTGATGTTTCAACAACGTCAAAATGAATCTCTTTATGAAGCATGGACTCGTTTCAAGGACTTACTCCAAAAAGTCCCTCATCATGGCATAGATCTTTGGCTCCAAGTCCAAATCTTCTATGACCATATCGACATCTCCACGAGGCGAACCATTGACCAATCGGCCGGTGGTAAGCTACGTGATCTTAGTGCGGAACAATCATGGGAACTCATAGAAGATCTTGCTCTCTATAACAACGAAAGTTGGAACGATCCCCGTGATTTGAACAAAACGGTCAAGGCAATATCTTTGCCTTCGAACAATTCTAGCACTCCCGACCGTAGGATCATGGAACTTGAAGGTCGAGTCAAGTCTCTCATGAAATCCTACGAAGCTCATAAACCTTCAAGCCAAGTAAGCAGAATCGCTTCTACATGCAAACTATGCAATGGCCCTCATGAGACCCATAACTGCATGGAACTTCCAAAACGTGCTTATAACGAATTCACATCATCGCACATAGGTCAGGGTCCTCGAACTTCTGCCGAAGCCTATGAGGCATGGAAGGATAAACCTGATTTTAGAGGGTACCAAACGCGAAGCGTATCCTTCAATGACTCCTCACCACTCACTTGGTCCGAGCATTTTCCATCACAAGGCATTCCTAGGCAAAGCTGTGAAAATACTTTAAAGAAATTCATTCTCTCTCAAGAACTACAGCTCGCTACGCTCGAGGCCAAATTTAAACAACAGTAGGATGATGTAAACAACAAGATTTGTAATCTGTTGACTACTATCAAAGAGCATATTGATAATAGGCCCATTCCCGTTAATGAGGTTAAATCTGCTACCATCTCACCAGCCTCCCCTGTAAAAATAAAAAGTCCTAGCAAGCTATTCAAACATCTGTATCCTAACGGAAAAGAACCTGTCAACCCCCTGGACCAATCCACTTCGTAAACACCATCACCACGATATCTGCTTCAACACCCAACCCAACCCAACCCAACCCAACAACAACCTAACAAATTCAGTTAGACAGCGAAAGATGAGACCTCAAGGGTTGACCATGATTTGGCAAGAAAACCTACCGACTCACCCGAGCAATACACCGCGCAAGAATCAGACAAACCGGATGAAAGGAAAGAGAAATCGGAAGAGCACGAGAAAGATCCAACCATTTTGGGTAAATCTATTATAGAAGAACCCGAGGGAAAAATGGAGGATGTTATTAGTGTGGGTAACAATCATACTAAGGAAAGTAACCCTAAAGTTTTCAAGATCCCCTGTACCATTAAGGAAAAGCTCTTAACCGATAGTCATATAGATCCTAGCTTCCCAGTCAACATAATCCCCCTCTCCCTATACCACAAAACCTTCCCAGAGCACGTTGCGTGCAAGAGAGTAATAGAAAATTTATCAATTAGGATTGGGGAGCTTGTTTACAATACTGACCTCACCGTGGTTGATGACGTGGACCCTTTCACCAATCAAACGTTAACCAAACCTGTCCTTGGGATGCCATTTATCAATGAATCGGGAGCAATCCTTGATGAGAAAGATGGTAGTGTATTACTCACCGATGGTGTTAGGAAGGTAATTTTTCGTAAGGATAGTGAGGAGGTATACGAATATCGTTCCTCCATTGCGGGGAATCTATATGGGTTAAAGGATGGAGAGTTGAGGAAGATAAGACGGCGTGATCCAAGTAATCTCAAAATCCCCTGTATGATCGGTCATAAGTATTTCGATAACATTTACATAAATGTATTCATGCCTAAGAATGTTATGTCCCTATTCCATTACAACAATATCTGCAGATGGGGGATGATTTACAAGGGAGAGAAAGTGGTTGGTAAGGATCATGAAATCCAGGTGTTCGTAGGAAATATGGCATTCCCTATGGAATTCACGATTGTGGATAACATAGAGGACTATGTCGACCCTAGATTATCACAAGTCATCTTTGGAGCACCCTTTTGTGAAATCACTAATTTGATAGTGGATAACTTGAACGGAATCATGACCTTAACTGATGGGATTAGGAGGATTTCATACCAAACGCCATACAAGAGAAAGGACCTTAAGGGAATAGATTGTGACGGGCTTGATATGATGAGCTCCCAACTTATCTTGTGTGATGAAGATGTTAGGAGAGGGTGTAGGAATATTTCTGATTTATCATGTGGATTCTTTAAGAATGTTAGTAAGCTTGGTTCTAAGTATCGACAAGATGTTTTCGAATTCGAAGATCCGAAGTACTTGCACTATGAAAGCGAAACTGGTTTAGAAGACGACCTAGAGAGTGGAACCAATGATGAGATCACGTAGTAACCCATGACTTTGAGTCTAGCTACAAGACTCGTAAATAAAGAAAAGCGCTTCTTGGGAGGCAACCCATGTTTTGTGTGATTTTATTTGTTTGATTGTTATTTGCTTCCGTATGCATGCTTTGTTTTTATTGTTGGTTGATCATGTTTCTCAATTAAAATATGGAAATACTTTATTATGTTGTTTGGCCTAGTCTTAACTCCAACCTAAAAGTATTTTTTGCAAAAGATAAGTGTAAGGGGAAACCCCAAATATGTTTTTAAGAAACAAACCGATCATGATTCTCCACAATATTAAATGAACATGTATATTCGTATTTGTTAGAGTCAAATGCTTATATCGAGTCATAATGAAGTTTTGCAGGATTTTCCAGGAAGTAGGACAAAGTTTTTCCAGACATTTTCCGGAAACTTAACATAAGAATTTCTGCAGGTCCATTCTGACGGCGTCAGAGTATTACTCTTGACAGCGTCAGGAGTTAAAAATCTGGAAATTCCACCGGTTTTGTTTTTCTAACGGAGTCTTATGGTTTTTGTGAATTATTAAGTTTTATAATCTCCAGGAAATCTGCAAACTTCATTCCACAAGCATTATATCTTACTTTGTTTTCTAGGATTTAGGAACTTATATAGGATGCCGCCGATTTTACGCGAGGTTGTCTTGTCTATTTTGTCAGGTTTTACAGGTTATGTTTGACAAGGAGATGATTTATATTCTGGAAGGGAAGCTTTGATTGTTCGTTTTCTTGGAAGAAGATTTAACCTGGCCAACCTAAAATCCATACCGAGCGAATCAGGGGAGTATTTGATTTCATTCTCTTTACTTTTTCACTTTTACATTCTTTACTTGAACATTGGGGACAATGTTCATCTTAAGTGTAAGGGGAGGGTAAAAAGATGATACCTTACATATGCACTTTCGCTTGAGTTTGTTTTGTTTGATAGTAGATGTGTAATAAAACTATGAGAAATACTTGTTAGTGTAATTTTAGCGCCAAATTTAAAATTTTTTACAACATTTAGGAGTGAAACTTTAGCCATAGCAAGCGTCTCATGGATAGGAGGTTGTATGACTAGCACATAACCGTATATTCAGAAAAATTTTCCACCCAAAAATGTGAGGTTCGCCTTTAGATTTGATAGGAAAAGCATTCATTATTAGTGCTTATGAGTGTACCGGTAGCATTTAGATTCTAGAACTTGCGTTAGTGATGCATCCCGAGACCGCTAGTGAGACTACATTCGTGTAGTAGGATTTACTACATGATAAGAGGCATTAGGATCACCCTTGTGTTAAACTCGTATCATAATTACTTGACCATTTAAGTCATATTACTCGGCTAGTTAAGTCAACTAATTTTTCCCACACCCTTAGCGTTGTACTCATTTTTAGTACACGAAACCCCTAGTACACCCCTCCGAGCCTATCTTTTCGTTTCTAACTTTAAGCATCTTACTTAAAGGAAGAATTTGTTACACCCCACTTAAATGTACGACCAAATCGCCTTAGCCTTCCGTGTATGCGCTCATTTTTAGTGCATTATTGTTATTTGTTAAACCCTAAGTTAACTTTCTAATTGATTACATGGTTGCTAAGTCGAGTCATATCCTTGTACATATTGTTTTGGGACGATTGGGACTCATGGGTAAGTACTTATTTTATGGAGTAATGGGGAAGAACATCACTTATTACCCCCATATGTACGTTAATCTTAAAAGTGCTCCAAGTGTTTTGATTTTCTTAATTCGAGTCATTAGATTAGTTAAATGTAAAGTATGTAAAGATTCAAGTGTAAGGGGAATTCTCATCCCCTATGATGTATTATTTTGGATGGTAGGGTAAGAGTGTATGTAAAAAAAAAAAAAAAAAAAAAAAAAAAAAAATCGAAAAAAATAGAAAAATCAAGAAAAAGAAAAAAAAAATAGAAAAAGAAAAAGAGAAAAAAACATACGGACTACCATCCCGTTTCATTCTATGTTCATTTTATGTTTTTGTTATTTTCCATTTATTAGCTTAAGTCGAGTCTAGTCTTGGCTTAGCAACGCCATCTTGTACATGTAATTAACCAAGATTGTTAACTCGCCACCAGTAAAACTTCCTTTATCCAACAAAACCGTGTAATTCATATCCCTATACCTAACGTTACAACCCTTTAAAAGACCTCTTTGATAGTTTATCCTAGGTGCTTACGCCATGTGGTGGAGGTTTGATCCTTTCCCAAGCCTATGGTAATCTATTTTGCTATGACAGGTAGTGAGAGATATCTTCCATTTCCATAATGTTATATTACTTTATTACACCCGAGAGATGTGAGTATCTAAACACTATTTGTGAGGTGCTTGTGTATGATCTCCGTGCTTGTCTATTGGTCTTTAGTGGAACGATTATTTGTTGTAATTACTTTTATATTAGTGTTAAATGACCCCTAACTTGTCTTTTGAGTAGAATAAAAACTCATTTGCTTGAGGACAAGCAAATCTCAAGTGTAAGGGTATATGATGAGGCGAAAAATGATCCGTTTTTAGGGGGTCATTTAAGCCCGAATCCGACTTTATTTGATCAAATATTGCCCTAAATCGTTCCTTTTGTGATTTTAGGTACTTGGAGAGTGAATTCTGGAAAAGAAGCCATTTTGGACGTTTTTGGAGCAGAAAAGTGAAGAAAACGGCAAAGTATCAATTTTCCATGCTGAAGACACTAGGTGACGGCGTCAAGAGTTACACCCTGACGGCGTCAGACATCAAGAATAAAATACCGTAGTTGATGACGGCGTCAAAAGTCATCCTGACGGCGTCAAAGTACCAAGAATAAAATACCGTAGGTGGTGACGGCGTCACATAGGCCGTCATAAGTAGATCAAGGCCGTCCGAGGAAGTATTTGGCGGCGAGGTGACGGCGTCACAATGTTGTCTTGACGCCGTCAGCCCAGTTTTCCTATATATAGTTTTCTAGTTTTTACATTAAAAAGAGAGAAGTTTTGGTGAAACCCTAAAGACGAATTTGGTGCCTCTTTTACAGGTTTTTCAAGGGTTCCAAACCCTTGATACCTTGCATTGTAATTGAGATAAGTGTTCTTCTAATTCAATCAATATGTCTATGTGTTGGTTGTCTATATCTTGTTCTTGTCTCAATTCAATTATGCTAGGCTAGATCTCTCTTGTGTTTGCTTAGATCTAATGAAACCTAGATGTTGATTATGTGTTGATTACTTGTTTATTCTTGTTCTTGGATGAATGATTTATATGTTAGGCTTAAGAAAACTGGCAGATCTCCAAATGGTAACATGCTTGAACGTCTTAAGAAACATGAACCGAGGCGTATTAGGTCTTTATTGGTTGTATTTAATGCATGAGCCACTGTTTACAATCCTTATAGTTGTGTTGGGTCATGGTGAAGGAGGAGATAAGAGCTCATAGAGTTGGGGAGTTATGTATGCCACCCCACGAATGGTATTAAGGAATACAATCCGTCATCCATACAAGTATAACAAGTAATTAACGTGTAAAAGATGTCTAGGGAGTAGTGAAGTCTAAGTAAACACAATTTCTCCAATTACTGCTCACAACCTTAGTATAATTTAGTTTAATTTCATTTTCAGTATTTTATTTTGTTTATATCTTAGCTTTGGGTTAGTTGAATAGCAACTAATTCCGCCCACTCTTCCAAAACCCGAGATTTTACTTGCTTTCATAAAAATATAAAAATACAAAAATAATCATCCCTCACCTTTAGAACTATTAATTAAGTTTTCTAATCCTAGCGACACTATTCCTAAGCTGAACGATCAATCCCCCGGTACTTGTCACTATACTATACTACAACGATCAGGTACACTGCCTGGTGGGGGTTGTAAGCTTCTCGAGATCTCTCGAGAGGTAAAGCCTGTTGCGATTCCCACGCATCAATTGACAATTGTAACATAACGACCCCATTCTTCTGGAAGGTTATTGATGAATTTGATGTTTGTTGCAATTGTTCGAGGTGTCAACTTGTTTCTGATTAATTCATTCATCAAAGTGCAAAACCTTGTGTAGTAGGATTCAATCTGTTCACCTTTAGTGGATGTGAAATTCTCCCATTCAGTAAGAAGTTTGTTCTCAACGTCTTGTTGTCCAATCTCTGTTCCATGACATATCCTTCTAACACGTTCCCACATAGCATAAGCAGTTTCACAGCTGTCGACGGCAGCAAAGATCTCCCGTGGTAATCCCGTGGTAATCCAAGTTTGATTTTACGCATTTGAAGTTTGGTTGTCAAAAAGTCAAATTCTTACGCGTAAAGCTTGATTTTACGCGTAAACCTTGAATAATCTTACGCGTAAGATGTTATGCGTAACCTTTAAGTTACGCGTAAGATCTAGAGTTATGCGTAAACAATATTGTTTATGCGTAGACTTTGATTTTACGCGTAAACTTAGAGTTTATGCGTAAAAATGTTACGCGTAAGGTTTCTTCAACCAAATTGATCTCTCAAACTTATCCAAGCTTGAAAGATATCCCGTGTCGAAGTATTCCACAAACTTATCCAAGTCAGGGAAGTACTGAGTAGTCTCTGATCGTTGAAGAAAACTTATGCGTAGGATCTTTTGCGTAGAAAAACTTATGCGTAGGATCTTAAGCGTAGATCTTATGCGTAAGATTTTCACCTTATGCGTAGAAAATCAATCTTAAGCGTAGGAAAGTGAACTTATGCGTAAGAAGAGGGTTTTGACTAAACTTAAGCGTAGGAAAGGGGTTTTGACTTAATCTTATGCGTAAACAGTACTGTAGACAGCTATGAAATCGTACTATTCACCCAAGTTACGCGTAAGATGACCAGAAAATGTGAAAAATCCGATTTTTTCAACCAAAACCACTTTTTCCACTTGTTTCTATTGATCAAATCTTTCCCAAAACACTTAGAATCACTAAAACTTCAATAAAAACAACAACTTTAACACTAAAATCACGTAAAATTCAAAACTTTTTGAAGAAAAAGTGCATAAATGAATGAAAAATGCAACTTTTTAACAAAAAACTTGATAAAAACTCTCCTAAATCATTGTTAGGCGATTGATACCACTTGTAAGACCTTATATCTATCAACTTTAACACAAATATAAGCACTAGAAGAAGGAAAATGGTGACTTGGTAATATATGTGTGGCGTTAATATCTAAAAGAGAGTAATAGATGAAGAGAACTTTTTATTAAAAAACACACACAATACACACACAAGCACACCTTACAAATGAGAGGTAAGGTGCCTTTTATAGTTCCATACATAGGCTTTCTATGGGCTTGGGCTTGGACTTGGTTACATGGTTGGATAACTAGGCTTATGAAACATAGCACATAACATATTAGCTTGCCAAGTCCAAGGCCCAATGACTAAACTATTACTAATCTTAACAAACGACACAAAGTTACAATATGAGAATGACCATCACTTCATAGTACATATTTTTTAATGCTAACAAAAACATATATGTAGAGTGAATTACACCGTTCGTCCTTGTGGTTTGCATTGACTGGCGTCATTAGTCCCTTGACCAAAAAAACTGCACCGTTCGTCCTTAACGGGCAAACGTTTGGCGTCGTTAGTCCCTCCCCCACTAACGCTTGTTAAGTGTTGTTACACCTGAAGTCCCATTATGGTATACTAGTCATTTCGCAAACCAAAAGGACGAACGACGCAAAAGGACGAACACTGCAAAAATTTTTAAATACGTTCGTAAGTTCCGTTTTAATACGTTTTCGTCTATTTTTTTACGTTTTGTCCGTTTTTTTCGTTTTCGTCCCTTTTTTACGTTTTCCTCTGTTTTCATATGTTTTTTTTTGTTTTCGTATGTTTTTCTACGTTTTCGTCTTGTTTTTTTCGTTTTCGTCTTTTTTTTTTACGTTTACGTCCGTTTTTTACATTTTTGTCCGTTGTTCTATCGTTTTCATACGCTTTCGTCCATTTTTTTTTATGTTTTTATCTATTCTTAACTGTTTTTTTTTCGGGTTCGTCCGTATTTTTATGCTTTCCTCTGTTTTTTTAAGTTTTCAAACGTTTTTTTCGTTTTCGTCTGTATTTTTACGTTTTCCTCTGTTTTTTTTGTTTTCATCCGGTTTTTCCGTTTTCGTCTGTATTTTTACATTTTCCTCCTTTTTTATGTTTTCATCCGTTTTTTTTCGTTGTCGTCTTTTTTTACGTTCCCTTCGTTTTTTAAGTTTTTGTTCATTTTTTTACGTTTTCATTCATTTTTTTATTTTTGTCTGTGTTTTTATGTTTTGTTTGTTTTTTTTATGTTTTCGCCCATTCTTTTACGTTTTTGTCTTTTGTTCTAAGGTTTTCATACGTTTTCGTTCAGTTTTTACATTTTCAGAAATTTGATGTTTTTTTATGCTAATACCCTGTAATTGTTCTTTCTATTTTTAGAAATTTGATGTTTTTTGGTTGTAATTTAGCATACCCATATTTTAAAATGAGTTTTTTTAAGTCAAAGGAATAGTTGTTGAAGGTTGATGCTAATAACCTGTAATTATTCTTTCTATTTTTTGAAATTTGATGTTTTTTGTTATTATTTGATATACCCATGTTGTGAAAATGTATAAAACGGATAAGAATGGATAAAAACGTATGAACATGTAAAAAATGAACGAAAACATTATAACAAAAGACAAAAATGTAAAAGAATGGGCGAAAACATAAAAAAACGAATGTAAACGTAAAAAAAACAGACAAAAACAAAAAAAACGAAAGATAATGTAAAAAAACGAACGAAAACGTAAAAAAACAGACGAAAACGTAAAAAGACGGACGAAAACGAAAAAAATAGACAAAAACGTAAAAAACAGACGAAAACGAAAAAAAAGGGACAAAAACGTAAAAAAAGGATGAAAACGTAAAAAAATAGAGGAAAACATAAAAAACAAACGAAAACAAAAAAAAAAACGGATGAAAACGTAAAAATACGGAGGAAAACGTAAAAATACAGACGAAAACGAAAAAAATGGATGAAAAGTAAAAAACGGAGGAAAACGTAAAAATACAGACGAAACCGAAAAAAACGGTTAACAATGGATAAAAACATAAAAAATGTACGAAATCGTATGAAAACGTTAGAACAACGGACAAAAAGGTAAAAAAAACAGACGTAAACGTAAAAAAAACAGACGAAAACGCAAAAAAAACAAACGAAAACGAAAAAAATAGATGAAAACGTGAAAAAACGGAGGAAAACGTAAAAGACGAAAATGAAAAAACGGATGAAAATGTAAAAAACCGGAGGAAAATGTAAAAATACATACGAAAACGAAAAAAATGGATAAAAACGTAAAAAAAACGGAGAAAAACGTAAAAATATGGACGAAACCGAAAAAAATGGTTAAGAATGGAATGAAAAGTAAAAAAATGGACGAAAGCTTATGAAAACGGTAGAACAGTTGACGAAAACATAAAAAACGGACGTAAACGTAAAAAAACAGACGAAAACGAAAAAAAACAGACAAAAACGTAAAAAAATAGACGAAAACGAAAAAAAATGGATGAAAACGGAAAAAAAAATAGAGACGAAAAAAACGGACAAAAGCGTAATAAAACAGACGAAAACGTATTAAAACGGAACTTACGAACGTATTAAAAAAAATTTGCACCGTTCGTCCTTTTGCACCGTCGTCCTTTTGGTTTGCGAAATGACTAGTATACCCTCATGGGACTTCAGGTGTAACAACACTTAACAAGCGTTAGTGGGGGAGGGACTAACAACGCTAAACGTTTGCCCGTTAAGGACGAAGTGTGCAGTTTTTTTTGGTCAAAGGACTAACGATGCTAGTCAACGCAACCACAAGGACGAGTGGCTATTTTCTATGATATAAGATCATTTGAGGACCAAACATTTTTTACATACTAAGGGACTAATTTCCACCCTCCATCTTCACTCCATCTTTATTTAATCTAACGGATGAGATTAATCCAAACAATTTAAAAAACCCACTTTCATCCTTTTTTTTTTATCAAATATTAACATCTTTCAAAACCTTTAATCGCTAATCGAAAAAAAAATATACCGTTATGACGAGCATTTAATTATCTTTTTATAGATAGGCTATTTGATATATTTTCGTTTTTTTATTGTTTTTTTTTTGTGGAAGAAAAAAATAATATATGATATTACATATCATATCATATATGATATTACATATCATATATGATATGTACTATCATATATGATTTTGTCGGCAACGAACAGAACGTGAAAAAAACGAGATTTTTTTTTTTTTTTTTTTTTTTTTTTTTTTTTTTTTTTTTTTCCCGAAAATATATCAAATAGCCTATGTATAGAAAGATAATTAAATGCTCGTCGCGATG
The DNA here is from genome assembly GCA_030686995.1 of Artemisia argyi. Classification (NCBI taxonomy): domain Eukaryota; kingdom Viridiplantae; phylum Streptophyta; class Magnoliopsida; order Asterales; family Asteraceae; genus Artemisia; species Artemisia argyi. The sequence goes on from CM060679.1 coordinate 86,258,871, forward strand.
GTGTAATTATTTTCGCTTAACGATTAACGGTTTAAGAGATATTTAAATTATAAAATATGGGTGAAATATTAAAATGTTTTTAATCTCAACCATTGATTTTCTTTTTAGATGCATGGTGGGGATGAGTCTCTTGTTATATAAGAAAACTTTGGTATTTAATATAACTCTCCTCATTTTTTTTATGTACAATAACATAAAATAAATTATATTCGAATTAAATAATAATATTCAATCTTCTTATTCATCTTTGTATTCTCGTGTGATAGACGAGCATTCATATTTGTTAGGTGGGCATTGACAAATTCCTTCACATGTTGGGCAACAACAAATCATTTCTATCATACTTTCGAGCATATATGAATTTATAAAATAATCGGCAGAATAATCTATATAGTTACAAAGTTAACAGACACCATCCTTTTCCGTAATATTATGGAGTATATGATTTTTTTTTTCTTTTTGATTTTTTTTTTGATTTTGTTATTATTTTTTTGACTTTATATATTCAACATATTCAACAGAACTATCTCTTTTTTTGTATCATTAACTTTTGAAACCTAATCCTTAACACTTCTATTATCAAAACAAAATTATTTGATTATTCAACTTTATCATTTTTGACAAATACTTTAATATTGCCTCATTTTTATAAAGATTTTTAGTAATTCACATTATAAATTCCAAGTGTAAAAAAAGTATATGAGAAAAATTATGTAGGAAAAAAAATCAATAATAATAATATTAAATAAAACACATAAAATAATAAACATATGTATATTAAACAAACCTTAAAACGTGCATGTAAAACTAATAAAAAATTGGATACATATAAATAAACAGGAACATGAATGTATAAATTAAGATTAGTAAATCAATAAGTATAAGTATAACAATATGGATTTAAAAAATATATTAAACAACCATTGAGGAATTAAAATCATATAAAACTTGTATGTATGAATGAGTTAAGTTCAAGAATTGCGTGTGTTTATATAGACTAAATTAAGTCATTTTTTTTTCTTTTATTTTTTTTTTACATGCCTGAAGTATGAACTTGATAACTTCTAGATTTGCAATGTTTTCAAATTCGAATGTGACATGAACCCTAATTCCATATTATGAATTACCCTTATTCGAAACCTACACAACCTTGCAAATTTAGTTATTAAATTTTGTTATATTTGTGTTTACTTATTAGAACTTTTAAATATATTATGATTTAAGATCATTTGAGGATCAAACTTTTTTTACATACCAAGGGACTAATCTCCACCCTCTATCTTTCCTCCATCTTTATTTGATCTAATGGATGAGATTAATCTCAACAATTTAAAAAACCCACTTTCATCAAATATTAATATCTTTCAAATCGTTAATCGTTATGCGAAAAAAATACCGTTACGACGAGTATTTAATTATCTTTCTATAGATAGGCACTTTGATATATTTTCGACAATTTTTTTCTCGTTTTTTGCACTTTTTTTTTTGTGGCCGAAAAAATCAAATATGATATATCATATATGATATTAGATATCATATATATATATATATATATATATATATATATATATATATATATATATATATATATATATATATCGTATATGATATGTAATATCATATATGATATATCATATATGATTTTTTTGGCCACGAAAAAAAAGTGAAAAAAACGATTTTTTTTTGTCGAAAATATATCAAAGTGCCCGTCTATAGAAAGATAATTAAATGCTCGCCGCAATGGTGTAATTATTTTTGCTTAACGATTAACTGTTTAAGAGATATTTAAATTATAAAAAATAGGTGAAATATTAAAATGCTTTTAATCTCAACAATTGATTTTTTTATATGGATGGTGAGGATGAGTCTCTTGGTATGTAAGAAAAGTTTGGTATTTAATATAACTCTCCTCATATATTATTTCTAAAATTTGCTTCGTAAAAAATTACACTTGTTAAATTTTGTTAGAGTTGTTTTTCTCAAAATATATCTTTTAAATATATTATATTTTAATTGGGCTTTTTATAAAATTACACTTGGTAATTTTAGGCTTCGTAAAAAAATTGGGCTTGTTAATATTAGAGCTTTTTAAAAAATTCGAATCCCTAGATACATTATAAAATCGCCTCTTTTCATAGGAAAACAGACAAACTATCACACCCCCAAAATATCACAGCGAAAGGTAACCGGGGGTATGACGTTCATGGTGTAAAGTCATAAAATATAAAGAATGACCTCTATATGAGTCGTTTGAAGATACATGTTTGATTACTACATAAAAGTTTACACAAGGGCTAAGTTTAGATTTCACAATGAAAGAGATTTGTATACATAACCAAACGCTATTAGTAATGCACAGATGTCTTCGACATGACAAGACTGCAAGATGTGACTCTTGTGATGCTCCATATGCAATCCAAGTATAAGCATCTAAGGACCTGAGAAATACATGCTAAAACGTTAACATAAAGCTAGTAAGATCATAGGTTTAAGTAAATATAAATGTGGACCACAAGATTTCTAGGTGTGACTATTATAACAAATACAATATTACAGAAAAATATTACTATTGCACTAAGCTCATGACCTTGAAGCCTTAACATGTTCAGTATGTACGTATGTATGTATGCCCCGGTAAGAACCTTGCCAAACACCTAGAGTTTTCTCCAAATAAAATGCATATGTTTGACTCCTGATGAGTGTGTAAATACTCATCATTTTTATCGTATCTGAACTGCCAAAACATCCAAAAACACCCAAATACGCATCAAAATACACAATTTATCCCAAAAGTGTGTTTTATATGTTTTAGATGCAAAATGTTTAAAAACAAACGAAAAACGAACAAAGTTTGCACAATTGGCAGTTTCAGTCCCTCAAGTTTCAAAAATTGACAAAACTAGTCCCTGGAAGTTTAAAATGAAAGAAAAGTCAACCCAAGGTTTTCTAAAGTCAAAAATTGTCAAAAACGATCCTTGGGTGAGAAGTTTGAGAAAATTACATGTTTGGTCCCTGAAGTTTCAAAAATGGCAAAACTAGTCCTCGAGAATTTAAAAATTGGAATTTGTCAAATATTTCCCTTGTACTATCAAAACTTGGCAAATCAGAACCCTTGGATATCTATGGAAAGTTGTCACTTCAGGTCCCCCAAGTTGAGGAAAATTACAAAATTGGTCCTTGGGATTTATATGTTACAAAACCAAACGGATACCCTTTTGTGTTAATAATTTCCTAAGCCCACTTTCCCACAATCCAAATCCTTAACCCCCAAGCCCATTCAACCCCAGCCCACTCCCATCCTAGCCCAAAAAAACCTTACCACCGTTTTAAATAATAAAGCCGGTCAAAGGCTTTAACCATCTCCCACCCCCAAACACCCCGTGACCTCTGAAACTATCATCATCACCTTCACACCTCTGCTCTACCCACTAAACACTCCACCATCATCACCCCTACCCCCTCCTATCCCCTCCAAACACTACCCTCCAAGAACACTTCTGGCATTAGTGATAACAAAGAAATAGACAAAGATGGATTTTGGCGCCAAATTTGATAAGTGGTCAAGATCAATTAATACTCATCCAAAGGCCAAAATTGCAGCCGGGAAAAGTCCAAGGGAACCTCAGAAACCCTAAAATCTTTCTATAAAAGGGAAGAGAAGCCATGGAGCAGGAGGGGTAGTTTTTAGCTTAATTTTATTTATGTCCAATTTATGTTTAATCTTTTTCTGTCTAAACTAATTGTAATTTCAGTTTCAACATTGTAAGTTTGAAGTTTTCAATCTATGAAATTCAAGTTCAGTTAATTCTCAGCATTGTGCATTTTATTTGAATTCAAAATTCTCAAAAGTTTGATTACTGCTTCTAAATGTTAAACTGAATCTACAGGGTCACATAGGTTCCTCATTAAGCTCATTTGAGCAATTAGAAACTTTAAAAACTCAGTTTAGAAATAAAAAGCAAAAATACAAAAAAAAAAATAAAAAAAAATAAAAAGAAAATAAAAAAAAAAGATGAAGAAGAAAAGCAAGGAGCAGAGTAAATCATGGATGGCTCTGGTTTAGAACCCCATGGGGGGTGTTAGGGATGTGTTATGAATGCTTGGGGTACAAATGGTTAAGCTGGGAATGCAGTTTGTAAGATCCCCTTTATCTTTTCTTGCATAATTTGAATTGGTTAGTTCAGTAGTTAATTGAAGCTTATTTCTGTATAACCATTTGTATTTCAGCTTAGTATAAGTTAGTATTTCAGAATATTTGCTTAAATCCTTGATTTACTTTGTATAACTTTCAATTCAGATTTTTAAAGGAGTGTTTGGCAAAACACTGTTAGTTATTAGCTTGTAGGATCCATTGGTTAAATTCAGTTTCATTAGTTTACTTTAGGTTGGTTAATGTTGTTTTAAGCAGAAAATTTGATGTTCACTTAAAAAAAAAAGTCAAAATCTGTATTAGAGGATCATAGCAGTTAAATGTGGGAGTTTCAAGCAACACATAATCATTAAATCAGTTTAAAGTTAGATAAGCTTACTTAATTTAGACTCAAGATAGCTTAATACAACAATGTCAGCCAGTTAGAGTTATGCATAAGTCACCAAAGTCAATTTGTGTTCAAATGTTCAAAAGTCAAAATTGTCAAATCTGAGAAATGGGACAAGGTTTGATGAGGTGTACAAGGCTTATTGTTTGGTGAAAACGCAATGTTTTTGGCATTCTATAATCTTTGCTAGCTTGTTTGTTCAAATCAAAAAGAAATATTCAATTTGAAACAGATTTAGTCACTTAATTTTGAGGTGGAATTTGACTGATTGACCAAAAAGCTCCCCTGCACCATCAAGAATTGACCAACTTTCTTGTGGCCATAACTTGGTCATTATTTGACCATCAAGTTTAATTTTTGGTGATTTGGGAAACCTGTTAGGAGTATTTGTTTGGTGTACACTAGGCCTGGCATCATTAGTTTAGTGGATAGCTTATTTTGCCCCCTCAAAGTTACCTCTTGGCAACTGTTTCTGCTGAGCTCAATATGGACTGAGCTTGGTTGATTTTTGTTTGCATGCTTAATTAGTGGACTTGTTATCATTCTAGTTGTTGTACTCATTGCTTTTAGGGTTGTTAGTCTGTTTGCATAAACCTTGTCAGCTTATTAGCTTATTTGAGCTTATTGGTTTCTTGCCTAGCTGCTACTTAACCTTTTAATTGCCCTTGTTGTTTGATCCTGCTGTTGTTGTTGGAATTGTTGCTCTTATTGTTGTTTCTAGCTTATTGGAGTTTTATAAGTTGGCATATGCATGTAACTGTCCCTAGTTTGTGCCTGTGTGATTACTTGACCACTGCCTATCACTTTGAACATCAGCTCACTGAGCCAGTTTCCCAAGGCCACAACAACTTCAAGCCTTGAGCTTAAGCCCTGGTCTTGGGCATTTTGAGAAGCCCTCCTAGCCACCTTTTAAGTTCCAAGCTTTCCTTGTTCCCTGGGTCACTCTTGTGGGCCCCACCAAGGGCTGCACATTGCCATTCAGACCTGTTTGAATCTGAGTGAGCATGGGATTGCTTATTGGTTATTTCAAGCTTATTCTGTTTGCTTTTCTGGTTGTTCAAGCTTATCCTCAATGTATCTCACCTAATTATATCTTAATCATCCTCTGGTTTTGTCCTAGTAGCTTAAACTTAGCTTCTCATAAGCTTATTTGACCAAAAGTCAACTGTTGAGCTTATTTAAGTGCATTGTGCTTATTTTTGAGTTCCACCAAAAGTGCCTTCATAAAAGTTTCATTTTTTCAGTAGTTTAATAGTATTGTAAAAGAAAAATTGGAAAAAGACAAAAATAAAGAAAGTGATAGCTTCTATTTAAGCCATTTTGGCTTATTTTCTGCTTATTTATAAGCAATTTTCATTTTTAAATTTTTCTTAGGCTTCTTTTTAGTTAAAAGAATTTTAGGAATTTTTTCAGATTTTTCCTAGTTCATTTAGTATTTTTTATAATTAATTTTAGTTTAAATTAATTAAATAATTAGTTTTAATTGATAATTAATTATTAAAAAGTAGAAAAAATAGGTTTTCTGTTTTAAAAATAGTTTTATAATATTCTAGATTTTTCTAAAATTAATTTTCATTTTTCTAGTTAATTTTCATAATTAATTAATAATTAGTTAATTTAGTTAATTAAAAAGTAATTAGAAATTAGTAATAAATTAATAGTAATTAATTAAAAAGTGTAAAAATTATTTTTCTTTTTCTAAAAATTTTCTTAAGTCATTAGGGTAATAAAAATATAATTTTCACGTTCGTAGGACTTTATTTGCTCACATTTCACTTTTTATTTTGCGCGTTCGCGTTATTTTTAATCCAAACGCGCGTTTTTAGTTTAACTTACGTTTCTAAGTTTTCTGATCATCAGTAATTGTTCCAATAGTCTTTCTAAGCCATTCTCAATTATAATCTTGTAGTTTAATCACGATAATCAAATTCCTAATCCTTCTGTTAAATCACTCGATCACTTAAAACGTTTTTGAATACAATTGCCTACCTCGCTGGGACATAACGACCCGGGAATACACTGTACTCCTTGGTTAGTTGGTTTTAGACGTTTGACTAGGTTGACCATTACCTGGGAAACTTAGTTGACCGTTCAGAACCAATCAAAATTTGGCGCCGCTGCCGGGGAGGTAGCTGCGTGTTTAAAACGTTTCTTTGAGATTAGTGGTTTTTCATTCGTCACTGTATAAACCCACCACCTTTTTGTAAATTCAAATCATAAAACAAAAATGTCATTAACACTTTTCCTAAAGTGTTAACAACACCAAAAAAATAAAAAACAAACAAAACAGATCGTTACGTTTTCTATTTCGTATTTCTTTTAAGGTGATTCTTAAAGAGATACGATTTTGGTAAACGAATCGATACCAAAAATATTGTCCAAAAGTTTTTAACCCATACACAAAAACCCAAAAACATTCGTCTCTTTCTTGTGAATAATAATTCTACATAAAAATAAACCGTCGCAAACTAAGACAGAACACCTACCAACTGGGGGTGTGGACATAATAAGTTCCCAAACCAAAGATTTCAAACTTGCCTTTGTATCCTTGTGAGTGGTGTACCTTTCTTAAAGAAGCCACTTGCTTGTGATTATTGGTTTAAGTTCACTGTCGTTTTGCCTCGATTTTGTTTTGAGTGAGTTTGTTTTTAGTGCATGCGCACTCGCTCTTCTAGGTCTACTAGCCCATTACGTGAGCTTGTAAGAATACATAGAAGACGTCGTCGACGTTCAGCACCAACAGTCGGATCTGAGATCCGTACTGTTCCCACATCTTTCGTTATCATGGCTGCTGAGCCAACTATGAACGAGCTTCTCCAAGCACCCGTTGAGGGTTACGGAGATGCTATCGTTGTTCCGGCCATCGTGGCCGAGAATTTTGAGCTTAAGACCGGATTGATAAATCTGGTGACCTCACGTCAATTCTATGGTTTTGAGAGGGACGATCCTCAAGATCACATTCGATGGTTTAACAAAATTACATCAACCATCAAATGCAAAAATGTCCCTGAAGAGGCGATTAAACTTCTTCTCTTTCCATTTTCCATCGATGGGGCTGCCCGGATTTGGCTTGATAAACAAACCCCTCGATCGATTGTAACATGGGAAGATTTGGTAAAAAAGTTCGTGAATGAATTCTTTCCTCCTTCCAAAACCACAAGTCTTAAGAATGAGATCATGAAATTCACGCAGAAATTTGATGAATCATTTAGTGAGGCATGGGATCGCTATAAGGAATTGCTTCGCAAATGCCCTCACCATGGCTTTTCCGAGTTGATGCAACTCGATACTTTCTACAATGGTGTGAGCCAACTCGATCAGGACTCTCTTAATTCCTCCGCGGGAGGTAATTTCTTGAATCGAACCACAAAGGATGCTTTAGCGATCATTGAAAATAAGTCTAAGGTCCGCATTCCACGAAGCAAGCCGGTTGTTTCTCAAGCGAATGTTAGTCCTTCTACCTCATCGCCCGTGGCTCAATCTAGCACCGATGCTAGACTTGACAAGCTCACGGAAGCTATTCATGCCTTGGTTCTCACCAAAAGCAAGAAAGTTTCTTCTTCTCAACCTTCTCCACAAGCTGAAATAAAAAAGGTAGAAGTTTGTGTCACTTGTGGTGGTCCACATTCGTATTACAATTGCACTGCCACTGAAGGCAATCCATTTGAAGTCAATGCAATAGCCGGAAGTTCTAACCAAAGAGGTAACCAATACCGTCCTCAAGTGGAACCAAATTACCGCGCTAGCGACCTAGGTGGACCACCCGGGTTTCCTCAAAATCCAAATAGGTATAATCCTAATCCACCAAGGGGTAATAACATGCAAAATCAAACTCATACCCCGGTGAATCAGTACCCACCCCAAAGGGGTAATCAAGGGTATTCAGATCCTAATTACCAAGACCCTCTCCCTAACGAGCTCAATAACTACATTAAAGTTAATGAGACCAAAATGAGGGCAATGCAGAATCAAATCTCAAATTTGAAGAATGAATTTCAATCTTCAATAACCAAGCAAGGTAATGAGCTGAAGAATGAGCTTATAGCAACAAACAACAAAATTGATCAATCACAAAACAAGATTGAGAATATGTTTGCTAGTCTCATGAGTCATATCGCTCCACCCTCTACTTCGGGAGGTCTTCCTGGTAATACAGTTGTCAACCCTAAGGGTGAACTCAAAGCTATTACCACACGTAGTGGTAAAGCTTATGATGAACCGCCACTACCTCCTCCTCCTCCTCCTTTTCCCAAGGTAGTGGAAAATAAGCCTGAGGTAACCAAGGACAAGGTGCAATCTACTAGCCCACGAAGTACCGCACATGTCCACGCTCAGGATGTTCCAAAGACCAAACCAGGAGTTGTGTTTGAACCACCAATAACTCCTGTTGAGAACCCTAAATCCAAACCTTCAATACCATATCCATCACGACTCAATGAGCAAAAGCTCCGCGAAAAGGCTAGTCACCATATGGATAAGTTTTATCAAATCTTTCAAGATTTGCATTTTGACGTTAGCCTTGCGGATGCTATCATCCTGATGCCCAAATTTGCATCAATGATCAAGAACTCGTTAAGCAACAAGGAAAAATTGTACGAAATGGCAAAAACTCCATTGAACGAAAACTGCTCTGCGGTTATCTTAAAGAAGCTTCCTAAGAAGCTTGGAGACCCTGGGAGATTTCTCATTCCATGTGTTTTCCCTGGGATGGTTGAATGCTTCGCCTTGGCCGATCTTGGCGCGAGCATCAACCTGATGCCTTACTCAGTATGGGAGAAACTCTCTCTTCCTGAACTTACTCCTACGTGCATGACTCTTGAGCTTGCCGATCGTTCGATCTCTCGTCCACTCGGCATTGCTGAAGACGTATTCGTGAAAGTAGGAAAGTTCCATTTCCCCGCTGACTTCGTTGTTGTTAAGTTCGATGCTGATCCAAGGGTTCCTCTCATTCTTGGAAGAGGATTCCTAAGGACGGGCCGTGCTCTAATTGATGTGCACGAAGAGGTAATAACTCTTCGTGTTGGTAATGAAGCGGTAACATTCAACCTCGATCAAACTGCTAGGTACTCCTCAAATTGTGACACTGAATCGGTTAACCGAATCGAAGTCATTGATGTTGCGTCCGAGGAGTACGATCAAGAGGTTCTAGGTTTCAATGATAATTCTTCGAGTGAAAACCTCACTCCATCTTCTTACCCCATTATTGCCAATTCTTTTCCTTCCCTCACTCCGTTTGAGGGAAGTGACTTCATCTCAAAAGAAATTGAGGCCTTTCTCAAAACTGATTCGATTCCCGATGGAATCGATAACCAAGAGATTGACCTCGAGAGGGATATTCTCATACTTGAAAAATTGTTAAACGAAGATCCCTATCCTCTTCCTGTTCTACTACCAACACTTCATAAAGAGGAGATCAAAAATGTTGAGAAAACTGATGATTCTCCTCAGGTCGAGCTCAAAGAGTTGCCTCCTCATCTTGAGTACGCATTTTTGGAGGGTGATGATAAATTACCCGTCATTATTGCTAAAGACTTGAAAGATGAGGAGAAAACCGCGCTCATAAAGGTTTTGAAGTCACACAAGCGAGCAATTGCTTGGAGGCTATCCGATATCAAGGGTATTAACCCTGAATTTTGTTCACACAAAATCTTGATGGAGGATGACTTCAAACCCGCGGTGCAACATCAAAGGAGGGTAAATCCAAAAATTCACGAAGTTATCAAACAAGAAGTTCTAAAACTTCTTGATGCTGGATTGATTTACCCTATTTCTGATAGTCCTTGGGTAAGTCCCATTCATTGTGTTCCTAAGAAGGGTGGCATTACTGTTGTCACCAATGAGGATAACGAGTTGATTCCAACTCGTTTGGTTACGGGATGGCGTGTATGTATAGATTATAGAAAACTCAATGAAGCCACCCGTAAAGACCATTTTCCTCTACCCTTCATGGACCAAATGCTTGAGAGATTAGCAGGGAATGAGTACTATTGTTTCCTCGATGGTTTCTCAGGATACTTTCAAATCCCCATTGATCCACAGGATCAAGAGAAAACTACCTTCACATACCCTTACGGAACCTTTGCCTACCGTCGCATGCCTTTTGGTTTATGCAACGCTCCTGGCACTTTCCAAAGGTGCATGATGTCAATCTTTTCCGACATGATCGGAAAAACAATGGAGGTATTCATGGATGACTTTTCGGTCATTGGGGATTCGTTCCAATCTTGTCTCACCCACTTGGAAAATATGTTGAAACGATGTGAAGACACGAACTTGTGTCTCAACTGGGAGAAGAGTCACTTTATGGTCAAAGAGGGCATTGTCCTCGGCCATAAAATTTCAAAGAATGGGATTGAGGTTGACAAAGCCAAAATTGATGTCATTGCAAAATTACCTCATCCCACTACCGTCAAAGGTATTAGGAGCGTTTTGGGTTACGCCGGTTTCTATCGTAGGTTCATTCAAGATTTTTCTAAAATCGCCCGGCCTTTGACCCATCTCCTCGAAAAGGATGCTCCTTTTATCTTCTCACCTGAGTGCGTAGAAGCTTTTGAAACTCTGAAGAAAAAGCTTATTGAGGCACCTATTCTTGTTGCCCCCGATTGGGACTTGCCCTTTGAACTTATGTGTGATGCTAGCGATTATGCTATAGGGGCAGTCTTGGGGCAACGTAAGTCTAAACACTTTCAGCCTATACACCATGCCAGCAAAACTATGACCGAGGCTCAAAGTCATTACACCACCACTGAAAAAGAATTATTAGCTGTGGTGTATGCTTTTGAAAAATTCCGGCCATACTTGATACTGACCAAAAGCATAGTGTATACGGATCACTCGGCTTTGAAGTACCTTTTTGCAAAACAAGATGCAAAGCCGAGACTTCTTCGTTGGGTTCTCCTCCTACAAGAATTTGATATCATAATTCGTGATAAAAAAGGGGCTGAGAACCTAGCTGCTAATCATCTCTCCCGTTTGGAAAACCCTCATCAAGATGTCTCTGAAAAAAGGGAAATTAATGAAACCTTCCCTCTCGAGACACTCAATGCGGTTGCCTTTCGTGGAGATTCTGTTACCCCATGGTTTGCCGATTTTGCAAACTACCTTGCGGGTAACTTTATTGTGAAAGGGATGTCGTCCCAACAAAAGAACAAGTTCTTTAAGGATGTCAAACATTATTTCTGGGACGACCCCTACCTCTTCAAAATCTGTGCGGATCAAGTCATCCGGCGGTGTGTATATGGTCAAGAAGCCACTGAAATTCTTAAGGCTTGTCATGCTGGTCCCATGGGGGGCCACCACAATCCAAATTACACCGCCAAAAAGGTGTTTGATTCCGGTTTCTTTTGGCCTACGATTTACAAGGATGCCCAAGAATTGGTCAAATCCTGTGACGCTTGTCAACGTCACGGGAATATTTCACAAAAGAATGAAATGCCACAAAATGCAATCCAAGTTTGTGAAATATTTGACGTATGGGGCATTGACTTTATGGGGCCATTTCCATCATCTCATGGAAACAAGTATATACTCGTGGCAGTTGACTATTTGTCAAAATGGGTTGAAGCGAAAGCTTTACCCACTAATGATGCCCGAGTAGTCGTGAAATTTTTGAAAGCTCTCTTAGCTCGATTTGGAACTCCACGTGCTATAATTAGTGATCGTGGTACGCATTTTTGCAATGAAAAATTTGATAAAGTCATGCAAAATTATGGTGTAACTCACCGTCTTTCTACTGCGTACCACCCTCAAACAAGTGGACAAGTAGAAGTTTCCAATCGAGGCATCAAGAGAATATTGGAAAGAACCGTTGGGGAAAATCGTGCATCTTGGTCGGATAAATTAGATGATGCACTTTGGGCTTTCCGTACGGCTTACAAAACACCCATTGGGTGTACGCCTTACAAGCTTGTGTACGGGAAAGCATGCCATCTTCCGATCGAGCATGAGCATAAAGCCTATTGGGCTCTCAAGCATGCCAATTTCGACCTCAAAACAGCGGGTGATCATAGGAAAGTTCAACTAAATGAATTAAACGAACTTCGTGATCAAGCTTACGAGAACTCTTTGATCTACAAAGAAAAGACAAAGAAGATTCATGACTCAAAAATCAAAAACCGCGTTTTTAACGTTGGTGATCGAGTCCTTCTTTTCAACTCTAGACTCAAGATCTTCTCGGGAAAGCTTAAAACCCGATGGACTGGTCCATTCACTATCGTTAAGGTTTATCCCTATGGTACCGTCAAATTATCTCAAAATGACGGTCCAAATTTCAAAGTGAATGGACATCGTTTAAAGCACTACTTTGGAGAGGACATACCATCCATGGTTGTCCCGGATCTCCAAACTTTCCCCAAGGAAAATTAAATTCGGGGATCGAGTCAAGCTAGCGACTCGGTGAACAAAAATTAGCAACATATATGGGTTTTCACCCGTATTTCTGACTTCTTTCTACTTTCTACCACCCTAGTGTGGGGGAATGGCCAACCCCCCGCTAATTTGAAAATTTATATATGTATATAAGTTCAAAAAAAAAAAAAAGTGTGATTGTATGTACAGATAAATAAAGTGAGAAATACAAACAATATTTCCACAGTTAGCTTCGAATATTATCTTTTTACGTTCATAGATTCGGCATAATAGCCGGAACTTTGAATATTGAGGACAATATTCATTTCTAAGTGTGGGGGGGGGGGAAATTCTTGCGAATTTTATCGCAAAATACTTTCAAGTACCCCCATTTTGGCCCAAATTTTTCAAAAATTTTTCACTTTATTTCAAAATTTTTGTGGTAATCAGTCCGCCATGTCTAAACGACAAAAGGGATTGGCTAATCCAGGAGCAAACGGCTCTTGGTAAAGATATCTTAAATCCGTTTATGGCTTGCAATTTGCCCAAAATTGTATGGTTCCTCAACTCCCCAAAAACAAATGAGTTGGCTAGCCCGCAAGATTATGGCTTGTGGTAAAGGCCGTGGAAAAACCATAATTGGTAATCAGCTCACCAAGATGTTGACTATTCCATCAAGAGTTGGCTAGTCCAGGAGCAAACGGCTCTTGGTAAAGACAAATCAAATCCGTTGACAGCTGGTGGTTTGCTCAAAATCACACGGTTATCAGGTCTGCCACAGTTCTTACACCTGGCTACTCCAGAAGTGATGGCTTTTGGTAAAGAGTTTCAAATCCATCAAGTTTTTCTCAAAAGATTGCTAGGGACTAGCAATAGTTTAGTGTGGGGGATTGATGAGTGTGTAAATACTCATCATTTTTATCGTATCTGAACTGCCAAAACATCCAAAAACACCCAAATACGCATCAAAATACACAATTTATCCCAAAAGTGTGTTTTATATGTTTTAGATGCAAAATGTTTAAAAACAAACGAAAAATGAACAAAGTTTGCATAATTGGCAGTTTCAGTCCCTCAAGTTTCAAAAATTGACAAAACTAGTCCCTGTAAGTTTAAAATGAAAGAAAAGTCAACCCAAGGTTTTCTAAAGTCAAAAATTGTCAAAAACGATCCTTGGGTGAAAAGTTTGAGAAAATTACATGTTTGGTCCCTGAAGTTTCAAAAATGGCAAAACTAGTCCTCGGGAATTTAAAAATTGGAATTTGTCAAATATTTCCCTTGTACTATCAAAACTTGGCAAATTAGAACCCTTGGATATCTATGGAAAGTTGTCACTTCAGGTCCCCCAAGTTGAGGAAAATTACAAAATTGGTCCTTGGGATTTATATGTTACAAAACCAAACGGATACCCTTTTGTGTTAATAATTTCCCAAGCCCACTTTCCCACAATCCAAATCCTTAACCCCCAAGCCCATTCAACCCCAGCCCACTCCCATCCTAGCCCAAAAAAACCTTACCACCATTTTAAATAATAAAGCCGGTCAAAGGCTTTGACCATCTCCCACCCCAAAACACCCCGTGACCTCGGAAACTATCATCATCACCTTCACACCTCTGCTCTACCCACTAAACACTCCACCATCATCACCCCTACCCCCTCCTATCCCCTCCAAACACTACCCTCCAAGAACACTTCTGGCATTAGTGATAACAAAGAAACAGACAAAGATGGATTTTGGTGCCAAATTCGATAAGTGGTCAAGATCAATTAATACTCATCCAAAGGCCAAAATTGCAGCTGGGAAAAGTCCAAGGGAACCTCAGAAACCCTAAAATCTTGCTATAAAAGGGAAGAGAAGCCATGGAGCAGGAGGGGTAGTTTTTAGCTTAATTTAATTTATGTCCAATTTATGTTTAATCTTTTTCTGTCTAAACTAATTGTAATTTCAGTTTCAACATTGTAAGTTTGAAGTTTTCAATCTATGAAATTCAAGTTCAGTTAATTCTCAGCATTGTGCATTTTATTTGAATTCAAAATTCTCAAAAGTTTGATTACCGCTTCTAAATGTTAAACTGAATCTACAGGGTCACTTAGGTTCCTCATTAAGCTCATTTGAGCAATTAGAAACTTTAAAAACTCAGTTTAGAAATAAAAAGCAAAAATACAAAAAAAAAAAAAAAATATATATATATATTAAAAAGAAAATAATAAAAAAAAAAGATGAAGAAGAAAAGCAAGGAGCAGAGTAAACCATGGATGGCTCTGGTTTAGAACCCCATGGGGGGTGTTAGGGATGTGTTATGAATGCTTGGGGTACAAATGGTTAAGCTGGGAATGCAGTTTGTAAGATCCCCTTTATCTTTTCTTGCATAATTTGAATTGGTTAGTTCAGTAGTTAATTGAAGCTTATTTCTGTATAATCATTTGTATTTCAGCTTAGTATAAGTTAGTATTTCAGAATATTTGCTTAAATCCTTGATTTACTTTGTATAACTTTCAATTCAGATTTTTAAAGGAGTGTTTGGCAAAACACTGTTAGTTATTGGCTTGTAGGATCCATTGGTTAAATTCAGTTTCATTAGTTTACTTTAGGTTGGTTAATGTTGTTTTAAGCAGAAAATTTGATGTTCACTTAAAAAAAAAGTCAAAATCTGTATTAGAGGATCATAGCAGTTAACTGTGGGAGTTTCAAGCAACACATAATCATTAAATCAGTTTAAAGTTAGATAAGCTTACTTAATTTAGACTCAAGATAGCTTAATACAACAATGTCAGCCAGTTAGAGTTATGCATAAGTCACCAAAGTCAATTTGTGTTCAAATGTTCAAAAGTCAAAATTGTCAAATCTGAGAAATGGGACAAGGTTTGATGAGGTGTACAAGACTTATTGTTTGGTGAAAACACAATGTTTTTGGCATTCTGTAATCTGTGCTAGCTTTTTTGTTCAAATCAAAAATAAAAATTCAATTTGAAACAGATTTAGTCACTTAATTTTGAGGTGGAATTTGACTGATTGACCAAAAAGCTCCCCTGCACCATCAAGAATTGACCAACTTTCTTGTGGCCATAACTTGGTCATTATTTGACCATCAAGCTTAATTTTTGGTGATTTGGGAAACCTGTTAGGAGTATTTGTTTGGTGTACACTAGGCCTGGCATCATTAGTTTAGTGGATAGCTTATTTTGCCCCCTCAAAGTTACCTCTTGGCAACTGTTTCTGTTGACCTCAATATGGACTGAGCTTGGTTGATTTTTGTTTGCATGCTTAATTTTGTTATCATTCTAGTTGTTGTACTCATTGCTTTTAGGGTTGTTAGTCTGTTTGCATAAACCTTGTCAGCTTATTAGCTAATTTGAGCTTATTGGTTTCTTGCCTAGCTGCTACTTAACCTTTTAATTGCCCTTGTTGTTTGATCCTGCTGTTGTTGTTGGAATTGTTGCTCTTATTGTTGTTTCTAGCTTATTGGAGTTTTATAAGTTGGCATATGCATGTAACTGTCCCTAGTTTGTGCCTGTGTGATTACTTGACCACTGCCTATCACTTTGAACATCAGCTCACTGAGCCAGTTTCCCAAGGCCACAACAACTTCAAGCCTTGAGCTTAAGCCCTGGTCTTGGGCATTTTGAGAAGCCCTCCTAGCCACCTTTTAAGTTCCAAGCTTTCCTTGTTCCCTGGGTCATTCTTGTGGGCCCCACCAAGGGCTGCACATTGCCATTCAGACCTGTTTGAATCTGAGTGAGCATGGGATTGCTTATTGGTTATTTCAAGCTTATTCTGTTTGCTTTTCTGGTTGTTCAAGCTTATCCTCTATGTATCTCACCTAATTATATCTTAATCATCCTCTGGTTTTGTCCTAGTAGCTTAAACTTAGCTTCTCATAAGCTTATTTGACCAAAAGTCAACTGTTGAGCTTATTTAAGTGCATTGTGCTTATTTTTGAGTTCCACCAAAAGTGCCTTCATAAAAGTTTCATTTTTTCAGTAGTTTAATAGTATTGTAAAAGAAAAATTGGAAAAAGACAAAAATAAAGAAAGTGATAGCTTCTATTTAAGCCATTTTGGCTTATTTTCTGCTTATTTATAAGCAATTTTCATTTTTAAATTTTTCTTAGGCTTCTTTTTAGTTAAAATAATTTTAGGAATTTTTTCAGATTCTTCCTAGTTCATTTAGTATTTTTTATAATTAATTTTAGTTTAAATTAATTAAATAATTAGTTTTAATTGATAATTAATAATTAAAAAGTAGAAAAAATAGGTTTTCTGTTTTAAAAATAGTTTTATAATATTTTAGATTTTCCTAAAATTAATTTTCATTTTTCTAGTTAATTTTCATAATTAATTAATAATTAGTTAATTTAGTTAATTAAAAAGTAATTAGAAATTAGTAATAAATTAATAGTAATTAATTAAAAAGTGTAAAAATTATTTTTCTTTTTCTAAAAATTTTCTTAAGTCATTAGGGTAATAAAAATATAATTTTCACGTTCGTAGGACTTTATTTGCTCACATTTCACTTTTTATTTTGCGCGTTCGCGTTATTTACATAATCCAAACGCGTGTTTTTAGGTTAACTTACGTTTCTAAGTTTTCTGATCATCAGTAATTGTTCCAATAGTCTTTCTAAGCCATTCTCAATTATAATCTTGTAGTTTAATCACGATAATCAAATTCCTAATCCTTCTGTTAAATCACCCGATCACTTAAAACGTTTTTGAATACAATTGCATACCTCGCTGGGACATAACGACCCGGGAATACACTGTACTCCTTGGTTAGTTGGTTTTAGACGTTTGACTAGGTTGACCATTACCTGGGAAACTTAGTTGACCGTTCAGAACCAATCAACTCCCATTACATTTCAGTCAAGTAAGCGCTACTTACTCAAACATGGGTGTCAACCCCAATATATCTATTCACAACATTCGTTCTTACAACGTAATTAACGGCTCATGATTGTCGAGACTTAACGGAAATAGTGGTAACTTAGGCAATAAGTAAAAGTTTTAGTACTTTTATCGTAAGTAAAGCAAGCAATCTATTCTCACCCCAAAGTAGTTCAAAATGAGTTGTAAACAAGGAAAAGTGGGGTTATGAAACTCACCTCAATCAAGTAGTACAATGGAAAATATAACACAAGTTCAACGAAACACAAATCCTAACCGCGTCCTAAATAAATATGACGCCTTAGGTACGATATGATATGTTCTATAGTTTATAGATTGTTATTAGTTATTCATGTGTGTTAGTAGATTTGGACCATGTGATATAGACTTGAACAGTTTGAGTAGAAGTTAGCCGATTTGTATGTGCTTTAGATGATCTCATGTATTAGCCGATTATTTGTTAATAGTATATGAATGTATGCAATGTGTTTAGTGGTTTTTGGTTTTTGATTCTGGGATGTTTTGTTGTAGTTAGCTCTTGTTTTTTGTTTGTTTTTTTGGCTCCCTTTCCCCTATGTAATTATCTCTTGGCTCTTTCTTAGAGCCCTTAATAATATTCCAGCTTAGAAAAAAAAGGTTTTCAAGGTGCTCATGGCTCAATAACTCTCATGTTTCAAGGTGAGTAATGGATTAGCATAGCACATCTTAGTCACATAGACATATTATAGTAGTTACTCTGGATATAGCCGGCTATGGTCATGTCATGGTAATAGATCCGAATATAGTCGACTATATTCATGTTTTATAGTATGATCCCAATTCATTCGGCATAGTCATGTTTAACATGAGTTCAAAGGCGCATTGTTGCATATAGTTCAGAGGCACATTTTCGCATACAAATCATAGGCTTATAGGGTGATCTTATGTAGCGTTGAAAACCGGGAAATGCATCCATGCATGATGGTAAAGGCAGCACATGAGTACAAGCAACCTATAGTTGCTCCATAGATATTCAATTATAGGCCCATAATATTGCTTCTGAGATAGTATGTGGTAGCTCCATAGTATTTCTCCCGAGATAGTCAATTGTGGCCCAATAGTTTCATGTCAACATAGTTTTAGCTTAGATAGAAATACCCTATAGATTTGGGTTTAGTTTAGCATACCTTAGTATTCAGTTCACGATAGAGTGACTTGAATACAATTTTAGCTTAGATAGAAATACCCTATAGATATAGGTTCAGTTTAACATACCTCATTATTCAGTTCACGATAGAGTGATTACCATTTAGTTTCATGTTAATATAGCTTCACTTTACTTACTGATAAGGATTTATTAGATACATTTTAAAGGGTCATTTAAGGCCAAAATCGTATTTATATGATCAAATATGGCTCTAAATCGTTTCTTTTTGCATTTTAGGTACTTGGGACGGAAATCTGGAAATCGGCATGTTTTGGGCTTAAAACGACAAAAAAAGAGAAGAAATGACTAAGTCTCAAAATTTGTCAGGAAAGGAATCCTAACGGTGTCACACTCTACCAAGTGATGCTGTCACTTATTACTGAAGATGTATTTTTGGTGAACAATTAACAAGTGACGCCTGAGAAGAATCTGAAGACACTACAACCTGATGGCGTCAGGTGTATTTTGAAGACCAGAGTCACATACAAAGTTAACAAGAGATGGTCCAGAACATTTACAAAGGGCCGCGTCAAGACATTCATGATGGCGTCAAAGATGATAAGTGATGCTGTCACAACGGCGACTTGCACAAGACGAAACCCTAATGACGGCGAGCTGACGGCGTCACAACCTATAAGGTGACGCCGTCAGAGTTATAAAACTATATATATTTTCATTGGGTTTTCATAATTCGTGTAACATTTTTGAGTATCAACTAAGGAACGATTGTCTTTGCTTTTGTATGTGTTTTATGTAACACCCCCAAAATATCACAGAGGAAGACTGTGTCACTTGGGGTGCTACTTCATAATACAAAGTATAAGTTATAGAAAACGACCTCTAAATGAGACGTTTTGAAGAGTTACCATTCGATTAATGAATTCAAAGTTACAAACATGAGATTCCAAAAGTATGATACATAAATGTATACAAAATGTTTCGAATGGTAAATGATAAAAGCGTAAGTCTTTTGAATATGCAGCTTGACTCTATGTTCCACGCACTAGCTATCGCCTTACTAACCTGAGATAAACATGCTAAAGTATCAACACAACGGTTGGTGAGTTCATAGAGTGTGTTTTAAATAACTTGAAAAGTCTTTAACGAATGATCACACAGCAAAGGCATTGTGAATCCACTCAATTGCAAACCCCGCTCATACAAAACTAGCAACCTGTGTGTTCACAACCCACTGCTAAAATATAGTATGAGTAAGACATGTATAAGTTCATCACAACAGTTAAGCAATTAGTCATGAGGCTCTACATCATCTCCGAAACCTCACGCTTAGGATGTATCCAACATCGCAATGTTAGGATGTATCCAAACTAATGGCCTTCCAATATCGCAATATTAGGATGTATATTTGTATCAAGGCTAGTTACATAAATATAAATAACTGCAATTAAATTTATCACAATCATGTATGTATGTAAGTACTTATGTAAATGCAAGTCATGTATGTAAATCAAGCAAGTAAAGAATTTTTGTAATCGAACATAATATGTAAGTATTTGAGCATGTATCTCCCCCAAAGAGTTAAAACAAATATTAAAAGAGTAGGGGCTATGACTCACCTTGGTAGTAACTGATAATTGATACTAGTAAATTGGGTAGTGCTTCCATATCTAAATTCAAGAATCCATTTCCTAAACTATAAAACCCTCTAAATCACCTCATAACAACCCCAAAACTATTTTAATTGCTCCCATATTAAAAATACATCCTTAGAATTAGCCGATCTATCCTTACCAAAGTTTCAAGAAATTTATGAGAACCACAGCTCCTATCCACCATTGTGTAGCTCTTAATCTAACCGCGGAAACACAAAATAAACTATATTTTTACGTAGAGAATACTTATTCTATCAACTTATTTGTATAACTCGGAGCCTGAAAATCAAGTATGGAGGATGTATGGAGGGGGGAAAGTGGCTGCAATGAGGAGGAGGAGAGAAATGTATGTGTTTTTCTGTGAAATAAAATGAACTTGTTTTCTTTACATTTATAGTGAAAATTTCTGAAAATATCTAGATTTTTTGATGAATAGTGTTTAGATATTTATAAATAGTGTTTAAAAATTTTGATGAATAGTATTTAGATATTTATGAATAGTGTTTAGATATTTATGAATAATAACTAAATATTATCTAAATAATATCTAGTTGATGACTAGGCATGGTAATTTTAAAATGTATTAGTCAAAAGGTGGTGCGAGTATCTGGAGTGAATAGTAAAATTGAATAGTGAAAATAAATAGTAACCCAAAAATACGAATTGTTAGAGTACCTACACCTTAAACGAAACTTCGTCCCGAAGTTTAGTTGATGTTAACTACTACTTACGGTGTGTCAAAGAAAATTCGGGGTTTCACGATCTCTAAAATAGTGGTCTTCACTCTAATTCATCTAAGATTGTGGTTAAGGAGTTGTATCGGATACAAAGAAGCCCACTTATTTATAACTCTTTACTTACATAAAGAAGTGTCCAAATATATATAAGTAAGGGATCATAATCCTATGGTTCAATGATTAATTACAATTTCTTTATTTAAATAAAGAGGTGTCCCAATCCATTTAAATAAGGAGATTCTGAATCATCCTACTTAAGAATTTCTACACAAAAACTCGCTTTCTGAGATAGATAGTAAGATAACCAAGTTATCAAATCCCTAAAGCTAACTAATAATATTATTTAACTCAAACCTTATGTCTCATCAAACAAGAACTGTCACAAGATTTCGTTAAATAATTAGTTATTACTGAGCTCCATATTTTTAATGACTCGACTAAATTCTAGGGTTTCTTATTAATACTAAAGGCCTATCACCTAACAACGTGGATCTAAACAAACAACTAACAAAAAGCATATGCGTATGTAGTGTGTGTAAGGAAAATAAAGAGGAGAGTCTTAACGTATATAGTTATTATAGTCTAGGCACTAAATGCAAACTAGTTCTCTATAACCAATGCTCTGATACCAATCTGTAACACCCCGAAAATATCCCAGCGGAAGATTGTGTCACTTGGGGTGCTACTTCATAATACAAAGTATAAGTTATAGAAAACGACCTCTAAATGAGACGTTTTGAAAAATTACCATTTGATTAATGAATTCAAAGTTACAAACATGACATTCCAAAGTATGATACATAAATGTATACAAAATGTTTCGAATGGTAAATGATAAAAGCGTAAGTCTTCTGAATATGCAGCTTGACTCTATGTTCCACGCACTAGCTATCGCCTTACTAACCTGAGATAAACGTGCTAAAGAGTCAACACAATGGTTGGTGAGTTCATAGAGTGTGTTTTAAATAAGTTGAAAAGTCTTTAAAGAATGATCACACAACAAAGGCATTGTGAATCCACTCAATTGCAAATCTAACCGCGGAAACACACACGTAGAGAATACTTATTCCATCAACTTATCTATATAACTCAGAGCTTGAAAATCAAGTATGGAGGATGTATGGAGGGGGAAAAGTGGCGGCAATGAGGAGGAGGAGAGAAATGTATGTGTTTTTATGTGAAATAAAATGAACTAGTTTTCTTTCTATTTATAGTAAAAATTTCTGAAAATATTTAGATATTTTGGTGAATAGTGTTTAGATATTTTTATGAATAGTGTTTAGATATTTATAAATAGTGTTTAGAAATTTTGATGAATAGTATTTAGATACTTATGAATAATAACTAATTATTAACTAAATAATATCTAGTTGATGACTAGGCACGGTAATTTTAAAATGTATTCGTCAAAAGGTGGTGCGGGTATCCGGAGTGAATAGTAAAAGTGAATAGTGAAAAATGAATAGTAACCCGAAAATGTGAATTGTTACATTTTACAGCCCCAAAAACTCAGGTTTCATTGAAGATAAGTTATCTTTTTAATCATTCAATATGTCTATGTGTTATTTGATTACTTGTTTCTCTTTCTTTACGTTAACTGTTAGCTTAAGTTAATTACCGGCTAGTTTCTTATATGTGTTAGCTTGAATGTCTTATAAAACACAACCATAGAGTGCACTATTGGTTTTTCTCGTTGTATTTATTGTGTGAATTGCGGCTTGTAAATCATAGATATCTTAATAGACTTTAATGGATTTAGGGGAGACTAAGGTTCATAGAGTTTGGGTCTTAGGCACCTCCCCACGACCAATATTAGGGAATACAATGCTTCAATTAAAACAAGGACGTGAATTTGACAAATTAGTAGGAGGTAACTAGGGAGTAAGGAAATCTAAGTGAACACACTTTTCCTATCATAAGAAGTTACCAATTTATCTTTCTTGCATAATTAGTTTAAATTAGTTTTATTATTAGCTAGCTAGTAGCTAAACCGCCCACTCTTCCAAACCCCGAGATTTTTACTTGCTTTCATAAAATATAAAAAAAATACAAAAAGAATCATCCTTCATCTTTAGACCTAATTCGACGTACACTTTGACCTAAGAACACTATTCCCCTAGAGAACGATCAATCCCCCAAGTCTTACCTACACTACACTACAAGAATTAGGTACACTGACTAGGAGGATTGTAAAACTACTTGTGAGGTTCGCAATCCCTACATCACTTACTAAGCCTTGGCTTACGTTGCTATGTTATGTTTTTATGTAGGTTATTGATAAGGCGAAAAGTGTACCGCTTTTAACGGGTCATTTAAGCCCGAATTCGTGATTATTTGATCAATTACTGCCCTAAATCGTTCCTTTTGTCATTTTAGGTACTTTTGAGAAGAAATCTGGAAAATGAAGCATTTTGGACGTTTTTGGAGCATAAAAGTGAAGAAAACGGCAAAGTCTCAAAATCCTTGCTGGGAACAGTACCTAACACCGTCAAGACTTCACACATGACGGCGTCAAGCTTGGCAAAAGAGGTGGAAGTGGAAAATACACATGACGGCCCAGAACATTTTTAGTGCAATTGACCTGACGGCGTCACCAAGGCCGTCAGGGTCAAAATGTATGTGACGGCCCAGAGCTTAATTCCTTCTTGACGGCGTCAAGATTGGATCTAGGCAATACGATCCTTAATTTGGCGGCGAGTTGACGGCGTTAGAAACTACAATGTGACGCCGTTAGGATGTATTATCTATATATATTTTTCCAATTTTTCATTGTAAAAGTGGGTGGAACATTAGGAGAACTTTGGAGAGCTTAAACCCTAAACGAATTTTATGTAAAAATAAGGGTTTCAACCCTTGTTCCATCCATGCTTAATTGAAGATAAGTTTTCCAATAATCATACGATATGTCTATGTGTTGTGTGATTCTATCTTATGCTTGTCTTTCTTTTAACATGCTAGGCTAGGTTTTTATTATGTTTGCTTAGATGTAGTGAAACCTAGATGTTGATTATTGGTTGATGGTTTGTTTATAATTGTTCTGTATGATTGTATTCGATGTTAGGCTTAAGAAAACTGCAGACTTCCAATTGGTAACTTGCTTGAACGTCTTAAGAAACATGATCGGAGGTGGACTACGATTTTTGGGTGTAGTTAATGCATAAGTGAATTCTAGTGATCCCATGTTAGGAGCTTTTAGTCGGCTCGACATAGGAGTGAAGTAGGAGCTTATAGAGTTAGGGAATATTGTACACGGCCCTACGACTAGTATTATTTAGTATAACCCGTCATCTATGCAATTGTAACAAACTAATCAACCGGTAAAAGATACCTAGGGAGTAATGAAATCTAAGTAAACACATCTTTTCTCATTATTGTTTCCACTACATTAGTTTATTTTCATTTCTTTTTATTTTATTTTGATTGCATGTTTAGTTATTTGGGTTAGTTGACTAGCAACTAATTCCACCCACTCCTTCAAAACCCGAGATTTTGCTTGCTTTCATAAAATATAAAAAATACAAAAAGAATCATCCTTCATCTCTAGACCTAGTTTAGTAGACTTTCTAATCCTAG
Source organism: Artemisia argyi (assembly GCA_030686995.1). Lineage (NCBI taxonomy): Eukaryota > Viridiplantae > Streptophyta > Magnoliopsida > Asterales > Asteraceae > Artemisia > Artemisia argyi. Next base: position 86,283,748 of record CM060679.1, read on the forward strand.
CGAACACTATTCCTGAGTTGAACGATCAATCCTTCGATACTTGTCACTATACTGTACTGCAACGATCAGGTACACTGCCTGGCAGGGATTGCAAGCTTCTCAAGATCCCTTGAGAGGTAAAACCTGTTGCGAGGGCGCAATCCCGCGTATCAAGTTTTTGGCGCCGCTGCCGGGGAATAGTTATTGTCTAGGTTAGAATTTCTTTTTATTAGGTCTACTTGCTAGATTCCTTTCTAGTAATATTTTTATTTTTATTTTTAGGTTTCTTTAGTGTATCTTTTTCTTGGTGCCTTTGTTAGTAAATTAAGTTCGTTGACTATTTCGTTGGCCATTATGGAAAAAGTGAATCCACCCATTTCCCCTAGTGAAGTTGCTTTGTTACGTGAAAAGATTGAGAATGAGATTAGGGAACTTAGGGAACTTAATAGGTTGATTAATGTTGAGCTCGATCATGCATTTAGTGACCTAGCGAACGCTTTGTATTCAAATGAGGACCTAGGATCTAACGATTTTGAGGTTGTTGTTGAGGATGTGAAGGAACTTGAGGAAGGGGAGATAGATCCAAAACAGGATGATTATTTCAATCTATATCCCACTAAGGAGGAAACTGCATACTATAATAATCTTGTTGATAATCCTTGGCCTCCTTTTGCTAGAATTGACCCTCAGATAAAGAGAGGTGATCCTAAAAATGTTAAGATACCATGTATGATTGGGTATAAGTACACTGACAATGCTTACATTGATTTTGAATCCCCAATCAACATTATGTCCTCAAGTGTTTATAATGATATAGTGAAAACAAGACTTGAACCTCGAAGGGACCCTAAGTACCCCGGCGGAATTTGTAATTTTGTCGGGAGAATTAAAGGTTTACATGTCTTCGTTGGAAACTTTACTTATTGTTGGAACCCAAAACTTATATCATTTCACACATATTATAAAATTAAAGGAAGATTAAAAGAGAAATGAAGATATAGAGATGGAGATGGTAACTTCTAGAGAGAGAAAGAGAGATGTATTAGATTAGATAGAAGAATATCATGAGAAGAATAACCTAGAAGCACCACCTCCAAATGGTAGCATTTGGAGGTTTATATAGTTAAGATAAAGAGATGGGCCAGGCTTGGGTTTATGTAGTGGACAATACCTAAACTAATACAATATTAGATTAAACCAAGCCTGTTTACCCTTAACTAAAATATTAGACTATTACAACATTGTTACAAGACTTGATGACACAATAATGATCGACACTTCTATTTCTAACAATCTCCCCCTAAGGGTCGATCATTGAGATCTCTCTTTGATTCCATTGATGATCAACACTTCTAATGCTAACAATCTCCCCCTAAGGGGTGATCACTGAGATCTCTCTTTGTGATCTTGATCTTTGAACTTTGAAGTTTGTCGTCTTGAACTTTGAGTGTCGTTGTAGAATAGTCTTTAGTCTTTGTTCCTTCATGCTTTGTGATCTTTGATAACTGACTTTTCTTCATTCTTAGTTTTATTGTGATGTGGTGTCATCTGCCTTTTGTCTTTTCTGCGTCTGTGGTGGTTGTCCACCATTCCAACATGCTCATACGTCTTTGAACTTTGAGATTCATACATTAGCAGTTCCCTTTCTTTCACTTTGATATTGTCTCTTTACTTTATAGATTCTTCTTTTTGGCGTAGAATCTTTCTTTGAACTTTGTGTTGCTTAGATCTTTGAGAGAACTTTCCTTTGACTTCGTGATGCATGTAAATGTGGAATCTATCGTAATGGAGGTGATATGATGCTGCAAGTAAACAGTTAGAAATAAATCAACTGGTACTTACAGGTTCGAATTAGAGATTGTCAACAGAATAGTGTGAAGACTCCTTCTAACCCTTACCAAGGCCGTTCCCATTTTGGATACTCCCGAGAGAGCTTACGAGACCTACTAAGTAGATCAACGAATGGGTGAGTCGCTGGAGATCACTCCACGACTATAGACTGTTTTAAAACCACCACGAACACTAAGCGTAACCCACAATAAGTTACCGAAGTGATCTGCTGTCAGGGCTGCTTGATGTTGACCCTAGCAGGAATTTCCATTCAATCATTGAAAATCACAAATGTGAATCCTCTCATAAATGTTCTGGCAGATTGCTAAGATCTGCGTAGGACTCTAAAGTTTACATCTGGCGTCCTTAATGATGAACAACCAGTGTAGAAATATCATGTGTTCCTATGAGATATTTTGATGAATCTCGGGGCTCTAGACTTGATAAGTGCACATTTGGTTTCCTACGTGGAGATTAGGGAGAGGTCTCCTGCTTCAATATTAACCATCTCTAAGAGACAGGTTGATAGATTACACCGGCCCCACGTGAGAATGAAACAAGCTCTTTTAAGAGAACCTCAGTGGCTAGAAGGTTAAGTGTAGTGCGTCACTGGGTCCATGATGTCTTTATCTTCAATACTGGTGTCACCTTGGTAACAACCAGTAGCATATGAATTGAACCCGGTGTCTGCCCTAAGGTTGAAAATATGGAGGGCTATTTCTTTCCACCCTTTCATTTTTAGGATAAGTGCACTTTTTTGATGAAAACTATTTTTGCGTAGAACTTTCCTTTCTTTGAAAACTTGAGTTGTGCACTGTAAGGTGTACATAAGTCATTTGGATGAAGAGCACCGATTTTGATAGATTTTGAAAATCTTTTAGAAAAATCTTGAAAAGGTGGTGCTCAGAATGTAAGAGAATTTTGAAAATCTAATTTATCATTAGATCAACAATCATAGTCTAGAGCTTAAAGATTTTGAAAGTGTTTCTAAAGAAAACTCAAGCCAGATAAGAGTTTGGTTCTCGTTTTAGGATAAGTGCTCGAAAAATACTTAAAATCTTTGTTTTGAGTAATCACTTTCCTTTCTTTGAAGCGCGGGTCCTGAACTGATGTGTCCAGAAGCCATTATTTTGAAGAACAAGTCCTTGGCTGAAATTCTAAGAAGTCATCATTTAAGCACGGGTTTCGTACTGAAGTATACGAAAGCCATTATAAAGAAACTTTTGAGAAATGACATATTTTAGAAAAACATTATAAAGAACTCTCGCTCAAGCATCTGTACATGTCCGTATCATTGTTGAATGACATTTCTAGAAACGTACAAAACATTGATTTATACGAGAGACATGTCGTGAGAAGAATATTTTTGGATTTTTTTGATTTTATATTATTTTTAATTTTTTTTTTGAAATTTTATATTTTTGTATTTTGTTTTTGATGGTTTTTCAAATTTTGTATTTTGTTTTTCAAAAATATTTACAAAGAGGATTTGAAGAATGAAAAATTAAGTTTGGACAAGTAAAAGTGGAGTTAGAAAAGGATTTCCACATGCGATGTTGGCGTAAAGTTTTTCTTTACCAAATTCAGTGTATGAAATCTTATCACTTTCACAAGTACCTGCATCCACAGAAGAAGAATTTGCACAAATAACAGTGTTAGAAGTACATTTTTCTTCACATTGAGGGTGTTCGCTATCACGGGTTGTTGTGGTTTCTACTTCCTTATCATGATGATGTACACTATCATTAGTCTTTGTGCAACTTTCAAAAGTCTTCCCTGTCGGAATTCATCTAAGACCTACTGTATTAAAAACTTTTCCCATGGGAATCCACCTAAGGTAAGATCTAGACGTAGTTTTCTTATCAGACGCAGCGGAAGTCTCAGTTTTTGACAAACTACATCCTTTAGATATCCACCTAGTAGGTTTCTTATCCATTTTCTTGTTTACAACGGGTGTGTTTCTATTTGGTGTCTTAGTGGATTGTGCATTGACACTTGATTTTCCTTTCTTGAGAAATTGTGCAATACATGCATCATGGTTAGCTGAAAAAACACATTTTTGACATGTAGGACATACAAATTCAACATTTTTGTTTAGAACAGTAACCTTAACTTTATCACTACAGTCATTTGGAAATTGTTTCTTGTTCAAAAAGGAATTAGAATTCTTAGTGTTGCATTCTACGTGCCTAGCATTCTATTTTGTGCAACTACTCTTAGATGCAAGCCAATCCCTAGTCTTTTGTAGATTGTTCCTAAGTAATGGTTTACTACTACTAGCAGTGCTTTGGAATCTTGTAGAATTCATCACACTAGGTTTTGCACCTAAAATTCCGTCTTTTTGAAGTTGTGCCTTTTTCCTAGCTTCTTCGAGATGGTGATTTTGGACCAAGTCATTAGAACCAACAGATTCTTTAACAGTTTTTGTGGTCACATTCGGTGTACTATTCCTAGAAGGGCCAGGTGCACATTTGTGTTTTTGTCAACAACCAATTTTTGTTTTTCAAGAATCCTTTCAACTTCCTTTTTCTTAGGTAAGGGTTGTGGAGTGACTAGTTTTGTCAAATCCTTTTTCTCATCGACTTTTGGAGCAAACCGGGAAATTGACATTTTTGGTTTTTCAACCGTTTTTGAAACATTTGGTTTCTCCGAAGTCAATGGTTTTGCAAACTTAGTATCCACACCCTTCCCTTGTATACTTTCTAGCTGAGCTCTCAAAGGATCATTTTGCTCTTTCATGTCCTTGTAGGCATGCTTATACGATAATTTGTCATACTTGCATTCCTCTGATTTTCGATCAAGTTGTTTAAAAAATGACATGTTTTCTTTTTCAATTTTTACAAGAGAATTTTCATATTTTGAAACAATTTCAGATGTCTCAGCTCGCAGTCTTTCATCGTCCTCAACAGAATATGATTGTAAAATGATGGACATTATATCAGTAGTCATAATTGCTTCAAAAAGAGAATCATTTAGATTTTCCAAAAGTTTGATGTTTTGAAGATTTGCATTAGCTTCCTTTACTAGGGATTTATGGTCCTTGACAAGGTCAACTGTTTCTTTAAAAAGTGCTCGCTCAAAATGAATTACCCGAGCATTAATCATATTGATTGGTGGAGCAAAGTCTTTTTCGAGAATCTTGTTCAGTTGTAAATGAACCGTGGAATTCCAATTGTTCTCATTAAGTCTCATTTTTTATTCTAAAAACGTTTGAAGTTGCCTAACTCTGGTTTTAAGATCATCAAGATATCCTCTGGCAGCAATTGTGTTAAAAGTGTTGTTTGAAGACATCTGTTCCATGTTTGAAAGTGATTTGGAAGCAACTATTGGTTTAGAAACTAGTTTTGAGAATGGTCATTTCTTGGAAAACGCTGATGCTTGTTTTTGTGGAACAAAAGTAATTCCAGAAAGTTTGTTCAATTTGTTGTAATCAATGGGTTTCAAATTTTTTTGTTTTATTTTAGTTATGCTTTCTTCGACAAGTTCCATCGTTTGCATAGAGTCCCGAACGGCGGGAGGATCATGTTTGGTGTAAATAACATTACCATTATACAAAACATTCTGTTCTTTCTGAGCTTTCTTGAGATTACAAGGATTGTTGTTACCAAGAGCCATTTTATGTTTCGTATGGTAAATCGGATTAGTTTGATTTGAAATCATTTTAATTGTTTCACTTGACTGACCCGACTTAACCACTAATTCTTCTAGTTTTGCAATCTTGTGTTCTGACTCTATGATTTCATCCAAAAGTTTATCTTCTTTCCCGTTCTTTTTCAAGATTGGTATAAGCTGATTTTTGTTTTGAAAGTTGGTTTGTTAATTCAGAAATTTCTTGTTTTAAAGAGTTAATGGTTTTTGTTGAACTAATTTCAAGAGTATCAAATTTTTTTTTCCATTCCCTATCTTTAACAAGTAACTTCTTATAACCAATTTCAAGTTCTGACTCGCGTTCTTTGTGAATTTGAAAACTTTTTGAATTTTCCTTGTATCTCTCAAGCTCAGTGGTCAATCTCTCATTCGCGGCCTTAACATCGCGATTGACCTTTTTCACTTTGTCAATTTCAATGCTACAATTATTCAATAATGATTCAAAGAAATCACGGGTTTCCTCATCATTAGCACCATTTTGTGCAACTTGAACTCCATTAGGATCCATATCTGGAGTTTCATAGTTAACATTGCTATTAACTTGTTCCCCCACATATGTATCATAATTAGGTTCAAGTGGCACATAATGTGGCTTCTCATGAGAAAACCGATTAGCATCATTACCATAATTTGGTACCTCATGGAATGGATCTAAATCATAAGTAGGAGGAAGATCAGAATCATTGCTTGATGTTGTTGCCTGCTGATTTGCCATAAAGTTGTAGGTTTCATTAAGATCTGCTGAATTGTCATTAATTTTTGTTGTAGCTCTAAACTCATTTTCCTCAGCAGTCAACGGTATTCCTGATTTTTCTTTATTGGCTAGCATCGACAAGTACTGGATCTTTTCAACCTTGTCGAAATTTCTACCAATAACACTGCTGTGAATTGTTGATGTAGGTTTCTGACTCGAAGTCATGAAAGAACAATCATTCCCATTTTGATTAACCACATTCTGACTCACAAACTGATCCATCGAATTTCCAACATAATCCCTTATCTGAATCCCCGTCTGTGTACTCGTAGCATATCTATGTTGATTCCTAATAACATGTTCATTTTCCAGTGTACCTTGATTCCGAGTAAAGTCGGTTGGAAACATTTCTGCTAGAACCTCAAGTGCTTGCTGCTTTTGTGTCAACATTGCTTCATCAAACCTAGCGTTGTAGGGAAGTTGCTCTTCCAACTGTTTCTGCTTCACATTCTCAGAAAATAGGGAAAAGGTTGGTTCTAGAAGTTCCGCATCAGCTGGTGCAAAGAGATCGTACCTAGGTTCAACAGTCTCAGCTTGTGTTTCTTGCATAGTCAACTTCTCTTTTGGTGTATCGGAGTTATAGGAAGGTTCCGCATTTTTAGGTTCATCTGACTTATGTTCACATGATTCTTCAACATTTTGTTACTTTTCTGTCAACGGTGGTCATTTCATATGCTCAACGAGTGTGAAAGGAAATCTCAGGTCAAGATATTTTACGTAATCTGGTAGCTCATTTTCATCAACATCTTGTTCATTATCAGTCAACGACTTCTCAGTCTTAGTCAATATTTCCTCAGTCTCAGTCACCGTTTTCTCAGTCTTAGGATATGGAGCAAAAAATTGAACAAGAGGTTCCATGTCCATTGATGGAAGAAATTTTTTGAGAAAAGACATTTTGAATGTGTGAAATGAATACGGATCTTGTAGATGATAAAGAAGTGATTTTTGTTCTTGAAACAAGTTTAAACAATAACTAGCACGGTAGTTATGTTCAACGAACTCGAAAAATTTAATCCCAAAATAACTCTCAGTCTCGGATTATCGAAGCTTAATCAAAATCGTTGTCCAAAATTACAACCCAAAGATTTTCTCAAATAAACCAACAATAATTATTATCCAACCAAGTATTAGCAAATTTCACTAAAAAATTCATCCCTTGAATTAGGGGTGTTCATCGGTTCGGTTATCGGTTTATTTGGTTTATTCGATTCAGTTTGTTCGGTTAATTTTTTTTATGGGTCAAACCGAAAACCAAACTGAACCGAATTCAAATTTGATTCAACCGAACTGAAAACCGAACCTAATAACTAAAAACCGAACCCCTATAACAGAAAACCGAACCGAATAACCCGAATTATATAATTTTAGTTATTTTTTCATTTAATTTGATATATTTTTAGAACAATTTTTTTTCAAGCTTAAATAATGTTATATTTATACTAAAAAAGACTTTTAGTGATTATTTTTATATATAAATACATAAAAAATATATATATTTACATATTTTCGGTTTTTGGTTCGGTTTTCGGTTTTCATTACCAAACCCATATCCAAACCGATAACCGAATATTTAGTTTGGTTTGGTTCGGTTTTGGTTCGATTTTTTTGGGTTCGGTTCGGTTTCAGTTTTCGGTTATTGTGGATATTACCTGATCTGTGAACACCCCTACCTTGAATGATATTATATCAGCTATCTTCTATTCGACCCAATCACTAACGAGTACAACACAACCCAATATTCTAACCATACAAACGCAGCCCAATCGAAATAAAGCCCAAACCAATTAACCTTAACCCTAAATAATTTAGTATAAAACTGTCACTACCCTAATATAACTCAATCCTAATCACTCTATCACTTAAAAAAAAACGCAGCCACCAAACCTTTTTGTCTCAACCTAACATAAACGCAGATCCAAGATACAGAAAATACCTCCCTTCATTTTTTATTCTTATCAAACCGAATCACTCAAACAACCTGTTATATCCTTTCACTTAATCTTAAACGTAGAGCACAAACCCACTAGATGATTCTATCTGCTGCTGTTTGAAATACGATTACCAATCGAAGATGAACACATGTAGGTTTTTAGTTTTTGTTCTTGTTTTTCTAAATTGAAACAAAAGAAAAGATGAAACTGATGTAGTTTTGATTTTTCTTTACTTGTTTTCGGATATTAACAGAAGTGAATCTTCAACAAGATCTATGATGGGTAATCTCTTGTGGTTTAATTATTTGAACTAATCGTTGATTATACAAGAGATAAACTGAGATCAAAAATTACTTTTTTTTTTCTTTTTCGTTTCTTGTTTTGATTCTGTTATGAAACTGAGATAGATGACGGGTTTTAGGATTAGTGATTGGAGACAGGATAAGGATAGGATTGTGTGACGGGAAGTTGTATGGGTTTTGTTGTTGTAGTGGGTTGGTGTTGGACTATTGGTTCAATTCTTGAATCTGGTCTTGTTGGGATATAAAATATCAAAGTACTTCTGGATGTCAAACTACTGCTGCATGAAGAATAAAGTCAAAGTACTGCTGAAGGAAAAAGTCAAAGTACTGCTGTTATTGAAGAATGTTTAAAGTACTTCGAAGGAAACAAGGACTGGTGTGCAATATTAGATAAGGATTAATGTGTAATATTAAACGAATATTCTAGAATTAGTTAGGGATAATGACTTGTCGTTCAAGGATTATATGTTGTAAACCGACTTAAGGATATCTATATAAAGAGCCTTAAGAGGTATTAGTCGATACAAGTTTTAGAGAAGTTCTCATAAGTTTTAGAGTCGATCAAAGTTGATAAATAGTTAGGGATTGTTAGTGAATCTGTGTAACAAAGCAGGTTCAAAGTTTGGTTAATATAAAAGTTCTTTTTAAGCTTTGTGTTAGTAGATTCCGCGTACTTTACAAAGTAAAACAGTGTTTCAATATTAATAAGTGTTGAATTTACTCAATATTGTTAAAACCTTACAAGCTACAAAGTAGTTTGGTCAGAGTATATCGATCCAACAAGTGGTATCAGAGCTTGTGTTGGAAACTTTGATTAAGAAGACAAACCTTTAAAACCTTTAAACCGATTTCACTACAAACCCTTCAAGATGTCGACAGATGCTGTACCTGCTCCCTCAATCACTGCTGTTAGAATCCCTATTGTTAAGAAGGGATAATACAACCTATGGGCCATGAAGATGAGGCAATACATTGCCATCACAGACCATGCACTGTGGGATGTGATTGTCAATGGTAACATGCAAATTGAAGAACCAGTAGAGGTACCTGGACAGCCAACACCACCTAAAATTACTGTACCTGCTGCTACCAAAAGAAATCAAGACAAAGCTCTCAACATACTGCTTTCTGCTATTCCTGATGGTCACTTATTAAAGTTTCATGATGCTAAAGATGCCAAACAACTATGGGCTGCAATAAAGAAGAAGTTTGGAGGTAATGATGCTTCTAAGAAGATGCATAGGAATTTGCTGAAGCAACAATTTGAAACTTTCACTGTTGGAGAAAGAGAAGGTCTTGATTCTGCTTATGAAAGATTCCAACATCTTCTGAGTATGCTAGAACTATATGATGCCGAGGCATCAGTTGAAGATGCTAATTTAAAGTTCTTGAGAAGTTTGCCGTCAGCATGGCATGTAGTTGCTACTATGATCAGAGGACAACCAGGGCTGGATACTATGGACTTTGATGATCTCTACAACAATCTGAAGGTGTATGAGCATGAGATATGTGGTACTACAGGTTCAAGCACACAACAGAAACTTCAAAACATTGCTTTTGTCTCTTCTGAAAACAGAAGCAGTACTTCCAACAAAGGTACTGCTTATCCTGTTCAAAGTACTGTGACTGAAACACAGGTTCCATGTACAACAATGGTCACCACCAATTCATCACAATCACTTACCCCCACCTCAGATGAAGTTCTACGTTCATTCTTTGCTCAACAAGCATCTCTGCCTGTCACCTATCAAGAAGATGTATTGTAAATAGATGATGATGTTTTGGAAGAAATTGATATCAGATGGCAAGTTGCCATGCTCACTGCAAGGATTAAGAAGTATGTGAACAAGACAGGAAAAGGCATCAATTTCAGAGCTAAACAAGGAATAACGTTTGACAAGTCCAAGATTGAGTGTTTCAACTGTTAAAGGACTGGTCACTTTGCAAGGGAGTGCAAGTTTGCAAAGTATCAAGCAAACAAGATGATTGAACCACCCAAGCCTGAAAGAAAAGAAATTCCAATTACTGAACTAAAACCAAAAGCTTTGGTTGCTCAAGAGAATCTGTGAGAGATTGATTGGTCAAATGAGTTTGATGATGAACCTGTAACCTATTCAATGGTTGCATTGGAAGACTGGAGCACAACATATGCTGCTTTGGAGTCAAGAGATGGTTTAGGAAGCTTTGATTGGAGCATGGAGTTTGAAGAAGCACCTGTTCAGCTTGCTATGGTAGCTGCTTCACCAAGTTCATCCACTAACTCTGAGGTATGCTCTAAGTGCAATGATATGTATCAAAAGTTACTTAGTGAATATGTAGCTGAAAGAGATAAATTTCAAAAAGCTAGGGATGAGATAACTGGTTATCAATTGACTTTAGAGTCAATAGAGGCCAAAATCATTACACATGAAAACAATGAAGTAGCATGGATTGAAACATATAAACAACAGGATTACCTAGTTAAGTTAAGTGAATGGAAACTAGGTTGTAAGTGTCTGAATTAGAGAAAGTGACTGCTGAAAGGGATAAGTTGTTAGAAAAACTTGCTGTGTGGAATGAGGCAGGTGTGTCACATGTTCAATTTTTTGAAAAGCAAAGAACATCTAATATTAAGACAGGCCTAGGTTATGATAATGTTAGCAATGAAGGCATTCCATTTAAGGGCAAGGAACTAAATCTTACAGTAGATACCTCCACTAGTGATGAAGAGTTCATAAGTCTAAATGAAAAAACTTCTAGTGATGAGGAATCCCCTAGTCCAACACCTCCTGTATTTAAGAAAGAAAAGGGATATAATGCAGTTCCTCACCCCCCCAAGTAGCTTTCAACCACCTAAAAAAGATGTTGACTGTTATGGTGTAGATAATCTAGAGTTTAGGAAAAAGCTTAAAAGTAAATCTAACCCTGAAACTTTAGAAAAGTCTGTTGAAGCACCTAAGATTGAAGAGAACAGGTTTTCAAAACAAGCAGTACCTCCAAACACTTTTCGAAGTACTGCTGATCACTCAGCAGTACCTCAGAGAAAATTCTTTCAAAATACTGTTAATTTTAGAAAATCTTATAGAAGGGGATTTGGGGATATTGGTCCAAAGATCTGTTATGTTTGTTATAGTCCTCATCATTTGATTAAAGACTGTGATTATCTTTCAGAATACCTAAGCAAATATCCAAAGACCAGAACTGCACAACCAAGTCATAGGGAGAATAAGCCAATGGACAATAAACCAGTTTGGAATTATACAAATAGGGTTAACCATAGTAATTTCTCAAAAGACTATAGGTACCCTCATCAGAAAAGGTCATACTCCAAACCATCAGTACCTTCACAAAGTACTGATAGAAAGTTCCCTAACCAAGATGTTTCTAGCAAACACTCAAGTGTCAGACCTAGGAGGTACAATCACTACAACCCTAGAAGGCCTTACAACACAAGAAAAGATGCTAGAACACAGAACCCAACTCCTAAAGTCACAACAAAATGGGTTAAGAAAGAAAGTACTGCTGGGGTAGAACCAGTACATTCAGAGGTTAAGGGTGAAAAAGGGAAAATTGATCATGAAAAACCAACAGTTTTGGAAACAAAAACCTTAATTCTTGATCATGCTTTCAAAGACAGTGGTGATTACATACTCAAAAATTTTGAGTATGTCACTCCACAAGGGGAACACAAGTCAGTAATGGCTTGGGTTCCTAAAAATAACTAACCTTTTTCATGTGAATGCAGGGCAACCCAGAGGGGGAGCTTAAAGATCATCGTATTGTAGATAGTGGTTGCTCTGGCAGTATGACAGGAGAAAAGGAGCTCTTGTCAGATTTTAAAGCTTATTTTGGAGGAAAAGTTGCATTTGGGAATGATCCTGATGGAGGAAGAATAACTGGCAAAGGAACTATCAAGGCAGGAAATACTGATTTTGAAGATGTTAGATATGTGAAGGAGCTCAAATTCAATCTTTTGCAAGTCTCTCAGATTTGTGATAAGAAGTACCCTGTGTTATTCTTTGACACAGAATGTCTTATACTTTCTCCTGATTTCAAGTTAGAAGATAGAAGCTTGGTGTTGCTAAGAGCACCAAGAACTAATGATGTGTATAGCATAGACTTAAAGAATGTAAACTCTGCTGAAAGAGCAACATGTTTGATTGCAAGAGCAACTATGGAAGAAGCACATCAATGGCATAAAAGATTGGGGCATGTTAATTTTAAGAACATTAATAAGCTGGTCAGTGGTAATTTAGTTAGAGGTTTACCTTCTAAAACATTCAAGAATGATCACTCATGTCTTGCTTGTAAGAAGGGTAAACAGCACAAGACTTCTTGTAAGAAGATTGATGAGAAAACCATTAGAGAGCCTTTGGAATTGCTGCACATGGATCTGTTTGGACCTGTTTCAGTTGTTAGTCTGAACAAGAAGAAGTACTGCTTGGTTGTAACAGATGACTGTAGCAGATTTAGTTGGGTCTTTTTCTTATGCTTTAAAGATGAAACTTTTGATGCTATTCATGATCTTATAATAGCACTTGAAAATCAGTTAAGACTCAAGGTTAGAGGCATTAGATGTGATAATGGGACTGAGTTCAAGAATCAGCTAATGGATGAATTTTGTGCCAAGAAAGGAATTAAAAGAGAATTTAGTATTGCTAGAACTCCTCAGCAAAATGGAGTTGCAGAAAGAAAGAATAGAACTCTTATAGAAGCAGCAAGAACAATGCTTGCAGACTCTCAATTACCTATTCCATTCTGGGCTGAGACTGTAAATGCTGCTTGTTATGTGTTGAATAGAGTATCAGTGACTAAACCTCAAATGAAGACACCTTATGAGTTACTCATGGGAAAGAAGCCAAGTATCAAGTTTATGAAACCTTTTGGATGTCCCCTAACCATCTTAAACACTGCTGATAATTTGGGCAAATTTGATGGGAAGTCAGATGAAGAATATTTATTGGGATATTGTACCAATAGCAAAGGATTCAGAGTGTACAATAGGGCTACTAAAAAGGTTCAAGAATGTCTTCATGTTGATTTTCTGGAAGAACAAGAGAATTCTAAAGGTAAAGGTCCTTATTGGATGTTTGATCTTGATTTAATGTCTTCATCAATGAATTATGTACCTGTAAGGGAAGAAAATCAAGCTGCTCCAACTGAAAAAGAAGCACAGTACATTGTTCATGATGTTAATTTAAGATCTGAAGATGAGCCAAATGATAATGCCAATGATGAGAAGAAGAGTACTTCTGAGCCTCAAGGTACTGCTAAACCTAACAGTACTATTGATCCTCAAAGTACTGTTCCACCACAAATCCCAGTATCTGCAGAAGATCAAGCCATTCAAGATGAACTTTCTAGGATGCTTTTTCAAGAAACAATGGCTAAGTCGTATGAAGATGAACAAAGGAGAGTTTATGAAGCAGAAAAGAAGAAGGCAAAAGACACAGCCAGTACTTTACCCCAAAGTACTGCTAATCCATTTGAAAGTACTTTTCAACCTTTAGATACTTCAAATTGGATAAATACTGATGCTGTTAATGATTCTAATATGCCTGACTTAGAAGATACTGATGATCCAAACATGATTACTTTAGAAGACACTGATGATGAATTAGATCAAGAAGGCATTTTCTTAGATTCTAATGAAGATCCTGATATAACTAATTTGGAAGAAAATCTTGAAGTCTCACCAACTCCTACTCTCAGAATACACAAAACTCATCCTGTTACCAACATAATTGGACCCTCAGCTTCAGGGGTGCTCACAAGGACTAAGGCTAAGAATATGTCTCAACAACATACTTCTTTACTTAGTTTTATCTACAAGCAAAACATGGTGAATCACAAGGATCAGAAGTTGTGTTTATTTGCTTGTTTTCTATCTCAGGAAGAGCCCAAGAATATCAAACAAGCATTAGCCAAGGAAAGTTGGGTGGAAGCTATGCAAGAAGAACTCCTATAGTTTAAACTTCAAGAAGTTTGGGTATTATGTGATTTACCTGATGGAAAGAAACTTATTGGAACTAAATGGGTCTTCAGAGTAAAAAGGGATGAAAGAGGGAATGTTATCAAAAACAAAGCAAGGTTAGTGGCTCAAGGATATAGACAGGAAGAAGGAGTAGACTATGATGAAGTTTTTGCTCTTGTGGCAAGGCTTGAAGCCATCAGGCTATTTTTGGCTTTTGCATCTTATATGGGATTCCCTGTATATCAAATGGATGTTAAAAGTGCTTTTCTATATGGCAAAATCACAGAAGAAGTTTATGTCAAACAGCCTCCTGGTTTTGAAGACCCTACACACCCAAACAAAGTCTACAAGGTAATCAAAGCTCTGTATGGCCTTCATCAAGCTCCAAGAGCATGGTATGAAAGACTTTCCAATTTTCTACTACAACATGGTTATAGAAGAGGAGCTATTGACAAAACTTTGTTTATCAAGAGAGATAAGAAGGATATCATGCTTGTCTAAGTGTATGTAGATAACATTATTTTTGGTGCTACTAGGCAATCTATGGTCAAAGAATTTGAAGATCTTATGCAGAAAGAGTTTTAGATGAGTTCAATGGGAGAATTAACCTTCTTCTTGGGACTTCAAGTGCAACAGTCAAGCAGTGGGATATATATTTGTCAAGATAAGTATGTTGCAGATATTCTGAAGAGATTCAATTTCACAACTGTTAGGCCTACCTCTACACCAGTGGATACTAACAAACCTTTGGGAAAAGATGAAGAAGGAGAAGATGTTGATGTCACCCTATACAGGTCTATGATTGGATGTCTCATGTATTTAACTGCATCAAGACCTGATATAACTTTTGCTGTATGTTTATGTGCAAGACATCAAGTAAATCCAAAGGTATCTCACTTGAATGCTGTCAAGAGAATTTTCAGGTATCTTAGGCAACAACCTAAGCTAGGCTTATTGTATCCTAGAGATTCACCTTTCCATCTCCAAGCTTTTTCAGACGGTGATTATGCTGGAGATAACTATGACAGAAGATCCACAACTGGAGGATGCCAGTATCTTGGAAGCAGATTAGTGTCATGGCAATGTAAGAAGCAAACAATTGCAGCAACTTCTTCCACTGAAGCAGAGTATGTAGCTGCTGCAAGTTGTTGTGCACAAGTACTTTGGTTGCAGAATCAACTTTTGGATTATGGATTCAATTTCAAGAATACTCCTATCAACATTGATATTCAGAGTACTATCTGTATTGTCAAGAATCCAGTATATCATTCCAAGACCAAGCACATTCAGATTAGACATCACTTTAAAAGAGATTGCTATGAACAAAGACTTATCAATGTGGTTAAAGTTCATACTGATGATAATGTAGCAGATCTACTCACAAAGGGCTTTGATGTTTCAAGATTTACCTTTTTGGTTGTGAGTATTGGCATGATTAATATGTAAGCTATTTTTGAGGGGAGGCATTAGTAGTTATTAGTTAGTCATTATTTGAGGGGAGGCTATATGTGTCATTCAAAAGAAAAAGATTTTATTCATCATTCAGCAAAGATCTTACAACAGCCATTCAGAAAGTTTCATCATTCAGATACAGACACATAAAAGATAAAACAAACACAACCTACTACTAAGCTCCACACACCTACTCCATAGGCCTTTTTCCCTTGCCCTCATAGTCATGCTTTCCCTTTTGAGCAGTTTTTCTCTTGTCATCAAAAGAAGCCTGCTTTCTTGGGCACGCCAGGCCAAGAACCTGTTTGGGAGGTCTCTCTTTCCTTGGAGCAGGCTACTTCATGTTCTGAATAGTTGATTCCAGGGCTTGAGTTAAAGCATGTGGAAGCTCATTAGCCAGAGATGCACTAGGGACAAAATTTTCTTTTTCTTGGGCTTTTTGTTGGTAGTACTACCTGCATCATGTAACAATTCACATTTTCAGGTTAATTACTATTCCCGGAAAATTTTACTATTCATTTTCACTATTTATTTTTACTATTCATTTTACTATTTATTTTCCCAAAATTTGATTTTTATTTCATATTCTCTTGTGATAAATCATTTCCATGGCAAATTAAAAGTTTGACACTCATCAGATCATTTTCGCGAAAGTTATTAAGGAATTACACGTTTTAGGGTAAAACGTCATTCAAAAATTCTACGCACAACGAAACTCGACCACGTTAATTTTTCCCGTATCATAAAAATGTTTGATACACTCATGATTTATTTAAGAATTAATCATGACTGAGAAAAACATGACCAAAAAAACCTCGGTCGTGAAAAACTGGAATTTTCATTTTTAAGCATTTTTACTCAGCCGTAACCTTAGCCTATACCTGCACCGCGTTTCTAAGATGATTTGAGTTTTCACATTTTTATTAAAAGTCAACATATTTTTCCCTCCTCCTTTGACCAAAAAAATCATTCCTTGATTTTATAAGTCATTCCTTGATTTTTAGGCTTACGGTTTTATGCCTAAAAGACATTTAATACCAACCGACACTAGACTGAGCCCAGTCTAGATATTATAAGTCATTTTAAATCATTATTATCGTATTAGAAAGTAACATTTTACTTTTCTCAATTTTACACAATATTCGTACGTTTTACGTATTACGCGTTTTAGACCCGTGTTTTCAGTTTTAGCAGGGTTTTAGCACCCCAATGGAACCTACCACTCATTTTATATTTTATTATGGAGTATTTGGACAAGTTTAATCATTCTTCCAAGTTTCGTTTTTTTATGATACCCGGTTTTACTTATTATGGCTTAATCGTTTACAGTTAGCATTTTGCGGAGTCAAAACTAGCTCCATAAGTAGGATAATATCAACAAGACCAACTCATCCTTCCTATCCTCATGCAAACCGACTTAGGGGAGGGGGGATTCACCACCCTTGTGGCTTGATCTCACGCATAGAACTCTTGGATGATTACAAGTGTTCAACTTGGTCTCCAAGGTTTGACAAGTCAAGGTTTGTAACCTCCTCAAGACCCTATAAAAGCCCCTCTTCCCCTCCTTTGCCATCCCATATCACAACCCTCATCACCTCACACTTAGATAATTTTCTTCCAAGTTTCAAGCAAGATTCAAGTGCTTCAATAACATAGAAACTCTAGTTTGGTTTTGATTCATCAAACTACTTCCAAACCTCATAAACTTTGGTGATTTCTCTTGAGTTTGAATCCACTCAAGTCACCTCAACTTTCATCATCTCTCTTTCAAGAATACAAGGGTAGAAAGATTGCATAAAGTGAAGTAGGGTGAAGCTAAAGTCTATCAAAGTCCTTACCTTACATGTTAACTTCCTTTCTTAATTGAAAGCCAAAATCTGTAAGCAAAACCCTAACATACTTCTTGTTAAATATCATAATCATGTTATTTAGATATCATTCATGCTATATTATGTCTTGTGATCATGTCCATTATGTATAAAAATGGTAAAACAAGTTACTATAAATGATTGTTAAGTTAAGTTATTTAAACAAGTAAACTAGTGACTTTCTTGGTGAAATCTGATCAAAATGGTAAAATTATGATATTGGATCATTACATATTGTAGTAGAGGATTTAACAAGGAAACCATATCAATTTGAACCACCTAAAACGAGTACCCGAGTCAAAGGTTATGACCATTTGAAGTTACCAAAACTTTGCGGCAAAACTGCCTAAATAGTTTCTGTGACAAAACATAAAACACGCAAAAAGAGGCCCTTCTGTTCTGATTAATGAAAAAGTTAAAGCACAAAAGTTGTCCGGAATCACGTTTTCTTCAAAAACTCAGGTGCACGTCTCCAGAAAGCCAATAACGAATGAGATTTTTCTCAGTTTATTAACAGCTATTTTACATATATAAGTCACTATATAATGGTTATGGTTTAAAGAGACCAAGAGGTCTTATGACCTAGATTCAAGACCACAACCATGGCTAGAGCCAAGGTTGAGTCTCAAGACCATGGAACAATGACTAAAGGTCATAGCAAGGCCATGACTAAATGACCATATAAACTTACTTAGGCGAAAACATGAGCTAAAGATTTGGCGATAACTTAAACATACAATTTGGATCTACTTCATCTAAAGAATCATGAGATATTACAAATATTTTTCATACAAGACTTAAGAAACTTACCCTAATAACAATCTTCATGTAAAGATAAACTTTCCTAGGTTTTTTCAAATATTGGACATGTAACTTTTCGGATCAAAACTTATATATATATATTTTATTAACTACTACAATAGTAGGGAGCCTCATGTGAGGAGTTCATTATGTAAGCCATCGAGATGAGTTGTGGATTTACGAATTAAAGTGTCCTGGCTCCTCGAACGTTTACTAACATGACTTCTGAATTATGTCGGCCCGAACAGTAGTAAACGATATATAAACTATACATGTTTCACGAACCATTTCTTTTCATATACTTACACTTTACAAAGTACCACATCATGGACTAAATGCAAGACATATATATAGGCACTTCTTCATATTCTTTACTCCAATCCTAAATCGCGACATTCTATTATAGGTTGCTCGTAGAAACCTTCACGATCCAACCATTACCTTCGCTACTTGCTATCTTACTTAAGGTGAGTTCGTAGCCCACTTTCTATTGTTTAACTATTTTACAAACCCATGGGGGGGATACATGCTACTATTTTTCTACTCGAACACAATGCTTTCTACTGTATGCTTACCCGACTACGTTTTATTGTAACTAAGTAACGATTGCCATGTTCGAAGTCCCTATATTATGAACCATTAGTCACTAGCTATAGTGAGCGCGAATATTGTGAATAGATCTATTGGGATTGACGAATCCCATTTGTGTTGAACAACTACGAGTTCAAACAAATGCACTATATTTGATAGTTTGAGGTATAATGGCAATATTACCTTGGTAGGGCTTCTACAACGCCAATTTTTGGTTCGATGTTAATGCTTTGGTTGCATGAGCTTAGTGAAATAATAACGACTTTTGTTTTCTAACTATGAATGTGTGATTAATTACCTCACATTACGATTATTGTGTTCAACGATTTAACTACAAACTCTACGAATTCCACTCAACCTCTGTGTTGACTGTTTTAAGCATGTATTTCAGGTCCATGATGATCAAGGATGGCACGGAAGGGCATGGATATTCAAGAGAGCTATAAATTTTATTATCATTCAAAAACTCATTTAATGTAATTTGTAAACATGGAACCATCTGGGACCTCATTTTGTAATCTCTGATATTTATATAATTTGAATGATAAATCTTTTAAAACGACTCAATTAGAGTTCGTTTTCTATTATTGTGACTATTGTGCCGTCGAGTAACACCCAGTTTGAATTCCGCTGCATCCATGAATTGGGGGTGTTACACATCATTTATGGTAGAGTTGGCAGCACTTATTGTTGATGAAGATTCTTGGTGTCCCATCCACTGAACATGAGGAGGAAAATAATCTAACCATCCTGGATCTTCAAACTCAGAATCAGAGTAGTAGCTTATCTCTGAATCAGTGGTGCCATCTGAGTCTGAAGAGATGTTCACGATTGGAATGTGACTCATTATGCTTACTAGTTTGTGTGTTATGCTAAAGAAAGAAAAGGTGATTGCAAGTTGTTGTTGGTAAAATTGCTTTTATAAGCAAAGTAAAGGTAAATGGGCATTTAATGAAGTGTATTGATGTTCACTTACCATGGTAGCTTTGGTATTTAATATGGGGAGATAGTCATTAATCATGGTTGACTTTCAAAGATATTTTGGTCAAATAGTCAACATCCAAAATTTTTTTTTGGGAAAATACTTTGGTCAAAATACTGTGTGAGTTTATAATGGAAGGTACTGCTCCATATTTTATGGAACGTACTGCTTGGAGCTATTAAAGGGCTCGCTGACGTGTCAGATACTGTTCCAACGGTCAGATTTGCGGCTAACAAACTTTCGAAAGATATGGGGATAATTACTTCCAAAAATAACGGTAAAGTTATTAATTAACGGTGATTTTTTGTATCTTATCCTTATATAAACCTCATATCTTTTCTTTTTATTCACCTTTATTCACCTTTCTTGTTATATAAACTCATTCCTACTTTACATCGATCATCACTTTTCTCATTCTACTAATCACCATGGCTAATCGACGCACCAACACCAAACACAACATGATAGCAAACCTTGAGAAAACCCAAGATAACCTTGACTTTCATGGTATTATTGACTTTCTCACTGGAACCAACATCTGTTACTCAATCCTACTCAACCCAGAGATTATTGGACCTTGGATTCAAGCTTTTTGGGATACAGCAAGGTCACAGGTTGAAGATGACGAGGATATCATTACTGCTACAGTTGCTGGGAGAGCTATTCGTGTAACAGAAGCTTCAATCAGAGAGGCTCTGTTATTTGATGATGAAGGAGGCTCTGTTTTGTTTGGAAAACAAGAGATTTGGAACACACTCAGAGACATTGAGTATGAAGGTTCTTTGACTAAGCTTACTTTTTAGAAGGCTATGGTTAGTCCTCATTGGAGATTTCTTATTCATGTTTTACTTCATTGTTTGAGTCCAAAGAGTACTACTTGGGATCAGTTTAGCCATTCCATAGCTTCTGCCTTTGTTGGTCTTATTACAAATCAACCTTTCAATTTCTCATACATGATCCTTGAAGGTATGCTTACTCATATTAAGGCTGGAAAACCTTTTCTCATGTATCCTAGATTTGTTCAATTGCTTTTAGAGAATCCATTAGATGGGATACCCAAACCTCAGGATTATGTACCTACCATTAGGATGCCATCTAAAGTGTTTACTTTTATGTCTCATAAGGGAGTAAATTTTTCGGGTAGGAATACACCTCTAAATGCATATATGTTAGAGGTTGCTCAAGCTGTTAGGTATGAAGAAAACCATAGTGGTTCTGCACAATCTAATACTGATGATCAGCCTGATTCTGCAGAGCATTATGCTTCAGTACATACACCTACACCACCTATTGTTTCTCCTCAGCATTTTGTTTCAAGTGAAAGGACTCCCTCAGTGTCAGCTTCCTTAGATAAATCTGTTTCTGCTCAAGGTACTTCTCCACAAAGTACTGATTCTAAAGGTACTGCTTCAGAGGATTCACAGGTACCTACTCCCAATGATTATACTTCCACATGTGGGATTCAAACACCTGGAGGAGATGAGGGAATTGAAGGTGCTGAGAGTACTTCTGATTTGGCTAAGGATTTGGAGAAGATGAAGCAAACTGTTAATGCTCAAGCTACAGAAATCAAGAAGCTAAGAAAGAAATTCAGAAGGTTGAAGAAATTTGTTTGGCCTCTTGTTCAGAAGTTTAGGCTTTATGTCAAAGAAAAGAAGCAATCTCAGAAGCCAAAGTCAAAATCTTCAAAGAAGTCTTCTAAATCCAAGAGGAAGCATAGGAAGTCATCATTTACCAAATTGGGGAGGAATCAAGATGCGAATTTGGATAAAGATGATGCTGAGGTTAAATATTCAGAAGATGCTCATTTATGGCAATATCTAGAAAGTCCAAAGACTTTTGAACCAGAAAGCTATATTGAAGAAGATATGAATATTGCACAAGAAGATGAGAATATTGCACAAGAGAAAGAGAATGAGCAAGAAGATGATGAGCAAGAAAATGTTAAGCAGGATGTAGATGCACAGAATATTCAAAGTACTGGTGTTCAAAGTACTGCTGCAAGAAACATAAGTCTGCAAGGTACTGCTGAGCAAGGTACTTCTTCAAGGAATATTGATGAAAGTGGAGTCACTGCAGCTGGACCTTCTACAAGGAATTATGAAGATGAAGTTGGTCCTTATACTCTTGTACATTAAGAAGAAGTAAGAGTACATACTGCAAGTGATACAATTGCTCAAGTTATGATGAATTTGAGGAGACCTACTGGAGGAATACATATTTCTGAGCCTGCACAAAAAGATGATGAAAGTACTTCTGAATTAGAAGAGCTAGATCCAAAAGATAAAGGGAAAGGGATCAAGGTTTAGAAAGATACTAAAAAGAAAAAGAAGAAATTTTCTATTGCCCAGATTAGAGAGTTAGAGATTGCAGAAGATTTCGAGCTTGCTAAAAAGCAACAAGCTGAGTATGATGCTGAGTATTTGACAGAAGTTAGTAGGCCAATTACAAAGAAGCCAATTTAATAAAGCTCAGGAAAGGAACTGGATTATAAGATTCTTGAGAAAGAAGGGATACAAGAATTTACATAAACAAAGGTATCCAGAAGTGAAAGCTATGTGTGATAAAGTACAAGAAGATATTAGAAAAGAAGTAGAAAACTTTGTGCCCATGGAAGTTGATAGAAAGAAGAAATTAGAAGATATCAGAAAGGAAGAAGCTGAGCAAAGGAGATTGAAAAGAAAGAAATTAGCTCAAGATGATCAACTGTCAAAAAGGCTGAAGATGATTCATGAAGACACAGTTGATGAACTTAGAAATTATTTCAGAGTTGTTGACTTTGAGAATAAGAAGATTGAAGATTCTGGAAAGAAGTCCAAGATAATCTCATTTTCTGTGGTTGAATCAAAAGAAGGGAATTATTTTATGATCCACAGAGAAGATGAAAGCTTCACAACATTCAATATGTTATGGGATGTGTTGCACTGTATTACAAGGGCAGATTTGTATGACTTATATATGCAAGTGCAGACATACTATGCAAAGATTGAAGCTTCAGGAGTGGGATTAATTTTGCTTGGAGACTTAATTACCATCTGGGAAACTGAAGAAACAAGTGTTGATCCTCTGTGGAATGATCAAGAGAATTGGGAAATAACAAGATGGAGATTCTTTGAGTCATCAGGAGTTCATACACTAGAGATGGAAGATGGTACCATGATTCATATGCTGGCTGATAGGAGATATCCACTGATTAGAGAAATTATGCTCAGAATGCTGGATCATGGAATGGAACTTGAAGATGAATCTGAAGTAGCTTTGGATGTTATCAAGCTATTTATCAGATGGATCAAGTCTGAAGAGTAATATTGCATAATACTGGTATGATTTGTTTTGTAAAATAAGTATTTTTCAAAGTACTGCAAAAACAAACAGTACTTTAACAAAGTACTGCTTGTTGATATAAACCAGTATAAGTCCTTTTAAAATAAAAATAAAATGTTTTAATGTTTAAAAGAAAAGGAAAAAGGATTTGAAAAGGAACACATGGTGTTAGTATTTATACTGCACAACAAATGGTAATCAACTCACCATGTTTAACAGACAAGAAAGAGTTTGACTCATCGTGAGGGTACGGCTCTGATGTGATAATCAAATCCGTTTATGGTTGATAGTTTACCAAAAACTATATGGTTATCAACTCACCATACTCCAAGTGATCAAGAGTTGGCTAGTCCATAGCAAACGGCTATTGGTAAAGACTAATCAAATCCATTGATAGCTGATGATTTGCTAAAAATCATAATTTTCAATGATTCACCTCTCACAGGAGTTAACACACCTGGAAGTGATGAGAATAGTATGAAACTTTTAAGATTTGATGATCACTGTACCAAAATATTGCTGAGTTGCTGAGAAGATATATTGAAAGACAAGATGCTGATGAAGAGTACTTTGACACATGACAGATAGAAGACAAAGAAATAAAGAAACAATCTTTCTGAGTGATTAAAGATCTGAAGATTAAAGATAACAAAGAAACTTGAAATCAAGCAAGTGGAGTTCAAGTTAGGGGAGGATTGTTGGGATATAATGTCACAACTCATAAATTCTGGTCTTTTCCGGAACTTTCAACATTTACTATTCATCGGTTACTATTCATCGATCACTATTCATC
This sequence comes from Artemisia argyi, assembly GCA_030686995.1. NCBI lineage: Eukaryota > Viridiplantae > Streptophyta > Magnoliopsida > Asterales > Asteraceae > Artemisia > Artemisia argyi. The sequence continues at coordinate 86,307,956 of CM060679.1, forward strand.
ATTTTACTATTCATCATTTTTGAGGTCAGTTTGATATTCTGAGAAGCGTTTTAAAATTTTACTATTCATAAAACACTATTCACATCCGGAGAAAATTTGTCGTTTATGCGTGAGTTGCGTCATTTCTGTATACGTACGGTTATTTACCTAATAAACGTTATCTTATGAACTATTATTTTGAATAATTGGTCCGACAATCCCAACTATGGTCCTAAGACATTTTTACACTCATTATAATGATACAAAAATTATAAAATTCATTTACCCGTTATTTTGGAAATTGATTTAATTCGTATCGTACGTCTAATATAATTACGACGGTTTTCTTAAAAACTAAACGATAATCATCCAAACACCCAATACTTGTACCCAACATATTTTTACAAATTTTATGACTTTATTATGTCCCGGTTAACTCTGATAAAATTTATTTCTAGCAAACCCGGTACCCGATTATACCTAAACTAACTAATAACAACACAAACTATACTACACTTCCTAATTTAATCACCCAACATCCCCCCTCTTTCCCTCCTTAGTGAACCGGCCCCCCCCCCTCCTAGACTTCACAAGCCTAAACCTCACCAACCAAATTAAATGCCCAACTAACAATTGTCTCTAACTATATATTACACCTTTTTCATCCATTTATCACTAATAATTTAACTAGCTCAAGAAAACTCTCTTCTCTTTTCTCTCTTTTGTGTGGATCGGCCAAGGAAGAACAAACAAGAAGAAACCATGGATTTTTGAAGATCAAGTGTTAATTAGGTCTCATATGTATTTCTAGTTAGGGTTTTGTGATAAAACTCTAGTTTTCTTTACATCATCATCTTCAAAACTCATCCAATCATCAAGTAAGCTTCAAGATCACTTGTTGATCTTTCCATACTTTCATTTTTCTAGTTTCATGTTGTTTATTCAAGGATTTCATGCATATGTTAGTTATACCACTCATTTATATATATATATCTAACTTTTGATCCCTAGGAATAGATTATAGTTAGATCCTTGTTAGATCCACTTGGTTTATGATGTTTAGGAACCCATGACACCCTAAGAAGGTGTATGGTAAGATTAGACTAGATTTGTGGTGATTGAAAGTGGTTTGGTTGGATTAGAAACTAGATTGGAACACTAGAAATGATTTTTGAAACATTATATATACCTACTGTCACTATTTTGGAAACGTGGGAAACTCAGTGGGTTTGGGGTAACTTTTGTCCAAATATTTAGAAAATACATTCCGAGACGGAACTATGGCCGAAAACGGGGATGAAAACGAGTTAATAACGAAGGAGATACGCTAAAAACGAGTTTAACGACGAAAACTATATTTTCTGAAAACTGCATGCTGTTGGACGATTTTCGTTGGACAAATAGAGGCGTTAGACGTAACCTAGAGGAACCGAGCTACCGAAAATATATTAGTATATACTAAAACGAATCCGTGGATATAAAGAACGAGTAAAATGAGCTTAAAACGACCAAGTTATACATGTTTTAAAAATCGTCAAAACTATATATATATATAGTCACTACTAGAAAATAATATAACTACGTACTAAATAATATATTTTCTAGATTTCTTATTCAAGGAGTTTATTTTTAACTAACGAAATACGTGCGACCCAAGGTTTATTTATGCGACTACTAGACGATATCTTAAGGTTTTCAAAACGAGGAATATAACACTAACGTTTTTATATACGATATATTACGACAAGTTTTGTAATTCTAGTTGGACTTATTTTTCTTAAGTATGGAAAATACTTTACTTTGACAATAACAATTATTTCCAAGTTACGAGTGGTATAGGTATCATGTGCATGTGCATTCATTACATCCTTTCATGATCTAAGTAGATCACTATCATTCATATTAGGTTGCGGTTAGAGATCGAACCTCATTTCTGTGTATCCACTTTTGTCATCGTAGCTATCGCACCAGGTGAGTCATAGCCCCACTTTTACTCTTTACACTTGTTTTAACTCTTTGGGGGAGATACATGCTCAACTACTTGTTTTTACTTGTACAAATATTTAAAACATTTATACTTGATTACTTTTATACTTGATAACACTTATACTTGATTTTATACATACGTGATTGTGTTATACTTAACTGTTTTATACTAAACTGTGATGGTGTATTCTTGAGACTTCCAATGGCCCCAGATTAAGTTGCTGGGCACAACCATGGATACATACATACTTCCAATGGCCCCAGATTAAGTTGCTGGGCACAACCATGGAGACATACATACAAACGTGAGGTCTTCGGAGATGAAGTGTAGACTCACGACTAATTGCTTAACTGTTGTGATAAACTTATATATGTTTTGCTCATACTATATATTGTAGCAGTGGGTTGTAAACACACAGGTTACAAGGCTCTTATGGCGGGACTTGTAACTGAGTGGATTTACGATGCCTTTGCTGGGGAAACCTTCATACATATGCATAAACTTTATTTGTTAAACAAACTCTATGAACTCACCAACCTCGTGTTGACACTTTAGCATGTATTTTCAGGTTTTAACCTATGGCACGCTACAGGAGGTTTTGGCAGGGCATGGCATGGTCATAGAAGACTCTGATTATTTATATGGGGACCGTTTTAAACTACTTTTAAGGGCCTACTTCCGCACTACTTTTAACAATGTAAATTTAACATTTTTGATTAAACTATTTATTCTAAATGATTCAAATGAAAACCATTTTTGAACTTGTGTTGTAATACCAATTGAGTTACACCCCAGCTACACGTATGCTTCCGCTGGACCCGATTTTGGGGGTGTGACAGATTGGTATCAGAGCTTTGGCTATAGCGAACTAAGTGTTTTTAAAAACCTAGACTATAGCTACTTTTACTTAAAACTTAACCCTATGACCGTCACGTGCCTGCCTGCCAAGCTGAAGCCTCACTTGTGGTTTGTTGCTGACTTAGGTGATGAGATTTGTGTCTCATTATCTGGTATATTATACTCACTTATTCTAGTTGATTACTATAATTGTCTTTCATATAAGCATGTTCACGTATCATATATGTCACCCTGGTATGTATCTCCTTGCGTAGTTTCATCCTTTGACCTCGAGTTTGGTCACCTGCCTTAGTCTTTCTGAACGTCTTGGTATTTGTGAAGGACATAGTATTAGTATAACTAGGCTGAGTATTTCAAAATTCATGGAACCTCGGTGGAAGATAGACTGGTCATCTATATTCAACCCGGGATAGTGAGATATAGGCTGACCACCTATGTCTGACTCAGAAGTGAATTTTGCAACACTGAGAATGGTTATAATAAAATTCTGTCTGGATTGAATCCTCTACTCAATTTTCCAAATGCTTCATTTATGTGTGTGTATACCCTCGTTGTCAGAACGCTTATACTTTTCATCACCTCGTAAACCGTCGCCTGAAAACACGTCAACTGGTCATTTCATCTCATGAATCTTCACCTTTATAACACTTCGGAGACCAACGTTAACTGAACTTCGGGACGAAGTTCCCTTAAGGGGTAGAGACTGTCACAACTCGTAAATTCTGGTCTTTTCCCGAACTTTCAACATTTACTATTCATCGGTTACTATTCATTGATAACTATTCATCATTTTACTATTCATCATTTTTGAGGTCAGTTTGATATTCTGAGAAGCGTTTTAAAATTTTACTATTCATAAAACACTATTCACCTCCGGAGAAAATTTGTCGTTTATGCGTGAGTTGCGTCATTTCTGTATACGTACGGTTATTTACCTAATAAACGTTATCTTATGAACTATTATTTTGAATAATTGGTCCGACAATCCCAACTATGGTCCTAAGACATTTTTACACTCATTATAATGATACAAAAATTATAAAATTCATTTACCCGTTATTTTGGAAATTTATTTAATTCGTATCGTACGTCTAATATAATTACGACGGTTTTCTTAAAAACTAAACGATAATCATCCAAACACCCAATACTTGTACCCAACATATTTTTACAAATTTTATGACTTTATTATGTCCCGGTTAACTCTGATAAAATTTATTTCTAGCAAACCCGGTACCCGATTATACCTAAACTAACTAATAACAACACAAACTATACTACACTTCCTAATTTAATCACCCAACATCCCCCCCTCTTTCCCTCCTTTGTGAACCGCCCCCCCCCCCCCCCCCCCTCCTAGACTTCACAAGCCTAAACCTCACCAACCAAATTAAATGCCCAACTAACAATTGTCTCTAACTATATATTACACCTTTTTCATCCATTTTATCACTAATAATTTAACTAGCTCAAGAAAACTCTCTTCTCTTTTCTCTCTTTTGTGTGGATCGGCCAAGGAAGAACAAACAAGAAGAAACCATGAATTTTTGAAGATCAAGTGTTAATTAGGTCTCATATGTATTTCTAGTTAGGGTTTTGTGATAAAACTCTAGTTTTCTTTACATCATCATCTTCAAAACTCATCCAATCATCAAGTAAGCTTCAAGATCACTTGTTGATCTTTCCATACTTTTATTTTTCTAGTTTCATGTTGTTTATTCAAGGATTTCATGCATATGTTAGTTATACCACTCATTTATATATATATATCTAACTTTTGATCCCTAGGAATAGATTATAGTTAGATCCTTGTTAGATCCACTTGGTTTATGATGTTTAGGAACCCATGACACCCTAAGAAGGTGTATGGTAAGATTAGACTAAATTTGTGGTGATTGAAAGTGGTTTGGTTGGATTAGAAACTAGATTGGAACACTAGAAATGATTTTTGAAACATTATATATACCTACTGTCACTATTTTGGAAACGTGGGAAACTCAGTGGGTTTGGGGTAACTTTTGGCCAAATATTTAGAAAATACATTCCGAGACGGAACTATGGCCGAAAACGGGGATGAAAACGAGTTAATAACGAAGGAGATACGCTAAAAACGAGTTTAACGACGAAAACTATATTTTCTGAAAACTGCATGCTGTTGGACGATTTTCGTTGGACAAATAGAGGCGTTAGACGTAACCTAGAGGAACCGAGCTATCGAAAATATATTAGTATATACTAAAACGAATCCGTGGATATAAAGAACGAGTAAAATGAGCTTAAAACGACCAAGTTATACATGTTTTAAAAATCGTCAAAACTATATATATATATATATAGTCACTACTAGAAAATAATATAACTACGTACTAAATAATATATTTTCTAGATTTCTTATTCAAGGAGTTTATTTTTAACTAACGAAATACGTGCGACCCAAGGTTTATTTATGCGACTACTAGACGATATCTTAAGGTTTTCAAAACGAGGAATATAACACTAACGTTTTTATATACGATATATTACGACAAGTTTTGTAATTCTAGTTGGACTTATTTTTCTTAAGTATGGAAAATACTTTACTTTGACAATAACAATTATTTCCAAGTTACGAGTGGTATAGGTATCATGTGCATGTGCATTCATTACATCCTTTCATGATCTAAGTAGATCACTATCATTCATATTAGGTTGCGGTTAGAGATCGAACCTCATTTCTGTGTATCCACTTTTGTCATCGTAGCTATCGCACCAGGTGAGTCATAACCCCACTTTTACTCTTTACACTTGTTTTAACTCTTTGGGGGAGATACATGCTCAACTACTTGTTTTTACTTGTACAAATATTTAAAACATTTATACTTGATTACTTTTATACTTGATAACACTTATACTTGATTTTATACATACGTGATTGTGTTATACTTAACTGTGTTATACTAAACTGTGATGGTGTATTCTTGAGACTTCCAATGGCCCCAGATTAAGTTGCTGGGCACAACCATGGATACATACATACTTCCAATGGCCCCAGATTAAGTTGCTGGGCACAACCATGGAGACTTCCAATGGCCCCAGATTAAGTTGCTGGGCACAACCATGGAGACATACATACAAACGTGAGGTCTTCGGAGATGAAGTGTAGACTCACGACTAATTGCTTAACTGTTGTGATAAACTTATATATGTTTTGCTCATACTATATATTGTAGCAGTGGGTTGTAAACACACAGGTTACAAGGCTCTTATGGCGGGACTTGTAACTGAGTGGATTTACGATGCCTTTGCTGGGGAAACCTTCATACATATGCATAAACTTTATTTGTTAAACAAACTCTATGAACTCACCAACCTCGTGTTGACACTTTAGCATGTATTTTCAGGTTTTAACCTATGGCACGCTACAGGAGGTTTTGGCAGGGCATGGCATGGTCATAGAAGACTCTGATTATTTATATGGGGACCGTTTTAAACTACTTTTAAGGGCCTACTTCCGCACTACTTTTAACAATGTAAATTTAACATTTTTGATTAAACTATTTATTCTAAATGATTCAAATGAAAACCATTTTTGAACTTGTGTTGTAATACCAATTGAGTTACACCCCAGCTACACGTATGCTTCCGCTGGACCCGATTTTGGGGGTGTGACATATAAAATATCAAAGTACTTCTGGATGTCAAAGTACTGATGCATGAAGAATAAAGTCAAAGTACTGCTGAAGGAAAAAGTCAAAGTACTGCTGTTATTGAAGAATGTTTAAAGTACTTCGAAGGAAACAAGGACTGGTGTGCAATATTAGATATGGATTAATGTGTAATATCAAACAAATATTATAGAATTAGTTAGGGATAATGACTTGTCATTCAAGGATTATATGTTGTAAACCGACTTAAGGTTATCTATATAAAGAGCCTTAAGAGGTATTAGTCGATACAAGTTTTAGAGAAGTTCTCATAAGTTTTAGAGTCGATCAAAGTTGATAAATAGTTAGGGATTGTTAGTGAATCTGTGTAACAAAGCAGGTTCAAAGTTTGGTTAATATAAAAGTTCTTCTTAAGCTTTGTGTTAGTAGATTCCTCATACTTTAAAAAGTAAAACAGTGTTTCAATATTAATAAGTATTGAGTTTACTCAATATTGTTAAAACCTTACAAGCTACAAAGTAGTTTAGTCAGAATATATCGATCCAACATGTCTTTTTCTTTCTCTTTTTTTCTTTATACGCAGAACAGATGTCTTGGTATTACGCGTAAATATTTTGCGTAAAGTTGTGCGTAAATCTTGTGCGTAAAGCTTATGCGTAAACAGTGGTATTACGCGTAAGCTTTACACTTATGCGTAAATTTTTCTTACTAACTTTCCAAGCTAGAAGATATGCGTACGCCGAGGGTTTTTCACTTTTCTTATGCGTAAAATCCAATGTTTTGCGTAGGAAGAGGGTTTTTTGCATATGATTTGCGGAAACTGATTGTTATGACTTTTTGACCAATATTCTGACGTCTTTTTCCGACAACTGTTTCGACTAGCCTTTTTCTGACAGTTGTTTTACCACAAGAAATAGAATGGAAAGCTTAAAAAAAACTGATTTTGGACAAAGAATAGTAAGATTGTACTTTGTAGACTGAATAAGTAAAAATAAGCTCGTAAAAAATAAGTCTTTGGACAAAAGGTAAGTACTATTCAGACAGAAATAAGCAGATAATAAAGTTGTTTGGGACAATGAACAGAATAAGCTTAGATACTGATAATTTCAACCATAAAAGTTTGAACAAATTAAGGATTTTTTTTGGGACCAAATAATCAGTAATAAATAGATAATAAACCAGACCAAGACTAAGAAAAAGTGCTAAAAAAATTTAAAGACACGATTTTTAAAGCAACAAAACACTTCTAAATCATCTTGAGGCTCTTGATACCACTTGTAGGAATCCAAAACTTATATCATTTCACACATATTATAAAGATTATAGAAAGATAAATAGAGAAATGAAGAGATATAGATGGAGATGGTAACTTCTAGAGAGAGAAAGGAAGATGTATTAGATTAGATAGAAGAATATCATGAGAAGAATAACCTAGAAGCACCACTAGAAGCACCATATCCAAATGGTAGCATTTGGAGGTTTATATAGTTAAGATAAAGAGATGGGCCGGGCTTGGGTTTATGTAATGGACAATACCTAAACTAATACAATATTAGATTAAACCAAGCCCGTTTACCCTTAACTAGAATATTAGACTATTACAACATTGTTACAAGACTTGATGACACAATAATGATCGACACTTTTATTTCTAACAATCTCCCCCTAAGGGGCGATCATTGAGATCTCTCTTTGATCCCATTGATGATCAACACTTCTAATGCTAACACTTATATCATTGACTTTATGGTTGTTGAAGACTTAGCTAGTGCTATAGATTGTCGCTTATCCCATGTTGTATTAGGTAAGCCATTTGTTGAAGAGTCAAAGTTAGAATATGATGGGATAGAAGGGACGATCCGATTTACTAGTGAAACTGATAGGATCAGGTATAGGATGCCTAATAGAATGAAGGAATTTCATTTTGTGCCTCAATTTGATATGGATAACATTGGTGCTTTTGAGGACATCAATGAAGAAGATAAGAAAAAGGGCATAGACTATGTATGGGAGAAGAAGAACCTTTTCAATAAGGATTGCTTAACTCTAGGGCCAAAATATAAAGTTGATAGGGAACTTGCCAAAAGGATTATAGGAGAAATTGAGAAAAAAGGTGGTTGATCTTTATAAAGAACATTTACAACGGATTCGGGATACAAAACTAAGACTGAGGATGACCTAGAGAATGTGACCAATGATGAGGTCACGTAATTGCCCGTGACCTTGAGTCTAGCTACAAGACTCATAAATAAAGAAAAATGCTTCTTGGGAGGCAACCCATGTTTTGTGTGTTTTTATTTGTTTGATTTTATTTATTTCCGTATGCGTGTTTTATTTTTATTGTTGGTAAATCATGTTTCAAAGTAAATTGTGAAAATGCTTTATTTTGTTTTTAACTTCGTCTTAATTACATATAAAGGTATTTTGCAAAAGCTAAGTGTAAGGGAAATCAAAATTTGTTTATAAGAACGAAAATGAGCATGATTCACTACAATATTAAATGAGCATGTATATTAGTGTTTGTTAGAGTCAACTGCTTGTATCGAGTCATGATGGTGTTTTGCAGGATTTTCCAGGAAATAAGGCATAAGTTTTTCTAGAAATTTTTTAGAAAATTAACATAAGATTTTTCCAGGAACATTCTGACGGCATCAGGAGTTACAACCTGACGGCGCCAGGTACTAAAATTCTGAAAAATTTTGCAAGTTTTGTTTAAACCGGAGTCTTAAAGTTTTTGTTGATTCTTTACTTTAATAAACTCCAGGAAATCCGCAAACATTCATTCCACAAGCATTATATCTTAATTTGTTTTACTAGGATTTTTTTTAGTATATATAGATTGCCGCCGATTTTACGCGAGGTTTGCCTTGATTGTTTTCTCAGGTTTAACAGGTTATATATGACAAGAAGATGATTTATATTTCTGGAGGGAAGCTTTCAAAGTTCATTTTCTTGGAGGAAGATCTAACCTTGTTGACACACTATCCACACCGAACGAATCAGGGGAGTATTTGTTTTCATTCTTTTACCTGCTTTACTTTTACATCCTTTAATTGAACATTGGGGACAATGTTCATCCTAAGTGTATGGGGAGGGTAAATGATGATACCTTATAGGATACAATTGCACTTGAGTTTGCCTGTTTGATAGTAGGTGTGTAATAAAACTAAGAGAAATACTTGCTAGGGCAATTTTAGCGCCAAATTTAAAATTTTTCACAACATTTAGGAGTGAAGCTTTAGCCTTAACAAGCGTCTCATGGATAGGAGTTGTATGACTAGCACTAAACCGTACCACTTGAAAAATTTTCCACCAAAATATGTGAGGTTCACCTTTAGATTTGATAGGAAAAGCATTCATTATTAGTGCTTATAAGTGTACCGGTAGTATTTAGATTCTAGAACTTGCGTTAGTGATGTATCCCGAGACCGCTAGTGAGATTACATTCGTGTGGTTAGGATTTACTACATGATAAGAGGCATTAGGATCACCCTTGTGTTTAAAACCGTATCATAATTACTTGACCATTTAAGTCATATTATTTGACTAGCGAAATCAATTAATTTTTCCCACACCTTAGCGTTATACTCATTTTTAGTACACGAAACCCCTAGTACACTCCTCCGAGCCTATCTTTTCGTTTCTAACTTTAAGCATCTTACTTAAAGGAAGAATTTGTTTACAATCCACCCAAATGTGCAACCAAATCGCCTTAGCCTTCCTTGTATGCACTCATCTTTAGTGCATTATTGTTACATGTTTAAACCCTTAGTTAATTATCTAATTGATTATATGGTTGCTAAGTCGAGTCATATCTTGTACATATTGTTTTGGAACGATTGGGACTCATGGGTAAAGTACTAGTAATATGGAGTAATGGGGAAGACATCAATTTATTACCCCCATATGTGCGTTAATATTTAAAAAGTATTCCAAATGTTTTGATTATCTTGATTCGAGTCATTAGAGTAGTTTATTGTAAAGTATGTAAAAATTCAAGTGTAAGGGGAATGCAAATTCCCTATGATGTATTATTTTGGATGGTAGGGCAAGAGTGTATGAAAAAAAATCAAAAAAATCAAGAAAAAGAAAAAAAAAAAATAGAAAAAGAAAGAGAAAAACATACGGACTACCATCCCGTTTCATTTTATGTTTGTTTCATAGTTTGTTAGATTTTGATTAGCTTAAGTCAAGTCGAGTCGAGTCTTGGCTTAGCAACGCCATATTGTACATGTAATTAACCAAGATGATTAACTCGCCACCAGCAAATATTGCCTTTATCCAACAAAACCGTGTTTTCCATATCCCTACACCTAACGTTATAACCCTTAAAAAAAGACCTCTTTGATAGTTTATCCTAGGTGCTTATGCCAAGTGGTGGAGGTTTGATTCTTTCCCAAGCCTATGGTAATCTATTTGCTATGACAGGTAGTGAGAGATGTTTTCCATTTCCATATTGTGATATATACTTTATTAACCCCGAGAGATGTGAGTATCTAAGTACTATTTGTGAGGTGCTAGTGTATGACCTCCGTGCTTGTTTTTGGTTTTTAGTGGAATGATTATTTGTTGTAATTACTTTTATATTAGTGTTAAAAGACCCCTAACTTGTATTTTGATTAGAATAAAAGCGCATTTGCTTGAGGACAAGCAAATCTCAAGTGTAATGGTATTTGATAAGGCGAAAAGTGTGCCGCTTTTAAGGGGTGATTTAAGCCCGAATTCGTGATTATTTGATCAATTACAGCCCTAAATCGTTCCTTTTGTCATTTTAGGTACTTTTGAGAAGAAATCTGAAAAAGGAAGCATTTTGGACGTTTTTGGAGCATAAATGTGAAGAAAACGGAAAAGGCTCCAAATCCTTGCTGGGAACAGTACCTGAAGACGTCAAGACTTCATACATGACAGCGTCAAGCTTGCCAAAAGCGGTGGAAGTGGAAAATACACATGACGGCCTAGAACATTTTTAGTGCAATTGACCTGACGGCGCCACCAAGGCCTTCAGGGTCAAAATGCATGTGACGGCCCAGAGCTTAATTCCTTCTTGACGGCGTCAAGATTAGATCTAGGCAATACAATCCTTAATTTGGCGGCGAGTTGACGGCATCAGAAACTACAACGTGACGCCGTCAGGATGTATTATCTATATATATATATATATATATATATTTCCAATTTTTCATTGTAAAAGTGGGTGGAACATTAGGAGAACTTTGGAGAGCTTAAACCCTAGACAAATTTTATGTAAAAATAAGGGTTGAAACCCTTGTTCCATCCATGCTTATTTGAAGATAAGTTTTCCAATAATCATATGATATGTCAATGTGTTGTGTGATTCTATCTTATGCTTGTCTTTCTTTTAACATGCTAGGCTAGGTTTTTATTGTGTTTGCTTAGATGTAGTGAAACATAGATGTTGATTATTGGTTGATGGTTTGTTTATAATTGTTGTGGATGATTGTATTCGATGTTAGGCTTAAGAAAACTGGCAGGCTTCCAATTGGTAACTTGCTTGAATGTCTTAAGAAACATGATCGGAGGTGTACTACGATTTTTGGTTGTATTTAATGTATAAGTGAATTCTAGTGATCCCATGTTAGGAGCTTTTAGTCGGCTCGACATAGGAGTGAAGTACGAGCTTATAGAGTTAGGGAATATTGTACACGGCCCTACGACTAGTATTAAGGAATATAACCCGTTATCCATGCAATTGTAACAAGCTAATCAACCGGTAAAAGATATGTAGGGAGTAATGAAATCTAAGTAAACACATCTTTTCTCATTATTGTTTCCACCACATTAGTTTATTTTCATTTCTTTTTATTTTATTTTGATTGCATCTTTAGTTATTTGGGTTAGTTGACTAGCAACTAATTCCGCCCACTCCTTCAAAACCCGAGATTTTACTTGCTTTCATAAAATAAAAAAAATACAAAAAGAACCATCCCTCACCTATAGACCTAGTTTAGTAGACTTTCTAATCCTAGCGAACACTATTCCTGAGTTGAACGATCAATCCCCCGGTACATGTCACTATACTATACTACAACGATTAAGTACACTGCCTGGCAGGGATTGCAAGCTTCTCAAGATCCCTTGAGAGGTTAAACCTATTGCGAGGGAGCAATCCCGTGTATCAGTTATTGAAGAGATTGGCAATGTGATGATGTGGGGCATGTAGCGGGTCAAAATGGTGTAGTTCATGGTTTAGGGTAACGAGTTGCTCATCCATCTCATGTTTATTCATTTGGAATGCCCCCAAAAATTGTTAAAATAGTGCCAAGTCTTTTATAGTCAATTTAACTATGTATTTTCATAGTTTATAGATTGAAATTAAGTGTTGGGGTTATTAGCTGCTTTTATAGAAATATCGCTTCTACGCACTTTGAATGTAAATTGTGTTTTAGAAATTCATGTTAATGATTAATAAAGTATGTTTTCCAAATTTGAAAGTTTAGCTAGTTGGATAAGTCTAGTTTACGTAAAAATACAGGTCTAGTCTTAGAACACTGTATAGACTAGATGTCTATACGGCATAGAGGAATTTAGCCTCTACAAGCGTATAGGGGTCTTGTGAAAAAATAGATTATTTTTTTGGCTTGTTAATGTAATCCTTATTATCATCACTCTTTTAACAAAATTCGCAAAATCAAACACATGTTTTCCGGCCTGGTGAAACAAAAGTAAATGGTCAACAAAATCACACAACAATCGTACCCTTATAAGTTACCAGCCTAGTGAGGAAATGCAAAGATTTCTCTATATCGAATATTATGACACTAGTGCAAATGTTGGTCATCCGAGACTATTTAAGGAAACCATATTACGCAAGTGTCTTTCTATTCAACTGTAATAACTTACAAATCTCACATATATTATCTATACTCGTGATATATATAAGCTCATTTTCATGGGTAAAACTTTTGCTTCATTTTATTCCAACTATGTAAAGTAACTCACATAGGCCACTAGACGTGCTCACGCAACTACCAACGCGAAATATCTCTATGTTAACATCTTATAAACTTCCTAGTATGTCAAGACTATGTTTTAAATATCATTTTATCAAGTATTCTATCAACCTAACTTACTATTTCCAACACTATACCAAAACAAGCCCTATACGTTTACGGTTATTTCAAAAACCCTAATTTCAAGTTGAAACTAGTTTAGAAATGTTCAAGGCTTATGTACAAGTTATCTTAGCTACATTTCCTTTTCTAAAATCTAGTACAACTACCTAAAGCTTGGTGTATAAGTCGATTAAGCATAGAAACCAAACTAGGTCATTTAGGTGCCTAAACCATGTTTAAACCCTACCATTTTTTTAGCACAAGTTACAAACACTTAAGGCATGACTCCTAAACCTTAAATCTAGTCTCTAATAACTTTCTAAACCCTAATCCTAGTGCTAAACCCTAATCCTAGTGCTAAACCCTAATCCTAAACTAGTTTTAAACCTATAAACTACCTAAACCTAGCGACCTACCACCACCATGACCTAAACTACCTACCAACCAACTCCATCACCACCTTGTCATCACCAAGCAACCTACCACCCACCACCATCACCACCTCGTCACCCTCTTTAACCCAAAACATGACCACAACCAACCAAGGCCACAAACACCCTACACCACCCTAGTTAGCCTTTCCTAGTCATCCCTAGTTTCCATTAGTCATCCCCCCTCCTACCCTTGGCCAACACTCAAATTATTCTTGGCCACCACTCCATTCGAGCCCTATAAATATCACGCAACACCACCACTTTCAAAACGATCCCACCAAAGCTTTCTACCTCAAACAAAAGGTGTAACCCGGTCCTAGCAGTAGCCTAAGGTCCCTTAGAAGCCATTGGAAGCAAATCACCATGAAGAAACAGCCCTCGAAGCCCTTTTTCTTGTCGAGAAACCCTAAAACCCTAATTTTACCATTTAAGTTGTTTAAGCCCTCTATACTAGTTCTATAAGTTCTCTTTTGGTTTTATAATGTTTATAAGCTATTTTAGATCATGCATGACCCTGTTTAAGCCTTGATCATAAAAACCTAGGCGTTTTCTTTTTAAAACCCTAAAAACATTCAAATTGATATATTTAGGTCATAAGCTCTTTCCATAAGCTATAATCATGTAAAAGCTACTTATATAAGCCTATACTAATAAGTCATAAGTTATATAAACTCTTTTGTGTTGTAAAAATGTACTTTGCATGGTTTTTGGACTAGTTTCGTAAAGTATTTCATGCAAAGGGGTATATATTGTAACTTTTGGAAACTATTAAGTATAACGGTTACTTTTGCCATATTTCTAAAAGTTATAAGTACAAGGACCTATTTTGTAAACTTTTAAAGCTTAAGGGTTAGTGTATATATAGTTATTTCATAAAGGACTAGTTTTGTAATATAAGTTAAGAGTATATATTGCCAATTTACAAACTTAAGGGTATAAATAAAATATTTTTTTTTATAAATAAAAAACCTATCTTTTTAAATTAACAACGTACCATGTTAATAGGGAGCTTCATGTGATGGGTTTCATTTGGGTATACGTTTCGACGAGTTTGCTAGGTCTAATATATGAGTCACTTTTGACATCACTCAGATTTTCCTAATCTAAGGTAAGTTCATAGCACTTTTAAATGCCTTATAAAACCTGTAAGGGGTTTACATGCTATAAACCTGAATACAAGTCTTTTTATAAAATTCATTATTGCACGAGTACCAACTTTTGCCACTATTACACGCAAATTTTATGAACCATAATCACTTGCGAGTGAACGCGAGTATAGTGGATAGATCTATCTGGATTTTGACAACTCCCATTGGTGTGCCCCTGCTGAGTACCAATTAGTATTATATTTGAGTACAAAGAGGTTCACTTTGGCAAGTTAACCTTACGTCTAGTCACTGATTTGGTCTGCAGTACCATCATTGGACTTGGACATGTTAACGTGGGGTATCATGAGCTTATTTTCAATAATACTACTATACTTTTTCCTTGATGGGTGTAACAACTGAACCCAGTGGAACTTGTATTCAAACTATTACCATCTAAACCTATAAATTTCACTCAACCTTTATGTTAACCTTTAAGCATGTTATCGCAGGTAACTGAGCACTTATGGCCTTACTACACGGAGTGACATTGGACATGAGGATGTCCAAACTTGTTATCATTCATCTTTGTGTTTTCAAAACATATCTTTGGGACCTCTCTTTGTAAAAGTTTATCTTTTACTGTAAAAACTTTGATGAATAAATGAATGAAAACTATCCTTTAAAAACGTCTCTTTTCAAGCCGTTTTCTATTATTGTGACTGTGTATCAATGAGGTAATACCCCATATTCAGCTTCCGCTGCTATCTATGAAAATAAGGGTATTACAGATTGGTACTAGAGCCACGGTTATAGAGAACAAGTTTTTTTTACCTAAACTATTACTACTTTTCTAAAAAGTCCTCCATGCCACTGCATTCCCTGAATAATATATAGGAATAATAACATAGGTTATTATTATAATAAGTACATAGGTACTTATTATATTTATTCCCGGGTTATTAAAGAACCATGTCTTCCAATCACCCTATCATCGTATATGATATCGACGATGAAAATTCCTATTCTTCATCAAATAGTCCCGACTATACCCTGGCTAAGCCAAGCTATTCTCTTGATTCTAACTCTGATTCTTTAGAAGAATTAACTCAGAATCTTTAGGCTTCGCTAGCTATTGAATCATTCCCGAATGATCCTTATATGCAAACATATAATGCTCATATGTAAACATATAATGGTAAAATTCCTATCGTTCACTCTTCATCCCCAATTCCACCATCACCACTCTTTGATCCCCGAGAATTCTATGTTCCCAAAGTAGTTTCCCCACCTCGTAAGAAAATTCATATTATACCACCTACACCTCCTATTTGAGATCGGAAATAGTTCTTATAAAACGCCTTTAGAAAGGCATGAGGAACAAATAGAAGATATTTTGAATCACCTGGATAAGCTATCTCTAAAGTGTATCGAGGAAGTAGAAGATAAGATTTATGATCTTGGAAAGGGTCGAGTTACCATCCAAAGAGATTTTGATAGGTTAGAAACTGAACTAGAAGAAGTTCGTACTCAGATTGCTGACTTACAGAAGAAACAAGAGGGACATGTTGATGAGGTTGTTCTAGCTCGTGTTAGGCTTTCTACTCTTGAAATGATCATTGAGGACATCCAAGTTAGTCATCGATCAGATATAAGGAGTCTTTTAGATGCAATCCAAGAACTCAAGAATAACAAATAGACTAGTATACTACCAGACTTATTAGCCTAGAATCCTAAGTATTTAAAGCTTTTGTACAAAATCTAGTTACGGGATGTGTAACATAAATAATGGTACTTGTCAAAAAATTTTCACCTTGTAAGATAATTAGGCGAGTCATTTATAATGAAGTTATAGTTTTCCTATACCTTGGTTCCTAGTTGACTATCTCGTATTAAGATTTCTCATATACGATATCTTTATAAACTCAGGAATTATTATGGATTTTACAGCTAGAGACACTGAAACTTATGACGAATCTCCATCATCAATCGTAGGATCTTCTCTACTGTCTAGTCCTTTATAAAATCAAGTCACGCACAATATGAACAACACTAAATATGTACGATAAAGCAATAATAATGTAAGTAAAGAAATAGATGAGAGTTGGAAAGATCGAACTGCGAGACAAGAGATTTATAGTGGTTCGGCTACAAGGTCACCTTCCTTGCCCTACTCCACTCCCCGAGTACCTAACTCGAGAGTTTTCTTCACTATGTCAACAAGCTCCCTTATGGCGGAGAAAACCTTACACACCAATTTACACACCACAACTACGTCACAACTTATTCATACCTTCTACACAACTATTTCACACCTATTCACTACTTAATCACAACACTTCTTCACACCAATCTTCTACACACCAATCTTCTTCACAACTATCTTCTACACACCAATCTTCTTCCTCACTATCTTCTATACACCAATCTTCTTCCTAACTCTTCTTCTTCACAACTAACTACTAACCAGTCACACTATATATATATATATATATATATATATATATATATATATATATATATATATATATATATATATATATATATATATATATATATATATCAAACTAAACTATCTTCTAACAAATATTCACAACTAATCACACAATGAGATAAAGACGATGATGATGCTTTAACAACTTAGATGTGGAGATCACAACAAGTTGTAATACTTCTTGTCTTGGGGGATAGAAGTATTCTTCTCTTGAACTTGATGGGATGATGTTTGGATCACTTTGAAACAAAGATTTAAGAATATATGATCAAAGGATTTAGAGATTGGAAATGGAGATCTAGAACAGAAAGTTTAGGAGTGCAAAAGGTAAGAAAAATTCCAGATTTAAGGTGGTATTTATAGGCAACAAATTCTGACAGAGGAGCGTGGCCTGTCCCCTTAAATCAAGGCCGGCTCCATTAAGATTAAGGGGGCCGCCCCTTATAATTAAGGGGACCGCCCAGCTGTAACGGCCAGATTTTTTGTTTTTTAGTTGGGAAAGTTTATTTGGTGAAAAACTAACTAATTTTGGTTAAAAATTTTAATTCATATATTTAGTATGAATAAAATATTTTTCTTTATTAACAAAAGTGTTTTTCAAAAATATATAATATGTTTATATAATTAAATAAACTTTGTAATACTTAATTAAATTTTCCTTTGATCATATATTGCACTAAACACTTTGTTTATTCATACCTTAAGTGATTTGGATGTAAAGAGAAATGTCAATCACTAAATACTTGTTTATGTCACAAGTTTTAGTTCTATGAGTTTATATTTTGTAATAATCAAAACATAGAGATATTGATAATATGTTAATAATGTTTTTAGGCATTATTTATGTCAACAATCTCCCCCTTTTTGATTATTACAAAACCTTAAACTCAATAGATCTAAAATTTGTTTTTAGACAAGTATTATAGAGTTTACATTTCTCTTCTCTCCCTTATTGTAAAATCAAAAAGGTTAAGTCGAGTAAGCTTCGTGAAAGAAGTTTAAACGGGTAGAATGCTCCCCCTCATTTGAGAGCACCAAGGGAACGAGCTATGAAAATCTTAGCTACAAATATATTTGAAGAGAACAAGACACATATACATGCAAAACAACAATTATGCAAATAAAAATAGATTCATTCAAGCATCATAGAAATGATTAGCATTACAACATTCAATATGCTTGAAGCATATTGATTACAATAAAACAAAAGAAGAGACATAGTCCTATATTGCCTAAGAGAGCACTTGGACTTGCTTGCAACCCATGGTTGATTGTTTTATTTGCTTGAAGGGAAAAATAAGCATAAAGCTTAGTTGTTAGATGGAGAGGGATATGGAGTGGGGTATGGAGCGGAAGAGGTGGGTCTTACGATGTTGTATCGTGTTAAGGGTGGTATGGGATGAGGACGAGTGAGGAGATATTCAATTCAAGAAATATCTTCACTCAAGTATAGAATTTGTTTTTGAAGGAAGATGCAACAAGGGCAATAGTGAGTGTGGTTTGTAACTTGATCCAAGTTGAGAGAGTGGGGTAGGCAATTGTTGTAGGGTGATGATGAAAGTTGCTCTTTGTTGTGTTGTGCAAGGTGCATGGCATTGAGATCACTAAGATCATGGATTTGGGTTATTTCATCACGGAACTTTTGCTTTTCCGTGGCAATGCGGGAGAGAGTCATTGTGTTGATTTGGATGAATTGGGTTTGTGTAGTTGGAATTGTAGTTTGATGGTTGATCAAACTTGTATGGATCATTATAAGTGGTTGGAGGTAGAGATGAGTGGTTTGGCATGAAGGAAGATGTTTGGCCAATGTTGTATGGTTTGTAAAGAGGATCAAATGAATGTCCTTGTGAATTTGGTGTAAAGTTTGGGAAGTAAGTATATGGAGGTGTTGAGTGATTTCCAACTTCATTGGTTATGATGGATTTGTTTCGAGGGCTTTTTCTTCGCCAAACGGGTTTTTCCGTCATCCTTGCAAGCCGTGAGGCTTTTGGTTTTGGTTTGTTTGGAGAAGTCATGAAGGGATGAATGGAGAGTGTTGAAGATTGGGGATATTTATAGTGTAAGATTTGTGTGTTTATGGATGGATGAAGTTTGTTTGGGAGATTAGGACAAAATATGTTGGTGAAAAATGGGAAATACAGGTTGAAATGGGCTAAAAAGCAGAAAAGATTCTGTAAATCCGTCCAGCAGATGGCCGGTCCCCTTAATTAGGGGGCGGTGCCCTTAAAATTAAGGGGGCCACCTTGCATAATTAAGGGGGCTGCCCATCTGATGCTTCCCAGATTGCCAAAAACGGGTTTTTTGTAGAAAATTTGCAGAAAGGTTGTGTTTTTGGATTTGGATTCAAGCAAGTTCAATTCCTTTAGGCAATATAGCATCTAATCTAATCAAGATATAGCATGCATGCAAAAACACTTAAGAAAAAGAGCAAATAAGCCACACATAATAGCTAAAGGAGTCAAATAAAGGCAAGAGCACTTAAACTTCCTAAGGCAACTATCTTAGATCAAAGGCAAAGGCAACTAGTGAGTCAAGCATCTAGTGATGAAACAAGATGACAATGTTATGAGTGATTTTGTCCTAGTGTGTGCCTATATGTAACAAATGAGGAGTTGTGATTGTTTCGACTTCTAAATGAAAAAAAGAAAAAAAAATCTTAAGAAACAATCCAAAATCTCCTTGATTCGATTTTTGCTCGATCATGAATGTCAAAGATATATATTAGATTATATACCTTGACAATTTATGTGAGAGTTTATGCATGATTTTGGAAGAAAATGTTTTTAGAATTAGTCAACAATGCAAGGAAAATGATGTTCATGTAATTCCTAGATGTGAGAATAATTTAAAAAAAATTGATTGGGTTTTACAAAAGAGTATATGCAAAGAAAACAATATTTCCCAATCTTTGATTTTGTGCAAAATAGATTCCTAGACTCAGAAATGAAGAAGTGGAAGAAAAGTAAATCTTATGCAAAATTAAAAAAAAAAATTGTCTAAATGCAATAAAATTTAGTCAACTTGTTCCATCATTCCTAATCCTAAACGCAAGTGATTGAATAATTCACGCTTAAGGGGTTTAGTGAATATATCCGCAATGTTATCTTCCGATGCAACTTTTTCGATAGATATGTTCCCTTTTTGTACATTATCCCTAAGAAAGTGGTGGCGTATTTCTATATGTTTAGTCCTAGAGTATTGCACCGGATTTTTACTTAAATCTATCGCACCTTTGTTATCGCACATAATGGGAACGTTTTCTAACCTAATGCCATAGTCTATAAGAGCTTGTTTCATCCGTATTGCTTGTTGACATGCCTTTCCAGTGCTTACATATTCGGCTTCAGTGGTAGAAATGGCAAGAGCGGTTTGCTTCTTTGAAAACCAAGATGTTAGACAACATCCCATAAACGTGCAAATACCGCTAGTGCTTTTTCTATCTACGTAGTCTCCCGCATGATCCGAATCCGCATAGACGATGGTTTCTATGCCGGATCCCTTAAGATACCATAATCCTAAGTGTATAGTGCCTTTAATGTATCAGAAGATACGCTTAACCGCTTCTAGGTGAGAGGTTTTGGGATCCTCTTGAAAACGGGCACAAAGGCAGACACTAAACATGATATCGGGTCTACTTGCCATCAAGTATAGTAAACTACCTATCATTCCTCTATACTTGGTGTTATCTACGGACTCACCTTCATCATCCTTTGTGAGTTTTACTTCCATAGACATGGGGGTTTTCATGGGTTTTGAGTCTTCTAGGCCAAATTTCTTTAGCATTTCCTTAATGTACTTAGATTGGTTAAAGAATATTCCATCTTCTAATTGTTTTATTTGTAATCCTAGGAAGAAGTTAAGTTCACCCATCATACTCATCTCAAACTCATCATGCATGATTTTGGCAAATTCATCACACATGTCTTCACAAGTCGATCCAAATATAATGTCATCAACAAATATTTGAACAATGATGAGATTTGGGTCTTTCCTTTTAGTGAAAAGAGTGTTATCTACCATTCCCATGGAATAATCATGTTTAATAAGGAAAGATTTTAATCGATCATAACAAGCTTTGGGAGCTTGTTTGAGTCCATACAAAGCTTTCTTTAACTTATAAACTTAATCAGGTTTTGCGAAGTCAATGAATCCTGGAGGTTGTGCCACATATACCTCCTCATTGATAAAACCGTTAAGGAATGCACTTTTCACGTCCATTTGGAATAACTTAAAATCTAGGGCGCATGCATAGGCAAGTAGTATCCTTATAGATTCTAGTCTAGCTACGGGGGCATAAGTTTCGTCATAATCAATTCCTTCTTGTTGATTATAACCTTGGGCAACTAATCTAGCTTTATTCCTAGTAACTACTCCATTTTCATCTAATTTATTCCTATATACCTATTTAGTTCCTATGATGGTCATATTCATTGGATTTGGGACTAATTCCCAAACATCATTTGCCTTAAATTGATTTAATTCTTCTTGCATAGCTATAACCCAACTTTCATCTTTTAGAGCCTCATTAATATTCTTAGGTTCTATTGCTGAGAGGAAACAAAAGAAATTATTTTTATCTTGAGCTTGTGACCTAAGGGTTTTTTGGTTGAGATGTCCTATTATATTATCTAGTGGATGTGATCTAGATTCTTTAACATTTACAATTTTGTTATTTCCTAAGTTAATGTCTTCATTATCATTTCCTATGGGTTTTGTTTTACTAGCCTCAATAGCTTCTTCTTCGACTAAGTCATCATCTTCTAAAGGT
Source organism: Artemisia argyi (assembly GCA_030686995.1). Classification (NCBI taxonomy): domain Eukaryota; kingdom Viridiplantae; phylum Streptophyta; class Magnoliopsida; order Asterales; family Asteraceae; genus Artemisia; species Artemisia argyi. The sequence goes on from CM060679.1 coordinate 86,330,278, forward strand.
AAAGTTTTAGAAGGTGGTGGTGTTTCATCAAATGTTACATTTAGTGATTCTTCTACTTTCATGGAGTGTTTGTTAAGTATTATATATGCTTTACTGTTTTGTGAGTATCCTAAAAATATTCCTTCATACGATTTTGGATCAAACTTAGTGAGGTAATCCTTAGAGTTTAGAATATAACATTTACTTCCAAATACCCTAAAGTAGCTTAAGTTTTGTTTTCTACCTCTTAGTAACTCATAAGGAGTTTTTCCTAGAATTCTCCTAATTGATACCCTATTAATAATATATGTTGAAGTATCTACGGCGTGACACCAAAAATTTTGTGGGATGGATTGTTCATTTAACATTGTTCTACTCATTTCTTGTAGTGACCTATTTTTTCTTTCTACTACGCCATTTGATTAAGGAGTACGAGGAGCAGAGAAATTGTTAGATATTCCATTTAGATCACAATATTTTCCGAATTGTACTTCATTGTCAAATTCCCTACCATGGTCCGTCCTAATGGCTACTATTGTGCATCCTAATTTATTTTGAATCATTTTACTAAATATTTCGAATTTTTCAAAGGTTTGGGTCTTGTCGCTTAAAAACCTAGTCCACGTGTATCGTGAGTAGTCATCTACTATTACTAAGGTATATTTGTTTCCTCCATAGCTCCGCACAGCGGATGGACCAAAAAGACCCATATGTAATAGTTCTAGGCACCTAGTAGTGGATACTATATTCTTAGCTTTGTGACTAGCATGAACTTATTTTCCAATTTTACATGCATCACAAAAATGCTTGTCATATTTTAGATTAGGCAAGTTTCTAACTAGTTCCTTAGAGGCCAAAGATTGTATTTGTTGCATGTTAGCATGTCCTAATCTCCTATGCCACAATGTGGAGTTTTCGTCTAGGGTCGTTAGGCATATCCTATCCTCAGGTTTGTTTCCTAGTTTCACAACATATATGCCTCCTTTCCTAATTCCTCTACCTATAATTTTTCCATTCTTAACTATTTCACTATCCTCTTCGGTAAAGGTGACTCTACATTTATTATCACATATTTGTCCTATACTAAGCAAGTTATATGTTAAATTATCTACATGCTCTACATTTTCAATAGTAAGTGAGTCTTGAGAAATCGTACCTTTGCCAATGATTTTTCCACGTAAGTCACTACCGAAAATAACGTTACCTCCATTGTATGCCTTGTATATGGAGAATAGCTTGCGGTTCCCCGTCATGTGCCTCGAACATCCGCTATTCTTGATCCATTCGTCAGGCTACAAGTTAATTCCTAAACATATTTTGTCGATTCCTTTTGCTATAAAACACTTTTCGTCTCTTGGTTTTTCCACTTCTTCTTTGTCACTATCACTTCATGTTCCACTAACAAATGCGCCTTGATTTTCATAACCCAGCGGCTTTAGACTTCGCAAATGAGATGATTTGGACTTCCACATCTAAAGCATTTTCTTTTCCCGTAGTTGTCACTTCTATTTCTTTGGAACGATTTTCTTTCGTCTCGTGGTGATCTAGTGAATCTTCCTCGTCTTTTGAAGAATTTCTTGAATTCTCTTACGGCCATTGCATATTCTTCGTCTTCATTTTCGTCACTTGAATCATCATCGTCACTAGGTTCCTTTTTGGCTTTTAGAGCAATGGATTTGGTTTGTTCTTTCTTGACTTTGACCGTTTCCGAATCTCTTCTTATAATTTCTTTATGGACCTTCAAGTTGCCAATTAGTTCATCTAGTGACAACGTCATCAAATTCTTTGATTCTTCAATAGCCGTGACTTTAGCTCACCATTTTGGATGCAATGCCCTAAGAAATTTCCTAACACAATTTTTACTAGAAAACGTCTCATCAAGTGCTTTTAAACTTGTGATAATAGTGTTAAATTTAGCAAAAGCATTATCAATTAATTTCTCTTCCGGAATCGTAAATTGTTCATATTGTTGTACAAGAAGATCTATTTTACTATCTTTAACTTGACTATTACCTTGGTGAGTAATTAGTAAAGAGTCCCAAATTTCTTTTGTGGTTTTACACATAAAAATTCTTTCATATTCTTTGCGTGGTAACGCATTATAAATAACCATTTTAGCCTCATTATTTTTTGCTAGTTTCTTTTCAAATCATCATTTTGTTTTTCAAAAGATACAATTTAATCCATTTTAGTTTCAACATTATACTGAATAGGGGGGAAATCACCAAACGTAATGACATGCCAAAGATCAAGATCTTTTGATTTCACATAAGTTTCGAATCTATTTTTCCAATATAAAAATCCATCACTTTCAAATGGTGGTGGTCTTTGCATAGATTGCCCTTCTAAATATTTTAAAGATTCCATAGATCGTTACAAGTTTTAAAATACAATATATTTTCAAAAATCTTGCTAGACGTGGCTCTTGATACCAATTGTTGAAAACTAGAGGGGGGGGGGATTGAATAGTTTTACGTCTTTTTAATTTGTTATAAAAGATTGTTTGAAAGTTTTCTTTGTTTTCAAAAATTTAGATTCGATGCTATATGAAATCAAGTCATGCACAATATGAACAACACTAATAAAGCAATATTAATGTAAGTAAAGAAATAGATGAGAGTTGGAAAGATCGAACAGCGAGACAAGAGATTTATAGTGGTTCGGCTACAAGGTCACCTTCCTTGCCCTACTCCACTCCCCGAGCACCTAACTCGAGAGTTTTCTTCACTATGTCAACAAGCTCCCTTATGGCGGAGAAAACCTTACACACCAATTTACACACCACAACTACGTCACAACTTATTCACACCTTCTACACAACTATTTCACACCTATTCACTAATTAATCACAACACTTCTTCACACCTATCTTCTACACACCAATCTTCTTCCTAACTCTTCTTCTTCACAACTAACTATTAACCAATCACACTATATATATATATATATATATATATATATATATATATATATATATATATATATATATATATATATCAAACTAAACTATCTTCTAACAAATATTCACAACTAAACACACAATGAGATAATGTCACAATTCACCATATCAGATCATTTCAGGTCATTTCCCAAACTTTGGAAAAACACTATTCATCAAACACTATTTATCAAAACACTATTCATCATATTTGGTGTCAGTTTGACATTCAGAGAAGCATTCAAAAATTTTACTATTCACTGAACACTATTCATTGCCGGAAAAGATTTCATCATTCACGTGCATTATTCATTTCATCGTAAATTTAGTTTACGGGTATTTAAATTCGTGTAACCGTATTGGTTCAGGTGCGAATTCATGCATTATCAGTAAAGACATTTCATACGGACTAGAGACAGCCTGCATATCATCAGTAGGTCATTTACATGTTATACCACTCTTAGGATTTTCAAATTTATATACTTGATACATTTAACGTTTTCCTTATAATTATTTATAAATAAACATTAACACCCGGTTTGTACACGACGAATATATCTAAATATTCCCACAATGGTCCCGACATATTTTTATATCTATTTTATCATCATAAAAGTTATAACATTCATTTACCCAGTATTTTGGAAATCTATTTTATTTATAACGTGAGCTTATGAATATTACGACGGTTTTCGTGAAAACTAAATAATAATCACCCGAACACTCAGTAATTGTACCCAACATATTTTTAACATTTTTATGACTTTATTAAGTCCCGGTTAACTTTGTTAACATTTATTTCTATCAAACCCGGTACCCGATTATAATAATACTTTACACTAAACTACAACTATTATTACACTACATTTCCTAAGTGATCAAAACCGACTTTGCATCTCTTTTTCTCATGTAAAACCGGTCCAATACCACCCCTAAATACCACAAGTATTATTTTCTAACCTTATGCATTTATGTACAATTATAATACAATAAACCTCTAATGTATTATCTAAACCAAAAACAAAAATCATAACATCACAATTTCATAAGCCAAAAAGTTCTCATCCTCCCTTTCTCTTCTCCATACCCACGACCCAACCCAAGAACATAGATCAATCCATTATTTTTCAAAGTACAAAGCTACAAAGTCGTTCATTTCATCATTCTAATCAAGAATCATCCAACAAAAACACAAGTAATCCAAGGTTTTTAATCATCTCATCACCTATTATTTCAAAGTGAGTATTCAAAATTATTTTCATGTTTTCATCTAATTAACATATGTATCTTATGGTATTCATGCTTAATTTCATGCACAAACTAGTTATACCACTTTATTTTTGTATACTTTTTGAACATACAAACCCTAGAATTTGTTTTAGGTACTCCCTTGTTAAATTAACATGATTACTAGTTATTAGGAACCCATGACACCCTAAGAAGGTGTATGGTAGGATTAGTATAGTTTTGTGGTGTTTGCAAGAGTTTTGGTTAAGGTTGAAACTAGTTTTGGACATGAAAATGGGTTTGTAACAACTATATAAACATTCTGTCCCATTTTGGTAAATCCAGGAAAATCAGTAAACATAAAGGAAACTTTGGCAAAATTTTTAGAAAATACTTTCAAAAACGAATCCGTAGGCGAAAGAACGGATTAAAAAGAGTTTATAACGAAGAAGTTATGATTTTTGCAAGTTTATTGACGAAAACTATTTTCCGGAAAAATACATGCTGTTGGACGTTTTTCGTCGGACAAAAAGAGGCTTTAGACGTAACCCAGAGGAGCCAAGCTTTCCAAAATATATTACTACATACTAAGACGTAACCATGGATATAAAAAACAAGTAAAACGGACTCATAACGACAAAGATATTCACGTTTCAATATCGGCAAAAATCCTCTATAATTGGCAGCTTTCACTAGTAATAATAATAATACTACTTCTACGTACTAAATTCTAGATTTTCTAGAAATATTAACCAAGTACCCAAATTCATAACTAATGAAGTATTAGTGATTACAAGTATATTTTTATCACTACAAGGCGTTATTTCAAGGATTTCAAACCGAGGATTTCAACACTAACATTGATTCATACGATATATATATATATATATATATATATATATATATATATATATATATATATATATATATATATATATATATATATATATATATATATATACACACATTTCAACTAGTTTATTTTCTAGTAGCCATATTTTCCCAAGTTTTGGAAAATGTATATTTTGATAATAACAAGTATTTTTCCAAAGAATAGAGTGGTATAGGAAACATGTGCATGGACATTCATAACATCATTTGGTGATCTAAAGTAGATCGTTCATCATTCACATTAGGTTGCGGCTAGTGTGCGCACCTTGTTTTTCAGCTCATTACATGTTCATGGTTGTTCATTTCACATCATCACAGTATCATCAGCTAGAGGTGAGTTTTCATATCCCCGTTTTCAATACAATATTTTGATTTCAAATCCCACCGGGGAATACATTGCATCAATTATTTTAGTACGAGCCCAAGTACCAAAACATATGTACATTGCTTAAGTTGCCTTACCAATCTGTTAAAGTCCCCTATTTATTATCATGAACCGTTAATTTGCCGGTAAGCGAGAGTGAGTGGATAGATCTATCGAGGGTGATGCCTCCATCCGTGGTAGTGATTACCAACCGTAAGTGGATGCATTTCATTTTGACACAGTTACGAGTGTTCTGGTAAAACATTCGGGAGGGGCATATAATTTCATCAGTCATAGCTTCGGGGTCATGAGCTTAAGGTCTATTGTACAATTTTCATGAGATTTTTATCTTGCACTTTTACTTGTGGTGGCCGTACATCATTACATTTTATAAACCTATGGAATTCACCAACATTCGTGTTGATGTTTTAGCAATGTATTTCAGGTTATTAAGGTAGCTCATGTGACATGCATTTGGACCTTCATGGAGTCGCGGAGTCGACGTGCCACCATTATTTCATGCACTTATGTAAACGTTTGATCTAGTAGGACTTGTTTTCATAAACGTGCCACACCTTTTGGGGACCTGATATTGTAAACTCTGGATTATTTCAATGATCAAACGAAGTATTTTCCAAACGACACTTTAGGTCGTTCAATGTAACTGTAACTGTGATGCTATGACAGACACCCCCAGGTATTCCATTCCGCTGCAAGTCAGGTAAATTGGGGGTGTGACAGATTGGCATCAGAGCTAAGGTTATAGCGAACTAGGATGTATCTTGGACCCTAGACTATAACCACATCATCATAGCATCTCATCATTTAATCATAAGTGCATAATCATGATACATGTTGTTTCATGCATACCCTGTGCGAGTTATTTATACTTATATTCGTATATATATATATATATATATATATATATATATATATATATATATATATATATATATATATATATATATATATATATATATATATATCATTTTATTGACCTGGTTCACAAGTGACATGTCTTCAGATACTCACCCTGACATCCTTTTATCGGATTCCGACATTGAAGATGCCTTGTCATCTTCCACTGCCATTATACCACCAGTTGCACTTACACCACCATTAGCACTATTGATTTGCCATAGGAACAGGGTTTTCCTATCATTCAGCCCATACATAGAATGCCTTTTGGTAGAGTATTCAGACTTAATCTTAATGGACTTATTAGGATGCTTATTGCAAGGAAGATAGTATGTTTCTTTCCATCACTAGTAGAGCACTTACTACTCAGGTACTACCACCACCATCAGTTACTTATTACACTATTGGTCGTCCCATAGTGCGTACTTCAGTTTTACCTTTTGGATGTCGCGAGGTAGCGCGAAAGAGGGTAGTATTCCATTCACTAGTACCATCATTGTCATTTCCTTTTCCATTCCCTCTTGCCATGAACTAGATAACATCTAGTAGATAATACCAATATCACGGACTCAACAGAAACATCCACAGATTCTTCAGGAATGGTTAAGAACCTACATTATCTAAGATTTGATAGAGGCACAACTTCAGACACCACTTTAGGACTATCTCGAGCTCATGATGCCACAAACCTGACTTCACACAGAGGGACACCAGGAAGTCCCTAGACCCGACTTATATCCTCACTAGCTTTTACTATTATCCTAGCCACAGAAGGTGTGGGACATAGTCTAAAGAACTTGTTGTCTTTTGATTATTGTACAAACAAAAATATATCAAGTGTGACTTTACTATGTAAGAAATGGTTGTGCTATTTGTGATATCGGTTCACGTAGACCGAAATTTTCATGTATTATATTCTCATGGTCTCTTATAATTTGATGAAGAGAGATTTAAGCAAACCACTCCAAGCATGACGCAAACTGCTGTTGGACAAGTCTTTGCCAAGAACATAGCCACCGCCCTCACTAAGGAACTTAATCACGTGGAATTTATGGGGTGCAATCCTCCCTCCTTTAGTGGAACTAGAGACACAAAGGAATTTCTCAAATGGTTCGAAGAAATAGAAACAATATTTCAACGTGGCGACTGTCGTAAGGAAGACAAGGTTAAGTTCACCACATGCACTTTTCAGGATCATGCCCAGGAATGGTGGACCAAACATATTAAGATGGTGGGAGTTGATGCTGCCTACTCACACTCTTGGGAGAAACTAAGAAGGATGATGGGTATAACATTTTTGTGTAGGAAGTGAATTACGAGCAAAGGAACAGGAAACACTAAACTTTACCATGGTAGGAAATGATGTTGACGAGTACACTACTCATTTTTATAAATTAACACGACTAGGTTCTGCAATGGATGAACCGGAAAGCAAGAAACTTGAAACGTACATCGGGGGACTCTCAAATGAAATTCGTATGTTGGTCATCGCATGGGAACCCGATACCATGTCTGAAGCTATCAAAATGGCGATCGAAGCAAAGGAACTCATAGTTCACGCCGAGACATCAGGAAACAATAGTGACAACAAAAGGAAGTGGAACAACAATCTAGGTTGTAATGCTGCTCAACAATCACCCAAGGGACAAGAAGTGAATAGAGCCTTTGCTGCAGAACCATACACAAAGATAAGGTATATTAGAAAGTTACCTTACTGCAACCTGTGTAATCAACATCACCGAGGTCATTGCAGTAAAACGTGTGGAGTGTGCAAGAAGCGGGGTCATTGGACTGAAGACTATAGGAAACTCATAAATCAGAAGACCCCAGGGAGTTGCTTCAAATGTGGAAACTTAGGGCATTTTAAGAATGACTGCCCAGAGCTAAGGAACATGGAAAATCAGGAACTTGGAATCAAGACTAAATCGCTGGAGGAATAGCGTGAGCTGTTGAAAGAGAACCGTCAGGATATTAGCAACATCAAGGATAACAACAATGTTTCAGCAGAAGGAGCTTTGTTTCAATATATAAACCGTAGTTCGAGCCCTTTAGGGTTGTATCTTTCCTTTTGTACTTACCGTTAGTACGATGACATAACCTAGTTGTATTAAGCACTTTCATGTCCAATGTAGTATCTATTCTTTGTTACCTCTGTGATAATCATAACCATCGTTTACTCCATTTTCTATCCCAATTGCTCAGACTTCAATCGTTTCGCGACATTTTATCATTGTCTTATTAGGGATTAGGTTGATTTCGTATTTGACGAATTAGTAGACTATTATCATTCGACAAGATTCACCCACGTATCCAATACACCATTCAAGCTATTTTACTATCATATGGGAAAATTGTTTTACAGAAAAATTTCTGAAGTAAGCTATTTTATTACCATCCTATAAATTGATTTTCTGTCATTACACCAAGTATTTACTATTATTACGTGAGGTAATTTTCATGTTACTTGAAAGAAAACATCAGGATACCATTTTTAATAACAATGCGTTGAACACCATCTAAAACTTTTGAGAAAAGTTATGATATTTTGATAAAATCTAACATCGCATCATTAGTCCTCAATTGTAGATAGCTTGATCACCTATGTAAAATTCAGGAAGGATTATGCCATGAAGGAAATAATTACCTTTTCAAAGGATTGTTAATAACAATCTTCACTTAAAAGTTTTGTAAACAAAGGAACTCTTCCATAAACATCCCTTTTGCCGAACTATCCCTGGATACTTACCCCACCTGTCACCCACTTAGCCATTAAGTTGGATTTTCCCATTGACTTCCCTAAGAGAGACTTTCCATATCAATTACATGCAGGATTCCTCTATACAATAAAAGCAACGAAAGGATTACAGAACTACTAAACAGAACTAGAAGTATATAGTGAGAGAATTCATAAGTCAACAACAAATCCTAAGATACCGCGAGACCATCCGAATCACCATCTCTGACTTAGTTGTCAAGTTATATCGTTTAAGGGTACTAGCTAGACTGAGCTACAGGATTGAACTCAATATAAATGTCCGCAGGACAACACAATAGAAATAAACCAAGCTTCTAATTGAGACTGTAGAGCATTTCATTTAAACATGGCCTCGTCCATACATAAACTTTCCTGCAGTAAGTTTTCACAAAGGACAATTGTTTGAAACAAGAATATCGATGTAGATTCCTCTAAGGCATTATGTCTCTAGAAATTTCCGATAACCTCACCTTCATACCAAGCAAGGGATCAAACCGGAACATATCTCCTCATCTACATGGGAAAACAGAATAGACATTCATCGACACAACATCAAGTGATACCTTCGTCTTGCCAATTACAACGATAAACTATTTCAGGACTTAAGTTAGTCTAAATACCTATGCTTGTAGTTATGCCTGATAACCACCAATAGGCATTATCCAACCTCAGGAACTAAATGTTAAGACATCTATGCATTTAAGCGAACATTTCCTATTCTACCATTTTATCCTTGTTAGTGTTTTCACTTTTAAATAAATTTGATGCGTTTACATAAATCACATACCTTGTGGAAAAATGATTTCTAAAATTCCTATTTTGAACAAGTACGATCCTTTTTGGTCAATCTTTAGCAACACTATTGTACAATGAGAAATATACATAGACATCAAACTTTGGTAAGCAGTCTCAATCACAACATGTTTGAAAACATTTTTTCTATTTCATAACTACTGAAATTTTGAATCAGTAGGAAAAATATTACTAAGTAAATCATTTGCTCCAATTTTCTAAATTCGTTTATTCAGAAAAATATTTCAACCAAAACTCACAATCACGAGACAAATTTCCAGAACTAATTTCCCTACAACATCGCTTAAGCATTTAGGATTTGTGACTTGACAATAAAGAAAATTTGGAATATGTGATGAAGGAATTAGGAAGGACATCACAAATTAATCATGAACTTCAGTAGTGGAGACCAAACCCAATAGACAAAGAAGGACATATGTCTTATCATCCGTTGGAACAAAACACAAGGAATCAAGTTGTTACCTATATTCTATCCCTTTCAGATAACGCCAAGTTCGAAGGACCGAACGTTGTGGAATTAGTCACAAAGGTTTATTGTACCCATTTCAGTTATTCCCGATAAGGAAACCGATTCACCTTGGACTTCAGGTAATCATTTCAGAATTTCCTTCAGAAACCCATTTAGATGTAAACATCACCTATCATCCTCAGACCGATGGTCAAAGCGAGAGAACAATTCAAACATAGGAAAGTATGCTCAGAGCATGAGTGATTGACCCTAGAAATGATTGGACTAATCATTTAACATAAATCAAATTCATCTACAACGATAGTTATCACACCAATAACGAGAAACTGGCAGAAGTTAGGTTGGTACATAACACATATCATTTGGACTGGGTATCCTGAACAATAAACCATCCAGATTCAAGTGGGAGAACAAATTAAGTTAAAAGCATTGCCTTGGATTGGCATGATACAAATTGGATAACAAGAAAGGTTGAACCTTTAGCATATTGGGCCATTTAAGATTCATTTTAGAATCGACCAACTAGCATACAAACTTGAGTTCTGGCAGAATTCAGCAGTATATATTACCAGTATCACATTTAAAACATTAAGAAGCGCAGACCATCGATTGATGGGCCAAACTCAGAAAAAGCTCAACTCACTAGTCTAGTAGGCATTCATGAAATAACCAGAAATTTCCTACAAGTCAAGAATCAGTTACAAGTTCAATAAGTTGTAAACCATTAAGAAAACTTGGAAAGTTCTGCAGAGTTATGTAGAAAGTTCTGCCTAGGAAAGGCATAATATCATTCAGAAAACTTGGAAAGTTAAACCGATATACACTGGACCATGTAATATTTCAGACAGAGTAGGCCTAGTGGCCGTCAGACTTGAGCCTTGTTAGAGAACAATAGGATTACACAACCATGTATTATCATCTTTTCAGATTAGTCACTCATAATCCCATTTGGAAAGGAATCCAACCCAAAGTCAAACATAAACCTTGCAGGAGAACAAGTAGAAATCATGGACCGTGTGGTCAAACAGTAGAAGCAGAGTCGAATTCCTATCGTTAGAGTTCGCTGGAATTCTCGAATATCATCACCTTTTCACCAATATGTTTTCAGAAACCAACATAAACTGAACTTCGGGATGAAGTTTCTTTTAGAGGGGAAAAATGTCACAACTCACCATATCAGATCATTTCAGGTCATTTCCCAAACTTTGGAAAACACTATTCATCAGTTTACTATTCATCATATTTGGTGCCAGTTTGACATTCAGAGAAGCATTCCAAAATTTTACTATTCACTGAACACTATTCATTGCCAGAAAAGATTTCATCATTCACGTGCATTATTCATTTCATCGTAAATTTAGTTTACGGGTATTTAAATTCGTGTAACCGTATTGGTTCAGGTGCGAATTCATGCATTATCAGTAAAGACATTTCATACGGACTAGAGACAGTCTGCATATCATCAGTAGGTCATTTACATGTTATACCACTCTTAGGATTTTCAAATCTATATACTTGATACAGTTAACGTTTTCCTTATAATTATTTATAAATAAACGTTAACACCCGGTTTATACACGACGAATATATCTAAATATTCCCACAATGGTCCCGACATATTTTTATATCTATTTTATCATCATAAAAGTTATAACATTCATTTACCCAGTATTTTGGAAATTTATTTTATTTATAACGTGAGCTTATGAATATTACGACGGTTTTCGTGAAAACTAAACAATAATCACCCGAACACTCAGTAATTGTACCCAACATATTTTTAACATTTTTATGAATTTATTAAGTCCCGGTTAACTTTGTTAATATTTATTTCTATCAAACCCAGTACCCGATTATAATAATACTTACACTAAACTACAACTATTATTACACTACATTTCCTAAGTGATCAAAACCGACTTTGCATCTCTTTTTCTCATGTAAAACCGGTCCAATACCATCCCTAAATACCACAAGTATTATTTTCTAACCTTATGCATTTATGTACAATTATAATACAATAAACCTCTAATGTATTATCTAAACCAAAAACCAAAATCATAACATCACAATTTCATAAGCCAAAAAGTTCTCATCCTCCCTTTCTCTTCTCCATATCCACGACCCAACCCAAGAACATAGATCAATCCATTATTTTTCAAAGTACAAAGCTACAAAGTTGTTCATTTCATCATTCTAATCAAGAATCATCCAATAAAAACACAAGTAATCCAAGGTTTCTAATCATCTCATCACCTATTATTTCAAAGTGAGTATTCAAAATTATTTTCATGTTTTCATCTAATTAACATATGTATCTTATGGTATTCATGCTTAATTTCATGCATAAACTAGTTATACCACTTTATTTTTGTATACTTTTTGAACATACAAACCCTAGAATTTGTTTTAGGTACTCCCTTGTTAAATTAACATGATTACTAATCATTAGGAACCCATCACACCCTAAGAAGGTGTATGGTAGGATTAGTATAGTTTTGTGGTGTTTGCAAGAGTTTTGGTTAAGGTTGAAACTAGTTTTGGACATGAAAAATGGGTTTGTAACAACTATATAAACATTCTGTCCCATTTTGGTAAATCCAAGAAAATCAGTAAACATAAAGGAAACTTTGGCAAAATTTTTAGAAAATACTTTCAAAAACCGAATCTGTAGGCGAAAGAACGGATTAAAAAGAGTTTATAACGAAGAAGTTATGATTTTTGCAAGTTTATTGACGAAAACTATTTTCTGGAAAAATACATGCTGTTGGACGTTTTTCGTCAGACAAAAAGAGGCTTTATACGTAACCCGGAGGAGCCAAGCTTTACAAAATATATTACTACATACTAAGACGTAACCGTGGATATAAAGAACAAGTAAAACGGACTCATAACGACAAAGATATTCACGTTTCAATATCGGCAAAAATCCTCTATAATTGGCAGCTTTCACTAGTAATAATAATAATACTACTTCTACGTACTAAATTCTAGATTTTCTAGAAATATTAACCAAGTACCCAAATTCATAACTAATGAAGTATTAGTGATTACAAGTATATTTTTATCACTATAAGGCGTTATTTCAACGATTTCAAACCGAGGATTTCAACACTAACATTGATTATATATATATATATATATATATATATATATATATATATATATATATATATATATATATATATATATATATATATACACACATTTCAACTAGTTTATTTTCTAGTAGCCATATTTTCCCAAGTTTTGGAAAATGTATATTTTGATAATAACAAGTATTTTTCCAAAGAATAGAGTGGTATAGGAAACATGTGCATGGACATTCATAACATCATTTGGTGATCTAAAGTAGATCGTTCATCATTCACATTAGGTTGCGGCTAGTGTGCGCGCCTTTTTTTTCAGCTCATTACATGTTCATGGTTGTTCATTTCACATCATCACAGTATCATCAGCTAGAGGTGAGTTTTCATAGCCCGGTTTTCAATACAATATTTTGAATTCAAATCCCACGGGGGAATACATTGCATCAATTATTTTAGTACGAGCCCAAGTACCAAAATATATGTACATTGCTTAAGTTGCCTTACCAATCTGTTAAAGTCCCCTATTTATTATCATGAACCGTTAATTTGCCGGTAAGCGAGAGTGAATGGATAGATCTATCGAGGGTGACGCCTCCATCCGTGGTAGTGATTACCAACCGTAAGCGGATGCATTTCATTTTGACACAGTTACGAGTGTTCTGGTAAAACATTCGGGAGGGGCATATAATTTCATCAGTCATAGCTTCGGGGTCATGAGCTTAAGGTCTATTGTACAATTTTCATGAGATTTTTATCTTGCACTTTTACTTGTGGTGGCCGTACATCATTACATTTTATAAACCTATGGAATTCACCAACATTCGTGTTGACGTTTTAGCAATGTATTTCAGGTTATTAAGGTAGCTCATGTGACATGCATTTGGACCTTGATGGAGTCGCGGAGTCGACGCGTGTCACCATTATTTCATGCACTTATGTAAACGTTTGATCTAGTAGGACTTGTTTTCATAAACATGCCACACCTTTTGGGGACCTCATATTGTAAACTCTGGATTATTTCAATGATCAAACGAAGTATTTTCCAAATGACACTTTAGGTCGTTCAATGTAACTGTAACTGTGATGCTATGACAGACACCCCCAGGTATTCCATTCCGCTGCAAGTCAGGTAAATTGGGGGTGTGACAGATAAATACAATGATGATGCTTTAACAACATAGATGTGGAGATCACAACAAGTTATAACACTTCTTGTCTTGAGGGATAGAAGTATTCTTCTCTTGCACTTGATGGGATGATGTTTGGATCACTTTGAAACAAAGATTTAAGAATGTATGATCAAAGGATTTAGAGATTGGAAATGGAGATCTAGAACAGAAAGTTTAGGAGTGCAAAAGGTAAGAAAAATTCCAGATGTAAGTTGGTATTTATAGCCAACAAATTCTGACAGAGGAGCGTGGCCAGTCCCCTTAAATCAAGGCCGGCCGCATTAAAATTAAGGGGACCACCCCTTATAATTAAGGGGGCCGCCCAGCTGTAACGGCCAGATTTTTTGTTTTTTAGTGGGGAAAGTTTATTTGGTGAAAAACTAACTAATTTTAGTTAAAAACTTGAATTCATATATTTAGTATGAATAAAATATTTTTCTTTATTACCAAAAGTGTTTTTCAAAAATATATAATATGTTTATATAATTAAATAAACTTTGTAATACTTAATTAAATTTTCCTTTGATCATATATTGCACTAAACACTTTGTTTATTCATACCTTAAGTGATTTGGATGTAAAGAGAAATGTTAATCACTAAATTCTTGTTTATGTCACAAGTTTTAGTTCTATGAGTTTATATTTTGTAATAATCAAAACATAGATATATTGATAATATGTTAATAATGTTTTTAGGCATTATTTATGTCAACAATGAATAAATGAAATGAAGCTTACTCAATTTCCTTATGGGTGCGACTTACTACATATCTAGTCCATTTCACTTGTGTGACGTTATCTTTATAAAAGAGCGAGGCTAACAATGTCCCTCCAAGATATCGTCACACGTGAATGGTTACAATGAGACCAATAAATACATAAACAATATAAATTACAACAATAGTAAAGTTGATGTTGTTGAAGCGTAGAGTCTCTGTAGTCTAGATACTGAGGCAGTCTTGAAGTTCCTCTCTTCTGACAATCTCAGCATTTGATCTTTGGCACTGACGGCACTGATTTACATAGCTCTAAACTTCAACTATAATTGTCTAGTTAGGTTATTACTCCCTCCTAACTAGTGAGCCTTTTTCTTACTTCTGCTCCCTCCTGAACTAACAACCCTTCTTCTATCACGTAGCGGATAAAGTAGACTCTAAACAATAGCACAATGGTTGTCGTTCGGGGAGCATCATAACAACATAAGTCACATAGTATTGCATCGAAGTTGGTAAAAAACCCCGAAGTACACATACTTGGTTTCTCATGGTACTTCTTTGGTATTAAGCACAGTTCTCTCGATCAACCAACTTACTAAAGACGAAACACTACTTCTTTCGGCATGTTCTTCTCCCTCCTGATGGTTGAGAGTTATCGGAATCATCATAATCTTGTGTACACACCGTAAATTACCTTTACTTTACTCTTCTAATGCAATATATAAGCCATGGCAGCATAATTCTGTGAGAGTATGTTGATAAGATATGACTCTCTTTTTCTACAGTCTCATCTCTTCTTCAACCTATACGCGACCTCTTCAAATTCCAACCAGCTAATAAATGACCACTGTATGGAGACAACCCAATATAATCAATCTGAGAGTGAAGTAAACATCCCATAGATATGTGACTTAATCTTGTACGAAAGTGTGACTAAGAACCTATACTGAGCACCACAATGTAACTCCTTTAGGCATAGGTAGTGCCATATACCCAAACCAACAAACAGTATATGAAATATCCACCTCTTGGAATCTCCACATCTTCATGTGACACTGAGTGCTACAACGTAACTCCTTAAAGTGATAGCTATAACCCGTGAGTACTACAATGTAACTCCTTACATCGGGTATAACTAGATAATCCAAGTCTTAATCACTATCACTACTAGTGTTTGCCCAAACAAGTATCTCTGAAAGTCATGCATCCATCCAACCTCTAGACTTTGAGATTAATAAGTACACATGCCCGTGAAATGAACTTTAAACCTAAATAAGCAATCTCGTACAAAAACTCCGTAGTCACAAAAAACTTCGATACTAGCCGTTTGTCATTTGATTGTGATTCTTGATCAGGATCTTTTAAGCTATACGTGGTGTGTTTTGAAGTGGGATATATTGGTATTAAGTTTATGAAATGATGAAACAAATCATCTTCTATTAAGTGTAGGCCAATGATATCATATATGTTTTTGGTGTGATGGTAAGTTTGTGAAATGCCCTAATTCTTTAGATACCCCCTGTTCTGCGGATCGAACTATAGCTCCTTGATGCTTGGTAAATTATGTTTGAAAACAAGGGTTTTGTATATTAGGTTTTCAATGAAACCTTAAGAAACTCAAAAGAATTTCACTCCTTGATGCTCGGTAAAAAAACCCTTGAATTTCTAAAACATCACTCCTTACTCAAAAAAATCCCTTACTCGATAAAAGATACTTACTTGATAGAGCTTACTCGATACAAGCCTTACTCGATAAACAAGTCCTTACTTGATGCTGCTTTCCTTACTCGATAAACAATATTCAATGAAGTATAGCTCCCCTTACTCAATAGAAGCAAGAAAACCTTACTCGATAAACGATAAGGATTGTTAGCTTACTCGCTAACGGGATAACTCGACAAATAAAATTCCTTACTCGGTAAAAATGAGCTTACTCGATAAACAGCAGCCTTACTCGATAAACAACAGCCTTACTCGATAAGACAGAAGCTTACTCGATAAGCAGAACCCTTACTCGATAGAAACAGCTCCTTACTCGATAGAAACAACTCCTTACTCGATAGATCAACACCTTTACTTGATAGCTTACTCGATACTAGCTCCCTTACTCGATAAAATAGTGCCTTGCTCGGTTGCTTACTCGTTAATCTTCATCCTTACTCGATAAAACATGTACTTTTTCTGAGAAAAAACTCCAAAACACACGTTTTTACACCACAAAACACCACGATTCGCCCCTGGTTAGCTATGATGCCACTTGTTAATAACAAGAAACACGTTCCGGAGGCCGTGGTTGATCGAAATACCTGATTATTATAGAGAGAGAAAATAGAGAGAGAAAGGTGAAGAAAAGTGTTTTATTGAAATGAATAAATGAAATGAAGCTTACATAATTTCCCACACCCCTCATGGAGAGTCATGAGGGGTATTTATAGGCTCAACATATTACAAGTTTGCCTTATGTACATAAGTAGTCCCTATCGATGCAACTTACTACATATCTAGTCCATTTCACTTGTGTGACGTTATCTTTATAAAAGAGCGGCTAACAGTAGGATCTTCATCACTAGTTAGAGTAACTACACCACCTCCAGACTATTCTTTCGATGAATCTATGATTACAGAACTAGATAATTCCCTATGGATTATGCCGAGACCCTCAGGAGGAGAACTAGCTTCCGAGGAATCTAATTCTTATTAGAAAATTCGTCTCTACTTTTAAATTTCTGAATCTTCCGTTGTATCCTAATGTTCTAAATGTTAGAACTTATATCTCAAATCTTCCGGTATATCCTACAATGTTTAAATGTTAGAACTTGTATCTCAAATCTTTCGTTATATCCTACAATGTTCTAAATGTTAGAACTTGTATCTCAAATCTTCGATCATATCCTATAATGTTCTATTTGTTAGAACTTGTATCGAATAAAATATCTCTGTCGAAATTTTCATAATTTATATTATGCTTGACATATGATATTGTTCTTATCCCGTGCTATCTGTAAAATGTTGATAGAATGGCACCAACGAGATCATCAACGTTTGCTATTCCAGCCATGACTCAGGATGCCATCCGGAAACTAGCCACTGAGAGTGTGACTATGGCACTAGAATCTCGAGCTGCTAACATGGCGAATGCTGATAACGCGAATCGAAACCCTAAGCTGAGAGAAGTTCTTGTAGTAAAGATGAGTAGCTACAAGGAATTCATGAGCTGCCAACCTTCTAATTTCAAAGGTACAGAAGGAGCCGTAGGACTAATCCGCTGGTTCGAATGAAGCGAATTAGTATTCTCCCATAGAAACTACACTAAGGACTGTAAAGTCAAGTTTGCTACTGGTACTTTTACAGAAGACGCTCTATCCTGGTGGAACTCATATGCCCAACCTAGGGGAATTGAGGAAGCTTATAAAACTACCTGGACTGAATTTAAGAATCTTCTGATTAAGAAGTACTGTCCCCAGACTGAAGTCAAGAAAGAACTAGCGTTGATCGAATTCTCAGACCGACGGTCAAAGTGAAAGAACTATCTAAACACTCGAAGATATGCTTCGAGCTTGTGTGATAGATTTCGAAAAAGGATGGGAAAGACACTTATCATTGATCAAATTCTCTCATAATAATAGTTATCACGCCAGTATTATGGCGGCTCCATTCGAAGCACTTTATGGTCGAAAGTGCAGATCACCTGTCTGCTGGGCCAAAGTTGGAGATGTTTAACTTACGGGACAAGAGATAATCCATAAAACCACCGAGAAAATTGTTCAAATTCATCAATACTTGCAAGCTGCAAGAGATCGGCAAAGAAGTTATGCCAATATAAGATGTAAGCCTTTAGAATTCCAAGTAGGAGATCATGTCATGTTAAAAGTGTCACCTCGAAAAGGTGTCATTTGTTTCGGAAAGCAAGGAAAGCTGAATTTGTGATACATTGGACCAGTTAGAATCCTTGAACGGATTGGCCCAGTGGTGTTGATGAGTGCTCAAACACTCATCGTTTTTAATATATTTAAACTGCCAAAACGCACAAAAACAATCAAAAAGATATCAAAATACTTAAATTATCCCAGGGATTGTGTTTTATGTGTTTGAAAAGCAAAATGTGCAAAAACAAAGAAAAAACGTACAAAGTTTGCAGTATTGGCAGTTTCAGTCCCCCAAGTTTCAAAACTTGTCAACTTTAGTCCCTATGCATTTATTTTTTAAGGAAAAGTCAACCCAAGGTCTTAAAGGTCAAATAAAGTCAAAATATCATAATTGGGTTGCAAGTTTTCATAAATTACATGATTAGTCCCTAAAAATCCAAATATGGCAAAAGTAGTCCCTGGGATTTTTGAAATTTTGAAAAATGTGGAAAAGTGCAAAATTGGTCCTTGGTTATTGGTATTTGGCATAAATTGATCCTTTGAAGAAGTTTTGGAAAGTGACACTTCACACCCCTCGACTTTGAAGTGTTTGCAAATATGGTCCTTGTGTTAACTTTTTCCAAACGGACCCTTGTTATTCATTAAACCCAAAACCAAATAACCAATCCAACCCAACCCCCTAGCCCAGCTGATCCCCAAGCCCAGTCCACAAGCCCACCCCTTTTTAAATAATACCTGGGCGTTGACCCAGGTCAAACCCCCAACCCCGACCATCTTCTCCCCCAACCGAATCCCAGAAAACCAGGGAGATTCTTCCCCCCCCCCTCCTCACCTTTTCAACTACTTCACCCCCCACAATTAATACCCTCACCCACCAACTCCACCACCATTAATGCTCCCCCAATTCCCTCACCAACACCACTTGTTTTGCCCCGTATAAAAATTGGCGCCAAAATACGAATCAATGGCTAGGATGCATTAAAGATCAAATTGATGGATGGGATTTGGTCAGAGGGTCAAGGAAAAGTCATTGGGACTGTCAGTTTTCAAAAAGTAGCCATGTGGAAGGCTTAGGGATTTATTTTTTGGTCGATATATAATGATAAGCTCATAAGAAGCTCAAGGGTGTAATTTTCTTAGTTTATTTGTAATTTCAGTTCATTTTCAATGTAATGTAACTCTTTTTATTAATGCAAGTTCATTTTGAAGTTTAATTTCCAATCTCACTTTTCAAAGTCTCATCTTAAATTTCCAAGTTCCAATTAAGTGAAGTAATTTGTGTTTAAGGAACTCAGAAGTTCTTACAAGCTCAGAAATAAGATATTACAAGTGTTATAAGCTTTTGTGAACACTTTCAATTCAATTTTCAATAAAAACTAAAAAAAATAAGAAAAATAAAAATAAAAATAAAAAGTGGTGATCATTTGTTGTATGAGCAAGGAGCACAGTGTAACAAGGATGGCTGTGGGTTAGGAACCTCAGGGGAGGGCATAGGATTGTTTGGTTTGGTCCTTGGTACTTACTCAGTGCTTGGAAGGCTTTGTAAGCTACACACTCTTTCATCTTTACTCTTAAATAGCCTAGGATTGTTTATTTAGGTTCATTACATATTAAATATCAGCTTATAGATTAGTAGTAACCATCTGTTTGTGTTTTATACTTGTTGAAGTGGAAATCTCTTCATTAACTATTTTAAAAAGGGTGTTTGGTTGTGATTTGTTTGTTGTATTCTAGTTGTGTTACTGAGCATTTATTAGTTTCTATTAGTTATTTAGGTATAATAAAGCTCAGGGGAACAAGAGTTTTGGTACAAAACCTCACAAAAGTCAAAATCACAAGTTTATAATCACCACAGTTCACTGTGGTGATTTTTGGAGTCCAAATCCCACAAAACCTTTTCATAAGTTGGATTTTTACCTAAGTTAGTTTTAATATAGCTTATCTTAGCTTATTTGGTCATTAAATCAGCCTCCCAAGTTCACTAAAGTCAAACTTTGTAATTTCTTGAAAAGTCAAATTGTCAATTCTCTGATTTTGATCAAACTTGGGAGGTGTGTAACTTGTTTGATCTTAGGTGTTAAAGTCTGAAATTTGGTGTGCTTAATCTTTGCCACTTTGTAGATTTTTACAAATTTTTCCAGATTTTTAGAATTTTGTTTGGTAGGTCCCACAAGGTCTCAAAGTGACCTGCAGGGCAACCTATCTGCCCTGCTCTCAGTTACCTCAGCCATCCACCCAACTTTGGTGGTCTTGTGTGACTGACCCAGTGGGTCCCACACCACCACTATTGCACCTTTCAACCCCCCTCCTACCCAGGAATAAGGGTTGACCTTTTGTTTGACCCCAAAGTCTGTGGACCCTACCTTGTTTGACCCATAAACTTTGTCCCTTAACTGCTCAGTCAACAAATAAGCAAAGTGCTTATTTGTTATATTTGGCTTATTCAGGCCACTTATTAGCTTAATTCTTGCTTATTTGTGTTCCTTAGACTCAGAGAAACCAAGAAATACAATTGTGGACCCCTCATTTTCAATTTGAGCTCAAAAACCTTCACAGTCAACAAAAGTCAACTGTGAGGTGAATAAGCACTTCAAGTGCTTATTTCCAGGGGTGTAGTAAAAGTTCCTTAATTAAAAGTGCTTATTTTTAACTTATAATTAGTTTAGAAAAAGAAAAAAAAACAAAAAAAAAAACCAACTTTAAAAATAGTGATAGCTTCTATTTAATAGGATTTATCAATTTAATTTTCTTTTTAATTAATTTCTAAATAATATATCACTTTTATATTTTTAGAAATTACATTTTAGGTTAAAATAATTTTACAAATTTTTCCAGATTTTTATTTTGTCTTTTAGTGGTATTTCTAATTAATTTTAGTTTAATTTAGTTTTAATTAATATTAATCAATTAAATAGCATAATTAGTTTTTAAATAGTATAACCTAGTTTTTATAATTTTTATAACTTTTATTTTAGTTAAAATATTTTTATAAATTTTTCTAGAATTTTTACTGTTCATTTTATAGTTTTTATAATTTAAATAGTTTAATTAGATATTATTTAATAAATAGAATAATAATTATTTAATTAGCTTGAAAATACTTAAAATTAACTTTTTATAATTTTTTAGGATTCCCATGATGGTTAAATAGATTTATAAAATTTTTCTTAATTTTCTAAGCCTTTTTAGTATTTTTAGTCATTCTAATTAATTAAATTAGTATTAAATAGATAATTAGTAAAATAATTAATATTAAATAATTAAATAGTGTAAAAATACTTTTTATTTTTCTTAAAATTTTCTTTATTTAATAGGATTGTAAAAATATCAAATTTACACTTTTACCCCTTTCAGTCCTTCAGTTGTACTTTTTGTACGGTTCATCTGTATACGTTTTTAATTAAAACGTCTAATTTAAGGTTTAAGCTCAAATCCTTGTAATCCAAATTCCAGTAATCAATCACGTAGCTTTCCTAAGCTATATTTGTTAATAATTTCCAAATAATTTTGATCATAACCCTTTCCTGTGAATAATTACCCGATCCCTGATACGCTAAAGTCACAATTCACACTTCAACGGGATTTAACGACCCGGTGATACATTATATTACCCGGAGCATTGACTCTAAGCCTTTGACTTTGTTGACCATTATTTGGTCAATATAAGTTGACGGTTCAGGCTCAATCAGGTGTACAGAATTGAGCTTCCGGAAGAGCTCAGTAATGTACACAATACTTATCTTGTTTCTAATCTCAAGAAATGCCTATCTGACAAATCTCTCATCATTCCTATGAAAGAGCATCATCTTGACGATAAGCTTAATTTCATAGAAGAACCCATAGAAATCATGGAACGTGTGGTCAAACATCTTAAACAAAGTCGTATCCCTATCGTTAAGGTACACTGGAACTCTAAGAGAGGACCAGAATTTAGCTAGGAACGCGAAGATCAAATTCATGCTAAATAGCCTCACCTTTAGAGTGCAATTGTTCTCACATCTGAGGCTATTCATTTTTATCAGTTATTAATAACTCGACATGTGCGAACATCATTTACGAAATTAAATGAGTACTCTATATCGAATAGTATGATACTAGTGCAAGTGTTGATCATCCGAGACCATTTAGGTAAGCCCGGCCTATCACGGTGTCTTTCTATTCAATCGATTGTATTGATGACCCATATACATGCAAGGTGACATTCTAGATTATATTCTATTCTAAGTCATTTGAAGCAAGTGTTATCAAGTCTGAGACTATTTATGTGAAACCTATAGAGTAAAAGAACTATAACATCTGAAACTATTCAATCATTAACATAACTTGTGTAACAATTCGCAATTTCAGGTTAACTTTTATTCCCGAAAATTTCACTATTCACTTTTTACTATTCACTTTTCACTATTCATCTCAGAAATTTTTATTTCATATTCTCGTAAGTTAAACTATTTTAACGATAATCCGAGAGTTTGACGCTCGTCGGATCATTTCTGCAAAAATCACAAAGCCGTGTCCGAGATTTACTTTTAGGTTTAAACGTCATTCCAGCATCCCGATATGTCCATAAAACATTATAAACAATAGAAATATGATTTTCTCTCATTTTAAGACAATTCCAAAAATTTCGGAATTTTACGTTTTTCAGTTCAGCGTTTTACACGAATTGCGCGTTTTAGACCCGTGTTTCCAGTTTTTAGCAGGGTTTTAGCACCCGATAGAACCTACCACTCATTTTATATTTTATTATGGACTATATTGACATGTTTAACAATACTTTCAAGTTTCATATTTTTACGATACCCGGTTTTACGTTTTGAGGCTTAATCATTTACGGTTAGCAATTTACGGGTCCAAAACTAGCTACATACTTAGGATAATATCATCAAAAGTCCACACCTTGTTCCCCAAGACTTATGAACCGCCACTAGGGGGGGGGCATTCACACTTGTGGCATCATCTCATGACTTTAGCCATTAGATCATTTTTAATTACAACTTTGTCTCCAAGTTTAAGCACTTTCCTAGTAAGCTTCCTAACCTCCTCATTCTTACTATAAATACAAGCTCATTTGCTTCCTTTCTTCATCACCAAAAATGCCACAACATATATACCTAGCACCATGATCCTTTGATCTTCAATATACAAGTTACACTACAAAGTTCAATGTCTTAGTATTCTCTACCTAGTTCTTAAGTTTGTTTGGTGATTCCATGGTTGAATTAGGAGCTACACAAGGTTACTAGGGCTGAAGTTAAATGGTTTTCACAAGGGTTAGATCAAGGCTAGCAAGGGTTACAAGAGTTGTGGTGAAGGGTTTGCAAGCTTAGGTTTAGTGTCCTAGTTCTATACTTGACTTCCTTTCTTTAGAAAGCCAAAAGTTGTAAGCAAACCCTTATACACTTTCTTGCTCAATATCATTTCATGCTTATTATGTTTCTTTCATGCTATATATGGTCTTTGTATTGTGTTCATGATGTTTAAAAATGGATAAACCAAGTATTGGTATACATATGTTAACTTATTTTTGGTAAAGGGGAAACCCCGGTAAATATATAACCAAAAAACTGTTAAGTACAAATGAAATGTGGCTGAAATACCACATTAACCTCAAGCACAGGCGCTTGATAAACAAGTGTTTATGACATGCCATAAACATAAACCAAACCTAGCTAAATACAAAGCATCAAACTAGGCATAATAACAATAAAAAACATGAGATGCGAACATCCCGCATCCACCCAGCAGCACGAAACGTTAAGGTACATAGGATGAGGGTGAAATCCCTCACCTCAGTCCCAAAGGACACACACATGGATCATCAATCTTGAGATTCAGTTCCCAAATATCACACAAGGTTGGTGAGAGACTCTAAAACCACGGATAGAGCAGCAAGCATAAACTTGCTCCAACGGTGTATGTTTAGATGCAAAACCGAACATAAATCATAAAGAACAATAAGCATGATAACCAGCAGCGGATAAAGACAATCACGTGCATATGTTAACTTATGACAAGTAAACAAGCAAACTAGTGATTTTTATGGAGAACCACGACCAAAATAGTATAACTATGATATTTGACATTTACTTACTCTTAAAGAGGACTTCAAAAGGAAAACATAGCAATTTGAATCACCCAAAACGAGTACACGAGTCAAAAGGTACGGCCATAAGAAGTTAGCGACACCAAAACGCCGAAACTGCCTATAACCTACTGTTTGCATTCTGCCATTTTGAAAGTCCCACTTCTGGTCCGATTCATCAAAAAGTTAAAACACGAAAGTTGTCCGGAACGACGTTTTCGTTCAGGAAGATAGAAGCTCGAGCCCTGAAAACGCTTTCTGAGTGATAATTTTCTTCAAATTCTTAACAGCCCATTTTTAGACCAAAGTAACTATATAATGGTTATAATTATATGAGACCAAGAGGTCTAATGACCTAAAGCCAAGACCACAACCATGGCTAAAGCCAAGGTTGAGTCTCAAGACCATGGTAACATGACCAAAGTCACGGCAAAGCCACGGCTAAAGACCATATAACTTTTAAAGATCAAAGCTTATATATATATATATATATATATATATATATATATATATATATATATATATATATATATATATATATGTTATCGAATACTACAATAGTAGGGAGCCTCATGTGAGGAGTTCATTGACTAAGCCGTCGAGACGAGTTGTGGATTTACGAGTTAAAGTGTCCTGGCTCCTCGAACGTTTACTCCATGACTTATGAATTATGTCGGCCCGAACGGTAGTAAGAGATATACAACCTATACATGTTTCATAAACCATTTATATTCAACGACTTACGCTATATACTAAAGTACTACATCATGAACATTATGCAAGACATATATAGGCAATTCTTCGTATTCTTAGACGTTACTCCAAACCTAAGTCGCAACGTTCTATTATAGGCTGCTCTTAGAGACTTTCGCGATTCGACTACCACTTTCATTTCTCATTACATAGACTTAAGGTGAGTCATAGCCCCTACTCTTTTCGTACTTGTTTTAACTCTTGGGGGGGATACATGCTCAACTACTTGCTTACTTGTACAAATACTCAAAACATTTATACTTGATTGTCTTATACTTGATGGCATTATACTTGATTTCATACATACATGACTGTCTTTTATCTTTGGGAAGTGGCTCCCAGTAAACTTATATCTTTGGGAAGTGGCTCCCAGTTTTCTTTGGGAAGTGGCTCCCAGTTGTCTTTGATACATCCTAACATTTGCGAATGTTGGATACATCATAAAAGTGAGGTCTTCGGAGATGAAGTAGAGACTCACTACTAATTGCTTAATTGTCTTGATGAACTTATACATGTCTTTATTATACTATATGTTAGCAGTGGATTGTGAACACACAGGTTACAAGTCTCTTATGGCGGGACTTGTAACTGAGTGGATTCACGATGCCTTTGCTGTGTGATCATTCTTTAAGGCTTTTTCAACTGTTTTAAGACAAACTCTATGAACTCACCAACCGTTGTGTTGACACTTTAGCATGTTTATCTCAGGTTAGTAAGGCGATAGCTAGTGCGTGGAACTTAGAGTCAAGCTGCATATTCTGAAGACTTACGCTTTTATCATTTACCATTCAAAACATTTGTATACATTTATGTATCATACTTTGGAATCTCAAGTTTGTAACTCGGAATTTATTAATCGAATGGTAACTTTTCAAAACGTCTCATTTAGAGTTCGTTTTCTATACCTTGTACTTTGTATTATGAAGTAGCACCCCTATGACACAGTCTTCCGCTGCGGTATTTTGGGGGTGTTACAGATTGGTATCAGAGCCTTGGTTATAGAGAACTAGGTTGCATTTAGTGCCTAGACTATAACTGCTATATACGTTGGGACCTTCCTCTTTATTTGCCTTACACACAATACATACACATGCGCTTTTTGGTAGTTGTTGGTTTAGTTCCACGCTATTAGATGACGTGACTTTAGTATTATAAGGAGCCTCAGAGATTCGTCGAGTCATTAAAAACATGGAGCTCAGTAATAACTAATTAGTTAACTTGATCTTGTGACAGTTCTTGTTTGATGAGACACAAGATTTGAGTTAAATAATATTATTGCTTAGCTTTAGGGATTTGATGACTTAATTATCTTACCATCGGCCTCAGAAGGCGGATTTTGTGTCGGAAATTCTTAAGTAGGATGTTTTAGAATCTCCTTATTTAAATGGATTGGGACGCCTCTTCAGTTAAATAAAGAAATTGTAAATCACCGAACCATAAGTTTATGAGACCTTACTTACATAAATTTGGACGCTTCTTTATGTAAGTAATGTGTTATAAATAAGTGGGCTTAATTGTAGCCGATACAACTCCTTAACCAGAACCTTAGACGAATCAGAGTGAACACCACTATTTTAGAGATCCTGAAATCCCGAATTCTCTTAGACATATCATAAGTAGTTAACATCAACTGAACTTCGGGACGAAGTTCTCCTTAAGGGGTAGAGACTGTAACAATTCGCAATTTCAGGTTAACTTTTATTCCCGAAAATTTCACTATTCATTTTTTACTATTCACTTTTCACTATTCATCTCAGAAATTTTTATTTCATATTCTCGTAAGTTAAACTATTTTAACGATAATCCGAGAGTTTGACGCTCGTCGGATCATTTCTGCAAAAATCACAAAGCCGTGTCCAAGATTTACTTTTAGGTTTAAACGTCATTCCAGCATCCCGATATGTCCATAAAACATTATAAACAATAGAAATATGATTTTCTCTCATTTTAAGACAATTCCAAAAGTTTCGGAATTTTACGTTTTTCAGTTCAGCATTTTACACGAATTGCGCGTTTTAGACCCGTGTTTCCAGTTTTTAGCAGGGTTTTAGCACCCGATAGAACCTACCACTCATTTTATATTTTATTATGGACTATATTGACATGTTTAACAATACTTTCAAGTTTCATATTTTTACGATACCCGGTTTTACGTTTTGAGGCTTAATCATTTACGGTTAGCAATTTACGGGTCCAAAACTAGCTACATACTTAGGATAATATCATCAAAAGTCCACACCTTGTTCCCCAAGACTTATGAACCACCACTAGGGGGGGGGGCATTCACACTTGTGGCATCATCTCATGACTTTAGCCATTAGATCATTTTTAATTACAACTTTGTCTCCAAGTTTAAGCACTTTCCTAGTAAGCTTCCTAACCTCCTCATTCTTACTATAAATACAAGCTCATTTGCTTCCTTTCTTCATCACCAAAAATGCCACAACATATATACCTAGCACCATGATCCTTTGATCTTCAATATACAAGTTACACTACAAAGTTCAATGTCTTAGTATTCTCTACCTAGTTCTTAAGTTTGTTTGGTGATTCCATGGTTGAATTAGGAGCTACACAAGGTTACTAGGGCTGAAGTTAAATGGTTTTCACAAGGGTTAGATCAAGGCTAGCAAGGGTTACAAGAGTTGTGGTGAAGGGTTTGCAAGCTTAGGTTTAGTGTCCTAGTTCTATACTTGACTTCCTTTCTTTAGAAAGCCAAAAGTTGTAAGCAAACCCTTATACACTTTCTTGCTCAATATCATTTCATGCTTATTATGTTTCTTTCATGCTATATATGGTCTTTGTATTGTGTTCATGATGTTTAAAAATGGATAAACCAAGTATTGGTACACATATGTTAACTTATGACAAGTAAACAAGCAAACTAGTAATTTTTATGGAGAACCACGACCAAAATAGTATAACTATGATATTTGAAATTTACTTACTCTTAAAGAGGACTTCAAAAGGAAAACATAGCAATTTGAATCACCCAAAACGAGTACACGAGTCAAAAGATACGGCCATAAGAAGTTAGCGACACCAAAACGCCGAAACTGCCTATAACCTACTGTTGGCATTCTGCCATTTTGAAAGTCCCACTTCTGTTCTGATTCATCAAAAAGTTAAAACACGAAAGTTGTCCGGAACGACGTTTTCGTTCAGGAAGAAAGAAGCTCGAGCCCTAAAAACGCTTTCTGAGTGATAATTTTCTTCAAATTCTTAACAGCCCATTTTTAGACCAAAGTAACTATATAATGGTTATAATTACATGAGACCAAGAGGTCTAATGACCTAAAGCCAAGACCACAACCATGGCTAAAGCTAAGGTTGAGTCTCAAGACCATGGTAACATGACCAAAGTCACGGCAAAGCCACGGCTAAAGACTATATAACTTTTAAAGATCAAAGCTTATATATATATATATATATATATATATATATATATATATATGTTATCGAATACTACAATAGTAGGGAGCCTCATGTGAGGAGTTCATTGAGTAAGCTGTCGAGACGAGTTGTGGATTTACGAGTTAAAGTGTCCTGGCTCCTCGAACGTTTACTCCATGACTTCTGAATTATGTCGGCCCGAACGGTAGTAAGAGATATACAACCTATACATGTTTCATAAACCATTTATATTCAACGACTTACGCTATATACTAAAGTACTACATCATGAATATTATGCAAGACATATATAGGCAATTCTTCGTATTCTTAGACGTTACTCCAAACCTAAGTCGCAACGTTCTATTATAGGCTGCTCTTAGAGACTTTCGCGATTCGACTACCACTTTCATTTCTCATTACATAGACTTAAGGTGAGTCATAGCATCTACTCTTTTCGTACTTGTTTTAACTCTTGGGGGGGATACATGCTCAACTACTTGCTTACTTGTACAAATACTCAAAACATTTATACTTGATTGTTTTATACTTGATTGTCTTATACTTGATGGCATTATACTTGATTTCATACATACATGACTGTCTTTTATCTTTGGGAAGTGGCTCCCAGTAAACTTATATCTTTGGGAAGTGGCTCCCAGTTTTCTTTGGGAAGTGGCTCCCAGTTGTCTTTGATACATCCTAACATTTGCGAATGTTGGATACATCATAAAAGTGAGGTCTTCGG
The DNA here is from genome assembly GCA_030686995.1 of Artemisia argyi. Classification (NCBI taxonomy): domain Eukaryota; kingdom Viridiplantae; phylum Streptophyta; class Magnoliopsida; order Asterales; family Asteraceae; genus Artemisia; species Artemisia argyi. Next base: position 86,360,447 of record CM060679.1, read on the forward strand.
AGATGAAGTAGAGACTCACTACTAATTGCTTAATTGTCTTGATGAACTTATACATGTCTTTATTATACTATATGTTAGCAGTGGATTGTGAACACACAGGTTACAAGTCTCTTATGGCGGGACTTGTAACTGAGTGGATTCACGATGCCTTTGCTGTGTGATCATTCTTTAAGGCTTTTTCAACTGTTTTAAGACAAACTCTATGAACTCACCAACCGTTGTGTTGACACTTTAGCATGTTTATCTCAGGTTAGTAAGGCGATAGCTAGTGCGTGGAACTTAGAGTCAAGCTGCATATTCTGAAGACTTACGCTTTTATCATTTACCATTCAAAACATTTGTATACATTTATGTATCATACTTTGGAATCTCAAGTTTGTAACTCGGAATTTATTAATCGAATGGTAACTTTTCAAAACGTCTCATTTAGAGTTCGTTTTCTATACCTTGTACTTTGTATTATGAAGTAGCACCCCTATGACACAGTCTTCCGCTGCGGTATTTTGGGGGTGTTACAACTTGCATGAACATCATGTGTGATCACGAGTTCTCGTTATCACAATATAGAGTGTGGTTTATTATTCCATGTCAAGGATCATTTCCTTTCAGCCATCAAGCATCATTATAATTAACATGACTTGCGTGAACATTATGTGTAATCACGATTCTCATTGCATTTCATTGATTGCATGCATTGAACAAACATTCAAATTATTACAATGCAACGTATAAAAAGTGAAGTAATAATTCGAACGCATCATCTTTGTAAGCTAGTGGTATCACATCTTATACCATTTAAGTTAAACCAATTAAGCAATTATCTATTCAACCTCGACTACCATTAACATGACTTACGTGATCATCAGGGATACTCCCTGTTATGAGCTAGTGTTTACAAGTACGTATATCATTCTATATGCCATAGAACGTATATCGTACGTATAATCCCAATTCTCATTAACACAGCTTACATGACTCGCATTGTTTTATAACAAACGTAACAAAGACGGTTAAACTTGTTTTTAACTTGATCTAATTCAAGACCAATATTAATGAACTTTTACAAATAAATAAATTTAATTTGCAAATACAAAAAGAGTGTTTTATATAATTGATTAAAAGTATTTATAGTAACTAGTTATATTTCGTTTTATTCGGCCTACGTGAGTGGGGATTTTTCTCTTGTCTTAATCTTAAATTGGAATGAGTTTTTCATTCCTTTTGTAGTCCTCGTAGTAGAAGTATCGGGTAGATTCTAGAATATGTAGCTTCTGTTTATTTCTAGTCTCTTTAACTTCTAGAGACTTGCTGGTAGCTTTTATATTATATATATTTTTCTGCCGTTCAAGATACACACACACACACACACACACACACATACATACACTGGTACAAAAAGTTCTACTGGTCACGCATGGTCGATTTTGAAATGTCACACTGTAACATTTATACATGACTAAATGTACCAGAATAAAATAAACAGCCACACTTGATCCGACTTGTGTGACCATTTCGGAATTCTATTGTCACACATTTGAATATTTATGTGACTAGAGGTAACTGGAATTTTTTTTTTGGGTTATTTAGTCACTTATAATTTGGTACGTGTGACAGACACAAATGAGTTTGAGACATTAGTCACACTATATATATACGTATGTGATAAATATATGTCACACAATTGAACAGTGTGACCAAAATCCATATATAGTCACATGAAGTAATTATGTATGTGTCTAAATTATATAGTCAAGTTTGTCACACATTATTTAAACGTGACTGCTAATCTTTGTTGAATATTTAGCCACATATGAATGTCAAATGTGTGACAAAAGTAAGTTTAAAGTGTTAGTCATGATATGCATTTAAAAGTGACAAATATATGTCACACACTTGAAGAGTGTGACCAAATGTCATATATGGTCACACTAAACCATAAACATACATGATTAAGTGTAACCAAAATTTGATACATATGCTCACGTAAGTTAATATGCGTGTTTAAAGTCTAGTGTGTGTTTGCTTGCCACAACCTAATGTGTATAGTCACATTTAATTGTAGCACGATCATGTGACTATAGGCTTTACAATAGTCACACCGTATCACAAATGTGTATCTAAATCATGATTATGGCCATGTTATAAGGGTATTATATATGACCAATACATTCAAAATAGTCACATTGTGAATTTCATGTGACTATTATCTATACTACCTTATAATGTATTTAGGACATCTATATTTAGAAGTCTTAAAATGTTTAAAACCAAAAACATTTCTTTAATAGGAAAGATGCATGTACACCACTTTAATGCACATAATTTTCAGACTTACAAGACAAGAAACATAATGTACACCACTTTAATGCACATATTAAAAAAAACCACATTAATGATATTTAATGTAGTCAATTATTTAATTGATCAATAAATACAATTAATACAATTATTAAAACACCCCTTACATCACAAATACAAATTATCAAGCATATTGTACAACCAAATTAAACACAATTCCTACATTAAATGTCACTAATACAAATAATAAAGCACATTATACAAATATTCAGGCCCGAACGGGCAACGGGCCTAATGGGCTTGAGCCCGAATGGATGCGGGCCAAACAGGCTCGAACCCGAACGAGCACGGCCTAAACGAAATTCTTGATATCCGTAAATCTATTGTCAAAAAAAAAATATAATAAACTAAAATACATGATTCACTGAAAAATTTAATTTCAGGGTACCCGCCGCTGCAACGCGTGGGTACCTTGCTAGTTTATAGCAAAATGTAAACTCAGTTATCATTAACCTTGATATTAGTCACATTGAGTTGCACAAACAACAGAGTTGTAATAGCAGTAGTAACTATTATAGTAGCAGTAGTAACTATTGTAATAGCAGTAGTAACTTTTGTACAAACAACAGAGTTGCAATCTTACAAAAGGTGAATTATAAAGTACTTACCAAAAGGTTTGTTACAACATAATTTAAACAGAGAAGCTAAAGTACGTACCCCTGCTACCTCCAAACACCTAATTATCAGCTTGTTTTCTTCACATCATACAATGCTCTCTTATACTGAGCATGAATTCTTTCAATGAGATCTTTAACTACCTCTCTACGTTCTTCACATATGATCTTTGTAGATGTCATCACAGCAAGTAAACTAGCAGGCAAAGGATATTCTTTTTCTGCACGCATAAAAACATCAAGTCCACCTTGTGTTGATAAGTGATGTACATTGCAGCTATCATAAAACTTCCATGAATTTGAGAATGATGGCATGGGAAGTTCCAATAGATATCAGATGGATCAGGTTTATATAACCTATGTAATTCAACCCACAAATCTTGCTCTTTTGCATCTAGCTACTTGACTGTTTTGATTATTTCTTGAACCAACTCCCATAATCTATCAAAGTCTACTCTGTCAATTGTTCTTATCAAATCCTCACACCTTTTGTACACTGCTGATTCTCCACCAACCCTGATTATCTTCCAAGCCTTTCCAAATTTATCTCGGTAAATCTCCCAGTCCATGATTGGATGTCTAGCTTGAATAGGATCAACATATAATGTTTCTGGAACAATCACCATCATCTGATCATGAGAAGAGCTGTCTTCTTTTCTTTGTGAATCGTTCTTCTTCTCAGCAGGTTTGTCATCAATGATCTTTTGTTTCTTTGATGGTGTTTCTTCTGTACCCATGGGGATAAAGTTTTCAACATATTTCTTGATTCGGTAGTATAGACATTCAATTTGTTCATATGTCATTCCCTTGAGGTCAGAAGCTTTATACTCACCTTGATGCTGTATGTATATCTTCATTTCACTGATGAGCTGAGACCTTGTGGGATTTCTTTTCCTCTTCTGACTTTGACGTTGATTCATTGACTTAATTAGGTCATTCAAAACTAATTCTTCATATCTTTCATTTATCAAATCAGCAAGTCTTTGTACTTTGTCTTCCCCATTTACAGTCTCATCTGTGTAAAGTTCTTTAATTCTAGCCTGTAGAACTTCATCCGCATCAATAAAAGCTTGCATTTGCTCTCCATGAGCTCTTTTTTTCTCCTCTTCTTCAAGTCTGAATTTTACTTGCTCATCTGTTTCAAATTCAGACACTTTATCTCTCCTCTTCGCATCCATAAAGTTAGCTATTTCAGCTTCATCAACTCTCTTTATAACCTCTTCATCTGTAGCAACTTCAGCAGTAGAAACTTGATTTGTTGTAGCAGCAGAAACATCTTGTTGTACCACCTTAGCCATTTCTTCAACATTACTAGTAGCAGCAGTTTCTCCCAAACTAGTATTAGTTTCCACTATCTGCTCTTTATTTACATCTTCTAAAACAGCCTCATAACCCCCCTTGTCAGCAAATAAATAATCATCATCCACATTATCATCACTATCAATCCCAATATCCATATCCACATGCATATCAGCACAAGCACCTTCAGCATTTGTTGTTTCCTCCCCTGAGACTCTACTTTCATTCCTCACCTGTTTGGGAGCATCCTCCAAACTAGTAGCCTTAGAAGAACTCACCCTGTGTGCTGTGCCCACCTTCTTAAACCTTCTGAACTGAGCTTTTCTTGACCTCTTTCGACCATCCAAATATCGAACTCTCAGCTTCAACCTTTTGATCTTTGCGCAATTTTTTGTTAAGTGCTTTTGGAGGCCAAGAACATCCTCTTCTAACTGGGTACAACAAGCCTTCAAATCCTATATAAGTTTCATTCTATTCTCACCAGTATCCATCAATTCATGTGTTTCAGAACTACCCACCTTCCCTGAGAGGTGAATCAACGGGTGTATACTCACTCTCATGTATGTTACCACTGGTCTGCTCCACACCCATGACATCCTCACCCTTTTTTTGTGGAAGATTCACCATATATGGAAAAAGCGGTGTAACCTTTCCTGAAAAATCCTTGCCATTATTTTTCAGATTTGAAAATACTTTCTTTTGTAGTGAGGGGGCAGCATAAGTTCCTTTATGTCTTTTAAAGGTAGTCAACTGTCTTTGAATAATAAGTTACAAAAACCTTGGATATAATAAAGAAGTACCATCATCAACCAAGGTCTTGATCATACCCTCCAAAATCATTTTTGAAAAATGGAAAGGTTTTCCTTTAACAAGGTATATCACTGCTGATGCCATGGTGGTACCAAACTCATTCCAACCTATTGTTTTAGGACTCAAACAGTGTAAGAGAGTATAAATCAAGAATTTCCACTTAGATGAGAAGAGACCTTTGTAAAATTTTAATTTATTATTCTTCTTCTCATACCTCATTTTTTTCAAACCTTTGAAAATGGCGACATTTTTTTCAAGACACACAATCACTTCATTATCTGGTAGGTTAAGAGATTCCCTAATAGATGACTCAGTTATGAGTTTATCTTGGCCATCTAACTTAGCCTTCATCTATTTTTCTTCATTAAAAGTTATGACCTTAGAAGTAGCCCAAAACTGCTTAATAAAAGAAATGCGTATAGGAGGATTCACAGTTAATGCATACCTAATAGGGGTAGCATTCAAGAAATCATCTGTGTGAATCCTTCAGAACATCTGGTTTCTTCAAAAAAGCGACCATGTTGTGTCTGTCAACAAATGTGCGTTTTGATTCAATTGGCAACACCATTTTGAATTAGGGTTTTGTGATTTAGGGATTTTGAAAATGATTGATAAAAGATGTTAGTGTTTGTGATTATAGAGAAATTATGTGTGCGTGAAACTGAATTTCGATTTGATTGGGGATTTAAACCGTTAAGTGTAAATGTTACCAATCTACCCCTGCACTCTCAGTTCTAGCAGTACAAACCCAACTGAAATAACGTTTTCTTAGTAGCAGATTTTTTTTTTCTTTTCTTTTTTTAGTGCAAAGGGTGAATCATTATATTAATATCAACAAGTAATGAGAAAATTGAGCAATGACAAAAGTACGGGGATTAAGATTAAACATTTTCCATTAAAACTTAAAATGAAAAATTACAAAATAATGTACAAAACCAGCTGCAGTAACGTTTTCTTAGCAGCAGAATCTTTTTATACTGCAAAGGGTGAATCATTATTAATATCAACAAGTAATGAGAAAATTGAGCAATGACAAAAGTAATGGAATTAAGATTAAACATTTTCCATTAAAACTTGAAATGAAAAATTACAAAATACTGGAAATAAAAGTTACACATTCTAAAAATCTAATAATCTAATTTTGGAGATTTCTCCGGGTCAAATGCCACATGTGCATCTTCGTAATCCAACCCATCAAACTCCACATCAGACAAATCATCATCATCCAATGTCTTGTACGCCTTGGGATGTTGTTTGAAAGATGGTTTTTTTATTTCTTTGTACTCCTTTTCATCCTCAGCATGTTTTTTGATTGATTGTGTTTTTCCTGCTTTCTTTCTTTCAGCAGCCCACTAATTGTACCACGCATTTCCATCCAATTTAAAATTTTTTACAGTTTTTGCCGCTTTCTTTTTTGAAGCAAACCTGCTTTAACCTTCTCCTTCAACCCATTGTGCTGATCTCTTGTTGTTTGTAGACATTGTTTATGAATGCTTCCTGCAGGTTTTTGTTTAGAGATTTGATAAACTAGGATTTGTGATTTGAGATACACATGGAAATGAGTATAAAAAGGGGATATGGGAAAACCAAGATACCTATGTTTAATGCAGGAAAGGATTGATGTTTCCCACAGGTGGCTTGAACCTTTTCAACATCTTCAGGCCAATCATGATCCATTGGGATGAGCATTTTCCAGGGATCAATGCTTATAACTCTTGATAGAACTATATACATATTAGTCGCCAACAAAGACTAGCCACAATGGAACATGATTGACTTGAAGAAATCTGCAAAATTTCATGATTGACCTAATCCAAATATTCCTTTGGAAAGTAGTCTGACCATGGATTTGCTGCAAAAAAAATAAAAAATATATTAAAATTTTAAAAAATATAGTGTAAATGAAATAAAAGATAATGTTGCAATTCAGGGTGTGTTTGAAACAACCTTTGTTCTTGGAACTCCAATGGCCACATTACTTGGTGGATGGTTGGTTTTAGATCATAAAAAAGAATGGAATGCAATAAACTAACATACGTAACCCTTCTAAGTTCCCACTACTGCTCGCTTTGTCGTTTCAACTCCCTTTGAGCAAAGGACTGCACCAGCCGCATTGCTAGATTGTTGAAAAAACAAAGCAAACAGTATGGGAACTTAGAATGGAAAGGTATGTTGAAATCGGCACACAGGTTGAGTAAAGAATAGATACAAATGTTGAGTAAATAATAGAGTCTAAGTAACATCACTCATCTTGAATGCGATAATGAACTAGTGTTGCTTGTCATGAACAATACACACTTTATCATTATTGCATTGAAGACGTCTCAATTATCAGGCCAGATCCATCTAACGTTCCAGAAAGGTTCCATTGATTTATTTTTTGGACACCGTCTAATAACGGTAGTATACTTGATCTTGATCACGCTTTGGCACTTTCAAGAATGTATCTTATTGAAAGAGCCAAAACTGGTGATCAAGATCAACCATACAAACGGTAGTAGACGTTTTCCAAATTAAGCAAGGGAACCAATCTACAATGTTAGATAGATCTTGCCTTATAATTGAGGTTTAAGTTATTAGAAAACAGATTCTTACTATCATTTATATTGCTCCATTTGATTTGACGAACATACATATAAATTATGTAGATTCTACGACATTAGAGAGCTAATCATGCATGAATGACAAGTTGAACATATACTTGATAATTGTTTCTGTATTTTGGCAAAGAGCAAAGATGAATCAATAATGGATGAAACACAAGAACAAGTTTATGTTCATACTTGAAAGTGGTGTCTTTTCATCCATCACTGATACTTCTTCCATCTTTGATACTTGGATGTTTTAGCCTAAATATTCGCACACACATCCGCCACTTTTTTTCCTTATTCTCTCAATACAAATGCAACATAATTCTTATATCAAAAATACATCATACATATATATAAAGCAAACAGAATGATACAAACAATCTACAAATGTTGAGTAAATAATAGAGTCTAAGTAACATCACTCATCTTGAATGCGATAATGAAGGAGTGTGGCCTGTCATGAACAATACACACTATATCATTATCGCATTGAAGACGTCTCAATGATCGGGCCAGATCTATCTAACGGTGTAGATGGGTTCCATCGCTTTAATTGGACCCCGTTTTCTAACATTTGGTGTTTGATCTTGATTATCAGTTTTGGTTCTTTCAATAATCAAGATTAAACATCGTCAAAAAAATAGGGTCCAGTTAAAGCGATGGAACCCATCTACATCGTTAGATAGATCTGCCCTGATAATTGAGCTTTAAGTTCTTAGCAACCAAATTCTTACTATCATTTATATTGCTCACTTAAATGTGACGAACATACATATTAGTTATGTAGGTCCTACGACATTAGAGAGCTAATCATGAATCAATGAAATCATATTAAATTTATATCAACAATGTAATGAAAATATTTTCATTGTAACTAAATACATGATAAAGAGCAAAGATGAATCAATAATGGATGGACAACACTAAAAAAAGTTTATGTTCAAACTTGAAAGTGGTGTCTGTCCAGCGATCATTGATACTTCTTCCATCTTTGATACTTGGATGTTTTAGCCTAAATATTCGCACACACATCCGCCACTTTTCTTCCTTATTCTCTCAATACAAATGCAACATAATTCTTATAACAGATAGTCAACCTAATCCTAAGATAAAATAAGCTAATCCAAGCAAACCTTAATATCTCTTTTGCTCTAATTATTCACAAAAACAACACAGCATGTTCTTCCTTATTCTATCAATACAAATGCAACGCAATTCTTATAACAGATAATCAACCTAAGCCTAAGAATCAGTAGCTCTAAGGGGGTATTTGTATTATATTCATTTGTGATCTTATCAGCTTTTTGAGATTTGGGATCAAAACCTAGATCCGAGTGAGTTGTAACTGTGAGTGTGAGAGAGAAAGAGAGGATTATGGAAATGTGTGAAGTGTGTTTCATAAGTTTGTATAATATATATATATATATATATATATATATATATATATATATATATATATATATATATATATATATATATATATATATATATATATATATTACTGTAGAAGTTTGAAAGTGAAGTGTGTTTGATACTCTTGGTAGGGGTGTTCACGGGGCGGTTCGGTTCGGTTCGGTTAGTTGGAAGATTTTAACTATCCATCGCGGGGCGGGTAATTTATTTATATTATATGCGGTTCGGTTCGGTTCGGTTAACCACGGATATCTAAAAGTAAAAATCGAAACCGAATGCATGGTTTGTCAGTTTCTCGGGTTTTTTGAACACCCCTAATGCTTGGTAGGGGGTTATAGGGGGTGAAGAATGGGAAAGGTAGTGAAAAAATATGCTTGGCAAAGCATAATGCAATAACCCATTACCCAATAGTGGGTAATGGATCATTACCCAATAAATTGGGGGGATTGATCTTCTTTACATTTCCCTTTCCCGACCATTAGCTTACACTTTCCCTTCCCCTTTCCCAAGTTTGAACCAAGCGCCCCCGGCCTTTAGTGTATTTTGTATTTAAAAAGTCGCCCATGTGAATTAGCCATTATCACCGGTCATGCATGGTTTCCATTACACTATAAGCGACTACAACCCAATGCACATGACCCATGACCCATGTTAATTACCCATTATATTGTCAATCACCAGGAATGTATTGGTTGATAACATGACACTATAAGCCACTACAACCTAATACACATGACTCATTACCCATGTTAATTACCAATTGTCAACAGTCATGGATGTGTCGTAACATGACACTCTAAGCAACTATCCACCCAATGCATATGACCCATATGATCGATATCAAATACCCATTAATTAATGAATGTGACCAGTGATAACCTAATGCACATGACCCATGACCCATGTGAGTTAGCCATTATCACCGGTCATGCATGGTTTCCATTACACTAAAAGCCACTATAACCCAATGCACATGACCCATGACCCATGTTAATTACCAATTGTCAACAGTCATGGATGTGTCGTAACATGACACTCTAAGCAACTATCCACCCAATGCATATGACCCATATGATCGATGTCAAATACCCATTAATTAATGAATGTGACCAGTGATAACCTAATGCACATGACCCATGACCCATGTGAATTAGCCATTATCACTGGTCATGCATGGGTTGCAACGGCTTGGTAGGTGTCTACCATTTGTCACAGACACTAAGAAGCAAGTATCCAGGGACCTCCCGATCATATTTTATCCGGGATCGAGAAATTTTGAATTCGGATTGAGCTTGACTCGAAAAGCTCAATTTATCTGTAAAGAGGTGTTTTATTACAAAAATTAAATTTGAAATATAACCTAAGAATTGAATTTGGTTCGACTTCAGCTTGAAAAGCTTGATACATTCATAATAAGTATTTACACTTAGTACACTTACATATTAAAAAAAAGCACATATTTTATATCACTTACAAGCTCGAGAACTCAACAATAACTCGAGTCGAACTTATATAAGGTTGAGCTCAACTCATTAAACATTTCGAGCTCATTTTATAGGCTTTCAATCTCCAAAATTTTAATATAGCGCTCATCCCGCTCATTAATTTTCCCCAAAATTTCAATCTCCCGCTCCGCTCATATGGCGCCCCTTTTTCACCCAAAATCAAAACAATAACACTACTAGCTTAGTCAGATCTATCTTCTATCTATTCATCTATTCTCCTTCTCTCTAGAACCGACTCACACCACCGCCAAACTTCACCGCCTTATCTCACTGTGGTTCCACCAACCATCGCTCCTCCACACCATCACCGTCATCAAGACAAGGGAATTGATTTTCGTTGATTAAGACTAGCCTAAAACATGTTTTTGATTATAAATTCGTGTGGTGGTAATCGTTACAGGTAGACTTATTTAGACGAAATAGTTTTCCTGTTTATTGGAATGGAGAAAATCGACGTGTTCTAAGAGGCCACTGTTTTGCTCATAAAGGGAGTCTTGATTGGTTTCCACTCCGGGAGGATGTTGCTGAACAGTTGGAGTTTGCTTATCGCAGTCGCGTAAGTGATCTATCAAAAGATTAACATAACATTTGTTATATATGAAATTAACTCAAATACGATTGCTTTTTTGTCAAACTGTTTCATTTGTACCAGATGTGAGTGATTTGCTTGCTTGGTAATGTGTTTGACATTTATTCGTTCCAGGTAATTTGGCACGGCAGAACACTTCAACCATCTGGATTATTTGTTGCCCGAGTTGATATGCAAGGGTCTACCCCGGTATGTTGTTTTTGATGCTAAACTTATATTTGGGACATCTAATTTTGTCGTCTTTTATGTTAGCATTAAGCACATTACTTGTTTCTTGCAGGGGCTACATCCTATTTTCACGGGTGAGGATGATACATGGGATGCCTGGCTAAAAATTCCCTCATCTGGATTTTCTGGCACACTTCATTTTTAGGGGACTGGAATTAAATTGAGGCGTGGGTATGCTCCATCTCAGTCATTAAAAGCCAACCCATGTAGTATATTTTTACGGTTTCATGGTTGGCAGATCTTATATTATATTATGCAGCATTATTAGTGCCTTGGTTTCTTACAGTTCATAGCATCTGTTTATAGGATGACTTGGTTTTCAGCAGATAGACTAAGAAATGGACGATTATTGTTCACAGGTAAAACTAATGGCATAGTGTATTGTGGATCAAAGGAAGGGAAAACAAAGATAGAGAATCTCCAGATGCTGAGATTAGTTCATTGGCAGATAAACTTGTAAATTTTACTTCAAATTCTATTATCATGCTTATATACCTGCAGCATTGACTGTATACTAGCCGTACTAACTTTTAATACCAACATTTCCAATATTTTTTTTTGCAGAAAGAAGCTGATGAAAAGATCAAGTAAGGAACCTTGAATGTTGATGATGGCAATGATACAATTGTATATATATTTCGTTCATTTATATACATTCGAGTTTTATATATATACTAGCAGTTGTAACTCTGCTCAAGCCAACCCATGTAATAAATGCACAATTGTGCATTTATTTGCTTCATTTGTATACATTCTGTTTTATATATATACTAGCAGTTGTAACTCTGCTCAAGCAGTACGAACGTAGTACTAGCTAGTACTAATGTAGTACTAACAGTACTAACATTATTGGTCACTCTTTATTTAATTCGATGTGTGATTAAATATTACAAAATGCCACACAAACTAAAAATTCATGTGACCATTTAATGAACATTAGTCAAACAAAACACACATGTCTGCACTTTAAACATCATATGGTCACACTTAATAACACTTTTGGCCACTGTTTGCTTAATTGTATGTGACTAAATACCCAAAACAAAGATGCTTTGTGTGACTAAATATTACAAAAGGCCACACAAACATAAAATTAATGTGGCCATTGGATGATCAATAGTCACACAAAATACACATTTCTTCCTTTTAAACAAAATATGGTCACACTTATTAACACTTTTGGCCACTTGATGCTTAATTGTATGTGACTAAATACCCAAAACAAAGATGCTTTGTGTGACTAAATATTACAAAAGGCCACACAAACATAAAATTAATGTGGCCATTGGATGATCAATAGTCAAACAAAATACATATTTCTTCACTTTAAAGAGCATATGGTCACACTTATTAACACTTTTGGCCACTTGATGCTAAATTGTATGTGACTAAATACCGAAAACAAAGATGCTTTGTGTGACTAAATATTACAAAAGGCCAGAAAATAAAAATTCATGTGACCGTGGGATGAACAATAGTCACACAAAGTACATATTTGTTTACTTTAAAGAGCATATGGTCACACTTATTCTCACAATCCTTCCTACACGTAATACGCCACCTCATTGCCAGTCATTCATTATCGGTCTAATTCGGATTTAATATTTAGGGCGAATTATTTTTTTTAATAAGTAGGGTTCGAACCCCGATAGGCTAATAAGTGTTCTTACCACTAGATCAACTTAATATTTGAATTATATGTTGCAAATCAAAATCTATAAACCTATGTAACCAATTATGTAGGAGAATCCCTACAACTTAGGTAACCTAATCAAACATATACAAAAAAAAACTGCCGGTTCATTCATAATACATTTTTTTTGAAAAACCCTAATATATTTTTTTTTCTTCATAATCTCATATGCTCTTTTCGGTTGTGAATGAGTAATCTTTTTCAAGTCTCCTCTAATGATCGTGTCTTTTTATTCTGTAGTCGATTTGGAATTTGTTATCGGCTATTTATAATTCATTATAAATGTATAACATAACCCCCTTGAGGATTTTGTATGTTTTATGTAGTTAACAATGATGCAATCAGTAATCCTCTTTTGGGCTAAATATAAATCATCACATGGATCAACTCCTATGGTATGACGTATTTATGAGCATGTATATAAAATCATCATTACTTCAAATATTGAAACTCATGTTTGGTTTGGTAACTTTTACTTTTTGTTACCACAGGTCAGAATACCACGGTAATATTTTTAAGGCATCTGCTCATAGAATTAGATATTTTGTTAGGATATACAGTTGTGGCTTTTTATTTTGCAGGTGTTAAGAAGATTAACTTTTGATCCTAATATCTTTTTTTCCTCATAATCTCATCTAGTCTTTTCGCTTGTGAATGAGTAATCTTTTCCTCATCTCCTCTAATGATCGTGTCTTTTTATTCTGTAGTCGATTTGGAATTTGTTATCAGCTATTCATAATTCATTATAAATGTATAATGTAACCCTCTTGAGGATTTGTATGTTTTATGTAGTTAACAATGATGCAATATTACTACTTCTACTGTCAATCTACTGTCATCAGATGAACCTACAAAAATATTACCACTTCTACTGTCAGATGACTTTGAATAGCTTTGTTTGCCTAAACCCTTAATATGACATAAATACATCAACAGGAAACGCTAGACGCAATGACAAATATAGAATTTTGGTATGAAGAGGCCCAAGGAAACTATTCTATACCACAAATACCCATAGGTGGACTTTCTGATGGTGAGAGAAAGAAATTGATCAAAGAGGTAAGATTGGTTCACCAAGTCTTCAAGGCTGCCAAATCTATGAACGAAACTATCCTGCTTGAAATGCCAATACAAAAAATCATTGGAGAAGCACTTCCTAAAGTAAGAGTTTCCATAATGAGGAGTCAATCTCGAACCAGTTACTTATGATTTTGCTTTTTTGGGTTGTGACATATTATAAATGAGTCAAATTTGAGGTTACCTACCAGGGAACAGGTTAAACAGGTTGGCAGTTTAGTTGCTCAAAGTCTTTTTAATGAATCCAATCTTCTAATTTTATAATAAACTTTTACCAAAATGAAAAAAAAACAAATATATATATATATATATATATATATATATATATATATATATATATATATATATATATATATATATATATATATATATATATATATATATATATATATATATATATATATATTGCAGTCTGTAAAGGCAAGCCTTGGTGATGATCTTTATACGAAATCTTCCTCAACTATTGAAATGCTCAATTCACTGAACATACAATCTGAACATAATGCCTTGGATACCATTAACAGACTAGAAGTAGCCATATATGCATGGAAAGAAAGTACCTTGATTCAATCCAGCACAAGTCACAAGCCAGAACATCATGGTCCTTAAGGGATCTCTCTATGGTGCTCGAAAAGATTGAGTTTTTAATCAACCGAGCTAAAGTTCTTTTGCAGTAAATCAGAATCAGATACCCGAACCTACCTCAAACCTTTATTGATTTCATGAAAATCCAATACAGAAAGGTGAGCAAATCATCAAAACTATACATTATCTAGCTGGTGGTGACTTACACATGTCTAACAGAGTATGTTCACTTTTCAAATCAGGGAGCAGGCCTACTCATGAATATCCTTGAAATAATAAGAGCGTGGAGTTTTAGCAAAGTTAACATTATTCATGACTTCATTGAGCCGGGTCATAAAATCTTTTGGGTTTCTATTCTTGATGTTGGAATGTCATCACTAATGGTAAGTCTCCATATCTGCGTCTACTTATTTCATAAGGTATTAGCAGTTTATGACACCCCTTATGACGTACCCTATTTAGGTTTAGAAAACTTTAGGTAGTATATCTTAGCAGCACTGTGCAACACTCTTAGTGGAAGATGGTTTTGTCATAACTGCATTAGCAAAATAATTCCATATTAAACTCTATATTTTGGCCATGTTGAGTTTATACTTAAAACATAAACGGGTCAACTATTTCATTAAGGAAGGCATACATGTCTCATTTTACCAAAAAATACAAGTAATCTGATCCAAACACCCATGACCTGATCCAAACACTGATTATTTATATAGAACCCAATTTGATTCTATTACAGTAAAATATGGTTCATTCTAGGCTGCTTCTAACACTCCACACTTTAAAACTACCTGATATACGTGTTGAATGCACGTAATACACCTCACTTTAGAAGCTCTCAAAGCAACTTACTGTTATATTAAATGAAATGGGCAGTTTTTGATAATGATGAAATACTTGAAAGAAAATGGTAAATTTCCTAAGTAAGTACGAAATATTCCAGTCAAATGTTTATTTTTTCATCTAATTCATTATTACTTAGCTAGAGTTTACACTTCTAATATGCAATGCCATAGGTATGGAGGTACTTCAATTTCAATTTTATCATTCTTGATCTTCATACATTTAGAATCATGAAATATGTGTTTTTCAATGCTTTCTATCAGGTTATTATAATTCAGTCCTAAACAAAGATATAATCTTTTCCTTTTACTTTAAATTTGTCATGTAATCAACCTAATGGAACGTGTCTAAATTGCAGAATACATGCTCAATGATCTACATGATTGCTCTTGGTCTAAGTGGTGCCACAAGGTAAATTTTTGAGACTTAAGCTGTTAGAATTTAAATTTGTGATTCACATTGATTTCAAACTATTTGCAGCGTAAGGGTTTCAAATGAATAAGGTGTTGGACGGGCACAACCAACACTGAAACTGTGCTTTCAGGTTATAATTAGGAGACAATAAACTATGTTGATTTTTTAACTTGAATTATGTTTGGTGTATACTTTATTATGATTAGGTATTTGGGGACAAAGAAAGGCAATGTTGTATACCTATATGAAAGAGATTGCAGTGTGCAGAGAAGACACCAAAAGATAATTGAATAAGCACCGGCTGTAATATTCATTTTTAAGGGTTTTTTTTTTATTTTTTAATTTTCTTTCTTTTTTTATTATTTTTTTTATTATTATTCTTTTTTAATGTGTTCTTCCAAAATTGTGATTAACCTCTGCTCTACAGCCAGATATCATTAATGACTTTCGATCCTGCCTGGGTCAAGCCGATGTATCTGCTACAAGGTAAGGAGCCTATAGTATTTTGCACAAAGCTTTAATATGGGTTGCTAATACAAGCATGGGGTAGGTTAATTAAGTAGGTCACTGGATAAAATGATTATCCATATTTTGGCAAAAAATAAGTACAAATTTTGTGTCTAAGTAATAAAGTGTGTAAACTTTTCTACCACTTATTATATGATGAAACCGTTAGAGGTAGCATTGATGGAAGGATTTTATGCAAGAATCAGTTGATCAGCCCAGATCATTCGTAGAAGCTTTTATGATATTTATTCGGAAAGTTTCAATAGATGCAACAATAAACTTATTACATTGTCACAACATTGGCTCAAATAGTTTTTAACTTTCAAAACTACTAAACGGTGTCATATTTGCAGGTTGGTTAAGATCAATTCTCTTCAAGCTCGCCTGGATGGTCACCTTTCATAAGAGTGAATCCAATCTAGGACATGTCATATTCGCTTAGATTCAAAAATAGCCCAGAGAGCAATATCAGCTTATTGTGTTTCAGAATGCATTGGTTTGTTTTAATAAATACGTTTAATACCATAGCTTCTCTTTATATTGATTATCCAATGCTATTTGAACTGTTTGTTGCTTCTACTATGAGAGTATCACACGATGGTGTTCGAGAGTTCATTGAAGCACAAAGCTTCATATGTATTCCTTATTCTGTACACATTTCTCAAATCTGTTGTTCTTTAAAGCTTAACGTGCATTCCATATTCGGTACCCTTTTCTTAGATTTGTTGTACTTTATGTTTTTTAGCGTTTTATTCATGATACTTTACATGTAGTACTCTTTGATTTCATTATTCTAATCTAGGTGACGAAGAATTTGAAGTAGATATAAATATGGAGACGGCACTAGAATGTTAAAGGTGTGGTTGAGAACTTGGTACTTATGCGTATTACTGAAGCATATTTGAGAATAAATGCCAAGTTGTTTGCCCATGAAGAAATGAAAGACGACGTTGTTATTGTTTCTACCATGATATTGATGATGTTTTCTTTTTTGCTGTTGTTTTCGACGATCATGCTGGCTTCTCTTATGTCAAGTTCCTCAGGTTTCTGTCTCATTGAAATTTTTAATTTCTTTAAGGGGCTATAAGTAGGGCTGAGCACCGAAGGTTCAAAACCGAACCGGACCGAACCGACAAAAACCGAACCGGACCGACAGCCCGTCGGTTCGGTTTCGGTTTTAGATTTTATGTGATTTCGGTTTTGGGTCGGTTCGGTTCGGTCCGGTTCGGCCCAAAACCGACAAAAACATGCCAAAATACACATGGACCGACAAACCCGAACCTAACCGACGAAAACCGAACCGAACCGACGGCCCATCGGTTCGGTTTCGGTTCCGGTTTTTCATGAGTTTCGGTTCTCGGTTTTTTCGGTTCGGGTCGGGTCGGGTCGGTTCCGACCCGATGCTCAGCCCTAGCTGTAAGTGCTTATATTTCAGTGTAAAACACGCTAAGCATTATTCGGTTACAAAAGCAACAGCTGGATCGTGATATACAAACATTGAAATCACTATTAAATATTGTCAGCATCCATGCAATGAGTATCTCTTCATAAAAGTTACTTTTTCTGTAGACCATCACTTAAGAAAATTTGTATCTACTTGGATGATTCAAGTTCACATTAGAGTTTGCTTACAAAATGCATGACACATCGTAGAGATTAAAGAATGGGCTGGTCAGATGAGTTGGGTAAACTGGCAAAAAATAGTTTGCGTAAACGTGGCTACTGATTTTTATGGGTCAATGGATCGAGTTGGGTTGAGCTTTTCTCCCACATGAATAAATATTTTGATAAATTATTATGGTGCTAACTATGATTATAAAAATCATATTGTTACATTACTAATTAAATGATTCGAGAGGATGCATCTACTTATGAAACTTATTATTATTTTGATTCGTTGCCCGTGTTTATTTATATATTGATACCATTTTGACTTGATTCACCAAATAAATTGTTAAAATTGCTACCTCCAATGAATCATTTTCTACTTGGTTTTGATTTCATGATTTCAGGTTCTTAACCGATTCGGTCTTGATTGCATTAATCTTCACGCTCTGTGCTTAAATGATCAAACATTGACAAATGACAGTGAGTACATCTTTTTTCTGTCTGTATTTTACCGTATTTCCCTTGACTATGTATAGCTTTCGACAAATGTATACTTTAATTTATGATATGATTTTTCTACTTTCTTACTTATGTAAATGCTATTTAGTTAGTGCTTTCTGTATTCCTATATTGTGTATTTAACATATTCATGATTAGTGCTTTATGTATTCCTATATTGTGTATTTAACATATTCATGCATATTAACAGGAGCTTAAAGAGTCGCATTTTCTTAACCGAAACATACTTGAGGCTAGGAGCATGCCACCTAGCATCAAAGCCTTGCTTCTAGCTGAGATACGCGAATATAGAAACAACCTCAACATACTGAAAACTGAAATTAAAAACTCAATTCAAGCAATGCTAATATAGCTGAACGAGATGAGCTATTAGAATCAAGAAGGGCAGGCATAATGCAGGTTCTCTCTCCCTCGATTCTTAGTGTTGACAAACAAATCGATACTTTATTTTGCCGGGGTAGCCCTTTTACCAAAAAAAAAATTAAAATTAAAATTTGACACTTATTTTCTGTGGGGTTTCATTTCTCTCAACTCTGGATACTAACGGTGCTTTATCATTGACAACGAATAGGTGTCTGCTGATCAGAGAGGAAGATTGATGATGTCATCAGCTAGAGAGGTTAAATAAGTCAACCGACAGAGTCAAGGAAGGTAGAGAGGTTAAATACTTTAGTTTTATGTGTTGGGATAAGCCTTCTTATTGCTCGGAACATGAATAGCCATCCTTATGGCCATCCTTTCATCACATGGAACATGAATTTGTTAAATACCAATATTCAGATTGTGTTTTAATTTCTACCACAAGTTGGTGGTGTTCAGCATGTGCAAGCTTTGCATGAACTGCAACTTTATGTATTGCTTTTAATTTTGCAGCCAATGTATCAGAAGTAAAAGATATTGGAAAGCCAGGCACACAACGCGTTATCATCAATGCTACTTAGGGGTTGTGGTCGTACTACCAAGGATTCAAGAATATCCACAATACACACATTGTCAGTTTTTCTATTCTTGATGCTAATGTGTCAGACAAAACTCTAGAACACAAGCAAGTACCATGATTTCATGGGTTGTTTAAACTGTATGTATGGATTAATTATATCAAGATCTTATTCTCTTATCATCTGACGAACAATTATATAATCTTCACTAAGTGTAACATTGTCCTATTTTTGGTACATGTGCAATAATCAACGGTATACAAAACGGCCTATGTAATCAACCAGGTTGAAGAGGTAAGTAGCCTGAAAGTAAAGAAACAAGATGCGAGTAATGAAGAAAGTGGTTTATTAGCACAAAGTTTGGTGGCAAAAGTGACGTTCCAAAGGTGTGTTTGGTTATTGCATCTTTAGAATGAAGGTAAAAGTTGAATCTATATAAGAGAATTTTCATGTTTTAATTAGTTGAAAGTTATTATTATTAATTATTTTTGTATCATTTAAAGTACAAAAGATAAGTAGATTTGATGCAAGATTTTCATTGAGATCAATGTCAAAGCTGGAGGCTGATAGGATTGACGGGAGTAATTTATCTGTTCTGTGTTAGGTGTTAATCATATCATCTTTGAAACATTCAAGTTGCTTGTAATGTCTTTCGCGTGTAGACAATGAATAAAATATGTCTTTTCCAACCGGAAGCTTGGGATGATATACCTTCAAGTTCCCTTTGTTGATTGTAGCCAAGCACAGCCGGATATGCTTGAAATTGCGCCCGCTGGTTCTTCAAAAGGTAGTGGAGTGCGAATGCTATTTGACCATTTTGGCATTACTCCAAATGAGGTGTTGTATAATCGCCTTTTAGTTTTCAGTAATAGTTATTATCAATTCTTTTTTTAAATTCTTTGGTAATCTTGGTCTTTAACTTCTTTAACCAATGATGTGCAGGTAATGGCTATTGGTGATAGGGAAAATGATATTGAAATGATTCAGTTAGCTTCTTTAGGAATAGCTTTGAGTAACAGATCAGAAAAGACAAAAGCCATTGCTAATGTGATTGGTATCAGTAATAACAAAGATGGAGTTGTTGATGCTATCTATAGGTATGCTTTTTAAGCTACACATTTGAGCAAAATAACTTGATACCTCATAAAGTCTTATCATAATTTATTGTACCATTGATCTCCCCTTGGGATTCCTAATTCTTTATTGAGTTAGTGGGCTAGATGCTACTAAACATTAAAAGGCTTAGTGATACTCAGAAGCTATAGATGTACAAGCCAGTTAGTTTCAAATTTTAGAACTGTATAAACTCTTTTTCTACATTTTATATAAGGTTTACTGACATTGATTCATTTATTGATATGTTGATTGATAACAATGTTGTTCTAATGAACTACCATTTGCTGATGTGTATACTTTGACCCCGGTACTTGATTATATCCCAATGTGTCTTTGAGGAATGGATGAGCTTGGATTGCTTAAATAGTATGATCTAGGATTTGTGTCATGTGACATGTCAATTGGATGTTAATTTCTAAGCACTACTACAAAATTGAGATCGATCATGATTCATCTGCATGTTCAACGTAGCATGTTATACATTGAAAGACCAGAGTTTTAGACTTCTAATTCTGAGTTTGTTTCATGAAAAGACAGTGATAAGAAAGAAATTACAGTGTACTTGCAATTTTTAGTTTTATGATCCAAGAGATACGAAATGCCCGAAATCAAAAGGCTACAAGGGCAATCTGGAATAGTTGGCTATCCAAACGTTGGAAGGTCATCTTTTATCAATCGTTACTTAAGCGTGTATGTTGCCAACAGGGCCAAGACCCATTCTTACAAGAATATTAAAGTATGATAGTAAGTACTTATAAATTTATTTATTTAATTACAGATGTGGCAAACTGGAGGGAATAGGAAGTTTGGTATCGGGTTATTTTTAAGTGCAGAGCATCTATTTTGACTACCAAAAAGGAACAAGAATTTCTTTAAGTAAAGCATCCTTTCCAATTTCATTTATTTTGGAATTCTAAAAGCTATAGGAAGTATAGTTTTAGTGTATACAATTCTCATCCGTTTGATGGGATTAAATTCAATTTCACCAAAACTAGACAAGCAGAGAGTTTAAATGTAGTGAAGAAGCTTAAGTCAAGTTCTAACTAAACACTCTTATTGATCTAGAAATGTTGCAGGCATGTTCTTATATTCTCCTATGTATTCACATACGTTGTGAGTTGTGGGCTATATAAAGATGAAAGAAATAGTTATAAGTTATCATAGACGAGTACTTTGTAAAGTTTGTAACCGAGCACTGCTATTAACCACTTTTACTTTTTTTAGCAATTGTATACCGAATTGTAAAAATACATTGACAAAAAGAACACACGTTTCTACAAAAAAAAAATAAAAAAAAATAAAAAAAAAAAAAAAAAAAAAAAAAAAAAAAATTATGATATATCTAACCTTTCAACTAAGTACAACAATATATAGTTTGTCATAAAGTGATGAGAATTTTTAGTTGACGAGTAGAAACTACTTCCGTCTTATGCCTAATTGGATATTGGTTGCTTTGGGTAATAGGTTGGTGGCATTGAGTTTTGAAAATCGTAAATTTCCAAACAGTCATTTTTATACGTTGGATTGTCTCTATACCTTTTACTTTTGCTGTATTTCATGCAAGGGTATTGTTTAATGGTTAAATGAGTTGTATAATAATTGTCAAAAACTGGTGATTAATGCTAATTGCAACTATTATGCGGGATATTGTACTGGGTCTGCTTGGTGATTATAGGGATTATGAAGAATCATTTTGTCTAAAAGGGACTAGCGTCGGCAAACTTTTTTAAATGATACAGAAAAATGGACTTGTTGGTAACAATATTAAAAAGGGGATGGGTCAAATTACGTTGTTGGTTCGGATTGATAGACCAAAAATTTTACTCTCCAGCCTTGGCGTAGTCTATATTATAGTTTTGTGTTATGAGTCTTTGCATTTAGGTGCAACATCAAAATTAGGGTCCAGGTAATGACATTTGATTGATATTTTTCAAGTAAAAAAATAATGTTTTCACTATAAGTACCAAATAGCAATACTAAAGATAATGCATATCACCATTTGTGTTCTATGGATCATCATGCGTAAAAAGTTGCTATGAAATTCTTCTTTACTTGGCATATTCATTCATTTTATTTTTTATGACAATGAAAATGTAAACATTAGTTTTCCTTATAGCCCATGTTCTGTGATTTTTATATTGATGCAAATATCTTTTTTATTAACAAAAAATAAATAAATATGCAAACACCTAATAGTTGTGATCTATATAGCTAGGAAAACATACGTTTCTTTAATGGTTAAAGACCACTAGCATTTTTTGGGCGATAAATGGGTCAAAAGGGTAAACATTGTATTAAATGAAAGAGTGAGTTGCATATATACCCACTAAAATATAAATGAAATGGGTAAACGTTGTTATGCATGCAGAAAATGGTTGTAGCGGAAGTATGTTTGGGAATAGATGTGTAAATGATATAAAGGTAAATTTATTGCCTATAAATGTTAGAAATAATAATAAGTTATAGAGAACACCAAAGACGCCACTTCCGAAGGGGAATGGATCGTATTAAGCGTAAAGATCGATTCTTGATGCAGAAAAAGATTTAATATTGATCGCTTTTGATGGTCTTTTTTGTAGGTTCGCCTAGTAATACAATGGTTGGTATCAATATGTGTTTTCGGGTATTGTATTATCTGAAGGTAGGGTTATAAATTTAAAGT
Organism: Artemisia argyi; assembly: GCA_030686995.1. NCBI lineage: Eukaryota > Viridiplantae > Streptophyta > Magnoliopsida > Asterales > Asteraceae > Artemisia > Artemisia argyi. The sequence goes on from CM060679.1 coordinate 86,383,816, forward strand.
TTTAGTTGATTCTTATTGATGAGAAGCACATCTATATTGTTTCGTGGGTTACGGGTGATTAGCCCTTTTGATACTAATATGGCGTTAAACTTTTACTGTACCCAGTTCCCTGTTGCATTGTGTTTTTCAATAACTATTAACGTAAGTAAACGTAAACATTGTCACAAGTACGATTGTTTCTTCAGTGGTCAGTGGCCTCTCTAAAGTGAAGAGCATGAACAGATTGAAAATTGTTTTATTTCGAATTTGAATCTAAATCATATACTATCTTCTTAAGAATAAATTTATACCTTTTCAATGTTCTATAATTGTTAACCATCAAGTATTTTTCATTGTTAATGCATTAAAAATACAAATATATATGTTTATATCTTATTTTTGTTAAATAATACCATCCAACGATAATTATAAATCATACCCGCCCATCGGGCGGGCTTCGACATCTAGTGTATATATATATATATATAATGGAGGAAAAACTCTCTCTCCAAAATTTTCAGACTTACAAGAGAAATAAAGCATGTTTTACAATACTTTAATGCACTCAATTTTCAGAATTACAAACAAGACAAGCATATGGTACAACAAAAATAAGCATCATATCATTTTCAGAACACTTTTCTATCAAAAAACATTAATGCTATTAAATGATAATCATTAAAACACCCCCTCACCAATATGTACAGCACAATGTACAAAACAAGTAATACGCATTTAATATTAATAGAATAACAATGAACAAACAGAATCAATAACTGTATTTTACATCATCAATGAACACAAATTGCATAAGAAATTAATTTAACTCTTTCAAAACGTAGAACCAAAAAAAAATCTATTTTTTTCTTACTCCAATCACTATATCATACAACAATGATAACCCATCTCAAAATTATCAAAAAATGACAACAATCTTAATCTAACGTCAAAAACAAAAATCTAAAAAATCCGAACCTTAACAAAACTTGAACATAAATGAAAAATCAAGAGATCTCAGTTCTTTCTTTCGTTACTCAAAGATATATCAAGACCCCTCAAGGCCAAACAAACGAAAGAAAATCATCATCGATCAATTTTTTTTAAGCATAACTTCATTAATATCCGAAACAAACAGAAAAGAAGTTATAACAATTATGTTACTTTCTTTTTCTTGTTTCGTTTAATGACATAGAAGAGAATAACAAATCGAAAAACACGTGTAGAAACTACCCGCGACCCTCCAAAGGATCTTGGTTGTGTTTGTGTCTATGATGATTCGATGAGTTTGGTTGTTCGATTTATTGTGATGGTTGTTGATTCGGTTAGCATAGTCGATGTTGAGATTGGTTTGAGAAGATGAGAAAAGTTTGGTGAGAGTTTACGTATATGTGATTAGGTTAACACAAATGAGAACAAAGGTTATGTGTTGCGTTGGACCGGGTTTAGTTTGTGGGCTCATAACCAATTGTTTGGGCTTAAATGCTATAACATACGGATTGGTTTAACAAGCTCATATGATGTATCACAAGTAATGGCTGGAACTGAAATGAATTATTGGACTGAAAAGATAACATTCAAAAAATTTTTCATACCGACTGATTTTTTATATTGTTAACGCATCACGGGTGTAACTTGCTACTTTTATATGGTATAATATAACATATTTTAAAAGTTATTTAATTAAACATCTTGCAATCTATAAAATTAATATCAAAAAAAAAAAAAAAAAAAAAAAAAAAAAAGACCATTATCGTTAAGTAATTGATAACTGAAAATTTTAGTTTCAGTGTACCCACCGCCGCAACGCGCGGGTACCCTGCTAGTTTATATATATATATATATATATATATATATATATATATATATATATATATATATATATATATATATATATATATATATATATATAATTAATTAATTAATTTTATATTCAACCTTTTGTCACGACATGTCGTCGCTAAAGTTTGAGCGAGAAAGCATTCTGAGCCAAGATTTTAGAGGTAAAATTTAATATTGCCAAAGAAATTTATTCTGGCGTTGTCAAAGCTATTTTTCAATTTTTAAAATTGTCTTGGTTTAATTAATTAATTAAAAAAATGTTATTTAATACTTTTTTCTGAGACAAAAGTCGTGGCTAAAAGTATTAAAATGTATCATTTATTTATAGTATTAACAAAATATTAATAAAGTAAGATTTTCGCTGTCGCTAAATGTTTTAGTTCATTTTTTTACCAAATATTTTGCGTTGAAAGTCAATTTCAAAGTTTAAAAAAGTTTCAACGATGACTTTGTCATTGCTAAAGGTTGTTTCCAAAGACAAACGTTGAAGGTGGATTATTTTCTAGTTTAGTGGACTTTTAGCCACGAGGAGTATTTCATGGCTAAAATCCTCGATTTAGTAGTGGTAAGATGATAGATGTAGTCATTACTGCAACCAATATGTTTTTCCATCTTTCAAATAAGCATAACTTGCTGACCACGTATATGAAAATTTCTTAAAAAAAACATTGGTGTAACACACAATGTACAAAACAAATATACAGGACCATCAAACATATGAAAATTGCTTAAAAATGTTGATGTAACACACAATGTACAAAACAAATATGTAGGACCAACATACATGAATGTTAGTGAAACAAATACGTGTTCTGTGGAGGTTTACATATCGGGAGATAATTAGTTTCTGATTTGCACATTTTATGTACAACCATTTAAAATTAAATAGGGTAGGGGCAAATTTCATTTATATCATTGGAAAGGTTTGAAATTACATCAATATTTTTGCAAAATTCATAATTACATCATAATTACATCGATATACTTTTAAAATTTATAAATGCTTAAATATATCCAAATAAAGAATTTAATTTCTTTTAAATAATTTTAAATTCAAAAATACAGTTTATAAAGTAGCTATTATCAATTTACCCTTGTGTCTTAACTTAATTTGAATTACATATTCTTCTTCCTCAAGTTCTTTTTTTCTTCTTCACTAGATACCCTTCTTATTCTCACCTGATTAATACTAAAACATTTATCAACACTAGATTGAGTTTTTTCTTTTCTTTTCCATTTTTTCCCTTTTCTTTTTTTAATACTTTGTATTTGATTATAATTTAGTGTTGCACACAAGTATTATTGAACTTTGGCCATATGCATAAAACACAAATAAAATAGCCAAACGAACTCAAATATAGATTGATGAAACTTCCATTTACTAGATTAAAAAAAATGTATTGAATTCAAAGTTGCAAGAATATTTTTTAAAGTAATTTTAGCTATTATGTTCTACCTATAGACCAACAAGGCTATTGTTTTGATTTATATTAACAAATAATGTTATGGAGAATTAGAGACTAATTTATAATGGTGGTTCAATTCAATAAAGGTGCAGTAGAAGATTGATGAAGAAAAAAACATGAAGAAGAAAAACATATAGAAGTTTAATGAATGGCTTTCTTTCTGTTTAATTGGGGTTAAAGGATAGAAAAGTAAAAGAACTTCTAAATTAATATTTAGATAATACTTTTCAAGCTTAAATCATTTAGTTTAGATTATATTGCTTACTTGGATATATTTGAGTAATTTTAAGTTTTGAAAGGACATTGACGCAATTATCATTTTTACAAGGATCCACCACGATATATACTGGTTCGGGATGAGGGCTTTATACCATCCGTACGTCTAGTTGCGAATCCACGATAATATAGTATTCACTAAGTATAATCCTTTTCGTTTAACCACAAACCGTTACAATGGTGGGGGGTTTATACCATCCGTATGTCTAGTTACGAATCCATGATAATATACTATTCACTAAGTATAATCCTTTCGGTTAACCACAAACCGTTACAACTTCGCTCCACCGATATGCACAAAGATCGGCACTCACTAAGAAGAGCTACTCCCCAACGGTATTCCACTCTCATAAACTACCCTCAACGACTCATGATTCGACTTAACCACTAAGACCACTATGACTTCCCATCGGAAGTATCAAACCTCAACTAGATCCGTAGTGATCTAGGCTTGGTCACCTCGACACAAGACTTCCCTTACAACCAAATAGAATAAATAAATGTTTGATTATTTAATCAAGCCCTAAGCTAACCTAGAGACTCGATTCTAGTAGAAAGGGTACAGATAAGTAGACCCTCGACATAATCACAAGAGTGGATTAGGTTCTTGTGATTCTTTTCTTGCAAGGATGTGTGTTCTTTGAAATGATGTTATGTGGAAGATTAAGAACACAAGATACAACTAGAGGATTGAGAGAAGAGAAATAAAAGATAATGAATAATAGCAAGGGGTGAGGAATACAAGAGGCAAGGGTGGGTATTTATAGGCCAAACCTTAAAGTGAGGAAACTTTTATCGAGGTCGCCTCGCTACTGGCATGTCGGAGCGCCAGACCATCTGGAAGTTTTTCTCATTTGGGTCTTTGGTGTTTTAAATACCCAACCTTGCTAAACCCTCAATTGTACTTCACACAATTAGACCTTCACATTATTCATCCCCAAGGTCTACCAACTCAAATAGCTATTTTGTAAAAATGTTTTGTGATGTGATTAAGTGAAACCATTAACAAAAAGAGAAGAGTAGAAGGGATAATTGGATTAAGGGTAGTTTGGTTATTACTCACATGGCATAGAAAATATAGAAAGAATATGCCATGCTATATTTCATTGCTAGGAAAGGAAGTGTGTATGTTAGAGATAGAGAGAGGGGGAAGATTTGAATTTGAAATTCAAATGCGTGAGAGGGAAATAAGAGAGTAAGGTTGGGTTAAGGTGAACTATGGTTGAGTTAGAAGAGAGAGTGTGGTAAGGTTGAAAGGGTATCTAAGGGAATATTCTAAACTTGGAGAGGAATGGGAGATGAAGGGTTGAGATGAGTTAGAGGTGATGTGAAGGAAGGGAGCCTACATTTGAAATTCAAATTTGAAACATAGTTGTTAGAGTGTGAGAGAGAATTCCCCATTTAATGAAATGAGAGTGTAAGAGAGTGAAGAGTTAAAGTTGAGTTGGCATGTGTAAGAAAGACGTGATGGGGGGCCTATGTGAGAAATTTAAATTTGAATTGAGGAGAGTTTGAGAGTAAGGGAGGTTGTATGTGAGGGAGTGAGTTGTATGTGTGTAAAAGTAAGTTGGATAAGGATAGGATTTTGAAGTGATGGGGAGCCTCTGGCTTGGATTGAAATTTGAATGTTAGAGAGTAGGAGGTGGTTTGTGGTGAAGGTTTATTTATGTTTTGAAATGAAGGGTTGGATGAAGAAGATGATGAGATGGCGAAATCCTAGTGGTTGGATTGGAATGTATAGAAATGAATGTTTGGAAGATTTGGTGTGGGAATGTAGGGGACAAGAAGTATATGCAAGTACAAGGAATAGTAAGACAATGTTAGGGATAAGATTTGGGAGGAGTTTGAAATGGTAGGAGGATTAGTTTGGTAAGGAGACTAATTAAAGGAGTGATTAAGGCATAATCATTTTGTCATTAAGGGAGAAAAGAATTCACAAAGATGATTATGGGATAAGAAAATCAAATGTTATTCATAATCTCATAATACGTGACTTTCCATGACTCGACGTAATCAATAATGATCTTGATGCAAAAAAGCTAAGTGCTTTGCATCATTCACCAGAACAAAAACTGGATTTGGCTACACCCAATATGTGTGACGAAATACATATAGTCACACACGATTTTTCGAGTGTGTGTGACTAAAGGTCGCATGACCATAGGGGAACTATGGTCACATGTTCGAGTTATTTTAGTCTCGATTACAAAAAAGTAACCAAAACCTAAATATGTGTGACTAATTGGGTACAAATTTCGTTGGATTAAGCAGTATTAGTGACCATAAACACTGTATAGTCACACATAACATTTTATTTTTATATATTTAGTCACATACAATTAAGCATAAAGTGGCCAAAAGTGTGAATATGTGTGACCATATGGTGTTTAAATTGAACAAATGTGTGTTTTGTGTGACTATTGATCATCCAATGGCCACATGAATTGTATGTTTGTGTGGCCTTTTGCAACATTTAGTCACACAAAGCATGTTACTTTTGGGTATTTAGTCACATACAATTAAGCATAAAGTGGCCAAAAGTGTGAATATGTGTGACCATATGGTGTTTAAAGTGAAGGAATGTGTGTTTTGTGTGACTATTGATCATCCAATGGCCACATGAATTGTATGTTTGTGTGGCCTTTTGCAACATTTAGTCACACAAAGCATGTTACTTTTGGGTATTTAGTCACATACAATTAAGCATAAAGTGGCCAAAAGTGTGAATATGTGTGACCATATGGTGTTTAAAGTGAACAAATGTGTGTTTTGTGTGACTATTGATCATCCAATGGCCACATGAATTGTATGTTTGTGTGGCCTTTTGCAACATTTAGTCACACAAAGCATGTTTCTTTTGGGTATTTAGTCACATACAATTAAGCATAAAGTGGCCAAAAGTGTGAATATGTGTGACCATATGGTGTTTAAAGTGAAGGAATGTGTGTTTTGTGTGACTATTGATCATCCAAAGGAAAAAAAATTGTATGCTTGTGTGGCCTTTTGCAACATTTAGTCACACAAAGCATGTTTCTTTTGGGTATTTAGTCACATACAATTAAGCATAAAGTGGCCAAAAGTGTGAATATGTGTGACCATATGGTGTTTAAAGTGAAGGAATGTGTGTTTTGTATGACTAGTGATCATCCAATGGCCACATGAATTGTATGTTTGTGTGGCCTTTTGCAACATTTAGTCACACAAAGTATGTTTCTTTTGGGTATTTAGTCACATACAATTAAGCATAAAGTGGCCAAAAGTGTGAATATGTGTGACCATATGGTGTTTAAAGTGAACAAATGTGTGTTTTGTGTGACTATTAATCATCCAATGCCACATGAATTGTATGTTTGTGTGGCCTTCTACAACATTTAGTCACACAAAGCATGTTTCTTTTGGGTATTTAGTCACATACAATTAAGCATAAAGTGGCCAAAAGTGTGAATATGTGTGACCATATGGTGTTTAAAGTGAAGGAATGTGTATTTTGGGTGACTATTGATCATCCAATGGCCACATGAATTGTATGTTTGTGTGGCCTTTTGCAACATTTAGTCACACAAAGCATGTTTCTTTTGGGTATTTAGTCACATACAATTAAGCATAAAGTGGCCAAAAGTGTGAATATGTGTGACCATATGATGTTTAAAGTGAAGGAATGTGTGTTTTGTGTGACTATTGATCATCCAATGGCCACATGAATTGTATGTTTGTGTGGCCTTTTGCAACATTTAGTCACAAAAAGCATGCTACTTTTGGGTATTTAGTCACATAAAATTGAGCATAAAGTGGCAAAAGTGTGAATATGTGTGACCATATGGTGTTTACAGTGAAGGAATGTGTGTTTTGTGTGACTATTGATCATCCAATGGCCACATGAATTATATGTTTGTGTGGCCTTTTGCAACATTTAGTCACACAAAGCATGTTACTTTTGGGTATTTAGTCACATACAATTAACCATAAAGTGGTCAAAAGTGTAAATATGTGTGACCATATGGTGTTTAAAGTGAACAAATGTGTGTTTTGTATGACTATTGATCATCCAATGGCCACATGAATTGTATGTTTGTGTGGCCTTTTGCAACATTTAGTCACAAAAGCATGTTACTTTTGGGTATTTAGTCACATACAATTAAGCATAAAGTGGCCAAAAGTGTGAATATGTGTGACCATATGGTGTTTAAAGTGAACAAATGTTTGTTTTGTGTGACCATTGATCATCCAATGGCCACATGAATTGTATGTTTGTGTGGCCTTTTGCAACATTTAGTCACACAAAGCATGTTACTTTTGGGTATTTAGTCACATACAATTAAGCATAAAGTGGCCAAAAGTGTGAATATGTGTGACCATATGCTGTTTCAAGTGAAAAAATGTGTGTTTTGTATGACTATTGTTCATCCAATGGTCACATGCATTTTTTGTTTGTGTAGCCATTTGTATTATTTAGTCACACAAAGCATGAAGCAAACAGTGACCAAAAGTGTAATAATTGTGACTATATGCATCTTTTAGTCACATATAAGAAATCAATATATATATATGAAAACAAATTCAAATATATATAAAATATCAAAATGAATTCAAATACAATAAAATTAGAATTTATATGAAATTGTAATGTCGTACATAATAAAATTTTCATAAATTTAATGACTTCTGAGTCTTGATCTTCTTAGCAGCTTCCTTTTGAATGCCATTAATAGAGACGTAAATGTTTTTGCGCGTCGTTGTTAATTTAGGTGCAGTTTTGTTCTCCGTAATCTTTGGTATGGTACTTGGTGGTGTAGCCTGTAGGAAACAAAAGCCGGGTGTATCAAACACTGAATTAAATATGAAGAATTATATATACGTAAGTTGATAAATTAAACACATGTGTGTATGTACCTGTTCATCAAAAATCACTTGATCCTTTGGCCATGCCCAAAAACCACCACATGCAGCCTGAACTGTTTTGAAACCGTTACTTCCTACATCCGGGATGCATGCTGCATCCACTAAAGATTTATCAGCAGACACTTTGTAGCAATCCGTTGGGAGTGGTTTGTTATGAAGCATTTGTTTTCCTTCACTCTTGTATACAGTACCCAACGCTATAATACTTGTTTTCTTTATATGCCACAGTTTGCACTTAATTTCATAAAAAAATGATTTGTTGCATGTACATTTATATCAGAAATTAATTAAACAAAAGAATATACGAACATGTTTGAATACATACTTGTATTGGAGAAGCATGTTCTTGTGATTGGGAATCTTGACGTGAAGAATCCTTTCGTTTGAGTCTATTCGGTTTCTTAGATGAGACAGATTTAACAGGTTCCTGTACATATAAACATGGTAAATAAGACATGTATGTGGAATTCTAAAATAACAAGGGGATGCTTTATTACTTACACTTATTACCATTTCCTTTTCCAAAATTTGCAAGTCCATTAGACTTCTGAATGGTCGCAACTTTCTCACATCTAGCAACACGTGTTTCGGCATCCTTATCAGCACTGCTATTTATAATATTAATGTTCACCGGAGTTACCTGCATTATAATATGTTATTTGGTAATATAATTTCACATTTGTAACAAAAAAAAAAAAAAAAAAAAGCAACATAAAAAATGTCTTACTTCTGTTGGTGTCGATGGAGTTGACGTTGACTGCAATGTCTGCCCCTTTTGGGCAGCCAATTGATTCATCAAATCCTGGATTACCTTATCTTTTTCTTGACGTTGGCGTCTCTCATTTTCAAGTTCACTTTGAAGTAACACCACTCTTGCATCAGATGCTTGTCTGATTCGAGGCAGATCAAAATACCTCTTGTAGGTTACTCCACCTCCAACTCCTCTCGCATATCCTCCCTTTTCCTTACCTAATACAACTGTCATGGCATCAGTGCCATGATCAATCTTCAAGGTTCCTTTTTTGATCTTGTCCTCCGTCTCTTTCTGCACACACCATATGGGAAATAGGTTATTATATGTTGATCCCACTTTCAACAATGAACATAATACAAACTTTGAAGTAAAACTTACTATTTTTTCTCCCACAGTCCTAATCTCATCATCGTGATATTCTCCATCTTTCTTCTCCCATCCTTTCAACCACAGCATACCGCGCGGTGGTTCTTCATCTGGTTCAATTTCTTTTTTCTCGATCTTATAACCATCAAATACATACACATGTAAGATAAACCAATATAAAAGATACTAAGATGCTTTTAAATGCAAATGTGCAAATGTTTAATGTTACCATTTTATATATTCCATTGGCGTATCCACCTCGTCCCATTGTATGCTGATAAACACACTTGGAACACGCCAGTTTAGCTGCAGCTGATTTCACCTTGTAACACAAAATGATAAGGAGTGAATATGTATTAATGTTGACATTATAGAACTAATATATATGTGAAAGATAGTGAAACTTGAATAAAAATGACTAATTAACACCTTGTATTCCTCCGTAGCCGTGTACTTTACAAAATTGATCCAATCTTTGGCTTTTATAATTGCACTGTACTTCGCCGGTACTTCATTTAGTTTTGAAGGTGTATTTTGGTTTGGCAATATGTAGTTTTGTGCCAATTTCCTTCTGAAATTCCTTAGAAGTTGACCAAGACGATTCATTATCAGCTTTCTTACTGTCAATTCAACAGCAAAAAATCGCTGCAAAGAGTAACACAATGTTGTTAATTAGTTGCACATAATTTAAATGCAGAGCAAAAAATCACTTATTAACACCTTGTACCTACAACAAGCAACCCACTACTATCACACACACGACATACACTCAAACAAGAACAAACATATCGACATAACAGACACTCACACAAACACAACTTGTATACTAAACAAGTATCGATCCTTCTTTTATTCTATAGTTTATCCAGGTTATTATTCGTATTCTAGATACCACACACATGTTCAAATGACCAGATTCACAACCGTATACCATAACATATCAAATGATTCCAACACTGAAATAAGGGACATATATGTATTATAGATTCTTGATTTCATGGTACGTATAGATTTAATTCTATATTAATGGGTTGAAAAAAAGTATATGTGTACCGTGATTTCGTCCCACATTTTATCCCTTGCTTCTGAATCAACTTTCTTCCACGATAGAATCCTGACACCTATATGCTCACGAACCAAGTCACCCAAAAAACTCGAAAACAATGCTCTGTTTTTTCCTGTTAACCTATTCAGAGCATCAAAGGTTACACTGACCTTTACTCCATCGGGTTTTCCATATTCCCGGCGAAACTTAGCTAACCTAGTTATCCCCCTCTTAACTATATTCATATTTGAATGGTTGTTTTCATCATCCTCACCATCTTCAAAATAAACCTCTGATTCATATCCTAACTGTTTATCATTTAAATCTTCATTTTCTTGATCATTTTCATGATCAGGATGAAACATATGATCTATAGTTTCCATGATTCGTTAGAAGTAATGTATAAAAGAGAATTAGTAAACTTAGTTGGTAAAGAATGGTATAAAAGAGAATTAGTAAACTTAGTTGGTAAAGAATGGAGTGAAAATAGGCCTCATGATGGGGCAGTTTTTGAAATAAGGAAACCATAATTTCCTATTTTTTTTAAAATTTTTGGCTGAAGTTTTGGCTCCACATTTGAGAATTAAAAATTTTGGCTCCAAAGTTATAGTTAAGAGTTTAAATATTTAATTTTGGCTGCAATTTTAATATTTAAACCTAAATATTTATTTCAAACCCGGTGACCCAAACACACTGCAGACACACTAAAATCACCACACGTCGCATAAAAATGAACAAGCAAAAGCAAAAAATTGACTTAAAGCAACTAATTAAGAAACTATAACTCATAAGCAGTCCCAGATAAACAATTAAGCACAAAAAAAAAAGCGAATCCAACCAAGGACTGCTGATACAACAACCAGCCAAACACCCCTTAAAAGGGCCGTTGTGATTTTAAAACTAAATAATGGTTATACAAGCTGAGATTTTGAAAGTTAAATGTTCTAGTAACTATATTAATCACTGAAAAGTATATTTTAACAAAAAATAAGTACTAACAATAAAGTTGTTCGGGAACCATACCAGTAAACAACAACATACCCTGTTATATTATGAAGCAGCTTATATGTTCAAAATGGAACCCTATACCTGCAAGCACATATAACAAAACCATAAGAACAAGTAAGTATCAACTTAACGTAGGTGTTCGGGATCGATTACAAAAACATAAGAACAAGTAATTACCTGCAACCACATAATACTCTAAAAGCTTTTTCAGCCAATAGGTGTATATTCAGTGTGTGAGTCTTTTGCATCGGCTTTTTCAGCCATGGTTAACTATCGGATGTTCTTTTTTCTTCAAGAATCATACAACACTAGACTTATGTTTAAATCAGGGCTACAAATTAGCCGAATAAGATTAAGCTTGACTCTAAGACTCATTTAGCTTGAATTACCCAATAAATATCGCTTTGTTTGCATCCCTAGTCACATGTATATTAGCGCTTAAAACTTACACAGGAATCGAAATGCTCAAACAAAATGCAGTTGCATTCTTATATTTTCAACCTTGCTAACATATTCAAACACCACAACATATTCGAAAATGCAAAACAACATCTAAAATAAACTGAAACAAACTATCAAAGGCATTTCTTTTTAATCTAATAATATTGATAGCATTAACAACTGATCAAAAGACATAAAACATGTAAATTAAGCCATTGATTCCATTAATTTTCCATTTGAAGTGTTCATACATACAAAACATGGAAATTTAACAAAAGAAATAAGACATAAACATATAAAACCAAACAAAGGAAACTTCACATCCCATGGAGACAACCCTTCAACCAGTCATGGTCTCAATCTGTTCTTCCTTGGTCTGGACATCCTCCTCAGCATCAGCAATGAGATCATTCAGGCTTTGCAGCTTAGCATTGGCATTCTCCCTGTCATGCCTAAGATCAAGCAGAGTGTCAAACAAGTCTTCCTCTCCAAGAGCTTGCGACTCAGCTATTAAAGCATTAAGCTGCCTAATCTCATTCTTCAATGTGGTGACCTCTTCATGCATCCTGTTTATAAAGCCACGGATACTGGAGATTTGCTGACCCTTGAAGAAACTCATGTAACCATCAACAGAGGTCTCCCCGCTAAAGTCAACAAGGTCATCAATCACACGCGTAGCCACTTGGTTTGGTCCTGATGGTGCTGCCATTGATAATGAATTTGGGTAAAATAAGGATTGATTGAAATGATATTAAAAATTGATGAAGAAGAGTGGTAGGGATGGTGATGTGGGAATTGGGGTTTATATAGGGGATTTTTGTGGTGGAGATTAGCGGTGTGAAAGTGGTGTGGTTAATACGCGTTGGAACCATCATGATGATTTAACGATTAAGTTGGTGGCGGCGGTTATTTCAGAAAAGCGGAGGGAGAGACTCCTTGTGATGATGATAACTCATAAATCCTGTGTATGAGAAGCCATAATGTTTAAAAAAAGTCAAACTAATTCCTCCTTATTTTAGACTATCACTATAAGTTAGGGTTGTTGATCGGTTCGGTTCTCGGGTTTGTTCGTTTAGTTTGGTTTTGTCAAAGCGGCTATAGTTTGATTCGGGTCATTAAACACAAAAATGTTTAAAACCATAATAAATAAACGAAAACGCAAAAAAAATGACTAAACCAGAAGAAAGTAAGACAACGTATGAAACGGAGGAAAACGTCTAAAATAGATGAAAACGGCTAAAAATGGACAAAAACAGAAAAAAAAAAAACGTGTGGAAATGGACTGAAATATGAAATAACAGGGCGAGAACGTGTAAAAAAGGAAAAACATATGAAAAGGGATAAAACCCTATGACAAGGGGAAAACGTGTATAAACGGACTAAATCATGAAATAACGGTCGAAAACGTGTTAACACTGACGAAGACATGTAAATCCGTAAGAAAACATATAAAAACTGACTAAAAAGGATAAAGACGTAAGAAAACGGATGAAAACGTATGAAAACATATGAAAAAGGACAAAACCCTATGAGAAGGGGAAAACGTGTATAAACATAGTAAATGCATGAAATAATGGGCGAAAACGTGTAAACACTGAGGAAAACATGTAAACTTGTAAGAAAACGTATAAAAACTGAGTAAAAAGGACAAAGACGTAAGAAAACAGATGTAAACGTATCAAAACATATGAAAAGGGAGAAAAGCCTATGAGAAGGGGAAAACGTGTATAAACGGCAAAAGGGAGAAACTGGGAGTCAGATATCATATCATAATCAGAGTGTCATATCAAAAGGTTCATATCCAATAGGTTCATATCCAATGTTGCGAAAATCGCGAATCAGTAGTCGGGCGGTGGACCACCTTGTAGCTTGTAATTGGTCTGGGCGGGATGAATCAGTGATAGGATATAAAGTGCCGACTATTATGATTGAATGTATTGCTTCGCATGAAGTCAGATATAGGACAGTAATCCACCACGAGCCCAGAAACATAACATATCATATCATATAACAGATAATCCACTAACTGTAGATAACAGATATAGGATGCATCCATACTCCCCAGCAGATAACATAGTGGCCAAACATATACTTGAGCTCATAACATGTAACATATAAGGGATGGTGTGGAACGTCACTCAAACACACTAGAGTCATATATGCCATTGGTGCATCAATGACCCCGACATGGAACCCCCATGACTAGTGAAATGGCTCGTGTATCAAACTGATAGTCATATATCATATCTTAATCAGAGTGTCATATCAAAAGGTTCATATCCAAAATGTGCATAACAAATGGGTCATATCAAATGGTTCAGAAAAGCATATCAAAGGTTCATAATAAAAGTTTCATAGCAAAGATTCATCATTAAGGTTCATAGTAAAAAGAATCATATGAAGATTCGTCATTAAGGTTCATCAAGGTCGACAACAGGGCAATATCACCGGTTCATATGACCCAAGTGTACTATCGGGTTGTTCGGTTAGTTTGGTTTCATTCAATTAGAAAATAATAATCATGAATATTTTAAACATAATTTTCAAATTATAACCATTTATAAAGATGGGCGTGATCTTTTTGAAATTCACGGGTTGAAAAGGTTAAACGGGTTTTGGGTTGACACAGTCAACCCTTTTTTGATACAAAAGTTGCCACATTAAGAAAAAAAGCTTAAACGGGTTGTCAAGTCGACCCAATTAATTTATTCACAACCCGAACCTACCCTGATTAATAAATGGGTTAGATGGGTCGACCCAAACCCGACCCGAAATATATTTATACTCAACACCGAGTTACTAGTTCATCTCTTTTTACAAATGCTTCAAACTGAAACTGAATTGGTTACACTTTGAGTCATCCCAATTAAAATAATAATCATCAATATTATGGGAACGCGTAAGTTTTTCTCGACCTTTGATTTTCTGCAGTCTCTTCAGTTCTCATGATTACTTGTTTTAATTATTTCATTTCTCATTAATACTCTTAATTTTTTCAGTTCATGCATCTACCCTTTATATATATCTTGGTTTTATTTTTATTTTTTCAGTTCATCCATATACTTTTTTCAGATCATAACTTTTTCACTACAACCCTAATTGAAAATGTCTGTCACGCCGTACTTGGATGAACTGAAAAAACTTTGTGGGTCCGAAAAGATTCATGATTGTTTTATTTTTCTCAATATTCAGGAGATACCTACGAATGAGGTCAACATGAGGAATGTTGCGGCCATTAGAGACGACATGAGAA
This sequence comes from Artemisia argyi, assembly GCA_030686995.1. Lineage (NCBI taxonomy): Eukaryota > Viridiplantae > Streptophyta > Magnoliopsida > Asterales > Asteraceae > Artemisia > Artemisia argyi. Next base: position 86,399,142 of record CM060679.1, read on the forward strand.
TGCAAGTGGATAAGAGAACAGAAAGAATGATGGAGGTGTTTGGGTTGAATACTGATGAAGAAATGGCAGCTGAGGATGTTTATGATTCAATGCATGAAGTCCAGCTAATTGAGAGGCGTTTGGTTGAATCCCTTGCAAGTGTTGTGGCTGACTTTCAGAGGTTGATATCGTTGAAGAAAGAGACCATTGAGATTCTGGAGAAGTATGAGGAAGAATGAAGGTAGTTGTTGGGTATTTTTGTGGTTTTTGTGTCTGATGGTCTCATGTTGTTGGGTTATGTACGTATTTTGTTGAAAACTTGTTATTTATTTATCTTCAAGGTGATGGTTTGTGAACAATGGTTTCTGAACAATGGTTTGTGAAAACTTATTATGGTGAATATTTTAATGGTATGTGCATATTTAAGTTTAATGGCCGTTTGTTTTGTTATGTGCTTTGATGATAATCTGCATGTCTCATTATTTTGTTCTAATTTTTCATAAATCTGTGATTGTTAGTTGTTATTGTTAAATGTTGGTTGCTTTTGTTTATATGTGTTTAATTTAGCCTAGTACAAGCTTATGTATGAGTATTATGATTTAGATTGATCATTTGCCTTTTAAATTTGTTAAATCAGTTATTAAACAATCTGTGTTTAAAGTAGTGTTTGGTTAGATCTGTGTAGTGAGTATTAGTTGAACTCAGTGACTAAGGCCTGTTCATACAACTTTCTTAACACCTAATAAGTCAGAAACAAACAAGGTTTTAGTGGATATAAGCTTTAAAGTCAAAATCACCAAGAAATTGGCCTAAAATCTGTCTGTGTGGAAATTAGTGTGGCATAAGCTTCAAATCATCTCACAAGTAGTTGTTCTAGCATAAATTAGTCTTAATATAGCTTAAGTCACATTAATCAATCAGTAAATTAGGATCAAATCTCACAAAAGTCAACGTAAGTTCATAATTTAAAAAAGTCAAAAACATAGTTGTTTTAGAAATCCAAAAATAGGGAGATTTATTTTGATTTTTGTATTTGGATTGGGAACCTGAGCTTTTCACAAATCATAGTCCCTAAGCTCATCTTTAAAAATCTGTATCCAGCTTATTTTTAGGATTTTTATTGTAGCTTGTGCAAGTGCTTCTTTAAGCTTGCAGGACAAGTACTTGGCCTGTGCACAGGAAATTGACCATTTTCAATAGACCATAGATTGTTCAATAGTGGGCCCCATAGTGTTATTATTGGCTTTTTTGAAAGCCAATCAGCTGATCTTTCTAGTTCATAGCTTATTTTGCAATTTCTAGCTTATCTAATAGGGCTGCAAGTAGCTTTTAGTTTGTCCCATTTGACTGTGTACACTGGGTGGTCAGTGTGTACTTGGTTTTTAGCCAAAGTTCATAAGCTCTTATCTGGCTTATCTGTGGACCCCAGTACACAACCTTGGGCTTTTTAGGGAGCTTACAAGTTCAGCTTATTGGATTAGTCCTTATTTTGGACTCTAGCCCTTTTGCCCTTAGCTTATTTGACTCATACTTGTGACCTGTCTCAAAACATACACTGAGTGACTCAGAGTTTGCACACAGGTTCCGAGCACCACCCAATGCTTATTTGTGTCCTTTGCCTTGTTTCAAGTTGTTTTAGCTTAAGGTAGGTACAACTCATGTAGTTACAGACTTACAGCTTATTTAGCTTATTGTAGCTTATTTGTAGCTTAATTCCTTTTATAAATCCATTTCGGCTTAAAAAAAGCATCTGTAAAGCTAAAAAGCTCATAGAGAGCTTATTTTTGACTTTTGAAAAAAGTGTTTTAACAAAAGTTACTTATAATTAGTAATAAAAAAGTTTTGTAAAAAGAAAATCAAAAAAATTAAAATAAATGGAAAAATTACAAAAAGTGGGGTTCGAACCTGGGACCTCAAGCATACATGCACAATACCACAACCCCCTTCCAATTGCTCTGGGGCACCAGTTCCGTTTGTTATTGCATAATCTATATACTTAATATAGTCCTTGTTCCTTTTAGCTTATTTTTGCAATTTAGCTTATTTAAATGCTTATCAGTACAATTTTCCCCCTCCTCATATTTTTCCTAGGTTCCTTGTAACTTGTAGCATTCCTAGTAATTTTCCCATAATTTTTACTCTTCACTAGGTAATTTTTCGAGTTAATTTTAATTAAATGACTTTAAATAAAAAAGCAAAAAATATATTAGTTTTAGTGTTTAATTTTTATGCCAGATAACTTTTCATAATTTTTTTACCTTTTATAAGTTTTCAAGCTTATGTAAAAATTACTTTTGCAATGTTGACTTTTAATTTCTAATCACTTCAAATTAGTGTTTAATTCATAAAAAATAAAATAAAAGTCAAAAAAATGAAATTATTTGTAGTCATCTATGACTTAAGAAAAATAATTTTGCATTTTGTGAACGTCCGATTTTTAATTCAAAATTTATAACAAGATATGAGCTGGGTAAATTCAAATTTGAAAACCTCATTTAAAACATGTCTATAAATGTTTAAATTTGAAACGTTTAAATTTCAAATTTCTGACAAGAGAAAAGGTAAATTCAGATTTCAAATCCAAACAATGCCCTTATAAATAGCCATCACTAGGTTATCACTATGATTCACATACAAAAACGTAATTCACAAATTATTAAGTTCAAAACAATGTCTCACAACGATTCACCTGATAATGAGTCAGTTTACAACACCCGACACGAAGATCTTTTCCCTGTATTCCCATACGACAATCTACCACAAAACAATCCACCACAAGATCTGTTTCCCGTATTCCAATATGACAATTCACCACAGAACACTCCACCGGAATTTCTTTTTCCACCGGCAATCAATCCACCGGCAAACAATCCACCCCACTACAATCCACCGGCAAACTTTCCAGCACAAAACCAAACCAATGCACGTGCGTTGACTGATGAAGAACTGTATGACCAAGATATGCAAGAAGTGTTACGTGTTGAAGCAGAGGAAGAACGTGAGAGAAGAGCTCGTGAGGAGTACTTAAGAGCTAAACAGGCTCGGAGAAACCGTCATTGTGCATGGCGAATACAAAATGGATTACCCCGTGTGCCATCGAGTGACGACGATTCGAGTGCTTCAAGTCATGAGGGCTATGTGTCGGATGATTCGTTTTCTTGATTCATAATTTAATTTAGATGTTTTATGTTTACGTATCGTAATTTAATTATCAAGTAGTAATGTTTAATTCACATGTTTTATATTTAATCATTGTAGTTTGTGAATGTCCGATTTTGAATAAAAAATATTTATTAATATTTTTTTATATATATTCTTTTTTAATGTTTATTCTTATTATTATCTTTTAACAAAATACATCTACCAGTTAGACCAAAAAAATTTTGCGTGTTTAGTATATGAAGCCATGATGCCATTGTATCTCCCAATATATGTCACTTAAAAATAAAATCCGGCCATTTGGTTACCACAACAGTTATTATTCACATAAACACACAAGCCGTACGTCGGCAAACTAACCGTCATCCCAAACTCATCTCAAGTACCACAGATTAGGTTTTTTCGATTTCTGTTCATGATCAAAGTCAATTTTTTAATTTCCCTTCTTTTGCATCTTGCTTGAAGTAATTTATATATACATAGTTGTTAATAATGTGTCCATGAGTTTACATTATACTTATTGGTCTGATTGACTACTTTATTCATGTTAATGAAGTTTAAACTCATTTTTGTGAAATGGTTTTAATCAATATTTGAATGATAAGAACATGCATGTAGGGTTAGTTGCCTATACAAAAAACAGTTTAAAGCCTAGAAAATTAGAATCTAAGAGTATGTTAGTTATATTTGACAAGTATTGAAGTATAGTAACTGTGTTGATTAGTTATGAGATAACTTATGAGAGATTGTTGATTTTGTAGGGGCTAATTGTACATATTGAATGGGTTGAAGTTATGGTATAAAATTGGTTATTTGACTCACAAATAATTCAGTAGGAATGGTATAAAATTGTTATAAAATTGATAATCATTTAAGTTATATTTGCCAAGTATAAACAATGTATTACCTTTAGGAATGAGTTGGTTTCGGTCGGGTTCGGTTGTAATTGCATGTAGGAATGAGTGGGCTTCGGTCGGGTTTGGTTTGTGTGTATAGAATTACTTTAATGTTAAACTATTTGCGTGTTAATCCATTTGAGTTTCATTAGCAAATGTTGATTAGCAACTCATGATGGAAATGTATAGGTTGCCTTAACATATGCTATGTTGATTAGCAAGTCAGGATGGAAATGTATAAGTTGCCTTAACATATGCTCTGTTTTTGTGTAGAAACATGGCTGAATTTGTTGTCAGGTTAAACCCAAACACGTATCCAGAGTCGCAGGTAATCGCACACATATGCCTTAATGAATTTATATACCATAAATGTTCATTTAGTAAATGTCAAATACGTTATTGAAATATATTCAGGAACTACCAGCCGTGTACTTTACCTCATGTTTCCATGGAAGGAGTACAATCTACATCACAAGTGCACAGAGGGTTCGTTTCAGAGTTGCATTGCAGACTCAAACTGACGGCCCCATACAGTTAACCGGTGAAAGATGGAGGACATTTGCTTTGGCAAATCTTAATCGGGATGTTAGGATATTGCATTTTGTTGAGGAAGGCGACAACTGCTTCTATGTCACAGGATACAATCAGGACGGAACAGAATATGGTGGGTACAACATGAATGCCGGTCGGTTATCAAGGTTCAAGTCTCGTGTTTTTGACTTCTATGATGAGATCCAGGTATTAGATATTGATAATTATTTAATCTTATGTCAAATGTGTGATTTCATAACTCACTAAATTTTTTATGTACTAATAAGGTTAGTATTAAAAATTATTTGTAGACACTACCTGCTGCATTACTTAATGGAGTAGATAATGCACGCCAAATCAGAATCCATGGAAATGGGATCAAATTTGCCGTGGATGTCAATATTGTTCAAGCAGGAGGAGCCGTTGTGTATGAGTTGGACATGGATGGATGGAACCACATTGAAGAAGTGTTGGGTTTAGAAGCTGGAATGACAATCATCTTCACAAGGAAACGCACTACAGAGTTATTGCTTACCGGCTTCAAAAGTGACGGTAGTCTAAGTACAGACGCACATTTCCTTGGTGCCACCAATTTGCTAATGGTTCAGCCTGGTTTGTTAGAGACCGAAAGAGGTAAAAAGTTATGATATACTTTCATACTCCAAATTATTATACTCAGTCATTTATATAAATAAAAATTAAAAACAATTATGTGTAGATGACAATCGAATGAAACATATTTGCCAATGGCCTTCACATCGAGACCACTTTGGTGAAGGGCATTCATTCTACAAAAGATTTTTAGCAATTCTACTACCAGGGAAACTTGTACGTATATATCCATTCATAAATATTGTTTACATTTGTTCAAGTCGTTTAAACAAAATATTTACTTACTAGAAACTACTGCAGGAAATCCCGGAAGAATTCCTGCTCTACCATCCTATCCACCCATACCGTAAGGTGCTCATGAAACATCGTGATGTTCAGTTTTTCATGACAATAGAGTGCGAGAATGAGAAGCCGGAGATGCCTGGAACTGTTAGTGTGTTTGGAAGGTGGAGGATGTTTGCCAAGTAATGCTCTTTCGAGTTTGAAAAAATGATCAGATTCAGGTTTATACATTTGAAGGTTGATGTGAATGGAAATGATTTTCAAGACAATGTCTATCCCATTTTTCATCTTTGCTAACTCAATTCTGGATTTTATTGTTCATGTTCTGGAAGTACATTTGATCCTTTTTTTGCATATCCCATCTTTAGTATATAACTTCTTTTGGATGTGTGTTGTGAATCACACATTGATGGGGGTACTTTACCAGGAACATGTAATTAAGTAGAAACATGTAAGTATTACTAATGGTAGTTATGACATCTATGTTACTTTGGTCACTTATGCAAATTATGCAATGTAATATAACAATACTAGTATTATGCAATGATTGTACATGTTTTATGAATTTGAATTTGTTGTAATTTCTTATGTTTTATGCAATGTTGTTAAACAAATGCTCAATCTGAAACTGAGTATTTCTCATGTCATATTGGTTTTGAAACTGAGCTATTTCTTAATTTATTGCCTAATTATTACTTCAAAGCTACATAAACTAATTTAAATCTAAAAATTAAATAATTAAGAATATTAGACTTATGAAGAATATACAAGACAAAATTTGCAATAAATACTTAAAGTATTGAAGTTTGAAGGATAAATAAAAGTGACAAAAACAGCTTATTTAAATAAGTTGTAATAAGCTTATTTAAGTAATGAGAAACAAGCTAAAAGGTTAATAAGGTGGTTAAAAGAATTAAAGAAGAAGGGTATAACAAAAAAGTCCCAAGGGCAGAGATGGTGTTGTTGTTTGTGGTTGAGTTTGAGGTGTAGTTGAGGTCAGGGGTTCGAGTCCTAGTTCACTCCTTTTTGCAATTTTTTTTTCCTTTTTTATTTAAACTTGGTTTTAACCTTTGCTACTACTTGTTAATCATGGCTAAAGATATTTTCCCTCCAATATTTTCATGAAATTTTGTAAAATTTCTTAAAAAAATTGAATGCATTCCCCCCAAAGTTTGCATCAATCCCATTCCAAACTAATCAAAAACAATAACAACTCCTCCTATCACATCCACAAATCCCTCTCATATCACCACACATCCGGTAACCACCACAACTCTCGTCACCACTGGTAAGTATTGTTATGTTCCTTTTGTATACATCGTTATAACAAAATATATAAGTAACCATGTTAATCGTCTTAGGTAATTCATTATTCCTACTGGACCCAAACACCCCTTTAACAACTGTGTCATTAGACTTCATGGACATATTAGCAGAATTCAATACCAAATTACATCTTTTAGAAGTCCTAATCATTATTTGGAATGTCTATTTAAATTTTAAGCTCATCAACTGCTTATTCATGGAACAAGAATTTAGATACTGAATTGGTAATTCCTCATTGACCCAAACACACCTTTAGGAACTGTTTCATTAGACTTCATCAATTGTAGTTTGATGTTGTCTTCTATAATCAATAACTTGGACTTTCTTTTTAACTTGGCTACAGGGACTACATTTATAAACATGGACAAGTCTTGGATGGGAAGTAATAGGACCGGCAAAGCTTATGTTGATGGAGTAGTAGCCTTTCTTGATTATGCAGTAGACAACTTGCTAATGATGGGGAACATCGACCCACGAGTTAATAAACGAAAACTTTTACTGCCATGTCCGTGTACAAATTGTTTAAACCACATAGAGCATAAAGTGGATGAAGTGCAGTTCCATTTATTCAGTAATGGGATTGATCTAACCAACATAAACTGGACTAAACATGGAGAGAAGGCTGACCCATCAATAAGTGACCCAAAACCTGTTAACGATACAATAGAGTTTGTTGACGACATGGATTTTGTTTCAGATATTCCAACCGATGGCCCAGCAACAGTAGAAATGGTTAATGCTACAAAAGATAATTTTGAATCTGAGGATGACCTTGTCAAATTTCAAGAACTATTATTAGATGCAGAGAAGCCTCTTTACGAAGGATGTCCCGACTTCACAAAGATGTCCGCAATAGTTAAACTATTAAACTTGAAGGGTAAGTACGAATGTTCTGATAAGTTCTTTACTGAATTACTAGGATTGTTAAAAAAGATGCTACCTTCTGGTAACGAAATGGTGTAAAAAACTTATCAAGCAAAAAAAATGATGAAGTTGATGGGTTCAGGATACAAAAAGATACATGTATGTATCAACAACTGCATGATTTACTGGAACGACAGTGACAAGGATTTGACTGCGTGTCGAACTTGTGGGACATCAAGATGGAAGGTGGATAATAAGACACATAAAGTGTACGAAAACATTCCAGCAAAGGTAATGTGGTACTTTCCCATTATACCAAGACTGAAACGACTATTTAAGATAGAAAGTATTTCAGAAAAGTTAAGATGGCACGCGACACGAAGGATAACCGATGGTGTGTTACGTCACCCCGTAGATTCACAAGCATGGCGTACTATAGATGAAAAATTCCCCGAAATTGCTGAAGATCCAAGAAATTTACGGCTAGGAATATCGGCTGATGGTGTTGACATCCACACGGGAAATAGGCATCACAGTGTATGGCCAGTTTTAACTGTCATATACAACCTTCCTCCATGGTTGTGTATGAAAAGAAAGTTTATCAATCTTTCAGTATTAATATCGGGATACCCGGGAAATGATATCGATGTTTTTTTAGAACCGTTGGTTGATGATCTGCAAACCTTATTCGATAAAGGGGTTGATACATATGATGCATCCACAAAAGATACCTTTAAGCTACGTGTCGTTGTGTTATGGACAATAAATGATTACCCTGCACTTGGTACACTATGAGGCTGCCCGTACAGTGGATTCAAAGGTTGTGTGGTATGTGGGAAAGATACAAACTGTGTTCGACTTCCTGCTTCATCCAAACAAAGCTATGTTGGTCACAGACGATATCTACCATCCTTTCAGAAGGCAAAGGAAGGCATTTAATGGACAACCAGAATTTCTCCCGGCTCCAAATCCAATGACCGGGGAACAAATATACAACGAGGTACAACATATTGAAAATAAGTGGGGAAAAGGAAAAGGGCCAAACAATAATGCATCAGGAAACCAAGAAGATACGAGAGGCGGAGGTGGGAAGATTAAAAAGAAGAATAGAATCACAACAGAAGAAGAGGGGAGTTCAAGCAAAGTAAACGGACAAAACGATGTGTATTGGAAGAAATTCAACATTTGGTACCAAAAACTTCGGTATTGGAGGTATCATTCTGTTCCACATTGTATTGATTTTATGCATGTAGAAAAGAATGTTGCTGAGAGCCTCGTGGGAACTTTGCTACATGTTCCAGGAAAGACGAAAGATGGACTTAATGCTCGATTGGATCTGGCTGCATTCGGGGTAAAACAAGAGTTGTTTGCTATGCAAGGACAAGAAAGTACAACACTACCTCCAGCAGGTTACACATTAACTAATGCTGAAAAGGACATTTTTTGTGAAACATTACAGAACATCAGGGTACCACAAGGCTATTGTTCAAATTTCTCTAGTTTGGTCAGCCTAAAGGATAGGAAGCTCATTGGCCTAAAATCGCATGACTATCACATGCTAATGCAAGATTTCCTGCCCATTGCAATACGTTCAATCATGCACCCACCCACACGATATGCCATTATCAGATTTTGCTTTTTCTTTAAATCGATATTTAAGAAAGAAATAATATCGCAAGAACTAGATAAGATGCAAACAGAACTGGTAGTGACACTTTGCCTACTCGAGAAGTTCTTTCCCCCGTCGTTTTTTGATATTATGATACACTTGACTGTGCACCTAACTAGGGAGGTAAAATTATGTGGTCCAATATGCTTTCGGTGGATGTATCCATTCGAAAGATGTATGAAGGTTATTAAAGGACATGTGAGAAACAGGAATAGACCAGAGGGATGCATTGCTGAGGAGACTATTGCGGAAGAAACAATAGAGTTTTTTAGCGAATATCATAAATCCATGAAAACTATTGGTATCCCACATGATAAACATGAAACTGATGAAAATGAGGAAGGAAACCCATTGTCGGCTGGCCAATCAAGTGAATTTTTTGCGGAACTCTTTCAGAAAGCACATTTGTATGTATTACAGAATACAGATGAAATTGTACCGTATATCAAGTAAGTGTTAATTAACACATGTCTATTTCTTTACTTAAAATGATCTACGAAATATGATAATCAAACACATTGTTTCAGGCGACACAAGCAAGTTTTGAAAAGAGAAAACCCGGGTATGCGAATAGCATTACTTGAGAATGAGCACAATAAATCTTTTGCTAAGTGGTTACACAAAGAGGTACGTAATTAATCTTATGTTATTTATAATTGAGTTTTTATTTTTTTTATTTTTATATTTTTGTGCAAATATGAATATTTTATTAGTCTTAATATACATCATAACAAAATTACTTGTAATGAAATTCAGGTTGAGAGAGAGTTGCAAATCGACAAAGAAAGTGTATCCGAAACTGTAAGGTGGATATCATATGGACCACGCGCTAGCTTAGTGAAATACAATGCATATGACATCAATGGGTATACATTTCGTACGAAATCTCATGAAGGCAAAGTTTACCAGAACAGTGGGGTTAGTGTTGAGGCATTAGATCTGCACATATCTAAAGACGTTGCAACCACAAGGAAAGCCTTTTATTATGGGGTTTTGCAAGAGATATGGGAACTAGATTACCGTTACAGGCAAATTCCTCTTTTCAAATGTGATTGGGTTAATCACAGAGGTGGTGTGAAACGCGATACTATTCTTGGGTATACGTTGGTTGACCTGAATAATTTAGGCCACAAGGTTGATCTGTTCATATTAGCCTCACAAGCACGACAAGTGTTTTATGTTCAAGACCAGGTAGATAAAAAATTGTCTATTGTGTTTAAGACACCTCCCAAGAATTACAAAGATAAGTATGACGAAGTCGATGAGGAATTTAGTACCGTCATTCACCAGAACAATGATAACATATTGCCACGTGTGGATCGACATGACTTAGGTCATGAATCACGAAATGACTACTTTCGAACCGACTGTGGAGGTGTTGTTATACGAAAATCCAAGTGAACCATTATATGTAATAAGAGCTTGGGAATTGTTGTGTTATGTTAGGGATGTATGTAATATTGCCTTTATGGCTCACTTTCTTAATAAATTTACCTTAAAGATATCCAAAATTGTTTTACCTGTTATTTATGTGTATTTTGTGTGGCCTTTGCTAACATTTAGTCACACAAAACATGCTTTTGGGGTGTCTTTAGTCACATACAACTAACCATAAAGAGACCAAAACTGTGAATAAGTGTGACCATATGATGTTTACAAAGTAGTAATGTGTATTTTGTGTGACTATTGATCATCCAATGGCCACATGTATTTTGTTTTTGTGTGGCCTTTGGTAGCATTTAGTCACACAAAGCATGCTTTTGGGGATGTATTTAGTCACATACAAGTACACATAAAGTGACCAAAGGTGTGAATAAGTGTGACCATATGATGTTCAAAGTGAAGGAATGTGTATCTTGTGTGGCTATTGATCATCCAATGGCCACATGAATTTCGTTTTTGTGTTGCGTTTCTTAGCATTTAGTCACACAAAGCATGGTTTTGGGAGTTTATTTAGTCACATACAACTAACCATCAAGTGACCAAAAGTGTTAATAAGTGTGACTATATGGTGTTGAAAATGAAGGAATGTATAGTTTGTGTGACTATAGATCATCCAATTGCCACATAAATTTGGTTTTTGTGTGGCATTTACTAACATTTAGTCACACAAAGCATGTTTTTGGGAGTGTATTTAGTCACATACAACTAACCATCAAGAGACCAAAAGTGTTAATAAGTGTGACCATATGGTGTTGAAAGTGAAGGAATGTGTATCTTGTGTGACTATTGATCATCCACTTGCCACATGAATTTGGTTTTTGTGTGGCCTTTACTAACATTTAGTCACACAAACCATGTTCTTGGGAGTGAATTTAGTCACATACAACTAACCATCAAGTGACCAAAAGTGTTAATAAGTGTGACAATATGCTCTTTAAAGTGAAGGAATGTGTATTTTGTGTGACTATTGATCATCCACTTGCCACATGAATTTGGTTTTTGTGTGGCCTTTGGTAACATTTAGTCACACAAAGCATGATTTTGGGAGTGTATTTAGTCACATACAACTAACCATCAAGTGACCAAAAGTGTTAATAAGTGTGACCATATGCTCTTTAAAGTGAAGGAATGTGTATTTTGTGTGACTATTGATCATCCACTTGCCACATGAATTTGGTTTTTGTGTGACCTTTACTAACATTTAGTCACACAAACCATGTTCTTGGGAGTGAATTTAGTCACATACAACTAACCATCAAGTGACCAAAAGTGTTAATAAGTGTGACTGTATGCTCTTTAAAGTGAAGGAATGTGTATTTTGTGTGACTATTGATCATCCACTTGCCACATGAATTTGGTTTTTGTGTGGCCTTTGGTAACATTTAGTCACACAAAGCATGATTTTGGGAGTGTATTTTGTCACATACAACTAACCATCAAGTGACCAAAAGTGTTAATAAGTGTGACCATATGGTGTTGAAAATGAAGGAATGTATGGTTTATGTGACTATAGATCATCCAATTGCCACATAAATTTGGTTTTTGTGTGGCCTTTACTAACATTTAGTCACACAAAGCATGTTTTTGAGAGTGTATTTATTCACATACAACTAACCATCAAGTGACCAAAAGTGTTAATAAGTGTGACCATATGCTCTTTAAAGTGAAGGAATGTGTATTTTGTGTGACTATTGATCATCCACTTGCCACATGAATTTGGTTTTTGTGTGGCCTTTGTTAACATTTAGTCACACAAATCATGTTTTGGCTACACTTAAATAATGTGTGACAAACTGTTTAGTGTGACTATATGTACTGGATTTTGGCTACACTTAAATAATGTGTGACAAACTGTTTTGTGTGACCGTATATGGCATTTGGTCATACTATTAGAAGCAAATGTGACTATAAGTTTAGTGTGACCATATATGGCATCAAGGTTACTTGTATTTGTCACACATTCCAAAAGCATATGTGACTAAATGATCTGGAACAAAATCACCATTTACGTTTAGTCACATAAGGGTCGATTGTGTAGCAATAGAGGTCTTATGGTCACACATTCGAAATTCTCATGTGTGACTAATTCGTAAATGCTGTCAATTTTCCTACCTTCAGCCACACGAATTTTTCAATGTGTGGCTGTTCCAAATCGAGCATGTGTGACCATAGGTCGTTTTTGGCCTAGTGATTGTAAAGCATATCCCATAACGGGAAAAGATGCATTTTACCAAAGAGACCTTTGACTTAGTTTGACCAATAAGTGAATAAACCCGTTACATGATTAAAGAAAACGTAAACACAGATTATGGCCATACGAATACTTTCACTTGATGTCAAGTGAACTGTATAAGCTCCCTAGGTTTAGAAAATCTTTGGCTAGAGGCGTTTATCAAAATACTTGAGTTGGCGTTTTGCCAAAAATGGGAGGTTGTAAATTTGGATCCCTCTAGTTCTAAAACTCGTTACAAGTGTTCCTAATGAAGCACATGACATATTCATACCTGTATTGAAAGATCCACATTTGTCGTGTAAGGGGAAAGCTGACTTTCAAATTTCTTCCGAATCTTAACAGAAGGTTAGCGCGTTGCTGGCGCGTCGGAGCACTAGCAATGCGCCAGGCCCAATTATGGGCCGGGATGAATTTGGCTATCGTTTGTGATTTTATGTGTTTCAAAGGTTTATTTGTCATCATCAGAACATACGGAGATCTAACAAATGTTTTCCCAACATAATATATACACAATACAACTATTTAATGCATAGATTACTTGTGTTCTTCTCTTGCACCTAAAATAGTTAGATCTTTGGATCACTTGAAATGAACTTGAACAAATGAGATGATCAAAGAAAAGGGGTTTAGTAGTAAGGAAAGTATGCAAAAAAATTAGTGTGAAGAGGTGATTTGCAAGGGGTGAAATAAGCCATTATTTAAAGGCAAAAAGAGAGTTGGACACTTCACTCATGGCTCCACGGTTCCCTTAAATATAAAGGAGTTGTGGCCTTTAAGGGAGCCGTCCTTTGCGACGAATGCTCTCTTGTTTGTCTTCTTTGGAAGTTTGCAAATCTTAGCACATCTTTAGTAAATCTAGCATAATATAGCAAGATCATGTTTCTAAAAGATTAATTCAAAATTTTATTTTATTAAAACATATTTTATTTTAACTTTTATAAAAATATGTTGTCCATATTAAAATGTAATGTGAAAAAAATGTAAAGTGTATGAAAAAATATTTCTTTGATCATCATCAATCAAGTTTAGTATCTGTTTACGTATGATGTGTAAATCGGTTTAGGATGGGATAAGAATTGTTTTGTTGTTTGGTTTCCCGTGTTGAACGGTAAGGATCCAATGAGAAAAACTTGGGTAACACTTAAAAAAGAACCATACTACACTGTTGTGAGGCACTATTTGCCCAAGTGTGTGAAACTTGTGAAGCTGTGTATGTTGCTCTCCTTTTATAAAGAGGCTTGTAGGATTTAAAGATAAACCCTTTTGAGATGACAGCCGCTAGAGACCTAGGTGTTGATCGTCGGAGAGCAGACAAGGAGGACGTATGTCATTCGTCCTTTAGCTCATACCGGAGAGTGCTCTGTTCTCCTATTTTATTGCTCGTGAGTTCTCCACTATGCTATGTCAGACTCGCACATCTTAACCGTTAGCGATAGTTGGAACAGTTGTCTCTTTGTGCATGTACTATGTTGTCTGAGAATAGTTACCAACCCTAACTCGCCCTAGGTTTATGTTGTTCTGGTCAGTGTTGACTTTTGGAGTTGTTGGGTGTTTGGGCTTGATCCGAGTATGTGATTAGTGGGCTTGGGCCACTAATAATGATACACTATCAGTATCCATTATGCATACCTTAAGTGATTTGGTGTCGAAATGAAAATTTATGACCACTAACTTGTTTAAGTTAAATTTACGTAGAATGTTTTAATGCCTCGAGGTTTGCTCAATATAGTTTTTTTTTTTCAATAAATATTGCTAAATTATGGTTATTGATTAATATATTAAAATTCATACCTACATGTTTTATTGTATGCATGCAATCTCTTAATCAATTTTACATGTTTCAAAATGTGTTTAATATACTTTTTGTTGTTATGTATGTTGATGAGGCAAAAAGTGTACCGCTTTTAAGGAGTCATTTAAGCCCGAATTCGTGATTATTTGATCAATCATTGCCCTAAATCGTTCCTTTTGTCATTTTAGGTACTTTTGAGGAGAAATCTGGAAAAAGAAGCTTTTTGGACGTTTTTGGAGCATAAAAGTGAAGAAAACGGCAAAGTCTCAAATTCCTTGCTTGGAACAGTACTTGACGACGTCAAGGATTAACACATGACGACGTCAAGAGTGATAAAAGAGGTGGGAGTGGATATTATATCGTGACAGCCCAGAGTATTTTCAGTGTCAATGACCTGACGGCGTCACCAAGGCCGTCAGGGTCAAAATGCATGTGACGGCCCAGAGTCTATTTACACATGAAGGCGTCAAGACTGGATCTAGGCAATACGAATTTCCATTTGGCGGCAAGTTGACGGCGTCAGAAGCCAATACATGACGCCGTCAGGATGCTTTGTCTATATATATTTTTCCAAATTTTCATTGTAAAGTGTGGAACAACTTGTGGAATACTAAAATACAAACCCTAGGTCGAATTTCCTGCTTATTGAAGGGGTTTCAAACCCTTCTTTCTTCCATGTTTGAATAAAGATAAGTCTTCCAATAATCATTCAATATGTCTATGTATTCTTTGATTCTATCTTATGATTGTCTTTCTTTTAACATGTTAGGCTAGGGTTTTATTGTGTTTGTTTAGATGTAGTGAAACCTAGATGTTGATTATTGGTTGATTGTTTGTTTATAATTGTTACGGATGATTGTATTCGATGTTAGGCTTAAGAAAACTGGCAGACTTCCATTGGTAACTTGCTTGAACGTCTTAAGAAACATGATCGGAGGTGTACTACGATTTTTGGTTGTATTTAATATATAAGAGAATTCTAATGATCCCTTGTTAGGAGCTTTTAGTCGGCTCGACATAGGAGTGAAGTAGGATCTTATAGAGTTAGGGAATATTGTACATGGCCCTACGACTAGTATTAAGGAATATAACCCATCATCCATGCAATTATAACAAGCTAATCAACCGGTAAAATATATCTAGGGAGTAATGAAATCTGAGTAAACACAACTTTTCTCATTATTGTTTCCACGACATTAGTACATTTGTTTAATTTCATTTCTTTTATTTTATTTTGATTGCATCTTAGTTAATTGGGTTAGTTGACTAGCAACTAATTCCGCCCGCTCCTTCAAAACCCGAGATTTTTATTTGCTTTCATAAAATATAAAAAATACAGAAAGGATCACCCCTCACCTCTAGACCTAGTTTAGTAAGATTTCTAATCCTAGCGACATTATTCTTGAGTTGAACGATCAATCCCTCGATACTTGTCACTATAATATACTACAACGATCAGGTACACTGCCTAGCGGGGATTGCAAGCTTCTCAAGATCCCTTGAGAGGTAAAACCTGTTGCGAGGGCGCAATCCCGCGTATCAAGTTTTTGGCGCCACAGCCCGGGGAATAGTTATTGTCTAGGTTAGAATTTCTTTTTATTAGGTCTACTTGCTAGATTCCATTCTAGTAAGATTTTTATTTTTATTTTTAGGTTTCCTTTAGTCTATCTTATTTCTTTGTGTCTTTGTTCGTATAAGGTTTGTCTTTATGGATTTTGAGAATCGCTGTTTAGAAGTTAGCAAGAGGCTTATAGCGTGTAAAAGAAGAAAGAGGGAAGTTAACACATTTAAGGAGTTTAATAAACCCCTCCAGATGAAAATTGAGTTTACAAATTTCTCTCCAACACCTGAGGAATTGAGTTACCGTAGATTCCATTTCAACACCCCTGCCCCTCAAAATATATGAAAAAGCCGTGGATTAGGAAGCATAACTATAGGAACATAAAAATTCCTTGCATGATTGGGTACATATTTAGAGAGCATACATACATTGATTTAAAAGCACCCATGAATATTATGTCTAGGCTATACTACAACTGGATTATGAATGAAAGGTTAAGCCCCAGAAAAGACCCCTACAACCCTAATCGACTATGTAATTTTGTCAGGAGAGTGGAAGGGGTACACATCTTTGTAGAAAATTTTACTTATTAATGCGACTTTGTAATCCTAGAAGATGTTAGAGGTATTATAGATCCACACTTAGGAGAAATGGTCCTAGGGCAACTTTCGTTGAGACGACTCAGATGTATTATGATCATGGGAAGGGAATAGTTCAGTTTACTGATGGGATAGAAAAGATCACTTTTATGATGCCTCACATGAGGGAAGAATTAAAGGACATCAAGAATTTACCAATTGATGTGATTCGACCCTATGAGATTAAGGATAACGGAATTGATGATGATGTTTACTATGAGCGGAGGCGAACATACTATTCGGGTTGCATGAATTTAGGCCATGAGTACAAGCGTGATGAAGATTGGGTTAAATGTTTTGAATTAGCATAAAAGTGTGAAAGGAAAACGTAGCCCATGACTTTGAGTCTAGCTACAAGACTCGTAAATAAAGAAAATCGCTTCTTGGGAGGCAACCTATGTTTTGTATGTTTTTATTTGTTTGATTTTCATTTGTTTGATTTTGTTTGTTTCCGTATGCATGTCTTATTTTTATTGTTGGTAAATCATGTTTCAAAGTAAATTGTGAAAATGCTTTATTTTGTTTTTAACTTCGTCTTAATTACATATAAAGGTATTTTGCAAAAGTTAAATGTAAGGGGAGACCCAAATTTGTTTATAAAAATGAAAATGAACATGATTCGTTACAATATTAAATGAGCATGTATATTAGTATTTGTTAGAGTCAAATGCTTGTATCGAGTCATAATGATGTCTTGCAGGATTTTCCAGGAAATAAGGCATAATTTTTTCCAGAAATTTTCCAGAAACTTAACATAAGATTTTTCCAGGAACATTCTGACGGCATCAGGAGTTACAACCTGACGGCGTGAGGTACCAAAATTCTGAAAAATTTTGCGAGTTTTGTTTATACCGGAGTTTTAAAGTTTTTGTTGATTCTTTAGTTTTATAAACTCCAGGAAATCTGCAAGCATTCATTCCACAAGCATTATATCTTAAATTGTTTCTAGGATTTGTTAGTATATATAGATTGCCTCCGATTTTACGCGAGGTTTGCCTTGATTGTTTTCTCAGGTTTAACTGGTTATATATGACAAGAAGATGATTTATATTTCTGGAGGGAAGCTTTCAACGTTCATTTTCTTGGAGGAAGATCTAACCTTGTTGACACACTATCTACATCGAACGAATCAGGGGAGTATTTGTTTTCATTCTTTTACCTGTTTTACTTTTACATCCGTTAATTGAGCATTGGGGACAATGTTCATCTTAAGTGTAAGGGGAGGGTAAATGATGATACCTTATAGGATACAATTGCACTTGAGTTTGTTTATTCGATAGTAGGTGTGTAATAAAACTAAGAGAAATACTTGTTAGTGCAATTTTAGTGCCAAATTTAAAATTTTTTAGAACATTTAGGAGTCAAACTTTAGCCTTAACAAGCGTCTCATGGATAGGAGTTGTAAACTAGCACAAAACTGTACCACTTAAAAAAATTTCCACCCAAATATGTGAGGTTTGCCTTTAGATTTGATAGGAAAAGCATTCATTATTAGTGCTTATGAGTGTACCGGTAGCATTTAGATTCTAGAACTTGCGTTAGTGATACATCCCGAGACCGCTAGTGAGACTACATTCGTATAGTAGGATTTACTACATGATAAGAGGCATTAGGATCACCCTTGTGTTTAAACCCGTATCATAATTACTTGACCATTTAAGTCAATTACCTTGACTAGTAAAGACAATTAATTTTTCCCACACCTTTGCGCTGTACTCATTTTTAGTGCACGAAACTCCTTGTTACAACCCACCCAAATGTGCAACCAAATCGCCTTAGCCTTCCATGTATGCACTCATCTTTAGTGCATTATTATTTGTTTAAACCCTTAGTTAATTATCTAATTGATTAAATGGTTGCTAAGTCGAGTCATATCTTGTACATATTATTTTGGGACGATTGGAACTCATGGGTAAAGTACTAGTGTTATGGAGTAATGGGGAAGAACATCAAATTATTACCCCCATATATGCATTAATCTTAAAAAGTAGTCCAAGTATTTTGATTATCTTGATTCGAGTCATTAGAGTAGTTTATTGTAAAGTATGTAAAAATTCAAGTGTAAGGGGAATGCAAATTCTTTATGAAGTATCATTTTGGATGGTAGGGTAAGAGTGTAAGGAAAAAAAATCGCAAAAACAAAGAAAAGGAAAAAAATAGAAAAAGGGAAAAACATACGGACTACCATCCCATTTCATTCTATGTTTATTTTTAAGTTTTTGTTATTTTTGGTTTATTAGTTTAAGTCGAGTCGAGTCTTGGCTTAGCAACGCCATATTGTACATGTAATTAACCAAGATGATTAACTCACCACTAGTAAATATTGCCTTTATCCAACAAAACTGTGTTTATCATATCCCTACACCTAACGTTATAACCCTTTAAAAGACCTCTTTGATAGTTTATCCTAGGTGCTTACGCCAAGTGGTGGAGGTTTGATCCTTTGCTAAGCCTATGGTAATCTATTTGCTATGAAAGGTAGTGAGAGATGTTTTCCATTTCCATATTGTGATATATACTTTATTACACCTGAGAGATGTGAGTATCTTAACACTATTTGTGAGCTGCTAGTGTATGACCTCCGTGCTTGTTTTTGGTTTTTAGTGGAATGATTATTTGTTGTAATTACTTTTATATTAGTGTTAAATGACCCCTAACATGTATTTTGATTAGAATAAAAGCGCATTTGCTTGAGGACAAGCAAATCTCAAGTCTAAGGCTATTTGATGAGGCGAAAAGTGCACCGCTTTTAAGGGGTCATTTAAGCCCAAATTCGTGATTATTTGATCAATTATTGCCCTAAATCGTTCCCTTTGTCATTTTAGGTACTTTTGAGGAGAAATCTGGAAAAGGAAGCTTTTTGGACGTTTTTGGAGCATAAAAGTGAAGAAAACGGCAAAGTCTCAAATTCCTTGCTGGGAATAGTACCTGACGACGTCAAGGATTAACACATGACAGCGTCAAGAGTGATAAAAGAGGTGAAATTGGATATTATAACGTGACGGCCCAGAGTATTTTCAGTGTTAATAACTTGACGGCGTCACCAAGGCTGTCAGAGTCAAAATGCATATGACGGCCCAAAGTCTATTTACACATGAAGGCATCAAGACTGGATCTAGGCAATATGAATTTCCATTTGGCGGTGAGTTGACGGCTTCAGAAGGCAATACATGACGCTGTCAGGATGCTTTGTCTATATATATTTTTCCAATTTTTCATTGTAAAGTGCGGAACAAGTTGTGGAATACTAAAACACAAACCCTAGGTCGAATTTCCTGCTTATTGAAGGGGTTTCAAACCCTTCTTTCTTCTATGTTTGAATAAAGATAAGTCTTCCAATAATCATTCAATATGTCTATGTATTGTTTGATTCTATCTTATGCTTGTCTTTCTTTTAACATGTTAGGCTAGGTTTTTATTTTGTTTGCTTAGATGTAGTGAAACCTAGATGTTGATTATTGGTTGATTGTTTGTTTATAATTGTTACGGATGATTGTATTCGATGTTAGGCTTAAGAAAACTGGCAGACTTCCATTGGTAACTTGCTTGAACGTCTTAAGAAACATGATCGGAGGTGTACTACGATTTTTGGTTGTATTTAATGCATAAGAGAATTCTAATGATCCTATGTTAGGAGCTTTTAGTCGGCTCGACATAGGAGTGAAGTAGGATCTTATAGAGTTAGGGAATATTGTACACGGCCCTACAACTAGTATTAAGGAACATAACCCGTCATCCATGCAATTATAACAAGCTAATCAACCGGTAAAAGATATCTAGGGAGTAATGAAATCTGAGTAAGCACAACTTTTTCTCATTATTGTTTCCACCACATTAGTACATTAGTTTAATTTTATTTCTTGTATTTTATTTTGATTGCATCTTAGTTAATTGGGTTAGTTAACTAGCAACTAATTCCGCCCACTCCTTCAAAACCCGATATATTTATTTACTTTCATAAAATATAAAAAATACAAAATTAATCATCCCTCACCTCTAGACCTAGTTTAGTAGGCTTTCTAATCCAAGCGACACTATTCCTGAGTTGAACGATCAATGTCACAACTCGTAAATTCTGGTCTTTTCCCGAACTTTCACATTTACTATTCATTGGTTACTATTCATCATTTTACTATTCATCTTTTTCGGAGTTAGTTTGTGATTCTGAGAAGCGTTAAAAAATTTTACTATTCATAAAACACTATTCACCTCCGGAGAAAATTTGTCATTTATGCGTGAGTTGCGTCATTTTTGTATACGTACGGTTATCTACCTAATAAACGTTATCCTATAAACTATTATTGTGAATAATTGATCCGACAATCTCAACTATGGCCCTAACACATTTTTAAACTCATAATAATCATATAAAAATTATATTATTAATTTACCGGTATTTTCAAATCAACTGTTACGTTTTTCGGTCGAAGCTTATAACTCCGTCGGTTTGCGATATTTCAACCCGATCATTATTTTAACTTCCGATTCTCATCAGGAATATTATTTTAAAATTTTTACAACTTCATTATATTTTATTTTATCTCGTTACAATTTATTTTTAGTTAACTCGGTACCCGGTATCACTTAAAACACTAAATATACAAATAATATCTTACCAAATCTACCAAAACATCTTACAAAATCTACCCACCCTATTTTCCTTCCCCAAAATCACGTCCCATTGCCCCCCTAGCCACCCTATGCTTCCTCCTTTTATGGATCTTGTCACCTTAGACAATATATATACTCCTTTCCACCAAAATTCCTCATTTACACAACAAACAACTAACAAAAGTATATCTCTCTTTCTTTCTTCTCACCATTTTTGACCAAGACAAGAAGAACATCAAGAATCCATCATTTTTCCAAGATCAAGTCATTATCTAGTTCTTTTAGTTGTCCTTGTTTGGGTTTTGAATTAAAAACTCAAGGTTTCTTAGGATTTTCTCATCCAAGCTCATTAATCTTTCTAAGTAAGTTGTCAAACTCTTTTCCATAATTTCTTCATGTTATTTTTATGATCATATGATTTCTATACAAGATCTAAATGCATATGGCAGTTATACCACTCATTTATATATTTATATAACTTTTGATCTCTAGAAATAGATTATAGTTAGATCCTTGTTAGATCCACTTGATTTATGATATTTAGGAACCCATGACACCCGAAGAAGGTGTATGGTAAGATTATACTAGATTTGTGGCGATGGAAAGTGGTTTGGTTGATGTTGGAACTAGATTGGAACACTAGAAATGACTTTTGAAACAATATATATACCTACTGTCCATATTTTTAAAACATGGGAAAATCAGTAGATGATGGGTAATTTTTGACCAAATATTTAGAAAATACTTTCAAAAATGAAGCCGTGGGCGAAAGAACGGATTAAAACGAGTTAATAACGAAGGAGATATGATTTTCCGAAGTTAACGACGAAAACTATTTTTCTGAAAATCCTTTGCTGATGAACAGTTGTCACGACTGTTTCGAGGCGTAAAACTAAATCTATCCATCCCGACTTATCAAAAATATGTTAGTATTGTGTCCCACGATTCCGGATATATAAAGAACGAGGAAAATGAACTTAAAACGACAAAGTTATACTCCCTCCGTCCCATTTAAAGTGTCCACAATGGAATCTTTGCATGTCCCATTTAAAGTGTCCACTTGTACCTTCCAACCAATAAGATGAGAGTTTAGTGGGTAAAAGTAATATTTGATTGGTGGAGAGTTTAGTTAGTGGAATCTCCTAAAACTTTGTGCATTATAAAAGTGGACACTTTAAATGGGACGGAGGTAGTACATGTTTTAAAATCTTCAAAACTATATATATATTTAGCCACTACTAGAAATAATATAACTACGTACTAAATGCTATATTTTCTAGATTTCTTATCCAAGAGTTATATTCATAACTAATGAAGTACTAGTGATTATAAGTTATCTTTACGGCGATTAGACGTTATTTCAAGGTTTTCCAAAGTAAGGAATATAACACTAACATTTTATATACGATATATTACAACAACTTTTTATAAGCCTAGTTGGACTTATTTTTCCTAAGTATGGAAAATACTTTACTTTGACTATAACTAGTATTTTCAAGTTATGAGTGGTATAGGTATCATGTGCATGCATTTTCTCTACATCCTTTCATGATCTAAGTAGATCACTATCATTCATATTAGGTTGCGGTTAGAGATCGAACCTCATTTCTGTTTATCCACTTTTGTCATCGTAGCTATCGCTCCAGGTGAGTCATAGCCCCTACTCTTTTTATACTCGTTTTAACTCTTTGGGGGAAGATACATGCTCAACTACTTGCTTACTTGTACAAATACTCAAAACATTTATACATAATTGTTTTATACTTGATTGTCTTATACTTGATTGCATACATACATGATTGTGATGAACTTATTTGCGTTATTCAATTTAGTAGTCTTTTAACTTTGGGAAATGGCAACCAGTAAACTTTGGGAAATGGCACCCAATAATCTTTTATACTTTGGGAAATGGCACCCAGTAATCTCATAACTTTGGGAAATGACACCCAGTAGTCTTTAATCTTTGATCAGTGGCATGTACGCATATCGTATACACATTTGTCTTAATCATACTATATATGTTAGCAGTGGGTTATGAACACACAGGTTGCAAGTCTCTTATGGCGGGACTTGCAACTGAGTGGATTTACGATGCCTTTGTTGTGTGATCATTTTCTATAGACTTTATTTGTTAAACAAACTCTATGAACTCACCAACCTCGTGTTGACACTTTAGCATGTATCTTCAGGTTTTAAGCAATGGCACGCTACTGGAGGTTTTGGCAGGGCATGGTATGGTCATAGAAGACTCTGATTATTCATTTGGGGACCGTTTTAAACTATTTTAAGGGCCTACTTCCGCACTACTTTTAACGATGTAAATTCAATATTTTTGATTTAACTATTTTATTCTAAATGATTGAAGTGAAAACCATTTTTGAACTTGTGTTGTAATACCAATTGAGTTACACCCCAACTACACGTATGCTTCCGCTGGACCCGATTTTGGGGGTGTGACAGATTGGTATCAGAGCTTTGGCTATAGCGAACTAAGTGTTTTTAAAACCTAGACTATAGCTACTTTTACGAAAAACTTAACCCTATGACCGTCACGTGCCTGCCTGCCAAGCTGAAACCTCATTTGTGGTTAGTTGCTGAAATATGTGATGAGATTTGTATCTCATTATTAGATATATCATATTCATTTACTCTAGTTAATTACTATAATTGCCTTTCATATAAGCATGTTCACGTATCATATATGTCATCGTGTTATGTCTTTCCTTACATAGCTTCATCATTTGACCTCGAGTTTGGTCACCTGCCTTAGTCTTTCTGAACGTCTTGGTATTTGTGAAGGATATAGTCTTAGTATAACTGAGCTGAGTATTTCAAAATTCATGGAACCTCGGTGGAATATAGACTAGTCACCTATATTCAACCCGGGATAGTGGGACATAGGCTGACTACCTATATCCGACTCAGAAATGAATTTTGTAACACTGAGAATGGTTATAATAAAATTCTGTCTGGATTGAATCTTCTACTCAATTTCCAAATGTTACATTTATGTATGTGTATACCCTCATTGTCAGAACGCTTATACTTTTCATCACCTCGTAAACCGCCCCCTGGAAGCACGTCAACTGGTCATTTCATCTCATGAATCTTCGCCTTTATAACACTTCAGAGACCAACGTTAACTGAACTTCGGGACGAAGTTCCCTTAAGGGGTAGAGACTGTCACAACTCGTAAATTCTGGTCTTTTCCCGAACTTTCACATTTACTATTCATCGGTTACTATTCATCATTTTACTATTCATCTTTTTCGGAGTTAGTTTGTGATCCTGAGAAGCGTTAAAAATTTTTACTATTCATAAAACACTATTCACCTCCGGAGAAAATTTGTCATTTATGCGTGAGTTGCGTCATTTTTGTATACGTACGGTTATCTACCTAATAAACGTTATCCTATAAACTATTATTGTGAATAATTGATCCGACAATCCCAACTATGGCCCTAACACATTTTTATACTCATAATAATAATATAAAAATTATATTATTAAT
This sequence comes from Artemisia argyi, assembly GCA_030686995.1. Lineage (NCBI taxonomy): Eukaryota > Viridiplantae > Streptophyta > Magnoliopsida > Asterales > Asteraceae > Artemisia > Artemisia argyi. The sequence goes on from CM060679.1 coordinate 86,424,249, forward strand.
TTACCGGTATTTTCAAATCAACTGTTATGTTTTCCGGTCGAAGCTTATAACTCCGTCGGTTTGCGATATTTCAACCCGATCATTATTTTAACTTCCGATTCTCATCAGGAATATTATTTTAAAATTTTTACAACTTCATTATATTTTATTTTATCTCCTTACAATTTATTTTTAGTTAACTCGGTACCCGGTATCACTTAAAACACTAAATATACAATTAATATCTTACCAAATCTACCAAAACTTCCTACAAAATCTACCCACCCTATTTTCCTTCCCCAAAATCACGTCCCATTGCCCCCTAGCCACCCTATGCTTCCTCCTTTTATGGATCTTGTCACCTTAGACAATATATATACTCCTTTCCACCAAAATTCCTCATTTACACAACAAACAACTAACAAAAGTATATCTCTCTTTCTTTCTTCTCACCATTTTTGACCAAGACAAGAAGAACATCAAGAATCCATCATTTTTCCAAGATCAAGTCATTATCTAGTTCCTTTAGTTGTCCTTGTTTGGGTTTTGAATTAAAAACTCAAGGTTTCTTAGGATTTTCTCATCCAAGCTCATTAATCTTTCTAAGTAAGTTCTCAAACTCTTTTCCATAATTTCTTCATGTTATTTTTATGATCATATGATTTCTATACAAGATCTAAATGCATATGGCAGTTATACCACTCATTTATATATTTATATAACTTTTGATCTCTAGAAATAGATTATAGTTAGATCCTTGTTAGATCCACTTGATTTATGATGTTTAGGAACCCATGACACCCTAAGAAGGTGTATGGTAAGATTAGACTAGATTTGTGGTGATGAAAAGTGGTTTGGTTGATGTTGGAACTAGATTGGAACACTAGAAATGACTTTTGAAACAATATATATACCTACTGTCCATATTTTTAAAACATGGGAAAATCAGTAGATGATGGGTAATTTTTGACCAAAGATTTAGAAAATACTTTCAAAAACGAAGCCGTGGGCGAAAGAACGGATTAAAACGAGTTAATAACGAAGGAGATATGATTTTCCGAAGTTAACGACGAAAACTATTTTTCTGAAAATCCTTTGCTGATGAACAGTTGTCACGACTGTTTCGAGGCGTAAACCTAAATCTAGCCATCCCGACTTACCAAAAATATGTTAGTATTGTGTCCCACGATTCCGAGTATATAAAGAACGAGGAAAATGAACTTAAAACGACAAAGTTATACATGTTTTAAAATCGTCAAAACTATATATATATTTAGCCACTACTAGAAATAATATAACTACGTACTAAATGCTATATTTTCTAGATTTCTTATCCAAGAGTTATATTCATAACTAATGAAGTACTAGTGATTATAAGTTATCTTTACGGCGATTAGACGTTATTTCAAGGTTTTCCAAAGTAAGGAATATAACACTAACATTTTATATACGATATATTACAACAACTTTTTATAAGCCTAGTTGGACTTACTTTTCCTAAGTATGGAAAATACTTTACTTTGACTATAACTAGTATTTTCAAGTTATGAGTGGTATAGGTATCATGTGCATGCATTTTCTCTACATCCTTTCATGATCTAAGTAGATCACTATCATTCATATTAGGTTGCGGTTAGAGATCGAACCTCATTTCTGTTTATCCACTTTTGTCATCGTAGCTATCGCTCCAGGTGAGTCATAGCCCCTACTCTTTTTATACTCGTTTTAACTCTTTCTGGGAAGATACATGCTCAACTACTTGCTTACTTGTACAAATACTCAAAACATTTATACATAATTGTTTTATACTTGATTGTCTTATACTTGATTGCATACATACATGATTGTGATGAACTTATTTGCGTTATTCAATTTAGTAGTCTTTTAACTTTGGGAAATGGCAACCAGTAAACTTTGGGAAATGGCACCCAATAATCTTTTATACTTTGGGAAATGGCACCCAGTAATCTCATAACTTTGGGAAATGACACCCAGTAGTCTTTAATCTTTGATCAGTGGCATGTACGCATATCGTATACACATTTGTCTTAATCATACTATATATGTTAGCAGTGGGTTGTGAACACACAGGTTGCAAGTCTCTTATGGCGGGACTTGCAACTGAGTGGATTTACGATGCCTTTGCTGTGTGATCATTTTCTATAGACTTTATTTGTTAAACAAACTCTATGAACTCACCAACCTCGTGTTGACACTTTAGCATGTATCTTCAGGTTTTAAGCAATGGCACGCTACTGGAGGTTTTGGCAGGGCATGGCATGGTCATAGAAGACTCTGATTATTCATTTGGGGACCGTTTTAAACTATTTTAAGGGCCTACTTCCGCACTACTTTTAACGATGTAAATTCAATATTTTTGATTTAACTATTTTATTCTAAATGATTGAAGTGAAAACCATTTTTGAACTTGTGTTGTAATACCAATTGAGTTACACCCCAGCTACACGTATGCTTCCGCTGGACCCGATTTTGGGGGTGTGACAATCAATCCCCTGGTACTTGTCACTATACTATACTACAACAATCAGGTACACTTCCTGGTGGGGATTGCAAGTTTCTCAAGATCCCTTGAGAGGTAAAACCTGTTGCGAGGGCGCAATCCCGCGTATCATATGTTTACAATATTATTAGGTAAATTTACCAAAATAGACCAGTTGCACCTGCGCACATCAATTTCGAGACCCTTTTTTTTGGTGTTCTTTTTTTAGACCGATTGCCTTGGCAACTTGCGCTACCCAACCATATGTAGCCATGTGTTCGACATGATTGTACTAAACTTGGGCAACTCAGAGCAGTTACCTAAAAAGTACACCAGTTTCCCTATGACTCAGTACCACATAATAAGTAAAGTCACACTTGTCTCTTAGGGGGTTGAGTTGCTCAATGTGGAAGTTACCCATGGTCTAGTATCGGATCACCAACAAAAAGGATCTCAGAAGTAATGTGCCCGGGTGCAACTGGTTTATGAGAGGATCTCAACACACACCTTGTGTTGAAGATACTTTGAGTTAATATCTAGTAACACGCGGAATTTATTACTAGACACTTAGAAGATTTTGTATATTGAATGTATGTAACAGTGATTAATGGAACAGTGAATTTTGAACAAGAATGTTAAATCAAAACGCTTCAACACTATTATAAATAATACGAGTGATCTTGCTTTATCACTAGGGTTACACCTTGAAGCTTTCATAAAAGATACGTAAACAAAACCTGACCTAGGATCTCCTTTTATAGCACAAGGAGTCCTGTATAAGTAATCCACTTTGATACAATATTCGTATCAATCTAAATGTATAAGATATACATAAAAATATATTATATATTTATCTTTAAACGTATCTTCAATCTTCTTTCTTTACCCTATAATCATTACAAACTCCATGTACTAGCAGTACTAAGTCAGTTAGTACTGCTAGTGTATTCTTCAGCAGTTGTAATTCGAACACTAGCAGTTTGTGCTGTTAGTTTAATTCCCAAAAATCCTCCCCTAAACTTCTGATTTCTCTACAAATCACTAAGTTTTCTTCAATTAAACTTCTATGCTGATGTGGAAAAATTCTTCTAAACACATAACTTCTCTTCCTTAAGGCTCTTATCTCCCTTTCACACTGATATTGAATCATCTGAAGTAGATTTTGAACCATCTCTGTGCTTTCTTCAACTCTGAGCTTTGATGATAACATAGCTATAAGCACTTGAAAACTAAGAGGATATTCTTGTTCTGCTAACATAAAAACATCAACTCCTCCTTGTGTTGATACATGATGTACACCACAAGAATCATAAAGCTTCCATAGTGTATTGGTAGACTGAGCTTCAAAACTCCAATACTTTTCACTTGGATCTGGATCATATAACCTTTTAAATTCAACCTAGAGTACCTTTTCTTTCACGTCTATTGGATCAGCTATCTTGAACTTCTCTTTAACCAATTTCCATAGAGTGTTAAGATCTTCCCCATCGCATGACGTAATTAAATCATCAAAACTCTTGTATACTACTCTCACACCACCCACCCTGATAACTTTCCATGCCTTTCTAAACTTATCCTTGTAGATTTCCCAATCCACAATTGGATGTTTGGCTTGAATTGGGTCTACATTCATGGACTCTGGCATAATGACCATCATTTGACTTAGTTGATCATCTGATAATCTTTCTTCTTCTTCTTGTTTTGCTTCTTCTTTAGTAGGCTTTTCTTCAATAGTCCTTAGTCTTTTTGGTGGTCTTTCTACATTATCTTGATCAATAGGGATAAACTTTTGTACTTTTCTGTAAGCAATGAAGTACAGTCTTTCAATTTCTTCATTTGGTTTCCCTTTGAGTTGAGCAGCTGTCCAGTTATCTTGATGTGTTATATAATCTTTTATCCATTTGATTATTTGAGCTCTAGTTGGTTCTCTTTCCCTTGCTGCCATTTTCTTGGACTGATTTTTCTTAACTAATTCCTACAAGGCATTTAAGCCTTCTTATCTTTCATCTGAAGGGATGTCCTGTCTTAGTTCTTCATAAAGTAGTTGAGCTATAAAAGCATCATACGCATCTTTTTCTTTCTCCAATCTTTGGGCTTCCATGAACCTTGCAACAACCTCTTCATGCAATTTTCTTGCAATCTCTGCATCATAATCCGTCTGAGCTTAGATTTTTGGCTTTACTTTCTTTGGAGGTTCTTGTTCTTCTTCAATCATATTGCCTTTACCATTGTCTTAAGCTGATATTTTGCTTGTATAAAGAACCTCAACAGTTGTAAAATCTGGACTAGCAGTGGTAACTGAAATGCTTGGTTGTACTTTAGTAGTTTGTACTGCTACCTCTATTTGCCTTGAAACTTCAATTATTTGATCAACCAATCCAGCAGTACCTTTTGGTTGACTTGAAGTGGTATCTAGAACATCTTCTTGAGCCTCAATATCCACAATTTATGTGGCTTGATCATGGGAACCTTATTCTGACTGTGCTTGTTGAAGCTCTTCTGTTTGAGCATCTTCTTTCATATCCACTGGTCTTTCACCCATATTAACATCCATAAAATTTCCATCTCCATCAGCATCTTGATCTCCAAAGTCCAATTTCCTCACCTGAGTCTTTGAAGTTGATTTCCTCCCCTATTTGGGAGAATCACCTAAATCATCATCATCATCATAATCGGGAGAAATTGAAGATTCAATAATAGTTGTTCTCCTTTTTGCCTTTAATTTCTTGACCCATTAATTCATTCAGTTTAGTACTGCCCTCAGCACTTCCAGATGTGTTACCTTCTGAGAAAGGTGCTTCATGGGCAAAAACTCAGATTCAACCCTAGTTGGACTAGGTATATCCTCTGAACCACCCAATATTTCCATTTGGCTTGGGATTTCATCACCTGTAACTAATCCAGGAGGACTTGGCACATTAGATGTTGCCATGGTGGGGGTCTTAATGATGTTAACATTGCCCTACACAGCTACTAAGCCAGTGTCAGTAATGTTAGCCCCTTCCATACTATCAATATTGATAGCCTCATCTACATCAATGGTTTAAGTAGGATGACTAGGCTAAGGTACCACAGTCTCCTGTCTGGTTCTCTTCCTATATGTTTGGGAGATGATGGGTGTATGTGAAGAAGAAGGAACCACAATGGGTGTGTGTTGGGGCTCAGTTGGGTTGACTGACCCTTCACCCTATACCTGCTCAAGCATCTCATTAAACAAAGGAACTACTACCCCATTAAACCCCTTAGATACCATAACCATATTTTTGAAAAGTTTTTATTGAAGGCAATGAGTTGGATAAATTTTTTGATGGGCTAGCAATTTAATTTTTCTTGCTTTCAAAATAGTTTGGATGAACCTTGGGTACATCAAAAACTTTGTTTTAGAGTCCACATTCTTCCCCATAATGTCAAAAATAAATTTTGAAAAGTTCAAAACTCTGTTTCTGGACAAACAGACAAGAGCAACAACAATATTGCAACTGAATTGCTCCCATGAAGTTTTCTTTAGACTCATACAGTGAAGAAAGGTATGTATAAAAAACCTCCACTGTGGGGAGAAACATCCTTTTTGAAAAGTAAGAAGTTGGTTGGATGTATCATACCCTATATTGGATATATATTGAAATAATTTTGTGTTTGGAAAATCGTTGATACTATCATCATCATCTAAATGGAGATGTATCCTTAAAGATTATTCAGTAACATTGATGGTTTGCCCATCCACAGTTGCACTAAGTGTAGGAATTTGTATGTCCCCATCCTCATCATCATCAATTGTTTTGACAGTAGCAGTATGCCAAACCTGCTTGATTTGAGAGACATATTTAGTGGGATTGACAGTCAAAGCATACATGATATATGAATTTTTTAGAAAACCCACTATCTGATGGAAGGTAGGTCCTTCCCCATCCTCTATTCTCTCCAAGAGAGCCACCATGTTGTGAGTCTTGTGAAATTGCAAGTTAGCCATGAAAATTTTGTGAAAAGAAGGAAGTGAATACTGATTGAGGTCGTCTGAGATCGAATTGAAAGTTATATAAGCCAATTAAGTTTATATAGAGATGCTGTTAGGGTTTGAGAAATTTACAATTGGATAATTATCTTAAGAAAGTAAATATGAGAATTTTAAGGAAGTAGATAATTACCAAAAATAATGATCCTATCAGTAAGATAAACAGTGCAAAAAATACTCAGCGACTAGTTTAAAAAATCAGTCATGACCAAAACAGTAACAACAGTTATTTAACAGTACAAAGTTTTATACTAGCAGTACAAACTTTTTAACAAACATTTGACTTAGCAGTATAAACATATGAATGATTGAAAACAATACTGCTTAGACTCTTTTAAAAGAAATTAAGTGTAAATAGAAAACACTTAAGCATGATTATAGTTTTGGGCAAACTATCAGCCATCAACGAATTTGATATTTCTTTACCAAGAGCTGTTTGCTTTGGACTAGCCAACTCTTTACTATGAAACATGGTGAGTTGAGAACCATATAATTTTAGGCAACCTATCAGCCATGAACGGATTACCATTTGTTGACTAGTCAGTTCTTGATGTCTGTAAAACATGGTGAACTGATTACCATTTGTTGTGTGGTAAAAGTCACGCACAATGTAAACTCCAATGCATAACTCACTCAAATGCTTTTCTTAACCTGAAAATGTTAGTCGAAAACCAAGAAAACACAAAGCAAATTCGTTTCCTTATAAAAGTTAACAAAATTGACTAACAGTTCTACCATAACCAACTAATTTGCAAAAGCAGTACCAATGATACATAGTAGTACCAATTGACACAACTAGCAGTACAAAATCTTTTTCATTAAAAAAAACTAAGAGATTAAAACTTTAGGGATTAACCATTCCAATACTAGTAATTAAGTACTGAAACCTCCCTACATCAAAAGCTTTTGTTAATAAATCAGCATAATTATCATATGTGTGAATCTTAACAACCTGAATAAGCTTTTTCTCATTACAATCTCTTATGAAAGGATGTCTAATTTCTATATGTTTTGTTTTAGAATGATAAACTTGATTTTTATAATACACATTGTACTGCTATTGTCAATATAAATAATGGTATTCATAAAATTATACCCATAATCCAGCATCTGATTGATCCATAGCACTTTTTCATAGCAACTAGTAGCAACCAAATATTCAGCTTCAGTATTAGAAGTAGCGACTATAGTTTTCTTCTTGCTTTGTCATGATATCAATCTTCTTCCTAGAAATTGACATCCACCTATTGTGGACTTCCTATCCATACAAGCTCCAACATAATCACTATCTGATTAGGCTACCAAATCAAAACAAGATTCCATGGGATACCACAGACCTAATGTAGGTTGACCTTTGAGGTATCTAGAGATCCTCTTCACTGCTGTCAAGTGTGATACCTTGGGAGTAACTTGGAACCTTACACATGCACACACAACAAACATAATATCTGGTCTTGATGACGTAAGGTACATCAATGACCTAATCATAGACCTATAGGAGGTACATCAACATCTTCACCATTTTCATCTTTACGCAAAGGTTTCTCTGTATCAATAGTAGTGCTAGCTAGTTTGGCATCTATGAATTGAAACTTCCTTAATATGTATGCAACATATTTTTCCTGGCTGATAAATATTCCTTCTGAACTTTGCTTCACTTGTAACCCCTAAACGAAAGTAAGCTCACCCATGGAACTCATCTGAAACTTACTATGCATAAGCTTCTCTAACGCTATGCACATCTCCTTCTTTGTAGAACCAAAAATGATGCCATCTACATAAATCTGTACGAACAAGATATCTTCCTTCTTATTCTTGATAGCAAAGTCTGATCAATCTTGCCTCTATGGAACCCATTCTCTATTAAGTAAGTAGCTAAAGTTCCATATCAGGCTCTAAGAGCTTGATGTAATCCATAAATAGCTTTCACCAACTTGTATACCTTGTCTGGATGATCAAGGTCTATAAAACCTTGAGGTTGAGAAACATAGACTTCCTCTTCAATAGTACCATATAAAAATGCACTCTTGACATCCATTTGGTAAACAATAAAGCCCATGAATGAAGCTTAAGCTAGAAAAAGCCTTATTGCCTTAATCCTTGCAATATGAGCAAAACCTCTTCATAATCAATACCTTCTTCTTGTGTATAACCTTGAGCTACAAGTAATGCTTTATTCTTATAACAATTCCTCTCTCATCCTTTTTGTTTCTGAAAACACCTTTTATACCAATAACTCTCACACCCATAGGCAAATCTACCTATACCCGAACCTTCTGAATCTTGAATTGCAGAAGCTCCTCTTGCATATTCAGCTTGAATCCTATAAAGCCTTCAGTATGTTCTTGGGTTCAATTTATGATAGAAAACATACAAAAAAACACTCATTTTTGTCTTCATGATCTATCTCTTTATAAACAGCACTGAGAAATCCATGATGATCTTGCTCTTGTATCTATTTTATAGTCTTAACACCAGATTGTACATCTCCAATCACATTATCAAGAGGATGATTCTTGCGAACTGTTGTTTGGGGAGTTGGAGGAATTTCATATGTGTTAGGCATGTTATGCAGCTCCTCTTCATCATTAGAAAAAACCAAGATCTGTATTCACTGCTGGGATAACAGTTTCATTATTTGGCTCAGCAGTATCAAATTTTGGCTCAGTAGTACTAACATTACTTGTAATGCCTTTGGTAACTTTTGATTCTTGAGCACCCCATTCCATTGTCATTACCAGCATTCTTCTCCTTGTCAGCATCACTTGATGATGGTGGATCATTATTCTTTGAGGAAGAATCAAACAATGAAGTGGTTTCTAAAATCATGTCAATGTCAAAAAGCCAATCTGGACCTACACCAGCAACATTTGGTATATTTTCTTGAAACTCAATGTGCATATTTTCTTCTACCCTCTTTGTACTCTTATTGTACACCCTAAATGCTTTACTATGAAAAGAATAACCCACAAAGAAACCCTCATCTGATTTCCTATCAAACTTCCCTAAGTAGTCTATGGTATTGAGAATAATGACATGACATCCAAATGGTCTCATAAAGCTTAAGGCAGGGGTTCTACCTCTGAAAAGTTCATAAGGAGTCTTGTTTTGACTTTTTACCACTAAAAACCTGTTCTGAACATAACAAGCAGTATTAACTGCTTCAGCCAAAAAATGAGATAGGTAGTTTACAGTCAGCGAACATGGTTCTAGCAGCCTCTATTAGAGTCTAATTTCTTCTTTCAGCAATACCATTTTGTTGAGGGGTTCTAGCTACACTAAATTCTCTTTTAATACCATTTTCTTTGCAAAAGTCATCCATAACTCTATTTTTAAAAATTGTTCCATTATCTCACATCTGATTATTTTTACCTTTTTATCAGCTAGGTTTTCTACTTCAATTATAAAGTTCTTAATGATTTAACTAGTCTCATCCTTAGTTCTCAAAAAGAAAACCCATGTAAACTTGCTATAATCAGTAGTAATCACAAGACAATACCTTTTATGATTCAAGATACTAACAGAAGTAGGACCAAACAAGTCCATATAAAGCATGTATAAAGCTTGAGTATTAGAGTTATGAAGCTTGGGCTTACACTATGTTGTTTACCCTTAAGGCAAGAAAGAGAGGTTTGATTATTTTGAAAAAGTTTTTGTGGTAAACCTCTTACCAAACCCTCTTTAGCAATCTTATTAATGTTTTTGAAATTAACATGCCCAAGTCTCCTATGCCATAACATTGACTCATCCAATGTGGCTTTTGCAACAAGGCAAGTAAGACTCTCCTTTGGAACAATTTTCTTCATATCAACACTATATGTGTTGCCTTATCTTGGAACTTTAAGCAATACTTGACTTTCATCAGGTAGCTTAAAGTCTAGAGAAAGGACAAGACACTCAGTGTCAGTAAAAAGAACTTTGTTCCATTTGTCACACATTTGTGAGACACTAAAGAGATTATACTTAAGCTCTGGCACAAAATACACACTTTCAAAGTGAAGTTTACCGGTTTTAATTGTACCTTTACCAGTAATTCTTCTACCTATGCCTCCTCCAAAAGTAACATATCCTCCATCCAGTGATTTAAACTCTTTGAGGCATGACATGTTACAAGTCATTTGCCTTGAGCATCCACTATCAGCATATATGATGAGGCGAAAAATGAACCACTTTTAGGAGGTCATTTAAGCCCAGAATTGAACTTATTTGATCAAATATTGCCCTAAATTGTTCCTTTTGTGATTTTAGGTACTTTGGGAGTGAAATCTGGAAAAGGAAGTAATTCGGACGTTTTTGGAGCATAAAAGTGAAGAAAACGCCAAAGTCTTAATTTTCCTTGCTGGGAACAGTAGGTGACGGCGTCAAGAAGGAATTCCTGACGGCGTCAAGAGTAATTCCCATGACGATCCAGTACAGATTTGACGGCGTCACGAAGTAGGGCGTCAAGAGTAAAATTCATGACGGCCTGGAAATGCATAACACATGACGGCGTCAAAAGTAGATCAAGGCAGTCCGAGAAATATTTTGGCAGCGAGGTGACGGCGTCACAAGATTTGTCTTGACGCCGTCAGACCCTATTTCCTATATATATTTTTCTAATTTTAACACATTAAAGAGAGAAGTTTTGGAGAAACCCTAAGTACGAACTTGGTGCGAATTTTACAAGTTTTACAAGGGTTCTAAGCCCTTGATACCTTTCATGTGTAATTGAGATAATTATTCTTTTAATTCAATCAATATGTCTATGTGTTGGTTGTCTATATTATCTTAATTCCGTCATGCTAAGCTAGATCTATCTTGTGTTTGCTTGGATCTAATGAAACCTAGATGTTAATTATGTGTTGATTACTTGTTTATAGTTGTTTTGGATGAATGAATTTGATGTTAGGCTTAAGAAAACTGGCAGATCTCCAAATGGTAACATGCTTGAACGTCTTAGGAAACATGAACTAATGTGCACTAGGTTTTTATTGGTTGTATTTAATGCATGAGCCACTGTTTATAATCCCTATGGTTGTGTTGGGCATGGCATAGGAGGAGATAAGAGCTCATAGGATTGGGGAGTTAAGTGCGCCACCCCATGAATGGTATTAAGGAATACAATCCGTCATCCACGCAACTATAACAAGTAATTAACGTGTAAAAGATGTCGAGGGAGTAGTGAAATCTAAGTAAACACATTTTCTCCACTTATTGCTCACAACCTTAGTATAATTTAGTTTATTTTCATTTTTAGTATTTTATTTTGATTGCATCTTTAGTATTGGGTTAGTTGACTAGCAACTAATTCCGCCCAAATCCTTCAAACCTGAGATTTTTATTTGCTTTCTAAAAAAATATAAAAATACAAAAATAATCATCCCTCACCTTTAGAACTAGTATTTAGGTTTTCTAATCCTAGCGACACTATTCCTAGCTGAACGATCAATCCCCCGGTACTTGTCACTATACTATACTACAACAATCAGGTACACTGCCTGGTGGGGGTTGTAAGCTTCTCAAGATCCCATGAGAGGTAAAGCCTGGTGCGATTCCCACGTATCAAGTTTTTGGCGCCGCAACCCGGGGAATAGTTATTGTCTAGGTTAGAATCTCTTTTTATTAGGTCTACTTGCTAGATTCCTTTCTAGTAAGATTTTATTTTTATTTTTAGGTTTTCTTTAGTCTATCTTTTTCGTTGTGTTTTTGTTCGTAACTCTTCACCACCAGAACAAAACCCACCACTAGAACCTCTTAGGCCCCGAACCTTTGGAGAGTATTCCCGACCTAACCACCAAGGTTACCGAAACGCCATTGAGCTCACCGGAGCCAATGTGACTCCCTTGCGATCCGACACCATCTGGTTGGTGCAAAGCGGATGTGCATTCCATGGACTTCGTTCCGAAGATCCAAACCAACATCTTTAGGACTTCCTCAAAATCGTAGATTCCATAGACCTAGGTGTTGAAACTAGATAGACAACCCGATTACGCCTATTCCAATTCTCTCTACGGGATCAAGCTACTCAATGGCTTGAGCATTTACCCGCGGGATCCATCACCACATGGGATGATCTCACCACTCATTTCCTTGCTCAATTTTTCCCACCGGGGAGAACTACTAAGCTTAGAAATGACATCTTGATGTTCCAACAACGTCAAAATGAATCTCTTTATGAAGCATGGACTCGTTTCAAGGACTTACTCCAAAAAGTCCCTCATCATGGCATAGATCTTTGGCTCCAAGTCTAAATTTTTTATGACCATATCGATATGTCCACGAGGCGAGCCATTGACCAATCGGCCGGTGGTAAGATACATGATCTAAGTGCGGAACAATCATGGGAGCTCATAGAAGATCTTGCTCTCTATGACAACGAAAGTTGGAATGATCCCCGTGATTTGAACAAAACGGTCAAGGCAATATCTTTGCCTTCGAACAATTCTAGCACTCCCGACCGTAGGATCATGGAACTTGAGGACCAAGTCAAGTTTCTCATGAAATCTTACGAAGCTCCTAAACCTTCAAGCCAAGTGAACAAAATCTCTTCTTCATGCGAATTATGTAGTGGTCCCCACGACACTCGTGATTGTGTGGAACTCCCCGGAACAGCTTTTGCGGACTACGCATCCACGCGTACCGATGAAGCGGGAGATAAGTGGTACACTTTCAAGCCCGAGCCAAATACTTACGGTGATTCATACAACCCCTCTTGGAAAAATCACCCAAACCTTAGGTGGAAACAAAATCAACCCAATTCTTCCAATCCGCCTAATCGTTACCAACCAAACGGTCCACCATCCAACCGTACTTTCAACAAAAATCCTTCTAACAACTATCGTAGTACCAACAATCTTGAAGGATTGATGTCTAAGTTCATGGCATCTCAAGAAGCTCGCATATCAAAGTTTGAAGCCGATTTCAAACAAAAGCAAAGCGAGATGACCACTAAAATTGACGCATTTTTGAAAGTTCTCAATGACCGAGAAATGGGAGCACTCCCAAGCGACACAATCAAAAATCCGAAACTAAACGGTAATTCCATATCTTCAGTTTCGTCACCCACTTCGTGTCCACAATACTACTCGGTTAAATCAACGAGCACGTGTTTCAAACAAAACCAAATTCTTCAAAAGGACCAATCAAATAAAACACCCAATATAGAACCGGTCAAAAGTATAGTTGAAACACCTCCTACGCAAGACCTTGACGATGAATTCAAGGAACTTCACCTTGAACGCCCCGTCATTGATGTCTTAGCGCGTGCTCCTTACTATAGTTCCCTCCTAGAAAAATATGAGAAGTTTAAACTAGGTAAAAATGGGACCGCCTTCGTTCAAAACAAGTTGCCTAAAAAGCTTGATGATCCGGGTATATTTGTTTTGCCTTGTAAGATAGGAAGATCCGAAGCTTTCGACATACTAGCCGATTTAGGGTCAAGCCTCAACTTGATTCCCTTATCCTTATTCACTGCTCTTAAGCTAGGAAAGTTAGAGGAGACAGAGGTATTGATAGGGCTAGCGGATGGGAGTATTGCCCACCTGGTTGGAATGATTAAGGATGTAGTTGTTCGCGTAGGAAAGTTAACTATATTAGCGGATTTTCACGTCCTAGACATGGTTAGTGACACTACATGCCCATTATTTGTAGGAAGAGGATTTTTAGCAACCGCTAGCGCCATGATAGATTGTAAGGAGTCTAAGATAGCGGTAGGTGAAGGCGATACTTGGTCGGTGTACGATGTAAAGAAGCATAGTTATGATTGTGATGATGAACCGACACCGCATTGGGTAGAGATGAATAGGAGACCATCTAGATATGGACCTTGGATAGAAAGGAACTTCATAGGACCTCAATGCCCCTTTTATCTAGAGAAAGATTTCGTTGAAAAGACACATTCGGTAGAACAACTCATAGCTAGAGATGAAGAGCTAGATCCCTTTGAGGACCCCTTAGTAATTAGGAAGATGATTGAGTTCTTAAGCGTAATGCCTATTAATATAGAGATGAATAAGTGGAAAAGAGAAGGAGACAAGTGTAAATGGAGGTGGGATAAGCCACCTAAAGAAGGTGACGGATCATGGCATATGAGGATGACTTTGTATGATCCGGATGGAGAAAAATTTGAAAGATCATACCATACTAAGGAAACCGATAGGAAGTTGAAACCTAAGTTTGATCCCAAAGATGTCCTCAATGAGGAACTCACCCGTATCACGTAGTAACCCATGACCTTGAGTCTAGCTACAAGACTCGTAAATAAAGAAAAGCGCTTCTTGGGAGGCAACCCATGTTTTGTGTGATTTTATTTTGTTTGTTTGTTATTTGCTTCCGCATGCATGCTTTATTTTTATTGTTGGTTGATCATGTTTCTAAACTAAATAGTGGAAATACTTTACTTTGTTGTTTTGGCCTAGTCTTAACTCCACCTAAAAGTATTTTTGCAAAAGATAAGTGTAAGGGGAAACCCCAAATATGTTTTTAAGAAGCAAACCGATCATGATTCTCCACAATATTAAATGAACATGTATATTCGTATTTGTTAGAGTCAAATGCTTGTATTGAGTCATAATGAAGTTTTGCAGGATTTTCAAGGAAGTTGGACCAAGTTTTTCCAGAAATTTTCCGGAAACTTAACATAAGAATTTCTGCAGGTCACTTCTGACGGCGTCACGAGTTAATTCTTGACGGCGTCACGTGTAAAAATCTGGAAATTTTACCGGTTTTGTTTTTCTAACGGAGTCTTATGGTTTTTGTGAATTATTAAGTTTTATAATCTCCAGGAAATCTGGAAACTTCATTCCACAAGCATTATATCTTATCTTGTTTTCTAGGATTTAGTAACTTATATAGGATGCCGCCGATTTTACGCGAGGTTGTTTTTGTCTATTTTCTCAGGTTTTACAGGTTATGTATGACAAGAAGATGATTTATATTCTGGAAGGGAAGCTTTGATTGTTCATTTTCTTGGAGGAAGATTTAACCTGGCCACCTTATTATCCATACCGAGCGAATCAGGGGAGTATTTGATTTCATTCTTTTTACGTTTTCACTTTTACATTCTTTACTTGAACATTGGGGACAATGTTCATCTTAAGTGTAAGGGGAGGGTAAAATGATGATACCTTACATATGCACTTTTGCTTGAGTTTGTTTGTTTGATAGTAGATGTGTAATAAAACTATGAGAAATACTTGTTAGTGTAATTTTAGCGCCAAATTTAAAATTTTTTACAACATTTAGGAGTGAAACGTTAGCCATAGCAAGCGTCTCATGGATAGGAGATTGTATGACTAGCACATAACCGTATATTCAGAAAATTTTTCCACCCAAATATGTGAGGTTCGCCTTTAGATTTGATAGGAAAAGCATTTACTATTAGTGCTTATGAGTGTACCGGTAGCATTTAGATTCTAGAACTTGCGTTAGTGATGCATCCCGAGACCGCTAGTGAGACTACATTCGTGTAGTAGGATTTACTACATGATAAGAGGCATTAGGATCACCCTTGTGTTAAACCCGTATCATAATTACTTGACCATTTAAGTCATACTACTTGGCTAGTTAAGTCAACTAATTTTTCCCACACCCTTAGCGTTGTACTCATTTTTAGTACACGAAACCCCTAGTACACCCCTCAGAGCCTATCTTTTCGTTTCTAACTTTAAGCATTTTACTTAAAGGAAGAATTTGTTACACCCCACTCAAATGTACAACCAAATCGCCTTAGCCTTCCGTGTATGCACTCATTTTTAGTGCATTATTGTTATTTGTTAAACCCTAAGTTAATTATCTAATTGATTACATGGTTGCTAAGTCGAGTCATATCCTTGTACATATTGTTTTGGGATGATTGGGACTCATGGGTAAAGTACTTATTTTATGGAGTAATGGGGAAGAACATCATATATTACCCCCATATGTGCGTTAATCTTAAAAGTGCTCCAAGTGTTTTGATTTTCTTAATTCGAGTCATTAGATTTGTTTATTGTAAAGTATGTAAAAATTCAAGTGTAAGGGGAATGTTCATTCCCTGTGATGTATTATTTTGGATGGTAGGGTAAGAGTGTATGCAAAAAAAAAAAAAAAAAAAAAAAAAAAAAAAAAAAAAAGAAAAAAAAAATTGAAAAATCAAGAAAAAGAAAAGGAAAAAATAGAAAAAAGAAAAGAGAAAAAAACATACGGACTACCATCCCTTTTTATTCTATGTTCATTTTTATGTTTTTGTTATTTTTCATTTATTAGCTTAAGTCGAGTCGAGTCTTGGCTTAGTAATGCCACATTGTACTTGTAATTAACCAAGATTGTTAACTCGCCACCAGTAAAACTTCCTTTATCCAACAAAACCGTGTATTTCATATCCCTACACCTAACGTTACAACCCTTTAAAAGACCTCTTTGATAGTTTATCCTAGGTGCTTACACCATGTGGTGGAGGTTTGATCCTTTCCCAAGCCTATGGTAATCTATTTTTCTATGACAGGTAGTGAGAGATATCTTCCGTTTCCACATTGTAATTTACACTTTATTACACCCGAGAGATGTGAGTATCTGAACACTATTTGTGAGGTGCTAGTATATGACCTCCGTGCTTGTCTATTGGTCTTTAGTGGAACGATTATTTGTTGTAATTACTTTTATCTTAGTGTTAAATGACCCCTAACTTGTATTTTGATTAGAATAAAAGCGCATTTGCTTGAGGACAAGCAAATCTCAAGTGTAAGGGTATATGATGAGGCAAAAAATGAACCACTTTTAGGGGGTCATTTAAGCCCGGAATAGAACTTATTTGATCAAATATTGCCGTAAATCGTTCATTTTGTAATTTTAGGTACTTTGGGAGTGAAATCGGGAAAAGGAAGCAATTCGGACGTTTTTGGAGCATAAAAGTGAAGAAAACGCCAAAGTCTTAATTTTCCTTGCTGGGAACAGTAGGTGACGGCATCAAGAAGGAATTCCTGACGGCGTCAAGAGTAATTCCCATGACGATCCAGTACAGATTTGACGGCTTCACGAAGTAGGGCGTCAAGAGTAAAATTCATGACGGCCTGGAAATGCATAACACATGACGGCGTCAAAAGTAGTTCAAGGCAGTCCGAGAAATATTTTGGCGGCGAGGTGACGGCGTCACAAGATTTGTCTTGACGCCGTCAGACCCTATTTCCTATATATATTTTTCAAATTTTCACACATTAAAAAGAGAAGTTTTGGAGAAACCCTAAGTATGAACTTGGTGCGAATTTTACAGGTTTTTCAAGGGTTCTAAGCCCTTGATACCTTTCATGTGTAATTGAGATAAGTATTCTTTTAATTCAATCAATATGTCTATGTGTTGGTTGTCTATATCTTGTTCTTATCTTAATTCCATCATGCTAGGCTAGATCTATCTTGTGTTTGCTTGGATCTAATGAAACCTAGATGTTAATTATGTGTTGATTACTTGTTTATAGTTGTGTTGGATGAATGAATTTGATGTTAGGCTTAAGAAAACTAGCAGATCTCCAAATGGTAACATGCTTGAACGTCTTAGGAAACATGAACTGATGTGCACTAGGTTTTTATTGGATGTATTTAATGCATGAGCCACTGTTTATAATCCCTATGGTTGTGCTGGGCATGGCATAGGAGGAGATAAGAGCTCATAGGATTGGGGAGTTAAGTGCGCCACCCCATAAATGGTATTAAGGAATAAAATCCGTCATTCACGCAACTTTAACAAGTAATTAACGTGTAAAAGATGTCTAGGGAGTAGTGAAATCTAAGTAAACACATTTTCTCCACTTATTGCTCACAACATTAGTATAATTTAGTTTATTTTCCTTTTTAGTGTTTTATTTTGATTGCATCTTTAGTATTGGGTTAGTTGACTAGCAACTAATTCCGCCCAAATCCATCAAACCTGAGATTTTTATTTGCTTTCTAAAAAAATATAAAAATACAAAAATAATCATTCCTCACGTTTAGAACTAGTATTTAGGTTTTCTAATCCTAGCGACACTATTCCTAGCTGAACGATCAATCCCCCGGTACTTGTCACTATACTATACTACAACGATCAGGTACACTGCCTGGTGGGGGTTGTAAGCTTCTCAAGATCCCTTGAGAGGTAAAGCCTGGTGCGATTCCCACGTATCAATATCCTTTATCTTCCTTATCATCTTGTGGATGTTCTTGCACATAAAAATAAAGGAATTAGTTTCCTTTGGGGACCCAAGCCATTACTGACTTGGATCTGCCTCGTGCATCAATGTAATCATATTTATTCAATGTTATCGATGCACCATTGGGTTTGGTAGGTCTCCATACCCAACGTGCGGAGGCCTTCACAGCATTGCCCCTTTAACCCTTAACAACATTCATTTGCCTAACAGTACTAACTGTTGGCGTAGCAGTACAAACTGTTGGCTTAACAGTTTTGACTTTAGGCACCCATTTTTTATTATTAACAACTGTTTTCATATAAAAGGCCTTTTAACTATTTGTGCTTTGTAACACCCCGATAATTTTTAATGAATAGCGGAAGACTAATCGGGGTATTACTTCTTAGATCATAGTCATAATCATAGAAAATGTCCCAAAAGAAGTGTTTTGAAAAGTTAAAACCCTTCATAGACAACTCAATGTTTGGAATTTCAAAACATGTTTTCGATAGTAATAATGTTTCACAAAAAGTAGCGGTGGGTTTTGAAAAGAATGATATTATTTATTTGCTAAGTCGGCCCATGGTTACCAATGCCAGCTCCGTACCATCTATGCTTCTTAATTACCTGAGATAAAATATGCTAAAAAGTGTAAACACAAAGGTTGGTGAGTTCATAGAGTTTATAAGTAAAACAATTTATTTGATGAGTTTCAAGTTTAAAAGACAATTTCAGTAAAAATGATTAGTGGACTATGTTATAATATGTCCCTAGTTTGTTTATGTGCCACACTCTGGCAAATAGTTGAGTAAATCTATAGCATTTGTAGAAAAATCATTTGTTGAGTTATTTATATTGTTTGTATAAAATCATTTAATTGGGTGATCCCTGGGTGTTAGTATAAAATCATTTGATTGGGTGTGATCGGCTCCAAACCGTCAGATAATTATTGGTCAACCACTTATTAATGGTCAACTATAATAGTCAAACAGCTTAAACCAATGCTCCGTGGAAGTATAGTGTTTCCCCGGGTCGTTATGTCCCAGCGAGGCATGCAATGGTATTTAAAACGGGTTTGTGATCGGGTGAATTTGGACGGGAAGGGGTTATGAGTGATAAAACTAAGAGAATATAAATGAAAATGACTAAAACGAACAATATTAACAAATACGTAAAACCAAATTACCCTAGAACGTATTAAAACTTAAAAACGTACGTTTAAGCTAAAATAAACGCGAGTGTGCAAAATAAAAATTGAATTTTGTGCTACGCTAATCCTACGGGCGTGAAAATTACTTTTCTATGATCCTATTGGTAAAAGAAAATTTTGAAAAAAAAGAAAATTATTTTTTTGACTTTTTATTTATTTATTATTAATTAATTACTAATTATACTAAATTTAATTATTATAAATACTAAACTAATTTAAATAAATCTGAAATTTTTTCTATAAATATTTTATACTATCAGAAGGCTAAGAAAAATATGAAAAGCTCCACAAGCTTATAAATAAGCTGTGAATAAGCTAAACAAAGAAAATAAGCTTATTTAACTAACTCTACTATAAAAATAAAATATGTAAGAGTAAACTTGACAAAGACCCTAGGGCAGTTGGTGTTGCATGTTTGTGAGGCGTGGGAAAGCTAAGACCAGGGTTCGAATCCCTTTTGACCACTTTTTGCAAATTATTATTTTTTTTATTTTTTCTTTGACAAGCTAACTGAAAACATGAAGGTGAGCAATTTCCAAAACTACCACTTCTTATGATTCTTAGTAAATAAGCAGTTGCAAGGTTGAAAGATAATCAGTTTACATATAAGCTTATAAAAGGAAATTTCTAAATCCTAAAATCTAGCTAACAAGCTATCTAAAGGGGAATAAGCAAAAGGCGAGACTAGAGCTAACTATGGGGATCCTAGATAAGCTAAAAGGATTAAATATGCAGGCTAGAATAAGCCTAAAAAGCACAAAACTAGGCTAAAAAGCACTAGAACTGCTGAAAAAAGGGAAAAAAATGACTAAATGGTTACTGTGATGGCCTAATAAGCTACTAAAAAAATCTAAAAAATAAACAAAAAATACCAGTAACTAGATAAGCTACTAAATAAGCTACATACTAAATTTTAGGTCAAACGGATTTATAACGAATAAATGAAAAATCAAAAACTATTTCTGCAGTTAAAAACGTGCTTTTACAGCCCGAAAATGGTCGATTACGCCTTGTAAAAAAAATCTAAAAATTAAAATAAAAATACTACTAAGTTAAAAATCTATTAGAGTACATTATCCCAAAATTTTATGAAATTTGGTTGAAAATTGAAGGAATGAAAATTAAAAAACTGATCAGCTGTTAGGCTACTTTTTATGTCGGGTCAGAATTGGAAAATGGGTCAGTTTTTTGGTTTGTTGACCTCCAAGAGTCAAAGGTAAGGAGCAATGTTTATGTAATATGATATTTTGAGATCAATGCTAGCAAGAATAACAAAAACCAAGTGCATGAGTTCTAAATCTAACTTATAACTATAACTGTTAACAGTTACTACAAAATATTTTGAAGATTTTGCCAAAAGTCTTCCAAACTATTTGAAACTATGAAGAATTACTTCAAACTACTTTCAAACAAGATTTCAAAGCTAAGTGAAACCAAAACTTTTGTCAAAAACTATTTTTTGAGCTACAATTTGGACTAAACCAAACACCCCCTTAACTTGTCTCCCTTGTGATTTTTCAAAGCAAAGGGGATATTAAGCTTCAAAAAGTAAAACTCAGAGACTTCCTAAGCTATAATATGACATATTAAGCAAAAAGAAATCAATGATAAGCATTTTTCAATAAGCAACTGGCAAAAGCTAATTTAAGCTAAAATAAGGACAGTTAAATAGGAAATATGCATAAATGATCAACAAGCTTTAAAATAAATCATCTAACACCTATCACTAACCATATTAAGCATAACAAACATGAAAGGAGTACAACATAAGGAAATAAGCAGTTATTAAGCTAATGCTATAGTAGAAGCAAAAAGGAAAAAGGGCTTACAAGGTGCTATGTACTCAAACCAATGTCCAAAACAGTTCACATTGCCACCCTCTAGCTTCCCATGAAGCTCTAAACCATATCCATCCTGAGTTCCACCATTCTCCTTGCCTCATCTTAGTTACACACTGATTTTTTTTATTTTCTATTTATTTTTGAGTAATTTTGATGATTTTTTAGTTTTCAAAATGAAAAGAAGATTTAAAGTTACTGAGCTATTAGAAACTTATTAGTAAGCTTATATGAGCATAAAGGACACTTACTATCCTGTTTTTAACAACATTGGAACACAAATGAGAATTTAAAGGAAAAATGCCAAAAACTAGAATTGAACTTATCACTGGAAATTAAGGCTGTAAAAAGTTTTGATTAGACTAGAATTATGGATTACAACTCTATTACACTAAAAATTACAACTGGAAACTAACATTAGACTAATTTCGACATCACACTACTAAACTAAAAACTACACACCTCCTAACTAACACCCTACCTTCTTCTTTATCTTGACTTTTATAGACCTGAATAATGTTCTTTCTCTTTCCCACTTTGATTGCTAGCCATTGGATTAGTGAAGCTTGATATCAGCCTTTAAATTGGTTTGGCGGGAAAAGTTTGTTTTGGCAGGTTGTGGGTTGCTTGGAGAAATTTTTGGTTAATAAATGATTCTTGGATGTTATTGGAGGCTAGGGGGACATGTAATGGTGAAGATGAGTTGGAGTGATGGGGGGAGGAGTGTTGCAGGGAACTTGGCAGCCAAGTGGGGGAGATGGTCAAAGATGGGGTTTGACTGGGTGAAGTATTGAAATGGACGGGGAGAATATTTTGGTGGGATTGGGCTTGGTGGGCTGTGGTTTTGGTGGTAAGGGCTTGGCAGGTTTGGTTTTTGGGTAATAATATTTCAAGGGTCCATATGGTTTGTTCAATAAATTACAAGGACCAAATTTGTAAAACTGAAATTCCAAGGGGCTGTTTTGCCAAGAATCCAAAGTACCCATAAGGACCAAACCTGCCATTTATCAATATCCAAGAACCATTTTTTGCATTTTCTTTTTTCAAAATTTCCCAGGGACCAAATTTGTAAATTTCCAAACCTCGAGGACTAAATTTGCAATTTTCTGAAAATTTCACCCAAGGACTATTTGTGACACATTTTGATTTTCCAAGGACAAAAAATGATTTTGCTTTCAAAAATACCCTACCAGGGACCAAATCTGTCAATTACTGAAACTCCAGGGACAAAAATGCAAATTTCCAAAACTTTTCCAATTTTTCACCAAAGGACAAAATATGACAACTTATGATTGTAAAAGGACCTTTGGTGATAATTTTCCATATTTTGAATTTCCAGGGACTAGTTTTGTTATTTTATGAAAGTTGGGGGACTGAAACTGTCAATTTTGCAAACTTTGTGCGTTTTTCATTTGTTTTTGCTCATTTTGCATCTAAAACATATAAAACAAAATTTTGAAATATTTTTACTATTTTGATGCATTTCTGAGTGTTTTTGTATGTTTTGCAGTTCAGATTAGATCAAAAATGATGAGTGTTTGAGCACTCATCAATCCCCCACACTAAACTATTGCTAGTCCCTAGCAATAACTGTTTTGAAAACTTGATGGATTTTAAACTCTTTACCAAAAGCCATCACTTCTGGAGTAGCCAGGTGTAAGAACTGTGGCACACCTGATAACCGTATGATTTTGAGCAAACCACCAGCTGTCAACGGATTTGATTTGTCTTTACCAGAAGCCGTTTGCTTCTGGACTAGCCAACTCTTGATGGAATAGTCAACATCTTGGTGAGCTGATTACCAATTATGGATTTTCCACTGCCTTTACCACAAGCCATAATCTTGCGGGCTAGCCAACTCATTCGCTTTAAGGGATATGGGGAGTTGATGAACCATACAATTTTGGGCAAATTGCAAGCCGTAAACGGATTTGAGATGTCTTTACCAAGAGCCATTTGCTCCTGGACTAGCCAATCCCTTTGTCGGTTAGACATGGCGGACTGATTACCACAAAAATTTTGAAGCACCAGTGAAAATTTTTTGAAATTTTTTTGAAATTTTGGCTAAAAACGGGGGTATTATATAGTAAAATGTGATAAAATTCGCTAGAATAGCGAATACCCCCCACACTTAGCATGAATATTGTCCTCAATATTCAAAATCCCGGCTATTATGCCGACATTTTGAACGTAAAAGGGCAACATTACAAGCTAAGCGTGGAAAACACCATTTTGTTTTTCACTTCATAAGTAACCATAGCATGGGTGACTCCTCCACACTTAGGGTGAAAACCCTATAAGCATGCTACTGTTTTTGTTTACCGAGTCGCTAGCTTGACTCGACCCCGAATTCATTTGTCCTTGGGGAAGCAGGATGTGAAAGAAACAATCCCCATCGGACTTTCATTCAAGATGTTTGGACAAACATTTGAAGCACGTGAAAGTTCCACACCAATGAGATAAGTATCCGGCTCAAGATAATGATACATGAAAATGCCGGGATCAAATATAGTATCTTCATTCCCGAAGGAGTGAAGAAGAGAAGAAGTCGCCTTATAGGTGAAGAAAAGGAAGAAAACCATGATGAAAATCATGATTTGATCTTCTTCCTCGGGAGCAGGCTCCGTAGCCTAAGTTTGGATTTCAAAGGGTAAGCTCGTAAACAACCCGGGAGGGTGGGTGGGAATTTGGAAATTCTCATAATTGAGAGCATCTCCCCCCGGGCTATCAAACTCCGGAGGAGTCATGATATGATGAGTGAGTTCACCGGAGAACTCCTCATGAAGAGAATTATTCACATGGTGTGAATTTGTGAATTCTTGTTCCATTGTGGACTCATCACAATCCTCATTCTGAATATCAAAGAGTGAATTATCAGAAATCAAAGTGAATTCAGAATCAAATTCAAATAGAGGATTGGTAAGAGTAGTATTGAATGCTTTGGGAACAAAATGATTATCATTCTCTATTGGACTGTTGGGATAAGCAGTGAGTGGTTGATCATGATATAGGAGACTTTCAATTTCTCCCAGATCGGCTTCAAAGTCGAGGAGACCATCATCACTTTCCGATGAAAGTGGATTGATGTGAGTAAGTTCATCGACGAACTCCTCAAGAAGAGGATCAGCATCAGACTGTGGGAGTGATGCCTCAATATACTTAATGTCTCCATGAGATGTACAATCATCATTAAAATCTGAGAAAGTCTCAAAATGATCGTTTGAACACTCAAGAGGGGAAGGAAGATCACACATATGCTCAAGAATTCCCTGTGACTCTCTTGGGATTGGGACAAGGTTCTCAACACTAGACTTTATGAATTCGTCCGATTCCTTTTTAGGAACAGTGTCAAGATGCTCGTCCCCCATGCTCAGAGAGTGAGTGGGAACCTCGGGTGTGATAGCAGTTGTTTGAGATGGAATCTCAACTGCTGGGATATCAACTGATGAAATTGATGAAGTTTTATAAAATTGAAGAATATCAAGGGTATCTTCATCATCACTGTCATCAGGGATGAAATGGAATTGAGAGCTAGATTTGGCTGCTTTTTCTTTTGCAATGGATTCCCTCACAGATTTTTCATATGCATCTTGGGAATTTATTCTAGCAGCCTGCTCTTCAGCAAGCAATTCTTCCACGGATTTTTGATGAGTATGTCTTTGGGTAAAGTCTT
Organism: Artemisia argyi; assembly: GCA_030686995.1. Classification (NCBI taxonomy): domain Eukaryota; kingdom Viridiplantae; phylum Streptophyta; class Magnoliopsida; order Asterales; family Asteraceae; genus Artemisia; species Artemisia argyi. The sequence continues at coordinate 86,449,580 of CM060679.1, forward strand.
TAACTAAACCCTTAAGCTCATCAACGATTTTCATCATATTTTGCATTTCTGGAAGAAGTACTTGATTCATATCGTACTGTGGAGGTTGGTCATAATAGGGTGTGTCAAAATTGTCAAAAGGGTATGGATTCCCCGTTTGACAATCTAAGCTGAAGTGTGGACCTCCACAGTAATCACAACAGTAAAACTGTTGAGTCTGGACTGGTGAATCATATGGGTATTGGTCATAACCAAAGTTCTGAGCATCACCGGAAAACTGTTCATAGACAAACGTGTTTCTGCCTTGACACTCAAATCCTTGGTGAGGACCACCACAAAACTCACACAGATATGTCAGTATCTCATGATGTGGTGGCTGGTAAGATGAATCAGATGTATCATGGTAAGGATAGGGAGCTTGGTTATAGACAGACCCATCTCCTGACTCTACCATGCTACAACCGGGACAATTCCCACCATTATGAGGACCACCACACCATTGGCAACCAAAATGGTGTGGATACGACATAGGCAAGAATCAAAGGTTTACAGAGGGATAGGGATGAAGAATCAAAGATGTGAGAGGGTAAAGGAGAATGTTTTTGGGTTTTTGGAAAGACATTTTGTACAAATGAGAAAGAAAATGTTTTTGCGTTTTTTGTGTTCGTTGAAAACTGAGTTTAAAATGTTTTCGTGAATGGTTTTGTTTTTATGATAAGAAAATATGAACAAAGGATGGATAAATGTACAATGGAATGAATTCCAAAATCACCAATTAGAAAAACCGTTTAGAAAACGCACACAACCTCCCCGGCAACGGCGCCAAAATTTGATCGGCTCCAAACCGTCAGATAATTATTGGTCAACCACTTGTGAATGGTCAACTATAATAGTCAAACAGCTTAAACCAATGCTCCGTGGAAGTATAAGGTTTCCCCGGGTCGTTATGTCCCAGCGAGGCGTGCAATGGTATTTAAAACGGGTTTGTGATCAGGTGAATTTGGACGGGAAGGGGTTATGAGTGATAAAACTAAGAGAATATAAATGAAAATGACTAAAATGAACAATATTAACAAATACGTAAAACCAAATTACCCTAGAACGTATTAAAACTTAAAAACGTACGTTTAAGCTAAAATAAACGCGAGTGCGCAAAATAAAAATTGAATTTTGTGCTACGCTAATCCTACGGGCGTGAAAATTACTTTTCTATGATCCTATTGGTAAAAAAAAATTTGAAAAAAAAGAAAATTATTTTTTTGACTTTTTAATTATTTATTATTAGTTAATTACTAATTATACTAAATTTAATTATAATAAATACTAAACTAATTTAAATAAATCTGAAATTTTTTCTATAAATACTTTATACTATCAGAAGGCTAAGAAAAATATGAAAAGCTCCACAAGCTTATAAATAAGTTGTGAATAAGCTAAACAAAGAAAATAAGCTTATTTAACTAACTCTACTATAAAAATAAAATATGTAAGAGTAAACTTGACAAAGACCCTAGGGCAGTTGGTGTTGCATGTTTGTGAGGCGTGGGAAAGCTAAGACCAGGGTTCGAATCCCTTTTGGCCACTTTTTGCAAATTATTATTTTTTTTATTTTTTCTTTGACAAGCTAACTGAAAACATGAAGGTGAGCAATTTCCAAAACTACCACTTCTTATGATTCTTAGTAAATAAGCAGTTGCAAGGTTGAAAGATAATCAGTTTACATATAAGCTTATAAAAGGAAATTTCTAAATCCTAAAATCTAGCTAACAAGCTATCTAAAGGGGAATAAGCAAAAGGCGAGACTAGAGCTAACTATGGGGATCCTAGATAAGCTAAAAGGATTAAATATGCAGGCTAGAATAAGCCTAAAAAGCACAAAACTAGGCTAAAAAGCACTAGAACTGCTGAAAAAAGGGGAAAAAATGACTAAATGGTTACTGTGATGGCCTAATAAGCAACTAAAAAACATCTAAAAAATAAACAAAAAATACCAGTAACTAGATAAGCTACTAAATAAGCTACGTACCAAATTTCAGGTCAAACGGACTTATAACGAAGAAATGAAAAATCAAGAACTATTTCTGCAGTTAAAAACGTGCTTTTACAGCCCAAAAATGGTCGATTACGCCTTGTAAAAAAAATCTAAAAATTAAAATAAAAATACTACTAAGTGAAAAATCTATTAGAGTACATTATCCCAAAATTTTATGAAATTTGGTTGGAAATTGAAGGAATGAAAATTAAAAAACTGATCAGCTGTTAGGCTACTTTTTATGTCGGGTCAGAATTGGAAAATGGGTCAGTTTTTGGTTTGTTGACCTCCAAGAGTCAAAGGTAAGGAGCAATGTTGATGTAATATGATATATTGAGATCAACGCTAGCAAGAATAACAACAACCAAGTGCATGAGTTCTAAATCTAACTTATAACTATAACTGTTAACAGTTACTACAAAATACTTTGAAGATTTTGCCAAAAGTCTTCCAAACTATTTGAAACTAAGAAGAATTACTTCAAACTACTTACAAACAAGATTTCAAAGCTAAGTGAAACAAAACACCCCCTTAACTTGTCTCCCTTGTGATTTTTCAAAGCAAAGGGGAGATTAAGCTTCAAAAAGTAAAACTCAGAGACTTCCTAAGCTATAATATGACATATTAAGCAAAAAGAAATCAATGATAAGCATTTTTCAATAAGCAACTGGCAAAAGCTAATTTAAGCTAAAATAAGGACAATTAAATAGGAAATATGCATAAATGATCAACAAGCTTTAAAATAAATCATCTAACACCTATCACTAACCATATTAAGCATAACAAACATGAAAGGAGTACAACATAAGGAAATAAGCAGTTATTAAGCTAATGCTACAGTAGAAGCAAAAAGGAAAAAGGGCTTACAAGGTGCTATGTACTCAAACCAATGTCCAAAATAGTTCACATTACCACCCTCTAGCTTCCCATGAAGCTCTAAACCATATCCATCCTGAGTTCCACCATGCTCCTTGCCTCATCTTAGTTACACACTGATTTTTTTTTCTATTTATTTTTGAGTAATTTTGATGATTTTTTAGTTTTCAAAATGAAAAGAAGTTTTAAAGTTACTGAGCTATTAGAAACTTATTAGTAAGCTTATATGAGCATAAAGGACACTTACTATCCTGTTTTTAACAACATTGGAACACAAATGAGAATTTAAAGGAAAAATGCCAAAAACTAGAATTGAACTTATCACTGGAAATTAAGGCTGTAAAAAGTTTTGATTATACTAGAATTATGGATTACAACTCTATTACACTAAAAATTACAACTGGAAACTAACATTAGACTAATTTCGACATTACACTACTCAATTAAAAACTACACACCTCCTAACTAACACCCTGCTTTCTTCTTTTTCTTGACTTTTATAGACCTGGATAGTGTTCTTTCTCTTTCCCACTTTGATTGCTAGCCATTGGATGAGTGAAGCTTGATCTCAGCCTTTAAATTGGTTTGGCGGGAAAAGTTTGTTTTGGCAGGTTGTGGGTTGCTTGGAGAAATTTTTGGTTAATAAATGATTCTTGGATGTTATTGGAGGCTAGGGGGACATGTAATGGTGAAGATGAGTTGGAGTGATGGGGGGAGGAGTGTTGCAGGGAACTTGGCAGCCAAGTGGGGGAGATGGTCAAAGATGTGGTTTGACTGGGTGAAGTATTGAAATGGACGGGGAGTATATTTTGGTGGGATTGGGCTTGGTGGGCTGTGGTTTTGGTGGTAAGGGCTTGGCAGGTTTGGTTTTTGGGTAATAATATTTCAAGGGTCCATATGGTTTGTTCAGTAAATTACAAGGACCAAATTTGTAAAACTGAAATTCCAAGGGGCTGTTTTGCCAAGAATCCAAAGTACCCATAAGGACCAAACCTGCCATTTATCAATATCCAAGAACCATTTTTTTGCATTTTCATTTTTCAAAATTTCCCGGGGACCAAATTTGTAAATTTCCAAACCTCGAGGACTAAACTTTCAATTTTCTGAAAATTTCACCCAAGGACTATTTGTGACTCATTTTGATTTTCCAAGGACAAAAAATGATTTTCCTTTCAAAAATACCCCACCAGGGACCAAATCTGTCAATTACTGAAACTTCAGGGACAAAAATGCAAATTTCCAAAACTTTTCCAATTTTTCACCAAAGGACAAAATATGACAAGTTATGATTGTAAAAGGACCTTTGGTGATAATTTTCCATATTTTGAATTTCCAGGGACTAGTTTTGTCATTTTATGAAAGTTGGGGGACTGAAACGCCAATTTTGCAAAGTTTGTGCGTTTTTCATTTGTTTTTGCTCATTTTGCATCTAAAACATATAAAACACAATTTTGAAATATTTTTAGTATTTTGATGCATTTCTGAGTGTTTTTGTATGTTTTGCAGTTCAGATTAGACCAAAAATGATGAGTGTTTGAGCACTTATCAGGGTGATACCCTAGTATTTGTATAAAATCATTTGGTTGGGTGATACCCTAGTGATTGTGTAAAATCACTTGGTTGGGTGATACCTTGGTGTTTGTATAAAATCATTTAGTTGGATGATACCTTGGTAATTGTGTAATATCATTTGGTTGGGTGATACCTTGGTGTTTGTATAAAATCATTTAATTGGGGGATTCCCTGGTGTTTATATAGAGTCATTTGAACAATTTCATAGTGTTGTATAAAAATTTAGTTGAACACAAGTTTCCATTTTGACAAATATAATTGCAACGAATACAATTATAGGTGAAAATAATTATTGCTCTAAGCTCATGAATCTCAAACATTACATCGGGTGAGAGCATAGTTTATATAATCACCTACACCACAGTGTGATGTAGATGATGGGCCCTCGTGTAAGACGTTGCTATCTTCCTAGTAAATTCTAATATAGTGCATTCTTGTCGCTTACACAGCAACTCAAATGGGTTGCCGTCTCCAATAGATCTATTCACTAAATTCGCGTTCACTTGCAAGTGATTAATGGTTCATGATATGAGGGACTTTTAGCAATGGTGTTTACTTAGGCAATAATAAATAACTTAGTATACAGAAAGTGCTTGTGTTCTAATTTGTAGCCTATAAAATGTTTTAGATAAACAATTAGAGTGGTTGCATCAATTTAAGTAAAAACGGTTATGAAAAACTAGAAAAGATTATGTAACTAAAAGATTGTGTATTTCCCCCAAAGTGTTTAAAATAGTAAAAGAGTAAAAGTGGGGCTATGATTTAAAGTAGTAAGTAAATGTTTAGAATACTTGTGAAAATTAAAAATCAAGTAGTTGAACATGTATCTCCCCCAAAATATTTACAAAATAAGTATAAAAACGGGACTATGAACTCACCTTAGTATGATAGTAGTCAATTACTGATAAAATGGTATAAGTGAATAACTCCCAACTTGCGACCTAATGTATTGTGATAAGTTTTTGATTTGTTGGCCTTAGGGTTTGATGAGAAATGATAAGAGTGGAAATCTTCTAGTGTGATAGTGTTGGATTTGTGTGTTAAAATGCTTAAGATTCAAAAATAAAGTATTATAAGTATTTGTTAATACAAATAATGTCAAAAACGTTATTCGCATTATTCGGTCTTCTCATGTTTTGATAATCACAAAATATAAAGACGTGTTACGTAAAGTTACGGTTTATAAGTTTTTAATCGAGGAAACTCATTACTTCTACGTAGCTGCTTCAACATCACTTCAGGTATGAACAAACTTTATACTGTCATTAGTTAAGTGATCAAAGACTTTTATTTTCACCTAAACTTACATTTTTAAGTTTGACAAAACATTTTCACAAAAGTATTTTTGTGTTTTTAAAGAAATGTTTTATTAAGAAAATAAATTCAAATTCAAACATCACAACAGCTAGTTTTCCCTCAAACCTTCACCAGATAGTTTTTTACCACGTCTGGACAAAAATGGGAGCGTTTGTCAGGGCGGTCCCGTAAAGGGGTAGACGGTCCCTTAGTGATAAAGGACCGTCGCCTATTTAAGCGACCGTCTGCTTCTTTGTGTTGACTATAAATAATGGACTGTTTTCTTTCAGAACAAGACTTTTCACACACACAAAACTTTCTGGTCTTTGTTCCTTTTATTCTTTGATCACTATAACATGTTGATATATGTTTATAAATGATTTCCTCTTCCGTCAAGTGCAAGAGAAGAACTCTCAACAACTATGAAGATTCAAGATGTTATAGGTGTCCACACACAAACGTAACATGTGTTACGTGATAGGATTGATATCATTGTTTTCCGACTTGTGTATGAGTTGAGGATGGGGTATAAACTTGGATGGTGATGTAGTTCCAAGTATTGTATTTGTGTGAGCTTGGATGGTAATGTAGTTCCAAGAAATCTTGTAACTAGATTAGTTCATGTAATTCTTGTGAGGAGAGTGATGTCCTAATGTTTAGGTTAGGATTTGTTGAGTCATTATGTAAAACTTGGATCGGGGATGATCAAGTGTGATATGTATGTAAAGACTTGATTCGGGTGAAGAATCAAGTGTGTCGTGTGTATGAAGGCTTGGTTCGGGTGAAGAACCAAGTATGTCTACAAGTGAAAATTTGGATCGGGTGAAGATTCAAGATGGACAAGAGTGCTTGTTCGTGTGGCCACGTGGGCCTTTGGAATAGATTGGTTTTAGCTATGATTAGAACTCAATATTATGCTTAGTGTCGTTAAGCCTTGTGTAAGCATGTGTACGGATTGCTCCGCCTAAGGGAGTGTGTTGGTATAGTGATTGATAACTCTCGAGTGTGGTACTCGGGGAGTGGAGTAGGACGGAGAGTGAGCTTCATGCCGAACCACTATAAATCGTCGCGTCTCTTGGTTGTGCTCTTTCTTTACTCATCACTTTACTTGTTTATTTATGTTTGCTAGCAACTAAATTGATATCACATAACTAGTAAGATTCAACATGTTTGTTAATGAAAAATAACCGGAACTAAAACGGCGAAATGGTTTAGAAAATAAAAATGAATCGGTGAAACTATTCAACCCCCTTCTAGTTTCTACAGTATTAATAATGTTTTGAGAAAAATGTTATCGATTTAGAGATAAATAGGAAGTTATTAATATTTATTAAAAGTTCGCGAATAATAAGTTAAAATATTTATTTTTTTATATTTTATGTTAATAAAAGTTAAGTTGCATTGCTAGTATTATTTATTTGTTATTGTTAATCAAATGTTATTATTTGTTATAAAAACATATATGTTATATTTTTGATATTGACGCTTTTATAAAAATGTAAATGAAATCCAAACTAAAAATATAAGCTTTTCAAAAATGTAATATAGTTACAAAACTTACCCTTAACTTTATAAAAGTTACATATATAACCCGATAGTTAAATATTTGTAATTTTAGTCCAAAATCCTTAATTTATACCTTTTTACCTCAAGTTTACTGTTTTGACAGTTTATACCCTTAAGTTTTATAAAATTATATTTTTCAGCTTTATCCTTATCTTTTATGTTTTGACACTTTGTACCTGAAAGTTAAAATATTTGCAGAGTTAGTCCAAATTTAACATTTCGAAAAGTTAAGTTCTACTTTTATAAAAATTACTTTTTAATAGCTTATAAAAGCTTATAAAAATCAGCTTTTGGTGAAACATTTGTACGAAAAGCCGTTGGGCCGATTATGTTTTATGAAAAAGGTTCGGGCTACATAGCCCGTTTAAGGCCCAAACTTGTTTTAAAAGAAGAATTGTAATCATTCGAGTGAACTTAGGATTTAGGTTCAAAAATGAAGTATTTTAGCTTATTACGTTAGCACGTTTAGCCATCTTGTTTTATAGGCTTATAAAGAATCGAGTGGTGCTGAGAAATGTATTAAGTGTACGTCTAAATAAAAAGATATGGACTCAAACCTTAGGTGACTTATACGTTTTTAACATTTGTGAGTTTTAGTGTTTTAATAAATAATTATGTGTTTTGATTTATTTGATAAGTATAACGATTTAGATAAAAGCTACGAATGGAAAAAGAAGAGTGTGTGAGGACTTACGACACCAATTTGGTGGTGATGAGACACGAAGAAAGATTATACGAATGAATGAAGAGAGAAACACGATCTAGCTTAACCTCCTTCGAACAAAACCCACATGATCAAAATGAAAACCCAAAGTGACTTAGAAAACTTGAAATCTGACACAACTCTTCCTTGTTTCTCCCTTTTTGGCTCGACAGTAGACTAGACAAGTAAATGAGTGAAGTTTTTGTTTGAGTTCTAGTTTGTTTTTTAGTAAGTCTGTTTAGGTGAGTGAAAGAGTGATAAGTGAGGGTTTAAATAGGCGATTTGAGTATGGTGTATTGAGTATTTTATTCTTGCTTTTCTTGGTTCCAAGGATGAGATGAAAGGATGTATGTAGATGTCTTAGTCATGTATTAAGAAAAGTGGTCAAAGGTGTTGGAGTGGTCAAGTCGAATGGGGCAAAAGATTTAGGTACAAGCTTAGGGTACGGTGTTGTGGCTATGGTCATGGTTTTGAATTATTTAAGTAGGGTACATGGTGAGGGTGGTATCTTGTGACTTTGTACTAGCCGAATGGGTCAAGGAAAAAGAAAAGAAAGAGAAGTAACATGTTGTGTGTAATGAGACATATTAACCATGGAATATACAAGGTTGAAAAAAGTAAGTTTGGGATATGTGTGTGTGTGTGTATATATATATATATATATATATATATATATATATATATATATATTATATATATATATATATATAATATATATATATATATATATATATATATATATATATATATATATATATATATATATATATATGAGTTTATTGTTTAGGCTAGTGATAAAGAGACATTAGGGTGGCTTTGTTGGTTACGATTACACGCAACACATTCACAAGGAAAAAAGTAGTCGAGTTGTATGGAAAAGATATTGGCTAGTTCGGTTTGGTTTGTGTTGACTTTCGAGTAGAGGAAAGAAAAGAGAAAACATGTAATTGTGAAAAATGAAGTGCATTGGGCTTGATTTGGTTTGTTGGCCCAATAGAAAAACAAAAGAAAAGAGATATATTGAGTTGACTTGGTGTTGTTTTTGGCTCAAAGAAAAGGAAAGAAAGAAAAGACATGATTAGATATATTTAGGAAATTTTCGGTCCAATAGGCTCAATAGATTTGTATAGTTTAGTTTGTCCCGGTGTTTTATTTTTAGTATCGGTGCGCAAGTGAGCTATTCGAATTACATCTCATATTAAAGAGTGACTAGTGAATATATTGTTTAAAACAAAATAACTCATAAAAATGGGTTAACCATCTATTAAATAGAATTACTTAGAGTTTAGTATTAATAAATGACTTGGTAAATTACGAGGTACTACATGCTTGATTGTTAAAACTTGAATTTGGTCTAGCACTTGAAACAGTTTTCTTGAAATCAAAAATCTTGTTTGGTCTAGCAGTAGAAAAAGATTTAATGCCAGACTTCAACAAAACTGCTCTAGGTGTCATTTTTACATTAACATTAGGATGAGTTTGTCTTGCAAAACTGTTTGTGTTCACCCTAGAATTTGCATACCTAGAAACCCTAGCATTACCATAAACCATCTTTTTCCATGGATTAAAGTTACACTATGTTTGAAGATGATTGAAACTACCACATACAAAACATGCCTTGTTCTGCATAACAAAGTCACTACCTAGCTATTGGGATTTTAAGTTATTCTAATTCCTTTGGTTACCCCTAGGTGTAGACCTGTACATCTAAGCATATCTAACAGTATTCCTAATTGGTTTCTTATTTTCAATTTTAACCACTTTAGGAACATGTTTCTCGTCTATTTTAACCTCAGACACAACTTCTTCAACTAAAGAAGTGTCACTTGCACTTTCAAAGGAGTCCTCAACCTGTTTAACACTAGGACTCTCTTTGCCCTTAAGACCATAACCTGGAAATTCAATGTCCTTAAACTCCTCTAACCCAGTATGTGATAAATAAATTTCTGGGGGTGAAATTAACCCTCTGTTAGGAGGTGGAACAGACTTATACCCTACACCTGATTTGGCTTTATTGACAACCTAAACTTCTATTAGTTTTTGAACTTCTGTTGATGTATATTCAAGTTTGTCAACACTAAGCTATATATTATCTTTTTGTTGCTTAAGTTGTTCTATGTCATACTTAAGCACACTGATCTGAGCATTTCTATTTGCTATGTCCCTTTTTAAAACAGTTATGTCTTCAGTAAACTTAGATTCATACTGTTTATAAAAAGTTATTTGTTATTCTAAAACAGCAAGCCCTCTCTTATGATTTGAAAGATTAAAGTTAACATGATTAAGCTCTATTCTTTGATTATCATATTGTATTTTAAGAGACTTATATTCTTTCAAAGCTGAACAAGTTTTAGAACAATTGTTAACATTACGTACCTCAGAATCAGAAAATGCCATCAGTGCAAATTCAGTGGGAGCTTCCTCTTCTTCCATGAAACTCCAGTCAAATACGGCTCCATCAATAGCTACCATTGCCTTAGAAGAAGGCTCCTTAACATTCACAAGCTTCATGTTATCCTTCTTATACCCAGTACCTCTATTGTCCTGCTGTCAAGGACTTCTACATTCTCTAGCACAGTGTCCCTTCTTTCTGCAGTTATAACACTCTACCTTGGACTTATCATAACCAGCAACATCACCTGAATTTAGAATGATCTTCTTCCCTGTCCTTTAAAAATGCGTTTTGGCCCGTATGCTCATCAAAGCCGATTGCTACTTCAAATCATTGCTTCCAGATCATCATCATGAATTTGAAGTAGTCTTCATTGTAAAAATGTTCATCATCAGATTTGCTAGCCAAGAAAGCATAAACAGTTTCATCCCTCAAGCTAACAGTGCTAGTTTTTGAACTAGCAGTACTAACTTTAGGGTTAGCAGTACCAATATCATTAACCTCCTCAGAACTGCCATTGCTAGAGGATGACAAAAATTCCATGGTTCCAGACCCTGAACCAAGACTTCCTGACTTTTTAAGTTGTTGTTCAACAATTTTGAAATTGTTGTACAAGTCATTGAAAGTCATCTTCTTAGTCTTAGGCTTGTTGCTCCACACAACTACATGTGTATTCCATTCTGCAGGTAAGCTTCTTAAGAACCTTAGATTGATGTCTTCCTGAGAATAAGTAACACTAATAACATCAAATTTACCCACAATCTAAGTGTTAATTTCTCCCTTAAAATGCCCATCTTTTCTACTTATATGAAGAATATACACTCTTATTTCTTCCTATTTTGGTTTCAGGGTAAAGATGAGCAAAAGTACGTTATTGACGATTTATTGACTAAAAATTGGGAATTAAGCTTAAAGTCACATTGAAGACATAAATACGACGGTCTAGTTAAGTGATGATACTACACCGTTAGAAGATTTACCCCATTCTATGAAGACTACGCTATAGCAAGCTACTAAGCTACGGCGTAACAGAGATTACCAAAGAATACGCTGTAGTTTGTCATTGGACTATGGCGTAATGTTGATGATATGGGCCTTACGCCCGTAATTAGTAATAGGACTACGGCGTAAGAAAGATTCTATGAAGGTTACGCCCGTAGTTAATAATTGGACTACGGCGTAAGTAAGATTTTATGAAGATTACGCCCGTAACAACTGATGGAGTTACGGCGTAGTGATTTTTACAAAGATTATGGCGTAGTCTTACCATACGACTACGCCGTAGCAAAGAGGAGCCTTATAAATACCAAAGGAATTTTCGTCCACTATTGGTCAAGTTCCTCCCCCAAACCTGCACTAGGGTTTGGGGAAAACGACCTAGAAGAAGAATGAAGACCACGAAGGCTAGAGATATGGTGTGCCGTTAGACTAGGAACCACCTAGTCTAACACATGTTCGAATTCTATTTTGTTTCGCAATTTTATGAATTCTCTTTATTAAGATTTGGTTTTAGTTATTTATTCATATTCATCTTTGTAGATGTTATCTTAGCTTGTTCATTATTCTTTCGTTTCGGTAATATGTAAGCATGGTTGAATCTATTCAGTCTAGGTGAATTAACCCTAGGGCCCTAGACTGGTAGGTTGTGGGGATTGGTAAGAATCGGCCATAGTACTACCTTTCCTTATGTGCGAATTAACCCTAGGACCACCTACCAACCGGATGTATTTAAGGAGCTAGAGGGAATCTAAGATCTGACCATACCGGGTTCCACTAGAACAAGTCTATTAAACATGGCACTTAATGACTCTTGTATCTTATCCAATGAACTCTTGGCTTTACAATAGACGAGAATATGATGAGATGCGAGATAGGGCTGATGATATGAATAACCGACTCTTGTCGACTTGCACCCACTACATAAAACACTAATATATGAATTAGGCTTCAACTTAATATCTTAATAACCTATCTTTAGCATCTTTATTTTCTCTTTTGTTTACTTTACGTCTTTGGTTACTATTTACTCTATTCACTAATACCCTTTTTAGTACTTACCTTAGTTTGCCAGACCAACAGCTCTTGGGATGACACTCATATTCATCTAAAGGCATACTAAACATGACCGGGTACACTGCCTGTTAGTATGTGTTAATCCTTATAATTCGAAATTTATAAGTGTAAAACAGGATGAAAATAACGCATCAAGTTTTTGACGCCGCTGCCGAGGAGCAGTTTATTTACGCAAGTTAAGATATGTTTCAATTTCTACATTAAAAGATCAAAACAAGCATTGACAATCTACATTCGAGTTTTGACCTCGTTACGAAATCCAGGTACACAAATTTACATTTGTTATTTAAATTTTAACCAAACTACGGTGTAGCAGCTAGCTGAACTATGCCGTAGCAATACTATATTGACACTGCAATTTTAAACTAACTACGGCGTAGCCATTAATCGAACTATGCCGTAGCTATATTTTACAATTAAAATTCATAGCCTGAATTTGAACTAACTACGACGTAGCTACTTCTAAGAGCTATGGCGTAGCTACCTGAGGGTATATATATACGGGTTTGCATAACTTATACACTTTTGCAACCCATTCTTCACACACACACGAGCCTCTATCAATTTTTTTCCAAAAAATTTGTTCATCTACTCTCCTTTGCATCATCAATGGCAGGTAAACACCCCATTCTCCTTCCTTGACATTTCTTATTATTAATTGTGATTTTTAGGGTTTTTACTATGCTAGGTTAGGGGATCATGATTATAGTTCCGATCTAATCTGTAAATCAATGGTTTTAATTAATGGATGAGTTTGGTTTAGGTTTGCTCGATTCAAATTAATAAAAAAATTATTATTTGGGTTAGGTTTAATATACTACTCATCGATGTTATTAAACTAGCCCTCCTTAATATTTGAGTGGGAAACCTTTATTTGACACTTTGGCAGGTATTTTTGTGGTTAGGGCATAGCAAATTGATCATTGCCCCGTAACAATTGTAGATAGCGGCAGCAGAACATTCGCTACGGCGTAGCTAATCATAGCGCTACGCCGTAGCAATTGTTTTTACACAGGATTTAATTTTTAAAATTTGTCAACTATGGCGTAGCATGTTATTAAACTACGCCGTAGCTCTAAATTTTTTACAGAATAACCATTTTCTAGACTACGGCGTAGCTAGTGATAGCGCTACGCCGTAGCTGCAATTTTTATTCAGAACACTTAAGACATATACGGCGTAGCTATTTATGAAATTACGCCGTAGTCTTTATTAGAACCAACTACGACGTAGCTATTAACAGCGCTATGCCGTAGGATCTAAAATCTACAATTATCATGTTTCTAACTTTCTTGTTCTGCAGAAAACAACAACGGTCCTACTCAATGGTTCAAGTTTCTGAACTATGATCCGGCGGATAGAAAAGTCTGCAAGGAAGAGCTCCGGTCTCTTATGAGCAAGACGATCGAGGTCCTAGAGGCCCTTGGCATGGATGAGTTAGAAAGGGTTAACGAGGGAAATACCTTTAGGCAACTCGAAGACTTGTGCCATATTAAATTCAAAAACAATAATAGACACTTTACTTGTAGAGCATGAATGAACGTGTTCTCTATCCATGAACCGGTCATCCAAGAATACGTTTGGGAGTTTTTAGCAACTGTTGATTTTGAAGAACAAGTCACTAGTATGACCGAAAATTGCTTGTTCTTTCAACTTGGTGGTGTGAGAAGAGAGAAGAATATGAGGAAGTTTATATCGGCCATGGGACTTTATAGTATGGAAACTGTTGATTCCCAAGTTTTTCAAGACTACTACAGCTTGTGTTTAAGGCAAAGGCCGCATAACTACGAACCTGAACCATACTATCAGAAATTATCAGGTTTAGTAGGATTAACGTCAAGAAACCCACCTTCCTACAAAACCATCATGGATCCTATTCGATGTCTAGTGTATAGACTTTTTGCTATATCAGTTCGTGTCAGGCATTCGGCAAGAGAAAAGGTGACCATTGAAGATCTATTCTTAATGCAAAGTATGGATGGTGGGGACTTTGTTGATATTCCATGGTATTTGGCTAAGTTTATGACGGGAAAAGCGAAGGGAGCACAACAGGGCAGCTTTATTCAGGGGGCCCACTTCATCGGGACATTGGCTAGGAGTTTTGGGTTGATGACAGCAGCAGCCTTAACCAAGGTGAATCGGACAGCGAAACATCTTCGATTGGAATTGCTAAGTTGGACGAGTTTGGGATCATCACCTACAACCCTTTGAATGAACCCGTGTTGAGGCCAGTGATGAGGAGAGCTAGTGGTGAAGGTAGTTCTAGGGCTAGTGGAAGCCGAGCTGTAGCCGAAGAGTGTGTGCGACCCACCATGACTATGATGGAAAGAATGAACGTTATGGATAGATGCATGGGGCAAATAGAGACACGCATGACCAACTTTGGTCTTGACATGGACGAGATGATGGCAGTAATCGCGGGCATGAGTGAACAGTTTAATAGTTTTTTTTGCTGACTTTAGAGATTTGCAGGTACAACAAGCCAACTACTATCAATGGAATGCGGATCGTACCAGTCAGATGCTCGAACACATGCATTTGAGCCACCCTCGTTGGAACGGGCCGGATTATGTGGATCGGTCCAACATACCTGATATGGGAGTCCAGCACGGTGTCAGCTCTATGTATCCTGGCATCTCGTCTTCAGCCCCTCAAGATGGTCATGACCCCATCACTCAATTTGATACACCTATGGAGGGAGTCGAGATCAAGAATGATCACTCTTAGCCCATACAAACTTATCCATCGTTATGTCTGAAACAATTTATTATTTTAGGGTCTGTAATAACTTCGCTAGAACATGACTTGCTACTAATATTTACATTTTGGTATTAGATATGACAGCATGCAAGTTCTTTAGCTTGGATATTCAGATTGCAGACTGTTGCTACGACGTAGCGGGTCTTTGAACTACGCCGTAGCAACCATGGAGAAACTAATGGACATTCTGTCCAGATTTTGGATCTACGGCATAGCAGGGTCCATAGACCTACGCCGTAGCTAGTGCCAAAATTTTGCTTACTTATTTAGAGAAATTCCGAGAGCGCGAGCGTATGAGGGGATTTTTTCTTTTTCATTTCTATTCTATTCCTCTATTTTTATTTTGTTCAAAAGGGACTTTGCACAAACTAAGTAGGGGGATAGGAAATAGAATACGAAATTATCACTTAAATTTATACTTGTCCTCATTTTTCTAGCTTTACAAAACGCAAGTGCAAATTATAAATTATGCCATTTTTAAAATTTTGACATATAATTTTACATAAGATAGAATAAATTAACCCCGAGCACACAATAACCCTTGATAACATGGTGAGGTTTAGCCTATTCATTTTCATACATTTTACCCCAAATCCACCAAATATTGAGTGTGCCGGTAAACTTTAGAACTTGGCTTTTACATCATTTCAAATCAATAAACGAATAATGTGTTTTTCTAATACGTTTGGAAGAAACTTTTTGAGAAAACAATTTTGTTAAGATTTTCAACCATAACTTAAATCCTTCGATTAGTCATGTAACAATTCGCAATTTCAGGTTAACTTTTATTCCCGAAAATTTTACTATTCACTTTTCACTATTCATCTCAGAAATTTTTATTTCATATTCTCGTAAGTTAAACTATTTTAACGATAATCCGAGAGTTTGACGCTCGTCGGGTCATTTCTTCAAAAATCACAAAGCCGTGTCCGAGATTTACTTTTAGGTTTAAACGTCCTTCCAGCATTCCGATATATCCATAAAACATTATAAACAATAGAAATATGATTTTCTCTCATTTTAGGACAATTCCAAAAGTTTCGGAATTTTACGTTTTTCAGTTCAGCGTTTTACGTGAATTGCGCGTTTTAGACCCGTGTTTCCAGTTTTTAGCAGGGTTTTAGTACCCGATAGAACCTACCACTCATTTTATATTTTATTATGGACTATATTGACATGTTTAACAATACTTTCAAGTTTCATATTTTTACGATACCCGGTTTTACGTTTTGAGGCTTAATCATTTATGGTTAGCGATTTACGGACTCAAAACTAGCTACATACTTAGGATAATACCATCAAAAGTCCACAGCTTGTTCTCCAAGTTCTTGAACCGCCGCTAGGGGGGGCATTCACACTTGTGGCATCATCTCATGACTTTAGCCATTAGATCATTTTTAATTACAACTTTGTCTTCAAGTTTAAGTACTTTCCTAGTAAGCTTCCTAACCTCCTCATTCTTGCTATAAATAGAGAGCTCATTTGCTTCCTTTCTTCACCACAAAAACGCCACACCCTTATATCATAGCACCATGATCCTTTGATCTTCAATATACAAGTTACACTACAAAGTTCAAGGTCTTAGTATTCTCTACCTAGTTCTTAAGTTTGTTTGGTGATTCCATGGTTGAATTAGGAGCTACACAAGGTTACTAGGGCTGAAGTTAAATGGTTTTTACAAGGGTTATATCAAGGCTAGCAAGGGTTACAAGAGTTATGGTGAAGGGTTTACAAGCTTAGGTTTAGTGTCCTAGTTCCATACTTGACTTCCTTTCTTTAGAAAGCCAAAAGTTGTAAGCAAACCCTTATACACTTTCTTGCTCAATATCATTTCATGCTTATTATGTTTCTTTCATGCTATATATGGTCTTTGTATTGTGTTCATGATGTTTAAAAATGGATAAAACAAGTATTGGTATACATATGTTAACTTATGACAAGTAAACAAGCAAACTAGTGATTTTTATGGAGAACCACGACCACAATAGTATAACTTTGATATTTGACACTTACTTACTGTTATAGAGGACTTAACAAGGAAAACATAGCAATTTGAATCACCCAAAACGAGTACACGAGTCAAAAGTTATGACCATTTGAAGTTAGCGAAACCAAAACGGCAAAACTGCCTAAATAGCATTCTGATCAAATTTTGATTTTGAAAGTCCCACTTCTGGTCCGATTCATCAAAAAGTTAAAACACGAAAGTTGTCCGGAACGACGTTTTCGTTCAGGAACAAAGAAGCTTGAGCCCTGAAAACACTTTCCGAGTGATAATTTTCTTCAAATTCTTAACAGCCCGTTTTAAGTACCAAGTTACTATATAATGATTGTAATTAGATGAGACCAAGAGGTCTAATGACCTAAAGCCAAGACCACAACCATGGCTAAAGCCAAGGTTGAGTCTCAAGATTATGGTAACAATGACCAAGGTCACGGCAAAGCCACGGCTAAAGACCATATAACTTTTAAAGATCAAAAAGCTATATATATATATATATATATATATATATATATATATATATATATATATATATATATATATATATATATATATATATATATATATATATATATATATATATATATATATATATGTTATCAAATACTACAATAGTAGGGAGCCTCATGTGAGGAGTTCATTGAGTAAGCCGTCGAGACGAGTTGTGGATTTACGAGTTAAAGTGTCCTGGCTCCTCGAACGTTTACTCCATGACTTCTGAATTATGTCGGCCCGAACGGTAGTAAGAGATTTACAACCTATACATGTTTCATAGACCACTTATATTCAACGACTTACACTATATACTAAGTACTACATCATGAACATTATGCAAGACATATATGGGCAATTCTTCGTATTCTTAGACGTTACTCAAAACCTAAGTCGCAACGTTCTATTATAGGCTGCTCTTAGAGACTTTCGCGATTCGACTACGACTTTCATTTCTCATTACATAGACTTAAGGTGAGTCATAGCCCCTACTCTTTTCATACTTGTTTTAACTCTTGGGGGGGATACATGCTCAACTACTTGCTTACTTGTACAAATACTTAAAACATTTATACTTGATTGCTTTATACTTGATTGTGTTATACTTGATTTGTGTTATACTTGATTGGCATTATACTTGATTGCGTTATACATACTTGTTACACTATACTTGCTTAATTTAAATACAAGATTCGTATTTACGTGCATACATAATACTCTATTCTGTCGGAGAGGTATTGGTAGTACTCATGGGAAGATGCCCCCTACCCTTGTGTCTATACTTGACCTTGGATGTCGTAGTACTATTTGGGGAGAGGCCCCCGCCCTTGTGTCTATTCTTGACCTTGGGTGAATATAATCCGGTGCATTGTATAAACTATCTTTTAGCAGTAGGTTGTGGACACACAGGTTACAAGTCTCTTATGGCGGGACTTGCAACTGAGTGGATTCTCAATGCCTTTGCTGTGTGAACATTCTTTAAGGCTTTTTAACTGTTTTAAGACAAACTCTATGAACTCACCAACCATTGTGTTGACACTTTAGCATGTTTATCTCAGGTTAGTAAGGCGATAGCTAGTGCGTGGAACTTAGAGTCAAGCTGCATATTCTGAAGACTTACGCTTTTATCATTTACCATTCAAAACATTTTGTATACATTTATGTATCATACTTTGGAATCTCATGTTTGTAACTTTGAATTCATTAATCGAATGGTAACTTTTCAAAACGTCTCATTTAGAATTCGTTTTCTATAACTTGTACTTTGTATTATGAAGTAGCACCCCTATGACACAGTCTTCCGCTGCGGTATTTTGGGGGTGTTACAGATTGGTATCAGAGCCTTGGTTATAGAGAACTAGGTTGCATTTAGTGCCTAGAATATAACTGCTATATACGTTGGGACCTTCCTCTTTATTTGCCTTACACACAATACATACACATATGCTTTTTGGTTAGAGGTTTGCTTAGTTTCACGCTATTAGATGATGTGACTTTAGTATTATAAGGAGCCCCAGAGATTAGCCGAGTCATTAAAAACATGGAGCTCAGTAATAACTAATTAGTTAACTTGATCTTGTGACAGTTCTTGTTTGATGAGACACAAGATTTGAGTTAAATAATATTATTGCTTAGCTTTAGGGATTTGATGGCTTGATTATCTTACTATCGGCCTCAGAAGGCGGATTTTGTGTCGGAAATTCTTAAGTAGGATGATTTAGAATCTCCTTATTTAAATGGATTGGGACGCCTCTTCAGTTAAATAAAGAAATTGTAAATCACCGAACCATAAGTTTATGATACCTTACTTACATAAATTTGGACGCTTCTTTATGTAAGTAATGTGTTATAAATAAGTGGGCTTAATTGTAGCCGATACAACTCCTTAACCAGAACCTTAGACGAATCAGAGTGAACACCACTACATTAGAAATCCCGAATTCTCTTAGACACACCGTAAGTAGTTAACATCAACTGAACTTCGGGACGAAGTTCTCCTTAAGGGGTAGAAACTGTAACAATTCGCAATTTCAGGTTAACTTTTATTCCCGAAAATTTTACTATTCACTTTTTACTATTCACTTTTCACTATTCATCTCAGAAATTTTTATTTCATATTCTCGTAAGTTAAACTATTTTAACGATAATCCGAGAGTTTGACGCTCATCGGGTCATTTCTTCAAAAATCACAAAGCCGTGTCCGAGATTTACTTTTAGGTTTAAACGTCCTTCCAGCATCCCGATATATCCATAAAACATTATAAATAATAGAAATATGATTTTCTCTCATTTTAGGACAATTCCAAAAGTTTCGGAATTTTACGTTTTTCAGTTCAGCGTTTTACGCGAATTGCGCGTTTTAGACCCGTGTTTCCAGTTTTTAGCAGGGTTTTAGCACCCGATAGAACCTACCACTCATTTTATATCTTATTATGGACTATATTGACATGTTTAACAATACTTTCAAGTTTCATATTTTTACGATACCCGGTTTTACGTTTTGAGGCTTAATCATTTACGGTTAGCGATTTACGGAGTCAAAACTAGCTACATACTTAGGATAATACCATCAAAAGTCCACACCTTGTTCTCCAAGTTCTTGAACCGCCACTAGGGGGGGGGGGGCATTCACACTTGAGGCATCATCTCATGACTTTAGCCATTAGATCATTTTTAATTACAACTTTGTCTCCAAGTTTAAGCACTTTCCTAGTAAGCTTCCTAACCTCCTCATTCTTGCTATAAATAGAGAGCTCATTTGCTTCCTTTCTTCACCACAAAAATGCCACACCCTTATATCATAGCACCATGATCCTTTGATCTTCAATATACAAGTTACACTACAAAGTTCAAGGTCTTAGTATTCTCTACCTAGTTCTTAAGTTTGTTTGGTGATTCCATGGTTGAATTAGGAGCTACACAAGGTTACTAGGGCTGAAGTTAAATGGTTTTTACAAGGGCTATATCAAGGCTAGCAAGGGTTACAAGAGTTATGGTGAAGGGTTTACAAGCTTAGGTTTAGTGTCCTAGTTCCATACTTGACTTCCTTTCTTTAGAAAGCCAAAAGTTGTAAGCAAACCCTTATACACTTTCTTGCTCAATATCATTTCATGCTTATTATGTTTCTTTCATGCTATATATGGTCTTTGTATTGTGTTCATGATGTTTAAAAATGGATAAAACAAGTATTGGTATACATATGTTAACTTATGACAAGTAAACAAGCAAACTAGTGATTTTTATGGAGAACCACGACCACAATAGTATAACTTTGATATTTGACACTTACTTACTGTTAAAGAGGACTTAACAAGGAAAACATAGCAATTTGAATCACCCAAAACAAGTACACGAGTCAAAAGTTATGACCATTTGAAGTTAGCGAAACCAAAACGGCAAAACTGCCTAAATAGCATTCTGATCAAATTTTGATTTTGAAAGTCCCACTTCTGGTCCGATTCATCAAAAATTTAAAACACGAAAGTTGTCCGGAATGACGTTTTCGTTCAGGTACAAAGAAGCTCGAGCCCTGAAAACACTTTCCGAGTGATAATTTTCTTCAAATTCTTAACAGCCCGTTTTAAGTACCAAGTTACTATATAATGATTGTAATTAGATGAGACCAAGAGGTCTAATGACCTAAAGCCAAGACCACAACCATGGCTAAAGCCAAGGTTGAGTCTCAAGATCATGGTAACAATGACCAAGGTCACGGCAAAACCACGGCTAAAGACCATATAACTTTTAAAGATCAAAAAGCTTATATATATATATGTTATCAAATACTACAATAGTAGGGAGCCTCATGTGAGAAGTTCATTGAGTAAGCCGTCGAGACGAGTTGTGGATTTACGAGTTAAAGTGTCCTGGCTCCACGAACATTTACTCCATGACTTCTGAATTATGTCGGCCCGAACGGTAGTAAGAGATTTACAACCTATACATGTTTCATAGACCACTTATATTCAACGACTTACACTATATACTAAGTACTACATCATGAACATTATGCAAGACATATATGGGCAATTCTTCGTATTCTTAGACGTTACTCAAAACCTAAGTCGCAACGTTCTATTATAGGCTGCTCTTAGAGACTTTCGCGATTCGACTACGACTTTCATTTCTCATTACATAGACTTAAGGTGAGTCATAGCCCCTACTCTTTTCATACTTGTTTTAACTCTTGGGGGGGATACATGCTCAACTACTTGCTTACTTGTACAAATACTCAAAACATTTATACTTGATTGCTTTATACTTGATTGTGTTATACTTGATTTGTGTTATACTTGATTGGCATTATACTTGATTGCGTTATACATACTTGTTACACTATACTTGCTTAATTTAAATACAAGATTCGTATTTACGTGCATACATAATACTCTATTCTGTCGGAGAGGTATTGGTAGTACTCATGGGAAGATGCCCCCTACCCTTGTGTCTATACTTGACCTTGGATGTCGTAGTACTATTTGGGGAGAGGCCCCCGCCCTTGTGTCTATTCTTGACCTTGGGTGAATATAATCCGGTGCATTGTATAAACTATCTTTTAGCAGTGGGTTGTGGACACACAGGTTACAAGTCTCTTATGGCGGGACTTGCAACTGAGTGGATTCTCAATGCCTTTGCTGTGTGAACATTCTTTAAGGCTTTTTAACTGTTTTAAGACAAACTCTTTGAACTCACCAACCATTGTGTTGACACTTTAGCATGTTTATCTCAGGTTAGTAAGGCGATAGCTAGTGCGTGGAACTTAGAGTCAAGCTGCATATTCTGAAGACTTACGCTTTTATCATTTACCATTCAAAACATTTTGTATACATTTATGTATCATACTTTGGAATCTCATGTTTGTAACTTTGAATTCATTAATCGAATGGTAACTTTTCAAAACGTCTCATTTAGAGTTCGTTTTCTATAACTTGTACTTTGTATTATGAAGTAGCACCCCTATGACACAGTCTTCCGTTGCGGTATTTTGGGGGTGTTACAAGTCACATCGACTTTTCGATCTATTACCCTTGTTTGCACTCACTTTTAGTGCAAGATACCCTCAAATACACCTTATTACATTTCCTCCATTCCTTACCATACTATCCCATTACACTTTTTCAATTTTGTAATCTTATGTTTTTGGTTGAGAAATCACCGTTGCCTGAATGTCATAAAATGCCTAAGTTCAAGAATCAAGAAAGACTAGTATACTCGAAGACCCCCAAATGTTCCCAAATGTTCTCCACCTAAGTTAATCTCAAGTGGGGGGATAATGTTATTAGTTCATCTCTGTAAAAAAATGGGAATTTCAGTATGTAGAGTAGAAAAAAAAGCGTGCATATCATAAACACCAATTAAGATAGCTTATCATGGAAGGCATAGTTTTCTTTACCGAAAGAATTGTTAGAAGAAAAAATGTATCACTTGTCACTAACAAGAGATTACACCTCGGAAGATTGGTATTTTCTGGCAAAAGGGCAATCGGTGACAACTCGGTTGAAAGATAAGATTACTTTTCCTCTTTTCCCTTACAATAGTCAACATCATAACCTACCGTTTTTTAGTTGTGTAGGTGAGGGATTCGAGCAGTCAGTGGTGTCTTGCCCGGCGTTCCGGTCATGTATCATTGCCTTTGTCACCCTTGCCGTAGTATATTAGTAACAACTTTACACCCTTAACCTTACGATTATATAAACAATATTATTTTCAAAAACTGCTTCAACCTTAGCTCTAGTGGTGGAGTTTTGTGTAAATGCCAAGCTTATGATAGAATACCTGCTATGACTGAACATTTATGAGAGCACCCCAAAATTTAACACTTAGATTAGGGAGCGTTGAGTGAATTTCTTCCCTTCTTTTCGTGAGGTGTTCGGCTTAACTTGACTTCTAGCAGTTTTATTAATTCAAATTTGTATCTTCTAAGTAATGAAGAGGATGCACTTTTAATTATTAATACGGTCTACTTGAGGACAAGTAGAGTTTAAGTGGGGGGATATTTGATAACATCAAATTTACCCCCAATCTAAGTGTTAATTTCTCCCTTAAAATGTCCATCTTTTCTACTTATATGAAGAATATATACTCTTATTTCTTCCTATTTTGGTTTCAGGGTAAAGATGAGCAAAAGTAGGTTATTGATGACTTATTGACTAAAAAGTGGGAATTAAGCTTAAAGTCACATTGAAGGCACAAATACGGCGTTCTAGTTAAGTGATGATACTACACCGTTAGAAGATTTACCCCATAATGTGAAGACTACGCCGTAGCAAGCCACTAAGCTACGGCGTAACAGAGGTTACCAAAGAATACGCCGTAGTTTGTCATTGGACTACGGCATAATGTTGATGATATGGGCCTTACGCCCGTAGTTAGTAATAGGACTACGACATAAGAAAGATTCTATGAAGGTTACGCCCGTAGTTAATAATTGGACTACGGCGTAAGTAAGCTTTTATGAAGATTACGCCCGTAATAACTGATGGAGTTATGGCGTAGTGATTTTTACAAAGATTACGGTGTAGTCTTATCATTCGACTACGCCGTAGCACAGACGAGCCCTATAAATACCAAAGGAATTTTCGTCCACTATTGGTCAAGTTCCTCCCCCAAACCTGCACTAGGGTTTGGGGAAAACGACCCAGGAGAAGAATGAAGACCACGAAGGCTAGAGATATGGTGTGCCATTAGACTAGGAACCACCTAGTCTAACACATGTTCGAATTCTATTTTGTTTTGCAATTTTATGAATTCTCTTTACTAAGATTTGGTTTTAGTTATTTATTCATATTCATCTTTGTAGACGTTATCTTAGCTTGTTCGTTATTCTTTTGTTTTGGTAACATGTAAGCTTGGTTGAATCTATTCAGTCTAGGTGAATTAACCCTAGGACCCTAGACTGGTAGGTTGTGGGGATTGGTAAGAATCGGACATAGTACTACCTTTCCTTATGTGTGAATTAACCCTAGGACCACCAACCAACCAGATGTATTTAAGGAGCTAGAGGGAATCTAAGATCTGACCATGCCGGGTTCCACTAGAACAAGTCTATTAAACATGGCACTTAATGACTCTTGTATCTTATCCAATGAACTCTTGGCTTTACAATAGACGAGAATAGGATGAGATGTGAGATAGGGATGATGATATGACCAATTGACTCTTGTCGACTTGCACCCACTACATAGAACACTAATATATGAATTAGGCTTCACCTTAATATCTTAATCACCTATCTTCATCTTTAGCATCTTTATTTTCTCTTTGGTTTACTTTACGTCTTTGGTTACTATTTACTCTATTCACTAATACCCTTTTTAGTACTTACCTTAGTTTGCCAGACCAACAACTCTTGGGATGACACTCGGATTTATCTAAAGGCATACTACACATGACCGGGTACACTGCCCGTTAGTATGTGTTAATCCTTATAATTCGAAATTTATAAATGTAAAACAGGATGAAAAGAACGCATCAAACACCTAGTACAGAAAGTTGGCTAATGATCTTCTGAAGTCTGTTGAAGATGTGATCAAGTGATTCAGTGCTTGTAGCACTAAAATTCTCATAAGACTGCTTCAGCAAGGTTCTTTGAGTCTTCTTGGTTGCATTATTACCACCAAACCTCTCTTTTATTGCAGTAAACAGAGTCTTTGCATCCTTGAAGTGGCTGAAGTTGAGAACTTGATCATTAGTTATTGCCACGAGTAACAAATGCTTGGCCTTGAGATCATTCCTCCTTTGCAGCCTCTCTTCATTAATTACAGGAACAATATTGACTACCAAAGCTTTGCTACCAACAACACTAGTCACTTCAGAGGTTTATCCTTTAAAAGAATCTCCATTCTCTATGATTTCCCAGAGAGCATAGTCTTGCACCATTAAGTACTTCTCAATTATGAGTCTCCAGATATCATATTTACTCTGCTTAAGTAGACGTAGATTGGCTATGGTTGACGATTGATTTGTTTCCATGTCCATCTTCCTTGTAAGTAAGAAAGTATTCTTATGGATCTTCTAATTCAAAGTATGAGAACCTGGCTCTGATACCACTTGAGAGGATCTAAATGCACACCTTGTGTTGAAGATACTTTGAGTTAATATCTAGTAACACGCGGAATTTATTACTAGACACTTAGAAGATTTTGTATATTGAGTGTATGTAACAGTGATTAATGGAACAGTCAATTATGAACAAGAATGTTAAACCAAAACGCTTCAATATTATTGTAAATAATATGAGTGATCTTGCTTTATCAGTAGGGCTACACCTTTAAGCTTACACAAAAGATACGTAAACAAAACCTAACCTAGGATCTCTGTTTATAGCACAAGGAGTACAGTACAAGTAATCTACTTTGATACAATATTTGTATCAATCTAAATGTATAAGACATACATAAAAATCTATTCTATATTTACCCTTAAACGTATCTTCAATATTTTGTCATTAACATATAATCAGTACAAACTCCATGTACTAGCAGTACTAAGTCAGTTAGTACTACTAGTGTATTTTTCAGCAACTGTAATTCCAACACTAGCAGTTTGTACTTTTGTTTAATTACCAACAGTCTATTTTGGGAATTTTCCCTTATTATAATTATTGATGTTTGTTTTACATAAATCTATGCGGATACCTTTTTTTACAACTAGAATTTACTATGGGAATTACTAAACAAATCGATCAAGATAAAGTAACAAACATCAAAGAATTTGTCAAAGATGATAAAGTTTATTTATCAAATAACATTGATTTTTATAATCGAGAAGTGTTAAATATTCGAATTTGGAAGTTAATGATACAAATTCGAATTTGAAAGTTAATGGTACAAAAAAAAAAGAGATATTTCTGATGTTGAGGTACTAAATGTTCAAGATTTGAAGAAAAGGCAAAAAAAAAAAAAAAAAAAAAAAAAAAAAAAAAAAAAAAAAAAAAACAATAATAATAATAATAATAATAAAAAAAAAAAAAAAAAAAAAAAAAAAAAAAAAAAAAAAACGAATGTTGATATACTCCATAGTATGAGAGGAAAAGATTTGATAAATAATTGGGATTGGTTAAATTACGACTTTATAGAATATTATGA
This sequence comes from Artemisia argyi, assembly GCA_030686995.1. Classification (NCBI taxonomy): domain Eukaryota; kingdom Viridiplantae; phylum Streptophyta; class Magnoliopsida; order Asterales; family Asteraceae; genus Artemisia; species Artemisia argyi. Next base: position 86,476,409 of record CM060679.1, read on the forward strand.
AGTTGATGATTGTTATTGTCTACTGTGTCAAGCAACAAGTCAATGTATTCCTAAAGAATGTTCTTGCACAATACATTAATTTTCATTTTTTAATATCAATTGTTTTATGTTAATATTATTATGTTTTGTTTTAAGAAATGGTTATGTTTTTATTTATATACCTTATCACAACGAAGATATAATTTATATAGAATGTGTATAACATTTTGGTAACCAAATAAAATATGTAAATTCATGATAACTTTGACATACTCAAATATTAATTCTAAAATATCTTAAAAAAAAGTATTTATCTTTGTGACACAAAACCCTAATTTGATTTAAGTTAAATAGTGATGCTAATTTTACCTAGATCACGCTTTAATATTTATAAGTCTCATATACCTATGATCTACGCACCACTACCGGGCAGTGTACCCGGTCGTGGCTAGTTCAATTTGGTAAACCGAGGGCGTCCCAAGAGCTATGTGTTGGATTCTAATTTAAGTCTTAATTGTCAAAGAAGGGGTTTTTGAAATGATTTGTATTACACTAATAAAATAGCAAAAATTAAATTGAATGTGAATCAGTGGGAGAAAGATGTGCTAGCCTAGTTACTAATCTTACTACGTCATGGCTTAGTTTTCCTAACCATGTCTATTATCGCTTTATTTGGTGGTTAATTGTCACTAGGATCAGTTGGTCAGATCTCCCAGCCTATGATTCCCAAACCCGTACCTCCTTTGGTCAATTCGACAGTACAATCCGGTTTCAGTCAATAAGTGTCAGCTATTAATCTAGACCTAATTTGTACTAAGGTGTGTGGTCCTTTGGTCAATTCTCATACCTACGTCAAGGTTCTGCATTTCTTTTTTATGTTTACAAGGATAGGTAGTCCTTTGGTTAATTCTTACGCTGTTGATGTGTAGTCCTTTGGTCAATTTTTACACTCCTCGCAACCTACCGGCTAGAGTCCTTTGGTCAATTCAAACTAGCCCAAGTAGGTACTAACTAGCATTCACATATCCAAAATGCAGGGTTCATAGATAGGCTAGATGGATAAACACATAAAATGTACAAAAAATGGGAAAACAATTATCATGGCAATAATAATTTCATAACTAGGCTAACACATAAAGTGTTTAGCCTCTCATATTAATAAATGCAGCAAAATCATGTAAAAAGTAATAATGAAAGTAAAAATTAGATTCGATACAGTTACAACATTTGATGTTAAAGCTAATGAGTATATGATTGGATTTCTCCCTTGGAATGAGATTGAGAGTTGTAGAGATTCGTCCTTGATGAAGCCCTAATTCATCCCTTGAAAGTTGTGGTGGAAAGTTATATGAAAACGCAGATTTAGGGCTTGTATTTATAACCTCGACATGGTTACGACGTAACCTTAAGTAAAGGGTTACGCCGTAACCCCCGTATCTCAGATGATCTTATCTCTATAATAATACTTACTGTGTAACCTCAAGAAGAGGTTATGACCGTAGAACCCTCGCTAACATTTATTTGGGTTTCTACGCCGTAACCCTATGAATAAGTTACGGCGTAACCTTCTTGATATCTGAATTTTTCTAAGTCCTTGGATACTTAAGTCGTAACTATGTCGATAGAGTTACTCCGTAACCTTCAGCAGTTGTTGACTTAGTCTTCTAGTGATAAAACATGTTACATTGTGGGTTGAATAATCCTTCTACACCATAACTTTCCCTTGGTCAGCAACCTCTTGAATAACTTCATTAGTATTCCTTCCGAATCCGCATTTCTTCGTTCCAATGCTCATATATACCCTGAAATGGAACAATAAGAAATAAGAGTATATATCCATGTAAAATAATGAGCATTTCAAGGAGAAATTGACACTAAATAATCAAGACTACCCACTTGAACACTACTTGCCCTCAAGTAGACCTTATTAGAATCGTTCTCAAAGATAACTCCAAAGTTAGCTTGGAAGATATGAATCTCAAAACTTCTAATGCTAGATACATCAAAGCTGAACACCTCACAAAATGGGGAACAAATACGCTCTTCTAAGTCCTTGGATATCTACGGCATAATTATGTCGATAGATTTACACCGTAACCTTCAGCAGTCATTGACTTAGTCTTCTAGTGATAAAACATCTTACAACATAGGTTGAATAACCCTTCTACGTCATAACTATCCCCTTGTCAGCAACCTCTTGAATAACTTTGTTAGTATTATTAAATAACAAATGATTTGCATTTTAAGGGAAAATTGACACTAAATAATCAGGACTACTTGATGTTATCAAATTATAACATCAAGTTAGGAGGAACCAAGTGTGTTTTTAAAAACTTTGGTGTCAAGAGATTATAGACAATAAGTTCGTCCTATCAAAATCATGTTTCCAAATATAAGAAGTATGTTCTAGAAGGTTTTAAAACGATTGTTATCTTCATCAAGATTCTTTTTTTATATTTGAGTTACGTTATCTATTGGATATGAATACAAAACCCTAATTCCGAGCCTATGTATACTCGCCTAACTCAAATTTTAACACTAACTCATATATCTATATACTCTCATATAAGCAAAGATATAAACACCGCTAACTTTTATCTTTCAATTAACACCATAATTAACTCATTGCATTACTAAGGTAAAAGTATTAAGGAGGTGGTGTTATAAGGAAACGTCTATGACAATAACTCATCGACATTTTGAGATGATTGTATTAGACGAGAATGTTTCTTTTTTACATATTTTTATTATGTTCTACTTTTAAATTTATATAGTTCTATGTTGCTTTGAAAGTTATGCTTATTATATAATTGTTATTTTTTAGGGTAACAAGATTATGTTATTGTAAGGAATGTTCGATTAGCATTTCTTAATAAGTATTTCATAGAGAGCATGGCGGTTCTTATACGTAATTTTAATGTTATTCCTAATATGATATCTTACAAAATTCACATTTGCACGTCGGTCAAATATATTTAATGGTGATGTAAATAACACTTAAGTGACCATGTTTTGTGTCATAAGATCACTGAATTTAGACATTGATTTACCTATTGGTATGTGACATAAGATACATAATTTTGTGTGCTATCAATATTTTAATTTGCGAATTGACATATATTCATTAATGTTAATGTTATTTGTGTGCCAGATAGTAATTAGTTGGGTGTATGAACTTAGAGAATATGAACTATATGGAAGTAAAGTGAAGATGTTACTTCTCAAACTTAAGGATGCAGTGTAAGTCGTTGATCTTGAATTATGCATAAGAATAATTAAATGAGAGTATATACGTAAACTTGTTGTTGTTGTTGTCGTTGTCGTTGTCGTTGTCGTTTTTTTTTTTTTTTTTTTTTTTTTTTTTTTTTTTCTCAGCGGGATCGAACTTACATGTTTAGTATTTAATATATTAGTGAAAATATGCTTGATTACATTATATCTTTTAAGGTTAAGGATACGCTTTTGGTGAATATACAGAATCCTAGAGTTTTTGATGATTGAAAAGGTATATGTTTATGTTTCATCGTGAACAAGGTTATTTATTGGTAAGAAAATAATTATTGTGTAAAATGATGGTGACGGTGATAATGTGGTTCTTGAATGAGAGGAACAATATGTGTCACAACACACCATTTCAGGTCATTTCCCAAACCTTGGAAAAACACTATTCATCAAAACACTATTCATTGTTTTACTATTCATCATTTTCGAGGTCAATTTGATATTCTGAGAAACATTTGAGAAGTTTTACTATTCACTGAACACTATTCATTTCGAAAGAAATTTCATCATTCACGTGCATTACTCATTTCATCGTAAATTTAGTTTACGTGTATTAAAATTCGCGTAACCGTATGGGTTTAGGTGCGAATTCATTTCATTATCAGTAAGGACATTGCATACGGACTAGAGACAGTCTGCATATCATCATAACAGCATTTTCATGTTATACCACTCTTAGGATTTTCAAATTTATATATTTGATACATTTAACGTTTTCCTTATAATTATTTATAAATAAACGTTAACACCCGGTTAATAAACACGACGAATATATCTAAATATTCCCACAATGGTCCTGACATATTTTTATATCCATTTTATCATCATAAAAGTTATTATATTCATTTACCCAGTATTTTGGAAATTTATTTTATTTATAACGCAAGTTTATAAATATTACGACGGTTTTCGTGAAAACTAAACAATAATCAACCGAACACTCAGTACTTGTACCCAACATATTTTTAACATTTTTACAACTTTATTTTATCCCGAGTAACTTTGTTAACATTTATTTCTATCAAACCCGGTACCCGATTTTAACAAATAACTTATATCTACACATATACTACCTAAGTTTTCCTAATTAAATCCAAGCTACCCTAACCCCCCCCCCCCCCCCTCATCCACCTATGCCGGCCCCTAAAGTCCTCACCAAGGCAAATTTATACAATTTTCTTAACCCCTAGCATTTATGTGCTAGTATAATACTATATATCCTAAACTAATATCTACAAAAACCTCAAAACACATAAACATACATTTTCTTAGAATCAAAACATCAAAACCTCATCTCCTTCCTCCCTACATCAAAACCCACGACCCAAATAAGATCCAAGACCAAAATCCATTATTTTTCAAAGTTTAAAGCTACAAAGTTGTTCCTTTTGTCATTCTAATCAAGAATCTTACAACAAAAACACAAGTAACACAAGGTTTCACATCATCTAATCACCTATTATTTCAAAGTGAGTTATCAAATTTATTTTCATGTTTTCATCTAATTAACACTTTTATCTTATGGTTTTCACGCTTAATTTCATGTACAAGTTAGCTATACCACATTATTTTTGTTAACTTTTTGAACATACAAACCCTAGATTTTGATTTAGGTGTTCCTTTGTAAAATTAACATGATTACTAGTGATTAGGAACCCATGGCATCTAAGAAGGTGTATGGTAGGATTAGTATAGATTTGTGGTGTTTGCAAGAGATTTGGTTGAAGTAGAAACTAGTTTTGAACAAGAAAAATGGATTTGCAACAAGTATTTATACATTCTGTCCCATTTTAGTAAATCCAGGAAAATCAGTAAACATAAAGTAAACTTTGGCAAAATATTTTAAAATACTTTCAAAAACGAATCCGTAGGCGAAAGAACGGATTAAAAAGAGTTTATAACGAAGAAGTTATGATTTTTGCAAGTTTATTGACGAAACTATATTGTCTGAAAATACATGGTGTTGGACGTTTTTCGTCGGACAAAAAGAGGCTTTAGACGTAACCCGGAGGAGCCAAGCTTTCTAAAATATATTACTACATACTAAGACGTAACCGTGGATATAGAGAACAAGTAAAACGGACTTATAACGACAAAGATATTCACGTTTCAATATCGGCAAAACTTATATTGTTTTGACAGCTTTTGGTAAAATGATAACACTAAAACTACGTAGTAACTCTAGATTTCTAGAAATAATACCAAGTACCCAAATTCATAACTAATGAAGTATTAGTGATTACAAGTATATTTTTATCACTACAAGGCCTTATATCAAGGATTTCAAACCGAGGATTTCAACACTAACATAGATACATACGATATATATATATACATATATATATATATATATATATATATACACATTTCAAGCAGTTTTATTTTTCTAGTAGCCATATTTTCCTAAGTCTTGGAAAATGTATATTTTTTATAACAAGTATTTTCCAAAGAATAGAGTGGTATAGGAAACATGTGCATGGACATTCATAACATCATTTCATGATCTAAAGTAGATTGTTCATCATTCATATTAGGTTGCGGCTAGTGTGCGCACCTTGTTTTTCAGCTCATTACATGTTCATGGTACCATCATATCAGGTGAGTTTTCATAGCCCCGTTTTCAATTCAACATTTTGATTTCAAATCCCACGGGGGAATACATTGCATCAACCATTTTAGTACGAGCCCAAGTACCAAAACATATGTACATTGCTTAAGTTGCCTTACCAACCTGTTAAAGTCCCCTATTTATTATCATGGACCATTAATTTGCCGATTAAGCGAGAGTGAGTGGATAAATCTATCGAGGGTGACGCCTCCATCCGTGGTAGTTATTACCAACAGTAAGCGGATGCATTTTATTTTGACATTTTGGGAGTGTTCTGGTAAAACATTCGGGAGGGGCATATAATTTCATCAGTCATAGCTTCGGGGTCATGAGCTTAAGGTCTATTGTACTATTTTACGTGACTTTTGTCATGGACTTCACCAACATTCGTGTTGACGTTTTAGCAATGTATTTCAGGTTATTAAGGTAGCTCATGTGACATGCATTTGGACCTTCATGGAGTCGCGGGGTCGACGCGTCTCACCATTATTTCATGCACTTATGTAAATGTTTGATCTAGTATGACTTGTTTTTCATAAACTTGCAACACCTTTTTGGGACCTCATTTGTAAACTCTGAATAATTTCAATGATCAAACGAAGTATTTCCAAACGACACTCTAGGTCGTTCAATGTAATTGTAACTGTGATGCTATGACAGACACCCCCAGGTATTCCATTCCGCTGCAAGTCAGGTAAATTGGGGGTGTGACAGATTGGCATCAGAGCTAAGGTTATAGCGAACTAGGATGTATCTTGGACCCTAGACTATAACCGCATCATCATAGCATCTCATCATTTCATCATAAGTGCATAATCATGATACATGTTGTTTCATGCATACCTTGTGCGACTTGGTTCACAAGTGTCGTGTCTTCAGATACTCACCCTGACATCCTTTTATCGGATTCCGACATTGAAGATGCCTTGTCATCTTCCACTACCATTATACCACCAGTTACACTTACACCACCATTAGCACTATTGATTTGCCATAGGAACAGGGTTTTCCTATCATTCAGCCCATACATAGAATGCCTTTTGGTAGAGTATTCAGACTTAATCTTAATGGACATATTAGATTGCTTATTTCAATGGAGATAGTGTGTTTCTTTCCATCACTAGTAGAGCACTCACTACTCAGGCACTACCACCACCATTAGTTACTTATTACACTATTGGTCGTCCCACAGTGCGTACTTCAGTTTTACCTCTTAGATGTCGCGAGGTAGCGCGAAAGAGGATAGTATTCCATTCACTAGTACCACCATTGTCATTTTCCTTTTCCATTCCCACTTGCCATGAACTAGATAACATCTAGTAGATAATACCAATATCACGGACTCAACAGGAACATCCACAGATTCTTCAGGAATGGTTCAGAACCTACATTATCTAAGATTTGATAGATGCACAACTTCAGACACCACTTCAGGACTATCTCGACCTTATGATGCCACGAACCTGATTTCACACAGAGGGACACCAGGAAGTCCCTAGACCAGACTTATATCCTCACTAGCTTTTACTATTATCCTAGCCACAGAAAGTGTAGGACATAGTCTAAAGAACTTGTTGTCTTTTGATTGTTGTACAAACAAATATATCAAGTGTGACTCTACTATGTAAGAAATGGTTGTGCTATTTGTGATATCGGTTCACGTAGACCGAAATTTTCATGTATTATATTCAGGTGTTGTGAATATGATAATTTCTATTACCTATAGATCCTCATGGTCTCTTATAATTTGATGAAGAGAGATTTAAGCAAACCACTCCAAGCATGACGCAAGCTGCTGTTGGACAAGTCATTGCCAAGAACATAGCCACCGCCCTCACTAAGGAACTTACTCACATGGAATTTATGGGGTGCAATCCTCCCTCCTTTAGCGGAACTAGAGACACAAAGGAATTTCTCAAATGGTTCGAAGAAATAGAAACAATATTTCAATGTGGCGACTGTCGTAAGGAAGACAAGGTTAAGTTCGCCACATGGACTTTTCAGGATCATGACCAAACATATTAAGATGGTGGGAGTTGATGCTACTTACTCACACTCTTGGGAGAAACTAAGAAGGATGATGGGTATAACATTTTGTGTAGGAAATGAATTACGAGCAATAGAACAGGAAACACTAAACTTTACCATGGTAGGAAATGATGTTGACGAGTACACTACTCATTTTTATGAATTAACATGACTAGGCTCTGCAATGGATGAACCGGAAAGCAAGAAACTTGAAAGGTACATCGGGGGACTCTCAAATGGAATTCGTATGTTGGTCATTGCATGGGAACCCGATACCATGTCTGAAGCTATCAAAATGGCGATCGAAGCAAAGGAACTCATAGTTCACACCGAGACATCAGGAAACAATAGTGACAATAAAAAGAAGTGGAACAACAATCTAGGTTGCAATGCTGCTCAACAATCACCCAAGGGACAAGAAGTGAATAGAGCCTTTGATGCAAAACCGCACACAAAGAGAAGGTATATTGGAAAGTTACCTTACTGCAACCTGTGTAATCAACGTCACCGAGATCATTGCAGTGAACCGTGTGGAGTGTGTAAGAAGCAGGGTCATCGGACTGAAGACTGTAGGAAACTCACAAATCAGAAGACCCCAGGGAGTTGCTTCAAATGTGGAAACTTAGGGCATTTCAAGAATGACTGCCCGGAGCTAAGGAACAAGGAAAATCAGGAACTTGGAATCAAGACTGAATCGCTCGAGGAATAGCATGAGCTGTTGAAAGAGAACCGTCAGGATATTAGCAACATCAAGGATAACAACAATGCTTCAACAGGAGGAGCCTTGTTTCAATATATAAACCGTAGTTCGAGCCCTTTAGGGTTGTATCTCTCCTTTTGTACTTACCATTGGTACGATGACATAACCTAGTTGTATTAAGAACTTTCCTATCCAATGTAATATCTATCTTTTGTTACCTAGGTGATAATCATAACCTTCGTTTACTCCATTTTCTATCCCAATTGCTCAGACTTTAATCGTTTCGCAACATTTTATCATTGTCTTATCAGGGATTAGGCTGATTTCATTTTTGATGAATTAGTAGACTATTACCATTCGACAAGATTCACCCACGTATCCAATACACCATTCAAGCTATTTTACTATCATATGGGGAAATTGTTTTACAGAAAAATTTCTGAAGTAAGCTATTTTATTACCATCCTATAAATTGATTTTTCTGTCATTACACCAAGTAATTACTATTATTACGCAAGGCAATTTTCATGTTATTTGAAAGAAAACATCAGGATACCATTTTCTTAATAACAATGCATTGAACACCATCTAAAACTTTTGAGAAAAGTTATGATATTCTGACAAAATCTAACATCGCATCATTAGTCCTCAATGGTACATAGCCTGATCACCTATGTAAAATTCAGAAAGGATTATGCCATGAAGGAAATAATTACCTTTTCAAAGGATTGTAATAACAATCTTCATTTAAAATTTTTGTAAACAAAGGAACTTTTCCATAAACATCCCTTTTGCCGAACTATCCCTGGATACTTACCCCACCAGTCACTCATTCAGCCATTAAGTTGGATTTTCCCATTGACTTCCCTAGGAGAGACTTTCCATATCAATTACATGCAGGATTTCTCTATACAATAAAAGCAACGGAAAGATTACAGAACTACTAACCAGGACTAGAAGTATATAGTGAGAGAATTCATAACTCAACAACAAATTCTAAGATACTGCGAGACCATCCGAATCACCATCTCTGACTTAGTTGTCAAATCCAATCGTTTAAGGATACTAGCTAGACTGAGCTACAGGATTGAACTCAATATAGATGTCCGCAGGACAACACAATAGAAATAAACCAAGCATCTAATTGAGACTGTAGAGCATTTCATTTAAACATGGCCTCATCCATACATAAACTTTCCTGCAGTAATTTTCACAAAGGACAATTGTTTGAATCAAGAATATCGATGTAGATTCCTCTAAGGCATTATGTCTCTAGAAATTTCAGATAACCTCACCTTCATACCAAGCAAGGGATCAAACCGGATCATATCTCCTCATCTACATGGGAAAACAGAATTGACATTCATCGATACAACATCAAGTGATACGTTCGTCTTTCCAATTACAACGATAAACTATTTCAGGACTTAAGTTAGTCTAAATACCTATGCTTGTAGTTATGCCTGATAACCACCAATAGGCATTATCCAACCTCAGGAACTAAATGTTAAGACATCTATGCATTTAAGCGAACATTTCCTATTCTACCATTTTATCCTTGTTAGTGTTATCACTTTTAAATAAAGTTGATGCGTTTACATAAATCACATACCTTGTGGAAAAATGATTTCTGAAATTCCTATTTTGAACAAGTACGATCCTTTTTGGTCAATCTTTAGCAACACTATTTTACAATGAGAAATATACATAGACATCAAACTTTGGTAAGCAGTCTTAATCACAACATGTTTGAAAACATTTTTCTACTTCATAACTACAGAAATTTTGAATCATCAGGAAAAAAATATTACTTAGTAAATCATTTGCTCCATTTTCTAAACTCGTTTATTCAGAAAAAGATTTCAACCAAAACTCACAATCGCGAGACAAATTTCCAGAACCAATTTCCCTACAACATCGCTTATGCATTTAAGATTTGTGACTTGACAATAAAGAATATTTGGAATATGTGATGAAGGAATTAGGAAAGACATCACAAATTAATCACGAACTTCAGTAGTGGAGACCAAACCCAATAGACAAAGAAGGACATATGTATTATCATCCGTTGGAACAAAACACAAGGAATCAAATTGTTACCCGTATTCTATCCCTTTCAGATAATGGGAAGTTCGAAGGACCGAACATTGTGGAATTAGTCACAAAGATTTATTGTACCCATTTCAGTTATTCCTGTTAAGGAAACCGATTCACCTTGGACTTCAGGTAATCATTTCAGAATTTCTTTCAGAAACCCATTTAGATGTAAACATCACCTATCATCCTCAGACCGAGGGTCAAAGAAACAATTCAAACATAGGAAAGTATGCTCAGAGCATGAGTGATTGACCCTAGAAATGGTTGGACTAATCATTTAACATAAATCAAATTCATCTATAACAATAGTTATCACACCAACAGCGAGAAACTGGCAGAAGTTAGATTGGTACATAACACACATCATTTGGATTGGGTATCCTGAACAACAAACCATCCAGATTCAAGTGGGAGAACAAACTAAGTTAAAAGCATTGCCTTGGATTGGCATGACACAAATTGGATAACAAGAGAGGTTGAACCTTTAGCATATTGGACCAGTTAAGATTCATTTTAGAATCGACCAATTAGCATACAAACTTGAGTTCTGGCAGAATTCAGCAGTATATATTACCAGTATCACATTTAAAACATTAAGAAGCACAGACCATCTATTGATGGGCCAAACTCGGAAAAAGCTCAACTCACTAGTCCAGTAGGCATTCATGAAATAACCAAAAATTTCCTACAAGTCAAGAATCAGTTACAAGTTCAATAAGTTGTAAACCATTAAAACTTCAAGTTGGTAGGCAGAGTTATGTTGAAAGTTCTGCCTAGGAAAGGCATGATATCATTCAGAAAACTTGGAAAGTTAAAACCCGATATACACCGGACCATGTAATATTTCAGACAGAGTAGGCCTAGTGGCCGTCAGACTTGAGCCTTGTTAGAGAACAACAGGATTTCACAACCATGTATTATCATCTTTTCAGATTAGTCACTCATAATTCCATTTGGAAAGGAATCCAACCCAAAGTCAAACATAAACCTTGCAGGAGAACAAGTAGAAATCATGGACAGTTAGGTTGAACAGTTGAAGTAGAGTCGAATTCCTATCGTTAGAGTTCGCTGGAATCCTCGAATATCATCACCTTTTCACCAATACGTCTTCAGAGACCAACATAAACTGAACTTCGGGGCGAAGTTCCTTTTAGAGGGGAAGACTGTCACAACTCACCATTTCAGGTCATTTCCCAAACTTTGGAAAAACACTATTCATCGTTTTACTATTCATCATTTTCGGGGTCAATTTGATATTCTGAGAAACATTTTAGAATTTTTACTATTCACTGAACACTATTTATTCCGGAAGAAATTTCACCATTCACGTGCATTACTCATTTCATCGTAAATTTAGTTTACGGGTATTAAAATTCGCGTAACCGTATGGGTTTAGGTGCGAATTCATTTCATTATCAGTAAGGACATTGCATACGGATTAGAGACAGTCTGCATATCATCATAACAGCATTTTCATGTTATACCACTCTTAGGATTTTCAAATTTATATATTTGAAACATTTAACGTTTTCCTTATAATTATTTATAAATAAACGTTAACACCCGGTTAATAAACACGACGAATATATCTAAATATTCCCACAATGGTCCCGACATATTTTTATATCCATTTTATCATCATAAAAGTTATTATATTCATTTACCCAGTATTTTTTAAATTTATTTTATTTATAACGTAAGTTTATAAATATTACGACGGTTTTCGTGAAAACTAAACAATAATCACCCGAACACTCAGTACTGGTACCCAACATATTTTTAACATTTTTACAACTTTATTTTATCCCGAGTAACTTTGTTAACATTTATTTCTATCAAACCCGGTACCCGATTTTAACAAATAACTCATATCTACACATATACTACCTAAGTTTTCCTAATTAAATCCAAGCTACCCCAACCCCCCCCCCCCTCATCCACCTATGCCGGCCCCTAAAGTCCTGACCAAGGCAAATTTATACAATTTTCTTAACCCCTAGCATTTATGTGCTAGTATAATACTATATATCCCACGACCCAAATAAGATCCAAGACCAAAATCCATTATTTTTCAAAGTTTAAAGCTACAAAGTTGTTCCTTTTGTCATTCTAATCAAGAATCTTACAACAAAAACACAAGCAACACAAGGTTTCTCATCATCTAATCACATATTATTTCAAAGTGAGTTATCAACTTTATTTTCATGATTTCATCTAATTAACACTTGTATCTTATGGTTTTCATGCTTAATTTCATGTACAAGTTAGCTATACCAAATTATTTTTGTTAACTTTTTGAACATACAAACCCTAGATTTTGATTTAGGTGTTCCTTTGTAAAATTAACATGATTACTAGTGATTAGGAACCCATGGCACCCTAAGAAGGTGTATGGTAGGATTAGTATACATTTGTGGTGTTTGCAAGAGATTTGGTTGAAGTAGAAACTAGTTTTGAACAAGAAAAATGGATTTGCAACAAGTATTTATACATTCTGTGCCATTTTTGTAAATCCAGGAAAATCAGTAAACATAAAGTAAACTTTGGAAAAAAATTTAGAAAATACTTTCAAAAACGTATCCGTAGGCGAAAGAACGGATTAAAAAGAGTTTATAACGAAGAAGTTATGATTTTTGCAAGTTTATTGACGAAAACTATATTGTCTGAAAATACATGCTGTTGGACGTTTTTCATCGGACAAAAAGAGGCTTTAGACGTAACCCGGAGGTGCCAAGCTTTCCAAAATATATTACTACATACTAAGACGTAACCATGGATATAAAGAATAAGTAAAACGGACTTATAAAGACAAAGATATTCACGTTTCAATATCGGCAAAACTTATATTGTTTTGACAGCTTTTTTAAAAATGATAACACTATAACTACGTAGTAACTCTAGATTTCTAGAAATAATACCAAGTACCCAAATTCATAACTAATGAAGTATTAGTGATTACAAGTATATTTTTATCACTACAAGGCGTTATATCAAGGATTTCAAACCGAGGATTTCAACACTAACATAGATACATACGATATACATATATATATATATATATATATATATATATATATATATATATATATATATATATATATATATATATATATATATATATATATATACATTTCAACTAGTTTTATTTTTCTAGTAGCCATATTTTCCTAAGTCTTGGAAAATGTATATTTTTTATAACAAGAAGTATTTTCCAAAGAGTAGAGTGGTATAGGAAACATTCATAACATCATTTCATGATCTAAAGTAGATTGTTCATCATTCATATTAGGTTGCGGCTAGTGTGCGCGCCTTGTTTTTCAGCTCATTACATGTTCATGGTACCATCATATCAGGTGTGTTTTCATAGCCCCGTTTTCAATTCAACATTTTGATTTCAAATCCCACGGGGGAATACATTGCATCAACCATTTTAGTACGAGCCCAAGTACCAAAACATATGTACATTGCTTAAGTTGCCTTACCAACCTGTTAAAGTCCCCTATTTATTATCATGGACCGTTAATTTGCCGATTAAGCGAGAGTGAGTGGATAAATCTATCGAGGGTGACGCCTCCATCCGTGGTAGTTATTACCAACAGTAAGTGGATGCATTTTATTTTGACATTTTGGGAGTGTTCTGGTAAAACATTCGGGAGGGGCATATAATTTCATCAGTCATAGCTTCGGGGTCATGAGCTTAAGGTCTATTGTACTATTTTACGTGACTTTTGTCATGCACTTTTACTTGTGGTGGCCGTACAACAATACATTTTATAAACCTATGGAATTCACCAACATTCGTGTTGACGTTTTAGCAATGTATTTCAGGTTATTAAGGTAGCTCATGTGACATGCATTTGGACCTTCATGGAGTCGCGGGGTCGACGCGTCTCACCATTATTTCATGCACTTATGTAAATGTTTGATCTAGTATGACTTGTTTTTCATAAACTTGCAACACCTTTTGGGGACCTCATTTTGTAAACTCTGAATAATTTCAATGATCAAACGAAGTATTTTCCAAACGACACTTTAGGTCGTTCAATGTAACTGTAACTGTGATGCTATGACAGACACCCCCAGGTATTCCATTCCGCTGCAAGTCAGGTAAATTGGGGGTGTGACAATATGTGCAACTGATTGATGTGGTTGGGGTCTTCTTTAAAATTGTTTAATGAGGGTTGTATCTCTTAATATTATAGGGTTGGGTACCAAGGGGAAAACAAAGTGGATCAACAATTCAGTAGATAACAATAAGCCATTAATTTTAGGTCTTTAAGAAACTAAAATGGATCAGGTAGATGAAAAAGTGGTTCATTATATGTGGGGGTCGAAGTCATTTAGGTATGCAAAGGTAGATGCCATTGGCAGTTAAGGTGGGATCATTACAATTTGGGACAATTCATTGTTTTTTAACACAAGTGCAATGGGAGAAAAGGGTTATTACAGTTATTGGGTCTTGGAAAGGTAAATAAGGTTTAGTTGGGTTTATTAATGTGTATGCTCCTCATGATTTGGCTTTGAAAAGTTCAGTATGGAAAAAAAATATCAAGGATAATTTATTCTACAGATGCGGAATGGTGTATTTTTTGATATTTTAACGTAGTTAGAAATGTTGATGAAAGAAAAAATTCGAGTTATAATAGAAGAGGAGTGGAGCTTTTTAATAATTTCATAATGGGAGATGATTTGATTGATATTCCATTAGATGGTAAAAGATTCACAAGACTTAGATCGATCGATATCTCGTTGATAATTAGTTTTGTGACTTTTGGAGCTTGTTGGTGGTGGTGGCAAAGGAAAGAAAACTGTTAGATCATTGTCCTTTGGTGCTTGCTAATAAAGTTGTTGATTTCAGTCCAAAACCATTTCGATTCTTTGATGTTTGACTAGATGATAGTGAATGTGAGAAGGTGGTGGCAGATTGCAGGGAAAAACGGGGTGTGTTCTTTCAACCCCGACTCTATTTTTAGAGGTAAGTTAAAAATGTAAAAGAAGATTTAAAAGAATGGAACAAAGTGGAGTTTGGAAGAAACAACCAAGATATCGAAGATCTAAAAGATGAAGCTACAAAATGGGAATTATTAGCCGAATCAAGAGATATGAACGAATGGGAATTACATAGATGGAAAGAAGCTAGGAAGGGGTGCTTAGAGAAAGACAGGAGTTATAATGAAATGAAGAAACAAAATTCTAGATTTAAGTTGGTGTTGAAGGGTGATGAAATTCAAAGTTTTTTCATTCGTGTATCCATATTGACTACAGAAAATCTAATTTGAATGGCCTGGTTATTGATGGAGTTTGGTGTGATGACCTGACTAGTATAAAAGAAAAACATTTGATTTTTTTAAAAGCAGTTTTAGTAAACCAAATAATATTAGACCCGTGTTGGTGAATGGTAAATTTAAAACCATTTCAAGCGAAGACAGGGAGGATTTGGAAAGTTTCATTTAGGAAGATGAGGTTTGGGATGCTATTTGTGGGAAACTAGAATGGGGGTTTGAATAGGTTACCGACTTTTTGTCTAGTTATAAAAGTTTACTTTGTGAAAAACTTTGATTCGTATGTAGATGAAATCAACCAACACCAATATGAACACAACCTTATGCTAACACTAACAAGTAATAGAAATAAATAAAGAGATAGAGACGGAAAGAACAAACCGAGACAAGTGATTTATAGTGTTTCGGTCATGAAGCTCTTCTTTGCCCTACTCCACCCCCCGAGTATCCAACTCGAGAGTTATAAGCACTATGTCAACAACCTCCCTTCAGGCGGAGAGAACCGTACAACGTCGCTTACGTTATTTTTCGACACTAAGCTAGATGTCTAGTACTAATCTTACCTAGTACCAATCTACCATGATCCATACTATCCAAGCTAATCACACAATCTACACGATCCTAACCTTTCACACGATTGACACAATCCTCTCATAATCTACACACTCTTCAATCTACCTTGATCCACTTGATCAACACACAAAGACACTAGCTACAAGAGATCCCCAAGATCTCAACACGATCACAATGATCCACACAAGATAGTAAATACAAGATTACAACACTTGATGTATATCAAGATACAATCAAACAAACAATTGGTAATGCAAGTGCACTACACAAAGACTCTAACACTTTGTGTCTTCTATACACCTTGTGTTCTTCTCTTGACAAGTAGAGGAATCTAGGTGATCTTTGGTTGGATGAAAGAATCACTCTTTAAACAAAAAAAACTAACTAATGATCTAAGATGTATACCTAGAAAGGAGAGATGTAATACAGAAAGTTTTATGTGAAAAAGGATGGCCAAAAACTAGGAAGTGAGGTGGTAATTATAGGAAATGAAAATCTGACCGTTATGGGGGGACGACACTAAATATCACAAGGTACCACTAAATTTAGTGGTACCGTGCCAGACAAAGATGCTCCAAATTTTATTTTTAGTGGTGAAAGTTTATTAGGGGGAGTTTGGAGCTGATTTAGGTGGAATATAGCTATTGGGATTTTTGAAATGATTTTCCCAAGTAAAACATTTCTTAATGTTTCAAAAATATTATGTAAAATGTATTTTTGGAAAGAATGTTTTGTCACCTCACAATTTTAGAGTTTAAAACACAAATACACTTCTTAGATCATTTGTCAAGTAATCACTTTGTTTGTTCATACCTTGAGTGATTTGCGTAGAAATCGGATATTTTGATTAAAAACTTGTTTACATTAATTTTGACGTAAAATGTTTTCACATTTTGTTATCATCAAAGCATAGAGGTATCGAAAGATGGAAATAACGTTTTTAGTCATTATTTGCATCAACAATCTCCCCCATTTTGTTGATGACAAAACATAAACTCATTTTATGTGAAAGACTAATTTCGACAAGCTTTTAATATGAGTTTATATCCTACTTCTCCCCTTTTTTGTCAAAGCAAAAAGACTACTAAGGCTCCTCCTTGATGTATACTCCCCCTCATTTTGAGCATGGCAAGGAGTCGAGCAATGGTTGATGCTACAAAACAAGGTTAGATGACACAAATACAATATCTAACATGTAGCATTCAAGACAAATATCCAACCAAAAGTAACAAGAAAAATAAGCCAACCACACACAAGAAATAAGCCCATGCATTAATAGAGAAAAGATGATCACACATAATGTGTGAGTACAAGAAGTAATAAAACAACAAGAAACACATGATAATCTTTAGTGACTTGAGAGGTCCTAAGATTTGCTTCTAGTCAAAGAGGAGATCCTAAGTGTTTATTCATGAGCACCAAACATTAAGATGTTTAGTTGAATGGGCAATTGGATAGTGATGATGATGAGGTTACCAAAAGAGAATGACATAGATGACAAGCACTATGTATATTAATCGAATGACGTTTGTTAGATTTTCCATGCATCATGGTGGGCATGGTGGTGATGATTATAGGTGTGATGTGTGTGCTGATGATGAATTTGGTATATAATTGTCCAAAATGGTGGGCTAGGAGTGATTTGGGAAGTTGGTGTGATGATTTCCTCGTCATTGTTGTTTGGTGGTCTATTGATCATCCTAGATCTCTTAGGAAGATGAATTGGTTTTGCATGATATGTGTGTGAGGAAAGGTTAAAGAGGAGGATGAGTTGCAAGAAATGCTTTCGATGGTGAGGTCTTATATAGGCAAATGTGGTGTGGTTTAAATTAAAGTTAATGGGGATGTCTTAGGATGGTCTAAAGGAATCTTAAGGTGCATGTAGGGTTGCAATTCATTGCAGAATTTGAGGCTAAGGATGTTGGAATCTAGAGTGAATAGGGAAAGTTTGTCGGTTTGGGGTACGGTAACACTAATTGGACATGGTACCGTCAAAATTGAACGGTATCGTATCTTATTTACTGGTTCCGTGACGTGATTATTGCCAACGTTTCTGCATAACCTAGTTTTTGGGCATCTAGAAAGGTGTACTAGGGAGACTATTTGTAGGAAATTTTAGTGCCTCAAATCACTAAAGATTATTTTGCCAAAATTGACCCATACAAAGCTAGTTCTAGCATCAAAAGATTGTTATGCAAATATCTAAAACGAGTTATAAGCATTCTTTCAAAGAGGACAAAAGGGCTAGCATCCAAGAAGGCATATAATTCATTGAAATAAGTTATCGAACTAAGTCATGCATACTAGATAAGAGAGTAAGTTATTCAGAATGACATAAAGATGATATGACTTAAATATGCTCTAATAGCTATAAGTAGTCTTTCCTATTACTCCGTTGACTTGAGCACCCTCGTAACTTCTTGCACTTACTCATCATCGCTTGACGAAACATCATAGTATGTGATGGAATCTTTACTATGATCGAGTTGATTTGATGAACACTTCCAGTAAAGAGACACATATGTGTTTTGGGTCAAGGGAGCCATGACGGGTTCGACAAGTAAGTATTGATAATTACGGAGTTGAGGAGATGAGTTCATGACGTATCTAAAGAGAAAAGTCAAAAACATGCCATAGGGTATTGCCTCATCTAGACGAGCCTTAACATTTACAATTCTTTTTGCTACAAAGTAGGCAATATTGTAGTGTTGCTTAGTAACGAGACAGTACAACATGTGAGCACAGAATGCCAGAAGATGCTCACGGTTGTGAGGGAGACAGAATACATTTTCACGAAGTACTTCTACCCATCTTCGGAAATGCGGATGAATTTCCTCAATGCAAATCTTGAGTGGGTCAAGATCATAGAAGTGTGACCCAAGGAATTCAACATGACCATTTTCAAGAAGAATAGCATGGACTTTTAGGTGTGATAAGGACCATACTCTTCTCGATGACTCTTGAGTGACTTACAAGACATACCTTTGCTGTAGGCACATTGCCCATGCTTAAGAAGACCAAGAATTTGAGCAAATTGATCTAGAGTGAGAGTGAAAGTTTGGTTTTGAATTAAGAATTAAAGAGAAACAGTTTGATTCTCATTATATATGAGTTTAACTTGTCGATAGAACTCAAGACCAAAACGAGGACAAATTGACTCATTGATGTGCAATAGGCAATTGAATCCAATTTCACGAAACATGGGAGTGATGTGATCATGATCAAGAAATGAAGGTTTGACAATTCGACCCTCATGAAAGAAATGAGACTCAAGATTGCAAAGGTTTCACATCACACCCCCAGAATCGGGTCCAGCGGAAGCTTAAATGTAGCTGGGGTGTAACTCAATTGGTATCACAAGACAAGTACAAAATGGTTTTCATTTCAATCATTTAGAATAAAATCGTTTAACCAAAAGTGTTGAATTTACATTGTTAAAAGTAGTCCCTTAAAATAGTTTAAAACGGTCCCCAAGTGAATAATCAGAGTCTTCTATGACCATGCCATGCCCTGCAAAGACCTCCAGTAGCGTGCCATTGCTTAATACCTGAAAATACATGCTAAAGTGTCAACACGAGGTTGGTGAGTTCATAGAGTCTAGTGTAAAATGAAGTACATTGCATTTGAATGAAGATGTCCCAACAAAGGCATCATAAATCCACTCAGTTCCAAGTCCCGCCATAAGAGACTTATAACCTGTGTGTTTACGACCCACTGCAAAATATGATTTGGTTTATGTAAAAAAAAGTAATATGTGGACCAAGATTCAAAGATAAGTGAAATTCGACCAATACATTTGGCTACGTGACCAATTCATTCGGTTATGTGACCCGTACATTCGGTTATGTGACCCGTACATTCGGTTATTTGACCCGTTCATTCAGTCATGTATGTACATAGTGGTAAAGCCGGTTCATTCGGTTAAGTGTGCATAATAATGGAAAAAGGCTTGGGTCCAAAGGTAAAAGGATTAAGTGTGATGCAAATGAATATACACTACATTCGATTGAGTAACGAATTCAAAACTGGAGCAAATAAATGTTTAACTAAACATGTAGCATAATCAATTAAATCAAGTATACATTTAGATGAAAACGAGCATGTATTCTCCCCCAAAGAGTTTACCAAAACAATTGAAAAAGTGGGGGCTATGACTCACCTGAAATGATGGTACAATGCGGTGAAATGATCAGGACAACAAGGTGCAAACACTAACCGCAACCTAAATGAATAAATATGATCTACTTTAGATCATGAAATGAGGTAGTGAATGTCCATGCACATGATACCTATACCACTCGTAACTTGAAAAATACTAGTTATTGTCAAAGTAAAATATTGTCCATACTTACGAAAATTAAGTCTAACTAGACTTATAAAAACTAGTCTTAATATATCGTATATAAAATGTTAGTGTTATAATCATCGTTTTGAAAACCTTAGAATAACGTCAATTAGTCGTATAAATAAGCTTTGGATCATACGTACTTCATTTGTTGAGAGTATAGCTCTTTAATAATATTTCTAGAAAATATAGCATTTAGTACGTAGTTCATTATTTCTATTAGTGACTACTAATATACATATAGTTTTGTCGATTTTTAAACGTGTATATCTTTGTCGTTTTAAGTTCATTTTCCTCGTTCTTTATATCCACGGATTCGTCTTAACATGTATTAATATATTTTTGATAGTTCGGCTCCGTTAGATTACGTCTAACGCCACTCCTTGTCCGTCGAAAATCGTCCAACAGCACGTTATATTTTCAGAAGAGTTAACTACATTTTTGGTCCTCGTGGTTTACCGGGTATAACAGTTTTGGTCCAAAACGTTAATTTGTAACGGATCCAGTCCAAGATCCGATGACCCGTAACACTTTTGGTCCAATTTTGTTAATGCCGTTAGTTTGACTTTCGTTGACTGTTAAATGAGAGGGTAAATTAGTCATTTTATGCAACCACTCACAATATCCTTCTTTTTACACAAACACAGACAAAAGCATAATAGTACTCCTCTTTATCTCTCTCTCTCTCTCTTCACCCTCTCATTTATATCTCTCTTCCATTTATTTCTCTCTTGACCTTTGAACACCACAACAACCATCCCCACCAACACCATCACATCACCGGATCTCAGCGGCAATACCACCACCATCATCAAGTCAACCAATCTTAGTGGGTTTTTATGTTTGATTTATACTGTAATTGTCACACCCCCAAAATCGGGTCCAGCGGAAGCATACGTGTAGCTGGGGTGTAACTCAATTGGTATTACAACACTAGTTCAAAAATGGTTTTCACTTTAATCATTTAGAATAAAATCGTTTAACCAAAAATATTGAATTTACATCGTTAAAAGTAGTGCTGAAGTAGGCCCTTAAAATAGCTTAAAAACGGTCCCCATATAAATAATCAGAGTCTTCTATGACCATGCCATGCCCTGCCAAAACCTCCTGTAGCGTGCCATTTATTAATACCTGAAAATACATGCTAAAGTGTCAACACGAGGTTGGTGAGTTCATAGAGTTTGTTTAACAAATAATGCCTATAGAGAAATGATCGCCCAGCAAAGGCATTGTAAATCCACTCAGTTGCAAGTCCCGCCATAAGAGACTTGTAACCTGTGTGTTTACAACCCACTGCCAAATATGTTAAAGCCTACGTGAACAAAAGTAATACTGGTATCCAAATTCCCAGATAAATATAGCAAAATGGCTATATAAATAATTCAGTCAATGAGGTTATATCAACAATGCTGACAATGTCGCCAGATAAATAATGCTGACAATGTCGCCAGATAAATAATACTGACAATGAGGCCAGATAAATAATGCTGACAATGTCGCCAGATAAATAATACTGACAATGAGGTCATATAAAATAAATAATAATGTTTAAGAGACAAGTCATATGAAATACAGGTAATCAAGCATACCAATGAAATGTAGGTAATCAACCAGGTAAAGCAAGGAATGCATTTAAGTAAAACGAGCATGTATTCTCCCCCAAAGAGTTTGTGAAATAATTAAAAAGTAGGGGCTATGACTCACCTGGAGCGATAGCTACGATGACAAAAATGGATACACTGAAATGAGGCACGATCTCTAACCGCAACCTAATATGAGTAATAACGATCTACTTTAGATCATGACGTGATGAATTTGAATGCACATGCACATGATGCCTATACCACTCGTAACTTTGAAATACTTTTTATTGTCAAAGTATAATAGTTTCCATACTTAGGAAAATAAGTCCAAATATAGAAGTATATAACTTGTTGTAGTATAACGTATAAAAATGTTAGTGTTATATTCCTCGTCTTGAAAACCTTATAATAATGTCTAGTAGTCGCGTAATAAACCTTGAGTCGTACGTATTTCGTTAATAAAAAAAATAAACTCCTTGAATAAGAAATCTAGAAAATATATTATTTAGTACGTAGTTATATTATTTCTAGTAGTGACTAAATATATATATATATAGTTTTGACGATTTTAAAACATGTATAACTTTGTCGTTTTAAACTCATTTTCCTCATTCTTTATATCCACGGATTCGTTTTAGTATGTATTAATATATTTTCGATAGCTCGGCTCCTCTAGGTTACGTTTAACGCCTCTATTTGCCCGTCGAAAACTGTCAAACAGCATGCAGTTTTTCAGAAAATAGTTTTCGTCGTTAAATTCGGAAAAATCATATCTCCTTCGTTATTAACTCGTTTTAATCCGTTCTTTCGCCCACGGCTTCGTTTTTGAAAGTATTTTCTAAATCTTTGTTCAAAAATATCCCCTGAGTTACTGAGTTTCCCACATTTTCAAAATAATGACAGTAGGTATTTATATAGTTTCAAAAATCATTTTCCTAGTTTCAAACTTGTTTCAACTTCAACCAAACCACTTTCAATCACCACAAATCTAGTCTAATCTTACCATACACCTTCTTAGGGTGTCATGGGTTCTTAAACATCATCAATCTAGTGGATCTAACAAAGAAATCCAAAATAAACATTTCTAGGGTTTATAAGTTAATAGTTTATAAAATGAAGTAGTATAAGCTAACAAATGCATAAGATCTTGTATGAAAACCATATGATCAATATAAATACTTGAAGAAATAATGAAAATAAATTTTTATGAACTTACTTTGAATGGGTTAGTTGTTTGGATGAAGAAAACCTAAGGATCCTTGAGTTTATATTGCAAAACTCAAACAAGGATAACTATGTGATCTAAATTATATCTTGATCTTTGAAAAATTGTTGTTCTTGCTTCCTCTTGTTGTTTTGCCGAGACCCAAAAAGGAGAGAACAAGGAAGAAAGTTTCTAGTTGTTATTTGGGAAATGAGGTGAAAAATGGATATGCATAGTTATATGTATTATTGATCTAGTAGGCAAGATCCACAAATCAAGGAAAACAACAAGGGGGGGGGGGGCAATTTATGAGAAAAGAAAGAAAAACAAGATGGAATGTGTAAGAAAGTGGGTGATTATTAGTATTATTGTGTATATATTATTAGTTTTAGGGAATACCGGGTACCGAGTTAACTAAAAATAAAATTTAACAGTACCAATTAAAATATAACGATGTTGTAAAAATTATAAAATTACATTCCTGATGAGAATTGGGTGTTAAAATATTTATCGGGTTGAAATAACGCAAACCGACGGAGTTATAAGCTCCGATCGTGAAATATAGTCATTGATTTGAAAACACCGGGTAAACTAATAAAATAAATTTTTATATTATTAAAATGAATATAAAGATATATTTGGATCATAGTCGGGAGTGTCGGACGTGTTAGTCACATTATTGGTCGTTTGTTAACGTTTATTTAGAAATAATTATACGTAAAAGTCAATTATACCAAAAGTACTAATTTAAATATCCTACGAGTGGAATAGTATGCAAGTGACATAATGATGATACGTAGACTATTTCTAGTCTGTATGAGATGTCCCTATTGATTATGCATGAATTCGCACCTGAACCAATACGGTTACGCGAATTTAAATACTCGTAAACTAAATTTATGATGAAATGAGTAATGCACGTGAATAGTGAAATTTCTTCCGGAAATAAATAGTGTCAAGTGAATAGTAAAATTTCTGAACGCTTCTCAGAATATCAAATTGACCTCAAAAATGATGAATAGTAAATGATGAATAGTAACTTGTGAATAGTAAATTGTCGAGGTTTGGAAAATGACCGGAAATTACGAGTTGTGACAGTCTTCCCTTCTAACAGGAACTTCGTCCCGAAGTTCAGTTTGTGTTGGTCTCTAGAGTGGTATTGGTGAAAAGATGATGATATTTGAAAATTCCAGCGAACTTTCACGATAGGAATTCGACTTTGCTTCAACCGTTCGACCTAACAGTCCATGATTTCTACTGGTTCTCTTACAAGGTTTAGGAACTTATCGAACTTGTAACTGATTCTTGATTTGTAGGAAATTCCTGGTTATTTCATGAATGCTTACTGGACTAATGAGTTGGGCTTTTCTAAATTTCGATCCATCCTTGGATGTTGGCACTTCGACCATAGAGTGCTTCAAATGGTGTAGTCGCTAAGCTCGTGTGGTAACTATGGTTATAAAGGAATCTGATTTATGGCAAATGGTCAGTCCAACCATTTCTAGAGTCAATCACTCATGCTCTGAGCATATCTCCCTATGTTTGAGTCATTCTCTAATCCTGACCATTGGTCTGCAGATGATAGGTGGTGTAGTTCCAAAGGAATCTTAATGAAATCGCTAGGAGTTTGCGGTGATAAAAGATAGAATATTCATTAGATCGGAATTCGTTAATAGTACATGAAACTTATACGATAGAACGTAGAATTAAACACAAAAGAAATACAACACAAGAGAGTTTAGGCTTTAGTTTATTTTTAAGGTAGAAGTTCTTGGTTCTTGAACATTGTTGTCGTCCTCAGCGTTGTTAATGTGTGGACCATTTCCTCCTTCGATGACCTAGGCTCTCCCACGAGCCCTTCCACCTTGGTTCCTTTTCTCTAGGTTTCCTTGTTTTGGGCATTCATTCCTATAATGACCTATTTCTCCACAGCCAAAACATGTCACTGAGGGTTTCTGATCTCCGGTAATGATTGGAAATTTGCATTCCCAAGTTGCATGACCAACCTTCTTACAGTTGCCACATGGATTAAGACAAGGTCCATGGTTATGATGATTCTGACACTTGTTGCATTTAGGTAGAGTACCCTGGTAACCTTTCTTTTCACTTGGATTCACAACGTAGGCCCTAACCACTTCATGTTGTTTGTTTGACTGCCATACTTGATCGTCTCCTTGGTTGTTATCCCTTTTCCTCTTGTTTTCGTTGTTGTTGTTGACAGTAGTTTCTTGCTTCATCACTTGAGCCATAAGCTTTTGAGACATTCTGATAGCTTCATCCAGCGTGTCTGATTTAGAAGCAATTACGTTCCACTTATGTTGCACGGTAGTCCACCGATGAAATTTTCTAGCAGCTTTTCGTTATCTGGAACCATAGTTGGACATAGCACAGCCAACTCCTGAAACCTTCGGATATATGCCTCGATATCATTACCTGCTGTCACTAGCTTATAAAACCCTGTTTCCAACTTCTGCACCTCAGTACGACGGCGAAACTTATCCGTCATCAATTTCTTGAATTGCTCCCAGGTGAGCTTGTAGGCATTTTCCATACCCATCGGTTGAGCATAAGAATTCCACCATGACATAGCTTCATCCAAAAGCATACCAGTAGCGAATTTTACCTTGCTGCCATCAGGACAGTTGCACATGAGGAACACATTCTCAGTCTTTTCGAACCAGCGAATCAAAGCAACCGCTCCTTCAGTGCCCTTAAACTTGATGGGATCACTAACCTTAAAATTCTTCCAAGTACATTCGCGCTTATTATCAGATTGCCCATTTGTCCCTGTCTGTAAAGCGGCCTCAGCAGCCCTTGCAGCTACCTCAGCTCTCTCGATCTCTAGAGCTTCGGCGATACTATCCTTAACCAATTTCCGAATAGCAACAGGTGTCATAGTTGGAGTAGCTTTAACTTTCCTTGGCGGCATAGCTCTTCAAAACGACAAAAGAAGGGTGAGACATAATTAAGACGTTTCCTAGTAGTAGATGTTCGAGAGTGGATTATCATAGAATGAAAGGTTGATGTTGCGATATAACGAGTTGACGTGGCTCGAGTGGTTTTGTGATATCCTGAGATTTCTGTTGGGTTTTAAATGATCATAATGTACCTAGGGATCCTCTTTATATATGATATGGAAAGTCTTTCTTAGGGAGGTCATTGATAATATCCACTTATCAATATTGGGAGTAATGAGTGATGAGTGACATAGGAATCTATAGAGTGTCACCTAATTCCTTATATATACATATGGGGATGGGGAAAGGAAATGATAGTGATGGTAAGAAGGGAAAAGACTGTGACAAGTGCGACAAAACGAGATTGTGATAAAAGAAAATGTAAGTGTATTGTGTATAAATATGAAGATTCATGAGATGAAATGGCCAGTTAACCTGCTTCCAATCGGTGGTTCACGAAGTGATGAAAAATATGAATGTTCCGACAACGAGAGTGTATACACACACATAAATGTAACATTTTGAAATTGAGTAAAGGATTCAATCCAGACAAAATCTTATTATAACCATTCTCAGTGTTGCAAAATTCATTTTTGAGTCAGATATAGGTAGTCAGCCTATGTCCCACTATCCCGGGTTGAATATAGGTGACTAGTCTATATTCCACCGAGGTTCCATGAATTTTGAAATACTCAGCTCAGTTATACTAATACTATGTCCTTCACAAATACCAAGACGTTCAGAAAGACTAAGGCAGGTGACCAAACTCGAGGTCAAATGATGAAACTATGCAAGGAGAAGGCGTAACATGAGGCGCATAAGTTATGTAAGCATACTAATAGGGAAGACAATTAGAGTAATCAACCAGAATAAGTGAATATAATATACCAGATAATGAGACACAAATCTCATCACCTAAGTCAGCAACAAACCACAAGTGAGGCATCATCTTGGCAGGCAGGCACGTGACGGTCATAGGGTTAAGTTTTCGTAAAAGTAGCTATAGTCTAGGTTTTAAAAACACTTAGTTCGCTATAGCCAAAGCTCTGATACCAATCTGTCACACCCCCAAAATCGGGTCCAGCGGAAGCATACGTGTAGCTGGGGTGTAACTCAATTGGTATTACAACACTAGTTCAAAAATGGTTTTCACTTTAATCATTTAGAATAAAATCGTTTAACCAAAAATATTGAATTTACATCATTAAAAGTAGTGCGGAAGTAGGCCCTTAAAATAGCTTAAAAACGGTCACCATATAAATAATCAGAGTCTTCTATGACCATGCCATGCCCTGCCAAAACCTCCTGTAGCGTGCCATTTATTAATACCTGAAAATACATGCTAAAGTGTCAACACGAGGTTGGTGAGTTCATAGAGTTTGTTTAACAAATAATGCCTATAGAGAAATGATCGCCCAGCAAAGGCATTGTAAATCCACTCAGTTGCAAGTCCCGCCATAAGAGACTTGTAACCTGTGTGTTTACAACCCACTGCCAAATATGTTAAAGCCTACGTGAACAAAAGTAATACTGGTATCCAAATTCCCAGATAAATATAGCAAAATGGCTATATAAATAATTCAGTCAATGAGGTTATATCAACAATGCTGACAATGTCGCCAGATAAATAATGCTGACAATGTCGCCAGATAAATAATACTGACAATGAGGCCAGATAAATAATGCTGACAATGTCGCCAGATAAATAATACTGACAATGAGGTCATATAAAATAAATAATAATGTTTAAGAGACAAGTCATATGAAATACAGGTAATCAAGCATACAATGAAATGTAGGTAATCAACCAGGTAAAGCAAGGAATGCATTTAAGTAAAACGAGCATGTATTCTCCCCCAAAGAGTTTGTGAAATAATTAAAAAGTAGGGGCTATGACTCACCTGGAGCGATAGCTACGATGACAAAAATGGATACACTGAAATGAGGCACGATCTCTAACCGCAACCTAATATGAGTAATAACGATCTACTTTAGATCATGACGTGATGAATTTGAATGCACATGCACATGATGCCTATACCACTCGTAACTTTGAAATACTTGTTATTGTCAAAGTATAATAGTTTCCATACTTAGGAAAATAAGTCCAAATATAGAAGTATATAACTTGTCGTAGTATAACGTATAAAAATGTTAGTGTTATATTCCTCGTCTTGAAAACCTTATAATAATGTCTAGTAGTCGCGTAATAAACCTTGAGTCGTACGTATTTCGTTAATAAAAAAAATAAACTCCTTGAATAAGAAATCTAGAAAATATATTATTTAGTACGTAGTTATATTATTTCTAGTAGTGACTAAATATATATATAGTTTTGACGATTTTAAAACATGTATAACTTTGTCGTTTTAAACTCATTTTCCTCGTTCTTTATATCCACGGATTCGTTTTAGTATGTATTAATATATTTTTGATAGCTCGGCTCCTCTAGGTTACGTTTAACACCTCTATTTGCCCGTCGAAAACTGTCAAACAGCATGCAGTTTTTCAGAAAATAGTTTTCGTCGTTAAATTCGGAAAAATCATATCTCCTTCGTTATTAACTCGTTTTAATCCGTTCTTTCGCCCACGGCTTCGTTTTTGAAAGTATTTTCTAAATCTTTGTTCAAAAATATCCCCTGAGTTACTGAGTTTCCCACATTTTCAAAATAATGACAGTAGGTATTTATATAGTTTCAAAAATCATTTTCCTAGTTTCAAACTTGTTTCAACTTCAACCAAACCACTTTCAATCACCACAAATCTAGTCTAATCTTACCATACACCTTCTTAGGGTGTCATGGGTTCTTAAACATCATCAATCTAGTGGATCTAACAAAGAAATCCAAAATAAACATTTCTAGGGTTTATAAGTTAATAGTTTATAAAATGAAGTAGTATAAGCTAACAAATGCATAAATCTTGTACGAAAACCATATGATCAATATAAATACTTGAAGAAATAATGAAAATAAATTTTTATGAACTTACTTTGAATGGGTTAGTTGTTTGGATGAAGAAAACCTAAGGATCCTTAAGTTTATATTGCAAAACTCAAACAAGGATAACTATGTGATCTAAATTATATCTTGATCTTTGAAAAATTGTTGTTCTTGCTTCCTCTTGTTGTTTTGCCGAGACCCAAAAAGGAGAGAACAAGGAAGAAAGTTTCTAGTTGTTATTTGGGAAATGAGGTGAAAAATGGATATGCATAGTTATATGTATTATTGATCTAGTAGGCAAGATCCACAAATCAAGGAAAACAACAAGGGGGGGGAGGGGGGGGGGGGCAGCAATTTATGAGAAAAGAAAGAAAAACAAGATGGAATGTGTAAGAAAGTGGGTGATTATTAGTATTATTGTGTATATATTATTAGGTTTAGGGAATACCGGGTACCGAGTTAACTAAAAATAAAATTTAACAGTACCAATTAAAATATAACGATGTTGTAAAAATTATAAAATTACATTCCTGATGAGAATTGGGTGTTAAAATATTTATCGGGTTGAAATAACGCAAACCGACGGAGTTATAAGCTCCGATCGTGAAATATAGTCATTGATTTGAAAACACCGGGTAAACTAATAAAATAAATTTTTATATTATTAAAATGAATATAAAGATATATTTGGATCATAGTCGGGAGTGTCGGACGTGTTAGTCACATTATTGGTCGTTTGTTAACGTTTATTTAGAAATAATTATACGTAAAAGTCAATTATACCAAAAGTACTAATTTAAATATCCTACGAGTGGAATAGTATGCAAGTGACATAATGATGATACGTAGACTATTTCTAGTCTGTATGAGATGTCCCTATTGATTATGCATGAATTCGCACCTGAACCAATACGGTTACGCGAATTTAAATACTCGTAAACTAAATTTATGATGAAATGAGTAATGCACGTGAATAGTGAAATTTCTTCCGGAAATAAATAGTGTCAAGTGAATAGTAAAATTTCTGAACGCTTCTCAGAATATCAAATTGACCTCAAAAATGATGAATAGTGATCGATGAATAGTAAATGATGAATAGTAACCTATGAATAGTAAATTGTCGAGGTTTGGAAAATGACCGGAAATTACGAGTTGTGACAGTAATCGTATACATCAAAAAGGTCAATGGATGGGTTTGTCTAATTTTGTAAACGGATCAAGAAAGAAAGCTATTGAAGTCTTTTATGGTGGATAATGAAGGCCACAAGATGAGTTAAAGATCTATTTTCCTTTTTGTTTAGTGATGCGCAGCTTCAGATCTGGGTTGTTGAGGTTTGGAGATGGGGATGGGTTTAGGCTAGATTGGAAGTTGAAGAGTGACGGTGAGGGTCTTGGTTTTGTCTAGCTATTAGGATAATTGTTGTTGGTTTCGATTGATTGTTCGTTGGTCTGTTATAGCCTTTTTGTTCTTGTTGTTTTGAGTCAAGATCTGGTTATGGTAATGGTTTCGTGGTGGTGTCAGTAAGGAGTGGCAATGGTGAGAGAAGAGTGGCCAGGCGAGGTATTTTGTGGTAGTATAAGCAGGTAGGGACATGCTTATTTCAATGTGCTTATTTGAATAAGCAGGTGATGTGTTCAGCGTTTGAGTGATTCTATTGGAACAACATACATTATATTTTTGTTGGAAAGTATTGCGGTATACTGATTATGAGACCTTATCATATTTGTTGGTGTTAATGTGTTTTGAGCTATATAGTTATATCTTCTTTGCAAAAATGTTCAACTATAACCTGGAATCTGTTGTCTGAACATTATGGGTCATGCGCCAGGGAGTGATATGGTTCAGAGGATATCACAGCTTTTGCAAGTCAAAAGTTAATGGGTGGTGGCATTGATGGTGGTGGTAGTGGTGGTGGTGACAGTGGTGGTGAAGAGGTTGAAGGTGTGATGGGGTGGCAGTGTCACAAGTGGTGGTGGTGGTTGTTGTGCATAGGTCATGGGTGGTTTGGATGCATAGAGAGTGGAGTGCTTGGAATTACTTTGGGTCAAGTATGGTGGTGGTTAATGGTGGTGATGTGCATAGGTCATGGGTGGTTGATGCTGCCTCGCCGGAATAATTTTGGGCTTGGGTTTAGGTTTGTACTGCATATGTATATAAAGAAGGGGTGCAAAAGTCATAATAATAATAATAATAATAATAATAATAATAATAATAATAATAATAATAATAATAATAATAATAATAATAATAATAATAATAATAATAATAATAATAATAATAATAATAAAGGAGAAGAAAAGGGCTTTTCAGTCATTGGACATCATCATCTGAGGGTATTTTAGTCATTTCATCGTTTTTAAACTAGTCAAACTAACGGTCAACAAAAATTGGACCAAAAGTGTTACGGGTCATCGGATCTTGGACTGGATCCGTTACAAATTAATGTTTTGGACCAAAACTGTTATACCCGGTAAACCACGAGGACCAAAAATGTAGTTAACTCTTTTCAGAAAATAGTTTTCGTCGTTAAACTTGCAAAAATCATATCTCCTTCGTTATAAGCTCGTTTTAATCCGTTCTATCACCCACGGCTTCTTTTTTGAAAGTATTTTCTAAATATTTGATCAAAAATTACCCACCATCTACAAATTTTCCCACGTTTTCAAAATAAGGACAGTAGGTATATATATAGCTTCAAAAATCATTTCTAGGGTTCCAATCTAGTTTGAACTTCAACCAAAACACTTTCAATCACCACAAATCTAGTCTAATCTTACCATACACCTTCTTAGGGTGTCATGGGTTCCTAAACATCATAAATCAAGTGGATCTAACAAGGGTTTACCTATTATCCATTTCTAAGGCTTCAAAGATAAAAAGTTTAAATAAAGTGGTATAAACTAGCATATGCATGTAGATCTTGTATAAAAACCATATGATCATTGAAATAACTTAGTAAAATTAAAAAAAAAAAAAAAGAAAAAAAAAAAAAAAAAAAAAGAGTTTGACATACTTACTTTGAAGGATTGGTGAGTTTTGAAGATGAAAACCTATAAAACCTTGAGTTTATATTTCAAAACCCTAACAAGGATCACTAATGGAGCTTGTTTATGACTTGATCTTGAAAAATTAATGGATCCTTGATGTTTTCTTGTTGTTGGCCGAAAATGGTAAAGAGTAGGAAGAAAATGAGAGAGTTTGCTAGTTTACTTTGTAAAGAACTTGTGTAAATGAGGTAGAAAATATCTTAGGTCTTGAAGTATATTTGTTAGTCAAAGAAATAAAGTGTATTTGGTCAAAGGGGGGCAAGATCCACGTTTTAGGGGGGAAAAGGTGGGGAGGATAGGATTTGTGTAAGACTTGCAAGACTTTTGTGTAGATTTAGTTAGTTATTGTGTAATTTAGGTGTTACCGGGTACCGAGTTAACTAGAAATGAATTTTAACAAAGTTAACCGGGACATAATAAAGTCATAAAAATTGTAAAAATATGTTGGGTACAAGTATTGAGTGTTTGGATAATTATTGTTTAGTTTCTACGAAAACCGTCGTAATTATATTAAACATACGATATTAATTAAATAAATTTCCAAAACACCGGGTAAATTAATACTATAATTTTTATATCATTATTATGAGTATGAAATTATACTAGGATCATAGTCGGGAGCGTCGGACGTGTTAGTCACATTATTGATGGCGTGTTAATGTTTATTTAGAAATAAATATATGTAAAAAGTCAATTATACTAAAAATATTACTTTGAATATCCTATGAGTGGAATAGTTTGTAAATGCTAAAATGATGATATGCGGACTATTTCTAGTCCGTATGAAATGTCCCTACTGATGATGCATGAATTCGTAGCTAAACCATCCTTGTTACGCGAATTTAATTACTCGTAAACTAACATTTCGAAGAAATGATTAATGCACATGAATAGTGGTTTCCCCCGGGAATGAATAGTGTCATGTGAATAGTAAAATTTTTGAACGCTTCTCGGAATATCAAACTGACCTCAAAAATGATGAATAGTAAAAGGATGAATAGTGATCGGTGAATAGTAAATGATGAATAGTAACTTCCCGAGATGATTAATGAAGTTTAGACGTTTGAAAAGGACCTGAAATTACGAGTTGTGAAATTCTTCCACTATAACAGGAACTTCGTCCCAAAGTCCAGTTTGTGTTGGTCTTTGAAGTGTACACGGTGAATAGATGTGGGTATTTGAGTCGCATCGCGGTGATAATAGATAGAACATTCATTAGAGCGGAATTGATTAATAGTACATGAAACTTATACGATAGAACGTAGAATAAAACACAAAAGAAATACAAAACTAG
The DNA here is from genome assembly GCA_030686995.1 of Artemisia argyi. Lineage (NCBI taxonomy): Eukaryota > Viridiplantae > Streptophyta > Magnoliopsida > Asterales > Asteraceae > Artemisia > Artemisia argyi. The sequence goes on from CM060679.1 coordinate 86,510,331, forward strand.
AGAGTTTAGGTCTCCGTTTATTTATAAGGCAGAAGCTCTCTTTTTAAACATTGACATCGTTGTTGTTGTCTTGACGAGCTTCGCATTTCAACGAACTCTTCCTCCATTCTGGTTTCTCAACTCTGGGCATTCACTTTTGAAGTGTCCAATTACTCCACACTCATGGCAAGTTACCGTGATCTTCTGATGCATTACGAGGGTGGGAGTCTTGCAATCCTTGGCTTTGTGTCCGACCTTTTGGCAGTTTCCACATTGAGTGGGGCAAGGTCCTTTGTGATGAAACTGATACTTGTTGCACTTAGGTAAAGTACCTGCATATCCTTTCTTTTCACTTGGCTCCGCAACGTAGGCCTTAACCACTTCATGTTGTTTGTTTGGCTGCCATACTTGATCGTCTCCTTGGTTGTCATCCTTTTTCCTCTTGTTTTCGTTGTTGTTGTGGTTGGTGTTGTTTTCAGTAGTTTCTCTCTTTGTTACATGAGCCATAAGCTTTTAAGATATCCGGATAGCCTCTTCCATTGATTGGGGATCAAAATAAATCACATCCCCTCGGATGCTTTCGGGCAGTCCTTCAATGAAGTTTTCCAACCTTTTCTCATCATCGGGAACCATAGTTGGGCATAGTGCGGCCAACTCTTGAAACCTCCTAATGTAGGTCTCGATGTCATCACCTTTTGTTACCAACTCATAGAACTCCGTTTCCAACTTCTTCACCTCAGTACGAGGGCAAAATTTCTTAGTCATCAATTTCTTGAATTGCTCCCAGGTGAGCTTGAAGGCATTTTCCATTCCAATCAGTTGGGCATAAGAATTCCACCATGACATAGCTTCATCCAAAAGCATACCAGTAGCGAAATTTGCCTTGCTGACATCAGGACAGCCGCACATGAGGAACACATTCTCAGTCTTTTCGAACCAACGAATCAAAGCAACCGCTCCTTCAGTGCCCTTAAACTTGATGGGATCACTAAACTTAAAATCCTTCCAAGTGCATTCACGCCTATTATTGGATCGTTCATTCGTCCTTGTCGGTGAAGCGGTTTCAGTAGCCCTTGTAGCTACCTCAGCTCTCTCGATCTCTAGAGCTTTGGCTATACTATCCTTAACAAGTTTCCGAATAGCAGTTGGTGTCATAGTTGGAGTAGCTTTAACTTTCCTTGGCGGCATAGCTCTTCAAAACAAGAAAGAAGGGTGAAACATAAATAAGACGTTTCCTAGTAGTAGGTGTTCGAGAGTGGATTGTCATGGAATGAAAGGTTTGGAGTCGTCATGATTAGTTAGCGTGGTTCGAGTGGTTTTGTGGTATCCAGAGATTTCTGTTGAGTTTTAAATGGTCATAATGTACCGAGGGATCCTCCTTATCAATGGTATGAAAAGTCTTTCCTAGGGGGGTCATTGATAATATCCACTAATCAATATAGGGAGTAGTAAGTGATGAGTGACATAGGAATCCATAGAGTGTAAGCTAATTCCTTATATATATATATATATATATATATATATATATATATATATATATATATATATATATATATATATATATATATATATATATATATATATATATATATGGTGAGAAGGGAAAAGACTGTGACAACTGTGACATAATGATATTGTGGTAAAAGGAAATACTGCGATGTAAGTGTATTGTGCATAAATGTGAAGATTCATGAGATGAAATGACCAGTTGCCGTGCTTCCAATCGGTGATTCACGAAGTGATAAAAAGTATGAATGTTCTGACAACGAGGGTATACACACACATAAATGAAACATTTGGAAGTTGAGTAGAGAATTCAGTCCAGAAAAAATTTTATTATAACCATTCTCAGTGTTCGAAAATTCATTTCTCAGTCGGACATAGGTGGTTAGCCTATGTCCTACTATCTCGGGTTGAATATAAATGACCAGTCTATAATCCACCGAGGTTCCATGAATTTTGAAATACTCAGCTCAGTTATACTAAGACTATGTCCTTCACAAATACCAAGACGTTCTGAAAGACTAAGGCAAGTGACAAAACTCGAGGTCGAATGATGAAACTATGCAAGGAAAATCATAACGCGGTGACATATATGATACGTGAACATGCTTATATGAAAGACAATTATAGTAATCAACTAGAATAAGTGAATATAATATACCAGATAATGAGATACAAATCTCATCACCTATGGCAGCAACTAACCACAAATGAGGCTTCAGCTTGGCAGGCAGGCACGTGACGGTCATAGGGTTAAGTTTTCGTGAAAGTAGCTATAGTCTAGGTTTTAAAAACAGTTAGTTCGCTATAGCCAAAGCTCTGATGCCAATCTGTCACACCCCCAGAATCGGGTCCAGCGAAAGCTTACATGTAGCTGGGGTGTAACTCAATTGGTATCACAAGACAAGTACAAAATGGTTTTCATTTCAATCATTTAGAATAAAATCGTTTAACCAAAAGTGTTGAATTTACATTGTTAAAAGTAGTGCGGAAGTAGGCCCTTCAAATAGTTTAAAGTGGTCCCCAAGTGAATAATCAGAGTCTTCTATGACCATGCCACGCCTGCCAAGACCTTCGGTAGTGTGGCATTGCTTAATACCTGAAAATACATGCTAAAGTGTCAACACGAGGTTGGTGAGTTCATAGTAGTGTCAAATGAAGTACATTGCATTTGAATGAAGATGTCCCAGCAAAGGCATCATAAATCCACTCAGTTCCAAGTCCCGCCGTAATAGACTTGTAACATGTGTGTTTACGACCCACTACAAAATATGATTTGGTTTATGTAAACAAAATTAATATGTGGACCAAGATTCAAAGATAAGTGAAATTCGACCAATACATTTGGCTACGTGACCAATTCATTCGGTTATGTGACCCGTACATTCGGTTATGTGACCCGTACATTCGGTTATGTGACCCGTTCATTCGGTTATGTGACCCGTTCATTCAGTCATGTATGTACATAGTGGTAAAGCCGGTTCATTCGGTTAAGTGTGCATAATAATGGAAAAAGGCTTGGGTCCAAAGGTAAAAGGATTAAGTGTGATGCAAATGAATATACACTACATTCGATTGAGTAACGAATTCATAACTGGAGCAAATAAATGTTTGACTAAACATGTAGCATAATCAATTAAATCAAGTATACATTTAGATGAAAACGAGCATGTATTCTCCCCCAAAGAGTTTACCAAAACAATTGAAAAAGTAGGGGCTATGACTCACCTGAAGTGATGGTAAAATGCGGTGAAATGATCGGGACAACAAGGCGCAAACACTAGCCGCAACCTAAATGAATGAATATGATCTACTTTAGATCATGAAATGAGGTAGTGAATGTCCATGCACATAATACCTATACCACTCGTAACTTGAAAAATACTAGTTATTGTCAAAGTAAAATATTGTCCATACTTAGGAAAAATAAGTCTAACTAGACTTATAAAAACTAGTCTTAATATATCGTATATAAAATGTTAGTGTTATAATCATCGTTTTGAAAACCATAGAATAACGTCAATTAGTCGTACAAATAAGCTTTGGGTCATACGTACTTCATTTGTTGAAAGTATAGCTCTTTAATAATATTTCTAGAAAATATAGCATTTAGTACGTAGTTTATTATTTCTATTAGTGACTACTAATATACATATAGTTTTGTCGATTTTTGAACGTGTATATCTTTGTTGTTTTATGTTCATTTTCCTCGTTCTTTATATTCACGGATTTGTCTTAACATGTATTAATATATTTTTGATAGTTCGGCTCCGTTAGATTACGTCTAACGCTTCTCCTTGTCCGTCAAAAATCGTCCAACAGCACGTTATATTTTCATAAAGTAGTTTTCGTCGTTAAACTTGCAAAAATCGTATCTCCTTCGTTATAAGCTCGTTTTAATCCGTTCTTTCACCCACGGCTTCTTTTTTCAAAGTATTTTCTAAATCTTTGATCAAAAATTACCCACCATCTACTGATTTTCCCACGTTTTCAAAATAAGGACAGTAGGTATATATATAGCTTCAAAAATCATTTCTAGGGTTACAATCTAGTTTCATCTTCAACCAAAACACTTTCAATCATCACAAATCTAGTCTAATCTTACCATACACCTTCTTAGGGTGTCATGGGTTCCTAAACATCATAAATCAAGTGGATCTAACAAGGGTTTACCTATTATCTATTTCTAAGGCTTAAAAGATAGAAAAGTTTAAGTAGAGTGGTATAAACTAGCATATGCATGTAGATCTTGTATAAGAACCATATGATCATTGAAATAACATAGTAAAATTTAAAAAAAAAAAAAGAGTTTGACATACTTACTTTGAAGGATTGGTGAGTTTTGAAGATGAAAACCTATAAAACCTTGAGTTTATATTTCAAAACCCTAACAAGGATCACTAATGGAGCTTGTTTATGACTTGATCTTGAAAAATTAATGGATCCTTGATGTTTTCTTGTTGTTGGCCGAAAATGGTAAAGAGTAGGAAGAAAATGAGAGAGTTTGCTAGTTTACTTTGTAAAGAACTTGTGTAAATGAGGTAGAAAATATCTTAGGTCTTGAAGTATATTTGTTAGTCAAAGAAATAAAGTGTATTTGGTCAAAGGGGGGCAAGATCCACGTTTTAGGGGGGAAAAGGTGGGGAGGATAGGATTTGTGTAAGACTTGCAAGACTTTTGTGTAGATTTAGTTAGTTATTGTGTAATTTAGGTGTTACCGGGTACCGAGTTAACTAGAAATGAATTTTAACAAAGTTAACTGGGACATAATAAAGTCATAAAAATTGTAAAAATATGTTGGGTACAAGTATTGAGTGTTTGGATAATTATTGTTTAGTTTCTACGAAAACCGTCGTAATTATATTAAACTTACGATATTAATTAAATAAATTTCCAAAACACCGGGTAAATTAATACTATAATTTTTATATCATTATTATGAGTATGAAATTATACTAGGATCATAGTCGGGAGCGTCGGACGTGTTAGTCACATTATTGATCGCGTGTTAACGTTTATTTAGAAATAAATATACGTAAAAAGTCAATTATACTAAAAATATTACTTTGAATATCCTACGAGTGGAATAGTATGTAAATGCTAAAATGATGATATGCAGACTATTTCTAGTCCGTATGAAATGTCCCTACTGATGATGCATGAATTCGCAGCTAAACCATCCTGGTTACGCGAATTTAATTACTCGTAAACTAACATTACGAAGAAATGATTAATGCACATGAATAGTGGTTTCCCCCGGAAATGAATAGTGTCGTGTGAATAGTTAACTTTTTGAACGCTTCTCGGAATATCAAACTGACCTAAAAAATGATGAATAGTAAAAGGATGAATAGTGATCGGTGAATAGTAAATGATGAATAGTAACTTCCCGAGATGATTAATGAAGTTTAGACGTTTGAAAAGGACCTGAAATTACGAGTTGTGACATGTGAGGGGAAGGAGTGTTTGGTTCAAGAGATGGTGTAGGAACGTACTCATCCCCAAGTTCATGACCAAAATCAAACATATGAAACATCTTGTTACCTATAATAAAACAAAAGTTAAAAGAATTTAAATTGTTTTGAAGATATATATCTAGTGTGTGCCTATATGCAAACTATGTGGAGGTGCAATAATCTTGACTCTGAAATAGACCGAATAAGATTACCCAAATACTCCTAATTTCAATTTAGCTCAAACGAATATGTCGATAAGTACATATTAGTTATGTACTTCGGCCAATACTCATGAGAACATGTATGCTTGAAACCATTTTTAGTTTGTATCAATAATGCATGAAAGGTTTTCCATGATTCCTAGTTTTCGTGGTATTTTCAAAGATAATGAAATTGGGGTATTAAAAAAAATTGGCTTATGATTTTCAAAACTTAAAGATTTTGGGTGTCAAAGACTTCTTAATTTAAGTTATGATTATTCTAAACATGATTCCTCTAAAATGGTTAGTTTATTTTGAATTTTGTTAGGTTGTCATTTAACATCACATAACCACATAATCTTAGAGAGAAAGAGAAAGTAAGTAGAGAGAGAGAGAGAGAGTGGAAGTAACTTGTATGTAATCATAATGAACTATATTGAGCAAGAACCAACACCCTCCAAGGAGGGTTTACATGAGTATTCATACCCATTGTCTAAGGCATCACTTCCATGGGCTATTCTCTTAACCATACATGCTTAGGCCCATGGACTATAACATACATGATTAAATAAGCATAACAATATTAAGTATAATAAAACTTAAATGTAATAATAATCTTTAGTAACCTATTATAAAACTTAATGACTGACACTTGACTTTAACAAAATGTGTTCTCAACAAATTTTAATGAGATTTAGACAAAAACTATGTAATATAGATAGATTTGTACAAATCTTATGTTTGGGTAATCATGTTAGTTGCACATTATCTAATCCTAGTCCTTATTGCATAGAAACTCATATGACATCAAAAACCCCAATTTATTATTATTATTATTATTATTATTATTATTATTATTATTATTATTATTATTATTTATTTTTTATTTTATGAACAAACCCTAGACTCAAAATTATAGAAAATAAACTTACAATTTTTGTTAAGAAATATATTGTGTTGGAAGATCTTGAAGTCTAATGGCTTGATTAGATTTTGGAGGAGTGTGATAGGATTTTAGATTTGAGTGATGGTGTTTTTGTGTGAGTATGAAAAGAGGGGAAAAGAAGAAGATAAGGACGGGCTTTAGCAGATGTACGGTACCACGGTACCACTAATTTTAGTGGTGTCGTGCCCACTTTGGTACCGTGCACTGCTGAGACAGATTTTTGTCCCAATTAGATTTTTGACAAATGTATCTTACTTATTTAGTAAGACCTTTTGAGACGAGGAAAGAATTTATACCTAATAAACTCTTTTGACGAGGGAAAATGAATTGGATGATAAGAGATGACCATAATATTTTCCGAGAAAATATATAAATCGTCATTAGGGGAGTACGGGAAGTGACTTCAATATTTCCAATTGAATAGTCATGGGTATTAAAAAGGAATAAATTCATTTGGATTTGAATGATGAATATGGAAGTGAGAGGATGACTTTTGCATTTCCAATGAAATGCGTAAATAGTCATTTTGGAGATGCACAGAATGACTTCAATATTTCCAATGAAATAGTTGAGTAGTCGTGAGCACTTAAGAGGAGTAAATCCATTCGGATTTGAACGACGAGAATAGAGGCGATGAGATTACTTTAATATTTCCAATGAAATATATAAACAATCATTAGAAGGTTATAATGGATGTCTAAATATTTCCAGTGAAATATTTGGATGCTCATGAGATAAGATGTCACACCTTGCCAAGGCAGAAATGCGAGTGTAACTTCATGGATATCATCACAACACATGGTGTCTATATAGAGAATTACTACATGCAAATAAATAGAGCAATGTATAGACACAAAGTGTCTTAACAATACCCCAAATAAAATTAACGAAAACAAAACTCCAAAGGTATCTTTAATAAAACATAAAGTACTAGTCGAAAAACATTAAAGTATCACAATGAAAAATAAATCAAATCCATAATTCAAACATAAAGGTAATTCATTCTCAAATGCAACAAATCTCGTCTAGTCGCTCCCTTCAACCTTAGCCTTAGAAAGCTCACCTGAAAATGATGCTCAAAAAATTCAACATAATGTTGGTGAGATTCATAGGTTTAAGACACACAATATCACTCAAGGCAACTAGTTCGCTATGATTATAAAACATAGCATGACAGTAAGACTAGTTATTATACAATCTAGCATGCAATCTCAATCAATCAACCAACAACGCATCATAAGGCAACAATAGGGACAGAACGTGCCCACGATCCAAATACGATATCAAACATTAATTGGGACGGAACGTGCCCACGATCCAAGTTCACAATAATGGGTAACCAAACCCTCTGATCAGAACGTATAGAATAATAATGGGTAGGGCTACTACCATCCAATTGGATTGCTCAAATGAACAATGGGAGCGTAGCTACATTCTAATTGAACCACACAGAATAACAACAAAATAATATCATAGCATGCATACACATATAATAATACTTACTAGTCCATGCACTTATAAGACCACATAATCACAGTAACTTAAAAAGTATTTCAACACAAGCATCATTCCCATCCCAAGTTTAAAATAATGTAAAAATGGGACTATGAAACTTACCTCAGTCTTTGTAGCTTCCAAATTAATAATCACAAATCCAAACAACAAAAATAAATCCACGTTACTCGCGACCAAGCTAAAAACTATAGTCCATGTAACACACGTATGATGGATGTCTAAAGGTCATATAAACCACTATGGTTCACATAGACTCCATTTTAAACACTACCAATCACTTACACTCACTAAATCCCTTGCATACACTTTTTCAGAATACGCATATTTTTGGGGTACTTCTACCCACATGAAATCACGAAAAAATAAGCTCCACAACTCACACCAAAAATTCACCATGGTCTCTTATGAGCATAAAAGCTACTCTCAGATGGCCATGCACTAAAAACACACACAAGTACACATAAGAAAATCAAACATAAAAACAATCCAGATTCGAATTTGAACGCATACCAAAATGTGTTGACCTAAGAATCATATTTATACAACTTATTAACGTCTCCCCTTCGCTTGGAAGTCAAAGGGAATATATAAGTTAATTATCACAGAAAGGGCTAACCCTAATTCCACTTTCTAACTCACCTTGGATCTCAATACTTTTACCCTAAATCTGTCCCAGTTTAACAGCTTTGACACCTTTTCTCGCAAAAATCATTAGACTGACTTCCGGATATCGAAATCAATCATGGTAAGAGTTTTTGGAAAGATATTTCTCTTAACTACAATTTAGACTCAAAATTCATGTAATAACTCATCACCATATATTGAATAACTTCGTATCCTTATAGTCTTATGAATCTGTCCAAACCCTAACTCATTAACTAACATGTTTTACGCCCGAATCTCTTCACCAATCATCATAATATTACTAATTATTGATCCCAACATGTTTTATATAATATATTTATAGAAGTAAACATAAACCCTAAACCATCATATCCTTGTTACATGAATTATATTAATTAATTGAATATAAGTATCGAAAATTATACCTTGATCTTGAGTTTTAGGCTTCAATAATAAAACCCTAATTTTTTTCTTCTTGTTTCTTAATGCGTGGGAATTGCACCAGGCTTTACCTCTCAAGGGATCTCGAGAAGCTTACAAACCACACCAGGCAGTGTACCTGATCGTTGTAGTATAGTATAGTGACAAGTACCGGGGGATTGATCGTTCAGCTAGGAATAGTGTCGTTAGGATTGAAATTAATCTAACTAGGTCTAAAGGTGAAGGATGATTCTTTTTATGTTTTTATATTTTATGAAAAGCAAGTAAAAATCTCGGGTATTGGGAGAGTGGGCGGAATTAGTTGCTAATCAACTAACCCAAAAGCTACTAATTAAACTAATAAACAAGAAAATAAACTAAGGTTCTACAAGATAAGTGAAGCATGTCTACCTGTGATATGTTACTCCTTGCTAGCTATCCAATTCTACCTATCGAATTGTCACACCTTGTTTTAATTGACGGGTTGTATTCCTTAATACCATTCATGGGGTGGCGTACTTACTTCCCAAGTTCTATAAGCTCCTACTTCACTCCTATGTCGAGCCGGCTAAGAAGCTCCTAACATGGGATCACTAGAATTCGCTCATGCATTAAATACAATCATAAAAACCTAGTACACATCGGCTCATGTTTCTTAAGACGTTCAAGCAAGTTACAAAATAGAGATCTGCCAGTTTTCTTAAGCCTAACATCGAATTCATTCAATCAAAACAAGAATCAATAGGAAACAAGAATTATAAACTAAACCAACTAGATCTATTGAAGTTGTCACGCCTTAATTGATGGAGGTAGACACACACATCAACAAGCCCTCATTGATGGAGATAGACACAAACATCAACAAGAAATCAATGAGATCTAATTAATTATACACAAGTTTCACATAATCATAAGTAGACACAAGGTGAATTAGCAAAACATCATCAAAGAAGAGTAATCAACAATGATAATGGAAAACATAATTAAGATAGAATCAACAAACCAATACATGATTTTTATGGAGTGATTGAAACCCTCTAAGTTGCTGGAAAAACACCTACCTAAACCCAGGAATCGACCTTAGGGTTTAGGGCTTACAAAAGGTGAAGTTATGATGTTATATTTATAGGCATGTTTTCTGTCGACCCATCTTGATGGCATCAGCTCATTTCTCTTGACGCTGTCATGACCATTTTCTTACCAAATTGTAGATCTCTTCGTTCTCTTCGCGTGGGCTTTTGAATCACCCAAATCCGAGTTCGTATGCAAAAGTTATGACAAAAACAATATCAGCTACTCCGCGCGCAAGTTTTGACAAGTTAACACGTGACGGCCTTGGGTGACGCTTTCACGTTTCTTCTGGGCCGTCACCACTTTTACTCTTGACGCCGTCATGAAAAGCCTCTTGACGCCGTCAGTTACTGTTCCCAGCAAGGAAAATTAAGACTTTGCCATTTTCTTCACTTTTATGCTCCAAAATCGTCCAAAATGCTTCCTTTTTCAGAATTCACTCCCAAAGTACCTAAAATCACAAAAGGAACGATTTAGAGCAATATTTGATAAAATAAATTCAATTCCGGGCTTAAATGACCCCCTAAAAATGGCTCATTTTTCGCCTCATCATATACCCTTACACTTGAGATTTGCTTGTCCTCAAGCAAATGCGCTTTTATTCTAATCAAAATACAAGTTAGGGGACATTTAACACTAATATAAAAGTAATTACAACAAATAATCGTTCCACTAACAACCAAAGACAAGCACGGAGGTCATATACTAGCACCTCACAAAAAGTGTTTAGATACTCACATCTCTCGGGTGTAGTAAAGTAATATCACAATATGAAAATGGAAAACATCTCTCACAACCTGTCATAGCAAAATAGATTACCATAGGATTGGGAAAGGATCAAACCTCCACCACATGGCGTAAGCACCTAGGATAATCTATCAAAGAGGTCTTTTAAAGGGTTGTAACGTTAGGTGTAGGGATATGGAATACACGGTTTTGTTGGATATAGGCATTCTTTACTGGTGGCGAGTTAACAATCTTGGTTAATTACATGTACAATATGGCGTTGCTAAGCCAAGACTAGACTCGACTTAAACTAATAAATCAAAAATAATAAAAACATAAAATGAAAATAGAATGAAAAGGGATGGTAGTCCGTATGTTTTTTCTCTTTTCTTCTTCAATTTATTTATTTTTTAATTTTTCATTATTTTTTTTTTTTTGCATAAACTCTTACCCTACCATCCAAAATAATACATCATAGGGAATGAACATTCCTCTTACACTTGAATCTTTACATACTTTACAATAAACTAATCTAATGACTCGAATTAAGAAAATCAAAACACTTGGAGTACTTTTAAGATTAACTCACATATGGGGGTAATATATGATGTTCTTCCCCATTACTCCATAAAACAAGTACTTTACCCATGAGTCCCAATCGTCCCAAAACAATATGTACAAGGATATGACTCGACTTAGCAACCATATAATCAATTAGATAATTAACTAAGGGTTTAAACATATAACAATAATGCACTATAGATGAGTGCATACACGGAAGGCTAAGGCGATTTGGTTGTACATTTAAGTGGGGTGTAAAAAATTCTTCCTTTAAGTAAGATGCTTAAAGTTAGAAACGAAAAGATAGGCTCGGAGGGGTGTACTAGGGGTTTCGTGTACTAAAAATGAGTACAACGCTAAGGTGTGGGAAAAATTAATTAACTTTAGTAGCCAAGTAATATGACTTAAATGGTCAAGTAATTATGATACGGGTTTAACACAAGGGTGATCCTAATGCCTCTTATCATGTAGTAAATCCTACTACACGAATGTAGTCTCACTAGCGGTCTCGGGATGCATCACTAACACAAGTTCTAGAATCTAAATGCTACCGGTACACTCATAAGCACTAATAGTAAATGCTTTTCCTATCAAATCTAAAGGCGAACCTCACATATTTGGGTGGAAATTTTTTCTGAATGATATGGTTTTGTGCTAGTCATACAATCTGCTATCCATGAGACGCTTGCTATGGCTACAGTTTCACTCCTAAATGTTGTAAAAAAATTTAAGTTTGGCGCTAAAATTACACTAACAAGTATTTCTCATAGTTTTATTACACATCTACTATCAAACAAACAAACTCAAGCGAAAGTGTATCCTATGAGGTATCGTCATTTTACCCTCCCTTTACACTTAGGATGAACATTGTCCCCAATGTTCAAGTAAAGAATGTAAAAGCGAAATAAGTGAAAAGAATGAAATCAAATACTCCCCTGATTCACTCTATATGGATAATCAGGTGGCCAGGTTAGATCTTCCTCCAAGAAAATGAACAATCAAAGCTTCCCTTCCAGAATATAAATCATCTTCTTGTCATACATAACCTGTTAAACTTGAGAAAATCGACAAAAACCCAAAGCATCAACCCGAACAAACAGAACTCACAACTAGATGTAATTCCAGACTTAGGAATAAAAACAAATGAATTAAAGATATAATGCTTGTGGAATGAATGTTTGCAGATTTCCTGGAGTTTATAAAACTAAAGAATCAACAAAAAGTTTAAGACTCCGGTATAAACAAAACTAGCAAAATTTCCAGAATTTTACACATGACGCCGTTAGGAACTAATTCCTGACACCGTCAGAAGTGGCATGTAGAAATCTTTATGTTAAGTTTCCAGAAAATTTCTGGAAAAACTTATGTCCTACTTCCTGGAAAATCCTGTAAAACATCATTATGACTCGATACAAGCATTTGACTCTAACGAATACTAATACACATGTTCATTTAATATTGTTGTGGTTCATGCTCAATTTCGTTCTTATAAACAAATTTGGATCTCCCTTACACTTATCTTTTGCAAAATACCTTTATATGCAATTAAGACGAAGTTAAAAACAAAATAAAGCATTTTCACAATTTACTTTGAAACATGAGCCACAAACAATAAAAATAAAGCATGCATATGGAAACAAATACAATCAAACAAACAAACAAATAAATAAATGAATAAATAAAGCTTGGGTTACCTCCCAATAAGCGCTTGTTTTTGTTCGAGTCACGAGCCTGGCTCTACCCTTATTTAATGGAAATAGGGGAGGTTTTCCCTAAACTTTGAATTAAGTGCGGGTGGAAGTAGCGATACATACCCTTAGGGTGGAAATATGCCACGTGAGGTGAAGGGGGTAAGTGAATGGCTTCCTTCATCCTAAAACTACCCGGATAATATTGGTTGATGGGTGGGTCGGTTCCTCTTTTGTCTCCTAGATGTATATCTAAGGATGGAAAGTTGTGTAAAGGTTGAGGTTCCGGTTCATCAACATTAGGAAATTCCCTAGAACTAGGAGTAAGGTTATCATTACAAGTATTCAAACCTATATCCTCAAGTGGTGCCTGGTCCAAGGGTTCTACCTCCATCGGAATTCCTAAAGTTTCTTCTACTTCTTCCGGGTAAGTCACGGGCGGTGTGTGTGCCTCAAATGATGGTTGAGTATTTTGTGGGCTTATGTTATTGACCTCATCAATCCATGTGTCAAGATCACCTATTTCCTCATCATGTGTTTTGGTAGAATCTATCCTAAGCATTCTCCTAAGTATCTCACGTGCTTCTCTAGGCATCTCAACTTCTATGTCCGAATCATAAGGATCATCCTCAATATTTTGACTGCTATATACAAATTGCCCAAGAGATTCATCATCTGTTTCTTGAGATTCATCATCATCGATCATAAAACCTAGGTCTTTTTGATCAATGTGATCATGCTCGGCTAAATCCTCCTCAATTGTTTTCTTAGGTAGTGATAATAGCAAACCTAGTGCTTCATCCAACTTATGATTTGTTACAATGGCTCTCTCCATAATTCCTTGGCAAACTAGGTCGCATTTCCTATTGGCCTCACTAAAACTAGATCTTAAACATGGAGGTTGTTCATAAGAATCTATCCTAGGTGAAGGCTCATATGATTCATATGTGTCTATAAATGAGGTATTTTGAACTCTTTGGTGTGTTAGCCGCTCAACCTTATCTTGTAATCTTAGAAGTCTAAGTGTAAAGTCCATTTGAAGCAAATTACAAACAAAACCACATAGAAAAGATAGACTACGAGAAAGCTAAAAAATAAAAAGAAAAAAATCTCACTTGATAGGAATCTAATGAGTAGACCTAATAAAAATCAAATTCAACCTAAACAATAACTATTCCCCGGGCTGCGGCGCCAAAAACTTGTTGCTTGGGAATGCACCAGGCTTTACCTCTCAAGGGATCTCGAGAAGCTTACAACCCCCACCAGGCAGTGTACCTGATCATTGTAGTATAGTATAGTGACAAGTACCGGGGGATTGATCATTCAGCTAGGAATAGTGTCGTTAGGATTGAAATTAATCTAACTAGGTCTAAAGGTGAAAGATTATTCTTTTTATGTTTTTATATTTTATGAAAAGCAAGTAAAAATATCGGGTATTGGGAGAGTGGGTGGAATTAGTTGCTAATTAACTAACCCAAAAGCTACTAATTAAACTAATAAACAAGAAAATAAACTAAGGTTCTACAAGATAAGTGAAGCATGTCTACCTATGATATGTTACTCCTTGCTAGCTATCCAATTCTACCTATTGAATTGTCACACCTTGTTTTAATTGACGGGTTGTATTCCTTAATACCATTCATGGGGTGGCGTACTTACTTCCCTAATTCTATAAGCTCCTACTTCACTCCTATGTCGAGCCGGCTAAGAAGCTCCTAACATGGGATCATTAGAATTCGCTCATGCATTAAATACAACCATAAAAACCTAGTACACATCGGCTCATGTTTCTTAAGACGTTCAAGCAAGTTACACAATGGAGATCTGCCAGTTTTCTTAAGCCTAACATCGAATTCATTCAATCAAAACAAGAATCAATAGGAAACAAGAATTATAAACTAAACCAACTAGATCTAATGAAGTTGTCATGCCTTAATTGATGGATATAGACACACACATCAACAAGCCCTCATTGATGGATATAGATACAAACATCAACAAGAAATCAATGAGATCTAATTAATTATACACAAGTTTCACACAATCATAAGTAGACACAAGGTGAATTACCAAAACATCATCAAAGAAGAGCAATCAACAATGATAATGGAAAACATAATTAAGATAGATTCAACAAACCAATATATGATGTTTATGGAGTGATTGAAACCTTCTAAGTTGCTGGAAAAAGACCTACCTAAACCCAGGAATCGACCTTAGGGTTTAGGGCTTACAAAAAGTGAAGTTATGATGTTATATTTATAGGCATGTTTTCTGTTGGCCCATCTTGATGGCGTCAGCTCATTTCTCTTGACGCTGTCATGACCATTTTCTTACCAAATTGTAGATCTCTTCGTTCTCTTTGCGTGGGCTTTTGAATCACCCAAATCCGAGTTCGTATGCAAAAGTTATGACCAAAACAATATCAGCTACTCCGCGTGCAAGTTTTGACAAGTTAACAAGTGACGACCTTGGGTGACGCCTTCACGTTTCTTCTGGGCCGTCACCACTTTTACTCTTGACACCGTCATGAAAAGCCTCTTGACGCCGTCAGGTACTGTTCCCAGCAAGGAAAATTAAGACTTTGCCGTTTTCTTCACTTTTATGCTCCAAAATCGTCCAAAATGCTTCCTTTTTCAGAATTCACTCCCAAAGTACCTAAAATCACAAAAGAAATGATTTAGGGCAATATTTGATCAAATAAATTCAATTTCGGGCTTAAATGACCCCCTAAAAGTGGTTCATTTTTCGCCTCATCATTTCTCCCTTGGTCGATCAAATATGCAGGAAAAATGGGGTGACGGGTTTTGATTTTTTATTTATAATACCTTATGGATAATTCTAGATGATTCTTATCTTTAGGAATTGTAATTGGTATCAAATTTTGTTTTCTTTTCCTCTTCCCTTCAATATTCGCCCCCCCCCCCCCATAAATTTTATATATATATATATATATATATATATATATATATATATATATATATATATATATATATATATATATATATATATATATATATATATATATATATATTAATTATTACACTTAAAACCTTGTACTCTTGATATTTTTATAAGAACCCATAACGATACCTAATGTCTTACGCGATAAACCTTCGTTTTTACGACGACTCGGAACATTATCATTTTCAAAGCAAAGTTTCCAAAAATAGAATTTCACACTCTTTATAATTATAACTCATAAAACCAAACTCCACGTAACTTACTAACGCTCAAATACTTGAATGAAAACTTGTTACGCGAAACCACAAAACACCAAAACCACACAAGTCATTTCTACACCACCAAGGTGATCAAAATGAACTTAATCCAAAATCAATATTACTCAACTCACGACGATAAAACCATAAAAAGGAATTTAGTGCTAAAATTCACCTATATCACACATGTACCACACAAAACACATAAGTCACACCAAGTAAAAGTTAAATGGATCAAGACTATTAGTAAAATTAACCTGCTAAAATCATGGTTGTTACATCATCCCCCACTTTGGGAAATCGCGTCTCGAGATTTAACTAGTTGTCTCACCAACCAGCTCAGGAAACAAATTCGGGTACTTAGATCTCATCTGATTCTCGCACTCCCGAATAAATTCAGGACCACGTTTCGAATTCCAATGCACTTTTACTAATGCTATCTTACCATGCTTCATACTCTTGACCTCTGGATCCATAATCTCAACAGGCTCCTCAACAAAATGAAGGGTCCTATTAACCTTAATCTCATCTAAAGGCACATGCAGACTAGCATCCGCCAAACACTTCTTCAAATTAGATACGTGAAACTTATCATGCACACTACTTAACTCCTCAGGAAATTTCAACCGATATGCCACAAGTCTAATCATTTCCGTAATCTCAAATGCTCCTACATATCTCGGTGCTAACTTGCCTTTCTTACCGAAACGCACAACACCCTTCCAAGGAGACATTTTCAGCATCACCAGATCACCAAAACTAAACTCTAAAGGCTTACGACAATTATCCGCATAACTCTTTTGGTGATCTTTTGCTGCCTTAAGTCTTTCCTTAATCTGAAAAACCATATATGTAGTCTCTTACACCAGTTCAGGACCAATAAGTTAGCTTGTTACAACCTCTGCCCACAGAATAGGTGATCTACATTTCCTTCCATACAACATTTCAAACGGTGCACACCTAATACTGGAATGATAGCTGTTATTATAGGAAAACTCAGCTAAAGGCAAATAAGTATCTCAGCTTCCTCCAAAATCAATAGCACATGCTCTAAGCAAATCTTCTAAAGTTTGAATCGTTCGCTCACTTTTCCCATCAGTTTGTGGATGATAAGAAGTGCTCATATCCAAACGTGTATCCAATGCTTTCTACAATGACTGTAAGAACCGCGAGGTAAATCTACTATCATGATCAGAAATAATTGACACGGATACACCATGATGTGCCACAATCTCATTAATATAAATTCTTGCCAGCTTCTCCATCTTATAGTCCTCACGAATGGCCAGAAAATGTGCAGACTTCGTCAGTCTATCCACAATGACCCATATCGTGTCATACCCATTACTTGTTTGAGGCAACATGTTAATAAAATCCATCGTTATATTCTCCCACTTCCATTCAGGGATCGGTGGTTGCTGTAGCAATCCAAATGGTTTTTGATGTTCAGCATTAACTTTCAAACAAGTCAGACATTTACTAACATACTCTGCTATTTCCCTCTTCATTCCTGGCCACCAATACGCATCTCTAAGATCATAATACATTTTGTCAAATCCTGGATGAATTGAGTATCTCGTCTTATGAGCCTCATCCATGATCAACCTTCTTACATCTCCTACCAACGGAACCCATATTCTATCCAAGAAATATAGTCCACCATCCTCATTTCTCTCCATTTGTTGATCCAACCTACACAGCATCTCAGATGTCACATTCTCATCCTTGAGAGCTTCCTCTTGCGCTGCCAATATCTTACTCTTAATGCCCGATTGCAATGTCATGCACATAGGTCGCACACGCTTAGGCTTAATCCTTTCCTATCTACTCAACGCATCAGCCACCACATTCGCCTTTCCAGGATGATAGCGAATCTCACAATCATAATCACTAAACAATTCAATCCATCTTCTCTATCGCATATTCAGCTCCTTCTGAGTGAAAATATGCTGAAGACTATTTGTGTAGACAACACTCTTCGTGCCATGCAGATAATGCCTCCAATTCTTGAGAGTGAATACTACCGCACCAAGCTCCAAATCATGAGTAGTGTAATTCTTCTCATGGATCTTGAGTTGTCGGGATGCATAAGCTATCACCTTACCTCTCTGCATTAGTACACACCCAAAACCTTGATTCGACGCATCACAATACACAACAAAATCGTCTGGCCCATCAGGTAATGCCAGAATAAGTGCATTGCACAAACTATCCTTTACTGACTGAAAAGCCAACTCTTGTTCTTCTCCCTATACATACTTCTTATTCTTCTGAGTCAACAAAGTGAGGGGCTTAAAAACCTTCAAAAAGTCCGCGATAAATCTTCTATAGTACCCTGCCAATCCTAAGAAAGAACGTATCTTAGACGGCGTCATAGGAGCCTTCCAGTTCTTGACCGCTTCAATCTTACCAGGGTCTACATGTATACCTTCACTATTTACTACATGTCCAAGAAAATGTACCTCCTCAAGCCAAAACTCACATTTTGAAAACTTGGCGTACAACTTCTCCTTCTCCAGCAATCCAAGGATCAACTTCAGATGTTCTCCATGCTCTTCCTTCGTCTTAGAGTAAATTAAGATATCATTGATGAACACAATCACGAATTTATCCAAGTAAGGCTTACAAATGCGATTCATTAGATCCATGAATATCGCGGGTGCATTTGTCAACCCAAATGGCATGACCGTAAAATCAAAGTGTCCATAACGAGTCCTAAAAGCATTCTTTGGAATATCCTCCTCATACGCTCTTAGCTGATGATAACCAGAATGTAGATCTATCTTTGAAAAGAATCGAGAGCCTTGCAGCTGGTCAAAGAGATCATCGATTCTTGGAAGAGGATACCAATTCTTAACAGTTAACTTGTTCAATTCCTGATAGTCGATACACATCCTAAACGAACCATCTTTCTTTTTAACATACAACACAGGTGCTCCCCACGGAGAGTGACTAGGTCGAATAAACCCCTTATCCTGAAGTTCTTGCAACTGCGCGGACAACTCCTGCATCTCAGAGGGTACTAAACGGTATGGGGACTTCGCCACACGTGCCGCTCCAGGAATCAATTCAATAACGAATTCAACTTGATGGATCGGAGGTAACCCAGACAAGTCTTCAGGAAAAATGCCAGGAAATTCACACACTCCAGGGATATCTCCTATCTTAAGTTCTTTGGATTTCGCATCCTTAAGGGATTTTGAGTCATTCCCTAAGCTTTCTCCTTGTACCCTAAGTATATCGCCATTCTATAAAGGAGTTTGGACTACCTTTTCATGGCATACTACTTCGGCCTTATGCTTAGACAACCAATTCATCCCTATTACCAGATCAAAACTTCCATGTCCAAAACATATCAAGTCAATCATAAACGAAATACCTTCTAACACTATAGTACACCCAAGAATAACCTTGTCAACTTCTACCTCCTTACCACTAGCTATTTCAATCACAATACTAGATCTAAGTTCACTAGGCTCAACATTCAATAATCTAGCAAATTCAGTATACACAAAACTATAATCCGCGCCCGTATCAAATAAAGTAGTAGCATAATGACCGTTAAGAGAAAATGTACCAGTAACGATGTTCGGGTCTTGTCGTGTGATGAGTGTCTAAAATACTCATCATTTCGTTCACATTTAAGCTACTAAAACATCTTAAAACATACAAATATGCTTCAAAATACTGGAAATATCATGAAACTGTGTTTTTAGGTGTTACAAGTGCAAAAGGGATGAAAACTGATGAAAAACATATAAAATATACTTAGTTTACAGTTTCAGTCCCTGAACTTTGACAAATTGGCAAAACTAGTCCCTGGTCAATCAAAACTTGTACAAATGTCATAAAAGGTCCTTGGGATTCATAAGTTGTTAGGAAAAGTCCTTTGAAGTTAAAAATCATAAATTTACAACTTTGGACCTTCAACTTTATAAAAGTGTCAAAATTAGTCCCTAAGGTTTTAAAAATAAGAAAATAATCAAAATAAACCTTATACTATTCATAAATGGCATATTTGGTCCTTTGTGTTAATATTTGATATTTACAGGTTTAACCCTTCAAGTTTCAGAAAATTACAAAAATGGTCCTTGTGTAAAAATAAACCAAACCGGACCCTTTTTATTATTTATCCACAAACCAAATCCAGTCCAAACACCAACCCCCAGCCCATTCCTAGGCCCAATCCACCCTCAGCCCAACCCCCTTAAATAATATACCAGGTTTGACCCTGGTCAAACACCACCACCCCCGCCTTCTACTGTTCACCGTCTCCCCCAAACCACCCATTCACTATACCAGGTGGTATTTGGCCACCTTTCACCTCCACCTCACCAATACAGCTCACCCTCCACCTCTTACACCTATCCCTGCTGCATTGAATGCCATTCCCACACTTTTTCCCTCCAAACTACTTCTACTTCCCCTGTTTTCACCAATACTACCCCAACTTGGCTTAAAATCCTCTCAAAATTATCCTAACTTGTTCCCTAAGCCTCTGCTACACTACAAAGTTCTTTAATTGAATTATATCAGGCTGCAAGCAACCTAGGAGACTTTGGCGCCAAAAACGTATAAACGGCCAAGATATGCTTGACCCATCCAATGGCCTCAAATTGAAGTGGGAAAGTGTGAAGAAGTCGGTGGGAGTCTTTTGAGTTATTATAAAGAAAGAAAGAAGGCAGAAGTGAAGCCATATCATAGAATACGTTTTGTGATCAAATCCTTTATTGCTTACCTTTAATTATTGTCATTTAAAAGCTTTCAGTACTGTAATAAACCTTGACAAAGTTCAATTACATGCTATTTACAGTTTGTAGTTTCATAATCTTTAAATACTTGCCATTTACTTAATTGTCTCTTTACTTCAAATTGTCATTTTCATTACCTTGTCTGTTATAGCTGTTTAGAGGACTTCATTAATCACTTAGGTTCCTGACAAAAGCTCTAACGCTTTTAGAAACCTTAAAAGCAGTTGTAACACATAAACTCAAAAATCACAAAAAGAAATCTTGGAGAAATTTGTTTGCAAGAAAGAACAAGTGGAGCAGGGTGAAATTTGGATTGTTGAGGGGTATTAGAAGCTTATGGTAAGCCATAGGTGTAATCGAAGTCCTGTTTGAGGCCCATGTTAATCAGTATTCACAATTGGACACTTTTGTAAGCATTTTCTTGTATTTTGATAATTTACTATTTACTATCTTATATAGCTGTAATCTTTATGTTTCTTACTTATTCTGTGTTGTTTGATGTTGTTCTAGTCTAATATTGATAGCTTGTTTGTTATTTTTCTTAAGTTGTAAAGGTTTCACAAAAACAGTCACATAGCATAATTTTGTATTCTGTGTTCTTTTGTTGTTATTATTGTTTATTTGTGTTTAAAAGATCCATTATGATGATGTTTTAAGGTCTGAGATCAGATTAGAGGCTTAGGTCATTGATTTGCTTTGAAAATCTTCAAAACAGTGAGTTAAAGGGGTGTTTGGATCATTAGTGTTCACTGAGTCTCAGACTCATTTAGTTGTTGTTTGTTAATGTAAGATGTTAGTTTAGGTCTATATAGGTTTAAGCAGTCATAAAATTGGTACCTTATTAGTTGCAAAGTCAAAATCCAACTTCAAATCCCTTGACAGTTAACTGTCAAGGATTTGAGTCACACAGACCCTCACTTTAGCTCATAAGTTGTAGCTTTAGCTTATTTTAGGTTTATCTTAGCTTAATACAGCTTATTAAATCAGTAGTAGTAATTAGAACTTCATAAAAGTCAAAGTTGGTGTTTAATAGAAAAAGTCAAAAGATCACATCTCAGATTTTTACAAAACTTCAAGCAATTGTTTTGAATTTTGTGTTTCTTTTCAAGGTCTGAAACTTGTTTCTATTTATAGAATATCAGCTCAACTTTAAGTTCCTACATAGCTTTTATTTTTAGAAATTTTTACTTGGGCCCCACTCACCCTCAAAGTTACTTGCAGGGAAGAAAGCTCCCCTGCACACCAGCAGACTCACCCATCACCACCACTTTGGTGGTGATTTGTGATCACCTCAGTGGGCCCTACACCTTCAAATTAGTTTCTTACAAACCCCCTCCTACCAGGGATTATAGATTGACCATTTGTTTGACCTGAATCATTGTGGACCCCTCCTGAATCAGACCCTAAACTCTGTCCCTATTCTGTGTTCAAATTAGTTTTTGGAATAGCTTATTTTTGCTTATCAGCTTATCTACTGAGCTTATTTGGCAAATTTTAGCTTAGACAAGTCCATTATACTTATTTAGATTAGATTTATCCATAGTGGGTCCCACATAAGCTCATTTGAGCTTATTTGCTTAATCAGTCAACAAAAGTCAACTGTGGTAGCATTAAGCTTCCACAGTGCTTATTATTAGCTTTTAAATTAGTTGTTTTTATTAAAGTTGTTTATTTTTAGATATAAATTAGTTTTGTAAAAGAAAAATCAAGAAAAACCAACATAAAAATAAGTGATAGTTTCTATTTAATTTAATTTAATTTTAATTTTCATTTTTAGATTTTTATTAAGTAAGTTGTGTTTTTTTATATTTTTATTAAATTCCTTTTATATTAAAGTACTTTTAATAATTTTCTCAGATTTTTATTCTGTCTTTTAGTATTTATTATAATTAAAATTAGTTTTATTAGTAATTAATTAATAAGTAAGTTATAAATAGCATAATTAGTTTTTATAAAGTAACACCTAGTTTTTATATTTTTTATAGCTTTTATAGGTCATAAAATAGTTTTATAATTTTTTTTCATAATTTTCTAAGTTAATTTAGTATTATTAGTAATTCAAAATAGTTTAATTAGTATAATTAATATAAATAGTTTTTAATTTATAAAAAGCTTATAAAAAGACAAAAATATTTATTTTTAATTTTTATACTTTCTTCAAGTTCATTTTTAAGTTTAGAAATTATTTTTACAAGTTTTTAGTTTAATTTGTAGTATTTATCATTTTTAGTTTGATTTAAATTAGTTTTAATTAAAAAGTTAAATAGTTATTAATTAAATAATTAATAATAAATTAAAAAATAATTTTCTTTTTAATTTAATTTTCTTTTTAGTTTAAGTTTATAGAATTTTCATTTTTAACCCCTATAGTTTATTTTTCTTTAAAACTCACCTTTTTATCTGTAAGCAGTCGCGTACGTTTTTAATTCCTTTTACGTTTTTACATTTTCTTATTTCAAAGTTTTGTTTATATAGCTTATTAAAGCTATTTTCTTTTCTCCTAGGGTAATCACAATCATATACCCTTTCCTGTTCAATAATTCCCGATCACAGATCTGTTCTAACTCAGGATATCAAACTTCCAAGGGACATAAACGACCCGGGGACACTAAACTCCTTGGATATACTTGTATTCAGGTTTCTTTAGTTTGACTTTTATTGGTTGACCATTCACAAGTGGTTGACTCTAGAATATATAGCTAGAAAAGGGTCGAGTCAATTTTTGGCGCCGCTGCCGGGGAACTGTGCTGCGTTGAACGATTTTGAAGTATCAGATTTGTTGAATACCTATCCATAGTACATATATCTTATATAATATCGTATTTAAATCTTCCATAAACACATAAAATCCAAAATATTTTCTTTTTCTTTCTATATATATATAACATAAAATAAAAACCTAAAAATACTCTTCTCACCCTTATCTAAGTTTCCTTCATTTTCTAGGATTCTTAAACTCGTCCTAGTGCATGCGCACTCGTTCTTCTAGGTCTACAAGCCCTTTCCGTGAGCTTGCTGACATACCTCGAAGAATCCGTGGACGTTCAGCTCCATCAGTCGTACCCGAGATACGTACTGATCCTAAACCCCCTGTCATAATGACGGAAGACCGTCCGATGAATGAGCTTCTCCAAGCACCCACCGAGGGTTATGGAGATGCTATTTTTGTTCCAGCCATCGTGGCTGAGAATTTTGAGCTCAAAACTGGATTGATAGCTCTGGTAACCCAGCGGCAATTCTATGGTTTTGAAAGGGACGATCCTCATGATCACATTAGATGGTTTAAAAAGATCACTTGTACCATCAAATGTAAAAATGTCCCTAACGAATCAATCAAACTTCTTCTCTTCCCATTTTCCATCGAAGGCAATGCCAGGATTTGGCTTGATAAACAGCCACCTAAACCGATTGAAACATGGGGAGATTTGGTTCATAAATTCGTTAATGAATTCTTTCCTCCTTCCAAGACCACATTTCTAAAGAATGAGATCATGAAGTTCTCTCAAAGGTTTGATGAACCATTCGGAGAGGCATGGGATCGTTTCAAAGAATTGCTTCGAAGATGTCCACATCACGGTTTCACCGAATTAATGCAAATGGACACTTTCTACAATGGGTTAAACCCATCTGATCAAAATTCTCTAAACGCCTCAGCTGGAGGTAACTTTCTGAGCAAATCCACAAAGGAAGCAATTGCTTTAATTGAAAACATGTCTAAGGTGCGTACTACGAGAGATAGAACTTATAATTCTCATGCTAGTGCTGGTCCTTCTACATCATCTCCCGTGACATCTAGCACTGATTCTCAAATTGCTGAACTCATGAAGGCTATCCAAGCTTTGGTTTCCAAGAAAGAGTCCGCTCCGCAAACTTCTCAAACTGCTGAAGTTAAAAAGGTAGACGTTTGTGTTACTTGTGGAGGTCCTCATCCATACTACAATTGTACCCACACCGTTGGCAATGTAATTGGAGTCAATGCTATAGCAGGCAGTTCCAATCAAGGAGGAAACCAATTCCGTCCTCAAGTGGAAACAAACTACCGTGCTAACAACCAAGGAGGACAGCCTGGATTATACCAACCAAACAATGCTAATAGGTTCATTCCTAACCAGCAGCGAGGGCAAAACACACAGAATCAATATCATGCCCCGAGCAATCAAATGGTTCCTTTTCAATACCAACCCCACAAGGGGACTTCTAATCCAGGGTATTCAGCTCCTGCTCATCAAATGGTTCCTTATCAAGAATCTCCCTCCAATGAGCTCGCTAACCACATCAAGGTTAATGATGCTAACATGAGGGCAATGCAGAACCAAATCTCCAATTTGAAGAATGAATTTGATTCTTCAATTGCTAAGAACAACAATGAGCTGAGGAACGATATTAAGGACATGTTTGTTGGTTTAGTAAAACAACTAAATCCACCATCTACCTCGGGAACTCTCCCAGGTAACACTGTTCCAAATCCAAAGGGTGAACTTAAAGCTATTACCACTCGTAGTGGTAAAGCTCATGATGGACCATCGATTCCTATTCCTACTTCGAAGAGGAAAATGGAACGAGAAACCAAGGTAACAAAGGACCCGGTACTTCCTTCTAATAATGGAAGTGCTCATTACGTCCAAACCATGGTTGTCCCAAAATCTACACCCCCTGTCACTCCTACATCGTCAAGAATAGATCCTACTATTTCACGATTCACAGTTAAAAGTTTGTCAAGCAATCTTTATGGCCAAAGGGCAGCTGTGACTTATTCTCATATGCTTAATTCTGCCCGTAGGAGTGTATTAGACGACAGTGATGATGATGAGGAGGATTCCAATGTCATCAAAGCTATCACCACTCGTAGTGGTGCTGCTTATGATGGACCCTCAATGCCTATCCCTCCTCCATTGTATGATGTGGAAAAATAGGCGGAGGATACAACGGACGAAGTGCAAATTCCAAGTTCACAAAGTACAGCACAAGTCTCTCCTCCGGCCCTCTCTAAAAAGAAATCCAAATCAAGAGTTGTATGAATGAGGAAAGGACCCGTGAAAAGAATAGTCAACAAATAGATAAATTCTTTCAAATCTTTAAAGAATTACATTTTGACATTAGTTTCGCGGATTCTCTCATTCTAATGCCTAAGTTTGCAGCGACAATCAAACAACTGCTAAACAACAAGGAAAAGCTGTTTGAGATGGCAAAAACTCCAGTAAGCGAAAACTGCTCGGCAGTTATCTTAAAGAAGCTTCCTGTGAAGCTTGGAGATCCTGGGAAATTCCTAATACCTTGCGTATTCCCAGGAATGATTGAAAGCTACGCCTTGGCCGATCTCGGTGCTAGTATCAATCTAATGCCTTATTCAGTGTGGAAGAAACTTTCTCTTCCTGAACTCTCCCCTACCTGCATGACTCTCGAGCTTGCAGATCGTACCATATCTATGCCCCTCGGCATCGCTGAGGATGTATTTGTTAAAGTAGGGAGGTTCCATTTTCCAGCAGACTTTGTGGTCGTTGACTTTGATGCCGATCAAAAGGTTCCTCTCATTCTTGGAAGAGGATTCCTTAGAACGGGCCATGCTCTTATTGATGTTTTGGAGCATGAGATCACCTTACGTGTTGGTAAGGAAGCTGTTACATTTGGTCAAGATCAAACTTCGAGGTACTCCTCAAACTATAACTCTGAATCGATTAACCGAATCGATTTCATTGATGTTACTTCAAAGGAGTATTCTCAAGAAAATCTTGATTATTTTCATAATTCTGTGAGTGGTAATCCCACTCCATCTTCTACTACCATCTTAGCCGACTCTTCATCTTCTCTCACTCTGGATGAGACTGAAAGTGATCCCATTTGGGATGAAGATGAGACTGAGAGTGATGAGGAGGGAGATATTCTTCTCCTTGAGGAATTAATGCATAATGATCCAATTCCCCCTCCTCCGCTAGAAGAACTTCATAATGAGAGTACTGATTCTATTCTGGATGAAATCGATGTTTATCTCGATTTAAACACATTTATGACAGGTATTGATGATGCCGAGAGTAATCAGGAGGGAGATGTCAGTCTTCTTCTTGAACAACTTTTATACCCAGAAAATTATCCCACCCTCCCACCCAAACAACTTCATAAGGAGGAATTCAAATCAGTTGAAAAAACAGATAAAATTCCTGAGATCAAGCATAAGACCTTGCCTCCTTCACTTAAATTTCAAATTCTTGAGGAGGAAGTTCTTGTGATTACTGCTGTTATGATCTCCCTACTACCCTTCACCTACCCGGTGATTTCTCCTTCCCTTCACTCATTCGAGATTGAGGATGTTACTTTTGACCCTGGCATTTTCCATATAACATTGATTTAAATGCCATATATATCTCTCTTGGTGTGGAACTTTCATGTACTTCAATGTGTATACAAACATCTTGAATGAAAGTTCGATGGAGATGGTTTCTTCCACTTACTTCCCCATATACTTTTTAAATTACTTTTTCTCCCAGCCTGTTCAGGAGCTCTTTATTGCAGTTAACCGTTCACAAGCGGTTAGCTTGCGTGATAAACCTGACAGTTTGGGAGGAAAGAAATCTAATACGGGGTCGAGTCAAGCTAGTGACTCGGGAATCAAAAACATTAGCAAAAACATGGGCTTGTCACCCGTGTATAACACCCTAGTGTGGGGGAGATGCCCCACATGTTGTATATATGTAAATATCTTTCAAAAATATATATATATATATATATATATATATATATATATATATATATATATATATATATATATATATATATATATATATATATATATATATATATATATATATATATGTAAATATAGTGATAGCTTCTCTTTAAGAAGTTTTATCTAAAAAAAAATAATTGTATGTATATACATCTTAAATAATGGCTAGTTATATTTCCTTTTTACATTCTAAGTTCGGTTTAACACCCGGTACTTTGAATATTGAGGGCAATATTCAGTTCAAAGTGTGGGGGGGATTCTCACGAATTCAAACACATGTTCCATCAGGAACCCCCAATTTAGCCAAAAATTTTAAAATTTTTTCTCACTTAGAACGCAATAAATGGTTATCAATCCGCCATGTCTAACACACATAAGGATTGGCTAATCCAGGAGCAAACGGTTCTTGGTAAAGATAACTCAAACCCGTTTATGGCTTGCAATTTTCCCAAAATTGTATGGTACCTCAACTCGCCATATCCCATAAAGCGAATGAGTTGACTAGCCCGCAAGATTATGGCTTGTGGTAAAGGCAGTGAAAAACCATAATTGGTAATCAGCTCACCAAGATGTTGACTATTCCATCAAGAGTTGGCTAGTCCAGAAGCAAACGGCTTTTGGTAAAGACAAATCAAATCCGTTGACAGCTGGTGATTTGCTCAAAATCACACGGTTATCAGGTGTACCACAGTTCTTACACCTGGCTACTCCAGAAGTGATAGCTTTTGGTAAAGAGTTCTTTGAAATCCATTAAAACTTAATAAAATATTGCTAGGGACTAGCAATAGTTTAGTGTGGGGGATTGATGAGTGTCTAAAATACTCATCATTTCGTTCACATTTAGGCTACTAAAACATCTGAAAACATACAAATATGCTTCAAAATACTGGAAATATCATGAAACTGTGTTTTTAGGTGTTACAAGTGCAAAAGGGATGAAAACTGATGAAAAACATATAAAATATACTTAATTTACAGTTTCAGTCCCTGAACTTTGACAAATTGGCAAAACTAGTCCCTGGTCAATCAAAACTTGTACAAATGTCATAAAAGGTCCTTGGGATTCATAAGTTGTTAGGAAAATTCCTTTGAAGTTAAAAATCATAAATTTACAACTTTGGTCCCTCAACTTTATAAAAGTGTCAAAATTAGTCCCTAAGGTTTTAAAAATAAGAAAATAATCAAAATAAACCTTATACTATTCATAAATGGCATATTTGGTCCTTTGTGTTAATATTTGATATTTACAGGTTTAACCCTTCAAGTTTCAGAAAATTACAAAAATGGTCCTTGTGTAAAAATAAACCAAACCGGACCCTTTTTATTATTTATCCACAAACCAAATCAAGTCCAAACACCAACCCCCAGCCCATTCCTAGGCCCAGTCTACCCTCAGCCCAACCCCCTTAAATAATATACCAGGTTTGACCCTGGTCAAACACCACCACCCCGCCTTCTACTGTTCACCGTCTCCCCCAAACCACCCAATCACCATACCAGGTGGTATTTGGCCACCTTTCACCTCCACCTCACCAATACAGATCACCCTCCACCTCTTACACCTATCCCTGCTGCATTTAATGCCATTCCCACACTTTTTCCCTCCAAACTACTTCTACTTCCCCTGTTTTCACCAATACTACCCCAACTTGGCTTAAAATCCTCTCAAACTTATCTTAACTTGTTCCCTAAGCCTTTGCTACACTACAAAGTTCTTTAATTGAATTATATCAGGCTGCAAGCAACCTAGGAGACTTTGGCGCCAAAAATGTATAAACGGCCAAGATATGCTTGACCCATCCAATGGCCTCAAATTGAAGTGGGAAAGTGTGAAGAAGTCGGTGGGAGTCTTTTGAGTTATTATAAAGAAAGAAAGAAGGCAGAAGTGAAGCCATATCATATAATACGTTTTGTGATCAAATCCTTTATTGCTTACCTTTAATTATTGTCATTTAAAAGCTTTCAGTACTGTAATAAACCTTGACAAAGTTCAATTACATGCTATTTACAGTTTGTAGTTTCATAATCTTTAAATACTTGTCATTTACTTAATTGTCTCTTTACTTAAAATTGTCATTTTCATTACCTTGTCTGTTATAGCTGTTTAGAGGACTTCATTAATCACTTAGGCTCCTGACAAAAGCTCTAAGGCTTTTAGAAACCTTAAAAGCAGTTGTAATACATAAACTCAAAAATCACAAAAAGAAATCTTGGAGAAATTTTTTTGCAAGAAAGAACAAGTGGAGCAGGGTGAAATTTGGATTGCTGAGGGGTATTAGAAGCTTATGGTAAGCCATAGGTGTAATCTAAGTCCTGTTTGAGGCCCATGTTAATCAGTATTCACAATTGGACACTTTTGTAAGCATTTTCTTGTATTTTGATAATTTACTAATTACTATCTTATATAGCTGTAATCTTTGTGTTTCTTACTTATTCTGTGTTGTTTGATGTTGTTCTAGTCTAATATTGATAGCTTGTTTGTTGTTTTTCTTAAGTTGTAAAGGTTTCACAAAAACAGTCACATAGCATAATTTTGTATTCTGTGTTCTTTTGTTGTTATTATTGTTTATTTGTGTTTAAAAGATCCATTATGATGATGTTTTAAGGTCTGAGATCAGATTAGGGGCTTAGGTCATTGATTTGCTTTGAAAATCTTCAAAACAGTGAGTTAAAGGGGTGTTTGGATCATTAGTGTTCACTGAGTCTCAGACTCATTTAGTTGTTGTTTGTTATTGTAAGATGTTAGTTTAGGTCTATATAGGTTTAAGCAGTCATAAAATTGGTACCTTATTAGTTGCAAAGTCAAAATCCAACTTCAAATCCCTTGACAGTTAACTGTCAAGGATTTGAGTCACACAGACCCTCACTTTAGCTCATAAGTTGTAGCTTTAGCTTATTTTAGGTTTATCTTAGCTTAATACAGCTTATTAAATCAGTAGTAGTAATTAGAACTTCATAAAAGTCAAAGTTGGTGTTTAATAGAAAAAGTCAAAAGATCACATCTCAGATTTTTACAAAACTTCAAGCAATTGTTTTAAATTTTGTGTTTCTTTTCAAGGTCTGAAACTTGTTTCTATTTATAGAATATCAGCTCAACTTTAAATTCCTACATAGCTTTTATTTTTAGAAATTTTTACCTGGGCCCCACTCACCCTCAAAGTTACTTGCAGGGAAGAAAGCTCCCCTGCACACCAGCAGACTCACCCATCACCACCACTTTGGTGGTGATTTGTAATCACCTCAGTGGGCCCTACACCTTCAAATTAGTTTCTTACAACCCCCCTCCTACCAGGGATTATAGATTGACCATTTGTTTGACCTGAATCATTGTGGACCCCTCCTGAATCAGACCCTAAACTCTGTCCCTATTCTGTGTTCAAATTAGTTTTTGGAATAGCTTATTTTTGCTTATCAGCTTATCTACTGAGCTTATTTGGCAAATTTTAGCTTAGACAAGTCCATTATACTTATTTAGATCAGATTTATCCATAGTGGTTCCCACATAAGCTCATTTGAGCTTATTTGCTTAATCAGTCAACAAAAGTCAACTGTGGTAGCATTAAGCTTCCACAGTGCTTATTATTAGCTTTTAAATTAGTTGTTTTTATTAAAGTTGTTTATTTTTAGATATAAATTAGTTTTGTAAAAGAAAAATCAAGAAAAACCAACATAAAAATAAGTGATAGTTTCTATTTAATTTAATTTAATTTTAATTTTCATTTTTAGATTTTTATTAAGTAAGTTGTGTTTTTTTATATTTTTATTAAATTCCTTTTATATTAAAGTACTTTTAATAATTTTCTCAGATTGTTGATGACTTGGAGGATCTAGACTATACCGATTACCTTGTACCACCTCCGTCCGAACAAACCAACCAAGTACTATTTGAGCGACAAACCAAGTTGCTTAAACAAAACCAAAGGATGCATGAGGAGATGCGAGGAGGCTTCAAGTCTATTGCCAAGACGCTAGTAGGATTGTTCCGAAAGAAGAAGAAGTGATGAGGAGTGTTTTATTTGCTTTGGATAGCTATGTTTGTCGAACTATTATGTTTGTTGAATTATTATTACTTATGTGCTATATTTCCGATATGTATTCGGAAATAGTTATGTGATGCTATGGAGTTTGGTATCTTTAGACTATAACTTTGATTATTATTAGGTGATCTACTAATATGCATGCATGCCTTTTATATCTATTAAATACTTGCATGATGAATATATGTTTATATATGCTTTACATGCTTTTCTAATTGACCAAAATCAATATGAAATGTTCAAATAGAGCTTGCTGCAAACACAAAACTAAAATAAACCATTTCCAGAAATTTTTCAAATTTTGGTCGCCTGGTACATCACCAGATGGGCGGCCCCCTTAAAATTAAAGGGGACGGCCACTATTTAAAGGGACCGGCCATCTGGAACAGTTTTTACACTGTTTTCTTTTGCACCTTGTGACTCCTTTTGCTAGTCCCAGCTACCATTTCCCTTAAAAACTAAATTGATTTTGGAATCTAAACATGCATTTTCAAATTAATTCCATTTCTAAACATGCTTTTATGCTATAAAACCCCATACACCTTTCATCCACACTCCATCATCATCACAAACTCAACCAATTCATCATGTCATCACCAAAACCACCACCTCCAACAAAGCCAAGAAACAAAAACTTGTTATCATCCCACCAAAACAACTTTTTATTGATCTCACTAATGAAGACAATACCACTCCATCACCACCACCTCAATGTTCATCTCTTAGTGCTCTAAATGCACCATCCAAAACACCATCAACACATGGAACCTCTAACTCCTCCATACCATCATCATCATCCATCAATGACTACATCAACAATCACTTATCACCTCCACCAAGAATACCACCACCACCACCTATTGAAAATGCATGCTTAGACATCACTCTTTCACTATCACCATCACACCTATTGATGCACATTTTTCACCATCACCACTCAACCCACCAAACTTCAATCCCATCCCATGGAGCCTACTTGAAGCTCATGGTGACACTTGCCTTTGTTGCATCCATAACCGTACCATCATTTTTGGCCTAAGAGATGAAATACACTACATGTTTTCATATCTTGAAAGCTTGTTTCCTCAACCTCCACCAACAACATCCACACCTCCACCACCATCATCAACTACACCTCCACCTCCCCCAACATCAAACACACCTCCATTAACACCATCATCTCCACCTACAACATTGCTTCCCTCCAACTAAGAATGTTTAGTGTTTGGAAAATAAAATGTTTCAACCATTTTTATGGCAAGCTCTAGGAGAAATACTTCTATTATAGTTTTGGGTGTTAGTTATTTTGTATGCTTGTAAGCCCATAGGACTTTAGTTTATTGGTTGTCTTTTTTATGCATCTTGGATGCATGTTGCTTGTATTTATTTTATTTTTATTTTTTTGTTGTTGAAGTGTTCCTTTCATGCTAATATTGCTTGTTACACTTATATCTATATATATTTGTTTCATGCTCCATATATATTGTGTTATCTAAATATTTTTGCAAGCATTCCATATCTCGATTTGTCTTGTAACCTTAAAACGAGGGGGAGTACACATCAAGGGGGAGCTCATTCAACATCAGGATAACCTTTTTGATGTTCACAAAAAGGGGGAGAAGTGATATAAACTCACTAAATACTTGCATATATAATAAATTTTGATTTAATGAGTTTAGATTTTGTAATCATCAAAAAGAGGGAGATTGTTGATATAAATAATGCATAAAAACGTTATTAATATTTCTCGATATCCCTATATTTTGACGATCACAAAATGTAAAATCATTAAACGTAAAATGATTACATAAACAAGTATTTAGTGACAAAATATCATTACATCCAACTAAATCATTTAAGGTATGAATAAACAATTGCCTAATACATTTTATAATCAAAGGAAGGTTTATTTACTGATTTCAAATTATATAAAATGGTATAAACATTTTATATATTTAGAAAAACACTTTTGGTAATTAAAGGAAAATGTTTAATTCATAATAAATATATGAATTCAAATTTTTAACCAAAATCAGTTAAATCTGCACCAAATAAACTTTCCCCAGAAAAGACAAAACATTCAAGCCGTTATAGGTGGGCGGCCCTCTTAATTATAAGGGGCGGCCATCTTAATTTTAAGGGGGCCGGCCATGATTTAAGGGGACCGGCATACGCTCCTGTGTCAGAATCTTTTGCCTATAAATACTGGTTCAAATCTGTAATTTTTCCTCACCTTTTGCACTAAAACTTTCTGTCCAAATCCTCTCAAATCATCCTCCTAAAACCTTTGATCATAAACTTATTAAGTTATTGTTTTCAAGTGATTCATTCCCTCATCACTCAAAGTGCAAGAGAAGAATACTCTTTTATTATCAAATCAAGAAGTATTGAAGATTAGTTGTGTAGTTTGTATATAAATCAGTAAATTGGAGAAGCGGCAATATTACGTTTGACATCGCAGCCAAGTGGGGAAACCACAATATTACGTTTGACATCACAACCAAGTGGGAAAACCACAATACGTTTGACATCACAGCCAAGTGGGGAAACCACAATATTACGTTTGACATCACAGCCAAGTGGGGAAACCACAATATTACTTTGGACATATATGAACAATTGGTGACCATGAGGTCATATAAATAAGGATGACAAATCCCATGAAATGCAGGTAATCAAACATACCAATAAAATACAGGTAATCAAACATACCAATGAAATGCAGGTGATCAAACATATATTTAGGTAAAGCTGAAAATATTTGAGTAATCAACCATTTAAAGTGAGTAATGCGTTTAAGTAAATCGAGCATGTATTCTCCCCCAAAGAGTTTACAAAACAATAAAAAGAGTAGGTGTTATGACTCACCTGATGCGATAGCTACGATGACAAAAATGCTACACAGGAATGAGGTACGATCCCTAACCGCAACCAAATATGAATGATATGGTCTAATGTAAGAAATGAAATGATGCTACACATGCAATTACGTATGTTATCGATACCACTTGTGAATTTGAAAATAATGTTTATCGTCAAAAAATACATTTTTGACGTCTCGTTAAGTTAATAAACACTTTTCATGTAAATATGTTGAAACGGTACTCCACGATCCCCGTTTGGTGTTTCATCGGTAAATATAGTATTTTCGTCGAAAAATGACACTTTTCATAACTTGAAAATATGACCAAAAGGGTCTCGCAAAACTATTCGCGGAATAGTGAATATTAAGAATTAGGAAAGAAGCTCAGTAGTTTCAGGAAGATTTTCACCTTATCTAAGAAGTCATAGAACTGAAGTTTGTCCATACGGGTCTCGATCATAAAGAAAAATAGCCGCGAAGTGAGGTGTTTGGGCTGTTTTGGCAGATTCTGGGCAGTTTTCGGGAAAGTTTGGAAGACCATATGTTATTCGTTATGAATCCTTTTGACAAACGGTAGGATATTTTGTAAACTAGGCTGGGTGAACTAACTTTTTGTCAATAATGTAAATTTTCCAGAAATAAGTTTATCAATGAGAAAAATAGCTCTCAACCTGGTCACTTGGCAAAATGATTAATACTTAAAATTTTCTTAAGTGTTGGGCTGAAGGAAAATATTAAAATCGTCTAAAATTCAAACGCTTGTATCTTGGTCGTTATAAGCCCGTTTTCTATGTTCTTTATATCCCCGGAATCGTGGGACAACGTATTAATATATTTTTGATAAGCCGGGATGGCTAGATCAAGTTTTACACCTCAGGTTTGCCCTTGAAAAACATGGGACAGCAAGTACAATTTTGAGAAAATAGTTTTCGTCGTTAAATTTGTAAAAATCATATCTCCTTCGTTATAAGCTTGTTTTTATCCGTTCTTTCGCCCATGGCTTCGTTTTTGAAAGTATTTTCTGATTATCTAGCCCAATTTTACCTGGAAACCCCTGAGTTTCCCACATTTTACAAAATGGGACAGTAGGTTATGTATTGTTTCAAAAATTGGTTTTCCTTGTTTGTAACTTGTCCAAAACCTAACCAAACTACATTCAATCAACTCCACAAATACTCAATCCTACCATTCTCCTTCTTAGGGTGTCATGGGTTCCTAGTCTTCACTAAAAATGGTGGATCTAATGAGATTGCAAATAAAAATTATAGATCTATGTTTATAAAGAAAATGAATAATAAGTGGTATGTTAAACATGAATATTCGCATAACTAGTTACTAATATAACTTGAAAATATAACAAATGAAAGTATGAAAAGATTAGAAAGATGTTATTGAAGCTCACTAGAAGATTTGATGATTTTTGAGCAAGAAAACTTAATAATCTTTGTGGTTTTTATTTCAAAACCTTAACTAGTAACACTAATGGGACTTGATAAACACTTGGATTTTGAAAACTTGATGGTCTTCTCTTGTTCTTGTTCTTGCCGTGGATCACCAAGAGAGAAAGAGAGAAATTTTTGTGAAAAACTAATTAAAATGAGCTAGTTTATTCTTTATATAGTCCAATGGCATTTTTAGCAATTTCAAGTGTTTATGAAAATATCTTGTAGCTTGGTATTTTGGTAAATAAGAAGTCAAATTCAAGATAAACTCTTGCACATGTATATGAGAAGCTTGGTATTATCTCGTTCACGGAGTCAGTTTTGGTTCCATTAATTGCTAACCGTAAATTGTTAAACCACGAAACGTAAATCCGGGTATCGTAAAAATATGAAACTTGAAAGAATGACTAAACTTGTCAATATACTTCATAAATAAATATAAAATGAATGGTAAGTTCCATCGGGTTGCATAAACGCTGTTAAAACTGGAAACGCGGGTCTAAAACGCACAATTCGCGTAAAACGCTGAACTGGAAAACGTAAAATTCCAAAACTTTTAGAATTGTCGTAAAATGAGAGAAAATCATATTTCTATTGTTTATAGTGTTTTATGGACATATCGGGATGCTGGAATGACGTTTAAACCCAAATGTATATCTCGGACACGGCTTCCTGATTTTTGTAGAAATGATCCGACGAGCGTCAAAATCTCGGATTATCATTAAAATAGTTTATCTTACGAGAATATGCAAATAAAAATTTCGAAAATGAATAGTGAAAATAAATAGTAATATTGAATAGTAGAAATGAATAGTAACTTCCCGAGATGAAAAATGAAATTTTGACGTTTGAAAAAGGGACCTAAAATTACGAGTTGTGACATTCTTCCCCTCTAAAAGGAACTTCGTCCCAAAGTTCAGTTTGTGTTGGTCTCTGAAGTGGTATTGGTGAAAAGATGATAATATTTGAGTCGCATCTGGTCCTCTCGTACCCTAAGTAAACTCGGGACTTCTTCGAGAATTCCAGCGAACTTTCACGATAGGAATTCGACTCTGCTTCAACTGTTCGACCTTACAGTCCATGATTTCTACTGGTTCTCCTACAAGGTTTACGTTTGTCATTGGGTTAGATTCCTTCCCAAATGGGATTAAGAGTGACTCATCTGAAAGATATTGTGGAAAACTAGAAGGGGGTTGAATAGTTTACCGCAATTTTAATTCTTATTTAGCTTAAATATCTTTAAAAACATTTACGTTTGCTTAAAGATATAAGTACAATGTTATACGTTTGACTCTTTGAAAAGCTTTTCATGTGAATAATAATTCTAACTTAACTAGTTTCAAACTTTGAAAAGCTTTGCTTGTGATGATCCTAACTTTGCTAGTTTAGTTTTTTGAAAACCTTTACTTTTGTTTGAAGATATAAACACATCTTTACTTGTTTAGTTCTTTGAGAACCTTTATAAGTAACTAGCTATGTCAACAAAAGAACAACATGTAATAAGCAAAGATAAGGAAAGAAACGATCAAACCACAACACGATTGTTTATCGTGGTTCGGCTACAAGGACTCTTTTTCCTTGCCCTACATCCACGCCCCGAGTTTCCAACTCGAGAGTTATAAGCACTAATCAACAAGCTCCTTTCACCGGCGGAGAAAACCTTTACAACGTCGCTTACACTTTTACCGACACTAAGCTAGATGTCGAGTTCTTTTACAAGGGTACAACCACTCCCGTTCGGCGCTTACACTTTTACCGACACTAAGCTAGATGTCGAGTTCTTTACCAAGGGTAAAACCACTCCCGTTAGTTCTTTTACAAGGGTACAACAACTCCCGACACACTACGTATTTTGAGGCCTAAAATACTAACCACTTACTTCTATATACATGACACACATGAAGTATAAACTACCAAAGCTTATACATGACCAAGCTACCAAGACTTGCAACTTTAGAGTTGAAGCTTGTAACTTCTTGAATGATCTTGTGAAGTCCCTTGCTACATAAGAGAATCACAAATCAAAAGGTTACTGAGTTAGTTGAGAGAGTATGTGAATATATATCCTAAAAGTGTTGCCAAAAACTAACAAATGGTTTGGTATTTAAAGCAAACAACACTGCAAGTCTGGCGGATCAGGCGGACCCCTCAAAAGGGTTCCGCCCGTGTACCTCCAGGGTACCGCCAGGGCTGCAGTTGGTTTTGCAATAAATCTTGCAAACCAAACAAGGTCTTGTCTCATTACTCCTAGCAACCAAACAATGTCACATCTCATAATAACAAGTCAAATACCAAGCTTGCAAGCCACAACAAAGTTAGTCAAACACATTTCTTTCCATAAATGCATAATGACAAAACTTGCCCTAAATGTGATGTGACCTTACTATATTAAGAAATAAATATGATGTGACAAGACTCATTTTAGTTTAAGAAGTAAAAACATAGTTTTGTTTAAAGGAAATGTTAACCTTAGTTAAACAAGACTTAAACACTTAAAGTGATGATTTACTTATAGCTAAACTTCATACTTTGTCATTAACAAAACTTAGCAAAGATCATAAAATATAAATAACGTTTTTAGGCGATATTTGTATTAACAGATATTTCTCGAGATTTGGAAAACATGAAACATGTTTGTGTTACCTACTGTTCTCTAACAAGGCTCAAGTCTGACGGTCACTAGGCCTACTTTGTCTGAAATATTAAATAGTCCAGTGTATATCGGGTTTAAATTTTTGAATTTTTCTGAATGGTATCATGCCTTTCTTAGTCAGAACTTTCAACATAACCATGCCACTAACTTGAAATTCTAAGGATTTACAACTTATCGAACTTGTAACTGATTCTTGATTTGTAGGAAATTCCTGGTTATTTCATGAATGCTTACTAGACTAGTGAGTTGGGCTTTTCCAAATTTTGATCCGTCAATGGATGTTGGCACTTCAACCATAGAGTGCTTCAAATGGTGTAGTCTCTAAGCTCGTGTGGTAACTATGGTTGTAAAAGAATTCGATTTATGGCAAATGGTTAGTCCAACCATTTCTAGAGTCAATCACTCATGCTCTGAGCATATCTCCCTATGTTTGAATCATTCTCTAATTTCTGACCATTGGTCTGCAGATGATAGGTGGTGTAGTTTCAAAGGAATCTTAATGAAACCTGCCAGAAGTTTGAGGTGAATCGAATTCCTCTATTAGAAATAATTGAAATGGGTATCATGAATCTTGTGGAAAAACTTACAAGGTTAAGTCCGTCAAAGGGTGTTATTGAAAATAATAAATTAAGATAAGGTTGTGATCCTCTGCAGGATGTCATGAATTGAGTCTTTCTCCACCTACGATGCTTAGTCTCCATTACTAAGATTTTCCCCAAGCTCTATGTCGTCAATTCACAAACTCCTAAATGTATAAGTGATGTAATATAGTGATTGATTTTCAAAGTTTGTTTTGAGATTGTGTGTTTTTATTCATAAACCTTCCCTGAGTAAATGAATTTACAATTTTAAGCAAACGGCTTTTTAAGTAATATTTTTTTCTTGATGTTTCAGAATTTAATAGTTATGCAAGATAGAACTACTTTAAACATGAGGTGGATAGTATGATTAACCAAAGATCGATGTTTAAAATTTCTTAGCATCCAGTAGTTTTGTAAAAGATTAACCAAAAGGAATTTGCTTATCAAAATAAGTGCCTCAGAAAAATATTTCTTACAAGATATATGTTTTGTATAACCGTAGTTTGGAGAAAAATTCATTTAAAAATGAAAATATTAAGAGGACAAAATAGCCAGGTAGGTATGTTTGCACAAATGCATAGGTGTCTAACATGTTTGAATAATGTCTATTGGTGAGGACATGTTCAATTGAATGTTCTATAGTCTTGGTTAAGAGGTTGGATTTATCTCTATGGTGTTGCTTAGTGAGCATTCGCATCTAAACGAATCTTGTAATTCAGTCAAGCCAATACTTTCTAGATGGTAGAATTTTGGTGATCAGGCCAGTGATAGTGGTTCGAATAGTTTTGTGATACTTAAGATTTCTGTTGAGTTTTGAATGATCTTAATGTACCTAGGGATCCTCCTTATAGATGGTATGGAAAGTCTTTCCTAGGAAGGTCATTGATAATATCCACGTATCAATATTGGAAGTAGTGAGTGATGAGTGACACAGGAATCTATAGAGTGTCAGCTAATTACTTATATATATGGGGATGGGAAAAGGAAATGATAATGATGGTGAGAAGGGAAAAGACTGTGAAAACTGTGACAAAACGAGATTGTGATAAAAGAAAATACTATGATGTAAGTGTTTTGTGCATAAATATGAAGATTCATGAGATGTAATGACCAGTTGGCATGCTTCTAAATGGTGGTTCACGAGGTGATGAAGGTGTGAATGTTCTGACAACGAGAGTATACACACACATGAATGAAATATTTGGAAATTTAGTAGAGGATTCAATCTAGACAAAATTTTATTACAACTATTTTCAGTGTTGCAAAATTCATCTCTGAGTCAAACATAGGTGGTCAGCCTATATCCCACTATCCTGGGTCGAATGTAGATGACCGGTCCACATTCCACCGAGGTTCCACGAATTTTGAAATACTCAGCTCAGTTATACTAATATTATGTCCTTCGCAAATACAAAGACATTCTGAAATACCAAGGCAAGTGACCAAACTCAAGGTCAAATAATGAAACTATGCAAGGAGAAGGCGTAACAATAACACGCATAACTTATGTAAGTATACTAATAGGGAAGACAATTATGGTAATCAACTATAATAAATGAATATGATATATCTAATAATGACATACAAATCTCATCACATAAGTCAGCAACAACTACCAATGAGGTATCAGCTTGGCAGGCAGGCACGTGGCGGTCATAGGTTTAAGTTTTCGTGAAAGTAGTTATAGTCTAGGTTTTAAAAACACTTAGTTCGCTATAGCCAAGGCTCTGATACCAATCTGTCACACCCCCAGAACCGGGTCCAGCGGAAGCATACATGTAGCTAGGGTGTAACTCAGTTGGTATCTCAACACAAGTACAAAAGTAGTTTTCACTTCAATCATTTAGAATAAAATAGTTTAATCAAAAATGTTGAATTTACATTGTTAAAAGTAGTGCGGAAGTAGGCCCTTAAAATAGTTTAAAACGGTCCCCAAATGAATATCAGAGTCTTCTATGACCATGCCATGCCCTGCCAAAACCTCCAGTAGCGTGCCATTGCTTAATACCAGAAAATACATGCTAAAGTGTCAACACGAGGTTGGTGAGTTCATAGAGTCTTGTGAAAAAGAATGTAATGCATATGAATGAAGATTTCCCAGCAAAGGCATCGTAAATCCACTAAGTTCCATGTCCCACTATAAAAGACTTGTAACCTGTGTGTTTACGACCCACTGCCAAATATGATTTAGTTATGTGGACAAAAGTAATACTTGTATCTAGATTCAAAGATAATTATAGCACTACCGCTATAAAACAATTCTTGACAATGAGGCCATATAAAGAAATCGGACAATGTCGCTATATAGATAAATCAGTAAATCGGAGAAGCCGCAATATTACGTTTGACATCACAGCCAAGTGGGGAAACCACAATATTACGTTTGACATAACAGCCAAGTGGGGAAACCACAATACGTTTGACATCACAGCCAAGTGGGGAAACCACAATATTACGTTTGACATCACAGCCAAGTGGGGAAACCACAATATTACGTTTGACATCACAGCCAAGTGGAGAAACCACAATATTACTTTGGACATATATGAACAATTGGTGACCATGAGGTCATATAAACAAGGATGACAAATCTCATGAAATGCAGGTAATCAAACATACCAATGAAATACAGGTAATCAAACATACCAATGAAATACAAGTAATCAAACATACCAATGAAATGCAGGTGATCAAACATATATTTAGGTAAAGCTGAAAATATTTGAGTAATCAACCATTTAAAGCGAGTAATGCGTTTAAGTAA
Source organism: Artemisia argyi (assembly GCA_030686995.1). NCBI lineage: Eukaryota > Viridiplantae > Streptophyta > Magnoliopsida > Asterales > Asteraceae > Artemisia > Artemisia argyi. The sequence goes on from CM060679.1 coordinate 86,552,553, forward strand.
AATGAGCATGTATTCTCCCCCAAAGAGTTTACAAAACAATAAAAAGAGTAGGGAATATGACTCACCTGGTGCGATAGCTACGATGACTAAAGTGCTACACAGAAATGAGGTATGATCTCTAACCACAACCTAATATGAATGATATGGTCTAATGTAAGAAATGAAATGATGCTACACATGCAATTACGTATGTTATCGATACCACTTGTGAATTTGAAAATAATGTTTATCGTCAAAAAAATACATTTTTGACGTCTCGTTAAGTTAATAAACACTTTTCATGCTACACATGCATCCACGCCCCGAGTTTCCAACTCGAGAGTTATAAGCACTAATCAACAAGCTCCTTTCACCGGCGGAGAAAACCTTTACAACGTCGCTTACACTTTTACCGACACTAAGCTAGATGTCGAGTTCTTTTACAAGGGTACAACCACTCCCGTCGCTTACACTTTTACCGACACTAAGCTAGATGTCGAGTTCTTTGCCAAGGGTACAACCACTCCCGTTAGTTCTTTTACAAGGGTACAACAACTCCCGACACACTACGTATTTTGAGGCCTAAAATACTATCCACTTACTTCTATATACATGACACACATGAAGTATAAACTACCAAAGCTTATACATGACCAAGCTACCAAGACTTGCAACTTTAGAGTTGAAGCTTGTAACTTCTTGAATGATCTTGTGAAGTCCCTTGCTACATAAGAGAATCACAAATCAAAAGGTTACTGAGTTAGTTGAGAGAGTATGTGAATATATATCCTAAAAGTGTTGCCAAAAACTAACAAATGGTTTGGTATTTATAGCAAACAACACTGCAGGTCTGGCGAATCAGGCGGACCCCTCAAAAGGGTTCCACCCGTGTACCTCCAGGGTACCGCCAGGGCTGCAGTTGGTTTTGCAATATATCTTGCAAACCAAACAAGGTCTTGTCTCATTACTCCTAGAAACCAAACAATGTCACATCTCATAATAACAAGTCAAATACCAAGCTTGCAAGCCACAACAAAGTTAGTCAAACACATTTCTTTCCATAAATGCATAATGACAAAACTTGCCCTAAATGTGATGTGACCTTACTATATTAAGAAATAAATATGATGTGACAAGACTCATTTTAGTTTAAGAAGTAAAAACATAGTTTTGTTTAAAGGAAATGTTAACATTAGTTAAACAAGACTTAAACACTTAAAGTGATGATTTACTTATAGCTAAACTTCATACTTTGTCATTAACAAAACTTAGCAAAGATCGTAAAATATAAATAACGTTTTTAGGCGATATTTGTATTAACAATCTCCCCATTTTTGTTGATGACAAAACATAAACTTTATTTATAAGTAAGTCACTAGTTTTAGCATTAAGTCTTATAAAGTTAGGTATAAAAACTTGTTTTTGCTAAAATGATGTGATATATAAAAAAAATTATTGAAACAAGTTTATATCTAAATTCTCCCCCTTTTTGTCGAAACAAAAAGAAGAGTAGCGAAGCGGAAGTAACCACTTGCTCCTCCTTGAACGATACTCCCCCTAAATGGAGTGCCAAGAGAGGAGACATGGATTTTGAACCTACAAGAAAAGGTTAGTTGTTGCACAAGATACCAAGTCATGAAAGCATTTCATGTTTAAACACAACTAAGAGTTGTGAAGTGAAATAGTACAACACTCATGCTCCCCCTTGAATATTACTCCCCTAAATGGAGTATCAAGAAAGGAAAACATGGAAAATGAACCTACAAAAAGAGAGGTTAGCTTTTAAAGCACAAGATTTATGTATGGTACCATAACACGGTATAGTTCACATATCATACCTAAAATGGTCATTTAAACAATGCAAACCTTGTTGTAGAATTAATCTTCATTTAATGTAAAATTTTGACTCTTAGAGAGTCAAAGACACATAATTAAGATTACAACATCCTACCTTTTTAAGAAACAAAGAAAAACTAAAAATGATCTAAGAGTATAAAAAGCTACAAGGAAATCATCATTATCCTTAATGAGAACCATTTTCCAAAAACAAGGATAGGGTTGTTTAAGGATGAAAATGTGAGTTGAGGGTTGTTGCGGGTTTTATTTTGAAAGGTAAGGAGGTGACTTGGTTTTGGTTTGTTGGTTAAGATGGGAGACATTTTCCAAGAGAAAAGGTTTTGTTTCATTTTGGAGACTCTAAGGTTGTGGTGGATGAGACAAGGATTGGAGACGGTCCAAAATGTGGTTTAGAATAAACCTCATTTCTTCGGTTAACTCGCGAAGTTCCGTTCGACACCTTTCACTAATGCGAGCGGTTCTTTCGCAATGTCCACAATCATGGCGGGGGAAGTTTGGTGGAAGAGAGGTTTGATTTGTTGGTGGTGGATGGGTTGAACTTGAAGGAGCAAATGTGGATGTTTGAGAGGTGTATTTGCTACCTTCATTTGTTGAATTTAATGCCGTATTGAATTCCATAACATGATTGATTTGAGAATCAACCATTCGTTTGAAGGCATTGAGGTGGTTTAAATGGGTGTTTATTTCCTCATTCATGTTTGGATGTTTTTCCCACATTGAGGCTTCTATTTTCTCATAAGAAGAAAGTAGAGAATCAAATTGTTGTTGTTGTTGTTGTTGTTGTTGTTGTTGTTCTTCTTCTTCTTATGGTTGAATTAGGTGACGAAAACTTGGTTCTCCGTAAGGATCACCATGAAGGTTTTTGTAAATTGGATGAAACACAAATGAATGTGAGTGGGTATGACCTTGATCATTTGGAAAAATGGATGGTCTAGCATAACGGTAAGCCAACCGTTCTACCGTAGATGGGTAATGGGGTTCATCATTAAGTTGCTCACTAGGTTGTTGTTGGGTTTCCATTTGAGCAACGGTATCAAAAAGTGAGAAGGATGATGGTGTTGATGATAGATCATCAAAAGTTTCCAAATTGGGTGTTGGTGATGTTGGTGGTGTATGGAAAAGTTCCATTTGTGTAGGTGTTGGTGATTGAGGTGAAGGAGTTTTTTATTTAAAAGCTTGTTGAGAAAATGGAGTTGACTCACTCAAAGGTTTAGTTGATGATGGGTTAATTGCTAGGTTTGAGTTGCAAAGTGGTGGAGAAGGTGGTGGAGTAGCAAGATTAAGTAAATCTTGAATGGTGATCACATTAGTATTACAATGTGTTGAGGGTATAGTTGAGGTAGTACGGTTAAGAAAATCTTAGATAGGTGAGGAGATGTTGAGTGAAGCATCACTTGATGATGATGAGCTTGACTTTGTGGTTTTGTTGAAGCAACAAGGTTTCACACTAATCCTAGTGGTTTTAGCACATGATTTTGATGACTCGGATGAGGTGTTAGATTTGGTCATTTCAAAGGTTTTGGTTTTGATGTTTGAGGGGAGAAGTCTTGATGGTGATGGTGTGATTTGAATTGTTGTGAAGCATTCAATTTTATAGGATGAGAAAAGTGTTGAAATAGTGTTTGGATTTGATGTTTTACTATTCTAAGATTGAGGTGTCAAATGATTTTCATGACCATGTCACATCATTTGAGGTCAATCCAATGAATAGGATGGAGTGAAAGACCAACCTAAGCACTCAATGCTTTGTGATCATGGGAAGTGGTTTGGTTGAAAATATATCAAAGGCTTGAAGGATCCTTTAAAAGGGTTCCTTTGGTTAGTTATGCTTTGAATTTGACTTTTTGGCGGGAAGTGTCTTCCTAATTGTTTTAGTGAGTGAGGTTTGTTCCAATGTGATATTATCATAAAGGAGTGATTGAAGAAAGACACAATTAAAGACTCAAAGTATGGTGTTTGAGAAAATTGTTTAACAAAGGTTTGTTTTGCAAGCATCACAAAAGTGTTTAGACATTTTAACACTTAGGAAATTCTTAGTTAGCTCACTTGTAAGCAAGAGTTGAGTGAGACATACTCAAGAGTTTTTCGTGTTTATCTCTTGAAGGTTAAATAACCAAAACACCTTATATCTCCTACTAGTACTAAAGACTAAATTCCTTGTTACATAGAATCTAATCTTAGTTATTTACAAATAGTAGGTAGATACTCTAGAGTATTACAAATAACACATATTTGAGCACATAATGCTAGAGACAAGATATAACCAAAGTCAAGTTTAAGTAATGCGTACCTTTTAAATTGCATAGAGATGCTATCAAGCGGATAAGCATTAAGCGTAAAAACTTGGTTTGACGACATGCTTTGAAACTCAATAACTCATGTATCCAAGAAGGTTAGACAATCATATAAAAGCATAGAGTATGATAATCTTAATTCTTTTATCATGAGTTTCTATTAGAGATAGAATTATCTCTAAATCTCTCTTCTAGGTTAGACAAATTTTACTTGCTTTGTTTTATTAGTTAATGGTGCTTTTGAGTTAAATCCTAATCCGGTTTTATCTTTAAACAACCTTTGACTCCTCAACAATCTTTCAAGAGATTTTGAGCTTTCATCAAATTTAACTAATAATTTTTCCTTTCTCATTTTGCATTTTAATCTCATGTTTGTAATCTAGACATAATTTACATTCTAGATTAATTTCAACATTACTCTTAATTTTAGACATTTTATCTTCTAATAAGATTTCCTTTTCAAAGATATTCTTAAGAGATTTTGAAGACTCATTCTTGAAGATAGCTTTTAGGTCCATGTTGCACAAATGTTTAGACTCATTTTCTAGTTTAGAAAACTCTAGGATAAATTAATCAAAGCAAAAGAGTTTGGTTTCAAAGTGTACCTTGCTTGATGTTTTAACTAGTTTAGAATCACAAACCGGAAGATTGACTTCATCTACATCCGAGTTATTCCATGAATCGCAAGCAAGACTACTACGAGCTTGACACGAGTAATCACCTTAACTTACACCTTGCTTGTTGTATCAATAAGTTGACAATAAACTACTGGATCATTGTCTTCGTCAACATCTATTACATTCCAAGATACGCAAGCAGGTTCATCAAAACACACGTACTCATCTTCACTTGTACCTTCATTTAAAACATTTAAACTAGTAGCACATGTATTAACTTCTACTAAGTGTCTATCAATTAGTTTTTCTAAAACTTCTAATTCATATGTAAGATCAAATTTATCATCTTTGACTTGACATATTCCTTGATGAAAGTTTATCATATTTTTCCAAACATCATTAGCCTTTCGACAAAGATACATTCTTTCATATTTGGTACTAAAGCTTTGTAAAGCATTGTTTTAGCTTTAGTATTTTTATCAAGTTTAATATAGTTATCTTGGTTTTCAAAACTTGTTTTCTTTTTCAAATAGCGGTTGGTTTTTAATAGGTTGCCCTTCTTTGAGATTTTCAAAATCCATGGATCGATCCAAGTTTTAAAATACATTCTATTTTAAAGATCTTGAGTAACGTAGCTCCTGATGCCAATTGTGGAAAACTAGAAGGGGGGTTGAATAGTTTACCGCAATTTTAATTCTTATTTAGCTTAAATATCTTTAAAAACATTTACGTTTGCTTAAAGATATAAGTACAATGTTATACGTTTGATTCTTTGAAAAGCTTTTCATGTGAATAACAATTCTAACTTAACTAGTTTCAAACTTTGAAAAGCTTTGCTTGTGATGATCCTAACTTTGCTAATTTAGTTCTTTGAAAACCTTTACTTTTGTTTGAAGATATAAACACATCTGTACTTGTTTAGTTCTTTGAGAACCTTTATAAGTAACAAGCTATGTCAACAAAAGAACAACATGTAATAAGCAAAGATAAGGAAAGAAACGATCAAACCAAAACACGATTGTTTATCGTGGTTCGGCTACAAGGACTCTTTTTCCTTGCCCTACATCCACGCCCCGAGTTTCCAACTCGAGAGTTATAAGCACTAATCAACAAGCTCCTTTCACCAGCGGAGAAAACCTTTACAACATCGCTAACACTTTTACCGACACTAAGCTAGATGTCGAGTTCTTTTACAAGGGTACAACCACTCCCGTTCGTCGCTTACACTTTTACCGACACTAAGCTAGATGTCGAGTTCTTTACCAAGGGTACAACCACTCCCGTTAGTTCTTTTACAAGGGTACAACAACTCCCGACACACTACGTATTTTGAGGCCTAAAATACTAACCACTTACTTCTATATACATGACACACATGAAGTATAAACTACCAAAGCTTATACATGACCAAGCTACCAAGACTTGCAACTTTAGAGTTGAAGCTTGTAACTTCTTGAATGATCTTGTGAAGTCCCTTGCTACATAAGAGAATCACAAATCAAAAGGTTACTGAGTTAGTTGAGAGAGTATGTGAATATATATCCTAAAAGTGTTGCCAAAAACTAACAAATGGTTTGGTATTTATAGCAAACAACACTGCAGGTCTGGCGGATCAGGCGGACCCCTCAAAAGGGTTCCGCCCGTATACCTCCAGGGTACCGCCAGGGCTGCAGTTAGTTTTGCAATAAATCTTGCAAACCAAACAAGGTCTTGTCTCATTGCTCCTAGCAACCAAACAATGTCACATCTCATAATAACAAGTCAAATACCAAGCTTGCAAGCCACAACAAAGTTAGTCAAACACATTTCTTTCCATAAATGCATAATGACAAAACTTGCCCTAAATGTGATGTGACCTTACTATATTAAGAAATAAATATGATGTGACAAGACTCATTTTAGTTTAAGAAGTAAAAATATAGCTTTGTTTAAAGGAAATGTTAACCTTTGTTAAACAAGACTTAAACACTTAAAGTGATGATTTACTTATAGCTAAACTTCATACTTTGTCATTAACAAAACTTAGCAAAGATCGTAAAATATAAATAACGTTTTTAGGCGATATTTGTATTAACAGATATTTCTCGAGATTTGGAAAACATGAAACATGTTTGTGTAACCTACTGTTCTCTAACAAGGCTCAAGTCTGACGCTCACTAGGCCTACTTTGTCTGAAATATTAAATAGTCCAGTGTATATCGGGTTTAAATTTTTGAATTTTTCTGAATGGTATCATGCCTTTCTTAGGCAGAACTTTCAACATAACCATGCCACTAACTTGAAATTCTAAGGATTTACAACTTATCGAACTTGTAACTGATTCTTGATTTGTAGGAAATTCCTGGTTATTTCATGAATGCTTACTGGACTAGTGAGTTGGGCTTTTCCAAATTTCGATCCGTCAATGGATGTTGGCACTTCAACCATAGAGTGCTTCAAATGGTGTAGTCTCTAAGCTCGTGTGGTAACTATGGTTGTAAAAGAATTCGATTTATGGCAAATGGTTAGTCCAACCATTTCTAGAGTCAATCACTCATGCTCTGAGCATATCTCCCTATGTTTGAATCATTCTCTAATTTCTGACCATTGGTCTGCAGATGATAGGTGGTGTAGTTCCAAAGGAATCTTAATGAAACCTGCCAGAAGTTTGAGGTGAATCGAATTCCTCTATTAGAAATAATTGAAATGGGTATCATGAATCTTGTGGAAAAACTTACAAGGTTAAGTCCGTCAAAGGGTGTTATTGAAAATAATAAATTAAGATAAGGTTGTGATCCTCCGCAGGATGTCATGAATTGAGTCTTTCTCCAGCTACGATGCTTAGTCTCCATTACTAAGATTTTCCCCAAGCTCTATGTCGTCAATTCACAAACTCCTAAATGTATAAGTGATGTAATATAGTGATTAATTTTCAAAGTTTGTTTTGAGATTGTGTGTTTTTATTCATAAACCTTCCCTGAGTAAATGAATTTACAATTTTAAGCAAACGGCTTTTTAAGTAATATTTTTTTCTTGATGTTTCAGAATTTAATAGTTATGCAAGATAGAACTACTTTAAACATGAGGTGGATAGTATGATTTACCAAAAATCGATGTTTAAAATTTCTTAGCATCCAGTAGTTTTGTAAAAGATTAACCAAAAGGAATTTGCTTATCAAATTAAGTACCTCAGAAAAATATTTCTTACAAGATATATGTTTTGTATAACCGTAGTTTGGAGAAAAATTCATTTAAAAATGAAAATATTAAGAGGACAAAATAGCCAGGTAGGTATGTTTGCACAAATGCATAGGTGTCTAACATGTTTGAATAATGTCTATTGGTGAGGACATGTTCAATTGAATGTTCTATAGTCTTGGTTAAGAGGTTGGATTTATCTCTATGGTGTTGCTTAGTGAGCATTCGCATCTAAACGAATCTTGTAATTCAGTCAAGCCAATACTTTCTAGATGGTAGAATTTTGGTGATCAGGCCAGTGATAGTGGTTCGAATAGTTTTGTGATATCTTAAGATTTCTATTGAGTTTTGAATGATCTTAATGTACCTAGGGATCTTCCTTATAGATGGTATGGAAAGTCTTTCCTAGGAAGGTCATCGATAATATCCACTTATCAATATTGGAAGTAGTGAGTGATGAGTGACACAGGAATCTATAGAGTGTCAGCTAATTACTTATATATATGGGGATGGGAAAAGGAAATGATAATGATGGTGAGAAGGGAAAAGACTGTGAAAACTGTGACAAAACGAGATTGTGATAAAAGAAAATACTATGATGTAAGTGTTTTGTGCATAAATATGAAGATTCATGAGATGTAATGACCAGTTGGCGTGCTTCTAAGCGGTGGTTCACGAGGTGATGAAGGTGTGAATGTTCTGACAACGAGAGTATACACACACATGAATGAAACATTTGGAAATTTAGTAGAGGATTCAATCTAGACAAAATTTTATTATAACTATTTTCAGTGTTGCAAAATTCATCTCTGAGTCAGACATAGGTGGTCAGCCTATATCCCACTATGCTGGGTCGAATGTAGATGACCGGTCCACATTCCACCGAGGTTCCATGAATTTTGAAATACTCAGCTCAGTTATACTAATACTATGTCCTTCGCAAATACAAAGACGTTCTGAAAGACTATGGCAAGTGACCAAACTCAAGGTCAAATAATGAAACTATGCAAGGAGAAGGCGTAACAATGAGACGCATAAGTTATGTAAGTATACTAATAGGGAAGATAATTATGGTAATCAACTATAATAAATGAATATGATATATCTAATAATGAGATACAAATCTCATCACATAAGTCAGCAACAACTACCAATGAGGTATCAGCTTGGCAGGCAGGCACGTGGCGGTCATAGGTTTAAGTTTTCGTGAAAGTAGCTATAGTATAGGTTTTAAAAACACTTAGTTCGCTATAGCCAAGGCTCTGATACCAATCTGTCACACCCCCAGAACCGGGTCCAGCGGAAGCAAACATGTAGCTAGGGTGTAACTCAATTGGTATCTCAACACAAGTACAAAAGTAGTTTTCACTTCAATCATTTAGAATAAAATAGTTTAATCAAAAATGTTGAATTTACATTGTTAAAAGTAGTGCGGAAGTAGGTCCTTAAAATAGTTTAAAACGGTCCCCAAATGAATATCAGAGTCTTCTATGACCATGCCATGCCCTGCCAATACCTCCAGTAGCGTGCCATTGCTTAATACCTGAAAATACATGCTAAAGTGTCAACACGAGGTTGGTGAGTTCATAGAGTCATGTGAAAAAGAATGTAATGCATATGAATGAAAATTTCCCAGCAAAGGCATCGTAAATCCACTCAGTTCCAAGTCCCACTATAAAAGACTTGTAACCTGTGTGTTTACGACCCACTGCCAAATATGATTTAGTTATGTGGACAAAAGTAATAGTTGTATCTAGATTCAAAGATAATTATAGCACTACCGCTATAAAACAATTCTTGACAATGAGGCCATATAAAGAAATCGGACAATGTCGCTATATAGATAAATCAGTAAATCGGAGAAGCCGCAATATTACGTTTGACATCACAGCCAAGTGGGGGAACCACAATATTACGTTTGACATAACAGCCAAGTGGGGAAACCACAATATTACGTTTGACATCACAGCCAAGTGGGGAAACCACAATATTATGTTTGACATCACAGCCAAGTGGGGAAACCACAATATTACTTTGGACATATATGAACAATTGGTGACCATGAGGTCATATAAACAAGGATGACAAATCCCATGAAATGCAGGTAATCAAACATACCAATGAAATACAGGTAATCAAACATACCAATAAAATACAGGTAATCAAACATACCAATGAAATGCAGGTGATCAAACATATATTTAGGTAAAGCTGAAAATATTTGAGTAATCAACCATTTAAAGCGAGTAATGCGTTTAAGTAAATCGAGCATGTATTCTCCCCCAAAGAGTTTACAAAACAATAAAAAGAGTAGGTGTTATGACTCACCTGGTGCGATAGCTACGATGACAAAAGTGCTACACAGAAATGAGGTATGATCTCTAACCGCAACCTAATATGAATGATATGGTCTAATGTAAGAAATGAAATGATGCTACACATGCAATTACGTATGTTATCGATACCACTTGTGAATTTGAAAATAATGTTTATCGTCAAAAAAATACATTTTTGACCTCTCGTAAAGTTAATAAACACTTTCATGTAAATATGTTGAAACGGTACTCCACGATCCTCGTTTGGTGTTTCATCGGTAAATATAGTATTTTCATCGTAAAATGACACTTTTCATAACTTGAAAATATGACCAAAAGGGTCTCGCAAAACTATTCTTGGAATAGTGAATATTAAGAATTAGGAAAGAAGCTCAGTAGTTTCAGGAAGATTTTCACCTTATCTAAGAAGTCATAGAACTGAAGTTTGTCCATACGAGTCTCGATCATAAAGAAAAATAGCCGCGAAGTGAGGTGTTTGGGCTGTTTTGGCAGATTCTGGGCAGTTTTCGGGAAAGTTTGGAAGACCATATGTTATTCGTTATTAATCCTTTTGACAAACGGTAGGATGATTTGAAAACTAGGCTGGGTGAACTAACTTGTATCTTGGTCATTATAAGCTCGTTTTCTATGTTCTTTATATCCCCGGAATCGTGGGACAACGTATTAATATATTTTTGATAAGTTGGGATGGCTAGATCAAGTTTTACACCTCAGGTTTGCCCTTGAAAATCGTGGGACAGCAAATACAATTTTCAGAAAATAGTTTTCGTCGTTAAACTTGTAAAAATCATATCTCATTCCTTATAAGCTTGTTTTTATCCGTTCTTTCGCCCACGCCTTCGTTTTGGAAAGTATTTTATGATTCTCTAGCCCAATTTTACCCAGAAACCCCTGAGTTTCCCACGTTTTACAAAATGGGACAGTAGGTTATGTATTATTTCAAAAATGGGTTTTCCTAGTTTGTAACTTGTCCAAAACCTAACCAAACTACATTCAATCAACTCCACAAATACTCAATCCTACCATACACCTTCTTAGGGTGTCATGGGTTCCTAGTCTTCACCAAAAATGGTGGATCTCATGAGATTGCAAATAAAAATTATAGATCTATGTTTATAAAGAAAATGAATAATAAGTGGTATGTTTAACATGAATATTTGCATAACTAGTTACTAATATAACTTGAAAATATAACAAATGAAAGTATGAAAAGATTAGAAAGATGTTATTGAAGCTTACTTGAAGATTTGATGATTTTTTAGCCAGAAAACTTAATAATCTTTGTGGTTTTTATTTCAAAACCTTAACTAGTAACACTAATGGGACTTGATAAACACTTGGATTATGAAAACTTGATGGTCTCCTCTTGTTCTTGTTCTTGCCGTGGATCACCAAGAGAGAAAGAGAGAAATTGTTGTGAAAAACTAATGAAAATGAGCTAGTTTAGGCTTTATATAGTCCAATGGCATTTTTGGTAATTTCAAGTGTTTATGAAAATATCTTGTAGCTTGGTATTTTGGTAAATAAGAAGTCAAATTCAAGATAAACTCTTGCACATGTATATGAGAAGCTTGGTATTATCTCGTTCACGGAGTCAGTTTTGGTTCCGTTAATTGCTAACCATAAATTATTAAGCCGCGAAACGTAAGTCCGGGTATCGTAAAAATATGAAACTTGAAAGAATGACTAAACTTATCAATATACTTCATAAATAAATATAAAATGAATGGTAAGTTCCATCGGGTTGCATAAATGCTGTTAAAACTGGAAACGCGGGTCTAAAACGTGCAATTCGCGTAAAACGCTGAACTGGAAAATGTAAAATTCCAAAACTTTTAGAATTGTCGTAAAATGAGAGAAAATCATATTTCTATTATTTATAGTGTTTTATGGACATATCGGGATACTGAAATGACGTTTAAACCCAAATGTAAATCTCGGACACGGCTTCGTGATTTTTGCAGAAATGATCCAACGAGCGTCAAACTCTCGGATTATTATTAAAATAGTTTATCTTACGAGAATATGCAAATAAAAATTTCGGAAATGAATAGTGAAAATGAATAGTAATATTGAATAGTAAAAATGAATAGTAACTTCCCTAGATGAAAAATGAAATTTCGACGTTTGAAAAAGGGACCTGAAATTACAAGTTGTGAGACTTGTAGCTCGTGCAACTGTGCAGACAATTCCTGCATCTAAGAGGGTGCTAAACAGTATGGGGATTTCACCACAGGTGCTGCTCCAGGAATCAACTCAATGTGGAATTCTACTTGACAGATTGGAGGTAACCCAGACAAGTCTTCAAGAAAAACGCCAGGAAATTCACACACTACAGGGATATCTCTTATCTTATGTTCTTTGGATTTCGCATTCTTAAGGGATTTTGAGTCATTCCTTAAATTTTCTCCTTGTACCCAAAGTATATCGCCATTCTCTAAAGGAATTCGAACTACCTTTTCATGGCTTACAACTTCGGCCTTATGCTTAGACAACTAATTCATCCCTATCACCACATCAAAAATTCCATGTCCAAAAGGTATCAAATCAATCATAAAAGAAATACCCTCTAACACTATAGTACACCCACGAATAACCTTATCAACCTCTACTTCTCTACCACTAGTTATTTCAATCACAATACTAGATCTAAGTTCACTAGGCTCAACATTCAATAATCTAGCAAATTCAATGGACACAAACTAGTAATCCGCACCCATATAAAATAAAGTAGTAGCATAATGATCGTTAAGAGAAAATGTACCAGTAACGACGTTCGGGTCTTGTCACGCCTCATTTGCATTCATGGTGAACGCCTTTCCTCTCGATGCATCCCGGTTATACCCTTGCCCTTGGCCTCCTTCAATGGTCAAATGATTTCCTACCTGACCAGGTGCCCTATTCAGCTTGGGACACGTATTACGGAGATGTTCCATACTTCCACACTCATAACACGCCCTACGATTATACCCAGCACCAACTGAGTTGATTGGAGTCGCTTGAGTAATCACCGCACGACATTCCCTAGCAAAGTGTCTAGGTTTGTTACACCTGAAACACGTACGACATCAAGCTTGCTCATGATGATAACTATTGCATTTAGCACATTTGGGAGCGTTACCAGCATACCCCCTTCTATCTGCATTTCCCGCCGCAACCGGAACGGCTGCCATTGCAAGACTTGCTACCACCACAGGATTCGCTGCTACGAACCCTTTCCCATTCCTTGCTCTCTTGTGATCAGTACTAGAACCAACCTGCTTACCCGCTTCAGTCTCCTCCTTTCTCTTCTCGCTTGTCTTTACGAGTACCCCACTCCTCACCGCTTCATCAGTTAATGCCCCAGATTTCTGAATAGCACTTAGAAGTGTCGTTGGTTCCGTAGCCCTAACCATACTGTGAATTTGTGGAACCAACCCATGGATGTAATTTCCGATACGCTTCATCTCAGGAGTTACTAAGTGAGGGACCATCCTAGCTAACTCATGGAACCTGCCAGTGTACCCTGCATGATTAGCTCCAACCATCGCATGGTTCCAAAACTCCTCCTCTAATTTCTGCATTTCATTCCTTTGGCAAAACTCCTCCACCATCAAATCTTTGAAGTCTTCCCAAGCCATCCCCATCGCAGCCACTCTACCCCTAGCTTGGACTTGCGTGTTCCACCAAGTCAAAGCTTTATTAATCAAAGAACTTGCCGCATACTAACCTTCTGGCCCTCAGCACAGCCACTAATATCCATTACTGATTCCATTTTCTCTATCCATCGAGTGAGCACTATCACACCAACCTTACCATCAAATTCTTTGGGCTTACAAGCCATAAACTCTTTGTAGGAGCATCCATTGTTACCACTCCCTCCGCTTTCAGCACCATCAGGGTGAGCACCATTACCCAATTGCGCGCTCACATGACTTACAATTTCGGGTAATAGAGTTTCCAGTTGATGATTGATTAGCTGCTGGAAGATGGGGTTACTCTCCCCAATAAAGGTGACTTAGTAATAGGGCATCTTGGTCTTTTTGGTGCCATTTTCCTAAACACGCATGACATTAGAACCATTAGACGCCATTCACAATACCCATGATTACATACTCACAATTAACACAATTACTCCCATCAAATGGAACAATTAACACCACATCAAGATTAACCCTAGTACACGTAAGCATGTTATCGTTGGTCAGCGTAACATTGGCTATAAGTCCACATGTGTTGTAATACATTTATAATTATGTTGGCCACCCATAATTATATATGATTCCTTTCACATGTGTACTCGCTTCAAATACCATGCCTAACAATAACAACACCTCACAATATAAGCACACATAATCCAAGAAAACCATATCATGTAACACTAAGCAATCACTATTCCCACACATAATATGTTCAAAACCCGCTCAAACCTTATTATTAAAACTTGGGGAAAAACTCCCATAATTCTATACAAAATGCACTCAAACACAATGTCAAAAAACAAAAGACAACAAGAGACAATCAAAACATAACGCTACGAAAAATGTCGCACATGGTTCGAGCTATATCCTAACGCTTAAATCGTGTTACTCGCAGTGGACTCCAGATCTGAATCTACCTTTTCTTCCTCACTTAGCCATCCATTCCTACCTCCCATAAACTGTGGTAGGGGATGACTTGCAAAACCATTCCTACAATTCCTTAACTCCTCATCCACACAATCCACGAACTCATACAGATCACGTGGTCTACCCCAACCTTCACCATCATTTTCTGAGAGTCGAGGACACTTATGAAAGAACGTAATGGTGTAGCCATCCTTATTAACCATTTTCGTCTTGTACTTTTTCACGTCTTCTCCATTCACGTTCTCTAGGGTTAACTTCTCCTCAATCGCACACGGAAGTATGCTAGCATGAACCAAGGTCCTTCTGTTGGTCCTCTTCATCCTACCAACTCTCTTGCAACCCGTAGCGACAACAGTAGTCCATCGAAGCATCTTTCGCGCAGGAGGTGTGATGTGTTTTGAAAGCTTTAAATTTATAAGACAAATTTTACCGAATCCTTGTTACTCAAAACACATGGGTAAAAGTATAACCCTCGTTTATAGTAAAGAGTTTTGGTGAGACCAGGTCGTTCCACAGGGACTGAGGTTTGCTCGTATGTATCAATTAACTTAATCAATATGATTTAGAAAACTTATGCAAATGTTTTAAAATTCAAATATGAGACAGATATGATTACTTGGATAGTTCTTATAACTCAGTGATGGCATATGATAATGATCTTAGTTGCTTAAGTAAGTTCAACAAATGAGTAGTTCTTTTCGTCAAAATAACGTTCAGATATGATTCAAGACTTATGTCTGCTAGTCCTTAAACAAGTGATTAACAAGTATAAGTACTAGTTGCAATGTTTCAAACTCTATTGTTTATTTCAATACAAAAGCAATTTCTCCTTCAATTGATCAACAGACATAGACATATGTTGAAAACCATAAAATACTAGTTGAATCTTTCGACCCTTTTCAATTAGTAATTATAATCAAAGATATAAACAATGGTGATAAGTTTAGAACACAGCAAGATCGTAACATAAATAGGAAATCAACAAGAGATCATAACCATAACCAAACACTTTATTATATTAACATATCCAAGCAACTATAAGGAGTTTAGCCTAACATGGCTTTAATAATCATGCTTATAGTGGTAATATCATACGAACTGATCAACATACTTTCTGAATTAATGTAATGAAAAAGCTACCATCACTAGCGATCACCACAATTAACATCGAGATAGTATTACAACGCTTTTAGAACTTTGACTTTATTTCTATCACCCCAATGATTGGAACATGAGATGGATTATATCAGAGCTTTGTTGGTTGTTTAGAAGAGTGTTGGTGTATGAAAATGAGGCAAAATGAGGCTTTATTTATAGGGGAAGGATGACTGGGCAGGCACTGATATACGCCGCACTTGAGGAAATGGTCGGCGGACTTCACACTGAATACCGGCGATCTGGGAGATAAACAACGGCGACCTTCAGATGATTTCTTAGAGCCAAAGGGTCATTAATAGAGCTTGAAGGTCGGCGGACTTCATATATAAGATCGTCGCACTTTACTTGATTTGACTTAGATTGTGTAGGACTATATTCGTCCCCGTAACCGGCGCACTTTAGATATAAGCTCGGCGCTCTTTTCTCTTGAAATAGGCTTTATCATAAGATTGTCTTATATTTGTATATTTTGCCTTGGTTCTTGAAGATCTTCGCCTAGAGGACCTGAAATGTATTTTCATGCAATTAAGTACTGAAAGTCCTTATAAATCATATAGAAACTAACAAATAACGCTATATAAAATATGTATAATTCGAGCATCATCAAATCCCTCCACACTTAGCTATTGCTTGCCCTCAAGCAATGTAAGCAGCAAAACAGATTAAAGACTTTCTAAAGATAGATTTTTGAAGGGAACTTATTTGCTAGAGACAAAGATATTTCATATATGGCATCAATACATACTAGATCACCTCACATATGATTTATTTAAATTAACATAATTTTGCTCAATAGAGTGATTATGTGGAACACTCAATTTACACAAATATAAATCAAGAAAACCACCATTGGCTTGTACAAGATACGTAAACATAACCGTTGCGGCGTGAGCACCAGACAAATATATCAAAAGAAGGCAAAATAAGGCTTATTTCGTTTCAGAAGTAGGGAATAACTTGGGTGTATTGTTTTTTGAGAGATATAACAGCCATATTGATTCACTAAACCATACTATTGCTAGCCAACATCATATTTTTCATTTTACTTTTTCTAAGCATATATTTTTCTTGCCTTTATTCATCATTTTTACCTTTTTATACTTTTAATGGCATAGCAAATAGAAGGATAATAGCAAAAAAATGCTTCGATAACTTTTTATTTTCGGCTGATTTCTGGTGTATAGGGATAATTTCAGATATGATATAAGGATAAGGGTTGATTTGGGTGGCTATTTTGCCTTTTCGTCATCTATATTCGTCTATAAATTAACCTCACTGCGATTTAGTAAACGTACAACAAAATGAAGCTATTGCAGCATTTTAGAAGCGACACTTTTCGAAATTGTTGCATTTTAGACTTCAATAATAATAAAGCAACATTTTACTATGTAAGTGTTGCATTCAAGGATCTAATGCGACATTATTTTACGAGTGTTGCATCCATTAGGAAAAAAGTAGAACACTTTATTAAAGTGTTGCACTTTTTAAGGAAAAATTACAACACTTTGGTACAAAATGTTGCAAATCTTATTCAATCACGCAGCATTTCGAAAAGCGTTGCACTATATTTCAAAAAGTGTTGCGTTCACATACGTTTTAGATCAAAGGCACTTAGGTGTTTTTAGAAGCTAATATTATTTATTAAGAGATTGACCTAATGAACATTTTTGAGAACCTCCCTCCGGTTAGGGGTGTTCATGGTTCGGGTATTAAACCAAATAAACTGAAAACCAAACCGAACCGAACTTATAACCGAACCGAATTTGTCAAAACTAAACCGAACCAAACTTAAAATTCGGTTTTCGGTTTGGATATGGTTTTGGCTATCTGAACAGAAAACCGAATCGAAAACCAAATTTGAAATAGTTTTATACTTATATAAAAAACACTTTTTATGCTTATATTTGAAATAGTTTTATTCCCCAAAAATGTATATAATTAAATTAAAAAAAAAAAAAAAGATATAAATGGTGTAATTTAAGTACAAATTTCGGTTTTCGGTTTTGACCCATAACCGAACTGAACTTCGGTTCGGTTCTCGGTTCGGTTCGGTTCGGTCACAAATATTTTCGGTTCGGTTCGATTTTCGGTTATGACCAAAAAACATTTAACCAAACAAACCGAACCGAATAAACCGATTAACCCGAGAACCGATCCGATGAACACCCCTACCTCCAATTTAGTTAATGCACTATTTGTTTTGTTTATGTATTACAGTGAGCTCAAGCCCCCAAAAGTTCATTTGGAAAATGTCAGAAACCATATTTACCGAAAATCAGGGGACAATGAAATATGGCTAATAAGTATTACAATAAGCTTTGTTAAAAATGTGAGTTGTAACTGTTGTATGTCGTTCTTTTATGAACAAAAGTGTGTTTTATTTCTGTGCAACATGAATGAGACAAAGATTGAGTAGCCATGTTTAGGATAAGTACGTCTAAGCAACCACACTATAAAATAGAGTCGGGCAAACATATTGATCAAAATCGTGTTCCAGATCACGTCGTGTACCACATTAATGCTCATATGACTCAAGATTGATATATAGCAATTATCAATCGCAAACTTTGCCATACATTTCAGTTTCGCTAAAACATATATGAATTTGTTCTAATACTATGCATGACCAACCCGAGTCCTTTTTGCACATCCTCTAAACTTAACACACCAGGTATATACCTTAACAAACAAGAGGGAATTTGAATTTTAACTCCCATTAAACCAACTAAAAGATCTCTTCAAATCAGTACATCATGAACCAATTAACAGACTCAAAAAAGTTACTGCTACATCTCAAATCTATTGTTAGCCACAATAGTCTCATATTGATCACGGGCACCCTAAAAAACAACAGAATTCTGATTTTGAAAAAAGACTCAAAAACGAGTCTGGCCAACAAAGAAAAAAGAATTTACCCTGAACTTTGAGCTATATATATGTTACAAATCAAATCCTCAGTTTTAAAGGATTGTTTCCCCTACCTACAGACTCTCAAGGCCTCAAATTCTCGTCAACCAACCATCACTTTTCTGCTAACGTCCCAGGAAGAAACTTAACGCAGATGCATTATTTCAGCTTTTCCAGTACACAAATGCCAGGTCAAGCAAGCACAACTTGCAAGATCATATGGTTCTCTTTTCCATAAAGACCCTTTTTTAGCAAATGTTAGCTTTGACTTGGCTCGGCTTGCAGCATATTTCTTGAATTCCAGCACTCTATCCACGAAAAACACCACTTTCACTAGCAATATAAAACATTAAACGAACACCAATGCTTATACTCATCAAACAACAATCAATAACACAATTTCCAGCCTTATTTCTCCATCAAATCTCAGATTTCCAACCCATCCAAAAAAAAAATTAAAAAAATTAAAAAAAACCATTTTACTTCTGCACCACATCAGTAAGCATATAGAGGCTATTTCCATGGGCTAAATTGAACTTTCTATCTACCATATGAATGATTCACATGGAAATTCCATACTATCCATACACTCATATTCCAAACACCCCTTATGCATCAGAAAACCAACCATAATCAGACAAATACCAACCACAACACCAAAGAACAAAGAACCATTTCTCTAGAACCATATAACAAACTACATACCAGTTAGGTGTAACGTACATGTCATTTCCATAACAAAGTTTGATTAAGTTAACATCATTTTAAAAGTCTTTTAAATTTTGTAACATGAAAAATGCAGCAACATGAAATAAAGTAGAAGCAAACTGTCAAGAGCCATAATGCATCATCATGCTCCATCAATTGCATTTTCAGTTTTGACATTTTCTTCCAATCATGTGTACTTTGAGAAGCAAGCACGAAACAACTCCTTTCTAGTTAGCTCACTCCCCGTTAAAGATTTCTGTTCGAACAAAATATATAATCTTAACACAAATGCATATTTCACATGTCTCAATGTCCTGAACAAAACAAATGGTTTGTTTACACCACAAGTTACCTAAACAATTAGCTACTTGAGTCTCGGGTCAGGGGTGTATGGTCTACCAAGAAGACTAATACCAAATATACCTATATAACATATGCATATACAATTATACATAATACCAATTAATCATGTTATCAAACACATAATTCAGTCCACTAATATGCACAAACTAATGAACGAGTTACTTCATTTAGTCCAGTAATATGTTTACAGGGTAACAATTTTTTTTCAAGTGAATTTTTATTTACATGTAGTAGTAACAAAATTAAGTATGACTACTTGATCGATGGTCAGGGTATTCTTCCGGGGTGCCAAGAAATCGATGTTAAGAGGTTATCAAGCATCTCTGGACAAGGATTGCAAGAATTCAAAAATGAGGTTAAACCGATTGCAAAACTTCAACATCAAAATCTCGTTAGACTACTAGGATTTTGCGTTAGTGGAGATTGGAAGTGGTTATCTTGTGTAGATAAGAGTATTCAGGGCTAATATTCTTTTTAGACATTTCATCAAACACTTGGCATTCACAATTTGCAAATATGTAACAAACGTATAAAAAGTAATAGATCATAAGTAGCAAACAAAGAAAACCAATAAATGATTTACATTGCAAAAAAAGGGTGAATGGAGAAATATATACCCAGTATTGCTCGTAGTTGTTGTCGGTTTGTCCACTCAGAATAATCAAATCGCAAGTGATGGTAGTGGTGACGAGGACAGAAGGGTTGTGGTGTTGGGTTATCATGGTATGGACGTTTGTAAGTAGTTGAGGATGGAGATGAAGAAACGTGTGTCTAACTGTCAACTCCTCTATGTGAATAATTGGCGGGGAAATCACTTTTGGCGGTGGCAATTAGCGGGCTGGACTCTTAAGTCGTAATAGAAGTTAAATTTTAGTCAAATTCTAAATCCATTTGAAAAATGGTGTATAAAATTCTATGGCACTATAATACGTATATAAAACTATAAACATTAGGTTTGAAGATAATTATGTAAAGTTATCATAGGTTTTTTTTTTATAAGATTGCAATTATCTAATTCTAAATATGTGAAAACAGTTTTGAATTTAATTTGTAGTTTTTCTCTTTGTTATATTTATGTATTGTGTCGATTCTACTTTCTAAAACGTCATATAAGTGTTTGTAAAGTTGTAAGCAAACTTATGTTGAATTCCATGTTGACTTCGTCTCAATTCCTCATATTGTTCGCACTTATCTCGAGTGAAGTTTATTTGCACACGAAAATTCGATGATAATACTTTTCACGTTGCATGTCGGGCAAAAATAATTCAGTAAGATATAAATCTCGGTCACATGATGTCATGTGAATGTTAGAATATGTTCACTCATATCTTGGTTAGGATGTGGTGTTTATTGAAAAACTAGGATATTGGTTAGGATTAGTACTGTCATTCGGGTTGACCTGGTTTAGAGCTCGGGTCAATTCGGGTGGACCCGATTGACTCGAATATGTTTTTTGACCCGAGTTGACCCGAACCCGGTCGGGTTCGGATCGGGTTCGGGTTCGGGTTCGGGTCAGGTTTTATGACACCCCTAGTTAGGATGTGGTGTTTATTGAAAAACTAGGATACTCTGACGTGGTTCAATGGGATAAATGGTACATGTAAAAGATGTATGTACTATAAAATGTGTCAAATTTTAATTCACTTGAAGTTGAGCGATCCTTTTTTACAAACGGAAAGCCGACAATGAGCCTAATGCTCTTGAAACTAACCTAGGTGGTACCCAACAACTTATTACGATAAACTAGAGTTTTTGACCCTCAATTTTGAATTAAACACATATGACCAAGTGGTCTAGCATCAATGTGAATAGTTAGTACGACAAGAACGAAGAAAATACTCCGATATGTAAGAATACCACCAGCGAAAACCCATAATAAAATGGACAATGCCTCGACACTTGCTTCAATTACTTGCTTCACCGACTATCGATCGTCTAATTTTCAGGATTTACCCGTATCACAAAATGTTTAGCCAAAGTCCATCAATATTTCTTTTATACAACTTAACCCCTAGTGGCAATACCTTGTTTTTCTCAGTGTGTGATTCACTTTATCTTGGTTTTACCACTTGCTTCGGTTTATGATTTGCGATTCTTGACCTTTGCTAATAATCGACGTTATGTGGACGTGGATCATTTTCCGGACTGCGGGTCGGTCCGTGAGCGTACTTTGGCTTGGGCCGAAGCCCGGTTCGTGTATTGGGCTGGAGCCTAGTCGCATAGTACCGTCCAGGCCCATTAAGCCTGCTATCCGTACTATACGTCATCAATGGATGATATGGAAGTTTACTTACATGGCTTATAAGGTTAAATGTATTAACGAACCACTATTTTTTAAAATACATAAAACAATAATGATCGAATTAGGTGTTTTTTTTTGTTATGTTATGGTTTTGACTAAACAAGGTGTAATTGTAGTGGCTTAACCCACATGGGTCTCATGCATGAGTTATACTCCCATTACAAACATCCTAATGCTTTTATATTTTATGTATCTTTTGTACTAATTAATTAGTCTGTTGTAGCTCACACCATAAAACCACCATGATCGAAAACGACAAGCCCCCGATTATTATGGATTTTAAGGCTATGGTGAGTGGCCTCGGTGAATTTGCAACTGTAAGTATTTGAATTTGTGATGTCACATAATGATCCTAGATCCTTATTAGTAAGCCACCACCCTTGGTTATATATGGGTCGAACTTAATTATTACTCATTCTCAATATTTAGTAGTAAACTAACATAGTTGATCGACTTAAATAATTTTGAATTGGATTTAGTAATTTGGGTTATTAATGAATTTTATGCCTAACTTTTTCAAAAAATGTATACATAGGAAGTTTGTGGTTTAACCAAGTTGTGTTGGATATATAGCCTGATGAGTTTCTCCAGGCCTTACGTGGCCTGAGATTTAAGTCGGGCCACATGCCACTATCAAGTTTTTATTGATGAGCCTTAGTAATGGGCTTAATTCGAGCGTGTATTTAGTGGTCTTGGGAAACTAATATGGATACGCTATCACTTAACAAATGACTACATGTGGACTTTCTAGTAAGTAATAGGAAGTTGTCTGTTATAATCCAGAAAAGCTTTCTTCAGTGGCCAGTAACTCTGCATTCTTATCCAACATAAGCTTCTAAGCATCACAAGTATGACACGGGTTGAAAAACGATCAAGACCCATGACCTAACACATGAAAAATAACCGACCAAATCACAATCTTTATAATCAAATTAACTTTGACAATATCCGTTTAACACAACTATTTTGTAGTTATACTCGTATTAACATGTGAGCTATCATCTCTACTTTTTATAATGCATTTGGAACCGGCTTCCAACTTTAAAAGTCTTCAAATTTCAGTTTACACACTTCGTTGTTATGGAATTATGTTAGTCTTGCTATGAAATCTATAGCTTCTAGCATACCTTTCTAATTCATACTAAATTCAAATTTTTACACCACACACATTCAAACGTTTTTTGAGAGTATATTGTATAATCAAAAATAAAAATAAAAATAATTCCCCAAATGAAAACAACTGAAAAAGGAATTAAAAAAATCACTGATACTCGTCACCGCAACGTGCAAGTAACCGGCTAGTATAATTAAATAATTTTTTAATATACTTAAGTCATGCAAGCGGCTAATTAGTGATACTTTAAACAATCCTTTCAATGAAAATACAACTAAAAAAACACATTTTACAAACCAAGCAAGCTACTAAACACAAAAACTAAACTAATTAATACAAACTAAATGAAAATTCACTAAACTTTTGTCATTTCTTATAGTCCTCAAGCGAACAAACTAATCAGTAAAATTATTGAGGAAAACTAGGGGTGGCAATTTGTGCCCGCGATAAAAAAAAAATGGGCTATTTTTTTTTTTTTTTTTTTTTTTTTTTTTTTTTGAAATGGGCATATATTGCCCATTTAAAAGTTAGATGGGCACAAACGGGCACATATTTTCTCTGCATTGGAGAATATTACAATTGTTTTTAAAAAAAAAAACTTATAGATATAATATATTTAATTTTTTAAATATAAATGAGGTGTTATGTTTGACGAGTTTTTTCTAAAGCGATTTGTATAATATGCGCCCGTTTTGCCCGGTGCCCGTTTAGCCCGGTGCCCGTTTAGCCCGTGCCCGTTTAGCTCGGTGCCCGTTTAGCCCGTTGTCTGTGCCAGCCCGGCCCGCCCGTTTTGCCACCTCTAAGGAAAACGTATAACTAAAATAAATTATTAGCCGAAAAAATTAAATTATAGAATATCCGCAGCCGCATCGCGCGGAAACCGTGATCATTTAATGTTAATTGTTAATGTTAATTTACTATCTTAAAAGTAAGAATGGTAATTGATAAATACATAAAAATATAAATACCATCTAAATTGATGATAACCGTTAGCAACCGCCTTTGACCTCGATCTCGTTTCCAAGTAGCGCCAATTGCAAACAATCTACCTTCAGCCAATTCTTGAATAACTGCTAATTGAGCCTCCTTTTTCATTTACTGTACACCCCATCGCCCTTACCTTTCTCTCAAATAGCTACTCTCTTTGTGGAGCCTCATCCATGTCGGAATTAAAAGGTAAAACCATATAATCTGCACTTTCTAGTGTAAAGTTGAGGGACTTTTTTTATTGATTAAGTTGCGAACCAGAGATGACGAGATAAGTTATAATAGACAATCAGAAACCAAGACCATTGATTAGTTATGTGCTTTTGTGGATTATAAATTGTTTCGTAACATTGTTTGTGTTTATTACAATTCTGCACTTTCTAGTAAATTTAGTGCTGTTTTTTTGTTGGTTTTTTTGCTGATTTTTGCTGTATTTTGAAGCTTCTTTTTAGTTGGTTTTGTGTTGGAGGTTGCTCAATTTTTTAAGTTGTTTTTTGTGCAGGTTTTAGTGCAGTTTTGTGCTATTTTTAGTGATGTTTTTGCTGATTTTGTGCAGTTTCTCGTGCCATTTTTTTGCTGTTTATTTGCCGTTTTTTGTGCTGATTTTAGTCATCTTGGTAGACTATACCTCTATTTAGTAGCTTGCAGTGAACAAGTGACCCAAAACTCAAAGCTAATTATTTAGGTACCTTGTGTGTAAACAAACCATTTGTTTTGTTCAGGACATTGAGATTGTTATGTAACCTGTATGCCTATCACATTTTATTTATTTCCAATCTCTTTTGGTAATTACAACTGAATAATTATTGTTCATTCTATTACGACCAATCACCCCATACCCCGCCTTGGTGGATTGGGTATGTTGTTGTCTATTACAACCAATCAACTAATGTTGTTCTGGTTGACTTACAACAGGTATGGGAAACAAAAGCAAGCAAGACCAACGTGAAACAACGCGGATGTCTGATTATGAGAGGAGTAGACTTTTGAGGGTTCAAGAAAACCAAGAACGATTAAGAGTGTTAGGAATAAAAAAGATTGCTAATTCTTTGACAAGTTTAGTAGATAGTAAAAAAACAAAGAAAAAGAACCTATAAGTGAGGCCGATGCCAAGTATTCTCATGAACATAATGGTGAAACTCGCGAAGATTACCCTGAAGAAGTTGCTGCTAGTGTTGGAGCACCCAAAAAGGTAACTAGATCTGAGTAACATCACATTTTTTATTTATTTATATAAAATTAATGTTTCTCTTATGGAAAATTCACTTGTTACAGCAACTTCGTACACAGTATATTGCACCACTCTCCATGAACAAATATGCTAACTTAGCAAAGCACCGGATTGTTGCTCCAAATGTCTCTCATGTGTCCGAGGAAAGTTGTGACGGACTGGAAACTTTTGCTGATTCTAATGCAGCAAAAAAGAGTAGGTTACAACAATCTAAAGAAGCTAATGAGCAAAATGGACAATTTATTGATAGAAGTGGGGCAAAAAAGAGTAGGTTACAACAAGGTAAAGAAGCTAATGAGCGAAATGAACAATTCATTGATAGAAGTGCAACAAACAAGAATCAATCAAGAGCAAAAGTCACCATGGGTGAACTTGTATTAAATAAGAAAGGGTTACAAAGGCATTCGGGTCAGAATGCAGCTAAGCCTAGTGGATCAAGAAAACAACTTTTCCTCATGGACGAAGAGGATGAGGATGACATAAGATCTCAAGGTACATATTTGATATGTCAACCACAAACTTCAAATAAAACATTAAATAGCAAGATATTAGGGAATTTGTAAACCTTTTTTTCTTTCATAATCAATCTTCCATGCATC
Source organism: Artemisia argyi (assembly GCA_030686995.1). Classification (NCBI taxonomy): domain Eukaryota; kingdom Viridiplantae; phylum Streptophyta; class Magnoliopsida; order Asterales; family Asteraceae; genus Artemisia; species Artemisia argyi. The sequence continues at coordinate 86,578,789 of CM060679.1, forward strand.
TAGATGTGAATGAAAGAGAGAGGGAGGAGGTAACCAGTGAAGATGATGAGAATGAAAACATAGAGGATGACCTTCGTTCTCATGGTACATATGTTGTTAAATTAATTTTATTTAGTGTGATGCATTAAAATTAAAGTACATGGTTTAAGCGTGATAACAACCACTGTATGTCATTTACCACCTATCAGTTGACCCTACTGTTGAGTGAATTTGAATAAGGGGTTGTTTGTACAGGTTGCTTACGAATATAAATTTTCATATATCAATTATTGAGTTCTTAACCTTTATAAACTTCATTTCATAAATATTCTTTCATGATTATAGATGTAAATGATGCTGATAGAGAAAATTATGGAGTTGAAGATGATGAGAATGAGAATATAGAGCTTTTGTTTGATCATAGTGATAATGAGATAGAAGATGATGGCAGTGAGGATGATTTTGAAAATGATGATGTTGAACTCGAAATACTTCAGGTCCCCGAATCACAAAAGCAAACAGGTTAACTCGAATACCACTGCATTTTTGTTTCTTTCCTTCTTTTTTGGTTTGAATTAGTATGATTTATATTAACTATTATACGTATTTTAGCTATCTCTGCCACTAAGAAAAGAGGACCAACAATGATGCATAACATACACACTCGAAACTTACGTGAGGCCATCATATGCAATGAATTTGGACAACCTGTCGGACCTGTATCCGAGGAAAAAGACGTAGTAGGAAAATTTTCTCAGTTTTTGGGTACAATATCTCGTACTTATAGTTATGCTCCATTGATCTATAATTCATGGCACAAAGTTCCTAACAAAGACAGAATGTGGGAGTATGTTTTGGTATGTTTTTATGATGTTACATCCTCCCTATATGTATGGAGTTTTCTTCTTTTACTTATACGATACTACTCTTCATTGTAGGAAAAATACGTTGTACCAGGAGATGCTAAATCTTGGGTGCTAAAGACTATTGGAGCGTGTTGGAGGGGACACAAATCACGGCTCAAGAAAAAGCACTTTTATGACCTGAAGGATAACAGCAGCAGGTTGAAGAACCGTCCAAAATGTATACCAGAAAAGGATTTTTTACAGTTGCTACGCTTATGGAATAAAACAGAAGAGAAGGTAATTTGGTAGTGAATTAGTTACTGTTAATATTTCTTTATCAATGATATGTTTCATTTGATATGTTTCTATATCTATTAATGTACGTACAGAAGCGTTGTTTAGCTGCAAAGGCACGACGAATGTCACAAAAAAACCTGCATACAGCGGGTCCAAAAAGTTTCGCAAGAATTCGTGAGGATATGGTAACCAATCATTGTTTTGTTCATGATATTTACTTTTAAAGGCATACCACTAATGATAGTCTTCGATCTCGATGTTTTTGTTTGTTATAAATACAGAAAAATGAAGATCCAAACTAGGAACCACCGAGCTTAACTAAATTGTTTGAGCGCACGCGTGAAAGGAAAGAAGGACATGTGTATGCTGATACATACGATGAAACAGAAAGATTGATTGTAAGATATGATATAAAGTTTATATATTATATACAATTAGTTAGATGTGAATTGGGTAATCATTTTTCTTGCTTATAATGAAGAACTATCAGGCTCCAGAAGAAGAAGATGGAGGTGGTCAAGATGTAAGTGGTCCTGTAGATCCTTTTCTCGCTGTAATGAACAAAGAGTACAATGGACACCGTAGACTTTTTGGTAAAGGTGTTACTAATAAGATAATAAAGAAGGTGAATGGGGGCGAGACATCATATATGGTTCCAACTGAGCTTATGGAATCTGTGAAAACTGCTATAGATGCTGAAATGAAACGACTGGTTGAAATGCGAAAGCAGATTGAAGATGATCATGAACGGAAGAAGCTTGAGCTCGCAGAGGAACATAAAAAAAATATGGCTGAAATAGAAGAAATGCGTAAAGAAATGCGTAAGGAAATTGATGACCAACGTGACAGATTAGTTGAAGATGCAGTCCAAAAGCTTATAGAAAAGTTACCTCCTAGAGTTGTTAAAAAGTTTTTAGCGTGAGTTAGCATCTGTGTTCGGTTGAAGGTACGTTTCATCCCTCTTATTCTAGTTTGATACTAAACATGCTCCAAACAAATAACCTAACATGACAAAACTGACCCATTTTAACCAATACATACTCCAATTTATTTAGTGACCAAATAGTAGCTACGGGAACCTCTCAAAATTCGGATAAAGTAAGTTCTTTTATATATTCAGTTTTAGATACAGTGCCAGCTGCAAATATGGGTGTCAGTAGGGTTGGTCTGACCCGACCCGAACCCGATAAGGATTATCGGGTCGGATTAAATCAGGTTAAAAAAATTGTCGGGTTTTTTACCCGAACCCGATAACCTAACAATGTTATCGGGTCGGATTAGGATTAGGTAATTAATGTTATCGGGTCAACCCGACAAGACCTAAAAATCAATATTTAAATTTTTAAGTAATACGAGTAATTTAAAAGCCCAATACCAGTTCATTGCAATATGCATTGGGACGTTTTCCCTAGTCCATTACAATATATGTTGCTGCTTATTGGTGTTTATTTATTTGATGTCGTAGCTACAGTTATATATGTGCTACCTGTTGCTGCTATTTTAGGGCATTGAGTCTTTAACATGAGTGTTCCCGTACTCACTCGAGTTGTATTTTGGGTTGTAAATGCACACTAATGAGCTTTAGAATAACCAAATGATTATCCCTATATGAACTATACAAGAAAAATAATGAGACAATCAACTAATTCTTAGTAATTTATTGTTGATCAGATAGTCAACAATATAGTTATATAATAGTGATCAGTTTATGGATCTAGTTTTGTAATAAGTGATCTCTTTGATGCTCTTAACTGTTAGTATTTTCATGTTAGTCTTCTTTGTATCTTAATATAGATAACGCATGTACCTAACCGTATACTATCATTTTCATTTGTGCAGGCGACATTCTTTTGTAGTACTTCAAGCCGCAAGTGGAGATTAGCAAAGATGAAAATCAAGATTTCTAGGATCACTGTTTAATAACTTTTTTCTTTGCAAATTGTCATCTAGATATTTTATGTTCGTAATCTTACATTTGGCCAAATTTGTCAAAGACAGAATGCGATGTAATCTACGTTGAACATGAGATATTAATGTATTTGATTTCCTTTTCTAAAATGTGTATGATATAATTATCATCTTTATAGCATTGCTTTAATTTGCATCAAACAAAAAAGGTTAAAACAAGTGTTGCACTTCACATGATAAAGTGCCGCATACCTCATCTCAGTAAACGAGAAAGTGTTGCACTTTGAATAAAAAAGTGTTGTGGTTGTGTGAAAAATGTTGTATTTGATTTTGAAAAGTGTTGCACTTAAGTATAGAAAGTGTCACCTTTTATGTACAAAGTGTTGCACTTGGATATAAAACGTGTTGCATTTCAATGTAATAAATGTTGCGGTTGATTGTATAAGTGTTGCAATAAATAATTAAAAGTGTTGTATTTGAGTGTAAACAATGTTGCACTTTAGTGTATCACATTTGCTAAACATAGGCAACACATTTGAAAAATGTTGCATATTCCAATTAAAAGTGTCACTTATACCTAAGGCAACAACAACAACAACAACATACCCAATCCCGCCTAGGCGGGGTATGGGGGAGGTGGGATGTAGACAGATCCTACCCCTACCCCAGGGAACCCTGCAGGTAGAGAGACTGCTTCCAGAAAGACCTCCGGCAAGTGTGTGCAAAGTGTGCTCGAAGTAAATAAAACGAGAAATAGAATGCAAAACAAGGAAAAGCAAAAAAGCAAAAAAAACAAACAGAGCAAAACAAACAGATAGGCAATACGACACACCATGCATATAAGCAAACATAAAAGCAAACCGACACAACAAGTAAAGGAGCAAACAAAGCAAAACGACAAGACAACCAAGACAAAACAACCAGAACAAAAACCACCTAGATAAGCGCCGGCAAATAAGGGAGCGAGGGGGACACTAGACCAAGGCCAAACCAAGCAGCTAAGACCAAAGAGGGCAACGCAAAGGGCCTAAAGCTAAGGCAAAGCAAAAAGAGCAAGCAAAAGGCACAGGCAAAGGGCCTAAAGCCTAAAGGCACAACAAAGGCAAAAACACAGCACTAGCCGAGGCAAAGCAAAAGCACCTATCTCCTAAAGGGGGCAAGCCAAGGGACCCTAAAAAGCCTAAACCACAACAAACCCCAAACCCATCCTAGCCCCAAAACTAACCACGAATACTAATCCTATCTCTCCACGCGTTCCTATCTGAGGTCATGTCCTCGGACAAGTGAAGCTCCTCCATGTCGAGCTTAAGCCTATCCTCCCATCTAAGTTTAGGTCTACCCCTCTTTCTCCGACCATCGACTATAAGCGATTCGACTCTCCTTACTGGCGCTGTTTGTGGTCTTCTCCTGACATGACCAAACCACCTCAACCTTCCTTCTCTCATCTTCGAGATAATAGATTCTACTTCAAGTGCAGATCTGAACACCCCATTTGGAATCATGTCAGACATAGTTTTACCACAAGTCCATCTGAGCATTCTAAGTTCCGCTACTTCCACCCTGTTTGCTTGGGCTTTTGTGATAGGCCAGCACTCTGACCCGTACAGCATAGCCGGTCTAATAGCCACCCTATAAAATTTACCCTCAAGCTTAACGGGTACTTTCCTATCACATAGCACCCCTGACGCCGCCCTCCATTTCGCCCAGCCTCTACCGATACGGTGGGTTACGTCGCTGTCTATCGTCCCTGATTTGTGAATCACCGAACCCAAATATCTAAAAGACTCCTTAGGTGGGAGGATCTGGTCTCCGATACAGACTTCCGTTTCTTCGTTGTGGTTGATATCGCTCCTAAACCCTAAGGCGACGTTACATAACGTAGCACTTGATAAAGTGTCACATTAAGCATAATGCAACATTTTAAACACATAATACAACACTTTAGCGGTGTTGCTATAACTTCATTTTTTAGTAGTGGATATACCTGCACAAGTTCCGGATTTAAAATGAATTACCGGCATACTCATAAATCATGAAACAGGAAGTGCAAAAAAATGATATACACTTCATATAGGGGCTAAAAATATTCTCACAATTTAGTGGGATTTTTGCATGTGCTAGATATGTATTGATATGCCTTGCATTTTTTTATCAAATTTCTAATATATAACCTAAAATTTTGAAAATTTATACAGCAAGCAATAATGTAGAATATGCTCGACTTGTCCTATTTGTCCTCCCTCCACACTTAAGTTGAACATTGTCCCCAATGTGAAAGACTGAAAAATAATAAAAATAGGATAATTAAAAAAAAAAAGAATCGAAACTTCCCGGGGCTATGGAAGTTGATAAGAGATTTGTCAGCAATCATCCACATATTCTCATACAAGCTGCAAAAATAAACAAAAAAACACACAAAATATTTTTGGATTTTTTTAACCATATAAAAGGCGAAAAACGCCTCCAAAATTAAAAAAAAAAATGTTTGAAAACCACGGGTTGCCTCCCGAGAAGCGCTTGTTTTTGTTATAGGAGTCTTTATCTAGACTCACAAGGAATGTGTTTTTTAGTCTTTGGGAAAAAAAAGGAGTCAATTCCTCCCTTCGATCATTGAAACTTTCTTCTTCGTGATATAATTTGAGTCTGTGACCATTTACTATAAAAGTTTTTTTCATTTTTTCCATATAATTCCACATATCCGGAAGGATATTGATGTTTAACCACGTAGGGCCCAAGCCAACGGGATTTCATTTTTGGTTGCTTGAATTTATATTTAGAGTGAAATAGGAGTACTTTTTCTCCTTTATTATTCTTTTCTAATTTTTAACTTTCGATCATGCCAGATTTTGGTTCTTTCTTTGTATAGTATAGAATTTTCGTAAGCATGTAAACGGAATTCGTCTAACTCATGTAATTGAAACATTCGCTCTTCTCTAGCGGCTATCAAGTCGGTGTTACAGTTTTTAAGTGCCCAATATGCACGATGTTCAAGTTCGAGTGGCAGATGACAAGCTTTTCCATATATTAATTTACAAGGTGTTGTTCCAGTAGGCGTTTTGTATGATGTGCGGAAAGCCCAAAGAGCGTCATCCAATTTTTTAGACCATATAGTAGGGTTGTCTTTTACAGTTTTTTCAAAGATTCTTTTTAGGGCTCTGTTTGTGTTTTCCACTTGACCACTAGTTTGAGGGTGATACGAAGTAGAAAAACGATGGTTTACACCATACTTTTTCATTGCTTTTTCCATTATATGATTGCAAAAATGTGTTCCTCTGTCACTAATTAAAGCTTTTGGGACTCCAAAGCAACAAAAGATTTTCTTAAGAAATGTTATAATGACTCTAGCATCATTAGTTTGAAGAGCTTGGGATTTCACCCATTTTGAAACATAATCGATGGCAACCAATATGTATTCGAACTTATGAGATTTTGGGAAAGGACCCATGAAATCTATTCCCCATATATCGAATATTTCACATACTTGGATGTAATTTAAAGGCATTTCATCTTTTTTTTATATATTTCCGATTTCTTGACATGCTTCGCAAAGGCGAACTAAGGTTTGAGCTTCTTTGAATATTGTTGGCCAATAGAAACCAGATTCTAGGACTTTCTGGCCGTGATGGACGGTCCATAATGTCCTCCAATTGGTCCATGATGACATGCATCTAGAATGGATCGGGTTTCAAGTCCTGCCACTTATCTTCTTATAATCCAATCAGGACATGTCTTAAAAAGATGTGGCTTTTTCCAAAAGAAGTTTTTGAGGTCGGAAAAGAATTTCCTTTTTTGTTGGTATGTCATGTTCTTAGGTAGTATTTTTCCAACCAGATAATTTGCAAAATCAGAGAACCAAGGTTCTTTATTAGAATTTATTTTCATCATAATTTCTTCTGGGAAGTAATCATTTATTTCTGGTTCTTCATCATCACCATCTTGTTTTTCAATTCTAGATAGGTGATCTGCTGCAACATTATCAACACCTTTTTTTATCTTTTATCTCAATATCAAATTCTTGTAAGAGCAAAACCCATCGTATGAGACGAGGTTTGGCATCTAGCTTTTTAAAAAGATATTTTAAAGCTGAGTGATCAGTAAAAACAATGGTTTTGGATAGAACGAGATATGATCGAAATTTATCGAATGCAAAAAGTACAGCCATTAATTCTTTTTCTGTTATTGTATAATTTTGTTGGGCTGCGTTTAACATTCTGCTTGCCAAATAGATTGGATGAAAATGTTTTTCTTTTCTTTGGCCAAGTACGGCTCCAACAACACTTTCACTTGCATCACACATCAGCTTAAATGAAAGATTCCAATCTGGACTTGCTATGATGGGTGTGCATGTAAGTTTTTCTTTTAAAGTTTCAAATGCTTTCACGCATTCTTCATTGAATTTCAATGGAATGTCGTTTTCAAGTAATTTTGTGAGAGGTTTAGTTATTTTAGAGAAATCTTTTTTAAAGCTTCGGTAAAATCGGCGTGTCCAAGAAAACTTCTAATACCTTTGATTCCAATCTGGACTTGCTATGATGGGTGTGCATGTAAGTTTTTCTTTTAAAGTTTCGAATGCTTTCACGCATTCTTCATTGAATTTGAATGGAACATCGTTTTCAAGTAATTTTGTGAGAGGTTTAGTTATTTTAGAGAAATCTTTTATAAATCTTCGGTAAAACCGGCGTGTCCAAGAAAACTTCTAATACCTTTGATATTAGTAGGAGGTGGTAGTTTTGCTGTTAGATCGATTTTTGCTTTGTCAAGTTCTAATCCTGCTCCAGACACTTTATGTCCGAGCACTATACCTTCTTTAACCATGAAGTGGCATTTTTCCCAATTAAGGACTAAACTAGCTTCTTCACATCTTTTAAGCATTTTATCTAGATTGACCAAACAACTTTTGAAAGAGTTTCCAAAGACAGAGAAATCGTCCATAAAAACTTCCATAGATTCTTCGATCATGTCATGAAATATTGCAATCATACACCTTTGGAAAGTAGCAGGTGCATTACATAAGCCAAAAGGCATTCGTCTATAAGCATATGTTCCCAAAGGGCATGTGAAAGTTGTTTTTCCTTGGTCGAGAGGATCAATAGGAATTTGAAAGTATCCAGAAAAACCATCGAGAAAACAAAAGTATTCGTTTCCTGCCAGTCTTTCCAATATTTGATCCATAAAAGGTAAGGGAAAATGATCTTTGGCGGTAGCCTCATTGAGTTTTTGGTAATCAATACAAACTCTCTAACCAGTAATTGTTCTGGTGGGAACTAACTCATCATTATCATTTAAGACCACGGTGATACCACCTTTCTTTGGAACACAATGAATAGGGCTTACCCATGGGCTATCAGCGATGGGATAAATAATTCCGGCATCAAGGAGTTTAGTTACTTCTTTTTTTACTACTTCCTGCATATTAGGATTTAACCTTCTTTGTTTCTGGACTATGGGTTTCTTATGAACCAACATTTGTATTTTGTGTTTGCAAAATGAAGGACAGATTCCAGGAATATCTGAAGTTTTCCAAGCAAAAGCTCGTTTATGTATTTTGAGAATAGTTAGTAAGTCTACTTTATTCTTTTTTGAAAGTTCAGAAGATATAATCACAGGAAGTAATGATGTTCCTTCTAGAAAAGCATACTCGAGATGTTTCGGGAGTGGTTTGAGTTCAAGATCAGTTGGTGGTTCCTCTACAGATTTCTGTATTTTGTATTCTGTATTAATTGTGATTTGTTCGAAAATGATTTCTTCTTTATTACTGGTTTTGATTTTTTCGATATTCATGGCAATGAATTCGTCAAACTCAGCATAGAGTTTTTCTTCAAGAATCGTTCTTTGAATAGTATGAAGAATTTCCATTCCTTCATTTAGCAAGTTGTCAAAATCCTTTTCAAGAATTTCATCAATAACATCAATGCTAAAACACGTGTCATCGTTAGAGTAGGAATGTTTCATGGTTGAACCAATTGAAAAGGATATTCTTTCTTCTCTAACTCTGAGATTTAGTTTCTTTTGTTTGACTCTAATTATAGCATCAGCTATATGTAAGAATGGTCTTCCTAGAATTAGAGGAACTTTGCTGTCTTCCTCCATTTCTAAGATAACGAAGTCAACGGGAAAGGTGAATTTGCCAACTTCGACTAGCATGTTTTCTGCTATCTCAACAGCATATTGAAAAGAGCGGTCAGCTAATCGAACACTCATTTTAGTAGGTTTTAGGGTTTCTAGAGAAAATTTAGCATAAAGACAATATGACATAAGATTTATGCTTGCGCCAAGATCGGCCAGGGCGTTGCAAGAGAATGTTTTGCCAAAATTACACTGAATTAGAAAACTTCTGGGATCTCCCAATTTAGGTGAAACTTTATTTTGGATTATAGCTGAAGATTCATCGCTTAGAGAGGCTGCGGATATTTGTTCTAGTTTGTTTTTGTTACTAACAAGTTCTTTTAGGAATTTGCCATAATTCGGCATTCCGGCAATGACATCGATTAATGGAACATTGATTCGAACAGCACAAATCATGTCTAGGAACTTCCCATATTGTGCTTCCATTTTCTCTTTTCTAAGACGTTGAGGATATGGAATTTTTGGTTTATATGGTCTTGGAACAGGTGTTTCAGGAATTTCTTTTGTTTTGGATTTTTTCTGAGGTAATGGTTCATCTTCTTCCTCACTGTCAAGTTCAACAGCAGGTTGTGTTTAGCTAGGATTAGGGGGAGGTTCATATGAAGTACCATGTCTTGTTGTTATGGCATTCACATGTTCATTACGAGCTTGTGGTGGTTGATAAGGTTTAGAAGTACTACCTCTTGGATTAGGTGTAGTGTTACTGGGAAGGGATCCAGGTGGTCTATTAGCTTATTTTCAGCAAGTCTGTCAAATTTTTCTTCCAGATTTTGGATAGAAGCTTGGTGGTTCCTTGTGGTGGATTCAAATCTGTCTTTAAGGTCATTGAAAGTGTTTCTAATGTACGTGATCGTGGATTGTTTTGACTTAATGAATTCACTCAATTGTTTTTGAATGTCGGGTTTTTCTTCAGAATATGATCGAGGTTGATCACGATTATAATCAAGTATATTGCTAGAACGCCATTTTGTCATTATCTCTATCACGATAGTCATTGTAAAAACGAGATCGTCTAAATGTTTGCATGAATTTGGCTTCTTCTTCTCGAGACATAGGTGTGTCATCATCATTGCAATTTGCGGTTGAATGATTTCCATCATAGTTGTTGCAATATTCATATTTCTCTTTCATTTCTTTATACTGAGCATCCATTTTGATGGTCATGGCATCCATTCGAGCCATAATTTTGTTAGTATCAGAAGTACTACTGCCTTCATCGACAAAAGCAACAGTTTTGCGAAGAGCGGTTTTTGGTTTTTGGTTTTTGGTTTTTAGTTTTTGGCCCAATCATGTTTGAGTAAGACTTTGTATTCGAGTAATTGGTAGGCTTGATTTGGAGTTTTGTACAGGAAAATTCCTCCTGCAGCAGCATTTAAAGCTTCTTGAGTACTCTCATCAAGTCCATGGTAAAAGATTTTGATTATATTTACTTTACTTAGACCATGTCCATAACAATTCCTGAGCATTTCTTTCATTCGTAACCATGCTTCGGTTAAAGTTTCTCGATCTTATTAAGAGAAAGCACGGATTTCTCCGAGAAGTCGGTCGAATAAAGCTGGGATAAAGAATCGACTTATAAAGGCGGTGAGAAGTTCATCCCATGTTGCTATGGTTCCTTCGTCAAGTTCATCTAACCAGGTTTTTGCTTCTCCGGTTAGGGATAATGGAAACATCATGAGCCGGACGGCTTCATTTTTGGTTTCTCCGTATCTGAACATTTCACAAATTCCAAGGAATTCGTGGATGTGTTTGTGTGGATCAGTTTTGTTTCTACCATCAAATTGATTTCCTTTGACAAGGTTAAGATGGTTTCCTTTGATGGCAAACTCATTAGCAGTGTCGGGTAAAGTTATTGCAGGACCAGGAGTAGGAGCAATGGTTCACTCATTGGCCCACATAGGTTCATTGTCAGTTTTGTCCATTGGATCGTAAAGATGGATGAGATTGATAAAGAATCGATAAAGAGAAAGATTGCCAACAGATGGAACTATCTATTTAGGAGTTTCGGGTCTTAAATCTTTTTGTGATATTGGAACTCGTTTGTTTCATCTACATCTTTGATTTACTGTTCTTTCAGGTTCATGTAAAGGAATTGCAAGCTCTTCGTTGGAAGATCGTGTGACCATCCAAGACAAAAGTTGCAAAGTGATAATAGAGAAGTTAATTTGGATGAATTAGTCTTCTGAGAGAATATAATCGGCGTACTAAAGTGCACGGCGGTTTTCTGGTAAAATTTTGAATTTTTTAATTTTCTGTTAAAATATTTCGTTACCCAGAAAAGCGGCGCTCTTTGAAAAAAGATCGCCGTGAGCGTGGTGCAAGAGCGGCAGTTTCAGTTGGAAACCGGCAGTTATTTGGAACATAGTAGATGATATTCGCAATGTAACACAGAAATAATGCAACTTGAAATGATCAAACAATTAAATAAGAGAGCAACTACTAGTCCCCGGCAGCGGCGCCAAAAACTTTGATGTGTTTCGAAAGCTTTAAATTTATAAGACTAATTTTACCGAATCCTTGTTACACAAAACACACGGGTAAAAGTATAACCCTCGTTTATAGTAAAGAGTTTTGGTAAGACCAGGTCATTCCACAGTGACTGAGGTTTGCTCTTATGTATCAATTAACTTAATCAAGATGATTTAGAAAACTTATGCAAATGTTTTGAAATTCAAATGTGAGACAGATATGATTACTCTGATAGTTCTTATAACTCAGTGATGGCATATGATAATGATCTCAGTGGCTTAAGTAAGTTCAACAAATGAGTAGTTGTTTTCGTCAAAATAATGTTTCATCAGTTGTCTGCTAGTCCTTAAACGAGTGATTAACAAGTATAAGTACTAGTTGCAATGTTTCAAACTCTATTGTTTATTTCAATACAAAAGCGATTTCTCCTTCAATTGATCAACATACATAGACATCTGTTGAAAACCATAAAATACTAGTTGAATCTTTCGACCCTTTTCAATTAGTAATTATAATCAAAGAGATAAACAATGGTGATAAGTTTAGAACACAGCAAGATCGTAACATAAACAGGAAATCAACAAGAGATCATAACCATAACCAAACAGTTTATTATATTAACATATCCAAGCAACCATAAGGAGTTTAGCCTAAAATGGTTTTAATAATCATGCTTATAGTGGTAATATCGTACGAAATGATCAACATACTTTCTGAATTAATGTAATGAAGAAGCTACCATCACTAGCGATCACACAATTAATATCGAGATAGTATTACAAAGCTTTTAGAACTTTGACTTTATTTCTATATCCCCAATGATTGGAACATGAGATGGATTATTATCAGAGCTTTATTGGTTGTTGAGAAGAGTGTTGGTGTATGAAAATGAGGCAAAATGAGGCTTTATTTATAGGCGAAGGATGACTGGCCAGGCACTGAAATACGCCGCACTTGAGGAAATGGTCGGCAGACTTCACACTGAATACCGGCGATTTGGGAGATAAACAACGGCGACCTTCAGATGATTTCTTAGAGCCAAAGGGTCATTAATAGAGCTTGAAGGTCTGCGGACTTCAGATATAAGATCGCCGCACTTTACTTGATTTGACTTAGATTGTGTAGGACTATATTCGTCGCCGTAACTGGCGCACTTTAGATATAAGCTCGGCACTCTTTTCTCTTGAAATAGGCTTTATCACAAGATTATCTTGAATTTGTATATTTTACCTTGGTTCTTGAAGATCTTTGTTTAGAGGACCTGAAATCATGCAATTAAGTATCGAAAGTCCTTATAAATCTTAGAGAAACTAACAAATAACACTATATAAAATATGTATAATTCGAGCGTCATCAAGGTGCCATACTATAAATGACACACACGATACTAAGTATGTGGTTCGATAGACGTCCAAAACTCGATAAAACATCTCATAAATTTAAGAAAATAACCATATAAAATACCATACTTACAATTAGGCCCTATATGCAACTATATGAGGGACTCCTAGGTTATAGTCTAGGTTTAACCACCTACTTCTCTATAACCAAGGCTCTGATATCAATCTGTCACAACTCGCTAAGGCGGAAACGCGAGTGTAACTTCATAGATATCGTCACAACACATGGTGTCTATATAGAGAATTACTACATGCAAACAAATAGAGCAATGTACAGACACAAAGTGTCGTAGCAATACCCCAAATAAAATAACCAAAAACAATATCACAAAAGGGTATCTTCAATAGAACGTAAAGTACTAATTGAAAGACATTAAATTATCACAACCAAATCCAAACATAAAGATAAATTGTTCTCAAATGCAACTAAGTCTCGTCTAGTCGTTTCTCTCAACCTTAGCCTTATAATGCTCACCTGAAAATGATGCTTAAAAACGTTAACATAATGTTGGTGAGATTCATAGGTTTAAGACACACAATATCATACAAGGCAATCAGTTCGCTATGATTATAAAACATAGCATGACAGTAAGACTAGTTGATGACGTATAATACGGATAGCAGGCCTATTGGGCCTGGATTATCTCACACAAACGGGGATCCAGCCCAAATAAATAAAAATGGGCCTCGGCCCTACAAGAAAACCGGGCTCCGGCCCAATGAACGGACTGGGCTCCGGCCCAGCGAGTTGATAAAGCCAGATATGGCTAAAACCCATGTTACGAGCATGGCACAGTTCGGACATACTAGGATACATACAAGCGGCACTTCTGAAGTACGCTCACGGACCGGCCCCCGGTCTAGAAAACCATCCCAACCACGACAAACGATTAAGCTGCGGATCCTTGCCCGACAAGGGTCCCACCCCGGCCACTACAGCTATATGCGAAATATTAGGAAGCCCTAATATTTCGACTACCTATAAAAGGAAACTCCGATTCACATTTTTGAGGTACGAGTTTCTCACTCATCCCAATACTCTGACACTCCTCTAACAACATGATTACTTACTCTCACGCCGGAGCTTAATCGTGGGGTCCATCCCCACGGTAAGGCTAACGGTTTACTTTCATTTGTGCAAGATACTTCATCCTCTACTTGGATTAGTGCATAAGCCCACAGCGGACGGCCCGCGCCCAATTAAATCAAATTCCATACTATTCACACTTTTTCCACAAACAAGTTGGCGCCATCCGTGCGACTAGTGCACAATTGCATTCTCAAAAATACTAACCATGAGCCAGCAAGCAAAGGTCGACATGCTCGCACCCACGTCCGCCGTGAAAAATATGGGCGTGAAAGGCAAAGAAATTGTATTGGGAGGCAGTGGCGTACCTACTCCTAGCACAGACCTCCGGGGTTATTGTGAAAGGAACTAAGACCAAATCATGCAATAATGCTTGAGAGATATCTTCAAAAACAACAGAAGCTCGACGAAGTCAAAGCTCAACTCTTCGAAGAAGAATCACGACAATCTGAATCCAGGACGCCCCGCCACAAGAAGGACCTAAAGAGAAAGATCGAAGCTAAATGACGACGAAGTGCATCCGCGAGCCCTAGCTCGCCAAGTCACAGGTCGTGGTCTCCTAGAAGGAGGGGTCCAGAGAGGAAAGATGTATTTAAAAGGCTGGAAAACGGAGTGTTCTATAGGCTCGGACGCAAAAGCAAAGAGAAGAATGTGTTGGCATACTCCCGGAAATCCCGACACCGGTCTTACCGTGATGATGAGCAAAAAGAAGATAGTCGCTACCAATGTCTCTACTCCCATAATTTCGGAAGATGCTACAGCCGAGAATCACCTCTATGATGCAAAAGGAGAAGGTCGAGGTCGAAAAGGCAAAAACAATTTTAATGATAAAGACTTGGCAGAAATCGACCAGGCAAAAAATAACACAAACCTTCTCTCCTAACCTGGAAATTTATTTCCCGCCGTTGGGAGAGGATGAAGGGAACGAAGGCCCAATGATTACAGAGGCAGAAATTGGAGGTCACTACGTGCACCGCATATATGTGGACGGAGGCTCAGCTTCCAAAATATTATATGAACACTGCTTCAATAGGCTCCGGCCTGAAATAAAGAGTACGATGGTTCCGGACACGGTACCCCTTATCGGATTCGGCGGTAACGTCATATGGCCAATCGGGCAGATAACACACCAGGTGAAAATAGGCGACGATGAGCACACCGCTTCCGCATGGATGAAATTCTACATAGTAAGGTCATACTCACCTTACAATGGAAGCATAGGGTGGCCAGGGGTGCGCAAGATACAAGCGGTACCATCAACGGAACACGGGATGCTAAAGTTCCCAGTTGAAGGAGGGATACTCACACTACGCAGCAGCAAAATCATCCCGCTTAAATGTACAATGGTTTCGAACTGGCCGTGGAAACCCTTGTCGCCGACCCTCCAGCGGCAGAAAGAGTCAAAGTCACAATTCACCCGGAATATCCAGATCAAACAGAAGCGATAGGCTCTGCCCTCACAGAGGAAGGCCGAACAAAGCTATGTGAATTATTACGAAAAAATCTGGACGTGTTCGCTTAGAGTCCGGCGGATATGACAGGTGTCCCGCGAAGTATAGTAGAGCACCGCCTCAATATTCACGAAGGATACGCCCCAGTCAGACAAAAGAAACGGGGCCAGGCCCCGAAAAGAAGCAAAGTAATACGGGAAGAAGTGGAAAAACTTGTCAATGCAGATATCATGAAAGAAGTGCATTACCACAGTTGGTTAGCCAACCCCGTGATGGTTAAGAAACACAATGACAGCTGGAGGATGTGCATTGACTTCAAAGACCTGAATAAAGCATGCCCATACGACTGTTATCCGCTGCAAGAGATAGACTGGAAGATTGAGTCCCTCTGTGGATACCGCTTCAAATGCTTCCTAGACGCATACAAAGGCTACCATCAAATACAGATGGCTGAGGAGGATGAGGAAAAAATAGCGTTCATAACCAATGAAGGCATATTCTGTTACTCCAAAATGCCGTTTGGCCTAAAAAACGCTTGAGCAACATACCAGCGGCTGGTAGACAAAGCCTTTTACAAACAAATCGGGAAAATTCTGGAGGTATATGTGGATGACCTAGTGATAAAGAGTCGCACGGAAGACGACATCATCAGAGACGTGGAAGAAACATTCCGGACATTAAGAAGCATAAATATGAAACTAAACCCCAAGAAATGCACTTTCGGCATTGAAGAATGAACATTTTCGGGTTATACAATCAGTGCCAAGGGCATACAAGCCTGTATAGACAAAGCGGAAGCAGTCACCAACCTCCCATCCTCCCAAATGTCTGAAGGAAGTACAGAGGCTAAACGGAAAGCTAGCCAGCGTCAACCGGTTCCTCTCAAAGTCCGCGGAGAAATCACTACCTTTCTTTAAAACACTCAAAACGTGCACAAAGAAAAGTGACTTTCACTGGACAAAGGAGGCGGAGGAAGCTTTCCAACAAATGAGAAAGGTAATAGCCAACCTCCCGACACTAACAGCATCAATAGAAGGAGAAGAGTTAATTATCTACCTAGCGGCTGCAAAAAAAGCGGGAAGTGCAGAGCTAATGGCAGAAAGGGGGGGGGGAACAAATGCCAATTTATTTCGTAAGCCGTGCCTTAAAAGGCCCAGAGATAAACTACATGCCAATGGAAAAATTGGTACTAGCCCTGGTGCATGCCACTAGGCGTTTGAAAAGATACTTCCACGCACACACCGTGGTGGTAATTACGGATCAATCAATCAAACAGATCAAATCTAAACCAGAGGTGGCGGGAAGATCATAAAAATGGAGTATCGAGCTGGGAGAGTACGACATACACTACAGACCACGTGTCTCGGTAAAAGGACAAATTCTGGCAGACTTTATAGTAGAACGACCAGAAGACAACCCAGAAGATGAACCGATGGAAGAAGAAAAGTTACCAGAACCCTGGAAGCTATTCACAGATGGATCATCATGTGGGGATGCATCCGGAGCGGGGTTGGTACTCATCAACCCGGAAGGGGCAGAATTCACTTATGCCCTAAGCTTCAAATTCAGAACAAGTAACAATGCATCAGAATACGAAGCCCTCCTAGCCGGATTAAGAATAGCGGAGCAAATGACCGTTAAAAATTTGCAAGCATACGTCGACTCTCGACTAGTAGCAAATCAAATCAACGGATCTTACGTGGCTAAAGAGATGGAAATGATCCAATATCTAGATAAGGTCAAGGAACTTATAAGCTCCTTCAGAATGTTTTCAATTCAGCAAATACCAAGAAGCGAAAACAAAAAAGCTGATGCCCTGAGCAAAATGGCATCCACTACCTTCGCACACCTAAGCAAGCAAGTGCTGGTGGAAGAGCTAGATAAAAAATCTATAGAAGAAACGTAAGTGCTAGACATAGTTTACTACTGGCCAACAATGCATAAGGACGCGAGTAAAATAATCATGGCATGCAAGGATTGTCAGGTTCATAAACCTGTCACGCGTCACCCACAGCAAAACTTAACGCCAATCACCTCTCCATGGCCTTTCTACAAGTGCGGAATTGACATAGCTGGGCCCTTCCCGTAGGCCCCAGGCAAAGTCAAATTCCTAGTAGTAGCAATCGACTACTTCACAAAAGGATAGAGGCGAAGCCTGTCGCTACCATAACGGGCCAGCAGGTGAGGAATTTTGTATGGGAAAACATCATGTGCAGATTTGGACTCCCCGGAGTAATCATATCTGACAATGGAAAATAGTTATGTGAAAACCCATTTAAAGAATGGTGCGAAAAACTAAACATCCAGCAACGCTTTGCCTCAGTAAAACACCCACAAGCAAACGGTATGGTGGAACGAGCCAATCGATGCCTTTGGGAAGGGATTAAGGCATGACTGGGCGAAGACAACAAAAACTGGATAGAAGAGCTACCGCATGTCCTTTGGGCACACCGAACAATGATCAAATCCAGTAACGGGGACACTCCATTCGCCTTAACATATGGGACGGAGGCTATCATCCCAGCAGAACTAGGTATACCAACATGGAGAATGACAGATGTAGACACAAACCAAAAGGAAGAAGACCTGGAAATAAACCTCGACATGATCGAGGAAAGAAGAGAACAGGCAGCCATCCGCGATGCAAAATGCAAAGCAAAGATGGAAAAATACTACAACTCCAGAGTCTGCAACAATAGCTTTAAACCAGGGGACATAGTGTATCGAAACAACGACGCAAGCCATGCGAAAGATACTGGAAAACTAGGGCCCAAATGGGAAGGACCGTACGTGGTCTCGGAAGTATTGGGAAAAGGAGCATACAAACTGAAAGATAGAAACGGAACAACATTGCCAATAACTTGGCACATATGCAACCTCAAAAGGTGCTACATAAACCAGTTATAGGAAAGCCACACACGCTCCGCAGTGGTCATCCATCTGTCTTTAGTATTTTCTTTACTATTATACTCTGTCTTTTTAAACTATCAAATGTAAGGTGTGGACTAGCTACCCTCACCAGTTTGCTTTAATAAAATGTCCGTCCTTTTTTAAATTTGCAAACTTAATAATATACGTGAGTAAGACGCGCACACACACAATTGGTCCGCCCCAACAAATGTTATTCCGCATAACAAAAGGTTGAGTAACCTCACAATTAACTCAGTACGTAAGAGGTATTGCAAACCCAGTACAAAGACTATTAAACAAGCGTATCTGTACGACTTTAAACATAACAAAAACATCATGATAAATAAGATCATAATTATGACAAGCACAAAGACGTACAAAAGCAACATACATTGTTCAGAAATTACAAAAAAAAAAAAAAAAAAAAAAAAAAAAAAAAAAAATGGCTGCGTCACAAAGACTCCTACGATGAAACATCAACACTTTCTTCCTCCGCGGAGAAAGAGACAAGAGCACCAGAGGGACTATCCCCAATAACAGCATGAGCATCCGTGTTCATTGCTCTCTTGCATACACAGACACCCATACACATATATGTTCTGTTAGTATTTAATTTCTATCTTTATTGATTTTCAGGAGATACGTTTCGGTGGATGAGGGGTGAAGAATTTCGTCAACAAACCATATATGGTCTTAACCTTTTGAGTATTTCGTTGGTGAAGGTATGCATTTTTTAAATTAACATGTTTACATCTACGATTTTGTACGATATGTATTCTTGAGTAATAGTTGTTTGAGATTGTTTAAAAAAGTTGGTTGTTTCTTTTTTGGCACTACATATAAATAGTATTTTTGGTTTGGCATTCAGGGATATCAACTAGAGATGATAAAATTGGTAGGCTAGGTTATCGGTCAAAATGAACACATTAGCACCTACAATTAAAAATATTATTTTGCGCCTCCACATTTTTTCCTGCTATCTAACTGATTTTGCACCTTCGTGCAGTTAGGCGCAAACCAAGAGTGTCATTTTGGTGCTGTACACTGTAGACAGAAACTGTGAGTGAAGCCCAATTAAAGAAGATGGAAGTCGTTTTTTTACAGCTCTATCGCGAACCTCAAAAATTCTCTTTCAAGTCGCAACATTATGTTTTTGCACACACAATCTTGCCATGTTACAACATGTTATTTGTAATGGATAATGTGAGTACTTAGTTATAAAGATGTGTATTTGACTGCTAATGCGCTTTTAGTTTATGTGATTCAAGTAACAGGACCTAATTGTATGTATTTAAAATCATTTGTTGTATATGTTTCTGTGGTGACTGGTAATTTATTTTTTAATGGGTGACTTGATTATAACGCTTGCAATGTTTTGTAAACTCGATCCTAGCAATGCATCTACCCAGTTTTGTTTATTTACCGGCACCTGCAACCATACAAAACATACGAGCATGTTTATCACACAGGTACAAGGACCCCGCCGCAACGTGGCGGGTTCCTTCTCCTTGTTACTCCCATTTATTGATGAACTAACCCATGAACTTTGCTATGACCATTTACTCCTTCCCAAAACAGCCTTATACTCACTCCCGATTATAGTTTCTGATAAAAGATCATTTTAGGACAAAACTTTTTTTACATACCAAGGGACTAATCTACACCCTCCATCTTTATTTGATCTAATAAATGAGATTAATCGCAACAATTTAAAAAACCCGCTTTCATCTTCTTTCTTTTTTAAATATTAATATATTTCAAACCGTTAATCGTTAAGCAAAAAAAATATACCATTACGACGAGCATTTAACTATCTTTCTATAGATATGCAACTTGATATATTTTCAACAATTTTTTATTTTTCGGTTTTTTCACGTTTTTTTTTTTTTTTTTTTTTTTTTTTTTTTTTTTTTTTTTTTTTGGTCGAAAAATATACCGTTACACTAATATCACATGTGATATTACATATCACATGTGATTTTTTCGGCCACGAAAAAAACGTGAAAAAAACAAATTCTTTTTTTCTGTCGAAAGTATATCAAAGTGTCCGTCTATAGAAAGATAATTAAATGTTCGTCGCGATGGTATGATTATTTTTGCTTAACGATTAACGATTTAAGAGATATTTAAATTATAAAAAATAGATGAAATATTAAAATGTTTTTAATCTCAACAATTTATTTATTTTTAGATGGATGGTGAGGATGAATCCTTTGATATGTAAGAAATTTTTTGTATGTAAAATAATTCTCCTCATAGTTTCTAGCATTATTATTACACTTAAGAACATATTGTGTACAATCTGATTGTTGTTCTTTATGTAATAATTTAAGGAGTAATATCAAAGGATTCATCCTCATCATCCATCTAAAAATAAATAAATTGTTAGTAGTCAATCGGTCAATGGCTTGGAACAAAGATTTGTTTATTAAATGCCTTTAAATCTTTTATAAAAGTTTTGACTCACATTCAGCTATTATTTTGGACTAGCAGGTACCCGCGTAATGCTTTTTGGTTACACGTTTAATTGTTTTCATAATTTATAAGTAGAGATAGTTAAGCCAAATAATTTTAATAGTCTGCAAACTTATAGTGTAGACTCACTGAAAGATCTTAGCCCAACTTTGACTTTTCTTTTCTGCTTTTTCTCCAACAAACTGTCTTAGCCCAACTCTGACTTTTCTGCTTTTCTGTTTATACTGAATTTTCTGCTTTTTAGTTTTTACTAAACAATCTGTTTTTACTTTTTTGTTTTCTGTTTTTAATTTTCTGTTTGTTTTTGCTTTTCTGCAATTAATGTTTGAAATCCCTTCTTCATCAATATTTAGTAAGTAGAAAAGTCTGAGTTTTAAACATTTTTAATTATAAAATAATCTCAAATGCATTATAATTTAGTATAGATGAATTTGAGTAAGAGACAATAATTTAAACATTCTTCGACTTATATTATCATGAGCTCAACATTTTATTAAAAAAGAGATGAGATCAATATAAAACTCATATTTGTCATAAAATCAATGAACCAATCATAGGCACACATTTTTATTTTCCACATTTTTTTTAAAACAATATATTTTGCAAACGGTAAATCTTCAAGCTACAAAAATACCATCGCGACGAGAATTAAATAATTTTTCAATAGATATGCATTGTTATATACTTTCGACGAACCTTTTTTTTTTTTTTTTTTTTTTTTTTTTTTTTGACATTTTTTAAATTTCCACCCAGAAAAATCATATATGATTCGTAAAATCACATATGATTTGATTTTTACAAACCACATATGATTCTTATGAATCATATATGATTTGTAAAAATATTCATAAAAATCATATATAATTTGATTTTAACGAATTACATATGATTTTTCTGAACAAGTAGGGTTGGATCAGTTGGAAAACCCTTGCCTCTCAACCAAGAGGTCAAGGGTTCGATCCTCACTCCCTACAAAAGGCTGGAGGTCCTTTTCTACCTTAGGTAGAACCGGAAGCAGTCTCTCTACCTTAGGTAGGGGTAAGGCTGTCTACATATCAACCTCCCCCATACACCGTGGAAGACGGTATTGGGACCCATAACCCGTGAAAGACGGTATTGGGAGTTACTTTACTTTTTACTTTACTTTACATATGATTTTTCTAGATGAAAATTTTGAAAAGAAAAAAATTAAAAAATCTTCAAAAAAAAGTTTGTCGAAAGTATATAACAATGCATGTCTATAGAAAAATAATTTAATTTTCGTCGCGATGGTATTTTTTTTTTGTAACGATTTATGGTTTGCGAGATATTTATGGGCCGTTTAGTTGGTGAAAATTTTTCTTGTTTTTCCGTTTCTAAATTTCTAGTGAATGAAAAAAAGTGAGAAAAGTAGATTGGCTTCAAATCTTTAGTTAAAATTAGAGAATGAGTATTTCACATTTTTTTTAAAATTGTTGAAAAAAGTGTAACTAAACAGATTTTCAATTTTTCTCTTTTCATAAGAAAAATTTTTTGGAAAAATAAGAAATTTTTAACCAACTAAACGGTCCTTTAATTAAAAAAAAAAAAAAAAAAAAAAAAGTGCAAGTTTTTTTTTTTTTTGATTAAAAAAATGAGTGACTAGGAATGGTTCATTATTTCTATAGCAAATATGGGTTCTATTGATCTTTTGGCTATTAAAAATATGACTTGCAAAAGACTATTTCGGGCTATATGGTTCTGTTCCGGTATACTACCGGTATGGTTCCTCGGTTCTTTTGGACACCCCTATCATAGTCTACCCAACAAGCTTGTGAGCGTACACGGAGGTTGGGATTTAAATTTACAATTGCTGGCTTAAGGGTTGTTTAATAAAATAGTTAGCATTAGTCTATAATGTCATTTGACATTTATTTATGACCATATACATTGACTCATGATGTTAACCAGCATTTAGCTCTCGAATTTTAATGGAAATGTTGGTTGCATTTTTAGGTCTTTAAAAGGAACAAATTGTACTGAATAAAGAGGGAACATTTTGTTACAGTTTATTCATTGTTTTTTTGAGAGAATTGCAAAAATCGTCCTTAAAGTTTGGTCAAATTGCACGTTTCGTCCCTGAAGTTTGGAAAGTGCAAGGATCGTCCCTGTGGGAAACTTTTGAGGCAAAAATCGTCCTTGGCCTACTTCAAATGACTAAAATACCCCTGCCAAACTTTAGGGACGATTTTCGCAATTCTCTATTTTTCAGATTCTTACTCAAATGGTCCCTGTGCTTCGCTGGGCATTACAAATTTAGTCCTAACAATTTTATTTATTTATTTATTTAACTATTAATATTAGTATTATTTTTTTATACGATTTCGTCCGTTTTTGTCCGTTTTTCTTACGTTTTGTCCGTTTTTCTCACATTTTTTTCGTTTTCATACGTTTTTGTCCGTTTTTCTCACATTTTTTCGTTTTCATACGTTTTTGTCCGTTTTTCTTACGTTTTTGTCCGTTTTTCTCCCGTTTTTTTCGTTTTCATACGTTTTTGTCCGTTTTTCTTACGTTTTTTTCCGCTTTCATACGTTTTTGTTCGTTTTTCTTACGTTTTTGTTCGTTTTTCTCACGTTTTTTTTTGTTTTCATACGTTTTTGTTCGTTTTTCTTACGTTTTTATCCGTTTTTATCACGTTTTTTTTTCGTTTTCATACGTTTTTGTCCGTTTTTCTTACGTTTTTTCCGCTTTCATACGTTTTTGTTTGTTTTTCTTACGTTTTTGTCCGTTTTTCTCACGTTTTTTCCGTTTTCATACGTTTTTGTTCGTTTTTCTTAGGTTTTTGTCCGTTCTTGTTAGGTTTTTTTTCGTTTTCATACGTTTTTGTCCGTTTTTCTCACGTTTTCGAAAAAAAAATTTCAAAACATATTTATCGAAAAAAATTCTTAAAATATTCGAAAAATAAAAGTATTTTTTTCGAGTTTTTTAGAAAAAATTTTAAAAAAGTCTAAAAAATATACTTTTTAAAAAAATCAAATAAATATTTTTTAGAAAAAATATTTTTAAAAAATATTTTTTTAGAAAAATTTTGAAATTATTTTTTTTTTTTCAAAAACGGAAAAAACGTGAGAAAAACGTACAAAAACGTAAGAAAAACGAACAAAAACGTCCCTAAAGCGGAAAAAAACGTAAGAAAAACGGACAAAACCGTATGAAAACGAAAAAAAACGTGAGAAAAACGGATAAAACCGTAAGAAAAACGAACAAAAACGTATGAAAACGGAAAAAAACGTGAGAAAAACGGATAAAAACGTAAGAAAAACGAACAAAAACGTATGAAAACGGAAAAAAACGTGAGAAAACGGACAAAAATGTAAGAAAAACGAACAAAAACGTATAAAAGCGGAAAAAACGTAAGAAAAACGGACAAAAACGTAAGAAAAACGAACAAAAACGTATGAAAGCGGAAAAAACGTAAGAAAAACGGACAAAAACGTATGAAAACGTAAAAAAGTGAGAAAAACGGACAAAAACGTAAGAAAAAAACGGACAAAAACGTATGAAAACGAAAAAAACGAGAGAAAAACGGACAAAAACGTAAAAAAAAACGGACAAAAACGAAAGAAAAACGAACGAAATCGTATAAAAAAAATAATACTAATATTAATAGTTAAATAAATTAATTAAAAAAAAATGTTAGGACTAAATTTGTAATGCCCAGCGAAGCACAGGGACCATTTGAGTAAGAATCTGAAAAAGAGAGAATTGCAAAAATCGTCCCTAAAGTTTGGCAGGGGTATTTTAGTCATTTGAAGTAGGCCAGGGACGATTTTTGCCCCAAAAGTTTCCCACATGGACGATCTTTGCACTTTCCAAACTTCAGGGACGAAACGTGCAATTTGGCCAAACTTTAGGGACGATTTTTGCAATTCTCTCTTGTTTTTTATGTTTATTATCATCGACATGTCATCTCACTCAGTCATTTGCTTGGTGGAACTTATCCTTGCGGTTACTTGCATTCAACTTATGAGAGACCAAGTGAATCTGCAAAAAAGAGATTACGAACTAGATGGAAGCAACTGCTGTTGTTTACCATATTCTAATTGAAGCTGCTTATTTGAGTTTTGACAAAGTACAACCACCTTTTTTTTTTCTGTTTTTTTTTTTTTTTTTTTTGCTTAATCAATTAATATTCTAAGGTATGCAATCCTAAACACTTAACAATTAGCAGGTCTGTAGCTTTTTTTTTTTTTTTTTTTTTTTTTTTTACTTATAGTCATATATGAAATAAGCAATCTTAGAAACCACCCTATTTGATGAAATTGTTTATTTTGAATGCAAGTGAGTGTTTGGCATTGTTTATTAAGTGTCTCCTTATTGCATTGTTTCAAAATTAATGTAAGCTTATGTATATTACATAGGGTTGTTTGAGATTGCATATTTGTAGGGGTGTAAATGAACCGGACGAACACGAACGGAGTCCTGTTCATGTTCGTTCATTTAATTTTAAACGAACAAATAAACAGACACGGACGCTTAAACGGACAAATTTTTTTGTTTATGTTCGTTTATTAAGAAAATGAATTGTTCATGTTCGTTTATGTCCGTTCATTAAGACACTAAACGAACGATAAACAAGCATAAACGATCGAACAAAATGAAAATAGACAAACAAACATAAACTTTATTGAATTCTTCACAATATATTGTTTTATAAGTAGTTGCTTTGTTTAAACAAACCAATTTTTAAATTATAAAATTAAAATATATGATATATGAACATAAATAAATAAATAAACATAAACGAACTTTAATGAACGCTTAATCGGACGTTCACGGACATAAATGAACGAACGAGACTTTTGTTCATGTTCGTTCATTTAACTAAACGAACGTAAAATACTGTTCATGTTCGTTCATTTAAATACGAACAAACATAAACGAACTTTTTACCGAACGGTTCATGAAATGTTCACTGAACGTTGAGTTCGTTTACAGCCCTACTTATTTGTCGACAACATTTTTCTAACTATCTTGAACTTTCTATATTAGGTAGAAGAGAAAGAATTTGCAACTCTCACCGGCTTCTATACGTGACTCATTGGCCAACCATAAACAATGGAGTCGATATCACCCCCTAGCCACAAAAGCATTAAACCGTTATAAAGTTTTTGTAAGCTGCTATGTCTAAACTTAAATCTTATTTAGTAGGCTGTAGCAGTTTTTCTTTATGAGAACTATGTTTGGAACCACTCAAAGTATCAAAAAGCACCATAGGTATCTGTTACATTTTGACGTTAAATAAAAGGATTTACCAAGGAAAGAAAAATCAAAATGAGTTCTTACAACTACAAAAGAATCGAGATGTTCTAACTAAAATCTAAATATGATGAAAATGCAAGTACGTCAAGAGTTTGCCATTTTACTTTAAACTCTAGTGTGTAGTATGGGTTCATTTCTTTAGAAAAGTGAATGAGGAAGCTAATGGAAAAGAAATATATTTAAATATAAATAAATAAATAACGAAAAGCTTAGTAAATGATGATCGTGGAAAGATCGTTTTGGAAGATTTAAAATTAGATGTGGATCTAGCATATAATTATGCGAATCATGGTTGTCAGGATCCCGATCCTGATCTTAAGATCTTACGATTTTACGATACTGCAAAGCAAAAACGATCCGGATCTTACATAGGATCTTTGAAAGCTTAAGATCTTATAGGATCCCGATCTTGACCATAGGATCTTAAGATCTAATCCGATCCGATCCTACTTTTGTTGGATAACAAACTAAAAAACTGCACATTTCTAGATTATTTTTTATAGAATTTAAAAAACAACATGTTAATGTTATTAAACATTTCATAATCATAATTTATGACAACATTTTGATGCAATATTCATATAATTTTGTTTTTATAATATATAATAATTTGTAAATTTGTATAATATTACAAAAACTATTAAGAAAAAACATTATAGTATGATCTTACGATCCCGATCCGATCTTACGATCATGATCTTGCAAAGACGAAAACGATCCTGGGTAGGATCCCGATCTTGAAAACCTCGATGCGAATGTCTGAAGTATTTTTTTCATTAAAAAATCATGAGATAATGTATACCAAAGTGCATATTTGTCCATGCTAATCGTTTGAACATCTTCGTTTTTGGTGCAGAGGGATCACATTTACTAGGGGTGGCAATCGAGTCGTGTTCGTGTTGACATATTCGGGTTCGCGAGTTTGCGGGTTGAAATAACCTCAACCCAAACACAACCCATTTATTAATCGTGTCAAGAAGCTCAACCCTAACCCAGATCTGCATAACACGTGTAACCCGTTTGTAACCCGTTTAACCCGTTTAAGTAAATAGGTCAAGTAGTGAATAAGATTTGTGGTTTGTTTATTTAACTAGCTTAAATGCAAAAATGATATAAGGATCTAAAATATGATAAAAATAACATACAAATAACTACACGACAATTTCAATGATATTTGAGTTATAAGTTGTAAGCGTCAATTTCAATAAAATCTGAGTTATAATCATAAGAACATACCAAAATACATTTAATCCATATCCAACATTAAAACCAAGTTATATATTTTATTTTTAAACGGGTTCACGTGTTGACCTGTTTAACACTTGCTCAACCCAAACACGACCCGTTTATTAAACGGGTTAGACGGGTTGAGCTGTTTTTTACCCAAACCTGTTTATCCTCAACCCAAACCTGTTTAACTTCGTGTCGGGTTCGTGTCGTTATATTGAGGTGGAAAATGTCAAAACGGGTATGGGTTGAAACTTGAAACAAGTTTTTTTGTGCGGGTCAAATGGTTTTGTGTTAATTCAAGCTGTTTTAGAACGGGTCAACATGGGTCATATACATTTGTTTGGACTGTTCTTTCTAAGAACAGTTACCTGTTAAATAAGTATAATATTGTGGACGTATGGTCCGGACTGGGCCAGGAATGGGTCAGGTCCGGCAGACAGCGGCCCACTCTACGTCTAAACCCTAATACATGCCCTATAAATACATGGCTGGAACCCTCTTCTTAAATACAATACAACAGGTTACCATAAACCTAACTATTATATGCTATATCGCATCAATACTAACTTGACCGTCGGAGGTGGATCCCGGGGCTACGGCCTCGGGTCCACTCCTAACGGGTTTCTTTTGTTGACAAGTCTACTCAGGGCTCGAAAAGACGACGAACGGCCCAGGGAGAATCGTCGAATCCAGCCCGCGCTAGATTATGTATCAACAAGTTGGCGCCATCTGTGGGACCACGACAAGTTTTGTGCTCTCACATCACCGGAAAGCAACCATGAGTTCAAAAGCCGGTATTCTTTCTTTATTTTCTGCTAGTACACGATGCGCAGATACAAAATAATATACGCAACCATTGAGTTTAAGATGCGTTGTTCGCGTATTCATTCTTTACGTACGAATTAAATAACAAAACTAAGAAGAAAAGTCTGAATTTTCTTTTATTCCTTTTTGTTTCATTCGGTAGTAAAATAAAAAAAGGGCTTGATTGCTTTGTTTGTTTGACGCAAGCAGACAAGAAACAAATGACAAACTTTATTTTTTAGCATATCTTTTAAATATTGAAAAGATTCTATCTTTTAAATATTGATTGCTTTGTTTGTTTAATCATTCGTGCATATCTTTTGTGCATATCTTTTTAAATATTCAAAAGATTTTATATAAATCTTTTAAACTTGGTAAATACGATTTTACCTATAAATCGCACTAAGTCTACACGATCGGACCTACTTTATCTTTTAGCCGCGAACAACGCAGTCATGATAAATCTACCCGCGTTAGGCCATGCGTCTGGACATCTTCGCAGATTGGCGCCATGAGCGCACTGTCACGTACAGGCACCACGATGCTAGCCAATCGCCATGAGCGCACTGGGCAAAAGCCGTGGTCATGTTATGTTCATCTGCGATCATCCACGAACGTTCGAGTCTATGCGGTCACGATACATCCATCTGCGTCTGTGCGCGCAATTGAAACTATTCGTCGCGGTCACGGTGTGTCCATCCGCGCCATTGTTTTTATTATAATAAAAAAGAAAAAGATCAGTTAATCGCCACGAGCGTACTGCGTTCGTAGATTAGCTACGTGCTACTTCTCTTATATAGTTTGTAAAACCTCACGATAGGTGTAATTTACACTACTACTTCTCTTATGTGTTAATTTCACATGCTATGTGCTATATATTGCTTCGCGCTAATCTTTTACTTCATTAGGTTTTATATGTTGCGATTCGCAGCATATACTTTTAATATTTGCATTAAGTGTTTTTCAGGATTTGAATAACTAAGTTTAAATGCTCCTACACGAGTAGCACCATCAAACTTGGGGGGCTACCAGGGTATATAATACCATTGTTTCCGTACAAGTCACGCAAGCATATTTGGAAGCAGATCGTACGTAAGAGGTATTGCAAGCCCGGTACAAAGACGGATTTAAATATTCGCACCATCTTGCCGCATGGGAGACGTCCTCTGTCGGTTGTAAAGACAAATGTAATGTTCGCGCACAGCGCGCACAACGCGCACTTCTGCCACAGAAGCACGTCTTCTGTCACACCATGTTGCATCGCTACTGGTAAAAAAATGTACGCCCTTACCCAAGATGCAGCATACGAGATCCACCTTCACCATTGTGAGACAATCACAATCGCAATCCCAGTGCGCACTGTCGCATGTGGGCTGCGCAGTATGATCCGTCCCATGTGCACACAAGTTGCGCACACATGGGCCATGCCGTCATGGTTTATTGGGCCTACGCGGCCATGAACAGAACTTAAGTCTAGCATAACATAGCCACGCACTATGTCATACTAAACTTGGGGGGCTTGTGGACGTATGGTCCGGACTGGGCCAGGAATGGGTCAGGCCCGGCAGACAGCGGCCCACTCTACGCCTAAACCCTAATCCATGCCCTATAAATACATGGCTGGAACCCTCTTCTTAAACACAATACAACAAGTTACCTTAAACCTAACTATTATATGCTATATCGCATCAATACTAACTTGACCGTCGGAGGTGGATCCCGGGGCTACGGCCTCGGGTCCACTCCTAACGGGTTCTTTTTGTTGACATGTCTACTCAGGGCTCGAGAAGACGACGAACGGCTCAGGGAGAGTCGTCGAATCCAGCCCGCGCCAGATTATGTATCAACAAATATAAACATGTAGATGTATCTACCATTGATGTATCCATCGTTTTACTCTAACAATTTGGTTTTGGCCCATTACATGTTGGATGTTGGTAAATATGGTATCACCATATTTAGAAACCCCAAGAGCTATCTTAGTTACTGCATATATGGTTTTAGTTTATTTGTAAATTGTTATTAAATCGTGGCAAAACATGATCTATTAAATCAGTTTAATCCATGCTTACAGATTGTTATATTCATTGTCTTTGTAAACATATTAAGTTTTATTTTTGCATGTTTTGCTATTGATTCTCAACAGGGTTCGACTCTTCTAATTTTTACTTTTATTCTTTTGATGATTTTAGGTGAGCTTATTATGAGTTCTAGGACCCATAACCCGTGGAAGACGGCATTGGGAGTTACTCTACTCTACTCTACTCTACTCTACTCTTATTATGAGTTCTGCAATTTGTTTGAGGATAGGTTTTTACGGTTCTCTCTACATGATCTTTTCTTGGAAAAACACTTTTGGTATTCTTTTTTGTTTAACAAACATCTTAAACTCAGTTAATGAATGGAAATATTTTATTTACCACCATCATCATTGTTCATTTTGCAGAAAATGGTTGCTTGAAGAATTTCATTGTGATTCATCTTCTTATGACCCATTCTCTTGGAATTAGGTAACACAAGATGTTCAAGCTTATGAGTGTGACTATTGACTTTTGTTTCTGAGTTTTCACTAAACTATTTTCTTAAGTTTAATACAATAGCTGTATATTCCTAAAATATCTATGTTTTTTATATAGATTGGCCCGAGCATGTACCAGTCGAGAAGAAATAATAGTGTTTCTTCAGGTCGAGTATTGGTGTGATTGGCTCAGATGGATATGTAGCATGTGAAAGTTACCATGAGTACAAAGTTTCTACATACCACATGGGTTTGCAGCCACATTTCTTTTACCAGAAACTCATTTTGGGAGTTGCCATATTAATGTTGTAGCTTATCTTACAAGACATGGTATTGGATCAAACAATACTTGTGGTAAATTTGGTTCCTTTCTTCGTTCAAGGGTACAATTGAGAAACATTTGAGTTGATAGTTAAGGAAAACAAGTTGTTTATGTTATTTTTGACTTCCAATACAACTTGAAACTTCCAAGTTTATACTCTGTATTTTGGGCACTATATGCAACATTTCATGGAGAAACTTTGTTGCATAATAAATGATAATTTTTGAAATTTTAAAGAAGCATCAGGTTTGACTATTGTTTGGAGTTATGGGCTCATGATATATATATGAGGGGTGACACTAGGGGTGGCAATCGAGTCGTGTTCGTGTTGACTTATTCGGGTTCGCGTGTTGGCGGGTTAGTATAACCTCTACCCAAACACGACCCATTTATTAATCGTGTCAAGAAACTCAACCTTAACTCGTACCTGCATAACACGTATAACCTATTTTTGACCCGTTTAACCTATTTAAATAAATAGGTCAAATAGTGAATAAGGTTGGTGGTTTGTTGATTTAACTAGCTTAAACGCTAAAATGATATAAGGATTTAAAATATGTTAAAAATAACAGACAAATAACTATACGGCAATTTTCTCAGTTATAAGCGGCAATTTTTATGATATATGAGGTATAATCGTAATTCAATCATATTAAGTACATAACAGAATACATTTAATCCACATCCAACATAAAAAGGCGTGTTATATATTTTATTTTTAGAGTCTTATATACTTAAACGGGTTCACGAGTTAACTTGTTTAATATTTACTCAACCCAAACATGACCCATTTATTAAATGGGTTAGACAGGTTGACCTGTTTTTGACCCAAACCTGTTTATCCTCAACCCAAACCTGTTTAACTTCGTGTCGGGTTTGTGTCGTTTATCGTGTCGTGTCAACAATTGCCATCCCTAGGTGACACTCACACATCTTTTGATACATGCAGCATAATTTATGCATTACAGTATTATACAGTACAAACTATAATGCATAAATTATGGTGCAATGCATCAAAAGATGTGTAGATATCAATTCCCTATGTATATTGTACCTACATTATACATTACTTGCATTAATATTTTTACTAAAATAAAGCTTGAAATAAAAAGTAGACAACCCGTGTATTACACGGCTCTTGAATTAGTAGAATAACAGAAGACAGCAAGACTATGCCCACGTCAGTAGGACCAGGTCCAAGTTTTAACTATGACAGGCACTACAGATATAATACCATACTGTAATATATTTTTCTTTCATTCTTACACTTAATACAGGTTAACGGTATGAGCATACCCTAAACCTCTCGGATCCACCCTACTTATGACCCGCGCTATTCACAAACTGAACAAAATCAACATTATATCCAACACAACAGAATAAATTTAACTTCATGGTAAGGAAATACAAATGATTGCACAACCCACAGTTGTATATTCTTTTTCTGATGAAACATAAGAAAAACTTGCATACTAAAATCCCAATACATAAATAAACCCAAGTTATACCCTTCCACTTTCTTGTCAAGGTTCAACCAAAGTTATACCAGTCTTGATTACTCGGATCGGTTAGCATACCTTTCCACATTCTTGTCAAGGTTCAACCCAACCATGGCTTCACCCAACCCACAGCTCACATCTGCAAGCATAGCGGGGTCAGTGTAATGTGTGACCGCCTGAACAATAGCACGTGCCCTACGAGCTGGATCACCACTCTTGAACACACCTGAGCCAACAAAAACACCATCACATCCCAACTGCATCATCAGAGCTGCATCAGCTGGTGTAGCAACACCACCAGCTGCAAACTGCACGACCGGGAGCCGTCCCAATTGCTTTGTCTGCATCACCAAATCATATGGGGCTGCGATCTTCTTGGCAAAGGTGAACACCTCATCATCATCCATGTTTGCTAGAACCCTGATGTCACCCATCACAGACCTAACATGTCTCACTGCCTCAATGATGTTACCTGCAAATCATAACCAGGATTATACACAGTTATGGCAAGAGCGATTTGAGAAACGTTCCCCTTGCATTACCGAACACCGCAACTTCTGTCAAACTAAACCAATATCTTATTCATGACTTACTTCCCAGTAAATAAATAAATAAATAAATAAATAATAAATCATAAATATCATTCCCATCCACTCGCTTATAAATGGATCAACTGAGATAAAAATATCCACAATGGGTCAAATGTGTACCTTTTAGAAACTTCATTCTAAGTCACTTTATCTAAATAAGCTAGATTCTTTTGTATTTTGAAAAGAATTTGTATTCAGAAATTATTATTATTATTAAGATTTAAAGAATTAGATGAAAAGTGCATGCATTAAACCAGTCAATTCTCATCCAATCAATAAACTTGTTACCCAACCTGTTCATGTTATTTAAGTAATAATAGGTGCAAGACGGCACAAATGTATGCACGCAGACAAAAGGACAAAGCATATGTCATTTAAGTAGTTTAATCAAACTAATGAATAGACCTAATCTGCATCAAATACCTTAAGTCATGTTTGTAACCTTACAGATCAAAGATTTCCATACTCTGTGGGGTGTTTGGATGTGTGGTTTGATTATATTGAATAATCATGAATCAGATAAACATGGATAATAAGTGACTGATAATGAAAGGGGATAATGGAATTGTTGCAGCATTACTTGTAAGTTTTAATTAAAAGATAATTCCAGAACAAGGTAGAAGTTAAAGAAATAACCAGTGGTAAAAAAGTAAAACAGCATAGTAAATAACTTATGCAGACTTATTTGACCTTTTTACTTTGTCTACAACTTGCTAATCTATAATGACACATTAAAGGTAGTGCAGCAATAAATCCACTATCTCCTGTCATTATCACTCACTTATTATCCATGATTATCTGATTCACTATTATTCAAACCACACATCCAAACACCCCACATAACTCTACCTGATAACAACTTTTCACTTTACACCAACCATCTCAATGTACAAACCATTATTGCACAGATTACAAGTTTACAACATAATTGAAGGGTTTAGGGGTTTTGCTTATAAAAACTGTTTACGTTTATTTGTGTTTTATACATCTATTATGGAAACTGCTTATTTCATTAGCGTAATTATAATAAAAGTTTGGAACAATAACTCCAAACATTTGATTATCACCGGGGGTGTTTGAGATTGCTTATGGAAACTGCTTATCTATTTATTTTGTTATACAAAGAAAAATAAAATGCTTATTTTACTTGCAAAATAATCAAGTAACAAATTTGAACCAAAAGAGTGTTTGGGCTTTCTCATTTCTTTGCTTATCTACAAGTTCTTCTAAAAGCATATAAGTAGTCTTTGGGTCAATAACAACTTTAATAAGCATCTTTAGGGGGTGTTTGTTTAAGCTTATATGTGGCTTATGAGCTTATTTGTATTTCGGCTTATATTTCATAAGCCTCAATTTTCCGGCTTATTTTGAGACTTGTTGGCTTATATAAGTTTATTATAATAAGATAAACTCATATAAGCACATAAGTCTCAAATAAGCCAAAAAAATGGGGTTTATAAGCTGAAATCAAATAAGCTCATGAACCCACATATAAGCTTAAACAAACACCCCCTTAGAGGTAAGTATACACAAATCCCAAACACCCATAAGTAACAAAACAGTTTTTAACAATCAATAACCCCTTTTTAATAAACACAATAAACATATATACTCATTAAAAACCCCAGTTCCGAGTGTTTGGTTAAAACGGCCAGGAAAATAAACAATCTCAAACACACCGACAAAACATAAAAAGACAAACAAACACAGATACTCATCAAATCAAAACAAAACCTTAAAGAAAACGAAAAAGCATATACCAGTGCCAGCTTCTCCTTTAGTCCTAATCATAGCAGCACCTTCACGAATCCTCCTCAAAGCCTCACCCAAATTCCTACAGCCACAAACAAAAGGAATCCTGAAATTATGTTTATTGATATGGTTCTGATCATCAGCCAATGTCAGGACTTCACTTTCATCCACATAATCAACCCCAATCGCTTCCAATATCTGAGCCTCAACAAAATGACCAATCCTAGCCTTAGCCATAACAGGTATAGTCACAGCTTGTTTTATTTCTTTTATAAGCTGCGGGTCTGACATACGTGCAACACCACCTTGTGCACGTATGTCGGCTGGTACTCGCTCTAATGCCATGACTGCACATGCACCTGCTTCTTCTGCTATACGTGCTTGTTCTGCGTTTACTACGTCCATTATTACCCCACCACGCAGCATCTGTGCGAGGCCTACTTTCACTGAGAAGGTGGATTTTTTTGATTCTGTTAAGGCTCCGTTGCCGTAAACTGCTACCACTCCGGTTCCGTCCATGGTTTTCTTTATTGGGTTTATTGGTTTAAGGGATTGAGTGTGTGTGGAGTTGTGGAGTTGTGCTTTGGAAATGAGGGTTATATTGGGGGTGGTGAGTGGAGTGAATGAGAGAGAGATATGTATTAGGGTTTTTATTTTTTATGGTCCTTTGGGTTTGTGTACTTGCTAGAAATTACCATCAATATTACGTAGTATATATTTTTGCTAAGAGGGTAAGGTGCGGCAGCGATTACTTGTGCCGAATCCGACGCAAAACCTCATTCGAGCCGTGAAACTGGCGAAGCCCACCGAACAACCTGCCGTCGTGAGAGTGGCGAGAATAACACAAAATGAATCCATGATATTTCTTGTCAGTTTAAATAATACGAGTATTATAGTATTTGATGATTAGTTTATGATTTAGTGTAACATATATTATATACTAGCTTTATGGCTTGTGTGAATGGATATGCTAGCTCTATGATGTTTTAAATAAAATATAAACTATGTAACGAAAGAAATTGTAGATTGATAACAATATTAAATGATATGTATTGAGTAAACATGTTATTGAATAAAAAATTTTCAAAGTCAAATTATTTGCTTAAGAAAAATGACAAATGGTTTTTATATAAACGGTTTCCGTAATTATGTCAATGGCTTCCAATAGGAGTTAGTTTAATGTTGACCAAACATACATAAATTTTAAAATTTCTAGTAGTTAGAAATTTTGCAATAAGACATGTTTAAGGGGTGATGAATAGTAGTAATAAGAATTGAAGGGCCGGAGGTTGTATCAACATTTCAGTGAGGGCGTAATGACGAAGTTAACATCCTTAGTTGAGAGCTGAAATTTTGAATACGTGGCCCCTAAGAATTCCAGTAGCAAGCAGATGTTGACCAATAAGGTGCAAAAGATCAAATTTATCTATTTTTAAGTAGGGGTGAGCATCGGGCCGGAACTGACCCGTCTTGACCTGAAACCGACTTACTGAAAAATCAAAATCGAGTTACGACTCGATTAGTCCTGACAGTCTCAAAAACTGTTCGTGCGGTTTAGTCGGTATATTGGTTTGTTTTTTCGGTTTTTGTCCCGTCCCGGTAGTCCCGAAAACCGATTAGCTGAAAAATCAAAACCGAGTCCAGTCCCGAGTAGCTCGGTTTCGGAGCGGTTTTTCTAAGATTTCGGGATTCGGTCGGGATTGCTCACCTCTAATTTAAAGCAAGTTGGCATATACTACCTCTGTCCTATATTAAATGTCCAGTTTGACTTTTGACTTTTTGAAGTATTTCTTTTTCAACTTTTATATTAGAGTAAACTACACCGTTCGTCTTTATGGTTTGCGTTGACCGCAGACCTTCGTCCTTTGACCAAAAAAATTGCACCGTTCGCCCTTAAGTCAGAAACGTTATGCACCGTTTGTCCCTCCATCCAACTGGGCCCACCAATCCCACTAACGCTCGTTACTTATGATTTTTAAGAGGGTATTTGCGTCATTTCCCTTCCCACACTATACCTTGTCAGTTCCAACACATTTTCATCACCTCATCTTCATCTTCAACTATATCTTCTTTCATCTTCATTTTTATCAAATTCTATAATTCTAATTCCCTTAATTCAAGCACCTCAAATTCAACCTTTTCAAAAACTTTACACAACCACCACACCACCATATTTTAAAACTTTAAAAATGAGCAAAACTGCTATAATATCAAGATCAAATATAATACACCCTATTACAAGCAATTGATCCAAAACCTTAAAAATTAAAATTATGTCGCAAATAAAAATGACGTAAACCCTTTACCCACACACATTATAACAACCATCATCATCGTCATCTTCATACCAACTCGTCCGCACTTCGCTAGCCACCCTCGGCTCCACCATCTTTCTGCCACCATGATTATTCCTTTAATACAAACTCTTGAATGAATCCGAGACCAATTTAGGGAATTAGGGTAGGTAGCATTTTAATGATAATGATTTTGTATTTTTGAATTTAGGGAATTAGGGTGTGATTTTGGATCAGTGATTTTGGTGGTGATGGTTGAAAATGAAAATTAATTAAGAAAGAAATTATTTGGATGGGTGGTGGGTAATTATGGTTGAAGATAAAGAAGTATAAATAAAGAAGATGAAGTTAATATGACGAGGCAAAATGACCAAAATACCCTCACATAGATATCACGTGTTGTTACAAATACCCCCTTAAAAATCCTAAGTAACGAGCGTTAGTGGGATTTGGTGGGCCCAGTTGGATGGAGGGACAAACGGTGCATAACGTTTCTGACTTAAGGGCGAACGGTGCAATTTTTTTGGTCAAAGGACGAAGGGTTGCGGTCAACGCAAACCACAAGGACGAACGGTGTAGTTTACTCTTTATATTAAATATTTTTGTTTATATTATACTAACTTTAAGGCCCGCCCGATGAGCGGCTAGTTCTAAGATTTTTTTTTTTTTTTTTTTTTTTTTTAATAATAGATGATAGAAATAGTAGTATACTCTACTATACTAAAATCAAATATTCTACTATACTCAAATCAAGGACTTATCCATAAGTTATAAACAGACCTTTACTCCAGTTACTTGTACGCAACTCGGACTCCAAGACCTTACTCAAATCAAAGCTTATATGTGCTATGAATATTTGTTCTCACAATATTTATACAAACACTTCAAGACCTTACACATACGAAATTCAGAACCACATATGTTGGCATATATAATCCAGGTACTTAGGAAA
This sequence comes from Artemisia argyi, assembly GCA_030686995.1. Lineage (NCBI taxonomy): Eukaryota > Viridiplantae > Streptophyta > Magnoliopsida > Asterales > Asteraceae > Artemisia > Artemisia argyi. The sequence continues at coordinate 86,616,977 of CM060679.1, forward strand.
CAAATTTATAGAAATAGAAGTCTGAAGTTCAAAACTGTAAGCAATCCATCTTCAATTACAATTCCTACACCTCTACTCCAGTTACCTGTACGCAACTCGGACTCCAATTCCAGTGCAACTCTTCCCTTTTTGTGATATTGTACATTGTTTTCACTTCTAATTAATGTATTGTTGGTATAGAACCAAGGTTCAAAAGTGAAATATGACGCATTTGTCTGTCCCAAAATTATGAACTTGACGTTATGTAAATGAGCGTACAAAGAATTAACAAAGAGTTAAAATAGTTAGAAAAAAAAAGTGTATGCACAAATATAAGCTCAATATCTATACTAAATGATTGAACCTGGATTTGAATGCAACCTGCTTGCACTTAGTTAAAGTTGACATGCTTGTAGACAACTAATATTTCTTGGTTTGAAGAAACAAAACATACAAATTTTGTGCAGAAAATTTCAGCAAATAAACTAAGTGCAGGAATTACTTTAAGGGCTGTTTGGACAGATTCGGTTTAAGGGGCTTTTTGGACACAAACAGGTTTAAGGGGCTGTTTGGACACATACAGGTTAAAGGGGCTGTTTGGATTGCAATAGTTTCACTGGTTGTTTGGGAGGCTGTTTGGATTTAAATAGTTTTAAAAAAAATGGGCCAATTTTATCAAAATGGGTCAGTTTTATCAAAATGGATCAAAACGGCTTAGGTACTCTATGAACTAAATAAAAATTTATGAGGAACCAGAGAATGTACCATACCATTAATGCTTGGGGCAAGTTAACCACTAAAAGCCATTTTGGCCTTCACTAAATCACATGAAGAGGTATAAAAGACTGACTAAACAAAAAAAAAATTAAATAGATGATAAACATCTTTAAAATGGGTTAGTTGAGAACCAAAACACATAAGACAGATATATAGTGCTGCACAATATCTGCTACTAAATCTATATTTGAATTTTAACCCACTTAACCCATTTGAACTATTAGAAAAAGATGAACTAAAACTGACCAATTTTGAAAAGTATTTGATAATATCAACTTCATTTTCCAGCCCATATGCAATTGCAGCTACATTGGCCTCATTGATCATGGGAATTCAATAAATGGTTACTATTTCTGCATGTTTATAGTTAAAAAAATATACATTACTTATCCATTCTAATGAATCTTTGCCAAGTATAAGACTAAAGCTGATTCCAAGCTTGATGTGCTAAAAGCCAAATTATAAGACTAAAGCGGATGATTCTAATGTTGAAATGATGTACCAATTTGCAAAAAGTTGCAGATATATAAAAATGCAAACATATTCCTTGCAATACCAAATTAACATCTAATATAACAGAAAAGAAGCATATAGTATTTTTATAATGTTATAGGTCGTGGTTTATACCAAAATTAATCATAAAAATGTAACTTTACTTACTCATTGATCTACTATGCTGATATCCAAGGAGATAATTTGATTGTTTTTTGGGTTGTAAGTAGTCCATACTCGTGAAACCATAACATTAACGGTCATCTTTAGCTTATGGCTTTAAAATTTTCAATGTCAGACTTGAATCTCCTTTGAAGCTCAGAGACCTTAAAAAGAACAAAATGACAAACAGTCAAAATTTGAAGATGAAATATCGAATTAAACATGATGCAAAGAAATGATATTTATATCATTGCAACTTTATCATTGTTTTTTGGGTCTTGTGTCAGAATATGCTTTCCTCTGATTGATATGATTTCATCGGCTTCAGATTCAAGTTGTTTTGCAGGAATGTCAGTTGCAGCCTGCACCATTAAATTACAAACATGTCTCGTTACACAAATCAAAATAAAATCATAGAAAGTATATGATAAGAACATGTCTCACCATGGGAGAGAGACGCTTCTTACGAAGGCATGCAACTTCCAGCTCAAATGTGTAAGATCCAATTAGTTTTTCAGAAGGTGCGAGTTCAGCACAAGCTCGGTCAAGCTCGACAGACAGAGCCTTCTTTTCAGCTATTTAAAGATAGAAACAACCCATGTAAATGAACCGTAATCAAACACACACATACACTTTAGATGAAAAGAAAATATTAATTTTTATTTTCTTCCCTGCAAATATCTCAACAGGCAAGTTCCGTTTCATAACTAATTTTCCATTTTCTTTTCCAATTTTATGCATCTTTATTGTTCATATAAAATAACTTGAAACTGAAAAAAGAAAAAGCACAATAATAATAATAATAATAATAATAATAATAATAATAATAATAATAATAATAATAATAATAATAAAATTGAAAACCAAGCTTGCTATCTTAAGATTGAACCTCCTACCTTTGGTTAAATTAAACAATTCACCACTTTGTGATACAAACAATATTGTTATGAGTTAGGTTTTTATAGGTTTATTGTTAGAATAACTATGTATTATCCCTATAGAGGAAGCACACCAAAACATAAAACTAATGCAAAGACGTCATGGCTCTAAAAAACACACAGATGATAGAATTCAATAAATACAGTAACGAAAGTCGTTACAGCATAATAAATTGGTCAAAAGCAGCGCCTCAGACTCACTGACTGCTGAAATGGTAGGAGGCACAGCAGCTGCAAGCTCTTTAAAATCTTTATCCTATAAAACTTGACATTCACTTAGCAAGTCGATCTACTATAATGTTGTTGGGAAATAATTAACATTTACAGAACTTGTAAAGCGAATAAACTTACAGTCAGAAGATTGAGTCCCGCTTTATCAAGTGTTGGTACAACAATTTCAAAGTCCTGAAAGTTCAAGGATGATCCATTAACTATCAAAGAGCACATAATCCTAATCAAAGATTGCAGATTTATTACCTGTGTAGAATACTTTAGAAACGTGGATTTATAGTCAGGTAGAACAGTCACTCGGCCTAAACAATGAACAAACAACATGAGCTTATTACAAATGCAATTACAAAGGCCATTCTTTATCTAATAGAAAATGCAACATAAAGTGAACTTTATTTGGTTCTTAATAGTAGTTAATATGATAAATAGAATTAAGGGGCGCCTTCTATATCCACATATGATAATGCTTTTGATTGTTTCCTTTATTATTTGTTCCATTTTTCTTTTTGACGGTTTCTGTTGAAAGGTCACCAGTTATTTGTTAAGTGCGTTTTTGAAGCATAAACACACCTTTTCTCTTGAGAAAATAGTGTTTCAGATCGACCACCACATCTCATCAATGATGCCATTTTGGGTGGTTGTTCCTTCTTAGAATGGATGGTACTGCAATGCATTCCTAACATCAAAGGATAAGTAAGTTATACACGCGAAAACAAAAACAAAGAGCGAGCATGTATGGATGGTATTTAGTGACTTCTTACTGAATATCTTCTCACAATCATCCTCAAGCTATGCCTAAAACTTAAGGATTCGTTCTCTTTTTTTATTTTCACCCTGAAGCCACTCTACCAACATTTCCAGGTGTGAGTCGACAGTCTCTTTTTCCATTATGGTCTGAGCTATGTTCTCCTCAATGTATCCAATGTCCTGAGGGAAAGAACAACACATTCAATTTGCATAGGTACTAATTTGTGTAATAATAATATCTTATGCATAGCTTTTAAAACAAAAAAACGTATGTGTCTAGTTAACCGACTTTCCATCCAAACAAAATATTCTCACAATAATGGAAAACATACACCAAACTGTTTTCTTTTTTTTCCCTTTTAAATTTATGCAACCCAACCCATCTTGGCAGCTATAGTTTCTAAGATGTACTACACATAACTCTATCACTTGTTTCATTCAACCTTATTGTTGACGTAAGTAGTCTTGCTGTTTGATCTACTAAAACCTGTGACATTCGTGATTTGTAAATTCTAAACTGATTTAAACCTTACTGAAATCCCTTTTAGTGTATTATGTTAATAAATACATACCCGAAACAGATATAACCTATGTTGATAACAATGGCTCCAGGAACTTCCTCAACATCAGCTCAAGTCACACCATCACTTGACTTGCAATGTCGAAGTCACGCCATCAATAACCTACATAAGTAATTTGAATTAGCGTTTAATCACATTTACAAAGGGAGAAAGGAGCTTACCAATCTTTAATCCAAGTCTTTTCGACCCAATGGTTAAGCACAATTGGTGTATAACAAATGAGGCACAAACTGTCTCATATTTTTGATTTTTTATCAGTATTCAAGAATCAATTATCAATCATCCATAAACCGACATCACTAATTTATTTTCATAAAAACAATTCCATAACAAATCCACAATTCGTTAAACAATTCCATAAACATTTTATATCCAATTTAATCACACAAAAAACTACATTCGAAAACAACAGGTTTAAAAAAATCATGCGGGACTTTCATCGAACACTTGGTATGCAAAAATAAAATCAATTATCATAATCAATAAATGCATATGTAACTAATCTCTAATCCATCGTACATCAAAACAGAGTGGCTAAACTTTTTTCATTCGAAAACAAAATTACCGGATCATTTGTGTGGTGATTATCCGTTGATCGGTTTATGATTTTGATAACCAAATTAGGGTTTGCTGAAAAGAGCCCTTTGGTGTTGGTGAGAGTGAATCTGGTTTTAGTGGGATTAAATTAATGGATTAGATAATTCCACAAATCATTTAGATTAAAGGTTAATTTGAATGGAGATTGGTTGTGATTTTCATTCAGGGTTTTAGAAAGGGGATCTCGAGAGAGAATAGTGTGTGTTTTTTAAGATGCGTTCTATCAAATGAAAAAAAAGGAGAGTGATGCCGCCAAACTTTCTCCCAGTCAATGCTTGGAAAGTTATTATCCTCACATTGAATGCGTTTTACTGAAATGCAATATAGACCGTTGATTAAAGGTAATTTCCAGGTGTCGAATTTAGGGGTATTTTGGGCTAGAGATCACATTTCCAAAGCCTCCTTTATATAGTTAGTAGATAATACTTGATGAAAATATATGGTTGGATTGTGTTTTAAATGTATTTTCATGGGTATAATTTTCATTACATATTATATAATACAAACAAAAATAATTAAGGTAAAAGTTGAAAAAGTAAGACTCCAAAATTCAAAACTGAACATTTAATATGGGACGGAAGGAGTATAATACTACTAGTTTTTAGATACCCCGAGTTTTGGGTTCAATTTAGGTTAGAACCATTTTGTCATACTATACATTAATTACAGCTTTTAAAATATACTTTGACATTAATAAAATATCAGATGTGGGTAGCTATCAGTATTCGTAAAAACAAAACATAATATTGTTGTTCCTTGATCATCAGATTCTTTTCCACCAACTTCATGATAACCCTGCTTTTTTAACACGTGAGTTTTATTAACCTTGACATCCACCTATATATAATAAAATCAATGTATTAGACTTGGTAAAAGTTCAAACTAAAAATATAATTAAGAATTTATAAATTTAATTTTGTTTGAGAAGGACTGCCTTCAACATTTTCGTTTGTTCCATCAACTATATCAAACTTGCTTCCAATCTGATAATTAATATATATCATAGGAGCATCTGTGAAATATTTATGTTAATTTAGCAATAAAAGTTTTGAAAGGCACCAATATATAGAACCCAAAAAAAAGCTATACAAACAAACGACATTCCATATCTCCAAACAAGACAATTAAAATGACCGAAACCCGAACAAGAACAACATAAAAGAAACTATACCAAACAGTGACCTAAAATTACAAACAAACTAAACCAAATAGCCTTATACTAAACAAAGGAAATTAGAACCAGGGGTTGGCAAAACCAAAACAAACTAAACCCATACCTCTTGTGACATAGGGCAAACGACAATAAGCCACTGAAGAAGGAGCAATCTGCTTCGAGTCAGAGACAATGCTTAGGGGACCCAAAACAAACCTGAAGTTGTCATAACATCAAACCACATCTGGAAAGAAACCTAGAGCTATCACAACGTTAAATTACATCTGAAAAAAGTGAAGCTGCAGACCATAAACTTCTAAGAATAACAACGGATGCACAAGAGAAATCCAGAACTGAACATAGAGATCCTCCACAGATGATGCACACGATCTCTAACACTTGAAAGTAACCAAACATATACTTTAACCTTTGGATGCATTTACATGGTCAATGTACCAATCATTTGAGGATGTAATTTTCCCTTTTGCTCTGTGAGAAATCCAGAAGTACACAAGAACTTGCACTTCGTCGCATATGGTAGATAAGTTCGATATCTTATTCTGAAACACTCTCTTGTTACGAATACACCATATTAAGTATAACAATACCCAACAAATCGCTTGCCAACATTTATTTTGCATCACGTTATAATTATTGTGATCACTATGATTAATTATATCTCAAATACTCCCAACATTAAAATTACCCATGTTCCAACATTTAAATACTTTTTCCCATCCTGCGAAAACACTAGGGAAAGACATAAAACAATGCTCAAAAGTTTCCACATCGGTATCACATTGAGAATAGAGAATTGTGTTGAGATCCATACCAATATGATGTAACCATGAGCGAATAGGAAGGCATCGTTGTTGGAGCCGCCACACAAAGATGCAAATTTTTCTTGGAATGTATGTGTTCCACTTAGTCTTTTGAGTCGTAACTGTTGAGTTTAGAGTAACTTCATTAATCATTTTTCTAAGATATTTAACCATGAAGAGACCTTTATCACCAAGAAGCCAACTCCATGAATCTAAATGTACAGTAGGAACAAAAAAAGTTAGTTAACATTGTCAATTCCATGAGTTCACTTATAGCTCTACCCCTTGGATTTCTCGCCCAACTTCATTCCTACGCCCACCCATCGTTCCTCCAACATCTCTTCTCTTCAACTGAGATATCTTTATGTATTTCTAGTCTAAAAAGCCTTGAAAATTTTTCCCATAAAGCCACATTTTCACGTACTGATTTGTCTAACCAAAAACGAGTATTATACCCATTTCCAACCTTTCTCCCAAATGAAGTACAAAAGTTTACACCCGAATGATCTATGACTCTCCCTACTTTTACAATACTACTCCATGCACTTCCACTACGTCTAACTCTTTCATTATACTCAGTCAATCCACCGTCACTTCCATATAAAGTTTTAATAATTTTAACCCATAATCGATTTTCTTTGACTCGAAACCACACCAGCACTTGCCAAGTAACGCCCAATTAAATGCTTTTAATCTACCAACATTAAGATCACCTGCTTTTGTCTTCTTTAGCACAATATTCAATCTAACCCATGTCATCTTCTTACTCTCGTCATTACCCCCACCCCCACCCCAAAACAACTGTTGTCTCACACTTTCTAACTTTTTAATGATACTCGCGGGTGCACGAAATAAATAGAAGAAATATAATGGTAAGCTACTTAAAACCGATTTGACCAACATTAATCTACCACTAAAAGAGATAGCTTTTTGCTTTCCAGTTATCCACTTTTTTTGAAGTTTTTGACTGCAACAACCGGGAATCCAAGATATGTGAATGGCAAAGACCCAGCTGCACATCTCATTATGTGAGCTAAAGACTCTACTTCTTCTATTCCAACCTCAATTCCATACACTTTGGTTTTATTAGGGTTAATCTTCAAACAAGAAGATTGTTTTATGCATTCCATAATTCTCATTATGTTCTTAGAATTAGACATATTCCAGTCCCCAAATATCAAAGTATCGTCGGCATACTGCAGATGAGAGATTGGAGTTTCATCTTTGCCAATATTTACCCCCTTAAATATTCCATTTGAGACAGCCTCACGTATTGTAATATTCAGATCTTCTACCACTATAAGGTAAAGAAATGTTAACAATAGGTCGCCTTGCCTAACCCCCTCTCCATGTTAAATTCCAACGTGGGAGACCCATTTACCAAAACCGAAACCATTGCTGATTTTTGACACACTTCAATCCACTTACACCATTTATCTCCAAACCCATTTGTGTGAAAGTGTGATGAATGAAGTTCCAGTTAACACTATCATACGCCTTTTCGAAGCCAGTTTTCAGTAAGAACACTTTCCTTTTTTTTTTCTTTAAAAATTCAATGATTTTATTTGCCATTAGACCACCATCTAAAATCTATCTCCCTTTAATAAATGCATTTTGCTCATCCCCGGCAACCTTATCAATGACTTTTTTTTAAGTCTTTCAGCAAGTATTTTTGTGATAATCTTATAATAACAAGCTATTAAACTAATAGGTCTGAAATCCCCCAACGTAAACGAGTCTTGAATCTTTGGAATTAAACTAAGAAACGACGAGTTGCACCCTTTAGAAATTTGACCCGTATGCCAAAACCATTTAATTGCCTTCAACAAATCTTATTTAATAATCCTCCAAATTTTTTTAAACCCGAAATTAAATCTATCAGGACCCAATATTTTTTTACTACCACATTGTTTAATAGTGTTGATGCAAATAATGACTAAAAACGTTATTTTTATCTTTCGATACATCTATGTTTTGATGATAACAAAATGTGAAAACATGTTACGTCAAAATTAACGTAAACAATTTTTTAATCAAAATATCCGATTTTTACGCAAATCACTCTAGGTATGAACAAACAAAGTGATTACTTGACAAATGATCTAAGAAGTGTATTTGTGTTTTAAACTCTAAAGTTGTGAGGTGACAAAACATTCTTTTCAAAAATACATTTTACATATTGTTTTTGAAATATTAAGAAATGTTTTACTTGGGAAAATCATTTCAAAAATCCCAACAGCTATATTCCGACCTAAATCATCTCCAAACTCCCCCAAATAAACTTTCACCACTAAAAACAAAATTTGGAGCGTCTTTGTCTAGCACGGTACCACGGTACCACTAAATTTAGTGGTACATTATGATATTTAGTGGTGCCATCCCCCCATAACGGTCAGATTTTCATTTTCTATAAATACCACCTCACTTCCCAGTTTTTGGCCATCCTTTTTCACACAAAACTTTCTGTACTACATCCTTCCTTTCTAGTTATACCTCTTAGATCATTAGTTAAATTTCTTTTGTTTAAATAGTGATTCTTTCATCCAACCAAAGATCACCTACATTCCTTTACTTGTCAAGAGAAGAACACAAGGTGTCAAGAAGAAACAAAGTGTAGTCTTTGTGTAGTGCACTTGCACTACCAATTGTTTGCTTGATTGTATCTTGATATACATCAAGTGTTGTAATTTGTAGTTACTATCTTGTGTGGATCATTGTGATCGTGTTGAGATCTTGGGGATCTCTTGTAGATAGTGTGTTTGTGTGTTGATCAAGTGGATCAAGGTAGATTGAAGAGTATGTAGATTGTGTGTGGATCGTGTGAAAGGTTAGGATCGTGTAGATTGTTTGATTAGTTTGGTTCATGTGGATGGTGGTAGATTGGTACTAGCTAATATTAGTACTTGACATCTAGCTTAGTGTCGGAAATAACGTAAGCGACATTGTATGGCTTTCTCTGCCTGAAGGGAGGTTGTTGACATAGTGCTTATAACTCTCGAGTTGGGTACTCGGGGAGTGGAGTAGGGCGAAGAAGAGCTTCGTGACCGAACCACTATAAATCACTTGTCTCGGTTTGATCTTTCAATCTCTATCTCTTAATTTATTTCTATTGCTTGTTAGTGTTAGCTTAAGGTTGTGTTCATATTGGTGTTGGTTGATTTTATCTACATATGAATCAAAGTTTTTCACAAAGTAAACTTTTATAACTAGACAAAATGTCGGTAAACTGTTTAACCCCCTTCTAGTTTCTAACAATTGGCATCAGAGCCACGTTAGGCAAGTTTTTTAAGTAAATTGTATTTTAAAACTCTAATCGATCAATGGATTTTGACAAATATCAAGAAAGGCAATCTTTGAAAAGACCACCACTTTTTGAAACCGATTATCTTATATATTGGAAAACAAGATTCGAAACGTATGTGAAATCAAAGGACATTGATCTTTGACATGTTATTACCAATGGTGACTTTCAACCTATTGAAAAATGATCCTATTACTAAAAAGGATTAAATTATTCCTTATGATCAACAAAGCGATGATCTTAAAAGAAAATTAGCCAAAAATGATGAGGCTAAAATGGTAATTTATAATGCTTTGACGAAAAAAGAATTTGAAAGAATTTTTATGTGTAATACGGCAAATGATATTTCGAAAACTTTGTTGATCACACATCAAGGTAATAATCAAGTCAAAGAGAACAAGATTGATCTTTTTGTTCAACAATATGAACAATTTTCTATTCCGGAAGATGAAACCATAGATAGTGCATTTGCTAGATTTAATACTATTATTACTGGTCTTAAAGGTCTTGATGAAGGTTATTCTAGCAAGAACTATGTTAGGAAGTTTCTTAGGGCCCTACATACTAAATGGAGAGCAAACGTCACCGCCATTGAAGAATCAAAGAACTTGGCGACATTGTCACTTGATGAACTTATAGGAAATTTGAAAGTTCATGAAATGATAATCAAGAAAGATTCTGATATTGTTAGAAGTAAAGGAGAAAGAGTTAGATCTCTAGCTTTGAAAGCCAAGAAGGGATCTAGTGATGAGGAGAGTTCGACTTCTGACAGTGAAGACGAAGAGTATGCCTTAGCAGTTAGAGACTTTAAGAAGTTCTTTAGAAGAAGAGGTAGATTCGTGAGACAACCTCGTGATGAAAAGAAGTCCTTTTCAAAGAACCAAGATGACAAGAATGAAAAGAGTGATAGGAAATGTTTTAGATGCGGAGATCCAAGTCATTTTATTAGTGAATGTCCTAACCACCGAGAACCAACAACCAAAGAGCATTTGTAGGAGGCTCTTGGAGTGATAATGGTGAAGAAGAAAAGAAAGAGAAGTCCAACGACGAAACATGTCTTATGGCTTAAGCATCTAATGAGGTACATTCCGAATCTCCCTGTTATAGTGATGATAATTCGTCAATAGATGATAATAGGCTATATGATGAATATAATAAACTATGTGAGGCAAGTACTAAAATTATAAATAGAAACGAAACATTAAAAGTAGCCTTGCATAAACTTGAAGTATAAGTCTTAGAATTAAAAGACCAACTAAAAAGACTTGAGAAAAACAAGCAAATAGGTGTTGGTTGTAAGTCATGTATAGATCTTCAAATAGAAAATGAAAAAAATCAAAGGAAACGCCGTTAAAGTCATTAAGTATGAAAAAGGAACATAGGCACTTAATGACATGCTTGAAAACATTAGGTATAGTGAACATGCTGGAGCGGGTCTAGGATTTGACCCAAATAAGGCATCTACTAGTGAAACTAAACAAGTGAAATTTGTAAAATCGGGGGAAACTGGTTTAGCAAATGACGGCACCACTAAAGGTGGTAACGACACCACTAAATTTAGTGGTACCGTAGATCCGTCATCTGTTAAAGTCAAAACAGGGCTAGTATAAAGGAAGTAAAAAGGTTCTTCAAACCTATGTCATCTCCTAAACCTGGTGTTAGTAATATTGATCTACGATCAAACACTCCTCTTCCAAAAAGAACAAATACTCCCAAACCTCGGGATAGAACTCCTCTACCAAGAGGTAACTTTAGAAGACAAAGTTATCCAAGTAACTACCCCATCACTTGGAACAACTCTCGACAACAAAGTTACCTACCATGGGAAGTTTTTCCTTCATCTCAACATCGAAACCAAATGCAACAAATGCGTGAGATGTTTGGCACTAACCACTTTGGACCCATGAAATACTGGGGACCATTTGTTTGAGTTTTTCATGTTATTAGAATAGATATGCTTGGAATTCTACTTGAAGTTAGATGAATGAGTGATGGTACTGGACGAACCTATCCTATGGCTATTACTCAAGATTCAACTTCATATTACCGAGTATACATAGATAAAAACCTCACAATTGAATGTCATTTGTGATACATCATAGGCCAGCATGCTCTAACAAGATTACTATGAAAAGTGCATCCCTAAATGGTCTTATCAACAAGGAGGAATATGTAGTACAACCTCTAGGATTTGTTGATCTCTAAAGACCTTATCATGTCTATCAACCTAAGAAAGCCTTCTTGATCTTAAAAGTGCTTTCAAAACTCGGTATGACAGATCAAAAAGATCTTCTACGCAAACATGATTACATCATGAGAGTGGTTGATAACACTCTTTTCATAAAGTAACTAAATTCGCAATTTATCATTGCTCGAACTTATGACAATGAAAACTATTTCAAACTCAACTTGTCCTGAAATGTACAATGGTCACTCAAAGATCATGCGTGACAAGTTTGAGATGATATTGATAGGCGAATTGAAGTCTTTTCCCAAAATCTTAGACATTACTAACAATATATAGTCTACTCCTATAGTAGTCTAAGTATGTCAAGATACCTATATATATATATATATATATATATATATATATATATATATATATATATATATATATATATATATATATATATATATATATATATATATATATAGGGAATGGATCAAATAAGAAGAATAATTAAAATGAGAAGGGTAAGAAGTAATTCTAGCCTCACATTTTAATTTGGGAGGGAAAATTTGAATGGAGATGCATCCATTTTTGTAGGTGCATCTAGAATGTGTGGTTTGGATTACTTCTTATCCTTCTTATTTTTATTATTCTTCTTATTTGATCCTAACTCTCTCTCTCTCTCTCTCTCTCTATATATATATATATATATATATATATATATATATATATATATATATATATATATAACAGGAGGCATTTGAAGAATATGCCACCTCATTGCCCAGTCAATGCCCAATAATTCATTATTAGTCATGTCATCAACCAAGTCATCACATTCAATCCATGTTATCACAATTTGTCCACCTAAGAATTGATTACAAGACTTAAAATTCGGGATTAATTAAATTGTTTAAAAAATTTGTCCATTGCAAGATTCGAACCCAGGTCTTAGTGTCCACAAACAAGTGCTTCAACCATTGGAGCATGCCAACTTTTGGGACTAAATGTGCAAGTAATAATTAATATTGCATGAATCAATAAGGTTGCCAAAGGCTGTCAAAACTTAACGTATTAAGGTTTTTATATATGAACATATTACCTTATTAAAATATATAACGAAAACCCAAAATCATTCAATAAAAATAAGCCGCTATCATCATCATCATTAGGGATGGCAAAAAAACCCGAACCCGACGGGGAAACCCGAAACCCGACATAATTGGGGCGGGGCGGGGCATGCTAATTGGGTTACGGGGCGGGTTTGGGGATTAAACGGGGATTTTAATCGGGTTTGGGGTGGGGAGTGGGGAATCCTCGCCCCGCCCCGCCCCACCCGATTAACATATACATATATACAAATATATCTACATATATAGTATTTTGTTAGTATTAACGTAATAAAAAATATTACTCTAATATTGTTAGTTTTTTTAGATTTATAAGAATGCGTAATTGTGATTATAGAAACTCGTTTAATGTCATATTTTAAGTTTTAATTTTTTTTGTTGTATAATTTATCATTATTTATGTATAATATTATCATTGAAAATTTAATAAGGCTTGTTTCTAATTGATTATTAATAGGTTCGTTATTGCTAATGGTATAAAAATAACAATAAATGTAAAATGGTGCGGCTTTGGTCGAAAATTACACCCAAAGATGACGCCCCGATAAGATCCCCGATTAATACGGGGCGGGTTTGGGGGACCATCACGCCCCAACGGGGCACCCCGATTAGATCCCCAATGGGGATCGGGGCGGGTTTGGGGAGAGCTTTGGTAATCGGGTTTGGGGATGGGGATGGCCGACCCGCCCCAAACCCGCTCCGTTGCCATCCCTAATCATCATCAGCCACAATCACATTTACACACCGATTCTCTATTCTTAAGAATTCGAAAAAAATGTGAGTTTTTTCTCTATGCACAGACGTATGCAATTATGCATGCATGTGTGTATATTTTAGGGTTTATTAAATTAATTATATAGTCGTTATTGTTCCTTTTTGTGCCTTTATTCACCAACACATATTCGGTAAAGGTTAATTAGTTGATTATAGTTAGTTTTTAGGCTTTATTTGATGTTTTAAAGGTCATTAGAGATGGTGATTTTATATTGGAATATAATGAGGTAAAGGTCTATCTAGTAGTGTAAGTGCTTTTCATTATATACGTACAACATATTTAACAGTTTTCGAATACTGATTATGCTTTATTCAAACACATGGCAATGAGCTTAGCAAGAAAAGTAAAAAGAACCAGTGGTTTGAGAAGTTAGTCATGCAGGGACTATGGATACTTCAAAGATTATTAGGAAGTTCACTGTATCGTTCATCTTAATATTTGTATTGGTATACATTATTATAAACTACTCAATTAGTCATGAATGATTAGAGGTGACACTTGGTCAAAGGTCATAGAGTGAATGACTGTTGTTAATTCTCATTCATATGGCTCTTATATCCGACGATATTTATAATGTAATTTTATACAGATTACCACTATATAATTTGACTATGAGTTATTATTAACATAGCATGATATTGCAGTCTGCAGTGGAAAATTGTCGTGGTGACTATGTGAACACTGCTAAACCTAATTCTTTATGCTTAAATAGTCTTCAAATATATGAGGAGGTGTGTGAATTGTGCTTATTCATAGAAGCATTTTGGATATAAATCATGTAGCCATTTAAAATTTTGAACTGCAATGCACAAGTGGAGTTGATCTCAAAAATATTTTGGACCCGGTTTGTGATAAAACTGATCTAAAGCTACGTTGCCAAGTAATATTTTTCATGGCAAAAAAGATGTGTTGTTCGAGTTCTATGCACATTGGTAAGTCATATTTGATATATACAGTATTCATGTTTCTCATGGTTTTTGCCTGGATTTATTTCCTATTATATTCCTTTATATGATAACTGAGATAGACCCACACCCTAGCTGGTGTGCTGATTATTGAAGTTTTTGCAACTTACAATCTTGTCTCCTGTTGCAGGTGTGGGTATTGCAAGAGTCTTGCTCCTGTAAGTGTTTAAGCTATTAATCTTTACTACACGCAGACTCCTACAAAGAGTTATCAACATCGAAAACCTACAGTAACTTCACTGAAATACCTTATAATTTTCATGCATACACAAAACTTTTAACTCCAAATATGTGCATTTGACAGCGGGAACACAATAGGTTGCATTATATGGAATGAGATGGCTACATTGTTTGATATGGAAGCATATGAAGCCATAGATTTTGGTATGTTTTATGCATAGAATTAGTTAAAGGGGGTGTTTGATCAGTACTATAAAGTGATACTCTTCATAAAATACTACAGTAAGTAGAACATACGATCGACCAAATCACCTAAAGATATCGGCTGGTATTCACATTTCTACCTATCTCAGATTTACCAGCATTGCTTTGTTTTATGAAGAAGTTGTCTAAGTTTTACATTTTTATTTCTTTGTACTTGATCAGGCCTTTATAGAGAAAACAAATCTTATTAGCTGGAGATTTCGTTATTGGAGATGTCTTGGAAAGGCTGTAAAGTGTACATGATATAGAGAGATTTATCAGAGCTAGATTGGATGGTAGAAACAGTGTGTCCACCTAAATTGGTAGGCTGTAGCTGAGGTAATCAGAAAATTAAGATTGGTGATATTCCTGAAAAAATGAGACTAATATTTTGTTTTGCAGGTGAAAATTTTTGAACCGTCTAGTAATGATATGTCCACATGTAAGTTGCGTACCTCAGTGACCCGCGATTGTGTTTGCTCCTTCAGTTACTACACAGTGGGAATAACATGTATATTTGCAAACGTTTTCAAAGTAAGTTTTCTTCTTGACATTATGTACTATACTTCCTAAGTTGTTTGACATTATTGTATGTGATGCGTGAGAATTGCACCAGGCTTTACCTCTCGAGGGATCTCGAGAAGCTTACAACCCCCACCAGGCAGTGTACCTGATCGTTGTAGTATAGTATAGTGACAAGTACCGGGGGATTGATCGTTCAACTCAGGAATAGTGTCGCTAGGATTAGAAAGCCTAAAGACAAGGTCTAGAGGTGAGGGATGATTCTTTTTGTATTTTTATATTTTTATGAAAGCAAGTAAAATCTCGGGTTTTTGGAAGAGTGGGCGGAATTAGTTGCTAGTCAACTAACCCAATAACTATAATGTAATCAAAATAAAATAATAAAAATGAAAACAAAGCTAATTACTAATATGGTGTGAACAATATATGGGAGAATTGTGTTTACTTAGATTTCACTACTCCCTAGATATATTTTACAAGTTAATTGTTTGTTACAGTTGCGTGGATGACGGGTTATATTCCTTAATACCAATCGTGGGGTGGCGTACGTACTTCCCCAACTTTATAAGCTCCTACTTCACTCCTATGTCGAGCCTACAAGAAGCTCCTAACATGGGATCACTAGAATTCGCTCATGCATTAAATACAACCATAAAAACCTTCGTACGTATTGGTTCATGTTTCTTAAGACGTTCAAGCAAGTTACACAATGGAAGTCTGCCAGTTTTCTTAAGCCTAACATCGAAATCATTCATCCATTACAACTATAAACAAGCAATCAACCTATAATCAACATCTAGGTTTCATTATATCTAAGCAAACACACAATAGATCTAGCCTAGCATGTTAAAATCTAGACAAGCGTAAGATATATTCAAACAACACATAGACATATTGAATGAATTGAAAGGATACTTATCTCAATTGAACATGAAGGGTTTCAAAGGGTGAAAACCCTTGAAAATACTGTTAAAAACGAGCTAGGGTTTATTCAAGTCGACCCTAAAATTCTCCTCTCTTTAGAATGAAAATTACAAAAACTATATATAGATTTCCTAAGGTGACGACGTCAAGAAGAAAGTACTGACGCCGTCAACCCGCCGCCAAAAATATAATCAGATTGCCTAGATCCAGATCTGACACCGTCATGTGTAATGCTGTTCTGGGCCGTCACCACTTTTACTCTTAACGGATTTGATTTGACGCCGTCACGTTTTCACTGGGCAGTCACCATTTTTGCTCTTGACGCCGTCAGGTACTGTTCCCAGCAAGGAAAATTAAGACTTTGCTGTTTTCTTCACTTTTATTCTCCAAAAACGTCAAAAATGCTTCCTTTTCCAGAATTCAATCCCAAAGTACCTAAAATCACAAAAGGAATGATTTAGGGCAATATTTGATCAAATAAATTCAAATTCCGGCTTAAATGACCCCCTAAAAACGGATCATTTTTCGCCTCATCATATGCCCTTACATTTGAGATTTGCTTGTCCTCAAGCAAATGCGCTTTTATTCTAGTCAAAATACAAGTTAGGGGTCATTTAACACTAATATAAAAGTAATTACAACAAATAATCGTTCCACTAAAGACCAAAGACAAGCACGGAGGTCATACACTAGCACCTCACAAATAGTGTTTAGATACTCTCATCTCTCGGGTGTAATAAAGTATATATCACAATATGGAAATGGAAAACATCTCTCACTACCTGTCATAGCAAAATAGATTACCATAGGCTTGGGAAAGGATCAAACCTCCACCACATAGCGTAAGCACCTAGGATAAACTATCAAAGAGGCCTTTTAAAGGGTTATAACGTTAGGTGTAGCGATATGGAATACACGGTTTTGTTGGATATAGGCAATCTTTACTGGTGGCGAGTTAATCATCTTGGTTAATTACATGTACAATAAGGCGTTGCTAAGCCAAGACTAGACTCGACTTAAGCTAATAAATCAAAAATAACAAAAACATAAAATAAACATAGAATGAAATGGGATGGTAGTCCGTATGTTTTTTCTCTTTTCTTTTTCTCATTTTTTTTTCATACACTCTTACCCTACCATCCAAAATAATACATCATAGGGAATGAACACTCCCTTTACACTTGAATTTTTACATACTTTACAATAAATTAATCTAATGACTCGAATTAAGATAATCAAAACACTTGGAGTACTTTTAAGATTAACGCACATATAGGGGTAATAAATGATGTTCTTCCCCATTACTCCATAACATAAGTACTTTACCCATGAGTCCCAATCGTCCCAAAACAATATGTACAAGGATATGACTCGACTTAGCAACCATGTAATCAATTATATAATTAACTAAGGGTTTAACAAATAACAATAATGCACTAAAGATGAGTGCATACACGGAAGGCTAAGGCGATTTGGGTGTACATTTAAGTGGGTTGTAACAAATTCTTCCTTTAAGTAAGATGCTTAAAGTTAGAAACGAAAAGATAGGCTCGGAGGGGTGTACTAGGGGTTTTGTGTACTAAAAATGAGTACAACGCTAAGGTGTAGGAAAAATTAATTGACTTTACTAGCCAAGTAATATGACTTAAACGGTCAAGTAATTATGATACGGGTTTAACACAAGGGTGATCCTAATGCCTCTTATCATGTAGTAAATCCTACTACACGAATGTAGTCTCACTAGCGGTCTTGGGATGCATCACTAATGCAAGTTCTAGAATCTAAATGCTATCGGTACACTCATAAGCACTAATAGTAAATGCTTTTCCTATCAAATCTAAAGGCGAACCTCACATATTTGGGTGGAAAATTTTTCTGAATAGTACGGTTTTGTGCTAGTAATATGACTCCTATCCATGAGACGCTTGCTAAGGCTAAAGTTTCACTCCTAAATGTTGTAAAAAAATTTAAATTTGGTGCTAAAATTACACTAACAAGTATTTCTCATAGTTTTATTACACACCTACCATCAAACAAAGAAACTCAAGTGAAAGTGTATCCTATAAGGTGTCATCATTTTACCCTCCCCTTACACTTAGGATGAACATTGCCTCCAATGTTCAATTAAAGAATGTAAAAGTGAAATAGGTAAAAGAATGAAATCAAATACTCCCCTGATTCACTCGGTATGGATAGTGTGGTAACAAGGTTAGATCTTCCTCCAAGAAAATGAACAATCAAAGCTTCCCTTCCAGAAATATAAATCATCTTCTTATCATACATAACCTGTTAAACCTGAGAAAACAAACAAGGCAACCACACGTAAAATCGGCGGCAATCTATATATGATAACAAATCCTAGAAAACAAAGTAAGATATAATGCTTGTGGAATGATGTTTGCAGATTTCCTGGAGTTTATAAAACTAAAGATTTAACAAAAACTTTAAGACTCCGTTAGAAAAACAAAACTAGCAAAATTTCCAGAATTTTATACATGACGCCGTTAGGAATTTCTTCCTGACGCCGTCAGAAGTGATCTGCAGAAATCCTTACGTTAAGTTTCCAAAAAATTTATGGAAAAACTTTGTCCTACTTCCTGGAAGATCCTGCAAAACATCATTATGACTCGATACAAGCATTTGACTCTAACAAATATGAATATACATGTTCATTTAATATTGTGGAGAATCATGATCAATTTTGTTTCTTAAAAACATATTTAGGGTTTCCCCTTACACTTATCTTTTGCGAAATACCTTTGGATGAAGTTAAGACAAAGCCAAGCGACAAAATAAAGTATTTTCACCATTTTAGTTTGAAACATGATCTACCAACAATAAAAATGAAGCATGCATACGGAAACAAATAACAATCAAACAAATAAAAATCACACAAAGCATGGGTTGCCTCCCAAGAAGCGCTTTTCTTTATTTACGAGTCTTGTAGCTAGACTCAAGGTCATGGGTTACTACGTGACATGGGTGAGTTCCTCATTGAGGACATCTTTGGGATCAAACTTAGGTTTCAACTTCCTATCGGTTTTCTTAGTGCGGTATGACCTTTCAAACTTTTCTCCATCCGGATCATACAAAATCATCTTCATATGCCATGATCCGTCACCTTCCTTAGGTGGCTTGTCCCACCTCCATTTACACTTATCCCCCTCTCTTTTCCATTTGTTCATCTCTATATTAATAGGCATTACGCTTAAGAACTCAATCATTTTCCTAAAGACTAGGGGGTCCTCAAAAGGGTCTAACTCTTCATCTCTAGCTGTGAGTTGTTCCACTGAATGTGTCTTATCGATGAAATCTTTTTCTAGTTAAA
Organism: Artemisia argyi; assembly: GCA_030686995.1. NCBI lineage: Eukaryota > Viridiplantae > Streptophyta > Magnoliopsida > Asterales > Asteraceae > Artemisia > Artemisia argyi. The sequence goes on from CM060679.1 coordinate 86,636,993, forward strand.
ATGGGTGTTGGGGTCCTATAAAGTTTCTTTCTATCTAAGGTCCATATCTAGATGGTCTCCTATTCATCTCTACCCAATGTGGTGTTGGTTCATCCTCACAATCATAGCTATGTTTCTTAACATCATATACTGACCAAGTATCGCCCTCACCTACCGCTATCTTAGACTCCTTACAATCTATCATGGCGCTAGCGGTTGCTAAAAATCCTCTTCCTACTAATGTAGTGTCACTAACCATATCTAGGACGTGAAAATCCGCTAAAATAGTTAACTTCCCTACGTGAACAACTACATCCTTAATCATCCCAACCGGGTGGGCAATACTCCCATTCGCTAGACCAATTAATACCTCCGTCTCCTCTAACTTTCCTAGCTTGAGAGTTGTGAAAAGGGATAAGGGAATCAAGTTGAGGCTTAACCCTAAATCGTTTAGTGTGTCGAAAGCTTCGGATCTTCCTATCTTACAAGGCAAAACAAATATACTCGGATCATCAAGCTTTTTAGGCAACTTGTTTTGAACGAAGGCAGTCCCATTTTTACCTAGTTTAAATTTCTCATATTTTTCTAGGAGGGCACTGTAGTAGGGAGCACGGGCTAAGACATCAATGACGGGGCATTCAAGGTGAAGCTCCTTGAATTCATCATCAAGGTCTTGCGTAGGAGGTGTTTCAACTATGCTTTTGACCGGTTTGATATCGGGTGTTTCATTTAATTGGTCCTTTTGAAGAATTTGGTTTTGCTTGAAATACGTGCTCATTGATTTAACCGAGTAGTATTGCAGACAAGAAGTGGGTGACGAAACTGATGATATGGAATTAACGTTTAGTTTTGGGTTCTTGACCGTGTCACTTGGGAGTGCTCCCATTTCTCGGTCATTAAGAACTTTCAACAATGTGTCGATTTTGGTGGTCAACTCGCTTTGCTTTTGTTTAAAATTGGCTTCAAACTTAGATATGCGAGCTTCTTGAGATGCCATAAATTTGGGCATCAATCCTTCAAGATTGTTGGTACTACCATAGTTGTTAGAAGGATTGTCGTTGAAAGTACGGTTGGATGGTGGACCGTTTGGTTGGTAGCGATTACGCGGATTGGAAGAATTGTTTTGGTTTTGTTTCCACCTAAGGTTTGGGTGATTTTTCCAAGAAGGGTTGTAGGAATCACCGTAAGGGTTCGGCTCAGGTTTGAAAGTGTACCACTTATCTCCCGCTTCGTCGATACGCGAGGATGCGTAGTCCGCAAAAGCTGTTCCGGGGAGTTCTACGCAATCACGAGTGTCACGGGGACCACTACATAATTCGCATGAAGAAGTGATTTTATTCACTTGGCTTGAAGGCTTAGGAGCTTCGTAAGATTTCATGAGAAACTTGACTTGGTCCTCAAGTTCCATGATCCTATGGTCGGGAGTGCTAGAATTGTTCGAAGGCAAAGATATTGCCTTGACCGTTTTGTTCAAATCACAGGGATCATTCCAACTTTCGTTGTCATAGAGAGCAAGATCTTTTATGAGTTCCCATGATTCTTCCGTAGTTAGATCACGTAGCTTACCACCGGCCGATTGGTCAATGGTTCGCCTTGTGGAGAGATCGATATGGTCATAGAAGATTTGGACTTGGAGCTAAAGATCTATGCTATGTTGAGGGACTTTTTAGAGTAAGTCCTTGAAACGAGTCCATGCTTCATATAGAGTTTCACCTTGACGTTGTTGGAACATCAAGATATCATTTCTAAGCTTGGTAGTTCTCCCCGGTGGGAAAAATTGAGCAAGGAAACGAGTGGTGAGATCATCCCATGAGGTGATGGATCCCGCGGGTAAACGTTCAAGCCATTGACTAGCTTGATCACGTAGAGAGAATTGGAATAGGCGTAATCGGGTTGACTCTCTAGTTGTAACATCAAGGTTTATAGAATCTACGATTTTAAGGAAGTCTTTGAGATGTTGATTAGGATCTTCGGAACGAAGTCCATGGAATGTACATCCGCTTTGCACCAACTGGATGGTGTCGGATCGCAATTGAGACACATTGGCTCCTTGGGTGAGCTCAATAGTGTTTTGATAGCCTTGGTGGCTAGGTCGGGAATGCTTTCCTAGGGTTCGGGGCCTAAGAGGTTGGTTAGCTAGTGGTGGGTTTTGTGGGTGGTCTTGTTGTGGTGGGTTGATGGGTTCAAAGATGTTACCACCTTCCATGATGTCGGATGGTAAGAGTTACGAACACAGACACGAAGAAAAAGATAGACTAAAGAAAACCTAAAAATAAAAATAAAGTCTTACTAGAAAGGAATCTAATAAGTAGACCTAATAAAAAGAAATTCTAACCTAGACAATAACTATTCCCCGGGTTGCGGCGGCCAAAAACTTGATGCGTGGGAATTGCACCAGGCTTTACCTATCGAGGGATCTCGAGAAGCTTACAACCCCCACCAGGCAGTGTACCTGATCGTTGTAGTATAGTATAGTGACAAGTACCGGGGGATTGATCGTTCAACTCAGGAATAGTGTCGCTAGGATTAGAAAGCCTAAAGACTAGGTCTAGAGGTGAGGGATGATTCTTTTTGTATTTTTATATTTTTATGAAAGCAAGTAAAATCTCGGGTTTTTGGAAGAGTGGGCGGAATTAGTTGCTAGTCAACTAACCCAATAATTATGATGTCATCAAAATAAAATAATAAAAATGAAAACAAAGCTAATTACTAATATGGTGTGAACAATAGATGGGAGAATTGTGTTTACTTAGATTTCACTACTCCCTAGATATCTTTTACAGGTTAATTGTTTGTTACAGTTGTGTGGATGACGGATTATATTCCTTAATACCAATCGTGGGGTGGCGTACGTACTTCCCCAACTCTATAAGCTCCTACTTCACTCCTATGTCGAGCCTGCAAGAAGCTCCTAACATGGGATCACTAGAATTCGCTTATGCATTAAATACAACCATAAAAACCTTAGTACGCATTGGTTCATGCTTCTTAAGACGTTCAAGCAAGTTACACAATGGAAGTCTGCCAGTTTTCTTAAGCCTAGCATCGAAATCATTCATCCATTACAACTATAAACAAGCAATCAACCTATAATCAACATCTAGGTTTCATTCCATCTAAGCAAACACACAATAGATCTAGCCTAGCATGTTAAAATCAAGACAAGCGTAAGATATATTCAAACAACACATAGACATATTGAATGAATTGAAAGGATACTTATCTCAATTGAACATGAAGGGTTTCAAAGGGTGAAAACCCTTGAAAATTCTGTTAAAAACGAGCTAGGGTTTATTCAAGTCGACCCTAAAATTATCCTCTCTTTAGAATGAAATTACAAAAACTATATATAGATTTCCTAAGGTGACGGCATCAAGAAGAAAGTTCTGACATCGTCAACCCGCCGCCAAAAATATAATCGGATTGCCTAGATCCAGATCTGACGCCGTCATGTGTAATGCTGTTCTGGGCCATCACCACTTTTACTCTTGACGGCCTTGATTTGACGCCGTCACGTTTTCACTGGGCCGTCACCATTTTTGCTCTTGACGCCGTCATCAAATTGCTCTTGACGCCGTCAGGTACTGTTCTCAGCAAGGAAAATTAAGACTTTGCCATTTTCTTCACTTTTATGCTCCAAAAGCGTAAAAAATGCTTCCTTTTACAGAATTCACTCTAAAGTACCTAAAATCACAAAAGGAACGATTTAGGGCAATATTTGATCAAATAAATTCAAATTCCGGCTTAAATGACCTCCTAAAAACGGATCATTTTTCGCCTCATCAGTATGAATTGTGCATATTGGAATGTCTGTAAACTAACTAATAGTATCTAAAATAGTTTCATAAACAACATTCTCATCTAAGCATTTTTATAGATAGAACTTCATACTATTTCATTATGTACACATACATTTTCATCAGGTGCCAAGCTCTTTTTATGCATTTATTCATGTTATCACTGTTATTGTTACTTTAATGTTTATCGTTTAGTAGGTCAAAAGTTGAAAATAAAAAATCGTGGCTGGAAAGGTTATAGTAGCCAAAGTCATTTTTCAACGGATTTACTAAATCCCAAGTTATTTTATTTAGATGCTTTTGTCTCTGCCACTGATTTGCGTATCAATGCACAATAATATGACCTTTATAACTGATGATCTCTCTTCCCTTACTTCGAAGTTGCAACAAAATACAAGTTCTAGCATCGCCAAATACTTTGCTTTTGTTGGTACGACTTATTACCCGCACATGTAACAACACCAACTATACACGGCCACCGCGGACAGGTAAACTCTAAACTGCTATATCATAAACCGATTTTGCTTCACATAAGCTACTTTGATGCTCTTTAACTTGAGGAACATACCACATCTGCTATTAATTTTAGCTTTTGTATTTCGTAGCACTCAGAAAAACTAGAAACAAGGATGCTGTAATAAGAAAAACAAAGAATCAATAGAAAAGCAGATATTGAAGGGTGTCACATGCATGGTGTCTGCTGGTGAAATACTGGCGATGTTAGGCCCATCTGGCAGTGGGAAAACAACTCTCTTGACGGCATTAGGTGGCTGGCTAGGTGGCAAACTCAAGGGAACAATCAGCTAAAAATAGTATAATAAAGCAAGACAATGGCTTCGTCACACAAGATGATGTCTTGTGCCCTCAGTTAACAGTCAATGAAACTTTGGTCTTCATTGCTCTACTTTACTTGCCTAATAGTCTCACATTTATTTCTTTTCTAAATTATGTCAATTCTACTCCTATTAACAGTGACGTTTCTCTTGGTGAAAGCTATGAAGATAATGTAGATGGCAATAACTTATCACAGACATCAGAGGATAAAAATGTGGGCAATATATCCGGAATTCCTGTTATAGTTGAAGATGTAACTGCTGATCTGCCACATGGCATTCCATTGTCGATGAAATTTGTCCAATTCTTACAAGAAGAACCAACTGATGAGAATTTTTCTCAATCTAATAATGAGGTAACTTAATTATATAGGTTATATACAGGTTATCGAATGTCCCAAAAAGGGAACAAAACCATATTTTGACCACTCATGTGAACAAAAAAAGCACAAGAACCTAAACAATACATTTGAAAACGTATGTTAGTATCTTATCCGAATGACATGTCATATTTCCTAGAGATGAGATGTTACTATTTTCTAGGACGTTCCATATATGACAAGAGTGTGGGGGATGAATTCAGTTGTGGTACTGCAATAGCTGAACTGAAGTAGGAATACATGGTCTTCAGGTAACATACATCATGTTATTGTATGTAGTACTTTGAATTTTCAAATCAAACCGATATATACTATTATGTAAAATATGCAGATTATAAAAAACGCTGATCTTGATGAACTACATGAATTAGGATCGGGTACATTTGGAACTGTTTATCACGAAAAATGGAGGGGAACATATTTTTCTATCAAGCAAATAAGAAAAAGTTGTTTTGCTTGGAAATCATCAGAACAAGAAAGCTTGGTAAGTCATTAGTACCTTAAGATATGAACTATAATTTATACGATAAAGATATATAAATATAGTGTTTTGACAAACGAAAGACTTTTGGAGAGAAGCGCAAACGCTGCTAAATCTTCATCATCCAAACGTGGTAGCGTTATATGGTGTGGTACCAGATGGACCGGGTGGAACATTATCTACTGTTACTGAGTATATGACTAAAACAGGTCACTCAATCATGTTCTTATACAAAATAACCGGTGAGTTAATAGAACCTATATCTCATATTGTGTCTTCTGAAATAGAAAAAAATTATATACTATGTTGAAACTTGTGCAGAGCGCATGATTGGCGCAAGAAGTTCATAATTGCACAAGTTGCAGCGATTTGTATGGAGTACCTACATTTGAAAAATAAAAAATTGTTCATTTTGATCTCAAATGCGAGAACGTGCTTTTAAATCTTGGAGATCCTAATTGACAGATATGCAAGGAAAGAAAAACAACATATGAGAATTTGACACAGGTGCTTAGGGCATCCATGTCAACTCAAAAGATTTGCAGGTTTAGAAAAATTTGTGGTAGACCTTCAGCGGTTTTTCTTTTGTTGTCAAGATGTTTATCCTTGTCATCTTAGGAGAAGTGTCAGCATATAACGTTTACTTATGTTAATCACTAGCAGGGTCCCCGCGCGATACAGCTGCGGGCACCCTGTAATTTAATTTTTACGGCTAATAATATATTTTATTTGTTCGTTTTTTGGCAATAGCTTTACTGATTAGTTTTTTATAGCAAAAGTTTGATGAAATTTTGCTTAGTTTGTATTATTTTATTTATTATGTGAACATATTTTAGTTTATTATGTTCTTTTTGACAATAAATTTACGGATATCAAAAATTTCGTTTAGCTCATGTCCGTTCGGGCTCGAGCCCGTTTGACCTGTGCCCGTTCGGGCTCGAGCCCATTTGACCCATTGCCCGTTTGGGCTTGAATACTTGTATAATATACTTTATTATTTGTATTAGTGACATTTAATGCGGGAATTGTGTTTAAGTTGGTTGTACAATATGCTTGATAATTTGTATTTCTTATGTAAGTGGTGTTTTAATAAGTGCATTAATTATATTTATTGACCAGTTAATTATTTGTATTTAATGTACATAATAATTTATTTATTGTATTTAATGTTAGTATTAATTTAATGTTAGAATTAAATATGAGGGGAATTTTATAAGTAGGATTAGTTGTTGTACTTATAGCATTAAAAGTTGTATTGTAGCATTAGTTGTTGTACTTATAGCTTTAGAAGTTGTATTGTTTAATTTTTAGTATTTCTATTAATAGTAGGCCTTCATGCTTTGTAATATAGTATGATTAAAGGGTTAAACACGTATGAGTAATAAAATTAGCGTAAAAGGTTAAATATCACATTGATCTTTAATGGGTTAAACGGGTTAGTGACTAGCAATATGACTGAAAACTGATAAAATATCATTGTTGCATTCAATGATAAATTAATTTGTGATAATGTACCAGGTCCAGATATGATGATGACGAGAATGTTAGAAGCTGGTCTCCTAACAGGTAAATAATTGTCTCATGTGCTCGACACGCAAGTTATATTTCTTTTATTTTCTCATGTGCTCGACATGCTGTGATTGTTTTCGATAATCGAGTTGTGTGTCAAAATTTGTTTGGTTTAGAGGATACATATGTCATATTTAAGTATGAGTTAAGGTGACTTGAATAACTATCATAGAAAATACATTAAAATTTCCTAAAATCAAATGCATATGAATACTAAGGATAAAATGTATTTTCATACGAGACCTTTCTAAATCTCAAATATTGAAATTTATTTAACAGTGGATTCAAGAAAGTAGGGATATAGGATCCATCAAGTGGGCAGGTGACCTTTTTGTTCTTTATTAATTTTAAGTTACTGAAACTTGAAGGTCTATACGCATATACTAAGAAAAAGTACTAAATTGGAGTCACGTGGTTTTATAGGACATGTCACATGTGGACTTTCCTTATGATTGTGTAGTTATATTGTGCTCAGTGTACTTGTCAAAGAAGTTTGAGTAAAACATAAGTTAATCAGTCACTATAGTTGCTTGCATTGTCTTAGTTTACCACATTCATTGTCGATATCTTTTTGTTGCTTACTATGTAAGATATTTGTATAACTCAGTCATTGTGGCGACAATCATTTGAATATCTTGATCTATTAGCTGCAGTGTATTATCATATAAATCCTTAAAAAGTTCCAACTCTATTTATGAGCAAGTCTTTACATAAACTTATGTTGCCTTCACTTATCGGTACGAACGTGTATATAGGTCCATGGAGAGGGTCCGGAGTTTGGTAAGATGTTGCTGAAGTATCCCTGGATTCTTTCAAAAATCATCCAGAAAAACTACTAGGAAGTCATTACTTTCTTATGTGCCGAGAAGGTATAAAATCTTCATATTAGAACAGTTCAGCACAATAATTTTCTATTTATTCTATGCGATTTAATAGCATTATTATGTCATTGTTTGCAAACATTCTTATTTTTTTTCTTCAACCTGTTGTTTAGTATAATTTTCATTGGTATGTTCATTTTAGTACGTAATCCTCTCTTTGGTACCATGGGAGAAGAATAATATTGCAGACTTTTTTTTAGAAAGGCATGGACTTTTTTTTATTCAATGAAGTTTCCTGCTCCCAAGTTTTCTAATCATGTTATTTGGTTAATTGTGATAACATTTGGTAGGTGGCAGAAGCTAGCATTCATCAAGCGATCAAGAGCTGGCCAGTTCTTTTATCAAAAGCAAAATAAATTTTAAGACCTGATAAAACAAAAGCAGGAGTGGAAAGTTGATGAGATATCCTATACGAGCTTATGAGCTACAACTTGTGACTTGTGATCGTGCTCAACTCACCTTCAATCACCGTATGTAAGGGCTTTATTCATGGTCATTTTGTATGGTAACACCGATCTCAATAATCGTTAAAAAATCCTTTCCTAATTTAAAATTCCCAAGAAAGTATGAATTACCTTCATCTTTCAGAGGTTCGGTTTTCAGATATGCAACTACAGAAGTCTCCTTTTGCTATTCACTAACATTCATAGGGTCCTTTATGTGACGAAACCTACAAGAGTTTCCCTTAATGCACCAGCCATTTGCAAAGAAGTTGCATATAATTCATTAACTTCTGTTGCAGGTGAGTCGCATATGTGAGCTGGTCGTTTGTTTCATTCGTTAACTTCCATTGCAGGTGACAAGCTTTTAGGTCTTATCACGGGAACATCCAATCTGGAAAACCTAAAAGATATTAGTACTTGATTCTTGTGTATAGATAAGACTTGAAACCATATTAGTCAACATATACATAGACTAATAATCAAATATTTTGAGGTACTAAAATGTCATTGCACCTGGGTTCCTTTCTTTGTGCATCACCGACTAAAATTAGTTGACTTTACTAGCCAAGTAATATGACTTAAATAGTCAAGTAATTATGATACGGGTTTAACACAAGGGTGATCCTAATGCCTCTTATCCTGCAGTAAATCCTACTACACGAATGTAGTCTCACTAGCAGTCTCGGGATGCATCACTAACGCAAGTTCTAGAATCTAAATGCTACCGGTACACTCATAAGCACTAATAGTATATGCTTTTCCTATCAAATCTAAAGGCGAACCTCACATATTTGGGTGGAAAATTTTTCTGAATGGTACGGTTTCGTGCTAGTCATATGACTCCTATCCATGAGACGCTTGCTATGGCTAAAGTTTCACTCCTAAATGTTGTAAAATTTTTTAAATTTGGCGCTAAAATTACGCTAACAAGTATTTCTCATAGTTTTATTACACACCTACCATCGAACAAACAAACTCAAGTGAAAGTGTATCCTATAAGGTATCATCATTTACCCTCCCCTTACACTTAGGATGAACATTGTCCCCAATGTTCAATTAAAGAATGTAAAAGTAAAACAGGTAAAAGAATGAAATCAAATACTCCCCTGATTCGCTCGGTATGGATAGTGCGGTAACAAGGTTAGATCTTCCTCCAAGAAAATGAACAATCAAAGCTTCCCTTCCAGAATATAAATCATCTTCTTGTCATACATAACCTGTTAAACCTGAGAAAACAAACAAGGCAACCTCGCGTAGAATCGGCGGCAATCTATATATGATAACAAGTCCTAGAAAACAAAGTAAGACATAATGCTTGTGGAATGAATGTTTGCAGATTTCCTGGAGTTTATAAAACTAAAGATTTAACAAAAACTTTAAGATTCCGTTTGAAAAAACAAAACTAGCAAAATTTCCAGATTTTTACACATGACGCCGTCAGGAATTTCTTCCTGACGCCGTCAGAAGTGACCTGCAGAAATCTTTACGTTAAGTTTCCGGAAAATTTCTGGAAAACTTATGTCCTACTTCCTGGAATATCCTGCAAAACATCATTATGACTCGATACAAGCATTTGACTCTAACAAATATGAATACACATGTCCATTAATATTGTGGAGAATCATGATCAATTTTTGTTTCTTAAAAACATATTTGGGGTTTCCCCTTACACTTATCTTTTGCGAAATACCTTTGGAAGAAGTTAAGACTAAGCCAAACGACAAAATAACGTATTTTCACCATTTTAGTTTGAAACATGATCTACCAACAATAAAAATAAAGCATGCATACAGAAACAAATAACAATAAACAAAATAAAAATCACACAAACCATGGGTTGCCTCCCAAGAAGTGCTTTTCTTTATTTACGAGTCTTGTAGCTAGACTCAAGGTCATGGGCTATTACGTGACCTCATCGTCGGTCTCATCCACCGATTGTAAATGCTCTTTATAGAGACCAACCACCTTATTCTTAATTGCTCCTATGATTCTATTGGCAAATTCCTTATCAACTCTATATTTTGGTCCTAGAGTCAAGCAATCCTTATAGAAAAGTCTCTTCTTCTCCCATACGTAATCCATGCCCTTTTTCTTATCCTCTTCATTGATTTCCTCGAAAGCACCAATGTTATCCATGTCAAATCGAGGCACAAAATGAAATTCTTTCATTCTATTAGGCATCCTATAGGTGATCCTATCGGTATCACTAGCAAATTGGATTGTCCCTTCTACCTCATCATTTTCTAACTTGGACTCTTTAACAAATGGTTTACCAAACACAACATGGGATAAGTGGCAATCAATAACATTAGCAAGATCTTCAACAACCATAAAGTCAGTGATATAAGTAAACTTCCCAACAAACACATGTAAACCTTTAATTCTCCCGACAAAGTTACAAACTCCACCGGGGTATTTGGGGTCTCTTCTAGGTCCAAGTCTTGTTTTCACTATATCATTATAGACACTTGAGGACATAATGTTGATTGGAGATTTAAAGTCAATGTAAGCATTGTCAATGTGTTTATACCCAATCATACACGGTATCTTAGCATTCTTAGGATCGCCTCTCTTTATCTTGGGTTCGATTCTAGTGAAAGGAGGTCGAGGATTATCAATAAGATTATTATAGTACGCAATCTCCTCCTTAGTGGGGTACATATTAAAATAATCATCTAGCTTTGGATCGATCTCCCCTTCTTTAAGTTCCTCAACAACATCCTCAAAATCTTTAGTTCCTAGGTCCTTATTTGAATACAAGGCGGTCGCTAGGTCACTAAATGCATGGTCGAGGTCAACATTAATCAACCTATTAAGCTCCCTAAGTTCCCTAATCTCATTCTCAATCTGTTCACGCAACAAAGCCACTTCTCTAGGGGAAAGGGGTGGATTCGCGTTTTCCATAATGGTCAACGGAATAGTCAATGAATTTAATTTACTAACAAAGGCACGAAGAAAAAGATAGACTAAAGAAAACCTAAAAATAAAAATAAAATCTCACTAGAAAGGAATCTAGCAAGTAGACCTAATAAAAAGAAATTCTAACCTAGACAATAACTATTCCCCGAGATGCGTCGCCAAAAACTTGATGCGTGGGAATTGCACCAGGCTTTACCTCTCGAGGGATCTCGAGAAGCTTACAACCCCCACCAGGCAGTATACCAGATCGTTGTAGTATAGTATAGTGACAAGTACCGGGGGATTGATCGTTCAACTCAGGAATAGTGTCGCTAGGATTAGAAAGCCTAAAAACTAGGCCTAGACGTGAGGGATGATTCTTTTTGTATTTTTATATTTTTATGAAAGCAAGTAAAAGTCTCAGTTTTTGGAAGAGTGGGCGGAATTAGTTGCTAGTCAACTAACCCAATAACTAAGATGCAATAAAAATAAAATAACAAAAATGAAAATAAAGCTAATTAAACTGGTGGTGTGAACAATAAATGGGAGAATTGTGTTTACTTAGATTTCACTACTCCCTAGATATCTTTTACAGGTTAATTGTTTGTTACAGTTGCGTGGATGACGGGTTATATTCCTTAATACCATTCGTGGGGTGGCGTATGTACTTACCCAACTCTATAAGCTCCTACTTCAGTCCTATGTCGAGCCTGCAAGAAACTCCTAACATGGGATCACTAGAATTCGCTCATGTATTAAATAAAACCATAAAAACCTTAGTACGCATTGGTTCATGTTTCTTAAGACGTTCAAGCAAGTTACACAATGGAAGTCTGCCACTTTTCTTAAGCCTAACATTGAAATCATTCATCCATTACAACTATAAACAAGCAATCAACCTATAATCAACATCTAGGTTTCATTCCATCTAAGCAAACACACAAGAGATCTAGCATAGAATGTTAAAATCAAGACAAGCTTAAGATATATTCAAACAACACATAGACATATTGAGTGAATTGAAAGGATACTTATCTTAATTGAACATGAAGGGTTTCAAGGGGTGAAAACCCTTGAAAATACTGTTAAAAACGAGCTAGGGTTTATTCAAGTCGACCCTAAAATTCTCCTCTATTTAGAATGAAAATTACAAATACTATATATAGATTTCCTAAGGTGACGACGTCAAGAAAAAACTTATGACACCGTCAACCCGCCGCCTGAAATTAAATCGGATTGCCTAGATCCAAATCTGGTGCCGTCATGTGTAATATTGTTTTGGGCCGTCACCACTCTTACTCTTGACGGCGATGCTTTGACGCCGTCACATTTCCACTGGACCGTCACCATTTTTGCTCTTGACGCCGTCATCAAATTGCTCTTAACGCCGTCAGGTACTGTTCCCAGCAAAGAAAATTAAGACTTTACCGTTTTCTTCACTTTTATGCTCCAAAAACGTCCAAAATGCTTCCTTTTCCAAAATTCACTCCAAAAGTACCTAAAATCACAAAAGGAACGATTTAAGGCATTATTTGATGAAATAAATTTGAATTCCGGCTTAAATGACCCCCTAAAAACGGATCATTTTTCGCCTCATCAAAAACTTAAGTCGGGAAATCATACTTCTTTCTTTATAACCATATTTCTTCTTTTCCATCACCATTTTTTTAACGTAACAACCACATTATAACAAACATAAAGTGTGCACTCTTCATAATCATCGCAATTGGTATCTTATTTCTGATATATATTCCAATCTTTAGATTGCCGACTAAGCAACATATTTTTGATTATTTTCTTGGTGGATAATTAGAAACAAAAAGTTTAAGGCTCAGAAGGGTTTATCTAGTGTATAATAGCACTAAAAGTAAGTACTAAGTGGGTTAAATTTCGATTTAGAAAATGGATGGCTTTTATATGGTGTAATTCCTAATTTTTGCCTCTTATCATTTAAAAATACTTATATCACACGAATGTGATGTCACTGCGGTCTCATAATGATTTCTAATACAAGTTCTAGAATCACATAAATTATCGGCACACTCATTAACAAAGAAATCAAGCATAAAAGGTATATGCTGATATAGGCTTGAAATCCTCACATTTATAGTGGTAATGGTCATAAAATGTGTAAATCATGTCATTAATCCCGATTCAGACTTCTTATGATTGTCTTTGGATACATTTTCTATAAAATTCTTTAGTTATTTTCAATTTTATTTTCTTTTTATAACCCTGTAATTGGCGTACATCACTAGAATGTGCATCGATCTTTAGTTATAACTACGGCGTTCTTTTGCCAAAAGCGGCGCTTTTTATGCAATTTTTGTTGTTTTAACGGTTTAAAATTTTTCATGTTCAGCATAAGTTTTCTTTATTGGTCAAGTTATATTTCCCCCATACTTAAATTAAGCATTGTCCCTAATGCTTTAGAATTAAAAACAAAGTATAACGGGAAAAATAAAGGATAACAGTACTTTCCGGGTATGCTTTGTTATTGCCTGAGGAATCTCCAAGTATTTGTCCACCTTTTGGACCATTCTTTCATTTCTTGTATTCATACATCATTCAACAAACAGATATCCACAAAATTGTAATGTGCCTCAACACATTACGCTAGCATTATAAATAGTTTGAATTGTTTTGATTGGCAACCATGGTGCCAACGTGGTGGTGGTGCAAGTGTCCAAATTGTTTTGTTTATGGGTACCAATAGAGGTACCCAAGTTACAGACCATAAATTTGTTTTAAACATGTTTTGAAATTGTTTTTAAAATATGACCCACATACTGGTCATTCAAACAAAAGAAATCTCGCCGTGTTTCCCATCAACCACAGCTGTCTTCATCCCTGCACTTCTCCCTCTTCACTATCACTGCTGCTTCCAACATCCTCACTTCCATCACTACCCCCAGTGCTTCCACTCTCACTGCCACTGCTCTCATCTTCCTCTTCTTGTTCTTTTTCTTGTGAGGTTGGTGCGTTTTCATTTTCGTCAACTTGCTTAGAGATGCTAGGTGGACTATACTCACCCAATGCAATGTTATGGACCTTTCCCAACTCTTCAACACCAATGCATACATGTCAAAGTGATACAAAATCCTATCATCATTTCTCTCTATGATTCTCCACCTTAACTCTATTCCTTCAATTTTCTCAACCACACTGTTTTTTATTGCTCTGGGTGGTTGTGGTGGTCTTACAGCTTTTGGCTCAACAATGTCAGGCTTCAATTTGCCCCTATCATCTACCAATTCTCTCAGAGACACATGGTCGAATGCCTTGTAATATGTTGGTGCAAAGTATGTTGCCATGTTCTCCTTAGTGAACACACCTAGACCTTTAGCCAATCTTGTGATCAGATGACCACACATCAACTCACTATCATTCTGGCTTCCTTTTCCTATCTTCTTCAACTAGTGAGCCACAACCCAAGAGACATTTGCATATTCACCCACATTCTTCTTTTCAAAACTCTTCACCATCAAATTCACCTGTTCTTCCTCCTTCTGCTACTAGTCTTTCCAACATACCACTCTTCATTTCTTCATCAAAACACAATTCCAACAGCTTTCCAAATTCAAACAGAGTTACTCTCCTCTCTACACCTCCAAGTCTAAACTTCATGAAAGTTCCAGTCAAGGCTTCTTCATCAGTAATATCCCTTTTCACTCTCAAGGAGCTAAAAAAATTCTAAACACCACTCTGTGTAGATTGGCTCCCTCATTTCCACTTCTCTTTTCCACATCTGGGATGTCACAAATTCACTCCCAATCACCTTTTTGACCATCAGTACATCAGCCATAATTTTTTCACACCCTAAAGTCTCCATGGTTTTCCAGTTCAATACTTTAGGTACATCTATACTCCTGAAATACATCTTGATTAGTATAAAATTCAAATCCCTCTTCTGTTTTCTGGTGGTACCTCTTCATAACAGGTTAGGATGATCCTCTAGCTCTCTCTTTGGTTTCCTAAGTGCTCCTCTTGTTCTGGATGCCACTATAGAACTTTCTCCTGGCATATTCTACTCAAATATTCACAAACAAGCAACATTAGTTGTTAGAAAACACATGCATTCAATGTGTAACCAATTAAGCAAGTTTCAAGTATACTGTGTTCAAATATCTCCAGAAAAGCGGTGGTTTTAAGAATAAAACCGGCGATTACGTGACAAAATTTCCAACATTATGAAAATGTTCGTCTGTTTTTAATAAAAATACCACGGTCTTGACCCTCAAGACCGGCGGTTTTTATACTCTGCACACAAATCCTCTTTTTTATATTCAAGAACCATTTTCATTATATCAAGGCATCAAAATTCTATCCTTATTTGGCTTCTATAATCTCAAAAGCAGTATCAAGTATCAAATTAACCATATAAAAATTTATTTATAACAGTTAAGCATCATATACTGATGGGTGGGAATTGCACCAGGATTTATGTCACAACTCGTAATTTCCGGTCATTTTCCAAACCTCGACAATTTACTATTCACAAGTTACTATTCATCATTTACTATTCATCGATCACTATTCACAATTTTTGAGGTCAATTTGACATTCCGAGAGACATTCAGAAATTTTACTATTCACTTGACACTATTCATTTCCGAGAGAAAACCACTATTCACGTGCATTACTCATTTAATCGTAAACATAGTTTACGGGTATTCAAAAATTCGCGTAACCGTATTGGTTCAGGAGCGAATTCATGCATTATTATTGGGACACTTCATATAGACTAGAAATAGTCTACATATCCTCATTATGGCACTCGCATACTATTCCACTCGTAGGATAACTAAATTAATACTTTTGGTATAAGTAACGATTTACGTATGTTTATTTTAAATAAACACTAGTACGCGAACTATAAATGTGACTAACGTGTCCGACACTCCCGACTATTATCTCAATATATTTTTATACTCATTTTTATAATATAAAAATTATAATATTAATTTACCCGGTATTTTGGAAATTTATTTATTACGTATCGTACGACTAATTTAATAACGACGGTTTTCATAAAAATTAAACGATAACCACCCAAACTCTCCGTACTTGTACCCGACATATTTTTACTATTTTTACGACTTTATTATGTCCCGAATAACTTCAATAAAATTTATTTCTAACAAACCCGGTACCCGATTAAACCTAAAAATCAAAACTACATAATACTACTACTAACTTTTTAATTAAACCCAAGACAACCCCCCCCCCCCCCCCCTCCCCTTGGTCCTAAATATCTAAACCTCACCAACTCACTTAAATGCTAACCTAACTTTTGTCCCCTAAGTATATATTAAACTTTTTTTTCATTCATTTCTCACAAATCATTTTTACAAGTGCAAGTAAAAGTCTTTTTCTCTCATTTTCTCTATGGTGTGAATCGACCTAGGGTGATCAAGAAGCAAGAACAACAAATTTTCCAAGATCTAGGTGTAAACTTGTTCACTTAGTCATCATTTTTAGAGTTTTGAAATAGAAACTCAAGGATTAGTAGGTTTTTCATCATCCAAACTCCCTAAACCTTCAAGTAAGTTAACAAACTCATTTTTATAATTTTTACAAGTTATTACTATGGTTATATACTTTTCTTACAAGAACTCATGCATATAATGATTTATACCACTCTATTTTGTACATATTTAACTTTGAGCCCTAGAAATGAACACATGAGAAACCCTTGTTAGACCTAGTGGATTGATGATGTTTAAGGACCCATGACACCCTAAGAAGGTGTATGGTAGGATTAGACTAGCTTTGTGGTGATTGAAAGTGGTTTGATTGAAGATGGAACTAGATTAGAACCCTAGAAATGATTTTTGAAACAATAAGAATACCTACTGTCCCTATTTTTGATTCGTGGGAAAATCAGTATATGGTGGTTAAGTTTTGACCAAAGATTTAGAAAATACTTTCAAAAACGAAACTTTAGGCGAAAGAATGGATTAAAACGAGCTTATAACGAAGGAGATATGATTTTTGCAAATTTAACGACGAAAACTATTTTTATAAAAACTGCTTGCTGTTTGGCAGATTTTGACGGGTAAAAAGAGGTGTTAAACGTAACCTAGAGGAGCCGAGTTATCAAAAATATATTAGTATATACAAAAACGAATCCGTGGACATAAAGAACAAGGAAAACGAGCTTAAAACGACCAAGTTATACCCGTTTTAACATTGTCAAACTATATATATATATATATGGACACAAATAAAAATAATAACTTACACACTAAACGGTATATTTTCTAGAAATGTTACTAAGGACTATTTTCTTATCAAATGAATACGTATGACCCAAGAGAATATTTATATGACTTAACGACGTTATTTCAAGGTTTTCGATACAAGGAATTTAACGCTAACATTTTCATACGAGATAATACGACAAGTTATATACTTCTATATATGAACTTATTTTTCCAAAGTATGGAAACTATTTTACTATGACGATAACTAGTATTTCCAAATTACGAGTGGTATGGGTATCATGTGCATGTGCATTCATTTCATTACGGCTTGATCTTAATTAGATCGCGATTATTCATTTAGGTTGCGGCTAGTGTTCGCGCCTCATTGTCCCGATTTCTTTACCATCGTTGTACCATCTTTGTACTATCACTCCTGGTGAGTCTTCATAGCCCCGTTTTAATTACTTATTTGATTTTAAATCCCACGGGGGAGAATACATTGCACAATTATTTTTGTACATGCCCAAGTATTACAAATTCCATACATTGCTTAAGTTGCCTTATTACCATGTCTTGACAAGTCCCCTTTATTATCATGGACCGTTAATTTTAGTACTAAGCGAGAGTGAGTGGATAGATCTATCGAGGGTGACGCCTCCATTCGTGTTTGGGTTGCTCCAACGGGACGAATGCATTTCATGTCTTATCATAATTGAGTGTCTGGTAAACACTCTGGTGGGGCCATTACAAAGTCTAGCTTCGGGGTCATGAGCTTAAGAGCCAATGTAGCTTTTTGACATTTTGTCGGTTTACTTATTACTTGTGGCTTATGTACATACGATTTACTTATAAACCTATGATTATTCACCAACTTTATGTTGACCGTTTTTCGCAATGTATTTCTCAGGTTATTAAGGTAGCTTATATTGCATACATTTGGACCTTCATGGAGTCGCGGAGTCGACGCGTCTCACTATATTTTCTGCACTTATGAAACGTTTGATCTTGTTGAACTTATTTTAACTATATTGGTAAACTCTTTTGGGGACCTAAGCTTTGTAAACTCTGAATGTTTTAATGATTAAACGCTGTATTTTCTAAACGACACTTTAGGTCGTTCAATATAACTGTAATTATGGTGCTATGACAGTCATCCCCAGGTATTCCATTCCGCTGCCATTCAGGTATTTTGGGGGTGTGACAATTTACCTCTCGAAGGATCTAAAGAAGCTTACAACCCCCACCAGGAAGTGCACCTGATCGTTGTAGTATAGTATAGTGACAAGTACCGGGGGATTGATCGTTCAACTCAGGAATAGTGTCGCTAGGATTAGAAAGCCTAAAAACTAGGTCTAGAGGTGAGGGATGATTCTTTTTGTATTTTTATATTTTTATAAAAGCAATTAAAATCTCGGGTTTTTGGAAGAGTGGGCGGAATTAGTTGCTAATCAACTAACCCAATAACTAAAGATGCCATCAAAATAAAATAACAAAAATAAAAATAAAGCTAATTCAACTAGTGGTGTAAACAATAATGGGAAAATTGTGTTTACTTAGATTTCATTACTCCCTAGATATCTTTTACAGGTTGATAGTTTGTTACAATTGCGTGGATGACGGGTTATATTCCTTAATACCATTCGTGGGGTGGCGTACGTACTTCCCCAACTCTATAAGCTCCTACTTCACTCCTATGTCGAGCCTGCAAGAAGCTCCTAACATGGGATCATTAGAATTCGCTCATGCATTAAATATAACCATAAAAACCTAGTACGCATTGTTCATGTTTCTTAAGACGTTCAAGCATGTTACCCTATGGAAGTCTGCCAGTTTTCCTAAGCGTAACATCAAAATCATTCATCCGTAACAATTATAAACAAGCAATCAAGCCATAATCAACATCTAGGTTTCATTACATCTAAGCAAACACACCAGAGATCTAGCCTAGCATGTTAAAATCAAGACAAGCGAAAGATATATTCAAACAACACATAGACATATTGAATGAATTGAAAGGATACTTATCTTAATTGAACATGAAATATCTCAAAGGGTAAAAACCCTTGAAAGAACAGTAAAAATCGTGCTAGGGTTTCTCCAAGTTATCCCTCTAATTTGTCATCTCTTAATGAATGAAAACTGCAAAACTATATATAGATTTTCCATCGTGACGGCGTCAAGAGGAAATGTCTGACGCCGTCAACTCGCCGCCCATAGTAATATCGGATTGCCTAGATCCTGATCTGACGCCATTAAGTGCAAAGTTACTCTGGACCGTCACATGCAATGGGTCCATGACGGCCTATGGTGACGCCGTCATGCCCTTAGTGTAAAACTTTCTGGACCGTCACTGACTCTATCCACTTCACCTCTTGTTTTACTCTTGACACTGTCATGTAGAACCTTGTGACGCCGTCAAGTACTGTTCCCAGCAAGGAAAATTAAGACTTTGCCGTTTTCTTCACTTTTATGCTCCAAAAACGTCCAAAATGCTTCCTTTTCCAGAATTCACTCCAAAAGTACCTAAAATCACAAAAAGAACGATTTAGGCCAATATTTGATCAAATAAATTCAATTCCGGGCTTAAATGAACCCTGAAAAATGGATCATTGTTCGCCTCATCATATACCCTTACACTTGAGATTTGCTTGTCCTCAAGCAAATGTGCTTTTATTCAAATCAAAATACAAGTTAGGGGTCATTTAACACTAATATAAAAGTAATTACAACAAATAATCGTTCCACTAAAGACCGAAGACAAGCACAGAGGTCATACACGAGCACCTCACAAATAGTGTTTAGATACTCACATCTCTTGGGTGTAATAAAGTATATATCACAATATGGAAATGGGAAACATCTCTCACTACCTGTCATAGCAAAATAGATTACCTTAGGCTTGGGAAAGGATCAAACCTCCACCACTTTGAGTAAGCACCTAGGATAAACTATCAAAGAGGTCTTCTAAAGGGTTATAATGTTAGGTGTAGGGATATGGAATACACGGTTTTGTTGGATATAGGCAATCTTTACTGGTGGCGAGTTAATAATCTTGGTTAATTACATGTACAATATGGCGTTGCTAAGCCAAGACTAGACTCGACTTAAGCTAATTAATGAAAAATAACAAAAATATAAACATAGAATGAAACGGGATGGTAGACCGTATGTTTTTTTCTCTCTTTTTTTTATTTTTTATTTTTTATCTTTTTTATTTTATTTTTTATTTTTTGCATACACTCTTACCCTACCATCCAAAATAATATGTCATAGGGAATGAACATTCCCCTTACACTTGAATTTTTACATACTTTACAATAAATTAATCTAATGACTTGAATGAAGAAAATCAAAACACTTTGAGTACTTTTAAGATTAACGTACATATGGGGGTAATATATGATGTTCTTCCCCATTACTCCATAACACAAGTACTTTACCCATGAGTCCCAATCGTCCCAAAACAATATGTAAAAGGATATGACTCGACTTAGCAACCATGTAATCAATTAGATAATTAACTAAGGGTTTAAACATGAAACAATAATGCACTAACGATGAGTGAATACACGGAAGGCTAAGGTGATTTGGTTGTACATTTAAGTGGGTTGTAACAAATTCTTCCATTAAGTAAGATGCTTAAAGTTAGAAACGAAAAGATAGGCTCGAAGGGGTGTACTAGGGGTTTCGTGTAATAAAAATGAGTACAACGCTAAGGTGTGGGAAAAATTAATTGACTTTACTAGCCAAGTAATATGACTTAAATGGCCAAGTAATTATGATACGGGTTTTACAAAAGGGTGATCCTAATGCCTCTTATCTTGTAGTAAATCCTACTACACGAATGTAGTCTCACTAGCGGTCTCGGGATGCATCACTAACGCAAGTTCTAGAATCTAAATGCTACCGGTACACTCATAAGCACTAATAGTAAATGCTTTTCCTATCAAATCTAAAGGCGAACCTCACATATTTGGGTGAAAAATGTTTCTGAATATTACGGTTTTGTGCTAGTCATACAACTCCAATCCATGAGACGCTTGCTAAGGCTAAAGTTTCACTCCTAAATGTTGTAAACAATTTTAAATTTGGCGCTTAATTACACTAACAAGTATTTCCCATAGTTTTATTACACACCTACCATCAAACAAACAAACTCAAGTGCAATAGTATCCTATAAGGTATCATCATTTACCCTCCCCTTACACTTAGGATGAACATTGTCCCCAATGTTCAATTAAAGAATGTAAAAGTGAAGTAGGTAAAAGAATGAAATCAAATACTCCCCTGATTCGTTCGATGTGGATAGTGTGTTAACAAGGTTAGATCTTCCTCCAAGAAAATGAACAATCAAAGCTTCCCTTCCAGAAATATAAATCATCTTCTTGTCATACATGACCTATTAAACCTGAGAAAACAAACAAGGCAACCTCGCGTAAAATCGGCGGCAATCTATATATACTAATAAATCCTAGAAAGCAATGTAAGATATAATGCTTGTGGAATGAATGTTTGCAGATTTCCTGGAGTTTATAAAACTAAAGAATTAACAAAAACTTTAAGACTCTGTTAGAAAAACAAAACTAACAAAATTTCCAGAATTTTACACATGACGCTGTCAAGAGTAAACTCATGACGCCGTCAGAAGTGACCTGCAGAAATCTTTACGTTAAGTTTCCGGAAAATTTCTTGAAAAACTTATGTCCTACCTCCTGGAAAATCCTGCAAAACATCATTATGACTCGATACAAGCATTTGACTCTAACAAATACGAATATACATGTCCATTTAATATTGTGGAAAATCATGCTCAATTTTGTTTCTTAAAAACATATTTGGGGTTTCCCCTTACATTTATCTTTTGCGAAATACCTTTGTATGAAGTTAAGACGAAGTCAAACGACAAAATAAAGTATTTTCACCATTTTAGTTTGAGAGATGATCCACCAACAATAAAAAAAAGCATGCATACGGAAAAAAATAATACTCAAACAATTAAAAGTCACACAAAGCATGAGTTGCCTCCCAAGAAGCACTTTTCTTTATTTACGAGTCTTGTAGCTAGACTCAAGGTCATGGGCAATTACGTGACCTCATCGTTGGTCTCACTCTCTAGGTCATATCCTATATTAGTTTTGTATTCTGAACCTAGCTGCAAGCATTCTTTGTAGAAACCAAGTATTCTATTCATAACATATTCTACTCCTCTACGTCTATCCTCATCATTCCTATAGTAAACAACTTGTTTGTGTTCCTTTTCTATGTTTAATAAGAGGCGGTATTGTTCAATCTTATAGGGCATTTGGTAAGCAATCTCATCATTCTCTTCCTTGAATCTAACTATCCCTAGAGTCGGATCATAACTCATCTTAGAGGCCTCAACGAACAGTTTTCCGAACACTACTTGACTTAGGCAATCATCTATCACTGGACGAGTATCCTCTACTATCATAAAGTCGGTCACATAAGTGAAGTTTCCTACAATTACATGCAATCCTTTCACTCTTCCTACAAAGTTGCTTATCAAATTCATGTTGGGCATCATCCTATAACCAAGTTGCTTCTTCATTACCCAATTATAATAAGTCGTAGTCATGATAATTATAGGAGACCTAGGATCGATATAAGCTTTCCATACATGCATATGCCCAATGTTGCATGGTATGTTGATGTTAGAGGGATCACCTACTTTAATAAGGGGTGAACCAAGGATATATGATGTCTCGGGATTATCGAATAAATCCTTGTGATATTACCGTTCTTCCTTGGTGGGCAATTTATCAAAGTATTCACCTACATTTTCTACTTCCTCTAACTTTTCTCCTTTATTAACCTCAACTTCCTTAATTTCATCCCTAGTCTCGGTTTCTATTCCAACTTCATCCTTGTCACTTTCTTCTATATCCTTATCTTTTGGCTTAAGTGTGACAACATTGACAAAGTGGACGTGTTTAGATGACAAGGGGTCCTTAATTTGGATTCCTCTATTGGCGTCCCTAGTGTCGTTTCAAGGTGTAGTTAGCACTTGGTTGTTGAGGGCTTTCAACAAGTTGTCAATCTTGTTGTGTCATCTCCATTTTTTGTTGATTGAATTCAGTTTCAAACTTAGCTATGCGAGCTTCTTGAGATGCCATAAACTTAGACATCAACCCTTCAAGATTATTGGTACTACCATAGCTATTAGAAGGATTGTTGTTGAAAGTACGGTTGGAGGGTGGACCGTTTGGTTAGTAACGATTAGGCGGATTGGAAGAATTGTTTTGGTTTTGTTTCCACCTAAGGTTCGGGTGATTTTTCCAAGAAGGATTGTAGGAATCACCATAAGGGTTTGGCTCGGGTTTGAAAGTGTACCACTTATCTCCCGCTTCGTTGGTACGCGAGGATGCGTAGTCCGCAAAAGCTGTTCCGGGGAGTTCCACGCAATCACGAGTGTCATGGGGACTACTACATAAATCGCATGAAGAAGTGATTTTGTTCACTTGGCTTGAAGGCTTAGGAGCTTCGTAAGATTTCATGAGAAACTTGATTTGGTCCTCAAGTTCCATGATCCTACTGTCGAGAGTGCTAGAATTGTTTGAAGGCAAAGATATTGCCATGACCGTTTTGTTCAAATCACGGGAATCATTCCAACTTTCGTTGTCATAGAGAGCAAGATCTTCTATGAGTTCCCATGATTCTTCCGCACTTAGATCACGTAGCTTACCACCGGCCGATTGGTCAATGGTTCGCCTTGTGGAGAGATCAATATGGTCATAGAAGATTTGGACTTGGAGCCAAAGATCTATGCCATGATGAGGGACTTTTTGGAGTAAGTCCTTGAAACGAGTCCATGCTTCATATAGAGTTTCACCTTGACGTTGTTGGAACATCAAGATATCATTTCTAAGCTTGGTAGTTCTCCCCGGTGGGAAAAATTGAGCAAGGAAACGAGTGGTGAGATCATCCCATGAGGTGATGGATCCCGCGGGTAAACGTTCAAGCCATTGACTAGCTTGATCACGTAGAGAGAATTGGAATAGGCGTAATCGGGTTGACTCTCTAGTTGTAACATCAAGGTCTATAGAATCTATGATTTTAAGGAAATCCTTGAGATGTTGATTAGGATCTTCGGAACGAAGTCCATGGAATGCACATCCGCTTTGCACCAACCGGATGGTGTCGGATCGCAAGGGGGACACATTGGCTCCTTGGGTGAGCTCAATAGTGTTTTGATAGCCTTGGTGGCTAGGACGGGAATACTCCCCTAGGGCTCGGGGCCTAAGAGGTTGGTTTTCTAGTGGTGGGTTTTGTGGGTGGTTTTGTTGTGGTTGGTTGATGGGTTCAAAGATGTCACCACCTTCCATAACGTCGGATGGTAAAGATTACGAACAAAGACACGAAGAAATAGATAGACTAAAGAGAACCTAAAAATAAAATAAAATCTTACTAGAAAGGAATCTAGCAAGTAGACCTAATAAAAAGAAATCATAACCTAGACAATAACTATTCCCGGGCTGCGGCGCCAAAAACTTGATGCATGGGAATTGCACCAGGCTTTACCTCTCGAGGGATTACGAGAAGCTGATGGTTTTAGTATAGTATAGTGACAAGTACCGGGGGATTGATCGTTCAACTCAGGAATAGTGCCACTAGGATTAGAAAGCCTAAAAACTAGGTCTAGAGTTGAGGGATGATTCTTTTTGTATTTTTATATTTTTATAAAAGCAATTAAAATCTCGGGTTTTTGGAAGAGTGGGCGGAATTAGTTGCTAATCAATTAACCCAATAACTAAAGATGCAATCAAAATAAAATAACAAAAATGAAAATAAAGCTAATTAAACTAGTGGTGTGAACAATAATGGGAAAATTGTGTTTACTTAGATTTCATTACTCCCTAGATATCTTTTATAGGTTGATAGTTTGTTACAATTGCGTGGATGATTGGTTATATTCCTTAATACCATTCGTGGGGTGGCGTACGTACTTCCCCAACTCTATAAGCTCCTACTTCACTCCTATGTCGAGCCTGCAAGAAGCCCCTAACATGTGATCATTAGAATTCGCTCATGCATTAAATACAACCATAGAAACCTAGTACGCATTGGTTCATGTTTTTTAAGACGTTCAAGCATGTTACCCTATGGAATTCTGCCTGTTTTCCTAAGCCTAACATCGAAATCATTCATCCGTAACAATTATAAACAAGCAATCAACCCATAATCAACATCTAGGTTTCATTACATCTCAGCAAACACACAAGAGATCTAGCCTAGCATGTTAAAATCAAGACGAGCGTAAGATATATTCAAACAACAGATAGACATATTGAATGAATTGAAAGGATACTTATCTTAATTAAACATGAAAGGTTTCAAAGGGTAAAAACCCTTGAAAGAACAGTAAAAATCGTGCTAGGGTTTCTCCAAGTTATCCCTCTAATTTGTCCTCTCTTAATGAATGAAAATTGCAAAACTATATATAGATTTTCCATCGTGACGGCGTCAAGAGGAAATGTCTGACCCCGTCAAGTCGCTGCCCATAGTAATATCGGATTGCCTAGATCCAGATTTGACGCCGTCAAGTGCAAAGTTACTCTGGGCCGTCACATGCAATGGGACCATGACGGCCTATGGTGACGCCATCATGCCCTTAGTGTAAAACTCTCTGGACCGTCATGGACTCTATCCACTTCACCTCTTGTTTTACTCTTGACACCGTCATGTAGAACCTTGTGACGCCGTCAGGTACTGTTCCCAGCAAGGAAAATTAAGACTTTGCCGTTTTCTTCACTTTTAATCTCCAAAAACATCCAAAATGCTTCCTTTTCCAGAATTCACTCCAAAAGTACCTAAACTCACAAAAGGAACGATTTAGGGCAATATTTGATCAAATAAATTCAATTCCGAGCTTAAATGACCCCCTAAAAACGGATCATTTTTCGCCTCATCATATACTTAGAAATTCATGCATTCATAGTCAAAATCCTTCCAAATGTTTATATAGCAACTCTTAAACATGTATTCTCCCTTCTAAACTCATAAGCAAATGTTTTCATCAATCACATTATTCTACTCACATGGGCAATTGTTCACATTAGGACACAGAAAAATCCTAAATACGAAGTGATCATAATTCTACAGCTAATCAAGGGGTAAACTCTAAAATCATGTAAAGCAACATACAATTAAGCATAAAACATCTAAAATTCAAAATATCATACCCTAAGTTTATTAAAACCCTAAGAAAATTTTTGAAAGATCAAGACAAGTGTAAACTTACCCTCATTGTTTTGAATTTTGATTTTGATTTTGGAAATTATTTTCAGATTGTTTAGAAAAATCATCGGTTTTTTGTGTGTGTTTTTTTGGGCATTTTTTCTTTCTTAGCGCGTAAGGTCAAAATGTTTAGTTTTTGAGTTATAAAGGCTTCCCTCGTTAAAAACTCGGCGATCTTAATGAAAAGAGAGGCGACTAATTCTGCAATTTTTCTTACAACATGATATGATCTTCTAGAAATTGATAAATAATAAACTAACAATAAAAGCAATCAAATAAAGATTCACAAAGTTTGTTCATTTATTTCTTTATCAGAGGCATACTTATCAAGCATAAGCTCGAGATACAACTTATTCAAAATTTGCAAAATAACATAGTAATAAAAGTTAAGAATGGAGCATTGTTTCAACTCCATTTTTGGGTGTTACTTTGGTGTTTTAGGCAGTAAAATGCTTTGGTGACATGATGTCACCCAGCTTGTAGGAACCAGATGGCTTCTTTTTAGTGTCAAGAGTAGGTTCGGATGCTTTAGAATTTTGTCTTCCTTTTCCACCTTTAATTATTCCAATCTCTTCCTCTTCATCTACTTCTGCCCAAATAGTGATTTCTCCATACTGATAGTCAATTATGCTTCTAGTATGTTTAATGAATGCTCTTCCTAATATCACATCAGGTTCCACATCATCTTCTTCAGGGTTAACATAGAACTCCATCTTATAGCTTTTGGTTTTTTCAATGGAATCACCCACAGTCTCTCCTACGAATTTCATGGCAAGCTTCTTATCAATTTTTTATCCCCATTCTCTAAAACCTCATATTTCAAGTTAAGCTTGACCACATATTCTTGAGAAATTAAATTTTTGTCAAGGTTAAGGTCCAAGAGACTATCAGAAGCAAACATTCCCTCAATATAACAGGGTGTTATATATTTCTCTCCAACTCCATCTCCATTTCCATTTCTGTGAAGTAAGAATACCTTAGTTTTCTCATTCATCTCAGGGGCATAAGGATTCATTCTCCAAAAACTCTTTCCAATTCCTACAGTGTCTGGATGGATGGTAAGTAAACCTTTGGAAAAGTCAATGATTCTCTTAGTTTGTTCCAGAAAATCTCTTCCAAGGATCACACTATGCTCCCATTCATTATCACAAGGGTTAACATCGAATTCAACAAAGAAAATGCCCCTATTCATTTGCACCAGTAATCTCTTAGTGACCTCCTTCCTACCATCTTCCTTTTCCTCAATGCTCACTTTCAGTCTCTTCATCAATTCCTTTGAAAGTAAGTTCCTGCTGTAATCCAAATCAGCCACAGCATCATGAGCACAAATGTTCTCAATATAGCAGGGAGTGCTGAACTTCATGTAGCATCCCTCAGTTTCTATCCAATTAAAGATATGAACCCGTTGTTCATCCTTTTCCTTATCTTCTACAATCTCAAAGGTAATTGCTCCTTGCCAAGTGTCCTTGTTTTCCACTTAGTTTTTCTCATCATTCACTGGTCCTAAGTTTGATTTTTCCTCCATTTCTAATGTATTACAATATAACATCAAACAAAACATTAGTAGGTTAATCTAATAAGTTATAAGCACATAATCATACTCCAATAACCTCATATAACTGATATATGTCAAGATTTGCATCTGTTTATTCATCATAGAAAATAAACAAGTCTTCTGAAAAGATTTTTGTAGAAAAGTTCGGCGAGTTTTAATAAAAGTACGGCGGTTACGCGATTTTTTAGCCGTTTTATTTGAAATTCTCAATAAGTACGGCGATTTAAGGATAAAAATCGGCGTGCTTCTGGGTTTTAACAGTTCTTCAAAAGAGATATAATCATTCATAAATTCAGATAATAGTTGAAAATATATTGCAATTATCATTTCATTCAATAGAGCAATCCAATAGAACATTTGCAAGTAAACAATTAAAGAGTAAAAACAAAATATGTTTGTATTTTTTATTTTAATGTGCATTATATACTCATGCAATAATTCAGACAGTAAAAACAAAAGAAACATAAGTCCTATTTTCTCAAAATCTATAAAAAGCATTATACAAGATTGTTTTTGGGGTTTTGTGAAATCAAATCCAACTATTCTTTTACTGTATCATTTGGTCGGCGGTTTTTATCTGAAAAACCGGCGCTCTTTATTTCTTATAAACGAAATTTTTCAAAACTTTAACAGGATTACTTGGTATTAAGTAAATTTTCTTTTGCAAAACTAACAATATAATTCAATCTAACCTCCCCGGCAACGGCGCCAAAAACTTTGGTGTGTTTCGAAAGCTTTAAATTTATAAGACTAATTTCACCATTTCCTTAATTCATAAAACACATGGATAAAGTATAACCCCCGTTTATAGTAAAGGTTTGAGGTAAGACCAGGTCGTCCCAAGAGAGGTAATTGTTCCTATTGTTAGCTAAATATAACAAAATTAGATTCCAATGATTGTCACTTATCACTAAAACCGTTTTTGTTGGATTTAAGATTTTTGAAGTATTTTCTCAATTGATATTAAAAGTATGTTTGTTAAAGGCTAAACACATAAGATGAATGAGCATGAGTATCTTAGAAAGTACTTGGACAAAGCATAGAAGTAAAACATGACTGGTGACCACGTAAACTAATATATCTACTTGATGTAAAAGAATCTCCTTTCGGCCTATGATCCTAGATACATAAAGTGCATAAAGTGTGGTCCAAGTATGAAGTACCAAGTATGCATTTCCCCTAACCAAGTCGCTAGACGTGAGGCTAGTCCTTAAACATATTATGCTTGAGTTTATCATATGTTTTACTATCCAATTCTCACAAGCATAGCAATGACTCGTTATAGACAGACGATTCATAATATAATCAACATAATTGCATCTTTTGACCTGTAAACAATTATAATGACCAATTAAGACATATGATAGGAGTCTAAAGCGTAACATATCAAATACATAAAAGATAGATTCAATAGTCATGATACAAGTCCAAATTCAACTCATGGCAGAAATGCCTCTAACAAACATAAAAGTACTACTCCATATTCATATAAAAGTAAACTAAGTAAACAAGTGGTGTTGTCATTATACTGAGGTTTCCAAATGTACTCACATTCCAACTGAGTTCTCCAAGTGTTTCTCCAGCTTTAGCTGGTGGCTTTGGTGTAAACCACTACTAAACTTCTTCTAGTGATCAAGTTGTGATTCTTTGTTGAGGTGTGTATAGAACCAAAAATTGTGCCTCTATTTATAGTGTAAATGAAAACCTAGCACGTCCCTGGAGAGTTATTACAAGCAAGTGATTGGTCTCATCATTGAAGTAGCTTATTAATGTAGAAAATATAACTGCCATGTGAAGTACGCCGTGCATTTGGTGTAAAACCGGCGAGCTTCATTTCGCGTAACCGGCGCTTATATAATATATAATCGGCGCTCTTCATATTTGACTCGTGTTTCTTGTTATTTTTTTGTTATTTTCCTCCAAACCTTTGTCCTGCACATATATTCTCATATTAAGTACTAAAAGTCCTAATAATAAGGTCATTTATCATATAATTCACATAATATCGGGGGTATAAATATGTATAATATGAGACTCATCAATGACTATGATCCACTATGTAATACCCCGTTAAGTCTTTCTTTGTTACTATTAATTTTTGGAGGTGTTACAGATTGATATCAGAGCCAGGTTAAAGAGAACCAGATGTACTTTTAACACTGGACTATTACTATAGTTACAAACGGACCATTTTAAAAAATAAACACCTTGTGCCCTCCATTCCTGCACATCCAAACATTTTAAAGAATGTTGCCTTCTATATGAGTTCTTAATAAGTTTAACACGTTTATCTTTATGTTTATAACTTACATTTACTATTTGGGATTATTACAATACTATGTCTTCAGACCCCCCACCTGATCGCTGTATTGTCTGATTCAGAGATTGAGGACCCTAAGCCTATCACTTCATACTATGCTCCGGCAGTCATGCCGATGTCACCTGCTACTAACTGGTACATGCAAAGTCAGCAATGGCTACCTGCATCCAACTCGGAGACTGCTCCCCCCATATCACCACCCACGTCACCTGGTCTGGTTCGCCGACTTCAGCCATACGAGCCAGAACCCTTCGGAAATGGGTGTGTGCTCCACCAGCCTCACTCATAAAACCACCCGCCCCAGCTGTATCACCGCCCTTAGCTCCTGAGCACACTAGCACACCACCATCACCTATGTCACTATCTCCACCACGACCACCTACCATCTTTTACCAGTAGACCACTACTATTCCATTACCATCCGCTACTCTACCCCATGCATCTCCACCATCAGTTGCTCATAGTGATCCTCTACCCCTTTACAAGAAGACATACCCATTAGCTTTATCTCCATCAGACCCCTATTCCCAAGTCGCGATTAAGGCCGCCACTCACCGTAGGACCCGTAAGAGGATAGACGCCCGCAAATGGTCTTTCTTGCTACTGATTATCTAGTATTGGAGATCCCAAGAGGGTGTCCCGAGCACTAGGGAACTATCCAAGAGTTCTTCTGCAGCAGCTTCGAGGATTCTCCCGGTCATTGGAGAACCCTTTCACCATACCTTACCTCTAGTGGCTGCCAGACAAGTCCGTCATGAGGATCGCTCAAATGATATTTTGGACATCCTTAATGATTTCCCTCGAGAGCACATTGAGAACCTTGCAGATGAGGTAGAGAACCTCGTGATTGGTCAGTTATTGATAGAGGTAGTTTTCGACCAGGTAGGTACTCGTCTAGAGGAGGCCATAGAGACTATTTCCGTGTTAAGAGTTGCTGTCACTTTGATGCATACGGTGATTGAGACTCTAGACTCTGAGCTGGACCGAGTTAGCCATCAGGTTCTGATTCTTAGACTTATGGTTGAGGATTCCCAAGCTAGGGACAGAGCTCGAGACCAGACAGTGGAGATTTTGATGGATATGGTTGTGAATCTTCAGCATCGACTAGATGGTGCACCGGGAGGACCATTGATGAGTGTCTAAATACTCATCATTTTATACTAATCTGAGCTGCCAAAACATACAAAAACACTCAAATATACATCAAAATACTTAAAATATCTTAGAAGTGTGTTTTATATGTTTCAAATGCAAAATATGCAAAAGCAGATGAAAAACGTATAAAGTTTGCATAATTGGCAGTTTCAGTCCCTCAAGTTTCAGAAATTGGCAAAACTAGTCCCTGGTTATTCTAAAATCATGAAAAAGTCATCAAAGGTCCTTTTTAATCATAAAGTTACATATTTAGCCCTTTGGTGCAAAGTTTCATAAAATTACAAGTTTAGTCCCTATACTTTGGAAATTGACAGAAATGGTCCTTGGGATGTAAAAACTTTGAGAAAATCAATTTTGGTCCTTATACTAATAATATTTTGCAGGAATGGTCCTTGGTGTGAAGTTTGGTGAATTTACATGATTGGTCCCTGAAGTTTCACAGTTTGGCAAAACAGGTCCCTCAAAGTTTCAAACTTGACAGTTTTAGTCCTTGGGTGTTCAAAATGGGAAAATTATCATTAAGGGTCCTAGGGAATTCATAATTGTCACTATTAGTCCCTGGATGAAAGTTTTGAAGAAATTACACATTTAGTCCCTAAAGTTTCCAAAATTACAAAAATAGTCCTTGGGTATTCAAACATGGAAATTTAACTTTATTGCCCTTGTACTATTCATTAGTGACAAAAATACACCTCTTGGATAACTTTAGAAAACTTACACTTTCAGTCCCTATAAAAATGAAAATTACAAAAATGGTCCTTGTCTACAATTAAACCAACCGGACCCTAAGTTATTTAACTAAACCCAAAATAAAACCTACCCAATAAATAACAAACCAGTCCACTACCCTATTACCTTGGCCCAACTCCAAGCCCAGTCCACCCATTAGTTATAAAACCGGGTCAACCCTTTTGACCAAACCAAAACCACCCCAGCCTTCTCCTTTTCCCTCCCAAACCATACCACCATCACAACCTCGTTGGGACATTACGACCCAGGAAAACACTGTATTTCACGGAAGCATTTGCCTCAGTTGTTTGACTATTATACTTGACCATTCACAAGTGGTTGACCTATAATTATCTGACCGTTTGAGGCGAATCAACCATAGATCAGGGATATATTAGTATAGCTAGGATTTATCTTAGCCTACCAATGTAGTATTAATAAAGAATTTTGTATCTTTATGTTTTTGTAAAACAACTGAACAAGTTATTAATCTGATGTTGTGTGGATGTACTACATTAATGTTGATTTATGTTATCCATGGTTGTGTCTTTACATTCATATGCATTGTGATTCTCTTATGAGATGTTGGTTCCTACAAGATAACTCAATCATTTATGCTTCATATGTGTTGGGATGTGATTCAAACATGTTGTAATGATATTTATGGTATTTACTTGTATTGACAGAGGTGGACCAGAATCTTATAATTCTCATAGACTCGGTTATTATGCAACTATCTTATTATAACCCACACTCGATCATCTTACCATTTACATTATTCTAACCTAACGTGGTCAGTACGGGATTCTAAATGTGTGTTTTCTTAAGATGTTGATAGAGAAATGGCTCGCACACTGAAAGCAACTAGAACCGCAACCCCTAAAACTGCAACTCCAGAAGTTATTCGAAAGGCAATTGCCGACGGTGTCAATGTAGTCTTAGCTGAACAGGCAGCAACAAATGCCTGCAACAGCGACACTAGCATGCCGACAGGAGAAAGTTCGACAGCTACAAACCATAGGTGTACCTACAAAGACTTCATGAGTTGCCAACCAACTTCCTAAAAAGGCATTGAAGGAGTGACCAAACTTGCTCACTGGTTTGAGTGAGTTGAAACCGTCTTTTAGAGAAGCAGTTGTACTAAGGATAACAAGGTCACCGTCGCTATAGGAACTCTCAAGCAAGATGCTTTGTCTTGGTGGAATGCTACCGTCCAAACTATGGGAACAACAGCAGCATACCAACTCACCTGGGCTAAGTTTAAGGCAAAGATACTGAAGCAATACTGCCCCCGCTCTGAATTAAGGAAACTGGAAGATGAGTTTCATTAACTGGTGGTCAAAGGAGTGGATCTCAAGACGTACAACCGAAGGTTCCAACATCTTAAAGTGCTATGTCCTACCGTAATGCCAGATCTTGAGAAGGAACTAGAGAAGTATGTCGAAGGACTTACCTGTAGCATTGAGGAAAATGTCACTTCATCGAACCCTCCAAACCTGGAAGCAGCAATCGAGCTTGCTTAGAAACTACTGGACCGTGAGGTCAAGTGCAACAATGAGCTCAAGAGGAAGCTCGATGACAAGAGAACTACTCACCACCACAACAACAACCACCACAATAGCAACAATACCAATCATCGCAACAACAACTCCAGCATCCATAACCACCGAAACAACAACCCAAACCATCCCAACTGCAACACTTACCACAACCAACAGAACCGAAGACAAGAAACTGCCAGAGCCTATGCCGCTATTGAAGGCAAGGAATACCAAGGTCAGAAACCCCAGTGTAACAGATGTAAACTTCACCATAATGGGCCTTGTACAACCAAATGCATGAAATGCCAGAAAGTGGGTCATCAGACTAAGGATTGTAGAAGCGCCGCCACTCCTGCGGAGAAGTAGGACACTTCAAGAATGGCTGCCCAAAAGGAAACGGTCAGCAGAACAATGCTCGAGGGAGAGCATATATCTTGAAAGAAGAAGATGCACCACTGCACCTTGACGTTGTCATGGGTACATTCTTACTCAATCAACATAGTGCTAGAATATTGTTTGATTCCGGAGCAGATAAGAGTTTTGTGTCATCTACATTTGCCCCTTCGCTTAACATTGCCCACTCTAAACTACGAAATTGAAATGGCCAACGGAAACCTAATTGGCAACAACACTGTTCTTAGGAATTGCACCATAACCCTACAAGACAAACCTTTTCCCATCGATCTCATGCCTATTCAACTTGGAAGTTTTGACGCAATCATTTGTATGGATTGGTTATCCAAACACTGTGCTAGAATTCTCTGCGACAAGAAAGCCGTCCACATCCCGCTTGATAACGAAACCCTCATCGTCCATGGCGACAAGAGTAAAACTCGTTATGGTATCATCTCATACATACGAGTGGTGAAATAAATGAATGAAGGATGCCAAGTATTCATGGCTCACGTATTGGAAAAAAGGTCCAAAGAGAAGTAACTTGAAGACATTCCGGTCATCAAGGAATTTCCAGAATATTCCCCGAAGACTTCCCCGGTCTTCCGCCTGCTCGTCAAGTTGAATTTCCGATTGAACTAGTGTCTGGAGCGACACCAGTGGCGAAAGCACGTTACAAGTTAGCACCGTCTGAAATGAAGGAATTGGCGGAGCAATTGAAAGAGTTGTCAGATAAAGGTTTTATACGACCAAGCTCATCACCTTGGGGAGCTCCAGTCCTACTCGTTAATAAGAAAGACAGATCTTTTCGAATGTGTATTAACTATCGGAAATTGAACAAACTCACCATGAAGAATCGGTACCCACTGCCTAGGATCGATAACTTGTTTGATCAACTACAAGGATCGAGTGTTTACTCGAAGATCAACCTAAGTTCGGGATACCATCAGTTGAGAGTTTGAGAGAAAGATATTCCTAAAACCGCTTTTAGAACACGTTACAGACACTAATGCATTTGCGGTGTTTGTGGACTTGATGAAACGTGTGTGCAAACTATACTTTGATAAATTCGTAATAGTGTTCATAGACGATATTCTAATCTACTCGCGCAACGAGAAGGAGCATGCCGAACATTTGAAGATTATCTTGGGTTTGCTAAAAAAGGAACAATTGTATGCTAAGTTCTCCAAGTGCGGCTTTTGGATTCGAACTGTACAATTTCTTGGGCATGTCATCAACAGTCAAGGCATTCACGTAGATCCTGCAAAGATCGAGGCCATTAAAGGTTGGGCATATTCTACCAGTGCCATGGAGATACGCCAATTTTTTGGTCTTGCTGGATACTATAGAATATTTATTGAAGGTTTCTCGAAAATCTCAAAGCCTTTGACCGAGTTAACCCAGAAGAACAAGAAATATGTCTAGGTAGAAGAAAAGGAATCAGCTTTCCAGCAGTTAAAGCAAAAGCTTTGTGAAGCACCCATATTAGCACTACCGAAAGGAAGTGAAGACTTCGTAGTGTACTGCGATGCTTCATATCATAGTTTAGGAGCTGGCCTCACGACAACTAAAGAAACATCAGGAGAATTACACGAATCACGATTTGGAATTAGGAGCGGTAGTATTCGCTCTTAAGTTGTTGAGACATTACCTATATGGAACAAAGTGCACTGTATTCATCGACCACAAGAGTCTCCAACATATCCTAGATCAAAAAGAACTTAACATGAGACAACATCGCTGGTTAGAGCTACTTAGCGATTACAACTGTGAAATCTATTATCACCCCAGGAAAAGCCAATGTTGTGGTAAATGCTTTAGGTCAGAAGGAACGACTTAAGCCTCAGATCATTAGGAATGACCATTTGTTCAGCCTTCCCTCCCAAATACTTGCCGCTCAATCCGAAGCTCTTAAGAAAGAGAACCGACCGGACGAAAAGATTTACAACATACCGGAGAACAAGAATGGTTTTGTTAAGAGAGTAGATGGAATGTTCTGTTTCAAAGACGGAAGTTGGGCCCCTCTCTTAGGAGGTATGCATGATCTCATCATGCACGAATCTCACAAATCTAAGTACTCCATTCACCTAGGTTCCAACAAGATGTACCAAGATCTCAAGAAGCTTTACTAGTGGTCAAACATGAAGGCCGACATCGCTGAGTATGTTGGAAAATGTTTAAGTTATTCAATAGTAAAGGCGGAATACCAGAAGCCATCAGGATTACTCACACAACCAGAACTTCCCGTGTGGAAATGGGAACGCATTACTATGGATTTCATCACCAAACTACCCAAAACATCAACTGGATTGGCCACCATCTGGGTCATCGTTGACCGACTCACCAAATCCGATCACTTTCAACTGATTAGAGAAACCGATGACATGAATACACTCACTCAACTATATCTAAAGGAAATAGTTTCATGGCATATAGTGTCGATTTTAATCATCACAGATCGTGATAGTTGTTTCACGTCTCATTTTTGGAAGTCTTTGCAAAAAGCCTTGGTAACCAAATTAGATATGAGCATATCTTATCACCCACAGACAGATGGACAAAGCAAAAGAACCATCCTAACCCTAGAGGACATGCTCCAAGCATGTGTTATTGACTTCGAAAAAGCTTGGGACAGTCACTTACCTTTAGCGGAGTTTTCCTACAACAACAGTTATCATACTAGCATTGAGGTAGCGCCATTCGAAGCACTTTAGGTTCAAAAGTGCAGTTCACCTGTTTGTTGTGCCGAATTTGGAGATGTACAACTTAGTAGACCCGATCTCGTTCATAAGACAACAGAAAAGATCATCAAGATCAAAAAATGACTGCAAGCGGCAGGAGACATACAGAAAAGCTACGCCGATGTAAGGCGGAAACCTATGGAATTTCAAGTTGGGGACAGGGTCATGCTAAAAGTATCTCATTGGAAAGGAATGGTACATTTCAGAAAACGTGGGAAATTGAACCCTAGATACATTGGTCCATTCAAGATCCTGGAAAGATAGGACCAGAGGCATACAAGCTCGAGCTACCATAGGAACTTAGTTGAGTGCACGACACCTTTCACATATCAAACCATAAGAAATGCTTATCCGATGAATCTCTTGTCATCCCTCTGAAGGAGATTCAACTCGACAACAAACTTGTCTTTACGGAAGAACCTGTTGAAATTATGGATAGGCAGATCAAACAACTGAAACACCACCATATTCCCATTGTCAAAGTTCGCTGGGACTCTAAGCGAGGACCGGAGTATACTTGGGAACGCGATGACCAGATTCGCACCAAATACCCACATCTCTTCCCATAGACACCCCTGACAACCATCTTAGACTTGAATTCCGGGATGGAATTCACTATAAGGGTTAGGTACGGTAAACTCTTGTAATTTTCCCATGAATAGTAAATACTAAATTATGATTTATGAATCATTATGTTATTAAATAACCATTTATACCAACAACAATTTTTTTTGTTATGCATGTTATACTATTTTAATCACAACGTTACTTGTGATTACCATTTACCTCGAAACGACGCTCACACACAACCCTTGATAGTCTAGTAATCGCGAGTTAATTAAAAACATTTAACGTTATTACGATACGTTTCGTCATTTAACCAAACTCGTTCAAATAATTTCCCGAGCTCACGAAAATTTCCATAAATACTCACTAACGATATTGGGCCTTGACCAAATGCCCAAAGTG
Source organism: Artemisia argyi (assembly GCA_030686995.1). Taxonomy (NCBI): domain Eukaryota; kingdom Viridiplantae; phylum Streptophyta; class Magnoliopsida; order Asterales; family Asteraceae; genus Artemisia; species Artemisia argyi. The sequence continues at coordinate 86,675,118 of CM060679.1, forward strand.
CACCAAGTGGGCCTACACAACCCATTGGACCTCAAGCCCAAACCCAAAGAACCCAACGGACACTTATTAGTTTTGTTTTTCTTTCTTTCTTTTCTTTGGGCCCAGTCCACGAAAGAAGCCCAACACAAGAACAAAACCCAAAAATACCTTTATATTTATTTTCAGTATAACCTTCCCATGCACTTTTACTTTGCTTCTTTTACTCTCAATCCTCCTTAACAACATGTCGATATTTTTACACCATTTGATTTACCTCCCAGCTGAGAATCGAACAAGACAAACCATTTTCAATATCATGAACATTTACCCACTTAAAACTCATCAAAGTTCAGCTCACTTGCCACATTTCAACTCGACTAAAAAACTTGAGGTTTTGATTTAGAACCTCACACGTACAACCCAAAACGTCCCCTAAACCATATATAAAACGTTTATAGTTAGTCTTTGACTTCCTAATAATCCCAAACAAGCCAAGACAAGCTACATGATTATTTTTTTTATCTTTCTTCTCGGCTCAAACACCATAAGGACGATTCATGCAACAACTCTACTATTCACTAAATGGAAATCATGAATCTAGCTTTGACCATGTGATTTAAAAGAAATTGACCTTCCTATGGTGAAAACCAAACACAAACTAGGGAACATTTTGTAGTCTTCTCGTTTGGCAACTCTCACAAGGACGAATACACACTACTATGCTCACTTTGACTCACTATTTACCTCGCACCATAGTCATCATTTGATTCACTAACACATTCCAAAATCCTCCTATATAACGCATGCATGCAATTTGACACATGCACACCCTCAAACATACCACAACTAAAATTTAACTAAGTCTTCTCACTAATTTTTGGTCGAATAACTTGGGCACAAGTTGGAAGGGTTCTAATCGAGCTAAGCATAAACAAACACTCACTCCTATATCTTTGTTGTGTGAAGAATCGAGTTGCATCATCTTCCTAGCAAACCTCAGCCCTCACAACGTGTTTTACCCCACCTTTGTGATGAGGTGAGCCAATCTCACTATTTCATTTTCATTTACAAATCTTAATTTTGTCCGTATCACACCTTGTTTTGGCACCTATCATTCATTATTTATTTTAACGACATATATATTTTAATTGATATACTAATTGTCTAATATGTCATATTATAAGTTCAACTAAAATTCGTAACATATATGTACATTTAAATCACTTTCGAGACGCGTTTCTAAGTCCCCTTGAACATATTCGACATTTCTAAAACGCTTAGAAAATTTTTGAGGCTTTAAAACTACTTTTCAAAAATGACTTATTTCACTTACTTTAGCCTTGTGATTTTTAAACGAGACACATAACACTAATATTTTTTAGCTCGATATGATTTTTCATATGCTATATAATCAAGCTACGTAAATAACTTGATTCCACAAGCTTGTTTAATCCATTTTAAACCCCCAAAGCTAATCGAGTTTAACAAGTTTTTATATAACCATATATATTAACGATGGGCCATAAAGCCCAATAAGCAGAAAAAGGAATTTTTAAGGAAATAAGCTGTTTTGAAAATTTTATTAAGCTGTTTTGAGCTTATTTATAAAATAAAAATGTTAAAATTTGAATTTGATGAAATTTGAACTAAATTTGTAAATTTTTAAAGTTGAGGGACTAAAACATTCATTTTAGAAGGTGAAAACTGTCAATTTGATATTTTTGTGATGAAAACTGTAAACCTTAAACTCCTGGGTATATAAAGTAAATATTGAATAGTTTTGGACCTAAAATGTACATATATTTAAATTTTGGACTGAGATTGGAAAATTTATACCATTAGGGTTAAAAGTGTAATTTTGTGAAACTTAAAGGATTTTTCAAAAATATTAATTTTATAAATTATATTAATCTTTGATAAATATATATTTGTAATAAATCATGTCGATCGAATCTTTCGTTAACTAACTTTTATATATATATATATATATATATATATATATATATATATATATATATATATATATATATATATATATATATATATATATATATATAACTATAACGATATATATATACTTAAACGTTTAACCCGTTTCACTAAAACACAAGTTATACTTCGTCGCCTACCAATCTTTGGATTATTCATGTCACTTCCATTATACTTCGACATAGATCGTTTCACTTCAATTTTCTATAAAAATATATGTATTTATAACTACGATAAATATATAAACGATTAACCAAAACTTAAAACATTAATTATGTTCTATCGACCATGAACCTTGTTTTACCTACACCGATCTCATTATTACCTATCGTTTCTTTGACGAACGATCACATTACTCACAAGTTATATTTATATATAACTTTGTTTATGAATTTAAGCATTTAAACGAACAAGAGTTTCTATCACACAATTAATAACCAATACTCGCGATTAAGCCAGACTTAGAATATTAAAACACTAAGACTTGCCATATATTATTTAGGTTGTGTGTTGAAGCCGTTTCCTTCCATCGTTTGAGTTACGATACTACTACCACCACCGTACAACCAAGGTGAGTTCATAGCCCACTCTTAACTCTTTTAAACCCTTTTTGTGGGGAGATAGATGCTACAAACATGAACACAAGCTTTTTAGTATTCTATGCCTGACGTTATTATTGCTTAAGTAGCTTATTGCCAAAAATGCCTCTATCATGAACCTTAATCACTTGCGAGTGAACGTAAAATAGTTGTGAATAGATCTATTTGGGACTAACAATCCCCGCTTGGTTCTGCTAGGATAAGCCACCCAAACGCACTTTATTTAAACATACTTATAGGCTACTAGCAAATACCTATCCTGATGGCCCGAATACTTTACATCATTTTGATGCCTGTCAAACGTTGCGTGTCGTGAGCTTAATGCAATAACAACTTGATTTTAACTTGCTTAATTGTAATTCGAATACAATTAACACTCATATCTTGTGTTCAACTATTAAACTTAAACCTACGAATATCACTCAACTTTTGTTGACTTTTAGCATGTTTATCTCAAGTAACTAAGTTGGAACTCAAGGCACGGAGTAGGGCATTAAACCCGGCACGGGTGTTAAATAAATGTGTTAGGAATACAATTATTCCTATAGAAGACTCGGTCACCTAACTGATGTAATAGCATTTAAAGTTAGCTCGTAGTTAGTTTATTAGTTATTTAGATATTAGTTTAGTCTAAGTAACATCGTGGAAGAAGGACGGGTCTTACCCACTGTATTCCTGATCCACAGCCCGGGTGTGGGCGTTTTTATGTTTCTTTGTAGGATTAGTATAAATACCCCTCTCCACATGTGGAGAGGGTTGGACCTTCACTCATATCAATCTAACACTCTCTAGTTTCTCTCTTATTCTCTCTAAGGTTCCAACATCTCTCTTTCTCTCCTACACACACAAATCACAATCACCAGAAAGATTCATATGTTTGTGACTTAATATCATATCATACAATTGGTATCAAGAGCCCAGGTTTCATCTTAGGGCCTTGGATATTCAGATTTGGTGTGGTTTTTGTGAGTTAGAAGAGTTTTATTAAAAACATCTTGGTTTGATCTTTCTTGTGTTATTAAATGTGTTAGAGATGTACTTTTATGATCCTTGGTGTTAGTACAACATTGTGTTTCAGTTGGTTTTACTTTTTCATAAGCTTATTTGAAGTTTGGATTGAGTTTGAGTCGAATTTCATTGTTGCGATTAACTCCACTATTTCATTGCTTAACTGCGATTAGCTCCTGATCTCTGTGGTTAGTTTGTATGTGATTACTATTTTGGGAATACAAACAAATCGCAAGGAAAGTGACATTTTTGGACTATTGTCAACTGCGACTAGCTCCTGCGGTTAGATGATCTACGGTTGGTATCCGAGACTATCTGAATGCGTTTAGCTTCTGCCGGTTTAGTAGAATGCGTTTAGTTTCTGCGGTTTACTACTTGCTGTGGTTAGTGATTTGCGGGTAATCCATTTTGTGGTTAGTGTACTCTGCGGTTAGTTGCTCCCTGCGGTTAACTCACCTTGTGATTACCTTTCTCTGTGGTTACCTACCTTGCGGTTACCCTCCACTGCGATTTGCTCACCTTGTGTTTATCTCCTACTGCGATTAGTGCATATAGTTGCGACTATCTCACATTATTTGGCAATTTGCTAAGTGATGAGATTCATGTGATTGGGTAATCAATTTGCAATTAGTGTATTGTTGTAACCTTAGTCATTTCAATTAATCTAAGTGTGATCTGACGTTGTGAGATAATCCTTACGACTTGACTATTCTCAATTGGATTTATTGCAACTGGACTTGTCTAAACTTAACACTTGATGCAAACTGTGACTCATCTGGTATCTCTCTATTAGTATAATCTGCTAAATATATCTTCCAGTTTCTTTTGTTGACTTTAGTAAAATCCCTAGAAAGAATCATTTCTCGGTTTAAGTCACTAAAGCTGTAAAATCCCGTTTGAAGACTTTGAGATGTCGACTGTATCAGATGACATTCAAGCTGTTGGGTCCGATACCCGACCTCCGATGCTAGACAGGACAGATTATGAATCATGGGCGCAAAGAATCAGATTGTACTGCTTAGGTAAAGAAAATGGTGAGAACATTCTACGATCTATCGATGAAGGTCCTATGCAGATGGGTACAACCAGAGATGCTATCTCCACTGCTGAGGATGGCTCTGTTGTTCAGGGAATTGATAGACCACGCACTTACAATGATCTCACTAATGTTGAAAAGAAGCGCTATGATGCTGACATTCGTGCCTCCAACATAGTAATACAAGGGTTACCCAAAGATGTGTACAAGCTAATCAACTTCAACACTGAAGCCAAAGCGGTGTGGGATAATGTCAAAATGCTTCTGTCTGGCTCAGAGCTGACCAAAGAAGACCGTGAATCTCAATTATATGACGAGTTTGAGCATCTCAAAATGAATCCTGTTGAAAACATTACCGATTACTATGTCAGATTTCACAAGCTGGTTAATGACATGAGAATGATCAGAATGACAATGCCCAACATTCAACTCAACTCTAAGTTTGTGAACAACATGTCACCTGAGTGGTATCAGTTTGTCACTGCTGTCAAGCTCAACAAAGGATTGAGAAATACGAACTATGAGCAATTGTTTGCTTATTTGCAACAACATGAGAAGCATGCTGCTTATGATCGTCAACTAAGAGAGAAACTCAATCCAACTGTCACCAATGACTCACTTGCTTTCATGAGTAGCATGGTGCCAACTAATCAACCTGTGTCATCAATGGATCACTCATCGCTACAGTCATCAGCTGCCATGAACACTCATCTCGATTCAGGATACTCTCATATAGACAAGATGATTGACAATCTCTCAAATCAAGTTTCTCTACTGGTTCAACATTTCAGGGCTGCACTCCCATCTTCCAACAATCAACTCATAACTTCCTCCAATCCACGTAATCAATCCATTGTGGAAGACAGAAAAGTAATGGTGTAAAACGTTCAGGGAAGACAGAATGTGAATCAAAGAAATGTTGTGCGGGGTAACTTTCAGAACAGAGTTAGAAATTTGAATCAGGGACAAGGAAGGCAACCAAAATGTTACAACTTTGGGGGTCTAGGTCACATCGCCAGGAATTGCACTCTGTTAAACGTCCTCAAAACTCAGATTATTTCAAGGACAAAATGCTGCTCATGCAAGCTCAAGAGAATGGAGTTGTGCTTAATGAGGAAGAATTGGCGTTCATTGCTGGGGATGATGGAAAGACATTTGATGATGATGTGGATGAACAACCAGTTCAGGATTTAGCTCTTAATGATCCAAACATCTTCCACGCAGAGGATTGTGATGCTTTCGACTCAGATGTTGATGATGAACCCACCGCTCAGACAATCTTCATGGCTAATCTATCATCAATTGTCTCACCTGCACAACAATCTGGTCGCTCCAATTCATCCATCATATCTGAGGTACTAAAACTATATGATAAATGTGATGGACAGAAGAACTTCTATGATATACGACAAAATAATGTTTGTGAATCAAATGAGGCTAAATTGGAAACCATCAAAATGTTCCCAACTGAGCAACATTTGGATCACGACAGGTATTCTAACGTATCTTGTGGAAAGTCTTCTGTTGTGTGTGACAATGATGTGATGCATGAGCAATCGATATGTAACGATGTACAACAAACGAACGTTGATGAATTAGATACTACAAATTTGGGGAATAGCAATATTGTCCCATATGAGCAATATGTGAAGCACAACGTCGAGTCTGTTGTACCAAGTGATATATCCTTTGCTGATGAAGAAATGTGTGATTTAAATGAGTATACGGTTGTTGCACCAGATGATAGCCTAACCACTAGGATAAATACTCTTAGGGATCAAGTAAGGTTCTATGAACAACGTGCTAAATTTGAGCTTACAGAACGTGAACAAAAAATGGAATTGCAAATGCATGCCTACATCACTGAACAAAATTTGAAGGAAATGGCCTTTAAACAAGAGATTAAATCTTTTCAAAATCAACTTGAATGTGCTTTTAAGGAAAAACAGGAAATTCAGGATAGTGTAAAACTCCTAAAAAGTGAATTTCAACAAAAGGAAACTAAACTATTAAACGAATTTTCCAACCTTAAGCAGTTGAAAAAAAAACTTGAAAACAAGTTGTATGTTCTTGGCCAAACACCTCAAACAGCTCAAATGGTGGAAAAGCACATGAAACTGCGAGATAAGCATAGTAATAAGGATTTAGGGATGCCTAAAAAAAATTTCCTTAAGAGCGTTAGAGACTCTCAACCCGCCCTCTATGATGCTAAGGTTATGCTTACTCCCAATCATGATCCCCCAAATAGTTCATTCGATGTAGAATTAGAGGAACTTGATTCTGCCAATAGAGAGAGATTTGATAAAAAAAAATGAAGGATCCAAAGTGCATTAAACACCGAGTCATTGTTAAGCCCAATGATTATTATGAACAAAACCGAGTGACTGTTTTTGCACAAAAAACTAAGTTAACACCAGAACAGGTATTTTGGCCCCTAGACATTGAGAAAATAAAAGCTGAGGAAATTAAGGCCAAGACATCCCTTAAGGTAGCTGCCCCAACGGTGTATCCCCCCAATACACCGATGCACTTAGTTCAGTTGTCACTTCCCACGAAATGTAAAACTCTTATTAGCATTTATGTCATGTGTCAAATGTTCACTGATTTTGATAAAACATGCAAAAAGAGAATCACACCAACGGGAATCACTGAGGGTGAACGGGGATTTGAGCTTACTAAAGAGTGTTACTTAACTGAAGTCATCCCATTTTTTAAACTAATCAAAGAACACTTTGAGGGTCTACGAAAATCCCTTGACAGTGAGCTTAAGGAAATGAAAGAAGTGTTTAAAGATGTGGAAAATGAGTGTAAACAAAAAGCAATAGATCTTCAGCATAGTGAAATTTCTAGAAAAAATATTCTCATCATGAATGACAACTTGATTGCTAAATGTATCTCACAAGATGTGTTTTACACTGCTACAGATTCTTCTCTTAATGCTAGTCAGTTTCACGAAATGTCTATTGTTTTGAATAACCTTCACAATCGTGTTGTTGAGCTTGAGGGGGAGAATGGGAAATTGCTTGAAAAAATTCAAAATAATGATCATGAAAACATGGTCAAGCATCTTTCTAAACTAGAAGTTGATAATCTTAATTTACAATTAAAATATCAACATTTAGAAGAAAAAATGAAAATGTCAAAGGCCAAAACGTCATCTGATGCTCCGGAATTTGATGCATATTTTGAATTAGCAAAAAGGGATGGAAAAATTTAAGCTCACACGAACACGATCAGGTTATTGAGGGCTCAAATTGCCCAATTGAAGTCTCCCATGAATGTTGTGATCAACTCCCATAAACCAATGTCTGCAGATTCTCATAATTTTCAACTTCAAAACACAATCAACTTACTTAAACATGAAAATGAGTGTTTTCAAGCTGAAAATTCTAAAGTTAAACAACATTACAAAGAGTTATATGATTCTATCAAGATCACTCGTGATAAAACCAATGAAAAAATAACTTCTTTGCTTAATGAAATTGAGAATCTAAAGACAAAAGTGAAAGGGAAAATGCCGTTGAATGTAAGTGACAATATCAATTCTGTGGTTTGTAATTGTAAAACGTATGCATGTGAGGCTGCCTTTATTCCCCTTCCCCTTAAGAACAATGAGCTAGTCCATAGTGATTAACTTAGACATCTTAAGAACTGCCTTGACATGACCCGTGAAACCATAGAAGAAGATAGAACGGTAAGACCATCTGATAACACCCTATCGGATATTTGCTTTCTTACCAAGAGGTCACAAGAGTTGTTAGAATATGCCATAGGTACATGTCCCAATATTCCCAACATGCGTGATAAAATTGGCACATCCTCATCTAGGAATTTGAAGAAGCATGTTACTTTTGATAAACCCTTGGCAAGTTCTGTGCATAGCACACCACCTAGAAACCAAACAACTTTGCAACAATCTAATGTTCCCATCATAAATTCTACAGGAGTAATCAATGTCACTAAAGCTAGTGGGTCAAAGCCTAAAGGCAACACAAGGAATGATAGGACTTCGCCTGCTAAGAATGATCAAGGGAAGAAAGTAGAAGACCACCTTAGGAACAATAAGATTGATTTGAATGAAAAGAATCGTGTTGATTCTAGTATGTGCGTTAAACGTACTGTAATTAATTCGAATTCTAATGCGACTTGTAAGACTTGTTATGAATGTTTGATTTCTGGTAATCATGATGAATGTGTTGTGTCATTTTTGCAATCATCTTATAAATCCCCTGTTATATCTGCTAAGGATAACAATACTTGGAGAGCTACAGGAAAAGTTTTTAACAGTGTAGCATATCAGTGGAAACCAACGGGAAGAAAATTCACTCTAGGAAACCAATGCCCATTGACTCACATACCCGACCCTAAGTCGTTAGAGGTTAAGAGATGGAAGGCTACTAGTAGAAGATTCCCTTTAGTGACCCAATGCCTTGATAGTAAGACAACAGTTTCCACTGGTATCGGTTCATCTGTAAGAACCAATGATAATACTGATCATGAATCTCTTAAGTATGCATGTGCTAACCTATTGGATCCCAATTACAGTTGGGGATCCATGTTTTTTTCAGTTATCCATATCTGTCTGGTTTCAAATGCAGGTCGTACAAATCGTCCTATGGTATTTGGACTCAGGCTGCTCAAAACGTATGACTGGGGATCGCTCTCGGCTCAGAAATTTCGTGAAAAAGTTTAACGGGACACTTAGATTCGGTAACGACCACTTTGGAGCTATTATGGGGTATGGTGATTATGTGTTTGGTGATAGCGTGATTTCAAGAGTTTACTATATGAAAGGACTTGGGCACAACTTATTCTCTATTGGACAATTCTGTGATTCTGATCTCGAAATGGCCTTCATAAAACACACATGTTTCGTTAGAGAACTGGACGGAGTTGATCTCCTTAAAGGAAGTCGTGGTACAAATCTGTATACCATCTCTATTGAAGACATGATGCGGTCCTCTCCCATTTGCTTACTTTCTAAGGCCTCAAAAAGCAAATCATGGTGATGGCATCGACGTTTGAATCACTTGAACTTCGGCACCATAAACGAGCTCTCTCGCAAAGATCTTGTTCGAGGCATGCCCAGACTAAAGTATGAAAAGGATCATCTTTGTTCATCATGTCAATTGGGTAAAAGCAAGAAACAAACTCATAAACCAAAACCCACCAACTCCAACACCGAAGTACTCCATACCCTTCACATGGATCTGTGTGGACCCATGAGAGTGCAAAGCTTCAATGGGAAAAGATATATTCTTGTTATTGTGGATGACTATTCATGATTCACATAGGCGAAAATTTTAAGATCCAAGGATGAAACTCCTGATATCATCATCAAGATCATCAAGCAGTTGCAAGTAAGGCTCAACAAAACTATTAGAATCATCCGCACTGACAATGGAACTGAGTTTGTTAACCAACATCTCACCAAATTCTAGGAAAGTGTCAGCATCAGTCATCAGAAGAGCATTCCTCGAACTCCTCAACAAAATGGAGTTGTTGAAAGAAGGAATCGCACACTAGTTGAAGCGGCTCGCACTATGCTGATATTCTCAAAAACACCAATGTTTCTATGGGCTGAAGCCATTGCTACTGCTTGTTACACTCAAAATCGATCATTAATTCATCCTCTCCACAACAAGACACCGTATGAGCTGGTGCATCTCAAAAAGCCTGATCTTTCCTTTCTTCGTGTATTTGGTGCTCTGTGCGACCCAACTAACGACAATGAAGACTTAGGGAAGCTCAAAGCTAAAGCTGATATTGGGGTATTTGTTGGTTATGCAGCAGATCAAAAAGGGTACCGAATCTACAACAAAAGAACCCAAAAAATCATGGAAACAATCCATGTCACGTTTGATGAGCTGACAGAGCATACGACTTCAGGACACACCAGTTCTGGACCCTCACAAAATCTTTTAGATCCTGGACCAATAAGTTCGGGACTTGTACAGAACTCCAACTATGTCACTCCTTATGTTCCTCCCTCGAGCGAAGACTTGAAAAGGTTATTTGATCCCATGTTTGATGAGTACTTTGAGTCACATCCACCTCATGAACCGGTACAGCCAGCTGTTGAACCTAATATTATGGCTGGGAATGCACCACATGATACAAATGGTCCTTCAGTCTCCATCTCACTTGATCCGGAGGCACCAGAATGCAGCAACACTCAAATTGAATCAAATATACAATCGTTTTCTGAACATCAACGAGTTATTTCAGATAACACATGGGAAGTCAATCCTTTTGCATCACCTGAGGAAGAACTATTTGAAAACGTATTTGCACCAGAATCCTCCAATGAAGTATCTTCCTCAGAAAATTCAAACAATGCAATATATGTACCCTATCCTCAACCTCATGAACATCTCAGAAAATGGACTAATGATCACCCTATTGACAACATCATAGGAAACCCCTCAAGACCTGTATCCACCAGACAACAACTTGCCACTGATGCCTTGTGGTGTTTCTTCAACTCAATATTATCTAAAGTCGAGCCCAAAGACTTCAAAGACGCCCTTATAAAGGTGTCTTGGTTTACCTCAATGCAAGAAGAAATCCATGAGTTTGATCGTCTTGATGTATAAGAATTAATACCACCACCTGAGTGTGCGATGATCATTGCTCTTAAATGGATTTTCAAAGTTAAGCTTGATGAGCATGGGGATGTGTTGAAAAATAAGGCTCGTTTAGTTGCAAAAGGATATAGTCAACAAGAGGGTATTGACTTGGAAGAATCGTTTGCACTAGTCGCTTGTATCGAGGCCATTAGAATCTTTCTTACCAATGCTGCCAGTAGTAACATGATTGTTTATCAAATGGATGTTAAGACTGCCTTCTTGAACGGGGACTTAAAAGAGGTGGTTTATGTTTCTCAACCAGAAGGATTCGTGGACCCTGAAAGACCAAATCATGTATATCGCTTAAAGAAGGCACTCCATGGTCTCAAACAGGCTCCTAGAGCTTGGTACGACACACTTTCCAAGTTTCTTCTTGCAAATCGATTTACCAAGGGTGTAGTTGATCCTACCTTGTTCACTAGAAAGACTGGGAACAACCTCTTTCACGTTCAAATCTATGTTGATGATATTATCTTCGCATCATCTGATTCCAAGGAATGTGATCGCTTTGCTATAGAAATGAGTTCCCAGTTTCAAATGTCTATGATGGGACAAATGTCTTTCTTCTTTGGGTTACAAGTTTCACAAAACCCGAGAGGCATCTTTATTAATCAAGCCAAGTATGCTAGTGATATTCTGTCACACCCCCAAAATACCTGAATGGCAGCGGAATGGAATACCTGGGGGTGACTGTCATAGCACCATAATTACAGTTATATTGAACGACCTAAAGTGTCGTTTAGAAAATACAGCGTTTGATCATTAAAACATTCAGAGTTTACAAAGCTTAGGTCCCCAAAAGAGTTTACCAATATAGTTAAAATAAGTTCAACAAGATCAAACGTTTCATAAGTGCAGAAAATATGGTGAGACGCGTCGACTCCGCGACTCCATGAAGGTCCAAATGTATGCAATATAAGCTACCTTAATAACCTAAGAAATACATTGCGAAAAACGGTCAACATAAAGTTGGTGAATAGTCATAGGTTTATAAGTAAATCGTATGTACATAAGCCACAAGTATAAAGTAAACCGACAAAAATGTCAAAAAAAGCTACATTGGCTCTTAAGCTCATGACCCCGAAGCTAGACTTTGTAATGGCCCCACCAGAGTGTTTACCAGACACTCAATTATGATAAGACATGAAATGCATTCGTCCCGTTGGAGCAACCCAAACACGAATGGAGGCGTCACCCTCGATAGATCTATCCACTCACTCTCGCTTAGTACTAAAATTAACGGTCCATGATAATAAAGGGGACTTGTCAAGACATGGTAATAAGGCAACTTAAGCAATGTATGGAATTTGTAATACTTGGGCATGTACAAAAATAATTGTGCAATGTATTCTCCCCCGTGGGATTTAAAATCAAATAAGTAATTAAAACGGGGCTATGAAGACTCACCTGGAGTGTTAGTACAAAGATGGTACAATGATGGTAAAGTAGTCGGGACAATGAGGCGCGAACACTAGCCGCAACCTAAATGAATAATCGTGATCTAATTTAGATCATGCCGTGATGTAATGAATGCACATGCACATGATACCTATACCACTCGTAATTTGGAAATACTAGTTATCGTCATAGTAAAATAGTTTCCATACTTAGGAAAAATAAGTCCAAATATAGAAGTATATAACTTGTCGTATTATCTCGTATGAAAATGTTAGCGTTATATTCCTCGTATCGAAAACCTTAAAATAACGTCGTTAAGTCGTATAAATATTCTCTTGGGTTGTACGTATTCATTTGTTAAGAATATAGTCCTTAGTAACATTTCTAGAAAATATACCATTTAGTGCGTAAGTTATTATTTTTATTTGTGTCCATATATATGTATATATATATATATATATATATATATATATATATATATATATATATATATATATATATATATATATATATATATATATATTATATATATATATATAGTTTGACGATGTTAAAACGGGTATAACTTGGTCGTTTTAAGCTCATTTTCCTTGTTCTTTATGTCCACGGATTCGTTTTTGTATATACTAATATATTTTTGATAACTCGGCTCCTCTAGGTTACTTTTAACGCTTCTATTTATCCATCGAAAATTTCCAAACAGCATGCAGTTTTTCAGGAAATAGTTTTCGTCAATTAATTTGCAAAAATCATAACTTCTTCGTTATAAACTCGTTTTAATCCGTTCTTTCGTCTAAAGTTTCATTTTTGAAAGTATTTTCTAAATCTTTGGTCAAAAATTACCCCTGAGTTCCTGGGTTTCCCACGTTTTCAAAATAGGGACAGTAGGTATATATATATTTTCCAAAATCATTTTCCTAGTTTCAAACTTTTTCCAACTTCAACCAAACCACTTTCAATCACCACAAAACTAGTCTAATCCTACCATACACCTTCTTAGGGTGTCATGGGTTCCTAAACATCATAACCAAGTAGATCTAACAAAGATCTAACAATAATCACTTACTAAGGTTCAAAAGTTAAAAGTTTATAAAATAAAGTGGTATAAGCCATTATATGCATGAGTTCTTGTAAGAAAAGTATATAATCATAGTAATAACTTGTAAAAATTATAAAAATGAGTTTGTTAACTTACTTGAAGGTTTAGGGAGTTTAGATGATGAAAAACCTACTAATCCTTGAGTTTCTATTTCAAAACTTCAACAAGGATGACTAAGTGAACAAGTTTACACCTAGATCTTGGAAAAATTTGTTGTTCTTGCTTCTTGATCACCCTAGGTCGATTCATACAAAGAGAGAAATGAGAGAAAAAGTTTTCTTGAACTAGTATTGTTATGAGATTGAAATGAGGTAAAAAGGGATTAATATCTATTTAGGAGACAAGAGTTTGGTGAGCATCTAAGTGAGTTGGTGAAGTTTAAGCTCATGAGTAGGCTAGGAGGGGGGGGGGGGGTTCACAAAGGAGGGAAAGAGGGGGGGATGTTGGGTGATTTAATTAGAAAGTTAGTGGTAATATTGTGTAGTATTTGGTTAATTTTAGGTGTAATCGGGTACCGGGTTTGTTAGAAATAAATTTTATCAAAGTTATTCGGAACATAATAAAGTCGTAAAAGTTGTAAAAATATATTGGGTACAAGTATGGAGAGTTCGGGTGATTATTGTTTAATTTTTGTGAAAACCGTCGTTATTAAATTAGACGTACGATACGTAATAAATAAATTTCCAAAATACCGGGTAAATTAATATTATAATTTTTATATTATAAAAATGAGTATAAAAATATATTGGGATAATAGTCGGGAGTGTCGGACATGCTAGTCACGTTTATAGTTCGCGTATTAGTGTTTATTTAAAATAAACATACGTAAATCGTTACTTATACCAAAAGTATTAATTTAGTTATCCTACGAGTGGAATAGTATGCGAGTGCCATAATGAGGATATGCAGACTATTTCTAGTCTATATGAAGTGTCCCAATGATAATGCATGAATTCGCTCCTGAACCAATACGGTTACGCGAATTTTTGAATACCCGTAAACTATGTTTACGATGAAATGAGTAATGCACGTGAATAGTGGTTTTCTCTCGGAAATGAATAGTGTCAAGTGAATAGTAAAATTTTTGAATGTTTCTCGGAATGTCAAATTGACCTCAAAAACGGTGAATAGTGATCGATGAATAGTAAATGATGAATAGTAACTTGTGAATAGTAAATTGTCGAGGTTTGGAAAATGACCGGAAATTACGAGTTGTGACATATTCTCAAGAAGTTTGGCTTTGATTCAAGTGACATCGTTGATACCATGGTTGAAAGATCCAAACTTGATGATGACTCAGCTGGTGTAACAGTTGATCAAACCAAATACAGAAGCATGATTGGATCTCTCATGTACCTCACAGCAAGTAGGCCAAACCTTCTTTTTGCCGTATGTATGTGCGCCAGATATCATTCCAAGCCCACCAAAAATCACTTGGAAGCTATCAAGAGAATCTTCAGATATCTTCAAGGGACAATCCACATGGGTCTCTGGTACCCAAAAGATAATGCAATGGCTCTCACGGCCTACTCTGATGCTGATCATGCAGGGTGTCAAGACACTCGCAGAAGCACTTCTTGAGGTGCTCAATTCTTGGGTGAAAAACTTGTCAGCTGGTCATCCAAAAAGCAAATGTGCACTTCTATTTCATCCACAAAAGCGGAATATATAGCCATGTCCTCGTGTTGTGCTCAAATTTTGTGGATGAGATCACAATTATCAGATTATGGGTATGATTTCAACAAAATCCCAATGTATTGTGATAACAAAAGTGCCATCGCCCTATGCTGCAACAATGTCCAGCACTCCAGAGCCAAGCATATAGACATTCGTCATCACTTCATCAGAGAACAAGTGGAGAAAGGGATAATGGAACTCTACTTTGTGAGAACAGAGTTTCAGTTGGCTGACATTTTCACAAAGGCTCTTTCTCGGGAAACATTTCAGTTCATTCTCCCACGACTTGGAATGAACAGCCTCACTCCAGAAACTCTTAAGTCTCTCCAAGAAGAGAAGGATGATTGAAGAATTGGCTTCACATATCCTTTGTACATAACATATATCAAAAAGAAAATAGAAAAATATAAAACCAATACAAACCATAAAAATTAGAAAATTATAAAAACCAAAAATATTCTTCTCACGACATGTCTCTTGTGTAATCAATATTATGTACGTTTCTAGAAATGTCATTCAATAATGACACGGAATCATACATATGCTTGAGCAAGAGTTTTTCGGTTTCAAATAAAGTTTTTTTTAAAAACATGTCGTTTCTCAAAACATTCTTCAAAATTTATGGCTTGTAGTCATTTCAAGCTGCAACCCGAACTTCAAAATTATGGTTTGCTATTACTTCAGATAGCAATCCGGTTTTCAAAAATGAGGAAAACATGTCGCCAAAAAGACGGTTGTTCCTAGCAAAGGGTGTCGTTCATCCGAGCGTGAATTACTTTATATTCGTGCACCCTCGATCTAATGTACGCTTCAGTGCATTATTTCTTGATAAAGAAGAGAAGTCTTCTTTTTATCGCCAAATACTTTCCCGTCGATGATTTTTCCGAAAAGTATTTGTGCAAAACTTGGTGGTACCATGAGATTTTGTTTGGAAATCAATTTGAACTCAAAAGTTTGATAAAATTTTTACTCAATCAATGACATCACTTATTTATGTTTTAACATCCGTCATTGATTGAGGGGGAGAGTGATTTCTCAAAATTTTATGTATCATCAAAACTCTCCACACTTTGTACAAAACCTTGCAACAAAACAATTTGTGATGGTTATGTGTCAGAATGAGAAATTTTCAAAGAGTTTTTGTTAAAACTTCAAATCTTTTGTAAACTCATCAAATCTGACACATAACAACCTCCCTCACAGATTGAGGGGGAGCATGGAAAAAGTTCCTCTTATTAGAAAATATTAAAAAATTAACCGCATTTCTCTCCCCAAACGTTTTCTAACTTATTTAAATCAATCGGGATCCAAAATCTCAAAAGATTTGAAATTTTTGATCGGGGGAGAGAATGTGATTTAAATATGAAATCTGATAATCAAATGTGATCTTTTCGACTCAATAATAGGCTCCCACATATGTGCTAAACACTTTCGAATATCGATGCACATATTGAGGGGGAGCGAAAGGCGTTTGTGGAAGTAATACCTAAGACCGACCATTTATCTTTATGCACGGAGTTATAAGGTTGGTTAAGGTTAGGTATGAATTCCCATGATCCACCAGGACCGGAAGGATCTTCCCAGGGACAATCCTCTAGATAGATTAGAAGTCCTTAGGAATGATAGAAAAAAAGGAGTAAAGTGAGAAAGGGAAGAGTGCGGACTGAGATAGAGCTAGGACTGGAACAAACCCAACAAGGTTCTAGTGGTGAAGTCTCGGTAAGCACTGAAGGGGTTGAAGAATTAAAAAGAATTGAAATGAGAAAGGGTGAAAAGAAATAGCCCTCCAAATATTCAACCTTAGGGCAGAAACCGGGTTCAATTCATAATCTACTGGCGGTTACTAAGATAACACTGGTATTGAAGACAAGACATCATGGACCCAGTGACGCACTGCACTAAACTTCCCAACCACTCAAGTTCTCTTAAAAGAGCTTGTTTCATTCTCACGGGGAACCCTGTGCAATGTATCGACCGCTCATTGCGAGCTATGTTGATACCGAAATAGGAGACACCTCCCCAGTCTCTAGGAGCGGATCAAAATGCACTATTGAGTCTAGAGCCAAAGAGATCATCGATAAATCTCGATAGGACACACTTCCAAATATGCTTATTGTTTCACACAATGTGGAAAATAAGATAACATATTTAGAGTCCTACGCATTATCCTTGTGGTATTGCCAGAACATCCGAGTGATATGAAAATATTCACAATGACGATGGAAATCCTTCTAGAGCGAACATCTTTCAAGCTCTTGGTAGGTGACATGTGAGATCCATCTTGGATCAATGATCAAGTGACAACTTGAAAGCAACAATGGTGCGATTCAACATTGAGTCAAACTTGTTCCAGGATATGGTTTGACGGATACTTTTGCAAAAACCTTTCAGTGTGCTCACAAACTAATTTTTGAGCACATTGATTGTGTACAATATTTCAAACAAAAGTATTTTTGATGGAAATGTGATTCAAAGCTTAAAACTCTCGTCGTGTCTCAAAATGTTTATCATATGACGCACGAGTGATTTCTATAAATCAATTTCTCATCAATCCGTGAATATTTATTCACCGATTCACTCTATCGTGCTGTCTACTTTGAGACGTTTCGGTATGAGAACATGCTAAGTATGAAGATTCCGAAGTGGATTCTCTGGAAAATTCATTACTATAAGCTGGAAATTCCTGTCAAGGAGAGTCTTCTTTAAAAGAGGCTCTACCTGATCACAGGTCGGTTTTCACAAAACCGGAGGGTAGTCTGTCCTTACAGAACGAATGACAAAGCCATATTCGTTCTATATCTTTATTGCTAACTATTTTATTTCAGGGACACATATAAAGATGGCATTGTGTCACAACTCGTAATTTCATGTCCTGTTTCAAACGTCGAAATTCCAATTTTTATCTCGGGAAGTTACTATTCACTTTTACTATTCACAAAACACTATTCATGTCCGAAATTTTTATTTCATATTCTCGTAAGTTAAACTATTTTAACGGAAATCCGAGAGTTTGGCGCTCGTCGGATCATTTCTGCAAAAATCACGAAGCCGTGTCCGAGATTTACATTCAGGTTTAAACGTCCTTCCGGCATCCCGATATGTCTATAAATCAATATAAACAATAAAAATATGATTTTCTTTCATTTTACGACAATTCTAAAAGTTTTGGAATTTTACGTTTTTCAGTTCAGCGTTTTACGCGAATTACGCGTTTTTAACCCGCGTTTCCAGTTTTAACAGCGTTTAAGCAACCCGATGGAACTTACCATTCATTTTATATTTTATTATGGAGTATTTTGACAAGTTTAGTCATTCTTTCAAGTTTCATATTTTTACGATACCCGAATTTACGTTTCGCGATTTAAAACTTTACGGTTTGCGATTAACGTAACCAAAACCGACTCCGTGACCCAGATAACACCAAGCTTCTTACATACTCATCCCAAAACTCACCATGTGTAGCCCCCCCTCAAAATATCTAGTCAACTTGACCAAGTATTTACTAAAATGCCATTGATTTAGATTTTTTTATACATAAACACCTAAAACTAAACACTTAACAATTTAGTGAATCAAAAAGCTCATCTTCTTCTTTCTCATCACCATAACCACGACCTCATCTCAATATCCATGATCCATCCATCATTTTTCAAAGTACAAAGCATCAAAGTTGTTCATTTTGTTGTCCTAATCAAGAATCATAACACAAAAACACAAGTAATCCAAGATTTCTCATCCTTTAATCACCTATTATTTCAAAGTGAGTATTCAAATTTATTTTCATGTTTTCATCTAACTAACATATGTATCTCATGGTATTCAAGCTTAATTTCATGCACAAACTAGTTATACCACTTTATTTTTGTATACTTTTTGAACATACAAACCCTAGATTTTGATTTAGGTGTTCCTTTGTAAAATTAACATGATTACTAGTGATTAGGAACCCATGGCACCCTAAGAAGGTGTATGGTAGGATTAGTATAGATTTGTGGTGTTTGCAAGAGATTTGGTTGAAGTAAAAACTAGTTTTGAACCTTGGAAATGGATTTGTAACAAGTAAATATACATTCTGTCCCATTTTGTTAATTTCTGGAAAATCAGTAAATACAAAGTAAACTTTGGCAAAATTTTTAGAAAATACTTTCAAAAACGAATCCGTAGGCGAAAGAACGGATTAAAACGAGTTTATAACGAAGGAGATATGATTTTTGCAAGTTTAACGACGAAAACTATTTTCTGAAAATTGTACATGCTGTCCCACGATTTTCAATGGGCAATCTGAGGTGTAAAACTTGATCTAGCCATCCCGACTTATCAAAAATATATTAGTATGTTGTCCCACGATTTCGGGGATATAAAGAACGTAGAAAACAAGCTTATAACGACCAAGATATACACGTTTCAAAATCGGCGAAACTCTATTTATTTCCATCAGCTTTTTAGCAAAATATTACGAAGTATAGAAAAACAGTTTTTGTAAGACATCATGTTGAGAGCCAATTTACTCATTGATAAACTCATTTCTGGAAAATTTATATCATTGACAAAAAGTTAGTTCACCCAGCCTAGTTTTCAAAACATCCAGCCGTTTGTCAAAAGGATTTATAACGAACAACTTATGGACTTCCAAAGATTCCCAAAAACTGCCCAGAATCTGCCAAAACAGCCCAAATACCTCACTTGACGGCTAATTATCTTTATGATCGAGACCTGTATGGACAAACTTCACTTCTGTGACTTTTTAGATATGGTGAAAATCTTCTCAAAACTACTGAGCTTCTTTCCTAACTCCTAATATTCACTATTTCACGACTAGTTTTGCGAGACCATTTTGTCACTAATAGAAGTAATAATACTTCTACGTACTAAATCCTAGATTTTCTATAAATACTACCAAAGTGCCAAATTCTTAACCATCGAAGTACTTATGATTACAAGCTTATTTATACGACTATTAAACGTTATTTCAAGGTTTTCAAAGCAAGGAATTCAACACAAACATTGGTACATATGATATATATATAAGTATATATATTTCAACTAGTTTTATTTTTCTAATAGCCATATTTTCCTAAGTCTTGGAATATATATTTATGATAACAACAAGTATTTTTTTCAAAGAGTAGAGTGGTATAGGGAACATGTGCATGGACATTCATAACATCATTTCATGATCTAAAGTAGATCGTATATCATTCATATTAGGTTGCGGCTAGTGTGCGCGCCTTGTTTTTCAGCTCATTACATGTTCATGGTACCATCATATCAGGTGAGTCATAGCCCCTACTCTTTTAATTGTTTTGCAAACTCTTTGGGGGAGAATACATGCTCGTTTTACTTAAACGCATTACTTGCTTTACATGGTTGATTACTCAAACATTTTCAGCTTTACCTACATATATGTTTGATCACCTGCATTTCATTGGTATGTTTGATTACCTGTATTTCATGTGACTGTTTCCTAAACATTATTACTTGTTTATATGACCTCATTGTCATTACTGTTTACCTGGCGACATTGTCAGACTCATTTACATGACCTCATTGTCAAAGTTGTTTATCTGGCGACATTGTCAGGATTATCATCATTGTTTATCTGGCGACATTGTCAGCATTGTTTATATAACCTCATTGTGAAAATTGTTTACATAGCGGTTTTGCTACACTTATCTTTGAATTGAGATTCAAGCATTATTTTGTTCACACAAACCATAACACATTTGGCAGTGGGTTGTAAACACACAGGTTACAAGTCTCTTATGGCGGGACTTGTAACTGAGTGGATTTACGATGCCTTTGCTGGGATACCTTCATTCATATGCATTACATTCTTTTTCACAAGACTCTATGAACTCACCAACCTCGTGTTGACACTTTAGCATGTATTTTCAGGTTTAATCATATGGCACGCTACTGGAGGTTTTGGCAGGGCATGGCATGGTCATAGAAGACTCTGATTTATTCATTTGCGGACCGTTTTTAACTATTTTAATGGCCTACTTCCGCACTACTTTTAACAATGTAAAAATCAACATTTTGATTTAACTATTTTATTCTAAATGATTCAAGTGCAAACTATTTTTGAACTAGTGTTGTAATACCAATTGAGTTACACCCCAGCTACATGTATGCTTCCGCTGGACCCGATTCTGGGGGTGTGACACGTTGATGGCTCGTATTTCCAGCTGAATCGGATCAATCCATACCTCATGCTCACACATCCTCCTCAATATCAATGACGATAGGAAACTTGTTACAACAAATGTTGAGAGACTACCAACAAAGTTTCCTCAACTCTGATGAAAAAGTCTCCTGATCCACAACTATTATGTTAAGTCTCCTGATCCAGTAGGGTGTGAGCATGATGGTCCTTAAGTCACTACATCACATGAAGGCGATACTACTATGGATGAGCTTGGAGATTTACTATGGCTGGTGATCTTAAAGAAGCTCAAAGATCACACATCTCAAAGGAACTCGAAATCACAAGTTCATTGCTTGAGGTGCAAAGTGTGCAGAAAAGCGAAGAATCAGAACCTACAAGCTACAATGACTAAAGAATGCTTGAAGATCAAAGAGCTTAATTTCCAAAGGTGACCTTGCTTAGGGGGAGATTGTTAGGAATACAATTATTCCTATAGAAGACTCGGTCACCTAACTGATGTAATAGCATTTAAAGTTAGCTCGTAGTTAGTTTATTAGTTAGTTAGATATTAGTTTAGTCTAAGTAACATCGTGGAAGAAGGACGGGTCTTACCCACTGTATGCCTGATCCACAGCCCGGGTGTGGGCGTTTTTATGTTTCTTTGTAGGATTAGTATAAATACCCCTCTCCACATGTGGAGAGTGTTGGACCTTCATTCATATCAATCTAACACTCTCTAGTTTCTCTCTTATTCTCTCTAAGGTTCCAACATCTCTCTTTCTCTCCTACACACACGAATCACAATCACCACAAAGATTCATATGTTTGTGACTTAATATCATATCATACAAAATGTTTTATCATTCGCTTTTAAATAAATATGACTGTCATGTGATGTTGAACAACGAAACCTCTTTGTATTTCCGAATACTTGATCTTTTTAATGATAAACGTAACTTTTAAAACGTCTCTTTCGAGTCATTTTCTATGATTATGACTATGATCAACTATGTAATACCCCGTTAAGTCTTCCACTGTTACTATTAATTTTTGGGGGTGTTACACCCGCGTTTAATCCGATGGCTTCTAATCAAACCAGATTAGGACCCGCCTCAAACATGCAGACTTCTGGACACATTAGTTCAGGACTCGTACCTCAAGGAGCTCAATCAAAAACCAATGACAAACCTTCAGAACAAGAACTGGAAAATTTCTTCGACTTAATGTTTGATGAATACTATGGTGGAACTTTGACCAATGCATCTCAACATCATTCCGCCGCACCCGCTCAAAATCATCAACCACCTCCACCAACACAAGATGCATCAACAACAAACAAAGCTGATGTACCAACTCCCTCAACATCATCTACATCTACTCCAGCAACTCCAACACTAGAAATTGTTCTACCATGTCACACCTCATCAAGGCGGAAACGCAAGTGTAACTTCATGGATATCATCACAACACATGGTGTCTATATAGAGAATTACTACATGTAAACAAATAGAGCAATGTACAAACACAAAGTGTCGTAACAATACCCCAAATAAAATAACCAAAAACAATATCCTAAAAGGGTATCTTCAATAGAACGTAAAGTACTAATTGAAAGACATTAAAGTATCACAACCAAATCCAAGCATAAAGATAAATTGTTCTCAAATGCAACTAAGTCTCGTATAGTCGCTTCTCTCAACCTTAGCCTTAGAATGCTCACCTAAAAATGATGCTTAAAAACGTCAACATAATGTTGGTGAGATTCATAGATTTAAGAAACACAATATAACACAAGGCAACCAGTTCGCTGTGATTATAAAACATAGCATGACAGTAAGACTAGTTATTATACTATCTAGCATGAAATCTCCACCAGTCAACCAACAACGCATCATAAGGCAACAATAGGGACGGAACGCGCCCACGATCCACATAAAGAATAATGGGTAATCGAACCCTCTGATCAGACCACACAGAATAATAATGGGTAGGGCTACTCTCCTCCAATTAGACTGCTCAAATGAACAATGAAAGCATAGCTATCCTCCAACTGAACCACACACAACAATATCGTAGCATGCATACACATATAATAACACTTACAAGTCCATGCGTTTATAAGATCACATAATCACAGTAACTTAAAAAGTATTTCAACACAAGCATCATTCCCATCCCAAGTTTAAAACAAAGTAAAAATGGGACTATGAACTCACCTCAGTTTTTGCAGCTTCCAAATAAACAATCACAAATCTATACAACAAAATAAACCCACATTACACGCGACCAAGCTAAAAGTTATAGTCCATGTAACACACATATGATGGATGTATAAAGGTCATATAAACCACTATGTTTCACCTAGACTCCATACCAAACACTGCCAATCACTTACGCTCACTAAATCCCTTGCACAAATTATATCTGAAAATGCAGAATTTTGAGGTACATTTACCCGAAAAATCACACTAAGATAAGCTCCACAACTCACACCAAAAATCCACCATGGTCTCTTATGAGCATAAAAGCTATTCTCAGAAGGCCATGCTCTAAAAACATACACAAGTACTCGTAAGAAAATCAAACTTGAATACTATCCAGATTCAAATCTGAAGACACACCAAAATGTTTTGACCTAAGAATAATAGTTGTACAACTTTTTAAAGTCCCTATTTCTGGTGGATGTCAAAGGGAATATAGAACTCAACTCTATCAGAAGGGCTAACCCTAATTCCACTTTCCAACCTAATTTTGACCTCAATACTTTTACCCTAAATCTGTCCCAGTTTAACAGCTTTGATACCTTTTCTCGCTAAAATCATTAGACTTCCTTCCGGACCTCGAAATCGATCGTGGCCGGACTTTTTGGAAAGATATTTCACTGAAGTACAATTTAGACTCAAAATTCATGATCTAACTCATCTACATCTATTAAATATCTTCGTATCTTTACAGCATTTCAAATCTGTCAAAAGCCTAACTCAATAACTAACATGTTTTGCTCTCAAATCTCATCACCAATCATCTTAATATAATCAATAATTGATCCCAACATGTTTTAATTAATTAATTTACAGAAACTTACAAACCCTAGATCCATCATAATTAGTATTACATGAATTATATAAATTAAGTAAACACATGTGTTAAGAATTATACCTTGATCTTGCTTATTGCTTCAAAACTAAAAACCCTAAATTTTCTTCTTCCTTTTCCCTTGTGGTCGACAAAATACTCAATGAAATGGGTAGGAGAGTTTTGATTTTGTATTTATAAGAATTATGGATAACCCTAAGGATTTAAGAATTATATTTGGAATCAAATTTGGTTTCTCTTTTCCCCCTATTTACCCCAATCGCCCCCCCCCCCCCCCCCCTAGTATGTATATATATATATATATATATATATATATATATATATATATATATATATATATATATATATATATATATATATATATATATATATATATATATATACTAGTTTTCAAAGCCCGCCCGATGGGCGGGCATGACTTATAAATATCGTTGGCATATTTTTGTATAGCGAAGAAAATAAATACCATTTTTGGTTGATTATTATAGTTAATGTATTTCACAGAAAATAGATCAACGTTAAATTTTATTCAACAATTAAAATATAAAAAGTAACTCATATGTGAAATAAAGCTTCTTTATATATAACATTTATTGTTGATTTTGCGTAATTACCATTCTTATCACAACAAAGAATTTTCAATCCTCACTCTAGAGACAGTTACATAAAGTTGCGCATGGGTGAAAACTGGCCTCTAGAGAAATAGCTCAATTTGTGTCAATGTTTGACCTTAACTTTTATTAATAGTCATTACAAAACACATTGAGGAACTAAGAGTAGCATTGTAGCATAGCCCACCCCATGAACTATAGAATAAAGTCTTTTAAATTTTACTGCGGATTTATGGTAAATTACTATATTAGACCAGTAACATCGTGTGGATCTAACATCACGATTCATAATTTTAACAGATTGGCAATTTTACAGAACCAAATAGTAGTCTCTAACTCTTAAGACTATTATTACTATATTTGAATGAAGTCCAACCACCTTAATATCTGGTAACCAAATAGTAGTCTCTAACTCTTAAGACTATTATTACTTATATGAAACTAATTTTCTAAAAATCGCAAACAAATAGCTTCCTCCTAAAGAAGCAAATAAGCAATCCAATATTTTTAAATGTCACCGTATATCCATTCACTTGCCTTCAATTGTAGAATGAGGGTGGCCATTGTTGTACGAAATACATGTGACTGCCCAAAAATATGTCCAATATATTGGGTGAGCTTATATAGTATAATAATTTATACTATACAAAGCGACCCAACTCGGCTCTATGTAGCTCCATCACTAACTATATATCTATAAACATAATAAGAAAAATGTACGAACCTTTAGTTTTTCATCACGATATGCAGTGTTGATCTTTTTGAGTTTTGCCCATTGATCAGTATCAACATTTGCAAGTCCTGTTGCTAACAACTTCGTTAACGGGTTCCCTCCTCTTGCCTTTTTGAAATAAGTAATTATTAGCCAAAATCTCGCGTATTAATTACCTTCTCCAAAGTTTTGTCTTTCACATGTTATAGATTAAGCAAATTAATCAAGATAAAAATCCTAAAGAGTAAAGACCTTAACCTCCACTATATGTTTTTATTAGAAGTTGCATCCATTAGTAGCTTCATCTCCTTCCACATATAGTAGCAAAGTAACTTTAAGCCATTGATGAACTTGGAAGAGTAAATCAATCAAATATTTGTTAATTAAATATGTCTTAAATTACCTGAAGTGCAAATTATTATTGAAGTGTGACGCATGTCAGATTACCTGCAAGTTATTGACAAATAAATCAAAGAAAGAAATTTAACTTAAGCGCATTCATCAGAATAAAAGAGTAGTAAAAGGGTCACTATCATTCACGTGGCATGAGCAAAGTCCAATCAGGACATCCCAAAACCTCAGTATGAAAAAAGAAGAAAATACATGAGATGGCTTCAGTTTCTTAATGAGCTGATAACAGCTCCTTCATCCACTAAATTAACTAAAGTACGAACTGCATAAATGGCCCATATTTGACTGTAGCATTCTCGCATAAGTAATAACTTTTTTGTGATTTATTATCTAGGTTACTCAATCTTAGGAGTTTCATATATTTAATTATTTCTTAAAAGCACATGTAGTTAAAATAGAAGTACCTTTGAAATGCATACTCAAATCGGCAACTTCCTGTTCTACTTGTTCCTGGTCTTCCTTTGCCTGAAAAGACGTCAAGAATTTAAGTATCTAAACCACATTTTTTTCATAAATTTAAATGTTCAAAAACTTCAGCAGAAAGAAGAAATTTATTAACGACTAAACAGGTTGCCACAAATGTCAATCATATAAGATTTAGTATCACAACACACCTGCCATCAGGAGCAATAACATGCTGAACAGTGATGCCACTCAAAGCATAAAGTTGATCAACAGAATTCTCATGAGTGGAATAATAATCGAAGAAGGGTCTTTGAACTAAAACTCCCTTCTTTAGGTTCGAGTTTCCCATATGTACATAAGCCTGCTGATATGTCAATTACAACAAACCTGCCAGAACCAAGCCATACTTGAGATGCTCCCCCTCTATTATAATGATAATGATATATGTAGCCTCTGTCTTGTTGCTTAATATCTATTTCGGTTAACTGATTCGGTTTTTTATACATTAAATTATCAAGATCATTTTCCTTATTTCTAGGATCCATTCTAACCTGTAAAACAATAACCAAGCAAGAAACGTACGCCAATAACGAATATAGTGGATGATGAAAGAAATAGAAGGATGCTAAAGTGTACTTTATCAAAATTCATAATGAATATTGCGGTTGGCATAGGTTAGGCAGCCTCTTTAGCATTATAACCCTAATTTCAAAGTCAAGTAGTAGGAATAAACTCTGACTCCACAACTGTTGCATCTACATCAAATGTAGGAAATTAATTCCCTTCCAAAATAAGCCTGAAAGTTACAGATATAATGTATAATTTGGTATTGAACTAATCATGTAAATCATTTGTCAATGTCCAAAAATAACATCTATATTTACCTTTCTAGCTATTCCAGCTTAGTTAGCAGCTAGCTTCTATCCAAACAGTCACGATATGTTAGCATAACCACAAAACCCATATGCTTAAAGACTATTCAATTGTTATATTTTCATGTAACAATGTTTGTCTTTCGGTAAGAAAAACAAAGTTAGCCATTAGTGATCTTCTAATTCATCTTCAAGCCTTTCCATCACTTGTAGTTAATCAACATGGACTAATTAGAGCTAAAATTTTTGTTAATCGACATGGACTAATTATAATGATTAAACAGAAGTCAATTATGATATAAATGCAAAAGACAATTGTTAAAAATCAGCTGGTGTGGTGAGTAGGAAGGGGGAATAACAACTGTCAAATGCATGACTCACCTCCAAAGGTGTCATCAACTCCATAGGCTTCTCCTAGGAAGATTGCTTTGTTCTCTTGTTATAATATTATCTGCATACAAATTCAAAGACAAAGATTTGAACAATTGGCATTGTTAAGAACATTTATATATTATAAGAATGTATGTGAAACATTTACCATCTCCCATCAGCAGCTATAAACTCTTGCCAATCAGTTGCTGATGCCTCTTTATCCGTACATGCTGTCTTCTATAGGAACAAACAATAGTATTTATGTTAGACGAATTAAACTTTATAATAGGTTAGGTGTCAAAGATTGAAAGGTCCCACTATAACCCATCATAAATTGCAGGATCAGTGCATTCAGCAACTGATCAAGTTGAAAGGTTCCCTAACATACATAATATTAAGCAAGCAGCAAGCTACCTCATCCATTCTTAAGTTGCCGAACTCAGCTAGTTAGCTCATTCCGACTCAGATTTAAGTAAAGTGACAAAGAAGGCCGGCCTATCAAGACATACTTTTAAAAAGAAAAAAGGACTTACAGTTTCAGGAGGTGTTCCAAATCACCAAGTGGAGACGGGATCAGACCACTAATCATGTTGTTCGGGAGGTCTTTATGCCAATAAAAAGATACTTATTATCATCATTATGAATATGACGGATTAAGGTAAAATTGTAAAATAATTTAGAGTTACTTACAATACTTACATCTGGATCGGCTTTCATTTTTTTCTTATTCTGTTCATTACCTCCTAAAATATAAAAACCTCATAGAGATTTGATAAATGATATATTAGGGTTTTGAGAAAAATAAACCTTACCTTGGCATTGACGTATGAGGCATGATACATGTTGAAGAAACATAATAAACATCACAAGAACAGAAAATTATGCCTAATAGAAACACATCAGGAACATAATAAGAAAAATAAAATACATGCAACTAAAAGAAAAGAGAATTCGCATCAGGAACATAATAAGAAAAAAAATACACAGCAACCAAAAGAGGACAGCGAATTCGTATGTTTTGTGCTGAGATAAGATTATGTTAAAGTTTATAATTCTCAAAACTATAATTAAGGAATAGATATGTGTACAAAAACTACAACAATTATGAACATAATAAATCATTAAAGGGAAAATAAAAATTATGGATCATTATGCAGGAGGATGAATAAATGATATTAGGGTTTTGAGAAAAACGTAGCTACTAATGATATTATGGTGAATGAATAAAACGTGGGATCTATTTTGGAATGCAGGATTAATAATAATTAATTGCATGCATTTGAATTAGGAAATCGGCTAATGTTTATGTCAGTATATTAATTTTGTTTTGCAATGGTTTGTCACAACTTGTAACATGGTCTAATGGTTGAGGCTTATGTTAGTGGATGACCAGCCCAAGGTTCGAATCCTAATGAGTTCTGAGTTCTTTTTTACACGAATTTAATTTAAACTGAATTTTAGTTCCTTTAATCCACTAATCCGAATAAAAGAAAAAAATCCGGATTTTATTAAAAAAAATAATAATAAAAGATGTGATGACATGGCTTACACTACTGATGACATGGCGCTCAAAACTTGATGACTGATGACATGGCACTAAACATGATGACATGGACTTAATGAATGATTATTTGGCAGTCAATGGTCAAACGCCTCCTGTTATATATAATATAGAGATATATATATATATATATATATATATATATATATATATATATATATATATATATATATATGTATTTTTTTATTCAATTTAATTATTACACTCAAAACCTTATACTTTTGATATTTTATGACAATCCATAACAATAGCTAACGTTCTTATGTGTTAACCCTTCATTTTTACGACGACTCGAAAAATAATCATTTTCAAAATAAAGTTTTCAAAGGTAGAATCTCACACAAAAATATAAATATAACTCACAAATCTGAACTCTACGTAACTTACTAACGCTCAAATGATTGAACGAAGACTTGTTACGCAAAACCTCAAAACACCAAAACCACACAAGTCATTTCCACACCACTAAGGCGACCAAATTGAACTTATCCCAATATCAATATTACTCACTCACAATAATAACACCACGGAAAGGGATATAGTGCTAAAACTTACCTATATCACACATATAACACATAATTCACACCAAGTAAAAGTTAAATAGGTCGAGACTATTAGTCAAACTAACATGTTAAAATCACGGTTGTTACATCCTTCTCCACTCAGGGAAATCGCGTCCCGAGATTTTAACTACGCGTCTCACTAATCTCCTCAGCAAATAATTTCGATGACTTAGACCTCATATGATCCTCGCGTTCCCAAGTAAACTCAGGACCATGCTTTGAGTTCTAACGTACCCTCACCAATGCTATCTTACCACGCTTCATACTCTTGACCTCTCGGTCCGTAATCTCAATAGGCTCATCAACAAAATGAAGGGTCCTGTTAACCTTAATTTCATCCAATGGCACATGTAAACTAGCATCTGCCAAACATTTCTTTAGATTAGATACGTGAAACGTACCATGAACAATACTCAACTCCTCAGGAAATTTCAACCGATATGCCACAAGTCCAATCCTTTCCGTAATCTCAAAAGGCCCTACATATCTAGGTGCTAACTTGCCTTTCTTACCGAAATGCACACCTTTCCAAGGAGACACTTTTAGCATCACAAAATCACCAACATTAAACTCTAATGGCTTACAGCGATTATCCGCATAACTCTTTTGGCGATCTCTCGCTGCCTAAGTCTTTCCTTAATCTGGAAAACCGTATCCGTAGTCTCTAGCACCAGTTCAGGACCAATTAATTGGCTAGTCCCAACCTCTGCCCATAGAATAGGCAATCTACATTTCCTCCTATACGACATTTCAAACGGTGCACACCTAATACTAGAATGATAGCTATTATTATAGGAAAACTCAGCTAAAGGCAAATGAGTATCCCAGCTTCCTCCAAAATCAATAGCACACATTCTAAGCAAATCTTCTAAAGTCTGAATCGTTCACTCAGTTTTCCCATCCGTCTGTGGATGATAAGCAGTGCTCATATCCAAACTTGTATCCAAAGACTTTTGCAATGACTGCCAAAACCGTGAGGTAAACCTACTATCTCGATTTGAGATAATCGATAGAGCATGTCGTGCCACAATCTCATTGATATAAATCCTTGCCAGCTTCTTCATCTTATAGTCCTCACGAATGGCCAGAAAATGTGCAGATTTTGTCAGTCTATCCACAATGACCCATATCGTGTCATGCCCATTACTTGTTCGAGGCAACTTGGTAATAAAATCCATTGTTATATTCTCCCACTTCCATTCAAGAATCGGTAGTTGCTGTAGTAAACCCGAGGGCTTCTGATGTTCAGCCTTAACTTTCAAACAAGTTAGACATTTACTAACATACTCAGCTATATCCCTCTTCATACATGGTGTCACACCCCCAAATTACCTGAATGGCAGCGGAATTGAATACCTGAGGGTGTAACGGATCATAGCACACAAGCAAGGATATATTGAACGACCTAAAGTGTCGTTTTAAAAATACGTCGTTTGATACATTCAAATATTCAGAGTTATAAAGACATAGGTCCCAAAAGTTGGAAAAGTTTACGGAAACAAGTTTAGTACAATCAAACGACATTTAAACATAAGTGCAGGAAAGTCCGAATGAGCCATATCATCCTTGTTACACAAAATGACTCCATGCATGCCATGAGAATATGCCTTAGTTACCTAAGAAATACATTGCGAAAAACGGTCAACATAAAGTTGGTGAATAATCATAGGTTTATAGGTAAATCATATGTACATAAACCACAAGTAATAAGTAAACCGACAAAAATGTCAAAATGCTACATTGTCTCTTAAGCTCATGACCCCGAAGCTAGACTTTGTAATGGCCCCACCAGAGTATTTACCAGACACTCAATTCGTTAAGACATGAAATGCATTCGTCCCGTTGGAGCAACCCAACGCGAATGGAGGCGTCACCCTCGATAGATCTATCCACTCACTCTCGCTTAGCTATAATTAACGGTCCATGATATATAAGGGGACTTAACTTGGTAGTAAGGCAACTTAAGCAATGTATGGAATTTGTAATACTTGGGCATGTACAAAAATAATTGTGCAATGTATTCTCCCCCGTGGGATTGGAAATCAAATAAGTAATTAAAACGTGGCTATGAGAACTCACCTCGAAAGGATGGTACAACGAAGGTACAATGATGTGAAAGTAGTCGGGACAATGAGGCGCGTACACTAGCCGCAACCTAAATGAATAATCGCGATCTAATTAAGATCAAGCCGTAATGTAATGAATGCACATGCACATGATACCTATACCACTCGTAATTTAGAAATACTAGTTATCGTCATAGTAAAATAGTTTCCATACTTAGGAAAAATAAGTCCTTTTAGAGAAGTATATAACTTGTCGTACTATCTCGTACGAAAATGTTAGCGTTATAATCCTCGTATCGAAAACCTTAAAATAACGTCGTTAAGTCGTATAAACATTCCCTTGGGTCATACGTATTCATTTGTTAAGAATATAGTCATTAGTAACGTTTCTAGAAAATATACCATTTAGTACGTACGTTATTATTTTTATTTGTGACTATATATATATATATATATATAGTTTTGACGATGTTAAAATGGGTATAACTTGGTCGTTTCAAGCTCGTTTTCCTTGTTCTTTATGTCCACGGATTCGTCTTTGTATATACTAATATATTTTTGATAACTCGGCTCCTTTAGGTTACGTTTAACACCTCTTTTTACCCATTGAAATCTGCCAAACAGCAAGCAGTTTTTGTAAAAGTAGTTTTCGTCGTTAAATTTGCAAAAATCATATCTCCTTCGTTATAAGCTTGTTTTAATCCATTCTTTCGCCTAAAGTTTCGTTTTTGAATGTATTTTCTAAATCTTTGGTCAAAACTTGGCCACCATCTACTTATTTTCCCACGAAATGAAAATAGGGACAGTAGGTATTCCAAATGTTTCAAAAACCATTTTCAAGACTCCAAACTAGTTCTAACCTCAATCAAACCACTTTCAAACACCACAAAGCTAGTCTAATCCTACCATACACCTTCTTAAGGTGTCATGGGTCCTTAAACATCATCAATCCACTAGGTCTAACAAGGGTTTCTTATGTGTCCATTTCTAGGGCTCAAAGTTACATATGTACAAAATAAAGTGGTATAAGCCATTATATGCATGAGTTCTTGCAAGAAATATATATAAACATGGTAATAACTTGTAAAAATCATAAAAATGAGTTTGTTAACTTACTTGAAGGTTTAGGGAGTTTGGATGATAAAAACCTACTAATCCTTGAGTTTTTATTTCAAAACTCCAACAAGGATGACTATATGAACTAGTTTATACCTAGATCTTGTAAAACTTGTTGTTCTTGCTCCTTGACCACCCTAGGTCGATTACACCACAAGAGAAAAGAGAGAAAAAAAGTTTACTTGAGCTAGAAAAAATGATTTGTGTGATAAATGGGTGAAAAAAGTTTATTTTATACTTAGGGACAAATGTTTGGTGAGCAATTAATTTGGTTGGTGTAGTTTAGATATTTTAGGACCAAAGGGGGGGGGGGGGGGGGGGGGGGTTGGCCGGTCCAAAAGGAGGGAAAGGGGGGGGGGGGGTTGTCTTTGAGTTTAATTAAAAAGTTAGTATTAGTATTATGTAGTTTTTGGTTTTAGTTTTAATCGGGTACCGGGTTTGTTAGAAATAAATTTTTATTGAAGTTATTCGGGACGTAATAAAGTCGTAAAAATTGTAAAAATATGTCGGGTTCAAGTACGGAGAGTTTGGGTGATTATCGTTTAATTTTGGTGAAAACCGTCGTTATTAAGTTAAACGTACGATACGTAATAAATAAATTTCCAAAATATCGGGTAAATTAATATTACAATTTTTATATTATAAAAATGAGTATAAAAATATATTGGGACAATAGTCGGGAGTGTCGGACATGTTAGACACATTTATAGTTCGCGTATTAGTGTTTATTTAAAATAAACGTACGTAAATCGTTAATTGTACCAAAAGTATAAATTTAATTATCCTACGAGTGGAATAGCATGCAAGTGCCCTAATGATGATGTGCAGACTATTTCTAGTCCGTATGAAATGTCCCTGATAATAATGCATGAATTCGCTCCTGAACCAATACGGTTACGCGAATTTGAACACTCGTAAACTAAATTTACGACGTCATGAGTAATGCACGTGAATAGTGGTTTCCTCTCAGAAATGAATAGTGTCAAGTGAATAGTAAAATTTCTGAATGTGTCTCGGAATGTCAAATTGACCTCAAAAACGATGAATAGTAAAACGATGAATAGTGATCGATGAATAGTAATTTGTGAATAGTAGAATGTCGAAGTTTGGAAAAATGACCTGAAATTGTGGGTTGTGACAGTCGCCCATCCAAAAAGGAATTCAGTCCCTGAATTCAGTTAGTGTTGGTCTCGGTAATAGGCTCGGTGAAAAGTTGTGGATACTTGCGTCGTATTTGGTCTTCTCGTTCCCAAGTAAACTCGGGTCCTCTTCGAGAATTCCAGCGAACCTTCACGATCGGAATTCGACTTTGTTTCAACTGTTTGATCTCGCGATCCATTATTTCAACTGGTTCTTCCACAAAGTTAAGCTTGTCATCGAGTTGTATTTCTTCTAATGGTATAATGGCAGACTCGTCCGAAAGACATTTCTTGAGGTTCAAAACATGAAACGTGTTGTGTACGTTGCTAAGTTCTGATGGAAGTTCAAGCTTGTAAGCAACCGGACCAATCCTTTCCAGGATCTTGAATGGCCCAATGTATCTCGGGTTCAACTTCCCGCGTTTTCCAAATCGTATCACGCCCTTCCAAGGCGAGACTTTCAACATGACTTTGTCTCCAATCTGGAATTCCAATGGTTTGCGTCGAACATCTGCGTAGCTTTTCTGTCGACTTCTAGCAGTTTCGAGTCTCTCTCGAATCTGAATTATCTTTTCTGTTGTTTCTTGTACCATTTCTGGGCCAGTACATTGTACTTCACCGACTTCGGCCCAACAAACTGGAGATCGACACTTACGACCATAAAGTGCCTCGAATGGTGCAGCCTTAATGCTCGAATGGTAGCTGTTGTTATAGGAAAACTCGATCAACGGCAAATGGTTAGCCCAACCATTTCCAAAGTCAATCACACATGCTCGCAGCATGTCCTCAAGTGTCTGAATAGTTCTCTCACTCTGACCATCGGTCTGAGGATGGTAAGCAGTGCTCATGTCTAACTTAGATCCAAAAGAATCTTGCAATGACCGCCAAAAGTTTGAAGTAAAACGACTATCTCTGTCGGAAATGATGGAAACTGGTGCACCATGTCTTGAGACGATTTCCATAACATAAAGTCTAGCAAGTTGTTCCATAGAATAAGTCTCTCTAATGGGTATGAAATGTGCTGATTTGGTAAGACGATCAATAATTACCCAAATAGCATCGAAACCTCCTGACGTCTTTGGAAGTTTAGTGACAAAGTCCATAGCAATACGTTCCCACTTCCATTGTGGAATTTCTGGTTGTTGAAGTAACCCTGACGGTTTCTGGTACTCGGCTTTCACTTTAGCACAAGTAAGACATTTGCTGACGTACGTAGCTATTTCTGCTTTCATGTTCGGCCACCAATAAAGCTTTTTGAGATCCTGATACATCTTATCAGAACCTGGATGAATGGAGTACTTCGACTTGTGTGATTCATGCATAATCAATTCTCGCACTCCACCATAGAGTGGTATCCAACTTCGGTCCTTGAAGCATAACACTTCATCTGATCTCTTTACGAAGCCATTTTCGCTTTCTGGCATACCATAAAGTTTCTCATGTGGTCGATTTTCTTCCTTGAGAGCCTCAATCTGAGCTTCTAAAATTTTTGATGGTAATGCCGAAATGATAGTCATTCCCAATGACCTAACTCTCAAAGGTTTAAGTCGTTCTTTTCGGCTAAGTGCATCTGCTACAACATTTGCTTTTCCTGGGTGATATCGGATTTCACAATCGTACTCACTCAACAACTCTAGCCAACGACGTTGTCTCATGTTGAGTTCCTTCTGATCAAGTATATGCTGTAAGCTCTTGTGGTCGGTAAAAATCACGCACTTGGTACCATAAAGGTAGTGTCTCTAAATCTTGAGTGCAAAAACTACCGCACCCAACTCCAAGTCGTGCGTAGTGTAATTCTTCTTGTGTATCTTAAGCTGTCTAGATGCATAAGCTATCACCTTCTCGTTTTGCATTAGCACAGCTCCAAGTCCTTGATGCGAAGCATCGCAATATACCACAAAGTTCTCAATACCTTTAGGTAGTGACAAAATCGGTGCGCTACAAAGCTTTTGTTTCAATAATTGAAATGCGGACTCTTGTTTTTCTCCCCACTCGTACTTTTCATTCTTTTGTGTCAGCTTTGTCAACGACTTTGCTATCTTAGAAAACCCTTCGATAAACCTTCTGTAATATCCAGCAAGTCCTAGAAATTGACGAATTTCCGTAGGAGACTTGGGCGTAGCCCAATCCTTAACTGCCTCGATCTTTGCCGGGTCGACTTGTAAACCTTGGCTATCAATAACATGGCCAAGAAATTGAACTCTTCGTATCCAAAAATCACACTTAGAAAATTTGGCATACAATTGCTCCTTCT
The DNA here is from genome assembly GCA_030686995.1 of Artemisia argyi. Classification (NCBI taxonomy): domain Eukaryota; kingdom Viridiplantae; phylum Streptophyta; class Magnoliopsida; order Asterales; family Asteraceae; genus Artemisia; species Artemisia argyi. The sequence goes on from CM060679.1 coordinate 86,711,858, forward strand.
TGAGTAGTTCCAGTATTGTTCTGAGGTGTTCTTCGTGATCTTCCTTACTCTTGGAATAAATCAAGATATCGTCAATGAATACAATCACAAACTTATCAAGATACGGTTTGCACACCCTATTCATGAGATCCATAAATACCGCAGGTGCGTTGGTTAATCCAAAAGGCATTACTTGAAATTCATAATGACCATAGCGTGTTCTAAATGCCGTCTTCGGGATATCCTCTTCCCGAACCTTAAGTTGATGGTAACCGGATCTTAAATCAATCTTGGAATAAAAACTAGAACCTTGTAACTGGTCGAACAAGTCGTCGATTCTAGGGAGTGGATAACGGTTCTTCACCGTTAACTTGTTTAGTTCACGATAGTCGATGCACATTCTGAAAGTTCCGTCCTTCTTCTTCACAAACAAAACCGGCGCTCCCCAAGGCGAGGAACTCGGCCTAATGAATCCTTTGTCCAACAGTTCTTGTAATTGATTCGACAATTCTTGCATTTCCGAAGGTGCAAGTCTATACGGTGCTCGTGCAATTGGTGCAGCTCCTGGCACTAATTCGATTTGAAACTCAACTTGGCGTGTAGGCGGAAGTCCTGGCAATTCTTCCGGAAAACTTCTGGAAATTCCTTAACAATTGGCACATCCTCAAGTCGTTTCTCATCCGACTTCTTCTCCGTGATGTGAGCCAAGAATGCATAACAACCCTTCTTTATGTACTTCTCGGTCTTAATGCATGATATGATACTGAGTCTAGTTCCACTTCGCTCTCCACGAACAACCAAAGTTTCACCGTTATAAGGAAGGTGAACAACTTTCTCATCACAAATAATTCTCGCTCGATGCCGAGATAACCAATCCATACCGATAACAACGTCGAAACTTCCAAGTTCCACGGGCATAAGGTCTATATTGAATGGATGGTTTAGGAAATTTATGGTGCAACCACGGACAATGGTGTTGGTGTTAACTAAAGACCCATCGGCTAATTCAACGATATAAGAAATGTCTAATGGGGTTGGTTCTATGTTAAGTAAAGGTGCAAATGCAATAGAAACAAAACTTCTATCCGCTCCTGAATCAAATAAAATGGATGCATAACGATTATTAACGAGGAACGTACCCGCAACAACATTCGGGTCTTCTTTGACATCGTCTCCTCCCATAACATAAGCTCTTCCTCGAGCCTTTCCATCTTGATTTCCAGTTCCTTGATTCCTCTTCTTTGGGCACTCTCCCTTATAGTGTCCAATTTCTCCACAGCCAAAACATGTTACCGGTGGTTTCTGATTGCCACCAAAGGTTGGAAATTTGCAATCTTTGGTGTAGTGACCAGCCTTCTTGCAGTTGCCACATAGATCTGGGCAACGTCCTGGGTTATGATGCTTCTGACACCTTTCACACTTGGGTATATTACCCTCATATCCTCTCCTTTCAGTCGGTCCTGCAGCATAGGCCTTTGCCACTTCTTGCCTCTTAGGTGGCGGCTGAACAGCGTTTCCACCTTGGTTGTAATCAAACCTTCTCTTGTTGTTGTTGTTATTGTTTGGGTTGTTGTTTCGGTTATTGGGATAGTTGCGGTTTCGATTGTTGTTATAGTTGTTGTTGTTTCGAGTGTTGGTGTAGTTGGTGTTGTTTGAACGGTTATTGTTGTTGACAGCAGATTTTCCTTTTACCACTTGGACCATGAGTTTCTGAGTTATACGAATAGCCTCTTCCATCGATTGAGGGTCAAAAGAAATCACATCTCCTCGAACACTTTCAGGTAATCCACCAACAAAGTTTTCCATCTTTTTCTCATCATCGGGAACCATAGTTGGACATAGTGCAGCCAACTCCTGAAACCTCCTAAAGTAGGTCTCGATGTCATCACCTTTAGTCACAAGCTCATAAAATTCTGTTTCCAATTTCTGTATCTCAGTACGAGGGCAAAACTTCTTAGACATCAGTTTCTTGAATTCCTCCCAAGTGAGCTTGTAAGCATTCTCCATACCAATCGGTTGAGCATACGAATTCCACCAAGACATAGCTTCATCAAGAAGCATACCTGTAGCAAATTTTACCTTGCTGACGTCCGGGCATCCGCACATGAGAAATACCTTCTCAGTCTTTTCAAACCAGCGGATCAAAGCAACCGCTCCTTCAGTGCCCTTAAACTTGATAGGATCACTAATCTTGAAATCTTTCCATGTACATTCACGCCTAGTAGTAGTTGGTTCAACTGCCCCTGTATTAGAAGCAGTCTCAGCAGCCCTAGCAGCAACCTCAGCTCTCTCAATCTCCAGAGCTTCTGCAATACTATCCCTGACCAACTTGCGGATAGCGGCTTGTGTCATAGCGGGTGTTTCTGGTGCAGTCTTATTTTTCCTTGGTGCCATATTTCTGATAAATCACAATGGAAATAACCATGAGAAAAATCATAATAGAAATAGTCATCGAACCAAAGATATACACCCACAACATGTATAAATATATACAACCTCAACAAGTATAAATACAACCACGACATGTACGAATACAACCACAATCTGTCTAGATATCACCACGACAAGTATATATACAACCACAACAACCACGACACGTATATATACAACCACAACCTGTATCAATACAACCACGACATGTATAGATACAACCACAACCTGTATAAATACGATAATAATAAAGAGCAACCACGAAACATCATAAATATAATCACAACACATGAATATAATACATGAAAATTTCGGCCTACATGGACCGATATAATATATAGCACAACATTTCCAACATAGTAGAGTCGCACTTGATATATTTGTTTGTACAACAACCAAAAGACTACAAGTTCTTGAACTATGTCCCACATCCCGGGACTAGGAAAATAGTAAAAGCTAATATAATACCAGTCTACGTCTAGGCTCCTCCAGGTGCTCTAGATGGTCCAGGCTCTCCCCTCAAGCGGCGAATCTCACGATCCATCGCAACCAAGATCTCCTCTAAGTGCTGGACTCGTAACTGAAAAGAAGCATCTCTACGCTCCAATACAACTAACCTCTCTCGAAGCAATGCCAACTGGTCTACCTGCTCCCACTGAGTCTCCTGTGTCGCCTGAGCTCTATCTCGAATCTCAGGTAACTCATCCCTAAGTAGATCAATCTGCTCCTGGTGCCTCAACTGTCGTGCCTCGAGCCCATGGTAAGACACATCAATACCAACCCTGCCCTGAATCAAATCCTCAACCTGCTCCTCGACAGCCTCAAGTCGAGTGGTAATAATCTCATCAACTCTGTACCCCAACCTATCAACTTGCTCCTGCTGAGCACCTAACTGATCATCTAGTGTAACGGCTGTAGGATCCCTAGCTGCAGCCGCTCTCGAACTCTCACCTATGTGGTATACTGGTGGTGGTGAAAGGTCAGTAGTCTCGGTAGTAGGTGAATCTGGGGTGGTAAGCCTTGCACGCTTCCTGAGCGGCAAGAGTGAGGTAGGTACAGGAGTAGTAATGGGTATGGCTGGTGGTGGTGGTGGTGTAGGCACAGTAGGACTAGGGAGACTCCTATAAGTAGATGTAGCTGGGCGAACCCTCTTCCTAGCAACCTGAATAGTCTTACTCCTAGGAAACATAAGTCTCGGCTCTGAAGAAGTAGTAGTAGTAGTAGGTGATGGTATGTCAGTCGGTACAGTAGGATGGACATGGGGAGTAGGAGCCGTCTCCTCCTCCTCGAAAGGCTCGGTATCATCATCTGACGCCAAAAGTGGCAACTCAGGTGTAGGAGAAACAAGTGGTGAAACAGCAGTGGAGGACACAGAGCCCTCATCATCTGAGTCTGATATGGTGTAAAGTATGACAGTGTTTGGATTCGAAGACATGACTCTGTGATAATCAAGGTGAAATAAAAATAAATAACTCGTAAAATGGAATCACCAAATAAGTAAATATGCACTTATGATGAAATGATGATATGCTATGATGGTGTGGTTATAGTCTAGGGTCCATGATGCAACCTAGTTCGCTATAACCTTAGCTCTGGTACCAATCTGTCACACCCCCAAATTACCTGAATGGCAGCGGAATTAAATACCTGAGGGTGTAACGGATCATAGCACACAAGCAAGGATATATTGAACGACCTAAAGTGTCGTTTTAAAAATACGTCGTTTGATACATTCAAATATTCAGAGTTATAAAGACATAGGTCCCAAAAGTTGGAAAAGTTTACGGAAACAAGTTTAGTACAATCAAACGACATTTAAACATAAGTGCAGGAAAGTCCGAATGAGCCATATCATCCTTGTTACACAAAATGACTCCATGCATGCCATGAGAATATGCCTTAGTTACCTGACAAATACATTGCGAAAAACGGTCAATATAAAGTTGGTGAATAATCATAGGTTTATAGGTAAATCATATGTACATAAACCACAAGTAATAAGTAAACCGACAAAAATGTCAAAATGCTACATTGTCTCTTAAGCTCATGACCCCGAAGCTAGACTTTGTAATGGCCCCACCAGAGTGTTTACCAGACACTCAATTCGTTAAGACATGAAATGCATTCGTCCCGTTGGAGCAACCCAACGCGAATGGAGGCGTCACCCTCGATAGATCTATCCACTCACTCTCGCTTAGCTATAATTAACGGTCCATGATATATAAGGGGACTTAACTTGGTAGTAAGGCAACTTAAGCAATGTATGGAATTTGTAATACTTGGGCATGTACAAAAATAATTGTGCAATGTATTCTCCCCCGTGGGATTGGAAATCAAATAAGTAATTAAAACGGGGCTATGAGAACTCACCTCGAAAGGATGGTACAACGAAGGTACAATGATGTGAAAGTAGTCGGGACAATGAGGCGCGTACACTAGCCGCAACCTAAATGAATAATCGCGATCTAATTAAGATCAAGCCGTAATGTAATGAATGCACATGCACATGATACCTATACCACTCGTAATTTAGAAATACTAGTTATCGTCATAGTAAAATAGTTTCCATACTTAGGAAAAATAAGTCCTTTTAGAGAAGTATATAACTTGTCGTACTATCTCGTACGAAAATGTTAGCGTTATAATCCTCGTATCGAAAACCTTAAAATAACGTCGTTAAGTCGTATAAATATTCCCTTGGGTCATACGTATTCATTTGTTAAGAATATAGTCATTAGTAACGTTTCTAGAAAATATACCATTTAGTACGTACGTTATTATTTTTATTTGTGACTATATATATATATATATATATATATATATATATAGTTTTGACGATGTTAAAATGGGTATAACTTGGTCGTTTCAAGCTCGTTTTCCTTGTTCTTTATGTCCACGGATTCGTCTTTGTATATACTAATATATTTTTGATAACTCGGCTCCTTTAGGTTACGTTTAACACCTCTTTTTACCCATTGAAATCTGCCAAACAGCAAGCAGTTTTTGTAAAAGTAGTTTTCGTCGTTAAATTTGCAAAAATCATATCTCCTTCGTTATAAGCTTGTTTTAATCCATTCTTTCGCCTAAAGTTTCGTTTTTGAATGTATTTTCTAAATCTTTGGTCAAAACTTGGCCACCATCTACTTATTTTCCCACGAAATGAAAATAGGGACAGTAGGTATTCCAAATGTTTCAAAAACCATTTTCAAGACTCCAAACTAGTTCTAACCTCAATCAAACCACTTTCAAACACCACAAAGCTAGTCTAATCCTACCATACACCTTCTTAAGGTGTCATGGGTCCTTAAACATCATCAATCCACTAGGTCTAACAAGGGTTTCTTATGTGTCCATTTCTAGGGCTCAAAGTTACATATGTACAAAATAAAGTGGTATAAGCCATTATATGCATGAGTTCTTGCAAGAAATATATATAAACATGGTAATAACTTGTAAAAATCATAAAAATGAGTTTGTTAACTTACTTGAAGGTTTAGGGAGTTTGGATGATAAAAACCTACTAATCCTTGAGTTTTTATTTCAAAACTCCAACAAGGATGACTATATGAACTAGTTTATACCTAGATCTTGTAAAACTTGTTGTTCTTGCTCCTTGACCACCCTAGGTCGATTACACCACAAGAGAAAAGAGAGAAAAAAAGTTTACTTGAGCTAGAAAAAATGATTTGTGTGATAAACGGGTGAAAAAAGTTTATTTTATACTTAGGGACAAATGTTTGGTGAGCAATTAATTTGGTTGGTGTAGTTTAGATATTTTAGGACCAAGGGGGGGGGGGGGGGGTTGGCCGGTCCAAAAGGAGGGAAAGGGGGGGGGGGGGTTGTCTTTGAGTTTAATTAAAAAGTTAGTATTAGTATTATGTAGTTTTTGGTTTGAGTTTTAATCGGGTACCGGGTTTGTTAGAAATAAATTTTTATTGAAGTTATTCGGGACGTAATAAAGTCGTAAAAATTGTAAAAATATGTCGGGTACAAGTATGGAGAGTTTGGGTGATTATCGTTTAATTTTGGTGAAAACCGTCTGTATTAAGTTAAACGTACGATACGTAATAAATAAATTTCCAAAATACCGGGTAAATTAATATTACAATTTTTATATTATAAAAATGAGTATAAAAATATATTGGGACAATAGTCGGGAGTGTCGGACATGTTAGACACATTTATAGTTCGCGTATTAGTGTTTATTTAAAATAAACGTACGTAAATCGTTAATTGTACCAAAAGTATAAATTTAATTATCCTACGAGTGGAATAGCATGCAAGTGCCCTAATGATGATGTGCAGACTATTTCTAGTCCGTATGAAATGTCCCTGATAATAATGCATGAATTCGCTCCTGAACCAATACGGTTACGCGAATTTGAACACTCGTAAACTAAATTTACGACGTCATGAGTAATGCACGTGAATAGTGGTTTCCTCTCGGAAATGAATAGTGTCAAGTGAATAGTAAAATTTCTGAATGTGTCTCGGAATGTCAAATTGACCTCAAAAACGATGAATAGTGATCGATGAATAGTAATTTGTGAATAGTAGAATGTCGAAGTTTGGAAAAATGACCTGAAATTGTGGGTTGTGACACATGGCCACCAATACGCATCTCTAAGATCATAATACATTTTGTCAGATCCTGGATGAATTGAGTATCTCGTCTTATGAGCCTCATCCATGATCAACTTTATTACATCTCCCATCAGTAGAACCCATATTCTATCAAAGAAATATAATCCACCGTCCTCTTTTTTCTCCATTTGTTGGTCTAACCCACGCAGCATCTCAGCTATCACATTTTCATCCTTGAGAGCTTCCTCTTGTGCTGCCAATATCTTATTCTTAATGCCCAATTGCAATGTCATGCTCATAGCTCGCACACGCTTAGGCTTAATCCTTTCTTTTCTACTCAACGCATCTGCCACCACATTTGCTTTTCCAGGATGATAGCGAATCTCACAATCATAATCGCTAAAAAATTCTATCCATTTTCTCTGTCGCATATTCAGATCCTTCTGAGTAAAAATATGTTGGAGACTCTTATGATCCGTGTAGACAACACTCTTTGTGCCATAGAGATTGTGCCTCCAACTCTTGAGAGCAAACATCACTGCTTCAAGCTCTAAATCGTGAGTAGTATAATTCTTCTCATGGATCTTGAGTTGTCGGGAAGCATAGGCTATCACTTTCCCTCTCTGCATTAGTACACACCCAAAACCTTGATTCGACGCATCACAATACATAACAAAATTATCTGGCTTATCAGGTAATGTTAGAATAGGTGCATTACACAAACTATCCTTTAGCAACTGAAAAGCCATCTCCTGTTCTTCTCCCCAAACATACTTCTTGTTCTTGTGAGTCAACAAAGTGAGGGGTTTAGCTATTTTTGAAAAGTTCGCTATAAATCTTCTATAGTACCCAGCTAATCCTAAGAAAGAGCGTATCTCAGACAGCGTTGTAGGAGCCTTCCAATTCTTGACCGCTTCTATCTTACTAGGATCTACATGCATTCCTTTACCATTTACCACATGTCCAAGAAAATGTACTTCCTCAAGCCAAAACTCACATTTTGAGAACTTCGCATACAACTTCTCCTTCTCCAGTAATCCAAGGATCAACTTCAGATGTTCTCCATGCTCCTCCTTCGTCTTAGAGTAAATTAAGATATCATCTATGAACACAATCACGAACTTATCCTAGTAAGGCTTGCAAACGCGATTCATCAAATAAATGAATACCACAGGTGCATTAGTCAACCAAAATGGCATCACCGTAAACTCAAAGTGTCCATAATGAGTCCTAAAAGTAGTCTTCGGAATATCCTCTTCATACACCCTTAGCTGATGATAACCAGAACGTAGATCTATCTTTGAATAGAAATGTGAGCCTTGCAGCTGATCAAAGAGATCATCGATTCTAGGAAGAGGATACCAATTCTTGACAGTTAACTTACTCAATTCTCGAAAATCAATACACATCCGGAACGAACCATCCTTCTTCTTAACAAACAATACAGGTGCTCCCCATGGAGAGTGACTAGTGTTGATATAAATAATGCGTAAAAACGTTATTAATATTTCTCGATATCCCTATGTTTTGACGATCACAAAATGTAAAATCATTAAACGTAAAATCATTACGTAAACAAGTATTTAGTGACAAAATATCATTACATCCAACTAAATGACTTAAGGTATGAATAAACAATTGCCTAATACATTTTATGATCAAAGGAAGGTTTATTTACTCATTACAAATTATATAAAATGGTATAAACATTTTATATATTTAGAAAAACACTTTTGGTAATTAAAGGAAAATGTTTAATTCATAATAAATATATGAATTCAAATTTTTAACCAAAATCAGTTAAATCGGCACCAAATAAACTTTCCCTAGAAAAGACAAAACATACAGGCCATTACAGGTGGGCGGCCCTCTTAATTATAAGCGGCGGCCCCTTAATTTTAAGGGGGCCGGCCATGATTTAAGGGGGCTGGCATACGCTCCTGTGTCAGAATCTTTTGCCTATAAATACTGGTTCAAATCTGTAATTTTTCCTCACCTTTTGCACTAAAACTTTCTATCCAAATCCTCTCAAATCATCCTCCTAAAATCTTTGATCATAAACTTATTAAGTTATTGTTTTCAAGTGTTTCATTCCCTCATCATTCAAAGTGCAAGAGAATAATACTCCTTTATTATCAAATCAAGAAGTATTGAAGATTAGTTGTGTAGTTTGTATATATTTATTGTAAAGTTGTGTAGTGTTTGTAATAAGTAGATCTAGGTGGATTTGTGAATCTAGTATAGAAGAAGTAGTGGTGTGAAGAAGAAATAGTGAAGTTGTGTGAAATAGTGAAGTAGCAGTGGTGTGTACAAGTTGTGAAGAAGGTGTGTCTAGTCGTGAAGAAGTCGTGAGATTGGTTCTAGCTACTATTAGAACTCGACATTTAGCTTAGTGTCGTAAATTGGTGTAAGCAAAAGTTGTGTAAGGTTTCTCCGCCACAAGGGAGTTTGTTGACATAGTGAAGAAAAATCTCGAGTACGTGAATCGGGGAGTGGAGTAGGGCGAAGAGGAGCTTCGTAGCCGTACCACTATAAATCCTTGTGTTGTGGTTTGATCTTTCTATCTCTATCTTTTCTTTACTTTCATACTTACATTATAATTGTTTAGTTAGTTAGATTAAATTGTTTACATTGTGCAAGTGTTGAATTTCAGATAAATACGAATCGAAGTTTTTGAAAACAAAGTTTTTTAAAATACTAAATTGACGTAAAACTATTCAACCCGCTCTCCCCCCCCCCCCCCCCCCTTCTAGTTTTCCACAATTGGCATTAGAGATACGTTAAACAAGTTTTTTAAAATAAATTGTATTTTAAAACTTGAAACAATCTATGGAATCTGAAAAATATTTAGAAGGTCAATCTATGCAAAGACCACCACTATTTGAAAGTGATGGTTTTCTTTATTGGAAAAATCGATTCGAAACTTATGTGAAATCAAAAGATCTAGATCTTTGGCATGTTATTACTAATGGTGATTTTCCTCCTATACAAAATAATCCCGAAACCAAAAGGGATGAAATTGTACCTTTTGAAAAACAAAACGGTGATTTCAAAAAGAAACTTGCTAAAAACAATGAGGCTAAAATGGTAATTTATAATGCGTTGCCACGCAAAGAATATGAAAGAATTTTTATGTGTAAAACCGCAAAAGATATTTGAAACTCTTTACTAATCACTCACCGAGGTAATAGTCAAGCCAAATATAATAAGATAGATCTTCTTGTACAACAATATGAACAATTTACGATTCCGGAAGAGGAATCAATTGATAATGCTTTTGCTAGATTTAACACAATCATCACAAGTTTAAAAGCACTTGATGAGAATTTCTCTAGCAAGAATTTTGTAAGGAAATTTCTTAGGGCTCTCCATCCGAAGTGGCATGCTAAGGTGACGGCTATTGAGGAATCAAAGAATCTATCGACTCTACAACTTGACGAGTTAATTGGTAAGTTGAAAGTGTATGAAGTGATAATAAAGAAAGACTCTGAAATGGTCAAAGGAAAAAGGAGCAAACCAAATCAATTGCGTTGAAAGCAAAGAAGGACTCTAGCGACGAAGAATGCTCAACCTTCGAAAGTGACGATGAAGAGTATGCCATGGCCGTAAGAGATTTCAAGAAACTCTTCAAAAGATGAGGAAGATATGTTAGACAACCACTTGATGAAAGAAAAACATTCCAAACAAACAAAGACGACAAAATTAGCAAGAATGAAAGAAAGTGCTTCAAGTGTGGAGACCCAAACCATTTTATTGGAGAATGTCCGAAATTGTCAAGAAGTCAAAACCACAAGGCTTTTGTAGGAGGAGCATGGAGTGATAGTGAAAATGATGACAAAGACACAACAAAAGAAGAAAAATGTCTCATGGCAAGGGCTTCCAATGAGGTACGTTCCGAAACCAAATACTATTGTAATGATAATTTATCGTTAGATGAAAAAGATTTAGATAGCGAATATAGTAGATTATGCAAACTAGGTCATAGCTAAAAATAAAATACTAAAACACACCAACAATAAATTAAAGGATGAAATACTTGAATTAAAAATAAAACTACACAACCTAGAAAAAGGAAAAGAAAGTCTTATAGAGTGTAAAAAATGTCTAATTGTTAAAAATAAGAATGAACAACTTAAGGAAGAAATTACTAGGTTTGAGAAATTTGAAAATAGTAGTCAATCACTTAGTAAAATAATTAGCACTCAAAGAATATCCAAAGATAAAACCGGTTTAGGATATAACTCAACCGAAGCATCAACTAGTAAAACTAAAAATATAAAGTTTGAAGGTGAAACTAGTGAACTAAAAACTATAGAGTCAAAACCAAAGTATATACTTTTGAAAGATAGATTAGTACCTATTGCAAGTGATGAAGAAATTAAAAGCTTACGCAAATCATCTTTAAAAACCGAAGTCGAAACCCATGAACCAAAAATAAGGTCTAAAACTCCGCCACCTAGAAAACCAAATAGTCTTCATCCTAGGTCTAAAACTCCTCAACCTAGAGTGAACCAAAATAGACGAAACTTTCACAACAATCATCAAATGTGGAACTTCAATCCTTGGGGAATGATTCCACCATATATGCACCCAAGTCAAATGCATAACATGTTTGGACCAAACAACTTTGGTCAAATGAGACAATGGGGACCAACAAGATGAAATCGTCATACCTTGGCAACTCAGTTATCTATTCGCTTCCACATGTTCTTGCTATCTCTTGAAGACTTTGATGTCATGCTTGTCGAAGACAAAAAACGTACATGTCTCTTTTTATTTTCATGTCAAGATTGCATGCTTAATTTAGTATCTAGTTTATAGTTGTTATAGATCGTCTTGTAGATCTTCATAGGTATTATTCTTCTATACATACGTAAACTTATATATAATATATATATATATATATATATATATATATATATATATATATATATATATATATATATATATATATATACACATATACATATTATTATTATATATACTACATGTACTTATAACCTAGAAAACTCATTAGTTGATTTTCTAGAACTAGAAATTGTTCGTTTACGAACCTTTTCTTTTCCCCTCTTTTGGCCTTCTTGAACTCTTACGTTCAAACAATACTCATGTTGATGTAGAGAAATGAGTTGAAAAATCTATGGATGAAACAAACTCCCGTCATCTCTTGCGCTCGTCTCCCTCTCATATTCTCGTCTTATAAGCCCATATTTTATATATATATATATATATATATATATATACTTATACCTTCCACAACTCTCTCGATAACTTGACGTCTTGATTAATTTTATCCAAAATTATCAAGAAAATTTTAGTTGACGAAATGTCAAATAAAAATGTCAAGCAATTCTCTTCGTGCGAACTCTCTCCAATATATATATATATAAATACTTATACCTTCCACAACTCTCTCGATAACTTGACGTCTTGATTAATTTTATCCAAAATTATCAAGAAAATTTTAGTTGACGAAATGTCAAATAAAAATGTCAAGCAATTCTCTTCGTGCGAACTCTCTCCAACGTATTTTTGATTAAATATAAATCTAATATATATATATATATATATATATATATATATATATATATATATATATATATATATGTGTGTGTGTGTGTGTGTGTGTGTGTGTATACTTATTTTTATTTTCTGAATCAAAGCCGCGAAAAACTGAATTTTAGCCGGGCGGCCCCCTTAAAATTAAGGGGACCGGCAGGCTTAAAAGGGGCGGCCCCCCTGAATGTTTAAAGGGGTCGGCCATCTGATGCTTCCTACCCGTTTTTCCTCCTTATTCCACTTGCCAAACACTCCATATTTCACTCCCTATTCACTCCCTACCTGCTGTGAACGAATTGCAAACCCAAAACCATCAAAAACCTACTTCCAAATCACCCAATTCATCTTGTTTTGCAAGGGGAAAATACTTATAACACGATTAGCAATAAGTTTTGTAAGTTTTTCATAACACATTTCTTTTAATTTCATCTAATTTGGTCATAATCATGATTAAGCATTTTATTTCAATTTCTTCAATTTCATTTTTTCTTTCAAATTGAGTCTAGGATTTCCATAACTAAATGCTTCCCTTATGATTAGAGTGTATAATTAACACTAGAAACTAATAATCACAAACCCTCTGGTCAATTTTTTTTTTTTTTTTGAAAAAGCTCATACATTCATTTTCAAACCTTTTCTTATATACATTGTTGAATAATGCTATAAAAACTTGTTAAAACATATCACATTATGTTTTCATAACTTATTAATTCCAAAAACAAACTTTTCGATGAAGTAAAAATATTACACTCAAAACCTTATACTTTTGATATTTTATGACAATCCATAACAATAGCTAACGTTCTTTTGTGTTAACCCTTCATTTTTACGACGACTCGAAAAATAATCATTTTCAAAATAAAGTTTTCAAAGGTAGAATCTCACACAAAAATATAAATATAACTCACAAATCTGAACTCTACGTAACTTACTAACGCTCAAATGATTGAACGAAGACTTGTTACGCAAAACCTCAAAACACCAAAACCACACAAGTCATTTCCACACCACTAAGGCGACCAAATTGAACTTATCCCAATATCAATATTACTCACTCATAATAATAACACCACGGAAAGGGATATAGTGCTAAAACTTACCTATATCACACATATACCACATATAACACATAATTCACACCAAGTAAAAGTTAAATAGGTCGAGACTATTAGTCAAACTAACATGTTAAAATCACGGTTGTTACATCCTTCTCCACTCAGGGAAATCGCGTCCCGAGATTTTAACTACGCGTCTCACTAATCTCCTCAGCAAATAATTTCGACGACTTAGACCTCATATGATCCTCGCGTTCCCAAGTAAACTCAGGACCATGCTTTGAGTTCTAACGTACCCTCACCAATGCTATCTTACCACGCTTCATACTCTTGACCTCTCGGTCCATAATCTCAATAGGCTCCTCAACAAAATGAAGGGTCCTGTTAACCTTAATTTCATCCAATGGCACATGTAAACTAGCATCTGCCAAACATTTCTTTAGATTAGATACGTGAAACGTACCATGAACAATACTCAACTCCTCAGGAAATTTCAACCGATATGCCACAAGTCCAATCCTTTCCCTAATCTCAAAAGGCCCTACATATCTAGGTGCTAACTTGCCTTTCTTACCGAAATGCACACCTTTCCAAGGAGACACTTTTAGCATCACAAAATCACCAACATTAAACTCTAATGGCTTACAGCGATTATCCGCATAACTCTTTTGGCGATCTCTCGCTGCCTAAGTCTTTCCTTAATCTGGAAAACCGTATCCGTAGTCTCTAGCACCAGTTCAGGACCAATTAATTGGCTAGTCCCAACCACTGCCCATAGAATAGGCAATCTACATTTCCTCCTATACGACATTTCAAACGGTGCACACCTAATACTAGAATGATAGCTATTATTATAGGAAAACTCAGCTAAAGGCAAATGAGCATCCCAGCTTCCTCCAAAATCAATAGCACACATTCTAAGCAAATCTTCTAAAGTCTGAATCGTTCACTCAGTTTTCCCATCCGTCTGTGGATGATAAGCAGTGCTCATATCCAAACTTGTATCCAAAGACTTTTGCAATGACTGCCAAAACCGTGAGGTAAATCTACTATCTCGATTTGAGATAATCGATAGAGCATGTCGTGCCACAATCTCATTGATATAAATCCTTGCCAGCTTCTTCATCTTATAGTCCTCACGAATGGCCAGAAAATGTGCAGATTTTGTCAGTCTATCCACAATGACCCATATCGTGTCATGCCCATTACTTGTTCGAGGCAACTTGGTAATAAAATCCATCGTTTTATTCTCCCACTTCCATTCAAGAATCGGTAGTTGCTGTAGTAAACCCGAGGGCTTCTGATGTTCAGCCTTAACTTTCAAACAAGTTAGACATTTACTAACATACTCAGCTATATCCCTCTTCATACATGGCCACCAATACGCATCTCTAAGATCATAATACATTTTGTCAGATCCTGGATGAATTGAGTATCTCGTCTTATGAGCCTCATCCATGATCAACTTTATTACATCTCCCATCAGCAGAACCCATATTCTATCAAAGAAATATAATCCACCGTCCTCTTTTTTCTCCATTTGTTGGTCTAACCCACGCAGCATCTCAGCTATCACATTTTCATCCTTGAGAGCTTCCTCTTGTGCTGCCAATATCTTATTCTTAATGCCCAATTGCAATGTCATGCTCATAGCTCGTACACGCTTAGGCTTAATCCTTTCTTTTCTACTCAACGCATCTGCCACCCACATTTGCTTTTCCAGGATGATAGCGAATCTCACAATCATAATCGCTAAAAAATTCTATCCATCTTCTCTGTCGCATATTCAGATCCTTCTGAGTAAAAATATGTTGGAGACTCTTATGATCCGTGTAGACAACACTCTTTGTGCCATAGAGATAGTGCCTCCAACTCTTGAGAGCAAACATCACTGCTTCAAGCTCTAAATCGTGAGTAGTATAATTCTTCTCATGGATCTTGAGTTGTCGGGAAGCATAGGCTATCACTTTCCCTCTCTGCATTAGTACACACCCAAAACCTTGATTCGACGCATCACAATACATAACAAAATTATCTGGCTTATCAGGTAATGTTAGAATAGGTGCATTACACAAACTATCCTTTAGCAACTGAAAAGCCATCTCCTGTTCTTCTCCCCCAAACATACTTCTTGTTCTTGTAAGTCAACAAAGTGAGGGGTTTAGAAATTTTTGAAAAGTTCGCTATAAATCTTCTATAACCCAGCTAATCCTAAGAAAGAGCGTATCTCAGACAGCGTTGTAGGAGCCTTCCAATTCTTGACCGCTTCTATCTTACTAGGATCTACATGCATTCCTTTACCATTTACCACATGTCCAAGAAAATGTACTTCCTCAAGCCAAAACTCACATTTTGAGAACTTGGCATACAACTTCTCCTTCTCCAGTAATCCAAGGATCAACTTCAGATGTTCTCCATGCTCCTCCTTCGTCTTAGAGTAAAGTAAGATATCATCTATGAACACAATCACGAACTTATCCTAGTAAGGCTTGCAAACGCGATTCATCAAATAAATGAATACCACAGGTGCATTAGTCAACCAAAATGGCATCACCGTAAACTCAAAGTGTCCATAATGAGTCCTAAAAGTAGTCTTCGGAATATCCTCTTCATACACCCTTAGCTGATGATAACCAGAACGTAGATCTATCTTTGAATAGAAATGTGAGCCTTGCAGCTGATCAAAGAGATCATCGATTCTAGGAAGAGGATACCAATTCTTGACAGTTAACTTACTCAATTCTCGAAAATCAATACACATCCGGAACGAACCATCCTTCTTCTTAACAAACAATACAGGTGCTCCCCATGGAGAGTGACTAGTGTTGATATAAATAATGCGTAAAAACGTTATTAATATTTCTCGATATCCCTATGTTTTGACGATCACAAAATGTAAAATCATTAAACGTAAAATCATTACGTAAACAAGTATTTAGTGACAAAATATCATTACATCCAACTAAATGACTTAAGGTATGAATAAACAATTGCCTAATACATTTTATGATCAAAGGAAGGTTTATTTACTCATTACAAATTATATAAAATGGTATAAACATTTTATATATTTAGAAAAACACTTTTGGTAATTAAAGGAAAATGTTTAATTCATAATAAATATATGAATTCAAATTTTTAACCAAAATCAGTTAAATCGGCACCAAATAAACTTTCCCTAGAAAAGACAAAACATACAGGCCATTACAGGTGGGCGGCCCTCTTAATTATAAGCGGCGGCCCCTTAATTTTAAGGGGGCCGGCCATGATTTAAGGGGGCTGGCATACGCTCCTGTGTCAGAATCTTTTGCCTATAAATACTGGTTCAAATCTGTAATTTTTCCTCACCTTTTGCACTAAAACTTTCTATCCAAATCCTCTCAAATCATCCTCCTAAAATCTTTGATCATAAACTTATTAAGTTATTGTTTTCAAGTGTTTCATTCCCTCATCATTCAAAGTGCAAGAGAATAATACTCCTTTATTATCAAATCAAGAAGTATTGAAGATTAGTTGTGTAGTTTGTATATATTTATTGTAAAGTTGTGTAGTGATTGTAATAAATAGATCTAGGTGGGTTTGTGAATCTAGTATAGAAGAAGTAGTGGTGTGAAGAAGAAATAGTGAAGTTGTGTGAAATAGTGAAGTAGCAGTGGTGTGTACAAGTTGTGAAGAAGGTGTGTCTAGTCGTGAAGAAGTCGTGAGATTGGTTCTAGCTACTATTAGAACTCGACATTTAGCTTAGTGTCGTAAATTGGTGTAAGCAAAAGTTGTGTAAGGTTTCTCCGCCACAAGGGAGTTTGTTGACATAGTGAAGAAAACTCTCGAGTACGTGAATCGGGGAGTGGAGTACGGCGAAGAGGAGCTTCGTAGCCGTACCACTATAAATCCTTGTGTTGTGGTTTGATCTTTCTATCTCTATCTTTTCTTTACTTTCATACTTACATTATAATTGTTTAGTTAGTTAGATTAAATTGTTTACATTGTGCAAGTGTTGAATTTCAGATAAATACGAATCGAAGTTTTTGAAAACAAAGTTTTTTAAAATACTAAATTGACGTAAAACTATTCAGCCCGCTCTCCCCCCCCCCCCCCCCCCTTCTAGTTTTCCACAATTGGCATTAGAGATACGTTAAACAAGTTTTTTAAAATAAATTGTATTTTAAAACTTGAAACAATCTATGGAATCTGAAAAATATTTAGAAGGTCAATCTATGCAAAGACCACCACTATTTGAAAGTGATGGTTTTCTTTATTGGAAAAATCGATTCGAAACTTATGTGAAATCAAAAGATCTAGATCTTTGGCATGTTATTACTAATGGTGATTTTCCTCCTATAAAAAATAATCCCGAAACCAAAAGGGATGAAATTGTACCTTTTGAAAAACAAAACGGTGATTTCAAAAAGAAACTTGCTAAAAATAATGAGGCTAAAATGGTAATTTAAAATGCGTTGCCACGCAAAGAATATGAAAGAATTTTTATGTGTAAAACCGCAAAAGATATTTGAAACTCTTTACTAATCACTCACCGAGTTAATAGTCAAGCCAAATATAATAAGATAGATCTTCTTGTACAACAATATGAACAATTTACGATTCTGGAAGAGGAATCAATTGATAATGCTTTTGCTAGATTTAACACAATCATCACAAGTTTAAAAGCACTTGATGAGAATTTCTCTAGCAAGAATTTTGTAAGGAAATTTCTTAGGGCTCTCCATCCGAAGTGGCATGCTAAGGTGACGGCTATTGAGGAATCAAAGAATCTATCGACTCTACAACTTGATGAGTTAATTGGTAAGTTGAAAGTGTATGAAGTGATAATAAATAAAGACTCTGAAAAGGTCAAAGGAAAAAGGAGCAAACCAAATCAATTGCTTTGAAAGCAAAGAAGGACTCTAGCGACGAAGAATGCTCAACCTTCGAAAGTGACGATGAAGAGTATGCCATGGCCGTAAGAGATTTCAAGAAACTCTTCAAAAGACGAGGAAGATATGTTAGACAACCACTTGATGAAAGAAAAACATTCCAAACAAACAAAGACGACAAAATTAGCAAGAATGAAAGAAAGTGCTTCAAGTGTGGAGACCCAAACCATTTTATTGGAGAATGTCCGAAATTGTCAAGAAGTCAAAACCACAAGGCTTTTGTAGGAGGAGCATGGAGTGATAGTGAAAATGATGACAAAGACACAACAAAAGAAGAAAAATGTCTCATGGCAAGGGCTTCCAATGAGGTACGTTCCGAAACCAAATACTATTGTAATGATAATTTATCGTTAGATGAAAAAGATTTAGATAGCGAATATAGTAGATTATGCAAACTAGGTCATAGCTAAAAATAAAATACTAAAACACACCAACAATAAATTAAAGGATGAAATACTTGAATTAAAAATAAAACTACACAACCTAGAAAAAGGAAAAGAAAGTCTTATAGAGTGTAAAAAATGTCTAGTTGTTAAAAATAAGAATGAACAACTTAAGGAAGAAATTACTAGGTTTGAGAAATTTGAAAATAGTAGTCAATCACTTAGTAAAATAATTAGCACTCAAAGAATATCCAAAGATAAAACCGGTTTAGGATATAACTCAACCGAAGCATCAACTAGTAAAACTAAAAATATAAAGTTTGAAGGTGAAACTAGTGAACTAAAACCTATAGAGTCAAAACCAAAGTATATACTTTTGAAAGATAGATTAGTACCTATTGCAAGTGATGAAGAAATTAAAAGCTTACGCAAATCATCTTCAAAAACCGAAGTCGAAACCCATGAACCAAAAATAAGGTCCAAAACTCCGCCACCTAGAAAACCAAATAGTCTTCATCCTAGGTCTAAAACTCCTCAACCTAAAGTGAACCAAAATAGACGAAACTTTCACAACAATCATCAAATGTGGAACTTCAATCCTTGGGGAATGATTCCACCATATATGCACCCAAGTCAAATGCATAACATGTTTGGACCAAACAACTTTGGTCAAATGAGACAATGGGGACCAACAAGATGAAATCGTCATACCTTGGCAACTCAGTTATCTATTCGCTTCCACATGTTCTTGCTATCTCTTGAAGACTTTGATGTCATGCTTGTTGAAGACAAAAAAGGTACATGTCTCTTTTTATTTTCATGTCAAGATTGCATGCTTAATTTAGTATCTAGTTTATAGTTGTTATAGATCGTCTTGTAGATCTTCATAGGTATTATTCTTCTATACATACGTAAACTTATATATATATATATATATATATATATATATATATATATATATATATATATATATATATATATATATATATGTATATATATATATATATGTATATGTGTGTATATATATATATATATATATACACACATATACATATTATTATTATATATACTACATGTACTTATAACCTAGAAAACTCATTAGTTGGTTTTCTAGAACTAGAAATTGTTCATTTACGAACCTTTTCTTTTCCCCTCTTTTGGCCTTCTTGAACTCTTACGTTCAAACAATACTCATGTTGATGTAGAGAAATGAGTTGAAAAATCTATGGATGAAACAAACTCCCGTCATCTCTTGCGCTCGTCTCCCTCTCATATTCTCGTCTTATAAGCCCATATTATATATATATATATATATATATATATATATATATATATATATATATATATATATATATATATATATATATATATATATATATATATATATATATATATATATATATATATATATATATACTTATACCTTCCACAACTCTCTCGATAACTTGACGTCTTGATTAATTTTATCCAAAATTATCAAGAAAATTTTAGTTGACAAAATGTCAAATAAAAATGTCAAGCAATTCTCTTCGTGCGAACTCTCTCCAACGTATTTTTGATTAAATATAAATCTAATATATATATATATATATATATATATATATATATATATATATATATATATATATATAAAAATATATATATATGTATACTTATTTTTATTTTCTGAATCAAAGCCGCGAAAAACTGAATTTTAGCCGGGCGGCCCCCTTAAAATTAAGGGGACCGACAAGCTTAAAAGGGGCGGCCCCCTTAATGTTTAAGGGGGTCGGCCATCAGATGCTTCCTACCCGTTTTTCCTCCTTATTCCACTTGCCAAACCCTCCATATTTCACTCCCTATTCACTCCCTACCTGCTGTGAACGAATTGCAAACCCAAAACCATCAAAAACCTAATTCCAAATCACCCAATTCATCTTGTTTTGCAAGGGGAAAATACTTATAACACGATTAGCAATAAGTTTTGTAAGTTTTTCATAACACATTTCTTTTAATTTCATCTAATTTGGTCATAATCATGATTAAGCATTTTATTTCAATTTCTTCAATTTCATTTTTTCTTTCAAATTGAGTCTAGGATTTCTATAACTAAATGCTTCCCTTAGGATTAGAGTGTATAATTAACACTAGAAACTAATAATCACAAACCCTCTGGTCATTTTTTTTTTTTTTTTGAAAAAGCTCATACATTCATTTTCAAACCTTTTCTTATATACATTGTTGAATAATGCTATAAAAACTTGTTAAAACATATCACATTATGTTTTCATAACTTATTAATTCCAAAAACAAACTTTTCGATGAAGTAAAAATATTTTGTTTTTTGATAAGAGGGTGTTTGGATCATGTCCAAATAGTGTCGAAAATTATTTCAATATTACTTCTATAATACATTGTCAAGAATATAAGCTTAAAACTAGCAATTTAGAGTTATCATGATATATAATTCATATATATATATATTGAAATTTTAGTAGTAAATTTTCTAGATAAGGAAGCGTTTGGTTTAACTAGAATAATGGTATTTTTGAGTCAAAATATAAACCATCTTTTTCGAAACAAATCACTTGCACAAGAAACTCGTTAGAAATAGCTAGTTATACAATCTAATGTATATATAGCAAAGTTTCATGATATATTAAGATGTTTAAAGGGGCGTTTGGATTATTGATACGTGGGAATTGCGCCCTCGCAACACGTTTTACCTCTCAAGGAATCTTGAGAAGCTTACAACCCCCACTAGACAGTGTACCTGATCGTTGTAGTATAGTATAGTGACAAGTACCGGGGGATTGATCGTTCAGTTCAGGAATAGTGTCGCTAGGATTAGAAAGCCTACTAAACTAGGTCTAGAGGTGAGGGATGATTCTTTCTGTATTTTTATATTTTATATAAAGCAAGTAAAATCTCGGGTTTTGAAGGAGTGGGAAGAATTAGTTGCTAGCCAACTAACCCAATTAACTCAAAATTCAATCAAAATAAAATAACAGAAATGAAAATGAAACTATTATACTAATGTGGTGGAAATAATAATGAGGAAAGTTGTGTTTACTTAGATTTCATTACTCCCTAGATATCTTTTACAGGTTGATTAGCTTGTTACAATTGCATGGATGACGGGTCATATTCCTTAATACTAGTCGTAGGGTCATGTACAATATTCCCTAACTCTATAAGATCCTACTTCACTCCTATGTCGAGCCGTTAGAAGCTCCTAACATGGGATCATTAGAATTATCTTACGCATTAAACACAACCAAAAATCGTAGTACACCTCCGATCATGTTTCTTATGACGTTCAAGCAAGTTACCAATGGAAGTCTGCCAGTTTTTTTAAGCCTAACATCGAATACAATCATCCGTAATAATTATAAACAAACAATCAACCCATAATTAATATCTAGGTTTCACTACATCTAAGCAAACACAATGAAAATCTAGCCTAGCATGTTAAAGAGAAGACAAGCGTAAGATATAATCACATAACACATAGGTATATTGAATGATTTGAATAAGTACTTATCTTCAATTGAACATGAAAGAATCAAGAGGTTGAAACCCTTGAAAAAGCTGTAAAATTCGTCTAGGGTTTATTCCCTCAAAGTTGCACACTAAGTTCCACCTAATGAATGAAAATTAGAAAACTATATATAGATTTTACACCTTGACGGTGTGACACCCCCAAAATTTACAACGCAGCGGAATACCAATTTGGGTGTTACTTCATAATTCATAAAAACAAGTTACATAAAACGACCTCAAAAGAGACGTTTAATAAAATGTCACATTCGATTTGATAAATCAGAGTACAAAGGTCCCAACAATTTATATTTAAAACTTAAGTTACAAGAGTTCAAAAATGACTCATTTGCATATTTAAAGAAAATAATTATCGAATGTGAAGAAAACAAGTCCTTCAATGTTTGATATCCACGCGACTCCGATTGCTCCCAATGCTCAACTAGCCAATAATACCTGAGAAAATACATGCTAAAAAGTTAACATAAAGTTGAGTGAATTCATAGAGTTTAATATGTAAGCAGTTGAATACAAGTATTATTCAGTTTAAAAAAAGTTGGGCTACGCCCGTAATTAAGTTGACATGTAACAAATACAAGTCGGAAAATAAGATTTATAGCATTGAGCTCATGACACCGAACCTTGGCCAAGTTTAAATGCCCCTCACAAGGTATTCAATTGCCATTTACCTCAATTCTCAATATTATATGTCCGTTTGACCCATAGTTGTCAAATAAGCGCTACTCACCCGGACAGGCCTGCCTGGCCAAATATGCATATCTATAATATTAGCGTTTACGCACGTAATTAACGGTTCATGAACTTAGGGACTTGATGGCAAAGGTACTCAATGTCTATAATTATGTAATCGTGAAACTACTTGTATTCCGTTTGTAAAACTAGCATGTATCCCCCTCGTGAGGTTTATAAAACATTTAAATAAGTAGAAGCGAGGCTATGAACTCACCGTGAACAAAGAGGAATAATCACAATCAAGCAAGCGAAGAAAGATAGCCGCGAAGCTCTACGAAGAACCTAAACATATATACGTTGCCTTAGGTTTTGAAAATAAATATTTATGCCATATGGCTATATGTTACATAAATTATGATCTTAATTGTGCTTGGTACACATATACTAAATACATATATAACAAGTTTTAGTTTGACACTAAAGAGTTATTTATAAATATGAATTTATATTTTTATAAAAGTCAAGTGTCAAATTTATATTTGTTTCTAAGTCTAAAATATGTTATGAAAGTCCAATGATGAGTCTAAGGTTCAAATTTAGTCCAAGGGTCCCATTTTTAATCAAAAAGGTTCAAATTAAGCCTAAGAGTTCAAAATATAGGAGGTGGTTCAAAATAAAGTTTTAAAGATATAATCATATGAGTTTTTGAATCCTTTATACTTTTAAAGTCAAAATCTGTTAACATTTTTATAATTTGCGCAATTTAGAAAATTCGTTACTCTTAAACTGTAAGTCAAAAGTTTAAGTTCTTTATATTTCCAGAAAGGTATTTACCTGTACTAACTAGTCTTGTGGGTTTTACTAAGCCAAAAGTTAAATAATATTAATAAAACTATCAAGTTATCCATACTATTCAGTCCATCAGCTTTCAAAATTACAACAGTCCCGCGAAAAATGTGATATCTAGAGTTTTACAAGTCCAATTAATTCCCCTCTTTCGGCCACGTTTAAGTCAAGATGTTATCTAAAACTTTTATGTTTTGAGTAACAGTGGGTTATTCACAAAAAAAATGACTTATACACGTTTCAAATCTGTTACTC
Source organism: Artemisia argyi (assembly GCA_030686995.1). Lineage (NCBI taxonomy): Eukaryota > Viridiplantae > Streptophyta > Magnoliopsida > Asterales > Asteraceae > Artemisia > Artemisia argyi. The sequence continues at coordinate 86,736,092 of CM060679.1, forward strand.
AAAATGTGACATGTTTCACGAAAAATAATTCTAGTTTAATCATCGTAATAAGTTATTCGATGAAATACCCGTCAAAATGACCACAAGACATAGGGCTATAATTACATATTTTTATTTTAGGTCCAATGTTTACTGATTAAATCAGTTTATTCCGTTTTTACCCCTGAATCAGATTCACAGTTTGCATGTTTAGCCCTTTAGGGTTTTTAGTGTTTCCTAACTATGTACCAAGCCTAATTAAGCATAATACTTTATATAATGCTCAAATACATCAACATATATAAAATTTACAGTAGTGAAAATAAAAATAAAATGGAAATTGAGTGGAGAGTTTCCTTACAATAGATGAAGAACAAGAAAAATTACAAGAAGAACAAGATCACTAATCCTAATGTTCCCACAAACCCAAGCTTCCAACATTAATCAACCAAAACCCAAATAACCTTGCAAGAAAACTTTGAAAACCCTTTGAAATCCTTAAAAATCACAGCCCTTATCAACTTGTTGGGCGATCATTTCTCTATAGGCATTATTTGTTAAACAAACTCTATGAACTCACCAACCTCGTGTTGACACTTTAGCATGTATTTTCAGGTATTAATAAATGGCACGCTACAGGAGGTTTTGGCAGGGCATGGCATGGTCATAGAAGACTCTGATTATTTATATGGGGACCGTTTTTAAGCTATTTTAAGGGCCTACTTCCGCACTACTTTTAACGATGTAAATTCAATATTTTTGGTTAAACAATTTTATTCTAAATGATTAAAGTGAAAACCATTTTTGAACTAGTGTTGTAATACCAATTGAGTTACACCCCAGCTACACGTATGCTTCCGCTGGACCCGATTTTGGGGGTGTGACAACATTGGGCTAAAATGAGTAATTGACATTGGGCTGAAATGATTAATTCGTAGAATTGAATCTTGAGAAATTGTTGTCCGAAATTTGTTTTTACAACAATATAGGATACAATTTTTTTCATATTCAATTAAGTGTGGTATTTTGGTTCATATTTTCACGAGGATACATATTTCACAGCTAGAATTGTTATGTTCAACAAATGACTACGGGGTTTTTGCACGGTATTATTGATTTGACTTTGAAGTGACATTTCAAAAAGTGTACTTATTTATCTCAAAGTCTAGGGGTGGTTGGATGCACGACTTTGGAAGATAACTTGTATGCGTAAATTAAAAAATTCAGTCTTGACAATCTAATTATTACTGATGTAAGGAGTTACGTTGTAGTGCTCACAGTATAGCTATCGCTTAAAGGAGTTACGTTGTAGTACTCAGTGTCACACGAAGTAGTGGATTGTTCAAGTGGCGAATATCTCGTGCAACCTTATACTTAAAGGAGTTACATTGTAGTGCTCAGTATAGGTATTAAGTCACACCTATCGTACAAGCATTAAGTCATAAGATGAGATGTTTACTTCATTTTCAAGTTGGTCATATTGGGTTGTCTCCATATGTGGTCATTACTAGTAGCCGGTGAATTACGAGGAGGTTCGTTTAAAGGTTGATTTGAGAGAAGTATTGAGAGTATATTCTTCGACATATACTCACAAAATTATGCTTTCATGGTCTATCTATATTGCATCAGAAGTGTAAAGTACGGGTAATTATGGCATGTACACAAAATAGTATGATGATTTCGATAAATCGCAACCATCAGGAAGGAGAAGAACATGCCAAAAGAAGTAGTGTTTCATCTCTAGTACGTTGGTTGTTCGAGGGAATTGTGCTTACACTAGAACCAAAGAAGTACTAATGATGTGTACATCGGAGCGTATTACCAACCTTCTGCAATGTTATGTGAGTTATATTGTTATGATGCTCCCTGAATGACAACCATGTGTCCACACTTTTTAATCTACTTTATCCGCTACGTGATGAAAGAGGTTGTCGGTTTAGGAGGGAGCAGGAAAAAGAAAGAAAAGGCTCACTAGTTAGGAGGGAGTAATAACCTAACTAGACCATTACAGTTGAAGTTCAGAGCTACAAAGACCTTTGCCGTCAGTGTCAAAGATCAAACGCCGAGATCGTCAGAAGAGAGAACTTCAAGTCTGCCTTAGTATCTTGACTATAGAGACTCTGTGCTTCAACAACGTCAACATAGTTTATTATTATTGTAATTTACTTTGTTTATAGGTCTCATTGTAACCATTCACGTGTTACGATATCTTGGAGGGAGATTGTTAGCCTCGCTTTTTTATAAAGATAATGTCACACATGTAAATTGTACTAGATTAGTAACAAGTAGTACCCGCAGGGACTACTATTGTACACTAGGCAAACTAATGTTGTGATGAGCCTATAAATACCCCTCATGACTCTGCATGAGGGGTGTGGGAAATTGTGTAATTATTCTTTTATTATTAATATATTCCATTTTCTTCACCCTCTCTCTACTTTCTCTCTCTAGAAAAGATGAATACTTTCATCTTTAATCATCAACCTAGACCTCCCGAACCACATGAATCATGTATATTTTCGGTCCTACAATTGGTATCAGAGCCAGGTTACAAGATGGGATGATTACTTTTTTTTCATGTTGGTCATTTCGTGTTGTCTCCATATGTGGTCATTACTAGTAGCCAGTGAATAGGAGGTTCGATTACAGGTTGATTTGAGAGAAAAGTATTGAGAGTATTTTTGCGACATATACTCATAGAATGTGCTTCAAAAAGCTATTATGGCTTCTAAATTGCATCAAGTACAAGGTGATTATATGGCATGTACAATACATTATGATGATTCTGATACCTCGAAACCATCAGGAGGGAGAAGAACATGCCAAAAGAAGTAGTGTTTCGTCTTCAGTGATTGGATTGACCGAGAGAATTGTGCTTAACATCGTGAATGAAGAAGTAGTGTGTGTACATAAGGGCTTATCACCAACTTGGATGCAATGTTATGTGAGTTATATTGTTGTGTTGCTCCCTGAACGACAACCACGTGTCTACACTTTTGAATCTACTTTATCCGTTGCGTGATGAAAAGAGAGTTGTCAGTTTAGGAGGGAGCATGAAAAAGAAATAAAGGCTCACTAGTTAGGAGGGAGTAATAACCTAACTAGACCGTTACAGTTGAAGTTCAGAGCTACAAAGATCTGTGCCGTCAGTGCCAAAGATCAAATGCCGAGATCATCGGATGAAAAGAACTTCAAGTCTGCCTTAGTATCTAGACTATAGAGACTCTGCGCTTCAACAACGTCAACATAGTTTATTATTATTGTAATCTATTTTGTTTATAGGTCTCATTGTAACCATTCACGTGTGACGATATCTTGGAGGGAGATTGTTAGCCTCGCTTTTTTATAAAGATAACGTCACACATGTGAATTGGACTAGATTAGTAACATGTAGTACCCGTAGGGACTACTCTCGTACACTAGGCAAAGTAATGTTGTGATGAGCCTATAAATACCCCTCATGACTCTCCATGAGGGGTGTGGGAAATCATTAGGTTTTGTGCATTCATTTTTCATTAATAAAGTTTCCTTTTATTCTCCACCCTCTCTCTACTTTCTCTCACTACAAACATGTATCCTTTCATCACGTTTGATCAACCTAGACCTCCCGAACCACAGAAATCATACATATTTTCGGTCCTACACTAAGTTTTTTTCTAATATCACATTTTCATCATCTTTGGCTTGAACATTTCTTTGACGAATGTTAAAACTATTTTACCAAGTGCCATTTGCCATTTGACACAAAACTGTTTTATCAAACTAGGTTTTTGGCAAAGATTCATAAATCAACATTTTTTTCTTCAAATATTTCACATAAGTTATTTATGAAAAACTTATTTGTAAGACTTCCTATTATTGATTAAACATCATCAATCGAAATGACATGCCAAAGATTATGATCTATTGATTTCACATAACTTTCAAATTCATTTTTACAAATGACAAAGTTTTCATTTTCGAAAAATAGTGGCTCATTCAAGTAACACCCTTCTAGATATCATCTTGATTCCATAGATTGATTCAAGTTTTAAAGTATAGTATACTTTAAAGATCTTGATAAACGAAGCTCAGATACCAATTGTAGAAACTAAAAGGGGGTTGAATAGTTTCACCGCTCATTTTATGCTTTACAAAACGTTTTGCCGTTTTTAGGTCCGGTTATTTTTCTTTTGCAAACTTATTGAATTCTACTTGTTATGTGATATCAATTAGCAACTAGGAATGTAAACAAACAAATAAAGTAAAGAGTAAGGAAAGAACACAACTAAAGAGAAGCGGTGATTTATAGTGGTTCGGCACGAAGCTCACTCTCCGTCCTACTCCACTCCCCAAGTACCACACTCGAGTGTTATCAATCTCTATATCAACACACTCCTTCAGGCGGAGCAATCGATACACATGTTTACACAAGGCTTAATGACACTAAGCATAATGTCGAGTTCTAATCATAGCTAGAACCAATCTATTACAAAGGCCCACGTGGCCACACCAACAAGCACTCTTGTCCATCTTGAATCTTCACCCGATCCAAATCTTCATTTGTTAGACATACTTGGTTCTTCACCTGAACCAAGCCTTCACACACACGACTCACTTGATTCTTCACCCGAATCAAGTCTTTACATACATATCATACTTGATCATCCCCGATCCAAGTCATTACATAATAACTCAACAAATCCTAACCTAACCATTAGGACATCACTCTCCTCACAAGAATTACATGAACTAATCTAGTTACAAGATTTCTTGGAACTACATCACCATCCAAGCTTACACAAATACAATACTTGAAACTACATCACCATCCAAGTTTATACCCTATCCTCGACTCACATATAAGTCGAAAAACAATGATATCAATCCTACGACGTAACACATGTTACGTGTTGTGTGTGGACACCTATAACATCTCGAATCTTTATAGTTGTCGAGAGTTCTTCTCTTGCACTTTACGGAAGAGGAAATCACTTATAAACATATACCAACATGTTATAGTGATTAAAGAATAAAAGGAACAAAGACCATAAAGTTTTGTGTGTGTGAAAAGTCTTGTTTATGAAGAAAACAGTCCAGTATTTATAGTCGACACAAAGGAGCAGACGGTCCCTTAAATGGGCGACGGTCCTTTATCACTAAGGGACCGTCGACCCCTTTACGGGACCGCCCCGACAAACGCTCCAATTTTTGTCCAGAGGCGGTGAAAAACTATCTGGTGAAGGTTGGAGGGAAAACTAGTTGTTGTAACATTTGAATTTGAATTTATTTTCTTAATAAAACATTTCTTTTAAAAACACAAAAATACTTTTGTGAAAATGTTTTGTCAAACTTAAAATGTAAGTTTAGGAGAAAATAAAAGTCTTTGATCACTTAACTAACGACGGTATAACGTTTGTTCATACCTGAAGTGATGTTGAAGTAGCTACGTAGAAATAACGAGTTTCCTCGATTAAAAACTTATAAACCGTAACTTTACGTAACATGTCTTTATATTTTGTGATTATCAAAACACGAGAAGACCGAATAATGTGAATATCGTTTTTGACATTATTTGTATTAACACAAGCTTGATCTTCTACATTGACCAAAGTCTCATATGCGGCGCATGCTAGAATTGCATGTGACGCATTCTGTGGGTTGGGGCTTGAGGCCCAATGGGTCGTGTAGGCCCACTTGGTGCACTTTGGGCATTGGGTCGAGGCCCGATATCTATTTATGGAAATTTTCGTGAGCTCGGGAAATTATTTGAACGTGTTTGGTTAAATGACGAAACGTATCGTAATAACGTTAAATGTTTTTAATTAACTCGCGATTACTAGACTATCAAGGGTTGTGTGTGAGCATCGTTTCTAGATAAATGGTAATCACAAGTAATGTTGTGATTAAAATAGCATCGCGTGCATAGCAAAAAAAAATTTGTTGCCGGTATAAACGGTTATTAAATAATGTAATGATACATAAATCATAATTTATTATTTACTATTCATGGGAAAATTACGAGAGGTTACAGTGGATTCTAGAGCGAGTCTCTCAGAAGCCATTTGTGAAATCTCGTCAAACTTCACATTCATCATTTCCATTATCCTTTTTGTTCTTCTATTATACACCCAGAATGCCTTCGAGTTTTCAGAGTATCCAATGAAGATTCCAATATCACCCTTAGCTTTCAACTTTCCTAGATCTTCTTTGTCATTCACCGGATAGCACAAGGCTCCTAACACGTGAAGGTAAGAGATATCAGGTTTTTGATGGTTCACTAGCTCATATTGTGTTTTATTGAATCTGGGATGGATTAGGGATTGGTCTTGAGTGAAACAAGCAATGGCTACAGCATCAGCCCATAAGAATAGAGGTGCACTAGAATAAATTAGCATTGTGCGAGCAGCTTCCACAAGAGTTCTATTTCTTCTTTCAACTACCCCATTCTGCTGTGGAGTTCTAACAACTAATGTCTGATGTGTGATTCCAACATCTTCAAAATAAGTTCTTAACTCCATATTTGTGAATTATGTGCCATGTCTGTTCTTATAATCCTTACTGGAGCTTGAAGTAGAACTTGAATACGCTACAGAAAGGTGATGATGATGCCTGGTGCTTCGTATTTTGATCTCAGAAACTTTACCCATGTATACCTTGAATAATCATCGACGATAACAAGAATATACTTCTTTCCGTTTATGCATTCAACTCTCATTGGGCCACATAAGTCCATGTTTTACATATGTAATTTTTCTTACAAACTAGGTACGGTTTTGGGTTTATATGATGCTCGTTTGCTTTTTCCAAGTTCACAAGATGGACATAGGTGTTCCTTGGTGTATTTGTACTTAGGAAGTCCGTTGACGATGTTGTCTTTGACTAATTTGTTGATGGTGTCAAAATAAAGATGGGATAATCTTCTATGCCACAGCCAGGACTTTGTTCCAGATGCTTTTGTCATAAGATAAATTGGTGATGAAGAAGCCATTTGGTTAATGTTGATAGCATACAAGTTAGTGCCACGATTTCCAGTTAAGAGATCATCGCCAACCAAATTTCTAATAAAAACCGTGTTTCTCCTAAAGGCAACCTCTAAATCTGCATCATAAAACTGCCCAACTGAAAACAAATTGTGTCCCAACCCTTCGACATAGTAAACTCTAGTGATTAAATAATTCCCAAACTAAAGATCTCCATAACCCAAAATTGCTGCTACATGATCATTTCCAAAGCATACAGTTCCCATGAATTTCCAGGCGAAATTGTTCAGCAGCTTAAGATTTCCGGTCATGTGCTTGGAGCAACCCGAGTCGACGATCCAAAGACATATTTCGATAACCTACGAAGAACAGAAGAATTTGTATTTGGAAACCGTTTTGAATTTGGTTCCATGGGGTTAGGGGTAAAATCAGTATCACACTCATAGAAGGTTTCTACTTGTTCAGATTGAATAACTTTCAATATGCCATATGTAGTATGAATTCTCTACCCATTGGTTTCCATGCACAATACTTAAGATAGTTCCTAGGCGTTCGACTACTAGTGGTATTCCTAATTCTTTTAATTAGTCTACCAATATATATAGATTTAGCACTAGGTCCTTTTGGAACGTTCTTCTATGCAGGCAAAACAATCACATTTTGAGAAACATTTTCATCACAAACATCATTAGATAAGCATTTCTTGCGCATTAAACAAACTGAGTCATTACATGCATTAGAAACAGTACGTTTGACATTACATTCAGATGAAATATGTCTCTTATTAAAAAGCGGTAAATTCCTAGGGTGTTCTTCTACTTCTTCAACTTTACTCTGGCATCTACTCTTAAAGAGAGGTGAGACTCTATTGTTCCTTGTATTGCTCCTAGGTTGTAGTCTGCTGCTCATAGAGGTGCTTTCTAGTCATGTAGAACGTAAGGCACACGCATTAGGATTCACATTCTTGTCCTTAGAAGTATTAGCATATTTCCTAGATCTATCAGGATTGTAGTTTAAGGTCATGAGATTTGTCCCATATGGTTTAGATGTGGAGGCAGATACAATAGTGGGACTAATCCTATAATGACCAGGTGCTATCACTTTTGGTGTTTCGACATCCGCTTTTCCTTTATTAACAATATTTTCTTTTTCATTTTGCTTAGGCAAGGGTGTTGGAGTGACTGGTTTTGTCAAATCATTTTTCACATAGACTTTTGGAACAAATTGAGAAATAGACATTTTAGGTTTAACAACCGGTTTTAAAGTATTTGGTTTATCTGAAGTCGATGGTTTGCAAACTTAGTATCCACACCCTTTCCTTTTTGACTTTCAAGCTGAGCCCTCAAATGATCATTTTGCTCTTTCATGTCCTTGTAGGCACGCTCATGCAACAGTTTATCATACTTGCATTCCTCGGTTTTTTGATCAAGTTGTTTAAATATGACACGTTTTCTTTTTCAAGTTTTGCAAGAGAATTTTCATATTGTGAAACAATTTTAGAGGTCTTAGCTCGCAGTCTTTCATCGTCATCAACATAATATGAATGTACAATAATGGACATAATTTCAGTAGACAGAACTGCTTTGAAGAGAGAGTCATTTATGTTTTCCAAAACTTTATTTGCTGAAAAGAATCATTAGCCTTCTTTATCAGGGATTTGTGGTCCTTGACAAAGTCAACTATTTCAGTTAGAAATGCTTTTTCAAAATGAATTACTCGAGCATGAATGTTATTAATTTGAGGAGCAAATTCACTTTCAAGAATCTTTTTCAGTTGTAAATGAACCGTGTAATTCAAATTATTTTCAGTTAGTCTCATTTTAGATTCTAAAGTCGTTTGAAGTTGCCCAATTCTTGTTTTAATATCATCAAGTAATCCTCTGGCAGTACTTGTGTTAAAAGTGTTGTTTGAAAACAACTATTCCATTTTTGAAAGAGATTTGGAAACAACTACTGGTTTAGAAACTTGCTTTGAAATTCCTGGGCTTTTGGAAAACTCATTTGTTTGTTTTTGTGGAACAAAAGTAATTCCCGAAAGTTTGTTCAGTTTGTTGTAATCAATTTATTTTTGATCGGGATTCTTTTGTTTCATTTTAGTTTGACTCTCTTCATCAAGTTCTACCAGTTCTACATAATCACGAACAATAGGAAGATCATGCTTAGTAAACAAAACATTTCCATTATACAAAGTATTCTATTATTTCTGAGCTTTCTTTAGATTATAAGGAGTTTTGTTACCTAGAGCCATTTTTTGTTTTGTATGGTAAATCGGATCAGTTTGATTAGTAATCATATGAATTGTTAGAGCTTAATGACCCGTTTTATCCAACAAGTTATCTACTTTTTCGATCTATGTGATAACATCAAATTTACCCCCAATCTAAGTGTTAATTTCCCCTTAAAATACTCATATTTTCTACTTTTATGAAGAATATATACTCTTATTTCTTCCTATTTTGGTTTCAGGGTAAAGATGAGTAAAAGAACGAACTTACGCGGAAATGGAAGGACTTTGGAGCAAATATGTGGAAATTATGGATTCTGCACTAACTACGGCATAGAGGTTCATCTACCTACGCCGTAGCAAGGCTTGACGAAGACTACGCCGTAGAAGCTCTCCTACCTACGGCATAATGAAGAATTTATGACTACTATGGCGTAGCCCAACAACAGGCTACGGCGTAGAAGTCCACTAAAGAACACTACGGAGTAGGCAACTTTCCAAGCTACGATGTAGGATCTCATTTGAGGCAGTAAATAACTAACAAGGCCAAGGAAGAAGCTACGGCGTAGCCACCTTATCTACTATGCCGTAGGATGCTTATCATCAAGACTTTACGCCCGTAACACTTGATCAAGTTACGGCGTAACACAATTTGCAAAGGTTACGGCGTAGCAACTCTAATACGCTACGCCGTAACATAGTCGGGGCCTATAAATACCAACCCTAATTCCGAGTTTTTCATATCACTTCCCATCTCTTCACCACAAGAACGTTGGGAAAAACTCAGGAAGGAGGGAGAACGAAGTTCTAGCCACATCCAAGTCATTTCCAAGGGAGGAATCACAAACCGATCATAAGTGTTTTCATTCCTTTACTTTGTATTTGATTCATGCTTAGATTTGTATTAACTCAACATTGTTTTACTGCAATTATGAACATGAGTGGCTAAACACCTTTTGGTGTTAGCCTAGTTATGAAATTTTTATGTTATTGATTTAGTTTTCCACGCATGTATTATCTATTGTTTGTTTACTTTCATGGCGAAGCTTGGGACACTCTAGTTCACATAGAGATTAGTGTTGGTTGTTCTCTAGATACTTGTGGAATTAACCCTAGGAAGCAAGTCTCTAGGGATGTGACTCGGTGATAGCAATATCACAATACATGTGCGAATTAACCCTAAGACCACCTACCAATGCTAGACACTTAACAGAGTTAGAGGGGTGTAAGATCTGACCATACCGCATTCGTTAGCCTTGTCCATGTTAGTAGAGGCACTTAATGACTCTTATGTGTCTTCGTACCGATGAACCCAAGGCTTTACAATAGCTTTGGATAGAACAAGGTATAAGATAGATCTAGGCGAATTTGACCATCTGACCCGAAATGAATATTGAATCCCCGAACGATATGATAGGATGCACCTATAGGAAAACTAGTCATGATCATAGCAAGAGTAGTAATTAGGTTAACACTACATCTCTTTACTGATTTCCTTCTATTTACTTTATTGTCATATTATTATTTTTAATTAGTTTAATTAATCTTTTAACTCAAAATCCCCTTTTAAACGTGACACGACTTAGATAATTTCCGCACCTTAGCTCTTGGGACGACCTTGGCTTTATCATTTGACTATACCATACACGACTGGATAGACTGTCCTTTAGTGCGTAAAAGGTAGACCTTAGGTAAACGAGACTTTATAAATATTAAAACCTGGTCAGTAAAACCTGCATCAAGTTTTTAGCGCCGCAGCCGGGGAGCTAATAGGATTATATTAAAATTTTTATTTTTATTTGTTACTATGTCAGGATACAAGACTAGAAGCGCTAGGCCTTATTTGGCAACTCCTTATGATAATCCCGAGAGGCAGTTCCGAAAAAAAAAGAAATAACACTCCTATTTCTATTCATAATCTTTTTTCTTTTTGTGACCCTTCAGGTTCAGACACGGAAGTGAACGATAAAATCAATATTGACTCAATGACTATGGAACAATACATGGACTGGAACAATGAAGAATATGATAGCGGGGTAAATTCGGAGCTTGAAACAGTAAAGTTCGAGATCAAGGGACAAATCATTGAGGAAGTACAAGATAGATAGTTTTCAGGAGAAAGTGACGAAGAGGACGCACAAGAACATGTGGAAGAAGTTTTGTACATCGCGAGCACTTACGGGAGTGCCCATGTCTCCACATACAAGCTTATGCCCAAAATTTTTCCTATATCTCTCACCGGTCAAGCAAGGAAATGGTTTAATCGCTTGCCTCGTGAATCAAAAGCAACATGGGAAAATTTACGAAGGGCCTTTATCCGGAGATTCTGCCCACCTACTAAACTAGCAGCTTCTTTAAGGGTAATCTACAGGTTTGTGCAAATTAGAGAAGAAACACTATACGAAGCATGGGAGCGGTACAACGAGCTCCTTTATAGATGTCCAACACACGACCTCAACAACCAAATGAAGGTTTTTGTCTTCTATAGAGGGCTTGATGAGTATACTCGTAACATCCTTGACTCACAGAGACCCATCCCTGGGCTAACTACAGAGAAAGCTTCCCAAGCTATACAAAGAACAGCTGAACATGTCCATAAATGGCATTTGGAAACTGGATATAGACCCAAGGATAATTTCAAACATAAGGTAATGGAGACTTTAGCAAAAAATGATGGTGGGTACGCAGCTGAGTTTGAAAGAGCAAGGAAGGAAAGGAATGAAGTTGAAAAGAACCGACAAAGTGAGGAAGTTAAAAGCCTGGTAGGGAGAAGCAGAGATAACAATTTGGAGGAAATTGTGCAGAGGTATATTGCAGAATCCATGAAAAGACAAGAGTGTGAAGAGGAAATGTTGAGAAATTTTTTTGAAAGCACGATTTCGTCTCTCAAAGCTCACGACATTGGAATCAGAAATCTTGAGTTAAAAATCGAGCAATGTACCAATGTAGTTAAAGAATGTCTAAAAAGGGATACTAGCTCACATGAGGAACCATCACCGGAAGAAACCAAAGTGATAGCTGCCGAAGAAATCGAACCCAAGACATTCTCCGAGAAAGTCAAAATGAGGATCGAAAAGGAGCAATTATTGCTTGAGGAATTGGAATCCCTTCCTATCAATACACCTCTAGTCAAATCTATCAAAACCAAAACGTGTAATCCTAAACATTTGCAGGGATTTTTGGAGGCAAAAGACAAGCTAGAAGGAGTAAACTCGGTAAAACTTAATGAAAGATGCTTAGCCATTCTTAGAAATGAGTTGCCACCAAAATAGAAAGATCCGGGAAGCTTCACTCTACCGTGTTTGATAGGTAATTTAAATATCAGTAATTCTTTGGCCAATTTAGGAGCTAGCATTAGTATTATGCCATACTCTATGTTCACAAGACTTGGTGTAGGGAAATTAAAACCTATTAAAATGGATATCGAAATGGCCGACAAGTCTATGCAAACCCCGTTGGGGGTAGTTGAAAACATTTTGGTAAAAATTGATAAATTTATTTTTCCAGTAGACTTTATCATTTTGAATATTATTGAAGACAATAAGATTCCTATAATACTAGGAAGACCTATGTTGGCCACCGCGCATGCCAAAGTTGATGTATACGGCAAGAATCTAACCCTTGAGGTTGGAGGGGAGGAGATCACTTTTAATGCTAATAAATTAATAATTCCTCCCGAAAAGGGTAGTGTTTGTGTTGTTGACCATGTGCAGGACCAGGATGAATTTGACTTAGATAAGTTTCTCGACAGGGATGAAATTCAAGGAGCTCCTCTTAGCAACAATGATAGCTCCCCTATTGAAAACTTTGACGTTTTCATTGATTTTGAAGAAAGTGGTCACGGAATTGGAATGGATGATGGGACAGGACATCACGAAATTAACTTTATGGATGTTATTCCACCAAGAATGGACGAGGAAGATGCTCTTGACCCACAAACGCAGCCTAGTCTTCGCGAAAAAGGAATTAGAATACACCATTCAAATCCGTACACATTGCAACTTACATGCAAAATAGGATTTGTCTATTTTCATCCTTTCGTTATATTTGCTCCCCCATTAATCTTATGTCTAAGGAAAGTTATAATAAAATATTTAAAAAAAAGATTGAATACCTAGGAAATAAATTTCTTGGTGAAGTGAAAAATGTTAGCATATTTATAGGGACCTACTCCTTTTTGGTCAATTTTATGATCTTTGATGACGTAACCGAATTTGTGGAAAATGGTTTATAAGAAATAATTCTAGGAAAACCATTCCAAGACTTGTCAGGAATCCAAATTGACACGTTAAATGGAGTAGTATGGCTTTCGAATAATAATGATGTCACCATTTTTAAGATGCCAAGAGTGGTTGAGAACTTTAAGCATTGGAATCAGAAGCAATTGAGTAGAGCCAAACCCCTTCTCGACATTAGCAATAAGGATAAAGAAAATGGATACAACTATCCTTATCAAAAGATTAAAGATTTTTACAAAGGATGTTTGGATCTTGGTGATGCTTACAAGAGGGATGAGCGAGTCATTGATATGCTAGGACGCAAATACACTAGCATATATGAAATGACTAATGGACACTATTAACATAACAATGAGTCTAACTTAAAGACTCGATAATAAACAAAAGTGCTCTTTCGGGAGACAACCCAAATTATCCTTTTCCTTTTATTTTCTCTATTTTATTGGTTTCGTATGTTTTGTACTAATATTTTGCAGGTACTAAAGGAAGCATTGCGATGGGGAACAAATTTTTGGACTTTTACTCCAAGAAATATTCTCCAGGGCCTTGCTACGGCGTAGCTCTTCCATTGACTACGCCGTAGCACTCTCCAGGTTTCATACTGGATTTATTCAGCAACTACGGCGTAGCACCACATTTAAGCTACGCCGTAGCTACCTTCTGAACCTTAAAAATGCTTTTTATTTTACAAAACATTCTTTAAACTTGTATTAGTTTTTAAATGAACTTTGCTGGTGTGTTCCCTGTAAACCCTCACGAGACTTCACTCGTCCACTTGGGACACCAAGTGGTTTAAAAGGCTTGTTGCATACGCTAAATGCAACCGTGATTCCTACGAAAGTGAGTTAGGTTTTTCTTTTTCTTTTTCTTTTTCTTTTTCTTTTTCTTTTTCTTTTTAGATTTTATGCTTTTGGTAGTTGTGTGATTCCAGGGAATTGAAATTTGCTCGTAAGGCATAGTGAAGGCACGTTTCTAAACATGATCCTTCTATTTTCAAGAGTGGATTTCAGGGAACTTCTCGTTCTAATTCTACTTTTCCTCCTTATTTTTTATTTTATGTACAAAAGGGACTTTGTACAACTCAAGTGGGGGGGCGGGAGTAGAATTATTTACTTGAACTTTGTTTTGCCCTTAATTTTCTAGTTTATTTTGAAAAATTATGACACTTTTAAAACTTTTGACATGTTTTTCCGAACCTAACAAGAATGGACCTTAGCCGAGCACATTAACCCTTAATACCATGGTGAGGTTTAGCCTATTTCAGTTTCACCCTGTTTTACCCCAAATCCACCAAAAATATGAGTGTGCCGGTAGTTTGTAAACTTTAGAACTTGGCTTTTACATCATTTTGAAACCGTGTACGAGTAGTGTATTGAGATTTCTTAATACATTTGGAAGAAACTTTTTAAGAAGGCAATATTTTAGGATTATCACCCAAATAACCTTTATGTGTGTGTTTATCGATTAGTCACATCGACTATTCGACCCCCGTGTTAAAACCCTTTGTTTCACTCACCTTTAGTGCAAGATAACCCTAGATACACCCTTTTGAGCCTATCCTTTTGTTTCTTACCCATATTATTGTTTCGATACACCTATACATCTTAGCCTACCTTGTAGTCTTTGTTTATGATTGAGAAGTTTCCACTTGTTCTAATTTGAGGTCCAAGTCAAGAGGTTCAAGAATCATACCTACGTTGAAGACTCATCATTGAAGATCATGAGAAAACCCATTATTGTACATGTATTGTTCATCCCAAGTGGGGGGATATGTTATGTTATTGAAAAAAAAATGTGAATTTCCGTATGTAGATATGTTAACTTTGGTGCACCCTTGTATAGCACCGTAATAAGAGTTTTGAAAGATTTAGCATCGAAGATGCCACTTCGGTCATATTTGAAGAATGAAGCTGTTGGTTCTTAATCACCAACATGAAGACCAAGTGTGGTGCCCATCATGATGTCCTCTAATGGCACACACTTGTTACATGATCCAATTCTAGCATTTTGAAACTTGGACTTTGGATGAACGGCAAGTGGTAGCAACTCGGTTATAGGCTAAGACTATTTGTTTTCTTTTTCATTTTACACCATTATTGTGCATCCCATGTCTTATCCTACCCTTTAGTTGTGAATCATGCTTAGGTGAGGGATTTGAGCAGTCATTGGTGTCTTGCCCGGCGTTCCGGTCATGTACCATTGCCTTTGCCGCACTTGCCGTAGTAAGTTAGTAACAACGCTACACCCAAATAGCCTTATATGTGTTCACCCAATATTGCCTTTAAGAGTTTTTTTTACCTTAGCTCTAGTGGTAGAGATTTGTGTAACTGCCAAGCCTATGATAGAATACATTCTATGACTGTGCGTTGAGTGATCACCCCAAAATTAACACTTAGATTAGGAGAGAGATGTGAGTGTTTGTTCCAATTTTGTGAGGTGTTCGACTTTGATAAATTCTAGCATAGGGATTTTTTAATTCATATTCCCTAGTTTCTTGGGGGATATCTTTTTGAAAATCATTCTTATAAGGTCTACTTCAGGGCAAGTAGAGTTCAAGTGAGGGGATATTTGATAACATCAAATTTACCCCTAATCTAAGTGTTAATTTCCCTCTTAAAATACTCATCTTTTCTACTTTTATGAAGAATATATACTCTTATTTCTTCCTATTTTGGTTTCAGGGTAAAGATGAGTAAAAGAACGAACTTACACGGAAATGGAAGGACTTTGGTGCAAATACGTGGAAATTATGGATTCTGCACTAACTACGGCGTAGAGGTTCATCTACCTACGCCGTAGCAAGGCTTCACGAAGACTACGCCGTAGAAGCTCATCTACCTATGGCGTAATGAAGAATTTATGAAGACTACGGCGTAGCCCAACAACAGGCTGCGGCGTAGAAGTCCACTAAAGAACACTACGGAGTAGGCAACTTTCCAAGCTACGACGTAGGATCTCATTTGAGGCAGTAAAGAACTAACGAGGCCAAGGAAGAAGCTACGGCGTAGCCACCTTATCTACTACACTGTAGGATGCTTATCATCAAGACTTTACGCCCGTAACACTTGATCAAGTTATGGCGTAACACAATTTGCAAAGGTTATGACGTAGCAACTCTAATACGCTACGCCATAACATAGTCGGGGCCTATAAATACCAACCCTAATTTCGAGTTTTTCATATCACTTCCCATCTCTTCACCACATCAATGTTGGGAAAAACTCAGGAAGGAGGGAGAACGAAATTCTAGCCACATCCAAGTCATTTCCAAGAGAGGAATCACACATCGATCATAAGTGTTTTCATTCCTTTACTTTGTATTTGATTCATGCTTAGATTTGTATTAACTCAACATTGTTTTACTGCAATTATGAACATGAGTGGCTAAACACCTTTTGGTGTTAGTCTAGTTATGAAATTGTTATGTTATTGATTTAGTTTTCCACGCATCTATTATCTATTGTTTGTTTACTTTCATGGCGAGGCTTGGGACACTCTAGTTCCCGTAGTGATTAGCGTTGGTTGTTCTCTAGATACTTGTGGAATTAACCCTAGGAAGCAAGTCTCTAGGGATGTGACTTGGTGATAGCAATATCACCATACACGTGCGAATTAACCCTAGGACCACCTACCAATGCTAGACACTTAACGGAGTTAGAGGGGTGTAAAATCTGACCATGCGGCATTCGTTAGCCTTGTCCATGTTAGTAGAGGCACTTAATGACTCTTATGTCTTCGTACCGATGAACCCAAGGCTTTACAATAGCTTTGGATAGGACAAGGTATAAGATAGATCTAGGCGAATTTGACCATCTGACCCGAAATGAATATTGAATCCCCAAACGATATGATAGGATGCACATATAGGAAAACTAGTCATGATCATAACAAGAGTAGTAATTAGGTTAACACTACTTCTCTTTACTGATTTCCTTCTATTTACTTTATTGTCTTGTTATTACTTTTAATTAGTTTAATTAATCTTTCAACTCAAAACCCGCTTTTAAACGTGACACGACTTAGATAATTTCCGCACCTTAGCTCTTGGGACGACCTCAGCTTTACCATTTGACTATACCACACACGACCAGATACACTGTCCGTTAGTGCGTAAAATGTAGACCTTAGGTAAACGAGACTTTATAAATATTAAAACCTGGTCAGTAAAACCTTCATTACTATGTTCTAACTCTATGATTTCATCTAAAAGTTTATCTTCTTTTTTTGCAAAGTCCTTTATCAACTCATCCCTTTCTTTTTCAAGATTGGTATGAGCTGATTTTTGTTTTGAAAGTTGGTTTGTTAAATCAGAAATTTCCTGTTTTAAAGAGTTAATTGTTTTTGTTGAACTAATTTGAAGATTATCAAATTTATTTTACAATTCCCTATCTTTGAAAAGTAACTTCTTATAACCAATTTTAAATTCTGACTCGCGTTTTGTATCAATTTGAAAACTTTTTTCATTTTCTTTGTATCTCTCAAGCTCAGCGGTTAATTTCTCATTCGCGGCCTTAACTTCGCGATTGACCTTTTTCACTTTCTCAATTTCAATGCTACAATTATTCAATAATGATTCAAATAGAGCACGTGTTTCCTCATCATTCTCAGCATACTGTGAAACTGAGCCTCCACTATGATGCATATCGGGAGTTGCCGAATCAATATTGCTACTACTCGGCATGTCCAGATATGTATCATAAGTGGGTGTTGGAGTCTCATAATGTTGTTCCTCATGAGGAGACATATCAAATATATCATTATTGTGACATATGTTCAATAATGGTACCTCATATACTACACTGGTGTCATAAACAGGAGGTGTGTCAGAATCCGTGTCGTACTTAGCCTCCTGAAGATTTGCCATAAAGATGCAGTTCGCGTTGATATCCTCTATGTCTTCCATGTCATCAATAAGATATAAAATCATTTTCCTTAGCATTCAACTGAAACCCTGCTTTTTCTTTTTGTGCCAACAATAATGCTTTCTGCAAGTACTCTGGATCTTTCTTCTTCAGCTTAGTAGGATAGTTCCTTGCCATATGACCTACACCCTGATGGTTGAAACACTTTACTGGGTTACCCTGATTCATATTTCCATAATTCCCGACAACTGTAGCTGCAACCTTTCCCATCTGATTACCCACTGTCTGATGCCCAACATTCTGACCCCACTGATTTCCAACAAATTGACCCATCTGATTCCCTGTATACCGACCCATCTGATTCCCTGCATACTGACCCAACTGATTCTGCATATTCTTATTCCCCATGTGAAATCCCGTAGCATATCCTCACTGATTCCCAAAAACTCCAACCATTTGTCCTCTGTTACCCATATTGAAACTCGGCTGAGCGATTCTGTCACAACTCGTAATTTCCGGTCATTTTCCAAACCTCGACAATTTACTATTCACAAGTTACTATTCATCATTTACTATTCATCGATCACTATTCATCGTTATCGAGGTCAATTTGACATTCTGAGAAGCGTTCAGAAATTTTACTATTCACTTGACCCTATTCATTCCCCGAAGAAATATAACTATTCACGTGCATTACTCCTTTCATCGTAAATTTAGTTTACGAGTATTTAAATTCGCGTAACCGTATTGGTTCAAGAGCGAATTCATACATTATCATTTGGGACATCTTATACAGACTAGAAGTAGTCTACGTATCATCATTATGTCACTTGCATACTATTCCACTCGTAGGATAATTAAATTAATACTTTTGGTATAATTAACTTTTACGTACAATTATTTCTATATAAACGTTAACAAACGATCAATAATGTGACTATCACGTCCGACACTCCCGATTATGATCCTAATATATTTTTATATTCATTTTAATAATATATAAATTATATTATTAATTTACCCGGTATTTTGGAAATTTATTTAATTTATATCATACGCCTAATTTATTTACGACGGTTTTCGTAGAAATTAAAACAATAATTATCTAAACACTCAATATTTATACCCGACATATTTTTACAATTTTTATAACTTTATTATGTCCCGGTTAACTTCGTAAAAAAATTATTTCTAGCTAATTCGGTACCCGGTATCCTCTAAAACCAAAAATATCTAACTTAAACTACACAATAATACATAAAATCTTCCAATTTCTTCCTACCCTTCATGATTTGCCCCCCCCCCCCCCCCCCCTTGCTTTTCTTACACACCATTGAAAATTCCTACTAGCTCTCATTAATACAAAGTACCTTTTGTCTATAATAAAAATATACATAAATTACATACCATATACTAGCTACTTTAACCTCATTTCATCAATTACAACTAGAAATATTTCCTCTCTTTTCTCTCTTGCTCTATGACCGGCCATCACAAGACCATAAGGAGGAATCATAAAGTTTTCAAGATCAAGTGTTTTTCAAGTTCCATTAGTTACCTAGTTTAAGGTTTTGAAATAAAAACCTTTAGGTTAATTAGGTTTTTCATCATCTAATCACACCATCCTTCAAGTAAGTATAAGAAACTCATTTTTATAATTTTATCAAGTTTATACAAGATCCATATGATATATATACTAGATCTACATGCATATGCTATTTATACCACTTTATTTTATAAACTTTTAACTTTTGAACCTTAGAAAGTGATTATAGTTAGATCCTTGTTAGATCCACTTGGGTTATGATGTTTAGGAACCCATGACACCCTAAGAAGGTGTATGGTAAGATTAGACTAGATTTGTGGTGATTAAAAGTGGTTTGGTTGAAGTTAGAACTAGATTTGAACCCTAGAAATGATTTTTGAAACAATAGAAATACCTACTGTCCATATTTTTAATTCGTGGGAAAATCAGTAGATGGTGCTTAATTTTTGACCAAGGATTTAGAAAATACTTTCAAAAATAAAACTTTAGGCGAAAGAACGGATTAAAACGAGCTTATAACGAAGAAGTTATGATTTTTGCAAATTAATTGACGAAAACTATTTCCTGAAAAACTGCATGCTGTTTGGAAATTTTCGACGGACAAATAGAAGCGTTAAACGTAACCTAGAGGAGCCGAGCTATCGAAAATATATTAGTACTTACTAAAACGAATCCGTGGACATAAAGAACGAGGAAAATGAGCTTAAAACGACCAAGTTATACGCGTTTTAAAATCGTCAAAACTATATATATATAGTCACTAATAGAAAATAATATAACTACGTACTAAATAATATATTTTCTAGATTTCTTACTAAAGGAGTTTATTTTTAACTAACGAAGTACGTACGACACAATGTTTATTTCGCGACTACTAGACATTATTTTAAGGTTTTCGAGACGAGGAACATAACACTAACATTTTTATACTATATATTACGACAAATTATATACTTCTAAATTTGGACCTATTTTTCCTAAGTATGGAAATTATTTTACTTAGACGATGATTAATATTTCCAAATTACGAGTGGTATAGGTATCATGTGCATGTGCATTCATTACATCACGGCATGATCTAAATTAGATCACGATTATTCATTTAGGTTGCGGCTAGTGTTCGCGCCTCATTATCCCGATTATCTTACCATCGTTGTACCATCTTTGTACTATCACTCCAGGTGAGTTCTCATAGCCCCGCTTTTAGTACTTATTTGATTTTAAATCCCACGGGGGAGAATACATTGCACAATTATTTTTGTACATGCCCAAGTATTAAATTCCATACATTGCTTAAGTTGTTAGTACTATCACTTCAAGTCCCCTTATTATCATGGACCGTTAATTATATTGCCAAGCGAGAGTGAGTGGATAGATCTATCGAGGGTGACGCCTCCATTCGTGTTTGGGTTGCTCCATAAGGAAAACGAATGCATTTCATGTCTGAATAATTTGAGTGTCTGATAAACACTCCTTTGGGGCCAATTTTAGTACGTCTAGCTTCGGGGTCATGAGCTTAAGATCAATGTAGCATTTTGACATATTGTCACCTTGCTTTTACTATTACTTTACTTGTGGCTATTGTACATACGATTTAACTTATAAACCTATGATTATTCACCAACTTTATGTTGACCGTTTTCGCAATGTATTTCTCAGGTTTTTAAGGTAGCTCATGTTGCATACATTTGGACCTTCATGGAGTTGCGGAGTCGACGCGTCTCACTATATTTTCTGCACTTATGATACGTTTGATCTTGTTGAAATTGTTTTATCTAAATTGGCAATACCTTTTGGGACCTAAGTTTTGTAAACTCTGAATGTTTTAATGATCAAACGATGTATTTTTCCAAACGACACTTTAGGTCGTTCAATGTAACTGTAACTGTGATGCTATGACAATCACCCCCAGGTATTCCATTCCGCTGCTAAAAACAGGTATTTTGGGGGTGTGACAGATTGGCATCAGAGCTAAGGTTATAGCGAACTAGGATGTATCATGGACCCTAGACTATAACCACATCATCATAGCATCTCATCATTTCATCATAGGTGCATATTCATTATGCATGTTGTTTCATGCACACACTGTGCGAGTTATTTATACCCATACTCCTATATATATATATATGATTATATTGACCTGGTTCACAAGTGACATGTCTTCAAATACTCACCCTATTATCCTTTTATCGGATTCCAACGTTTAAAATACCCTGTTATCTTCCACTACCATTATACCACCTGTTGCACTTATGCCGCCATTAGCACCATTGAATTGTTAAAGGAATAAAGTTCTCCTATCATTCAGCCTATACATAGAATGCCGTTTGGTAGAGTATTCAGACTTAATTTTTAATGGACTTATTAGGATGATTATTGCAAGGGAGATAGCATGTTTTCTTTCCTTCACTTGTGGGACGCTTACTACTCAGATACTACCGCCACCATCAGCCGCTTATTACACTATTGGTCGTCCCATAGTGCATACTTCAACTGTACCTCTTAGATGTCGCGAGATGGTGCGAAAGAGGGTAGTATTCCATTTACTATTATCATCATTATCTCCTAACCCATCACTAGGATTTCATCGTCACCAATGTTATTCTCATCCTTTAGAATACCACTATTGTCATTTCCCTTTTTCCATTTCCACTTGCCACGAATTAGATAACACCTTGTGGATAATACCAAGATTACGGACTCAATAGGAACATCTGCAGGTTCCTCAAGAATGGCTTAGAATCTACACTATCTAGGACTTGATCGATGCACAACTTCAGACACTACTTCAGGACTATCTCGACCTTATGATGCCATAACCCTGATTTCACCTAGAAGGACTACAGGAAATCTTTAGACTAGACTTATATCTTTACTAGCTTTTACTATTACCCTAGTCACGGGAGGTGTGGCATAGTTCAAAGAAACTTGTAGTATTTTGATTGTTGTACAAACAGAATCACCAAGTATTGACTCTACTATAGGGGAATGGTTGTGCTATCTATGATATTGGTCAATATAGACCGAAACCTTCATGTATTATATTCATGTGTTATGAATAGGATGATCCTTATTACCCATAGATTCTCATGGACTCTTATGATTTGATGAAAATAGATTTAAGCAAACCACTCCAAGCATGACGCAAGCCGCTGTTGGACAATTCATTGCCAGGAACGTAACTACCGCCCTCACCAAGGAACTTACTCACGTGGAATTTATGGGTTGTAATCCCTCCTCCTTTAGCGGAAATATAGACACAAAGGAATTTCTCAAATGGTTCGAAGAATTAGAAACAATCTTTCAATGTGGCGACTGCCGTAAGGAAGACAAAGTTAAGTTCGTCACTTGCACTTTTCGGGAGCATGCCCAGAAATGGTGGACTAAGCATGTTCAGGTAGTAGGAGTTGATGCTGCTTACTCACACTCTTGGGAGAAACTAAAAAGGATGATGAGTTTGAAGTTCTGTTTGAAAAGCGAATTGCAAGCAATCGAACAGGAAACACTAAACCTTACCATGGTAGGAGATGATGTTCTCAAGTATACTGCTTATTTTTATGATTTTGCTAGACTAGGCTCTACAATGGATGAACCGGAAAGCAAGAAACTTGAAAGGTACATCGGAGGACTTTCTCCTGAAATTCGTATGTTGGTCAACTCATGGGAACCTAATACCATGCCTACAGCTATCGGAATGGCGATCGAAGCAAAGAAACATATAGCCCGCACCAAGAAATCAGGAAACAATAGTGACAATAAAAGGAAGTGGAACAACAACCGAGGTGAGAATGCCACACAAGGACCACGCAAGAGACAGGGAGTTGCTAAACCCTATACTGCAGGCCTAAATGAAAGGAATGATTACCTGGGTATTTTACTTAAGTGTGAAGAGTGTCAACATCATCATAACCCAGGTCGTTGCCCGGAACCATGTGGCAACTGTAAGAAGGTTACCCAGAAAACCAAGGATTGCAGGTTTCCAATTGTGGGTGATAATCAGAAACCATCAATAACATGTTTTGGCTATGGTGTAGTGGGACACTTCAAGAGTGAATGCCCAGAGTTGGGAAGCCAGAATTGGAAGAAGAGGTTTATGTTTTAATTATGCGAACCATAGTTTGAGCCCTCTAGGGTTGTACTTTCTTTTGGTACTTTCCATAAGTACGTTGGTGTAACCTAGTAGTATTAAACACTTTCCTATCTAATGTAATGACTATCTTTTGTTACCTCTGTGATAACCGTAGCCTTTGTTTATTCCATTTTCTATTGCAATTGCGCAATTTTCAATCGTTTAGCAACATTATACCATTGTCTTATTAGGGATTTGATCGATTTCGTATTTGACGCATTAGTAGATTATTACCAATCCATAGGATTTACCCATGTATCCAATAAACCATCCAACGAGTTTAGTTTCAAACTATTTAACTACCTTATGGGGAAATTGTTTTACCAAATTCCTAAAATAAACCGTTTTGTTACCGTACTATAAACTGATTTTTCCGATATTACGCCAAATATTTACTATTATTACGCGAAACAATTTTTATGTTACTTTGAAAGGAAATAATTAGAATACCATTTTTAATAACAATGCGTTGAACACCATCTAAAGCTTTTGAGAAAAATAATATTATTTTGACTAAATCAAGCATCGCATCATTAGTCCTCAACTATACATAGCCTGATCACCTATGTATACTTCAGGAAGGATTATGCCATGAAGGAAATAGTTACTTTTTAAAGTATTGCTAATAACAATCTTCATTTAAAAGCGTTTTAAACAAGTAAACTCTTTTATAAATATCTTTTTCTGACAAACTCTCCCTGGATACTTACCCCACCTGTCACCCACTTAGCCATTAAGTTGGACTTTCCATTAACTTCTTTAGGAGAGACTTTCCATAACAACTACAAGTAGGATTCCTCGATACAAGAAAAAAAAAACAATAAAAGGATTACGGAACTATAATACCTAGACTAAGAAAATTTATAATCCAACAACAATCCTAAGATACCACGAGACCATCCGACTCACCATCTCTGACCTAGTTGTCCGATTTTATTATTCAAAGGTACTAGCTAGACTGAGCTACAGGATCGAACACATGGTGAAGGTATGCTAAGCAACACTATAGAAATAAACCATGCCTTCTAACCGATACTGTAGAGTGTTTTGAATTAACATGGTCTCATCCATACGCAAACTTCCCTGTAATGAGTTTTCACCGAGGATAATTGATTTGAGTTAAGGATATCGATATAGATTCCCTTGAGGCATTGTGTTCTCAGGAAATTCTAGATAACCTCACCTATACATCAAGAGAGGCATCAGACTCAAGAATATCTCCCCAGCTACATGTGAAGACAATACGGAAATTCATCGACATAGTATCAATTGAAACCCTCATATTGCCAACGTGATGACAATTTCAACGATAAAACCATCTCAAGACTTAAGCTGGTTGAATACCTAGGCTTGTAGTTTTACCAGATACCCACCAATAGGCACCATCCAATATTAGGAAACGAACATTAGACATCTATGCATTATGCGAACATTAC
Organism: Artemisia argyi; assembly: GCA_030686995.1. Lineage (NCBI taxonomy): Eukaryota > Viridiplantae > Streptophyta > Magnoliopsida > Asterales > Asteraceae > Artemisia > Artemisia argyi. The sequence goes on from CM060679.1 coordinate 86,761,470, forward strand.
CTATCCTATTATTTTATCCTTGTTAGTATTTTCACTTTTAAGTAAAGTTTATTTAAAATTTGTGTTTATACAAATCACATATCTTGTAGAAAATAATTTTTGAATTGCCTATTTTGAATAAATACGATCCTTTTTAATCAATATTTAGCTAAACCATTGTACAATGGGAAATATATAAACATCAAACTTTGGTAAACAGTCCTATTCACAACCTATTTGAAAACCGCGTCACATTTCCTAACTATTGAATTTTGAATCATCAAGAAAGATATTATTTAGTAAACCATTTGCTTCATTTTCTAAATTCGTTTATTCAGAAAAAGATTTCGACCAAAAACTCAAAAATCGCGAGATAAATCTTGAAAACCAATCACCATGCTACATCGCTTATGCATTTAGGGCTTTGTGACTTGACAGTAAGGAATATTGGAATATGTGATGAAGGAAATTAGGAGGAACACCATAGAACGATTACAAACGTCAGTAATGGAGACCAAGCACAGTAGGCAAAGAATGACACATGTCTTAGCAATCCATTAGACCAAAACACAAAGAATCAAACATTGTTACCCATATTCTATCTTCTTCGTATAACGCCGTGTTCAAAAGACGTAACGTTGTGGAATTAGTCACAAGATTTATTGTACCTATTTCAATTGTTCCTGATAAAGGTGATTGAATCACCTTAGACTTCTAGCTATCATTTTAAGACTTCCTTCGGAACCCCATTTTGATGTAAACACCGCCTACTATCCTCAGACCGATGGTCAGAACGAGAGAACGATTCAAACATAGGAAAGTTATACTCAGAGTATGAGTGATTGACTCTAGAAATGGTTGGACTAACCATTTACCATAAATCTGATTCTTTTACAACCATAGTTATCGCGCGAGCATAGAGACTACATCAATTGAGGCACTTTATGGTCGAAGTACCAATTACCCATTTACAGACCGAAATCGAAAAGTTAAATTCACTGGTCTAGAACTAAACTATGGAACAACAAAGGAAATTTCACAAGTCAAGAACCAGTTACAAACAACGAGAAGCTGATAGAGGTAGGTTGGTACATGACGCACATCATACGGATTGGGTATCCTTGAACAGCAAACCAACTAGATTCACGTGAGGAAACGAACTAAGTTGAAAGCTTTGCCTTGGAGAGGCATGATACAATTTTGATAACACGAGAGATTGAACCTTTAGTATATTGGACCATTTAAGATTCATTTTAGAATCGACCAGCTGACATATAAGATTTGAGTTCTGACAGAGTCAGCAACATATATTACTCATATTACATTATAAACCTGAAGAAGCACTGATCATCTATTGATGAACCAAACTCGGAAAAAGCCAAACTCACTAGTCCAGTAGGCATTCATGAAATAACCAGAAATTTCCTACAAGTCAAGAATCAATTACAAATTCTATAAGTTGTAAACCATTAAAACTTCAAATTGGTAGCCAGATCATGTTGAAAGTTCTGCCTAGGAAATGCATGATATTATTCGGAAAAAAATTTGGAAAGTTAAACCTGATATACACTGGACCACGTAATATTTCAGACAGAGTAGGCCTAGTGGCCTTCAGACTTGAGCCTTGTTAAAGAACAGCCGGATTACACAACTATGTTTCACCTATTCAAATCCCAGGAAATGACTTTCAGATTAGTCACTCACAATCCCATTTGGAAAGGAATCCAACCCAAAGACAAACGTAAACTTGGCAAGAAAATCAGTAGAAATCATGGACTGTTAGGTCGAACAGTTGAAGCAGAGTCGAATTCCTATCGTGGAAGTTCGCTGAAATTTTCAATTATTATCATCTTTTCACCAATACCACTCCAGAGACCAACACAAACTGAACTTCGGGACGAAGTTCCTGTTAGAGGGGAAGACTGTCACAACTCGTAATTTCCGGTCATTTTCCAAACCTCGACAATTTACTATTCACAAGTTACTATTCATCATTTACTATTCATCGATCACTATTCATCGTTTTCGAGGTCAATTTGACATTCTGAGAAGCGTTCAGAAATTTTACTATTCACTTGACACTATTCATTCCCCGAAGAAATATAACTATTCACGTGCATTACTCCTTTCATCGTAAATTTAGTTTACGAGTATTTAAATTCGCGTAACCGTATTGGTTTAAGAGCGAATTCATACATTATCATTTGGGACATTTTATACAGACTAGAAGTAGTCTACGTATCATCATTATGTCACTTGCATACTATTCCACTCGTAGGATAATTAAATTAATACTTTTGGTATAATTAACTTTTACGTACAATTATTTCTATATAAACGTTAACAAACGATCAATAATGTGACTATCACGTCCGACACTCCCGACTATGATCCTAATATATTTTTATATTCATTTTAATAATATATAAATTATATTATTAATTTACCCGGTATTTTGGAAATTTATTTAATTTATATCGTACGCCTAATTTATTTACGACGGTTTTCGTAGAAATTAAAACAATAATTATCTAAACACTCAATATTTATACCCGACATATTTTTACAATTTTTATAACTTTATTATGTCCCGGTTAACTTCGTAAAAAAATTATTTCTAGCTAACTCGGTACCCCGGTATCCTCTAAAACGAAAAATATCTAACTTAAACTACACAATAATACATAAAATCTTCCAATTTCTTCCTACCCTTCATGATTTGCCCCCCCCCCCCCCCCCTTGCTTTTCTTACACACCATTGAAAATTCCTACTAGCTCTCATTAATACAAAGTACCTTTTGTCTATAATAAAAATATACATAAATTACATACCATATACTAGCTACTTTAACCTCATTTCATCAATTACAACTAGAAATATTTCCTCTCTTTTCTCTCTTGCTCTATGACCGGCCATCACAAGACCATAAGGAGGAATCATAAAGTTTTCAAGATCAAGTGTTTTTCAAGTTCCATTAGTTACCTAGTTTAAGGTTTTGAAATAAAAACCTTTAGGTTAATTAGGTTTTTCATCATCTAATCACACCATCCTTCAAGTAAGTATAAGAAACTCATTTTCATAATTTTATCAAGTTTATACAAGATCCATATGATATATATACTAGATCTACATGCATATGCTATTTATACCACTTTATTTTATAAACTTTTAACTTTTGAACCTTAGAAAGTGATTATAGTTAGATCCTTGTTAGATCCACTTGGGTTATGATGTTTAGGAACCCATGACACCCTAAGAAGGTGTATGGTAAGATTAGACTAGATTTGTGGTGATTAAAAGTGGTTTGGTTGAAGTTAGAACTAGAATTGAACCCTAGAAATGATTTTTGAAACAATAGAAATACCTACTGTCCATATTTTTAATTCGTGGGAAAATCAGTAGATGGTGCTTAATTTTTGACCAAAGATTTAGAAAATACTTTCAAAAACGAAACTTTAGGCGAAAGAACGGATAAAAACGAACTTATAACGAAGAAGTTATGATTTTTGCAAATTAATTGACGAAAACTATTTCCTGAAAAACTGCATGCTGTTTGGAAATTTTCGACGGACAAATAGAAGCGTTAAACATAACCTAGAGGAGCCGAGCTATCGAAAATATATTAGTACTTACTAAAACGAATCCGTGGACATAAAGAACGAGGAAAATGAGCTTAAAACGACCAAGTTATACGCGTTTTAAAATCGTCAAAACTATATATATATAGTCACTACTAGAAAATAATATAACTACGTACTAAATAATATATTTTCTAGATTTCTTACTCAAGGAGTTTATTTTTAACTAACGAAGTACGTACGACACAATGTTTATTTCGCGACTACTAGACATTATTTTAAGGTTTTCGAGACGAGGAACATAACACTAACATTTTTATACTATATATTACGACAAATTATATACTTCTAAATTTGGACCTATTTTTCCTAAGTATGGAAATTATTTTACTTAGACGATGATTAATATTTCCAAATTACGAGTGGTATAGGTATCATGTGCATGTGCATTCATTACATCACGGCATGATCTAAATTAGATCACGATTATTCATTTAGGTTGCGGCTAGTGTTCGCGCCTCATTATCCCGATTATCTTACCATCGTTGTACCATCTTTGTACTATCACTCCAGGTGAGTTCTCATAGCCCCGCTTTTAGTACTTATTTGATTTTAAATCCCACGGGGGAGAATACATTGCACAATTATTTTTATACATGCCCAAGTATTAAATTCCATACATTGCTTAAGTTGTTAGTACTATCACTTCAAGTCCCCTTATTATCATGGACCGTTAATTATATTGCCAAGCGAGAGTGAGTGGATAGATCTATCGAGGGTGACGCCTCCATTCGTGTTTGGGTTGCTCCATAAGGAAAACGAATGCATTTCATGTCTGAATAATTTGAGTGTCTGATAAACACTCCTTTGGGGCCAATTTTAGTACGTCTAGCTTCGGGGTCATGAGCTTAAGATCAATGTAGCATTTTGACATATTGTCACCTTGCTTTTACTATTACTTTACTTGTGGCTATTGTACATACGATTTAACTTATAAACCTATGATTATTCACCAACTTTATGTTGACCGTTTTCGCAATGTATTTCTCAGGTTTTTAAGGTAGCTCATGTTGCATACATTTGGACCTTCATGGAGTCGCGGAGTCGACGCGTCTCACTATATTTTCTGCACTTATGATACGTTTGATCTTGTTGAAATTGTTTTATCTAAATTGGCAATACCTTTTGGGACCTAAGTTTTGTAAACTCTGAATGTTTTAATGATCAAACGATGTATTTTTCCAAACGACACTTTAGGTCGTTCAATGTAACTGTAACTGTGATGCTATGACAGTCACCCCTAGGTATTCCATTCCGCTGCTAAAAACAGGTATTTTGGGGGTGTGACAGATTCGCCTGTTGCGAGTGTTCGATGAAATCCTTTGATTGTTGTTTGTTGGTGTAGAATAGCGTCCTTGGAATGCCTTTGTCAAATAAGCAAATGCTTGTGTCAAAGCAGCAGTAGATTCATCATTATCAGTGAACTCTGGTTCTTGGAATTATGGGTATTTTGGTTGTGGAATAACTTGTTGTTGTTGTTGTGGGTAGAATTGTTGTTGTGGGATTACATCAGTTTGTTGTTGTGGAATGTATTGTTGTTGCATGTAGTTGTGAGTGAAAGATGATGATGGTTGATGTTGTGTGTTCACTGGTAAAGGTGTTTGTGTTTGAGCAATGAATGCGAGAGGATCTTGCTTTTTAGCTAGTAATTCGGCCCCTACTTCATTTGCCTCAGCTTGATTCTGCTTCAAGAAGTCGTACAACTGATCATAAGTAACTTCATGCAAGTTCTTTGTCTGATAAACAATAGTGACGTATCTGCCCCATTCAGGTTGTAACTCATTCAGAAAATTGGTGTTGTTAGCAATGTTCGTCTGTGAGAGGTTGGGTCTGGATAAGTCATTCATGATTTTACAGAACCTGAGATAGTACGACTCTATGGATTCAGCAGGAATTGAAGTAAACTTACGTAGTTCTTTGAGCAATTGAGTTTCCATTTCATGTTTCCCGATGTCTGTCCCGTACATTAACCTCTTGGCTCTTTCCCAAACTGCATGAGCATTTCCTTCACTATCCATAGTTGCATACGTTGATTCAAGTAGTCCAAGAACGACGAGATGAAATGCCTGATCATCAGCTGCAATTTGTGTCTGTCTTCCTCAGTGTACTCAGCCTCAGTCTGATCTCTGTAGTATGGTTGTACTACGGGGGTTCCATTAGGTTCACCAGGGTCTAGCACTTGTCGTGGTTTAAAGGGTCCTTCCAGAATGGATTTAATCACAAGTTTTGCATTTGATTTGCTCTTAAGATAGCGTATCATACAACTAGTCCACTGTGAGTAACCACCCTTTGACAGCATGGGAGGATGGTTTTCAGCACCAGCTGCATGAATATCTTGCTGAGTTGCCACTGATTGAAGGTATAAGTGATAAAGTTGATCTTAGGATCGGTTCAACGATGTAGGAGTTGTGTTTGGTGTTGGTTAAGGGAGGTTGTTGTGGATTAGATGTTTTGGAAAAAGTCTTTGAAGATTCAGTTATAAATTCTTTACTCTCTGAAATTTGTTCAACGAAGTATATAATGCCTTACTAGAAGACAATGAAAATTCCTTACTAGATAACTATAAGGAAAAAGTTTTGATTCCTAACTCGGAATGTGTAAACAAAACCTTGTAACTCTCTAAAAGTAAGTTCTTACTCACCAACAGTTTGTAACTCGACAAAAAATTCTAGCTCTCCAAAAAAATTTCTAACTCTCCAACAGAATGCTAACTCGCCAAAAAGAAGTTCTAACTCGCCAACAGAATTTTAACTCACCAAAAAATTCTAACTCGCCATAAAGTTCTAACTCGCCAACAGAACTCTAACTCGCCAAAAAAAATTCTAACTCGCTGAAAATTAGTTGTTCGCCAACAGAATGTTAACTCGCCACAAATATTTCTAACTCGCCAAAAAAACGTGAATAGAAAAAAAAGACAAAAAAAAAAGAAAAGAAAAAAAAACGTGAATAGAAAAAAAAGAAAAAAATGAAAAAACAATAAATAAATAAGAAAGACAAAAAAAAAAAAAAAAAAAAAAAAAAAAAAAAAAAAGAAGAAGACATGGACTTAAGTTCTATATTAAAGATTAGGTTAATCTCCTCAATTAGATCAAATTAGATGAATGGTGAAGATTTGTCCCTCAGTATGCAACAGAAAAAACTTAGTCCATAAATGAACTTTTCTCATGTCAGGAAAGTGCTCGAGCTTATGGGATCGCACACATTACATTTGAGAGGACTCGATTGTCCATAGACCTGTTGCATTGTTAGCATCTAGAGCATCATTACTGGAGTCACATTTTCGCGGTCTCATCATTTCGAAGATTCATAGTACTACCTTTAAGATGTTTGATTCATGAAACATTTTCTGTAAAACCATATCGATGAGATAAAATGTGTATTTTCAAATGACTCGTGTAGGTAGATATAACTGTAACTTTTTTTTTATGAAGTCACGCCCCGGATACCTTTCCACTGTTACCCGATTTTAGGGGTTTGACACTAAGTGTGATTCAATGGGTGCCCATGTATCCTTTCAACTGACTCAAGTTCTATTTGTGCTAGTCGATTATGCCCTACGCACATAAAACTCAATATCTTACATTGCAAGTCGAACCTTCAACACCTGCAAGTTATTCTGCAGGACCTTCAACACCAATTCATGAAAATGCAGAGTGCTCAAACTGCAATTTCTTGACTGAAAAGATAAAGGTACTTGAGGCACAAAATTAAACGTTTATGTTTGAACGTTTATCGATTAATAATGTACTTCGTAGGTATTTTACTTTTTTGTTGGTTTAATACCGCGCAACGTAGTGCAACAACAATAGACGAATTACTTCTTTGTTGGTAATTACTACGGTAGATTTTTAATTTTTTTTATAGAAGTTAACACAATGCTTATTTAATGTGCATTGCTTAGTTAACTCTAAAACTCTTATTAAGTATCCCCATGGACATCTGCTCGGGAAAACTTTGGGGGGAATTCACCGCCAAAAATTTCGATGTATAACATTTGGCTAAAAAAATTCAAATTTGACTATAATTTTCCTGAGGACATGTTCTCGGGAAATTATTGCTAAAAATTCAACGCTCTCAAGTCTGACTCAAGAATCTTTTTTGTCATTTAGCGGATTTCGCCGACGACATAGTGTCCTTGAATTATGATTGATTTTACTTCTTTGTATAATTAGTTTTAAAAAGGATAAAAATTTGGTGACGCCTTTTTCATCACTAAACCTATTTATAAAAATAAATTAATACGGAGTAGTTATTTATTATTCTTAAAAAGTATTTCTAATAAAATAAAAATAATTGAATTCGGATAATAATTTGGTGACGACTTTATATTCACTAAACTCATTATTAAAAAAAAAAAAAAAAAAAAAAAAAATCTTTAAAAAAAGATTATCTACTATTTTAAAAAGGTATTTTTAGTTAAAAAAATAATTAAATTTGGTTAATAATTTGGTGACGACTTTGTCATCACGAAATATATTTATCAAAAACTTTATTTTAAAAATTATTATTTATTATTTTTAAAAAGAATTTTTAATAAAATAAATATAATGAAATTTGGATAATAAATTGGTGGCGACTCTCTCATTACGAAATGTATTTATCAAAAAAGATTATTATTAAAATAATATAAAAGGTATTTTTAACAAAAAAAAAATAATAATAATTAACTATTTGGTGGCGGCATTGTTGTTTTTACTTTAGCTTTTTACTAGTATCTGGTGTAAAAAAAAGTTGATAATGTGAAGTCCATTGAAATTTGGTAACGACTATGTCGTCAAAATGGATTTCCTTGTCCCCAAAAGTCCTTTTGCTTATAGTGATAACGCTTTTTTTAGCGGTGAGTTTTAGCAGCTGCGATTTGAACATATAAATTAAAAGAGCTTACTAAAATTACAAAATACAACATATTAAAAATATCACATTAATAATTTTAAAGAGGTAAAAGAGTATAATTTTGACTCGAAACTATTTATAAATTATAGTAACAAATACAAATTTGAGGTTTATACATAAACAAAAGTTCAAAACCAAAACTTATGCATCGCACGATACAGAATGCGTCATTATTAAGGGCGTGTTTGTTTTTGCCAAAAACGTCTGAACCGCCTCTGACTCTTACCCAGTCAGACACGGTCAGACATGGGTGTTGTTTGTTATTATTTTGCGAGTCAGACGCGGTCAGATGTAAAAGATCTTACTGAGTAAGAGGTGGTGATCATGTCTTACTGGCTCTTAACGTTCCAAAATCTTCAACCACCACCCAGGTTTGAGACAAGTTTTGTTGGTGTTTGGTAGAAAGATGAAACAAAGAAAAAAATATATATAACATAAACAACAACAAAAAAAGATATAAGGTTCTTTTTCAAAGTATTGTTGACAAAATCTTGAACCCATCTTCGATCTATAACAAATCCATAGCAAGAACTTGGGTTCGTTTAAACAAGAAAGAACAAAAGCAAGACGAACACCAACCTGCCATTTTTCTAGAGGTTTTTGTGTTTCATGGTTCAGTGATTGCATTTGGTTTACGTGTGTTGTTTGTGTCAAAGGAACCAAGACATGTTTTGGTAGATTTGTGAAGAAGAGCAAGATATTTGATGACTGCACACATATTGTTAGGGTTGAGAGTAAAGTAGGTTATGAGTATATATTTAGGGTTAGTTATAGTTTTTATGGTAAATTGAAAAAAGGGCCTATTACATAAAAAAAAGTGTTTGGGCTGTATTTTTTTACTTGTGGCCCAAGTCATATTAACATATTACAGTAACAATTTGGGTAGTGATATTTGTTTTTACAATTTGGGTAGAGCATATTAACATATTTCACGTTTAGTTTGTTGTGCATAAGTATATACATTGTGTGGAACATAAAAACGTGTGTTAAAATACAACCGTGAAACGTGTGTTAACCGTAATAAAGTTTGCTGAAAAAATGTGAAACTGAAATCATGTTTAAATTAAAAAGTTTCTGAAATCACTTATGTTTTATTTTAAGACAATTTGTGTAAGTAGTTTTTTCTATTTTAAATTTACGATATGTATTAAGATAATTTATTTAATGATTTATTACTGTGTTAAGTTTATGACAAAAATGTTTCATTTTACAGTATATATTTACACAAGCTACTTATTAATTGTACTTTTTATGGTTTAATATATAACTAAAAAAAATAGACAATTAAAATCATTCGGACAATTATAAAAAAACAAACAATCAGATTCAGACGTTATAACCACCTCTTACCAGTAAGATATGGTAGTAAGATTTAGACCCAAAACATCTGAATGAAACAAACACCCCTAAGTAAAGTACACTCAATATATATATGGTGTTGCATTTACGTTGCTATTAATATTAGGTTGACTTAAATGGAACATCATAAACGATGCCGCGTCCAGACCGCGGGCAAGGAAATCACCTCCCTTGGCGGATCTTTCTAATGTAAAATGGGGCTCACTTTTTCAAATAAGATGCCGCTTCCACCGGATAAAGCTTGCAAACTCTCCTTTCCACCGGATATACCCCTCCCCAAACACCAATCTAATATTTTAATTGTTGCATTGTCAATATAGGTGTTTACTGAAGATTTAACATACAATTAAAAAAAATAATAATAATAAAAATAATCATTTTACTTTCACCCAATAAAACCTCACACAATTCTTAAAAAAAAATAAATCAATAAAACATCACATTTATTTTTTAAAATTGATTTTATTTGTTGAGAATTAAGTGAACATTTATTGTGAGAATTAAGAGAGATTAAAAAAATTAAGATGAATACTTAAGGCGTCCACTATAATATGAAAAGGTTTATATTCTTGAACCTATTTATAATTTAATATTTAATGCATGTGTTATTATAAATAATTTGAAAAATTGTAAAAGGTTTAGGTATAGTAAACATAGGTTTATAACAAGTCGAGGAAGTGCAAATTCACAAATTTTATCTCTATATAAGAATGGCAGAAGGTTCTCGTGTTTGTCTTTTTTTATTTTAACTATCGGTCTATACTAAACAGATTAATGCTCTTAAAAAAAACAATAAAAAATCTTTTATATAATAAAACAAAACCTCTATTGGGAATTTTTTATTTCAAAAAAATACATTCATACCTTATTTAGTAATAATTTTATTTAAAAATATATATATATTATTTTCTTATTATGTAACATTTTATATTTATGCATAACACAAGCAGAGATAAATACAAAAAATATATATAAGATGCAATTAATAATATGATTAAAATCTTTGAATAATTATCTTTAATAATAAAAAACTATAATTAAACATCATAAATCAAACAAAACAAAGATTAAATTATTTATTTTAAATAAATAAAAATATGTGATTCAAAAAAATTTTAAAAACCCGCGAATAGATTAAAATCTTTAAATAATTATCTTTAATAATAAAAAAAAACTATGATTAAACATTATAAATCAAACAAAACAAAGATTAAATTATTTGTTTTTTAATAAATAAAAATATATGATTTAAAAAAAATTTAAAACCCGCGCGTGCGCAGTTATTATAACTAGTAAAATACTAAACAGATTAATATATCGCACAACATAAAATAAACAAATTTTCTTTAATAAAGTGAAAAATTAAGGAACCTTAATATGCTCAAAGGCATGAAAGCTACAAAGGAAATCACATTTTTCATCCCGTTAAATCATCTTCTATGGTAAACCTATTGAAAAGGTTTATATAATTTCCATGTCATATGTTTTTAAATTTCTCATTTTATAAACCTATTATCACTATGCTTAAACTTGTTAAAACTTTATAATTTAATGAGGTATTAAATAAATTATATGTATTTAGTTGCAATGAAAAGGTATATAAACTTCGACATATTTCATTCCATGTCATTATAAACTTCATCACACTATGGTGACTCAATTTATAAACCTCCTCAAATTTTATAAACATTTTTCATGAACATCTTATAATAGATGCGACTACTCCTAGGACAACGACGTAATTTATTACTGTATGATTTTTAAACCCAGTGGAGGCATTATCCTCGAGATGCTTCTTTAATATTCCAAAGTAGGATAACTAGTATATATACCTTTTCAATCCTTCATTGCAGCCACAATATCAACACAATCACCTTTAAATCATGGCGGCACGTTACGAGCTAGAAGTCACAGTTACCTCGGCAAAAAACTTGAAAAACGTCAACTGGCGCCACGGCCCACTTAAACCCTACGCTGTGGTCTGGGTCGACCCCAAAAACAAATCCACCACACGAGTCGATGAAACTGGTGATGAATCACCTACTTGGGATCAAAAATTAATAATCCCATTCAACGACCCGATCGAAGATTCAACTCTTTACATTGATATCGTCCATGCTTACCCTGATGAAGACACCAAGCCATTAATCGGCTCAGCTAAGCTCAAGCTCAAAGACGTCGTTGATGACGTTGGATTCGGACAGTTGTATACAGATAGTTTGAAACTAAAACGTCCCTCGGGACGTCCGCATGGGAAAGTGGACGTGAAAGTATTAGTCAAGGATCCACGCTATCAAACGCGTGATCCTTACTACCCCCCACCGTACGGTGTACCTGTTGCTCCAACTCCCCAGCAACAACAGTACGGTGGACCCCCACCTTACACCGGGAACTATCAGTACGGTGCACAGCCACCCTCAGGGTATCCCTATGCACCATACGGTGGTCCTCCTCAGTATGGACAACCCGGTTATGTTAGTGAACAACCCTCATATGGAACGTATCAGGAGGAAAAGAAGAGTAGCAAGTATGGTATGGGGACGGGACTCGCGGTTGGTGCTGCGGCAGGGTTGTTGGGTGGATTGGCTATAGCGGAGGGAATTGATTATGTTGAAGATCATATCGCGGATGATGCTGCTGATAAAGTTGAGGATGATCAAGGTTACGACGTCGATGATGATTATTGATTGCATTGAATAATTATATTGTTGAAATGTCTATTAAATAATTATTGATACGGAAATCATATGCGCTATTATTAAAGTTGGATATGTGTAACTTTCAAGTTATACAAATGACAACTAGAACCACTCATAAAAATTCACACAATATATAGTATTATATGCACTCATTGATGCGTTAACGGGGATTAGTTTAATAAGAAAAATGAGAGAGAAAATATCAAAAAAATGAGCATTACTCTATACAAACAACGTGTTCAACCCCATTAACGATGCGTCGCCGTTGGAAAACCATCCTCACGCAAGCTTCTTTGGTGAAAGAATAACATATCGTTGCCAAAACAGAGTCGTGACGTAAATTAAAGAAAATGAAGCTAACAGTAAAATAATGATCGGTCGTTTTAGTATTTTAATCCTAAAAGTTTAAAATTAAAAAAAAATAAATAAATAAAGCCTAACAGTAAAAAATATCAACCGTTCCATAATATATAAAAAGTTGTTTGTATTTATTTTTAAAAAATCATATACATTTACCTATCAACCTGACAAATTTCAATAATTCATTTTTTTAAAGAAAAAAAAAAGAAAAATAAAAAAGAGAGAGTATTATTTAATATTTAAATTAAAAATTCTATTATACTCATTTTTAAAATTTAAATATCTCATGAACTGTTGATTGTTAAATAAAATAAATTATACACTCACAATCACCATTTAATTATTATAAACGGGTACTTTAATATATTTTCAACAAACTCTTTTTGGTTGTTTATTTTTCACGTTTTCTTAGCTGTATAAAAATTCAAATTACATATAACATGTGATTTAACACTAATATCGAAGTTCGAACACTAAATATACGTGCTACAATTGACACAAGTATTTGTCCATAAATCAAAAACTTTTTCCCTTTTTGCAATGGAAAACACATATTTTTGTATTTTCAACCATATTTTATACACACCATATTCAAATTATAGGTTATAGCAGTTTATTTATGAAACTTCTAAATAATATATGAAAAATCAAGAGTTCTTAAAAAATCACATGTGATTAAGATAACGTGTGAGAAAAAACCATAGGTAATTTTATATGTTTTATCCAAATTAGTTTAATATCACATGTGGTTTCTCATGCAAGTTTCAGCAACGATGAAAAAAATGTAAAAATTGCAAAAAAAATGTAAAAATAAGTTTGTCGAAAGTATATCAAAGTGCTCATCTAAAGAAAGATAATTAAATGCTCATCGCGATGGTATATTTTTTTCGCTTAACGATTAACGTTTTAGGAGATATTATTATTTGAAAAGAAAAAAAAGAGTAAAATCCAAAATATATCCTTGTGGTTTGTCCCATGCCTCGCTTTACATCCTCGTGGTTTTTTTGGCACAAAACCATTCATCCGTTAGTAAAGTTGGCACAAAATCATCTCTCCGTTAGTAAAATCAGTCAATGAGGACTAACAATGCAAAATTATTCTCCATTATCTCCTAACACAAGCGAAAATATATGCTTCGTCAGTCCTTCGTTATCATCCACCATACATCTCCTAACCGATTTATGTGTTTGTCGGTTTTACACGTTTTTGTCCCTTTTTCACTCTTTCAAAAGCTTTCGTCCGTTTTTCTCACGTTTTTATTTGCTTTCGTCCGTTTTTATAAGTTTTCGTTAGTTTTTTCACGTTTTCATAGATTTTAATCCATTTTCATACGTTTTTTTATCCGTTTTCGTCCGTTTTTGCAAATAAGTTTGATGATTTGCACAAGTTATAAAATTTACAAGAGTTTATAAGTTATGAATTTGGTCGAAAATCGCTTAAGTTTTGGTAGTAAACAACTCTTGTTTTGCATTTTTAGTTTAAAATCTCGCGAGTATAGATGTAAAACATCATTCTGGACAACTTTTGTGTTTTACACTTTTGATGACTCTGACCAGAAATAGGTCAAAATCGTTGTTTAAAATTGACACAGAAATATTTTTATCAAATGTCAAGTTTTCTTTTAGTATACTTACCTAATCATAAAACAAATATATACAGGAATGAATAGTAAAAAATATGAGGACGAATAGTAACCTAAGAATATAAATTGTTACAGTTTTCATACGTTTTTATCCATTTTAATATATTTTTATCTGTTTTCATACATATTATATGTATAAAAATAGTTGAAAACGGATAAAAACATAAAAAATAGATGAAAACATAGAATAATAGACATAAACGAATAAAAGTGTATGAAAGCGGATAAAAACGTATGAAAACGTGAGAAAAATAGAAGAAACGGATAAAAACATGAGAAAAATAGATGAAAACGTATAAAAACAGACGAAAACTTATAAAACGTATAAAAATGTGAGGAAAACGAACGAAAACGTATGACAACGTGAAAAAAATTGACGAAAACATGTAAAAACGGACGAAAACGGATAAAACGCCAGAATAGTTAATGAGGACTAACGATGCAAATATTTTAATTCAGTGAGGACTAACAATGCAAATATTTTAGCTCATGTTAGGAGATAACGGAAAATAATTTACATCGTTAGTCCTCCTTGACTGATATTACTAATGGAGGGATGGTTTTGTGCCAAATACTAACGGTGGGATGATTTTATGCCAAAAAAACCCATGATGATGTAAAGCGAGACACGGTACAAATTACAGGGATGTATTTTGGACTTTACTCGGGAAAAAAATAAAAGATAGAAGTATGTTTGTTAAAAAAAATGGCTGGGATTTGTCCTTTGGTATGTGAGCAAAGAGGAAAGTTATTTTACATACCAAACTTTTCTCATATATTAAGGGACAAATATCAGCCACTCATTTCTTGTTGAGAATAAAAGGGGATATTAATTAATATTTATATTAAAAATTCAATTACACCAATTTTTTATAATTTAAATATCTCGTGAAACGATGGTCGTTAAACATAAAAAATTATACCGTTACGACCAACATTTAATTATCTTTCTATGGGCACTTGATATACTTTCTACAAATTATTTTTTGCTCATTTTTTCACCTTTTCTTAACTGTATTGAAATTCGAAAAAAATATCACATGTGATTTAACACTAATATCGAAGTTCGAATACTAGATATCCTTACTAAAATTGACATAAGTATTTGTCTATAAATCAAAAACCTTTTCCCTTTCTTGCAGTGAAAAACACACATTTTGGCTTTTGAACCATATATCACACACAATATATTCGTGTTGGTCCGATATTTTTGTGTAAAACCATGCGTTGTATGAACAAGAGTTTGGGCAAATGAAAAGAACAAATATTCATTAGAAATAAGGGCATGTTTACACAATCTTTACCTGAGTCAACTAATAATACAAATTTGTACATTACGATTGCTTAGTCTCACTTAGTGTTAAGGTGAAGGCTTTACGAGGAACAGTTGCGAAATACTATCCCTGATAATAACAAATGTTACTCTTCAAGTTATGTAGAGGAAGATCCCACGTAGAAGTGGAGGAAGTTTCTAGAGGTGGAATCAATTGCTTATCACTACTACTAACCTCTTTTTATATACTCGGGAGATACACTGTTAGTAGTTACAAGAGAACGCACTAGTACAAAAAGTTCTATTGGTCACGCATGGCCGATTTTGAAATGTCACACTGTAACATTTATACGTGACTAAATGTACCAGAATAAAATGAACAGCCACACTTGATCCGACTTGTGTGACCATTTCGGAATTCTATTGTCACACATTTGAATATTTATGTGACTAGAGGTAACTGGAAAAAAAATTGGATTATTTAGTCACTTTTAATTCGAGATGTGTGACAGATACAAATGAGCTCGAAACATTAGTCACGCTATAGATATACGAATGTGACAAATATATGTCACACAATTTAAAAGTGTGACCAAAATAGATATATGGTCACATGAGGTAATTGTGTATGTGGCTAAATTATATAGTCAAGTTTGTCACACATTATTTAAACGTGACTGCTATTCTTTGCTGAATATTTAGCCACATAGCGTTTGAAATGTGTGACAACGGAAAAGTAAGTTTGAAGCGTTAGTCACGATATGCATTTAATAGTGACAAATATATGTCACACAGTTGACGAGTGTGACCAAATGTCATATTTGGTCACACTAAACCATATAAACATGATTAAGTGTAACGAAAATTCGATACATATGGTCACATAAGTTAATAAGTGTGTCTAAAGTTTAGTGTGTGTTTGCTTGCCAAATCCTAATGGGTATTATATATGACCAATACATTCAAAATAGTCACATTGTGAAATATTCATGTGACTATTATTTATAACAAAATGTGAAGTCAGTTATCATTAACCTTGATATTAGTCACATTGAGTTTTTGTGTGACTAAATTAAAGATGCTATATATATGGTCACATGAAGTATTTATTTAGGTGGCTAAATCATAGTGTCATATTTTGTCACACATTATTTAAATGTAGTCACAATTCAATACATATGGTCACACATTTCTGATAACTTATGTATACGTACTCTATCTACCTAGTTTGAGTCTAATTTGATATTCAATGCATGAATTGAGTTCAGACTATTTGTCATGACTCTTCATTTGCCCCATTACAATGCTCCTAGTTATACTTAGAACTGTTAAGTATATTTAGATGTTGGGATGATTGTGCATATGTTATGGCTTGTATTTTCTTTGTTTCTAGACTAACATTTTGCAGGAAAAGCAAAGAAAAAGTTGTTTGGATTGGAATATGGGTGAATGCTAGTAACTCCGAAGTTAATGCTGCTAAGGCAGAACTTAATGCTGCTAGGCAGAACTTAATGCTGCTAGCTCGTTAGTGCCCTCAAGTGCTTTGCACGTCAGGGTATTTTCGTCACTTCACTGTTCCCGCTATAACACATTAACACACTTCAGCTACCTCCCTTTCACGAAAATCGACGAGGATATTTTTTGTAAATAACAAAACTAAGTCGTGTTTAACACAACATAATCATACTCACATAAACTCTCTATCTTCTTTCAACCTAATATCTCAAACAATACAGTCGATGCTTAGCAGTAGTGATTCTTCAAAAAACACACGTACCACGTAACCACATTTACTGATTTTTACTTCATTCAAATGGTATTTTGCATTGTTTTATAACCTTAATCGTTAATGTAGTAACCATGTTTGGTAATCAATTTATTTGCGCTATGGGCAATCCTGATGTTTTGGATGAGTTTGTAAGTTAACACCATTATTGACAAGCTGTTATTTCTCTAAGAAACTAGTTTAATTACTCCTTCCCATAATTATGGTCCACTGTTGACTTTTGAAGTCTTTAGTTTTCAACTTTGACCTTAAATATTTTTATTTGTGTTATGTATTACTTGATGCAAAATATATGAATAGATTAAGTTTTGAATGTATTTTCCATTGGTATAATTTTTATCAACTATTATATAACACAAATAAAAATATATAATGTCAAATTTTCCAAATGAAGACTTAAAAAGTCACACATTAAGTGTCCACTTTGACTTTTTCAAGTCTTTTTTCTTCAACTTTGACTTCAAATTTTTTTGTCCGTGTTATATAGTACTTGATGCAAGATATATGAATGGATTAAGTTTTTAGTTGTGTTTTCATTTGTATACTTTATTTTCATATACAGGAACTGCATAATGATTATGTTCTAGGAGGTTCCTATACTGGCAATGGTTTTATTTTCTTAGTTAAATGTGTGGGGGGGGGGGGGGGGGGGGGTTAGATGGAAAGTTCGTGTAAGGAGAGTCTCACAATTTAAGTGTGTTGTTGAGGGAGCAAGGAGGAATGATTTTGTCATTCACAACATCTCCTGTTCTGCTGTTGAGTACATACATTTTGTTGAAGAGGGTGAGAATGTGTTCTATGTAACTTGCTATGGTGAGAATGGGTTGGAGTTTCACAATTATGAACCCGAGAGTGCCCCATTTTGGAGATGTTTAGTGCATGTCACAGACACATCTCTGCTTATGCAGTCGTTAGAGGAAGACTTTCTGAGATATCTAGATGGTCCAACTCCTACAGATTCGGTCGTGGTTTCCACTAACACGACTGTCTACAATGTTAGGGTGGCCAGTGATCATCTAAATGGTCGATACGTCCACTCCTTCTAATATGGCGGTGGTTGGGTGACTGATGAGGCGAAAAATGATCCGTTTTTAGGGGGTCATTTAAGCCCGAATCCGAATTTATTTGATCAAATATTGCCCTAAATCGTTCCTTTTGTGATTTTAGGTGTTTGGAGAGTGAATTCTGGAAAAGAGGCTATTTTGGACGTTTTTGGAGCATAAAGTGAAGAAAACGACAAAGTACCAAAAATCCAAGCTGGAAATACAAGGTGACGGCGTCAAGGGTTTGCTCTTGACGGCGTCAGACATGAAGATTAATTTACCGTAGCTGGTGACGGCGTCAGGTGGAGTTATGACGGCGTCAAAGTGGTCAAGATTAATTTACCGTGGGTGGTGACGGCGTCACATAGGCCGTCACGATTGGATCTAGGGCGTCCGAGGAAGTGTATGGCGGCGAGTTGACGGCGTCAGATTTAACTCTTGACGCCGTCAGGACGATTTTCCTATATATAGTTTTCTAGTTTTTTTCATTAGAGGAGAGAAGTTTTGGTGAAACCCTAAAGACGATTTTGGTGCCTCTTTTACAGGTTTTTCAAGGGTTCCAAACCCTTGAAACCTTGCATTGTAATTGAGATAAGTATACTCTTAATTCAATCAATATGTCTATGTGTTGGTTGTTTATCTTTTGTTCTTATCTTAATTCTACTATGCTAGGCTAGATCTCTCTTGTGTTTGCTTAGATCTAATGAAACCTAGATGTTGATTATGTGTTGATTACTTGTCTACTCTTGTTTTGAATGAATGATTTTATATGTTAGGCTTAAGAAAACTGGCAGATCTCCAAATGGTAACATGCTTGAACGTCTTAAGAAACATGAACCGAGGCGTACTAGGTCTTTATTGGTTGTATTTAATGCATGAGCCACTGTTTACAATCCCTATAGTTGTGCTGGGTCATGGTGTAGGAGGAGATAAGAGCTCATAGAGTTGGGGAGTTATGTATGCCACTCCACGAATGGTATTAAGGAATACAACCCGTCATTCATACAAGTGTAACAAGTAATTAACATGTAAAAGATATCTAGGGAGTAATGAAGTCTAAGTAAACACAATTTCTCCAATTACTGCTCACAACCTTAGTTTAATATTAGTTTAATTTTATTTTCATTAGTTTAATTAGTTACAAAGTAGTTTTTGGGTTAGTTGAATAACAACTAATTCCGCCCACTCTTCTAAAAACCGAGATTTTACTTGCTTTCATAAAATATAAAAACACAAAAATAATCATCTTTCATCTCTAGAACTATTAATTAGGTTTTCTAATCCTAGCGACACTATTCCTAAGCTGAACGATCAATCCCCCGGTACTTGTCACTATACTATACTACAACGATCAGGTACACTGCCTGGTGGGGGTTGTAAGCCTCGCGAGATCCCTCGAGAGGTAAAGCAAGGTGCGATTCCCACGCATCAAGTTTTTGGCGCCGTTGCCGGGGAATAGTTATTGTCTAGGTTAGGATTTCTTTTTATTAGGTCTACTTGCTAGATTCCTTTCTAGTAAGATTTTTTATTTTTATTTTTAGGTCTTCTTTAGTCTATCTTATTTCTTCGTGCTTTTGTTCGTAACTCTTTACCATCCGACATCATGGAAGGTGGTAACATCTTTGAACCCATCATCCCACCACAACAAAACCCACCATTAGGACCCCTTAGGCCCCGAACCTTAGGAGAGTATTCCCGACCTAGCCACCAAGGCTACCGAAACACCATTGAGCTCACCGGAGCCAATGTGACCCCCTTGCGATCCGACACCATCCGGTTGGTGCAAAGCGGATGTGCATTCCATGGACTTCGTTCCGAAGATCCAAACCAACACCTTAAGGACTTCCTCAAAATCGTAGATTCCATAGACCTAGGTGTTGAAACTAGAGAGACTACCCGTTTACGCCTATTCCAATTCTCTCTACGGGATCAAGCTAGTCAATGGCTTGAGCGTTTACCCGCGGGATCCATCACCACATGGGATGATCTCACCACTCGTTTCCTTGCTCAATTTTTCCCACCGGGGAGAACTACTAAACTTAGGAATGACATCTTGATGTTTCAACAACGTCAAAATGAATCTCTTTATGAAGCATGGACTCGTTTCAAGGACTTACTCCAAAAAGTCCCTCATCATGGCATAGATTTGTGGCTCCAAGTCCAAATTTTTTATGACCATATCGATATCCCCACGAGGCGAACCATTGACCAATCGGCCGGTGGTAAGCTACGTGATCTTAGTGCGGAACAATCATGGGAACTCATAGAAGATCTTGCTCTCTATGACAACGAAAGTTGGAATGATCCCCGTGATTTGAACAAAACGGTCAAGGCAATATCTTTGCCTTCGAATAATTCAAGCACTCCCGACCGTAGGATCATGGAACTTGAGGACCAAGTCAAGTTTCTCATGAAATCTTACGAAGCTCCGAAGCATTCAAGCCAAGTGAACAAAATCACTTCTTCATGCGAATTATGTAGTGGTCCCCATGACACTCGTGATTGTATGGAACTCCCCGGAATAGCTTTTGCGGACTACGCATCCACGCGTACCGACGAAGCGGGAGATAAGTGGTACACTTTCAAGCCCGAGCCAAACACATACGGTGATTCATATAACCCCTCATGGAAAAATCACCCAAACCTTAGGTGGAAACAAAATCAACCCAATTCATCCAACCCACCTAATCGTTACCAATCAAACGGTCCACCATCCAACCGTACCTTCAACAACAATCCTTCTAACAACTATGGTAGTACCAAAAATCTTGAAGGATTGATGTCGAAATTTATGGCATCTCAAGAAGCTCGCATAGCTAGGTTTGAAACCGAATTCAACCAACAACAAACGGAGATGACCAACAAGATCGACAACTTGTTGAAAGCCCTCAACAACCAAACATTAGCCACACCTAGGAAGGACACTAGGGACACCAATAGTGGAATCCAAGCTAAGGACCCCTCATCATCAAAACATGTCCACTTTGTCAATGTTGTCACTATTAAGCCGATAGATAGGGAGATAGAGGAGAGTGACAAAGATGAAGTTAGAGTAGAAGCCAATAGTGAGGATGAGAGTAGGGAAGTTGAGGTTAATAAGGATGAGGAATTAGAGGAGGTAGAACCTATAGAGGAATATTTTGATAAGTGTCCAACCAAGGAAGAACGGGAATACCATAAGTATTTATTCGATAGTCCCGAGACAACATATATCTTTGGCGATCCCCTGATCAAAATGGGAGACCCCTCTAACATTAACATCCCATGCAATATCGGGCACATGCATGTATGGAAAGCTTACATAGACCCTAGATCCCCCGTGAACATCATGTCTAGGACTTATTACAATTGGGTGATGAAAAAGCAACTCAATTTTAGGATAATGCCCGGTAAAAGCTGGATAAGTAATTTTGCAGGAAGAGTTAAGGGAGTACATGTGATTATAGGGAATCTCACCTATGAGATTGATTTCATGATAGTGGAAGACACGCGTCCGGTGATAGATGCTTGCCTAAGTCAAATAATATTTGGGAAACCATTTGTTGAGGCCACTAGGATGAGTTATGATCCGACGTTAGGGATAGTTAGATTCAAGGAAGAGAATGATGAGGTTGCTTATCAAATGCCCTACAAGATTGAGCAATACCGCCTTCTCTCTAATTTCGAAAAGGAACGTAAGCAAGCGGCTTATTATAGGAATGATGAGGATAGACGTAGAGGAGTAGAGTATGTTAGAAATAGGATGTTTGGTTTCTACAAAGAATGCTTGCAACTAGGTCCGGAATACAAAACTGGTTTAGAAGACGACCTGGAGAGTGGAACCAATGATGAGATCACGTAGTAACCCACGACTTTGAGTCTAGCTACAAGACTCGTAAATAAAGAAAAGCGCTTCTTGGGAGGCAACCCATGTTTTGTGTGATTTTAATTGTTTGATTGTTATTTGCTTCCGTATGCATGTTTTATTTTTATTGTTGGTTGATCATGTTTCTCAATTAAAATGTGAAATACTTTATTATGTTGTTTAGACTAGTCTTAACTTCAACCTAAAGGTATTTTTGCAAAAGATAAGTGTAAGGGGAAACCCCAAATATGTTTTTAAGAAACAAACCGATCATGATTATCCACAATATTTAATGAACATGTATATTCGTATTTGTTAGAGTCAAATGCTTGTATTGAGTCATAATGAAGTTTTGCAGGATTTTCCAGGAAGTAGGACAAAGTTTTTCCAGAAATTTTCCGGAAACTTAACATAAAGATTTCTGCAGGTCCATTCTGACGGCGTCAGGCAATTGCTCTTGACGGCGTCAGGAGTTAAAAATCTGGAAATTTTACCGGTTTTATTTTTCTAACGGAGTCTTATAGTTTTTGTGAATTATTAAGTTTTATAATCTCCAGGAAATCTGCAAACTTCATTCCACAAGCATTATATCTTATTTTGTTTTCTAGGATTTAGTAACTTATATAGGATGCCGCCGATTTTACGCGAGGTTGCCTTGTCTATTGTTGTCAGGATTTACAGGTTATTTATGACAAGAAGATGATTTATATTCTGGAAGGGAAGCTTTGATTGTTCGTTTTCTTGGAGGAAGATTTAACCTGGCCAACCTAAAATCCATACCGAGCGAATCAGGGGAGTATTTGATTTCATTCTCTTTACTTTTTAACTTTTACATTCTTTACTTGAACATTGGGGACAATGTTCATCTTAAGTGTAAGGGGAGGGTAAAAAGATGATACCTTACATATGCACTTTCGCTTGAGTTTGTTTTGTTTGATAGTAGATGAGTAATAAAACTATGAGAAATACTTGTTAGTGTAATTTTAGCGCCAAATTTAAAATTTTTTACAACATTTAGGAGTGAAACTTTAGCCATAGCAAGCGTCTCATGGATAGGAGATTGTATGACTAGCACATAACCGTATATTCAGAAAAATTTTCCACCCAAAAATGTGAGGTTCGCCTTTAGATTTGATAGGAAAAGCATTCATTATTAGTGCTTATGAGTGTACCGGTAGCATTTAGATTCTAGAACTTGCGTTAGTGATGCATCCCGAGACCGCTAGTGAGACTACATTCGTGTGGTAGGATTTACTACATGATAAGAGGCATTAGGATCACCCTTGTGTTAAACCCGTATTATAATTACTTGACCATTTAAGTCATATTACTTGGCTAGTTAAGTCAACTAATTTTTCCCACACCCTTTGCGTTGTACTCATTTTTAGTACACGAAACCCCTAGTACACCCCTCCGAGCCTATCTTTTCGTTTCTAACTTTAAGCATTTTACTTAAAGGAAGAATTTGTTACACCCCACTTAAATGTACACCCAAATCGCCTTAGCCTTCCGTGTATGCGCTCATTTTTAGTGCATTATTGTTATTTGTTAAACCCTAAGTTAACTTTCTAATTGATTACATGGTTGCTAAGTCGAGTCATATCCTTGTACATATTGTTTTGGGACAATTGGGACTCATGGGTAAGTACTTATTTTATGGAGTAATGGGGAAGAACATAATATTATTACCCCCATATGTGCGTTAATCTTAAAAGTGCTCCAAGTGTTTTGATTTTCTTAATTCGAGTCATTAGAATAGTTTAATGTAAAGTATGTAAAGATTCAAGTGTAAGGGGAGTGCTCAAACCCCTATGATGTATTATTTTGGATGGTAGGGTAAGAGTGTATGAAAAAAATAAATAAATAAATAAAAAAAAAAATAAAATCGAAATAATTAAAAAAAATAAAATAAAATAAAATAAAATAAAAAAAAACATACGGACTACCATCCCGTTTTTATTTTATGTTCATTTTATGATTTTGTTATTTTTCATTTATTAGCTTAAGTCGAGTCTAGTCTTGGCTTAGCAACGCCAACTTGTACATGTAATTAACTAAGATTGTTAACTCGCCACCAGTAAAATTCCCTTTATCCAACAAAACCGTGTAATTCATATCCCTACACCTAACGATATAACCCTTTAAAAGACCTCTTTGATAGTTTATCCTAGGTGCTTACGCCATGTGGTGGAGGTTTGATCCTTTCCCAAGCCTATGGTAATCTATTTTGTTATGACAGGTAGTGAGAGATATCTTCCATTTCCATAATGTTATATTACTTTATTACACCCGAGAGATGTGAGTATCTAAACACTATTTGTGAGGTGCTTGTGTATGACCTCCGTGCTTGTCTATTGGTCTTTAGTGGAACGATTATTTGTTGTAATTACTTTTATATTAGTGTTAAATGACTCCTAACTTGTCTTTTGAGTAGAATAAAAGCTCATTTGCTTGAGGACAAGCAAATCTCAAGTGTAAGGGTATATGATGAGGCGAAAAATGATCCGTTTTTAGGGGGTCATTTAAGCCCGAATCGGAATTTATTTGATCAAATATTGCCCTAAATCGTTCCTTTTGTGATTTTAGGTGTTTGGAGAGTGAATTCTGGAAAAGAGGCTATTTTGGACGTTTTTGGAGCATAAAGTGAAGAAAACGACAAAGTACCAAAAATCCAAGCTGGAAATACAAGGTGACGGCGTCAAGGGTTTGCTCTTGACGGCGTCAGACATGAAGATTAATTTACCGTAGCTGGTGATGGCGTCAGATGGAGTTATGACGGCGTCAAAGTGGTCAAGATTAATTTACCGTGGGTGGTGACGGCGTCACATAGGCCGTCACGATTGGATCTAGGGCGTTCGAGGAAGTGTATGGCGGCGAGTTGACGGCGTCAGATTTAACTCTTGACGCCGTCAGGACGATTTTCCTATATATAGTTTTCTAGTTTTTTTCATTAGAGGAGAGAAGTTTTGGTGAAACCCTAAAGACGATTTTGGTGCCTCTTTTACAGGTTTTTCAAGGGTTCCAAACCCTTGAAACCTTGCATTGTAATTGAGATAAGTATACTCTTAATTCAATCAATATGTCTATGTGTTGGTTGTTTATCTTTTGTTCTTATCTTAATTCTACTATGCTAGGCTAGATCTCTCTTGTGTTTGCTTAGATCTAATGAAACCTAGATGTTGATTATGTGTTGATTACTTGTCTACTCTTGTTTTGAATGAATGATTTTATATGTTAGGCTTAAGAAAACTGGCAGATCTCCAAATGGTAACATGCTTGAACGTCTTAAGAAACATGAACCGAGGCGTACTAGGTCTTTATTGGTTGTATTTAATGCATGAGCCACTGTTTACAATCCCTATAGTTGTGCTGGGTCATGGTGTAGGAGGAGATAAGAGCTCATAGAGTTGGGGAGTTATGTATGCCACTCCACGAATGGTATTAAGGAATACAACCCGTCATTTATACAAGTGTAACAAGTAATTAACATGTAAAAGATATCTAGGGAGTAATGAAGTCTAAGTAAACACAATTTCTCCAATTACTGCTCACAACCTTAGTTTAATATTAGTTTAATTTTATTTTCATTAGTTTAATTAGTTACAAAGTAGTTTTTGGGTTAGTTGAATAACAACTAATTCCGCCCACTCTTCTAAAAACCGAGATTTTACTTGCTTTCATAAAATATAAAAACACAAAAATAATCATCTTTCATCTCTAGAACTATTAATTAGGTTTTCTAATCCTAGCGACACTATTCCTAAGCTGAACGATCAATCCCCCGGTACTTGTCACTATACTATACTACAACGATCAGGTACACTGCCTGGTGGGGGTTGTAAGCCTCGCGAGATCCCTCGAGAGGTAAAGCAAGGTGCGATTCCCACGCATCAGTGACACTCGCTCGAGACTTGAATTTGGAGGCTGGTCAGTGGATGGTTTTTACTCAGGTTTACCCGGCCAGGAATTTAATGTGATGTTGTTTGAACCTGATGGAGGGGCCATCAACTGTGGAGACATACAGCACCAATATTGTCATGAATGCCTTGTATCACCAACCAAACGACTGGCATTTTTTCCTTTATTAGCTTTAACTACATCAAGTATATGATATCTTTGTAACATTTTGGATTATCTATAACTTACTCATTTTGTAATATTAAATTCAGATTTTGAAGCCTGACAGATGAACTGGATGTGCAGATGGTCGTTTCACACTGTCCACGACCAAGAAGATAGGGCATTCTACCAACCACTGACTGCATGCTTCTAGAGAAATGGACAACTAGTAAGTGTCTTGAAAACTTTGATAATTTGTCAAATAGTAATTATGCTACAATTTCAATTAGATTACAAACTAAACAACTATCAATCTATAACAGTTGTAACTTTGTACATTTTGTAACAGACTATACCATCAAAAATTATGCACAAGTACAACTTGTATGGGTACTCTGTCGCTGTTGTGAAGCACCAAATGATACAGAAAGTGTTCCAAGTACGTGAGAGAACAGTGGTGGTACCTGGTCGAGGGAAGGTGAGGAGGAAGGTGTTTATTGTTTCATGCTCTGGTTTCAGGGAGTTGAGACAGGAAGCCGGATTTGGTGCAGCTGCAAGGGTCCGCTTCTTTTTAATAGATGACACAAACAGGTCCCAAGGAGTCTTAATGTTTGATGTATGCTGATGGTTTGATGGTTGTTGATGGTTTTATGTTTGTTGATGGGTGAAACAATGTTTGAAAGTTTTTGTAAGTTGGATAAACTTTTTTGTAAGTATCTGATGTATGATAAACCAAATGGGTTTGTCACTAGACAATGGTATAAAATTAGCTAATGTAGGATGAACCATATGGGTTTATCCATAGACAATGTTATGTAGTAAACTATGTAGGTTGATATTATTGTACGAAAGCGGCTTATACGGCCTTATAACTAGGTAATTGGGGATTTAAACCCTTAAGTGTAAATGTTACCAATCCACCCCTGTACTCTCATATCTAGCAGTACAAACCCACCTGCAGTAACGTTTTCTTAGCAGCATAAACTTTTGATTTTGATAACTTTTGATTAACATGATACAAAATATATCCCAATTTCTTGTTAATGAACACAACAATCATAATATTGTAACAATTAAGTGTAAATGTTACCAATCCACCCCTGCACTCTCATATCTAGCAGTACAAACCCACCTGCAGTAACGTTTTCTTAGCAGCAGAAACTTTGATTTTGATAACTTTTGATTAACATGATACAAAATATATTACAAGTTCTTGTTAATGAACACAACAATCAAAATATTGTAACAATTAATGAGAAAATTTAGCAATGACAAAGTACGGGAATTAAAATGAAACATATTCCATTAATACTTGAAATGAAAAATTACAAAATACTGGTAACAAAAGGTACACATTCTTAAATTCTACTAATCTAAAAGGATTACAACATGTTTATTCATAAAGTCAAATAAAGTAGTACAAAAGGATTACAATGTTTATTCAAATTACTTCCTAACTCATCAAAAAGCTCTTTGGCAGTCTTTTTTGGAGTTTTAACCTTCCTAGCATCTTCCTTTTTGTGCCTGATCCAGAATATCCCTTTGGAAAGTAGTCTGCCCATGTAATTGGAGGACCTTCAGAACTGCTTGATATGTGAAATGAACTTGAGTCACTGCTGTCAATTTTAATGATTTCTGCAAAAAAATAAAAAATATAAAAAGTGGTTAAACTAGGATTTGTGATTTGAGATACACATGGAAACGAGTATAAAAAGGGGATGTGGGAAAACCAAACTACCTATGTTTAATGCAGGAAAGGATTGATGTTTCCCACTGGTGGCTTGAACTTTTTCAACATCTTCGGGCCAATCATGATCCATTGGGTCGAGCGTTTGCCAGGGATCAATGCTTATATATAACTCTTGACAGAACTATATACATATTAGTCACCAACAAAGACTAGTCACAATGGAACATGATTGACTTGAAGAAATCTGCAAAATTTCATGATTGACCTGATCCAAATATCCCTTTGGAAAGTAGTCTGACCATGGATTTGCTGCAAAAAAATTAAAAAATATATTTAAATTTTAAAAAATATAGTGTAAATGAAATAAAAGATAATGTTGCAATTCAGGGTGTGTTTGAAACAACATTTGTTCTTGGAACTCCAATGGACACATTACCTGGTGGATGGTTGGTTTTAGATCATAAAAAATAATGGAATGCAATAAACCAACATACGTAACCCTTCTAAGCTCCCGCTACAGTTCAACTCCCTTTGAGCAAAGGACTGCACCAGCCGCATTGCTAGATTGTTGAAAAAACAAAGCAAACAGTATGGGACCTTAGAATGGAAAGGTATGTTGAAATTCCAGACTCAAAGTAATACAAACAATCTACAAATGTTAAGTAAAGAATAGAGTCTAAGTAACATCACTCATCTTGAATGCGATAATGGAGTGTCGCATGTCATGAACAGTACACACTATATCATTATTGCATTGATCAGGACAGATCTATCTAACGTTGCAGTACCGTTTAATAACCACACAAATGGTAGTAGACGTTTTCCAATTTAAGCAATGGAACCATCTACAACGCTATATAGAGCGCCCTAATCATTGAGCTTTAAGTTATTAGAAAACAGATTCTTACTATCATTTATATTGCTCCCTTAGATGTGACGAACATACATATTAATTATGTAGATTCTACGACATTAGAGAGCTAATTGTGCATGAATGAAATCATATAAAATTTATATTAACAATGCAATGAACTACCATCCTTTCTACCCTAGCCAACAACAACATATTATTCAGCCTTGAATCTCTAACCTACCAACATGCTGGAAGACGAAGACGCTAAATTCAAGCATCGAACCTAAAAATTATACTTGATAATTGTTTCTGTATTTTGGCAAAGAGCAAAGATGAATCATCGATGGATGAGACACCAGAACAAGTTTATTTTCATACTTGAAAGTGGTGTCTTTGCATCCATCGATGATACATCTTCCATCTTTGACACTTGGATATTTTAGCCTAACTATTCGCACACACATCCGTCACTTTTCTTCCTTATTCTCTCAATACAAATGCAACATAATTCTTATACCAGATAGTCAACCTAAGCCTAAGATAAAATAAGCTAATCCAAGTAAACCTTAATATCTCTTTTGGTCTAATTATTCGCAAAAACAACACAGCATGTTCTTCCTTATTCTATCAATACAAATGCAACGCAATTCTTATAACAGATAATCAACCTAAGCCTAAGAATAAATAACTCTAAGGGGGTATTTGGATTATATTAATTAATTTGTGAGCTTATCAGCTTTTTGAGATTTGGGATCAAAACCCTAGATCCGAGTGAGTTGCAACTGTGAGTGTGAGAGAGAAAGAGAGGATTATGTTCAAGTGTTCGAAGTGTGTTTGATAAGAAAGAGAGGATCAAAACCCTAGATCCGAGTGAGTTGGAACTGTGAGTGTGAGAGAGAAAGAGAGGATTATGCTAAGTGTTCGAAGTGTGTTTGATAAGAAAGAGAGGATCAAAACCCTAGATCCGAGTGAAGTGTGTTTGAAACCCGGTTCGACTCGGGTGGTTCAACCGGTTGAACCGTTCCGGGTGAAAAATGAGTCGATTTAAACCTGGTCAACTTGCTAGGTTGGGTCGAAAATGGGTCAACCCGCTGGGTTTGAAGAGTCCCGGGTCAACCCGGTTTGTGTTTATTTGATTGTACTTAATTTGATAGATTTGTTTTTAATTGGTTGTACAATGTGAATAAATCATTGTACTTTTAAGTAATGGATAATGTTTTGAAACCCGGTTCGACCCGGGTGGTTCAACTGGTTGAACCGTTCCGGTCGAAAAATGGGTCGATTTAAACTGGGTCACCTTGCTAGGTTGGGTCGAAAACGGGTCAAATTAAACCAGTTCAACCCGTTGGGTTTGAAGCGCCCCGGGTTAACCCGGTATGTGATTTGTATTAATTGTTTTAATTAGTTGTATTTAATTTGGTATATACGTTTTTAATTGGTTGTAAAAACCGAAACCAAATGCTTGGTTTGTCAGTTTCTCGGGTTATACAAATTTACAAAATATTATATATCATAAACACAAAATTATTATATATCATAGTTTTGTAATATCATTTTCTTAAGATCCTATGGTCAAGATCGAGATCCTATAAGATCTTAAGCTTTCAAAGATCCTATGTAAGATCCGGATCGTTTTTACTTTGTAGTATCGTAAAATCGTAGTAGTGGGCCCCTCGGTATGAAAGATTCATACCTTACTCTTTTGAGGTATATAGATTATAGAGTATGGAGGATTTCTATTATTCATTACCAAAGTTGTGGGCCCTCTCATATTATAAACAAACAGATCTACCAAATTACTTAAAAGTACAATGATTTATTCACATTGTATAACCAATTAAAAACAGATCTATCAAATTAAGTACAACCAAATAAACACAAACTGGGTTGACCCGGGACTCTTCAAACCCGGCGGGTTGACCCAGTTTAATTTGACCCGTTTTCGACCCAACCTAGCAAGTTGACCAGGTTTAAATCGACTCATTTTTCACCCGGAATGGTTCAACAGGTTGAACCACCTGAGTCGAACCGAGTTTCAAAACATTATGTTTAATTCCCAAATCTACAAACTTTTATTATTTTTCGTTTATAACCTATAATTTTTTTTATCAATAAACTATCTACCGCTATAAAAAATCTCGTTGCTATGAAAAAATTGTACAAAAATGTACGAAAACATAATAAACGTTTCATAACGTTTTAATACAGAGGAAAACATTCAGAAAAGCTAAGAACATATGAAAACGAGCGAAAGTTGCCGAAAACATTCAAAATGGATGAAATCGGTCGAAAAGGGTCGCAATCGGTCGTAGTCGGACTAAAACGGTCTAAATCCGTCGAAATCTGCCAAAAATTGTTAACGTCGGTCGAAAACTAGCAACATCAATCAAAATCGATTGAAAACGGTCAAAAAGGGACGTAAAACGTTACAAACGGATGAAAACGTTTAAAAAAAATACAAAACGTATAAAATCTTGTATAGTATTTGTCTTAGTTTACAAAATCCAATGCACATGACCCATGACCCATGTTAATTACCCATTGTCGATCACCAATCATGTATTGGTCGATAACATATATGACATGTCACTACAACCCAATATTAATGCACATGACCCGTTACCCATGTTAGTTACCCCATGATCAACAGTTATGGATGTGACGACCTGTGATAACCTAATGCATATGACCCATATGATGTCCAATACCCATTATGGAATGTGACCAATGATAACCTAATGCATATGACCCATGACCCATGTGAATTATAGCCATTATCACCGGTCATGAATGAACTCGGTTTGAGCTTGATCACTCGAAAAGCTTGGTTTATTTGTAAGTAAAGATGTGTTGTCTTACACAAATTAATTAGAATTGAAATATAATCGCTCGTCTATTGCTTACAAGGATCGGGTTCCTATACGATCTTAAGCTTTCAAAGATCCTACAAAAGATCCGGATCGTTTTTGCTTTGCTGTATCGTAAAATCGTAAGATCCTAAGATCAGGATCGCGATCCTGACAACCATGCTCAATACATTTATAATTAACTATTTACACTTAGTACGCTTACATACAATATATATATATATATATATATATATATATATATATATATATATATATATATATATATATATATATATATATATATATATATATATATATATATATATATATGTAAACATATGCTATATCACTTACAAGCTCGAAAACTCAACAATAACTCGAGTCGAACTTTTATAAGGTCGGCTCATTTCCGCCTCTTATAAAAGCAAAAAATTAAGATACTTCATGTGTTAAATTTATATGTAATATTTTACATGTCCTTTCACTTAATTGCCTAAAATAAAATTTCCCTTTTAACTTTTCCAAAGAGCCCGCCTAAATTTTTTCCCCAAATTTAAATTGCCCCTCCACTTAATTTCATTGAACCCGCCAATGTTTTTCAATACTCCATCCCAAATATATATCCACCAAAACTAGATCTGGTCTTCTTCTATCTCCTCAACACTCTCCTCACCAAAACACACACACAGTGTGTGCAAGTCTGATGATGATAGGACAGGCGTATGAACAATACGAGAGATTTACAGGGTCACATGGTAAGGTTTTAAATGTAAATTAACTTATGATATTTCATGTCTAAAATCTTACCATGTCTTTTTAATTCTCTGATGTAGCATAAATGTTTCGATTCCTGGATTTGGGGTCTCAATTACAATGGCGGTGATGGTTGCGACTGATAATACATGGCGGTGGCCGTATTTAGCTCACTATTACAAATAAAAGGTGCAGAATCGATTGTAAGAAAGACAAAAATTCGAAAAAGACCAAGATCTGACTATCAAAAAATATAGCTGTTTCTAATCAAGTAATTATGTTGGTCTATTTGATTTTTTCAGTTTATCTTTTCCATTTTTAGTTAGGTGGTTGGGACAAAGTTACTTGTACCTTTGTAAACCATTCCTAGAGTTTAATCTATACCTTATTTTACATAATCAGGGCTATCAGTTTTGGACTCAAAATGACAATAAAGGTTACTTTTGAGATCAAGAAGGTCCGCCCGGGTCAGTATAATTTATATGCTTGGGTTCCTGGGTTCCTGGGTACATCGGTGATTATATGCTTGGGTTCCTGTTTCTTTACAGCACCTTACAATTTTGTTTTATATGCTCATAGTTAGAGGTGGCAAAATAGCTAGGAAAGTTAGGTAATATAGTTCAAAACATCAAATTTTGGTAGGGTGGGAGTCAGGTTGGATTGGCCCAATGGTGATACACTTACCAAAGACTCTGAACTTTGTGATTTTGTTTTTAAATAGTTAATGTCAAATATATACAACTCTTTAAATATACATTAGATATAGTAAGTTTTATACTATATAAAATCTACTTCAGATGAAAATACATTGGATTTGAAAAAAGTAAGAGCACAGGTAATTGATTTTTTTTTATGCATTTTGCCCTCTTTTACTTTCACTTTATTCGAGGAAAATACCATAGACCTTGTTTTTGCAGATAGTTGAACCAGTGGCGCATCAAGTGACTCAAAACCACCAAAGCAGATAGTTGAATAAGTGGCGAATCAAGCGACTCAAAACCACCAAAACAGCATATATATAGTTGAACTAGTGGCGCCTGACAAACTAGATGCACATGACAAAAGACATGGCAATAGTGTCTCTATGTCAAATGTCAAGAAATAGATGCACCCGTCAACAATATATATAACCACATACTTTTTAGAGAGGAAGGTTTTCTAGCAGCTAATCAAGAACTTTATTCCGGTATGCTCATCTACTTCTGTCATGTTGTGTGCTTTGACATGTTCTAGTTCTGCTCTCATCCTGATGTGGTTATTGTTGATATGCAGCAGCCTACATTTTCAAGGCTTTTATATCCAGATGATGAGATTAGATCAATGGAGAAAAACTTGTAAGTTTAACTACAAATTTTATTATTATGTTCATTGTTTTGGATTAAAAGTTTTCATGATGTTGTTTGAATTAATGCTGCTCATGTTTGTGTTAATATTGCTTAGATGGATTTAGTGATGCTCATGAACTTCAAAGAAAATATGCTAAGTATTTACTACTGCTAGTACAAAAGTTACTACTGCTAGTGACAGTTGGTACTGCTCAGAGATCAAGACGGCTCGAAGTTGCTAGCTAGTTGCTTCTGGAAAAGATTATAGATACTTAATTAGGAAACTATTGTAATCCGACTAGGACTCCTTGGTGTATAAAAGGATGGCCAATTTTATATTTGGTTCAGTTATATACATTCCAATTTTATTGTATTTGAATTTGTTTTGATTGATCTTTTAAATGTGACTAAAAGATGCATATAGTCACACTTTTGGTCACTGTTTTCTTAATTCGTTGTGTGACTAAATATTACAAAAGGCCACACAAACATAAAATTCATGTGACCATTGGATGATCAATAGTCACACAAAATACATATTTGTTCACTTTAAACAGCATATGGTCACACTTATTAACACTTTTGGTCACTGTTTGCTTAATGGTATGTGACTAAATTCCCAAAACAAACATGCTTTGAGTGACTAAATATTACAAAAGGCCACGCAAACGTAAACTTCATGTGGCCATTAGATGATCTATAGTCACACAAAATACACATTTCTTCACATTAAACAGCATACGACCACACTTATTAACACTTTTGGCACTGTTTCTGTGACATTTCTAAAATTTCATGACATTTATTTTAATAGTTTATTATTCAACTATTCTATTTTTAACTAATTAACTTCGTCGGAAGTTATCCGCGTACGTCATAACACGTTCAATTAATTCGAACCAACTCCAGACTATGTTAAGTCTACGTATTTTATACATTTTATTTTTTCTTTTACGTTGACAAGTGAGTTTTATACTTGTCGGGCCATTTTTATAGTTTATGTCCATTTTATTAGGAACCTGTGTCAACGAGCGTGTCTACGACCTACAATTTAAGTTTAACGTTGTTTAAATGTCACGGTATGCTCAGGCATATACTAAAATAGTAAACATTTTCATTTTTGAAAACTTATAACTTTTTATAAGTTTTGACACAAACGTTACCCGATTAAAACATTTTACACGTTTAAGACTTGACGTTTTAGTTGTATCATCTAACAACTAGTTTATACACAATAATACTAAAAATAATACAAACTCTTTCTTTTCTTTGTTCCATGGTCGACCACCAACTCCTCTAGACCACTAAAAATACATGCATTTTAATCTTGTCTAAAAGTTATCCGTATAATAACCATTTTTCACACTCTAACTATCATTTTTCTCACTTAATACAACATGGTCATTTTTCTTGCTCTCTTTGGTTCTCTCTTGGACGGCAACAACAAGAAACAACATCAACAAATTAACTTTTTCTTGAAAATTTAAAGAAACAATGCATAAGGGTTATTTAGTTAGTTGTCATTATGGGTTTTTGATCAAGGAAGCATAGAAGTACATCCTCAAGAAATACCTTAACCTCAGCCCACAATCATCTAGCTCATTTTATACAAGATTCAAGGTAAAAACATTGGTGCAAGACAACTTATGATGATCTTGCACCAAGAAGCTTTAAAGCCATAACTTTTGTATACTTTTCTTGCACATTTTCTTATATACTTTTAACCAAATGAAATATTTGATGTAAGAACATTTTATGACACTAACATAATGATATAAATGATACCTACACTTGGTATGGTCGTTTTTGGATTTAGTATAAAAGAAGATGCATGCAAAAGTTGATTAATCTTGAAATAGTGGGCTGTTGAAAATATGTGTCTCACAAAAACAGCCTTAACTTGCCCATATTTGTGAGTTACAGCTGGTTCTTTTTTTTAAATGAACCTCAAAGAGTCCTCTACAGCTTTCTAGTTTTGGCCAAAATCAGTGGAGGTGTCTAACATTTTCAAATTCGTCGTGCAAGATTGGTGTGCAGAAATAATGAACTAAGGGTCTGATTTGACTTGCACTTTTGATAAATTTATAAATAATCACATTTAACTTTTTGACACAAAACCAACTCGGAGAGTGGGGTAAATTTATATACTTTAAGAATATAATTGGCTTCATGTGATAAGAATTGCACATGGGTATGTTTGGTTGACTTTTGTATAGAATAAAATCTGAAAAGTGCACTTGTGCAGAAAATTTATCAACTTAAAAAGGCTATAATTTGATCATACATGCATGAATTGGACCCATTACAACTCTCACACTTAATTTGATATGTTAACTTTGAACAACTAGAGGGCGAATTGAAATAAGGGTACACTTGGGTAACATTTGTATTGAAACAAATTTACTTGTCGGGTGGACTGTTTTGAACATCTCACTTGTGTAGACCACTTCTCATTATTGGAAGCATTCCAATGGTTAAAACTTATGTGGTAACTATCTTAACAAGTATATAAAAGGTTCCCAGAAGCTTAGGGTTAAACTCATATCTTAAAGTCACCTGCTCGATGAATTACCAAAATGTTTCCAGATTTGACCGTTTTTGGAATCGGGTCAAATAGGTCGGGTAAAAGTATTTAATAAATTTCGCAAAAATTCTAGGAGATGACTAAGATACTGTATTATACCATATTTGAAGGGCTTGGTCAGTGGGTGAGTTAAACTTGGTATTTTGGTTACCTGTTACGACCTAAAAACCCGGACAGATTTGACTTTTTAAGACTAAAAGTACAATGTGTTAATTAACGACGAAAATAATATTTTTGACGTACTAATGTTTATCGTCGAGTCCGAGCATATCGTTAAGAGTCTAATAAGTATTATTTTTTTTTTAATTTTAGGTCATCGATAGAGACACGCGTTCATTGGGTTCCTAGGACGTACTTTGGTCATTTCCGTTCTCACACTCGTTGACTAACTTGTTATCGCTTTGCTCTAAGGTGAGTTCATAGCCTCACATTTTACTTACTTAAATGTTTTATAAACCTCGCGAGGGGGATACATGCTAGTTTTACAAACTGAATACAAGTACTTTTTGGGATGCTTGACCCGATTACCTGATTATAGACATTGAGTACCCTGCCAACAAGTCTCTAATTTCATGAACCGTTAATTACGTGAGTAAACGCTAATATTATAGATATGCATATTTGGCCAGGCAGGCCTGTTCGGGTGAGTAGCGCTCACTTGGAGCCTTTATTACCAAACGGACATATAATATTGAGAATTGAGGTAAATGGCAATTGAATACCTTGTGAGGGGCATTTAAACTTGGCCAAGGTTCGGTGTCATGACCTCTATACTATAATCTGATTTTCCCGACATGCATTTGTTATATGTCTTTTATAATGAATTATACTTGTATTCAACTGATTGCATATTAAACTCTATGAATTCACTCAACTTTATGTTGACCTTTTAGCATGTTTTATCTCAGGTTCGTAAGTGACTTTCGGCTTGGATGGGCGGCGAAAGAAATGGATATCTACATGATGGCTCATGTTTAAATAAAAGTTTTCATTCGATAATGTTCTAAACTTTCAAAACTTATGTATCTTTTAACTATGTTAAAAACTTTTGGGACCTTGTTAACTCTGATAAATTATCGAATGTGAGGTTTTAAAAACGACTTTGTTTTAAAGTTGTTTACTATACTTGTACTATGTGACCAAATAGCACCCCATGTTGTATTCCGCTGCGTTCCTAAAATGGGGGTGTTAAAGAATGGTACCATAGCACAAATTATAGTGAACTAGGTCTTTTTGTTTTTAAAAACCTAGACTATAATCATTTATTTTTTTTCAAAATCATGAGCTTCTATCATCTTGTCCGATATCCATGCGCGCCTACTCCTGAGCTTCCTATTTCTCCCTCGTATATATATCTTAATCACACTATAATAAGGATAATTATAGGAGCACTATAATTATTTCTTAACTCGTCTGATAATCTTGCGAAAGTATCACTCTTATATATATAACCTTTTGTGCACTAAACTTCCTTGTTGTATATTATGCTATTCATGTGCATTGTGAATTTCCATCCGGAAATTTATACACATCTTCGAGTGCACCATTACTATACATATACATATAGTGAATATTACTATATGTACTTAAGATAATTTTTTTTTTCTTTTCTCTCTCGACTATCTTGCTTGATCCTGAAACATCAATATATTTCTATATAAAGTTCTCACATGAATACTAAACTCTTCTAACCATTGTGAGTTACACGATGGTCTCTCTTATTTATCAGACATTGTATGCGATTACAATGGTCTCTCTTATTTATCAGACATTGTATGCGATTACAATGGTCTCTCTTATTTATCAAACAATGTATGTGATTACAATGGTTTCTAAACTCTTTCATAACCGTATGTTATATCATTTCATATGATAGCGAAACATGTTACAGTTTATCAATTTCTATTGGTTATCTTACTCCCCGTGAACTCATATTTTCTGAGCATTTCTTGCTTATTTTCTTAAGCACCGCTATTGATACTATTTATTTAAAGACTATTTATATATACCCGATTTTCTCTCGACTACTTATATCTATTTACCATAGCACTATTTCTTATTTGTATAAAGGTTACTTTTCTAAATGCTTTACCAATTCTTACCCCCTTTATACTAAACCTACAAAACATCATGTCAAACTTTATTTCTCTCAATTATGTACCTATTAAATACATGTTTATTCATTTTGATGATCCTCTAAAAGCTTTCTCGTACGTTGTGGGTGATATAGTGGTCTCATTTATTTTCCCAAAAATCGTGAGTAATGCTATGAGCTTTAAAATCTTTTTATGACCTTACACAACGGTATTTTATCTGAAACCCGTCACATTCTATTTATTTACCTTGAAAATTTCACTACCATGTTATAAACAACTCCTTTATTGTCATATAAACTATCTTTCATTATATTACAAATGGATTTAATATTCCCCAAAGAATTACCCCATTATTACCTTATAAACTAATAACCTTATTCAATACTATTTTATAAACTGCTCTAACTAGTTCAAAATTTACTTTTTTGTCACCTCTTTACAAATCATTTGGTCAATTACCTTGTAAAACTGGTTTACTACCATCTTCTAAACCATTTTCACTAAAATATTAATACACTCCTTGCCACTCTCTTACAAACTACTTTACCACCATCTTATAAACTTATCCACTGATGTACTACTATTAAATAAACTGCTTGGACTAGTTTTGAATAAACTATTTTGTTATATTAGAAATCGTTCTGTCATTTACCTTTTACCAAAATTTTCACCACCTTATAAACAATTTTGTTATTATCTTATGAATTACTCGACCTTGTTTTATTAACTAAAACCATTGATTTATTATTTGCCTCATGAACTATTTTGTTATTATTTTATTATTCTTCATTTTCCTATATTTCTTTTAAACGGATTCATCATGCAAAAGCTGAAGTTCAATTACTTTCTCTACGTTCATCAAGTTCTCTTTTAAAACCTTCATTGTTAAAGGTCCGTGATTCTGGCCCGATGTGGACTGATTT
Organism: Artemisia argyi; assembly: GCA_030686995.1. Lineage (NCBI taxonomy): Eukaryota > Viridiplantae > Streptophyta > Magnoliopsida > Asterales > Asteraceae > Artemisia > Artemisia argyi. The sequence goes on from CM060679.1 coordinate 86,801,119, forward strand.
AGAACTGCTTAAAACTTCCTTTTCTGCGTGCATTTTCCTTATTCGCTTGTGTTACACACTCATACTACTTACTTATGTTTGATTCTTACGTATGTACAAATTTATATCACTTTTTGTATATAAGATACTTATGCAAACTCCATACTTGTCCAACAATGGACATATCACGAGTATAACTAAGTTAAGTATTTAAAAATTTTATCGAACCTCGATTAAATATAGTCTAGTCACCTATATTTAACCTTGGGACAGTGGAACATAGCCTGACTACCTATGTTCGACTTAGATTTTTCAAATATTAAGAATAGTTATACATGGGTTATGTCTAATTGATCTTTTACTTGATCTTCGAGAATCACAAAATTTTTTATGTGAGTATAAAAATTCAGCGGTATTCATACGATTGAGCAAAACAGCTAAACAAATCCTCATTCTATCTTTATCGCATATAGTCAACCTTACTCTGCACCATATTTCTAGACGACAAGAATCGAACCGCGTCGTTAGTTATTCTAGACTTTATTTCTTACGAGTATCCGCATCTTTTCGCAAGTGAACCGTCTAGAGATAAAGCGAGTTGAGCTCCGGGACGGCGCTCTCTTAAGGGGTACGTGCTGTGACATTTCTAAAATTTCATGACATTTATTTTAATAGTTTATTATTCAACTATTCTATTTTTAACTAATTAACTTCGTCGGAAGTTATCCGCGTACGTCATAACACGTTCAATTAATTCGAACCAACTCCAGACTATGTTAAGTCTACGTATTTTATACATTTTATTTTTTCTTTTACGTTGACAAGTGAGTTTTATACTTGTCGGGCCTTTTTTATAGTTTATGTCCATTTTATTAGGAACCTGTGTCAACGAGCGTGTCTACGACCTACGATTTAAGTTTAACGTTGTTTAAATATCACGGTATGCTCAGGCATATACTAAAATAGCAAACATTTTCATTTTTGAAAACTTATAACTTTTTATAAATTTTGACTCAAACGTTACCCGATAAAAACATTTTACACGTTTAAGACTTGACGTTTTAGTTGTATCATCTAACAACTAGTTTATACACAATAATACTCAAAATAATACAAACTCTTTCTTTTCTTTGTTCCATGGTCGACCACCAACTCCTCTAGACCACTAAAAATACATGCATTTTAATCTTGTCTAAAAGTTATCCGTATAATAACCATTTTTCACACTCTAACTATCATTTTTCTCACTTAATACAACTTGGTCATTTTTCTTGCTCTCTTTGGTTCTCTCTTGGACGACAACAACAAGAAACAACATCAACAAATTAAGTTTTTCATGAAAATTTAAAGAAACAATGCATAAGGGTTATTTAGTTAGTTGTCATTATAGGTTTTTGATCAAAGAAGCATAGAAGTACATCCTCAAGAAATAACTTAACCTCAGCCCACAATCATGTAGCTCATTTTATACAAGATTCAAGGTAAAAACATTGGTGCAAGACAACTTGTGATGATCTTGCACCAAGAAGCTTTAAAGCCATAACTTTTGTATACTTTTCTTGCACATTTTCTTATATACTTTTAACCAAATGAAATATTTGATGTAAGAACATTTTATGACACTAAAATAATGATATAAATGGTACCTACACTTGGTATGGTCGTTTTTGGATTTAGTATAAAAGAAAATTCATGCAAAAGTTGATTAATCTTGAAATAGTGGGCTGTTGAAAATATGTGTCTCACAAAAACAGCCTTAACTTGCCCATATTTGTGAGTTACAGCTGGTTCTTTTTTTTAAAATGAACCTCAAAGAGTCCTCTACAGCTTTCTAGTTTTGGCCAAAATCAGTGGAGGTGTCTAACATTTTCAAATTCGTCATGCAAGATTGGTGTGCAGAAATAATGAACTAAGGGTCTGATTTGACATGCACTTTTGATAAATTTATAAATAATCACATTTAACTTTTTTGACACAAAACCAACTCTGAGAGTGGGGTAAATTTATATACTTTAAGAATATAATTGGCTTCATGTGATAAGAATTGCACATGGGTATGTTTGGTTGACTTTTGTATAGAATAAAATCTGAAAAGTGCACTTGTGCAGAAAATTTATCAATTTAAAAAGGCTATAATTTGATCATACATGCATGAATTGGACCCATTACAACTCTCACACTTAATTTGATATGTTAACTTTGAACAACTAGAGGGCTAATTGAAATAAGGGTACACTTGGGTAACATTTGTATTGAAACAAATTTACTTGTCGGGTGGACTGTTTTGAACATCTCACTTGTGTAGACCACTTTTCATTATTGGAAGCATTCCAATGGTTAAAACTTATGTGGTAACTATCTTAACATGTATATAAAAGGTTCCCAGAAGCTTAGGGTTAAACTCATAACTTAAAGTCACCTGCTCGATGAATTACCAAAATGTTTCCAGATTTGACCGTTTTTGGAATCGGGTCAAATAGGTCGGGTAAAAGTATTTAATAAATTTCGCAAAAATTCTAGGAGATGACTAAGATACTGTATTATACCATATTTGAAGGGCTTGGTCAGTGGGTGAGTTAAACTTGGTATTTTGGTTACCTGTTACGACCTAAAAACCCGGACAGATTTGACTTTTTAAGACTAAAAGTACAATGTGTTAATTAACGACGAAAATAATATTTTTGACGTACTAATGTTAATCGTCGAGTCCGAGCATATCGTTAAGAGTCTAATAAGTATTATTTTTTTATTTTAGGTCATCGATAGAGACACGTGTTCGTTGGGTTCCTAGGACGTACTTTGGTCGTTTCCGTTCTCACACTCGTTGACTAACTTGTTATCGCTTTGCTCTAAGGTGAGTTCATAGCCTCGCATTTTACTTACTTAAATGTTTTATAAACCTCGCGAGGGGGATACATGCTAGTTTTACAAACTGAATACAAGTACTTTTTGGGATGCTTGACCCGATTACCTGATTATAGACATTGAGTACCCTGCCAACAAGTCCCTAATTTCATGAACCGTTAATTACGTGAGTAAACGCTAATATTATAGATATGCATATTTGGCCAGGCAGGCCTGTTCGGGTGAGTAGCGCTCACTTGGAGCCTTTATTACCAAACGGACATATAATATTGAGAATTGAGGTAAATGGCAATTGAATACCTTGTGAGGGGCATTTAAACTTGGCCAAGGTTCGGTGTCATGAGCTCTATACTATAATCTGATTTTCCCGACATGTTTTTGTTATATGTCTTTTATAATGAATTATACTTGTATTCAACTGATTACATATTAAAGTCTATGAATTCACTCAACTTTATGTTGATCTTTTAGTATGTTTTATCTCAGGTTCGTAAGTGACTTTTGGCTTGGATGGGCGGCGAAAGAAATGGATATCTACATGATGGCTCATGTTTAAATAAAAGTTTTCATTCGATAATGTTCTAAACTTTCAAAGCTTATGTATCTTTTAACTATGTTAAAAACTTTTGGGACCTTGTTAACTCTGATAAATTATCGAATGTGAGGTTTTAAAAACGACTTTGTTTTAAAGTTGTTTACTATACTTGTACTATGTGACCAAATAGCACCCCATGTTGTATTCCGCTGCGTTCCTAAAATGGGGGTGTTAAAGTTTCCTACATTGTATGTGACTATATACCCAAAACAAACATGCTTTGTGTGACTAAATATTACAAAAGACCACACAAACATAAAATTCATGTGGCCATTGGATGATCAATAGTCACACAAAATACACATTTCTTCCCTTTAAACAGCATATGGTCACACTTATTAACACTTTTGGCCACTGTTTTCTAAATTGTATGTGACTATATACCCAAAACAAACATGCTTTGTGTGACTAAATATTACAAAAGGCCACACAAACATAAAATTCACGTGGCCATTGGTTGATCAATAGTCATACAAAATACACATTTATTCACTTTAAACAGCATATGGCCACTTTGTGTTAAATTGTATGTGACTAACTCCAAAAAAATAACACCCATTGTGTGACTAAATCATCACAAACGTCACATTTATTGTATATTCATGTGGCCATTGGATTATCAATAGTCACACAAAATACACATTTACTTGAATATATCATCTCAAATGTTACATATATTATATATTTATGTGGCCAAAGGACGAACAATAGTCACTCTCAAAAAGCATTCGTGTGACTATAAGGTGTTTACGGTCACTGATAATGACTAATCCAACAAAACTTGTGCCTAATTTTTCACACATATTCGGGGTTTTGGTCACTCTTTTTCAATGGAAAAGACCATGAACTCAACAATGTGACCATATGCCACCTACGGTGGCGGGACTTTTAGTGACACACAACGAAAAAAACGTGTGTGACTATAGGCATATCGTCACACATTTTTGGCATGACCAATACAACTTTTTGTACCAGTGACGGTGATATCTAAACTAGAAGAAAACTGGAAGTAAAGTATACGTGCACTTGTGTGGCTAGGGTTGCTTTACTATGCTGACAACTTTTGTGCATGCAAGTTGCTTTCCCTGCTCTCGATGAGTCCTTATCTTCCCAAGGGTTTTCCCTCTTTGCTTTATCTCAAATTACTCCTGCCTGAACGTGTTTGAGAACTTCAGCCAGATCCTTTAATATACTTTAGCAAGTATCTTGAAGTATACTCTAAGTGTATCTGATCAATGTTATTGGTTCTTCTGCATGGCTTTAAGATGATAAGTCTTTGATGCGAGATTTGCAAGACCTAACAAAAGGATTTACAATTCTCCAGGCAGTGTATCTAATCATTGTAGTGTATTATAAGTAAATCTGGGGGATTGATCGTTCTCTAGGGAATAGTGTCGTTAGGTTGAAGTGTGTGCCGGATTAAGTCTAAAGGTGAGGGATGATTGTTTTTGTATTTTTTATATTTTATGAAAGCAAGTAAAATCTCGGGTTTTAGAAGAGTGGACAGAATTAGTTGCTAGTTAACTAACCCCAAAGCTATTTTTATAAAACAAAAATTAAAATTACAAGAAAAGTAAATGGGATGAACTACTTATAGTATGACAAACGTGTATACATAGATTCATAATTATCTTTTATTGACTTGTTGAATTATAGTTGAAGCGTTGTATTCCTTAATACCAGTCGTGAGGTCGTACTACATTCCCCAACTCTATGAATATCAATTTCTCCTACAACCTTAATTTAATTAAGTTATCATAGGATCATCAACATCAACTCATTCATTAAATACAATGAGAAAAACCTATATTGCACATATGGTTACATTTTCTAAGGCTAGTTAAACAAAGGAAGTCAACCAGTTTTCTTAGCCTAATGTGAATCAATCAACTAAACAAAACAACGCATCAATAATCAATAACTAGGTTTCATTAGATCTAAGCAAACACTAAAGAATTTAAGCTAGCATGTTAAAGGGAAGAAAAGATAAACATATAGTCAAACAATACATAGACATATTGAATGATTAAAGGAATACTTAAATTCAATTAAACATGGATGAAAAGAGGCTGTAAAAGCCTTACAAGAACTACAATTTTTTTTTATTGTTTAGGTCTCCAAAGTGTCACACTAATGAATGGAAAATCGAAAAATATATATATATTTAAAAAGCTGATGGCGTCAGGTTATGGATCCTGATGCCATCACACCGTCGTGATTAGGGTTTCTTTTTGTGCAAGTCGCCATCCTGACTCCATCATTCTTTAGCTTCTGATGCCGTCCTTCTTTAACCTTTTTGAGCCGTCTCTCACAAAATTACAACGTGATGCCCTTCTTCCAATTTCACCTGACGTCGTCAGGTATAAAATTTCCAAAATTCTCCGAAGCGATGCGTGTTAATTTTCCAGCTCCACTTTCACCAAGTGACGGCGTCACAAATTATAACGTGACACTGTCAGGTGTCTTTTTCTGACAGGTTTTTCGCGACTTTGTTGTTTTCTTCTCTTTTTCGTCCAAAAAGCTCCATATTCCAGAATTCACATCCCAAGTACCTAAAATACGAAAACAAACGATTTGAGGCAATATCTGATCATATAAAAACAATTTTGGGCTTACATGACCCCTTAAAAAGGTATCAAATAAATACTTATTAGTCTTTTCAGATCACTAAAGACATTTGTTAGTTTTCCAGGTCTTTGATTGTATGTAACTTCTTATATGTTGCTAGCTGAATTCGCAACAGGTTACAAAGTATTCATTTAGTTTGGACTTCGACTTTCATGAAGCTAGACTATTTTTACCAAGAAGTATACAACATACCTGAGGTGTTATCCTTTGATATATGAACACTCAGTAAGTCCCTTAGAACCCATGTTCTTCTCATTAGTGGTTTTGACTCTGACTTTTCTCAGGTTTGCTCATAAGGTGTATACCTTTAAGTCTTTTGGATAGCTGATTGTGATTAGCTGTGCTGATCGGTAGTCAGGGGGTAAACTTGCTCATGGTTTACATTTTGACATTATTAGAGATAGATAGATAGATAGATAGATAGACAAACAGATAGAGAGAGATAGAGAGAGAGAGAGAGAGAGAGAGAGAGAGAGAGAGAGAGAGAGAGAGAGAGAGAGAGAGAGAGAGAGAGAGAGAGATGGTTCTCTGATTTAATCAGCTATTTAACTTAGGCTAATTTAATTCTTCAAATACTTGTGAGGGATAATTTGGTTGGAATTTGACTCAAAAATTCGGATTATAGATTATAGCAATTCATTTATGAAACTTCTATATTCACAAGTGGAAAAATCACAGTTAGTAAAATTACATGTGATTAAGATCAGGTGTGAGAAAAATCACATGTAATTTTATGTGTTTTATCCAAATTAGTGTAATATCACATTTGATTTCTCATGCAAGTTTCAACAACGAAGGAAAAATAATTAAAAAAATGAAAAAACGTAACAAAAGGTAAAAAAAAAAGGAAAAAAAGTTTATCAAAAGTATATCGAAGTGCCCATCTATAGAAAGATAATTAAATGCTCATCGCGATAGTATAATTTTTTTCGCTTAACGATTGACAGTTTAAGAGAGATTAATATTTGAAAAAAAGGACAAAGACTCGTTAAAAGATCTACACCTTCTAAATCACGTACAAAGCAAGTTTTAGCCCTAAAAGCTACTTCCAAATCCCCATCACAAAATTTTCCAACAGAGAACAAGTTCTGTCCAAGGCCTTCAATGTAGTAGACTCTCAAAATCTCAATGTCACCATTAACGTAATCCCAGTAACCCATAATTGCAGCGAAGTGTTCATTTCCAAATTTGACAATACCGATGAACTTTTCGACAAAGTTAACTAGCAGTTTAAAGTTCCCTGTCATATGCTTGGAGCAACCACTATCAATAATCCAAAGGACTATTTGAATCATCTCCAATACACGAACACGACAAAGATGGAAGATTGGTAGATTTGGATCCCCATGATTTAATGGATTTTGAGTTATTAGATGGAGACATATTAAGATTCTTAGGAGCCTACATAAACTGTGGTTTTTGTTCAAACCATTTCTGACACTTCCTACTGGGTCGTGCTTTTGTCTTCATGAATTTGCTATGTTTAGGTGACTTCCTCGGGTTCACTTTCGCAACTACGGGTTTAGCTATTGCAGCCTTAGATACTACATCAGTCTTAGAAACTATAGTAGGCTTAGAAACTACAGCATGTTTGGGTTTCCAATTACGAGATAACAAATATTTAGCAACACATTTATCATGATTGCCATGCACAACACATTCGCCATAAGAAAGACATAAAGCATCAACATTCATTTTAGAAGCATTTAGAGTTTTAGCATCCATTACACTGATATTACCATTACATTTATCCAACACAACAACTACATCAGATGCAACATGAGTCTTATTTGATTTCCTAACATGTTCTTCTACTTCAGCAGCCTTATTGTTGCTTCTCCTACTCTTTGTCGTTCGCGGAAGCATATTTTTTCCTTTAATTACTCTTAAGTTGTGACCCGCTAACACTAGTGGAGGCATCTAGTCCAGTTGAAGTGGAGACAGTCTCATAGTGGGATGTTGTTACTTTAGTGTATCTTTCCTAGCAGTTGTGCTCATTTTATACATTCTAGGCGCAATGACATTTGTGATACTCATTTATGCAATACCTTTTTATTCAAAGTCTGTGGAGTGACTGGTTTTGATAAAGCATTTTTCAACAACCTTGGGAACAAACTAAGATTTTAGGAGTGATTATTTGATCAATGGTTCAGAATGAGCTAGTTTGTCCAAAGTTGAGGGCTTGTCAAACTTAGTATCCACAATGTTTCCTTTTTCAACCTTTTTCAATATCTGTTTTAGTTCACCGATTACGAATTGTTGATCTTGATTTTTGGCTCTTAAGGCAACATTTTCATAGGTTATCTCATTGAATTTCGTGACAAATTCATCAATCCTCTCACTTTGATTGAGCACATTTCCTTTTTAATGAATCGAAAATAGTTTTGTACTCTTGGTTCAAATGTTCCACCTTTTTCTCGTAATTCAAAATCTGAAATTTCATGAACACATTCTCATCATCAAGTTTTTCAACTTTTGATGTCAAAGAGTTTTCAAAATCAGCCTTTTCATCTTTATGTTGTAAAGCGAGTTCAAAATTAATGCTTTGGGCTTGACATCTTTGAAAATTATGTTATTCAGATTCAATGAACAAACAATAGTACAAGAGACTAAATAGAATAATAACAGACCAAACCCTAAATACTAGGCAGGCCTAAATGGCTATGGGCCAATGGGCCTTCTTAAACTAACAATGACAAGATTGGTGAGACAAGTAATGTTGATATTGACAAAGATAAAAAGGTTATAGGTTAAGGAAGCAATGTTGTTATTGACAAAGGTAAGAAGACTGTCGATGAAAAAAAGTGAGAATCTTGAGGAGCAAGGAGATAGTGACTTTGAGAATGATCCACTCAAGGATGATAGCGATAGTGAATGTGATAATTGTTACACTTGAAACCATTTTCAAACGTGTATTACCCTAGACGAGTTTGACTAAATATAAGTCCTATCATAGATTGGATACGGCGTATCCAAAATATTGTATACGGCATATTAAGAAAATTATGGAAATGGTTTTGGGTCTGCCAACTTGAATACGGTGTATTGGTGTTTGTGAATATGGTGTATTCAAATATGTCTAGATATGGTATATTCAGAATTGTGAATATGATGTATTGAGATAGGCATGGATATGGTGTATTCAGAATTATGAATATGGTGTATTGAGATAGGTCTGGATATGGTTTATTCAGAATTGTGAATATGGTGTATTGGTAGGTTTGCATGAATATGGCGTATCTAATATATGGATACGGTGTATTGGCAAAAAATAAGCAGAATGACTAATTTTCCATTTTTGCTGAGTTACCACTTAGTTAGTATATATCAGGCTTCTGGATAATTCTATCATTATCCTCTATGAGTTCTAGATTCGAGCTAAAAGAGAGAAAAAGGAAGAACTGGAAGCTTGATGATCTGGAGATGAAAGATTAGTGTTTATATATTAAAGGTTAACTCCCTATCAATGATTATTAGCAAGTAAGTAACCTTAATCTATGTTTAATTACAAATTAAGGAATTAGGGTTTATGAACCCTAATTTCAGAAAAATGGGTAAAAGATGGTTTTAAGCTAATTAAATGGGTTATAGTAATTATGAAGTTAACTATATTGATTTAAAGTTAGTTAATCATGGGTTAATTATCATATAATCAACATATGATTATATGATGAATTTAAGGTATTAAGAGGTGAGTTAATAGTTGTATAAATAAGCCACTGTTAAAATTGTTTATTTATGTATTAAGTATTATGTTTATTATGAATTGACTTAGAATTCAAGATAAGGAGGTCGTTGATGATGATGATGATGATGGTGAAGTGATATATTGATAGCTTAACTTGGATTGCTAAGGTAAGTAACTATGGTTAACATGTGTTTAATATGAGAGTTCTCTTATTATGTGTTTATGAATGTGATTGAAGCATTTAAGTCTTGGATTAGTATCTATGGTTTAATAGGAGGCTTTCCTAGTGCGATTACACTTTGTTAGCTCATGATTATGGAATGATTAAGGTATGAATTGTGATGCTATGTGTTTAAGGTTATTATGGTATTATGTGATTGAATGATTTTATATGTTCATAATGCTAATATGTAGATTAACGTATCAACATGTTTAATCTGGTTACTTACTAAGCGTTTCGTTTAGCGCTATAGTTGCTAATATTTTGTAGGTGCTTATGGATGTTGCTAAGTAATTCGAGTTAGCTTATTATTTGGAAGCTTAGAATGGAATCAAAAATTATGGACCAAGCTTAAGTGCTTAGGATTAGATGCTGATCTCAAAGGCAAGGTTGTACCCCCGAGTTGTCTTGAGTCGTTGTTAAAGGTGTGTCTAAGTGTCAAAGTCCATTTATGTATAAATGTGATTAAAGTGTGTCAATGAGGATTTTAGATTTGGTTAATGTGTGTACATTATGTTTAAAGAGGTATTTGGATTTATGTATAATTATACCCATTTTGAGGTCAAATGTCGTTCTATATGTTATAGTAAGGTTTCTTATACTCACTGAAGGTTAAGTGGGTGTTTTGGTACAAGTCATAATGTTGTATTGAGGTCAAAATGATTTGTTGGTGAGTGTTGGAGTTTATGCAGATTTTCTGCAAATGTTCTGTCTCAGAAGTCAATATGGTGTATCCGTGTATTGGATACAACATATTCATATCTTTGGATACATATTGACCTCAACAGCAATACGGTGTATCCATAATTATGGATACGGCGTATTGGAGTCACAGAAAGGGTTTTTGGTTGATTTATAGTTTTTGTGAAATGTTTTAAAGGGGTTGTTTTAGTGTATGTCCTTGTAAGTATTTTAAGAAGTGTTAATAGTTACAGTAAAGTGTCATTTTATGTATGTCTAACAATGAGATGTTATAGTCAAAGTATTTTTGCGTAAAAAGTTTTGATTTTTGGTCAAATCGAGCACGGGGTGTAACAATAATGTACCCATAGGCTACCTATTATAAGGTCAAGATGAACTAATTGAGTTAAGAACAAGAAAAGCTAATGTTCAAAAAGAACCTAAACCAACACCACACCCTAACTTAGTTCATACAAGCAAAAAGTCAAATGAAAATGAAAAAGATGAAACATTGGTTGATCATGAGGAATTTATGGAAGATCTTTTGAGGAAGCTTAAATATGATGATGATGGATACAAAATGATCCCTTCAAAGCTGTTGAGACAAGCGTAGAACAATATCCAATACATGACAAAATTAAAACACTCACTGGAAAATGAAAAAACTAAGGGTAAAGATATATTATTTTATATTTAGTGGTGTTGAATTTAGGAATTTGTTTTGGGCTGCTTCAAAGGCTTCATATAGTCAATTGTTTGAAAACATCATGGATCAAATAAAGCTAGCAAATCCTAAGGCTGTTGGAAAATTTAGTGCACTTCAGAGATCACTTCACACCTGGTAATGGGTTTAGAGGTACGGAGTGTACACCCATTAGGTCCTTGAATACCCTGACTCAATAGTTGGTATGCAGAGTTTCTACTGCTAGTGTTTCTGCTGGTAGTGTTTCTGTTTCTGCTAGTAGTGTTTTTGTTTCTACTAGTAGTGTTTTTTCTGCTAGTGTTAAGATTCTACTGCTAGGCTTAGAATTGTACTGCTCGTTTTAACCACTGATTCTTGCTATTATGGAAACTATTATGATATAATTAATAGGTGTTAATTATACATAATTCCATAGGCTAGGGTTTGAGTAATCTCTATTATAAATAGAGGTCATAACATAACTGTATGGATATACAACATACAAACCCTAAACACTTGAATACAATTTGGTTCTTGATTTGTGCCTAAAACAAGAACATCACTGATGACATAAAATAAGTACATATTATTGTCATCATTTGCCCTATTTATTTGACTTGTTTTATTATATTATTTATGAGAATTGATACTTAATTGTTTACTTTAGTAATTCTCAGGTAAAAACAAGCAATTGGTGAAACTTGGAGATTTTGGACGAATTATGAAGCAAAACTAGCAAGATGTCAAAATTCTACTGAAATCCAGAAGATGCGTCATATCACTCTCAACAGATACGCCGCAATATCATACTTAGATGAATTCGAAGACCATTGCTTGACTTTGAAGAATGCGCCGCATGTAATTCTATCATGCGCCGCATACAAAACTTTGGTCAAAGAAGAAGATCAAGCTTGTTCTACTCCAGATACGCCGCATTATACTTCTGACATACGGCGTATCACTATCCAGACTTCACCAAATACAATCCACGACATTGAAGGACATGCGCCGCATAAAAGATCAAGATACGCCGCATCTGAAAACGGTGTACGAATATTCCAGAATATATTAATCTTGGACCCCACGCGAAATTAAGTTAATGCACCACATGTACTTACTCGATGTGCTGCATCATGCCCTCAGACAGAAACTATAAATACCCCAAGACATATACGAATTTTGTGTGCAACCAAACCCTAAGGAGACGAATTCAGTCAAAGAAGCATCACAAGACACACCCCAAACGAAGATATTAGAGCTGTAAGAAGGTCTTGCATGTATTTAATTCATTAAGTAGTTTTATTTTATTGTGATAGTAAGCTTTAATTCATTAGGATTGATGGGCTTGTGGCCACCATACTGCTCCCCTTAAAATTACTTTCCCATCAATTGAGGTTTATATGATGATGTTTCTGGTGACTTGTATATGTGCATTGATAACCTATGTGTCTAGCTGAGCCTGTGGGCTGCCATAATTGTTTCTCGCCTACTTATCTTGTGTCTAAAAAGTAGGATAGACATAAGTGGTCATTAAGAGTTTACTCGCCTATATTTAGGATCCAACGAGAGAGAATAGATTACGATACTCATCATATAAAACTAGCAAAAAAAACAAGTGACAAGCTGCTTAACTATCAGGACAGGCCTTCTTCTGCTTCTATTATCTATCCATGTATATGTTGTTATTTGCTGATTCGTGCTCATTAGTTTATTTACTGTTTAATAAAACTAAACTGTGCCAGTCTCTCAGGCTGAAACCCTCTTTCGTTAGATTAGACTGCAAAACTAACTTAGGATATTAAAATACTGATTAGGTTAACCAGATAATACGTTCCACTTTTAGTGATCGACACTCTACTTACCATTATATTCATACTGACCGGATACACTTCTCGTTAGGTGTGTGTGTTATTGATAAGGCAGCTAAATATAAATTTAAAACTTGAGTCGGCATTAATACTGCTAAACCGCAACGACACGCGATACTACATCACGTTTTTGGCGCCGCTGCCAGGGAGTGAATTGTTATTATCTGTTTATCTGATTAGAATTTTAATTAGTTTTTCTCTTTTTAGGTTTTTAGATTCTAACCACTAACTTTGTTGTATATTAGTTAGATTGCATTCATTGTATAATTTGCATATTTACTGTTTGTTGTGTATTTTTATTTTTCTGTAATTTTTGTTTTTATTTATTTTCTTTGTTTTTTCTGCATTACTTTTGTCGTTGTATTCTGCTGATACAAATGATACAGCGCATCTAATTCTCATATACGGTGTATTGCGTTTTAACTTTTTATAAAATACAACGCGTTTAATAATTCGAGTGTGGCGCATCTATCCCCAAGATACGACGTATTCTATTTTTAATAAGAAAATTGTTTGAAACCCTAAACGCCATACGACGCATCTGTTTCCACAGACACGACGTACTATATATTTAATTAAAAACAGTTTTCGAATTAATTAAACAGAAGCGACGCATGGATTTTTATCGATACGACACACTTACTGAATCAAAAATCTTGTATTTTGAAACGTAACGAAAATATGGCACATTAGCTTTTGCTTGTGCGGCGCATTTAAATTTTTATAAATATAACTGATTTTTGATACTAAATAAGATACGACGCATAATTTCTGTTATACGCCGCATCACCTACACTTTAAACGAGGAAGATATTATTTTTCGATACGGCGCATGACGTAACTATGATACGCCGCATCTTTGACAGTCTATAAATATTGCTGCTAACCAGCAACCCTAATCATTTATAACTCTATAATCCTCTAAAAAACTTTCTCGATGGGGTATACTATCTTCTTATTTATCTGGTCAATTTCACATCCAAGGTATTACTTCCTATCTATTATTCAATACTTTGATTTTATTTCATAAATATTGAAAAACCTAAGTTGTAGAATGATTATAAGTCGTGCATTGCTCTAGATTTTGATTAGAACCATGATTAAGCAGATTGGGTAGATTGATTTTGGAAAATTGATAATTGAGGAATTTATTAGAGTGTATTGAAACTCTTTTTGAAACCCACTGTTGATCTGCACAATACGTTAAAAGATGTGGCACATCTATTATCAACTGCTCCGTATCTTCTGTATAACGAGATACGGCGCATATGCCTTTTATCATACGCCGCATCGATTAGTTGATTGACAATATTACCATACTAAAATTTTTCTTTGTAGATGATTATTCGATGTAGGAACACTTGGACAATGATTGCTCTTTCGAAACAATTTCCTTTGGGAATTTTGAAACACATTGTATTGGGGAACTCCTGACGTAACACTGCGCGCATCACAAGGAATCATCAACGGCAATGCTGGAATAATCGTGTGCATTGAAAGCTGTTTCACCCACATTCTATGCAATCCTAGGAAAAGTTAACACGATTCTTCCAGGAATTGTTGATGTAATGATTCCTGTGATTTTATCATATTATTTATTACAATAAATATCAAGTCTTGATTATACGAGACTTTATTACTATAATGGAGGATCATTGTGAGTTGATTGAACACGGAGACTACCAAATCTAGATATTTATATTTGCATTATCCCCGTCTTTGTGTATGTATCAATGTTATTAACCTCCTCTATAAAAATATTTAAATTATCAAATCAATATATCTGGAATATTTGTTTGATTTCTTATTCAACAAGTCTGGCATTTAGTTTAACACCTTTTCGGTCTTATTGACAAATTTGAGTAATGGGAATTCATATGAAATTTAATGACGCTGTGGACTATGACAAATTTACAACAGACCCTAACAGTCTGTTTTGGTAACCAAATGCGGCGCATCTAGTAAAACAGATGCGACGCATCCTATCTTTTACTTAATTTTATTTCGTATTAATTCTAGGCTCGATACGGCGCATCCTCTTCCATAGGATGCGGCGTATCGACTGACCTAATGATTTACAATTTTATTTTTAGGTTTAATTATTACTAACTACTAATGAATTATGCAAGTTGTAACGTTCTTAACTCAGGTGTATTAAATTTTTGGTGGTATAATAGATTTCTGTACTTTCTGCGGAGCCATAATTAATGAAGGATTAAACACCTTTCATCCACAAGAAAGTAGATTTTTCTCATAAACGCATAAAGGAGGATCATACCGAGCTAATCTCAGGGGAGTTTTTCCGTTCTAATTATTTTATTTTCCAGTTTTTAACTTTCAATACAAACAACGAGGAAATTGTTTAACTTAAGTGGGGGGATGGAAAATTAGAACGCTTACTTGTCCCAAACTTTTCAAAATATGCTTAAAATGTCAAAATTTAAAAATTTTTAGCATGTTTTTGTTTAAGTCTAAATTACATAGCCGCACACATAACCTTATTTTTCCAAAAATTAAAAACTTTAGTGTGCCGGTGACTTGTAAAATTTAGAACTTGGCTTGTATACTATTCGAGACCACCATAATGAGTATTATCGATATAATTGGAGTGACTTGTCTAACTTGGTAAATTTCTATGATTACACCCAAAAAAAGCCTATACTTGTTATGTGATATTAACTAACTACACTGGTTAGTTAACCCCCATATAAACCCTTTTGTTTAATCTCATTTTTAGAGTAAGATACCCCTAGAAAAACCCTCAGAGCCATTCCTTTTGTTTCTTACACTTTTTTTAAAATGTTTCGTTACACCCTAACACCTTAGCCTACCCTGTAGATTAAAGTCTGTGGTTAGTTACATTAGACAAAGTGTGTTTCCTTACATTAACTGTGTTCGTGTGCGTAAATCATTATCTTTGGTTAGGTCGGAAAATTGCACAATGCAATTGGAGTGAAAGTACATATTGTATAGTTTTTAGTCTATTTTTCGGGTGTTTACTACTTTCACTATTACAGTTATTTCTAAAAGTTATAAAAAAATATGGAAAGATTATTCGGAAAAATCGTGATAGTAAAGTTGTGAAATTTTACACATGTATGTTAGTATATATAAAAAAAATCAAAAAAATAGAAAAGAAAAAGAAAGAAGAAAAAGTTGGAAGTTTGTTTAACCAACTATTGTAAAGTTTTGTATTAAGTGGAGATATCTCCACTATTTGTTGTTGTACTATATCTATGGATTGAATGGGAGTTGGCCGTTATGGGAACGCCAACTAAGGTGTTAGTGCAAATATTACGATATTTAAACTAAACGGTTTCTTCGGTTTTAATGATGACAAACATGTAACTTGTAATGCATAACGTAAAATGCGCAAGTTACTTGTAGACATATATCATCAATTCTTACTTACATCAACACCTCTCGACGTCTCAAGCATGCTTCAACAAATTCGTAGATTTCCATCCCGATGTAAATCACTCAAGGTATGGACAAACAAATCTACTACTTGACAAATGATCAAAGGATTATATTTTTCTAAACTTCACATTTTTAAGGTGACAAAACATTTTTTCTAAAATACATTTTACAAATTGTTTTTGAATTATAAAGAAATTTTTTATTTGGGAAAATTATTTCAAAAATCCCAAACAACTATATTTTTACCTAAATCAGCTCCAAACTCTCCCAAATAAACTTTCACCACTAAAGAAAAAAATTGGAGCATTTTTGTCTGGGACGGTACCACTAAATTTAGTGGTACCGTGTGACAATTAGTGGTGCCGTCCCCCTGTAACGGTCATTTTTCTCTTTGCCTATAAATAGTGGACCATTTTACACTTTCAAGCTGATTTTTCCAGTCATTATTCTCTGGTCTAATCCCTTCTTATTTAGATTACTTTATTTGGTCATTTAGAGAGTTTTAGTTTGTTTTAGAGTGATCCAATCAACCATTCAAGTGATCACCTTCATTCCTCTTCTAGTCCAAGAGAAGAACACAAAGTATCAAGAAGATACAAAGTGTTAGAGTCATTTGTAACAATTCGCAATTTCAGGTTAACTTTTATTCCCGAAAATTTCACTATTCACTTTTTACTATTCACTTTTACTATTCATCTCAGAAATTTTTATTTCATATTCTCGTAAGTTAAACTATTTTAACGATAATCCGAGAGTTTGACGCTCGTCGGATCATTTTTGCAAAAATCACAAAGCCGTGTCCGAGATTTACTTTTAGGTTTAAACGTCATTCTAGCATCCCGATATGTCCATAAAACATTATAAACAATACAAATATGATTTTCTCTCATTTTAGGACAATTCCAAAAGTTTCGGAATTTTACGTTTTTCAGTTCAGCGTTTTACGCGAATTACGCGTTTTAGACCCGTGTTTCCAGTTTTTAGCAGGGTTTTAGCACCCGATAGAACCTACCACTCATTTTATATTTTATTATGGAGTATATTGACATGTTTGACCATACTTTTAAGTTTCATATTATTAGGATACCCGGTTTTACGTTTCGTGACTTAAAAACTTACGGTTAGCGATTTACGGAGTCAAAACTAGCTACATACTTAGGATATTATCATCCAAAGACCATGACTACTCATCTAGTCACCCTTATCCTTGGAAAACCGACTTAGGAGGGGGGGAGTCACCATGTGTGGTTAAATATTGACTTTAGCCATTAGATCTTACTTAATTACAACTTTGTCACCAAGTTATAGCACTTTCCTAGCAAGCTTCCTAACCTCCTCATTCATAGTATAAATACAAGCTCATTTGCTTCCTTTCTTCATCACCAAAAACGCCACAACATATGTACCTAGCACCATGATCCTTTGATCTTCAATATACAAGTTACACTACAAAGTTCAATGTCTTAGTATTCTCTACCTAGTTCTTAAGTTTGTTTGGTGATTCCATGGTTGAATTAAGAGCTACACAAGGTTACTAGGGCTGAAGTTAAATGGTTTTTACAAGGGTTATATCAAGGCTAGCAAGGGTTACAAGAGTTATGGTGAAGGGTTTACAAGCTTAGGTTTAGTGTCCTAGTTCCATACTTGACTTCCTTTCTTTAGAAAGCCAAAAGTTGTAAGCAAACCCTTATACACTTTCTTGCTCAATATCATTTCATGCTTATTATGTTTCTTTCATGCTATATATGGTCTTTGTATTGTGTTCATGATGTTTAAAAATGGATAAAACAAGTATTGGTATACATATGTTAACTTATGACAAGCAAACAAGCAAACTAGTGATTTTTATGGAAAACCACGACCACAATAGTATAACTTTGATATTTGACACTTACTTATTGTTAAAGAGGACTTAACAAGGAAAACATAGCAATTTGAATCACCCAAAACGAGTACACGAGTCAAAAGTTATGACCATTTGAAGTTAGCGAAACCAAAACGGCAAAACTGCCTAAATAGCATTCTGATCAAATTTTGATTTTGAAAGTCACCCTTCTGGTCCGATTCATCAAAAAGTTAAAACACGAAAGTTGTCCGGAACGACGTTTTCATTCAGGAGTAAAGAAGCTCGAGACCTGAAAATGCTTTCTGAGTGATAATTTTCTCGAATTCTTAACTGCCCATTTTTAGACCAAAGTAACTATATAATTGTTATAATTAGATGAGACCAAGAGGTCTAATGACCTAAAGCCAAGACCACAACCATGGCTAAAGCCAAGGTTGAGTCTCAAGACCATGGTAACATGACCAAAGTCACGGCAAAGCCACGGCTAAAGACCATATAACTTTTAAAGATCAAAGCTTATATATATATATATATATATATATATATATATATATATATATATATATATATATATATATATATATGTTATCAAATACTACAATAGTAGGGAGCCTCATGTGAGGAGTTCATTGAGTAAGCCGTCGAGACGAGTTGTGGATTTACGAGTTAAAGTGTCCTGGCTCCTCGAACGTTTACTCCATGACTTCTGAATTATGTCGGCCCAAACGGTAGTAAGAGATTTACAACCTATACATGTTTCATAGACCACTTATATTCAACGACTTACATTATATACTAAGTACTACATCATGAACATTATGCAAGACATATATGGGCAATCCTTCGTATTCTTAGACGTTACTCCAAACCTAAGTCGCAACGTTCTATTATAGGCTGCTCTTAGAGACTTTCGCGATTCGACTACCACTTTCATTTCTCATTACTTAAGCTTAAGGTGAGTCATAGCCCCTACTCTTTTCGTACTTGTTTTAACTCTTGGGGGGGATACATGCTCAACTACTTGCTTACTTGTACAAATACTCAAAACATTTATACTTGATTGTTTTATACTTGATTGTCTTATACTTGATGGCATTATACTTGATTTCATACATATATGACTGTCTTTTATCTTTGGGAAGTGGCTCCCAGTAAACTTATATCTTTGGGAAGTGGCTCCCAGTTTTCTTTGGGAAGTGGCTCCCAGTTGTCTTTGGGAATTGGCTCCCAAGTGAGGTCTTCGGAGATGAAGTAGAGACTCACTACTAATTGCTTAATTGTTTTGATGAACTTATACATGTCTTATTCATACTATATATGTAGCAGTGGGTTGTGAACACACAGGTTACAAGTCTCTTATGGCGGGACTTGTAACTGAGTGGATTCACGATGCCTTTGCTGTGTGATCATTCTTTAAGGCTTTTTCAACTATTTTAAGACAAACTCTATGAACTCACCAACCATTGTGTTGACACTTTAGCATGTTTATCTCAGGTTAGTAAGGCGATAGCTAGTGCATGGAACTTAGAGTCAAGCTGCATACTCTGAAGACTTACGCTTTTATCATTTACCATTCAAAACTTTGTATACATTTATGTATCATACTTTGGAATCTCAAGTTTGTAACTCAGAATTTATTAATCGAATGGTAACTTTTCAAAACGTCTCATTTAGAGTTCGTTTTCTATAACTTGTACTTTGTATTATGAAGTAGCACCCCAGTGACACAGTCTTCCGCTGCGGTATTTTGGGGGTGTTACATCATTGAGTAGTGCACTTGCATTACTTGTTGTAAGCTTGTTGTATCTTGATATACATCAAGTAGTCATTATCTTTGTTTAGTCTTGTGAGTGTGGATCATTGTGATCTTTTTGAGATCTTGGAGATCTCTTGTAGCTAGTGAGCTTGTGTGTTGATCAAGTGGATCAATGGTAGATCGGGTAGATCGTGTACGATGTGTTGATTGTGTGAGTAGTAAGGATCGGGTAGATCGTGAGTAGATCGGGTAGATCATGTGTAGATCATGTGGATCTAGCTTGTGTGATTTGTAAGGCTCGGGTAGATCGTGGTAGATTGGTACTAGCTAAGATTAGTACTCAACATTTAGCTTAGTGTAAGAAAATAATGTAAGCGACGTTGTATGGTATTCTCCACCGAGAATCGAGCTTGGTGGTTAGTGAAGTAATCTCGAGTTGGGTACTTGGGGAGTGGAGTAGGGCGAAGAGGAGCTTCGTGACCGAACCACTATAAATCGCCATGTCCGGGTTTGCGTTTTCTTTACTTATCTCTCTACGTTTACTTTCTCATTTATCACTTTACATTTATATCTTGCGTTGCATTTAGTCTTGAGTAGTTTGATTGCTTATATTGTGTTAGTTATGTTTTGTGTTATGGCATGTTATTTATAATATATCTTAGTTTGTGTTGTTGTAATATGCCTTACTTGATGCTTTATATTATTACTAGTTCTTAAAAGACTTGTATTGACACTTTTCATATTACATCAAACTTGATTGGTCATTTGATACAAAAGTTATAAGTTTTTAAGTGGAAACATATTCACCACCTCTACGGTTTCCAAAATTGGTATCAGAGCCACGTCGCTCAAATTTTCAAAACAAATGGTTTTCAAAATTGAGTAAGATCCATGTATCAAATAGCCCATGAAGTTGGATAAAATATGAAAAGTATTTACTTGCTTAATACTTACAAGTTTTGTTGTTAAATATACTTTGTCATACTAGCTTGAAGGTTTTGTTAAACTAAAATTCATTATGAGGCAAAACTGTAACAACTGTGGACGGTAGGTACCACTAAATATTGGATGGTACCGTTATATTTGGTACCGTGGGGTATTTAACGGTACCGTGCATCTGTCTGTCAGTTTTCAGAATTAGGTCATTTTCAAAAATTCGTATAAAATCAACCGTAAGTCTGTAGAATTCGTGTCACCTATCATTTTAAACATAATTGAGTCAACTTCATTTAAAAATATTTTTTGGAATTGATTGTAAAATAAAATATATGAGAATATTTGATTCGTAAAAGAGTGTCTTTTCGGTCATGCCGATTGTGCAAATCTTTGGTCAAATTACTAAGAAAACATTACACGTTGATGTATTTATACTTATAAAGTGGTGAACTTGATAAAATTTTGTAATGGGGTGGAAACTAATAAAACCAAGCTAAGTATACAGTGTTATACTTGATACACGAAATGACGATAAGTATTTTTGTGTGTTATGCTAAATGGTTATTTGTTTTTCTTTGGATATTAGTGTTTTTAGTTAATATTTTTGAGTGCTTATAGTTATCTCTAGTTAAGCTAATTATATCTATAATTACAAGCGTTTTATATGACTTTTTGCTATGTGATAATTATTAGTTTTCCGGCTTATGAGTCAGTAGGACTTAGACTAGACTTCTTGCACTAAGTTGCGTAATTGGTTTTGCATTGCATATAGGCATAGACCACTTTTCTTGCATATGTGTTTTCGACATCTTGCAAGTTTTAGGATGCTTTAGTAACCTTCTTAGAAATGGAAACTAAGTTGGTTGATCATGTGTATCGAAAGATATATATTGTCTTACACAATTATTTTTCCAAGGGTTCAAGTATAAAAAGTATATCACCTCAAAATACTTAACACATTCATTAAATCTGTAACATAATATCTAAAACATCACATCTTTATGTCTTGCTTG
This sequence comes from Artemisia argyi, assembly GCA_030686995.1. Classification (NCBI taxonomy): domain Eukaryota; kingdom Viridiplantae; phylum Streptophyta; class Magnoliopsida; order Asterales; family Asteraceae; genus Artemisia; species Artemisia argyi. The sequence goes on from CM060679.1 coordinate 86,823,296, forward strand.
ACCATGGGTTGTCTAAACAAGATAAAAGATCATATTAATACATTAGTATTTAAGTAAAAGAAAATGTATTAAACTTGCATTGATCTAACACACATACAAAATATTTTAAACATTGAGTATTTTAGGTATGTTGTATAAAAATAGTTAAGATAATTATCTTTATACTAATGAGGTGTTGAAAAACTAAGAATACTATTCTTCATAATATAAATAGTTTTTCGCAAATAAAAATAAATGACAATATCGAAGTAGTAACTTAATATGTCATTAACCTCACACATACAACTAGTATTAGAATAAATGGAACACATTCCCTAAATTTTTATTTTCATTATAAAAGGAGTTATTGTGAGGGTCAAGAAAGATTTCGAGTACATATCAATTCATTATTCAAATTATGATTGATATCATTATCGAATCTAATTGATAAGTTTTCGAGTATGGATATGAAATTGGAGTCATTGTTTGTCTGGCTTCAAGATAATATCAAAATATGATGAAATATATTATTTTGAATCTACATACTCAAACACACTCGATTGTTATGAAAATAATGACGTCCTCTCAAGAAGAAAATAATATGCATCGGATCATAACTCACACTTGTGTTGAAGATGCCATATTAAATCTCCTTGTCCAATGGTTGTGTTCCAAACATTAAACTAATATAATTAAAATATGCATAAAATACACAACTAAGTTGGATTGACAACTTGGATGTTTCATCCGAAATATTCAAGTAATTTACTTTGCATTGCAATTAGTAAATGTGTCATTTCCGAAAAACCAAAAACGAGCAAACAAACACCATATGTAAACTTTGCTCATGAATGATTCAACACTCAAAATCACATGTCTAGTAAAAGTGTCACACATAATATGTTATTAACTATTATTTAAGTCATCAATCTTTGAGAATATCACATGTATTTTTCTTATCAAAAGATTGACAAAGAATAACTTATATCCCATGCATCTTATTTTCCTTGTCACATGAATGGTTTTGTTATAAGAGAATACATTGCATATTGTTAACAAATATAGGATATTAGAAGTTGAATAATAACCCAACACAACATGTGTCATTGCATAAACAAGTAAAATTGGTCATACACTAAAATACTTGTTTTGCTAAGCACTTATAAAAGTGATAAGTTTCCTCTTAGAAAAGCATATTTGTTGAAATATACAATATGTCTCATTTCAAATATAATACTCACAAGATCTATTGAGGTAAATAACCTTTACTAGATTCTTCACTAAAGATATCCTAAGGAGCATTCTTGAAACATGCTCGATGTAGTAAATTCTACATTATATCACATTAAAACATCTCTTGGATCTAAGAAAATCAAATCATGTTAAAGTAACATGTAACAACTCAAGAAAAGAAGATGTCATCCAAGAGATCTTAAAATGCATCATCTAAACCAAATAATCTCTAAATCTCACGCACGAAATTGAAACATTTTGCTTGCCTTTGTTGTGTAAGAGGTGTCATCTTTATGCATTTTTTTTTTGAAATACGTCTAGTAGAGTCATACTAGGCCATGTAGTAGCAAAACAAGTTAATGTCATCTTTGCTACACTTCGACATGCAAATATAGGAATTTGACTTTTTCTAACATGAGAATGACTACTGGAGAACCTATCGCACTAGAAATTCAATTTGACCTAACTATTGAATTACTTCCAGGAGGAAAGTTGGGTTCGTGGTATAACCCGTAAAAATGGTCGTGTTTAGCCTGAATTGAGCCCCACTAGTGATAGTCTCATACTCATTCTCCAACTTTAAAAGGTTTCATTCCTACATTTGACTAAAGAAAGTTTACATCAGTGAACTTTGTCTCCCATTAGGATTGCATTATGAACTAGTAGGATTTAGGACTCTCCTTAGCAAACCTAGATTACTTGCATCTCACATATGTGTTTCTAATTGATAACTTGTTCTTGTGAGATATGATTAGATGCCTTCATTCTCTCTTAATGCTCAGTAATTAATTAATTAATTATTGAATGAATATTTATTAGAAACGTTTTATCTTTGATTAGCTGTTTGGATATTATATCTCTTGATATACATATCTACGATACATGCTCTTAAATGCTAAATGATTATAATGATTTGCATAATGTTTGCATTTATTCTTTATGTGCATTTTACATGATTTGCTTGTAAATTTGCAACCACACTGTGTCCTTTTAACACATTAGGAATTAGGTATGCCTATCACTATGAACCCTTAGAAATCATACAGTCATACACTAGTGTCAAAACCTATAAGTTAAAGTAGTCGCAAAGTTGTCCTAATTCCCTAGTCATCACTTCGCCTTCTTCCAAGTAATACACCCTTCTGTCATGGGAAGGTTAGATACAAACCTAGTAGAACTCGGAGTAGGCTTGACAACTTAAATATTTCATCTGAAATATTCAAGTAACTTTAACTTGCAATCGCAATTGTTAAAAGTCATATCTGAAACATCTTATTCAAAGCCTCTTGACAACATCTGTTAACACGCTCATCCAAATGCCCAAAGCGAACATCAAACTTTGGATGAAAAAGGACTCACGAGTTACTACATAAGTGATTAGTAGTTCCTTTCATCCTCGTGTGAATATAAACTCCTTAAGACCAAGTATATTCATCTTCGTTAGTTCCTCCTATCCCCATAGGTTTGTCATCACGTTCTGTCTTCAAGCTCACCTAATGAGGATTTAATTTATCCATTAGCTTTTGGATAGAAAACAAACCATCACCCTATCTTGCCAAGAGTATGTTGATACTATCCTTCCTCCAAATCTCGTCTTATGACTATCTAAATATTTCATTGGAAATATTAAAGTCATCTCGAATTGTCAATAATCTCGTGTCAAATCCTGTTGGATTTATCCCTCTATATCGCCAAGAGTATGCTGATAATCTCTTTCTTTCAAATCTTGTCTTATGGCTATTTAAATATTTCATTGGAAATATTGAGGTCATCCCTTAAGTTTCGTCTAATGGCTATTTAAATATTTCACTAGATATATTACAGTCATCTCTTGTGTCTAGTCTCATGGCTATCTAAATATTTCACTAGAAATATTATAGTCATCTCTTGTGTCTCATCTCATAACTATCTAAATATTTCACAGGAAATATGAAAGTCATCTCAACTCGTCTAGAAACATTCATCTAATCCTAAGAGAACTTATTCGGTATAAGTTCTTTTATCGTGTCAAAAAGTCTCACTAAATTAGTGAGATTTACTCTTTAGATACTCTCAAATTGTTGATTTGCGCCATCTAAAACATCTCTAGTTTGAGTCAAATCCTCTCAAGCTTTCATTGACAACTTAAATATTTCATCCGAAATATTTAAAGTATATTTAATTTGCGAAATACAATTAAATGACATCTCTCATTCTTGATCAATGTTCATCGAATCCCATTGGATTCATTTGTAAAAGACTTTATTTGGTATAAATTCCTTTAATCCAAGGTCCGTAAAAATCACAACATATGTGAAATTTCTTTGTCGAAAATCAAATTTTGGGTCAAAACTGACCTCAGTAGGTCACAGTACCCTTAAATGAGAGGACGGTATCAGTAACTTTAACGGTACCGTCAGACCATTTTCTGCTGAGACAGTTTATTTCGTTCTCATTTCTCACAGTTTCTAAAGCCCCATCAAAACCCACTCACTGTTGTCTTGAACCAGAACCATCTGCTTATCGTCTGATTCTTTAGCTTTTCCCCTTTCACTTCCGCATGGTACTAAACACACCATATGTTTGGTTACCTTTGTATCCATCATCTTCTCAACTTATCTACAATTCTCAACCTCTGCTTCCGCATCCCACTCGTCTTCCACACACTTCAATCGAAGAACCGCTAGGATAAGTCTAGATAACTCTTTTTCATCATCGTAGTTTCCTCTATCAAAGATAACTCTACTAGAACGTTTTCACCAACTCCATAATCTTGAAGATTCTATCTTCTTAACCCTTAGCACTTTCTACGTAATCACATGCGTCATCAAATGAATGTTCTATGAATATTCACAATGATTGAGAAGAGCTACGTGACATCAATGGTGAAGTTTATTGTATGCTATCCACCACTTGTCATGACGTTACTAAGCTCATCGCTTCTGTCAACATTTGTTTTCCTCTTTATTTTATACGTCTTGTCCGGATGGTCATAGATTAAGGGGGAGCGAAAACACACTCATATAGTCTTTCAACAAACACTCTCAAGAACATACTAATGTAGTTCTTATTCCCTAGAAAACTTCCCTTTAGCTACCCAGAACTAGGCTGCACAAGAAAATTCGTGACTTCCAGGTCACGGTACCGTTAAATAGGCCAAGGTACCATTAAATTTAAAGGTACCGTGCGGCATTTAGTTGTACCGTGCCCCTGTTTGATGAATTTTCATTGTTTCCTTTAGATCCCTGCATCCCTAACCTCAAACATACAAAATTTTGCAAAGTCACATACACCCTAAGATTCCCTCACTACAACATAGGACACTACCACCAACTTTTATTCGAATCCCACAACTCTTACCTATATAAGGCCTCACCATTGCAAGCTTATCTTGCATCTTATCTTCAAACCTCACATTAACCTCATCACACTCAACCCTTATAACTAAACTTCACTCTTGACAGTGATAGTTAGTTTAAAAAACCTTCAACCCATCGATCATTACATTCAAACTTTAAAACTATTCCTCACTTTGGATAAGTGATAGTTAGTTCAACAACCTTCAATCCTCATAATTACACGAAACCCTTCATGCACCAAATTATCTCTAACACACAACTAGGATCATCCAAACTAGAAATCTAGAACTTTGTTACCTCAACCCCGTTAGAGATCTCCACCAACAATCCTGTTAGGATCACATGCACATTTTCTTTTTCTCTTTTGAAATATATCATGCATCTCATTGTCAGTGCAAACGCTATATTAATCTAAACCAACTTTCCCCACCTTTCCTTAATGGTCAAAACCAACACTTTCCCATCTTATGGAATCATTTCCATTCGCATCTAGGTGCATATCATTCTCATTTTCATTTTTTTCTATCGAGTCTACTTTATGGCATGACTTGTCATAATAGTAATCATTTAGAGTATGTATTATCATCAAACCATCCTTAACACCAATCATCTTAGGTAGATGATTATATCGTTTAAAAGGTTTGTTAGAACTTGCCTTCCCAATGACAACTTGGAAGAAGTCATTTTGTGTGTCAATCAACGAATGAATCTCGTTCTTGTTAGTGTGATTGATTGAAAAATTACACCTTAGGTTGTTGGTCGGGTTGTGACACTCAAGTGTCTTTGAATTGCAATATGCATTCATCTTTTTGTATTACTCAACTTTCTTGGGCTTTTTTTTAGGCTGCGTCACTCACATAGTTTAACCATTGCATGTTTTGCTATATGTATTCTATCCCTATAATGTTGCTCCTATACTCTTATATATTATGTTGCACGAAGCTAACCCCTGATGTAGGAAAAGCCTTTGTAAGAATTTGATCCATGGATCCATTAGATACTAAGGTAAATAAACAAGGGGATTGAATCACCATAGGGGAGCATTGAGCAAGGGGGAGCTCGGGGGTATTTGAATACATAGCTCGGAGTCATCTTCACAAGTGGTGTTAGAAGACTTCACTGGGATGATGCAAGCTCGTGTTCTGGGGAGAAAGGATTGTAGCGCAATAAGGGGGAGTAGGAATGGATTCAAGGGAGAGCTCAAGCCAACTACCTTTTTACTTCAACAAAAGGGTGAGAAGGGAGTGTAAATAGGTAAGTTTTACATTTTACTATGTGTTACGGTTTACGTATTTTTCATCATCAAAACGAGGGAGATTGTTAGTGCAAATATTACGATATTTAAACTAAATGGTTTCTTTGGATTTAATGATGACAAACATGTAACTTGTAATGCATAACGTAAAATGCGCAAGTTACTTGTAAACATATATCATCAATTCTTACTTACATCAACACCTCCAGACGTCTCAAGCATGCTTCAACAAATTCGTAGATTTCCATCCCGATGTAAACCACTCAAGGTATGGACAAACAAATCTACTACTTGGCAAATGATCAAAGGATTATATTTTTCTAAACTTCACATTTTTAATGTGACAAAACATTTTTTCAAAAATACATTTTACAAATTATTTTTGAATTATAAAGATATGTTTTATTTGGGAAAATCATTTCAAAAATCCAAACAGCTATATTTTTACCTAAATCAGTTCCAAACTCCCCCAAATAAACTCTCACCACTAAAGACAAAAATTGGAGCATTTTTGTCTGGGACGGTACCTTAGTGGTACCGTGTGACAATTAGTGATGCCGCCCCCCTGTAAAGGTCATTTTTCTCTTTGCCTATAAATAGTGGACCATTTTACACTTTCAAGCTGATTTTTCTAGTCATTATTCTCTGGTCTAATCCCTTCTTATTTAGATCACTTTATTTGATGATTTAAAGAGTCTTAGTTTGTTTTAGAGTGATCCAATCATCCATTCAAGTGATCACCTTCATTCCTCTTCTAGTCCAAGAGAAGAAAACAAAGTATCAAGAAGATACAAAATGTGAGAGTCATTGAGTAGTGCACTTGCATTACTTGTTGTAACCTTGTTGTATCTTGATATACATCAAGTAGTCATTATCTTTGTTTAGTCCTGTGAGTGTGGATCATTGTGATCTTGTTGAGATCTTGGAGATCTCTTGTAGCTAGTGAGCTTGTGTGTTGATCTAGTGGATCAAGGGTAGATCGGGTAAATCGTGTACGGTGTGTTGATTGTGTGATTAGTAAGGATCGGGTAGATCATGAGTAGATCGGGTAGATCATGTGGATCTAGCTTGTGTGATTTGTGAGGATCAGGTAGATCGTGGTAGATTGGTACTAGCTAAGATTAGTACTCATCATTTAGCTTAATGTCGAAAAATAATGTAAGCGACGTTGTATGGTTTTCCCCACCGAGAATGGAGCTTGTTGATTAGTGAAGTAACTCTCGAGTTGAGTACTCGGGGAGTGGAGTAGGGCGAAGAGGAGCTTCGTGACCGAACCACTATAAATCGCCGTGTCCGGGTTTGCGTTTTCTTTACCTATCTCTCTACGTTTATGATGAGGCGAAAAGTGAACCACTTTTAAGGGGTCATTTAAGCCCGAAGTCGAGATTATTTGATCAAATATTGCCCTAAATCGTTCCTTTTGTAATTTTAGGTACTTTTGGAGAGAAATCTGGAAAAGGAAGCATTTTGGACGTTTTTGGAGCATAAAAGTGAAGAAAACGGCAAAGTCTTAATTTTCCTTGCTTGGAACAGTACCTGACGGCGTCACATGTTCCTTAATGACGGCGTCAAGAGTAATACAAGAGGTGGAAGTGGACAATACACGTGACGATCCATAGAGTTTTGTGCATTGGAGATGACGGCGTCACCCAAGGCCGTCATGGTCCAAGTATTAGTGACGGCCCAAAAGAAATTTACACATGACGACGTCAAAAGTGGATCTAGGCAATTCGATTTCATTATAGGCGGCGAGTTGACGGCGTCACATGTTTACACGTGACGCCGTCACCCTGTAAAATCTATATATAGTTTTCCAATTTTCATTCATTGGTGTGCAACTTTGAGGGAAAAACCCTAGGCCGATTTTCACAGCTTTTTCAAGGGTTTCAACCCTTTGAAACTTTTATGTTCAATTTGAGATAAGTACTCTTTCAATTCAATCAATATGTCTATGTGTTGTTTGAATATATCTTGCACTTGTCTTCAATTTAACATGCTCGGCTAGATTTAATTTGTGTTTTCTTAGATGTAGTGAAACCTAGATGTTAATTATGGGTTGATTGTTTGTTTATAGTTGTTACGGATGATTGTATTCGATGTTAGGCTTAAGAAAACTGGCAGACTTCCATTGGTAACTTGCTTGAACGTCTTAAGAAACATGATCGGAGGTGTACTACGATTTTTGGTTGTATTTAATGCGTAGGAGAATTCTAATGATCCCATGTTAGGAGCTTCTAACGGCTCGACATAGGAGTGAAGTAGGATCCTATAGAGTTAGGGAATATTGTACACGGCCCTACGACTAGTATTAAGGAATATGACCCGTCATCCATGCAATTGTAACAAGCTATCAACCTGTAAAAGATATCTAGGGAGTAATGAAACCTAAGTATACACAACTTTCCCCATCATTGTCTACACCACTAGTATAATTAGTTTCATTTTCATTTATGTTATTTTAATTTTGATTGCATCTTTAGTTATTGGGTTAGTTGGCTAGCAACTAATTCCGCCCACTCTTCCAAAAACCGAGATTTTACATGCTTTTATAAAACATAAAAATATAAAAAGAATCATCCCTCACCTTTAGACTTAGTTTAGGAGACTTTCTAATCCTATCGACACTATTCCTGAGTTGAACGAAAAATCCCCCGGTACTTGTCACTATACTATACTACAACGATTAGGTACACTACCTGGTGGGGGTTGTAAGCTTCTCAGGATCCCTCGAGAGGTAAAGCCTAGTGCGATTCCCACGTATCAGTTTACTTTCTCATTTATCGCTTTACATTTATATCTTGCGTTGCATTTAGTATTGAGTAGTTTGATTGCTTATATTGTGTTAGTTATGTTTTGTGTTATGGCATGTTATTTATAAGGGATAATTAGTAAAAGGGAAAATTATCAAAATGGCCCGTTGCCCTGCGGTTTAGGCATATTTAGCCCTTTTTTGAAAAATTCCCGTTTTAGCCCAGGTTGCCTTGGCAACTTTCGTACAGCCAACCAAAAGATGACAAGTGTCCTCAAGTTTCTCAAACTATAAAAATTTGCCCAAAACACACGAAAGTTGCTCTGACGTGGCACTCTATAGTTGGCTATGCAAATAGTTGCCCAGAGCAACCTGGCTAAAACGGGAATTTTTCAAAAAAGGGCTAAATATGCCTAGACTTTGGGCAACTGGACTATTTTACCAATTATCCCTTAGTAAAATAGCCCGGTTGCCCTGGGTCTAGGAATATTTAGCCCGTTTTTGAAAAATTTTCGTTTTAGCCCGGGTTGCCCTGGGCAACTAGTGCATAGCCAACTACAGAGTGCCATGTAGGGGCAACTTTTTTGTATTTTGGGCAACTTTTTTGTATTTTGTGCAACTTGAGGACACTTGTCATCTTTCGGTTGGCTATACGAAAGTTGCCCAGGGAAACCTGGGCTAAAACGGGAATTTTACAAAAACGGGCTAAATATGCCTAGACCGCAGGGCAACGGGCCATTTTGGTAATTTTCCCTATTTATAATATGTCTTAGTTTGTGTTGTTGTGATATGCCTTACTTGATGATTTATATTATTACTAGTTCTTAAAAGACTTGTATTGACACTTTTCATATTACATCAAACTTGATTGGTCATTTGATACAAAAGTTTTAAGTTTTTAAATGGAAACGTATTCACCCCCCTCTACGGTTTCCACATAAGGTTTATTATTTGTTTAAGATATTATTGAGTTTAATTCGTGTCTACCTTTCATGAGTTACATGAGTCAAAAGCGTGAGTTATTCAATGATATGAGTCTTATTCATGGGATGGTTGGAAAAGTGATTAACCACACTTAGGACTTAATCTATTTGCTTGTTTATTTTTATTTTACACCAATTTATATCCTAAATGTTATCCCTACCCAACCGTATCATTGTATTCTTTGTTAGCTTTTGAGCATCCGGATATGGTGATGGCTAAGTGAGAATATTAAATGCATGAATAAGGTAGTGACCATCCGAGTATTAGATTAATTGACTAATGCGCTAGCGATCTAGTGTGTGACTTGGTGACCATCCATTATGCAAATAACACGCCAGTGATCCAAGAAGTGCACTAATGACCATCCTTTAGTTGAAGCGTCGAAGACTCGCACCATCGATCTACTAAGTTTATACAGGAGATGTTTGAACGAAGTTAGGTTTAACCCTTAAGCCTCAAAACCCTTTTTACCACTTTAGACTTGTTACTCCTTGCCTTTAGTGGGGGAGATGCGTAGGCTTGCCAAGCTTATGATAGAATATTAATCACGACTAAGCAACTAAACGATTTAGAATTGTTTTGATATTGAAAAATTATTTTGTTTCTACTTCTTTATTTGACTTGTTTTATTATATTATTTATGAGAATTGATACTTAATTTTCTACTTTAGTAATTTTCAGGTAAAAACAAGCAATTGGTGAAACTTGGCGATTTTTGACGAATTATGGAGCAAAACTAGCAAGATGTCCAAAGTCTACTGAAATCCAGAAGATGCGCCGTATCACTCTCAACAGATACGCCGCAATATCATACTTAGATGAATTCGAAGACCATTTCCAGACTTTGAAGAATGCGCCGCATGTAATTCTATCATGCACCGCATATGAAACTTTGGTCAACGAAGAAAATACAGCTTGTTCTACTCCAGATATGCCGCATTACACTTCTGACATACGGCGTATCACTATCAAGACTTCACCAAATACAATCCAAGACACTGAATGACATGGGCCGCATAAAAGATTAAGATACGCCGCATTTGAAGACGGTGTACGAATATTCCAGAATATATTAATCTTGGACCCCACGCAAAGTTAAGTCAATGCGCCGCATCTACTTACTCGATGCGCTACATCGTGCCCTCAGACAGAAACTATAAATACCCCAAGACATACACGAATTTTGTGTGCAACCAAACCCTAAGGAGACGAACTCAGTCGAAGAAGCATCACAAGACACAACCCAAACGAAGATATTAGAGCTGTGAGAAGGTCCTGCATGTATTTAATTGATTAAGTAGTTTTGTTTTATTATAATAGTAAGCTTTAATTCATCAGGATTGATGGGCTTGTGGCCACTATACTTCTCCCCTTAAAATTGCTTTCCCATCAATTAAAGTTTATATGATGATGTTTTTGGTGACTTGTATATGTGCATTCATAACCTCTATGTCTAGCTGATCCTGTGAGCTACCCTATGTAACAATTCACATTTTCAGGTTAACTTCTATTCCCGAAAATTTCACTATTCATTTTTACTATTCACTTTTACTATTCATTTTTACTATTCACTTTTCCGAAATTTGATTTTTATTTCATATTCTCGTATGATAAATCATTTCCATGGCAAAATAAAAGTTTGACACTCATCAGATCATTTTCGCGAAAGTTATTAAGGAAATACACGTTTAGGTTAAAACGTCATTTAAAAATCCTACGCACAACGAAACTCAACCGCGTTAATTTTCCCCGCATCAGAAAAATGTTTAGTACTCTCATGATTAATTAGAGAATTAATCATGACTAAAAAAAATATGACCAAATAAACCTCGGCCGTGAGAAACAGGAATTTTCGTTTTTAAGCACTTTTACTTAGCCGTAACCTTAGCCTACACCTGCACCGCGTTTCTAATACAATTTGAGTTTTCACATTTTTGGAATAAGTCAACATATTTTTCCCTCCTCCTTTGACCAAAAATCATTCCTTGATTTTATAAATCATTCCTTAATTTTTAGGCTTACGGTTTTAAGTTTAAAGACATTAAATACCAACCGACACTAGACTGAGCCCAGCCTAGATATTATAGGTCATTTTAAGTCATTATTATCCTATTAGAAAAGTTACATTTTACTTTTCTCAATTTACGCAACTTTCGTACGTTTTACGTATTACGCGTTTTAGACCCGTGTTTCCAGTTTTAGCAGGGTTTGCGCAGCCCAATAGAACCTACCACTCATTTTATATTTTATTATGGAGTATATTGACAAGTTTAGTCATTCTTTCAAGTTCCATATTTTTAGGATACCCGGTTTTACGTTTCGTGACTTAACAACTTACGGTTAGCAATTTACGGAGTCAAAACTAGTCACATAAGTAGGATAATATCACCAAGGACCAAGTCATCCTTCCTATCCTTAGTGAACCGCCATTAGGGGGGGGGGGGGGGATTCACACCCTTGTGTGTCTTGATCTCAAACAACTAGCCCTAGGATTAAAACAAGTGTTAAACTTGGCCATCAAGCTTCCTAAAAATATCCTAAGTCTTGCACCTCCTTAAGGCACCTTCCTAGGAGCTTTCCTAACCTCCTCATCTTCACTATAAATAGCAAGCTCATCCTCTTCCTTTCTCTTCATTCCAAACACTCAACAACAAATCCATAAACCATGATCCTTTGATTTCTAAGTTATAAGTTACATACCAAAGTTAAATGCCTAGTTATTCTCTACATGAAACTAGTGTTTATTTGGTAATTCCATAGATGAATTAGGAGCTACACAAGGGTATTAGGGTTGAGCTAAGAAGGTTTTCGAAAGGGTTATAGCAAGGGTTTACAAGAGTTGTGGTGAAGGGTTTGCAAGCATAGGTTTAGTATCCTAGTTTCATACTTGACTTCCTTTCTTTAGAAAGCCAAAAGTTATAAGAAACCCTATTACACTTTCTTGCTCAATATCATTTTCATGCTTATTATGTTTCTTTCATGCTATATATGGTCTTTGTATTATGTTCATGATGTATAAAAACTAGTAAAACAAGTTATGGTATATATATGTTAACTTATGTTATTTAAACAAGTAAACTAGTGACTTTTATGTAGAACCACGACCAAAATAGTATAACTATGATATTTGACACTTACCTACTGTTAAATAGGACTTAACAAGGAAAACATAGCAATTTGAATCACCCAAAACGAGTACCCGAGTCAAAAGTTATGACCATTTGAAGTTACCAAAACTTTACGGCAAAACTGCCTAAAAACCTTCTGTGACAGAACCTTAAACACGCAAAAAGAGGCCCTTCTGGTCCGTTTCATGAAAAAGTTAAAGCACGAAAGTTGTCCGGAATCACGTTTTCTTCAAAAACTCAGGAGCACGTATCCAGAAAACCAATAACGAATGAGATTTTCTTCAGTTTCTTAACAGCTATTTTATATAACAAAATTACTATATAATAGTTATGGTTTACTAAGACCAAGAGGTCTAATGACCTAAAGCCAAGACCACAACCATGGCTAAAGCCAAGGTTGAGTCTCAAGACCATGGAACAATGACCAAGGTCACGGCAAAGCCACGGCTAAAGACCATGTAACTTTTCGAATCAACAACTTATATATATTTTATCAATACTACAATATAGGGGTGTCATATGGGTCGACCCGACCCGACCCGAACCCGATAAGGCCTTATAGGGTCGGGTTGATTCGGGTCCAATATACCTTATCGGGTTATCGGGTCAACCCGATAAACCCGATAGCCTTATAGGGTCGGGTTGCAGGTCTTAATTATTTCGTTATTGGGTTATCGGGTTGACCCGATAACCCGATAAGCTATAATAACCCATTAAAAGTTTTATAATTTTTGAACTAAACCCGATAACCCGAACCCGATAACCCGAACCCGATAAACCCGATAACCCGATAGACCCGAACCCGATAACCCGATTCCTTATCGGATCGGGTTGCGGGTTAATTTTTATTTTTCAAAAACCCGATAGACCCGACCCGATAGAGGCTTATCGGGTCGGGTTGACCCGAATGACACCCCTACTACAATAGTAGGGAGCCTCATGTGAGGAGTTCATTAAGTAAGCCGTCGAGATGAGTTGTGGATTTACGAATTAAAGTGTCCTGGCTCCTCGAACGTTTACCCCATGACTTCTGAATTATGTCGGCCCGAACGGTAGTAAGAGATATACAACCTATACATGTTTCATAAACCATTTATATTTAAAGACTTACACTATATACTAAGTACTACATCATGAACATTATGCAAGACATATATAGGCAATTCTTCATATTCTTAGACGTTACTACAAACCTAAGACACGACATCATATTCTAGGTTGCGCGTAGAGACTTCCTGGCTTAATCCATCTATCCCGTTATACGTTTCGATATCATTAGTTCAAGGTGAGTCATAGCCCCTATTCTTTTCATACTTGTTTTAAACTCTTTTGGGGAGATACGTGCTTAAACTACTTGCTTTCTCTTTTACTAAAGACAATTTTACTCATATGCTATGCTATACTTTTATACTCTTACACATGATGTGTAGTTTTATTACGATATGTGCCTTAATGTGTGAAGACTATTCTATACGCTATATTCTTTAACCATTGTTTAACTCCTGGATGGAGCCGATGGAAAGGTATTGATAGTACTATCGGGCTGACGCCCCCACCATTGCCATATATTCCTGGCCTTGGGTGAATATAATCCAGCTTTGAAGCATTTGTGCTTATTCTTGTCATGAGGTTCAGTAGGCTGTTATACTTTACATTAAGCGTGCATATATCGTATACACATATATTGAAATTATGTTATACTTTAGCAGTGGGTTGTGAACACACAGGTTGCAAGTGTTGTTATGGACGGGACTTGCAACTGAGTGGATTCACGATGCCTTTGCTGTGCGAATATTCTTTAAATACTTTTCAACTGTTTTAAGACAAACTCTATGAACTCACCAACCATTGTGTTGAAACTTTAGCATGTTTATCTCAGGTTAGTAAGGCGATAGCTAGTGCATGGAACTTAGAGTCAAGCTGCATATTCTGAAGACTTACGCTTTTTATCATTTACCATTCAAAACATTTTGTATACATTTATGTATCATACTTTGGAATCTCATGTTTGTAACTTTGAATTCATTAATCAAATGGTAACGTTTCAAAACGTCTCATTTAGATGTTGTTTTCTATAACTTGTACTTTGTATTATGAAGTAGCACCCCAAGTGACACAGTCTTCCGCTGCAATATTTTGGGGGTGTTACAGATTGGTATCAGAGCCAGGTTATAGAGAACTAGGTTGCATTTAGTGCCTAGACTATAACTGCTATGTAGGTTAAGACCCTCCTCTTTATTTTCCTTACACACACTACATACGCATATGCTTTTTGTTAGTTATTGGTTTTGTTCCACGCTGTTAGATAATGTGACTTTAGTATTATAAGGAACCCCAGGGTTTAGTCGAGTCATTAAAAATATGGAGCTCAGTAATAACTAATTATTTAACTTGATCTTATGACAGTTCTTGTTTGATGAGACATAAGATTTGAGTTAAATAATATTATTGCTTAGCTTTAGGGATTTGATGACTTGATTATCTTATTATCTGTCTGAGAAGTGAGTTTTTGTGTCGGAAATTCTTAAGTAGGATGATTTAGAATCTCTTTATTTAAATGGATTGGGACGCCTCTTTATTTAAATAAAGAAATTGTAAATCACCGAACCATAAGTTTATGATCCCTTACTTACATAAATTTGGACGCTTCTTTATGTAAGTAATGAGTTATAAATAAGTGGGCTTATTTGCATCCGATACGACTCCTTAACCAGAACCTTAGATGAATCAGAGTAAACACCACTATTTTAGAGATCCTGAAACCCCAAATTCTCTCAGACACACCGTAAGTAGTTAACATCAACTGAACTTCGGGACGAAGTTCTCCTTAAGGGGTAGAGACTGTAACAATTCACATTTTCAGGTTAACTTCTATTCCCGAAAATTTCACTATTCATTTTTACAATTCACTTTTCCGAAATTTGATTTTTATTTCATATTCTCGTATGATAAATCATTTCCATGGCAAAATAAAAGTTTGACACTCATTAGATCATTTTCGCGAAAGTTATTAAGGAAATACACGTTTAGGTTAAAACGTCATTTAAAAATCCTACGCACAACGAAACTCAACCGCGTTAATTTTCCCCGCATCAGAAAAATGTTTAGTACTCTCATGATTAATTAGAGAATTAATCATGACTAAGAAAAATATGACCAAATAAACCTCGGCCGTGAGAAACAGGAATTTTCGTTTTTAAGCACTTTTACTTAGCTGTAACCTTAGCCTACACCTGCACCGCGTTTCTAATACAATTTGAGTTTTCACATTTTTGGAATAAGTAAACATATTTTTCCCTCCTCCTTTGACCAAAAATCATTCCTTGATTTTATAAATCATTCCTTGATTTTTAGGCTTACGGTTTTAAGTTTAAAGACATTAAATACCAACCGACACTAGACTGAGCCCAGCCTAGACATTATAGGTCATTTTAAGTCATTATTATCCTATTAGAAAAGTTACATTTTACTTTTCTCAAATTTACGCAACTTTCGTACGTTTTACGTATTACGCGTTTTAGACCCGTGTTTCCAGTTTTAGCAGGGTTTGAGCAACCCAATAGAACCTACCACTCATTTTATATTTTATTGTGGAGTATATTGACAAGTTTAGTCATTCTTTCAAGTTTCATATTTTTAGGATACCCGATTTTACGTTTCGTGACTTAACAACTTACGGTTAGCAATTTACGGAGTCAAAACTAGTCACATAAGTAGGATAATATCACCAAGGACCAAGTCATCCTTCCTATCCTTAGTGAACCGCCATTAGGGGGGGGGGATTCACACCCTTGTGTGTCTTGATCTCAAACAACTAGCCCTAGGATTAAAACAAGTGTTAAACTTGGCCATCAAGCTTCCTAAAAATATCCTAAGTCTTGCACATCCTTAAGGCACCTTCCTAGGAGCTTTCCTAACCTCCTCATCTTCACTATAAATAGCAAGCTCATCCTCTTCCTTTCTCTTCATTCCAAACACTCAACAACAAATCCATAAACCATGATCCTTTGATTTCTAAGTTATAAGTTACATACCAAAGTTAAATGCCTAGTTATTCTCTACATGAAACTAGTGTTTATTTGGTGATTCCATAGATGAATTAGGAGCTACACAATGGTACTAGGGTTGAGCTAAGAAGGTTTTCGAAAGGGTTATAGCAAGGGTTTACAAGAGTTGTGGTGAAGGGTTTGCAAGCATAGGTTTAGTGTCCTAGTTTCATACTTGATTTCCTTTCTTTAGAATGCCAAAAGTTGTAAGAAACCCTATTACACTTTCTTGCTCAATATCATTTTCATGCTTATTATGTTTCTTTCATGCTATATATGGTCTTTGTATTATGTTCATGATGTATAAAAACTAGTAAAACAAGTTATGGTATATATATGTTAACTTATGTTATTTAAACAAGTAAACTAGTGACTTTTATGGAGAACAACGACCAAAATAGTATAACTATGATATTTGACACTTACCTACTGTTAAATAGGACTTAAAAAGGAAAACATAGCAATTTGAATCACCCAAAACGAGTACCCGAGTCAAAAGTTATGACCATTTGAAGTTACCAAAACTTTACGGCAAAACTGCCTAAAAACCTTCTGTGACAGAACCTTAAACACGCAAAAAGAGGCCCTTCTGGTCCGTTTCATGAAAAAGTTAAAGCACGAAAGTTGTCCGGAATCACGTTTTCTTCAAAAACTCAGGAGCACGTATCCAGAAAACCAATAACGAATGAGATTTTCTTCAGTTTCTTAACAGCTATTTTATATACCAAAATTACTATATAATAGTTATGGTTTACTAAGACCAAGAGGTCTAATGACCTAAAGCCAAGACCACAACCATGGCTAAAGCCAAGGTTGAGTCTCAAGACCATGGAACAATGACCAAGGCCACGGCAAAGCCACGGCTAAAGACCATGTAACTTTTCGAATCAACAACTTATATATATTTTATCAAATACTACGATTGTAGGGAGCCTCATGTGAGGAGTTCATTAAGTAAGCCGTCGAGATGAGTTGTGGATTTACGAATTAAAGTGTCCTGGCTCCTCGAACGTTTACCCCATGACTTTTGAATTATGTCGGCCCGAACGGTAGTAAGAGATATACAACCTATACATGTTTCATAAACCATTTATATTTAAAGACTTACACTATATACTAAGTACTACATCATGAACATTATGCAAGACATATATAGGCAATTCTTCGTATTCTTAGACATTACTACAAACCTAAGACACGACATCATATTCTAGGTTGTGCGTAGAGACTTCCTGGCTTAATCCATCTATCCCGTTATACGTTTCGATATCATTAGTTCAAGGTGAGTCATAGCCCCTATTCTTTTCATACTTGTTTTAAACTCTTTTGGGGAGATACATGCTTAAACTACTTGCTTTCTCTTTTACTAAAGACAATTTTACTCATATGCTATGCTATACTTTTATACTCTTACACATGATGTGTAGTTTTATTACGATATGTGCCTTAATGTGTGAAGACTATTCTATACGCTATATTCTTTAACCATTGTTTAACTCCTGGATGGAGCCGATGGAAAGGTATTGATAGTACTATCGGGCTGATGCCCCCACCATTGCCATATATTCCTGGCCTTGGGTGAATATAATCCAGCTTTGAAGCATTTGTGCTTATTCTTGTCATGAGGTTCAGTAGGCTGTTATACTTTACATTAAGCGTGCATATATCGTATACACATATATTGAAATCATGCTATACTTTAGCAGTGGGTTGTGAACACACAGGTTGCAAGTGTTGTTATGGACGGGACTTGCAACTGAGTGGATTCACGATGCCTTTGCTGTGCGAATATTCTTTAAAGACTTTTCAACTGTTTTAAGACAAACTCTATGAACTCACCAACCATTGTGTTGACACTTTAGCATGTTTATCTCAGGTTAGTAAGGCGATAGCTAGTGCGTGGAACTTAGAGTCAAGCTGCATATTCTGAAGACTTACGCTTTTTATCATTTACCATTCAAAACATTTTGTATACATTTATGTATCATACTTTGGAATCTCATGTTTGTAACTTTGAATTCATTAATCGAATGGTAACGTTTCAAAACGTCTCATTTAGAGGTTGTTTTCTATAACTTGTACTTTGTATTATGAAGTAGCACCCCAAGTGACACAGTCTTCCGCTGCGATATTTTGGGGGTGTTACACCCTACCTGTTCCTCGCCTACTTATCTAGTGTCTAGAAAGTAGGATAGACATAAGTGATCATTAAGAGTTTACTCGCCTATATTTAGGATCCAACGAGAGAGAATAGATTACGATACTCATCATATAAAACTAGCAAGAAAACAAGTGACAAGCTGCTTAACTATCATGACAAGCCTTCTTCTGCTTCTATTATCTATCCGTGTACGTGTTGTTATTCGCTGATTCGTGCTCATTAGTTTATTTACTGTTTAATAAAACCAAACTATGCCAGTCTCTCAGGTTGAAACCCCTTTTAGTTAGATTAGACTGTAAAACAAACTTAGGATATAAAATACTGATTAGGTTAACTAGATAATACGTTCCACTCTTAGTGATCGACACTCTACTTACCATTATATTCATACTGACAGGGTACACTGCTAGTTAGGTGTGTTTGTTATTGATAATTCGGCTAAATATAAATTTAAAACTTGAGTAGGTATTAATACTGCTAAACCGCAATGACACGCGATACCGCATCAATCACTTAGTCTTATCCCATAGAGATATTCGTGTAACCTAGGCATAGGGTCGAATAGTTTCTATTAGAAAGTGATAACACGATTTCAAGTGAATATCCAGTACCATTAATTATCTATACCCTGATCTGGGAAACCCTGAAATCACCAACAATCAATAGAAACTATTTAGTGATAATCAATGGCTGCTGCTATGAGACAAATGGCTGCTAACTTTTTCAAATTGGAAAAGTTTGAAGGTGTAGATTTTAGAAGATGGAAAAAGAAGATGCACTTCTTGTTGTCAAGTATGAATGTGGTGTATGTTCTGACTACTGCTATTCCTAAAGATTATGGGGATGATGCTACTATGGAACAAACAAGGGTAAGAAACAAATGGGAGAATGATGATTATGTCTGCAGGGGTTTAATCCTCAATGGTATGTCTGATTCTCTCTTTGATATTTATCAGAATGTTGAATCTTCTCAAGAACTATGGGATTCCTTGGAAGCCAAATATATGGCTGAGGATGCATCAAGTAAGAAGTTCCTTGTAAGTAATTTTAACAATTACAAAATGGTCGATTCTAGACCTGTCATGGAACAATACAATGAACTTCTTAGTATACTTGGTCGATTCACACAACACAAGATGAACATCGATGAGGCTATTTCAGTCTCTTGTATCATTGATAAACTACCTCCTTCTTGGAAAGATTTCAAGCATATTCTAAAACATAAGAAGGAGGAGTTAACTCTTGTTGAGTTGGGCAGTCATTTGCGCATTGAGGAATCACTCAAAGCACAAGACATTGACAAGCCAAAGAGTAGCAATGCTACTGGTCCATCAGTTGTCAATATGGTGGAGCATAACAACTCATCTAGTTATAATGACAACAAGGGCAAATGTAAGCATCAAGATAACACCAAATCTGATCTTAACAAGAAACCAAAAGTGACTTGTTGGAAGTGTGGGAAACCTGGACACTTTAGGAAGGATTGTAAAGGTGTTAAGATTGGCAATAAATCCAATGGATCAGGCACAAGTGGATCCGGGAATGGAATACCAATTCTCTAAAAGGTCAGAATATATTTAATAAGTCTTTTGAGATTTATTATGTTACATATATATCTGATGTGTACTTTGTGCATGATGATGATGTTGCGTGGTGGGTTAACTCTGGAGCAACAATTCATATGTGTAAAGATAGAATCTAGTTCAAGACCTATGAGTCATTGAATGATGTTTCTATTCTTCCTATGGGAAACGAGTCAACAGCCCTGGTGCATGGAAGGGGATGTGTGGATTTAAAGTTTTGTTCTGGAAAGATTGTTTCTTTGTTTAATGTTTTACATGTTCCAAATGTTAGAAAGAACTTGGTTTCTAGTAGTGTTTTGAATAATTATGGTTATAAACAAGTGATTGAATCTGATAAATTTGTTTTATCTAAACATGGTGTGTTTATTGGTTTTGGCTATTTGTGTAATCAAATGTTCATGCTTAATATTGTTCATGATATTGCTCATTCTACTTTTATGTCAACCTCCAAACTAAATGATTCAAACTTATGGCATGCTAGACTTTGCCATGTACACTATAAAAGGATGCAAGATATGTCTAAGGATGGATTAATTCCAGCCTTTGATATGGACACTAAAAAGTGTAAAACTTGTATGATGAACACAATACCTAAGAAACCTTTTCAAAGTGTAAAACGTGAAACTAAACTGTTGGAACTAATTCATAGTGACCTATGTGATTTACATGCTACTCCCTCTTTGGGGAATAAGAAATACTTTGTGACTTTTATTTATGATGCTTCTAGGTTTTGTTATGTTTATTTGTTACATACTAAGACAGAAGCATTAGATAAATTTAAAGTATTTAAAACTGGAGTTGAAATGCAATTTTAAGTCTGTTGGTATAATCCATGAAACAACTGCTCCCTATACTCCTCAGCAAAATGGTATTTCTGAAAGAAAAAACAGGGTGCTGAAGGAGATGGTTAATTCCATGTTGTCCTATTCAGGGCCGAGTCAAGGGTTCTGGGGTGAAGCTATGTTAACAGCTTGCTATTTATTAAATAGGTTCCCAATAAAAGGAACAAGATAACCCCTTATGAACTCTAGACTAAAAGAAAACCCAACCTGAACTTTCTCAGGGTTTGGGGTTGTAGGGCTGTTGTAAGACTCCTTGATCCATAATTGAAAAGATTATGTGAAAAATGCATTGAATGCATCTTTGTTGGATATGCTGAGCATTCCAAGGCATATAGGTTCTATGTTATTGAAATTAATGATTCTGTTTCAATTAACTCAATAATTGAATCAAGGGATGCACTTTTTGATGAGAATAGATTCTCATCAGTCCCTAGACCAAGTCAAAGGATTCCAAATGGAACTGAAGACATTGGTGGATCAACAACCTGAATATGAGCTCAGAAGGAGCAATAGGGTCAGGACTCCAAAGTCATTTGGACCTGAGTTTCAATTATACTTAATTGAAGGTACAAGGAGTGATGTCTCTGAACAATACTATTGCTTCATTGTTGAGGATGATCCCAAAACATTTGAAGAAGCAATGAAGTCCCAAGATGTTGCTTACTAGAAAGAAGCAATAAATGATGAGATGGACTCCATCATGGGCAACAACACTTGGGTGTTGACTGATTTACCAATTGGTTGCAAACCTCTAGGTTGCAAACGGATTTTCAAAAGGAAAATGAAGGTAGATGGAAGTGTTGAAAAGTTCAAGGCTAGAATAGTTATTCAGGGCTTTAAATAAAAGTCAGGAATAGACTATTTTGATACTTATGCCCCTGTGGCTCGTAGCAGTACCATAAGATTCCTGATTGCTTTGGCATCAATTCACAATCTGATTATTCATCAGATGCATGTGAAGAAAGCTTTCATGAATGTTGACTTAAATGAGGAGGTTTACATGCACCAACTTCAAGGCTTCATCATGCCTGGCAATGAAACCAAGGTGTGTAAACTGATTAAGTCTCTTTATGGACTAAAACAGGCACCTAAACAATGGCATAAAAAATTTGATGAAGTGGTTTTTCTAGTGGTTATTTACTTAACCAGGCTGCCAAATGTGTATATAACAAATTTGATGAATATGGTAAAGGAATCATCATTTGTCTATATGTTGATGACATGCTGATCTTTGGTACTGACCAAAATCCGGTTGACCTGACTAAGGCATTTTTGTCATCAAAGTTCTCCATGAAGGATATGGGGGAGGCTGATGTTATCCTTGGTATAAGGATTAAACATGAAAGTAACAAAATTTCTATTTCTTAGTCTCATTACGTTGAGAAGGTGTTGAGGAAATTTAATTACTTTGATTATACTTCGGTGAGTACTCCTATGGATACAAGTGAGAAGCTGATGCATAATATTGGCAAAGCTGTATCTCGACTTGAGTATTCTAGGGTGATTGGCTGCTTGATGTATGCCATGACTTGTACAAGACCTGATATTGCTTTTGCAGTGGGTAAACTGAGTAGATATACTAGTAATCCTAGTGCTCATCACTAGCAAGCAATTCAGAGGGTATTTAAGTATTTGAAGAGAACTATGGATTATAGTCTTTCATATACTGGTTATCCTTCAGTATTAGAAGGATACACTGATGCAAGTTGGATCAGTAACACTGAAGATAATTCATCTACCAGTGGCTGGGTATTCCTACTTGGTGGAGGTGCAATTTCTTGGGCATCCACGAAGCAAACTTGCATCACCAGTTCAACAATGGAATCTAAATTTGTGGCTTTAGCAGCTGCTGGTAAAGAAGCTGAATGGTTGAGAAACTTGCTTCCTAAGATCCCATTGTGGTCTAAATCTATAGCACCTATTTCTATCTGGTGTGATAGTGCTGCTACATTGGCAAATGCTTATAGCCAGATGTACAATGGGAAGTCTAGACACTTAGGTGTCAGGCATAGCATGATTCGTAAACTTATCATGAATGGGGTGGCATCTATAGAGTTTGTTAGATCTCACCAAAATTTAGCTGATCACTTGACGAAGGGTTTAGCTAGAGAAATGGTTTTATAGTATGCTAAAGGGATGGGTTTGAAGTCCAACTTAGTCACTGAATGCTAAGACACCCAACTCCCTCCTGAGGAAACTAGGGAGCTGAGTTCAATGTGGAAAGCTAATCATTTAGTGGACTGGAGCACATGTTTTATTGTCATCCCAAGGTTGTGCTCAGAACCTACTAAAAAGGAGGATGAAGTCTTTACTTCTCAATGGTTAATTTCTTTGAAAAGGTGCTAAGCAGGAGCATGAATAAAGAGGAACCACCTATGTAAATGTTGAAGTTTTGCCGCTTCAGAAAGCTTTGGACTTTTAGCTTTTACAACATTTATGAATTGGATATGGACACATGGCTTGTATAGTGTGAGGAGTATTTAAGTGTTTGAAAATGTTTGTGTATTTTATCTTCAGGTATTCAAATAGGTTGAAGTGTTCAATTCTTTGGAACACCCTGATTCTCGAATATTTGAACGTGTAATGTAATAAGATGAGAATTCAATCTTTAAGATATTTTCTTTTATGCACATGTTTTGTTTTGTGTTTAATTTTCATTCAAAGGAAGTGAACTAAATTTAGGGAGGATTGTTGGAAAATTTAGTGCACTTGAGGGATCGATTCACACCTGGTAATGAGTTTTGTACGAAGTGTACACCTATTAGGTCCCTGAATACCCTGACTCAATAGTGGTTATGCAGAGTTTCTACTGCTAGTGTTTCTGCTGGTAGTGTTTCTGCTGCTAGTGTTAAGATTCTACTGCTAGGCTTAGAATTGTACTGCTTGTTTTAATCACTGATTCTTGCTATTATGGAAACTATTATGATATAATTAATTGGCCATTAACTATACATAATTCCATGGGCTAGGGTTTGAATAGTCTCTATTATAAATAGAGGTAATAACATAACTGCATGGATATACAATTTACAAACCCTAAACACTTGAATATGATTTGGTTCTTGATTTGTGCCTAAAACAAGAACATCACTTGGTCTTATCCCATAGAGATATTCGTGTAACCTAGGCATAGGGCCGAATAATTTCTATTGGAAAGTGATAACACGATTTCAAGTGAATATCCGGTACCATTGATTATCTACACCCTGATCTAGGAAACCCTAAAATCACCAACAAAGGCAAACCAATACCTAATAGATAAAGATCCTAAAACATGGTCTAGAGCATTCTTTCAATTGAATATGGCTTGTGAGGCTGTATAAAATGGCTTTAGTGAATGTTTGTTGTGCTTCTTAGGGTCAGGAACAAGCCTCTTCTAACCATGTTAGAAGCAATTAGGGTTATAGTGATGGAAAGGATGAATACTATGAGGAAATTTAGTGAAAGATGGGTTGATGATATATGTCAAACTATTAGAAGAAGGCTTGAATGAGCTAAAGAAGTACAAAGGTACATATGTTCAAGAACTTTTTCTATCTAATTATTTTTGCAAAGTACACGTTAAGTCAGTTATTTGTCTTGTAGGTTTTGGCATGTGATACCAGTCGAGGGTATTGAGTATTGAGTAAGGCAAGGTAGTAAAGGATTCAAGGTTGATGAAAGTCTAAGAACTTGTAGGTGTAGATGTGGCAGCTTTCCAAACTACCATGCCCACATGGAGTTGTAGTTATTTTCTTGATAAATAGAAGCCCAGAAGACTATGTTCCTGCATGGTTCATAAAAGACATGTACTCTCAAAGATAAAATAATTATCTGAAGCCTGTTGGTGGGATGTCAATGTGGCCAAAAGTTGAGTTGAATAAGCCATTGCCACCAAAACCAAAGAAGATGTCTGGAATGCCTAGAAAGAAAAGAATTAGAGCAACACATGCTAGAGGAAGTTCAACTAGGATATCAAAGGTAGGTATCGTGATTACTTGTCAAATATGCTTAGAAGATGGACACAACAAAAGATCATGTACTAATGAAAAAGTCCAGCAAGCAGCGAAGCTAGTTAAAAAGAAAGGTGATGCAACTAGTGGATCAGAAGCTGGTGTTGGGTCAAGTGATGCAATCAGAGTTGGATCACGAGGTGGTTTCAGGTACATAATAGTGCAAACATAGGGGGATTACAAGGTGGTGTCGGATCACATGATAGTATAAACATAGGTGTATCAAGAGGTGTTGTTGTGTCAAGAGGTGCAAAGAGAGGTGAAATAAGAGGTGGAAACATAGGTGGATTGTGGGCTATTCCAAGATGGTTTGGTGCCGGTGTGTGCACACACCCTGTAATAGGAGAAACTTTCATAGGGAGCAGAAATTCAATCCCACTTCTAATTTAGCCCAGTGGGGTACCTCTACCAAATGTAACTGCTATATTGCTCGTAAAACTCAAACATATGCTTTAACTCAAGTGCCTATGTCAAGTCAAGAACCAATACCAAGTGAACTGCAAAATGAATCTGCTTATGTTCAGAAGTAACAGACCAATGTCTACCTATGTCATAGTTTACTGCCTATTTTTGTGAAAGATAGGCTTTGTAAGTCCACTTTTGTGATCAACTTGAATATTCTCGTTGATATAACAAGTTCACATTTTGTGGTTGAAAAATACATTGTTCGCCTCTTTATATATAAACTTTTATGTATGCCATTGCTTATCACATCTTTATATAGAAGGACATCTTTATATTATTTGCATATTAGATCATATATAATTTTGGTCTATTATATCAATGTTTTAGTTTGTTAATTCCAAGTTAACATTGCCTAGTCAGATTATATAAGTGGTTACCGGTTACACATAAGCTATAAATAAGTTTCCAGTCATTTTATGCACATAAAAGGAAGTTTAAAAACTTTACTAGATAGAATAGGATATTTTTAGCTAACTACATACAATAGGAAATGAGGGGAGGTTCAATACATTTCCAATAAAAAAACCATTAAAGAATGTTGGACCAATAATGTTATAAACGCAAAGTTAGGGGTACTTATTATATATATTGTTATGTATTTATCTTAATTTTTGTATAAACCCAAGTTAGTTATTTGGGCTGGGTCATAGATAATGGTATACAACCGTTTTTGGTGTGTCACGACCTTTACTTTACTTGAATCGGTATGATGCCTTTTTTGTGTAACAGTTGTGTTGGTTTAAGGCACCGAACTCAATCACTATATAAAGGTCAAGTTCTATAATCAAAACATCAATAATTCAATCGATCAATACAAGTTTCTATTATCATTCTTGGTGTATTTTTCTGTTACAAGTTTCTGTCCCAAACCCTTGTTCCAATCATACCGATTGATGAAGAATAACAGCCTATGAAGTCTGATTCACCAACAGTGGTATCAGAGCAAGATCAATTCCGGGAAAAAGGATAGCAGTGACTACTGTTCATCGATTAAAGAAGAGCGATGTCAATTAAAGGAAGACTTAATCGGATTGAACACCAACAGTAAGCAACGATTGATTAGAGGCGACTTTTGAATTGATACTAAGAAAAAGGGAACGTTTTGGTATAATCAGGTATAATCAGAATCGTTCTCAGATTGTTATAACTTTGCATACATAATTGTGTATAAGTTTTTTATATCATTATTAGTTTGAATTAGTTTAATCTTTTAAAAATTTTAAACTATTTTAAATAAGTAAGAAAAAGTAAGAAACCCAAACCCTTTGTGGTTCATAGCAAGTTAAACCGAATCCTAGTGATTCATAGCAAGTCAAGACTGAATCCTTAGGTTAATAGCAAGTTCCGAGCCTTAATGTTCAAATAGCAAGTAGAACCCTTGATTCAAACCAGCAAGAAAGTAGAATCATTGGGTTTTAAATATCAGCAAGAAAGGATCAATTATTTTGATCAAAGCAAGCAAGAGCCAGATTAGCAAGTGGGTCTTGAAAACACAATATTGATTAGCAAGTTGGTCAATATTGAGCAAGTTTAGCAAGAAAACCTGGTTAGCAAGTTGGCCAATAGCAAGTAAGAGTTTTGATCTTTTGATAAAACACAAGAGCAAGAAAACTAGAAACCATATCGGTTCTGATTGTTAGAAGTAAGCAAGTTAAAAGCAAGCAAGCATGGTAGAAGGTGACAAGCATGACAAGGCATCAAGTAATGCATCAGTTCGAGAACAAGGAAATATAGCACTTCAACGTCCGAAACTGAATGAATCAAACTACACCATATGGTCAATTACGATGGAAACAATTTTAAAAGCTTATGGTCTGGGGGAAACACTTGAAGCTACAGAAGTTGCAGATGAAAGAAAGATGAATACAACAAAAGCAATGATCCTCACAACATTACCAGAAGATATTTTAATGTTGCACAATACTCAAAAGCGTATGAACTATGAGAATCAATTAAGGTACAATATATAGGAGAGGACCGAGTTCAGAAAGCGTGGCTACAAAGTTTAAGGAGAGAATTGGAGACTTTGAAAATGAAAAACAATGAAACCATAAGCAACTTTGCCGGAAAATTGGGAATCATAAGATGAAAATTTAAAAGTCTTGGTTCAACTCTTAAAGACAAAACACTCATCAAGAAGTTACTGAACTCTGTTCCAAAGAAGTTTCTACCGATTGTGGCATCTATCAAGCAATATTCCGAAATTGATAAAATGTCATTTGAAGAAGCAATGGGAAGAATAATAACTTTTGAAGAACGCCTCAAAAGTCAAGATGAATTGGAAGAAAATTATCAAAACAAACTTTTGATGTCAAGTTCAATGATGCGTGGTTTTGAAACTTTGCAAAAAGTTTTACTTCTCAAGGGATATTGAGAAGCTTGCAATCCCCACCAGGCAGTGTACTTGACCGATGTAGTATACTGAGTGGCAAGTACCGGGGGATTGATCGTTCTCTAGGGGAATAGTGTCGTTAGGATTGAAAGCTATGTAAACTAGTCCTAAAGGTGAGGGAAGATTCTTTTTGTATTTTTATATTTTATGAAAGCAAAGTAAAAATCTCAGGTATAGGAAGAGTGGGCGGAATTAGTTGCTAGTCAACTAACCCAAAAAACTACTAATGCAAATAAAATAAAATAACAAGAAAAATAAATTGCGGTGAACCTCTTATAGTGATAAAATGTGTTTACTTAGATTTTATTACTCCCTAGCTATCTCTTATTATTTAATTGGTTTGTTATAATCGTTTGGATGAAGGGTTGTTTTCCTTAATACCAGTCGTGGGGGCGTGTACGTCCTTCCCCAACTCCATAAGCTTCTATCTCTTCCTATGACGACACATTTACTATCCTATCATGGCCTCCCCAATAGTCACTTATGCATTAAAAACAACCAATAACACCGGTGTACACAACCGGGAAACATTTCTCAAGACGTTCAAGCACATTACCATATAGGAGGTTGGCCAGTTTTCTTGAGCCTAACGCGAAATCAATTACCCAATACAATTAAACAAACCAACAATCAATAATTAATAGCTAGGTTTCATTAGATCTAAGCAAACACTAAAAAACCTAAGCTAGCATGTTAAAAGAAAGACAAGCATAAAAGATAATCAAACAACACATAGACATATTGAATGATTAAAAGGTAAACTTATCTTCGATTAAACATGGATGAAAGAAGGTTTTGAAACCCTTACAAAAGCTGTGAAAATCGTCTAGGGTTTGTTGCACAAAAGTTCCACACTAATGAATGAAAAATCCAAAACTATATATAGAGATACAAAGGTGACAACTTTTGTAATCTGACGTCGTCATCTCGCCGCTATTAGGGTTTCTTGTCGTCCAATCCAGCTTCTTGACGCCGTCCCCCTTGATTGTCTTCTGGGCCGTCTCTCTTTGTGGTAACACGTGACGGCCTACACTTTTTATTACGTGACACCGTCACGTTATATTCTTCAAATCCCACTCTGGTGCGTCAAGTGTAAACAATCATCCACCTCTTGATTCATTGAGTGACGGCGTCACCTTGTGACTCTTGACGCCGTCAGGTACAATTTCCAGCATGGTTTCTTGACTTTATCGTTTTCTTCACTTTTAACTCCAAAAATGTCCAGAATGCACCATTTTCTAGAATTCATGTCCAAAGTACTTAAAACGACAAAAGAAACGATTTGAGGTAGTATTTGACCATAATATCACGATTTAGGGCTTAAATGACCTCCTAAAAGCGTAACAAATATTTTCTTATCATTCAAACAAACAAAGTCGTGGTAAAGGGCGAGATAAAAATTTCAACAAAGAAGCCAAGGAAAGCATGAAATGGAAGAATAGTTCATATGCACGTGGGACAAGTACGAGTCAAGGAACTAAAGACAAGAGCACTTTCAGATGTTATGAATATGGTGACTTCGGCCACTTTGCGAAGGAATGTACGATGTGGAAATACAATAAAGACAAGCAAGAAGAGTCACATCTCATTTATGAAACTGACGATGAACCCACATTGCTGTGAAGTCAAGTAATGAAGACTCAATTGCCGTTTAGAACATTAGGGGGTGAATGTTGGACCAATAATGTTATAAACGCAAAGTTAGGGGTACATAGTATATGTATTGTTATAGGGGTGAGCATAGGGCCGGTCCTGACCCGACACCGATTGATCCCGAAACCGAATGTTTCGAAAACCAAAACCGAATCCCGAACCGAAAACCAAAACCGAATCCCGAATCCCGAAACCAGTCAGTTTTGTTTGTATTTTTTTGGTTTTTGGCCCGTCCCGACCCGAAACCGATTATCCCGAGTCCCGAATGTCTAAAAAACCAAAACCGAGTCCCAACCCGAGTGTGGTCTGTTCGGTTTCGAGACGCTCGTTTTTGGTCGGTTTTTTTCAGGATTTCGGGATTCGATCGGGATTGCTCACCCCCTATATTGTTATGTATTTATCTTCAATTCTGTATAAACCCAAGTTAGTTATTTGGGCTGGGTCATAGATAACGGTATACAACCGTTTTTAGTGTGTCACGACTAGGGATGAGCATTTCGAACCGAATCCCGGAATCGAACCGGAACCGTACCGGTACTGTACCGAAACGGTACCGTTCCTGATATACGGTACGGTACCGGTACTACGAAATAAGGAGGAAAAAAAATCGGGACCACTAATTCGGTACGGGACCGGTACCAAATCGGGAAATTCCCGAAAAAAAGGGGAAAAACCCGATTTCTCGGTACCGGTACAGATACCGATACCGGTACCGATATCCGAATCTCGTTCGTTACGGTACCGGTACTACTAATTTATGCTCGGGAAAAATTCGGTACCACTAATTCGGTACGGGTTCTGTACCGGTACCGTGCTCGTCACAACCTTTACTTTTTTTGAATCGGTATGATGCCTTCTTTGTGTAACAGTTGTGTTGGTTCAAGACACCGATTCAATAACTATATAAAGGTCAAGTTTTGTAATCAAAACATCAATCATTCAATCGATCAATACAAGTTTCTATTATCATTGGTGTATTTTTCTGTCACAAGTTTCTGTCCCAAACCCTTGTTCCAATCATACCGATTGATGAAGAATAACAACCTGTGAAGTCTGATTCACCAACAAAGAATACCTTTTTAGGTGTTTGAGTCATCACTTTGCATAAATTTCGGTGGGATGAATGTGGTGGTGGTGCCGTGGAACATGTTCATTAAATCATTTAATCTGCAACTAGAGTCAAAGATTACTACAATAATCAACACAAATGCACGTCTCATGGACCAATCTTGCATCCTGACAAAACCATACAGCCCCGATTCTCATGAGTAGTGATTCAGAGTATGTTTAGTTACGTACGGCAGAGCTACAGCATTGTTAAGACAATGCGTAATTTAGGCCATGTACTTTCCATGAAAGCCAGTCTGGGTTTAAAACTGTTTTTTATCGTATATATATTAGGTAAAAATTCATTTGATATTGATAAGCCATTTATCAAGTTGGTTAGTTTTGGTTTAAGTATAAAAAGATGTTTAATCAAGAAAAAGATTAACAACAGACGTCATCGAAGTAGTGTGTCAGCTCACTATGTTATCTTGGTTCAAGGGAATCAAACCTTACAAATTGACAATTTTCTAATTGTAAGAAAAAGGTCAATGGAGTTAAAAATTAATTTCAGGCATTTCTGACTTTGTTGCCTACTTGTCATGAATAAGACGCCGAAGAAAGGTCAATGGTTTCTTGGTCATCTCTCTTAAAGAGAATTAATAATGCGTAATGGGTATTAAGAGACTATCATCTATATATTTCTCTGTAGTGGTATTGATAACATGTATTAGTGTGTTTGTGTTTTAGTAGCTTATTTCTTGAGATTAGTATATATCACTTTAAATTTTTCTGTCAGACGGTATGTCTGGAAGAGGTGACGTGCCTGCGATAGGAATTGATTTAGGTACAACTTATTCCTGTGTAGCTGTTTGGGGACCCGAAGGAGTAGAGATAATCAGTAATGACCAGGGGAACAGGACCACACCATCTTGCGTCTCTTTCAATGATACCGAGCGTTTGATCGGCGAGGGAGCCAAAAACCAAGTTGCAATGAATCCTACCAACACGGTTTTCGGTATACATTTTACAGTCGTTGTCCTGTATGTATATTTTTTGTTTTGTGTCCCACTTTGGCTCAGTCGGTATACTTTTTAAATCTGAAATTTTTGCTGATTGGAACTATAATACTTTAACTGTAACCTCTTTTAACAATAGTTGAAGCTTGATCAATTTGAACCCTGAACACGGTCTGTTTTAATTCATGTATTTCTTAATTGTAGTGTCAGACATGAATGTGAAACCAATTAAAAGTTTTTTTTTTTTTTTTTTTTTTTTTTTTTTTTTTTTTTTTTCCCAGATGCTAAGAGACTGATCGGAAGGAAGTATGGTGATGCCTTAGTGCAGAGTGACATGAACGTTTGGCCTTTTAAGATAGTAGAAGGGCCAAGTGGAAAGCCTATGATCGTAGTGGCGTACAAGAACGATGTGAAACAGTTTTCTGCAGAAGAAATTTCTTCCATGATTCTTACCAAAATGAAAGAGGTAGCTAATGTATACCTTAACGCGGAAGTGAAGTCTGCAGTGATCACCGTTCCTGCTTATTTTGATGATTCACAACGTCAAGCGACAAAGGATGCAGCTACTGTTGCTGGCCTTCATGTTCTACGTTTGCTGAATGAACCAACTGCTGCTGCTATTGCCTACGGGCTTGACAAGAAGGCTACCATCAGTCGTGCAACGAATGTGCTAATCTTTGACTTGGGTGGTGGTACATTTGATGTATCCCTTGTCACCATCAACAATGGGAATTTTGATGTTCAAGCTGTTGGTGGTGACACTCATTTAGGCGGCGAGGATTTTGATAATCGAATGGTGAAATACCTTGCTGCAGAATTCTTTAGGAAGTATAGGAAAGATGTTAGCAAAAGTCCGAAAGCGTTGGGGAGACTGAGGGTTGCATCCGAAAGAGCAAAGAGGAATCTCTCTTCAACAGCTATTACAGCTATAGATATCGACTGCTTGTACGATGGCATTGATTTTTCAACAAAAATAACTCGGGCCAAGTTTGAGGAGCTGAATATGGATCTTTTTAAGAAGTGTATGGAAACTGTGCAGAGGTGTCTAGATGATGCCCAATTCGACAAGAGCATGGTGGATGATGTTGTTCTAGTTGGCGGCTCCACAAAAATTCCCAAAGTCCAACAAATGTTGCAGGAATTTTTCGATGGTAAAGACCTCTGCAAGACGATCAATCCGGATGAGGCCATTGCCTATGGGGCAGCAGTTTTGGCAGCAAGCTTGAGCGGTAGAGGCAATCAGATTGTTCCTATTATGACACTATCAGACGTTACTCCTCTTTCCCTTGGCGTGGAGTTATTTGGGGAAGTCATGCATGTTATTATCCCAAAAAACACACCCATACCTTGTACAAATGAATCGATTCGTAAAACAGCTGTTGACTACCAAACTTCCTTTGTGTTGAAGGTTTATCAGGGTGAGAGAAGTAGATCGACAGATAACATCTTGCTAGGTGCATTCGAGCTTTCCAATATTCCAATTGCCCCAAAGGGTGTTATAAAAGTAAAGATACGATTTAGCGTTGACGCAAATGGCATTCTCAAAGTTTCTGCCAAGGAACCGAATACTGGTAAGAGTAGCAACATCACAATCACAAACCATAAGGGAAGTCTGACAGAGGAAGAAATTAACAAGATGTTGAAAGACGCAGAGAGATACAAACTAGAGGATGAGGAGTATAAAAGGAAGGTGGATGCATATATTGCACTGGAAAATTACGTTTATGACATGAGAGCAAAAGTGGAGGATGACAAAATCAAGAAGAATGTAAACCAGATTGATTTCAGGAAGATAGTTCATGCTGTTGACGGGGCTATGCATTGGCTTGATATAAATAAGGTAGCAGAAGTCAATGATATAGCAGAACAGAGCAGCCAACTACAAGATGTGTGCGACTCCATTCTCGGTATGTTTATGTAAGGAATGAAACAGAGATCACGCTTCATTCATGGAATTTCTCCATAAGAAACTCCCATCAACATTTCTCCAAATATTTGTGCGGAAGACGTTTTGTTATTTCTTATCACCAAGGATCATGTGAAGTTGTTTTAATCTTGTGTAACCTTAAAAATGTGGTTTTTATAACCACTGAGTAGTGTGTCTTAGTGGCAAAAGGCTTGTGGCTATCATCACTAAAAATTGAGAGGTCTCAAGTTTAATTCATGCCTGATGCAAAAAAATTTGAAGTGGTCACGCCAACTCCTAAATGAGAGGGCTTTACCCAGTTTGAGTCTGTGTGACACTGGGTCCGTGTATTAGTCGACCAAAAAGTCAAAAACCATGGTTACCCAAAAAAAGTTATGTTATTTTCTGTCAATTCAATGGGCATCTGCAAATTTTGTCGTAAACTTTTGCTTGATACATATATGTATTGTGATAGCCTGTTATTTTATACATTCCATCTAGCATTAAAGAGACGTGAACACAAATATCCCTCTCAACACTACTTTATTTATTAACCAAGTTACTACATAAGGCTACAAAGAATATAAGATACAAGTACCTCTTGTATATGGTACCAACAAGTATCCCCTCACCATCTTTTATAGAAATGAAAGCGGGTACATGACCTATAAATTCGAATTATGTAAGGCCTCTTTATTTTCGTGCACACTAAGCAATTATAGTTTAAGTCATCTTATTTAACTAGCTTACACTTTAAGCCACTAAAATTTCTACTGTAATTTTATATGTGATACTTTGATGTTGTGAGGTAGATAAATATTCACAAAACAAGAATGCTATTAGTGCTCTCATGCTGATATGAACCAACTCGATTAAAGTTCTTTTTATTTCTCAAAACTCAAGTGACCACAAAATTCTTATTATGAAACCAACATGCTTACTAATGCTTTAAGAGACTAATATGGGTGCACACTTAAAATTTGGTTCTGAAAGGCATAAAAAAATTATTATATGTATGTAAAACTCCAAATGATCATCATCCTAACCGTATTCTCTATGGATCATCCCGTTGTCTTTCCTTGGTACCTTCCAGAGGCAATCCTCCATTCATCACTCGCCTCTTTTCAACAAAGCTTTCAAATCGTAGAGGCAAATACTCTATTTGGTCACTGGTGGATGGATTTGTAAAGTCCACTGTTTCTACGAGCACAATGGTACTCCCACATACAAAGGTTTATATGAAATGCAAATTAGTTATTTCTTACTAATGTTAGTTTCACAACAGCTTTTTGCTCATTGCAAGATTTTGTATCTAAAAGAAACAAAAGCATATTAAAGTGGTGTGAGATCATTTAATACTATACTCCGTACCATTTAAAAAGTTCAGCGGTGGGAGAATCATTATGAGGCCTTAGACAGACAAATGGATAGTCTAGTTTTATTCCATTTATATCAAATTTGATTAAAATCACCGTAACTCAAGCTGAGTCATACACACTTGGCGTAATGGAGCACACAATTGACGAAAAGTCAGAGTATAATTTGGTTTTTCTGTTAAATATTAGAGGTGGTGATACATGATGTTGAAGAAGACAAATACCCTTGCAACTTGTTTGGTTTTTATACACTCCGTCCGTCCTCCTTTTAAGTATGTCTCAATTTAATTGTCAACTGCAAAAAATAGATAAGGAAGTTTGATCGAGTTTACTATTTTGTCCTTGCTTGAAATTATTTAAAAATGACATTTATTAATTAGTTAAGGATAAAACTGTCATTAAGTTAAAAGATAAGAAAGAAAAAGTAATAATTATTATGTTTTCTCAAACTGTGTGTTTTTTGTCGCAGGACAATTATTTTAGATAGGAAGGAGTAGGTTATAAATATATTATTACTAGATGTTTAATAAGTATTATTTTTTGGGTTCAAAACTTGTTTTTTCTATTGATAGTGAGTATTATTTTAAATTAATTTTGTATTCAAAACATTTCCAAAGATTCGTATTTAGTTGACATAAGGATGAATGAAGGTTGAAAGGGTAGAATGTGAATTAACTAGATTATCTTTACAAAAGTCTAATTCTTGATTAAAACTTCATGTAATATATTTATGTCCACTGGGTTTGCTGTATGGTTGTCTTGTTAATTAAAAGCAAATTAAAAACTTGTTCTTGGAGTCTTGGTTGACCCTTGAAGGAATAACGCGTGATTGGAATTTTTTCATTGTTTTATGAAAGAATATGCGTAAATGAACAGCATATAGATTGTCTGTGTTTGTGTCTTTGTTGTGTGCTGTTCAGAAAGCTTACTTCTTGGAGATTGTAAAATCGGTTTGCTGTTTGGATAATATGGCTGGGAGACGTGAAGTGCCAGCAATTGGAATCGATTTAGGTACAACATATTCATGTGTAGCTGTTTTGCGAAATGAACGAGTTGAGATTATTGCCAATGAGCAGGGCAACAGGACCACACCTTCTTTCGTCTCATTCACTGATACGGAGTGTTTGATAGGCGAGGGAGCTAAGAACCAAGTTGCAATGAACCCGGCCAACACAATTTTCGGTATATTTTTTAAGTCTTGTGTAATCATGTGTGTAAATTGCAGTATCAAATAGGGGTGATCATTTCCGACCGAAAACCGAATTCCGACCGAATCCCGACACCGACCGACAAGCCCGACACCGAACCGATCATAATCGGGTCGGGACTCGGTTTGGATTTTCAGCTTATTCGGTAATCGGGTCGGGACGGGTCGGGACGGGACGGGCCAAAACCGAAGAAATAACAAACGATACCGACATCCCGACCGAATCCCGATCCCGACCAAACCGATACCGACATCCCGACTGGTAATCGGTTCGGGACTCGGTTTGGATTTTCAGCTTATTCGGTAATCGGGCTTGTCGGGTCGGGTCGGGTCGGGGTCGGGACCGGCCCGATGCTCACCCCTAGTATCAAACCAAAAAACGTTCCACACAGTGACACAGTGCACTACAAACTATGAATTGGACACATCATTTCCTTCCACTTGTAAGACTTTGTTTGTTTGGGGCCAGATCTTTGATTATCTAGTTATCATAAAGCTATAGAATCAAGACATAAATGTTAACTTAAAGCTTGATTACATTGAATTTGGACACATTTAGTTCCAACTTGAATGACTAAAGATTGTTTTCATAGATTTGAATCAGAATCTCATGGAAAGATATATTTTTTGAATTTTTGTTAGAAAGTGACTTAAACTTAAGGATTTGTTTCGTAAATTTGGTTTGTTCCTAGTTTAAGTTGGTTTTAGTATTTGGTAATAGTTTTAGGTCATTGGTTTCCTCAATAACATTAGTTTTATTTGTAAATTTGGAATTAGAATTTGGTACCTATGAATTAGAGGTTGGTACCTTTGAATTCGTCTTTGTATTTGATTTGATAATTTGAATAAAGCTTCATGTTCCTTAGTTTGAATTTGTTTGTTTGTTTCTTCTTTGAATTACCAACAAATTTTCAGATGCTAAACGTCTAATTGGAAGGAGATTTGATGATGCTGGGGTGCAGGGTGACATGAAAGTTTGGCCGTTCAAAATTGAAGAAGGTAAAAGTGGTAAGCCTGTGATACTAGTCGCACACATGGATGATGAAAAACGGTTTACTGCAGAAGAAATTTCTTCCATGATTCTTAACAAAGTGAAAGAGGTTGCTAATGCATACCTTAAAGCTGATGTGAAAAATGCAGTGATCACAGTTCCTGCATATTTTGATGATTTACAACGTAAAGCGACAAAGGACGCGGCAACAGCTGCAGGCCTTGATGTTCTTCGTTTGCTGAATGAACCTACCGCGGCTGCTATTGCCTATGGCCTCGACGAGATGGCCACTATTAGTGGGGAAACAAATGTGCTTATATTTGACTTGGGTGGCGGTACATTTGATGTTTCCCTAGTCACCATCGACCAAGGGACTTTTAAGGTCAAAGCTGTTGGTGGTGATACTCATTTGGGTGGTGAAGATTTTGATAATCAAATGGTGAAACACTTCGTTGCAGAATTTAATTTAAAATATGGGAAAGATATTAGCAGAAATCCAAGAGCGTTGGGGCGATTAAGGGTCGCTTCCGAAAGAGCAAAGAGGATTCTCTCTTCAACAACTCGTACTTCAATAGATATTGACTGCTTGTCCGATGGTGTTGATTTCTCATCAAGTATAACAAGGGCTAAGTTTGAGGAGTTAAATATGGATTTTTTTAATAAGTGTATGGAAAGTGTGCAAACCTGTCTAAGTGATGCAAAATTTGAGAAGAGCATGGTCGATAAGGTTGTTCTAGTTGGTGGATCGACGAGGATTCCCAAAGTCCAGAAAATGTTGCAGGATTTCTTTGATGGTAAAGACCTATGCAAGACACTTAATCCTGACGAGGCAGTTGCCTATGGGGCGGCTGTTTTGGCTGCAAACATGACTGGTAAGGGTAATCAAATTGTTCAAGATTTGATGTTGAAAGATGTCACTCCTCTTTCACTCGGTGTCGAGTCACACGGACAACTCATGGCTGTTTTGATCCCGAAAAACACACCCATACCTGTTACAAAGGAATCAATTCGTCAATCAGTTGTTGATAACCAATCCTCCTTCCTGTTCAAGGTTTATCAGGGCGAGAGACGTAGATCTATAGACAATATCTTGCTAGGTGAATTTGAACTTTCCAACCTCCCTCTTGCCCCTAGAGGTGTAACAAAAGTTAAGGTTTCTTTCGACATTGATGCCAATGGCATTTTCCAAGTTTCTGCAGAGGAACTGACAACAGGCCTAGCAAACAACATCACAATCACAACCAACAACGGAGATCTAACAGCGGAGGAAATTGAAAATATGTTGCAGGATGTAGATACTTACAAACGTGAAGATCAAAAGTTCAAAAAGAATGTGGACACGTATAATTCATTGGAGGCTTACATTTCTGTCGTAAGAACCAAAATGAAAGATGCCAACATCAGGAAGAGGCTAAGTCGGGAAGATTTTAAGCACATGGAAGACGTGGTTGAGATGGTAATGCAGTGGCTTGACGCAAATAAACTAGCAGAAGCCAAAGTAACGGCGGAAGTTATGAAGGAAGTGAAACAAGTGTGTAACTCCATATAATTGGTAAGTTTATTTGAGCAATGGAAGCTTCACTCTGTTAAACGACACACGAGTATTGATCAATAATCCAGCGAGAAGCCGTATCTTATGAAGCGTCATTAATGATGTTCGTTTGAGTGTTTATATACTTTTTGCCCGAAAATTATGAGACGTTAGCTTTCATGTGAGAGTTTGGTATCTTTTATGACTTACGGATCTCCTTGGATCCGTGTATAGATTATCTGTAACAGTCCCTTCTTATTACCTCACGTGTGCATTTAATACTGATTTATTATTCTGTCAATGCTATATTTAGTTATATTTTTCGTGTGCACCCAAGAGTAGAAAAGTAACTTATGTTGTGTATTGATATACGTAATAATTATTTTAAAATGGTTTCTTGGAACGAAATGATATCAAAGTTACTAACAACGTGCTAGTAAAATCAAGTTACAAAGACGAGGATAGATCATTACAAGGTTTATTATATCAAATCACTTTATTAAATTTATAATTTAATTCTATCTCCGGTGATAGAAGCTTAATTAACGTTACTAAAGATTAAATCCTTTGATGGTCTTTTGAAAGCCAACATCACATGGTTATGGAACCGCCAAAAGGTATATACGGTTGTATGCACCATCAGTAACGAGTCAGGATTTTCTGACTGGATAAGCTACAACATAAACAAATTATAATTTATTAAAGTACTAATTAAACTAGTAATCCACTTAACCCTAAACGGTCATACATACTTACAACAAGTTTATAATTTACAACAACTAAGTTTAATGAATGAAACGTCAGAATGCATGTTACATACCTCATAACTCGATACAAATAACAAATCAGAAACTAAAGGGTGAATGACTGAATGTAGTATTGTAGGCGTAAATTGATTAAGATGGTAAAGTGGACAGTCTGGTGTTGTAATTTCGTTTAACAGATGACCATCGTATTAGTTTTGCGTATATATATTAATGTGATATGTCCGGTTTCGAACACGAGTCTTTGGGATTGCACACTTTACGTATAAGTTTCAATGATTAATGATTATTATATTTAAGTTATGAATAATTATTATTTTCACAAAATAGACACTTAACGGTCGTCAAAAGAGAAATAAGGAAAGCGAATACATGGAAAGAAGCCAAAGGAGGTTCTTGAAACCCCTTGGGCTTCTATGCTCGGCCGACCCACCTCCTAAGGAGGTTAGGGGTTTTTTTTGAGCTCCAAGTTTTGAATAGCATATATACAAGGCCTCTTATATTCATTCATTCATCCCTTGGTTCTCTAGCAAGCCAAACTTCTCATCTTCTCTTTTCTCTTGAGCGTACACGATCAACTACACCCATATAGGGTTCCTACGCGATCAACTAAGCTCAAACATAAGTGTTTAGTTTGTTTGTGATTCAAGAACCTAGCTTTTCACATTGAAACGCTACTAATACGTGTGTACAAGAACGAAGATCTAACATACTTTTGTTAGTATAATTCCTATTCGATTTGCCCTAGAAATCGATTACCATAAACCCTAATTTAGGGTTTAACTTGTTCTTGATTCTTAATTTCTTGTTCTTGCTAGATATCACAACGGTACACATATTCTTTTCTATTCGGTTAATTATTATTACATGTATTATGATCTACTTCCGCTGCATGCTTTGATGATGTTTACATGTTTATATAATTGTTATGATATCAAATTCCAACAGTGGCATCATGAGCCGTTAGTACGTTGTAATTAATTACCGAAACACATAAAATTGAATCGTTTATGATTATTACATGATTATGGTTTCTAAGGTTTTTAAAATTTAGTAAACCCTAATTTTTTTTATATGGGTCGATCCCTATTTTTTATTTTATTAGGGTTTTAGTTTTTGTAAAACTTGTAGAAACCCTAGATTGCATGTAATTTTTTACGTGAACTTTGATGAATATGTGCTATATGTCATTAATTGATATGCGACCTTAGACTTGATTATGCCTTAATTACCAAAAGAAGACTTTTTCTTGATCAAATTCCCAAAAGGGGACAAAACCAACTTGTTTTCCCAATTTGGTCATGTGCTAAAGTGCGAATGTGCGATTCCCCTAGTTTCTTGACACGTGTCAAGACAAATAGGACTTGTCCCCCACTATCACTTGTCACTTGTCCCACCCACTATCTCTTGTCCCCCATTTGTCCAGACAAAAATTACTTATTTACCCTTAGTTTTATTTTCATATTCATTTTATTTTGAGATTCAAATGTGCTATTTAAATGTGCGAATGTGCGACTTCGCTTCTTCTCTATTTTTTTCTCCGATCAACAACCACCATCACCACATGATCAACACCACCAAAGATCCGGTCAAGAACATCAAAAACAAAACCCACAACTTCAAAAAAACACACAACTTCAAAAAACCCAGATCCGACATCTTTATACCAAAACTCATAAACTAAATCTTTCGGTCCAAGCATTACTTTCATGGGGGAAAGAAATTTCACAAGATCCATGTGTTGGTTTGGGTCACGGTGGTTTGGTGGTGGTGGTGGAAGTATCAGGCGGCGGTGATGATGGATTTAGAGGTGGTGGTGATGGAAGTATCAGGTGGTGACGGTGATGTGGTGTTGATGGTGGTGTTGATATGTGGCGGTGATGGGGTGGTGGTGACCGGAAGAAAAAGGGAGAGAGGTGAAAGAAATAAATGAGAGAGGACACACTCACCTAACCATGCACTTTATTATTAAAAAAAGTGGACACCTGTCGCACATTCAGTGGGATCGCACGATCGCACATTAGCACATGACCAAATTGAGAAGACTAGTTGGTTTTGTCCCCTTTTGGGAATTTAATCAAGAAAAAATCCTCATTTGGTAATTAACGCCTTGATTGTTGTTAATAATAAGCGCTATGTGAGAATCCATGATGAAAACATGCATGTTTTGTCATGAATTATGATGATTTTGTAGTAATTGTTACGTGTTATTGTGATTTCATGCTAGAATATGCGATTTGAACTAATTAATTAGGGTTTTGAGTAATAAATTGTTTGACATGTTTAATTTACTAAAAATTAATTAATTATGTAATTATGTAATTAAGTTGTTTATTTTTATTTAATTGCTATTTGTTTATATATGTTTGTGACATGATAGTAAGCAAAAGGGTAATTTTATAATAAAATTATAAACCCGACTTAATAATGGTGAAATCATCTTTTGAGCTTTAAAAATCTTAAACTTTTAATTGATTGATGCGACGGTACTAGAATGGTTTCAATAGTGACAAACTATAAAGTTGGTATAAGTGGAAACCAGGTTTTTTAAGAGATTTGCTCCTACCGGGTTTCTGTGCTCGCCTGTGCGTCATATTGAACTTACCATTGTTAGTACGAAGCATCTTAAGGCAATGTTGTAATTTGCTCAATGCCTCAATTAAAACAATGTTGATTTATGCTCATGTAAAGAAACGAATATGTAAAAGTTTTTTGATTTATGAAACCTATGATACAAAGATGAATGCATGACATCTTTGTACAAATTTTTTTGATTACACACATCAAAACTACTACCCTTTAAATTAAGTCAATGCCATCTAGATTAACAATGGAGAGGTAAATTCATACTTTCAATACTTGCAGTGGGGTAATGGAATTATGGAATTTACATGTTTTTTAATTAGACGACTTTAGTTGAGTAAAGTGAAAACTTGGACTCAAGGCATAAGATGGGGATAAAACATGCTTATATTGCAACTGAAGTTGGCAAATATGTAAATTCCATCGTTCTAGGAATTGCAATTTGTATATTGGCAATTGAGGTTCGACTCGTACCTTATTAAATACTTTCATCATTAACAGATCAACTGATGTGATGAAACTATGTTAGTTTGGAACCTAGTTTTTCAGTGTAAATTAAATGGTTATATGTTTATTTACCATGGGTATTTAATTTTCTTGAAAAGTTTTATTATCGAAAGTACTAACTTTTGAACTTTTTTCTTTAGAAATGGCTCTACCCGAAAACACTAATATGAACAACATGAGTTTTGCGTTCAAGCAAATGATTGATCGAGAAAAGTTGACTGGTGCTGCAAATTTCAATGATTGGCATCGATCCTTGAGAATTGTTCCGCGAATGGCCAAAAGACTTGATTATATTAGTAAGCCTCTTCCTAAAGCTCCTACTGGTACTTCTACCAATGCACAACTTGAGGAGTATAATGCTGAGTATGGAGAAGCACAATGATGTGGCTTGTCTCATGTTAGCTGGGATGGACACCAAATTGCAAAAGCAATTTAAACACTTCGGTCCCATGGACAT
The DNA here is from genome assembly GCA_030686995.1 of Artemisia argyi. Taxonomy (NCBI): domain Eukaryota; kingdom Viridiplantae; phylum Streptophyta; class Magnoliopsida; order Asterales; family Asteraceae; genus Artemisia; species Artemisia argyi. The sequence continues at coordinate 86,866,481 of CM060679.1, forward strand.
GATCAACGAACATAAACGAATGTTTGAGAAACCACCTACTACAAAATTATATGATCAGATAGAATCTCTGCACAGTTGCAAGCAGGATGCTAGCAAATCCGTGAGTGCTCATGTCTCGGAAATGAAAAGCTATTTAGACCAATTGGAGCAACTCGGCTGTGGTTACGTGCTGTAACACCCCAACCCGATAAGGGTAGAAGTACTAGATTATGGTGACATATCAAAGAAAACACAAGCATACATCTCAAGTAATATAAAGGAATCTCAAAGGTTACAAAGGAAATATCTGAAGTACAAGGTTACAAAGGAAAACAACAATAAATACTAAGTCTGAACACGAACATCACTTCTAGTCATCTCTAAATCCAGGATAGCTATCAAGGTATAGTCTTCTAAGTCCAAAAGTACTCTCCACCTGTAACCCAGCTTCCTACTAAACCTGCCACAAGAAAAGAAATGCGGCTTAGCTTAAAAAGCCCAGTGAATAGATATGTATAAACGAAACAAATGATGAGGAACAAAGAATATGGTATGGTATAAACAAAGGAATACAAAGCGTAAGGTAAATCAAAGTATAAGGTCAGTCATCAAATCCTGAGTCCGAACAAATCATATCACATATCATGGCAACCATAATGGAGGGGAGACCTCCTAAAGTGTGAAGACACGGATTGCACCCATGCACATTCACTGAACATAGAATAATCATAATCATAATAATGTCAAATGCATCGAACACAAAACGAACCTAGGATTGCAATCCATACGCCCCCGAACATATCATATTGGCCATAACAAATATAAAGTGCACATATCATAACAAAATGGGTACGGTGTGAGAAATCACTCACCCACACATGGGTCATGCCATTGGTGCATCAATGACACGGCCATGTTACCTTCATGGCTAGGAAACGAACTTGGCTCGAGTATCAAACTGAAGGGCTCATTGTCATATTATATCAAAGTTCATATCAAATGTATCATATCGAAGGCTCATATCAAAGCTTCATAAGTTAATAGCAAAGGATCAAAGCAAAGGTTCATATCAAAAGGGTGCATAGCAAAGGTTCAAATAGAGCATAAGTCAAAGAAAGCCATACTAAGAAGGCTCAAATCAAAGGTATCAAAATCAAAGCTAATATCAACACGACGTGTACGAATCATGAGAAACCTTAAGAGATAAGGTCAGAATATCTGTACCTAGAATATCTGTACCTCAAACCGCAAATAAAACCGTATGAGAAAACGTAAGGATCGAAAGTTACTCCTCCTTCAGCAAACTTACATGAATTAATGATCGGCTTATTATTAATACTTATTTTAAATCAGATTACTCATTTTAGTTGGCTTTCCATTTTTAGTAACTTTCCATTTATAGCTGCTTTCCAAAAATAGTAACTTTACCAATTTAGTAAGTTTCCATACTTAGTAGGTTTCCCGAATTAATAAGTTTCCTCTTTTAGTAAGTTCCTGAAATTTTAATTTAATAGTTTAAGCTTATAAAGGACAATTTATAATATTTAAGGTTAAAATGACCAATATAATAGTTTGGGTCTTAAAATGTCAATATGGGTCTAAAATGCAAATTATCAAAATTAAATATTAAAAGTCGAATATAATTCTTTTAAAGTTTATTTTAATAAATTAATATTAAAATAATAATTTTGGACCTCGTCGTTATAATTTTATGCTATTTATTCACGTACCCATGATATTACTATTTATGCTACGACGACTCATTAAAGTCACGACATCCTTTTCAAAAGTAAGCCAAGATAACATGTTCTTAGTGATTGTAAAATAAACCCAAACAAATACTTCTTGTGAATAAAATAAATCGAACAAACAACTCTTATTCTTGTTTACAAAACATCCAGTCGAACATGCCACCCTCTTTAAAATCCATACGAATGAACAATCGTGGTCTGCCTTGTATTTAAAACCATTTGAAACATGTCTCCAAACTCTTTATATATATTTCGATTATACAATAGGCTTATAACTGTTTAGTCGAGACCTCAAAATCAAAACAAAAGTAGTAAAGCCATACACCACGTACTTGTTTTATGATTGATTATTCAGTTTATAGTTTTTATTATTTTATGAGACTTATGACCTGATTTTATGTAAGGTTGTTTTACATGATTTCATGCAGCCAATTAGATGTCTAGTTTTCTCTCTATTCGAGTTACACAAAACCAATATGTTAGTAACTCTTTATCAAACCAATTTCGTATAAGCTGCTATTCAACAATTTCGAGCCACACAACACCCACACACACGTCAAACAATCACATGCATGATTTAGGGTTGATTGACCTGTTTCCTTTATCTTATTTATTTATTTTTATTTTTTTTCATTCGCATGCAAAAATTCAGGTCGAGTGTGCATGACCTATTTTCATTATTTTATGCTTAGCCCTATGATTTTATGTGGAAATATTTCATTCAATCCCATATTTGATTTAACACAAGGCTTAACAGCCGATTAGAAAATACACCAGGTTCTATACTTCTGCTTATTAGGTTGATTTCATAGTTTGATTATGATGATATTTATGGTCTTATTTCATTTGATTAACTCATGGCTTTAATTACAGCCGATTAAGAAGACAAAGCATACATGATCGACAGAAAAATAATCAAGGGGGAAAAAAAATCGAATGAGACCAGAATACAATACCCTCGTAGCGACACGAAGCTAGAAACAACAATGATTGAGTGTCAAAACAATCTCAGCCGATCACCATTAACCTTCTACACATCAAATCAGCAACCCTATTGAATAAAAGAAGATGACCCTACGTACATTACCCTCACGACAGAACTAAAAGCCCACGAGTCCAAACCCTAGAGCTCCTTCAACCCACACGAAAATCCTCCCCAACACTCCTCTTGGTCGATCAGGAAAAGAGAGAAAAGAAAACCAGCCGATTTGATGATTTATGTGATTTTTAGTGTTTTGCAATTTTTTTGTTAAATGGAAATTGTGTGTGTTGATAATACGGTATAAACAAAACCGGATGAGGAGAGCTTCAGTTTGGAAACAACTGAAAATTAGGAGTAAGTTAAGGAGGAAATTGTCAATTATGAATGTTGCCATGTTTCATGTTCTTATTTATTTGTACCAATAGAAAAATAAATTAGGCTAGGACTTAAGAAGATGTGTACAAGATTTAAATGTAGTTACAATTTACGTTTAGCATAAGTTTTAATTTCTCATAGCGTTTATTTGATTCAATCACTACAACAAACAGGAGGACGGGCGACGAGGTTTTTGGCGGCGACGCCCTTGTCCTCGCCAAAAGTCACTAAACGACAAAAATTGTGCTGAGCTGGCACAGATTCTCGCTGACCGCCCATTGCATTTTCAACGCTAACTTTCGGCGGGGACTTGTCCCCGCCGAAAGTATTTTTGCATATCACAACTTTGACCAAAATATTCGCAATTTCAGCTCCAACTTTTGGCGGGGACTGTCCCTGCCGAAAGTATTTCACAATGTTTGACCAAAATAGTTGCGCTTTTTATTGTCCCTGGTATTATTCCCGCCATTACTTTTGGCGGGGATATGCTTAACTTTTGGCGGGGACATGTCCCCGCTAAAAGTTTAGGTGCCAAATTTCCCTCCAAGCTGCAACTTTCTTCCAAAAACTTTTTAATATATATTATAACATACACATAATACATATTAAATCATAAATTCGGTAAAAATATACAAAATAAATATAACAAATGGATGGTTTAACGCCGGAACAGGAGTGGGCAAAGGCTTTATCACACGAGCTCTTGTATAATGAAATTATAAATCATTGGGGCGTTGAAATTTTTGATGAATATGGTTCGTACGCGAACTGTGCACCGTGGCAGAGAGACCGGATTCTGGTATGGTTGAGGAAAAAGTCATACTATAGAGAGTATTTGGAAGAGGTAGATACTGCTGAAGCTCAAGCTGCTGCTGTTGGAGGTGAGGATGAAGCTGAAAGCACGTTTGATGAAGCTGCTGCTGTTGATAATCTGGAAAATAGAATAACAAGTCTTGAAGCTACGTTTGCATATCTCAAGGAAATGAAAGCAAGGAAAGGAAGAGGTGGTGCGAGTTCAAGCAAAGCGGGAGTTAGCCGCAAAAAAAAGTAAACGGGTTGTTTCATTTAGTTGTCGAGTTGTTTTGTTTGAGTTGTTTTGTTTGGTTGTCGAGTTGTTTAGTTTGAGTTGTTTCGTTTGATCTGGTTCGTTTGCTTTTCGAGTTGTTTAGTTTGAGTCTGTATGAAAATGTATCTGGTTTACAACTCTTGTGTGGTTTGAATAAAATGTTTGCCTTCGTGTTTGAAGCTAAGCGTGAGGTGTTTCGGATTCCTTTATAAACTGCTTAGGTTCTTACTGTGGATGTTTTTTTCTAGTGGTAAAGCAACAACAACAACAATAACACAACACAACAAACAACATTTTATTAAACAACAACAATAATAACACAACAAACAACAAACAACAAACAACAAACAACAACAATAACACAAGAAACAACAAACAACAAGAATAACACAAGAAACAACAAACAACAACAACAACAGCAACAGCAACAACAACAGCATTACATACGAAGATTTTCCATGTCACCTAACAGGTCACGGAGTATTGCATCCGATTGACATGCGTGGTCATTGTTGTCGGGATTCGTTGCCATTGCAAGTCTTGCCTCGAGCAACCTGACTTTTGTCTCTAACACCTGTTTTTGTGCCTCCAGCATATTTATCCTAAGATTTTTTTCATGGCAGTTTGTGCACCCAAAACCGTGAGATGTTGAAGCAGAATATATTACTTGTAATTGTTCATCAAATTCAGTCTTCCACATAAAATATCCACATCCATGACCTTTCTCTCTTGGCTTCGAAAGAGGACATGCATAATACTCCCATCCAAATGTATCTTTTTGATGTGACGTTCTTTTTTTATATTTCCTACTCCACAAGTACACATAAAAGGATTATATCGTTGCATTCTGGTTGACAGTGTGTGTTTGTAGTTGTGTGTGGTAGAATCGTGATCCGGGTGGCCCAATCTACAAGATGAGTTGATAAAAGGTGTTGGCCAGAAAAAGATTTCGGCGGCCGGAAACTGCTGGTGTCGTCAAAAAACGGAAACTGCTTGAGAGAGAGAGATATAGTGAGATGAGTGTGTGTGTGAGATGATATGGGTTAGATGAGTGTGTGTGAGTTTATATTGTGAGTTGATAAAAGTTGTTAGGTGGGAAAATATCTCGTGTATAACCACATCATCTCGACTCATTCGTTTAACATCTCGTGTAATACCACATCATCTCGACTCGTTCGTTTAATATCTCGTGTAATACCACATCATCTCGACTCGTTCGTTTAACATCTCATGTAACACCACATCATCTCGACTCGTTCATTTAATATCTCGTGTAATACCACATCATCTCGACTCGTTCGTTTAGCATCTCGTGTAGTAGCACATCATCTCCACTCGTTCGTTTAACATCTCGTGTAATACCACATCATCTCGACTCGTTCGCTTAACAATACCACATCATCTCGACTCGTTCGTTTAACATCTCGTGTATAACCATAGCATCTCGACTCGTTCGTTTAACATCTCGTGTAATACCACATCATCTCGACTCGTTTGCTTAACAATACCACATCATCTCGACTTGTTCGTTTAACATCTCGTGTATAACCATAGCATCTCGACTCGTTCGTTTAATATCTCGTGTAATACCACATCATCTCGACTCGTTCGTTTAACATCTCGTGTAATACCACATCATCTCGACTCGTTCGTTTAACATCTCGTGTATAACCATAGCATCTCAACTCGTTCGTTTAACATCTCGTGTATAACCATAGCATCTCGACTTGTTCGTTTAACATCTCGTGTAATACCACATCATCTCGACTCGTTCGCTTAACAATACCACATCATCTCGACTCGTTCGTTTAACATCTCATGTATAACCATAGCATCTCGACTCGTTCGTTTAACATCTCGTGTAATACCACATCATCTCGACTCGTTCGTTTAACATCTCGTGTAATACCACATCATCTCGACTCGTTCGCTTAACAATACCACATCATCTCGACTCGTTCGTTTAACATCTCGTGTATAACCATAGCATCTCGACTCGTTCGTTTAATATCTCGTGTAATACCACATCATCTCGACTCGTTCGTTTAACATCTCGTGTAATACCACATCATCTCGACTCGTTCGTTTAACATCTCGTGTATAACCATAGCATCTCAACTCGTTCGTTTAACATCTCGTGTATAACCATAGCATCTCGACTTGTTCGTTTAACATCTCGTGTAATACCACATCATCTCGACTCGTTCGTTTAACATCTCGTGTAATACCACATCATCTCGACTCGTTCGCTTAACAATACCACATCATCTCGACTCGTTCGTTTAACATCTCGTGTAATACCACATCATCTCGACTCGTTCGTTTAATATCTCGTGTATAACCATAGCATCTCAACTCGTTCGTTTAACATCTCGTGTATAACCATAGCGTCTCGACTCGTTCGTTTAACATCTCGTGTAATACCACATCATCTCGACTCGTTCGTTTAACATCTCGTGTAATACCACATCATCTCGACTCGTTCGTTTAACATCTCGTGTAATACCACATCATCACGAATCGTATGTTTAACATCTCGACTCGTTCGTTTAACATCTCGTGTAATACCACATCATCTCGACTCGTTCGTTTAACATCTCGTGTAATACCACATCATCTCGACTCGTTCGTTTAACATCTCGTGTAATACCACATCATCACGAATCGTATGTTTAACATCTCGACTCGTTCGTTTAACATCTCGTGTAATACCACATCATCTCGACTCGTTCGTTTAACATCTCGTGTAATACCACATCATCTCGACTCGTTCGCTTAACAATACCACATCATCTTGACTCGTTCGTTTAATATCTCGTGTATAACCATAGCATCTCGACTCGTTCGTTTAATATCTCGTGTAATACCACATCATCTCGACTCGTTCATTTAACATCTCGTGTAATACCACATCATCTCGACTCGTTCGTTTAACATCTCGTGTATAACCATAGCATCTAAACTTGTTCGTTTAACATCTCGTATAATAACACATCATCTCGACTCGTTCGTTTAACATCTCGTGTAATACCACATCATCTCGACTCGTTCGTTTAACATCTCGTGTATAACCATAGCATCTCAACTCGTTCGTTTAACATCTCGTGTAATACCACATTATCTCGACTCGTTCGTTTAACATCTCGTGTAATACCACATCATCTCGACTCGATCGCTTAACAATAACACATCATCTCGACTCGTTCGTTTAACATTTCTTGTATAACCATAGCATCTCGACTCGTTCATTTAGTATCTCGTGTAATACCACATCATCTCGACTTGTTCGTTTAACATCTCGTGTATAAATGATTTAACTTAACGAAAATGATTTAAAAATAATTTTAAATGATTTAAATTAATTATAAATGATTTAACATATTAAAAATGAATTAAAAACAATTTTAAATGATTTAAATTAATTATACATGATTTAACTTAATTAAAATGAATTAAAAATAATTTTAAATGATTTAAATATAATTATAAATAAATCATAAAAATAATTAATTATTAATGATTTATATATAATTTTAAATGATTTAAATTTAAATGGTTTAATTAATATTGACTTAAGCTAATTAAAATGGTAGACACTTTCGACGGGGACATGTCCCCGCTAAAAGGTGGCACCAATAAATTCGTTTTTCCCTCTAAGCATTTACTTTATCCCGCCAAAGTTTTTGGCGAATTGTAAAAACTTTTAGCGGGAACTCGTCCCCGCTAAAAGTATTGCTAAAAGACAAATCACTCTTTTAGCGGGGATTTGTCCCCGCTGAAAGTGTGCACCAAAACACACCTACATTATCAACAGATCTTAGATTTACACTTGTAAAAAAAAAAAAAAAAAAAAAAAAAAAAAAAAAAAAAAAACCAGCGCTACTTCTTCAACCACCATCCTCACCACTACACCACCACAGCAACCACCATCCCCACCACTACACCACCATCTTCCCCACTACACCACCACACTTGCACCACTGTGCACGTTTAATTGTTTCCTCCTCCACCCTCCTCGTTTAATTCTTTCTTCCTCCACCCTCCTCGTTTAATTCTTTCTTCCTCCACCCTCGTTTAATTCTTTCTTCCACCCCTCTCCATTGTTTAATTCTTTCTTCCACCCATCTCCATTGCTTAATTCTTCATTGTTTGATTCAGCCCAAAAATGAGTTTTTTTTTTTTTTTTTTTTTTTTTTTTTTTTTTTTTTATTTGTTGTTTGTTAATTTTGTTGTGTTAATTTTTATTAATTTTGCTGTTTGTTAATTTTGTTGTGTTAATTTTTTGATTTTTATTAATTTTTTTGGTACAGTTGAAGCTGAGACCCAAAGCCGAGACCCGAAGCCGAGAATCGTAGGCGAGCCCACAAGTTTTTTTGGTAATTTTTCTGCTCTAGGGACCCCACAAGTTTTTGTGTGTTTATGTTTGTACCGGGGACGTGTCGCCGCCAATAGTTTATAGGCTAATTTTTAAAGTGTATGACTAATTTTTGTTTATTTCTTTAGCGAGGACAGCCGAGACCAATCGTGAGTAGCCGCTACCACAGCCCGTGTCCAACCGTGAACCACAGCTAACCACAGACGCGACCACAGTACGTTTATGGTTGTGTATTAGTTTGATATTTGTGTTTGTTTATTTATGTATTACTTTTCAAGGGTGTGGCTGGTTTTGAGTCTCTAGTCCACCAAGTAGAAATGTTAGGATTAGAGTTAGTGAATTAGGGGGGGGGGGACGAGATCATGCTAGCTTAAACTGTCCACCAAGGCAGCCCGCAAGGGTGTGCCTGGTTTTGAGTCTCTAGTCCAGCAAGGCAGCCCGCAAGGGTGTGCTTGGTTTGGTTATTTCTTTCCAACACCAGCTCCAACAGGGGGTGTTTGCCTTTGCATATTTTCAGCCAAAAAACGGGTGTGCCTGGTTTATGTTTTTTGGTTAACAGCAGCCCATGAGGGCCGTTTGGTTTATGCTGTCCAAACAGGGGTGTGCTTGGGATTGCTCATTTGATTTCGGCTTATATTTCATAAGCTTCAATTTTCCAGCTTATATGGAGACTTGTGGGCTTATATAAGTATATTATGATATAATAAACTTATATAAGCTCACAAGTCTCCTAATAAGCCGGAAAATTGAAGCTTGTGATTTATAAGCCGAAAAACAAATAAGCTCAAACAAACACCCCCTTAATTTATAAGCCGAAAACCATGGCTGCTTGTATTTTCAGCTTATAAAGGGATCAGCCGATAGCCATGAGCAGCCGAAAACCATGGCTACTTGTATTTTCAGCTTATATAAGCTCACAGTTAAATGTTTTATAACATTTTCTATAACGTTTTACAGTTTCCTGTCAAGATTAGCCGATAGCCAAGAGCAGTCGAGAGCCGAGTGCCGAGACCAGCTAGCCAACTGCCAAGACCAGAAAAGGTACGTTTGGTTAACGGAAGCCCAATCAGGGATTGCTTATTAAGATGCTAGGGTGTTTAGTTTTGGATTATATCAGTATGTAGGATTGCTTCTTAAGCTGCTAGGATTGCTTAAGGATTAGGGAACACGACACACCATGGGGTGTGCTTGTGATGTGTACTACGACACAAGTAGTGGCGTGGGGTCTGAATGTCTCTTTTGCTTCACAAATCACAAAAATCAGGTAGTTAAGAGGGTGTTTGGTTCAGATTGCTTCCATGGGTTTGAAGCTGCTTTTGTTGGTGTTTGCTAGTGAGACAAATCTCACTAGGTCCCCATAGATCATTTATACAATAAAAGTCAGTTCCCTTTTAGCAAAAAGTCAAATAGACTTTTGATTTGATATCATGTGTTCACTGTTATGATCTTCAGTCCCATAAACCTCACATCAATGTAATAATAGTTAATATAGCTTGTTTCAATCTTAATATAGCTTATTATTTCATATTTAGTCTATAGATTCAGTTCAAACTTCATTAAAGTCAAAGTAGGTGCAAAATATAAAAGTCAAAAATCTCTTTTGTGCAGAAATGTAAAAATGCTAGGATTTATTGTGATTTTTGTGTTGTGTTCTAGGGATTGAAATTTTTAGGAGTTGTAGTCCCCCACCTTGTCTTTGATGTCCTAGTGTTATTTTATTTTTGTGAATTTTTCTGTGGGGTCCACAGCCCTCCAAACACACTTGCAGGCGGACTGACCTCCCCTGCACCACCACCTCAGTTATTCACCATCTTTACAAGCCCTCCCCATAAGCTCATCATTGGACCCCTGCCTATTGTGGTCTGTGGTGAATTGGCTTGCTTATTTGAGATTGTTGGCTTATCCCTTGTGCTTATTCAGCTCTTTTTGGCTTATTTGATTAACAGCAGCCCACAAGGGCTTTTAATTTGTTAATTTTTAATTTTCGTTATTCTTTTAATTTGTTAATTTTTTATTTAACTTTTGCAATGTGTTTTGCCAATTGTTTTTATTTTGTTTTACAATTTGATAATTATGAGCTTATAAAAGCTTATACGTGGGCTTATGAGCTTATTTGATTTCGGCTTATATTTCATAAGCTTAAATTTTCCGACTTATTTGGAGATTTGTGGGCTTATATAAGTATATTATGATATAATAAACTTATATAAGCTGGAAAATTAAGTCTTGTGATATATAAACCGAAAATCAAATAAGCTCATAAGCTACAAATAAGATTAAACAAATAAGCTCATATTATTGTATGGTATTTGATTGTGTTAGACTATTGTAAATGATTTTAGCGTTTAGGACTTTAGTGATTAATTTTGGAAAGTCCCCGTCCGAAGTTAATCATCCCATAGAAAACCCGTCCGAAATTAATTTAGTAGAAATTAATTTCGGAAAGTCCCCTGTTTGGGATTGCTTTTTGAATATTTTGTCTCATTTAGGATATGAATGCGTATAATTGATTTACTATTTGTGAAAATTTCGACAGTGTTTCCCCTTTACTCCTACGAATATGTCTTTAATGCACATATTTGGGGAGTTGAGGGGAAATGCTGCTGAAATTTTCTCAAATAGTAAATTCAGTTATACGCATTCATATATGAGGTGAAACATTCAAAGAGTGGGTTAGGATTGCCTTCCATAGTTGGATTAGGTTAACAAAACGCACAACTCGTAATTGCATCATTAAAACGCACAACTTGTGAACATGTTTAATTCTATATAATTATTTGCTGCATCATTAAAACGCAGTTATGCCAATTGATAAGAGTTGGGTCTCATTACCTCGTACTAGCCTCGATTTTTTAAAAGGTCTTAAATCTTTTTGCGCGTATGCCAAGGACTTTGTGAATATTGATGGGAATGTACGTTGTCCATGTGCTCGTTGTTATAACAATGGTTGGATAAAGTACGAAGACTTGTTTGATCACATACACTCAAATGGTTGGGACCAAAGTTATACGAAATGGTATAATCATGGTGAACCGGATACCCGAACATTGGTACCCAACACAAATCATCCCGGGACGAGTGACATGGCTGATTTCCTTCATGATATGTATCCGAATGAGCCAACTCAAGAAAATATTGGCGAGACAAGTAACGAGCCTACTCAAGCAACAACACTTCCTCAATGTAACGAGTTTGAAGCGTTACTTGCCACTGCTAACGACCCACTATACCCGGGCTGTACATGGATGTCTTCATTGGACTTTATGGCAAAGTTTACGAACATTAAGGTCAAAGGTAAAATGAGTGACACTACGTTTAACGAAACACTAAAATTTCTACGTGAATGTTTCCCGCCTGTTCTAGGATACAAAATCCCACCGTCTTACTATGAAATAAAGAAGACATATAAAATGATCGGGTTAGGATACAAATCCATACATGCTTGTGTAAATGATTGTTTTTTATATCGGGGGGTGGGTAACGAAGATTTGCAGAATTGTCCCATCTACGATGCTAGTAGATGGAAAGACAAGAACACACTGGGGAAGAAAGTTCCTAACAAGGTGTTGCGTTACTTTCCTATCATTCCTAGACTACAACGTTTGTACAAGTCTAAACACACTGCAAAACATATGACTTGGCATGCTTCTGGGCAGTCTACAGAGAACGGTAAGATGCAACACCCGGTTGATGGTGAAGCATGGAAGAAATTTGATATCGAGTATAAGAAAGAATTTGCTTATGAAAAAAGAAACGTCCGATTAGGGTTGGCTGTTGATGGTTTCAATCCGTACAGCAACCTTAGTCAGTCTTACAGTATGTGGCCGGTAATATTAACAACATACAATATGCCTCCTTGGATATGTATGAGAGAGACTTCTCTTATGTTGACGTTGTTAATTGCGGGCCCTAAATCACCCGGGAAGGACATAGATATTTACTTGAGGCCTTTGATTGAAGACCTTAAGACTTTATGGAAAGATGGGGTTATGACTACGGACGCTATTACAGGCGAAGAATTCTATATGAAAGCAGCGCTTTTATGGACTATCAATGACTTTCCCGCTCGAAGTTGTTTGTCTGGGTGGAGTGGGCAAGGTTACAAGGCATGTCCGACCTGTAATATAGAGACTCCATCTATGCACGTGTTAAGCAAAACCGCTTATGTTGGTCACAGAAGATTCTTAAAAGCCAACAACAGATGGCGGAAGAACAGAAAGGCATTCTATACTCAGCTCGATAATAGACCACCTCCTAAAAAATATACCAGTCATGACATCTTGACTCAACTTGGGAGATTGCCTATACGTATCCCGGGGAAACATCCAAGTTTTGGGGGTGCGAAGAAAAAACGTGATCCTGACTGCGAATTGAATTGGACCAAAGTATCTATTTTCTACGAGCTAAAGTATTGGTCTTTTCTTACACTAAAACACAATTTAGATGTCATGCATATCGAAAAAAATGTGTGTGAAAGTGTGTTGGGTACTTTGTTAATGAATGGCAAATCAAAAGACACCAACAAGGCAAGACAAGACTTACAAAATTTGAATATTCGTAATGCTTTGTGGCTCGTCAACAAAGGCGGCGGGAAGTGCTCTAAGCCTCATCCCACGCACTCTGTCACAACTGAAGAAAGAAAACTTTTTTGTCAATTCATCAAAGGTATGCGTTTTATTTCAGAATTGATTTGTTCCAATTCAATTCGCGTATTCATTTCGACAACTTATTCTAATATCATGATTTTTTTCCCAATTGATCAAAGGTGTTAAACTACCCGATGGGTTCGGATCTAACTTCAAGCATAAAGTGACAGACAGTGATAACAACATAACAGGCTTGAAGGACCAAACCACCGCAACACCAATAATCGAGCTTTGTTCATTCTTCAAACAAATATGCGCTCGAACTTTGATGGTGGATGACATGTTGAAAGCTAAAGAACAGCTCATCAATATTTTGTGCAGTTTCGAGCAAATCTATCCTCCAGCTTTTTTTGACATTATGATTCACTTGGTTATTCATCTACCCGAAGAGGCTATTCAAGGCAGGCCTGTTTACATGAGGTGGATGTATCCATTTGAAAGGTACATGAAAAAGCTCAAAAATTATGTCAGAAATAAAGCTAAGCCTGAAGGATCAATAGCGGAGGGTTATATTGCTGATGAAGCATTAACTTTCTGTTCGCATTATTTTCGGGGTGTTGAGACAAGATTTAATCATCCTGACCGGAATGAGGACGGTCCAAGCCCAACAAGTCGATTTCAAGTGTTTCGATCAGCCTGTTAACTGAATGGTAAACAATCATTAATTCGGCTTGAACTGGACGCAATGCAGAAAGTAGTATGGTATGTACTACACAACAGTCATGAAATCGACCCGTACATGAACGAGTACAAGAGGTACACGTTTTATTTCAAAATTTTGTTTTACGTAAGTTATTATTCGACGACTTATTCTAATATCATGAACATTTACAGGGAATTTCCTGGCAATGACATACAAGAAGGATTTCCTCGCTGGTTTGGGAACAAGGTAGACTTGTTGTATGTAAAACCCTGTAAAAATAACGACTATTACTCATCTATATCTATTCTTAACTTTTTTTTCTTAGATTCGTGAATTGAAAGTAAAGGACAACCCAAGTTGTACTTCCGAGTTGTTCGCTTTGGCTTGTGGACCATCATGTGCTGCATTCTCAGCCGACTCTTGCACAGTGAACGGTGTGAAGTTTATCGTACACGACCGTGATTTACGTCGTTCAACCCAAAACAGCGGAATTTCAACTCCTAATCCTAGCGGAGGAATGTATTATGGCCAGCTTAAAGAAATTATCGAGCTTGAATATATTCCGTTCAAGGTTGTGTTGTTCAAAGTTAAATGGTTCGACACTAATAACAATGGTCGCATAAAACGTTGTACCTATAGAAACAACATTACGCAAATTATGACAGATCGTGTATCGTTTGAAAGTGAACCATACATTCTTGCAACACAAGCAACACAAGTCTTTTACCTTGATTTCCCGGGTAAACGTGGTAATGTCAAGGACGTCCAAGATTCTTATCATCGAAAGATTTGGAACCCGGATATCATCGTGGTAGAAGACAATCAGGATGTTGTACATGACAACACATCATCACATGTCACACTCTCTGCAGAGTTGGATACGTTGAATTATGACACCATAAATAGAGATGTTGAGCCAGCGGAAGTTGAGGCACCACCACAATCAATTATCACTTATGTCGACGATGACGAAGATAATATTGATTATGATGACCACGTTCCTCATGATTTAGCATCTGATGGTGAAGATTACGTCGATCGTGAAGATGAAGCTGACACTAATAATGAGGGTTTTTATCTTAGTGATGAGTGAGATTGATCTCAAATTATAATTTGTTAAATGACACTTATTTGAATGAAATTGTTATCGAGTGGTTAAATGTGTTTATTCATTTATTTAATTATTTGTTATTATTATTATTATTATTATTATTATTATTATTATTATTATTATTATTATTATTATTATTATTATTATTATTATTATTATTATTATTATTATTATTTTTATAAATTGTTATTTATTTCAATGTGTGTGTATATGCGTATATGTGTATATGTGTTTCTTCACTAATTATATTTTCTTGTACTAGTACGTTTACAGATGGCAGATGTTGTTGCTAGGAGCCACGGTGGCGATGGAGGCAATGAGCCACCCCGTGGTCCGACGAGGATAGGCAGTGATTGTCAGAGTAAGAATTTCTAGATTATTTTAATTAAACTTGATTATTATTTGAAATTGATAACTTGTTATTTTATATCATCATCACTTGAATTTGGTTACTTGTAGGATCTAAATCCAGACCTCCCAAGCCCAATGCCAAAATTGGGAAAGGCGGGAAGTCGGTGCGTGGTTCCACAAAGAACACGCGGCTCCGCAATGAGAGGAAAGAGACTGGTCGTCCGGTATCGATCAGATTCCGAAAGAACGACAAAGGGATGTGGGAGCATGTGGGTGACCACGCGAAGTGGTTCTCCAACTTGGTCGGGAATTGTTACGGCAATCAATTCCTATGCATTACAAATCCTGGTCGGCTGTCCTGCTACCGCGAAGGCCCACATCGACGACCAGCTATACGTAAGTTTTTTTTTTATCTTTTATTTTTTTAATTATTGTGTTTGTTTATTTTAAGTTTGCTATTTATTTAAATTTGATTGTTTATTTAAATTTGAATATTTATTTTAATTATATTTTATTGCAGCATTATTTTGATCTCGGCGAGCACCTTGCCAGTGCTGATGGAGAGGATATTGTCAAGAGTATCGAATATTATCTCCAAAAGCGATACGACGACAACAAGTGGCGGCACAAAAAGATAAATTTTACTAAGCAAGGTGGGATGGAGAAGCTGGAGGAGATCAAGGCAAAACGCCCGGAGAACATGTCGGAGTCGGATTGGGCAGAATATGTAAATTTCTGGATCCGTACTTTATTATTATTATTATTATTATTATTATTATTATTATTATTATTATTATTATTATTATTATTATTATTATTATTATTATTATTATTATTATTATTATTTTTATTGTTATTGTTATTGTTATTGTCAAGGTTATAAATAGCGTGAGGCGTGGCGTGGCAGCGAAGCCAAGCCTCAAGCTATACGAGCTATAGCGAAGCTATAGCGTTTCTTGAGGCGTGACCAAGGCGGCATAATTTATATATATATATATATATATATATATATATATATATATATATATATATATATATATATATATATATATATATATATATATATATATATATATATATATATTTATATATATATAATACATCAAGTTTACAAAACGCGTTATACGTAAGAAATAAACTCAAAAAGCTAAACTATTATTGCATTTTTCGTCATTTCTTTAAATAAAACCTTCTTCGTGAGAGTAAACTGCTAAAAGATAAAATGTAAAAACCTAAAAACTACGGTATAAAACATCACATTCACATATTCACATCCACTTGTTATATTATCTTTTAGCATTTGATTTATAAAGTTAGCCCAAGCCCAAGTTCTTTCTAGCCAAATAATAGTAAATCACTAAATCCTACAAAAGCTTCAAAATAAAGCGCCACGCTTCACGCTATAGCACGCCTTACCACGCTTTTTCGCGCTTCATAACACGCTATGCCTTAAGAAGACGCCTTGACCTGTTTCGTAACGTGGAGGCCACGCCTCGCGCTATGGCGCCGCTATAGCGCCGCTATGGCGCGCTATTTAGAACCCTGGTTATTGTTATTGTTATTGTTTTTGTTATTGTTATTGTTAATAATAATAATAATAATAATAATAATAATAATAATAATAATAATAATAATAATAATAATAATAATAATAATAATAATTCATTTATATAACATTTTTTATTATTTATAATACTCAGGTTAAGCACTGGTCGAACCCGGATAATTTGAAGAGAGGGGAGACCAACAGGCAGAACCAGCTCGCCAATCCGACCGCCAGCCTTCATGGGTCGCATTCGTTAGCTGTTATACGCGATAACTTTGTAAGACGCTTTTTAATCATTTCATTTATATATATAGTGTTTGGTGAGTCGTTATTGAGTTTATTTATAAACAGCTTAGAGAACCCACCGACGCTGTGGATGGTAGAGACTTGATCGCGATGTACATACACAACCATACGAGAGATGGTGTTTGGGAGTCTACATTGTCCGAGACTAGATATGTAAGTATAATTTATTTCCATAAAACTCACCCACATTAATGCAAATATAATAAATCACGACTTATACATTACTTTGCTTATTTTTTTGTAAAACAGAACCAGATGATACAGATGCGGACGGAGAGCACCTCCGGGGGGACGACCATGTCTGACCTCGATATTATGCGCCACGTGATCGCTGGCAAGCAGTGAGGTCATATTCCTGGCATAGGTCCAGTCTTACCCGGCGGTGGTCGTCAGACGACCCTCAGTGCCGCACGAGCTCGTGATCAAGCCTCCGCGTCCTCCCTGCACGAAACAGTTCATAAGCAAACCCAGGAGATGTCCCAGCAAAGGACACTGATTGATATGTTGTTGGGGTGGGCTAAGACACAGCCGGGTTTCCCCGCTGAGCTAGCGACTCAGGCGACGACATCGGGATCCCAGGAGGCTTCACCAGGTGAGTCTACAAGTACCCCGGAGGAGGGGAGTGGGGCTAGTGGGGGGAGTGGGGGGACTCAGGAGTAGCGTATGGGTTGTTTGGGTTGATTTATATTTGTTTTGGGTTATGGACAAATGTTTGGATAGTTTCATGGATTATTATGTCTTTATGTAGTTTATGTGTTAGGATTCCCGCTACATTGTTCCCACGTATAGTTTTGTAGCGTATAGCGGATAGCTAGCTTATGTAGTGATCACGTGATAACGGTTTTTGAACCGTATTTTGCGAATTTGGATACAAACACATGATTATGTTAATTTTAACAAATTTGGATATGTATCATATTATGTTTGGAGAATTTGTGATTTGAGTGTCTTGTGGTGTTGTAATTAGATTATATACAGGTTGTGGATTTGTAGTGATAATGTAGATTTTTTCCGGAAAAAAATCTGGAAATTACCTATTTTGCAGCAATTTGCTGCAAAATGGGTCTGTCACTTTTAGCGGGGACATGTCCCCGCCAAAAGGTTGCTACATTATTAGTGAGCACAACTTTCAGCGGGGACGCGTCCCCGCCAAAAGTAAGTACCATTTACTTGTAAAATACTTTCAGCGGGGAAGTGTCCCCGCCAAAAGTGTGCAACATTTACTTTATAAAATACTTTCAGCGGGGATTTGTCCCCGCCAAAAGTGTTGCCACGCTGGTAAGTTTGACCTGACCAAAATCATCCACGCTGGCAGTGTGGGTCCTACGTGTCACCGCCAAAAGAGAGGTCCGTCGCCGCCAAAAGTTTACAGTGAAGGGCTTTAGCCGAGGCACTTTCGGCGGGGACATGTCCCCGCCGAAAGTGTTAGGCGGGGAGAAGTCCCCGCTGAAAGCGAGGAAATGTCCCTGCCGAAAGCAGCCTATGTTGTAGTGAATATTAACAATTTCGATACTTAGGTTATATTCGGGGGGAATTGTTTTATATAATTAAACGTCTATTCAAAGTTCGAGATTCAAGGGCATTTTAGGTATTTTAGATGTTCAAAATTTCCGGGTTTTACACGTGCAAAGTGTTTGTATTGGCCTCATTATGCGATCCCTTAATCAGGATGCGTTTAGTGATTTTGTGCGCAACTACAATATGCATTGCACGGGGAAGACAATTAGTGAGTTACACGCAATGCTCATAGATTTTGAGAAAGGACTCGCTAAGAAGGCACCTACACCTGCGGTATTAGCAAAACAAGGTGGTAGGATTACTAAGCCCAACAAACCACAACAAGCGAACAAGAAGGGCAAAGGCAATGGAAAGGGTAAACAAGTTTCGACCTACCAAAAAATGCCTAAGAAGCGTAATCCTACTAAGAAGAAGGAGATCCCTAAGAAGGATTTGGTTGCTTGTCACCACAGCAACACACCGAAACATTGGAAGATGAACTGTCCATTGTTTCTAGAAGAGTTGCGCAAGAATAAATGTTAGCATTAAAAGTGACGATCATTATTGAGTCGACAAGTATTGTAATAGTTAAGAATATTGGGCTATGGACTTGGTATTTATTTAGTATATCATGTAAGCCTTTATTAGAATATGTAAACCAAGCCCATTAGACAAAGCCCATGGAAAGCCTTTAGGGCATCTTATGTAAGTTACTATATAAACACCTCATAGCTCATTTGAGGTGTGTGCTTGTGTGTGTATTGTGTGTGTTTCTTGAATAAAAGCTTTCTCTTCATCTTATTCTCTCATCTTAATAATTTACGCCACACATATATCATATCAAGTCACCATCTCTACTTCATATTGTGTTTATATTTGTGTTAAAGTTGCTAGATTTAAGGTCCTACAAGTGGTATCAATCGCCTAACAATGATTTAGGAGTGTGTAGAAATCGTTTTCATCAAAAATTTTCTTCAAAGTTGCGTCTTTTCTTAAAAAACGTGTGCTTTTTTGTTAAAAAGTCTTGATCTTTACAAGTTTTAGTGTTAAAGTTGTTGTTTTTATTGAAGTTTTAGTGATTTTAGTGTTTTGGGAAAGATTTGATCAAAAGAAACAAGTGGAAAAAGTGTTTTTGGTTGGAAAAATCGTATTTTTGAGCTGTTTTGGTCATCTTACGCGTGAGTTTTAGGCAAAAAAACCCTCTTTCTATGCTTAAGATTGAATTTTAGGCATAAAACCCTTTTCCTTTGCCTAAGATTCAAAATCCTTTGACTAAGATTAAATCCTTTGCCTAAGATTCAAAATCCTTTACCTAAGATTAAATCCTTTGCCTAAGATTCAAAATCCTTTGCATAAGATCCTACACATAAGATCCTACTCATAAGATCCTACGCATAAGATCCTACTCATAAGATCCTACGCATAAGATTGATGTCTTTGCATAAGTTTCTACGCCTAACATTGGATTTTACGCAAAAGGTTGGTTTCTACGCATAAGATCTTCGCAGAAGTTTTACTCAGTACTTTCCTAGCTTGGACAAGTTAGTGGAATACTTCAACACGGGAAATCTTTCAAGCTTGGACAAGTTTGAGAGATTTGTTTGGTTCTTTAACCTTACGCATAAACAATTGCTTACGCCTAAGCCAAAAACTTATGCATAAAGTAAAAGTTTACGCCTAAACTTTCAGTTTACGCATAACTTCTCTTTATGCCTAACTTTTTGTTTAAGTTATCAGTTATGCGTAAGATTCAAGTTAACCATAAGATTAGTGTCTTCGCATAAGATCAAGGTTTAGGCATAAGAACAGATTATCAGAGTTGACTTTTGCTGCTTAGAATTTGACTTTTGACGACCAAACTTCAAACGGCCATAACTTTTGGACCGTAACTCCGTTTTCAGCAAAATACCTGTCAAAACGACCGTGAGACAGAGAAGAAGGACACGTTGAATATTCAACCCAAGTTTGGAAGCCTAAAAATGCTCCAGGAAGAAGTTATTGAGGTTTTAAGGTTTCAGATCAAAATTTTCACCATAAAAACTTGCATAAACTTACACTAAACACAACTCCTATCTCGTTAGAACGATCCAAGATCAACTTTATCACACATCAGAACCTAATGGAAACAGAAATGCAAATGAAGGAGAGAGATTTTAAGAAAAAGTTTATAGTGTTCAAATCACAGGTTGAGAAGGTTATAAACATATTTGGATATGAGTCAAGGTTCTAACAAGCGTTTGAATACTACGTCAGAGACCGATTTCATTATTTCAAAGAAAAACTCAATCAAAACCTGAATCAACTTGAAAAGCTACTTAATGAAGAAGAACTTCATACACGTGACTGCAGGGAAGCTCTTATAGTGATCCAAACTCAATTTCAGAGTATCTTTAACCCTTGGATAATGAACCAGTCAGAGTTTATCGATGCATTTTCCCAAAAATTTAGGGTAAGCTATTTGACATTCAGAATTCAATACATAAATGACATGGGGGAACTCAAAAAGATACTTGATGCTGAGGAAACTGAGCTAATTGAAAGAGAGAAGCAGTTAAAGGAAACAGAGGTGATTGAAAAAGAGACAGAGAAAGATGTTCAAACAGAAGAGGAAACAGTCAATGAGGGTGATGGATCAGATGTTAGTTTGGTTTTCACGGGAAGTGATACATCTTCAGTACAACAGTTTGAAAGCAGCAGTCCTAGCTATGATTTAGATACTGATGGTTCACCAGAGATATTGGCTACGGTACAACATTCAAACAATAATGATAATGCTGTTGTGTTCGATAATGTGTTTGCTCATAATCAGACAAATCCTGAGCATTCTGAGTCTATTAGTGACACATATGTGGTGGAACAAAATGATAGTAATATTACTTTTGCTACTCCAGATATAGATCCTAATAGAGGTTAGCCTGCCCAGGATGAATCTTCTTATGAACAAGATCGTGCTTTATTTGCTTCTTTAATTGATAATTTTAAACATGAACTTGAAAAGTGCAAAGAGGACAATCGCAAAGCTAAGCAAACGAATGTCTTATTGACAAAAGAGCTTGAGAGATTTAAAGAAATGAAAAAAGGTATTCAAAATGTAACAAAAAGAAAAGCTGAACTTGAATTTGAAAACTCAAACCTTAAATCTCAAGCTCGGAAGTTTGAAATGAATGGAGAGTCTGTCAAACCACTTTTATTAAGAAATGAAGAACTTGAAGTTGGTTATAGAGAAGTTGTTCTTCGTGAAAATCGTTCCATTCAAAATCTGGATGCTCAAATTGTTCTTAACATCAGAAAGCTTCAAGCGCTTATAAAAGAGAATAGTGATTTAAAAAGTGAAAATTCAAGGCTTAAGAAAACCACTTCAAATTTTGAGATTGTTAATACAAAACTTGAGAATGAAAATCAAGAATTTTTGAAACGAACAAACGATCTTGAAAACAAACTTCGAAAATTGGGACAGACTTCTCAGACTATCAACATGCTGCCGACTAAAGATGAGGAAGCTTCTAAACAAACATCTGGAATTGGTTTTGAAAATAGTGCTCAGTTGGAAAATGGAAAATCGTGTTTTTTAAACAAAGTGAAAAAGCTGACACCTATTTTGTATAACTCTGAAGATATGGGAAAAGAATTGTTGGATGATCTTTTGTTTGAATCTCAAGATATTTTAAAATCTGAAGAGGAAAAACGTTTGAAAGTTAAACAAAGAAAAACCCCATTCTCGTACCATGGCTTTGTGTATGATTGTACACAATTGACAGATATACCAAAAGCACCTTTCAAAAGAAAAGACACAAATGTGAAAAGATTTTTCAAAGAAGCTCAACTTGCTACTTATGATGCTAAGTTATGGCAAAATAGAGCAAGGAAACAATTTTGTGATCTTGAACAGCACATTGAGCAAACGTTAAAGGTCATTTGGTTTAAGCAAGAAAACATCGAATACAACGTTTTCTCTAATCCTCTTTCATCAGATGTACGCCTTATGATTGAAGTCACAAAGATTTTGAAAGATGAGATTGAACCTCGTGTGAAAGATATCAACTTATGTTTTGAGTACTTTGAAAAATATCTTGTAATTGAAATGAGATAAGATCTTAAGTACGTTCATTCTCTTGAAGACGAATTTGATGAAAAATGCTTAATACTTGACATTCAAAAGGAATTTTTCACAAATCAAATAGAGTCATTCAAATCAGAATCTGTTAGACATATGAAAATGAATGAAAATTTTGAACAAACATCTTTCTTGAAATCTGAAAATCTTTGTCTCAAAAAGAAAATCACCGAGCTTTCAAAAGAAGCTGCTGATGTCAAAGAAGAACTGTCAAAAAGAACTGCTCAGTTTGAGAAACATCTTGCAAAACTCGAAGCACAAAGTATCTCTTTCCAACTCTTTGACATCGGTGCTTAAAGGAAACGAAAAGATTGTTGAAGAAAATTGTGAAGATACCAATATCAAGTTTGATTTCGACGAACTTGATACAAAAAATCTTGAATTGGAACATGCTGTGGCATCATTACAAAAAGAAAATGAGCATTTGAAACAGACTTACAAAAACTTGTTTGATTCAATCAAGCGGTCAAGAGTTCAGAATCAAATTTCAATCAAATCTGACTCTCAGATCGCACAAAATCATCTTTTTGAAAAAGAAAATTCTGTGCTTCAAAAGAAAATTGTTGAATTGGAAAAGAAGACTGCACAACAAACCAAGGATTTTGGTGATGCCAAAAATGATTTTTCAATCGAAACAGACAAATATGAAAAATATTTTGTACATCTTGAAAATCAAAATGCTTCTTTGCAAGAAAAACTGGCATCATCAGATCATCTTTCTCTTCAAAAGGAATATAATGATTTGAGAACTTCATACAATGCCATAAAAGCAAAGTTTGATGTTCTTAACCGGTCAAAAGGAAAATCTAATGTTTCAAATGAGTCTAAACCACAAGTAAGTGTTTCGGAGAAGGTTTACACGGGTGAATCTTCTAACCCATTTTCGAAAAAGGTTTCTCAGTTTACAACCTATTCTTTGCAAAAAGGAAGGAAGTTTTCAAAGAGACCTAATTTTTCTGAAACATTTACTCCTCAAAAGATTTCAAATGCAAGTGCTCATAAAGAATAGAATCAAGGTTTTCAAACTCCATACTCTCGTTTTACTCCGGTAAAGCCAGTGTGGAAACCAAAGCAAAGCCGTTCAAAACATTTGAAATATTCATACTCTAAAATGCTTCTGCTACAACAAAGGAATGGCTATGCTTGGAAAAATCCTAATTCTGGAAGGTTTTCATTCATCTCTAAAACGAATTTTCGAAATGAAACACCGAGTTTCAACATTGGATGGAAAACTTCTTCTTCAAGTTTTAAAACTCCAAAAGAGACACCGAGTTTCTCAAACAACTTTCAAAAGCAAAAGAGTTTTAAATCACCGTTGATTCTACGAGCTTTATTTCGAAATGAAACACCGGTTTTTAGTCCTTGTTGGAATTCAACTTTTTGTCTCGGATTGACACAACTTTCAAATGGATTTCAAAATATGGTAAACCTGTTGGCGCCGTGCTTAAATTGGTTCCAAAAGTTGTTGTCTAATCCAAAAACATAATGACTTCTTAGTACTTCAGCTAAGGACTCGTTCTTCAAAGAAAGCAAAGTGCTTAAATTAAAACAAAGGTTTTAAATAATTTTTGAGCACTTATCCTAAAAACATTATGGCTTATGCACACATAACAGTGTATAACCCGCAACTTTCAAAGAAAGGACCCTGTTGTACATTTCTGTGCAACAATCCTAAAAAGAAGACTTCTCTCCAAAAAGCTTATCAAAGTCTTCTTACTTTTTTGAGCAAAATTTTGAAAAATGTTTCTAAAGGTTTTCAAAACTTTTCACGATGTTGCTCAAGATATTACTCCCTCAAATCCTTAAAAGCTTAAATTTACTCAAAATGTTCTACTTTTGAGGGGGAGTAATACAAAGATGTTCCAAAATGATCATGCTTAAAGGAAACTTATACAGAATTACAAATATCCGTTTCTCCCATATGCTATCCAAAACGAAAAGGTTTTAATCAATTGGTATCAAAAATACCATGGATATGCTATTTTTGAGGGGGAGAAGACGTGAGTAAAATGTGATCAATGTGTTTAAGATTGTGGCTGAATCTCGTGTGTGCTCAACTCAGAAATGACCCAAGAATTGACGAAACAACAAAAGTTAGTAATCGAAAAGACTTATCCTCGACGGGTAATAACATCAAGTTAGTTACTAGAGCTAGTCGTCACCTAAAAGCTGACAATGGAACTCTTTAACTAGCCACGTAAGCGTGTCTCGAAAAGGATTTGTCTTAGTAGAAATGTACCGTTTCAAGAAACTTTCTTTGAATTTGACCAGGACGGGTAATAACTTCAAGCCAATCTAACTAGTGATGTAAGCGTGTCTCGAATCGGTCATGTTCATTGAAAGTGGATCAATTCAAAAAGTTCAAACTCCTCACGCATGTGCAAATTTCTTAAAAATCCATGAGCACATGTGAAGGGGGAGTCCTTCATGAAATGCAAAACTCTCGAAGTGTTAACAAAGTATGTTTTATTATCATAAACACTTTGAGAGATTTTCACAAATGGTTTGATGGCAACAATAGGATAGTCATGGAGTTATAAGGTGACTAAGGTTAAGAAAAACCGTCCTATGATCCGCCAGAGCCGGAGGGATCTACCCAAGGACAATTCCAATAGATTAGAATTAGAAGTCCTTAGGTATGATTGAAAAAAGGAGAAAATGAGAAAGGAGAAAGAAGGGGTTGAAGAATTAAAAAGAAAAGTTATGAAAAAGGGTGAAAAGAAATAGCCCTCCATATGTTCAACCTTAGGGCAGACACCGGGTTCAATTCATATGCTACTAATTGTTGCTAAGGTGACACCGATATTGAAGATAAAGACGTCATGGACCTAGTGACGCACTGCACTTAACCTTCTAGCCACTCAAGTTCTTTTAAAAGAGCTTGTTTCATTCTCACGGGGAACCGGTGTAATCTATCAACTTATCTCTTAGAGATGGTTGATATTGAAGCAGGAGACCTCTCCCTAGTCTCCATATAGGAAAACTAAATTATGCACTTATCGAGTCTAGAGCCATGAGATTCATCAAAAGATCTCTTAGGATACACTTCTTATGATTACACTTGTGTTCGCTAAAAAGGACACAAGTTGTAAGAGACTTTATGAGATTTACGGATCTTGCCTTATCTATCATGATGGTTACTATGTTTCAAATTGGTCTACAGTCATGGAGTGATCCCCAGCGACTCACCCATTCATTGAGCTACTTAGTAGGTCTTGTAAGCTCCCTCGGGAGTATCCGAAATGGGAACGGCCTTGGTAAGGGTTAGAAGGAATCTTCGCACTATGCTGTTGACGGTCTCTAATTGTTGATTTATTGCTAACTGTTTTATGCAGGTACTGATGAATGTTCCTTGGAGAAAGACCGCTACCATCACTCAAAGATCCACATGCTCATACCCTGCAAAGCTCTCTTCAAAGATCAAAGCAAAGTTCAGAACGTTTCTAAGTCAAAGTCAAAGAATCTACAAACTAAAGAAACAAAGATTAAAGTCAAAGAAAAGAGAACTTCACAAAGATTCAATGTCAAACAAAGTATGAGCATGTTGGAAAAGACGTAAATACAACAGAGTGAAGATGTTGATCAAAGGCAAGAAAGATCACAAAGCATGATTGGAACAAAGGAACTAGCAAAACTATTACACCACAAGACTCAAAGTTCAAAGAGAACAAGCTTCAAAGATCAAAGATCAAAGTCACAAAAAGGAGATCTCAATTATCACCCTTAGGGGGAGATTGTTAGCATTAGAAGTGTTGATCATTTATGTAATCAAAGGGAGATCTCAATGATCGTCCCTTACGGGGAGATTGTTAGCATTAAAAGTGACGATCATTGTTGAGTCGACAAGTATTGTAATAGTTAAGAATATTGGGCTATGGACTTGGTATTTATTTAGTATATCATGTAAGCCTTTATTAGAATATGTAAACCAAGCCCATTAGACAAAGCCCATGGAAAGCCTTTAGGGCATCTTATGTAAGTTACTATATAAACACCTCAAAGCTCATTTGAGGTATGTGCTTGTGTGTGTATTCTGTATGTTTCTTGAATAAAAGCTTTCTCTTCATCTTATTCTCTCATCTTAATAATTTACGCCACACATATATCATATCAAGTCACCATCTCTACTTCATATTGTGTTTATATTTGTGTTAAAGTTGATAGATTTAAGGTCCTACAATAAAAATAAGAAGGATGTTGGGAATGTCGCGAGCACATAAGGTATTTTTATGATTGAATTGTTTTCTTTTCCTCACAAGCATAATGCCTGGATATATGATACGGGATGTGGTAGTCATATTTGTAACACATCACAGGGGCTTAGAGGAGCAAGGAAGCTAGCCTATGGAGAAAGATACTTGTACGTAGGGAATGGCATACGCGCAGCTGTGAAGCCATAGGGACATTCGATTTAATCTTATCTTCGGGTTTAATACTAGTTTTGAATAATTTTCATTATGCACCTTCTATTATTAGAGGTGTTATTTCAGTTTCCTTGTTATTGGATATTGGTTTTGTTCACACATTTACTAATAATGGAATTTCAGTTTCTTTAAATAATGTTTTTTACTTTAACGCAATTCCAATAAATGGTGTGTTTGAAATTGACATGGAAAATCATGTGTCCAAAAGAAATAATTCTATGTATAGCATTAGCAATAAGAGAATCAAGTCTAACTTGGATTCGTCTTATCTTTGGCATTGCCGACTTGCTCATATAGGCAAGACTCACATGGAAAAGCTGCAACATGATGTGCTTATGAAGAATATTAATGATGAATCATTTGATAAATGTGAATCTTGTATATCTGGGAAGATGACAAAGAAACCTTTTTCACAACAACTTGAAAGGGCTTCAGATCTACTTGGATTAATACACACTGATGTGTGCGGTCCACTTAGACATGTTTCAAGACGCGGTGCTGTCTACTTCTTAACCTTGATTATAGTCATTATGGTTATGTTTATTTACTTAAACATGAAGTCTTTGAAAAATTCAAGGTTTTTAAAAGTGAAGTAGAATTACAACTCGGTAAGAAGATTAAGGCTCTTCGATCCGATAGAGGTGGTGAATATTCAAGCCAAGAGTTCAAAGATTTTTTAACTGAGTGTGGTATTGTCCAGCAGCTCACATTTCCTTATACTCGACAACAAAATGGTGTATTTGAAAGGAGAAATCGTACATTGCTAGACATGGTGCGATCAATGTTTAATCTTACAACTCTTTCCTTATCCTTTTGGGATTATGCCCTTGAAACTACTGTTCGCATATTGAACTTGGTTCCAACTAAGAAGGTTGATAAGACTCCATATGAATTATGGACTGGAAAAGCTCCCAACTTTTCTTACTTAAAGGTTTGGGGTTGTGAGGCATTTGTTAAACGTGACACACCAAATAAACTCCAAAAAAGATCTGTTAAGTGTATCCTCGTAGGATACCCAAAGGAAACTATGGGTTACTACTTTTACTTTCCACTAGAAAATAAAGTTTTTGTGGCTAAGTATGGATATTTCTTAGAAAGAGATCTTATATCAAAAGAATTTAGTGGGAGAGTTTATGATCTTGAATATGATCAAGAAGATACATCACCTTATGAAAACACTAGCACACTTCCTGTGGAACCTGAAAGTCTAGGTCCTCCACCTAAAGTTGAAGTGGTTCCCATTCGCAGATCTGCAAAAACTGTGAAAGCTCCTGAACGTCTATGTCTTAATGTAGAGTGTGAGGAAACTATACTAGGGGATCTTGATGAACCCACTAGTTATAGGGCTGCCATTAATAGTCCTGAAAAGGAAAAATGGTGAGTTTCTATGAATGGGGAAATGCAATCCATGAGAGATAACGAAGTCTGGATAGATGTAGACCTTCCTCCCAATGCCAAGGTAGTTGGAAGTAAGTGGCTCTACAAGAAGAAGACAGACATGGATGGCAATGTGCACACCTATAAAGCTCGTTTGGTAGCTATAGGGTTTGCCCAAACATATGGTGTTGACTATGAGGAGACCTTTTCTCCGTACCTGACATTAGAGCTATTAGGATTCTCATAGCTATAGCTGCGTTCTATGACTATGAGATTTGGCTCTGGATGTCAAAATCGCTTTCTTAAATGGTCGCCTAGATGAAGACATCTATATTGCGCAACATGAAGGGTTTTTAAATCCAAAATTTCCAAACCGTGTATGCAAACTTCAAAGATCCATTTATGGACTGAAGCAAGCATCACGACAATGGAATAAAAGATTTGATACAGAAATCAAAAAGTTTGGATTTACTCAGAATCTTGATGAGCCATGTGTATATCACAAAGCTAGTTGGAGTAATGTTGTTTTCCTTGTCCTATATGTTGATGACATATTGATTTTGGGAAATCATATACCAACGTTAAAGGAGGTTAAGTCCTATCTTGGAAAATGTTTTTCTATGAAGAATTTAGGAGAAGCAGCATTCAGCCTTGGAATCAAGATCTACAGAGATAGATCAAAGAGGTTGATTGGATTAAGCCAAAGTGCTTACATTGATAAAATATTGAAGAGATTCAATATGCAAAATTCCAAGAAAGGATATTTGCCAATACAAGTAGAACATGGCTTAAGTAGTGCAGTAGGTGCTTCAACACCTGAAGAGGTAGAACACATGAAGAAAGTTCCATATGCCTCGGCAGTAGGATCTATCATGTATGCAGTACGAAGCACAAGGCCTGATGTGGCATTTGCACAAAATTTGACCAGTCGTTATCAACAGAATCCAGGTGGACTTCACTGGCATGCTGTTAAAAGTATTCTTAAGTATTTAAGGAATACTAAAAATATGTTTTTAGTGTACGGGGAAATCCAGAAACAGAACTTGATGTTACAGGTTACTATGATGTGTCCTTTCAAAATGATAAAGATGATACAAAGTCTCAGACGGGATATGTCTTTGTTATTAAAGGAGGAGTTGTAGACTATAGGAGCAAGAAGCAGAGTACAATAGCGTTGTCTATTACAGAAGCTGAGTATATTGCTGCATCGGAAGCTGTGATGGAATCTATTTGGATTAGGAAATTCATTTTGGGGCTAGGAGTTATGCCGTCAATTGATTTGCCTATTAATTTGTATTGTGACAATTCTGCCGCAATTACATTCACCAATGAACCTAGAGTCATGAAAGGTGCCAGACATTTTCCTAGAAGATTTTACTATGTTCGAGAACAAGTCGCAATAGGCGAAATCAATTTACTCAAAGTTTACACATATGACAATCTAGCTGATCCTTTTACGAAGGCTTTATGTAAAGAAAAGCTTACTCAACATGCTAAGGCATTGGACTTCGTTTAGCTAGTAGTTTCATGTAGATCTGTGGTTAGTATTTGGATAAAGGATGATGTAAACATTATTATCTTAATGAAATAAAATATTTTGTTATGTTTACTTTCATTCATAATATTATATCCTATATTTTCATGTTTAAATCCATGAATAACTTGTGTAATTCTAAATAGTCCGTTGTCAATTAATGATATGAGAATATCATTGAATTAAGACAAATCTGAGTTTTGGTAGAATATACTTAAAGTATATTGATGTGTAGGACATGCCAAATTCACATGATATGTAATAATCTGAATAAATTAAATATAGGACAGATCCCAACTATATGATTATACTTTATGGATGTTGTCATTTAAGTAAATCTTGAATATTAATCCTCAGACTTGTGATACCAGATAGTTTTTGTGAATGTAGCTCATTTTTGTAAGATAGTATAACGCTATCCGTAACTGGTGGTTATAAGGGCTATTTTCAGAAGTGATGCAAAGGTCATGGGTTATGCTTGTAGTCAAGAGAGAATTTGTTCCTTCAACTTTTTTTTGAAGTATAATACCGTTTGGCCGCTCGTAGGGTTGACAAGATGTTTGCATAGACATGCCCAAAGTCTATCTGGAATATGTTCAGTTGTTTTGGTAATCTTGCTCAATTATAAATAATGAGAAACAGAAAGTTAATTATGGAGTGACTTAGATCCATCTCCATATTAACGTAGTATTAGAAACAAAAGGATAAGTATGATGATGATTCATTAAAAGGTTTTTTCGAGGCAACCACTCTCAGGGTCGTTCTTTGGGCATTGGGGTGTTATGCTAGACTAATCAATGTCATTATTACCTTAATGTATATCCGAGTGGGAGCTGTTAGTATTGCGTATATATTAATGTTATACGTCCGGTTTCGAACACGAGTCTTCGGGATTGCAAACTTTACGTATAAGTTTCAATGATTAATAATTATTATATTTAAGTTATGAATAATTATTATTTACACAAAATAGACACTTAACGGTCGTTAGTACTTAACAGCCGTTAAAAGAGAAATAAGGAAAGCAAATACATGAAAAGAAGCCAATGAGGTTCTAGAAACCCCTTGAGCTTCTATGTTCGGCCGACCCACCTCCTAAGGAGGTTAGGGGTTGTTTCTTGAGCTCCAAGTTTTGAATAGTATATATACAAGGCCTCTGGTATTCATTTATTCATCCTTTGGTTCTCTAGCAAGCCAAACTTCTCCTCTTCTCTTTTCTCTTGAGCTTACACGATCAACTACACCCTTATAGGGTCCTACACGATCAACTAAGCTCAATGTGGCATTTCAAAATTTTCATGTCATTAATTTTAATATTTTTATTATATAACTATTCTATTTTAAATAATTAACATCGTCGGAAGTTATCCACGTTTCGTCATAACACGTTCAATTAATTCAACCGCGACTAGACTACGTCCATTCTACACTTTTTATGCATCATTGTTTCCTTACAATCCTATTTTAAAAGTCACTTTTCACCTTTTCCATTTTTACGTAAACCTTGCACCTTTTACATTTTACGCGATTTAAATTTACGTTTTAAGGTTTTAACAAAGTGAACCAACCCTAGACTATGATAATTTACATATTTATGAATTTTTAAACTATTTCATGTTTGCAAATGAGTTTTATACTTGTCGTGTCATTTTTATATCTTACGTGACTTTTATCAAGAACTGGTGTCACCAAACGTGTTTTCGACTCACGGTTTAAGTTTTAACGATGTTTAAACACTCCGATAAACCCATGACTCAACTAATATATTAAAAGTAGTTATTTTAACAAGTTTTAACATTTTTACAAGTTTAGTATTTTTACTTTACATGCTTATACGGTTTGCATCTTAAAAACTATATGTTTTCAATTACCGGGATCAAAACTACACACAATATACCAAAACTACACAAAAATAATACTCCCATCCCCACTCTCACCCCTAGAATGACACAACCACAAGGACAAGTGTCCTTGTGGTGAGCCAACTTCATCTAACTCATACATGTGTATCCCACTAGTAACTTATATCTATAAAACCACTACACCAAACTAACTACTTCATTTTCACACATGCAAACTACCTACAAAGTCATTCTTGTTTGTATCACCAACTTATTTCACTCCAAAAATCAGCATTTTCACTCTAAATTTCGTGGCTCCTCAAGATCAAAGGCATATTTTTTAGTTGATTTTTCTAGTCCAAGATTGAAGGCCCTTTGGTGCTAGTTTGTTGTTGATCATTTTTCCTCTTCAAAGACTTGATTCAAGAGTGTTTTTAAAAGGATTTAAAGATGTGTCCATTGCTGTGATTATCAAGTTTTTTTCAAAGGGTTTGGTGGTTAAAAATTTGGTTGTCATGGGGTAAAGAAAGGTGCAAGTGTTGTTGGGTTAATATAGGATTAGTGTCCATGTTCCTTGTAATTTTTCTTGTTCATCAATCATTGTAAGGAAACCAATCACTCCCTTTTCATTTTATTTTTAGTTTCACTACTGTAAATGTAATATTACTTGATGTATTTGAATATTGTATAAGTTATTATGCTTGGTTAGGCTTGATACATACGCTAAATCACTAGGAAATCACTCATGGACTAGCATGCAAAAGACAGTTTTGATCAAGGGTAAAAACGGAATTAACTGATCTAATAAATAAACATTTGACATAAACTAAAAATATGTGGTTGTAGCTCAATGTCTTGTGGTCATTTTCCCGTGTGGTGCATCCCGTGACGACACCCGATGATTAAAATAGAAATACTTTCGTGAAACATGTCAGATTTTAAGTACCAGAATTATAACCTATGAAACTTGGTTTTTATGTACATAAAAATCAAAAAATGTTTTACACTGGATATCGCAAACGGGAATTAGTTGGACTTGTAGAACTCTAGATATCGCAACTTTAGTGGGACTGTTTTGACATTGATAAAAATCAGAACTGGATAGTAAGGGTAAATGGGTAATTTTACTATTGTTAGGTAGTGTTATACTTAGTGGGAACCACAAAACTTGTTAGTACAGATGAATACCTTTCCGGGGATATAAAGAACTTAATTTTTCGACTTACGGTTTAAGAGTAATGAATTTTCTAAGATGAACAAGCTATAAAAATTCTAACTTGACAATGAAAAGTATAAAAATGTTTTACACTTTATAAAAATTGGACCTTTAAATACATTTTTGAAACCTAATATATTTTTGAACCCTTAGGTTTAATTTAAGCTTTTTGGCTAAAACTTGACCCATGGGATAAATTGAACCTTAGGTTATTCTTGGACCTTCATAACATATGTTTGGACTCGGGGGTCAAATATAGGATTTGCACTTGAATTTTGTAAGAAAATGTAAACTTCATACTTATAGATGACTTTTAAATGCTAAACTAAAACTTGTGATATATTTAGGAATTATGTACCAAGCATAATTAAGATCATAACTTATATATAGCCATATTGCATCAATGTTTATTTTCAAAAACCTAAGACAAGCATATATCTATTTAGGTTCGTCGTAGAGCTTCGCGGCTATTTTCTCACTTGCTTGTTTCATACTACTTCCTTTATTCACGGTGAGTTTATAGCCTCGCCTTTACTCATTTAAATGTTTAATAAACCTCGCGAGGGGTATACATGCTAGTTTTACAAACTGAATACAAGTAGCTTTTGGTATGCTAGACCCGATTATATGATTTATAGACATCTGACATTGAGTATTCTTCCTTAAGTTCCCATCATGAACCGTTAATTTTGTGTGAACGCTAATATTATAAATATGCATATTTGGCTTGACAAGCCTGTTCGGGTGAGTAGCGCTCATTTGACAACTGGTGGTCAAACGGACATATAATATTAAGAATTTAGGGTGAATGGCAAGATTACCCTTTTGCGGGGCATTATTAAATCATTGTCAAGGTTCGGTTTCGTGAGCTCAATGCTGTCAATCTTATTTTTTCCGACTTGTATTTGTTATATGTCTTTTATAATTAATAATACTTGTATTCAACTGATTACTTATTAAACTCTATGAATTCACTCAACTTTATGTTGAATTTTTAGCATGTATTTTCTCAGGTATTATTTTGCTAGCTGAGCATTGGGAGCAATCGGAGTCGCATGGATTTCAAATATTGAAAGACTTGTTTTCTACACATTCGATAACTTTTTGTCTTTAAAATATACATATGTGTCACGTTTTAACTCTTGTAACTTAAGTTTTGAATATAAATTGTTGGGACCTTTGTATTCTGATTTATCAAATCGAATGTGACATTTTATTAAACGTCTCTTTTGAGGTCGTTTTTCTGTAACTTGCGTGTATGAACTATGTAGTGACACCCAAAGTGGTATTCCGCTGCGTTGTATTTTGGGGGTGTCACAGATTGGTATCAGAGCATTAGTTATAGAGAACTAGGTTGTTTTCAAAACCTATACTATAACTGATTTTCGAAAATTGTGAAGTCTTTCACCATTGTTCGATATCCATGCGTCCTTGCTCCCAGGTAACTTATATGCTCTATTTTACATCTATACTTCTATTAGATGAATAATGAGCATATCTCCTAGTCATGATTTCGCTCTCTCTCGCCTATCTTGTGGCGTCGTACTATTTGCTTTATATCGGTCAGTTATATATACGCTGACCACTCCTATTATCGCGTACTTCGTGTTTTCTTATTTTCTCCCTCGAACGTTGATACTAGTATTGTATAAGGATACCCGTACATATATGTGTTATTCTCCTCTCAAATTCTTACGCACGTGTGTAGTACTATGATATGTATTAATGAGTTCGTTTACTTTAACCTTACATGAACGATGCGGTGATCTCTAAAACATTTTCGCTACTTTACTTTATTTCATTTTAATGATATTGACATTCGGTGTACTTTGTCAATTCCACTAGTTATTTTATTGTTCAACTCTGAGTGTGAACATTCTTCTTATGCCTTTGAATCGCGTATATTATTTCGTTATCCATTGTTTTGAAATCTTCCAAATTGATGGGAGTACGACCTTAACTTGTCATCTCGGATCATGCCATCCTTTGGCACTTACCTTTGGGAATGCGATTGACTAATGTCATATTATTATTCTCATTACTTCTTCTTATGATTTTGATCAATCATGTCGTTAATTAGGCATACTTTTATTTATTGTAACACTTAATCTTGTTGTGTATTTTGTTTTGTGACGGACATACTTAAGTAGGATGATTTATAATCGTTTTATTGAAATGAATTAGTACGCTTCTTCATTTGAATATAGAAATTATAAACTGCCGAATCATAAATTCATAAATCTTCACTTACATGGATTGGGACGCCTCTTTATGTAATGAGTGGGCTTATGTGTATCCACCATAGCGTGTGTACAAATCATTTTTGGGCTATGAACTCCTCTCGACTCGTAATTTGTTATGTGGATTTTTCCGATTTTGTATCGATCGCCGCGAGCATGATAAGCTAATAGTAATGTACTATTATCCGCTTCCACGAATTGACGGCTTGATAAATTCCTTGTCTCCTATTGTGTTATTGCCAACACTTTTATTCTACCTTTCCTTTAAGGACCCTCACGACATTCAAATTGTTCCTTCATACCATTGCTTACACATTAGGTGATTTCTAACACTTGTTCTATCTTCATTGCTATCTTGTTACTTTGTCAAAATCCCGAGCACAAAATGCATTAAGCACCTCCATGGGCTTCTATAAAAAAATTTATGCATTTTTATGAAAATTTTACAAATATTTCACAAGTGTTTAAATTACCAAAATGACCTTCTTAAGTTAATGAGTCGGTTCTAACCACCCCCTTTTGTGAAAAACCATAACTAATATTTATAATGACACCATGCCCTATCTTTTAAATTACGTGTTTTATACATCATACTTTAATCACGTCTTAAGGATATGATTGATTTAAACTTCTTTTCAACTAATGATTCCTAAAGATTTAAAAATAGACCT
This sequence comes from Artemisia argyi, assembly GCA_030686995.1. Classification (NCBI taxonomy): domain Eukaryota; kingdom Viridiplantae; phylum Streptophyta; class Magnoliopsida; order Asterales; family Asteraceae; genus Artemisia; species Artemisia argyi. The sequence goes on from CM060679.1 coordinate 86,902,526, forward strand.
TCTACAATCACAACCATAAACCCGAGTTTCAACATGGTTTTTATACATGCTTCCATCCCAAAAATCTTTAAAACGACCAAAACTGATTGTTGAACCTATTTTATCTCTATTATGAACACCATTTTTATCAAGAAAGACTAGTTTAAAATTCTCCTTAGACGACGAGAATCGAACCGCGTCGTTAGTTAATCTAGACTTCATTCCTTACGGGTATCCTCATCTTTTCGCAAGTGAACCGTCAGGAGATAAAGCGAGTTAAGCTCTGGGATGGAGCTCTCTTAAGGGGTACGTGCTGTGACATTTCAAAAATTTCATGTCATTAATTTTAATATTTTTATTATTTAACTATTCTATTTTAAATAATTAACTTCGTCAGAAGTTATCCGCGTTTCATCATAACACGTTCAGTTATTCAACAGCGACTAGACTACGTCCATTCTACACTTTTTATGCATCATTGTTTCCTTACAATCCTATTTTAAACGTCACTTTTCACTTTTTCCATTTCTACGTAAACCTTGCACCTTTTACGTTTTACACGATTTAAATTTATGTTTTAAGGTTTAAACAAAGTGAACCAACCCTAGACTATGATAATTTACATATTTATGAATATTTAAACTATTTCATGTTTACAAATGAGTTTTATACTTGTCGTGTCATTTTTATAGCTTACAACACTTTTATCAAGAACTGGTGTCACCAAGTTTTAACGACGTTTAAACACTCCGATAAACCCATTACTCAACTAATATATTAAAAGTAGTTATTTTAACAAGTTTTAATATTTTTACAAGTTTAGCATTTTTACTTTACCCGCTTTTACATTTCGCATCTTAAAAACTATACGTTTTCATTTACCGGGATCAAAACTACACACAATATACCAAAACTACACAAAAATAATACTCCCCTCCCCACTCTCACCCCTAGAACGACACAACCACAAGGAAAAGTGTCCTTGTGGTGAGCCAGCTTCATCTAACTCATACATCTGTATCCCACTTGTAACTTATATCCATAAAACCACTACACAAAACTAACTACTTCATTTTCACACATGCAAACTACGTACAAACTCATTCTTGTTTGTATCACCAACTTATTTCACTCCAAAAATCTGCATTTTCACTCTAAATTTCGTGGCTCCTCAAGATTAAAGGCATATTTTTTAGTTGATTTTTCTAGTCCAAGATTGTCCAAGAGTGAAGGTTCTTTGGTGCTAGTTTGTTGTTGATCATTTTTCCTCTTCAAAGACTTGATTCAAGATTGTTTTTAAAAGGTGTTGGGATATGAAGATCAAAGTACTTCTGATATTCAAAGTACTGCTTGTGTCAAAGTGCTGCTCATGGTCAAAGTATTGCTCGTGCATGAAGAATATTCAAAGTACTTCTAAGTTAAAGGACTGATATGCAAAATTGTTTAAGGATTATTATGTAATATTATTAGAATATTCTAGAATTAGTTAGAGATAGTTTACTTGTTGTTCAAGTATTGTAAACCGACTTAAGGTTTTTCTTGTGCCTATAAAAGGAGCCTTAGGATGGTATTAGACGTACAAGTTGTTGGAATTATGATATCATGACAATCATATAAATAAACCAAACACATCAAGTAAGCATATGCGGAAGCGTTATAACAAGATCATATAATATGTAATTAATTAATCAATAATAAATAGTAAACATACCTTTGTGATTCTAGCCCGAACAAGAATCAATTGAAGCAATCTTCAACTTATGAACCCTAATTAGGGTTTATGTGGATTGTAAGAATAACCCCTTACCCTTTTGTTATTCAATCCAAGATACAATCAATAGTGTAATTAATTATGATATCATGACAATCATATAAATAAACCAAACACATCAAGTAAGCATATGCGGAAGCGTTATAACAAGATCATATAATATGTAATTAATTAATCAATAATAAATAGTAAACATACCTTTGTGATTCTAGCCCGAACAAGAATCAATTGAAGCAATCTTCAACTTATGAACCCTAATTAGGGTTTATGTGGATTTTAAGAATAACCCCTTACCCTTTTGTTATTCAATCCAAGATACAATCAATAGTGTGATTGTATCTCGTTCTTGTACACACGTATTAATTCAAGTAAAAGATTATGCAAGTAATTTAAACACAAAACTATTTTGAGCTTTACTAAAATCGAATCCCTTTATAAAAGGTTTAGATGGATCGATTATTTGGACAAGAAAAGAAGGAGAGAAAAATACCAAGAACTATGTGTACAAGTTGTAGGAAACAATGAATCATTGGGTTTGTTTATATACTAGTGATAACTTGGAGTCCAAGGCATTAAGGAGGTGGAATCCCCCTTATGGCCGATCGGTTATGGACATCCCTAAGGGATTCCGGAACCTTCTTAACATTCCAATTATTCACAAGTATTACTTTCCTTTTCTTCGTCTAACGGTCGTTAGTCATTCTCCGTTAAATACTAACGGTCGTTACTCGTTTTGTGTTTCTTAATAATTATATATAACATTTATAAATAATTATTCATTTACTCTTCATACGTAAAATGTGCAATCCGGTGATCTCGAGTTCGATCCTAACACACAACTATTAATTTATGTTCATAAACTAACAACTCCCACTTGGACATATCTTAATAGTGTGATCACATCGGTTAGCGTCTTGCAACACGCCGATGCCTCTAGTACGATCTCGAGTAAGGCTCCTAGAAAAACCTTTTAGTGATTTTTGATTATTATTATCCTTTTGTTTCTAATACCACGTTAATAAGGATATGGATCAAAGTCATTCCTTAATTAACAATTTTGTTTCTCGTTGTTTGTGGTTGATCAAGATTACCAAATCTTCTGAACATATTCAGAGAAGATATTGGGCACGGCCATGCAAAAATCTTGACAACCCTACGAGGGGCCCAGCAGTATTAAACTCCAAAAATAAATTTGAAGGAACAAATTCTATCTTGACTACAAGCAAAATCCACAAACTTTGTAACACTTCCGAAAACAACCCTTATGACTACCAGTTACGTATAGCGTTAAGTTGTTCCACAAAAATGTACTACATTTATGACACTTATCTTGCATCTCAAGTCTTAGGATAACTTCTTATGGTTTACTTAATGACAAGATCCATAAGTAACATCATATAGTTGGGATAAGTCCTATATTCGGTATCATTGAATATCATCTGAAATGTCATTACTACGCATCAATATACTTTAATTATATTATACCAACCTTCAGATTTGTCTTGATTTAATAATATTCCTATATTATTAACTGACAACGGATAATTTAGAATAACATTTATTTATGGATTAAACATACAAATATAAGATACAATTTATTATTAATTAAACATACCATGTATTTAAATTTATTATAATAATTGTTTAACATCCCTTATCCAAATACTAAATAGATCAATGCATGATAACTCTTGTTGATGAATTATGTCTCAAGTAATGACATTCATACTTGTTGACAAGGCATAAATCATACAACTTTGATCTATCAGAATTTTAAGAATACTTATTTCAAGAATTCAACTATTGAAGTTCTTATATGTGCATACTCAACAATTTTGATTATGCCATATAATATTTCATAAAATGTGTGACATCCTTAACCACCAATTTATGATAATCAAACTTCTAAACATTTTAAAGTTTAAAGTATTCTTATTCTCTTAATGTATAATGCAACTATGCTTTTAGTAAGCATAACTAGTAATAACCAAGGATGAAATCCTTACCATAGCTAGTATTGAGTGTCATCTCAATTTCGTTAGCATTATTGTATGCAAACAACAATATGCTCTTAAAAACTTTCCCGTAAACATTATATCTATTGTGTAATGTTTGATGCCCTTCAAACTTTCAAGTTTGTTGGCTAAGACAATTTTCATAACAATTAAAAAATTGTTCATCTATAGAATTTGGAAGCTGTTCTAGATTTTAGGATGTGATTCTATAATCAAACATATTCTTTTAGAATATTACACAAGTTATCTAATAACCTTTTAATTAATAAATATGACAATCATAATCTTTATATATTTAATGTGTTTAGAATAGAATATTCAATCACAGTTAATTGCTTAAGTGTAATTAATACTCTTGTCATAAAACATGCATTAAATATGTGTACAATATTATCCATATGATTTCTTTACAAAGATTTAAACCACAATGGTTACCTTATCTATGAATAAACTCATCTTCATTTTCTAGTCTAACTATTAAGATAAACCAAATTTCTTAAATTGATTATCTTTATGGTCATCATCTTAATCATTCATATCATGTATACTTTACCCAATTTCATATTTGGTAATGTATCATAATGATTATTAGGTTTACAATAATCTTGTAAATCATAGCCCTCTGCATATTAATCAAATATCTGAGATATCTTTGCTAATCTATGAATGATAATTCCATCATCTTGAGATTTAACATTTAAATGTCAAACTTTATTATCATGTTGAGATTTAACATTCAAATGTCAAACTTCATCATGATATATACTAGTGTATTTTAGAAGATTATGTGTCTTGTAATTTTATCTTTTAAAGATCAAAACTCCCACTTGCTTTTAGTAATTTAAAGACTATCTTTAAATACTTAGCAAATAAAGAAACAATACAATGTTCTCTTTTGGGATATTACAAATACATATTGACAGTTCCTGACTTTACTTTGTTAATAACCTCTTCATAAGCAGCTAAACAAATTTATAACTTCAATTTAAGACTTAATGTAATTCATCACATTCATCACATTTCATCATATGATGATGTCTTATTAATCTTCTAGATTGGAGTTTTATTAAATATGTCCAAGCCATACTCAATATTCTAACCTTGATAACTTTTGGAAGAAAAGAAATCATAGTTATCTTTAATCAAACAATATAACAAGAGTTTGATTTTCCTAACTGTACATACCATAAACATTTGATATTTCATTAGTATTAATATTGTAAGACAATCTAACAATATTTAAGATAACCATATTCGTTTTGACTTGTTTGTTTACCAACTAATTCATTTTAATGGTATAATAGTATTTTCAAGCCAATTACATGCTTTATAACACAAGTACTTTTTACAAAGTCACTTCATGTCCATGTCTCTTCAAGAAAACATAAATTGTTATAATCCCATTATACGTTATAAGTCATTAAACAATTTAATGACTTCATGTTTATGTCTTAATTAAAAAACATAATAAGATAACGTCTTACTTTATTGTAAGTCTTGTAACAATTAAAAGACTTTATGTTTATATTAATGAAACATAAACATGTTTAACTAAAGTAATTATAAACACCATATCTTGGTTTCAATAGTAATTTCAAGTTAATTTATTCCATCACAATAATGTAAATAACATTATTTCTTTATTTATTTATGTCATTCCAAGAACACATAAATATTCAAATTGAAGCAGCATTAGATTACTTAATTAATTTATGTCATTCCATGAATTCATAAATATACTAATTAAAGTTGTCTTGATATCATATTGACACATGTTCTAGTGGGTATCTAATTTAGAAACTACAAATTCTCATAGTTCAATTACATCAGTTGATCTGCTAGTAATGAAAATATGAAATCCACCTTGTTGTTGCAATCTAGCTAAGCTCTCACATAACATAAATTGTAACATCAAGTGTTTCTTGAATTAGATTAGTATAATTCATATTAGAACGTTATTATCTTACCTTGCAGTTAAGAGAATCCATTAAATCATATCTTTATGAGTTGTTTCTTGCACACATTCAAAGATAACATTTCTCCCACTTGTGCATGGAACAACCTCATATAGTTGATAAACAACACGCCATGCATTTGTTTATGTGATCAATATGATTGTGTCATAGATCTTAGGGGTTAATACACACAAATTTTACTAAAGTTTCACAAAAATTTGCTTTTAGTTACTCTAGTTTTTTTTTGTTCAAAGAGGTTACTCATGTTTGCGTGACCGGTTGTTTACGTTACTCCATATATTACAACTTATGATAGCAGGTAAAAAGTTACTAAATGGTCCTTGTGGGTTGTCGGGTTTAATAGATTTAGTCCTTGGATTTTTTTTCTCAAATCCTCTCCTGTGGGCGACCCGTAACGAGGTTTCCTTACGTTTTATATGTTTTTCTCGAATCCTCGCTTATGTTCTTGACTGTGGATGTCATGAGCTAACTGTAAGTGTAACACAATACTTATTTGGACGAATTAATGCAACACTTCTTAAAGGGTGCGAAAATGGGGCATATTGAGATGGTTGGAAAAATATTAAATCGGTTTCACCTCCTCATAGATACTTTTTGCGTAGAGTGAGGTCAACTAGTTGACCTGTAAACATTTTTGTCTTAATTTTTATATAGATGGTTAATGTCATAATATGATTAAATATACTTTATACTGACCATTATAATCATTATATTCATTAATCATCTTATGTGAAGTGTACTCTAGAAATTTAACAACGCATGAACTTAAAAAAAATGTGATTGGTCGAATCGATTATGGAGACTTACACAGCCTCTAACATGATCGAATCAAAACTTGAACCCATCTTGCCTTGCTACCCTTTCTATACTCGTATAGATTTGGGACGTTTTTTATTTGGTTTAAAGAGATATAATGAATGATATAGGATACATGTATTTGATATAATCCAAGATAAAATCAATATACCGGGTTCATATGTAATACAATGGAATAAGCATACATGTATTTGATATAATCCAAGATATAATTTATGTATTCACACAAAATCATGGAAACCAACTTGTTTTCCAAATGGGTTTTCGTACTTTTTATTATAGTTCAATTGGTTGCCAACATGTTTTGTCTAGTGTGACATATGATGGTAGAGCCATTGTTATTAATGGTAGAAGATGGGTACTTATATCGGGTTCTATACATTATCCGCAAAGTACTAACTTTGAAAACATTAATAACTTCTTAAGGACTAAATTCATTATACCCGCCATGCAACAGGGACCAAAAATGTAAATTAAAGATAGTGAAAAACCGTTACACCCGGTAGCCCACCCTGGGAGTAACATAATTAAACGAACACGTTTACATGAGTAACCTAGTTAACGAACCTGTTTACATGAGTAACCTCTTTGAACAAAAAAAAAAAACTATAGTAACTAAAAGCAAATTTTTGGGAAACTTTAGTAATATTTGTGTGTATTAACCCTAGATCTTAGCATAACAAGTAGATGTAGAACAACAATGTCTAGTAAGGAAACATACAAGACTATCCTTAAAAGTATGAGTGTTTACACTTGGAAAGTAATTATCTTTAGCTACCAAGATGTCAAAGCTTGTAACTACAACTGAATTAAAGATCATTACAATAATTTCTTATTTAGTAATAAGTACACAATACTCCCACTGAATTTGACAACATTTAAAATGTTTCATATCCATTGAAAGAAAATAGTGTGCTTTTAACTTTCCTACACCTTTGAATGTCCATACGTAACAATTACTTATGCACTAAAGAGTGTATTCTACTACGTAAATGATGGACTATCCACCAAATGCTATTAACTTGAAAAATTGGGCATGCAATTTCTTCCTTAATAGGTCTACCATCCTACAATGTATGTAGCACCTTTTAAATAGTCAAAACAACTAGATGAATAAACTAGTTTGTCTTTTACTATTTTACGGTAATTAGTCTAGCTTCTAATTATAATAACTCATAAAATGTCATACATAATTTTCTGTTAACCAAATATCATATTTGTTATTAAGAATTTAATCACCGAATAAGGATAATGAAATCCCTATGGAAAATATGCGCAATTTTCTTAACTATTAAAAATTTGCTATGAGTTATATTAGAATTTAGACATATCTAACATTCCTATTATCCTTTCTCATTCATGAAAAGAAATAGGATTGTATCTCACTCTTCTTTCATAGAAAGGAGACTTCTTTTGTCTTTTAAGTAAATATTTCTTAATCAAACATTTGTTTGAAAATAGAACGAGATAAATTTACCAAAACCCAAAGTGCATTTACGGTTTTAACGTTGCATTAATACATTAAAACGAATTACAAAATTCAATTTCTGTATTTTCGATAATAAGATCTTTAAGAAAATAAAATACCCATTGGTAAATATTCATATAAACCATAGTATTTTCTTAAAGCAGGGATCCAAATTGACATAGTACCATTACATCAGTTGATCTGCTAGTAATGATAGTATTCAACAAGGTAATTGTCAAACAATAATTGCCAATATCATATTGCAATTCCTAGATCATTATGGGATTTAAATTCACAAAACCTTTGTAATGTAAGCATGTTTCATCCCCATCTTAATGCCTTGAGTCCAAGCTCTCACTTCCTACTCAATTTAAGTCTTCTAACTTAAAAACTGCAAACTCATAAATCCATTACATCATTTGATCTGCTAGCAATGAAATTATGAAATTTACCTCTCCATTGCAATCTAGCCAAGCTCTCACATGACGTAAACTACAACTTCAAGTGTTCTTAATTAGATGGCATTTGACTTAATTTTATAAGGGTATTAATTTTGACGTGTGATCAAAATAATGTATGAAGAATCATGCATACAACTTCATAACATTGGTTTTATAAAACATTTTTATTACCAATTCACTAAGAGTAAAATAGCAAAGTTTTGATTGAGGTATCGGGTTCACCAATTAAAGAATTACCAACAATTATCGTCCACTTATATCATACTTTTGCATAAGCCCTAAAGCTTAGTGTTTCGGATAATTATTATGGAATTGTGGTCAATTCACCCTTAAGATGACAGTGTACATGTAATGGTTGTTCGGTAAGTCTAATTTACACGCAAACGAGCGGAAAGACAGAGTGTTGTCTCTTTGAGGCCACAATTTAATGCGAAACCAACCTTATACCCATCTTTTAGTGTGTAAACTTTGGTCGAGCCTAGTTAACCATTACGTACAAAAACATCAATCAATAAGCCTTTGAAATTTTGACTCTTAAAACCAAAACAATTTCGCCATTTATTTAGTCCATATTATTTTTCTATTCATAAAATTACCCTTTTCCATTTATAAACATGTCTTACATAATAATAAACAAAAACAAGTAATACATAATAAAAAATAAAACAACCAAATAAACATATACATAACATAACAATTAAATATGTATAAACATGTAGCCACATGCAAATTTAACTCAATAGTCCTATTAATAATCAAGTCTAGGTGTATAATGCATTTATTCAATTAAGGCTTTCTTCTTCAATAGAAAAAGAGCCACATACATCGATAAATTGATTGCGTAAGCCAAAACTAAACAAATACCACATAGCACGTAATTGATTACTTAATATTGGAGTCTTCCCCAATTCGACATCTATTAATAAATTTACATGTTCATACAGCTTAACATTTAATTAATATATATAATTTAAACCATTTAAATCATCACACAATTAAATCCATGCAAATATGCACTTTTCATGGATTATTCTTAACAATTAACATATTGCACCAAGATCGTATACTAAAACGCATAACCAATTACATGACATCCTAGGGTTTCTAATCATATTAAAAAAAATCAAAAACAAAACCCTAAAACCCTAATAGGTCAATCAACCTAATAAAAAAATTAGGGTTAGGAATCGAAAACCCTAAAAAAAACATATAATTAAACGAATGAAGATTCAATTTTTATGCGTTTCGATAATTAATTACACATTATAACAGCTCTAGATGCCACTGTTGGAATTATGATATCATGACAATCATATAAATAAACCAAACACATCAAGTAAGCATATGTGGAAGCGTTATAACAAGATCATATAACATGTAATTAATTAATCAATAATAAATAGTAAACATACCTTTGTGATTCTAGCCCGAACAAGAATCAATTGAAGCAATGTTCAACTTATGAACCCTAATTAGGGTTTATGTGGATTGTAAGAATAACCCCTTACCCTTCTTGTACACACGTACTAATTCAAGTAAAAGATTATGCAAGTAATTTAAACACAAAACTATTTTGAGCTTTACTAAAATCGAATCCCTTTATAAAAGGTTTAGATGGATCGATTATTTGGACAAGAAAAGAAGGAGAGAAAAACACCAAGAACTATGTGTACAAGTTGTAGGAAACAAAGAATCCTTGGGTTTGTTTATATACTAGTGATAACTTGGAGTCCAAGGCATTGAGGAGGTGGAATCCCCCTTATGGCCGATCGGTTATGGATATCCCTAAGGGATTCTGGAACCTTTTTGACATTCCAATTATTCACAAGTATTACTTTCCTTTTCTTCGTCTAACGGTCATTAGTCATTCTCCGTTAAATACTAACGGTCGTTACTCATTTTGTGTTTATTAATAATTATATATAACATTTATAAATAATTATTCATTTACTCTTCATACGTAAAATGTGCAATCACGTGATCTCGAATTCGATCCTAACACACAACTATTAATTTATGTTCATAAACTAACACAAGTACATGCATACGATTTCATAGTTTAAAGAATACGATATTAGAGAGTTAGGGATTGTTAGTGAATCTGTAAGATAAGCATGTTCAAGTTGGTTTTAATATAATCATTCAAAGTTCTTCTTGGCTTTGTGTTAGTAGATTTTGCATACTTTACAAGGTCACATCAGTGTTTCATTGTTAGTAGTTTTGAGTTATTCAAGATTGCTAAGACCATTACAAGTTATAGTTAACTTTGGTCAGAGTATATCGATCCAACAAGTGGTATCAGAGCTTGTGTGGAAACTCTGATTAAGAAGAAACCCTTAAAACCGATTTTACAACAAACCCTAAAAGATGTCGACAGAAGTTGCACCAGTTCCATCCATCACCTCAATCAGAATTCCCATGGTCAAGAAGGGAGAATATGATCTATGGAGTATGAAGATGAGGTCGTACATTTCCATCACAGACCATGCTTTATGGGATGTGATTGTCAATGGTAATGTTGTCATTGATGAACCTGTATCAATTGAAGGACAACCTACACCACCTAAGCCAACCTTGCCAGCAATTACAAAAAGAAATCAAGATAAGGCTCTCAAGATACTACTTTCTGCTATTCCTGATGGTCACCTATTGAAGTTTCATGATGCTAAGGATGCAAAACAACTTTGGGCTGCTATTAAGACAAGATTTGGAGGTAATGATGCTTCCAAGAAGATGCATAGAAACCTATTGAAGCAACAGTTTAAAACATTCACTGTTGGTGAAAGAGAAAGCCTTGACTCTGCCTATGACAGATATCAAAATCTACTCAGTATGCTAGAGTTATATGGAGCAGAGGCATCTGTTGAAGATGCAAACCTGAAGTTCTTGAGAAGTTTGCCATCTGTATGACATGTGGTTGCTACTATGATTAGAGGACAACCTGGTTTGGATACTATAGAATTTGATGATCTCTACAACAATTTAAAGGTGTATGAGCATGAGTTGAAGGGTAACAAAGGTTCAAGTTCTCATAACATTGCTTTTGTGTCTTCTAAAAACAGAGGCAGTACTTCCACTAAAAGTACTACTTACACTGTCCAAAGTACTGTTGAAGAGAAACATCACCCCTGTACAACCATGGTCATTACCACTTCATCACCATCAAACAACACCAATTCAGATGATGTTCTATGTTCATTCTTTGCTCAACAAGCCACTCTACCTGTTACATATCAAGAAAATGTCTTGCAAATTGATGATGATGCTCTAGAAGAAATTGACATAAGATGGCAGGTTGCCATGATCACTGCAAGGATCAAGAAGTTCATGAACAAGACAGGGAGAGGTATTGATTTTAAAGCTAAGTAGGGTATAGCATTTGATAAATCTAAGATTAGATGCTTCAATTGTCAAAAGACTGGTCACTTTGCAAGGGAATGCAAGTTTGCAAAGTATCAGGAAAACAGAATGATTGAAAAACCCAAGGTTGAAAGAAAGGAGGTTCCTATTGCTGAACCAAAGTCACAAGCTTTGGTGGCTCAAGAAAATCTATCAGAGGTTAACTGGAGTAATGAATTTGATGATGAACCAGTAACCTACTCTATGGTTGCATTGGAAGAGGTTGATTGCAGCACAACTTTTGATGAGGAACCAGGATATGCTGCTTTAGAATCAAGAGATGGTCTAGGAAGCTTTGATTGGAGCATGGAAAGTGAAGAAGAACCTGTTCAGCTTGCTATGGTAGCTACTTCACCAAGTTCATCTACTATCTCTGAGGTATGCTCTAAATGTAGTAATTCTTATCAAAAATTACTTAAAGAATATGAAACTGAAAGAGATAATTACAGAAGGGCTAGGTCTGAGATAGCAGGTTACCAATTGACTTTAGAGTCAATGGAAGCCAAGATAATCACTCATTAAAATAATGAAGTAGCTTGGGTAGAAAAATATGAACAACAAGATTATCAATTAAAGTTAAGTGAATGGAAGTTAGGATGTAATGTTTCTAAACTAGAAAAGGTCACTAAAAAAAGAGATAAGTTGTTAGCAAAACTTGCTAGTTGGAAAGAATCAGGTCTGTCACATGTTAGTTTTGTTGAAAAACAAAGAACAGCAAACATTAAAACTGGCCTAGGTTATGATGATAGTAGTTCAGAAGAAATCCCAACTAGGAACAAGGAACAAATCCTTTCAGAGGACACCTCAACAAGTGATGAAGAATTCATAAGCTTAGAGGAAAACACATCTAGTGATGAAGAATCACCTTGTTCAACACCTCCTGAATTTAAGAAAGACAAGGGATACAATGAAGTTCCTCCACCCACAGGTAGTTTCCAACCACCTAGGACAGATGTTTCCTGTTTTGGAGTAGACAATTGGGAGTTTAGGAAAAAGCTTAAAGGTCAATCTAATTCAAGTCAATCTAGTTCTGAGTCCTTAAGGGAAACTGTTGAGAAACCTAGGGATGATAACAAGGGTTCAAGGAGTGATAAAGTCTTTTTAAAACAAGCAGTACTTCCAAAAACTTCTCAAAGTACTATTGATCATTTAACGGTACCTTCAAGAAATTTTTTCTAAAATACTACAATGTTTAGAAAACCTTTTGGAACAGGATTTGGGAATATGGGTCCAAAGTTATGTTATGTATGTTATAGTCCTCACCATTTGATTAAGGACTGTGATTATCACTTAGAATACTTAAGCAAATTCCCAAAGACCAGATCTGCAAACCATAAGCACAGGGAGAATAAAACAGTTTGGAATCATTGACATAGGGTTAACCATAGTAATTTCTCTAAATACTATTGGTACCCTCACCAGAAAAGACCATTTTCCAAACCCCCAGCACCTTCAAGAGATACTTTTCAAAGTACTGGTAAAACAGTACCTTCTCAAAGTACTGTTAGGAATTCACCCAACCAAGGTACTGCTAGCACTTCTTCAAAAGTAAAACCAAGGAAGTTCAATTCCTACAAACCTAGAAGGCCTTACACCTCAAAAAGAGTACCTAGCTCAAAGAACCCAACACCAACTGTTAAAACTAAATGGGTTAAGAAAGAAAGTACTGCTGGGAAAGAAACAGTACTTTCAGAGGATAAGGGTGAAAAAGGGAGTGTTGATAAGAATCAACCATAGGTTTTGGAAACAAAGACATTAATTCTTGATAGTCCTTTCAAAAATAGTGGAGATTACATACTTAAAGAATTTGAGTATGTCACTCCACAAGGGGAACATAAGTCAGTAATGGCTTGGGTTCCTAAAAGAAACTAACCCTTTTCATCTTTTTGCAGGCAACCCAGAAGAGGAGCTTAAAGATCATATTTTCATTGATAGTGGTTGCTCTGGAAGCATGACAGGAGACAAGGAGCTCTTGTCAGATTTTAAGGCTTATTTTGGAGGAAGAGTTGCATTTGGGAATGATCCTGATGGAGGGAGAATCACTGGAAAAGGAACCATCAAGACAGGATCCATTGATTTGAGAATGTTAGATATGTGAAGGAGCTGAAATTCAATTTTTTTTCAGTATCTCAGATCTGTGACAAGAAATATCCTATGTTATTCCTTGACATATAATGTCTTATCTCTCCCCTGAGTTCAAGTTAGTTGATGACAACTTGGTAATGCTGAGAGTACCAAGAACCAATGATGTGTACAACTTAGATTTGAAGAATATCAATCCTACTGAAAGAGCAACATGTTTGGTAGCAAGGGCAACAATGGAAGAAGTACATCTATGGCACCGAAGATTAGGGCATGTGAATTTCAAAAACATCAACAAGTTGGTCAAAGGCAATTTAGTTAGAGGTTTACCTTCTAAAACATACAAGAATGATCACTCTTGTCTGGCTTGCAAGAAGGGTAAACAACACAAGGCTTCATGTAAAAAGATTGAAGAAAGAACTATTAGAGAGCCTTTGGAATTGTTGCATATGGATCTGTTTTGACCTGTTTCTGTTGCAAGTTTAAACAAGAAGAATTACTATTTGGTTATAACAGATGATTGTAGCAGATTTAGTTGGGTCTTTTTCTTGGGATTTTAAGATGAAACCTTTGATGCTATTCATGATCTCATAATAGCACTTGAAAATCAGTTGAGACTCAAAGTTAGATCTATTAGATGTGATAATGGGACTGAATTCAAGAATCAGCTTATGGATGAATTTTGTGCCAAGAAAGGAATTAAGAGAGAGTTTAGTATTGCAAGAACTCCTCAGCAGAATGGAGTTGCATAAAGGAAGAATAGAACCATGATAGAAGCAGTAAGGACAATGCTTGCAGATTCTCAATTACCTATTCCATTTTGGGCTGAAGTTGTAAGTGCTGCTTGTTATGTGTTAAATAGAGTATCAGTGACAAAACCTCAGATGAAGACACCTTATGAGTTACTCATGGGAAAGAAACCAAACATTAAGTTTTTCAAACCTTTTAGATGTCCCCTGACTATTTTGAATACTGTTGATACTCTGGGAAAGTTTGATGGCAAGTCAGATGAAGGATACTTATTAGGTTATTGTACCAATAACAAAGGATTTAGAGTGTACAACAGGGCTACCAAGAAGGTTCAAGAATGTCTTCATGTTGAACTTCTAGAAGATCAAGGAAATCAAAAAGGTAAAGGTCCTGATTGGATGTTTGATCTTGATATTTTGGCCTCATCCATGAATTATGAGCCTGTTAGAGAAGAAAATCAAGATGTTCACAATGAAGAAGAATTACAATACATTGTTCATGGAGTCAATATGAGATCTGAAGATGTTCCTGATGAAGAATCCATTGAAAAGAAGAAAAGTACTTTTGAACCTCAAAGTATTGTTGAACCTCAAAGTACTATTGAACCACAAAGTACTGTTTAGCCAAACTCCACAGCATCTGATGAAGACCAAGCTATCCATGATGAACTTAATAGGATGCTTCTTCAAGAAACTATTGCAAAATCCTATAAAGATGATCAAAGGAGAGCTTATGAAGCAGAAAAGAAGAAGGCTAAAGGCACTGACAGTACTTTGCATCAGAGTACTGCTGATCCATTTGAAAGTACTTCAAATGTCTTAGATCCATCAAATTGGATCAATACTGATGATTTGAATGATCCAAACATGCCTGCCTTAGAAGATACTGATGATGAATTGGAGAAAGAAGGAATTTTCTCAGATTCCAATGAAGACCCTGATTTCACAAATTTGGAAGATAATCTTGAAGTTTCACCAACTCCTACATTGAGAATTCATAAAGATCATCCTTTTAGCAAGATTATTGGACCTTCTATCTCAGGAGTGCTCACAAGAACAAAAGCTAAGAATCTTTCTAGGCAACATACTTCTTTACTTAGCTTTGTTTATAAATAAAACAGGGTGAATCACAAGGATCAACAATTGTGCTTATTTGCTTGCTTTCTGTCTCAAGAGGAACCTAAGACAGTAGCTCAAGCATTAGCTAAAGAGAGTTGGGTTGAAGCCATGCAAGAAGAACTTTTGCAATTTAAACTTCAAGAAGTTTGGGTATTATGTTATTTACCTGATGGTAAGAGACTAATTGGTACAAAATGGGTCTTCAGAGTTAAGAGAGATGAAAGAGGGAATGTCATCAAGAATAAAGCAAGATTAGTTGCTCAAGGCTACAGACAAGAAGAAGGGGTAGACTATGATGAAGTGTTTGCTCCAGTGGCAAGAATTGAAGCCATAAGGTTATTTCTGGCCTTTGCATCATATATGGGATTTCCTGTATATCAAATGGATGTTAAGAGTGCTTTTATTTATGGCAGTATCACAGAGGAAGTCTATGTCAAACAACCTCCTGGTTTTGAAGATCCTGCACATCCAAATAAAGTCCACAAGGTTGTTAAGGCTCTGTATGGCCTCCATCAAGCCCCTAGAGCTTGATATGAAAGACTCTCCACTTTTCTATTGCAACATGGTTACAGGAAAGGTGCCATTGATAAGACTTTGTTTATCAAAAGAGACAAAAAGGATATTATGCTTGTCCAAGTGTATGTGGATGACATTACTTTTGGAGCCACAAAATAGTCAATAGTGAAAGAGTTTGAGGAGCTCATGCAAAAAGAGTTTCAAATGAGTTTCATGGGAGAATTGACTTTTTTTTTAGGGCTTCAAGTTTAACAATCAAGCAGTGGAATCTTTATTAGTAAAGATAAGTATGTCTCTGACATTCTTAAGAGGTTTAACTTCACCACTGTCAAGCCAGCCTCCACACCCATTGATGCTAACAAACCATTGGGAAAAAAATGAAGATGGAGAAGATATTGATGTTAAACTCTATAGATCCATGATTGGCTGTCTATTGTATTTGACTGCATCTAGACCTGACATTACTTTTGCTGTGTGCTTATGTGCAAGACATCAGGTCAACACCAAAGTTTCACATCTGAATGCAGTCAAGAGGATTTTTAGGTATCTCAGGCAACAACCTAAGCTAGGGTTGTGGTATCCTAGGGAGTCTCCTTTTCATTTGGAAGCCTTTTCAGACAGTGTTTATGCTGGAGACAATTATGATAGAAGATCAACTAATGGAGGATGCTAATACCTTGGAAGATGATTAGTTTCATGGCAATGCAAGAAGCAAACAATTGCAGCAACATCTTCCACAGAAGCAGAATATGTGGCTGTTGCAAGTTGTTGTGCCCAAGTGCTTTGGTTGCAAATTCAACTTTTAGACTATGGATTCAATTTCAAGAATACTCCTATCAACATTGATAATGAGAGTACAATCTGTATTGTGAAGAATCTTGTCTATCATTCCAAGACTAAGCATATTTAGATTAGGCATCACTTTATCAGAGATTGTTATGAGCACAGACTCATAAATGTGGTTAAAGTTCACACAGATGATAATGTAGTTGATTTACTCACAAAGGGCTTTGATGTTTCAAGATTTAATTATTTAGTGGTGAGTATAGGGATGATCAATAATTAAGCTACATTTGAGGGGAGGCATTAGTAGCTACTAATTATTTGAGGGGAGGCTACATTATTCATTAAACAAGAAGTGTAACTTTATTCATATTCATCATAAACAGAGTTACATTCAACATTCAAGACAGATACATCATCAAAACAACAAAACACAAATCCTAACAACCCATAACCTACACCAACTACTCCATTGGCCTCTTGCCCTTTCCCTGGTAGTCCTGCTTTGCCTTCTGAGCACTCTTCCTCTTGTTATCAAAGGTTGACTGCTTCCTTGGGCAAGCAAGACGTAGCACTTGTTTTGGAGGCTTTTGGTGTCTTGCAGGCTTCTCTTGGGCAGGCCACTTCATGTTTCTCATTGCTAATTCCAGAGCTTGTGTCAATGCCTGTGGTAACTCCTTGGAAAGAGATGGAGTAGGAGCAGGGGTAGAAACCTTCTTGTTTGGCTTCATGTTTGTTGAGCTTGGAGCACATGGAGGAAAATAGCCATTCCATCCTGAAGATTCATGTTCAGAGTCAGAGTAATAGCTTATCTCTTCATCAGATGAATCATCTGAAGAGATGTAGATTAGTGGAAAATGGCTCATGATGCTAATAGGGTTTATGATGGTAAAGAAAAGGTTTTGGTGAAGATGTATGTTGATCCGACCCCTTTTTATAGGCAAAGTCAATCCAAAGGGATATTTATGAAGGATATTAACTCCTACTTGTTTTGGTAGATTTGGGAATTAAATATGGAAAGTATTTATTATATCGGGTTGACTTTCAGAAGATATTTTTAGTGGCTTGGTCAAAAAGTCAATATTGTTAGATATTTTGGTAGAAAGTACTTTTAGCCAAAGTACTGCTTCATATTTGAATGAAAGTACTCCTCAGTATTATATGGAAAAGTACTGTTTGGCACTTCATGGAAATTACTGACGTGTCAGGATACTGTTCCAACGGTCAAAAATAAGGGGTAACAACTTTTCTAAAGATATGGGGAAGATAAATTCCAAAAATAACAGTAAATTCATTTATTAGCCACGATTTTTTGTATATTATCTTTCTTTGTGATTATCTCTTCCATCTTTATATACCCTCATCATCATTACTATTCATTCATTCAAACACTATCACCTCCATCATCGATTATCATCCTCTTTCACAACCACAAACAATGGAAAACCTTCCAACAATTAGCAAACACAACATGATTGCCAACTTGAATAAGACGCAAAAGAATGTTGATTTCCATGCCATCATTGATTTTCTCACTGGGTCGTCAATCAACTATGCTCTTTTGGTCAATCCTGAAATCATTGGCCCCTGGATTCAAGAGTTTTGGGCTACGGCTAGATCTGGTTTAGAAGAAGGAGAAGATATTATTCTAGCTACAGTTACAGGGAGACCTATTCGTATCACTGAAGCCACAATAAGGGAAGTCTTATTGTTTGATGATGAAGAAGGTACTATTCTTTTTGACCAGCAAGTTATTTGGGATGAATTCAGTGACATAGGCTATGAAGGTGCTCTCAATAAGCTTACTTTTCAAAAGGCATTGGTTAGTCCTCATTGGAAATACCTTATACATGTTTTACTTCATTGTCTAAGTCCCAAAAGTACTGCTTGGGATCAATTTGGACACAAGATAGCCTTTGCATTAGTTGGGTTAGCTACGAATCAACAATTTAATTTCTCATACATGATTCTTGATGGTATGCTTGGTAACATCAAAGCTGGTTCACCATTTTTTGATGTATCCTAGGCTTGTTCAGTTATTTTTAGACAAACAACTTGAGGGTGTTCCAAAACCAAAAGATTTTGTACCTACTGTTGTACTTCCACCCATGGTGTTTACTTTTTTGTCTAACAAGGGTGTTAAGTTTTCTGGCCACAACACACCTTTGACAGCTCACATATTGGAAGTAGCATAGGCAGTTAGAGATGCAGCTGATGTAGCAAGTGATTCTGCACATTCTGAGCATTCTGCATCAGAACATACTTTAACACCACCTCTTGCATCACCTCAGCAAGTTACTTCAAGTGAAAGAACTACCTCTTTGTTAGTACCAGTTCATGTTTCAAGGGAGAAGACTCTTTCAAGAGAAAGTACTTCTCAACATACTGTTTCCAAGGAAAGTACTTCTCTGCAAGGTACTGCTTCAGAAAAAGATAAACCACCATCTCCTAATGATTATACTCCCACAGATGGGTCTCAAACAACTAGAGGAGATGAGGGAGATGAGGGAACACTGGATACTTATGCTTTGACTAGGGAATTTAGAAGGATGAAGAAGGTGATTAATGCTCAAGCTGATCAGATCAAGAGATTGAAAGATAAATTCAGGAGATTGATGATATTTTTTTGGCCACTTGTTAAGAATCACTGAATATGGGTCAAGCAACAGAAGAGAAGTGCTCAGAAATCCAAGAAGGCTTCTAAATCTAAGAAGAGCAAGAAGAGGTCATCATCATTCAAATTGGGGAGGAATCAGAATGATAATCTGAATGAAGATGATGATGTGCCTCAAGATCCATATGAAGAAGCTTATGCTATGGATTTTGTAGATATTGCTCAAAGTACTGCTGAAAGAAAACTTGATGAAGTTGAGCAAATTGTTGCAAAAGAGAATAAAGCACAAAGTACTGATGTTGAAGGTACTGATCCTCAAAGTACTGGTGTGCAAAGTACTTTGGATCAAGGTGATCAAGGTACTGCTGCCTTAAATGTTGATGAAGCTGGACCTTCTACAAGAATTTTTGATGATGAAGCTGGTCCTTCCATTCAGCAAGAAGAGATAAAGGAGCACATTGCTAGTGATGATGAGACTATTGCTCAGATTATGGTTAATATGTCAAGACCAAGTGGGATAAGTATTCCTGGTGTTGAACAAGCTCAAGTCTCACAAGTTTCTTCTGAATTTGAAGAATTGGATCCTAATGACAAGGGAAAATGGATCATGAAAGTTTCCAAGAAGAAGAAGAAGTTCACTCTGGCACAGCTAAGAGCTTTTGAGGTAATAAAGAATGAAGAAGCTGCTAGAAAGTATCAAGCCGATTTGGATGCTGAATACTTAAGGGAATCAAGAAAGCCAGTTGTTGAAACAAGAAGGCCACCATCTAAATCTCAAGAAAGAAATTCTATGATAAGTTTTCTGAAAGGCAGAGGATTTAAAAATCTACAAAGGTTAAGATATCCACAGGTGAAAGAACTATATGACAATGTTTAAGAGTCAATCAAAAGAGAGTTAGATAGTTTTATGCCTATGGATTCTGAGAAAGAAAAGAAGTTGGAAGGTTTAATGAAAGAACAAGCTGAGAAAAGAAAGTTAAAGAGGAAGAGAGCAAATCAAGATGATCAGTTATCAAAGAGGCTCAAGATGCTGAGATCAGACACTGTTGATGAACTGAGGAACTATCTTAGGGTTGTGGATTTTGAGAATACAAAGAAGACAGAGAATGCTTAGAAGAAGTCTAAGATTTCTACATTTTCTGTGGTAGAATCATCTGATGGAGATTATCTCATTTTTCATAGAAAGGATGAAAGCTTTACAGTATTCAATATGTTATGGGATATACTGCACAAGATAGATAGAGAAGATCTATACTATTTGTATCTACAAGTGCATGCTTACTTTGAGAATACTGAGCCAACAGGAGTGGGATTGATTTTATTGGGTGATTTAATAACCATCTAGGAGACTAATGAAACAAGTAGTGATGCTCTGCGGAATGATCAAGAGAATTGGGAGATAATAAGATGGAGATTCTTTGAGTCATCAGGGGTACACTCACTTGAAATGGAAGATGGAGCTATGATCCATATGCTAGCAGAGAAAATATATCCTCTTGAAAGAGATCTTATGATCAGAATGCTGGATCATGGCATGGAGTTTGAGAATGAGACTGAAGTAGCATTAATGGTGATTGAATTATTCATAAAGTGGACTACTTCAGATGATGATAATGCATAAATACTGGTATGGTTTGTATTATATAAATATTTTTTGAATAACAAGTACTTTATTCAAAGTACTGCAAGACAAACAATACTTTATCAAAGTACTGCTTGCTACATAAAACCAGTAAAGTCTTTTTGAATAAAACTTTTTGAAGCTTAAGATGATATCAATAAAGGTTTTGAGAAGTCACATGTGGTGTTAGTACTTGTACTACACAGCAAATGGTAATCAACTCACCATGTTTAACAGACAAGAAAGAGTTTGACTCATCATGAGGGTACGGCTCTGATGTGATAATCAAATCCATTTTTAGTTGACAATTTACTAAAAATTGTATGGTTTTCAACTCACCATATCTGTAAAAGTGAAGAGTTGGCTAGCGCACAAGAAAATGGCTTGTGGTAAAGGCTGTGGAAAATCCATTTATATGGTAATTAGTTCACCATGGTTGTGATAAAAGAACTAACTAGTCCAAAAGCAAACGACTCTTGGTAAAGACTAAACAAATCCGTTGATAGCTGATGATTTGATAAAAATCATATGGTTATCAATGTACCATGGTTGTTCTAACCTAAACGTTGGCTACTCCAGAGTTAATCGCTTTGGTAAAGAGACATCAAAATCCATTAAATTTCAATGATTCACCTCTCACAGGAGTTTACACACCTAGAAGTGATAAGAATAGTATGAAACTTTAAAGATTTGATGTACACCTTGTCAAAATATTGCTGAGTTGCTGAAAAGATTTGTTGCTGTGAAGATATCATCTAAAGCTGATGAAGAGTACTTTGATACACAAGTCAGATAAAAGTTAAAGACACGACTTTCCTTGAAGATAAAGATGTTAAATATTAAAAGATAACAAAGGAACATGAAATCAAGCAAGTAGAATTCAAGTTAGGGGAGGATTGTTGGGATATGAAGATCAAAGTACTTCTGATATTCAAAGTACTGCGTGTGTCAAAGTGCTGCTCATGGTCAAAGTACTGCTCGTGCATGAAGAATATTCAAAGTACTTCTAAGTTAAAGGACTGATATGCAAAATTGTTTAAGGATTGTTATGTAATATTATTAGAATATTCTAGAATTAGTTAGAGATGGTTTACTTGTCATTCAAGTATTGTAAACCGACTTAAGGTTTTCCTTGTGCCTATAAAAGGAGCTTTAGGATGGTATTAGACATACAAGTACATGCATATGATTTCATAGTTTAGAGAATACGATATTAGAGAGTTAGAGATTGTTACTGAATCTATGTAAGATAAGCAGGTTCAAGTTGGTTTTAATATTATCATTCAAAGTTCTTCTTAGCTTTGTGTTAGTAGATTCCGAATACTTTACAAGGTTACATCAGCGTTTCATTGTTAGTAGTTTTGAGTTATTCAAGATTGCTAAGACCATTACAAGTTATAGTTAAGTTTGGTCAGAGTATATCGATCCAACAAAAGGCTTTCAAGATGTGTCCATTGCTGTGATTATCAAGTTTTTACAAAGGGTTTGGTGGTTAAAAATTTGGTTTTCATGGGGTAAAGAAAGGTGCAAGTGTTGTTGGGTTAATATAGGATTATTGTCCACGTTCCTTGTAATTTTTCTTGTTCATCAATCATTGTAAGGAAACCAATCACTCCTTTTTCATTTTATTTTTAGTTTCACTACTGTAAATGTAATATTACTTGATGTATTTTAATAATATATAAGTTATTATCCTTGGTTAGGCTTGGTACATAAGCTAGATCACTAGAAAATCACTCATGGACTAGACATGCAAAAGATAGTTTTGATCAAGGGTAAAAATGGAATTAACTGATCTAATCAGTAAATATTTGACATAAACTAAAAATATGTGGTTGTAGATCTATGTCTTTTGGTCATTTTCCCCGGTGGTGCATCCCGTGACGACACTCGATGATTAAACTAGAAATAATTTCGTGAAACATGTCAGATTATGAGTACCAGAATTATAACCTATGAAACTTAGTTTTCTGCACATAACTAATGGTTTCTCAAAACATAAAAGTTTTAGATAACAACTCAACTTAAACGTGGCCGCAAATGGGGAATTAATTAGACTTGTAGAACTCTAGATATCGCAAATTTAGTGGGACTATTTTGACATTGATAAAAATCAGAACTGGATAGTAAGGGTAAATGGGTAATTTACTATTGTTAAGTAATTTTTTACTTAGTGGGAACCACAAAACTTGTTAGTACAGATGAATACCTTTCCGGGATATAAAGAACTTAATTTACTGACTTACGGTTTAAGAGTAATGAATTATCTAAGATGAACAAGCTATAAAAATTCTAACAGCTTTGACAATGAAAAGTATAAAAATGTTTTACACTTTATAAAAATTGGAGCTTTAAATACATTTTTGAACCACCTAATATATTTTTGAACCCTCAGGTTTAATTTAAACTTTTTGGCTAAAACTTGACCCATGAGATAAATTTGAACCTTAGGCTAATCTTGGACCTTCATGACATATGTTTGGACTTGGGGTCAAATATAGGATTTGCACTTGAATTTTGTAAGAAAATGTAAAATTCATACTTATAGATAACCTTTAAATGCTAAACTAAAACTTGTGATATATTTAGGAATTATGTACCAAGCATAATTAAGATCATAACTTATATATAGCCATATTGCATCAATGTTGATTTTCAAAAACCTAAGACAAGCGTAAATCTATTTAGGTTCATCGTAGAGCTTCGCGGCTATTTTCCTCACTTGCTTGTTTCATACTACTTTCTTTATTCACGGTGAGTTCATAGCCTCGCCTTTACTCATTTAAATGTTTTATAAACCTCGTGAGGGGGATACATGCTAGTTTTACAAACTGAATACAAGTAGCTTTCGGTATGCTAGACCCGATTATATGATTTATAGACATCTGACATTGAGTATTCTTGCTTAAGTCCCCATCATGAACCGTTAATTTTGTGTGAACGCTAGTATTATAAATATGCATATTTGGCTTGACAAGCCTGTCCGGGTGAGTAACGCTCATTTGACAACTGGTGGTCAAACGGACATATAATATTGAGAATTTAGGGTTAATGGCAAGATTACCCTTTTGCGGGGCATTATTAAATAATTGTCAAGGTTCGGTTTCGTGAGCTCAATGCTGTAAATCTTATTTTTTCCAACATGTATTTGTTATATGTCTTTTATAATGAATAATACTTGTATTCAACTGATTACTTATTAAACTCTATGAATTCACTCAACTTTATGTTGACTTTTTGGCATGTATTTTCACAGGTATTATTTTGCTAGCTGAGCATTGGGAGCAATTGGAGTCGCGTGGATATCAAATATTGAAGGGCTTGTTTTCTACACATTCGATAACTTTTTGTCTTTAAAATATACATATGTGTCGTGTCACACCCCCAAAATACCTGAATGGCAGCGGAATGGAATACCTGGGGGTGACTGTCATAGCACCACAGTTACAGTTATATTGAACGACCTAAAGTGTCGTTTTGAAAATACATCGTTTGATTCATTTTAAATATTTAGAGTTATAAAACATAGGTCCCAAAAGTCTGGAAAAGTTTAAGGAAATAAGTTTAGTACAATCAAACGATAGTTCATAAGTGCATGAAAATCCAAAATGAGACGCGTCATCCTTGTTACTCAATGATATGACTCCATGCATGCCATGAGGAATATGTCTTAGTTACCTGAAAATACATTGCAAAAATGGTCAACAATAATGTTGGTGAATAATCATAGGTTTGTAAGTTAAATCGTATGTACATTAGCCACAAGTATAAAGTAAACCGACAAAATGTCAAAAATGCTACGTTGGCTCTTAAGCTCATGACCCTGAAGCTAGACATAATATTGTATTGGCCCCAAAGGAGTGTTTACCAGGCACTCAAATAGTTTAGACATGAAATGCATCCGTAATTCCGTTGGAGCAACCCAAACACGGATGGAGGAGTCACCCTCAATAGATCTATCCACTCACTCTCGCTTAGCAATATAATTAACGGTCCATGATAATAAAGGGGGCTTAACTTGGTAGTAAGGCAACTTAAGCAATGTATGGAATTTAATACTTGGGCATGTACAAAAATAATTGATTCAATGTATTCTCTCCCGTGGGATTTGAAATCAAAATATTGAATTAAAACGGGGCTATGAAAACTCACCTGAAGTGATAGTACAATGTGATGAAATGATCGGGACAACAAGGCGCGAACACTAGCCGCAACCTAAATGAATGAATATGATCTACTTTAGATCATGAAATGATGTGATGAATATTCATGCACATGAGACCTATACCACTTGTAACTTGAAAATACTTGTTATTGTCAAAGTAAGGTATTTTCCATACTTAAGAAAAATAAGTCCAACTAGACTAATAAAAACTAGTCGTATGATATCGTATATAAAACGTTAGTGTTATATTCATCATCTTGAAAACCTTGAAATAACGTCTAGTGGTCGTACAAATAAGCCTTGGGTCGTACGTACTTCGTTAGTTAAGAATATAATTCTTGAACAATAAATCTAGAAAATATAGTATTTAGTACGTAGTTATATTATTTCTATTAGTGACTACTTATATATATATATATATATATATATATATATAGTTTTGACGCTTTTAAAACGTGTATAACTTTGTCGTTTTAAGTTCATTTTCTTCGTTCTTTATATCCACGGGTTCGTCTTAGTATGTACTAATATATTTTTGATGGCTCAGCTTCTCTAGGTTACGTCTAACGCCTCAGTTTGTCCGACGAAAATCATCCAACAGCATGTAATTTTCAGAAAAATAGTTTTCGTCATTAAACTTGCAAAAATCATATCTCCTTCGTTATAAACTCGTTTTAATCCGTTCTTTCGCCCACGGCTTCGTTTTTGAAAGTATTTTCTAAATCTTTGGTCAAAAATTACCCACCATCTACTGATTTTCCCACGTTTTCAAAATAAGGACAGTAGGTATATATATAGTTTCAAAAACCATTTCAAGGGTTCCAATCTAGTTTCAACTTCAACCAAACCACTTTCAATCACCACAAATCTAGTCTAATCTTACCATACACCTTCTTAAGGTGTCATGGGTTCCTAAAGATCATAAATCAAGTGGATCTAACAAGGATCTAACTATAATCTATTTCTAGGGCTCAAAAGTTATATATGTATAAAATGGAGTGGTATAACTAACATATGCATGTAGATCTTGTATATAAATCATATGAACATTTTAAAATCTTGGTAAAATTATAAAAATGAGTTTCATACACTTACTTGATAGATTAATGAGCTTTTGATGGTGAAAACCTAAGTATACCTTGAGTTTGTATTACAAAACCCTTATAGGAGTACTAAATACACTAGAAAATTACTAGGTCTTGAAAAATAATTGTTTCTTGCTTGTTCTTGTTGTTTTGGCCGTGCACCACCAAGGAAAGAAAAGAGAAAAAGTTATCTTGTTTGATTTTGTGAAATGAGAAATAATGTATAAGTATAAGTTATATATATTATATTAGACAAACTTATGACAAAAATTTATGAGTTAGTAACAATTTCAAAGGCTTGTAAGAAAGTAGTATGGAGGGGGGGGGGAGTAATATGGAGGGTGGAAGAAAAAATGTGGTTTTGTGTAAGAAAGTTGGTAATTCTTGTATTATAATGTATATATTAATAGTTTTAGGGAATACTAGGTACCGAGTTAACTAAAAATAAATTTTAATGGAGTTAACCGGGACATAATAAAGTCGTAAAAATTGTGAAAATATGTTGGGTATCAATATTGAGTGTTTGGATGATTATTGTTTAGTTTTTACGAAAACCGTCGTAATTATATTAAACTTACAATATTAATTAAATAAATTTCCAAAACACCGGGTAAATTAATATTATAATTTCTATATTATTATTATGAGTATGAAATTATACTAGGATCATAGTCGGGAGTGTCGGACGTGTTAGTCACATTATTGATCGCGTGTTAACGTTTATTTAGAAATAAATATACGTAAAAAGTCAATTATACCAAAAGTATTAATTTAAATATCCTACGAATGGAATAGTATGCAAATGCTATAATGACGATATGCAGACTATTTCTAGTCCGTAAGAATAGGACCGGAAACTGTGCGTTTGGCTATTTTCTTTCAATAGCCGGCCAAATGACTACAGGATCATCGGTCTACTCTACCTCCCTAATGATAATGCATGAATTCGCACCTGAACCAATTCGGTTACGCGAATTTGAATACCCGTAAACTAAATTTACAATGAAATGAGTAATGCACATGAATAGTGGTTTTCTCTCGGAAATGAATAGTGTCATGTGAATAGTGAAATTTTTGAATGTTTCTCGGAATATCAAACTGACCTAAAAAATGATGAATAGTGATTGATGAATAGTAATTGGTGAATAGTAATATGTTGAGG
Organism: Artemisia argyi; assembly: GCA_030686995.1. Classification (NCBI taxonomy): domain Eukaryota; kingdom Viridiplantae; phylum Streptophyta; class Magnoliopsida; order Asterales; family Asteraceae; genus Artemisia; species Artemisia argyi. The sequence continues at coordinate 86,930,307 of CM060679.1, forward strand.
TTTGGAAAAATGACCTGAAATTGTGGGGTGTGATAGTTGCCCACCCAAAAAGAAATTCAGTCCCTGAATTCAGCTAGTGTTGGTCTCGGAAATTGACTTGGTGAAAAGATGTGAATACTTTAGTCGCATTTGGTCTTCTCGTTCCCAAGTAAACTCGGGTCCTCTTCGAGAATTCCAGCGAACTTTCACGATCGGAATTCGACTCTGCTTCAACTGTTTGACCTCACGGTCCATAATTTCAACTGGTTCTTCCACAAAGTTAAGCTTGTCATCGAGTTGGATTTCTTCTAGTGGTATAATGGAAGACTCGTCCGAAAGACATTTCTTGAGGTTCGAGACATGAAACGTGTTGTGTACATTGCTGAGTTCTGACGGAAGTTCAAGTTTGTAAGCTACTGGACCAATCCTTTCCAGTATCTTAAATGGACCAATGTATCTCGGGTTTAACTTCCCGTGTTTCCCAAATCGTATCACGCCCTTCCAAGGCGAGACTTTCAACATGACTTTGTCTCCGACCTGAATTCCAATGGTTTGCGTCGAACATCTGCGTAGCTTTTCTGTCTACTTCTAGCTGTTTCAAGTCTCTCTCGAATCTGGATTATCTTTTCTGTTGTTTTTTGAACCATCTCCGGGCCAGTACATTGTACATCACCGACTTCGGCCCAACAAACTGGAGATCGACACTTACGACCATAAACTGCCTCGAATGGTGATGCTTTTATGCTTGAATGGTAACTGTTGTTATAGGAAAATTCGATTAACGGCAAATGGTTAGCCCAACCATTTCCAAAGTCAATCACACATGCCCTAAGCATGTCCTCAGGTGTCTGAATAGTTCTCTCGCTCTGACCATCGGTTTGAGGATGGTAAGCAGTGCTCATGTCTAACTTGGATCCAAAAGAATCTTGTAATGACTGCAAAAAGTTTGAAGTAAAACGACTATCTCTGTCGGAAATGATGGAAACTGGTGCACCGTGTCTTGAGACTATTTCCTTGACATAAAGTCTGGCAAGTTGTTCCATGGAATAAGTCTCTCTAATGGGTATGAAGTGGGCTGATTTGGTAAGACGATCAACAATTACCCAAATAGCATCGTAACCTCCTGACATCTTGGGAAGTTTAGTGACAAAGTCCATTGTAATACGCTCCCACTTCCATTGTGGAATTTCTGGTTGTTGAAGTAATCCTGACGGTTTCTGGTACTCGGCTTTCACTTTAGCACAAGTAAGGCATTTGCTGACGTACGTAGCTATTTCTGCTTTCATGTTCGGCCACCAATAAAGCTTTTTGAGATCCTGATACATCTTATCAGAACCGGGATGAATAGAGTACTTCGACTTGTGTGATTCATGCATAATCAATTCTCGTATCCCACCATAGAGTGGTATCCAACTTCGGTCCTTGAAGCATAACACTCCATCTGCTCTCTTTACAAAGCCATTTTTGTTTTCTGGCATACCATAAAGTTTCTCATGTGGTCGATTTTCTTCTTTGAGAGCCTCAATCTGAGCTTCTAAAATTTTTGATGGTAATGGCGAAATGATTGTCATTCCCAATGACCTAACTCTCAAAGGTTTGAGTCGTTCTTTTCGGCTAAGTGTATATGCTACAACATTCGCTTTTCTCGGGTGATATCGGATTTCATAATCGTAATCACTAAGTAACTCTAGCCAACGACGTTGTCTCATATTGAGTTCCTTCTGATCAAGTATATGCTGTAAGCTCTTGTGGTCGGTAAAAATTACGCACTTGGTACCATAAAGGTAGTGTCTCCAAATCTTGGGTGCAAAAACTACCGCACCCAACTCCAAATCGTGTGTAGTGTAATTCTTCTCGTGTGTCTTAAGCTGTCTAGATGCATAAGCTATCACCTTCTCGTTTTGCATTAGCACAGCTCCAAGTCCTTTATGCGAAGCATCGCAATATACCACAAAGTTCTCAATACCTTCTGGTAGTGACAAAATCGGTGCGCTACAAAGCTTCTGTTTCAATAACTGAAATGCGGACTCTTGTTTCTCTCCCCACTCGTACTTTTGATTCTTTTGTGTCAGCTTAGTTAGCGACTTCGCTATCTTAGAAAACCCTTCAATAAACCTTCTGTAATATCCTGCAAGTCCAAGGAATTGACGAATTTCCGTAGGAGACTTGGGCGTAGCCCAATCCTTAACTGCCTCGATCTTTACTGGGTCGACTTGTAATCCTTGGCTATCAATGACGTGGCCAAGAAACTGAACTCTTCGTATCCAAAAGTCACACTTTGAAAATTTGGCATACAATTGCTCCTTCTTGAGTAGTTCCAGGATTGTTCTGAGGTGTTCTTCGTGCTCTTCCTTACTCTTGGAATAAATCAAGATATCGTCAATGAATACGATCACAAACTTATCAAGATACGGTTTGCACACCCTATTCATGAGATCCATGAATACCGCAGGTGCGTTGGTTAATCCGAAAGGCATTACTTGAAACTCATAATGACCATAACGTGTTATAAATGCCGTCTTCGGGATATCCTCCTCCCGAACTCTAAGTTGATGGTAACCGGATCTTAAATCAATCTTGGAATAAAAACTGGAACCTTGTAACTGGTCGAACAAGTCGTCTATTCTGGGGAGTGGATAACGGTTCTTCACCGTTAACTTGTTCAACTCACGATAGTTGATGCACATTCTGAAAGATCCGTCCTTCTTCTTTACAAACAAAGCCGGTGCTCCCTGATGAGTGCTCAAACACTCATCATTTTTGGTCATTCTGAACTGCAAAAACATACAAAAACACTTAGTAATGCATCAAAATACTAAAAATATTCCAAAATTGTGTTTTATATATTTCAGAAGTAAAATGAGTAAAAACAGATGAAAAACGTACAAAGTTTGCAAAATTGGCAGTTTCAGTCCCCCAACTTTCAAAAATTGGCAAAAATAGTCCCTGAGCACTTATTTTAAAAGAAAAGTCACCAAAGGTCCTTTTGAAATCATAAGTTGTCATATTTAGTCCTTTGGTGAAAATTGGAAAAGTTTTGAGAATTTATAGTTTGGTCCCTGAAGTTTTAAAATTGACAGAAATGGTCCCTGGGATTTCAAATTTTGGATATTATCACTTGTGATCCTTTGGTTACTTATTTTGGCAAGAATGGTACTTGGGAGGAAAGTTTGAAGAAATGTCATGTTTGGTCCCTGGAATTTGGCAATTTGGCAATTTTAGTCCTTGGATATTTTAAAAATTGGAAAATTGCAATAATGGTCCTTGAATTATGGAAGCTTGGCAGGAAAGGATTTTCAAACAAGTTGGAAAGAATTACAATTTTAGTCCCTTGCAAATTCAAAAATTACATGTTTAATCCATGTAATAATTCTACAAATCAAATGGACTTTTTGATATCATTTCCAAAACCAGCCTGATCCAATCCCAAACTACCCAATCCAACTCCCCTGATCCACTACAACACCTTGGCCCTTCACCACCCCAGCCCATTTCCTTAATAAAAATTACCACAACCGTTTTAAATAAAAAAAAACGGTCAACCCTTGTTTGACCTCCACCTCCTCCCTCCACTTGCCTGCAACACCACTGCCAACAGTTTACCTCCCCCCCTCCTCCACATCAGCCTTCCCATACCTTGTCCCCCCAGCTCACCACAACCCTCAAAACCTCAATAAATGTCCCTTATTCCCTCCAAGCAACCTGCTACCTGCCTTTGACCTTTTTTCCCGCCAAAAAGAGAATTCAAGGGTAGGGATCAAAAGAAGATATCCAAGGGTCCAAATCAAAGTGGGAACTGCTCAGATACCTTCCCTCAACCCTATAAGTCAGAAGAAAGAATCCAAGAGGAGTGCAGTTAGTTTTTTTAGAATAATAGTATTTGTAATATAGTTGTAGTGTGTCGTTTAGATTAATTTTAATTTCCAATTGTCCTCTTTAATTAAGAATAGTTGTAATCAGTTCCATTAATGTGAAATGAACCTTCTTTAAGCTTTAATTCAAGTATTGTTTGTTAAAGTCACAGTTGCCATTTTTATTTGCAAAATCTCAATTCACTTCCATGTTCTTAAGATTTGTTGTTTGTTGGTTGTTTAAGCTTATCTTAGCTCACTTACAAGTTTCTCAAAGCTTGTGAAGCATTTTAAATCAGTTTAGTAAGAATCTCAAAAATTACCAAAAAATACAAAAAAAAAAAAAAAAAAAAAAAAAAAAAAAAAAATTAGATAAAAATAAAAATTCCAAGAAGAGGAAGAAGAAGGCTGAGCATGGTTCCCCTTGGGCTTGAAATGGTTCTAATGGCTCAGTGACAGGCCATTGGAAGTGTTTATAGTTTTTGTTTTCATTGGAATTTTGCTAAGGACCTAATTGTAAGTCTTATTTCATAATTTTTTATTATTACTCATATTGTGTGTTATGTTGTTATGAGTTGTTGTTATCTGTTTATTTAAGCTCATCATAGGTTAGGATAAGCTTTAGATTCAGTTTCATGTTGTAATGTGCCATTTGTCTCACAAATCATCGAAATAGATTCACAAAAGGGGTGTTTGGTTCAGCTTAGTTTGACATGTGTTAACTGTCAATTCACTTGTTTGTTTGCACCCTCAACTTCCCTAGGTAATATTAGACCAAGATAAATAATAAAATTTGCATCTTTAGAACAAAAGGTCCAAATTAGCTTCTAACTCACTTTGATTAGTTAACTGTGAGGATTTTGGATTCCACAATCATGTCATCAGTCATATAATCAAGTAGCTTAGCTTATTTTAGTCTCCTAGAAGCTTATAATCTCTATTTCAGTTAATTAATTAGGGTAGAATCTCAATAAAGTCAACTTAGGCATAAATCTCAAAAAAGTCAAATTTGCATTGTGCAGAAAAACCCATTCCTTGCATGAATTTTATGGATTTTTGTGTTTGGTTTTAGGTATTGAAACTTTCACATGTTGTAATATACCAGCTTAACTATTGATTCCCATCCTCATTTTATTTTTGTGATTTTTGCTGTGGGTCCCACACCCCTTCAAACTCACCTGCAGGGGAAGATACCTCCCCTGTGCAGCAGGTCTGTGCACCACACCACCACCTTTGGTGGTTCACTCTGGCCACCAAAGTGGGTCCCACAGGACTAACTTGGTTTCTTTCAACCCCCCTCCTGGCAACCTTCAAATTTTGACTAATAGTTTGACCTTAGACCCTGTGGACTCCACCTTAATCCTCCCATAAACCTTGTCCCATTTTCAGTGTTTAAATAAGAAATCAATTGCTTATTATAGCTTATGGGCTTATCTTGTGAGCTTCTTTGTTTGAATCTTACTTAACCATGTCCAAATAACTTAATTGAACCAGATTCCACCCTTGTGGACCCCACATAAGCTCATTTGAGCTTATTTCTTGGTTTGGTCAACATAAGTCAACTGTCCAAGCTTATAGCTTGCATTTGCCTTATTTTTAAGTGATAAAAAAGTTGTTTTTATAAAAGTTATTTTTTTTTAGGTATAAAATAGTTTTGTTAAAGAAAAATCCAGAAAAACCAATTTAATTTCAACTGATAGTTTCTATTTAATGTAATTTAAATTTTTTATTTTCCTTTTTAGATTTTTGTTAAGCACTTAGCATTTTTAAATTTTTCTTAAATTCCTTTTATGTTAAAGTAATTTTAGTAATTTTCTTAGATTTTTATAATTTAATTTGGTAATTATTAGATTTAATATTAGTTTTATTTATAATTAATTAATAATTAAGTATTAAACAGAAAAATTAGTTTTTATAAAGTAAACCCTAGTTTTTATATTTTTCCTAGCTTTTATAAGTAATAAAATAATTTTAAGAATTTTCTTGTAGTTTCTACTGTTCATCTTTTAGCTTTTATAATTTAAATAGTTTAATTAGTAATTAATTAATAATTAGAATAATAATTAGTAAAATAGTGTAAAGACATGTAAAACAAACTTTTTATAATTTTTTAGGATTCCTGTGATGGTTAAATAGTTTTGTAAAATTTTTCTTAATTTTCTAAGTCTTTTTAGTATTTTTAATAATTCTAATTAGTTTAATTAGGTAATTAATGTTTAATTAGTAATTAATTAATAGAAAAATCACAAAAAGACAAAAAGACATATTTTTAGTTTTAAAATTTGTTTTTAGTTATTTTATAATTTTAGAAATTTAATTTTCATTTTTCTAGTATTAAATTAATATTATATTGTATTTAAGTAATTTAAAAATTAATAATTAGTATTAAATAGTATTTAATTAATGTTAAATAATTAATTAGTGTAAAAATTTATTTTCTTTTTCTAAAAATTTTCTTTTATCCTTTAGTTTGTAAAAAAGTCATTTTCACCCCCTTGGGGTTTTCAGAATTCAGTTTTCACTTTTTATTTCGTACGTTCACGTAAATTTAATCTGAACGTACACGTTTTTAGTTATTAAATGTTTTTAGGTATCTAACTTTCACATAATCATCTATATAGCTTACTTAAGATATTTCCTTGTAGATTCCTTAGTTTAATCAATCACAAACCCCTTTCTGTCCAAATTCACCCGATCACAAGCCCGTTTGAATACAATCCATACCTCGTCAGGACATAACGACCCGGGGAACAACTATATTCCGCGGAGCATTGACTCTAGGAAGTTTGACCTTGTTGACCATTCCCTGGTCAATATAGGGTGACTGTTTGGGCTCAATTAAAATTTGGCGCCGCTGCCGGGGAGGTTGTGCGCGTATTCTAAACGGTTTTGCAGATTGGTGAATCGGGATATACATCCATTGTATATTTACCAACCTTATTCATATTATCTTCTTATTTTCATATAAAAACAGAATTGTTCCCGAAAACATTTTAAAATCAGTTTTCAACGAACATAAAAAAAAAAAAAAAAAAAAAAAAAAAAAAAAAAAAAAAAAACCAAAAACATTTTCTTTCTTATTTGTACAAAATGTTTATCCAAAAATCCAAAAATATTCACCTTTACCCTCTCACATCTTTGATTCTTCATTCCGACCCCTCTATACACCTTTGATTCTTTCTATGTCTCATCCACACTTTCTTATTTGCCAATGGTGTGGTAGTCCTTATAATGGTGACAATTGCCCCAGTTGTGGCATGATAGAATCAGGAAACGGGTCTGTCTATAACCAGGATCCCTATTCCTACCATGACACGACTGATTTATTCCACCTGCTACCACACCATGAGACTCAGCAGTTTTACTGTTGTGAGTACTGTGGTGGTTCGCACTACAGTTCTGATTGTCAATCGGGAAACACGCTTGTCTATGAGCAGTTTCCTGATAACGATTATAACTCTAGCACATATGACTCACAGCCACATCAGTTTTACTGTTGTGATTACTGTGGAGGTCCACACTTCAACTCCAATTGTCAAACAAGGAATCCATTTCCTTGTAACAATTTTGACACATCGTATTATGACGAACCTCCACCTCAGCCAATTCCTCAAAGTGTTCTCCTTAATCTTTTGGATTTAGTGAAAGATTTGAAAAGAATTACACATACCCCAGATAATCCAAATCAAAAATCAATGGAAGAATTGTTAGCTGACGAACAGGCTGCTAAAATAAATTCCCAAGATGCCTATGAAAAATCTATTAGGGAATCAATTGCAAAAGAAAAAGCAGCCAGATCTAGCTCTCGATTTCGTTTCATTCCTGATGACAGTGATGATGAAGATACACTTGATATCCTTGAGTTTTATAAAGATTCATCAGGTTCATCAAATGAAAGTCCATCAGTTGAGATTCCATCTCAACCCACTGTTATCACGCCCGAGATTCCCATTCACTCTTTGACCATGGGGGACGAGCATCTTGACAATGTTCCTGAAAAGGAATCGGACGAATTCATAAAGTCTAGTGTTGAGAACCTTGTCCCAATCCCAAGAGAGTCACACAATTCTTGATCATTTATGTGATATCCCTCCTCCTCTTGTCTTCCCGACTAATCATGTTGAGATGTTCTCCGATTCTACTGATGACGATTCGTTATCTTGTGGAGACATTGTTTTTATGGAAGAATTACCTTCTAAGCTAGTTAACTTAGAAGAAGAGAATGATGAGATTGACACTGAAATCAAAGATGAAGCACTTCGTGCAATATTACTGAATGTCGATCTCCTCATTTCTAAAATCGAGGCTTTCAATATGAAACCTATTTCATCTCCTATCCCGATTAAGGATAGTGACATTTTCTCCGATGATCCTATTCCGGAGTTTGAAGCCTTTACTTTTGATCATATGGGAGAAAAGATTAGTGGCAGTACCACTTCTCATTCTCAAATTTCTCTCCCCGAATATGATTCATTCACCTTTGAGGAGTTCTCCGGTGAACTCACTCATATCATATCTCCACCGGAGTATGATAACTTTTACTTTGATCTAGACAAAGATAATCTTTGTGTCTCGGAGGGAAATATTCTCAACCTTGAGAATTTGATTGATATCAAAATCCCAACCCTCCCACCCATAATATGTCTAGATCATACGAGCTTAAATGATGAGATTTATGATACACCAATTATGGATTCTCTTTATGATGATGATGACTTTATCTTGATTGTCATCAAGATCTTTCTACCCTTCTTCACCTACCGGGTGACTTCTCCTATTCTTCATTCCTCCGGGAATGAAGACATTATCTTTGACCCCGGCATCACCGCTTATAGTTTATACTATCTTAAGCCGGGATTATATCTCATCGGTGCGGAACTTTCACGTGCTTCAAATGTTTGTCCGAACATCTTGAATGAAAGTCCGATGGAGATTGTCTCTCCACATCATGCTATCCCAAGAACAAATGAATTCGGGGTCGAGTCAAGCTAGCGACTTGGTAAACAACAACAGTAGCATGTACTTAGGGTTTTCACCCTAAGTGTGGGGGAATTACCCCTACTACGGTTATAAATAAAGTGAAAAACAAAATGGTGTTTCCACATTTAGCTTGCAATGTTGCCCTTTTACGTTCAAAGAGTCGGCATAATAGCCGGGACTTTGAATATTGAGGACAATATTCATTCTAAGTATGGGGGGGGGGGGGGGTATTCTAGCGAATTTTATCACATTTTACTATCTAGTACCCCCGTTTTGGGCAAAAATTTTAAATTTTTTTCACTTGTGCTTCAAAATTTTTGTGGTTATCAGTCCGCCATGTCTAACCGACAAAAGGATTCGCTAATCCAGGAGCAAACAGCTCTTGGTAAAGATATATCAAATTCGTTGACGGCTTACAATTTGCCCAAAATTGTATGGTATATCAACTCGCCATATCCTAAAAATTGAAAGAGTTGGCTAGCCCGCAAGATTATGGCTTGTGGTAAAGGCAGTGGAAAAACCTAATTGGTAATCAGCTCACCAAGATGTTGAATTTGTCCATCAAGAGTTGGCTAGTCCAGAAGCAAACGGCTAAATCAAATCCGTTGACAGCTAGTGGTTTGCTCAAAATCACATGGTTATCAAGTGGACCATAGTTCTTACTTGAACAGATACATTTGGCTACTCCAGAAGTAATGGATTTTGGTAAAGAGATTAAAATCCATTAAATTTTCAAAATAGTTTATTGCTAGGGACTAACAATATTTTAGTGTAGGGGATTGATGAGTGCTCAAACACTCATCATTTTTGGTCATTCTGAACTGCAAAAACATACAAAAACACTTAGTAATGCATAAAAATACTAAAAATATTCCAAAATTGTGTTTTATATGTTTCAGATGCAAAATGAGTAAAAACAGGTGAAAAACGTACAAAGTTTGCAAAATTGGCAGTTTCAGTCCCCCAACTTTCAAAAACTGGCAAAAATAGTCCCTGAGCACTTATTTTAAAAGAAAAGTCACCAAAGGTCCTTTTGAAATCATAAGTTGTCATATTTAGTCCTTTGGTGAAAAATTGGAAAAGTTTTGAGAATTTACAGTTTGGTCCCTGAAGTTTCAAAATTGACAGAAATGGTCCCTGGGATTTCAAATTTTGGAAATTATCACTTGTGATCCTTTGGTTACTTATTTTGGCAAGAATGGTACTTGGGAGGAAAGTTTGAGGAAATGTCATGTTTGGTCCCTGGAATTTGGCAATTTGGCAATTTTAGTCCTTGGATATTAGGGGTGGCAATTCTCGACACGACACGATAAACGACACGAAGTTAAACAGGTTTGGGTTGAGGATAAATAGGTTTGGGTCAAAAACAGGTCAACCCTTCTAACCCGTTTAATAAACGGGTCATGTTTGGGTTGAGCAAGTATTAAACAGGTCAACACGTGAACCCGTTTAAGTATATAAGTCTCTAAAAATAAAATATATAACATGGTTTTAATATTGAATATGGATTAAATGTATTTTGTTTTGTTCTTATGATTATAACTCAGATTTTATTGAAATTGACGCTTATAACTTATAACTCAAATATCATTGAAATTGTCGTATAGTTATTTTTATCATATTTTAGATCCTTATATCATTTTTGCGTTTAAGCTAGTTAAATAAACAAACCACCAATATTATTCACTACTTGACCTATTTACTTAAACGGGTTAAACGGGTCACAAATGGGTTACACGTGTTATGCAGGTCTGGGTTAGGGTTGAGCTTCTTGACACGATTAATAAATGGGTTGTGTTTGGGTTGAGGTTATTTCAACCCGCCAACCCGCGAACCCGAATATGTCAACACGAACACGACTCGATTGCCATCCCTATTGGATATTTTAAAAATTGGAAAATTGCAATAATGGTCCTTGAATTATGGAAGCTTGGCAGGAAAGGATTTTCAAACAAGTTGGAAAGAATTACAATTTTAGTCCCTTGCAAATTCAAAAATTACATGTTTAATCCATGTAATAATTCTACAAATCAAATGGACTTTTTGATATCATTTCCAAAACCAGCCTGATCCAATCCCAAACTACCCAATCCAACTCCCCTGATCCACTACAACACCTTGGCCCTTCACCACCCTAGCCCATTTCCTTAATAAAAATTACCACAACCGTTTTAAATAAAAAAAAACGGTCAACCCTTGTTTGACCTCCACCTCCTCCCTCCACTTGCCTGCAACACCACTGCCAACAGTTCACCTCCCCCCTCCTCCACATCAGCCTTCCCATACCTTGTCCCCCCAGCTCACCACAACCCTCAAAACCTCAATAAATGTCCCTTATTCCCTCCAAGCAACCTGCTACCTGCCTTTGACCTTTTTTCCCGCCAAAAAGAGAATTCAAGGGTAGGGATCAAAAGAAGATATCCAAGGGTCCAAATCAAAGTGGGAACTGCTCAGATACCTTCCCTCAACCCTATAAGTCAGAAGAAAGAATCCAAGAGGAGTGCAGTTAGTTTTTTTTAGAATAATAGTATTTGTAATATAGTTGTAGTGTGTCGTTTAGATTAATTTTAATTTCCAATTGTCCTCTTTAATTAAGAATAGTTGTAATCAGTTCCATTAATGTGAAATGAACCATCTTTAAGCTTTAATTCAAGTATTGTTTGTTAAAGTCACAGTTGCCATTTTTATTTGCAAAATCTCAATTCACTTCCATGTTCTTAAGATTTGTTGTTTGTTGGTTGTTTAAGCTTATCTTAGCTCACTTACAAGTTTCTCAAAGCTTGTGAAGCATTTTAAATCAGTTTAGTAAGAATCTCAAAAATTACCAAAAAATACAAAAAAATATTTAGATAAAAATAAAAATTCCAATAAGAGGAAGAAGAAGGCTGAGCATGGTTCCCCTTGGGCTTGAAATGGTTCTAATGGCTCAGTGACAGGCCATTGGAAGTGTTTATGGTTTTTGTTTTCATTAGAATTTTGCTAAGGACCTAATTGTAAGTCTTATTTCATAATTTTTTATTATTACTCATATTGTGTGTTATGTTGTCATGAGTTGTTGTTATCTGTTTATTTAAGCTCATCATAGGTTAGGATAAGCTTTAGATTCAGTTCCATGTTGTAATGTGCCATTTGTCTCACAAATCATCAAAACAGATTCACAAAAGGGGTGTTTGGTTCAGCTTAGTTTTACATGTGTTAACTGTCAATTCACTTGTTTGTTTGCACCCTCAGCTTCCCTAGGTAATATTAGAACTAGATAGACAATAAAATTTGCATCTTTAGAATAAAAAGTCAAAATTAGCTTCTATCTCACTTTGATTAGTTAACTGTGAGGATTTTCGATTCTACAATCATGTCATCAGTCATATAATCAAGTAGCTTAGCTTATTTTAGTCTCCTAGAAGCTTATAATCTCTATTTCAGTTAATTAATTAGGGTAGAATCTCAATAAAGTCAACTTAGGCATAAATCTCAAAGAAGTCAAATTTGCATTGTGCAGAAAAACCCATTTCTTGCATGAATTTTATGGATTTTTGTGTTTGGTTTTAGGTATTGAAACTTTCACATGTTGTAATATACCAGCTTAACTATTGATTCCCATCCTCATTTTATTTTTGTGATTTTTTCTGTGGGTCCCACACCCCTTCAAACTCACCTGCAGGGGAAGATACCTCCCCTGTGCAGCAGGTCTGTGCACCACACCACCACCTTTGGTGGTTCACTCTGGCCACCACAGTGGGTCCCACAGGCCTCACTTGGTTTCTTTCAACCCCCCTCCTGGCAACCTTCAAATTTTGACTAATAGTTTGACCTTAGACCCTGTGGACCCCACCTTAATCCTCCCATAAACCTTGTCCCATTTTCTGTGTTTAATTAAGAAATCAATTGCTTATTCTAGCTTATGGGCTTATTGTGTGAGCTTCTTTGTTTGAATCTTACTTAACCATGTCCAAATAACTTAATTGAACCAGATTCCACCCTTGGGGACCCCACATAAGCTCATTTGAGCTTATTTCTTGGTTTGGTCAGCATAAGTCAACTGTCCAAGCTTATAGCTTGCATTTGCCTTATTTTTAAGTTATAAAAAAGTTGTTTTTATAAAAGTTATTTTTTTTTTAGGTATAAAATAGTTTTGTAAAAGAAAAATCCAGAAAAACCAATTTAATTTCAAGTGATAGTTTCTATTTAATGTAATTTAAATTTTTAATTTTCCTTTTTAGATTTTTGTTAAGCACTTACCATTTTTAAATTTTTCTTAAATTCCTTTTATGTTAAAGTAATTTTAGTAATTTTCTAATATTTTTATATTATCATTTGGTAATTATCAGATTTAATATTAGTTTTATTTATAATTAATTAATAATTAAGCATTAAATAGCAAAATTAGTTTTTATAAAGTGAACCCTAGTTTTTATATTTTTCCTAGATTTTATAAATTATAAAATAATTTTAGGAATTTTATTGTAATTTCTATTGTTCATCTTTTAGCTTTTATAATTTAAATAGTTTAATTAGTAATTAATTAATAATTAGAATAATAATTAGTAAAATAGTGTAAAAGCATGTAAAACAAACTTTTTATAATTTTTTAGGATTCCTGTGATGGTTAATTAGTTTTATAAAAATTTTCTTAATTTTCTAAGTCTTTTTAGTATTTTTAATAATTCTAATTACTTTAATTAGGTAATTAATGTTTAATTAGTAATTAATTAATAGAAAAATCACAAAAAGACAAAAAGACATATTTTTAGTTTTAAATTTTGTTTTTAGTTATTTTATAATTTTAGAAATTTAATTTTCATTTTTCTAGTATTAAATTAATATTATATTGTATTTAAGTAATTTAAAAATTAATAATTAGTATTAAATAGTATTTAATTAATATTTAGGTCGTGTGGTAGGTTGTCTTTGCCTTGCCCCTTTGCGTTTTAGGTTTGGTAGGCCCTTTTGCACTTTAGGCGTTTTGGTCTCTTTGCTTGTCCCCTTTTAGGTTTTTAGTAGGCTAGTGGTGTCTCTTTTCCCTTTGCCTTAGCTTTTTCCCCTCTGGCCTTTGCCTTAGCCCCCTTGCCTTAGCTTTTGCTGCCCCCTTGCTTTGCTCTGCTTTTTCCCCTTTATGTTGTCTTCTTGCCTGCTGCCTGCTTGCCTTTGCGTTCTTGCTTGTGTTTGTTTTGCCTTTTCGTTCCTTGTTTCTCTTGAGTTCCTCTTTGCTTTGTTTGCTTACTTTACTGCTTTGCTCCTTGTTCTTTGTTTGGTTCTCTGTGCTTTGTTTGTCTTGTTGCTCTTTTGCTCCTTGCACTTTGGGTTGCTTTATCACTCACACATGTGCACGTGCCGGAGGTCTCCCTGGAAGCAGTCTCTCTACTCCTAGGCTTTGCCTGGGGTAGGGGTAGTATCTGTCTACACTTCTACCTCCCCCATACCTCGCTCTTGCGGGATTGGGTATGTTGTTGTTGTTGTTGTTGTTGTTGTTGTTGTTGTTGTAATTAATATTAAATAATTAATTAGTGTAAAAATTTATTTCCTTTTTCTAAAAAATTTCTTTTATCATTTAGTTTGTAAAAAAGTCATTTTCACCCCCTGGGGGTTTTTAGAATTCAGTTTTCACTTTTTATTTCGTACGTTCACGTAAATTTAATCTGAACGTACACGTTTTTAGGTATCTAACTTTCACGTAATCATCTATATAGCTTACTTAAGCTATTTCCTTGTAGATTCCTTAGTTTAATCAATCACAAACCCCTTTCTGTCCAAATTCACCCGATCACAAGCCCGTTTGAATACAATCCACACCTCGTCGGGACATAACGAGCCGAGGAAACACTATATTCCGCGGAGCATTGACTCTAGGCAGTTTGACCTTGTTGACCATTCCCTGGTCAATATAGGTTGACCGTTTGGGCTCAATCACTCCCCAAGGCGAGGAACTCGATCTAATGAATCCTTTATCCAAAAGTTCTTGTAATTGATTTTTCAATTCCTGCATTTCCGAAGGTGCAAGTCGATACGGTGCTCGGGAAACTGGTGCGGCTCCTGGCACTAAGTCGATTTGAAACTCAACTTGGCGTGTCGGTGGAAGTCCTGGCAATTCTTCTAGAAAAACTTCTGGAAATTCCTTAACAATTGGCACATCTTCAAGTCGTTTCTCATTCGACTTCTTCTCCGTGATGTGAGCCAAGAACGCATAACAACCCTTCTTTATGTATTTCTCGGTTTTTATGCATGATATAATACTGAGTCTAGTTCCACTTCGCTCTCCACGAACAACCAAAGTTTCATCGTTATAAGGAAAGTGAACAACTTTCTCATCACAAATAATTCTCGCTCGATGTCGGGATAACCAGTCCATACCGATAACAACGTCAAAACTTCCAAGTTCTATGGGCATGAGGTCTATATTGAATGGATGGTTCAGGAAATTTATAGTGCAACCACGGACAATGGTGTTGGTGTTAACGAAGGACCCATCGGCTAGTTCAACGATATAGGAAATGTCTAATGGGGTTGGTTCTATGTTAAGTAAAGGTGCAAATGCAATAGAAACAAAACTTCTATCCGCTCCTGAATCAAATAAAATGGATGCATAACGATTATTAACGAGGAACGTACCCGGAACAACATTCGGGTCCTCTTTGACATCTTCTCCTCCCATAACATAAGTTCTTCCTCGAGCCATTCCACCTTGATTTCCAGTTCCTTGATTGTTCTTCTTTGGGCACTCACTCCTATAGTGTCCAATTTCTCCACAACCAAAACATGTTACTGGTGGTTTCTGATTGTCACCCAAGTTTGGAATCCTGCAATCTTTGGTGTAGTGACCAATCTTCTTGCAGTTGCCACATGGATCTGGGCAACGTCCTGGGTTATGATGTTTCTGAAAATTTTCACACTTGGGTAGATTACCCGCGTATCCTTTCCTTTCAATTGGCCCTGCAGCATAGGCCCTTGCCACTTCTTGCCTCTTAGGTGGTGGCTGAATAGCATTTCCACCTTGGTTGTAGTCAAACCACCTCTTGTTGTTGTTGTTATTGTTTGGGTTGTTGTTTTGGTTATTGGGATAGTTGCGGTTTCGATTGTTGTTATAGTTGTTGTTGTTTCGAGTGTTGTTGTAGTTGGTGTTGTGAGAACGGTTGTTGTTGTTGACAACAGATTTTCCTTTTACCACTTAGACCATGAGTTTCTGAGTTATTCGGATAGCCTCTTCCATTGTTTGAGGATCAAAAGAAATCACATCCCCTCGAATACTTTCAGGCAGTCCACCAATGAAGTTTTCCATCTTTTTCTCATCGTCGGGAACCATAGTTGGACATAGTGCAGCCAACTCTTGAAACCTCCTGATGTAGGTCTCGATATCATCGCCTTTAGTTACCAGCTCATAGAATTCTTTTTCCAACTTTTGCACCTCAGTACGAGGGCAAAACTTCTTTGTCATCAATTTCTTGAATTGATCCCAGGTGAGCTTGTAGGCATTTTCCATACCAATCGGCTGAGCATAAGAATTCCACCAAGACATAGTTTCATCAAGAAGCATACCAGTAGCAAATTTTACCTTGTTGACATCCGGGCAACCGCACATGAGGAACACATTCTTAGTCTTTTCAAACCAGCGGATCAAAGCAACTGCTCCTTCAGTGCCCTTAAACTTGATGGGATCGCTAATCTTGAAATCCTTCCAAGTGCATTCACGCCTATTTTTGGGTGGTTCAACCGTCCCTGTATTAGAAGCAGTCTCAGCAGCCCTTGCAGCAACCTCGGCTCTCTCGACCTCTAGAGCTTCTGCTATACTATCCCTGACCAACTTGCGGATAGCGGCTTGAGTCATAGCTGGTGTTTCTGGTGCAGCCTTACCTTTCCTTGGCGCCATACTTCTGATAAATCACAATGGACAACAACCATGAGAAAAATCATAATAGAAATAGTCATCGTACCAAAGGTATACACCCACAACATGTATATATGCAACCACAACAAGTATAAACACAACCACAACATGTACGAGTACAACCACAACCTGTATAAATACAACCACAACATGTATAGATACAACCACAACATGTATAAATACAACCACAACCTGTATAAATACGATAACAATAAAGAGCAACCACGAAACATCATAAATATAATCACAACACATGAATATAATACATAAAAATTTCGGCCTACATGGACCGATATAATATATAGCACAACCATTCCAACATAGTAGAGTCATACTTGATACATTTGTTTGTACAACAACCAAAAGACTACAAGTTATTGAACTATGTCCCACACCTCGGGACTAGGAAAATAGTAAAAGCTAATATAATACAAGTCTATGTCTAGGCTCCTCCAGGTGCTCTAGATGATCCAGGTGCTCAAGGTCCTCCCCTAAGGCAGCGAATCTCACGATCCATCGCAACAACAGTCTCCTCCAAGTGCTCCACTCGGAGCTGGAGGGCAGCCTCCCTGGTCTCTGCAGCTGTCATCCTCTCCTGAGCTAATGCCAACTGATGTACCTGCTCTCCCTGAGTCTCCTGTATCATCTGGGCTCTATCCCATATCTCAGGTAGCTCCTCCCTAAGATGCTCAATCAACTCCTGGTGTCCCATCTTCCGTGCCTCGAGTCCATGATAAGATACGTCAATGCTAACCCTGCCTAAGATCAATCCCTCAACCTGCTCCTCGACCTCCTCAAGTCGACTAGTGATGTTCTCATCTACCCTATAACCCAACCTATTAATCTGCTCCTGTTGATCCCCTAACTGGGCATCTAAAGTAAAAGCTGTAGGCCCTCTAGCAGCAGCTGCTCTCGAACTCTCACCTATATGGTATAGTGGTGGTGGTGGAAGGTCGGAAGTCTCGGTAATAGGTGATGATGGAATAGTGAACCTTGCACGCATCCTGAGCGTGAAGTAGGTATAGAAGTAGTAGTGGGCATAGCTGGTGGTGTAGGTAATGTAGGAACAGTAGGAATCCTAAGAGTAGAGGTAACACGACGTACACTCTTTCTAGCACCTATGGTTGTCTGGCTACGAGGAAACATAAGTTTTGGATCTGGGGAAATAGAAGTAGCAGGAGATGATATATCAGTAGGTGTACGTGTAGCATCTAGTGGTGCAATGGGAGAAACATGAAGAGTCGGAGCGACCTCTTCCTCCTCAAAAGGCTCAGTATCCTCACCTGATGCCAAAAGTGGCGACACAGGTACTAGAGGAATGGGTGGTACAATAGCAGTGGAAGATATAGCGTCCTCAATGTCGGAATCTGAGTAAAGTATGATAATGTTCGAATCTGATAATCAATGTGGAAGACATAGCGTCCTCTGTGATAATCAATGTGAAATAAAAATAAATAACCCGCGTAATGGAATCACCTAAAATAATAAATATGCACTTATGATGAAATGATGAGATGCTATGATGATGTGTTTATAGTCTAGGGTCCATGATGCATCCTAGTTCGCTATAACCTTAGCTCTGATGCCAATCTGTCACACCCCCAAAATACCTGAATGGCAGTGGAATGGAATACCTGGGGGTGACTGTCATAGCACCACAGTTACAGTTATATTGAATGACCTAAAGTGTCGTTTTGAAAATACATCATTTGATTCATTTTGAATATTCAGAGTTATAAAACATAGGTCCCAAAAGTCGGGAAAAGTTTAAGGAAATAAGTTTAGTACAATCAAACGATAGTTCATAAGTGCATGAAAATCCAAAATGAGACGCGTCATCCTTGTTACTTAATGATATGACTCCATGCATGCCATGAGGAATATGTCTTAGTTACCTGGAAATACATTGCGAAAACGGTCAACAATAATGTTGGTGAATAATCATAGGTTTGTAAGTTAAATTGATTGGTCCTGAACGGTCAACTAAGTTTACCAAGGGATGGTCAACCAAGTCAACCGTCAAAAACCAACTAACCAAGGAGTTTAGGGAATCCTCGGGTCGTTATGTCCCGACGAGGCGTGCAATTGTATTTGTGAACGTTTTAAAGGATCGGGTGATTAATCAGGAAGGTCAGGAATTTGACTATTATGATTACACTACGAGATTATGATGGAAAATGACTTAGAAACACTTTATTAACAATTACTGATTATCAGATTACCTAGAAACGTGATTTAACCTAAAAACACGCGTTTGAGTTTAAAATAAACACGAACGCGCAAATTAAAAAGTGAAACGGGAGTAAACAAAGTCATACGAATGTGAAAATTATATTTTTACAATCCTAATGTTATAAGAAAATTTCTAGAAAATTAAAATTACTTTTACAACTATTTAATTAATTACTATTAATTAATATCTAATTATTAATTACTTTTTAATTAACTAAATTATCTTAAATTACAAATAATTATGAAAATTAACTAGAAAAATGAAAATTAAATTTAGAAAAATCTAAAATAATATAAAACTAATTTTAAAACAGAAAAACTATTTTTCCTACCTTTTAATTAATTATTAATAATTAAAACTAATTATTTAATTGATTTAAATTAAACTAAATTATAAAAAATACTAAATGATCAAGGAAAAATCTGAAAAAATTACTAAAAATCTATTATGATTACAGAAGCCTAGGAAAAATTTAAAAACAGATGTTGCTTATAAATAAGCAGAAAATAAGCCAAAAGGGCTTAAATAGAAGCTATCACTTTCTATTTTTTTTATCTTTTTCTAATTTTTATTTTACACAACTATTTTAAAACTAATATTATGCACTTTTTGTGAAGGAATTTTTTATGGAAATTGAAAATTCTGTGGACAGTAATAAGCACAACAGTTGAGCTTATTTGAACTTAAATGAGATTTGTAAGCTCGAAAAAGCTATCCAAAGCACCTAAGCTATACAATAAGCTGAAAACAACTTTAGGGAATTCAATTAAACTTAAAACAACAAGGACCAACAGATTAAGCCAACAAAAACCAATAAGCAATTCCTAATTGCCTTGTGCCAAACAGGCCTCAAGGGCACACTTGCAGCCTGTTGTGGGGCCCACAGGGGTGACCCAGGGTCCAGGGTAATGGTGGAACCAAAAAGCCTGCTAGGAGGGATTTCTAAAGCACCCAAGCCCAAGATTTGAGCTTGTGGTGATCTTGGGAAGGAGGGCAGTTGAACTGAGATTGTAATGATGACAGAGATGAGTAATTCAGTAAATACGCACTTTGAACCAAAGCTAAGCTAACCACAGTCAATCATAGCCACAATGAAACTTTATACAGCATAAAAATAACAACTTCACAACACTGATCAAGCCAAGATCTAATAGGTGAGATGCTTGAGTTGTGAGTGAGCTTATTGTAATGAGCAGTTAACACAAGTAGCACAAGGGTAAAAGCTAAGGTTATACTCAGTTACAAGCAACCTAGTACATCTAAAATCAACAAACAATCAGGTCTGGGTCAGGTGGAAAGCAAAATCAACAAGCTCAGATGTGTGTTTGATGTTGCATACAACAGACATATGGGTTCAAAAGGCAAAAAGTAAGGGACAAGATAAGCATAAAAATAAGCACTACATGGAATACTAAAAACACAATTATGAAAAAAGCCTAGGAGGTGACTAAAATCAACAAAAAGTAAGGGAAGTGGTCAAATAATGACCAAGTTACAGTCCAAAGAAAAATGGGTCAAAAATGATAAACTGGGTGCACAGGGGAGATTGCTTCCCCTGCAGGTAGGTTCAAGGTCAAATTTAAGTTACTGATTGAGTTTCAAACTTGAATCTTCTAATTGATTTTAATAAACAAGCTGGCAGAGTTTGTAAATCAGCAAAAACTTTGTGTTTTCAACAAAAGATGAGCCCTAGAAATTCAGTTGAAATCTGCTCAATTTTTCAGAATGCACATTTGACTTGTGAACTTTTTTGCAAGAGTTTGACTAAATTGACATTCAAATGATCCTAGACACCTAAATGTGTTATCCTAACCTACAATGAGACTAAAGTTAACTAAATTACCAACTTTTATACCTAAAACTCAGATTTGGAACTCTTTTACCCTAACAGTTAACAGCTACAAGGATTTTAAAGATCCATTTGACTTTTTGGCTTATGACGTGCAGGTTTTATATTATACTTACACTATATAACCTAAATGCATCCTAAGTTAATCAATAAATCCCACAGAAAGGCTACACAACTAGGTGGGCATCACAGATCCAAACACCCCTAAGCAGCAAACTGATTTGAATTTTAACAAAGCAAGTGAAGTAATCCGGGTATGAAACTACTGGATTAGCTTAAACTAATATGAATTTAACCTAAGAGAACACAGATAAACAACATTCTATAACTACAACAGGGTACAACTAATTATGCTAAAAAACATATGTATATGAAAGTGGTCTTACAAGTTTCTTATTAAGCTGAGACCATGAACCAGGAATCAGACCCCCATCCTACTGTCTCCCATGAGACTTCTAAACCAGAACACCCAATTCCATTGCTTGTTCTTTCTGTTTCAGCAACCAATCACCTTCCAACCTATTTATTTTTTATTTCTATTTTTTTTTCTTTCTCATATTTAGTCTTTTCCTTTTTTTTTTTTCTTTTAGTTTCTGAATGCTATTGTGAGGTTATGAAAGCTGAGAACAACATTACCACCCTTTAAGCTAGGATTAAGAAAATTCAAAGAAATGAATAAACAGGTAATGAATTTGGAATTTTTAAGAGAACCAGGATTCTTCAATTGATACTGAGAAAGTTTTACAAGATACACTAAAAACTGAATTGGAAATTACATTAAGAAAACTACTTTGCTACATTAAAAATTACATAAAAACTACATAGCCCTCAGGCTTACATTTGACTTCTATATCTACTAAGAAAAAAAAGAAAATTGAACAAGGGGAACTTTTTCCTTTTTGTGCTCTTTGTCTTGTGCTTTTGTTGTCTTTGTCCCCTTGGATAACATCCTCTAGCCATTTGATTGTCCTGAGGTCCCATCTCTGCCCTAGTATGTCCAACATGGAGGAGAAGTAATAATGGTGTTTGGGGGTTGACTTTGGTTGAGGATAGTGGAATAGGGTGGCTAAGGTAGGAGAGGAGGGGGGGGGGGACAAAAGTGTCGGGGAATGGCAGGTTGTGTTTAGGAGGCTGGGTGTTGTTTGGTTATGGCGGCAAGAAGAGGGGAAGGGGGAGGTTGACCCATGGTTTGACCCCGTCCTTTTTATTATTAATATGGAATGGATTTGGGCTTTGGTTGACTTGGGCCAAGGATAAAAGGGTGGTGGGCTGGATTTGGTCTTGTAACTTGGGTGGATTAGTTTGTAAATTACACAAAGGGGTCCGTTTGTATTTAAATTCACAAGGACCAAAATTGTAATAAAGCTAAATTTCAAGGACCAATCTTGCCAAACTTCCAAAGTTAATCCAGGGACCAAGTTTGCCACATTCCAAAATCGTAAGGGCTACAAATAAATTTTCCATTTTAAAAGCACCCAGGGACTGATTTTGCCCATTTCCAAACTGCAGGGACCAAAATCGTAATTTTTCCAAAGTTTTCACCCAAGGGCTTATTTTGACAATTTTTGAATTCCAAAGGACTTGGGATGACTTTTCTTTCAAAACAAATGCTTAGGGACTAGTTTTGTAAATTTTTGAAAGTTGGGGGACTGAAACTGCCAATTGTGTAAACTTTGTTCGCTTTTCATTGTTTTTACTCATTTTGCATCTGAAACGTATAAAATACAATCCCTGGGATATTTTTAGTATTTTGATGCATTTCTGAGTGTTTTCGGATGTTTTGGCAGTTCAAATACGATAAAAATGATGAGTGTTTGAGCACTCATCATAAATCGTATGTACATTAACCTCAAGTATAAAGTAAACCGACAAAATGTCAAAAATGCTACATTGGCTCTTAAGCTCATGACCCCGAAGCTATACATAATATTGTATTGGCCCCAAAGGAGTGTTTACCAGGCACTCAAATAGTTTAGACATGAAATGCATCCGTAATTCCGTTGGAGCAACCCAAACACGGATGGAGGAGTCACCCTCAATAGATCTATCCACTCACTCTCGCTTAGCAATATAATTAATGGTCCATGATAATAAAGGGGACTTAACTTGGTAGTAAGGCAACTTAAGCAATGTATGGAATTTAATACTTGGGCATGTACAAAAATAATTGATGCAATGTATTCTCCCCCGTGGGATTTGAAATCAAAATATTGAATTAAAAGGGGGCTATGAAAACTCACCTGAAGTGATAGCACAATGTGATGAAATGATCGGGACAACAAGGCGCGAACACTAGCCGCAACCTAAATGAATGAATATGATCTACTTTAGATCATGAAATGATGTAATGAATATTCATGCACATGATACCTATACCACTCGTAACTTGAAAATACTTGTTATTGTCAAAGTAAGGTATTTTCCATACTTAAGAAAAATAAGTCCAACGAGACTAATAAAAACTAGTCGTAGGATATCGTATATAAAACGTTAGTGTTATATTCATCGCCTTGAAAACCTTGAAATAACGTCTAGTAGTCGTACAAATAAGCCTTGGGTCGTACGTACTTCGTTAGTTAAGAATATAATTCTTGAACAATAAATCTAGAAAATATAGTATTTAGTACGTAGTTATATTATTTCTATTAGTGACTACTTATATATATATATATATATATATATATATATATATATATATATATATATATATATATATATATATATATATAGTTTTGACGCTTTTAAAATGTGTATAACTTTGTCGTTTTAAGTTCATTTTCTTCGTTCTTTATATCCACGGGTTCGTCTTAGTATGTACTAATATATTTTTGATAGCTCGGCTTCTCTAGGTTACGTCTAACGCCTCGGTTTGTCCGACGAAAATCGTCCATCAGCATGTAATTTTCAGAAAAATAGTTTTCGTCATTAAACTTGCAAAAATCATATCTCCTTCGTTATAAACTCGCTTTAATCCGTTCTTACGCCCACGGCTTTGTTTTTGAAAGTATTTTATAAATCTCTAGTCAAAAATTACCCACCATCTACTGATTTTCCCACGTTTTCAAAATAAGGACAGTAGGTATATATATAGTTTCAAAAACCATTTCTAGGGTTCCAATCTAGTTTCAACTTCAACCAAACCACTTTCAATCACCACAAATCTAGTCTAATCTTACCATACACCTTCTTAAGTTGTCATGGGTTCCTAAACATCATAAATCAAGTGGATCTAACAAGGATCTAACTATAATCTATTTCTAGGGCTCAAAAGTTGTATATGTATAAAATGGAGTGGTATAACTAACATATGCATGTAGATCTTGTATATAAATCATATGAACATTATAAAATCTTGGTAGAATTATAAAAAAAGAGTTTCATACACTTACTTGAAAGATTAATGAGCTTTTGATGGTGAAAACCTAAGTAAACCTCGAGTTTGTATTAAAAAACCCTTATAGGAGTACTAAATACACTAGAAAATTACTAGATCTTGAAAAATAATTGTTTCTTGCTTGTTCTTGTTGTTTTGGCCGTGCACCACCAAGGAAAGAAAAGAGAAAAAGTTATCTTGTTTGATTTTGTGAAATGAGAAATAATGTATAAGTATAAGTTATATATATTATATTAGACAAGAATTTATGAGTTAGTAACAATTTCAAAGGCTTGTAAGAAAGTAGTATGGAGGGGGGGGGGGGGGGGCGCAATATGGAGGGTGGAAGAAGAAAGGTGGTTTTGTTTAAGAAAGTTGGTAATTCTTGTATTATAATGTATATATTAATAGTTTTAGGGAATACCGGGTACCGAGTTAACTAAAAATAAATTTTAACGGAGTTAATCGGGACATAATAAAGTCGTAAAAATTGTGAATATATGTTGGGTATCAATATTGAGTGTTTGGATGATTATTGTTAGTTTTTACGAAAACCGTCGTAATTATATTAAACTTACGATATTAATTAAATAAATTTCTAAAACACCGGGTAAATTAATATTATAATTTTTATATTATTATTATGAGTATGAAATTATACTAGGATCATAGTTGGGAGTGTCAGACTTGTTAGTCACATTATTGATCGCGTGTTAACATTTATTTAGAAATAAATATACGTAAAAAGTTAATTTTACTAAAAGTATTAATTTAAATATCCTACGAGTGGAATAGTATGCAAATGCTATAATGATGATATGCAGACTATTTCTAGTCCGTATGAAATGTCCCTAATGATAATGAATGAATTCGCACCTGAACCAATTCGGTTACGCGAATTTGAATACCCGTAAACTAAATTTACGATGAAATGAGTAATGCACATGAATAGTAGTTTTCTCTCGGGAATGAATAGTGTCATGTGAATAGTGAAATTTTTGAATGTTTCTCGGAATATCAAACTGACCTAAAAAATGATGAATAGTAAAATGATGAATAGTGATCGATGAATAGTAATTGGTGAATAGTAAAATGTTGAGGTTTGGAAAATGTAACAGCCCGTAATTCTCAACGTCAACATTTAATTCCAAACCCAAATTTGTTACTTTGAAATTTTACAAGAACACTTTTTACGCAAAACATTTTAGTTAAATCGCGTAACCAAGAAACACCTCATGGTGCACTATGACTTCGGATCAAATTTTGGTCTACATATTTTAGTATATTGGTACTACTACGATGCTCATTTAACTACACTGGAGCACATTTGATTGTATTATAAAGAAAAGTTAATAATTATTATTACACTTAATTATTGAGCATGTTTTAGCTCACTTGACTAAATCTTGGGAAGTTATCCCACACACTAAAACTAATTATTATTATCAGAAAATGTGAGATATTAATTTTCTGACCATTTATGAGTTTTCAAACTCAACAACGAGAAGGTATCTCGCTTTACTTGAAACACGAGCTCGCGCATGAACCGACCCATAGATAGTATGGTTTAGTCTAATAAACACAATTTAAAAAAAATATATTAATGTTTTTATATTTCTTTTATAAAAACACACTAGAAAGCATATTTTACACATTAACTATCTTCAACGTGTAACCAAAACATCCCGACTCACGTTTAAAATTTAACGGGATACGTAAAACATTATGGGAATTCACGCTTTAACTTTTCACTCTTTTCTAACTTTATTGTGTCAAAAAATATATGCAACCAAACGCAATAAAACACAAACGTATACATTTATTTTTTTGTATATACGTTTAGTTTTGTACTAAACATACTCGAACACAAACATAAAACAAATCCAAATGAGTTTCAAATTTTGTTTAACCACCCTAGCATATATGTTATGTCGCATTTTTCATTTTGGACGACACAAGAATCTCATTTTCATTCAAGCATATATACGTGTACACACAAATAATTATATGTTATACAATCTCATGTCAAACCCCAAATGAAATATCAAATAATGCTAAACACTCCACAACTATTTGCTCATGTACTTAGGCTACTTCTATTTTTTTTCTCTTTTCGTACGTATGACCACAACACCACCACAAACCATTTTTCAAAGTTTCAACATAAAACCATTTTGAACCCATGGTTTTATGGAGACAAAAAGGACAATGCACCATGTTATTTTTCTCTTTTCTTCCTTGTTGCAGTTGAAAATCTCACCAAATCACAAACAATATCTTGAATATCTTGACTTAGTACCACTTGCATTTAATATTTGGAAACTTAACTCTTTCTCTTGCTTCACCATAAAACCGAACACCATGTGCTCTTTGACACACACTTAACTTGTTTTCATGCAAAATTTCATGTCTCCAAACAAGTGGCAAAAGGATTTGGAAGCAAGAGATTGTCTGGTTGTTACCTCGGAAACATATTGGGTTCTAGTGGACAAACGAATCGATTTTTAGTTCTTGGTCCATTCTCATTCGACTACACACTTCACTCCCTGTAAGGAACATAAAACTCATGTCTTTCATACTCATTTCATTTTAATAAGTCATTTTTTGCAAAGCATATGGCTAGTCGAGCTTTTCATGCAAACATATAAATATAAACATCATTGAAACCGTTCTTGAACTCAACTACTATAATCTAGTCGATCTTGTAAAGTGTTAGTGAGCTTATGTGACACTTTTTTTTTATCGTAAAACATATGTGCATGGTATAAATCATATAACTGTCGACATATACACAGTTTGAAAATACAAGCATGCATACTTGAAGTGGGTTCATTGTAGTTTGTAAACTAATATAAGTTGCCATATACACTTTCACAGTCGACATAAATATATACGCATGCAAACATATATTGAAAAGATGGTTTTGTGTTAAGGGCTTGTGTGGATATGACTAGTTGGTTTAAAATTTGTAAGCACCTAAAATAAGCTTTAGCTTATTTCCATCGCTTTCGACTCACATGAAACTCATGAAGATATGTGAACTTTTGACTAAAACAACTTGAGAAAATCATAAAAGAAAGCGTTATATAAGAAAACTGAAGTTTGGCTCTTTTGAACAAGTGTTTACTCTAGCTTATTTGCTTTTTCGTAGTTTATTAGCTTACTCACGACTCATTGCGGCTTATTTTCAAAGTTATAAAAATTTGTATTCTAGTTTTATTTATTTATTTATTTATCTTACTCATCTTCTCATCGGGCTTGAATTTAAACCCAAATCGAACGCTCAAACGGGCCATAAGGCCCAACCCATGACCTTTTGCTTATTAATAAGCTATCCTACGAAAAGTGCTTATCGCGACTTAAGCAAGCTTTTGAAAAACTCGACACGAAATCGGTTTACACTTTTTGGTCACGTTTGGAATTTTGAGTCGAATAAACTCAAATGAGTCGAGACTCATTTGAGCTTATATGGACTCCCCTTGTAAACTTGAGCTTATTATTAAGTTGAATTATTATTGACATTGAAGATGGAAAATAATTTTTGAAGAAGAAAACCACAAGTGCAAACCCACGTTTAAATGCATACTGAGTATGAATTTTCGACAAATGCAAAACTAACGCAACCCCCCTTAATTATCGTTAAATGCATTTCAAAACAAAGAATCACCTTAGCTTAGTTGGTTGTGTCACTCAAGTTTCACACAAAAGTCCCATGTTCGAATCATGCCTATGCAAGTTTTTGTTATTTTTGCTAAAATGTGACTTTTACACTTCCACTCCCTCAACTTTGGACAGTTTGTCACTTTTCACCAAAAACTTTCATGAGCTTGAGAACTTATATATATTTTTACCACTTTTTGTCTAAATAAATATGTTTAACACATATTTTCATTCGACGACGACATCCGCGTAAACTATAAATAATTTAATTGTCCAAATATATTACTTACCCACAAATACTCTGAATATGTATTTTATATATATATTTTACACCCCAAAACCAAGCAAATTTAATGAATACAATTCGACTTGTATTTATTTACTCCTCGATAAAGCTTAAGCCAATATCCGAGCCAACTCTTATACGAATGTATTTGTATACATTTTTTTCACACTTATTTCAAGAGCCAATACTTACGAGTATTTTCACAACATTATATATATATATATATATATATATATATATATATATATATATATATATATATATATATATATATATATATATATATACTTTTCAACGAATATTTGAAACTTGTTGAACATTATGAAAGTCCACATAAGCTACGATAATACAAACACATGAGAAACAATTGAAACTTTGTTTCCACTTTACAACATAAATTTGAACTTAAGACTTCGACTAAAAATCATACCATACTTATCTAGGTTATGTGTCGGAGCTGTGCACAGCCACTACTTGATTTGTTCACCTGAAGATACTGAGGTGAGTCATAGTCCCACTTTTACTCGTTTAATTACTTTATAAATTCTTTTGGGAGATACATGCTCAACTACTTATTTTTACTTTCACAAATACCCTAAACATTTTCATATTACTGTAAGTTTATAGCCCCACACTTTATGAACTACTGCTTTTATGCAACATACTTTAT
This sequence comes from Artemisia argyi, assembly GCA_030686995.1. NCBI lineage: Eukaryota > Viridiplantae > Streptophyta > Magnoliopsida > Asterales > Asteraceae > Artemisia > Artemisia argyi. The sequence continues at coordinate 86,959,067 of CM060679.1, forward strand.
GAACTATTGCTTTTATGCAACACACTTTATGAACTATTACTTTTATGCTACACACTCTATGAACTATTGCTTATATGCAAAACACTTTACAAATCATTGCTGTTACGCAAACACTTCTATTGAATGACAATTGCTTTTATGCAAACACTTTTATGGACCACACTGAAACTTATGCTTTATTTACACTATTACGTGGATTAGCCTAAGACACTGAATCCCACAATGCCCAAACTCATGAACCGTCAATTCCTGCTGGGAAGCGCGAATGCTATAAATAGATCTATTGGGGTTGACACCCCCGTTCGGTTTGGCCGGATAGGCAAACGCGAGCGTATAACATGTCGAAACACGAGTGTCACGGGATAGACACTTGCAAGGGCTTTATTTAACGTGCTTCTAGAGCATGCACACTGTCAAGCTTCGGTTGCATGAACTTAGTGCTAGCGTAATAGACTATTTTACTATGTGACATTATATTCGTTGTAATGATCACACACATTACTCATGGTCCACAATTCAAATTTTACTATAAGGTAAACACTATTTTTCATGACATTGTGAGCCACACAATGGTCACAAAACTCTCTATTGAACTCACAATACTACTGTTTTATTATAAACCTATGAACTCACCAACCTCGTGTTGACACTTTTTAGCATGTATTTTCAGGTTTAAGGCGGCAGCTAACTATTGAAGGCTTTGGCATGGCATGGCATGGTCATAGACAATTCTAACATATATTTGGGACCGCTTAAACTCTTATATGGGCCTGTATTTCCGAATTATTTTGAAACGATGTAAATTTGAATATTTTTGATAATGAAAGTTATTCTAAATGGTTGAGATAAAAACCGTTCTTTGTACTTGTGTTATGATACCGATTGAGTAACACCCCAGTAACATGTATGCTTCCGCTGGACCCGATTTTGGGGGTGTTACAGATTGGTATCAGAGCCTTGGTTTTAGAGAACCGGGTGTTTTTAAAACCTAGACTATAACTACTTTTACGAAAACTTAACTCTATGACCGCCACGTGCCTGCCTGCCAAGTTGATGCCTCATTTGTGATTTTAATTGCTATTATATTTGATGAGATGTGCGCTTTGTTATTAGATGAGTATATCTATTTATTTTCACTATATATACTATAAGTATGTTTGACATACTTATGCTTACGTATTGTACTGGGCATAGAGTTGCGCACTTTTATCTACGCAATCTCATCGTCCGTCCTCGAGTGTGGACACTTGTCGTAGTCTTTCAAAACAACTTTTGAATGTTAGAGACATATTACTAGTATAACTGAACCGAGTATTTCAAAATTCATTGAACCTCGGTTGAATATAGACTGATCACCTATATTCAACCAGGGATAGTGGGACATAGCCTGATCACCTATGTTCGACTCAGAGGTAAACTTTGCAATACTGGGAGCAGTTATAATAGAATTTTGTCTGGTTGAGTTTTGATTTTGAGAATGGTTAAGTTTGGCGTGTCTATACGAGCATCGAATATCACGAAAGTTTGCACTTACACACGACACACTAGCATCACAACACCTCACAAACCGTAATACTCCTGGCATTGCTATACCTCCCCGTTTATATGGAACTCCTGTTTGTCGTCATCTACCGTAGTTCGCATCGGGTCGGGTTAGACCCAATTGGCACCATTTAAATTCGAGTGTTTGACGTAACCCCTTGAGATCGTAATAAGCCCTTTCAAGCTTACTAGAATGGTTGGATTTTATTTTGGCCATGTTCGGAATTGATTTTGGCTACGTTTGAATTCGGATTGATGATTTGTGAATTTTGGACCTCATTGCGGATTTGGATTTGTTTATTTAGCCTTGGTTGTTTGTGATCTTGTTACAGTCACCCCTACCTCAACCTTATGCTTAACTGATGATGTTCAATCGAGGTTGTACCTTCCGCCTCTACCTTACGTTGCTAGTAACAATCAACGTCCTCCTTCAAAGTCATATCTGAACCTGCTAAACTCTCCAGTCAGAAGAGAAATTTGGGCAAATTTTATGCCAAACAGAAACTTTAAGACCTTAAGTAGTAACTTGAACCGCGTTCCTTGGGACAGACACCAAATCCTTCACTCGTCTCTCGGAAATACCAGTAATCCTTGCTACCCTCTTATAAGATACTAAACTATGTCGCTAATACCATATAAGATGTTTTCAATTATTCTACATACCATTTTGCGGTCACCATGCAAATGTTTTACTATTACTTCATGAAATCAAAATTTCGATCTTACTACTATTTGGTAAACGATATTGTTTCCGTTGATTTATAAACTATTTTGCAATCACCCTATGAACTATTTACTCATTTTGAAGTGTTAAAAGTTTCAAGTCAAACTTCATCAAATTTTTGCATAACAAGGAGTGATTAGACGATAACTTTCGTGAAAAAATCTTATCTACACCATGTTTAAAGACCGTTTTTACTGAAATTACGAGTATCTTGAAGTCGCACCAGCTTACCTAACTACAAATTTTCAACAAAGAATTTTGTATCACTCTCTAACAGACAAAGTGGAGCCTTTACCACCTGGTAAGACTCAAATGAGTAGTGAGTACCAATCCTTATCCCTATCGACAAGTTCGTAGAAACTCGCAAAAAGGTCCTGAATTCACGTGGGGAAATGTGAAGGTGAATTCTCGTGCGTATATACTCATCTCTTTTCAACCATAATGGATAACTAGAATTGAATCGCGAGGACGCGATTCCGTTTATGGAGGTGAGACTGTAACAGCCCGTATTTCTCAACGTCAACATTTAATTCCAAACCCAAATTTATTACTTTGAAATTTTACAAGAACACTTTTTACGCAAAACTTTTTAGTTAAATCGCGTAACCAAGAAACACCTCATGGTGCACTATGACTTCGGATCAAATTTTGGTCTACATATTTTAGTATATTGGTACTACTACGACGCTCATTTAACTACACTAGAGCACATTTGATTGTATTATAAAGAAAAGTTAATAATTATTATTACACTTAATTACTGAGCATGCTTTAGCTCACTTGACTAAATCTTGGGAAGTTATCCCACACACTAAAACTAATTATTATTATCAAAAAATGTGAGATATTAATTTTCTGACCATTTATGAGTTTTCAAACTCAACAACGAGAAGGTATCTCGCTTTACTTGAAACACGAGCTCGCGTACGAACCGACCCATAGATAGTATGGTTTAGTCTAATAAACACAATTTAAAAAAAATATATTGATGTTTTTATATTTCTTTTATAAAAACACACTAGAAAGTATATTTTACACATTAACTATCTTCAACGTGTAACCAAAACATCCCGACTCACGTTTAAAATTTAACGGGATACGTAAAACATTATGGGAATTCACGCTTTAACTTTTCACTCTTTTCTAACTTTATTGTGTCAAAAAATATATGCAACCAAACGCAATAAAACACAAACGTATACATTTATTTTTTTGTATATACGTTTAGTTTTGTACTAAACATACTCGAACATAAACATAAAACAAATCCAAATGAGTTTCAAATTTTGTTTAACCACCCTAGCATATATGTTATGTCGCATTTTTCATTTTGGACGACACAAGAATCTCATTTTCATTCAAGCATATATACGTGTACACACAAATAAATATATGTTATACAATCTCATGTCAAACCCCAAATGAAATATCAAATAATGCTAAACACTCCACAACTATTTGCTCATGTACTTAGGCTACTTCTATTTTTTTCTCTTTTCGTACGTATGACCACAACACCACCACAAACCATTTTTCAAAGTTTCAACATAAAACCATTTTGAACCCATGGTTTTATGGAGACAAAAAGGACAATGCACCATGTTATTTTTCTCTTTTCTTCCTTCTTGCAGTTGAAAATCTCACCAAATCACAAACAATATCTTGAATATCTTGACTTAGTACCACTTGCATTTAATATTTGGAAACTTAACTCTTTCTCTTGCTTCACCATAAAACCGAACACCATGTGCTCTTTGACACACACTTAACTTGTTTTCATACAAAATTTCAAGTCTCCAAACAAGTGGCAAAAGGATTTGGAAGCAAGAGATTGTCTGGTTGTTACCTCGGAAACATATTGGGTTCTAGTGGACAAACTAATCGATTTTTAGTTCTTGGTCCATTCTCATTCGACTACACACTTCACTCCCTGTAAGGAACATAAAACTCATGTCTTTCATACTCATTTCATTTTAATAAGTCATTATTTTGCAAAGCATATGGCTAGTCGAGCTTTTCATGCAAACATATAAATATAAACATCATTGAAACCGTTCTTGAACTCAACTACTATAATCTAGTCGATCTTGTAAAGTGTTAGTGAGCTTATGTGACACTTTTTTTTTATCGTAAAACATATGTGCATGGTATAAATCATATAACTGTCGACATGTACACAGTTTGAAAATACAAGCATGCATACTTGAAGTAGGTTCATTGTAGTTTGTAAACTAATATAAGTTGCCATATACACTTTCACAGTCGACATAAATATATACGCATGCAAACATATATTGAAAAGATGGTTTTGTGTTAAGGGCTTGTGTAGATATGACTAGTTGGATTAAAATTTGTAAGCACCTAAAATAAGCTTTAGCTTATTTCCATCACTTTCGACTCACATGAAACTCATGAAGATATGTGAACTTTTGACTAAAACAACTTGAGAAAATCATAAAAGAAAGCGTTATATAAGAAAACTGAAGTTTGGCTCTTTTGAACAAGTGTTTACTCTAGCTTATTTGCTTTTTCGTAGTTTATTAGCTTAGTCACGACTCATTGTGGCTTATTTTCAAAGTTATAAAAATTTGTATTCTAGTTTTATTTATTTATTTATCTTACTCATCTTCTCATCGGGCTTGAATTTAAACCCAAATCGAACGCTCAAACGGGCCATAAGGCCCAACCCATGACCTTTTGCTTATTAATAAGCTATCCTACGAAAAGTGCTTATCGCGACTTAAGCAAGCTTTTGAAAAACTCTACACGAAATCGGTTTACACTTTTTGGTCACGTTTGGAATTTTGAGTCGAATAAACTCAAATGAGTCGAGACTCATTTGAGCTTATATGGACTCCCCTTGTAAACTTGAGCTTATTATTAAGTTGAATTATTATTGACATTGAAGATGGAAAATAATTTTTGAAGAAGAATACCACAAGTGCAAACCCACGTTTAAATGCATACTGAGTATGAATTTTCAACAAATGCAAAACTGACGCAACCCCCCTTAATTATCGTTAAATGCATTTCAAAACAAAGAATCACCTTAGCTTAGTTGGTTGTGTCACTCAAGTTTCACACAAAAGTCCCATGTTCGAATCATGCCTATGCAAGTTTTTGTTATTTTTGCTAAAATGTGACTTTTACACTTCCACTCCCTCAACTTTGGACAGTTTGTCACTTTTCACCAAAAACTTTCATGAGCTTGAGAACTTATATATATTTTTACCACTTTTTGTCTAAATAAATATGTTTAACACATATTTTCATTCGACGACGACATCCGCGTAAACTATAAATAATTTAATTGTCCAAATATATTATTTACCCACAAATACTCTGAATATGTATTTTATATATATATTTTACACCCCAAAACCAAGCAAATTTAATGAATACAATTCGACTTGTATTTATTTACTCCTCGATAAAGCTTAAGCCAATATCCGAGCCAACTCTTATACGAATGTATTTGTATACATTTTTTTCACACTTATTTCAAGAGCCAATACTTACGAGTATTTTCACAACATTTTATATATATATATATATATATATATATATATATATATATATATATATATATATACTTTTCAACGAATATTTGAAACTTGTTGAACATTATGAAAGTCCACATAAGCTACGATAATACAAACACATGAGAAACAATTGAAACTTTGTTTCCACTTTACAACATAAATTTGAACTTAAGACTTCGACTAAAAATCATACCATACTTATCTAGGTTATGTGTCGGAGCTGTGCACAGCCACTACTTGATTTGTTCACCTGAAGATACTGAGGTGAGTCATAGTCCCACTTTTACTCGTTTAATTACTTTATAAATTCTTTTGGGAGATACATGCTCAACTACTTACTTTTACTTTCAAAAATACCCTAAACATTTTCATATTACTGTAAGTTTATAGCCCCACACTTTATGAACTACTGCTTTTATGCAACATACTTTATGAACTATTGCTTTTATGCAACACACTTTATGAACTATTACTTTTATGCTACACACTCTATGAACTATTGCTTATATGCAAAACACTTTACAAATCATTGCTGTTACGCAAACACTTCTATTGAATGACAATTGCTTTTATGCAAACACTTTTATGGACCACACTGAAACTTATGCTTTATTTACACTATTACGCGGATTAGCCTAAGACACTGAATCCCACAATGCCCAAACTCATGAACCGTCAATTCCTGCTGGGAAGCGCGAATGCTATAAATAGATCTATTGGGGTTGACACCCCCGTTCGGTTTGGCCGGATAGGCAAACGCGAGCATATAACATGTCGAAACACGAGTGTCACGGGATAGACACTTGCAAGGGCTTTATTTAACGTGCTTCTAGAGCATGCACACTGTCAAGCTTCGGTTGCATGAACTTAGTGCTAGCGTAATAGACTATTTTACTATGTGACATTATATTCGTTGTAATGATCACACACATTACTCATGGTCCACAATTCAAATTTTACTATAAGGTAAACACTATTTTTCATGACATTGTGAGCCACACAATGGTCACAAAACTCTCTATTGAACTCACAATACTACTGTTTTATTATAAACCTATGAACTCACCAACCTCGTGTTGACACTTTTTAGCATGTATTTTCAGGTTTAAGGCGGCAGCTAACTATTGAAGGCTTTGGCATGGCATGGCATGGTCATAGACAATTCTGACATATATTTGGGACCGCTTAAACTCTTATATGGGCCTGTATTTCCGCATTATTTTGAAACGATGTAAATTTGAATATTTTTGATAATGAAAGTTATTCTAAATGGTTGAGATAAAAACCGTTCTTTGTACTTGTGTTATGATACCGATTGAGTAGCACCCCTGTAACATGTATGCTTCCGCTGGACCCGATTTTGGGGGTGTTACAGATTGGTATCAGAGCCTTGGTTATAGAGAACCGGGTGTTTTTAAAACCTAGACTATAACTACTTTTACGAAAACTTAACTCTATGACCGCCACGTGCCTGCCTGCCAAGTTGATGCCTCATTTGTGATTTTAATTGCTATTATATTTGATGAGATGTGCGCTTTGTTATTAGATGAGTATATCTATTTATTTTCACTATATATACTATAAGTATGTTTGACATACTTATGCTTACGTATTGTACTGGGCATAGAGTTGCGCACTTTTATCTACGCAATCTCATCGTCCGTCCTCGAGTGTGGACACTTGTCGTAGTCTTTCAAAACAACTTTTGAATGTTAGAGACATATTACTAGTATAACTGAACCGAGTATTTCAAAATTCATTGAACCTCGGTTGAATATAGACTGATCACCTATATTCAACCAGGGATAGTGGGACATAGCCTGATCACCTATGTTCGACTCAGAGGTAAACTTTGCAATACTGGGAGCAGTTATAATAGAATTTTGTCTGGTTGAGTTTTGATTTTGAGAATGGTTAAGTTTGGCGTGTCTATACGAGCATCGAATATCACGAAAGTTTGCACTTACACACGACACACTAGCATCACAACACCTCACAAACCGTAATACTCCTGGCATTGCTATACCTCCCCGTTTATATGGAACTCCTGTTTGTCGTCATCTACCGTAGTTCGCATCGGGTCGGGTTAGACCCAATTGGCACCATTTAAATTCGAGTGTTTGACGTAACCCCTTGAGATCGTAATAAGCCCTTTCAAGCTTACTAGAACGGTTGGATTTTATTTTGGCCATGTTCGGAATTGATTTTGGCTACGTTTGAATTCGGATTGATGATTTGTGAATTTTGGACCTCATTGCGGATTTGGATTTGTTTATTTAGCCTTGGTTGTTTGTGATCTTGTTACAGTCACCCCTACCTCAACCTTATGCTTAACTGATGATGTTCAATCGAGGTTGTACCTTCCGCCTCTACCTTACGTTGCTAGTAACAATCAACGTCCTCCTTCAAAGTCATATCTGAACCTGCTAAACTCTCCAGTCAGAAGAGAAATTTGGGCAAATTTTATGCCAAACAGAAACTTTAAGACCTTAAGTAGTAACTTGAACCGCGTTCCTTGGGACAGACACCAAATCCTTCACTCGTCTCTCGGAAATACCAGTAATCCTTGCTACCCTCTTATAAGATACTAAACTATGTCGCTAATACCATATAAGATGTTTTCAATTATTCTACATACCATTTTGCGGTCACCATGCAAATGTTTTACTATTACTTCATGAAATCAAAATTTCGATCTTACTACTATTTGGTAAACGATATTGTTTCCGTTGATTTATAAACTATTTTGCAATCACCCTATGAACTATTTACTCATTTTGAAGTGTTAAAAGTTTCAAGTCAAACTTCATCAAATTTTTGCATAACAAGGAGTGATTAGACGATAACTTTCGTGAAAAAATCTTATCTACACCATGTTTAAAGACCGTTTTTACTGAAATTACGAGTATCTTGAAGTCGCACCAGCTTACCTAACTACAAATTTTCAACAAAGAATTTTGTATCACTCTCTAACAGACAAAGTGGAGCCTTTACCACCTGGTAAGACTCAAATGAGTAGTGAGTACCAATCCTTATCCCTATCGACAAGTTCGTAGAAACTCGCAAAAAGGTCCTGAATTCACGTGGGGAAATGTGAAGGTGAATTCTCGTGCGTATATACTCATCTCTTTTCAACCATAATGGATAACTAGAATTGAATCGCGAGGACGCGATTCCGTTTATGGAGGTGAGACTGTAACAGCCCGTATTTCTCAACGTCAACATTTAATTCCAAACCCAAATTTATTACTTTGAAATTTTACAAGAACACTTTTTACGCAAAACTTTTTAGTTAAATCGCGTAACCAAGAAACACCTCATGGTGCACTATGACTTCGGATCAAATTTTGGTCTACATATTTTAGTATATTGGTACTACTACGACGCTCATTTAACTACACTAGAGCACATTTGATTGTATTATAAAGAAAAGTTAATAATTATTATTACACTTAATTACTGAGCATGCTTTAGCTCACTTGACTAAATCTTGGGAAGTTATCCCACACACTAAAACTAATTATTATTATCAAAAAATGTGAGATATTAATTTTCTGACCATTTATGAGTTTTCAAACTCAACAACGAGAAGGTATCTCGCTTTACTTGAAACACGAGCTCGCGTACGAACCGACCCATAGATAGTATGGTTTAGTCTAATAAACACAATTTAAAAAAAATATATTGATGTTTTTATATTTCTTTTATAAAAACACACTAGAAAGTATATTTTACACATTAACTATCTTCAACGTGTAACCAAAACATCCCGACTCACGTTTAAAATTTAACGGGATACGTAAAACATTATGGGAATTCACGCTTTAACTTTTCACTCTTTTCTAACTTTATTGTGTCAAAAAATATATGCAACCAAACGCAATAAAACACAAACGTATACATTTATTTTTTTGTATATACGTTTAGTTTTGTACTAAACATACTCGAACATAAACATAAAACAAATCCAAATGAGTTTCAAATTTTGTTTAACCACCCTAGCATATATGTTATGTCGCATTTTTCATTTTGGACGACACAAGAATCTCATTTTCATTCAAGCATATATACGTGTACACACAAATAAATATATGTTATACAATCTCATGTCAAACCCCAAATGAAATATCAAATAATGCTAAACACTCCACAACTATTTGCTCATGTACTTAGGCTACTTCTATTTTTTTCTCTTTTCGTACGTATGACCACAACACCACCACAAACCATTTTTCAAAGTTTCAACATAAAACCATTTTGAACCCATGGTTTTATGGAGACAAAAAGGACAATGCACCATGTTATTTTTCTCTTTTCTTCCTTGTTGCAGTTGAAAATCTCACCAAATCACAAACAATATCTTGAATATCTTGACTTAGTACCACTTGCATTTAATATTTGGAAACTTGACTCTTTCTCTTGCTTCACCATAAAACCGAACACCATGTGCTCTTTGACACACACTTAACTTGTTTTCATACAAAATTTCAAGTCTCCAAACAAGTGGCAAAAGGATTTGGAAGCAAGAGATTGTCTGGTTGTTACCTCGGAAACATATTGGGTTCTAGTGGACAAACTAATCGATTTTTAGTTCTTGGTCCATTCTCATTCGACTACACACTTCACTCCCTGTAAGGAACATAAAACTCATGTCTTTCATACTCATTTCATTTTAATAAGTCATTATTTTGCAAAGCATATGGCTAGTCGAGCTTTTCATGCAAACATATAAATATAAACATCATTGAAACCGTTCTTGAACTCAACTACTATAATCTAGTCGATCTTGTAAAGTGTTAGTGAGCTTATGTGACACTTTTTTTTTATCGTAAAACATATGTGCATGGTATAAATCATATAACTGTCGACATGTACACAGTTTGAAAATACAAGCATGCATACTTGAAGTAGGTTCATTGTAGTTTGTAAACTAATATAAGTTGCCATATAAACTTTCACAGTCGACATAAATATATACGCATGCAAACATATATTGAAAAGATGGTTTTGTGTTAAGGGCTTGTGTGGATATGACTAGTTGGATTAAAATTTGTAAGCACCTAAAATAAGCTTTAGCTTATTTCCATCACTTTCGACTCACATGAAACTCATGAAGATATGTGAACTTTTGACTAAAACAACTTGAGAAAATCATAAAAGAAAGCGTTATATAAGAAAACTGAAGTTTGGCTCTTTTGAACAAGTGTTTACTCTAGCTTATTTGCTTTTTCGTAGTTTATTAGCTTAGTCACGACTCATTGTGGCTTATTTTCAAAGTTATAAAAATTTGTATTCTAGTTTTATTTATTTATTTATTTATCTTACTCATCTTCTCATCGGGCTTGAATTTAAACCCAAATCGAACGCTCAAACAGGCCATAAGGCCCAACCCATGACCTTTTGCTTATTAATAAGCTATCCTACGAAAAGTGCTTATCGCGACTTAAGCAAGCTTTTGAAAAACTCTACACGAAATCGGTTTACACTTTTTGGTCACGTTTGGAATTTTGAGTCGAATAAACTCAAATGAGTCGAGACTCATTTGAGCTTATATGGACTCCCCTTGTAAACTTGAGCTTATTATTAAGTTGAATTATTATTGACATTGAAGATGGAAAATAATTTTTGAAGAAGAAAACCACAAGTGCAAACCCACGTTTAAATGCATACTGAGTATGAATTTTCAACAAATGCAAAACTGACGCAACCCCCCTTAATTATCGTTAAATGCATTTCAAAACAAAGAATCACCTTAGCTTAGTTGGTTGTGTCACTCAAGTTTCACACAAAAGTCCCATGTTCGAATCATGCCTATGCAAGTTTTTGTTATTTTTGCTAAAATGTGACTTTTACACTTCCACTCCCTCAACTTTGGACAGTTTGTCACTTTTCACCGAAAACTTTCATGAGCTTGAGAACTTATATATATTTTTACCACTTTTTGTCTAAATAAATATGTTTAACACATATTTTCATTCGACGACGACATCCGCGTAAACTATAAATAATTTAATTGTCCAAATATATTATTTACCCACAAATACTCTGAATATGTATTTTATATATATATTTTACACCCCAAAACCAAGCAAATTTAATGAATACAATTCGACTTGTATTTATTTACTCCTCGATAAAGCTTAAGCCAATATCCGAGCCAACTCTTATACGAATGTATTTGTATACATTTTTTTCACACTTATTTCAAGAGCCAATACTTACGAGTATTTTCACAACATTTTATATATATATATATATATATATATATATATATATATATATATATATATATATATATATATATATATATATATATATATATACTTTTCAACGAATATTTGAAACTTGTTGAACATTATGAAAGTCCACATAAGCTACGATAATACAAACACATGAGAAACAATTGAAACTTTGTTTCCACTTTACAACATAAATTTGAACTTAAGACTTCGACTAAAAATCATACCATACTTATCTAGGTTATGTGTCGGAGCTGTGCACAGCCACTACTTGATTTGTTCACCTGAAGATACTGAGGTGAGTCATAGTCCCACTTTTACTCGTTTAATTACTTTATAAATTCTTTTGGGAGATACATGCTCAACTACTTACTTTTACTTTCAAAAATACCCTAAACATTTTCATATTACTGTAAGTTTATAGCCCCACACTTTATGAACTACTGCTTTTATGCAACATACTTTATGAACTATTGCTTTTATGCAACACACTTTATGAACTATTACTTTTATGCTACACACTCTATGAACTATTGCTTATATGCAAAACACTTTACAAATCATTGCTGTTACGCAAACACTTCTATTGAATGACAATTGCTTTTATGCAAACACTTTTATGGACCACACTGAAACTTATGCTTTATTTACACTATTACGCGGATTAGCCTAAGACACTGAATCCCACAATGCCCAAACTCATGAACCGTCAATTCCTGCTGGGAAGCGCGAATGCTATAAATAGATCTATTGGGGTTGACACCCCTGTTCGGTTTGGCCGGATAGGCAAACGCGAGCATATAACATGTCGAAACACGAGTGTCACGGGATAGACACTTGCAAGGGCTTTATTTAACGTGCTTCTAGAGCATGCACACTGTCAAGCTTCGGTTGCATGAACTTAGTGCTAGCGTAATAGACTATTTTACTATGTGACATTATATTCGTTGTAATGATCACACACATTACTCATGGTCCACAATTCAAATTTTACTATAAGGTAAACACTATTTTTCATGACATTGTGAGCCACACAATGGTCACAAAACTCTCTATTGAACTCACAATACTACTGTTTTATTATAAACCTATGAACTCACCAACCTCGTGTTGACACTTTTTAGCATGTATTTTCAGGTTTAAGGCGGCAGCTAACTATTGAAGGCTTTGGCATGGCATGGCATGGTCATAGACAATTCTGACATATATTTGGGACCGCTTAAACTCTTATATGGGCCTGTATTTCCGCATTATTTTGAAACGATGTAAATTTGAATATTTTTGATAATGAAAGTTATTCTAAATGGTTGAGATAAAAACCGTTCTTTGTACTTGTGTTATGATACCGATTGAGTAGCACCCCTGTAACATGTATGCTTCCGCTGGACCCGATTTTGGGGGTGTTACAGATTGGTATCAGAGCCTTGGTTATAGAGAACCGGGTGTTTTTAAAACCTAGACTATAACTACTTTTACGAAAACTTAACTCTATGACCGCCACGTGCCTGCCTGCCAAGTTGATGCCTCATTTGTGATTTTAATTGCTATTATATTTGATGAGATGTGCGCTTTGTTATTAGATGAGTATATCTATTTATTTTCACTATATATACTATAAGTATGTTTGACATACTTATGCTTACATATTGTACTGGGCATAGAGTTGCGCACTTTTATCTACGCAATCTCATCGTCCGTCCTCGAGTGTGGACACTTGTCGTAGTCTTTCAAAACAACTTTTGAATGTTAGAGACATATTACTAGTATAACTGAACCGAGTATTTCAAAATTCATTGAACCTCGGTTGAATATAGACTGATCACCTATATTCAACCAGGGATAGTGGGACATAGCCTGATCACCTATGTTCGACTCAGAGGTAAACTTTGCAATACTGGGAGCAGTTATAATAGAATTTTGTCTGGTTGAGTTTTGATTTTGAGAATGGTTAAGTTTGGCGTGTCTATACGAGCATCGAATATCACGAAAGTTTGCACTTACACACGACACACTAGCATCACAACACCTCACAAACCGTAATACTCCTGGCATTGCTATACCTCCCCGTTTATATGGAACTCCTGTTTGTCGTCATCTACCGTAGTTCGCATCGGGTCGGGTTAGACCCAATTGGCACCATTTAAATTCGAGTGTTTGACGTAACCCCTTGAGATCGTAATAAGCCCTTTCAAGCTTACTAGAACGGTTGGATTTTATTTTGGCCATGTTCGGAATTGATTTTGGCTACGTTTGAATTCGGATTGATGATTTGTGAATTTTGGACCTCATTGCGGATTTGGATTTGTTTATTTAGCCTTGGTTGTTTGTGATCTTGTTACAGTCACCCCTACCTCAACCTTATGCTTAACTGATGATGTTCAATCGAGGTTGTACCTTCCGCCTCTACCTTACGTTGCTAGTAACAATCAACGTCCTCCTTCAAAGTCATATCTGAACCTGCTAAACTCTCCAGTCAGAAGAGAAATTTGGGCAAATTTTATGCCAAACAGAAACTTTAAGACCTTAAGTAGTAACTTGAACCGCGTTCCTTGGGACAGACACCAAATCCTTCACTCGTCTCTCGGAAATACCAGTAATCCTTGCTACCCTCTTATAAGATACTAAACTATGTCGCTAATACCATATAAGATGTTTTCAATTATTCTACATACCATTTTGCGGTCACCATGCAAATGTTTTACTATTACTTCATGAAATCAAAATTTCGATCTTACTACTATTTGGTAAACGATATTGTTTCCGTTGATTTATAAACTATTTTGCAATCACCCTATGAACTATTTACTCATTTTGAAGTGTTAAAAGTTTCAAGTCAAACTTCATCAAATTTTTGCATAACAAGGAGTGATTAGACGATAACTTTCGTGAAAAAATCTTATCTACACCATGTTTAAAGACCGTTTTTACTGAAATTACGAGTATCTTGAAGTCGCACCAGCTTACCTAACTACAAATTTTCAACAAAGAATTTTGTATCACTCTCTAACAGACAAAGTGGAGCCTTTACCACCTGGTAAGACTCAAATGAGTAGTGAGTACCAATCCTTATCCCTATCGACAAGTTCGTAGAAACTCGCAAAAAGGTCCTGAATTCACGTGGGGAAATGTGAAGGTGAATTCTCGTGCGTATATACTCATCTCTTTTCAACCATAATGGATAACTAGAATTGAATCGCGAGGACGCGATTCCGTTTATGGAGGTGAGACTGTAACAGCCCGTATTTCTCAACGTCAACATTTAATTCCAAACCCAAATTTATTACTTTGAAATTTTACAAGAACACTTTTTACGCAAAACTTTTTAGTTAAATCGCGTAACCAAGAAACACCTCATGGTGCACTATGACTTCGGATCAAATTTTGGTCTACATATTTTAGTATATTGGTACTACTACGACGCTCATTTAACTACACTAGAGCACATTTGATTGTATTATAAAGAAAATTTAATAATTATTATTACACTTAATTACTGAGCATGCTTTAGCTCACTTGACTAAATCTTGGGAAGTTATCCCACACACTAAAACTAATTATTATTATCAAAAAATGTGAGATATTAATTTTCTGACCATTTATGAGTTTTCAAACTCAACAACGAGAAGGTATCTCGCTTTACTTGAAACACGAGCTCGCGTACGAACCGACCCATAGATAGTATGGTTTAGTCTAATAAACACAATTTAAAAAAAATATATTGATGTTTTTATATTTCTTTTATAAAAACACACTAGAAAGTATATTTTACACATTAACTATCTTCAACGTGTAACCAAAACATCCCGACTCACGTTTAAAATTTAACGGGATACGTAAAACATTATGGGAATTCACGCTTTAACTTTTCACTCTTTTCTAACTTTATTGTGTCAAAAAATATATGCAACCAAACGCAATAAAACACAAACGTATACATTTATTTTTTTGTATATACGTTTAGTTTTGTACTAAACATACTCGAACACAAACATAAAACAAATCCAAATGAGTTTCAAATTTTGTTTAACCACCCTAGCATATATGTTATGTCGCATTTTTCATTTTGGACGACACAAGAATCTCATTTTCATTCAAGCATATATACGTGTACACACAAATAAATATATGTTATACAATCTCATGTCAAACCCCAAATGAAATATCAAATAATGCTAAACACTCCACAACTATTTGCTCATGTACTTAGGCTACTTCTATTTTTTTTTCTCTTTTCGTACGTATGACCACAACACCACGACAAACCATTTTTCAAAGTTTCAACATAAAACCATTTTGAACCCATGGTTTTATGGAGACAAAAAGGACAATGCACCATGTTATTTTTCTCTTTTCTTCCTTGTTGCAGTTGAAAATCTCACCAAATCACAAACAATATCTTGAATATCTTGACTTAGTACCACTTGCATTTAATATTTGGAAACTTAACTCTTTCTCTTGCTTCACCATAAAACCGAACACCATGTGCTCTTTGACACACACTTAACTTGTTTTCATACAAAATTTCAAGTCTCCAAACAAGTGGCAAAAGGATTTGGAAGCAAGAGATTGTCTGGTTGTTACCTCGGAAACATATTGGGTTCTAGTGGACAAACTAATCGATTTTTAGTTCTTGGTCCATTCTCATTCGACTACACACTTCACTCCCTGTAAGGAACATAAAACTCATGTCTTTCATACTCATTTCATTTTAATAAGTCATTATTTTGCAAAGCATATGGCTAGTCGAGCTTTTCATGCAAACATATAAATATAAACATCATTGAAACCGTTCTTGAACTCAACTACTATAATCTAGTCGATCTTGTAAAGTGTTAGTGAGCTTATGTGACACTTTTTTTTTTATCGTAAAACATATGTGCATGGTATAAATCATATAACTGTCGACATATACACAGTTTGAAAATACAAGCATGCATACTTGAAGTGGGTTCATTGTAGTTTGTAAACTAATATAAGTTGCCATATACACTTTCACAGTCGACATAAATATATACGCATGCAAACATATATTGAAAAGATGGTTTTGTGTTAAGGGCTTGTGTGGATATGACTAGTTGGTTTAAAATTTGTAAGCACCTAAAATAAGCTTTAGCTTATTTCCATCACTTTCGACTCACATGAAACTCATGAAGATATGTGAACTTTTGACTAAAACAACTTGAGAAAATCATAAAAGAAAGCGTTATATAAGAAAACTTAAGTTTGGCTCTTTTGAACAAGTGTTTACTCAAGCTTATTTGCTTTTTCGTAGTTTATTAGCTTAGTCACGACTCATTGCGGCTTATTTTCAAAGTTATAAAAATTTGTATTCTAGTTTTATTTATTTATTTATTTATTTATTCATTTATTTATCTTACTTATCTTCTCATCGGGCTTGAATCTAAACCCAAATCGAACGCTCAAACGGGCCATAAGGCCCAACCCATGACCTTTTGCTTATTAATAAGCTATCCTACAAAAAGTGCTTATCGCGACTTAAGCAAGCTTTTGAAAAACTCTACACAAAATCGGTTTACACTTTTTGGTCACGTTTGGAATTTTGAGTCGAATAAACTCAAATGAGTCGAGACTCATTTGAGCTTATATGGACTCCCCTTGTAAACTTGAGCGTATTATTAAGTTGAATTATTATTGACTTTGAAGATGGAAAATAATTTTTGAAGAAGAAAACCACAAGCGCAAACCCACGTTTAAATGCATACTGAGTATGAATTTTCAACAAATGCAAAACTGACGCAACCCCCCTTAATTATCGTTAAATGCATTTCAAAACAAAGAATCACCTTAGCTTAGTTGGTTGTGTCACTCAAGTTTCACACAAAAGTCCCATGTTCGAATCATGCCTATGCAAGTTTTTGTTATTTTTACTAAAATGTGACTTTTACACTTCCAGTCCCTCAACTTTGGACAGTTTGCCACTTTTCACCAAAAACTTTCATGAGCTTGAGAACTTATATATATTTTTACCACTTTTTGTCTAAATAAATATGTTTAACACATATTTTCATTCGACGACGACATCCGCGTAAACTATAAATAATTTAATTGTCCAAATATATTATTTACCCACAAATACTCTGAATATGTATTTTATTTATATATTTTACACCCCAAAACCAAGCAAATTTAATGAATACAATTCGACTTGTATTTATTTACTCCTCGATAAAGCTTAAGCCAATATCCGAGCCAACTCGTATACGAATGTATTTGTATACATTTTTTTCACACTTATTTCAAGAGCCAATACTTACGAGTATTTTCACAACATTTTATATATATATATATATATATATATATATATATATATATATATATATATATACTTTTCAACGAACATTTGAAACTTGTTGAACATTATGAAAGTCCACATAAGCTACGATAATACAAACACATGAGAAACAATTGAAACTTTTTTTCCACTTTACAACATAAATTTGAACTTAAGACTTCGACTAAAAATCATACCATACTTATCTAGGTTATGTGTCGGAGCCGTGCACAGCCACTACTTGATTTGTTCACCTGAAGATATTGAGGTGAGTCATAGTCCCACTTTTACTCGTTTAATTACTTTATAAATTCTTTGGGGAGATACATGCTCAACTACTTATTTTTACTTTCACAAATACCCTAAACATTTTCATATTACTGCAAGTTTATAGCCCCACATTTTATGAACTACTGCTTTTATGCAATATACTTTATGAACTATTGCTTTTATGCAACACACTTTATGAACTATTGCTTTTTATGCTACACACTCTATGAACTATTGCTTATATGCAAAACACTTTACAAATCATTGCTGTTACGCAAACACTTCTATTGAATGACAATTGCTTTTATGCAAACACTTTTATGGATCACACTGAAACTTATGCTTTATTTACACTATTACGCGGATTAGCCTAAGACACTGAATCCCACAACGCCCAAACTCATGAACCGTCAATTCCTGCTGGGAAGCGCGAATGCTATAAATAGATCTATTGGGGTTGACACCCCCGTTCGGTTTGGCCGGATAGGCAAACGCGAGCGTATAACATGTCGAAACACGAGTGTCACGGGATAGACACTTGCAAGGGCTTTATTTAACGTGCTTCTAGAGCATGCACACTGTCAAGCTTCGGTTGCATGAACTTAGTGCTAGCGTAATAGACTATTTTACTATGTGACATTATATTCGTTGTAATGATCACACACATTACTCATGGTCCACAATTCAAATTTTACTATAAGGTAAACACTATTTTTCATGACATTGTGAGCCACACAATGATCACAAAACTCTCTATTGAACTCACAATACTACTGTTTTATTATAAACCTATGAACTCACCAACCTCGTGTTGACACTTTTTAGCATGTATTTTCAGGTTTAAGGCGGCAGCTAACTATTGAAGGCTTTGGCATGGCATGACATGGTCATAGACAATTCTGACATATATTTGGGACCGCTTAAACTCTTATATGGGCCTGTATTTCCGCATTATTTTGAAACGATGTAAATTTGAATATTTTTGATAATGAAAGTTATTCTAAATGGTTGAGATAAAAACCGTTCTTTGTACTTGTGTTATGATACCGATTGAGTAGCACCCCAGTAACATGTATGCTTTCGCTGGACGCGATTTTGGGGGTGTTACTGAAAAAATGACCTGAAATTGTGGGGTGTGATATGTCACATTTTAACTATTGTAACTTATGTTTTGAATAGAAATTGTTGGGACCTTTGTACTCTGATTTATCAAATCGAATGTGACATTTTATTAAACGTCTCTTTTGAGGTCGTTTTTCTGTAACTTGTGTGTATGAACTATGTAGTGACACCCAAAGTGGTATTCCACTTCGTTGTAATTTTGGGGGTGTCACACTCAAACATAAGTGTTTGGTTAGTTTGTGATTTAAGAACCTAGCTTTTCACATTGAAATGCTACTAACACGTGTGTACAAGAACGAAGATCTAACATACTTTTGTTAGTATAATTCCTATTCGATTTGACCTAGAAATCGATTACCATAAACCCTAATTTAGGGTTTAACTTGTTCTTGATTCTTGATTTCTTGTTCTTGCTAGAAATCACAACGGTAAGCATATTCTTTTATATTCGGTTAACTATTATTACATGTATTATGATCTACTTCCGCTGCATGCTTTGATGATGTTTACATGTTTATATAATTGTTATGATATCAAATTCCAACACATTGAAATTCTATAAACCGTATTTCCAAGTTCTTATTTGGAAGCCAAAATCTACTATCTGTTTGGACGGGGTAATTTTTTTATTTTGGTTGGGCAAATAAATTTTTTTTGTAGTAAATATATTACAAACTACCAAGTATCTATACTTACCGTTAGTAGTTTATAAACGTATTGGGTTGGCCATGGTGCATCTTAGACATACATGGCTTCGTTCATGTGGACCACTACATCCGGAAGGGCGGTGGTTATGGAGCTAATGAGAGACACAATATTATCCAATATCTCCAATATTGGATTCATGAAACACCAACTTAAAGATTTAAAGGCTTTTTCAAAGTCCGCTTAATATTCGAAATCTCATCTTAAGTTGTTTTTCCATTAGATAACCTCATTTACGATGAGTGGACCATCTAAATAATGTCATTTACGTCTCACCTACAAATAAATGAATATGTGGCAAGGCGAGAAGGAAGGACCTTAGAAATAATCTCATACTGGCATTCACAAATTGATCTGAACCTGAATATAACAAGCTTGCGTCGTCTACTTTATCAACGAGTGTGATGAAGGAAAAGTTACAACCTTGTAATGATAAAACCGATTATTCAAACTCATGAATGTGTGAGGTGATGTCATTTTGAAGGATTTCTTTATGCTTCTTAATAAACTGAAAATATTACATGTTTCGTTCTCGTGATTTATCCTAAATAACCCGTTAGGCCCTAATTCATTTTATTTACACCACACATATCTATTTTTGAAACCTGTTAGCTGGATAATCCCTATTTCGGATGGGACATTAGTTTCTCCATTAAGTGTTCAAATAATATTGCACCGTTAGTCCTTTCGTTAATATTTTTTACACTGTTAGACCTCATTTTTTAAAATAAATTAAAAAGGGCAAGGATCAAACTCGCTTCTTTTGCTTCACAAAGTAACGCTCCAACCACTGGACTAAGTCTAGTGATGCAAATATACCATTTCACATTTGTTTTAACTTTTTTTCTGTGGAAACCGTAGAGGGGGGGGGGGGTGAATACGTTTCCATTTAAAACTTAAAATCTTTTGTATCAAATGACCAATCAAGTTTGACGTAATATGAAAAGTGTCAACTCTAGTATTACAAGAACAAGAGATATTATAACGCAACAAGTAAGGCATGTCACAATATGTCACACCCCAAAAATCGGGTCCAACGGAAGCATACATGTAGCTGGGGTGTAACTCAATTGGTATTACAACACAAGTTCAAAAATGGTTTTCACTTCAATCATTTAGAATAAAATCATTTAACCAAAACTATTGAATTTACATTGTTAAAAGTAGTGCGGAAGTAGGCCCTTAAAATAGTTTAAAACGGTCCCCAAATGAATAATCAGAGTCTTCTATGACCATGCCATGCCCTGCCAAAACCTCCTGTAGCGTGCCATTGCTTAAAACCTGAAAATACATGCTAAAGAGTGTCAACACGAGGTTGGTGAGTTCATAGAGTCTTGTGAAAAAGAATTGTAATGCCTATGAATGAAGATTTCCCAGCAAAGGCATCGTAAATCCACTCAGTTCCAAGTCCCGCCATAAAAGACTTGTAACCTGTGTGTTTACGACCCACTACCAAATATGATTTGGTTTACGTGAACAAAAGTAATACTTGTATCTAGATTCAAAGATAAATATAGCAAAACTGCTGTATAAATAATTTTAACAATGAGGCCATATAAGCAATTTTTGACAAAGCTGACAATGTCGCCAGGTAAACAATAATGATAATGAGGTCATATAAAATAAGTCTGACAATGTCGCCAGGTAAACAACTTTGACACTCCTGACAATGTCGCCAGATAAACAGTTTTGACAATCTTGACAATGTCGCCAGATAAACAATTATGACAATGAGGTCATATGATAAATCAGTCAAGTAGGAAAACAACAGTATTACGTTTGACATCACAGCCAAGTGGGGAAACCACAATACGTTTGACATCACAGCCAAGTGGGGAAACCACAATACTACATTTGACATATATGAACAATTGGTGACCTTGAGGTCATATAAACAAGGATGACAAATCCCATGAAATGCAGGTAATCAAACATACCAAAGAAATACATGTAATCAAACATACAAAAGAAATACAGGTAATCAAACATACCAATGAAATACAGGTAATCAACCATACCAATGAAATACAAGTAATCAACCATGTAAAGCGAGTAATGCGTTTAAGTAAAACGAGCATGTATTCTCCCCCAAAGAGTTTACCAAAAACAATTGAAAAAGTAGGGGCTATGACTCACCTAGTGCGATGGCTACGATGACAAAAGTGGATACACTGAAATGAGGCACGATCTCTAACCGCAACCTAATATGAATGATATGGTCTAATGTAAGAAATGAAATGATGCTACACATGCAAATACGTATGTTATCGATACCACTCGTGAAACTTGAAAATAACGTTTATCGTCGAAAAATACATTTTTGACATCTTGTATAAATATAAAATACTTCACGCGTATTTACGTTGTAGTGACAATCCCTTGTAGTTGTTTAGTGATTTATTACGAAAATAGAGTTTTTCGTCGTAAAATATTATCCTTAAATAATAGTTGTAATCCTTAATATATAGCCTCAAAAAGCTAGTCGTGAACGAATAATATTAAGTTCTGGAAAACGAATTTGACGTTTTTAGTAAGTTTGTAACATGGTCGAAAGACGTGTTATTCAGTTTTGATCTCATCGAGTTCCGACCCTCGATAGAAAAATATGTTTAGTTGGTCCGTTGTGAAAATAACCATTTTTTGATGTGGTTTTCGGGTAATATAAATGAGGTTGTAAGTTACTCGTTACAAGGCCAACGGGTAAACGGTCAAGTGTTTTGGATAGTGTGTTGGGAATACTTGAAATTACTTAAGTACGGCTAGGACTCAAACTGAGCCGAACGTGGAGAAAAATGGTAGCGAACATGGCACTTTGCAAAGTCATTTTACGTCAACTCTATTAGTGTAAAAGCTGAGTAAATATATATATAAATCGCCTATGTTCTAACGTTTGTTTCTTCTTCGTTATAAGCTCGTTTTCTACGTTTTTTATATCCCCGGAATCGTGGGACAAAATACTAACATATTTTTGATAATTCGGGATGGCTAGATTTAGTTTTACGCCTCGAAACAGTCATGACAACTGTTCATCAGCAAGGTATTTTCAGAAAATAGTTTTCGTCGTTAAAATTGGAAAAATCATAACTTCTTCGTTATAAACTCGTTTTAATCCGTTCTTTCGCCCACGGCTTCGTTTTTGAAAGTATTTTCTGATTATTTAGCCCAATGTTACCCGGAAACCCCTGATCTTTCCAGATTTTACAAAAATGGACAGCAACTTATATATAGTTTGAAAAATCAACTTTTCTAGTTCAAGGCTTGTTCAAATCTTTACCAAACTACTCCAAATTAACTTCACAAATACTCAATCCTACCATACACCTTCTTAAGGTGTCATGGGTTCCTAAACACCACCAATCTTTGTGGATCTCATGAGATTACTCTAAATACTTATAGATCTATGTTAAAAATACAAGATTAAAATAGAGTGGTATGTAACATATATATATTTGTATGATTTGCTACTAAAATATGAAAATGGCTTGAATGAAAGTATAAAAGAGTAGAAAATTTATTTAGACACTTACTTGAGTGATGAAGATGTTTGGTGATCTAAAACTTGATTAACTTAAAGGTTTTTATTTCAAAACCTAAAATATACTCTACTAGAACTTGTAAAGTACTTGAATCTTGGAACTTTGATGAATTTTTCTTCTTCTTCTTCTTATGTTGGCCGAACCACAAGGATGATAGGGAGGTTGAGAGAATTTTCTTTGCTAGTTATTTTGGTTACTTGAAGTAAAATGTGTAATATGGAAAATATAAACTAGTTATAGATATTTTTGTTGCCAAAGTCAAGAGTCAATAATGCTAGGGGGCAATGGGGCGTGATTTTGGGGAAGAAAAATAGGGTGGGTAGATCTTGTAAGAAATTTTGGTAGATTTGGTAAGATATTAGTTGTATATTTAGTGTTTTAAGTGATACCGGGTACCGAGTTTGCTAGAAATAAAGTTTAACAGTACCAAATAAAATGTAACGACGTTGTAAAAATTATGAAATTACATTCTTGATGAGAATCGGGTGTTAAAATAATTGTAGTGTTGAAATATCGTGATCCGACGTAGTTATAGGCGTTTACCGGAAAATATAGCAAACGGTTTCAAAACACCGAGTAAATTAGTAATATAATTTTTATATTATTATAATAAGTATGAAAATATATTAGGATCGTAGACGGGAGTATTGGGTATATGTTAGTAACAAAAACTGAGTGGTAACGTTAATTACAAATTATTCATATGTAAATGGAAATAATGCATATTCGTGCATGATCTAAAGTGCTGATGGTGTTACCTATGATATGTAGACTACTCCAGTCTATATGACGCGTCCCTACTGATGATGCATGAATTCGCAGCTAAACCTAACTGGTTACGCGAATTTAAAAACTCGTAAATTAGGTTTACGAAATGATGAACGACAATCGTGAATAGTGATTTCCTTCCGGGAATGAATAATGTCATATGAATAGTAAAATTTTCGAACGCTTCATGGAATCTCAAACTAACTCCGAAAATGATGAATAGTAAAATGATGAATAGTGATTGGTGAATAGTAAATGATGAATAGTAACGGATGAACAGTAACTTTTCGAGATGAATAATGAAATTTCGACGTTTAAAAAAGGACCTGAAATTATGAGTTGTGACAGTCTTCCCCTCTAACAGGAACTTCGTCCTGAAGTTCAGTTTGTGTTGGTCTCTGAAGTGGTATTGGTGAACCGATGATGATATTTGAGTCGCATTGCGGTGATAAAAGATAGAACATTCATTAGATCGGAATTCGTTAATAGTACATGAAACTTATACGATAGAACGTAGAATAAGACACCAAAGGAATACAACACTAGAGAGTTTAGGCTTTGGTTTATTTTTAAGGCAGAAGTTCTTGGTTCTTGAACATTGTTGCCATCCTCAGTGTTGTTGATGTGTGGACCATTTCCTCCTTCGATGACCTAGGCTCTCCCGTGAGCCGTTCCACCTCGGTTCCCTTTCTCTTGGTTTCCTTGTTTTGGGCATTCATTCCTGTAATGCCCTATTTCTCCACAGCCAAAACATGTCACTGAGGGTTTCTTATCTCCGGTAATGATTGGAAACTGGCATTCCCAAGTTGCATGACCAACCTTCTTATAGTTGCCACATGGATTAAGACAAGATCCATGGTTATGATGATTCTGACACTTGTTGCATTTGGGTAGGGTACCCTGGTAACCTTTCTTTTCACTTGGCTTCGCAACGTAGGCCCTAACCACTTCATGTTGTTTGTTTGGCTGCCATACTTGATCGTCTCCTTGGTTGTCATCCCTTTTCCTCTTGTTTTCGTTGTTGTTGTTGACAGTAGTTTCTTGCTTCATCACTTGAGCCATAAGCTTCTGAGACATGCTGATAGCTTCATCCAGCGTGTGTGGTTCAGAAGCAATTACATTCCCACTGATGTTGTGTGGTAGTCCACCGATGAAATTTTCTAATAGCTTTTCATTATCTGGAACCATAGTTGGACATAGCACAGCCAACTCCTGTAACCTTCTGATATATGCCTCGATATCATTACCTGCTGTCACTAGCTCATAAAACTCTGTTTCCAACTTCTTCACCTCGGTACGAGGGCAAAACTTCTTAGTCATCAATTTCTTGAATTGATCTCACGTGAGCTTGTAGGTATTTTCCATACCAATCGGTTGAGCATATGAATTCCACCATGACATAGCTTCATCCAAAAGCATACCAGTAGCGAATTTTACCTTGCTGACATCAGGACAGTTGCACATGAGGAACACATTCTCAGTCTTTTCGAACCAGCGAATCAAAGCAACCGCTCCTTCAGTGCCCTTAAACTTGATGGGATCACCAATCTTAAAATTCTTCCAAGTGCATTCACGCCTATTATTGGATTGTTCATTCGTCCCTGTCTGTGAAGCGGTTTCAGCAGCCCTTGCAGCTACCTCAGCTCTCTCGATCTCTAGAGCTTCGGCTATACTATCCTTGACAAGTTTCCGAATAGCAGCAGGTGTCATAGTTGGTGTAGCTTTAGCTTTCCCTGGCGGCATAGCTCTTCAAAACAAGAAAAGAAGGGTGAAACATTTATAAGACTTTTCCTAGTAGTAGGTGCTCGAGAGTGGATTGTCATAGAATGAAAGCTTGATGTTGCGATATGATCAGTTGACATGGTTCGAGTGGTTTTGTGATATCCTGAGATTTCTGTTGAGTTTTAAATGGTCATAATGTACCGAGGGATCCTCCTTATAGATGGTATGGAAAGTCTTTCCTAGGGAGGTCATTGATAATATCCACTTATCAATATTAGGAGTAGTGAGTGATGAGTGACATAGGAATCCATATAGTGTAAGCTAACTCCTTAGATATATGGGGAAGAGAAATGATAATAATGGTGAGAAGGGAAAAGACTGTGACACCTGCGACATAATGAGATTGTGATGAAAGTAAGTACGCACACATGAATGAAACATTTGGAAATTGGGTAGAGAATTTAATCCAGACAAAATTTTATTATAACCATTCTCAGTGTTGCAAAATTCATATCTGAGTCAGACATAGGTGGTCAGCCTATATCTCACTATCTCGGGTCGAATGTAGATGACCAGTCTACATTCCACCGAGGTTCCATGAATTTTGAAATACTCAGTTCAGTTATACTAATACTATGTCCTTCACAAATACCAAGACATTCTGAAAGACTAAGGCAGGTGACCAAACTCGAGGTCAAATGATGAAACTATGGAAGGAAAACTATAACGCGGTGACATATATGATACGTGAACATGCATATATGAAAGACAATTATAGTAATCAACTATAATAAATGAATATAATATATCAGATAATGAGACACAAATCTCATCATCTATGTCAGCAACTAACGACAAATGAGGCTTCAGCTTGGCAGGCAGGCACGTGACGGTCATAGGGTTAAGTTTTCATGAAAGTAGCTATAGTCTAGGTTTTAAAAACACTTAGTTCGCTATAGCCAAAGCTCTGATGCCAATCTGTCACACCCCCAAAATCGGGTCCAGCGGAAGCATACATGTAGCTGGGGTGTAACTCAATTGGTATAACAACACAAGTTCAAAAATAGTTTTCACTTCAATCATTTAGAATAAAATCATTTAACCAAAACTGTTGAATTTACATTGTTAAAAGTAGTGCGGAAGTAGGCCCTGAAAATAGTTTAAAACGGTCCCCAAATGAATAATCAGAGTCTTCTATGACCATGCCATGCCCTGCCAAAACCTCCTGTAGCGTGCCATTGCTTAAAACCTGAAAATACATGCTAATGAGTGTCAACACGAGGTTGGTGAGTTCATAGAGTCTTGTGAAAAAGAATTGTAATGCATATGAATGAAGATTTCCCAGCAAAGGCATCATAAATCCACTCAGTTCCAAGTCCCGCCATAAAAGACTTGTAACGTGTGTGTTTACGACCCACTGCCAAATATGATTTGGTTTACGTGAACAAAAGTAATACTTGTATCTAGATTCAAAGATAAATATAGCAAAACTGCTATATAAATAATTTTAACAATGAGGCCATATAAGCAATTTTTGACAAAGCTGACAATGTCGCCAGGTAAACAATAATGACAATGAGGTCATATAAAATAAGTCTGACAATGTCGCTAGGCAAACAACTTTGACACTCCTGACAATGTTGCCAGATAAACAGTTTTGACAATCCTGACAATGTCGCCAGATAAACAATTATGACAATGAGGTCATATGATAAATCAGTCAAGTAGGAAAACAGCAGTATTACGTTTGACATCACAGCCAAGTGGGGAAACCACAATACGTTTGACATCACAGCCAAGTGGGGAAACCACAATACTACATTTGACATATATGAACAATTGGTGACCATGAGGTCCTATAAACAAGGATGACAAATCCCATGAAATGCAGGTAATCAAACATACCAAAGAAATACAGGTAATCAAACATACCAATGAAATACAGGTAATCAACCATACCAATGAAATACAAGTAATCAACCATGTAAAGCGAGTAACGCGTTTAAGTAAAACGAGCATGTATTCTCCCCCAAAGAGTTTACCGAAAACAATTGAAAAAGTAGGGGCTATGACTCACCTGGTGCGATGGCTACGATGACAAAAGTGGATACACTGAAATGAGGCACGATCTCTAACCGCAACCTAATATGAACGATATGGTCTAATGTAAGAAATGAAATGATGCTACACATGCAAATACGTATGTTATCGATACCACTCGTGAAACTTGAAAATAACGTTTATCGTCGAAAAATACATTTTTGACGTCTTGTATAAATATAAAATACTTCACGCGTATTTATGTTGTAGTGACAATCCCTTGTAGTTGTTTAGTGATTTATTACGAAAATAGAGTTTTTCGTCATAAATTATTATCCTTAAATAATAGTTGAAATCCTTAGTATATAGCCTCAAAAAGCTAGTCGTGAACGAACAATATTAAGTTCTGGAAAATGAATTTGACGTTTTTAGTAAGTTTGTAACATGGTCTAAAGACGTGTTATTAAGTTTTGATCTCATCGAGTTCCGACCCTCGATAGGAAAATATGTTTAGTTGGTCTGTTGTGAAAATAACCATTTTTGGTGTGGTTTACGGGTAATATAAATGAGGTTGTAAGTTACTCGTTACAAGGCCAACGGGTAAACGGTCAAGTGTTTTGGATAGTGTGTCGGGAATACTTGAAATTACTTAAGTACGGCCAGGACTCAAACTGAGCCGAACATGGAGAAAAATGGTAGCGAACATGGCACTTTGCAAAGTCATTTTACGTCAAAACTCTATTAGTGTAAAAGCCGAGTAAATATATATATAAATCGCCTATGTTCTAACGCTTGTATCTTCTTCGTTATAAGCTTGTTTTCTACGTTCTTTACATCCCCGGAATCGTGGGACAAAATACTAACATATTTTTGATAAGTCTGGTTGGCTAGATTTAGTTTTACGCCTCGAAACAGTCGTGACAACTGTTCATCAGCAAGGTATTTTCAGAAAATAGTTTTCGTCGTTAAAATTGGAAAAATCATAACTTCTTCGTTATAAACTCGTTTTAATCCGTTTTTTCGCCCACGGCTTCATTTTTGAAATTATTTTCTGATTCTTTAGCCAAATGTTACCTGGAAACCCCTGATCTTTCCAGATTTTACAAAAATGGACAGCAACTTATATATAGTTTGAAAAATCAACTTTTCTAGTTCAAGGCTTGTTCAAATCTTTACCAAACTACTCCAAATTAACTCCACAAATACTCAATCCTACCATACACCTTCTTAGGGTGTCATGGGTTCCTAAACACCACCAATCTTGGTGGATCTCATGAGATTACTCTAAATACTTATAGATCTATGTTAAAAATACAAGATTAAAATAGAGTGGTATGTAACATATATGTATATGTGTATGATTTGCTACTAAAACTTCAAAATGGAATGAATGAAAGTATAAAAAAGTAGAAAATTTATTTAGACACTTACTTGAGTGATGAAGATATTTGGTGATCTAAAACTTGATTAACTTAAAGGTTTTTATTTCAAAACCTAAAATATACTCTACTAGAACTTGTAAAGTACTTGAATCTTGGAACTTTGATGAATTTTTCTTCTTCTTCTTATGTTGGCCGAACCACAAGGATGATGGAGAGGTTGAGAGAATTTTCTTTGATAGTTATTTTGGTTACTTGAAGTAAAATGTGTAATATGGAAAATATAAACTAGTTATAGATATTTTTGTTGCCAAAGTCAAGAGTCAATAATGCTAGGGGGCAATGGGGCATGATTTTGGGGAAGAAAAATAGGGTGGGTAGATCTTGTAAGAAATTTTGGTAGATTTGGTAAGATATTAGTTGTATATTTAGTGTTTTAAGTGATACCGGGTACCGAGTTTGCTAGAAATAAAGTTTAACGGTACCAAATAAAATGTAACGACGTTGTAAAAATTATGAAATTACATTCTTGATGAGAATCGGGTGTTAAAATAATTGTAGTGTTGAAATATCGTGATCCGACGTAGGTATAGGCGTTTACCGGAAAATATAGCAAACGGTTTCAAAACACCGAGTAAATTAGTAATATAATTTTTATATTATTATAATGAGTATGAAAATATATTAGGATCGTAGACGGGATTATTGGGTATATGTTAGTAGCAAAAACTGAGTGGTAACGTTAATTACAAATATATCATATGTAAATGGAAATAATGCATATCCGTGCATGATCTAAAGTGCTGATGGTGTTACCGATGATATGTAGACTACTCCAGTTAATATGACGCGTCCCTACTGATGATGCATGAATTCACAGCTAAACTTAACTGGTTACGCGAATTTAAAAACTCGTAAATTAGGTTTACGAAATGATGAACGACAATCGTGAATAGTGATTTTCCTTCCGGGAATGAATAGTGTCATATGAATAGTAAAATTTTCGAACGCTTCTCGGAATCACAAACTAACTCCGAAAATGATGAATAGTAAAATGATGAATAGTGATCGGTGAATAGTAATGGATGAATAGTAACTTTTCGAGATGAATAATGAAATTTCGACGTTTGAAAAAGGACCTGAAATTACGAGTTGTGACACAATAACATAAACTTAGACATATTTATCGCACAAGCACAACTAACACAATATAAGCAACAAATCACTCAAATATAAATGCAATGCTAAAAATATTTGTAAAGCGGTAAATGCAAAAATAAAGGTAAATAGATAAGTAAAGAAAATGCAAACCCGGACACGAAGATTTATAGTGGTTCGGTCATGAAGTTCCTCTTCGCCCTACTCCACTCCCCGAGTACCCAACTTGAGAGTTACTTCACTAATCAACAAGCTCCCTTCTCGGCGGAGAAAACCTTACAACATTGCTTAAAATATTTTCCGACACTAAGCTATATGTTGATTTCTTCTTCGGGTACAACCAAACCCGTTATGTTTTATGGCCCAACATAACAAACCTTTTGTTTTAAGGCCTAAACACATAAACCGCGTCGCTTACATTATTTTCCGACACTAAGCTAGATGTCGAGTACTAATCTTAGCTAGTACCAATCTACCAGGATCTACCTGATCCTCACAACTCACTCATGCTACAAGATCTGCATGATCTATATTCGATCTACCCGATCTACTCATGATCTACCCGATCTTCACAAATCACACACCCTACAAGATCCACATGATCCATACTTGATCTACCCAATCTACCTTTGATCTACTTGATCAAGACACACTTGCACACAAGCTACAAGAGATCTCCAAGATCTCAACAAGATCACCATGATCAACACTAGAGGAGTAAACAACACTATGATACTTTTTTTTGGTAAAGGGGAGTAATCATGCACCCTGGTAAATATATTAACCAAAACGTTTAAGTACAATGGATATGAGTGAAATCTCATATCTCAGCCCGTTACATAGGCAAAAAGCTTATATAACAAGATACTTCCTGATGAGGCGAAAAATGAACCGTTTTTAGGGGGTCTTTTAAGCCGGAATTGGAATTTATTTAATCAAATATTGCCCTAAATCGTTCCTTTTGTGATTTTAGGTACTTTGGGATTGAATTCTGGAAAAGGAAGCATTTTGGACGTTTTTGGAGCATAAAAGTGAAGAAAACGGCAAAGTCTTGATTTTCCTTGCTGGGAACAGTAGATGACGGTGTCAAGAAGGATTTCATGACGGCGTCAAGAGCAAAATGGATGACGACCCAGAGAAAATGTGACGGCGTCAGAACAAGGGCGTCAAGAGTAAAAGTGGTGATGGCCCAGAGCAGAATTACACATGACGGCGTCAGCTATGGATCTAGGCAGTCCGAGAACTTTATTGGCGGCGAGATGATGGCGTCAGAATTTTCCTCTTGACACCGTCACCTCCTAAAATCTATATATACTTTTCTAATTTTGTTTCATTAAGAGAGGAACTTGTGTGGAGAATTTTAGGGCCGAACCTAATAAACCCTAGCTCGTTTGTAACAGTATTTTCAAGGGTTTTTACCCTTTGAAACCCTTCATGTTCAATTGAGATAAGTATTCTTCCAATTCATTCAATATGTCTATGTGTTGTTTGAATATATCTTACGCTTGTCTTGATTTTAACATGCTAGGCTAGATCTATTGTGTGTTTGCTTAGATGTAATGAAACCTAGATGTTGATTATAGGTTGATTGCTTGTTTATAGTTGTAATGGATGAATGATTTCAATGTTAGGCTTAAGAAAACTAGCAGATCTCCATTGTGTAACTTTCTTGAACGTCTTAAGAAACCATGAACCGATGTGTACTAGGTTTTTATGGTTGTATTTAATGCATGAGCGAATTCTAGTGATCCCATGTTAGGAGCTTCTTAGCCGGCTCGACATAGGAGTGAAGTAGGAGCTTATAGGATTGGGGAAGTAAGTACGCCACCCCATGATTGGTATTAAGGAATACAACCCGTCATCCACGCAACTGTAACAAGTAATTAACTTGTAAAAGATATCTAGGGAGTAGTGAAATCTAAGTAAACACAATTCTCCCATATATTGTTCACACCACTAGTTAAATTAGTTTATTTTCATTTTTGTTATTTTATTTTGATTGCATCTTAGTTATTGGGTTAGTTGGCTAGCAACTAATTCCGCCCATTCTTCTAAAACCGAGATTTTTAATTGCTTTCATAAAAATGTAAAAATACAAAAAGAATCATCCCTCACCTCTAGACCTAGTTTTTAGGTTTTCTAATCTTAGTGACACTATTCCTGAGTTGAATGATCAATCCGCCGGTACTTGTCACTATACTATACTACAACGATCAGGTACACTGCCTGGTGGGGGTTGTAAGCTTCTCGAGATCCCTCGAGAGGTAAAGCCTGGTGCAATTCCCACGCATCAAGTTTTTGGCGCCGCTGCCGGGGAATAGTTATTGTCTAGGTTAGAATTTCTTTTTTTTAGGTCTACTTGCTAGATTCCTTTCTAGTAAGATTTTGTTTTTATTTTTAGGTTCTCTTTAGTCTATCTTATTTCTTCGTGCCTTTGTTCGTAACTTCTTACCATCCGACATCATGTAAGGTGGTAACATCTTTGAACCCATCAACCCACCACAACAAGACCACCTACAAAATCCACTAGCTAACCAACCTCTTAGGCCCCGAACCCTAGGAAAGTACTCCCGACCTAGCCACCAAGGCTACCGAAACACCATTGAGCTCACCCAAGGAGCCAATGTGTCTCCCTTGCGATCCGACACCATCCGGTTGGTGCAAAGAGGATTTGCATTCCATGGACTTCGTTCCGAAGATCCTAATCAACAATTCAAGGACTTCCTTAAAATCGTAGATTCTATAGACCTTGATGTTACAACTAGAGAGTCGACCCGATTACGCCTATTCCAATTCTCTCTATGTGATCAAGCTAGTCAATGGCTTGAACGTTTCCCCGCGGAATCCATCACCTCATGGGTTGATCTCACCAATCGTTTCCTTGCTCAATTTTTCCCACCGGGAAGAACTACCAAGCTTAGAAATGATATCTTGATGTTCCAACAACGTCAAGGTGAAACCTTTTACGAAGCATGGACTCGATACAAAGATCTACTCCGAAAAGTCCCTCATCATGGCATTGAACCATGGTCCAGATTCAAATCTTTTACGATAAAGTTAATTATCAAACGAGAAGGGCTATAGATTACGCAGCCAATGGCAGGCTAAACAGACTTAGCGTTGATGAATGCTGGAAAGTTCTTGAGAGGTTAGCGCAATACGAAG
The DNA here is from genome assembly GCA_030686995.1 of Artemisia argyi. Classification (NCBI taxonomy): domain Eukaryota; kingdom Viridiplantae; phylum Streptophyta; class Magnoliopsida; order Asterales; family Asteraceae; genus Artemisia; species Artemisia argyi. The sequence continues at coordinate 86,993,271 of CM060679.1, forward strand.
AAGAAGGATGGGAGGACCCGATGTTTTCAAGTAAGGGGAAACTTGATTACGTATACGCTACCCAAGAACAATTATTGGGAAATATCGAGAAGCAGGTAAAGGAATTAATGAGAGCTGAAATGCCTGCTGCTGAAACCGCAAGGAGTCCTAATATACGTGTGAGTGCGATTAACAAATATAATTTTCCTGAACGTTCACGACAAGAGGTGTTCGAAGGGATAATGGTAACCTTCATGAATAATCAGGAAAAACAAATTCGGCACTTAGAAGCACGCATGGAAAGCACTCGTAATGCCTTTATGGACTTAGCAGACAAATTCATATCAAGCATTAAGGAGAAGATTAAGGAAAAATCCGCACCAAGAAAAATTGAAAAAATCTTTGAAGTCCCAACCCCTTTGGTGTGTGACCAAGAGGATAATGAGAAATCCTTTTCAAGTGCTTCGCCATCAATCACCCCTACTTTTGTGAGCATCCTCAAGAGGAGAAGAACTCGCAATTTCATAACATTTACGTTGGATGCTTGCAAACCACGCTCCCTAAATTGTGCAAGAGACGTTCCTTTGGTTTTAAACCTGGTGTGAAGAGGTTGCACCTCAAAAACACCACAAATTTGGGACCCTCTATGGAACGATTCCTCTTTGTACCCACCGTTGACCAATGCGAAGGTTACAACTTAACTGAAATGTCACACCCCCAAAATCGGGTCCAGCGGAAGCATACAAGTAGCTGGGGTGTAACTCAATTGGTATTACAACACTAGTTCAAAAATGGTTTGCACTTGAATCATTTAGAATAAAATAGTTATATCAAAATGTTGAATTTACATTGTTAAAAGTAGTGCGGAAGTAGGCCATTAAAATAGTTAAAAACGGTCCCCAGATGATTAAATCAGAGTCTTCTATGACCATGCCCTGCCCTGCCAAAACCTCTTGTAGCGTGCCATTGCTTAATACCTGAAAATACATGCTAAAGTGTCAACACAATGGTTGGTGAGTTCATAGAGTTTGTTGAAAAAATAATGTGATGCATATGTATGAAGATTTCCCAGCAAAGGCATCGTAAATCCACTCAGTTACAAGTCCCGCCATAAGAGACTTGTAACCTGTGTGTTTACGACCCACTGCCAAAAGTAATAAGTTTGTAATAAATCAGTCATAAGGTTGATGCAAAGGCATCGTAATTCAGTAGTAAGGCTGATGCAAAGGCATCGTAATTCGTAATTCAGTAATAAGGCTGATGCAAAAGCATCGGGAATTTAGTAGTAATAGTGATGAAAAAGTATCGGGAATTTATAAGTAATTTTGTATGTACAATAGCCACAAGTATAAAGTGAACCGACATAAATGTCAAAAGTGCTACATTGTCACTTAAGCTCATGACCCCGAAGCTAGACGATACTTGGCCCCAATGAGTGTTTATCAGGCACTCTAATAATAAAGACATGAAATGCATCTGTAATTCTGTTGGAGCAACCCAAACACAGATGGAGGAGTCACCCTCAATAGATCTATTCACTCACTCTCGCTTGGAACTTAATTAACGGTCCATGAAATAATAAAGGGGACTTGTCCTGACGTGATAACAAGGCAACTTAAGCAATGTAAGGAATTTTATACTTAGGCATGTACACAAAAATAAGTAATGCAATGTATTCTCCCCCGTGGGATTTGAAATCAAAATATTGAATTAAAACGGGGCTATGAAACTCACAGAAATATGTATATCGTTAAGAGAACTTGTGAAAGTATAAATCAAGTATTTAAGCATGTATCTCCCCCAAAGAGTTTATCAAACAATTAAAATAGTAGGGGCTATGACTCACCTGATATGATGGTACCATGAACATGTAATGAGCTGAAAAACAAGGCGCGCACACTAGCCGCAACCTAATATGAATGATGTACGATCTACTTTAGATCATGAAATGATGTTATGAATGTCCATGCACATGTTCCTATACCACTCTACTCTTTGAAAAATACTTGTTGTTATCAAAAATATACATTTCCAAGACTTAGGAAAAATATGGCTATTAGAAAAATAAGCTAGTTGCAATATATATAGTTATATATATATATATCGTATGTATCAATGTTCGTGTTGAAATCCTCGGGTTGAAATCCTTGAAATAACGCCTTGTAGTGATAAAAATATACTTGTAATAACTAATACTTCATTAGTTATAAAATTGGGTACTTGGTTAATATTTCTAGAAAATCTAGAATTTAGTACGTAGTGTTATTATTATTTCTAAAAGCTGCCAATTATAGAGGATTTTTGCCGATATTGAAACGTGAATATCTTTGTCGTTATAAGTCCGTTTTACTTGTTCTTTATATCCACGGTTACGTCTTAGTATGTAGTAATATATTTTGGAATGCTCGGCTCCTCCGGGTTACGTCTAAAGCCTCTTTTTGTCCGACGAAAAACGTCTAACAGCATGTATTTTCAGAAAAATACTTTTCGTCAACAAACTTGCAAAAATCATAACTTCTTCGTTATAAACTCTTTTTAATCCGTTCTTTCGCCTACGGATTTGTTTTTGAAAGTATTTTCTAAAAATTTTGCCAAAGTTTACTTTGTATTTACTGATTTTTCAGAATTTACCAAAATGGGACAGAATGTATATATACTTGTTACAAATCCATTTCCAAGGTTCAAAACAAGTTTTTACTTCAACCAAATCTCTTGCAAACACCACAAATCTATACTAATCCTACCATACACCTTCTTAGGGTGCCATGGGTTCCTAATCACTAGTAATCATGTTAATTTTACAAAAGAACACCTAAATCAAAATCTAGGGTTTGTATGTTCAAAAAGTATACAAAAATAAAGTGGTATAACTAGTTTGTGCATGAAATTAAGCATGAATACCATGAGATACATATGTTAACTAGATGAAAACATGAAAATAAATTTGATAACTCACTTTGAAATAATAGGTGGTGAGATGATGAGAAACCTTGGATTACTTGTGTTTTTGTGTTATGATTCTTGATTAGGATGATGAAATGAACAACTTTGATGCTTTGTACTTTGGAAAATCATCCCTTGATCATGGTGTATGAATTTGGGTCGTGGGTTTGAGTGGGGGAGATGAGAAAATGAGTTTTTGATTCATAGAAATTGTTATGTTAATGTAAAAGGTGTTTAAGTATAAAATATCTAATGAATTGGCATTATGGTAAATATTTAGTCATGTGAAAGACAAAGGGGGGGGGGGGGGTTCATGGCTGATTTTTAAAGGGTTCATAAGCCCTAATATGTACTTTGATTTATTTAGGATAGTTAGTGAATGATTTGTAGTATAAGTATAGGTTTTTAGGTGTTAAATTTAGGTAATCGTAGTTAGTTTTTAGTTATCATTGAGTACCGGGTTTGCGAGAAATAAATTTTAACACGTTAGTCGGGACTTAATAAAGTCATAAAAATGTTAAAAATACGTTGGGTACAAGTATTGAGTGTTCGGGTGATTATTGTTTAGTTTTCACGAAAACCGTCGTAATATTCATAAGCTTACGTTATAAATAAAATAAATTTCCAAAATACTGGGTAAATGAATGTTATAACTTTTATGATGATAAAATGGATATAAAAATATGTCGGGACCATTGTGGGAATATTTAGATATATTCGTCGTGTATAAACCGGGTATTAACGTTTATTTATAAATAATTATAAGGAAAACGTTAAATGTATCAAATATATAAATTTGAAAATCCTAAGAGTGGTATAACATGTAAATGCTGTAATGATGATGTGCAGACTGTCTCCAGTCCGTATGCAGTGTCCTTAGCACTAATGAAATGAATTCGCACCTAAACCAATCCGGTTACGCGAATTTGAATACCCGTAAACTAAATTTACGATGAAATGTGTAATGCACGTGAATGATGAAATCTTTTCCCGCAATGAATAGTGTTCAGTGAATAGTAAAATTTCTGAATGCTTCTCGAAATGTCAAACTGACACCAAAAATGATGAATAGTAAACTGATGAATAGTGTTTGATGAATAGTGTTTTTCCAAAGTTCGGGAAATGACCTGAAATGACCTGAAATGGTGAGTTGTGACAGTCTTCCCCTCTAAAAGGAACTTCGTCCCGAAGTTCAGTTTATGTTGGTTTCTGAAAACATATTAGTGAAAAGTGATGATATTTGAGAATTCCAGCGGACTCTCACGATAGGAATTCGACTCTGCTTCAACTGTTCGACCTAACTGTCCATGATTTCTACTTGTTCTCCTGCAAGGTTTATGTTTGACTTTGGGTTGGATTCCTTTCCAAATGGAATTATGAGTGACAATTCTGAAAAGATGATAATACATGGTTGTGTAGTCCTGTTGTTCTCTAACAAGGCTCAAGTCTGACGGCCACTAGGCCTACTCTGTTTGAAATATTACATGGTCCAGTGTGTATCGGGTTTAACTTTCCAAGTTTTCTGAATGGTATCATGCCTTTCCTAGGCAGAACTTTCTGTATAACTCTGCTTACTAACTTGAAGTTTTAATGGTTTACAACTTTATCGAACTTGTAACTGATTCTTGATTTGTAGGAAGTTCCTGGTTATTTCATGAATACTTACTGGACTAGTGAGTTGGGCTTTTCCAAATTTCGATCCGTCAATGAATGTTGGCACTTCGACCATAGAGTGCCTCAAATGGTGTTGTCTCTACGCTCGTACTATAACTATAGTTGCAAATGAATTTGATTTATGGTAATTGGTTAGTCCAACCATTTCTTGAGTCAATCACTCATGCTTTGAGCATATCTCCCTATGTTTGAATCGTTCTCTAATTCTGACCATTGGTCTGCAGATGATAGGTGGTGTGGTTCCAAAGAAATATTAATGTAATTGCTAGGTGTTTGAGGTGAATTAAATTCCTCTATTAGAAATAATTGAAATGAATATCATGAATCTTGTAGAAAACTTACAAGGTTAAGTCCGTCAAAGGGGTGTTGTTGAAAATAATAGATTAGGATAAGGTGGTGATCCTCCGCAGGATGTCATGAATCGAGTCTCTCTCCACCTACGATGCTTAGTCTCCATTACTAAGATTTTTCCCAAGCTCTATGTCATCAAATCGCAAAATTCTAAAATGTATAAGTGATGTAATATAGTGATTGATTTTTCAAGGTTTGTTTTGAGATTGTGTTTTGTTCATAAACCTTCCCCGAATAAATAAATCTACAAGTTTAAGCAAACGGCTTTCCAAGTAACATTTTTCTTGATGTTTCAAAATTTAATAGTTATGCAAGATAGAACTATTTTCAACATAAGATGGATAATATGATTTACCAAAGATCAATGTTTAAAATTTCCTAACATTCAATAGTTTTGTAAAAGATTAACCAAAAGGAATTTGCTTATCAAAATAAGTGCCTCAGAAAAGTATTTCTTACAAGATATATGTTTTGTATAACTGTAGTTTGGAGAAAAATCCATTTAAAAGTGAAAGTATTAAGAGGATAAAATAGTCAGGTATGTATGTCTGCACAAAGGCATAGGTGTCTAACATGTTTGGATAAAGTCTATTGGTGAGGACATGTTCAATCTATAGTCTCGGTTAAGAGGTTGGATTTATCTCTATGGTGTTGCTTAGTGAGCACTCGTATCTAAACGAATCTTATAATTCAGTCAAGCCAATACTTTCCAGATGATGGAATTTTTGGTGATCAGGCCAGTGATAGTGGTTCGAATAGTTTTGTGATATTTTGAGATTTCTGTTAAGTTTTGAATGGTCTTAATGTACCGAGAGATTCTCCTTATAGATGGTATGGAAAGTCTTTCCTAGGGAGGTCATTGATAATATCCACTTAACAATATTGGTGGTAGTGAGGGATGAGTGGCATAGGAAACTATATAGTGTTAGCTAATTCCTTATATAAATAGGGATGGGAAAGGGAAATAATAATGATGGCGAGAAGGGAAGAGAATGTGACAACTGCGACAAAATAAGATTGTGATAAAAGAAAATACTGTAATGTAAGTGTATTGTGCATAGACGTAAATGTTCATGAAATGAAATGATCAATTGACATGCTTCCAAGCGGCGGTTCATGAAGTGATGAAAAGTATGAATGTTCTGACAATAAGGGTATACTCACACATGCATGAAACATTTGGAAATCGAGTAAAGGATTCAATCCAGACAAAATTTTATTATAACTATTCTCAGTGTTGCAAAATTCATCTCTGAGTCAGACATAGGTGGTCAGCCTATATCTCACTATCCCGGGTTGAATATAGATGACCAGTCTATATCCCACCGAGGTTCCATGAATTTTGAAATACTCAACTCAGTCATACTAAGACTATGTCCTTCACAAATACCAAGACGTTCTGAAAGACTAAGGCAGGTGACCAAACTTAAGGTCAAATGATGAAACTATGCAAGGAAAAACATAATGTGGTGACATATATGATACGTGAACATGCTTATATGAAAGACAATTATAGTAAACAACTATAATAAATGAATATAATATATCAGATAATGAGACACAAATCTCATCACCTATGTCAGCAACTAACCACAAATGAGGCTTCAGCTTGGCAGGCAGGCACGTGACGGTCATAGGGTTAAGTTTTCGTGAAAGTAGCTATAGTCTAGGTTTTAAAAACACTTAGTTCGCTATAGCCAAAGCTCTGGTACCAATCTGTCACACCCCCAAAATCGGGTCCAGCGGAAGCATACAAGTAGCTGGGGTGTAACTCAATTGGTATTACAACACTAGTTCAAAAATGGTTTGCACTTGAATCATTTAGAATAAAATAGTTATATCAAAATGTTGAATTTACATTGTTAAAAGTAGTGCGGAAGTAGGCAATTAAAATAGTTAAAAACGGTCCCCAGATGATTAAATCAGAGTCTTCTATGACCATGCCCTGCCCTGCCAAAACCTCTTGTAGCGTGTCATTGCTTAATACCTGAAAATACATGCTAAAGTGTCAACACAATGGTTGGTGAGTTCATAGAGTTTGTTGAAAAAATAATGTGATGCATATGTATGAAGATTTCCCAGCAAAGGCATCGTAAATCCACTCAGTTACAAGTCCCGCCATAAGAGACTTGTAACCTGTGTGTTTACGACCCACTGCCAAAAGTAATAAGTTTGTAATAAATCAGTCATAAGGTTGATGCAAAGGCATCGTAATTCAGTAGTAAGGCTGATGCAAAGGCATCGTAATTCGTAATTCAGTAATAAGGCTGATGCAAAAGCATCGAGAATTTAGTAGTAATAGTGATGAAAAAGTATCGGGAATTTATAAGTAATTTTGTATGTACAATAGCCACAAGTATAAAGTGAACCGACATAAATGTCAAAAGTGCTACATTGTCACTTAAGCTCATGACCCCGAAGCTAGACGATACTTGGCCCCAATGAGTGTTTATCAGGCACTCTAATAATAAAGACATGAAATGCATCTGTAATTCTGTTGGAGCAACCCAAACACAGATGGAGGAGTCACCCTCAATAGATCTATTCACTCACTCTCGCTTGGAACTTAATTAACGGTCCATGAAATAATAAAGGGGACTTGTCCTGACGTGATAACAAGGCAACTTAAGCAATGTAAGGAATTTTATACTTAGGCATGTACACAAAAATAAGTAATGCAATGTATTCTCCCCCGTGGGATTTGAAATCAAAATATTGAATTAAAACGGGGCTATGAAACTCACAGAAATATGTATATCGTTAAGAGAACTTGTGAAAGTATAAATCAAGTATTTAAGCATGTATCTCCCCCAAAGAGTTTATCAAACAATTAAAATAGTAGGGGCTATGACTCACCTGATATGATGGTACCATGAACATGTAATGAGCTGAAAAACAAGGCGCGCACACTAGCCGCAACCTAATATGAATGATGTACGATCTACTTTAGATCATGAAATGATGTTATGAATGTCCATGCACATGTTCCTATACCACTCTACTCTTTGAAAAATACTTGTTGTTATCAAAAATATACATTTCCAAGACTTAGGAAAAATATGGCTATTAGAAAAATAAGCTAGTTGCAATATATATAGTTATATATATATATATCGTATGTATCAATGTTCGTGTTGAAATCCTCGGGTTGAAATCCTTGAAATAACGCCTTGTAGTGATAAAAATATACTTGTAATAACTAATACTTCATTAGTTATAAAATTGGGTACTTGGTTAATATTTCTAGAAAATCTAGAATTTAGTACGTAGTGTTATTATTATTTCTAAAAGCTGCCAATTATAGAGGATTTTTGCCGATATTGAAACGTGAATATCTTTGTCGTTATAAGTCCGTTTTACTTGTTCTTTATATCCACGGTTACGTCTTAGTATGTAGTAATATATTTTGGAATGCTCGGCTCCTCCGGGTTACGTCTAAAGCCTCTTTTTGTCCGACGAAAAACGTCTAACAGCATGTATTTTCAGAAAAATACTTTTCGTCAACAAACTTGCAAAAATCATAACTTCTTCGTTATAAACTCTTTTTAATCCGTTCTTTCGCCTACGGATTCGTTTTTGAAAGTATTTTCTAAAAATTTTGCCAAAGTTTACTTTGTATTTACTGATTTTCCAGAATTTACCAAAATGGGACAGAATGTATATATACTTGTTACAAATCCATTTCCAAGGTTCAAAACAAGTTTTTACTTCAACCAAATCTCTTGCAAACACCACAAATCTATACTAATCCTACCATACACCTTCTTAGGGTGCCATGGGTTCCTAATCACTAGTAATCATGTTAATTTTACAAAAGAACTCCTAAATCAAAATCTAGGGTTTGTATGTTCAAAAAGTATACAAAAATAAAGTGGTATAACTAGTTTGTGCATGAAATTAAGCATGAATACCATGAGATACATATGTTAATTAGATGAAAACATGAAAATAAATTTGATAACTCACTTTGAAATAATAGGTGGTGAGATGATGAGAAACCTTGGATTACTTGTGTTTTTGTGTTATGATTCTTGATTAGGATGATGAAATGAACAACTTTGATGCTTTGTACTTTGGAAAATCATCCCTTGATCATGGTGTATGAATTTGGGTCGTGGGTTTGAGTGGGGGAGATGAGAAAATGAGTTTTTGATTCATAGAAATTGTTATGTTAATGTAAAAGGTGTTTAAGTATAAAATATCTAATGAATTGGCATTATGGTAAATATTTAGTCATGTGAAAGACAAAGGGGGGGGGGGGGGTTCATGGCTGATTTTTAAAGGGTTCATAAGCCCTAATATGTACTTTGATTTATTTAGGATAGTTAGTGAATGATTTGTAGTATAAGTATAGGTTTTTAGGTGTTAAATTTAGGTAATCGTAGTTAGTTTTTAGTTATCATTGAGTACCGGGTTTGCGAGAAATAAATTTTAACACGTTAGTCGGGACTTAATAAAGTCATAAAAATGTTAAAAATACGTTGGGTACAAGTATTGAGTGTTCGGGTGATTATTGTTTAGTTTTCACGAAAATCGTCGTAATATTCATAAGCTTACGTTATAAATAAAATAAATTTCCAAAATACTGGGTAAATGAATGTTATAACTTTTATGATGATAAAATGGATATAAAAATATGTCGGGACCATTGTGGGAATATTTAGATATATTCGTCGTGTATAAACCGGGTATTAACGTTTATTTATAAATAATTATAAGGAAAACGTTAAATGTATCAAATATATAAATTTGAAAATCCTAAGAGTGGTATAACATGTAAATGCTGTAATGATGATGTGCAGACTGTCTCCAGTCCGTATGCAGTGTCCTTAGCACTAATGAAATGAATTCGCACCTAAACCAATCCGGTTACGCGAATTTGAATACCCGTAAACTAAATTTACGATGAAATGTGTAATGCACGTGAATGATGAAATCTTTTCCCGCAATGAATAGTGTTCAGTGAATAGTAAAATTTCTGAATGCTTCTCGGAATGTCAAACTGACACCAAAAATGATGAATAGTAAACTGATGAATAGTGTTTGATGAATAGTGTTTTTCCAAAGTTCGGGAAATGACCTGAAATGACCTGAAATGGTGAGTTGTGATATGAAACCTCACCCACCCCTTTTGACAACCACATCTCTCTCCGTGACAGTAATGAAATGTTTGACCCTGGTGGACTTTACTAACGGGATGGCTACTCGTAGTTTTTACTTATGTTTAGCTATTTACATTAGTGCAAGGACTGAATTTGAAAATGCCACTTTGAGTTCATAATACCGGCATCTGACGGCGTCAGATCTTAACTCTTGACGCCGTCACCTCGCTTTCTCACCAATAATAACCCAAACTCCATCACTTTCAACTCATACCCCACAAATCACACCCAAATTGCTGCTCCACCTCCGAGTCTCCAACATCCAATCCGACATCTTCCGTGACAAATCTCCATGTGGTAAGTAGTTTTTCTTCATCCTTTTTCGTTTAATTATCCTTAGGACCTACCAATTTTGAAAACCCCCATCATCCGAAACCCTATCATTAACCCATCTTTGAGAATCATAATGCCCTTCCTTAGATCTTTCGTAATCATGAGGTTACCATTAGATGATATTGGTCGACTCGAATCATGCGTTAATTGTGGAAAAATCTTTCACACCACGGATTTTTTGACCCCCCTACCCATGTTTTCTGCATAAAGGAGTGTTTGGGTCATGGATTTGGAGTTTGAAATTTGATTTTTCCCTCGTAATTGCATGGATGGATTTTTGCTGGGTCTGACGGCGTCAGGTTTCCCTTCCTGGCAGCGTCAGATGTGTCTGACAGCATGAACTTGTAAGACTCTCATTCTAACCATTTTTGTTCCACTCTATCTTTTTCCAGGAAAACGAGCAAACGATCACGACAACACCGAGGTAGCTCGTCTAGGTCCCAACGAGTTAACTATGGGGATTTGGTCCATAGTTGGAGTGAGTTTAATAATGACGCCGCTACAACTAAGTACGCGGAGCTTGTTTATCACCATATTGATGCTGGAGCTATGATTGATTAGGAGTTTCTGAGGTCCCAAGGTCTTGAGGGTGAGTTCTTAGGGAGGATCCAAACTGATGGATTCACGGGTCCTCAATGGGAGAGATTATTCAGGATGAGGGAGACAGTTTATAGTGAGGTTGTTAGGGAGTTCTTTGCGACTTTTCGCTTTGATTTAGCTGAGGCCAGGACAGATATGGGGGGTACCACCATTTACTTCAGATTGTGGGGGGGGGGGGGGGAGATTTGATCATGTTCGGTTACTGAGTTTGGATGGAGGTTAGGTTTGTACACTAGGGAGGAGGTTGTTGAGGGGGGTTTTATGCAGAGGTTGTTGCATGGGGAGACGGTGAGGAACGAATTGAGGTGTGCCAATTTTTGGCTGAGTATTGGGAACGTGGTGTACACCTCGACTACTGGGGCGGCCTCAATAAGGGACCCCATGATCAGGTTAGCCCACAGGTGCATCACCTACAGCTTGTCGGGGCATCATGGCACCACTCACCGTGTCAATGCTTCAGATCTTTTCTACCTGTACACCATGTTTTCAGCGGATGTTTCCTGTAACATCCCATTTTGGGTAGCGAGCTATTTGAAGACTAGTGTGGGGGAGAGGGATATTGACAAGGTGTATGGGGGGATGTTCGTGACCCGGTTGGCTCGATCTTATGGGCTACTTGTTCCTGAGATCATGGGGTACCTGAGCGACTGTGGGGCTTGTACGGTGGTGAGGGCTAAATCCCTCAAGTAGATGAGCATTGTTATGGAGCTGGGGGGATGGGTCCTATACTTGGTACATTGCGGGAGGACCTGATGGTGTTGAGGATGATGATGATGATGATGATGAGGGAGCGCCCCAGCAGCCACAGTTCAGGGATTATGAGGTTGGGTCTGCAGATTATTACCGACACACGAGTCGGGGAAACTGGCAGGCACACCAGGGGGCTTGGATGGGTCAGGTGGACGCATGGCGGACCACCACTGACCAGCGCTTTGATTGGATGTATGATCATACCCTCCGCCAGATGCAGCACCTCTCCACCCGTGATCAGATCGAACCCCAGCTACAAATCGACCCATTCCCCGGTCGTGAGATGGACTACCCTCCCTACGGGTACACCGGGCACCTCCCTTCTGGTTATGACTACCGTTATGGTCCCCCTCCCCAATGATGTGTCTTGATGTTTGTGATTTCTAAACAATTTATTCATGGTTGTGTAATTTGAAACAATTTGGATTGTAATAGCTTAGGGTATGGCCTCTGTTGGCCCTGGATAATCTTTCTTTTTACTTTCGTGTTAGATTTTAATATTATGGGTTGCTTATGGTTTCGTTTTTATGTTTTGTGTGATTTTTATTTAGTTTGATTGTTATTTGTTTCCGTATGCATGCTTTATTTTTATTGTTGGTAGATCATGTTTCAAACTAAAATGGTGAAAATACTTTATTTTGTTGTTTGGCTTTGTCTTAATTTCATCCAAAGGTATTTTGCAAAAGATAAGTGTAAGGGGAAACCCCAAATATGTTTTTAAGAAACAAACTTGATCATGATTCTCCACAATATTAAGTGAACATGTATATTTGTATTTGTTAGAGTCAAATGCTTGTATCGAGTCATAATGATGTTTTGCAGGATTTTCCAGGAAGTAGAACAAGGTTTTTCCAGAAATTTTCCGGAAACTTAACATAAGAATTTTTGCAGGTCATTTCTGACGGCGTCAGGAAGAAATCCCTGACGGCGTCACGTGTAAAATTCTGGAAATTTTGCTAGTTTTGTATTTCTAATGGAGTCTTAAAGTTTTTGTTGAATCTTTAGTTTTATAATCTCCAGGAAATCTGCAAACATCATTCCACAAGCATTATATCTTACTTTGTTTTCTAGGATTTTTAGCATAGCCGCCAAATTTACGCGAGGTTGCCTTGTTTGTTTTCTCAGGTTTAACAGGTTATGTTTGACAAGAAGATGATTTATATTCTGGAAGGGAAGTTTTGATTGTTCTTTTTCTTGGAGGAAGATCTAACCTTGTTACCATACTATCCATACTGAGCGAATCAGGGGAGTATTTGATTTCATTCTTTTGCCTTTTTACTTTTACATTCTTTAATTGAACATCGGGGACAATGTTCATCCTAAGTGTAAGGGGAGGGTAAATGATGATACCTTATAGGATACACTTTCACTTGAGTTTGTTTGTTTGATGGTAGGTGTGTGATAAAACTATGAGAAATACTTGTTAGTGTAATTTTAGTGCCAAATTTAAAATTTTTTACAACATTTAGGAGTGAAACTTTAGCCATAGCAAACGTCTCATGGATAGGAGATTGTATGACTAGCACAAAACCGTATCATTCAGAAAAATTTTCCACCCAAATATGTGAGGTTCGCCTTTAGATTTGATAGGAAAAGCATTTACTATTAGTGTTTATGAGTGTACCGGTAGCATTTAGATTCTAGAACTTGCGTTAGTGATGCATCCCGAGACCGCTAGTGAGACTACATTCGTGTAGTAGGATTTACTATATGATAAGAGGCATTAGGATCACCCTTGTTTTAAACCCGTGTCATAATTACTTGACCATTTAAGTCATATTACTTGGCTAGTTAAGTCAATTAATTTTTCCCACACCTTAGCGTTGTACTCATTTTTAGTACACGAAACCCCTAGTACACCCCTCCGAGCCTATCTTTTCGTTTCTAACTTTAAGCATCTTACTTAAAGGAAGAATTTGTTACACCCCACTTAAATGTATACCCAAATTGCCTTAGCCTTCTGTGTATGCACTCATCTTTAGTGCATTATTGTTATTTGTTTAAACCCTTAGTTAATTATCTAATTGATTACATGGTTGCTAAGTCGAGTCATATCCTTGTACATATTGTTTTGGGACGATTGAGACTCATGGGTAAAGTACTTATGTTATGAAGTAATGGGGAAGAACATCATATTATTACCCCCATATGTGCGTTAATCTTAAAAGTACTCCAAGTGTTTTGATTATCTTAATTCGAGTCATTAGATTAGTTTATTGTAAAGTATGTAAAAATTCAAGTGTAAGGGGAATGTTCATTCCCTATGATGTATTATTTTGGATGGTAGGGTAAGAGTGTATGCAAAAAAATAAATAAATAAATAAAATAAATAAAAAAAATCGAAGAAATCAAGAAAAAGAAAAAAAAATAGAAAAAAAAGAAAAAACATACGGACTACCATCCCGTTTCATTCTATGTTTATTTTTTGTTTTTGTTATTTTTCATTTATTAGCTTAAGTCGAGTCTAGTCTTGGCTTAGCAACGCCGTATTGTACATGTAATTAACCAAGATGATTAACTCGCCACTAGTAAAGATTGCCTATATCCAACAAAACCGTGTATTCCATATCCCTACACCTAACATTACAACCCTTTTAAAAGACCTCTTTGATAGTTTATCCTAGGTGCTTACGCCATGTAGTGGAGGTTTGATCCTTTCCCAAGCCTATGGTAATCTATTTTGCTATGACAGGTAGTGAGAGATGTTTTCCATTTCCATATTGTGATATATACTTTATTACACCCGAGAGATGTGAGTATCTAAACACTATTTGTGAGGTGCTAGTGTATGACCTCCATGCTTGTCTTTGGTCTTTAGTGGAACGATTATTTGTTGTAATTACTTTTATATTAGTGTTAAATGACCCCTAACTTGTATTTTGATTAGAATAAAAGCGCATTTTCCTGAGGACAAGCAAATCTCAAGTGTAAGGGTATATGATGAGGCGAAAAATGAACCGTTTTTAGGGGGTCATTTAAGCCGGAATTGGAATTTATTTAATCAAATATTGCCCTAAATCGTTCCTTTTGTGATTTTAGGTACTTGAGATAAGTATTCTTCCAATTCATTCAATATGTCTATGTGTTGTTTGAATATATCTTACGCTTGTCTTGATTTTAACATGCTAGGCTAGATCTATTGTGTGTTTGCTTAGATGTAATGAAACCTAGATGTTGATTATAGGTTGATTGCTTGTTTATAGTTGTAATGGATGAATGATTTCAATGTTAGGCTTAAGAAAACTAGCAGATCTCCATTGTGTAACTTTCTTGAACGTCTTAAGAAACCATGAACCGATGTGTACTAGGTTTTTATGGTTGTATTTAATGCATGAGCGAATTCTAGTGATCCCATGTTAGGAGCTTCTTAGCCGGCTCGACATAGGAGTGAAGTAGGAGCTTATAGGATTGGGGAAGTAAGTACGCCACCCCATGATTGGTATTAAGGAATACAACCCGTCATCCACGCAACTGTAACAAGTAATTAACTTGTAAAAGATATCTAGGGAGTAGTGAAATCTAAGTAAACACAATTCTCCCATATATTGTTCACACCACTAGTTAAATTAGTTTATTTTCATTTTTGTTATTTTATTTTGATTGCATCTTAGTTATTGGGTTAGTTGGCTAGCAACTAATTCCGCCCATTCTTCTAAAACCGAGATTTTTAATTGCTTTCATAAAAATGTAAAAATACAAAAAGAATCATCCCTCACCTCTAGACCTAGTTTTTAGGTTTTCTAATCCTAACGACACTATTCCTAAGTTGAACGATCAATCCCCCGGTACTTGTCACTATACTATACTACAACGATCAGGTACACTGCCTGGTGGGGGTTGTAAGCTTCTCGAGATCCCTCGAGAGGTAGAGCCTGGTGCAATTCCCACGCATCACTTCCTATTTTCTAAACAAGAAAACAAACCACTACTCAAATGATAACATAGGACATAACGAAATAAAATTACTTCCTAAGACCTTGAAGCTTGGTGCCATAAATGGTATTAAAAGCATCCAAATTCCCAGGAAGATCATAAACCTGGTTCGCATAGTCGTCGTAGCCATAGTCATCATAAACATCTTCAAACTCTTGGCCACCACGGAATAGATTAGCAGACTCATCAAATGGGTTAGCAACTACCTCATCTTCAGAATCCGAAACCACGATCTCTCCTACCTTAGAAAAAGGGTTAACTCTCTTAGTAGAAGAGGCAGGCGGAGTACAAGAATCACTAGTTTTAGGAGCCACAACCGACTCCTTCTCTTTCAAATCACTCACAAGGGGTTCTTGTGATGCATTACCTGTCTTAGTAGACTCATCTTCATTAACTTCCCTTGTACGACCAGATTCCACATCTTTGTTGGTGTCATTTGTAGGAATACCAAAAGCATCTGTATCTTCCATATTAAGAGCATCAAACTAGTTAGATGTAGAAATCTTTGTTCCACTCGAACTAGCCACATCAGAAGCATTCTTTTTATTTCCATCCACTTTCTTAGGTTCAGGAGAAGTCTTTTTGGGTCGATACTGAAACTGCTTACCCACAACTGGTTTAGTAAACCCCCTTGACCCGGAATTGTATGACCACCTTGCTTTCCTTTCTTCTTATTATTGACAGTCTTGAAACCATCATTAACAGGCATAGTTGGCTGAACAGAAGGCACAACAACTTTAGGACAATCAATAAGAGTATGAACAAAAATCTTACACTTATCACAACACGGTGGTTTCCACTCGTATTCAACCCGAATCTTCTCAATAGTCGACCCCGTACCATCAAGTAAAGGTATCTCAACAGTAAGGCTATCCCTAGGCACCTCATCTGAATTCACTTCAATCGTGCATCTAGAAAAACTACTACGGCCCCACGATTCCATGCACATTTGGCTAGTAAAAGCATCTAACCTTTTGGGTGTACCAATCAATGTGGCAAGAAGACTAAGGCCATCATCAGAAAATCTAGCAAGAGGAACATCATGGAATTTAACCCACACCGGGATATTGATCAAATCCTCTTTAAGTAAGTTGGTGTTCAATGTCCATGGTTTAAGAATAATAGTTACATTTCTAATCAACCAAGGACCATTTTCAAGAACATCGTCAACACCTTTCTTCGAATTGAACTTAAAGAATAAGAACCCCTTTGCATTCATCATAACCTTTTGTATACCAAACTTAGCCCACGCATTGCGTACATAATAATCAACAAGAGGAAAAGCAAGGCGTTGACCAAGGAAATACCCATAAAGAGTATTCTCAAACCTAGTGTTCACCTCTTCAACCACTTTCATAGGGATAGAAAGATCCACACCATTTGATTTCATGCTACATTCCATCCTACGAAAGTTAGATGTGTATTTCTTATGTTCATTAGAAGTAGCACAAGCATATGATGTAGGAGGTTGTTTCAAAGCATCCACGCCAACCTTATCAATACCAACAGCCCCATGTGAATTCATATCAACCTTTTCAGAACCTTGAACTTGGTTAGCAACCACATCAAGTGAAACCGGCTTCACTTGTTTATTCTTGTCCACTAGCGTAGATAATTCAATATCACCATCCTCAGCACTCCACTTAGTAATAATAGGACCAGACGGTACATTCAAAGTAACACTATTAGGGTTCATCATTGAGGCTGAACTCAACTTACCAAAGCTAGTAGTGACTGTAGCCGCGTTAGAAGAATTAGGTTGCGTAGTACGAAGTGAAACCGGCTTCACAAGGTCATCATAAGGTTTCCTAACACTCCTAGCAACTTCACGAGCTTTAGAACGTTTGAATCGAGCATTCAATTCCTCTAAGTTCACATTAATTGGAGCATTAAGCTCATCAACGTCACCACGTAAAGGACCAACTTGACCAACATCAACAACAGGTTGCGACAAATTATTAGAACTACCAGCACAAGAAACCTTAGACGCACTACTCTTGTTAAAAAACCCTTTTTCCATCTCTCTTTAAACCCACAACTCTCTAAAAAAACCCACTTACAGCAATCAATCACAACTACCACAAAGGAGAAAACCCTAACTGTAAAAGTTAGGGTTTAAAGAAAATCGCACCACAGATTAACCAGCTCCCATGCTTTGCATTCAAACAATCGGAATATATTAAGATAATAGAACAATGAAGCGAATAGAAGAAGAATACCACAACCGACCCACGATAATTATTAAATTGAAAAGAAAACAAGGTCGGTTCAAACCCAATCACACAACAATATTATGAGTTATACGTAACACCCAATGAGTAATATAATATTATTAGACACATGCACATACAATCCCAAATAAATTCTACAAAAAAATGAATATATGAATTAATCACACCTATCCATGATAACCAGTATTAGTTAACCAACCCACCTGAGCGGAGAATAAAAATTAATGGTTTAGTGGAATGGTAATAAAGTGATTATCGAAAGTAAGGGATTCGTTTTTTTGCCAGAGAGAGAGTTCGCTTAGGGTTTTAAGACTATGATACTTGATGTATATCTAGATACAATCAAGCAAACTAATAAGTAATGCAAGTGCACTATACAAAGACTCTAACAACTTGCATCTTCTTGATACTTTGCGTATTTCTCTTGCACTAGAAGAGGAATTGTAACACCCCCATATTTCACTGATCGCAGCTGATTAAGTGTTTGGGGTATTACTTCATAGAATCACAGTTACATTAATAGAAAACGACTCAAAAAGAGACATTTTTAGAAATTTAGTTATCATTCATTTAATTATCAGAGTTTTATTAGTAAAAGATATACTTTTACTTTTGATGAGGTCCCAAAATCTAGGTGTTAGGTTATGTTTGAATGATAACTGGTTTGAAAGTCCTCCGAGTTCAGTGCCTCCTTCTGCCATATATCCGTAGAAGTGATATACCTAGAATACATGCTTAAAAGTCAACACTAGGTGTTGAGTGAGAGTAATAGGTTTAAGTGTTAGTGAATACAAGTTCCCTAGGTTCCGTTGTTACACCCATCTGGGAAAATGTTGTGTGTGTGTGTGTGTGAAAATTGTGATGCATGCACAATTATCAAGAGTAGGGTATGTTGCACTAAGCTCATGAACCACACATTAACAATCCGGGTCATGGGGCTGCAGACCCAACCATGAGGGGATGGGAAGGATAACTTTCCAAAGTTAATCCTTCAGTGGGTTCAAATATAGTACTTATTGGTACCATCCAGAAAGATGTTAATACCAACGGGACTTGTCAAACTCCAATAGATCTATAAACTATATTCACGTTCACGTGGGTAAAATATCCCAAACGATTAGATTCATGAATTTTGGTTATGTAATGGTGGTAGTTAATTTACTCGTGCAACAATCAAAGAAAAAGACTTGTATTCGGTTTTAAGTAAAGCAAGTAGCATGTATCCCCCTCACAGGGTTTGTAAAGCATTTAGAGTGAAAGTTTTAAAAAGTGTATGAGGTTATGAACTCACCTGGGCTTAGGGAAATCTAATTGATGCAAAAAGTGACTCGGGAATTAGACTGCCTTACTCACGTATCCTTGTGTGTTGTAGATTTGGATGTATGTCAAGCTTTAGTTATCTTGTGTAAGTTTCTTAAGTAATTTTTCTTAGGTTCGTTAATGTTTTAGATATAATATAACACTGTTCGGGCCATCACAATCCAGAAGTATATGACTCCTCACATGACGCTCCCTACTATAGTATTATGTTATCAACATAATACCGTTCGGGCCATCATAATTCAGAAGTTAATACTCCTCACGTGAAGCTCCCTACTATTGAGCTATATTGTTATTAAGTTTAGTTATAACATAACACCGTTCGGGCCATCATAATCCAGAAGTACATGCAATAATCGTTTGAGGAGCCAGGGCACTTTAATTCGTAAACCCAGCAAACTCGTCAAAACGAAATATCCACATGGTACTCCTCACATGAAGCTCCCTACTATTGTGTTATGCTTCTAACTTTAATTATGTTTTATATTTATATAATATTTTCACTTTATACCCTTATAGTTTATATATTTATATTTTCTACCCTAAACTTATAATACTTATATTATTTACATTTATAACTATCTATACTTGACAAAATTAGTCCCTAGACTTCTATATTTTTAGAAAATGATAGAAATAACCCTTGGACTTATAATTTTCTATATTTACCATTTAGACCCTTAACTTTATAATATTTGCATACCTAATCCTTTTTAGTTTATAACTTATTTTTATTTCAATCATAAGGTTTTAATACTTTGAAAAATGAGCCCTTACACTTATAACTTCTAGGTAATGTCAAAAGCAGTACCTAGACTTTATAGTTTCAGGAATTTACTATATATACCCTTATGCATGTAAAGTTTTGCAAAACTAGTCCAAAATGCATGTAAACTATATTTTTGTGTAACAACTAAGTTTCCTAGCTTATGTTTACCTAATATTAGCTTATTTAAGTAATCTATACTAGCTTAGGGCTTATGAAAAGGGCTTATAGCATATATTTAGGGTTTAGTCTATAATTAAGGTTTTAAAAAGTAAACTAGTAAATGAAATGGTTCAAGGCTTAGGCAAGGGTTCCTATGGGATCTAAGGCATGCTAATACTATCCTAAGACTAAAATAAAGCTAAAGAAAGAAAAATGAAAGCTAACATGACTAGGGAAGGGCTAACGAGGGTTAACTAGGGTTTATAGGTTTTTCTCAACTCAAACCACAACTCGACAAGGGCAAGGCTTAGCTAGCTCGACTCCTAGGCCTACCAAAGTTCATGTACAACTACTAGGACCAGAATATGTGTGGAGAGAAAGAAGAGAAGAGGTGTGAAGGAAATGGAGAGGGGGCGGGGGTATTTATAGGGTAGCGAAGAGTAGTGAGCAAGAAATGGAAGTAGGTGGTGTCGAGGAGGGGGGAGGTGAGTAAGCTGAGCTAGGGGAGGGTTGTGGCAAGTCTAGGAGGGTGATGAGGACGAGCTAGGAGTAGCTAGGGGCTGCCTAGGCTAGTGGTGGTGGTGGTGAGTCGAGGGGTTTAAGGTGGTGACAAGTAGGTGCATCACCTACTTGTGTGGGTGCTTGAGGTGCTAGGGTGTGTACTTAAGCATGACTAAGGTGCTAGGTTGATGTACTTGAGGTGCTTATGTTTAGGTTTTACTAGTTTAGATTAAGTTTAGATCTAGTTTTACTTAGTGAGAGTTTAGGGTTTTACCTAATGTTTAGTGCCTAGGTTAGGTTCCTAAGAGTGTTTAGTGACTAACCATAAGTCCTAAGGTGTTTATACTAAGTGATGGTAGCTTGTGGAAAAGGTTTGAGATGGTTTGACCTAGTTTTGGGACCTAAATATCCTAATTGTGGTTAGTGGGAGATTAGGGTTTATATTATGGTTTAGTGACTATATTAGTGTCCTATGAGTTCCTAATGAATAATCCTAGGTCCTGAGAGGCTTATACTAAGTGGTGGTGACTTACGGAGAAGTTTTGGGATAGTTTAGACCTAATTCTAGGAAGTTATGACCTAGTTATGGTTTTTTGCTTAAGGGACTTGTACCTAAGCTCTAAGGGATTGTACTAGTGCCTAATGTTCCTAAGATAACTCATAATTAAGCCTTGGACACTTTCAAACTAGTTTAGTTAAGCATATAGGGTTTAGTAAGCACATAGACTTAATTGGGGTTTAATTAAGGTTTATTAGGTTTTTGTGATGTATTTAGTGTGTTAGATTGGTTGATTACTTATTATGGTGTTGTGGTGATCTTATGCTTGACATACCAGGGGTTTATAGGATGTAAGTGTTGAGTTATTTGGCTTGTGTAGATACGTGAGTAGGTCTAGAGAATTATGCAAGTAATGAATGCACATAAAAAGCAAAAATTTACCTGTTAAATACATACTATAGGTTTTTTTAATGGGAATGATAGAAATAAGATTTT
The DNA here is from genome assembly GCA_030686995.1 of Artemisia argyi. Lineage (NCBI taxonomy): Eukaryota > Viridiplantae > Streptophyta > Magnoliopsida > Asterales > Asteraceae > Artemisia > Artemisia argyi. Next base: position 87,014,970 of record CM060679.1, read on the forward strand.
TTGGTTTATTTCAGTCTTACCACCTTATAAGAAATCTCGTCCCGAGATTTAGATGATTGTAGGAGTAGGGGAATGAATAAGTCGAGAAAGATAAGTGGAAGATGAGAGTTGTAGGGAAGATTTCTGATACCAAAGAAGAGTGGTATGAAAAGAAGGGAAGGTTTGCACAAGCGGAGTAGGAAATGCTTGCACAAATGCCAGATACTTAGGCTTATTCATTTATATCTCATTACTTACAAATAAAGGTGTCCCAATATTTGTAAACAAGAGTTTATAAATTCATAATCCATTTGATTTATAACTTTCACATTAAAATGAAAGAGTGTCCTAGTTCATTTTAATAGGATAGTCATTATAAATCATCCTTAAGTAGTATTGGCGGAAAAATGTAGAGAGTTTACCACACTTAAGGAAATGTAGTACGGGAAATGTTTTAGAGACAAGTTTCAACCATGATGAAGACTAGTTCTAGTCATGGTGAAGACAAGTTCTAGCTATGGTAGAGGTAAATTCAAGTCATGATAGAGACAAGTTCTAGTCATAATAGAGACAAGTTCTAGTCATGATAGAGACAAGTTCTACGGTCTCCCTGTTTAGCAACTTGCCACATGGTAAATTCCCATGTTATGACTAGAATGACGGGCATTGAAAATCTTATTTTTGCAACTCTTGCAAAGCGAGATTTAATATCATAGTCGAACATAATGAGGATAAAAGTTTGATGTAGATATTCTTACAAGTTCTAACTAATAGAATCTTGTGATATGACGAGAATTACAAGTCCTACTTTTAGAAAGTTGTAGGATGAGGTAAGGAAAGAATATAGAGAGAAGAAAATAGAGTGTAGAATGACGGAAGGATAAAAGGATGAAGGGAAATGGAATGAGGGATTTTTATAGGAAGGAGTGAAAAGGAAGACAGAAGGAAAGGGAAGAAATAGGAGGGTATGAAGAAATGGGAGATAATGAAAGGATGGAAGGGTAGGTATAGGTGAAGTAGAAAAGTGTAGGGGTATAAGATTAAACGGTAGAGTGGGGAAAACAAAAGAGTTGGATTTAAATAGGAGAGTGGGGAAAAAGGCGGGAAAATGGGATTTTAATTGGAAAAATGAGAAAAAGGCAGGAGAAGGAGATTTAAACGGGATCTAAACAGTAGAAAGAGAGAAAATGGAGGAATAGGATTAAACGGAAGAGTAAGAGTATAGGATACCTAATAGATAGTATCCTAATGGAGTTTTTAGATTAACTAGATTCTTTCCTAAAAGTTGTCCCCCCCCCCTAATGTTCTTCTATTTTTCCTAACTAATCCTAAACTTCTAAGGGCGATGTGTTGGGTTCTATTGAAGTAGAGGGTTCTAAAGAGGGTGTAGGCCTAGATGTTTTCTTTCCTAAGGGTTTACTAGGAGTATCCTTATTCTTAGGTGTAGTTTCTGGTTTTCTCTTTTGTTTTAAGTTGTCTATTACTACCGTTATTACTATTATTATAAGTATTACTATTCCTAGGTATTTGAAACCAGCTAGGGTAGTAACCATACTATCTCCTAAGTGGAATTTCCTAATGTGTATTCTAAGAAATGTCAAATCCTAAGATATAATCTAATATCCTCAAATATATATGTGAGTATCCTAAGAGACTAGGTAGGGGAAATTTTTATCCTAAAGCTACTTATTCCTATATGGTAGAAGCTTTGCTAATGTGTTTATCCTAAACTAGGGATTTTAAGGCTTAAGGTGTAGGTTTTACTATTTAATCCTTTGTTTTTCCTAATATTCCTTATATCTAATCTATGTTCTAGTTCTAATGAATTCTTAGGCTAAATCCTATCTTATAGGGATGTCTTCCTAATTTTGCTATCTATTGGGGTAGGGATTTTGGTTTCTAACCTATAAAACCTTAAAGATTCCTAATCTTATTTTTCTATTTCCTCAATGGTTTCTTAAATAGCCTATCTTAGTGATCTAAGGTATTCTATACTTAAGCTTATGTTTTCTAGGGATATCCTAATATTATTTCTAACCTCAAGTACGGGAATCCTAAATATGGTTTGGGTTTTTCTAAGGGGATGGGGAAAACTAATATTATTTCTAACCTAATCTTGTATATGACTATCATATATTTTCATATGGGATAGTTAGGGGTAGAATCTCTAACGAGGAAGGAGATAGCTTGAGAAAGGACTTTAGGAAGTAGTGAGGGTTTAGAGATCAGAGGAGAAAGAATTTAGATCTCTATGGTGTAGAATAAGAATTCTCACCATTGATAAAGGAGAGTGTTTGAAAGCAATTGGGTTTTAGGAAAGGAGGAAGTATGAGGGGAGTTTAAAATAGTTTAGAGATTCTATGTATCTAAGGCATCAGGGTAGTTTTCCTAAATTCCTAGGGGTAAGGGTTAGGGTAGGTTATAACAAGTACCTAACTTGTCATGTTCTATGGGTTATATCTATTTTCCTAAGGGGTTACTATTGGGTTAAGGATGACCTAAGGTAATGTGGGAGAGGTATACATAAATCTAGTTTATCCTAATTGAGGGGCACTGGGTAGTTTCTAAAACTTAACTTATTTTAATTATTTCCTATCTTACATATCCTATAGACACTAACTATTCTAGGGTATAAAAGGCATATTACTTAGGGGTTTCTAAGGTTTTCCTAATTCCAAGAGTTTGTGCTTTCTAGGTTTGATTGATGATTTTCCTCATCATCATCTATTATCTTTTCTAAAGTACAGATCCTAAAGCGGCCAAAGGCTATTTTATGGTGGTGTTTCATTTGGTTATTCTGCATTTTAGCTACTTTAAAACGGTTTTCTTGTAAGGTATTTCTTAAACTACTATAGCCATGTTGATTACCTAAGTTATTATCATGAACTTTTTCTATCTTCTCAAGAAGGTCAAGAAAAATTTCATCTAAATTATTTAAAATTTCCTCTAATCGATTTTCCTCATTTTCTGAAGTTGTCCTAGAGGGGTTTTCTCCAAATTCATCTTTCCAAGATGAAATGGGTGGGTTTACTAAGTAAGGTGTAGGTCCTAAGGTGTAGGGTTGCCTAGGGTCATATCTAGAGGTATAGGTAGGGATAGGGTTTCTAGGTATACATGGTTCTCTAGAGAGAAAAAAACCATGGGGTTATAATCCAGATGTGGGGAATGGTGGGTGTATAATAGGGTTTAGCGGAGGAATAGGTGATGCCTTAACATAGAAATCTCTTAAGTGTTTTAAATGAGGGTTATCTAAGGAAGGTGTATATCTTAAGGGTGTAGGTATATCTAAACTATTCCTAGAGTTTTCTAAGTGATTGGGAATATATGGTTTAGGGGAATAATCTAGTACATTCGGAGAGGGAAGATCATTCTCCGGATGTAAACTAGATGAAACGGGGGTAGAGTAGTGAGGAGTAGACATAACTATATGATAGTAAAAATACTGTAAATTATTTAGCTGTTAAGCAGGTAAATATTATACTAACGTTAGCACGTACAGTCACAGAGGATGGCAGAGGTATTGAGGACTTTCTCGGGTTTGGGAAAAATAGTTGTAGTTTAGGTTTTGACCTTGTTCTCTACAACTGAAGCTCTGATGCCAATCTGTAACACCCCCATTTTTTACTGATCACAGCGGATTAAGTGTTTGGGGTATTACTTCATAGAATCATAGTTACAGTAATAGAAAATGACTCGAAAAAAGACATTTTTAGAAATTTAGTTGTCATTCATTTAATTATCAGAGTTTTATTAGTAAAAGATATACTTTTACTTTTGATGAGGTCCCAAAGTCTAGGTGTTATGTTATGTTTGAATGATAACCGGTTTGAAAGTCCTCCGAGTTCAGTGCCTCCTGCCATATATCCGTAGAAGTGATATACCTAGAATACATGCTTAAAAGTCAACACTAGGGGTTGAGTGAGAGTCATAGGTTTAAGAGTTAGTGAATACAAGCTCCCTGGGTTCCGTTGTTACACATATATGGGAAAATGTTGTGTGTGTGATAATTTTCATGCATGCACAATTATCAAGAGTGGGGTATGTTGCACTAAGCTCATGAACCACACGTTAACAATCCGGGTCATGGGGGCTGCGGACCCAACCATGAGGAGATGGGAAGGATAACTTGCCAAAGTTAATCCTTCAGTGGGTTCAAATATAGCACTTATTGGTACCATCCAGAAAGATGTTAATACCAACGGGAGTTGTCAAAATCCAATAGATCTATCAACTATATTCTCGTTCGCGTGGGTAAAATATCCCAAATGATTAGATTCATGAATTTTGGTTATGTAGTGGTGGCAGTTAGTTTAATCATGCAACAACCAAAGAAAAAGATTTGTATTCGGTTTTAAGTAAAGCAGGTAGCATGTATCCCTCTCACATGGTTTGTAAAGCATTTAGAGTGAAAGCTTTAAAAAGAGTATGAGGCTATGAACTCACCTGGACTTAGGGAAATCTAACTGATGCAAAAAGTGACTCGGGAATTAGACTGCCTTGCTCACGTATCCTAGTGTGTTGTAGGTTTTGATGTATGTCAAGCTTTAGTTATCTTGTGTAAGTTTCTTAAGTAATTGTTCTTAGGTTCGTTAATGTTTTAGATATAATATAACACTGTTCGGGCCATCACAATCCAGAAGTATATGACTCCTCACATGAAGCTTCCTAATATTGTATTATGTTATCAATATAATACCATTCGGGCCATCATAATTCATAAGTTAATACTCCTCACGTGAAGCTCCCTACTATTGAGCTATAATGTTATTAAGTTTAGTTATAACATAACACCATTCGGGCCATCATAATCCAGAAGTACATGCAATAATCATTTGAGGAGCCAGAGCACTTTAATTCGTAAACCCAACAAACTCGTCAAAACGAAATATCCACATGGTGTTCCTCACATGAAGCTCCCTATTATTGTGTTATGGTTTTAACTTTAATTAAGTTTTATATTTATATAATATTTTCACTTTATACCCTTATAGTTTATATATTTGCATTTTCTACCCTAAACTTATAATACTTATATTATTTATATTTATAACTATCTATACTTGGCACAATTAGTCCCTAGACTTCTATATTTTTAGAAAATGACAAAAATAACCCTTGGATTTATAAGTTTTCTATATTTACCATTTAGACCCTTAACTTTATAATATTTTCATAAGTAGTCCTTTTAAGTTTATAACTTATCTTAATTTCTATCCTAACCTTTTAATACATTGCAAAATGAGTCCTTACACTTATAACTTCTAGGAAATGTCAAAAACAGTCCCTAGACTTTATAGGTTCAGGAATTTACTATATATACCCTTATGCATGTAAAGTTTTGCAAAACTAGTCCTAAATGCATGTAAACTATATTTTTATGTAACAACTAAGTTTCCTAGCTTACGTTTAACTAATATTAGCTCATTTACGTTATCTAACTAGCTTAGGGCTTATAGCATATATTTAGAGTGTAGTCTATAATTAGAATTTTAAAAAGTAAACTAGTAAATGAAATGGTTCAAGGCTTAGGCAAGGGTTCCTATCGGATCTAAGGCATCCTAATATTTTCCTTAAGACTAAACTAAAGCTAAAGAAAGCAAAATGAAAGCTTACGTGACTAGGGAAGGGTTAATGAGGGTTAACTAGGGTTTCTAGCGGTTTCTCGACCCAAATCACAACTCGACAAGGGCAAGGCTTATCTAGCTTGACTCCTAGGCCTACTACAGCTCGTGTACAACTACTAAGACCAGAATATGTGTGGATAGAAAGAAGAGAAGAGGTGTAAAGGAAATGGAGAGGGGGCGGGGGTATTTATAGGGTAGCGAGGAGTAGTGAGCAAGAAATGGAAGTAGGATGTGTCGAGGAGGGGGGAGGTGAGTAAGCTGAGCTAGGGGAGGGTGGAGGTGATGAGGACGAGCTAGGAGTAGCTAAGGGGCTGCCTAGGCTGGTTGTGGTGGTGGTGAGTCGAGGGGTTGAAGGTGGTGACAAGTAGGTGCATCACCTACTTAAGTAGGTGCATCACCTACTTGTGTGGGTGCTTGAGGTGCTAGGGTGTGTGCTTAAGCATGAATAAGGTGCTAGGGTGCTAGGTTAAGGTGCTTGAGGTACTTATGTTTAGGTTTTACTAGTTTAGATTAAGTTTAAACCTAGTTTTACTTAGTGAGAGTTTAGGGTTTTACCTAAGGTTTAGTGCCTAGGTTAGGTTCCTAAGAGTTTTTAGTGACTAACCCTAAGTCCTAAGGGGTTTATACTAAGTGATGGAAGCTTATGTGAAAGGTTTGGGAAGGTTTGACCTAGTTTTGGGACCTAAATGACCTAATTGTATTTAGTGGGAGATTAGGGTTTATCCTATGTTTTAGTGCCTAGATTAGTGTCCTATGAGTGCCTAATGATTAATCCTAGGTCCTAAGAGGCTTATACTAAGTGGTGGTGACTTATGGTGAAGTTTTGGGATAGTTTAGACCTAATTGTAGGAAGTTATGACCTAGTTATGGTTTTGTGTTTAAGGGACTTGTACCTAAGCTCTAAGGGGTTGTACTAGTGCCTAATGGTCCTAAGGTATCCTAATGTTCCTAAGGTAACTCATACTTAAGCCTTGGACACTTTCAAACTAGTTTAGTTAAGCATATAGGGTTTAGTAAGCACATAAACCTAATGAGGGTTTAATTAAGGTTTATTAGGGTTTTGTGATGTATTTAGTGTGTTAGATTGGTAGATTACTTATTATGGTGTTGTGGTGATCTTATGCTTGACATACCAAGGGTTTATAGGATGTAAGTGTTGAGTTATTTGGCTTGTGTACATACGTGAGTAGGTCTAGAGAGTCGTGTAAGTAATGAATGCACATAAAAAGCAAAAATTTACCTGTGAAATACCTACTATAGTTATTTGTAATGGGAATGATAGAAATGAGATTTTGTGGTTTGTTACAGGAATTAAGGTGATCACTTGAATGGATGATTGGATCACTCTAAAACAAACTAAGACTCTTTAAATGATCAAAGAAAGTGATCTAAGTATGAAGGGATTAGACCCGAAAAAATTGACTGAAAAAATCAAGTGGGAAGTGTAAAATTGTCCACTACTTATAGGCAAAGAGAAAAATATCCGTTATATAGGGACAGTACCACTAATTGTCAGACGGTATATTAATTTTCAGACGGTACCGTTAAATTTAAAGGTATCGTCGGTACCAAAAACGTTTCTCTTTTTGTTTTTAGCAGGGAAGGTTTATTTCGGGATGTTTGGAGCTGTTTTGGGGGGAAAATAGCTGTTGGGATTTTTGAAATAATTTTCCTAAATAGAACATTTCTTTATAATCCAAAAATAATTGGTAAAATATATTTTTGAAAATATGTTTTGTCACACTTATAAAAATGTGAAGTTTAGAAAGAAAACTTATTTCTTTGATCATCCATCAAGTATTAAATTTGTTTGTTCATACCTTGAGTGATTTACATCGAGATAGAAATCTATGACTCTATTGAAGCATACTTAAGAAGTCGAGAGATATTGATGTAAGTATGCATTGATGATATGTGTTTACAAGTAACTTGCGCATTTTACGTTATGCATTACAAGTTACATGTTTGTCATTATTAAAACCGAAGAAACCGTTTAGTTTAAATATTGTAATATTTGCACTAACAATCTCCCCCTTTTTGATGATGACAAATATGTAAACCGTAACGCATAGTAAAATGTAAAAGTTACCTGTTTACACTTCCTTCTCCCCCTTTTGTCAAAGCAAAAAGGTAGTTGCCTCCATCTCTCCCTTGAATTCACTCCCTACTTCCCCTTATTACATTACTATCATTCTTTCCCAAAAAGACGAGCTTGAATCATCCCAGTGAAGTCTTCTATCACCACCGAGCTCCCCCTAGCTCAATGCTTCCTATGGTGATTGAATCCCCTTGTTTATTTACCTTAGTATCTAGCGGATCCATGGATCAAATTCTTACATCAAGGGTTAACTTCGTGCAACATAATATATAAAAGGATAGAAGCAACATTACAGGGATAGAGTACACATAGCAAAACATGCAAGGGTTAACCTATGTTAAAATGTAACTACTTAGAAAAAGAGTGAGTTGGATGACGTATGTGAGCATATCAAAGTATGCAAGAGGTTAGACACATGATAAAAGTGTACCAAAAGGGTAAAACAAATAAGATGGCCCAAGAAAGTTGAGCGACCAAAAGAAAATTGAATGCTTATTGCAATTCAAAGACACTTGAGTGTCATAAACCGACCGACAACTTAAGGTGTAATTGTTTAATCAATCACACTCACAAGAACGATATTCGTTCGTTGACTAACACACAAAATGACTTCTTCCAAGTTGTCATTAGGAAGGCGAGTTCTAACAAACCTTTTTGAACGCATAATCATCTACCTAAGATGATTGGTGTTAAGAATAGTTTGTTGATAAGACATATTCTAAATGAGGTAGATATATTTCACTAATAATATGACAAGTCATGTCATAAAATAGACTAGAAGAAGAAAGAAAAATGAAAATGAGAGCGATACGCACCTAGATACAAATGGGAATAATTCCATGAGACGAGAAAATGTTGGATTTGAACTTTGAGAAAAAGGTGGGCAAAAATGGTTTAGATTAATATATCATTTGCACTGACAATGAGATGCATGATATATTTCAAAGGAGAAAAGGATGCGCATATGATCCTATGGAGGGTAAATTTCTCTAACAAGGATGAGGTAACGCAGTTCTAGAGTTCTAGTTTTGGATGATCCTAGTTGTGTGGCAGAGATAATTTGGTGCATGAAGAATTTCGTATGATTGTGTATATATACACTTTGGGTATAATGATTGTGATGGTTGAAGGTTTTTGAACAGACTATCACTATCAAGAGTGAAGTTTAGTGATAAGGTTTGACTGTAATGATCTATGGGTTGAAGGTTCTTAAGCTAACTATCACTGTCAAGAGTGAAGTGTAGCTATAGGGTTTTAGTGGGATTGATATAAGGGTTGAAAGTTCTGAAACCAAATATCACTTTCAAGAGTGAATTTTAGTTATAAGGTATGGTGTGAGGGTTGAAGGTGCTTGTATAGAACAAAGAGTATAGGTTAGGAAGCTAGAACCTATTGTGGTTTTGTGACTAGAGTTTTGATAAGTAGCGAGTATTTAAGAAGTGAGTGTTTTTTTTAAAGAAAATCCAGGGAATAAGAACCACATTTGGGTGTTCTTGAGAGAGTTTGGTGAAAGACTAGATGTGTATGAGTATGTTTTTGCTCCCCCTTAATCGATGACCATCCGGACAAGATATGTTGAAAAACAAATCAAAAGAATAAAACAAACGTTGACTCAAGCGATGAGCTTAACAACGTCATGACAAGTGGTGGATAGCATACAATAAACTTCACCTTTGAAGTCATGTAGCTCTTCTCAATCATTGTGAATATTCATAAAACATTCATATGATAAGGCATGTGATTACGTGGAAATGTGCTAAGAGTTAAAAAGATAGTCTTCAAGGATGTGGAGTTAGTGATGAGGTTGGTGTGATGGGATATTGACCAACTATGTACACGATCAACACGATCCTATCTTATCACACGATCAACAAGATCCTCACATAATCTACACAAGCCTCACACAACTACATGATCCTCACACAATCTACACGATCAACACGATCCTTACACAATATACACGATCTTCACAAGATACACACAATCCTCACAATCTACCCTTGATCCACTTAATCAATACTCAAACACTCAACACTCAAGAGATCCCCAAGATCTCAACAAGCTCACAATGATCAACAAAATGACTAAGAAACACTAATACACTTGATGTATATCAAGATACAATCAAGTAGACAACTAGTAATTCAAGTACACTACTCTATGACTCCAACACCTTGTATCTTCTTGATACTTTGTGTTCTTCTCTTGACTAGAAGAGGTATGTAGATGATTCTTGGTTGGATGAAAGAATCAATCTTTAAACAAAAGAAAACTAATTAATGATCTAAGAAGTGTAAAGAGAAAAAGAGGATGGAAACCATAAAGTTATGTGTGTGAAAGGATGGCCAAAATCTGGGGAATGAAGTGGTATTTATAGACTCTTGAAATTTGACCGTTTTAAAGGGGATGACACCACTAAATGTCACACGGTACCACTAAATTTAGTGGTACCGTGCCAGATAAAGACGCTCCATTTTTTTATCTTTAGTGGTGAAATTTTATTTGGGAGAGTTTGGAGCTGGTTTGGGTAAAAAATAGCTGTTGGGAAATATTTTTGAAATGATTTTCCTAAATAAAACATTTCTTTATAATTCAAAAATAATTTGTAAAATGTATTTTTGAAAAGAAAGTTTTGTCAAGCTAAATATGTGAAGTTCAAAACACAAATTCACTTCTTTGATCATTTGTCAAGTTGTAAATTTGTTTATACATACCTACAGTGGTTGACGTAGAAATCGGATATTTCGACTAAAAACTTGTTTACGTTAATTTTGACGTAAGATGTTTTCACATTTTATTATCATCAAAACATAGAGATATCGAAAGATGAGAATAATGTTTTTAGACATTATTTGCATCAACACAGTGATTCTTCATTATCGTAAAACTTTATGCCTTCAGTAGTGGACATTGATGATCGTTCTCTTGTTATGGATGATCTTTGAGTATTCTTGAGATTCATCATCCAATGTGTGTCTCCAGGTCATCTTTCATCAGCATCGTCTCCATGTGATGTGGTGATCTTTGTAGCGCCATGCTCACACTTTTCTTTTTCATGATTTTCAGCATCAGAGTAGCGGAGGCATCGTTGAAGGCCTTTCAATTATCATGATTTCTTTGAGTATGTTTGATGACATCAAATAAGTACATATTATTGTCATCATTTATCCTATTTATTTGACTTGTTTTATTATATTATTTATGAGAATCGATACTTAATTGTTTACTTTAGTAATTCTCAGGTAAAAACAAGCAATTGGTAAAACTTGGCGATTTTGAACGAATAATGGAGCAAAACTAGCAAGATGTCAAAAGTCTACTAAAATCAGAAGATGCGCCGTATCACTCTCAACAGATACGCCGCAATATAATGCTTAGATGAATTCGAAGACCATTGCCTGACTTTGAAGAATGTGCCGCATGTAATTCTATCATGCGCCGCATATGAAATTTTGGTCAATGAAGAAGATCAAGGTTGTTCTACTCCAGATATGCCGTATAATACTTCTGACATATGGCGTATCACTATCTAGACTTCACCAAATACAATACAGCACACTCAAGGACATGCGCCGTATAAAAGATCAAGATACGCCACATCTGAAGGCGGTGTACGAATATTCCATAATATATTAATCTTGGACCCTGCGCGAGGTTAAGTCAACGCGCTGCATCTACTTACTCGATGCGCCGCATTGTACCCTCAGATAAAAACTATAAATACCCCAAGACATACACGAATTTTGTGTGCAACCAAACCCTAAGGAGATGAACTCAGTCAAAGAAGCATCACAAGACACACCCCAAACAAAGATATTAGAGCTGTAAGATGGTCCTACATGTATTTAATTCATTGAGTAGTTTTGTTTTATTGTAATAGTACTCATTAATTCATCAGGATTGATGGGCTTGTGGCCACCATACTGCTCCCCTTAAAATTGCTTTCCCATCGATTAAAGTTTATATGATGATGTTTTTGGTAACTTGTATATGTGCATTGATAACCTCTGTGTCTAGCTGAGCCTGTGGGCTGCCATACCTGTTCCTTGCCTATTTATCTAGTGTCTAGAAAGTAGGATAGACATAAGTGATCATTAAGAGTTTATTTGCCTATAATTATGATCCAACGAGATAGATTAGATTACGATACTCATCATATAAAACTAGTAATAAAACAAGTGACAAGCTGCTTAACTATCAGGACAGGCCTTTTTCTGCTTCTATTATCTATCTGTGTACGTGTTGTTATTCACTGATTCATGCTCATTAGTTTATTTACTATTTAATAAAACCAAATTGTGCCAGTCTTTCAGGCTGAACCCACCTTTCGTTAAATTAGACTGTAAAAGTAACTTAGGATATTAAAATAATGACTAGGTTAACTAGATATTACGTTCCAATCTAAGTGATCGACACTCTACTTAACATTATATTTATACTGACCGGGTACACTGATTGTTAAGTGTGTGTGTTATTGATAAGTCGGCAAAATATAAATTTAAAACTTGATAAGGCATTAATACTGCTAAACCGCAACGACATACGCAACACATCAAGTTTTTGGCGCCGCTGCCGGGGAGTGATTTTTTATTATCTGTTTATCTTATTAGAATTTTAATTAGTTTTTTTCTCTTTTTAGGTTTTTAGATTCTAACCACTAACTTTGTTGTATATTAGTTAGATTGCATTCATTATATAATTTGCATATTTACTGTTTTTGTGTGTTTTTAGGGTAAAGGGGAGTAATCCTGCACCCTGGAAAATGTTTTTGTGTGTTTTTATTTTTTTGTAATTTTTGTTTTTATTTATTTTCTTTGTTTTTTCTGCATAACTGCTGTCGTTGTATTCTGCTAATACAAACGATACGGCGCATATGTTTTTTAGATACGGCGTATTGCGTTTTAACTTTTTATATATACAACGCGTTTAATAATTCAAGTACGACGCATCTATCCCCAAGATACGGCGTATTCTGTTTTTAATCAGAAAATTTTTTGAAACACTAAACGCCATACGACACATCTATTTCCACAGATACGGCGTATTATATATTTAATTTAAAACAATTTTCAAATTAATTAAACATAAGCGAAGCATCGATTTTTATCGATACGACGCATTTATTGAATAAAAAATCTTGTATTTTGAAACATAACGAAAATATGGGGCATTAGCTTCTGTGTGCGGCGCATTTAAATTTTTATAAATATAACTGATTTTTTATATTTACCCAGATATGGCGCATTCTAAATTAAGTGTGGCGTATTGATTTTCTGAATAAAAGTCTGATTTATTTTTAACGATTATAGATACGTGTATCCTATTTATTGGATACGGCGCATCAACTGCAGTTATTAGCGACTTTTATTTTTCATATCCCGAGCTAATAAATTTTAATCATCTTTCCTGTCTCTTAGAAAAAAATTACTGCGAAGCCTATTTGTTTTGTGTTTCAGGAATCATGATTGATATTTTCCCAAGCTGGTTCGGAGGATCAAGGATCAAACTTACAATCGATGAGATTGTATCAAAGTTCACCCACGAATGTTATAAGGAGCATCATGTGGTCGAGACTTTCATCAATGAATTCAAGACGACCACTGAACTGTTGCTGAAAGAACAAAACAATATGATTAGAGAATTGACGATTGAAGTGCACCAATTTTTGAAGGTGATTAAAGGAGTTTTGTTCCAAAGGCATGACCTGAATGGAATAACTACTAAAGGCCGATTAGTATCAAGGATGTTCCAATTAGTGGGAAGAATGTTTGATTACTTGACAATGGAATTAAGAGAGACATGGAGATTGAAGATCTCCTGGACGATGCCAATTAGGAGCTGAACGTGAGTCTAACTTGAAGACTCTGGAATAAAGAAAAGTGTTGGCCGGGAGACAAACCAGATTTCTATTTTATTTTTTTCTGTTTTGTGTCGAGTCTGTCAGACCTGCAGAAGATGCAGCCCATCCCCATCATAGGATGCGGCGTATCAACTGCACTGGTCATATCCGTTTTATTTTTCTGCATTTTTATTTTTAGACTTTAAAACTTTTTGTCAGTTCATTTAATGCGGCACATCCCTGGTTAAGGATGCGACACATTTATTTTCTAATTCGTATTAATTCCAGGCTCGATACGGCGCATCCTCTTCCATAGGATGCGGCGTATCGACTGACCTGATGATTTATAGTTTTATTTTTAGGTTTAATTTTTACTAACTACTAATGAATTACACAAGTTGTAACCTTCGTAACTCAGGTGTGTTAAAGTTATGGTGGTATAATAGATTCATGTACTTTCTGTGTAGACATCATTCATGGAAGCTTGAACGCCTTTCATCCACAGAAAATAAAAGATTGCTCATAAACGCTTAATGAAAGATCATACCGAGCTAATCTCAGGGGAGTTTTTCCGTTCTAAATCTTTTATTTTCCAGTTTTTAACTTTGAATACAAACAACGAGGACGTTGTTTAACTTAAGTTGGGGGATGGAGAATTAGAACACTTACTTTTCCCAAACTTTTCAAAATATGCTTAATATATCAAAATTTAAATTTTTTTAGCATGTTTTTGTTTAAGTCTAAATTACATAGCCGCACACATAACCTTATTTTTCCAAAAATTAAAAACTTTAGTGTGCCAGTGACTAGTAAACTTTAGAACTTGGCTTGTATACTATTCGAGACCATCATAATGAGTATTATGGATATAATTAGAGTGACTTGTTTAACTTGGTGAATTTCTAGGATTACACCCAAAAAGCCTATTATATGTTATGTGATATTAACTAACTACACTGGTTAGTTAACCCTCGTATAAACCCTTTTGTTTACTCTCATTTTTAGAGTAAGATACCCCTAGAAAAACCCTCAGAGCCATTCCTTTCGTTTCTTACACCTTTGTTAAAATGTTTCATTACACCCTTACACCTTAGCCTACCCTATCGATTATAGTCCGTGGTTAGTTACTTTAGGTAAAGTAAGTTTCGTTACATTAACTGTGTTCGCATGCGTAATTCATTATCTTTGGTTATGTCGGGAAATTGCACAATTCAATTGGAGTGAAAGTACACATTGTATAATTTTTAGTCTATTTTCGTGTGTTTGCTACTTTAACTATTACCTTTATATCTGAAGTTTTGAAAAGTAAAGAAATATTATCCGGAAAAATCGTGTTATAAAAGTTTTGAAATTTACACATCCATGTAAAAAAAAGAAAAAAAAAAAGAAAAAAAGAAGTTGGAAGTTGGAAGTTGGTTTAACCAACTATTGTAAAGTTTTGTATTAAGTGGAAGATATCTCCACTATTTGTTGTTGTATTATATTTATGGATTGAATGGGAATTGGCCGTTACGGTAACGCTAACTAAGGTTTATTCTCTGTTTAAAATTTTGAGTATAATTCGTGCCTACCTAAATCGTGAGTTACATGAGTCATAAGCGTGAGTTATTCAATAATATGAGTCTTATTCATGGGATGGTTGGGAAAGTTACCACACTTAGGACTTAATATATTTATTTGTTTATTTTCGTTTTACACCAATTTATATCCTAAATGTTATCCCTACCCAACCGTATCATTATATTCGTTGTTAGCTTTCGAGCATCCAGATATGATGATGGCTAAGTGAGAATATTAAATGTACGAATAAGGTAGAGACCATCTGAGTATTAGCTTAATTGACTAATGCGCTAGCGATCTAGTGTGTGACTTGGTGACCATCCGTTACGCAATTAACGCGCCAGCGATCCAAGAAGTGTACTAGTGACCATCCGTTAGTTGAAGCGTTGAGGACTTGCGCCAGCGATCTACTAAGTTTATGCAGAAAATGTTTGAACAAAGCTAGGTTCAACCCTTAAGCCTCAAAACCCTTTTTACCGCTTTAGACTTGTTACTCCTTGGCTTTAGTGGGGGAGATGCGTATGCTTGCCAAGCTTATGATAGAATATTCGTCACGACTAAGCGACTAAACGATTTGGAATTGTTTTGATATTGAAAAATTATTTTGTTTAAACTTCGTTAAGTGTTTGGTTGTGTGATTATGATAAAACGAATAAGTGCTTAATGATACAAATAAATCTTAATACCTTTTAGAAAACATTTTCATAATTTGTAATCTAGAGTTTACTTGGGGACAAGTAAACTTCAAGTGGGGGGATATTTAATGACATCAAATAAGTACATATTATTGTCATCATTTATCCTATTTATTTGACTTGTTTTATTATATTTTTATGAGAATTGATACTTAATTGTTTACTTTAGTAATTCTCAGGAAAAAACAAGCAATTGGTGAAACTTTGCGATTTTGGACGAATTATGGAGCAAAACTAGCAAGATGTCAAAAGTCTACTGAAATCCAAAAGTTGCGCCGTATCACTCTCAACGGATATGCCGCAATATCATACTTAGATGAATTCAAAGACCATTGCCTGACTTTGAAGGATGCGCCGCATGTAATTCTATCGTGCGCCACATATGAAACTTTGGTCAACGAAGAAGATCAAGCTTGTTCTACTCCAGATACGCCGCATAATACTTCTGACATACGGCATATCACTATCCAGACTTCACAAATACAATCTAACACACTGAAGGACATGCGCTGCATAAAAGATCAAGATACGCCGCATCTGAAGACGGTGTACAAATATTCCAGAATACATTAATCTTCGACCCCGCACGAGGTTAATTCAATGCACCGAATCTACTTACTCGATGTACCGCATCGTACCCTCAGACAGAAACTATAAATACCCCAAGACATACACGAATTTTGTGTGCAACCAAACCCTAAGGTGACGAACTCAATCAAAGAAGCATCACAAGAGACACCCTAAACGAAGATATTAGAGCTATAAGAAGGTCCTGCATGTATTTAATTCATTTAGTAGTTTTGTTTTATTGTAATAGTATGCTTTAATTCATCAGGATTGATGGGCTTGTGGCCACCATACTGCTCCCCTTAAAATTGCTTTCCCATCGATTAAAGTTTATATGATGATGTTTTTGATGACTTGTATGTGTGCATTGATAACCTCTGTGTCTAGCTGAGCCTGTGGGCTGCCATACATGTTCCTTGCCTATTTATCTAGTGTCTAGAAAGTAGGATAGACATAAGTGATCATTAAGATTTTACTCGCCTATATTTATGATCCAACGAGACAGATTAGATTACAATACTCATCATATAAAACTAGCAATAAAACAAGTGACAAGCTGCTTAACTATCAGGACAGGCCTTCTTCTGCTTCTATTATCTATCTGTGTACGTGTTGTTATTCGCTGATTCGTGCTCATTAGTTTATTTACTGTTTAATAAAACCAAACTGTGCTAGTCTCTCAGGCTGAACCCCCCTTTCGTTAGATTAGACTGTAAAACTAACTTAGGATATTAAAATAATGATTAGGTTAACTAGATAATACGTTCCACTCTTAGTGATCGACACTTTACTTACCATTATATTCATACTGACCGGGTACACTGCTCGTTACGTGTTTGTGTTATTGATAAGTCGGCTAAATATAATTATAAAACTTGATAAGGCATTAATACTGCTAAACCGTAACGACACATGCAACACATTAATGTTAATGAAGTGTCTTTTCTACAATCAGCAACAATCGCCAAATATTATTGCATAAGACAGTTAGCAATAAAACATCTGGTACTTACGGGTTCGGACATAGAGATCGTTCATAGCATAGTGTGAAAACTTTCTCTAAACCTTACCAAAGCCGTTCCTAAATCAGATACCCTCGAAAGGGCTTACAAGACCTACCGAAGTAGATCAATGATTAGGTGAGTCACTAGAGATCACTCCACTACTGTAGTCCGTTTTGAAACCGCCACGTTCACTAAGCATAATCCTCAATGAATTACCGAAGTGACCTGCTTTCAGGGCTGTTTGATCTTGACCCTGGCAGGAATTTCCATTCAATCACTGGGATTCACATTAGTAACTTCCCTCATAAATGTTCTGGCAGATTGCTAAGATCTGCGTAGGATTCATAAGTTTACCACTAGTGTCCTTAATATTGAACAACCAGGGTAGAAGTAGCACGTGTTCCTATGAGATCTTTTGATGCATCTCGTGGCTCTAGACTCTATAAGTGCATAATTTGGTCACCGGAGATTTGGGTGGTGTCTCCTGTTTCAATATCAACATGGCTCGTAATGAGTGGTCGATAGATTATGCAGGGTTCCCCGTGAGAAGGAAACAAGCTCTTTTGAGAGAACTTGAGTGGCTTAGAAGGTTTAGTGTAGTGCGTCACTGGGTCCATGACGTCTTGTGTTCAATACCGGTGTTACCTAAGTAACTACCAGTAGCATATGAATTGAACCCGGTTTCAGCCCTAAGGTTGAATAATGGGATGGCTATTTCTTTTCACCCTTTCTCATTTCATTTATTTTTAATTCTTCAACCCCTTCTTTCCCCTTTCTCACGTTACTCCTTTTTTCATAATCATACCTAAGGACTTTCTAATACTATCTATTTTGATATTGTCCTTGGGTAGATCCCTCCGGCTCTGGCGGATCATAGGACGGTTTTCCTAATCTTAGCCACCTTATAACTTCATGACTATCTTATGTAGCCGTTAACCAGATCATTGAAAAATCACTCAAAGTGTTTATGATTTAAGAAACACATTTTGTTAACACTTTGAGAGTTTTATATTTACCAAATGCTCCCCCTTAACATTTGCTCATATGTTTTGATTTAAAATTTGCACATGATGGGTAGAGTTCGCACTTTTTGAATTGATCCACCTTAAGTGAACAAGACCCATTCGAGACACGTTTACATCTCTAGTTGGACTAGCTTGAAACTAATACCCGTCCTGATCAAGTTCACAAGAGGTTTCTCAAAACGGTACAATCTACTCTGATGGAAACTAGAAGGGGGGGTTGAATAGTTTACCGATTTATTTTCTTTAGTTATAAAAATTTCTCTATGAAAAACTTAGATTCAATTGTAGATGAAATCAATCAACACCAATATGAACACAACACTATACGATTTTTTTAGGATCAACAATATCATTTATAATTTTTCCAAAGAAATACTAGTGAAAGTATTTCCCCAGGTCGTGTCCCAACGAAGTGTGAATTGAATTTGTCGTTCGGTTTGTGATTTGTGAAATGAAAGTGAGAGATAATTGAGATTTTGGATTATATTAAAACTAAGAGTACCAAACATAAACTCAAAAGCAAAAATTAAACAAATAAAACAAACAAGTAAAGTTCAAATAACCTAAAACGCAGTCTAATCTAGAAAACGAACACTTATGGGGATTTAAAGGCAACTAGATAAACTCATAAGCCTAGTAGCAAACTAATCATACTAAGTAAAAATAATAAATCTAATAGCAAGCTTAACAATCTAAATTTAACGATAAAAGATAAAAATACTTACTAAACTATATTAAGCAAGCAAATAAGAGATAAATGATAAACGGACATACTTGTTAAGCAAATTATCACGTTCCTTAAGTGTGTTTTATTATTTCAAGTCCTCTATTGATGAATCAATAACTTTTACAAACAATTATTTTCTCACAACGTTGGTTTATTTTGAAAACAATTTCGTGAAGAGATATCAATAACTAGATTAAAACCCAATTATTTTTACAGCTTTTGCCCGTTTAAACAACCAAAATTTCAATCCAAGTAACTTAACATTACTAACCAATATATTTTTGAACTTTTATAAAACCACACTTAATTCACGGAACAATCTACTCAACAAGCATAATAATGATCTACTCACTAAACATATTAATTAAACTAATAACAACAAGTAATCCAACAAACATTATCATATTAATAAACTAATTAACTAAATGTGGAAAGGATAAGAAAGTAAAACCCTATCTAACACGACGAGAATAATACCACCCGATTTCATAAACTTGTCAAATTTTAAAGTTTACTCTAAATAGCATTAATGTAACCAAATAGTTAATAAAGTTGTGACTTTATTAACTAATTAGCTTTATTAAGACTAAAAAATAATAAACTTTAGTAATAAGCTAGCTTATAAAACCCTTAAGCTCCTCGCCTTATATTGAGAATGATGAGAAACTAGGAAAGATCAAAACTTTATGCAATATTAGTTCAATTAAGCTATCAAATAAACTAAATCTAGATTAAATAAGCTATGGATAAGCTATAAATAAGCTATTCTAATCTAGAAAAACTAGCAATAGAACCAAAAAGCTAGAAAGCTAATAGATCTAAACTATTATGAATCAACCAAAAGCTAGAAAGCTAAATTGATTTGAAGAAAATAAGAGATAAACTAATTAGATAAAAAGTGATAAGCTAATTAGATTTATTAATAAAAAGCTTTGTAATAAAAGAGAATAAGAGGAATAAACTAAAAATTATTAGATCTATTTATACTAAAGATGCTTTGAAAAGAAATTAAGAAATATATAAAAAAAAAAATTATTCAATAAGCTAATCTTATAAGCCATAATAAGCTATTAAGCTAAAATAGATTTTTGATGAAAGTAGAAGAAAATAAAAGAAAGAGTAGATAAAAAGAAGTTGATTAAGCTAAATTGGATCTACAATATTAATCTTCATTAAACTTGAAATAAAATGTTACAATAACCACTTGAAATTAAGCTAAATCGATTACATATAATAAGCTATTACAACTAAAAATCATAAAATTGCTACTCTAAAAAAACTGCTTTTAAATAAAAGAGAGTGTGTGTGAAATAAATGAGAAGAATATCAATGATTGCTTTCCGGTGCACTCAATTTATAGCCAATGATTGGCTCTATCATTCTCTATATCCTTCTTCCAGCTTATCAAATGCTTTGTCATAAAGGCCATGTGGCTAAATGCTATTGGCTCAAAGAGATTAGTGTGCTGCGAGTGGGGAGAAGCAGAAAGCAAATGCACCCTTGGCAATTAAATTGAGCGAGTGGAGCTCAATCGCTGGTGATGCTTAGTCTTTATTTTTCTTCAATTGTCGTGTAGTGGCATTCTCCATTTCATTCTTTCTTCGCTAGTCATAGGACCACGTGGCTTGACTTGATTTTGCATCTTCAAAATTTATTTTTCTTCTTTTGTTGTATTCGCATGTTGGCTAAGAATAAAACATCATCACACTCTATTCAATAAATAATTGGTCTTTCATTAGAATTAAAGAAGAGTCATTTCACTGGCTTGCATCATGAGAAGGTGAATCTGCCAGACTTGTACCTTGTGATAAATGAGTTGTATCTTGAGGAACTGTTTCCTTGCTCACATTATCTGATGGATAATAGCTGCAATTGTTATTCTTTATGGGGCTACAAGTTGGACCTTGACCTTCGTGAAAAAGAGATTCTTTCATTCTTTGGTACACATCAATATAAAAGCTACTTTGTCTATTTATCAATTGGGAAATTTCAGAATTTTCAGTTGTAAAAGGACCACTAGCCATAGCTGTATAAAGATTGTCTGTAGAAGATATTCCCGCTTCAGTAACAAATTTTAAATCTGAATTCAAATTTTGTTTTATGATTGGCTCCAACTGATAAACCACATCCTTGTTAACTTGTTTCGATGTCGCTAAAGAAGGTTGATCCGTTGCTTCAAGAATTTGTTGTTGACCACCCATTGTCTGAGAAACATGTAATTCCTGTGGAGTCCGAGTATCTAACACCTATAACTGAGACCAGTCATTATCATTCTTAAAACTAGGAACATTCTCGATCTCAGTCACCCAAATAGGAACAAGTTTCTCATTTGAAATTTTTGCATAACAAAACTGTTGAAAATGACCAGGATTGTTTACCTCGGTGAAACAATATAATGAACCTGCTTTCTTTAATTCAGATGAACCTTTATCCACATATAATACATTGCCCTATGATTTAGCAACCAAACAAATACTTTTAAGTGAAGACCATTCGAAAGGTATACCTTTGATTTCAAGCAAAACAAATCTGGAATATTTACCAGCCCAATCACTGATTTTTTGAATTTTTAAAATTCCATCTTGAGAGGTGTAAGTACCTTGAATCAATCTATTGAAGCTAACCACATCTTTGCATCTTACAATTACTCCATGATGACCCCATTGAGTACATTTGTCTACTTTCACATGCTGATTTTTCAACCAGCGACTTACCTTTGAAGGAGTTATGCATTGCTTATCAATTATCATGGCACTCATACTCAAACCTTTTATGCTTCTTGATGAATGTGTAACGTAATATCAATGAATTTAAAATTCTCAAGTGATTTATGGTTGTATTTCTACACATGTGGAATTCTGTATTTCGACCACATATCATGTTTACCATTCATTGAATATAAAGCTTCAGTAGCTTGATTGTAAGTAGCAAATTTAACAAATGCGAAATTTCTATCCTATTTCCACGAAATTCCTTGTAGCCAACCAAATCGTCTAAAACAATTCAAGATTACCTGAGGGTTTGTGTTGACAGCCAAGTTACCTAAATACAATGTTGAGATCCCATATGATTGTCCATTATTATTTCCGAAAAACTCCCTTGCTTCTGGTTGCTTTCTTAGATTGTTTACTGGTAAGATGTTATCGGAAACATCAAGGTGATCAGGTATTTTTTGTGCTCTTGGTCGTTTATGTTCTTGGGGTAGTTTGTTCAAGTGATAATCATTTCTTGGGTATTGCCAAATTCAGTTTAATTTTTGTTCAAGAATGCATCGAAGATTTGCCATCAAGCTTTCACAACATATGGAATCGTTGGTTCTTATGCAATTTGGTTTTTTGGCTGTCTAGTTATGAGGCGATCATTGTTATGTTATTTGGTCGATCGGTCCAAAGCATTATCTTTTGTCAAGCTTATGGCGTTTCAATGGGCAGTTGAGCAAAAAGTATGTCATGCTTCTCAATTACATTTGGATTGATCAACCTTGGATTCTTCATTGATTGTTTAGTTAGTTGCATCAAGGTGTAGTTAGTATTTTTGTTGAGTTAGTTTTATGGTCAAATTTTGTAATTTGTATTTCAACATTGTTGAAGCTTCATTTATCTATATATCTTCTGTTTTGCCAAAAAAAATGTCACTGGCTTGCAATAAATGCAATCTGTTTATACTTTATTTTTTTTCTTCTTCTCACGTGCCATACTACCAATTTCAATTTGTCCATAAATTGCCATTATTGCCAAAAAAAAATGATAGCAATCAATGCTATTGATGGGCTCCTATCTTTGTTTAATTTCATTGGCCACGCATCTTATAATTTGGGCTTTATCTTGGGCTCATAATCTTCAAATTTTTTTCCTTTTGCCTCAATACACCAAATAAAATTATCGTTGAACCTGTAATTTCGTACTCTTTCCAATCCCGTGCTCGCTTTTGTCGTTTTTGTCTTTCTTTTTGTCCTTTTCTAATATCCGGTACCTGCACATATACAAACACAAAAACAAGCATATATTTGGCATTTTTAATATGTTTTTGGTCGTTTATGGTCTTAATTTGGTAAATAAAGGGTGTGTAAATAACCACACATCACCATACTAACACAAATATGTAATAAAAGAGAAGAGATGGAAGAATCACACCAAGACAACGAAATTTATAGTGGTTCCGTCACGAAGCTCTTCTTCGCCCTACTCCACTCCCCGAGTATCCAACTCGAGAGTTCTACACTATAACAACAAGACTCCCTTCAGGCGAAGAAAACCGTACAACGTCGCTTACGTTATTTTCCGACACTACGCTAGATGTCGAGTACTAATCTTAGCTAGTACCAATCTACCACGATCCACACGATCTTAACATATCACACGATCAACACAATCTACACGATCCTTCCAAGATCCACACAATCCTCAAAATCTACTCTTGATCCATTTGATCAATACTATATCACTCAACACTAAAGAGATCCCCAAGATCTCAACAAGATCACTATGATCAACACAATAACTATAAAACACTAATACACTTGATGTATATCAAGATACAATCAAGTGAACAACTTGTAATGCAAGTGCACTACACTATGACACCAACACTTTGTATCTTCTTGATACTTTGTGTTCTTCTCTTGACTAGTAGAGGTATGTAGATGATTCTTGGTTGGATGAAAGAATCACTCTTTAAACAAAAGAAAACTAACTAATGATCAAAGGAGAGTTTAGGTGATTGAGGATATGACCATAGAAAATTAAGTGTGTGAAAGGATAGCCAAAATCTAGGAAATGAAGTGGTATGTGGAAAATTAGAAGGGGGTTGAATAGTTTACCGCTTTTTAATCTGATTATCTTTAAAAACTTTACGTTTGTTTAAAGATATAAACACAACTTTAATTGTTTAATTCTTTGAAAAGCTTTACGTGTGATTACCAATTCTAACTAAAGACAATAAGTAATAAGCAAAGATAAAGAAAGAAACGATCAAACCACAACACGATTGTTTATCGTGGTTCGGCTACAAGGACTCTTTTTCCTTGCTCTACATCCACGCCCCGAGTTTCCAACTCGAGAGTTATAAGCACTAATCAACAAGCTCCTTTCCCGGTGGAGAAACCTTTACAACGTCGCTTACACTTTTACCGACACTAAGCTAGATGTCGAGTTCTTTTACACGGGTACAACCACTCCCATCGTCGCTTACACTTTTACCGACACTAAGCTAGATGTCGAGTTCTTTACCAAGGGTACAACCACTCCCGTTAGTTCTTTTACAAGGGTACAACAACTCCCGACACACTATATATTTTGAGACCTAAAATACTAACCGATCACTTCTGTACAAGATACACATGAAGTATAAACTATCAAAGTCTATACATAACAAAGCTAACAAGTCTTGCAACTTAGAGTTGAAACTTGTAACTTCTTAGATGAATATGTGAACTCCTTTGCTACATAAGAGAATCACACAAGTTAGTAGCTACTAAGTATAATGAGAGAATATGTGTAAAATATTACTCTAAGTGATGATGGATTTCTTGCAAGTGCTTTGGTATTTATACCAAAGGAAGTCAGCAGTCTGGCGGACACGGCGGCACCCTCAGAAGGGTTCCACCCGTGTTCCTCCAGGGTTCCACCAGAACTGTTCAACATAACTTACAATAAATCACTCAAAGACAAACAATGTCACATCTACTAAATACTAGCCAACTTGCGTTGCACCAAACATGAATACTTCCAAAGTGTGTAAGAACTTCATGGATAGTCAAACACATAAACTTACCATAAATACACATTGATGAGATTTGACACTTTCTTATTAAAGAAATAAAAACAATGTTAAGTTTAAAAAGAAATGTAAAGACTAGTTATACAAGACTTAAAACTAAAATGATGTTTTACTACAATCTAAAGTTTGTACTTTGTCATTAACAAAACTTAGCAAAGATCGTTAAAATATAAATAACGTTTTTAGGCGATATTTGTATTAACAATCTCCCCCTTTTTGTTGATGACAAAACATAAACTTTATTTATAAGTAAGCCACTAGTTTTAGTGTTAAGTCTTATAAAGTTTGTATTAAAACTTGTTTTACGAAAAAGATGTGATATGATATGCAAGAGTTAGAGATGAAAACAAGTTTAATATAACTTCTCCCCTTTTTGTCGAAACAAAAAGAAGAGTAGCGAAGCGGAAGTATGCACTTGCTCCCCCTTGGACGATACTCCCCCTAAATGGAGTGCCAAGAGAGGAGACATGGATTTTGATCCTACAAAAAAAAATTTTAGTTGCCACACAAGACAAGTTATGAAAGCATTTCATGTCAAGAACACAACTAAGAGTTGTGAAGTGGAATAATGCAACATTCATGCTCCCCTTGAATATTACTCCCCTAAATGGAGTATCAAGGAAAGAAAACATGGATAATGATCCTACAAAAAGAAAGGTTAGTTTCTAAAACACAAGATATATGTATGCTACCATAGCAAGGTATAGTTTACTCATTATACCTAATTGGTCAACAAACAATGCAAACCTTGTAGTAGAATGAAATTAATTTCATGTAAAGTTTTGACTCTTAGAAAGTCAAAGACAAGAAATTAGGACGAAATCATCCTACTTCTTAAAATTAAAGAAAAACAAAAAATAAACTAAGAACATAAAATGCTACAAGGAAATCATCATTTTCCTTAATGAGAAACATTTTCCAAAAACAAGGCTAAGGTTGTTTAAGGATGAAAATGTATGTTGGATGGTGTAGCGGATTTTGTTTTGAATGTTGTGGAGGTGAAACAGTTTTGGTTTGTTGGTTTTGATGTTGGTGCTCTAAGCTTGATTTGTTGAGAAACATTTTCCAAAAGAAACGATTTTGTTTCATTTTGGAGACTCTAAACTTGAGGTGGTGTTGGTGCTCTAAACTTGGTTTGTTGGTTTTAATGAGCAACATTTTCCAAAAGAAACGGTTTTGTTTCATTTTGGAGACTCTAAACTTGAGACGTTCCACAATGTGGTTTAGGATAAACCTCATTTCATTGTTTAGAGGATCATGGATGTCTTTGTAGATAAGGTGAAACAACAATGGTTTTGGGTGGTGATATTCTTGTTGTCGTGGTTGGTTGTGGTCAAAAGACTCATTTTGGTCAAGCAATGACCTTGGTTATTCATTTGTGAAGGGTGGTGGTTTTGTTGGTCTTGGTGGAAGATCATTAAGATGCTTCTATTTTCTTATACGAAGAAAATAGAGATTCAAAGTGTTGGGAAGGTTCTTGTGGTTGTTGTCGTTGAACAAAGTGATGGAAGCTTGGTTCTCCGGAAGGATTGCCATGAAGGTTTTTGTAAATGGGGTGAAACACAAATGATTGTAGGTGTGTATGACCTTGATCATTTGGAAAAATTGAGGGTCTAGCATAATGGTAGGCCAACCGTTCTACCAATGATGGTTGATGGGTTCATCATCTAATTGCCTTAAAGGTAGCAAGATTAAGCAAATCTTGAATAGTGATCACATTGGTATTGCAAGGTGTTGAGGATGGTGTTGAGGTAGTAAGTTTAAGGAAATCTTGGATAGGTGAAGAAATGTTAAGTGAAGCATCACTTGAAGATGATGAGCTTGACTTGACGGTTTTGTTGAAGCAACAAGGTTTAACACTAATCCTAATGGTTTTTAAGAAGGATTTTGATGACTCGGATGAGGTGTTGGATTTAGTCATTTCAAATGTGTGGTTTTGATGTTTTGAGAGAAGAAATTATGATGGTGATGGTGTGATTTGAATTGTTACAAAACTTTCAAATTTATAGGATGGAATGGATGTTGAAATGGGTGTTTGGATTTGATGTTCTACCATTCAAAGATTGAGGTTTCAAATGATTTTCATGAACATGTCACATCATTTGATGTCAATCCAATGGAATAGGGTGGTGTGAAAGACCAACATATGCACTCAATGCTTTGTGATCATGGGATGTGATTTGGTTCAAAATGTTTCAATGGTTTGAAGGATCCTTTAAAAGGGTTCCTTAGGTTAGTTATGTTTGAATTTCAATTTTTGGAGGGAAGTGACTTCCTAATTGTTTTAGTGAGTGAGAGTTGTTCTAATATGGTTATTGGAGTTAATGAAGATGTTTCTCACTTAGGATAATGGTTTGACACTTTATAAGTTTTGAACTTAAGAAAAATGACAAAAAATTTCTGCAGGTGACTGGCGGAACCCTCGCGATACACAGGCGGAACCCTGTTTTGGGTTCCATCTGGTCCGTTGGGCCATTTCTGGGTTGCCCAGAAATTTCACTGGCGGAACCCAATCTAGGGTACCGCCAGATCCGCCAGACCTGAAAAAGTACACAGTCCGCGATTTTGACCCGCGAGACGACTTTCAAATTTTTCGAAAACTCCTAAAATCAAAAAGATAATGCATATCTGGTTAGGCAATGAAAAAATTGAACATGTAAACACACATACCATAGGAATTTGACCGGGGGGTTGCGAATATTCACTAAACTTAGTGAAATTTACCATAAGCATAAAAATTGACAAACACCTCAAATATTGTCATTATGCATAAAAGCTCATACAAACATAATCCGACAAACGTAATAAAGCATGAACATGAAAAACAATACAAATCACATAGTTTAACACATACAGGGTTCTAAAACCTTCATAAGCCAAACACTCCTTAATCACGATTCTCACAACCAATCTATCTTCTTATTGAGCTTGCTTAGGTACCTTCCAAAGCACTTGAAAATTCCTTTGGTTTGCTTGAACTCTTCGGATGCATTGTCAATGATGGGGAGTTCTTGAAGGTAGTCTAAAGGAGGTAACTTAGAGTTAGGAAGTTTATCGTCCTCGCTCATGTCAAATGATGATGATGATGGTGAAGGTGAGCGAGTACGTTTGCCCTTAGCTTTGAAAACTTGTTTATCACTTAGAGGGACGAAGATGTGAGGAACGAGAGAATAGTCAAGGCACATTCCATGATTGTTAGGAGGAATGGGTGAGATTGCTCTAAAGAGGCGAGTAAGAAGCATTCCATAAGGAAGAGCAGTTGTTTCAACTAAGGGTATGTCGGCCATTCTTTTGGCTAGGTAGTAGGCTAAGTTAAAGGGTTGACCGGTGGAAATGCTATAAAGCATGTAGCAAAGGCATGTGTTGA
The DNA here is from genome assembly GCA_030686995.1 of Artemisia argyi. Classification (NCBI taxonomy): domain Eukaryota; kingdom Viridiplantae; phylum Streptophyta; class Magnoliopsida; order Asterales; family Asteraceae; genus Artemisia; species Artemisia argyi. The sequence goes on from CM060679.1 coordinate 87,043,233, forward strand.
CATGATCTCTATTTCCTATGGTACTTATGACGTTAGCTCTAAGAATTTTTTCCCATTTCTTAAATTATGGTTTAAGCTCATTGAGCTCCATACCAAAAGGATCCTTATCCACATCATTCCCCGAATGATTTTTCCTAGTGGTAGAGGTTCTAACGAAGAGATGTTCTTTAATCGTTTCCTTACTAGTAAGAGGGTTATTGTATGGATGAAAATGCTCAATAGAATCAAGACTTGAAATGTGCCACTTATCCGTGTAGAGACAAGTACCCTCATTTGGGACACCAAGAATGATAGCTAAGTCTTTTAAATCTATGAAATTTGGTATTTGATTGGTTGTGAAGTTTAGTGATATCTTACCAAAATCATTTGTGGAAAGGTTTACGGTTGCATAGAATTCTAAGATGAACCTAGGACAAATTGGCTCATCGATATCAAGGAGACAATCAAAGTTGATTGCGGCAAAGCTTTGGCGAATAGATGTTCCTTCTAGAAAGGATGGATAAGTGGTTCTACCTTCGTGAACATAGAGTTTTTCTAGTGCCTTAAAGGTTTCTACTTTAACTTTGTTGAGACCTTTGGTCCTATGGTGTTTTGGCAAGTACTTAAGGGTTTCTTTGTGATCGGAGAAATTTGCGGGAGACATGTTGATTCCTAGAAAACACAAAATTATATGTTAACGATTTTTAACAATGTGGATGTTCTAATGTGTTCCTATATGCAAACAATGTGGAGACTTGGTTATCTTGACTCATTTTGATCCTCAAATTGTTTTGTTATGCAAGTTTTGTTATAAAAACAAAAGATAACCAAAACTCTCCTTATTGAATGTGTCTTCAATTGAATGTACCCGAAAATACATATTAGTTTTGTATTTCCTTTAGCATTCAAGAGATAATATGCAAGTGATGTTTTAATGACGTTTTTCATTTGTTTTAACAATGTGGTGAAGAGTTATGTTCTAGTTGTGGATTGCAATTTTTGAAAGACAATGCACTTGGTGTGTTTGGCAAATCAAAATAACAACAAAAAGGATACAATTCTTAACTAATGGAAGACATGATTGGTTAGCAACCAAGTTTTTCATGAATCAAAAAGTTCTATGCATAAACCCTAAGATTCTAGTTAATGAATGTAAATGAGAATGTTATACTTGAATAAAAAATGCAATTATGATTAGAACACTTACAAAGTTGATTGGATTTGAAGAGGTTAGATTGAAAGCCCTAAATTTCGTATGGTTATGTGTTTTTGAAAGGGTGATGGTTGTTTGAAAAGTGAAGGATTAAATTAAGAGGGTGTTTGGTTTTGAAATTAAAAATAAAACCTGCTTCAGATTTGGCGGACCAGGCGGAACCAAAGGGAGGGTTCCGCCCGTATGGTCTGAGGGTTCCGTGGGAACTGCAGGAAAAATTCAAAAGGGATTGTCTTGATTTTTGTGGTTTTATCCTAAGGTTCAAAACTAAGGTTTTAGGTCTTATAAATCTTTGACTAAGCCTAGGGATGATGAATGCTTCTCATTCAAGAAGTTTTGTGAAAACGTTGACAGAATGATTAACGTATAATATTTTCTAAGTTAAGATGTTCCTCAATAAACATTTTTACCAAGATGATGATGACGGATTACAATATGTCAATTAAGAACATAATGGATTGAATTGTCACTGAAGTCGATGCTTCCTTTGTTTGAAGAGATAACAATGTTGATGAGATGAATTCCGTTGTCGACGCGAGTTAGCTTGTTCAAGTGGAGCTTGTTGACGTGCTTCTCCATCCGATACTAATATGAGAACCATAAGCGTTTTTGAAGAATCAATGTGTAAGTAAGTATAAAAGTGCAAGTACCACTTGTGCTTTTCTTATCAACTTATTACCTACATAATTCCATTTGGCATACACTATGGTTTCTATTCCCGTTCTTTTGGGATACCATAATCCTAGTTGTGTAGTACCTTATGATGAATCCAAACAAGCTCTTTCGAAATAGTTGTTTTAGGATCTTCTCTAAAAACGAACACATACACAAACACTAAACATAATGTTGGATCTAATTGTTATGAGAATAAGTAGTCTTCCGAACATTTCTCTACGTTTAGTTTTACTTACGGATTTGCTAATCTCATTCTTGATAAGTCATCAATAATTTAACCATTGAGAACAAGAGAGTAACTAGGAATGTCTTTAAGTTAAAATCCCTTGCTTTTGGGGCTTGCTTTTATTATCAAAAACTCTTTCAAATATTGACACTATAATCACTTGATTACTTTGAATAATCTATTTTGTTTCACTAGTTGTTTTACTCTAAATTCCAAAAATTGTTTTTGTTGAATTTGTTTAGACACAACTATGACCTATACATCAAGTTTTATAACTTATGTCAATTTTGCTTGATTCAATGTTTGACTCAAGGTGAGAAGATGTTATTTTGTACTTTTATCCTTAATGTTTTACACAACATACTTGTCTTGCCATCATTGGACTTTCGACTAAGTCATCATCTACCAAAGATGATATCTTAGAAGGAGGAGATCACTCGTTAAATGTTATATTCAATGACTCCTCGACTCTTTGGGTTTCCTTACTTAAGACACTATGAACTTTCTTTGTTTTGAAAAAGTCCAAGAGGTACAACATCATAAGACTAAGTTTCACATTTGATGTGTAAATCCTAGACGTTGAAAAATCATTTTCTTCCACACATCCTAATGTGTTTTATTTCACCTTGTGTGTTTTATGTGAAATTATTATAAAGGGGTGGTTGAAGTAAAACACAATTTAAGACCCAAAGCATGGTGTTTGAGAATGTTGTTTTACAAAGGTTTGTTTTGCAAGCATCACAAAAGTGTTAGACATTTTATCACTTAGGAAATTCTTAGTTAGCTCACTTGTAAGCAAGAGTTGAGTGAGACTCACTCAAGAGTTTCTCGTGTTTATCTCTTGATGGTTAAAGAACCAAAACACCTTATATCTCCTACTAGTACTAATGACAAAATTCCTTTGTCTCAGAGAATCTAATCTTTGTTATTACTAATAGCAGATAAACACTTTAGAATACTACTAATATCACCCATGACATATCTTAATGCTAATCAACATGAAACACTGAAAGGTAAGTTGAAGACACGTGTTCCTTTTAAGCTCCATAGATTAGCCACCAAGAAAATAATCATTAAGCAAGTAATCTTGACTCATAGAAGAGCTAAACTCAAATACTTATAAATCCAAGGAAGTTAGACAAACACATAAGAGTATTGAACATGATATCTTTACCCTTTTTATCATGAGCTCCTACTAGAGATAGAATTACTCCTATCATTCTCTCCTAGATTTCACAAATACAACTTGTTTTGTTTTACTTGTTGATGGTTCATTAGAGTTAAATCCTAATCCGGTTCTATCTCTAAATGACTTTTGACTTTTCAAACAACTTTCAAGAGCATTTGAACTTTCTTCAAATTTAGCAAGTATTTTTCCTTTTTCATTTTGTCTTTGAATTTCATGTTTGTAATCTAGACATAATTTGCATTCTAAATCAATTTCAACATGACTCTCAAGTCTAGATATTTTATCTTCTAACATGATTTCATTTTCAAAATTATTCACAAAAGATTTTGAAGGTTCATTGTTAAAGATAGTTTTTAGGTCTATGTTGCATAAAAGTTTAGACTCATTTTCTAGTTTAGAAAACTCTAGGATAAATGTGTCAAAGCAAAAGTGTTTGCTTTCAAAATGTACCTTGCTTGATGTTTTATCTAGTTAAGAATCACAAACCAAATGATTGGCTTCATCTTCATCTGTCTTATTCCCTGAATCGTAAGCAAGTCCACTAAGAGCTCGACATGAGCAATCATCTTCACTTACACCTTCATTTAAAACATTTAAACTAGTAGTACATGTATTTATCTCAACTAAATGTCTATCTATTAATATTTCTAAGACTTCTAATTCATATGTGAGATCAAATTGATCATCTTTGACTTGACATATTTCTTGATGAAAGTTTAACATATTTTTCCAAATATCATTAGCCGTTTGACAAAAATACATTCTTTCATATTCGGTACTAAAGCTTTATAAATCATTGTTTTAGCTTTTGTATTTTTATCAAGTTTAAGATAGTTATCTTGGTTTTCAAAACTTGTTTTCTTTGGTTTGAAATCATCAAAAGAAATAATATGCCAAAGATCTTAATAAATTGATTTCACATAGTTTTCAAAATTACTTTTCCATTCAAGTAAGTTTTCTTTTTCAAATAGCGGTGGGTTTTGAATAGGTTGCCCTTCTTTGAGATTTTCAAAAATCCATGGATCGATCCAAGTTTTAAAATACATTCTGAGTAACGTAGCTCTGATACCAATTGTGGAAAACTAGAAGGGGGGTTGAATAGTTTACCGCTTTTTAATCTGATTATCTTTAAAAACTTTACGTTTGTTTAAAGATATAAACACAACTTTACTTGTTTAATTCTTTGAAAAGCTTTACGTGTGATTAGCAATTCTAACTAAAGACAATAAGTAATAAGCAAAGATAAAGAAAGAAACGATCAAACCACAACACGATTGTTTATCGTGGTTCGGCTACAAGGACTCTTTTTCCTTGCCCAAAATCCACGCCTCGAGTTTCCAACTCGAGAGTTATAAGCACTAATCAACAAGATCCTTTCCCGGTGGAGAAACCTTTACAACGTCGCTTACACTTTTACCGACACTAAGCTAGATGTCGAGTTCTTTTACACGGGTACAACCACTCCCATCGTCGCTTACACTTTTACCGACACTAAGCTAGATGTCGAGTTCTTTACCAAGGGTACAACCACTCCCGTTAGTTCTTTTACAAGGGTACAACAACTCCCGACACACTATGTATTTTGAGGCCTAAAATACTAACCGATCACTTCTATACAAGATACACATGAAGTATAAACTATCAAAGTCTATACATAACAAAGCTAACAAGTCTTGCAACTTAGAATTGAAACTTGTAACTTCTTAGATGAATATGTGAACTCCTTTGCTACATAAGAGAATCACACAAGTTAGTAGCTACTATGTATAATGAGACAATATGTGTAAAATATGACTCTAAGTGATGATGGATTTCTTGCAAGTGCTTCGCTATTTATACCAAAGGAAGTCAGCAGTCTGGCGGACACGGCGGCACCCTCAGAAGGGTTCCGCCCGTGTTCCTCCAGGGTTCTGCCAGAACTGTTCAACATAACTTACAATAAATCACTCCAAGACAAACAATGTCACATCTACGAAATACTAGTCAACATGCATTGCACCAAACATGGAATACTTCCAAAGTGTGTAAGAACTTCATGGATAGTCAAACACATAAACTTACCATAAATGCACATTGATGAGATGTGACACTTTCTTATTAAAGAAATACTTTCTTATTAAAGAAATAAAAACAATGTTAAGTTTAAAAAGAAATGTAAAAACTAGTTATACAAGACTTAAAACTAAAATGATGTTTTACTACAATCTAAAGTTTGTACTTTGTCATTAACAAAACATAGCAAAGATCGTTAAAATATAAATAACGTTTTTAGGCGATATTTGTATTAACATGGTATTTATAGAAACTGAAAATCTGACCGTTTTAAGGGGACGACACCACTAATTGTCACACAGTACCACTAAATTTAGTGGTACCGTGCCAGAGAAACATGCTCCAGATTTTGTTTTTAATGGTAAAATTTTATTTGGGGGACTTTGGAGCTGGTTGGGTAAAATATAGTTGTTAGGGATTTATTAAATGAATTTCCCAAATAATTTTTTTTTTATATTTCAAAAATAATTTGTAAAATGTATTTTTGAAAAGAATGTTTTGTCAAGCTAAAAATGTGAAGTTCAAGACACAAATTTACTTCTTTGATCATTTGTCAAGTTGTAAATGTGTTTGTTCATACCTAGAGTGATTAACGTAGAAATCGGATATATCGACTAAAAACTTGTTTACGTTAATTTTGACGTAAGATTTTTTCACATTTTGTTATCATCAAAACATAGAGATGTCGAAATATGAGAATAACGTTTTTAGACAATATGTGCATCAACAATCTCCCCCTTTTTTATGATGACTAAACATAAACTCATTTTATGTGAAAAACTAGTTTCGACAAGTTTTTAGTGTGAGTTTATATCCCACTTCTCCCCCTTTTTGTCAAAGCAAAAAGACTTGCAAAGCTCCCCCTTGATATATACTCCCCCCTCATTTGGAGCATACCAAGGAATCGAGCAATGATTATTGCTACAAACAAGGTTAGATAACATATATACAATATCTAACAAGTAGCAATTATGACAAATATCCAACTATATAATAAAAAGGCTAAGTAGCCAAAGAAAAAAATAGTCCAACCACAAAGAGAATAGTGAAACAATCCCATCCATTCATTAATAAAATATCATACATAAAGTATGATTACAATAACTAGAAAAGTAGACAATTACAAGAAACATGTGACATTCTCAAGTAGCATTGAGGTCCTAAGATTTGCTTCTTGATATTCAAAAGGGTTCTTAAGGTTTTTATTGATTATGACTAAACATAAGAGTTTATTTTCTTGGGCTATTGGTTGGAGGAGGAGGTGGTATGATGGGTCCTTGAGGTGGTGTCAAGAGATGCTCAAGGTAGGAAAACATGAAATCCAATTCATCTCTAAGTTGAACAATGAGGGTTCGGTTGTGATGACAAGGACAACTAAGACTATGTTGTTCAAGTGGGTAGAAAATGGAATGACCCAGTAGTGATTGTGGTGGTGGAGATGCCGAAGATGAGGGTGATGAGTGGACAAGCTCAAGAGGAGTTGTAAATGACAATGCCAAGGGTTGAAGTGGACTTGGTGCTAAGGAAAGTGTTGTTGCCCTAATTGTGGATGATGAGGATGAGGTTTGCCTAGTGGATATGGTTTTGGAAGGAGCAATTGGTGTTGAGATGGATGAAGTTGAGTTGGAGTTTAATGGTGTATGAATGTCTTCATCATCATCAAGTGTGAGATCAATAAGGAGTACTTCCTTAGATGGTTTGAGGTTGATCCTAGGTTTCTTTGCTTTATGGGAAGTGGTGGCTATGGTGGAAGACATTGTGAAGTTTTTTGATTGATTTGTGATTATGAGCAAAGAGGTTACATGATAAGGGCTTAAATAGCCACATTCAAGCATGCATTGGTGATAAGATTGTGTGTTTAGGAGAATGGGATTATAGGAATCAGCTCAAGATTGCAGAATTCTAAGGGAAAAGAGGTCAAAAAGTAAAAGGGAATAGTGAAATTCGTATTCCCAAGGTATGGTACCACTAAATGACCCACAGTACCACTAAATTTAGTGGTGTTGTGCCCTATTTAGTGGTGTCGTGACCTGCTGGTGACGATTTTTCCAGTTCTACATGGTTTAGGCTGCCTAAATAGGTAATTCTGGGGGCACTATTTGCAGCAAACCCCATTACCTCAATACACTCAAGAATAATCACATGGTTTTCATAACCATGCACATAACTAGCAACTGAAAAAGACATGTGATAATCTACATTTAGGCCACTATTAAGCATGCATGTAATCATCTAGGAATTATAACTTATAATAATCATAACAAAAAGAAATCATGTAGAAGAGTGCATGCAAGTAATTGACAATAATTAGGTAATCAAGACCAAAAATTTACCAAGGTAAATACTTGATAGATGCATGATCAAGTTTTGGGTAGTAAAAATGATAAGACACACCCAAAACATTGTTAATGCCGAAATCATTCAAAGTTAGCATTGCATTAGATTAAAGTTAGCTTAATAATACTAATAAAAATACTTAAATAATGTCTTATTTTCTTGATTTTCCTAACTTCTTCAATGTTTTACTGATCCCCTTGATTGCTTTCCTAAGTGACTTGAATCCTCCAATGGCTTGCTCATGCATTTCCACTTGCTGATTGTACATCATGGTTTTTCTTTGCATCACCCCTGTCAAGTTAGTACAACTAAAGTCAAGGTCGGTTGTTTTCTTGAAAGTGGATAGATTAAGGTCACGAAAGTATTTTTCGGGTGAAGGAGTTTCAGCACGAGATGTCCCTCCTTTGTGCACTTCAACATCATCCTCACTCAAAGGTTGTGATGATGATCCATGATGAAGAGAGGACGAGGATAATGTAGCATCGAAGGTGGATTTACGAGCCCGTTTTACCCCTTTGTCCTTACGTTGCTTGGTGAGACGTTGTGGACCATGATGAAGAGAGGACGAGGAGAATGTAGCATCGAAGGTGGATTTACGAGCCTGTTTTACCCCTTTGTCCTTACGTTGCTTAGTGAGATGTTGTGGACCTCCTAAGGGTTTCATGACGGGGTCGACCAAAAGATATTCGGTATTAAGGAGATGTGGAAAGTTTTTCATGACCCAACGAAAGAGACGAGTAAGCAACATACCATACGACATGAGCTTATCAGAACGACCATGCACATTAGCCATTCTCTTAGCCATATAGTAAGCGAGATTATAAGGTTCCTCGATACTAAGACAAAAGAGCATATGAGCTAGACTCGCTGGAACATGGTCCCGGTTACCCCCAAGAGAAAGGACATTTTCCCAAAGAAGAAGCTCCCAATTTTTTAGATTGGGAAGAATTTCTTTAAGGTAGATGCCATTAGGGTGAAGGTGGAATATTGTTCCATCACGCTTTTGAAGCGTGTGAACGACTCGACGAAGAGAGATATGTTGTTTGATGGTTTCGGGATCGGGAAGTTCGGTGAGATAAGGGCCTTCTTTTTCTAGGTAATAGAATAAGGAATCCAAGGAATGGTCTTCGGTGTATGCACACTGACCAACGGAAGGAACCCCAAGAATATCACCAAACTTGGTGATGGACAACATGATATTTTGGTTTTGGATCCAAAAATCAAGAAAGACATTACCTTCAGTATCACTAAAGGTACGGACATGACTGTAAAACTCGAGAATGAACCGAGGGCAGATTTGATCATTTATTTTATATAAACAATCAAAATCGATTGTTGGAAAGCACACATCAATGCTATCCAATGGAACAAAGTAGGCATTTACAACACGTCCTTCGTGTATATATCGATGTTGGACTTTACGGAGATGAGCTTTTTGCTCATCAGGAATGTTTGGGTCATCAAGAAGTGGAGGAATGTAGTGTTTGGTATCTTGATAATCATAATGAGGCATCGTTACCTATAAAAAATGTTACATAAATATATAACTTTATCTAGTTTGCGTTATTGATTATGACTTTTCTAGTGTGTGCCTATATGCAAACTATGTAGAGGTGCGGTAATTTCGACTATAATATTATACTAATGAAGTTACCCAAACGCTCCTAACTTTGCTCTTGCTCAATCAAATATGTCGAGTTATACATATTAGTTATGTATTTAGACCCATATTTGTGAGATCATGTAGGCATGCAAAATGTTTTTAGTTTGTATCAACAATGCAAGAAAAGTTATTTCATGAGCCTAGTCGTGTGAACATTTTCAAAAAATAATGGAATTGGGGTGTTTGGCAAATGCGTCAACTTAGCGTCAAAACATTTTTCAATTTGAAAAGCTTAATTACTAATCACTTCAAATCCAATTTCAGGCATCCTAGACATGATTCCACTAAAGATAATTAACCTAATTCGAATTTTGATAGCAAGATTCGGACCTAGGATGAGTAATATGAGTGGGTCCATGCAAATCCTATGTTTTGAGAATCATATTGGTTCTACATTGTCTAATCCTAGTCTTAATTTCATGAAAATTCAATCAATTTTGAAAAGCCCCAATTCGAATTTATGATTATGAACAAACCCTAGAATCAAATTAGAAGAAATTAGGTTCAATTGACTTACTATTAGTGATGAATATGATGTAGTGGTTGATTATCTTTAATTCGAATGCCTCGATCTTGAATAACAAGTGTGTAATGAAGTTAAGGTTTTGGTTTTCGGTTATGGCAGCAAGAGAGAGTTGTTGGTAGTGTTTGAATGAGAGAATAGAGGGAAGAAAGAAAGAAAAGTGTGTCTTAGCATATACACGGTACCACTAATTTTTGTGGTGTTGTGCTCACTTTAGTGGTGTCATGCACTACTGTGGCAGTTTTCTATCTAGTTTTGGTTTTTGACGAATATGTATTACTTATTTAGTGTGACTTTTCGAGATGAGAATATAATTTATACCTAATAAATTCTTATGACACTAGGAACTAGACTTGATTGCGAATGATGACATTAGACACTAAGAGGAAATAGGTAGATAGTCATAAAAAGGATTCGCGGAATGACTTCAATATTTCCAGTGAAATATTTGAATAGTCATGAGAGGTTTTCGAGAATGGATCCAAAGGATTTGAATGAAGGGAATGAATTGCGATGAGATGACCTAAATATTTCCAATGAAATACATAAATAGTCATGGGTGGGTTAAGAATGGAATGTCAACGATGTTCTTAAATGAGTATTCCATTTCGAACGAGATGTTTCCTTATTGAACATCGTAGTGACATAGATGATATCGTATCATGAAGTGTTTAATACACGAGCTTATCATCGAGTTTTAGGTCAAGTCAATCTCTTCTTGTTGTAGCCAACCGTTTTCAATATAAAAAGTTTTGAAATCTTTTTACAAACGAACCTAAAGGTGGACATTACACATGATTTCGGGCCTACTTGCCGAGTGATATAGTAAACTATCATGTCCTAATAACTAGGGATTATCCGCATTCTCACTTCCAACATCTTCTGTGAGCTTCATCTCCAGAGATAATATTTGTTTGTATGGATAATTTTAGGTAATCTTTACTTATATAGAGAAACTATATACATATATATATATATATATATATATATATATATATATATATATATATATATATATTAGTATACTAGCATACAAGGAAATACAATTAGCAATTACTATTATATGAGGATTAAAGAAATAATATTAATTCACCCTTCATGTTCTTCTCGATCTTGCCATGCATGATCTTAAGTCGATCATTGTACATTTCAGGGCAAGATGAGTTTAATATAGTGTTGCACACATATATTTTGAACAATGAGGTAATGTGAATTTTATTTCTTCATGAAAAGTGCGTTATCAACCATTCTCATGGTATACTCATGTTTAAAACATGATATGATTTTGAAAATCAACAACTCCCGGAGATTGTACTACATATGTCTCCTTGTTGATTGAAACCATTTAAACGTTCACTTTTCATGTCCTTTATACTAATACTAGCAAAGTAAGATCACAAGAAAACTACATGCACAACTAATCACGTATAGAGGGGGTTTTGAGAAAACTTACCTTCGCCTATGATGTTACCCTCGTTATTATGCTTAGAGAGATGAGATTAAGCTTGAATTATCCGTCACCATTTGTGCTTCCATTGAATAGATCCTTTGTCAGATTTCAAGTTGATTCTCAAGCATAATGTCACACCCCCAATTTACCTGACTTGCAGCGGAATGGAATACCTGGGGGTGTCTGTCATAGCACCACAGTTACAGTTACATTGAACGACCTAAAGTGTCGTTTGGAAAATACTGCATTTGATCATTGAAATAATCCAGAGTTTACAAAATGAGGTCCCCAAGAGGTGTTGCATGTTTATGAAAAACAAGTCATACTAGATCAAATGTTTACATAAGTGCATGAAATAATGATGAGACGCGTCGACTCCTCGACTCCATGAAGGTCCAAATGCATGTCACATGAGCTACCTTAATAACCTGAAATACATTGCTAAAACGTCAACACGAATGTTGGTGAATTCCATAGGTTTGTAAAATGTAATGATGTACGGCCACCACAAGTAAAAGTGCAAGATAAAAATCTCGTGAAAATTGTACAATTGACCTTAAGCTCATGACACCGAAGCTATGACTGATGAAATTCTATGCCCCTCCCGAATGTTCTGCCGAAACACTCAAATGTAAAAGACATGACATGCATCCGCTTGCTGTTGGTAATCACTACCACGGATGGAGGCGTCACCCTCGATAGATCTATCCACTCACTCTCGCTTAACGGTAAATTAACGGTTCATGATGTTACAGGGGACTTATCACATGGCAAGGTAACTTAAGCAATGTACATGTTTGAATACTTGGGCTCGTACTAAAATGATTGATGCAATGTATTCCCCCCGTGGGATTTGAAAACAATCAAAATTGTTGAATTGAAAACGGGGCTATGAAAACTCACCTCAACTGATGAAACTGTGATGAAATGAAATGAACACCAATGAACAATTAGCTGCCGCAACCCAATATGATGGTACCATGAACATGTAATGAGCTGAAAAACAAGGCGCGCACACTAGCCGCAACCTAATATGAATGATGAACGATCTACTTTAGATCATGAAATGATGTTATGAATGTCCATGCACATGTTTCCTATACCACTCTACTCTTTGAAAAACACTTGTTGTTATCAAAAGTATATATTCCAAGACTTAGGAAAATATGGCTATTAGAAAAATTAACTAGTTGTAATATATATACTTATATATATATCGTATGTACCAATGTTTGTGTTGAAAACCTCGGTTTGAAATCCTTGAAATAACGCCTTGTACTAATGAAAATATACTTGTAATCACTAATACATCATTAGTTATGAAATTGGGTACTTGGTTAATATTTCTAGAAAATCTAGAATTTAGTACGTAGAAGTATTATTTCTATTAGTGACAAAACGGTCTCATAAAACTAGTCGTGAAATAGTGAATATTAAGAGTTAGGAAAGAAGCTCAGTAGTTTTGAGATGATTTTCACCATATCTAAAAAGTCACAGAAGTGAAGTTTGTCCATACAGGTCTCGATCATAAAGATAATTAGCCGTCAAGTGAGGTGTTTGGGCTATTTTGGCAGATTCTGGGCAGTTTTCGGGAAAGTTTGGAAGTCCATAAGTTGTTCGTTATAAATCCTTTTGACAAACGGCTGGATGTTTTGAAAACTAGGCTGGGTGAACTAACTTTTTGTCAATGATGTAAATTTTTCAGAAATGAGTTTATCAATGAGTGAATTGGCTCTCAACATGATGTCTTACAAAAACTGTTTTTCTATACTTAGTAATATTTTGCTAAAAAGCTGATGGAAATAAATAGAGTTTCGCCGATTTTGAAACGTGTATATCTTGGTCGTTATAAGCTTGTTTTGTACGTTCTTTATATCCCCGAAATCGTGAGACAACATACTAATATATTTTTGATAAGTCGGGATGGCTAGATCAAGTTTTACACCTCAGATTGCCCATTGAAAATCGTGGGACAGCATGTACAATTTTCAGAAAATAGTTTTCGTCGTTAAACTTGCAAAAATCATAACTTCTTCGTTATAAACTCGTTTTAATCCGTTCTTTCGCCTACGGATTCGTTTTTGAAAGTATTTTCTAAAAATTTTGCCAAAGTTTACTTTGTATTTACTGATTTTCCTGGATTTACAAAAATGGGACAGCATGTATAAATACTTGTTAGAAATCCATTTCCAAGGTTCAAAACTAGTTTTTACTTCAACCAAATCTCTTGTAATCACCACATAGCTAATCTAATCCTACCATACACCTTCTTAGGGTGCCATGGGCTCCTAACCAAGTTATTATAGCAAGGGAATTCATAAATAAAAAGTTAGGGTTTGTATGTTCCATTTTTGACAAAATAAATGGTGGTATAGCTAGTTGTACATGGTTTTTAGCATGGAACTCATGCAATACAAGTAAATATAAGATGATTCATGTAAAAATAAAGTTGATAACTTACTTGATAAAATGAGATGATTAGATGACTAGAAACCTTGGATTTCTTGTGTGTTTGATGCAATATTCTTGATTAGACTAACAAAATGAATAACTTTGGTGCTTTAAACTTTTGAAAACCTTCACTTGATCTTGATATGGTGGTGAGGTCGTGGATATGGTGAAAGGAGATGAGGTTTTGCTTTTTGATTCTAAAAATGTTAAGTGTTTAGGTATTTGTGGTTTTTGTAAATAACTAGCAACTTATAATGTATAATAATCATACATCAATGCACAAGGTTAATGAACTTTGTATAAAATTGCCTAGGAGAGGACTTATGGGCTGATTTCAAAGAGCAAAGGGGGGTAGGGGTACTTGTGATTTAATTAGGAAATTAGTGTAAGTTTATATGTTATTATGTTTTATTAGTTAAAATCGGGGTACCGGGTTTAATAGAAATAATTGTTCACGAAGTTAACCGGGATAAAATAAAGTCATAATAATGATAAAAATATGTTGAAAATATGTTGGGTACATTTACTGAGTGATCGGGTGATTATTGTTTAGTTTTCACGAAAACCGTCGTTATATTCATAAGCGTACGTTATAAATAAAATAAATTTCCAAAATACTGGGTAACTGAATGTTATAACTTTTATGATGTTAAAATGGATATAAAAATATGTCGGGACCATTGTGGGAATATTTAGATATATTCGTCGCGTATAAACCGTGTGTTAACGTTTATTTATAAATAATTATAAGGAAAACGTTAAATGTATCAAATATATATAAATTTGAAAATCCTAAGAGTGGTATAACATGTAAATGACCTACTGATGATATGCAGACTATCTCCAGTCTGTATGAAATGTCATTACTGATAATGCATGAATTCGCACCTGAACCAATACGGTTACGCGAATTTGAATACCCGTAAACTAAATTTACGATGAAATGTGTAATGCACGTGAATGATGAAATCTTTTCCCGCAATGAATAGTGTTCCGTGAATAGTAAAATTTTTGAATGCTTCTCGGAATGTCAAACTGACACCAAAAATGATGAATAGTAAACTGATGAATAGTGTTTTGATGAATAGTGTTTGATGAATAGTGTTTTTCCAAAGTTCGGGAGATGACCTGAAATGACCTGAAATGGTGAGTTGTGACATTCTTCCCCTCTAAAAGGAACTTCGTCCCGAAGTTCAGTTTATGTTGGTCTCTGAAAACATATTGGTGAAAAGGTGATGATATTCGAGAATTCCAGCGAACTCTAACGATAGGAATTCGACTCTGTTTCAACTGTTTGACCACACGGTCCATGATTTCTGTTGGTTCTCTTACAAGGTCTGAGATTGTCATTTGGGTTGGATCCCTTCCAATGGAATCATGAGTGACTCATCTGAAAGTCATTTCTGGGGATTTGAAAATGTGAAATATGTTCGTGTAATCCTGTTGTTCTCTGACAATGTTCAAGTCTGACGGCCACTATGCCTTCTCTGTCAAAATATAAATGGTCCAGTGTATATTGGTGTAACTTTCCAAGTTTTCTGAACGATAACATGCCTTTCCTAGGCAGAACTTTCTGCATAACTCTGCAGAACTTGAAGTTTTAATGGTTTACGACTTATTGAACTTGTAACTGATTCTTGACTTGTAGAAAATTTCTGGTTATCTCATGAATGCCTACTGAACTAATGAGTTGAGCTTTTTCTGAGTTTGGCCCATCAATCGATGGTCTGCGTTTCTTAATGTTTTAAATGTGGTACTGGTAATATATACTGCTGAATTCTGCCAGAACTCAAGTTTGTATGCTAGTTGGTCGATTCTAAAATGAATCTTAAATGGTCCAATATGCTAAAGGTTCAACTTCTCGTGTTATCCAATTTGTATCATGCCAATCCAAGGCATAGCTTTTAACTTAGTTTGTTCTCCCACTTGAATCTGGAAGGTTTGTTGTTCAGGATATCCAATCCAAATGATGTGTGTTATGTACCAACCTAACTTCTGCCAGTTTCCCGTTGTTGGTGTGATAACTATTGTTGTAGATGAATTTGATTTATGTTGAGTGATTAGTCCAACCATTTACAGGGTCAATCACTCATGCTCTGAGCATACCTTCCTATGTTTGAATTGTTCTCTCGCTTTGACCATTGTTCTGAGGGTGATAGGTGATGTTCACATCTAAATGGATTTCTGAAGGAAATCCTGAAATGATTACCTGAAGTCCAAGTTGAATCGGTTTCCTTAACAGGAATAACTGAAAGGGGTACAATAAACCTTTGTGACTAATTCCATAACGTTCGGTCCTTCGAACTTGGCGTTATCTGAAGGGATATCATATAGGTAAGAATTTGATTCCTTGTGTTTTGTTCCAACGGATGATAAGACATATGTTCTTCTTTGTCTATTGGGTTTGGTCTCCACTACTGAAGTTCGTGATTAATTTGTGATGTCCTTCCTAATTCCTTCATCACATATTCCAAATATTCTTTATTGTCAAGTCATAAATCCTAAATGCATAAGCGATGTTGTAGGGAAAGTGGTTCTGGAAATTTGTCTCGCGATTGTGAGTTTTGGTTGAAATCTTTTTCTGAATAAACGAATTTAGAAAATGGAGCAAATGATTTATTGGGTAATATTTTCTTGATGATTCAAAATCCAGTAGTTATGAAATAGGAACTGTTTTCAAACATGTTGTGATTAAGACTGCTTACCAAAGTTTGATGTCTATGTATATTTCTCATTGTACAATAGTGTTGCTAAAGATTGACCAAAAAGGATCGTACTTGTTCAAAATAGGAATTTCAGAAATCATTTTTCCACAAGGTAGGTGATTTATGTAAACGCATCAACTTTATTTAAAAGTGAAAACACTAACAAGGATAAAATGGTAGAATAGGAAATGTTCGCTTAAATGCATAGATGTCTAACACTTAGTTCCTGAAGTTGGATAATGTCTATTGATGGTTATCTGGCATAACTACAAGCATAGGTATTTAGACTAACTTAAGTCCTGAAATAGTTTATCGTTGTAATTGGCAAGACGAAGGTATCACTTGATGTTGTGTCGATGAATGTCTATTCTGTTTTCCCATGTAGATGAGGAGATATGTTCTGGTTTGATCCCTTGCTTGGTATGAAGGTGAGGTTATCTGAAATTTCTAGACATAATGCCTTAGAGGAAACTACATCGATATTCTTGTTTCAAACAATTGTCCTTTGTGAAAACTTACTGTAGGAAAGTTTATGTATGGATGAGGCCATGTTTAAATGAAATGCTCTACAGTCTCAATTAGAAGCTTGGTTTATTTCTATTGTGTTGCCCTGCGGACATCTATATTGAGTTCAATCCTGTAGCTCAGTCTAGCTAGTACCTTTAAATGATAGAATTTGACAACTAAGTCAGAGATAGTGATTAGGATGGTCTCGCAGTATCTGAGGATTGTTGTTGAGTTATGAATTCCCTCTCTATATACTTCTAGTTCTGGTTAGTATTTCTGTAATCCTTTCATTGCTTTTATTGTATATATGAATCCTGCATGTAATTGATATGGAAGGTCTCTCTTAGGGAAGTCAATGGGAAAATCCAACTTAATGGCTAAGTGGGTGACAGGTGGGGTAAGTATCCAGGGATAGTTCGGCAAAAGGGATGTTTATGAAAGAGTTCCTTTGTTTACAAAGCTTTCGAATGAAGATTGTTATTAACAATCCTTTGAAAAGGTAATTATTTCCTTCATGGCATAATCCTTCCTGAATTTTACATAGGTGATCAGGCTATGTATAATTGAGGACTAATGATGCGATGTTGGATTTTGTCAAAATATCATAACTTTTATCAAAAGTTTTAGATGGTGTTCAACGCATTGTTATAAAAATGGTGTCCTGATGTTTTCTTTCAAGTAACATGAAAATTGCTTCGCGTAATAATAGTAAATACTTGGTGTAATGACAGAAAATCAATTTATAGGATGGTAATAAAATAGCTTACTTCAGAAATTTTTACAGTTTCCCCATATGATAGTAAAATAGCTTGAATGGTGTATTGGATACGTGGGTGAATCTTGTCGAATGGTAATAGTCTACTAATTCGTCAAAAACGAAATCAACCTAATTCCTGATGAGACAATGCTAAAATGTTGCAAAACGATTGAAGTCTGAGCAATTGGGATAGAAAATGGAGTAAACGAAGGTTATGATTATCACCTAGGTAACAAATGATAGATACTACATTGGATAGGAAAGTGCTTAATGCCCCTAGGTCATGTCATCGTACCAACGGTAAGTACAAAAGGAAAGATACAACCCTAAAGGGCTCGAACTACGGTTTATATATTGAAACAAAGCTCTTGCTGCTGAAGTATTGTTGTTATCCTTGATGTTGCTAATATCCTGACGGTTCTTTTTCAACAGTTCACGCTATTCCTCGAGCGATTTAGTCTTGATTCCAAGTTCCTGATTTTTCCTTGTTCCTTAGTTCCGGGCAGTCATTATTGAAATGCCCTAACTTTCCACATTGGAAGCAACTCCCTGGGATCTTCTGATTTGTGATATTCCTATAGTCTTCAGTCCAATGACCCCGCTTCTTGCACACTCCACACATTTTACTGCAATGACCTCGGTGATGTTGATTACACAGGTTGTAGTAAGGTAACTTTCCAATATACCTTCTCTTTGTGTGCGGTTCTGCAGCAAAGGCTCTATTCATTTCTTGTCCTTTGGGTGATTGTTGAGCAGCATTGCAACCTAGATTGTTGTTCCACACCTTCTGTGGCTAGGATAATAGTAAAAGCTAGTGAATCTGGTCCAGGGACTTCCTGGTGTTCCTCTGTGTGAAATCAGGTTTGTGGCATCATAAGGTCGAGATAGTCCTGAAGTGGTGTCTGAAGTTGCGCATCTATCAAATCTTAGATAATGTAGGTTCTGAACCATTCCTGAAGAATCTGCGGATGTTTCTGTTGGGTCCGTGTTATTGGTATTATCTACTAGATGTCATCTAGTTCATGGCAAGTGGGAATGGAAAAGGAAATGACAATGATGGTACTAGTGAATGAAATATTACCCTCTTTCGCGCTACCTCGCGACATCCAAAAGGTAAAACTAAAGTACACACTGTGGGAAGGCCAATAGTGTAATAAGTAACTGATGGTGGTGATAGTACCTGAGTAGTAAGTGCCCTACTAGTGATGGAAAGAAAACACACTATCTTCCTTGCAATAAGCATCCTAATAAGTCCATTAAGATTAATTCTGAATACACTACCAAAAGGCATTCTGTGTACGGGCTGAATGATAGGAAAACTCTGTTCCTATGGCAAATCAATAGTACTAATTGTGGTGTAAGTGCAACTGATGGTATAATGGTAGTGGAAGATGACAAAGCATCTTCAATGTCGGAATCCGATAAAAGGATGTCAGGGTGAATATCTGAAGACATGTCACTTGTGAACCAGGTCAATAAAATGATATACATATACGGATATGAGTATAAATAACTCGCACAGGGTATGTATGAAACAACATGTATCATGATTATGCACTTATGATGAAATGATGAGATGCTATGATGGTGTGGTTATAGTCTAGGGTCCAAGATACATCCTAGTTCGCTATAACCTTAGCTCTGATGCCAATCTGTCACACCCCCAATTTACCTGACTTGCAGCGGAATGGAATACCTGGGGGTGTCTGTCATAGCACCACAGTTACAGTTACATTGAACGACCTAAAGTGTCGTTTGGAAAATACTGCATTTGATCATTGAAATAATCCAGAGTTTACAAAATGAGGTCCCCAAGAGGTGTTGCATGTTTATGAAAAACAAGTCATACTAGATCAAATGTTTACATAAGTGCATGAAATAATGATGAGACGCGTCGACTCCTCGACTCCATGAAGGTCCAAATGCATGTCACATGAGCTACCTTAATAACCTGAAATACATTGCTAAAACGTCAACACGAATGTTGGTGAATTCCATAGGTTTGTAAAATGTAATGATGTACGGCCACCACAAGTAAAAGTGCAAGATAAAAATCTCGTGAAAATTGTACAATTGACCTTAAGCTCATGACACCGAAGCTATGACTGATGAAATTCTATGCCCCTCCCGAATGTTCTGCCGAAACACTCAAATGTAAAAGACATGACATGCATCCGCTTGCTGTTGGTAATCACTACCACGGATGGAGGCGTCACCCTCGATAGATCTATCCACTCACTCTCGCTTAACGGTAAATTAACGGTTCATGATGTTACAGGGGACTTATCACATGGCAAGGTAACTTAAGCAATGTACATGTTTGAATACTTGGGCTCGTACTAAAATGATTGATGCAATGTATTCCCCCCGTGGGATTTGAAAACAATCAAAATTGTTGAATTGAAAACGGGGCTATGAAAACTCACCTCAACTGATGAAACTGTGATGAAATGAAATGAACACCAATGAACAATTAGCTGCCGCAACCCAATATGATGGTACCATGAACATGTAATGAGCTGAAAAACAAGGCGCGCACACTAGCCGCAACCTAATATGAATGATGAACGATCTACTTTAGATCATGAAATGATGTTATGAATGTCCATGCACATGTTTCCTATACCACTCTACTCTTTGAAAAACACTTGTTGTTATCAAAAGTATATATTCCAAGACTTAGGAAAATATGGCTATTAGAAAAATTAACTAGTTGTAATATATATACTTATATATATATCGTATGTACCAATGTTTGTGTTGAAAACCTCGGTTTGAAATCCTTGAAATAACGCCTTGTACTAATGAAAATATACTTGTAATCACTAATACATCATTAGTTATGAAATTGGGTACTTGGTTAATATTTCTAGAAAATCTAGAATTTAGTACGTAGAAGTATTATTTCTATTAGTGACAAAACGGTCTCATAAAACTAGTCGTGAAATAGTGAATATTAAGAGTTAGGAAAGAAGCTCAGTAGTTTTGAGATGATTTTCACCATATCTAAAAAGTCACAGAAGTGAAGTTTGTCCATACAGGTCTCGATCATAAAGATAATTAGCCGTCAAGTGAGGTGTTTGGGCTATTTTGGCAGATTCTGGGCAGTTTTCGGGAAAGTTTGGAAGTCCATAAGTTGTTCGTTATAAATCCTTTTGACAAACGGCTGGATGTTTTGAAAACTAGGCTGGGTGAACTAACTTTTTGTCAATGATGTAAATTTTTCAGAAATGAGTTTATCAATGAGTGAATTGGCTCTCAACATGATGTCTTACAAAAACTGTTTTTCTATACTTAGTAATATTTTGCTAAAAAGCTGATGGAAATAAATAGAGTTTCGCCGATTTTGAAACGTGTATATCTTGGTCGTTATAAGCTTGTTTTGTACGTTCTTTATATCCCCGAAATCGTGAGACAACATACTAATATATTTTTGATAAGTCGGGATGGCTAGATCAAGTTTTACACCTCAGATTGCCCATTGAAAATCGTGGGACAGCATGTACAATTTTCAGAAAATAGTTTTCGTCGTTAAACTTGCAAAAATCATAACTTCTTCGTTATAAACTCGTTTTAATCCGTTCTTTCGCCTACGGATTCGTTTTTGAAAGTATTTTCTAAAAATTTTGCCAAAGTTTACTTTGTATTTACTGATTTTCCTGGATTTACAAAAATGGGACAGCATGTATAAATACTTGTTAGAAATCCATTTCCAAGGTTCAAAACTAGTTTTTACTTCAACCAAATCTCTTGTAATCACCACATAGCTAATCTAATCCTACCATACACCTTCTTAGGGTGCCATGGGCTCCTAACCAAGTTATTATAGCAAGGGAATTCATAAATAAAAAGTTAGGGTTTGTATGTTCCATTTTTGACAAAATAAATGGTGGTATAGCTAGTTGTACATGGTTTTTAGCATGGAACTCATGCAATACAAGTAAATATAAGATGATTCATGTAAAAATAAAGTTGATAACTTACTTGATAAAATGAGATGATTAGATGACTAGAAACCTTGGATTTCTTGTGTGTTTGATGCAATATTCTTGATTAGACTAACAAAATGAATAACTTTGGTGCTTTAAACTTTTGAAAACCTTCACTTGATCTTGATATGGTGGTGAGGTCGTGGATATGGTGAAAGGAGATGAGGTTTTGCTTTTTGATTCTAAAAATGTTAAGTGTTTAGGTATTTGTGGTTTTTGTAAATAACTAGCAACTTATAATGTATAATAATCATACATCAATGCACAAGGTTAATGAACTTTGTATAAAATTGCCTAGGAGAGGACTTATGGGCTGATTTCAAAGAGCAAAGGGGGGTAGGGGTACTTGTGATTTAATTAGGAAATTAGTGTAAGTTTATATGTTATTATGTTTTATTAGTTAAAATCGGGTACCGGGTTTAATAGAAATAATTGTTCACGAAGTTAACCGGGATAAAATAAAGTCATAATAATGATAAAAATATGTTGAAAATATGTTGGGTACATTTACTGAGTGATCGGGTGATTATTGTTTAGTTTTCACGAAAACCGTCGTTATATTCATAAGCGTACGTTATAAATAAAATAAATTTCCAAAATACTGGGTAACTGAATGTTATAACTTTTATGATGTTAAAATGGATATAAAAATATGTCGGGACCATTGTGGGAATATTTAGATATATTCGTCGCGTATAAACCGTGTGTTAACGTTTATTTATAAATAATTATAAGGAAAACGTTAAATGTATCAAATATATATAAATTTGAAAATCCTAAGAGTGGTATAACATGTAAATGACCTACTGATGATATGCAGACTATCTCCAGTCTGTATGAAATGTCATTACTGATAATGCATGAATTCGCACCTGAACCAATACGGTTACGCGAATTTGAATACCCGTAAACTAAATTTACGATGAAATGTGTAATGCACGTGAATGATGAAATCTTTTCCCGCAATGAATAGTGTTCCGTGAATAGTAAAATTTTTGAATGCTTCTCGGAATGTCAAACTGACACCAAAAATGATGAATAGTAAACTGATGAATAGTGTTTTGATGAATAGTGTTTGATGAATAGTGTTTTTCCAAAGTTCGGGAGATGACCTGAAATGACCTGAAATGGTGAGTTGTGACACATAACTATCTAGTAAAATAAAATTCAAACATTTGGTCCCCAATATCTCATGGGTCCAATGTTGTTAGTGTATAACATCTCATGCATTTCATACATTTGGTTTGGATGTTGAAATGGAGGACAAATTTCCCATGGTAGATAACGTTGTTGTTGACAGTTGTTCCAAGTTACAGGATAGTTACTTGGATAACTTTGTCTTATAAGGTTACCTCTCGGTAGAGGAGTTCTAGGCCGAGATTTGGGAACATTTGTATATCTTGGTGGAGGAGTCTTTGATCTAGTATCATGTTTAATAGATCCATCCACGAAGTTTGACACATGTTTATAAAATCTTTTTATTTCCTTTTTAGTAGCTACAGGTATTTTAACATTATTTACTACTATGTGGCTTTGTTTAGGGCTTAAGTTATTTTTTTCATATTGACCCGATTCTAGCTTTGATAGATGACGGTAACACGGTACCACTATGTTCGATGGTGCCGTTACCAACACTTGAGGTGCCGTCATCTGCTAGATCAGCTTCACCAGATTTAACAAATTTAACTTGTTTAATTTCACTACTAGATGCCTTATTTGGATTAAATCCTAAACCTGCTCCTGCATGTTCCCTAAACCTAACATTTTCAAGCATGTCATTGAGTGCTTGTGTTCCTTTTTCAAACTTAACGATCTTAATGGC
The DNA here is from genome assembly GCA_030686995.1 of Artemisia argyi. NCBI lineage: Eukaryota > Viridiplantae > Streptophyta > Magnoliopsida > Asterales > Asteraceae > Artemisia > Artemisia argyi. Next base: position 87,066,771 of record CM060679.1, read on the forward strand.
ATTTTCCTTGAGTTTATCATTTTCTATTTGAAGATCTATACATGACTTACATCCAACTTCTACTTTCTTGTTCTTCTGAAGTCTTTTCAGTTGGTCTTTTAGTTCTAAGACTTGTACTTCAAGTTCATGTAAGGTTGTTTTTAATGTTTTGTTTCTAGTTATGATTTTAGTACTTACTTCACATAATTTGTTATATTCATCATATAGCATATTATCATCTATTGCCGAATTATCATCACTATAATAAGAAGAGTAGGAATGTACCTCATTAGAAGCTTGAGCCATGAGACATGTTTTGTCATTAGGCTTCTCCTCTTCTTCTTCACCACTATCACTCCAAGAACCTCCTACAAAGGCTCTTTGGTTGTTTGATCTTGGTGGTTTAGGACATTCTCCAATAAGATGATTGGGATCACCACATCTAAAACATATCATCTTGGTTCTTAGAGAATGACTTCCTTTCGTCATGAGGTTGCCTAGTAGATCTACCTCTTATTCTAAAGAACTTCTTAAATTTTCTAACCGCTAGTGCATACTCTTCATCTTCACTACCGAGACATGAGCTTTCCTCATCACTAGATTCTTTCTTAGATTTTAATGCTAGAGACCTAACTTTCTCACTTTTGCCTTTGATAATATCGGAATCATTCTTGATTATCATTTCATGAACTTTCAAGTTTCCTATAAGTTCATCAAGTGATAACGTCGCCAAGTTCTTTGATTCTTCAATGGCGGTGACCTTTTCTCTCCATTTTGGATGTAGAGCCCTAAGAAACTTCCTAACATAGTTCTTGCTAGAGTAACCTTCATCAAGAGCTTTAAGACTAGTAATAATAGTATTAAATCTAGCAAAAGCACTATCTATGGTTTCATCTTCCGGAACGGAAAATTGTTCATATTGTTGAACAAGAAGATCAATCTTGTTCTCTTTAACTAGATTATTACCTTTGTGGGTGACTAAAAAAGTTTTCCAAATTTCTTTTGCCGTATTACACATAAAAATTCTTTCAAACTCCTTTTTCGGCAAAGCATTGTAAATTACAATTTTAGCCTCATCATTTTTGGCTAATTTTCTTTTAAGATTATCGCTTTGTTGATCATATCAAACAATATGATCCTTTTTAGTAATTGGATCATTTTCAATAGGTTTAAAGTCACCATCGGTAATAACATGCCAAAGATCAATGTCTTTTGATTTCACATACATTTCGAATCTTGTTTTCCAATAAATAAAACAATCGGTTTCAAAAAGTGGTGGTCTTTGCATAGATTGCCCTTCTTGATATTTGTCGAAATCCATTGATCGATTCAAGTTTTAAAATACAGTTTACCTTAAAATCTTGCCTAACCTGGCTCTGATACCAATTGTAGGAAACTAGAAGGGCCGATTGAATACTTTACCGATTGCTATAAAAATTTCTCTATGAAAAACTTATATGAAATGAATTAACACCAATATGAACACAACACTATACTAACACAAATATGCAATAAGTAAGTAAAGAGAAGAGATGGAAGGATCAAACCAAGACAACGAGATTTATAGTGGTTCGGTCACGAAGCTCTTCTTCGCCCTACTCCACTCCCCGAGTATCCAACTCGAGAGTTCTAGCACTATATCAACAAGACTCTCTTCAGGCGGAGAAACCGTACAACGTCGCTTACGTTATTTTCTAACACTACGCTAGATGTCAAGTACTAATCTTAGCTAGTACCAATCTACCATGATCCACCCGATCCTAACTTATCACACGATCAACACGATCCTCACATGATCGACACAATCCTTACAAGATCCACACAATCCTCACAATCTACTCTTGATCCACTTGATCAATACTATATCACTCAACACTCAAGAGATCCCCAAAATCTCAACAAGATCACTATGATCAACACAATAACTATAAAACACTAATACACTTGATGTATATCAAGATACAATCAAGTGAACAACTTGTAATGCAAGTGTACTACACTATGACACCAACACTTTGTATCTTCTTGATACTTTGTGTTCTTCTCTTGACCAGTAGAGGTATGTAGATGATTCTTGGTTGGATGAAAGAATCACTCTTTAAACAAAAGAAAACTGACTAATGATCAAAGGAGAGTTTAGGTGATTGAGGATATCACCACAGAAAATTAAGTGTGTGAAAGGATAGCCAAAATCTGGGAAATGAAGTGGTATTTATAGAAACCAAAAATCTGACCGTTTTAAGGGGACGACACCACTAATTGTCACACGATACCACTAAATTTAGTGGTGCCGTACCAGACAAACACGCTCCAGATTTTGTTTTTAGTGGTGAAATTTTATTTGGGGGAGTTTGGAGCTGGTTTGGGTAAAATATAACAGTTGGGAATTTTTATGAATTTCCCAAATAAAACATTTCTTTATATTTCAAAAATAATTTGTAAAATTTATTTTTGAAAAGAAAGTTTTGTCAAGCAAAAAATGTGAAGTTCAAGACACAAATTCACTTCTTTGATCATTTGTCAAGTTGTAAATTTGTTTGTTCATACCTAGAGTGATTAACGTAGAAATCGGATATATCGACTAAAAACTTGTTTACGTTAATTTTGACGTAAGATGTTTTCACATTTTGTTATCATCAAAACATAGAGATATTGAAAGATGAGAATAAAGTTTTTATACATTATTTGCATCCACATACTTAGACAAGTCCTTTCGATTCTTGATAGTTTTCGTCAATTCATTGGTTAAGTCTGAGTCACACTCAAATGAGATGACAAATCCTTTTGTGACCAAAATTCATTTTGCTCCCCCTTAATATGTGCATTGTTAAACGAAAGAGTTTGGCACATATGGGAGAGCTTACATTTAAGTCCAAAACATCACATTTTTTGTCAGATTTTCATATTTAAATCACATTCTCTCCCCTGATCAAAAAATTTCAAATCTTTTGAGATTTTGTTATCCCAATTGATTTAAATACGTTTAGAAAATATGGGAGAAAATGTGGTCAAATTTAATATTTACTAAATTTGAAATGTACTGATGCTCCCCCTCAAACTAAGAGGGAGAGTGACTGAACACAACTGATGGTGCACAAAGTTTTTGAAAGGTGCAAAAATTTTGAGCAAATACTCTCCCCCTCAATTAATGACCCATTTTCTAGTTAAAGAGTTGTAGCCACTACATTGAGCGTCAAGTATTTTTGAAAATTTAAGTCCAATTGCCACCTTGTGCACCGCAATATCTCTCCTAAAAAATCATAGAGAGATAATTTGTGATGTAAAGAAGACTTCTCTTCTTATACAAGAAATCATGCACTGAAACATACATTAGATCGAGGAAACACGTATATAAGGTAATCCATGCCCGGGTGAATTCACCTAATGAGAGGAACAGCCGTCTTTCAGGCGGCGTGCTTTCCCCATATATAAGAACGGGTTGCTATCTGAAGTAATAGCAAGCCATTTAGGCATGTTTTAACCATTTATTACTTCATTTAAAGTCCCGTGCCATTATTGAATGACATTTCTAGGATCGTAAATGTTATCGATAAGCAAAAGACATGCCTAGAGAAGAACTATTTTTGGTATTTTTGGGTTTTTCTGATTTTTATGGTTTTTGTAGTTTTATATTTTTCTATTTTCTTTTTGGTTTTAAAAGGTATGTACAAGGATATGTGAAGCGAATCTATTAATCCTCATTCTCTTCCTGAAGACTTTTGAGTGATTTTGGTGTAAGATTCTTCGTTCCAAGTTGCAGGAGAATGAATTGAAATCGTTCTCTCGGAACTGCTTTAGTGAAGAAATCTGGCAGCTGATACTCAGTCCTCAAAAAAAAAGTTCCACCACACCTTTGGAGAATCCGTTTGCCAGTAGAAACTTTGACAGTATATCGTACCATGCCCTAGGCGTTTGCTTTAGGTCATAGAGATCCCATATAGAAAATGCAATTTACACATCCATTTCATAGACCGTCATGTTCTGACTTGCAGCATTAGCGAGAAATATTCTGATTAATTAAATACAAACAATCAAAGTGAAATATTCCTCAAAATCAATGCCATCCTTTTGACGATATCCCTTAGCAACAAGCCTTGCCTTGTATTCAGAACGTCATCATGCTCATCAAGTTTCACTTTGAAGGTCCACTTAAGAGCTATAATCATTGCACAGTCTGGAGGTGATACCAATTCCCATACTTCAAGTCGATAGAACTCATGAATTTTTTCTTGCATTACATTCAACCAACAGTCGTCTGAGATAGCAGTCTTGAAATATTTGGGCTCGACTTTGGATAGTATAGAATTATAAAAGCACCATAAGGCATATGTGGCAAGTTGCCTTTGTGTGGATGCCAGTCAAGAAGGACTCCCAATAAAATTCTCAATCGGATGATCATTGGTCCATTATCAGAGATGCTCATGTGGTTGAGGGTAGGGAACTGATGTAGCCATGTTAAGATGTCTTGAAGAAGATGCCTTGGATGAAAATTCAGGAGCAAATATGTTTTCGAATGGATCATCATCAGGAGAAGCAAATGAATTCACTTCAAAAGCATTGTCGACTACAGTGCCTTGATGTACAGAAGAAGATTGAAGATTTGAAGATGATGGTGAATGACTTGTAGATTGAGCATCTTGATCAATTGAAATAGACACTGATGGACCACTTTAGTTGTTCGGAACCGGAGCAGTGGCAACCGGTGGTGTTGTAGTGTCAACAGCTGGTGGCTCGAAGTATTCAACATATATCGGATCAAACAAACTCTTCAAATCCTCACTTTTAGGAGGTACATAAAGCAATGCAGGTGTGGAATACTGTACAAGACCTAAACTAATTGGTCCAGGAGACAAAAGTTTTGACGCGGGTCTTGAACTGATGTGCATAGGAGCCATTTGCTCAGTCAGCTCATTGAATGTGACGTGAATGGTTTCCAAGATTTATCGGGTTCGTTTGTTGTAGATTCGGAATCCCTTACAATCTGAAGGATAACCAACGAATAATCCAATATCAGCTTTAGCTTTTAACCTCTCCGGATCTTGACTGTCATTTGTAGGGTAGCATAAAGCACCAAACACATGAAGAGAGGACATATCTAGTTTTCTGTTGTGTACCAGCTCATATGGAGTTTTTGTTGTGGAGAGTATGTATCAAGGATCGATTTTAAGTTCAACTAGCTGTAGCAATTGCTTCCGCCCAAAGAAACATTGGTGCCTTGGAAAATATTAGCATGGTTCGTGCAGCTTCCACAAGAGTATGATTTCATCTTTCAACAACGCCGTTCTGCTGAGGTATGGGTGGAACACTTTGTAACACCCCCAATTCATGATGCAGCGGAATTCAACTTGGGTGTTACTCGACGGCACAACAGTCATAATAATAGAAAACGATCTCTAAACGAATCGTATTAAAAAGAGTTGTCATTCATATTTATTCAAATATATCAGAGTTTACATAGTAAGGTCCCAAAAGGTTCCATTGTTTCAAAACACATCAATATAAAGTCAATGATGTTTTTATCGAATGACATAATAGTTTATAGCCTTCTTCCTTCGGTACGTGCCCTTCCACTCCATTCTTGATTATCATGGACCTGAAATACATGCTTAAGAGGTCAACACAAAGGTTGAGTGAAATTCATAGAGTTTGTTTAACGATTGAACACAATATGTTGGTAGTAAGAGTTAATTAGACTCATACTCATTTAGAAAACAAAACAGTTATTATTATATACTAAGCTCATGCAACCAATACGTTAACGGGTACCAATATCAATCGGCGGTTATGTTGCCCCGGTAAGTACTTTGCCGTCATACTTAATGTTCAAATATAGTGCATTTGTTGAACTAATCTGCTCAAACAAATGGGATTCGTCAATCCCAATAGGCCTATTCACAATACTCGTGCTCACTAATTCTAGTGATTAAATGGTTCATGATAGGGGCCTAGGATTGGCAAGGTAGGTACTTAGTAATAATAAAACAATCAGGCAGCATACCGTTTCAAAGCATTGTGTTCGGTTTAAAAGTAGCATGTATTCCCCCCAAGGGTTTGTAAAACATTGAAATAATGTAAAGTGGGGCTATGAACTCACCTTAAGTAGAATAGCAAGTAATGAAGGTGATGATTGGATCGTGTATGTTTCTACGAGCAACCTATAATAGAATGTCGCGACTTAGGATTTGTGTAAAGAATATAACGGAGTGCCTATATATATATCTTGCATTATAGTCCATGATGTGGTATGATGTATATTGTAAGTCTTTGAAAGAAAAGATTCATGAACATGTATGTTTTGTATATCGTTTACTACCGTTCGGGCCGACATAATTCAGAAGTCATGTTAGTAAGCGTTCGAGGAGCCAGGACACTTTAACTCGTAAATCCAAAACTCATCTCGACGGATTACATAATGAACTCCTCACATGAGGCTCCCTACTATTGTAGTAGTTGATAAAATATATAGATATAGGTTTTGATCCGAAAAGTTACATGTCCGATATTTGTATAAACTTAGGAAAGTTTATTTGTACATGAAGATTGTTATTAGGGGTAGCTTCATAAGTCTTGAATGACCATGTTCTCTTGGTAAAATCTCATGGTTTCCTTTTAAGTGAAGTAGATCCAAATTGCTTGTTCAAGTTATCGCCTAATTCATTGTTTCATGTTTACGCCTATGTAAGTTGGTATGGTCATTTCGTCATGGCCTAGCCATGACCTTTGGTCCTTGTTCCAAGGTCATGAGCCTCAACCTTAGCTCTAGCCATGGTGGTGGTCTTGTTTATAGGTCATAAGACCTCTTGTTCCTTTTAAAGTATAACCAATATATAGTGACTTGTATATATGTAATTAGCTGTTAAGAAACTGAGAAATATCTCACTCAGAAGGCGTTTTCAAGGCTCGAGCCTCTTTACTCCTGAATGAAAACGTGATTCCGGACAACTTTCGTGTTTTAACTTTTTCATGAATCGGAGCAGAAAGGCCTCTTTTTGCGTGTTTTAGGTTCTGTCACAGAAGCTTTTTAGGCAGTTTTGCCGGAAAGTTTTGGTAACTTCAAATCGCCATAACTTTTGACTCGTATACTCTTTTTAGGTGGTTCAAATTGCTACGGTTTGCTTGTTAAGTCCTCTACTGTAATATGTAATAATCCAACATCATATTTTTACCATTTTGATCAGGTCTTACCAAGAAATTCACTAGTTTGTTTGTTTTAGTAACTTAACTTAACAATCAAGTACAACAACATGTTTTAGTCATTTTTATACACCATGGACATTCATAAAAGATATAATATAGCAAGAATAACATGTAAATGATATGAACATGAGAAATTAACAAGAAGCATGTTAGGTTTAGGCTTACAACTTTTGGCTTTCTAATTAAAGAAAGGAGTAACAAGTAAGGAAATGGACTTTGATAGACTTGCTTCAACCCTTTTCACTTCATGCAAACTTTCTACCCTTGGTATTCTTGAAAGATGAATGATGAAGGTTGAGGTGAATTGAGTGGATTTAAACTCAAGATAAATCACCAAGTATGTTAGGGTTTGGAAGAGTTTTGGTAACCTAAGATCAACTAGGGTTTCTACCTTGAAGAAACACTTGAACCTTGCTAGAACTTTGAAGACTTAAAGCTAAATGTGAAGTGTTGTGGTGTGTGTTGATGGCCGGCCAAAGGAAGGGGGGGAGAGGGGCTTTTATAGTCTCATGAGGAGGCTACTAAACTTAGGATATTTTGCCCAAAACTACACATGTAAACCATCCAAGACCTCATGATACAAGATCAAGCCACACAAGGGTGTGACTCCCCCCCCCCATAAGTCGGTTCACAAGGGATAAGGGGGGTGAGGTGGCTTGGCTTGATAATATCTAGATATTAGGATGAGTTTTGACTCCGGGAAATGCCAACCGTAACTGATTAGGCCTTAAAACGTAAAACCGGGTGTCGTAAAATTATGAAACTTGAAAGTATTGATAAACATGTCCATATGTCCCATAATAAAATATAAAATGGGTGGTAGGTTCCATTTGGGTGGTAAACCCTGCTAAAAACTGGAAACACGGGTCTAAAACGCGTAATACGTAAATTGTACGAATATTGCGTAAAATTGAGAAAAGTAAAATGTTACTTTTCTAATATGATAAAAATGATTTAAAATGATTTATAATGTCTAGACTGGGCTCAGTCTAGTGTCGGTTTGATATTAAATGTCTTTTAGACATCAAACCGTAAGCCTAAAAATCACGAAATGACTTATAACATCAAGGGATGATTTTTGGTCAATGGAGGAGGGAAAAATATGTTGACTTATTTTAATAAGTTGAAAGCTCAAATCATCTTAGAAATGCGGTGCAGGTATAGGCTAGGGTTACGGCTGAGTAAAAATGCTTAAAACTGAAAATTCCAGTTTTTCACGGCCGAAGTTTATTTTGGTCATGTTTTTCTCAGTCATGATTTATTCTCAAATAAATCATGAGTGTGTCAAACATTTTTCTGATACTGGGAAAATTAACGCGACCGAATTTCGTTGTGCGTAGAATTTCTGATTGCCGTTTTACCCTAAAACGTGTAATTCTGTGTAATTCCTTAATAACTTTCACGAAAATGATCTGACGAGTGTCAAACATTTAATTTGCCATGGAAATGATTTATCACTCGAGAATATGAAATAAAAATCAACTTTCGGGAAAATTTCAGAAAGAAATGAATAGTAAAAAATGAATAGTAACATGAATAGTAAAATTTTCCGAAAATAGAAATTAACCTGAAATTGCGAATTGTTACAGTCTCCACCCCATATGAGAGCTCCGTCCCGGAGATCAATTTGCGTTGGGAGTAGAAGCTTCGTTGGTAAAAAGATGTGGGTATTTCTTACGTATCTGGTCCTCTCGTTCCTATGTGTATTCAGGACCACGTCGTGAGTTCCAACGAACTTTGATAATTGGTATACGGCTTTGTTTGAGTTGTTTGACCTCTCGGTCCATGATTTCTACGGGTTCCTCAACAAATTGAAGATCGTCATTGAGTTGAATTTCATCGAGTGGAATCACGAGTGATTCATCCGATAAGCATTTCTTTAGGTTAGATACATGGAAAGTGGGGTGTACACTACTGAGTTCTGATGGTAGCTCAAGTCTGTACGCCACAGGGCCAACCCTGGCTAGGATTTTGAATGGTCCGATGTATCTTGGGTTTAGTTTTCCTCGTTTACCGAATCGTATCAAACCCTTCCAAGGCGATACTTTTAGCATAACCCTATCTCCGACTTGGAATTCTAGGGGTCTGCGTCGTGTGTCGGCATAACTTTTCTGTCGATCTCTTGCGGTTTGTAGTCGACTTCTGATTTGTACAATCTTTTCCGTTGTTTCTCGTATGAGTTCTGGTCCAGTGAGTTGAACTTCTCCCACTTCAGCCCAACAAGCAGGTGAACGACACTTTCGACCGTAAAGTGCTTCAAATGGAGCTGCTTTAATACTTGTATGATAGCTGTTGTTGTAGGAAAATTCGACTAATGGTAAATGAGTATCCCATCCTTTTCCAAAGTCTATTATACAAGCTCGAAGCATGGCTTCAAGTGTTTGAATGGTTCGTTCACTCTGACCATCGGTCTGAGGATGGTACGCTGTACTCATGTCTAGATTTGTTCCAAAGGCGTCTTGGAGTGATTGCCAGAAATTGGAAGTAAATCTACCATCTCTGTCGGATATAATGGATATTGGTGCACCATGTCTTGAGACTATTTCCTTGACGTACAGTCGGGTTAGTTGTTCCATTTTGTAAGTCTCTTTGATTGGTATAAAGTGTGCGGATTTTGTGAGACGATCAACTATGACCCAGATGGAGTCATAACCGCTTGATGTCTTTGGGAGCTTGGTAATGAAGTCCATAGTAATTCTTTCCCATTTCCACATAGGAATTTCTGGTTGTTGCAATGGACCGGATGGTTTTTGATGTTCGGCTTTTACTTTGGAGCAGGTAAGACATTTGCTAACATATGTTGCAATGTCGGCTTTCATGTTCGGCCACCAATAAAGTAACTTAAGATCATGATACATTTTATCAGATCCTGGATGTATGGAGTATTTAGACTTGTGTGATTCATGCACGATCAAGTCTCGTAGGCCACCATAAAGTGGTAACCAACTTCGACCTTGGAAGCATAGAGTTCCATCTGAACGGGTTTCGAATTTCTTCTGTATCATGCCATCCAACTTTTCCTTTTGGATATCTTCTTGTTTCACCACCTCAGCTTGAGCGTGAAGGATTTGAGTAGGAAAGTTTGAATTTATGGTTAAAACTAAGGCTCGGACTCGTAGTGGTTTAACCCGTTCCTTTCGGCTCAGGGCGTCGGCTACTACGTTTGCCTTTCCTGGGTGGTAACGAATGTCGCAGTCATAATCACTCAGTAATTCCAACCAACGACGTTGTCTCATGTTTAGTTCTTTTTGGTTCAAAATGTGTTGTAGGCTTTTATAATCGGTGTACACAGTACATCTAGTACCGTATAGATAGTGCCTCCAGATTTTTAGTGCAAAGACCACAGCTCCTAACTCTAAGTCATGAGTGGTGTAATTTTCTTCATGAACCTTGAGTTGTCGTGAAGCATAAGCCATGACCTTATCACGTTGCATCAACACGGCACCTAAACCTTGGTACGATGCATCACAATAGACTACAAAATCTTCAATCCCATCTGGCAATGCTAGGATAGGAGCACTACAAAGTTTTTTTTTAAGGGTTTGGAAAGCATTTTCTTCGTTTTCATCCCACACGTATTTCTTGTTTTTCTGAGTTAGCTTGGTCAAAGATTTTGCTATTGAAGAAAATCCTTCAATAAACCTTCGGTAATACCCGGCTAGACCCAGAAATTGACGAATTTCTGTAGGTGTGGTAGGTGTTGGCCAGTTTTTGATAGCTTCAATTTTAGCGGGATCGACATGTAAACCGGTCTTGTCAATCACATGCCCAAGGAATTGTACGGATTGAATCCAAAATTCGCATTTGGAAAACTTTGCATACAATTTCTCTTCCTTGAGTAGTCCTAAAATTGTTCTCAGGTGTTCTTTGTGTTCCTCTTCGTTTTTGGAATATATGAGAATGTCGTCTATGAATACAATCACAAATTTGTCCAAATATGGCTTACACACACGATTCATGAGATCCATGAATACTGCCGGTGCATTAGTTAACCCAAAGGGCATCACTTGGAATTCATGGTGACCATATCGTGTCCTAAAGGTTGTTTTTGGAATGTCTTCATCACGAACTCTAACTTGGTGGTAACCTGAACGTAGGTCAATTTTTGAGTAATAGGTTGAACCTTGCAATTGATCGAATAAATCATCAATTCTTGGTAGTGGATAACGGTTCTTTATGGTTAGTTTGTTTAGCTCACGATAGTCAATACACATTCGTAATGACCCATCTTTCTTCTTCACGAATAAAACTGGAGCTCCCCAAGGTGAGGAACTGGGTCGAATAAATCCCTTGTCCGAAAGTTCTTGTAATTGATTTGATAGCTCTTGCATCTCTGAAGGTGCTAGCCGGTATGGTGCACGGGCAACTGGCGCCGCTCCTGGTATTAAATCAATTCTGAACTCTATTTGACGATTTGGTGGTAGTCCGGGTAAGTCTTCTGGAAAGACTTCAGGAAACTCACGGGCAATAGGAACATCTTCGAGACGTTTTTCATCGGTTTTCTTTTCGGTTACGTGGGCTAAGAAAGCATAACATCCTTTCTCAATGTACTTCATGGTTTTGATACATGAGATGATGTTTATTCGAGTTCCACTTTGATCACCACGAATGATCAAAGTTTCATTGTCACATGGAATGTGCACAACTCTTTCACCACAAATAATGTTAGCTTGATGTTTAGACAACCAATCCATGCCAATAACTACATCAAAACTTCCGAGTTCAATTGGCATAAGATTGATGTCAAAGGGGTGGTCTAAGAGATTAAGGGTACAGTTTGGGATTACGGTATTGGTATTTACTAAGTCACCGGTAGCTAGCTCAATATTATAACTAGTGGTTAAAGTGATTGATGGAATATCAAGTAAAGGCGCAATTCTAGTAGATATAAAGCTCATATCAGCACCAGAATCGAATAATACTTTAACAGGAATATTATTGAGTAAGAACGTACCGGTAACCACGTTCGGGTCCTGGTGTGGTTCTTCTTTTCCCATGACATAGGCTCTACCACGAGCACCTCCGCCTTGGGGTCCTTGGTTTTGAGGACAGTTGTTCTTGTAGTGTCCCCTTTCACCACACCCAAAACATGTAACTATGGGCTGTGTGTTAGCCCCAGTAGCTATACCCTTGCCTCTACAATCTTTGGCAAGATGTCCGGGCTTTTGGCACTTGTGGCATTTGGCCGGGCAAGGACCTTCGTGATGGTAGTTACACTTGGTACATTGTGGTAGATTACCAACGTACTTACCACCAGCTGGTGCAGCAACATAAGCCGTCGCGGCTTCCTGTCTCTTGTTCTGTTGATTGTGATGGTTGTTGTTTCGGGTTTGGTTGTTGTTGTTGTTGTTGTTGTTGTTGTTATTCCCACGGTTACCATCATATGGTCGTTTGTTGTTGTTGTTCTTGTTGTTGTTGTTGTTGCAGTAGTTGGAATTGTTGGGGTTGTTGGCATTGCTGTTGTTGGTGTTGTTGGTGTTGTTGGGGTTGTTTTGCTTTCGGGTTTCCGACATACGTACCACTTGATCCATGAGGCTACGGGACATCCGCATAGCCTCATCAAGTTCCTTGGGATTTGCCGAAGTCACATTCCCCTGTATGCTTGAGGGAAGTCCCCAGATATACCTTTCCAACAATTTTTCCTTTGTGGAAACCATTGTTGGACAAAGTATTCTCAGTTCCTGGAATCTACGGTTGTAGGTCATGATATCATTTCCCTTAACCGTATGATCCCAGAACTCAACTTCCAACTTTTGCATCTCACTGCGTGGACAGTATTCCTTGATCATCATTTGTTTCAAATTAGCCCAAGTAATTTTGTAGGCATTCTCAATGCCCATGGGTTGAGCAATTGAGTTCCACCAGGACAACGCCTCATTCAACAAAGTACTCGTGGCATACTGAACTTTATCCCCCTCGATACATTTACTAACCAAGAACACCGACTCCGCCTTTTCGAACCAACGGGTCAAACCTACAGCCCCTTCAGTACCCTTGAATTTGATGGGTTCACATTTCAGGTAGGAAATGAACGAGCAACCCTTTGGTACAGTAGCAACATTGGTCACTGGAGGGGTAGTTGAGTTCGGTCCTCCAAGGTTAAGACTGGCAATTCTGGCAGCCTCTGCGGCTATGGCAGCTTCCGCAGCAGTGGCGGCTTCGGCGGCTGCTGCAGCATCAGCAGCACCAGCAGCTGTGGCAGTTTCTGCAGCTGCTGCAGCTACGGCTGCTCGTTCCGTGATAAGTGCTGCATTAACACTATCCTTTACCAGTTTGCGGATGGCGGCTTGCGTCATCGTTGGTGGGGTCTTTTTCTTTGGCGCCATGATTCTATTGTTCAAAAGATACGTTGTAATTAGAGAGTTGTGAAATGAGCACAATTTGGTAAGAATGATAGGATAATAATGTTGAAACTTCAAAAGCATAACACATGATAGTATATAAAACAACAGTTTTATTCATATAACGTTGATTTACAAAATCGAACTTATTACAAGTTCAATCAAAACTTACTAACTGATACTTTCAGTTAGTAATTACAACGTTGTACTAAAGATAACTAGTACTATAACACTAGTCTAACGTCGGTTGGGAGGTTGTTGTGGTCCGGTCGGATTATTATTTCTGCGTGTTGCTAACACATCTACACTTTCATTTGGACGGTATTCTTTGACATCCTTTCGGTATAGCCTTTGTTGTATGGAACTCATTTGAGTTTGCATCCAACACAAATCATTCTTAAGTTGATACCTGTCAAAGTTTGCAACATCTAACCGGATTTCGGCTGTATTTAGGCGGTTAAGTAGTTTATGAATTTGAACCGCATCCTGTTCTTGGGCCCTCTCAACCAAAGTGAGTCTATCCTTGACATTATCCAAGCCCGTCAAAGGATTTAAGACTACTTCCCCAACATGAGTCGAGTACCTCTTCACGTAGCTCATGTCAAGCTTAAACCAATATAGGTCGTCTCGAGCATTCATGGCATCCATTCTGGCAGAATTTACCTTGGATATGTAGTCGTGCATTTGACTTGCCATACTTTGAACTTTGAGTTGGGTTAGGTTGAGAGCTTGTTTCAAAGAGTAGATTTCGTATTGAGCTGAGTTCACGAACATATGTGTAGATGTAGATGTTCCGCCGGTTTGGTGAGTAGAATTCGGAACTTGAGCTGGAGTGGTACGGTTAGATTCAGATGAAATTGGTGAAACCGGAGGTGGAGATGTTAATGGTGATAGATGTGGCACCACTAATAGTTCCTCCGCTTCCTCATCGATGCCTTCGATGTCAACATCCATTTCAGGATCCTCTTCGTACTCATCGATGTTTATGTCCATATCCATTTCAGGATCTTCGTCCGAATCTATTTCATTGTCTAGATCCTCATAAGGTTCTTCCTCATCGTCGTAATCAATTGCCTCAAAGTAAGGATCATTAGGTCCGGGAAGAATTGGTAAATACTCAGGCATAGCAGGAAGATGATCGGGAGATGGAGGTGCGGACATGATGTCTACAATTAGTATTATGATGTCAAAAATAGTCAAATGTTTATAGAAAATGCTCAAACTAAGGAAATGTGCATATGACAATATACAAATATGTTCATGTAGCATAACATGTGTAATAAGTCCATAATCTTCTGGAGGATGGAAGGCACGAAGATCGGAAGGCTAGAAAAATGTTTTTGCTTGTTATTGTAGTTATAGTTTAGGTCTCACTTAGACCCGTTTCTCTATAACCATGGCTCTGGTACCAATCTGTAACACCCCCAATTCATGATGCAGTGGAATTCAACTTGGGTGTTACTCGACGGCACAACAGTCATAATAATAGAAAACGATCTCTAAACGAATCGTATTAAAAAGAGTTGTCATTCATATTTATTCAAATATATCAGAGTTTACATAGTAAGGTCCCAAAAGGTTCCATTGTTTCAAAACACATCAACATAAAGTCTATGATGTTTATCGAATGACATAATAGTTTATAGCCTTCTTCCTTCGGTACGTGCCCTTCCGCTCCATTCTTGATTATCATGGACCTGAAATACATGCTTAAGAGGTCAACACAAAGGTTGAGTGAAATTCATAGAGTTTGTTTAACGGTTGAACACAATATGTTGGTAGTAAGAGTTAATTAGACTCATACTCATTTAGAAAACAAAACAGTTATTATTATATACTAAGCTCATGCAACCAATACGTTAACGGGTACCAATATCAATCGGCGGTTATGTTGCCCCGGTAAGTACTTTGCCGTCATACTTAATGTTCAAATATAGTGCATTTGTTGAACTAATCTGCTCAAACAAATGGGATTCGTCAATCCCAATAGGCCTATTCACAATACTCGCGCTCACTAATTCTAGTGATTAAATGGTTCATGATAGGGGCCTAGGATTGGCAAGGTAGGTACTTAGTAATAATAAAACAATCAGGCAGCATACCGTTTCAAAGCATTGTGTTCGGTTTAAAAGTAGCATGTATTCCCCCCAAGGGTTTGTAAAACATTGAAATAATGTAAAGTGGGGCTATGAACTCACCTTAAGTAGGATAGCAAGTAATGAAGGTGATGATTGGATCGTGTATGTTTCTACGAGCAACCTATAATAGAATGTCGCGACTTAGGATTTGTGTAAAGAATATAACGGAGTGCCTATATATATCTTGCATTATAGTCCATGATGTGGTATGATGTATATTGTAAGTCTTTGAAAGAAAAGATTCATGAACATGTATGTTTTGTATATCGTTTACTACCGTTCGGGCCGACATAATTCAGAAGTCATGTTAGTAAGCGTTCGAGGAGCCAGGACACTTTAACTCGTAAATCCACAACTCATCTCGATGGCTTACATAATGAACTCCTCACATGAGGCTCCCTACTATTGTAGTAGTTGATAAAATATATAGATATAGGTTTTGATCCGAAAAGTTACATGTCCGATATTTGTATAAACTTAGGAAAGTTTATTTGTACATGAAGATTTTTATTAGGGGTAGCTTCATAAGTCTTGAATGACCATGTTCTCTTGGTAAAATCTCATGGTTTCCTTTTAAGTGAAGTAGATCCAAATTGCTTGTTCAAGTTATCGCCTAATTCATTGTTTCATGTTTACGCCTATGTAAGTTGGTATGGTCATTTCGTCATGGCCTAGCCATGACCTTTGGTCCTTGTTCCAAGGTCATGAGCCTCAACCTTAGCTCTAGCCATGGTGGTGGTCTTGTTTATAGGTCATAAGACCTCTTGTTCCTTTTAAAGTATAACCAATATATAGTGACTTGTATATATGTAATTAGCTGTTAAGAAACTGAGAAATATCTCACTCAGAAGGCGTTTTCAAGGCTCGAGCCTCTTTGTTCCTGAATGAAAACGTGATTCCGGACAACTTTCGTGTTTTAACTTTTTCATGAATCGGAGCAGAAAGGCCTCTTTTTGCGTGTTTTAGGTTCTGTCACAGAAGCTTTTTAGGCAGTTTTGCCGGAAAGTTTTGGTAACTTCAAATCGCCATAACTTTTGACTCGTATACTCTTTTTAGGTGGTTCAAATTGCTACGGTTTGCTTGTTAAGTCCTCTACTGTAATATGTAATAATCCAACATCATATTTTTACCATTTTGATCAGGTCTTACCAAGAAATTCACTAGTTTGTTTGTTTTAGTAACTTAACTTAACAATCAAGTACAACAACATGTTTTAGTCATTTTTATACACCATGGACATTCATACAAGATATAATATAGCAAGAATAACATGTAAATGATATGAACATGAGAAATTAACAAGAAGCATGTTAGGTTTAGGCTTACAACTTTTGGCTTTCTAATTAAAGAAAGGAGTAACAAGTAAGGAAATGGACTTTGATAGACTTGCTTCAACCCTTTTCACTTCATGCAAACTTTCTACCCTTGGTATTCTTGAAAGATAAATGATGAAGGTTGAGGTGAATTGAGTGGATTTAAACTCAAGATAAATCACCAAGTATGTTAGGGTTTGGAAGAGTTTTGGTAACCTAAGATCAACTAGGGTTTCTACCTTGAAGAAACACTTGAACCTTGCTAGAACTTTGAAGACTTAAAGCTAAATGTGAAGTGTTGTGGTGTGTGTTGATGGCCGGCCAAAGGAAGGGGGGGAGAGGGGCTTTTATAGTCTCATGAGGAGGCTACTAAACTTAGGATATTTTGCCCAAAACTACACATGTAAACCATCCAAGACCTCATGATACAAGATCAAGCCACACAAGGGTGTGACTCCCCCCCCCCCATAAGTCGGTTCACAAGGGATAAGGGGGGTGAGGTGGCTTGGCTTGATAATATCTAGATATTAGGATGAGTTTTGACTCCGGGAAATGCCAACCGTAACTGATTAGGCCTTAAAACGTAAAACCGGGTGTCGTAAAATTATGAAACTTGAAAGTATTGATAAACATGTCCATATGTCCCATAATAAAATATAAAATGGGTGGTAGGTTCCATTTGGGTGGTAAACCCTGCTAAAAACTGGAAACACGGGTCTAAAACGCGTAATACGTAAATTGTACGAATATTGCGTAAAATTGAGAAAAGTAAAATGTTACTTTTCTAATATGATAAAAATGATTTAAAATGATTTATAATGTCTAGACTGGGCTCAGTCTAGTGTCGGTTTGATATTAAATGTCTTTTAGACATCAAACCGTAAGCCTAAAAATCACGAAATGACTTATAACATCAAGGGATGATTTTTGGTCAATGGAGGAGGGAAAAATATGTTGACTTATTTTAATAAGTTGAAAGCTCAAATCATCTTAGAAATGCGGTGCAGGTATAGGCTAGGGTTACGGCTGAGTAAAAATGCTTAAAACTGAAAATTCCAGTTTTTCACGGCCGAAGTTTATTTTGGTCATGTTTTTCTCAGTCATGATTTATTCTCAAATAAATCATGAGTGTGTCAAACATTTTTCTGATACTGAGAAAATTAACGCGACCGAATTTCGTTGTGCGTAGAATTTCTGATTGCCGTTTTACCCTAAAACGTGTAATTCTGTGTAATTCCTTAATAACTTTCACGAAAATGATCTCACGAGTGTCAAACATTTAATTTGCCATGGAAATGATTTATCACTCGAGAATATGAAATAAAAATCAACTTTCGGGAAAATTTCAGAAAGAAATGAATAGTAAAAAATGAATAGTAACATGAATAGTAAAATTTTCCGAAAATAGAAATTAACCTGAAATTGCGAATTGTTACACACTTTTCTGCTGAGTGATGCTAATACTTTCATAGAATTGAGTGAGTTGTTTGTTAACAAACTCTGTTCCATTGTTTGTGCGAATGATTCTGACGGTTTTGTTGAGTCTTACTTGTAGCTGTTTGATAATTTGATGATGACCTCTGAAGTTACATCCGTGGTTCTCAAAAACTACACCCATGTAAACCGAGAGTAGTAGTCAATGACAACTAGAACGCATTGCTTCCCTTTTATACTCTGCACTCTCATTGGTCAGCATAGAATCATATGTAGGGTGTGAAGAGCTTCCATGATGGTGTTGACAATGATGGGTTTGTGGGTATGCTTCTTGCTTTTGCCCAGTTGACAAGTCGAACAAAGATGATCTTTTTCCAACTTTAATCTGAGTAGACCTTGTTCAAGATACTAGCGAGCAAGATCATTGATGGTAGCAAAGTTCAAGTCATTTGAACATTGTTGCCCTGGCCATGATTTGCTCTTTGAGACCTAAGAGATCAAGCAAATAGGAGAGGACTGCATCATGTCTTCAAAAGAGATGGTGTACAAGTTAGTGCCACGACTGCCTTTAAGAAGATCAACACTATTCAATTCTCTGATAAAGCAAGTGTGTTTTCTGAAAGCCATTTCGAGTTAGGAATCACAGAATTGACCAACATAGAACAAATTGTGCCAAAGTCCTTCTACATTGTATATCTTGAAAATTATACAGTCACCAAAGACATAATCTCCATAACCCTTAATTACCCCAAAATGGTAGTTCCCGAATCTAACTGTCCCGATAAACTTATTCACGACATTCTCAAGCCGTGAGCGATCCCCGGTCATATGTTATGAGCAGCCTAAGTCCAAATGTCAAGGGACGATCTGTACGACCTGCATTTGAAAACAGACAAAAGAATAGAATTTGGAGTGCCAGATCCCTAGTTTAAGTTGGGTTCCAGTTGGTTAGTGCAAACAAATTCTGGAGCAACTGAGACCTTAAGTGCGTTCGTTTCAATGGTGGGAATTTCACTAGTAGATGCAATGGGCCTAGTTAAAGGACATTGAGTCACTAAAAGAAAAGTTCTACTAGTTGGCTTCCATTCCTTAACAGGCACTACTTTAGAGTAGGTTATCCTAGTTAAAGGGCACTGTTCTCCTAAAGTGAATTTCCTTCCAGTGGGCTTCTATTGATAGCCAACATTGGCAAAAATTTTCTTATTGCTTTCCAAATTTGCTTAATTCGTTTAGCTCTCCAAACTTTCTTAACTGGGGTTTTGTTGAACGACTTCAAATATTTCTCAACACATTTATCATGATTAGCCGAAATTAAGCATTCATTACATGTTTTGCAAAGTGAATTAGGGCTTGAATTATGATCCTTTTTGCTCAAATCCGACTTATTGTTCCTCATGTGGTCTTCTACTTTCTTATTAGGAACACTTTTAGCTGATGAAGTCTTATCATTCTTTATGTTTCTCACAGGTTTTGACTTTCTAGCTTTAGTGTCACTATTAACTCCTATAGAGGGACTGATGGGAATCTTAGTCTTTTTCACTTCCAGTTGCTGAACATGTTTTGATGTGTTGGGATCTAAAGTTTCCAAGGGTGCGTCAAAGGTTACATGCCTTTTCTTAGTCATTGAGAATGATGAAGTGAGCCAATCTTTCTTGTTGTCAATCTTAGGACATATGCCAATGGCATATTCTAAGAGTTCCTGAGATCGTTTAGTGAGGAAGCAGGCATCAAGAATAGCACTATCTTGTGGTTTCACTATCCTATCCTCTTCTACAATCTCACAAAGCATGTTAAGACTATCCTTAAGGTATGAGAGATAAGAATAGTTAGCAGACCTATTGTTCCTAAGATGAAATGGGATATTAATAGCATCAACATCATATTTTCTAACAGCAGAAACCTTTGGAACATTCATGTCACTGATGGTGACTGGCATTTTACCTTTCACCTTCGTCTTTAGATTTTCAATTTCATTAAGCAAAGAAGTTATTTTTTTCATTGGTTTTCTCACATGTGATCTTGATCGAATCATATAACTCTTTGTAACGTTGTTTAGTATTGGAATTTTTAGCTTGAAACCACTCAATATCACAATGTAATTTATTAATGGTATCTTGATAGTGAAAATTCTGAAAATCTAATGACGATGGTTTATTGGTGTCAGTCACAACATACTTGGTTGACTTTAATTGGGCAATTTGAGCCCTTAATTTCTTAATCATGTTAGTGTGAGCTTGAATTTTTTCATCACGTTTGGCTAATTCAAAATATGCATCAAATTCAGGAGCATCCGAAGATGTCTTAGCTTTTGATATTTTAATTCTTTCTTCTAAATTTTGATACTTTAGTTGCAAGTTAAGATTATCAACCTCTAGTTTTGACAAATGCGTGACCATGTTATCATGATCATCATTTTGAATTTTCTCATGCAATTTTAAATTCTCCCCCTCAAGCTCAACAACACGATGCTGGAAAACATTTAATGCAATAGACATTTCATGAAATTGGCAGACAGATAAAGCAAATTTAGTAGCAATATAAAACACATCCTTTGCAACACAATTAGCAATCAAATTCTCATTCATGATGTTAACATTTTTCCTCTCAATTTCACTATGTTTAAGATAAATAGCTAGTTGTTTTCCCTCACTTTCCACAACTTTATACACCTCTTTCATATCAGCCACATCTTTGTTTAGGGATTTTTGAAGTCCCTCAAAATGTTCTTTGACAAGCTTAAAGAATGGCATAACCTCTGTTAAATAGCATCGTTTTGTTTGTTCAAAGCCCCTTTCCCCTTCAGTAATACCCGTTGGTGTAATTCTCTTTTTATATTTTTTTTATCAAAATTAGCGAATAATTGACCAACATATAGAGAAATTATAGTATTATTTTGCATGGGGAGAGTTAAAGGAACAAGATGCATGGGTGTGTTATTAGGGTATAACGTTGGGTCAGCTATCTTAAACATGGTACGGGTTTCTCCCACAATTCTTTCTGCTTGCATTTTTTCTAAGTCTAAGTTCCAAAATACATGCACTGGAGCTAACCTTTTTTGTGGGACAAAAACCGCTATTCTGTTATATTCAGAGTAGTCATAATTGTACAGGATGTTATTTTTAATGCACAGGGGATCCTTTAATTTTTCAGCCAATTTAACTCTAGTTTCATCTTCAATCTCATTTGACTCATCAAATGATGTCACATCATGGGTGGGCATGATCAGGCTCAAGCATAACATTAGCATCATACAAAGCAGGCTGGGTAGTTCTAACGCTCCTAAGGAAATTAGATTTAGGTCTTCCTACATCCTTTTCACTATGTTCATCACACAACGTTTTATGACTGTGAATCATTTGAGCAGTCTGAATGGTTTGGTCTTGCGTGTACAACTTGTTTTCAAGTTTGTTCTTCAACGTTTTAAGTCTGGAAAAATCATCTAAGAGTTTAGTCTCTTTTTCATGGAAATCATTTTTTAGAATTTTAACACTTTCTTGAATTTCCAATTTTTGTTTAACAGACTGATCAAGTTACCTTTTTAAAGATTCCGACTCCCTTTTTAATATTTTTCCTTTTTGTTACGTTCAAATATGAGTACACGCATTTGCAAATCCATTTTCTGCTCACGATTGGTTAGTTCAAACTTTGCACGTAGTTCATATATGGTCACCTGATCCTTAAGGATGTTAAGTCTAGTGGTCAGGGTGTCATCATCGATATACACAATGTGCTCATGCAAGTCACAATCATTATCAACAACAGAAGATGCACTACTTGGTACAACAGATGCGTCGATATGTTTCACATATTGTTCATATAGGATAACATTACTATTTCCCATATCAGCAGTATCTGATTTAGCAGCGTTTTTTGTTGTACTATGTTAGGAATATTTTGTTCATGCAACACAGTATCACCATTTAAAACAGAAGATGCACTACTAGGTACAACCAACTCTTCGTTGTGTTTCACATATTGTTCACATGGGAAAACATCGCTATTTCCCATATTAGCAGTATATGACCCAACAACGTTAGTCTATTGTACTTTGTTGGGAATCTTATGTTGATCGACCATGTCATATAGTTTGAGTACCTTAGCACTTGACACATGTTCTTTCACCAGTCTGATATATGCATCCACATCATGTGTAATAGGAGTTATTGGACTGTTGGTAGTGTCAAGCTTATCAATCTCTGATCCTCTTCCTTCAGTGACAACTGACCCAACATCCGATGCTTTACTCGAATCCACAATACCATCACTTGATTTCACCCGACATGCCTTCAACGTGTATTCATACTTAAGTTTGTGTTGTGTTCTTTCCTCAATGTAGTCCTTAACATTACCAATGAGTTCGAGTAGTGTAACTCTGAACACGTCAACCTCGATTCCGTGTAATTAGCAAAGCACTTTTTCGTCATTTGACTCTCATGATCATACTCCTCAGTGAATCGCGAATGAATGAACACTTGGATTTGGTTGTTGATCACAAAGAATGCAGCCATAGATCTACCTTCGGAAAATTCACCTTTGTCAAGTTGTTTTTAAAGTTGATCTAAGAATAGATTCATTTTGACTATCAAGGTCTCAACATCTTAACCAAAGAGTGTTGTGAATGCACGATGATATCCTCCCAAGTATCCAGGTTGTTCAAAGAGAACCTTGAGATGTGAGTGAAGCAATCGAAAACATTCTATGCAACTTTCTTCTGCATTATCGGGCAATTTTCGTGGCTGATGAAGTTCACTCTCATATTTCACAGAGTTAGAAGTAGTAGACATGATGTAAATGTGCACGGGATTTTACAAGTCTATGACTTAAACCGAGAAATAGAGTCTTTCGCGGGATTTAACAAAATCAAGACAAAACTGTGAAATGATGTTGAGTACTTTAGTGATTGAGTGTGAGATGATAAACTTAGAAAGGTACAATAAGTTATCTAAGTCAAGTCACAATGAGTCAAATCACACCAAGTCAAAACATAATTAGTCAAATTGCAGGAATCAACTCGCAATGTCATATTGTAATTGGACAAGTTGCAACAACTCAAATCGCAACAATTCTCAAATCACAAAACTATTCAACTCGAAGCGTATAATCATCTCACAACAACTTGATCAACTAGCAGTGCATTATCAATACGTACTAAGAATCAACCAGCAGTGAGTTAGTAACCATCAGTGTGATTTTGTTCGGTTGATGCAGGTTGCTATGGTGAAATTATGGTCTAAAAACTTAAAACCTCAATAACTTCACTCCGGAGGTGATTTGGGACTCGAAAATTTTGTTTCACAACTTTGTGGAAAAACCTCACAATATTCAGCCTGTTCCGGTAGTTTTGATAGGTATTTTGCTGAAAACAGAGTTACGGTTCAAAAGTTATGGCCGTTTGAAGTTTTGACGTAAAAAGTCAACTTTGGTCAACTCACAGCTAAGAAATGAATCAACTCGTAGCCAAGTGTCAACTCGCAGCCAATATATCAACTCGCAGCCAATATGTCAACTCGCAGCCAATGTATCAACTCGCATCCAATTGATCAACTCGCAGTCACCAGTCAAATCGCAGTTACAAAAAGACAGAAATGTCCCTTTCTTTGCGATTTGTCCTTTTACTATATAAAGAAAACTGCCAAATCGCATTACCCAAATAACCAAATCACATCACCAAAATAGCCAAATCGCATCCAAGAAACACCAACTCGCATCCAAAATCAGTCAACTCGCATCAAAGAACACACCTTCGAGGATCAACTAGCAGCGGAGAAATCAACTTAAATACCACACGAATTGCAAAAAAACTAAAGAAACACGATATCAAATCATAAAAATAGGCACATACAACACCCCTAATCATGAAAGTACAAACATATAACAATTCTAACCATGAACAAAATCAAACAAGGGTGTTTTTGGTGAAAAGAAGTCGAACAAAAAAAAAACACAAAGAACCAATCTAAAATTCGAGCATACACAATCCCAAAGATGTAACCTTGGCTCTTGATACCAATTGTAATATACTCATAAACTAAAAATATATGGTTTTTGTGATTATTGATCGAAATATATTAGAAATTCTAGAGAGAGAAAGTAGAGAGATGGGAACCTTTTAGAGAGAGAAAGTGAGAGAGATTAGATTAGTGAATGAAAAGGTCCAACCCTCTCCCTTGGGTGGGAGAGGGTATTTATAGTTTACATATTAATGCCTCATTAAACAGGCTGTGGAGTGAGCTAACAGTGGGTAAAGACCCGAGTCAACTCCACGATATCTATGATATTAAACTACTATAATACTACTAGGATAAATACTACGAGCTACTTAATGCTAAAGAATACTCGGGGTGACTGAGTCTTTTCATATGAATAATCGTATTCCTAACAACTAGACATAGTAGGATCTTTAACTTTTGAACAGTTTTATGAAAGAGGTTTTAGAAATCAAACTGCTCTGATACCAATTGTTATTCCAGTTTAGTTGGTTACATATATTAACTAAGGTTAACGACCAACTTCAATGTTTAGCAAAGTGTGTTTAAAAACGTTTAACAAGATAAAAAAAGTAAGTAAAGATTTGTGATGACATCAAATAAGTACATATTATTATCATCATTTGTCCTATATATTTGGCTTGTTTTATTATATTATCTATGAGAATCGATACTTAATCATCTACTTTTGTAATCCTCATCTAAAAAAAAGCATTTGGTGAAAGTTTATGATTTTAGACGAAATATGGAGCTAAATGATCAAGATGGAAAAAGTCTACTGAAGAGAAGGAGATACGCCGTATTATCATACTTAGATGAATTCCAAGACCATTGCCTAACTTTGAATGCACCGCATGTAATAATATCATGCACCGCATATGAAACCTTGGTCAACGAAGAAGAACCAACTTGTTCTACTCCAGATAGTCTGCATTACATTCCTACATACGGCGTATCACTTTCAAGACTTCATCAAAGACAATCCAAGATACTAAAGGACATGCGCTGCATAGAAGAATCAAGTTACGCCGCATCTGAAGATGGTGTACGAATATTACAGAATATAATAATCTTGGACCCCACGCAAAGTTAAGTACATGCGCTACATCTACTTAGTTGATGCGCCGCATCGAACCCTCTGACAGAAACTTTAAATACCCCAAGAGACAGCCAAATTTTGTGTGCCAAAACTTACAAAAGCTGCTACGTAAACCCTAAGGAGAAGAATACCAATGAAAAGGCAACACAAGACACACTGCATTGAAGATTTTAGAGCAGTAAGAAGGTCCTGCTTGTGTTTTAATTCAATTAAGTAGTTTTGTTTTATTGTAATAGTAAGCTTTAATCCATCAGGATTAATGGGCTTGTGACTGCCATATTGATCCCCTTAAAATTGTTGTCCCATCGATTAAATCCTTGTCAGATGACTCCTTGAATATTCATTAAGGGACTTACTTAAATACTTACATATTTTATGTTTAAATCCTTGTCAGATACCATTGGCTCTGAATTAACCTAACAATCAGGCAGTGGCAGGAATTGAACATTTTTTTTTTGGAGGGGGGGGGGGTCGAATCGGAGATTTGTTTGTAACCTCAACTAAATTACCCCTAAAACTTATAATATTTACACTAGGTGCCGAATCTGAACATACAAATGCAAGCGGAAGATTTATAAATATAAAGTTACAAAGGTATTCTAAGGTTACAAAAGAAATGCTAACTCTATACAAGAAGAAATACAAATCCAAAAAAAATCTAATTGAATCCAAAACCACGTCTAATCTAGATGTAAATGGGCTTCTAATCATCGGGGTAGTCCACTAAGACTCCTATGCACTCTTCACCCAAACCCAGCTTCCAACCTAAAACCTGCTGCAGGAAAAGAAATGCGGCTGAGCTTAAAAAGCCCAGTGAACAGATATATAACAAAACTAATAATTGAAACGTATATAAGTATAAGAAAAGAAAATCATAAGCTCTTGCTGAAAAGAATATCATTTGTCAAATGAATAAGAGATCAAGGAACATCTGAACAATATCATAAGTCAACAAAATGAAGAACATGAAGAATCGAATAGTAATAATCAAAAGAAGTGGGAAGGATCACTAGCACAATGTATCATAAGTCAAACGAAACTTAGCATCATAGATATATCAAGCATAAACAAATCATAAGAGAATTAAGAGCATGTATGAACAAAGGCCTGTCTACTATAGCCACTCGAATAAACACATAGAAACATAAGGAAGCAATGAGCCGACCTACCAGAGCCACTCGAATAGGTCTCATACATACATACATACATAATCAATAACCACATATCAAAGGATACAGAGAGGGGAGACCTCTAGGTACAACATGGAGTAGCTAGCTCCTAAACGTGAAGGAGTATAGAGCACATACCCAGTTCACCATAAATATAACCATATCATAAACATACATAAACATAAAGGCTAGGATGCATCCATACGCCCCCCATACATACATACATAAAGATATATGGATCCTGCTCGCAGGATAGGTATACACATATCATAAGTGCGCTAAAGAGCTCAAAATCATATCATATCAAAGTGGGGACGCCATGGACCAATCACACCTCTACAGAAAGTGTCATGCCATTGGTGCCTCGATGACACGGCCATGGTACCTCCATGACTAGTTAGAAAACACGAGCATAAGAAGCATACATACATACAAATAATCATATCAGCATATCCGAATTATAGCATAGCATAATCATAATCAGAGGAGTATCAAATGAATGTGAATCATATATGAAAGGGATCATATCAAGTATCATATCAAAGGAATCATAAAGAACGAATCAAAGCATAAGGGAACCTAGCAACGGCTTAGGGAATCATATAACGAATCAAAGATCAAGATCAAGTCATGAGAATGAAAGCACCCTTACTGAAAAAGGATAGAATATCTGTACCTTAAACTGCCAACAAAACCATAACATAACCATAGAAATAGGAAGTCACTCCTTCTTCAGCGGATCTACACGAATTAATGATAGGGTAATTATTAATAACTTGTTTTAAGTCGGATTACTCATTTTAGTCGGCTTTCCATTTTTAATAACTTTCCACTTATAGCAGCTTTCCAAAAATAGTAACTTAGTCATTTTAAGTAACTTTCTATTTTTAACAAGTTTCACGAATTAGCAAGTTTCCATATTTAGTAAGTTTTAACATGACTTCCCGACTTAGTTAAATTAGGGTTAGGGTTCGGGATTTATCAATTACGTTAATCTTACCCACACACAAGTCAACATGACATTAAAAGGACACACTCGACATAAGAACATGTATTAGGGCACCAACCAATAAGAATAACACACTTAACACATTTTTTCATAGGCATAGAAGTTAACTGGTTTTATAACAAAATTAAGCACAATTAACAGATTTTTGAAACGCATCAGAATTGCAAACGAAAAATCACCAAAATTCTCACAGAAGCACATATGTCTTGAGAGACTACATGAATTTTCCAAGAATTTATTACCAGGTGTAAATACCCTTTCAAAAAAAATCCAAAGTTTGCATTTAAGAGACATATCAAGACCCTTCAGAAAAATCCAAAAAATTCCTAGAAGTCCCACATAACCCAAATATTACCCCTGTAAAAGGAGAGCTCTCAGCTCTTTATGGTTTGAAAAAGAATAATCCGAAACTCCAACTGATTTTCAGACCCAATTACTCAGCTTTGAAAACTTATCTTCTAAAAATCAAAAAGCTTACCTCCCGACCTCCAATCACCATGAAACTTATATTTCCAGAAAATAGACAAGTAGTACTTATGTTTAGACTCAAAAATCACTTAAAAACACGTAGGGAACATTTATTTATTCACCTTACAATCTGAATCAAAATTCAGCACTGCATGCAGTGAGACAGAAACAAACCCTAACCCTCCTAATTAATTCATACGCCACATTAATAATTTGTTTAGGGTTTCTAGGTTTTAATATCATCTTCAATGTGTCTTTAATGATTATTTTAGGGTTAAGTAACCAGGTTTAGGGCTCATATTAAGATCTGATTGAATGGCCACAACAGATGCAATAGTCGATATGTATGTTTAACCATTTCATTATTTTATGTGACTATTCAATACGTATAACTTGTTTATATATATACCGATCATCAGAAGGTTTTTACTACAGATTGTATATGTTCATGTGAGGCTAAAATAATCAAGAAAACAGTAGATATAAATATTACCTTGATCGATTGTAGCAAACAAAGAAAACTTGTCAAAACATAACCAAAACGGATCAAAACCAAAACCCTTCCTTCCCTTATGATTACCAACCATTCACCAAACCTTGTGATACCAATAGCACGAATCAGAAGCACCCACTTGAGCTTTGGAAGTGATCGAATGAAGAGCAGGAGAAAAAGTAGAGTCGTATGTTTTATTTTTAGGTTTTAGTGAATTATTTTAGGATCGTATATTATGTTTGTGATATCCTGTTCTTAATAAAAGATATGCAAGTTGTGTATGGGCTTTA
This sequence comes from Artemisia argyi, assembly GCA_030686995.1. Classification (NCBI taxonomy): domain Eukaryota; kingdom Viridiplantae; phylum Streptophyta; class Magnoliopsida; order Asterales; family Asteraceae; genus Artemisia; species Artemisia argyi. The sequence goes on from CM060679.1 coordinate 87,095,688, forward strand.
AAAGCCGTGTTTTTTGATGGGTGAGAATCAATAGAATACTTTCCAAATATCGTCCATGTATCTTGTATTCTTAGTCATATCCTGTATTTTAAATACACAAATTCGTCCCACATGATGTCATGGTGAAATTTTTATTTAATTTTCTCTTATCATAAGTTAATTAGTTAGGTTATAATCAAATTTCAATATTGGAGATTTCAGGGTGTTATACTTCTTCCCCTCTAAAAAGAAAATTTTCGTCCTCGAAAATTGAAGTCGCGAAAGTTAGACGGAGTCGTAGCAAATCACAAAAGATTGTCACAAATATCCTCACGCTCGGGGAGGTTCTTCCAAAAGAATCTTCACAATGAAATAGTTTCTCATGACTCGATCCTGACACACTTGGATAGCCCTAGACTCTCCAATCATAACAAATTGAATCCAACGAATGCGAAACAATGCGTATTAGATGACTGATGACAGATGATAGTTGGGATCCTACAAGGAGATACATGAAACATAAATTCCTACAAGGCAAAAGTGTAGATAGTGCCAAATGATAAATCTTCATCAACTCCTACCAAATTCTGAACGAACAAAGGAACTTGCCAAAGATCGAAGGAGCACAAATCGAATCATTAAACTTATCAAGAGTCTCATAGGAAGATGGGATAACATATTCAATCTGACGTTCCAAACAAATTAGAGTATCAAAATGTTTCAAAAAGCATAACAGAGTAGGTAGAATAATCGTACGGATAAGAACGAATCCAAGATCTAACGTGTCGTGAACTAAAGCTTACTCTAATGCCAAGACATCTATCTCTTCTATACTTCTTCTGGAAGTGTGAACCAAAATGCGATTCTCTGTCACAATCATTGCTGGTGCGCCATCCCGTGCAACTCCTACTTCAAGACTCTATACACATTAGTACAACTAAGATGAATAGAGTTGATTGAACTGTGTGCTTCACTTCAAACAGCTTCCTTGTATCTTCTATCATAGCTAATCTCCTTCCTCCTGGGTAGAAACAAAATCTCTCCTTAGCTTATCAAACTTCTTCTCTCATTCTTCATCCCACAAATTATTCTTTGAAAACATCACCTAGAGCTTCTTCTACCGTAGAATTTCAACACCAAAAACGAAGATGATTCACGTGTTTCTCTTTCGTCTCTGAACACACTAATATGTCATACTATAACCATTGTCCAACTGTTCATGACAGACACGATTGATCAATTTCATAGGGACAGTCGGAGTAGTAACCAATACTATTGGCATTACAACACTCATAAAAGATCACAGCGAATGTGAAAAGAAATTTCTAAGAATATCTCATTCTTCACATAGAACATGACATGATTTAGCTTCCAGAAATCAATTCACAAATCATGGTATCATCACTGTTCTCTACGAATAAAACAGAACCACATCAAGGAATACACAACGAACATTCCAAGCAATCCAAATAACTATTGAGGCGAGTCTCACCAACGAAGTAGGCTTCACAATCACGAGGGATTAACACACGAGTTTTCAAAACAAAAGTGATCATAAATGATTATCAGGTTTGGAACCATGGTGCAGAATTTGAGTTTCACAAATCGACAAAGATGACAAATACAACATGATTGTTGGTAGCATCACCATGCTCAGTCAACAAATTTATATCCAGGATAATATCGAATCAAACATCTCCATCGTAAACCGATTAGCAAAATGAAAATCATCTTCAAATATCTCCAGAATGTATCGAAAAAATCGGATATTCATGATGAAAGGTCACAAGATTATCTTAGATATAGGCAGGGCAAAATCAATAGTGTAGAAATAACAAAGTAAGGAAAGCCACAAATGTGTTGAACACATTGGATTCATAAGCATGTGAATTCTCTGAACGGACGAAAAAAAGCATTTAAACGAATGGCAACGAATCAAGGATCAAAGTTCAAAAGAATGCAATAACTTCAGAAAATGAACCTATAAGACATTACTACGAAGTCTCAAGGCATTCTAAACTTATGTTGCGAATCCTGATAAATCTTCTAAATCTTCCGAATAAATGATCTTATAAAGGCTTAACTAAACGCCGAGGCAAAATCAGAGTGATGCGGAAGCAAGATAACAAACTAACGTCTAATCTTATAATATACCAAATCCTCACCGGTCATACTAAAGTTCTTAAGGGGAGAAACCTAACGCAAATCCTTCTAAGGTTATTCCATGAGCTCCTAAAGGGCAAACCTAAGGGTCCAAAGCTTCACAGGCCATAACTTATGTACTACAAGTTGCAGCCTGGGCTATGATACCATAATTGTAACACCCCAACCTGAAAAGGGTCAAAATGTCACATTATGGTGCCGAATCAGAACATACAAACGCAAGCGGAAGGCTTATAAACATAAAGTTACAAAGGTATTCTAAGGTTACAAAAGAAATACTAACTCTATACAAGAAGAAATACAAATCCAAACAAAATCTAATCGAATCCAAAAACCACGTCTAATCCAGATTTAAATGGGCTTTTAATCATCGGGTTAGTCTACTAACGCTCCTATGCACTCTTCACCCAAATCCAGCTTCCAACCTAAAACTTGCCGTAGGAAAAAAAAAGCAGCTGAGCTTAAAAAGCCCAGTGAATAGATGATGCGTGGAATTTCACCCTCGCAAAAGGTTTTACCTCTCAAAGGATCTTGAGAAGCTTGCAATCCCCACTAGGCAGTGTACCTGTTCGTTGTAGTATAGTATAGTGACAAGTACCGGGGGATTGATCGTTCAACTCAGGAATAGTGTTCGCTAGGATTAAAAAGTCTACTAAACTAGGTCTAAAGGTGAGGGATGATTCTTTTTGTATTTTTATATTTTTATAAAAGCAAATAAAAATCTCGGTTTTGAAGGAGTGGGTGGAATTAGTTGCTAGCCAACTAACCCAATTAACTAAAGATGCAATCAAAATAAAATAAAATAGAACTTAAACTAATTTGTGGTGTAAACAATAATAAGAGAAAATGTATTTACTTAGATTTCATTACTCCCTAGATATCTTTTACCGGTTGATTAGCTTGTTACAATTGCATGGATGATGGGTTATATTCCTTAACACTAGTCGTAGGGCTGTGTATGATCTTCCCTAACTCTATAGGCTTCTACTTCATTCTAGGTCGAGCCGACTACTAGCTCCTAACGTAGTATCACTAGCAGTTGCCTACGCATTAAATACAACCAATAAATTGTAGTACACCTCCGATCATGTTTCTTAAGACGTTCAAGCAAGTTACCAATTGGAAGTCTGCCAGTTTTCTTAAGCCTAACATCGAATACAATCATCCACAACAATTATAAACAAACCATCAACCAATAATCAACATCTAGGTTTCATTACATTTAAGCAAACACAAGAAAAACCTAGCCTAGCATGTTAAAAAGAAGACAAGCATAAGATATAATCAAATAACACATAGACATATTGTATGATTATTGGAAAACTTATCTTCAATTTAACATGGATGGAACAAGGGTTGAAACCCTTGTTGTTATAGAAAATTCGTCTAGGGTTTGCACAAAGAAGTTCTCCAAAAGCTCCACACTTAATGAATGAAAATTAGAAAACTATATATAGATTTTACACCTTGACGGCGTCACGTTATAGCTTGTGACGCCGTCAACTCGCCGCCAAGATAAAATTCGTATTGCCTAGATCCGCTTCTGACACCGTCATGCGTAATTTTACTCTGGGCCATCACATGTATTCTGACCCTGATGGCTTTGGTGACGCCGTCAAGCCAAATTGCCTTGAAATTGTTCTGGGCCGTCATGTGTATTTTCCATATCCACCTCTTTTTCCAAGCTTGACGCCGTCACTTGTATGGCTTTGACGCCGTCAGGTACTGTTCCCAGAAATGATTTTGAGACTTTGTCGTTTTCTTCACTTAATCGCTCCAAAAACGTCCAAAATGCTTCCTTTTCCAGATTTCCTCTCAAAAGCACCTAAAATGACAAAAGGAACGATTTAGGGCAATAATTGATCAAATAATCACGAATTCGAGCTTAAATAACCCCCTAAAAGCAGTACACTTTTCGCCTTATCAAATACCCTTACACTTGAGATTTGCTTGTCCTCAAGCAAATGCGCTTTTATTCTAATCAAAATACAAGTTAGGGGTCATTTAACACTAAGATAAAAGTAATTACAACAAATAATCATTCCACTTAAAACCAAAAACAAGCACGGAGGTTATACACTAGCATCTCACAAATAGTGTTTAGATACTCACATCTCTCGGGTTTAATAAAGTATATATCACAATAAGGAAATGGAAAACATCTCTCACTACCTGTCATAGCAAATAGATTACCATAGGCTTGGGAAAGGATCAAACCTCCACCACTTGGCGTAAGAACCTAGGATAAACTATCAAAGAGGTCTTTTAAAGGGTTATAACGTTAGGTGTAGGGATATGATAAACACGGTTTTGTTGGATAAGGGCAATTTTTACTGGTGGCGAGTTAATCATCTTGGTTAATTACATGTACAATGTGGTGTTGCTAAGCCAAGACTCGACTCGACTTAAGCTAATAAAAAACTAACAAAACATAAAACGAACATAAAATGAAACGAGATGGTAGTCCGTATGTTTTTTTCTTTTGTTTTTTCAATTGTTTTTTCTTTTTCTTGATTTTTCAATTTTTTTTTTTTTTTTTTTTTTTTTTTTTTTGCATACACTCTTGCCCTACCATCCAAAATAATACATCATAGGGGATTTACGTCCCCCTTACACTTGAACTTTTACATACTTTACAATCAACTATTCTAATGACTCGAATCAAGATAATCAAAACACTTGGAGTACTTATAAAATTAACGCTCATATGGGGTAATAATTGATGTTCTTCCCCATTACTCCATAACACTAGTACTTTACCCATGAGTCCCAATCGTCCCAAAACAATATGTACAAGATATGACTTGACTTAGCAATCATGTAATCAATTAGACAATTAACTAAGGGTTTAAACAAATAACAATAATGCACTAAAGATGAGTACATACACGAAAGGCTAAGGCGATTTGGTTGCACATTTGGGGTGGATTGTAAACAAATTCTTTCTTTAAGTAAAAATGCTTAAAGTTAGAAACAAAAAAGATAGGCTCGAAGGGGTGTACTAGGGGTATCGTGACTAAAAATGAGTACAACGTAAAGGTGTGGGAAAAATTAATTGACTTTGTTAGTCAAGGTAATTGACTTAAATGGTCAAGTAATTATGATACGGGTTTAACACAAGGGTGATCCTAATGCCTCTTATCATGTAGTAAATCCTACTACACAAATGTAGTCTCACTAGCGGTCTCGGGATGCATCACTAATGCAAGTTCTAGAATCTAAGTACCATCGGTACACTCATAAGCACTAATAATGAATGCTTTTCCTAACAAATCTAAAGGCGAACCTCACATATTTTGGGTGGAAAATTTTTCTGAGTGGTACGATTTTTGTGCTAGTCATACAACTCCTATCCATGAGACGCTCATTAATGCTAAAGCTTCACTCCTAAATGTTGTAAAAAAAATTAAATTTGGCGCTAAAATTGCCCAAACAAGTATTTCTCTTAGTTTTATTAGACACCTACTATCAAACAAATAAACTCAAGTGCAATTGTATTCTCTAAGGTATCATTATTTACCTTCCCCTTACACTTAGGCTGAACATTGTCCCCAATGTTCAATAAAAAGATGTAAAAGAAAATAAGGTAAAAGAATGAAAACAAATTCTCCCCTGATTAGTTTGGTGTGGATATTGTGTCAACAAGGTTAGATCTTCTTCCAAGAAAATGAACTTTAAAAGCTTCCCTCCAGAAATATAAATCATCCTCTTGTCCAATGTAACCTGTTAAACCTGAGAAAACAATCAAGGCAAACCTCGCGTAAAATCGGCGGTAATCTATATATACTAAAAATCCTAGAAAGCAAATTGAGATATAATGCTTGTAGAATGAATGTTTGCAGATTTCCTGGAGTTCATAAAACTAAATAATCAACAAAAACTTTAAGACTCCGGTATAAACAAAACTCGAAAAAAATTTCAAAATTTTTGTACTTGACGCCGTCAGGTTATAACTCCTGATGCCGTCAGAATGTTCCTGCAAAAATCTCATGTTAAGTTTCCGCAAAATTTCTGGAAAAACTTATGCCTTACTTCCTTGAAAATCCTGTAAAACATCATTATGACTCGATACAAGCATTTGACTCAAACAATTACTAATACACATGTTCATTTAATATTGTTGTGGTTCATGCTCAATTTCGTTCTTATAAACAAATTTTGGGTCTCCCTTACACTTAGCTTTTGCAAAATACCTTTATATGTAATTAAGATGAATTTAAAAACAAAATAAAGCATTTTCACAATTTGCTTTAAATCATGATCCACAAACAATAAAAATAAAACACGCATACGGAAACAAATAAAATCAAACAAACAAAACAAATAACACTTGGGTTGCCTCCCAAGAAGCGCTTTCTTTATTTACGAGTCTTGTAGCTAGACTCAAGGTCATGAGCTATTACGTAACCTCGTCATCAGTCACGGTCTCTAGGTCATCCTTGATCTTGGTTTTGTATTACGGATCTAATTGCAAGCATTCCTTGTAGAAACCAAATATCTTATTCATAACATAGTCTACTCCTCTACGTCTATCCTCATCACTCCTATAGTAGACTGCTTGTTTGTGTTCATTTTCGATGTTTGATAAAAGACGAAATTGTTCAATCTTATAGGGCATTTGGTAAGCTATCTCATCGTTCTCATCCTTAAACCTAACTATCGCTAGAGATTGGTCATAATTCATCTTAGAAGCCTCAACAAACGGTTTTCCGAACACTACTTGCCTTAGGCAACCATCTATTACCGGACGAATATCCTCTACAATCACAAAATCGGTAACATAAGTGAAATTTCCTACAAAGACGTGCAATCCTTTCACTCTTCCCACAAAGTTACTCATCCAACTCGTGTTGGGCATCATCCTATATCCAAGTTGCTTCTTCATTACCCATTTATAATGAGTCCTAGTCATAATATTTATGGGAGATCTAAGATCGATGTAGGCTTTCCACACATGCATATACCCAATGTTGCATGGTATGTTGATGTTAGAGGGATCACCCGCTTTGATGATTAGTGAACCAAGGACGTAAGGTGTCTCGGGGTCATCAAATAGATTCTTGTGATACCCCCATTCTTCCTTGGTGGGTAACCTATTGAAATAATCCCCTACATCTTCTAATTTATCTTCCTTTTTAACCTCAACTTCCTCAATTTCATCCGTGTCACTTTCTTCCTTATTATTGTCGACCAGCTTAATAGTAACTACATTGACAAAGTGGACGATTTTAGATGATGATAGTGTCCCTAGTGTCCTTCTTTGGTGTAGTTAGCACTTGGTTGTTGAGAGCTTTCAACAAGTTATCGATTTTATTGGTCATCTCCGTTTGTTGTTGATTAAATTCGGATTCAAACTTAGCTATACGAGCTTCTTGAGATGCCATAAATTTGGACATCAATCCTTCAAGATCATTGGTACTACCATAGTTATTAGAAGGATTGTTGTTAAAAGTATAGTTAGAGGTTGGACCGTTTGGTTGGTAACGATTAGGTGGATTGGAAGAATTGTTTTGGGGCATGTTTTGGTTTTGCTTCCACCTAAGGTTCGGGTGATTTTTCCAAGAGGGATTGTATGAATCACCGTAGGGGTTTTGCTCGGGTTTGAAAGTGTACCACTTATCTCCCGCTCTGTCGGTACGTGAGGATGCGTAATCCGCAAAAGCTTGTTCGGGGAGTTCCATGCAATCACATGTGATTTTGTTCACTTGGCTTGAAGGTTTAGGAGCTTCGTAGGATTTCATGAGAAACTTGACTTGGTCTTCAAGTTCCATGATCCTACGGTCGGGAGTGCTTGAATTGTTCGAAGGCAAAGATATTGCCTTGACCGTTTTGTTCAAATCACGGGGATCATTCCAACTTTCGTTATCATAGAGAGCAAGATCTTCTATGAGTTCCTACGATTCTTCCGCACTTAGATCACGTAGCTTGCCACCGGCCGATTGGTCAATGGTTCGCCTTGTGGAGAGATCGATATGGTCATAGAAAATTTGGACTTGGAGCCAAAGATCTATGCCATGATGAGGGACTTTTTGGAGTAAGTCCTTGAAATGAGTCCATGCTTCATAGAGAGTTTCACCTTGACATTGTTGGAACATCAAGATATCATTTCTAAGCTTAGTAGTTCTCCCCAGTGGGAAAAATTGAGCAAGGAAACGAGTAGTGAGATGATCCCAAGAGGTGATAGATCCCGCGGGTAAACGCTCAAGCCATTGACTAGCTTGGTCATGTAGAGAGAATTGGAATAGACGCAATCGGGTCGTCTCTCGATTTACAACATCAAGGTCTATGGAGTCAACGATTTTAAGGAAATCCTTGAGATGTTGAATAGGATCTTCGGAACGAAGTCCATGGAATGCACATCCGCTTTGCACCAACCGGATGGTGTCGGATCACAAGGGAGACACATTGGCTCCTTGAGTGAGCTCAATGGTGTTTCGATAGCCTTGGTGGCTAGGACGGGAGTACTCTCCTAAGGTTCGGGGTCTAGGAGGTTGGTTTGGTAGTGGTGGGTTTTGTGGGTGGTTTTGTTGTGGTGGGTTGATAGGATCAAAGAGATTACCACCTTCCATGATGGCGGATGGCAAAGGTTACAAACAAAGAAACAAAGAAACAAAGAAATAAGATAGACTAAAGAAACCTATAAAAAATAAAATAAAAATCTTACTAGAAAGGAATCTAGCAAGTAGACCTAATAGAAAGAAATTCTAACCTAGATAAAAACTATTCCCCGGGCTGCGGCGCCAAAAACATAATGCGTGGAATTGCACCCTCGCAAAAGGTTTTACCTCTCAAGGGATCTTGAAAAGCTTGCAATCCCCACCAGGCAGTGTGCCTGGTTGTTGTAGTATAGTATACTGACAAGTACCGGGGGATTGTTCATTCAACTCAGGAATAGTGTTCACTAGGATTAAAAAGTCTACTAAACTAGGTATAAAGGTGAGGGATGATTCTTTTTGTATTTTTATATTTTTATAAAAGCAAATAAAAATCTCGGTTTTGAAGGAGTGGGCGGAATTAGTTGCTAGCCAACTAACCCAATTAAGTAAAGGTGTAATCAAAAATAAAATAAAATAAAACTTAAACTAATTTGTGGTGTAAACAATAATAAGAGAAAATGTGTTTACTTAGATTTCATTACTCCCTATATATCTTTTACCGGTTGATTAGCTTGTTACAATTGCATGGATGACGGGTTATATTCCTTAATACTAGTCGTAGGGCTGTGTACGATCTTCCCTAAATCTATAGGCTTCTACTTCATTCTAGGTCGAGCCGACTACTAGCTCCTAACGTAGTATCACAAGCAGTTGCCTACGCATTAAATACAACCAATAAATTGTAGTACACCTTCGATCATGTTTCTTAAGACGTTCAAGCAAGTTACCAATTGGAAGTCTGCCAGTTTTCTTAAGCCTAACATCAAATACAATCATCCACAACAATTATAAACAAACCATCAACCAATAATCAACATCTAGGTTTCATTACATCTAAGCAAACACAAGAAAAACCTAGCCTAGCATGTTAAAAAGAAGACAAGCATAAGATAGAATCAAACAACACATATACATATTGTATGATTATTGTAAAACTTATCTTCAATTGAACATGGATGGAACAAGGGTTGAAACCTTTGTTGTTACAGAAAATTCATTTAGGGTTTGCACAAAGAAGTTCTCCAAAAGTTCCACACTTAATGAATGAAAATTAGAAAACTATATATAGATTTTACACCTTGACGGCGTCACGTTATAGCTTGTGACGCCGTCAACTCGCCGCCAAGATAAAATTCGTATTGCCTAGATCCACGTCTAACGCCATCATGTGTAATTTTACTTTGGGCCGTCACATGTATTCTGACCCTGATGGCCTTGGTGACGCCGTCAGGCCAAATTGCCTTGAAATTGTTCTGGGCCGTCATGTGTATTTTCCATATCCACCTCTTTTGCCAAGCTTGACTCCGTCACTTGTATGGATTTGACGCCGTCAGGTACTGTTCCCAGCAAGGATTTTGAGACTTTGTCGTTTTCTTCACTTAATCGTTCCAAAAACGTCCAAAATGCTTCCTTTTCCAGATTTCTTCTCAAAAGCACCTAAAATGACAAAAGGAACGATTTAGGGCAATAATTGATCAAATAATCACGAATTCGGGCTTAAATGACCCCTAAAAGCGGGACACTTTTCGCCTTATCAACAGATATATAACCAAACTAATAATCTTAACGTATATAAGTATAAGAAAAAAAATCAAAAGCTCCTGCTGAAAAGAATATCATCTGTCAAATGAATAAGAGATCAACGAACATCTGAACAATATCATAAGTCAACAAAATGAAAAACATGAAGAATCGAATAGTAATAATCAAACGAAGTGAGAAGGATCATTAGCACAATGTATCATAAGTCAAACGAAACGAAGCATCATAGATATATCAAGCATAAATAAATAATAAGAGAATTAAGAGAACGTATGAACAAAGGCTTATCTACTAGAGCCACTGGAATAGACACATAGAATCATAAGGAAGCCACGAGCCGATCTACCAGAGCCACTCAAGTAGGTCTTATACATATAAAATCCATAACCACATATCAAAGGATACGGAGAGGGGAGACCTCCCTGTACCACATGGAGTACCTAGCTCCCAAACGTGAAGGAATATAGAGCACTGATGAGGCGAAAAATGATCCGTTTTTAGGGGGTCATTTAAGCCCAGAATTGAATTTATTTGATCAAATATTGCTCTAAATCGTTCCTTTTGTGATTTTAGGTACTTTTGGAGTGACTTCTGGAAAAGGAAGCATTTTGGACGTTTTTGGAGCATAAAAGTGAAGAAAACGGCAAAGTCTTAATTTTCCTTGCTGGGAACAGTACCTAACGGCGTCACCAAGTTCTTAATGATGGCGTCAAAAGGAAAACAAGAGGTGAAGAGGATAAAGTCCATGACGATCCAGAATGTTTTTACACTAGGGCATGACGGCGTCACCATAGGCCGTCATGGTCCCTTTACACGTGACTGCCCAGAGGAAATTTGCTCTTGACGGCGTCAGATCTGGATCTAGGCAATCCGATATTATTATGGTCGGCGAGTTGACGGCGTCAGAATTCTCTTCTTGACGTCGTCCCATTGGAAAATCTATATATAGTTTTGTAATTTTCATTCATTATAGGAGGACAATTTTTAGGGATAGCTTGGAGAAACCCTAGCACGATTTTATCAGTATTTTCAAGGGTTTTCACCCCTTGAAACCTTTCATGTTCAATTAAGATACGTATCCTTTCAATTCATTCAATATGTCTATGTGTTGTTTGAATATATCTTACGCTTGTCTTGATTTTAACATGCTAGGCTATATCTCTTGTGTGTTTGCTTAGATATAGTGAAACCTAGATGTTGATTATGGGTTGATTGCTTGTTTATAGTTGTTACGGATGAATGATTTCGATGTTAGGCTTAAGAAAACTGGCAAACTTCCATAGTGTAACTTGCTTGAATGTCTTAAGAAACATGAACCAATGCGTACTAGGTTTTTATGGTTGTATTTAATGCATGAGCGAATTCTAATGATCCCATGTTAGGAGCTTCTTGCATGCTCGACATAGGAGTGAAGTAGGAGCTTATAGAGTTGTGGAAGTACGTACGCCACCCCACGATTGGTATTAAGGAATATAACCCGTCATCCACGCAACTGTAACAAACTATCAACCTGTAAAAGATATATAGGGAGTAATGAAATCTAAGTAAACACAATTTTCCCATTTATTGTTCACACGACATTAGTAATTAGCTTTCTTTATATTTTTGTTATTTTATTTTGATTGCATCTTTAGTTATTGGGTTAGTTGACTAGCAACTAATTCCGCCCACTCCTCCAAAACCCGAGATTTTAAGTGCTTTTATAAAAATATAAAAATACAAAAAGAATCATCCTTCACCTCTAGACCTAGTTTTTAGGCTTTCTAATCCTAGCGACACTATTCCTGAGTTGAACGATCAATCCCCCGATACATGTCACTATACTATACTACAACGATCAGGTACACTGCCTGGTGGGGGTTGTAAGCTTCTCGAGATCCCTCGAGAGGTAAAGCCTGGCGCAATTCCCACGCATCAAGTTTTTGGCGCCACAGCCCGGGGAATAGTTATTGTCTAGGTTAGGATTTCTTTTTATTAGGTCTACTTGCTAGATTCCTTTCTAGTAAGATTTTATTTTTATTTTTAAGTTTTCTTTAGTCTATCTTATTTCTTCGTGCCTTTGTTCGTAATCTCCACCATTCGCCATCATGGCAAACGACGAATTCTCTAACCTTAGAGTCACTAAAAGTTGTAGTTCCGCTAGAGACCTTGTTTTGCCCTATGTAGAACCTGATAGGGAAATACGTAGGCTAAGACGATCTCTCTCAACACCTGAACCATCCAGCATAGCCATCAATTTTGATGCGGCCCTTTCTGAAGAAAATTCAGAAAATCACCTTACAACCCCTAGCTCCCAATCCAACAATGATTTGAGTACCACCACAACTCCCATTCCTAAACGCCTTAAGGACTACTCCTCCCCAAATCCTCGTGGCTTCTCAAACGCCATTGTCTTCCCAAACAAACACACCAATGAGGTCTTACATGCGACCGATGTTTGGCTTGTCCAAAGTGTGTGCAAGTTTTGTGGACTAGATGATGATGACCCGATTCAACACATCAAGGACTTCTTGAAAATAGTAGACACCCTCCATACGGATGGGGCTACTAGAAACACGTCCCGATTACGATTCTTCCCTTTCACTCTTTATGAAAAAGCCAAAGAGTGGTATGATAAACTTCCCTCTGAGTCTATTTTCACATGGGAGCAACTCATATCCAAGTTTTATAAGAAGTTTTTTACAGCTGGGAAAACCTCAATATTTAGGGATAGGATCCTCCGCTTCCAAAAAGGGAAGGACGAACCCTTCCATAAATCATGGATTAGATTCAAGGATTTAATAAGACAAGTTTCCAATCATGGCATCGAACTCTGGCTTCTGGTCCAAATCTTCTACGACAATGTCTCCTCAAATGACCGGAACGGAATCAACAATTCTAGAAAAGGGAAATTAGCCAATCTTATTGCCGAGGAAGGATGGAACAGGATTGAGGAATATGCTCAAGACCAGGATGACACTTGGGATGAACCTGAGTCAACTGCTAGCATGTCTGAAATCACATCAACACCTTCAGGTCGGCTAAGAAAAATTCACAAAAGAATGGAATACCTAGCTGGGTCGCAATTAACTATACAACTTTCAAATCCTTACTTAATCTGCGACTACTGTGGGGGCCCGCACGAGGTAGAGGAATGCGGAGGAGAACCCATGACCGAACATACGCTGACCCCTCCCTTTTGCCTTTTTACCAAAACGATGATTACACCCTTTGGGGAAATCTGGTGAAGAGAAAAGAATGAGAGGAAGGCCCTGAATATAAAATCTGGAGCACTTTTGATGATGACCTTGGTCACCTCACTCAAGAAAAAGGCTTACAATTAAAAGGTCTTGATGAGCTCGTCGATGAGCAACAAAATGACATAGAAGAATGGTTCAACAAGCTTAACTCCACCCTTGATAACCAAGACAGGCCATCAGTAAGCCAAAAAGACCCCATGCTCGCAATAACCACTCGAGCTGGAAGAACAACCAAGGACCCCCCTTATCCAAGCTCACATCCTATCACCCTTGATCCAAGCAAGCCCCGAGAAGAGGAAGGTGATGTGAGCAGCGAGGCTCCCGAACAACCTCCCCTGGTGACCCCATCCACATCGACTCCACCTAACCAACCTGTGAGGATCCCATTCCCATCCCGACTAAGAAAATTGAGAACGATAATAAGAGATTCTTGTCATATCTAAAAGACTCGGTGATCACCATACCTCTCCTTGATGCTTGCTATCACATGCCAAAGTATAGCTCATACTTTAAAAAATTACTCGCCAACCGAAAGAAACTCGTGGGTCTTGTGACTCTAGGGGAAGAATGTTCGGTGGTGACCCATCGAGGGCTACCAAAAAAGGTAGACGATCCAGGCAGCTTCACCTTGCCCTGTTCCATAGGATCTCTATCAATAAAGAATGCTCTTGCCAATTTAGGGGCGAGTATCAACCTCATGCCTCACTCCATGTTCCTTAAACTAGGATACTCCGGATTAAAGCCTACCCGTATGAACATCCAACTAGCCGATAGATCAGTCAAATACCCCGTAGGGATATGCGAGAATGTGCTAGTCAAAGTTGGAAAATTCAAATTTTCGATTGACTTCGTAATCTTGGAGATGGAGGAGGATGACTTGGTGCCCATCATCTTAGGGAAACCATTTCTTGCTACCGCTCGTGCAGTCATTAATGTTCATGACGGCAAGTTAACCTTACGAGTAGGAACCGATAGCTTAACCTTCGACATTAAAGACACTATGAATCTCTCTCTCGAAGCGGCTAACCGGCTTTAATTCATCGGAGAGGTCGATGAACTCACGGATGTTATTGATAACTATGTTGATGAACAAATCGAAGAAGGCTGGTTACCGGCTGAGAATTTTCTCCCCTTGTTGGAAGAAGAAAAGATGGAGGGTGTTGGAGCAGTCTCTTTCTACCCTAGACAAGAGACCACTGAACAGCTCGAACTCCGAAAACCCAAAAACAAGCTTAAACCCTCTATTATCGAACCTCCTAAGCTAGATCTTAAAGAACTCCCTAACCACCTAGAGTATGCCTTCCTTCAGGGAGAGGATCAACTGCCGGTAATCATAAACTCTTCCCTCGAACATGAACAAAAAGGTAAGCTCTTAGAAGTCCTCAAGAAATATAAGGGAGTTCTTGCATGGAGTGTAGCCGACATTAAGGGGATTGATTCAACTTTTTGCACGCATAAGATTCTTATGGAAGAAAACTATAAACCTACCGTGCAACCCCAGAGGCGGGTGAATCCCAACATTAAGGAAGTAGTGAAGAAAGAAGTCATCAAACTTCTGGATGCAGGACTAATTTACCCAATCTCGGATAGCCCGTGGGTTAGTCCTGTACAGGTGGTACCAAAGAAAGGTGGAATGACTGTGGTAAAGAACGACAAGGGTGAGATGGTACCCTAGAGAACGGTTACTGGCTGGTGGGTATGCATCGATTATAGAAAGCTCAATGATGCCACAAGGAAGGATCACTTTCCCTTACCATTCTTTGACCAAATGTTGGAAAGATTATCTGCGCACGAGTATTACTGTTTCTTGGATGGGTTCTCGGGATATTTCCAAATCCCCATAGCACCTAAGGACCAAGAGAAAACCACGTTTACTTGCCCTTATGGAACGTTCGCCTACAAAAGAATGCCTTTTGGACTGTGTAACGCCCCCGCCACTTTTCAACGATGCATGACCGCAATCTTTCACGAACTGATGGAAGACAGCATGGAAGTTTTCATGGATGACTTTTTAGTCTTCGGGAACTCTTTCGACCGCTGTCTTGCTAATCTAGAAAAAATGCTCAAACGTTGTAAGGAAACCAACTTGGTGCTAAATTGGGAAAAATGTCATTTCATGGTAAAAGAAGGGATTGTGTTAGGACATAAGGTCTCAGGGAATAGGATTGAGGTGGACCAAGCTAAAGTGGAAGCTATATCTAAATTACCTTATCCCACGACTGTTAAAGCAATACCCAGCTTCTTGGACCACGCCGGGTTCTACCGGAGATTCATCAAAGATTTCTCTAAAATAGCTCGGCCAATGACTCAATTGCTGATGAAGGATGCCCCTTTCAATTTCTCTCAAGAATGAAAGGATGCATTCGATCTCCTGAAAAAGGAGCTCACGCAAGCTCCAATCATGGTTACACCCAACTGGGAGTTACCTTTTGAAATCATGTGCGATGCTAGCGATTATGCTGTCGGAGCAGTATTAGGCCAAAGGCGTGACAAGCTATTCCAACCTATTTACTACGCTAGCAAAACCATGAATCCTGCTCGAGAGAATTACTCTACCACCAAAAAAGAATTATTAGCCGTTGTGTTCGCCTTCGACAAATTCCATCAATATCTTGTCCTTTCAAAGACAGTCGTTTTCACCGATCACTCGGCTCTCCGATATCTTTTTGCTACGCAAGATGCTAAACCACGACCAATTCGGTGGATCTTGTTGTAGCACCCCCAATTTTAAAATATTTGCAGTGGAATAAAGATTGGGTGTTACTTCACAGCTCATAGTTTTTCAGTAGAAAATGATTTTTCTAAAACATCTATCATTCGAATTTTTATAAATATCAGAGATTTAAAAATGAGGTCCTAGTGGTTTTCAAAATTTGTTAAATAGGTTTTCGAATGATAGTAAAATTTTATAGACTTTGTAAGAATTTCGTGCTCTTGCGTCCCGTCCTTGCTCCTTTTAGACCTGAGATAAACATGTTAAAAGTCAACAAAAGTTGAGTGATATTCATAGGTTTAAGTTTAAAAGTTGAACACAAGTTATAAGTGATAATTGCACCGTCATACAATTATAAGTTAAAAACAGATGTTATTGCATTAAGCTCATGACGCTCAGCCGATTAACAGATCTCATCATAAATGATGGATTATAGTAACAGGGGGCCCTCGGGATAGGTCCTTGCCAGTAACCTATTAGATTTCAAATAAAGTGCGTTCGGTTGTTTTCTCAACGCCCAAACGGGGATTGTCAATCCCTAATAGATCTATCCACAATTATTTACGTTCACCTCTCTAGGTGACTAAGGCTCATGATATGAGGGGATTTTGGCAAAAAGGGACTTAAGCAATAACGAGATCAGGTAAAGCATACCAAGAAAATACTTGTGTTCAGTTTGTAAAAACTAGCATGTATCCCCCTCGCAGGGTTTATAAAACATTTAAATAAGTAAAGGCGAGGCTATGAACTCACCTTAGTGATTTAGTGAATAAAATATCGATACTCAGTTTGCAAAATGGGAACTGATGACGTATAGCCTATATTTGGGCCACAAGCCCAAATGATAGACATTACTTACACCTAAGCCCACTACGAATGGGCTACCATGACAATGGTATGGGCCGTAGTATTATTGCTTTGGGCTCATAAAGCCCAAAGGCCCAATCTAACCCACCGGGTAACGATAAGGATTATCTATTCAAGGAATAGATATCCTTACCTCGGATAAGCACCACGCGTGCGAAGAGTGAGGAGCAAGAAATACGGTTTCTTAGCCCCTATATATAGAATCACACGATTCTCATTAAAGGTACGATATACAACCCTAACTCTTCAACTAAACCCTAAATCGATTACTTACTCTCACGCCGGAGTCTAATCGGGGGAGACAATCCCTCGATAAGCCTAACGGTGTTGTTTATTTTCTTAGTGCGCAGGTAACAAAGTACTAAGAAGCTAATTGATATAAGAGCAAAAGCCCAATAACCAGGTACGCCCAACTTTTGTATCAACAAGTGGCGCCATCCGTGGGACCCTACTACGAACTAGAATGACGAAGCATAAGAATTCCGACCAGCGGACTCCGCAGTCAGAAAAGCGTGACCATCAGAAGAAGAATCGACAAGATTCGACCTCTAGGCAGGTTGCTGGGACAACCAGCGCACCTGATCACCAAGAGGCAGGAACAACCCAGCCTCTTCAAACGACGGAGCTACCTATAATCTCTTCAGTGGTCCCAAGCGTTGAGGAACTCCAACGCACCCTCTTCACCACTCCTCATCAGGCTACACCCGCAGTGAACAACACTGTGCCGCCAGGCGCGCCTGAACGGAACAGGGCGCCTAACACTGAGGAAGGAATTCTTGCAACAACTGAGGACACACCGGATCTAACTTTGGGGAACTTTGTATCCCAAAATTATGAAACATTAACTGCCCTCATGCAAGAAGAAGCAACAAGAAGAGCAAACACGAGCCTACAAGCACGACTCAATTTTGCTCTGGAACGTGAACCATCACCACCGCGTCACCCACGAGGAAGACGCACAGAACGTACCACTATCCATGATAGGTTAGGTACAATATCTGATTCGCAGTACTCTGGAGACAGCGAGAGGCGCACCAATGTCCACTCCAGACTTGGCAGTCGGGGAATACATGATCGATTAGGGCCTCAACATTCGCCAAGCCAAGGATCTTCAAAACCTGGGAGCAGGAGGATCCAAGATAGATTGGGAAGGAGAAGATCCCCAAGCAGAGATCCCTCAGGCTCCTCTTCTGAAAGAAGTAGGCGCAAGCGCCGAAAGAAAGACTACCCGTCTTCCAGTGACTCCTCGGACAACGAGGATAAAGAAACAGGACACTGGAAGTCAAGAGGAAGACGTCGTGAGGAGGAAAACGAAGATATGTCCCTCCCATGGCGACGTCAGAAAATTGACGCGTTTACGCGACGCATCAGCGATTACTCAGACCACAAACGCAGGCGCATGCCCGCTAACGTAAAAACATATGATGGAATAGGTGATCCTGACGATCACCTAAAAATTTTCGAGTCAGCCGCAACAATCGAAAATTGGCCACAACCTGTGTGGTGCCACATGTTTAATTCCACGTTAGTAGGAAACGCGCGCACATGGTTTAGCAAACTCCCATGTAGGAGCATCGGTGGATTTGAGGAATTACGGAAAGCATTCCTCCACAACTTCACCCAGCGAAAGAAGTGCGCCAAAAACCCTGTGGAGCTAGCAAGAGTGAAACAGCGCCAAGGGGAATCCACCAGCGCTTTTATGGAACGTTTCAAGGATGAGTGCATACAAGTCAAAGCATGTCCTGAAATTCTAAAAATTTCAGGGTTCATGAATGGGATCAATAACCCAGAACTCATCCGGAAGCTTAATGACAAAGTTCCACAATCCTTTGACGAGTTAACAAAGCGCACTAGATCCTTTATACAAGGAGAAGAAGCTGCTGCGGATAGAAAAAAAGGATATTCAAACTATAGGCAACAAGAACAGTCGCGGAGACAATCCAATGATCAGAACAACAACCGCAGCAGGAACTATCGCAGTGGAAGAGACAACAACAAATATACTCCTCTCACTAAAACTCCGAGAGAAATATTTGTAACAGAAGGTGCGAACTTCCCAAAACCACCACCAATGCGCACAGCAGAAGCAAAGCGCCTAGGTAGTGGATACTGCGAGTACCACGGCCAAAAAGGCCATGCAACTAACGAGTGTGTTCAACTAAAACAACTAATTGAAAAATTAGTTAGAGAAGGCAGGATGGACCACCTCGTGAAAAACATTAAGGAGGGAAAGGATAAGCAGAGAAACGGGGGCAAGAAAGAACCCCCAAAAGAAAAAGCTGATACTATCTACATGATACAATCATGGCAACGAAAGATAAAGCAAAAGGTCAACCAGAAATTCTCTCCAGAAAAAGAGATATCCTTCCCTACCATAGCCGCGGACAACGCAGTCGTGGAACCTCTAACCATTGAGATACATACGGGGGGACATGACATCCACCGCATGTACATTGATGGTGGAGCATCCGCGGACATCCTGTACGATCACTGTTTCAAAAGGCTGCGACCTGAAATCCAAAATCAGTTGATACCAGCTACAATGTCATTAACAGGATTCACAGGAGAAAAGATTTGGCCCATGGGGCAGTTACGCTTATTGGTGGTCGTAGGAGATGAACAACACTCAACCGCGACATGGATAAATTTCATGGTAATAAAGTCTCCTTCACCATACAATGGTATAATTGGAAGACCGGGAATATCATCCATGCGCGCGGTACCATCCACAGCGCACGGAATGCTTAAATTCCCAGTGGAAGGAGGGGTGGTCACTCTCTATAACACAACAGTACCACCAAGAGAATGCATCGCAGTAACAACTGAAGCGAAGACTATTCCAGAACAGCGCACGGAAAAAACGCCAAATTTAAAAGTCGCTATTCACCCAGATTATCCGGAACAACAAGTTTCGATTGGAGGATCTTTATCTGACAAAGGTAAAGCAGCCGTATGCGCACTCTTGCAAAAGAACCTAGATATCTTTGCATGGGAACCAAAGCATATGACGGGAGTACCGCGCTCTATCACAGAGCATAAGTTACAAATCCGACAAGGATACCCTCCAATACGACAAAAGAAGCGCGGCCAGGCCCCAGATCGTGCAAAGGCTATTTTGGAAGAAGTACACAAGCTAGTAGATGCAGGAATCATGCGCGAAGTATACTATCATGACTGGCTTTCTAACCCAGTTATGGTAAAGAAGAGCGATGGCAGTTGGAGGATGTGCGTGGACTTCACTGACCTCAACAAAGCATGTCCGCAAGACTGCTACCCACTGCCAGAGATAGACTGGAAAGTCGAATCCTTGTGCGGATACCCCTTCAAATGCTTCCTAGATGCATATAAAGGGTATCACCAGATCCAGATGGCAGTGGAAGACGAAGAAAAAACAGCTTTCCACACCAGTCAAGGGGTATACTGCTACACAAAAATGCCTTTTGGCCTGAAAAACGCTGGCGCGACATACCAACGACTGGTGGATACAGCCTTCGAAAAACAAGTAGGCCGCAACTTGGAAGTCTATGTTGACGACCTTGTCATCAAAAGCCATACAGAGGACGAGTTGGTGCGCGACATCGAACAAACATTCCGAACGTTGGGGAGGATAAACATGAAGTTGAATCCCAAGAAGTGCACCTTTGGCGCAACGGAAGGCATGTTCCTTGGATACTTGATAGAACCCGATGGAATCAAACCGTGCCTAGAGAAGACAAAGGCTGTTATTGATCTCCCCTCCCCGCGCACACTCAAAGAAGTCCAGTCACTAAATGGAAAGTTAGCAGGGCTGAATCGCTTCCTATCTAAGTCAGCAGACAAGTCCCTTCCCCTCTTTAAAACACTTACGAAGTGCACAAAAAAGGGAGACTTTCGCTGGACTCCCGAAGCAGAAGAAGCTTTCCAACAACTTAAACACCATCTGGCATCTCTTCCCAAACTCGTCGCACCGCGACCAAGGGAAGAACTAATCATGTACTTATCGGCAACCCACGGAGCAGTTAGCGCTGTACTATTGACAGACAGAGACTCCGTCCAGACACCCATATACTTTGTAAGCAAAGCTCTAAAGAAAACAGAGGTTAACTACAGTGCTATGGAAAAGCTGGTCTTGGCTCTAGTGTTCGCATCCAAAAGACTGCGCAGATACTTTCAAGCGCATCCAATAGCGGTAATCACTGATCAGCCAATTAAACAAGTTATCTCCAAACCGGATGTATCAGGACGCTTACAAAAATGGAGTGTACTGCTAAGTGAGTATAACATCTCGTACAGGCCGCGCACTGCAATCAAAGGACAAGTCTTAGCCGATTTTATCGTGGAGAAGCCAGATAGCGACAGCCCGACCTCTGCAGCAAAAACAGACCTACAAGAACCGTGGACCTTGTTCACAGATGGATCCTCATGCGCAGATGGATCAGGCGCAGGCCTTATTCTCACAAATCCAGAAGGTATGGAATTCACCTACGCGCTACGCTTTGAGTTCACAGCCACAAACAATGAGGCAGAATACGAAGCCCTACTAGCCGGACTACGCATCGCAATCCAAATGGGTGTTCGCAACCTAGAAGCAAATGTAGATGCGCGTCTAGTCGCTAACCACGTGTTAGGGGAATACGAAGCCAAGGATGATCACATGATCCAATACCTGGAGAAGACAAAATCTTTGATTAAAAACTTTGATAGGTTCACAATTAAACAAGTACCTAGAGGAGATAACAGGAAGGCGGACGCACTCAGCAAGATTGCATCCACAAGCTTCGCACACCTCTCAAAACAGGTATTGGTGGAAACCCTAAAAAACAAGTCAATCTTGGATATGGAGATATCAACGGTGATAGAGGAACAAGATCCTACGTGGATGACACCTATCATCGAATTTATTAGCAAAGGAATCCTACCCCAAGATAATAAAGACGCTCGAAGAATACGGCGCACAGCGCAACGATTCGAATTACGCGACAACATACTCTATCGGCGATCTTTCTTACAACCATGGCTCAGATGTGTTGGACCCCTCCAAGCAGACTACGTACTCCGCGAAATTCACGCTGGGTCATGTAGTATGCACTCAGGGCCACGATTCGTGGTGGCAAGCGCTCTAAGGTCAGGATACTATTGGCCAACAATGCACCGCGACGCACGCGATCTAATAAGAAAGTGCAGCAACTGCCAAGTACATAGGCCTATTCCGCGCCGACCACAGCACGAGCTAACACCAATCACCTCACCATGGCCATTTTACAAATGGGGTATTGACATCGCAGGACCTTTCCCCGTCGCAGCTGGAGGAATAAAGTTCCTCATCGTAGCCATAGACTACTTTACAAAGTGGATCGAAGCAAAAGCAGTGGTGAACATTACGGGAAACCAAGTCAAACGCTTTGTTTGGGATAATATTGTCTGTCGCTTCGGCCTACCAGGCGAGATCGTATCAGACAACGGAAAACAATTCTGTGATAACCCATTCAAAGATTGGTGCGCACAATTGAACATCACACAACACTTTGCTTCAGTCAAACACCCACAAACCAATGGCCTAGTTGAGCGCGCTAATCGCAGTCTAGGCGAAGGCATAAAAGCGCGCCTTGACAGACATAAAGGAAGATGGGTAGATGAGCTCTCGCACGTCTTGTGGGCGCATCGCACGACAATCAAAACCAGTACTGGCGACACGCCATTTTCCTTAGTCTATGGAACAGAAGCCGTCATACCAGCCGAGATAGGAATGCCAACTATACGTACGGCAGAGGTCAACGTCACAACAAATGACGAGGAACGGCGCGTAGACTTAGACATACTGGAAGAAAGACGCGAACGCGCAGCTATACGTGAAGCAATGGCTAAGGCAAAAATGAAGAGGTATTATGATGCAAAAGTCAAAAACACTTCATTCAGACCAGGAGACTTTGTTTACCGCGCCAATGACGCGAGCCACGCAGAAGACACAGGCAAGCTCGGACCCAAATGGGAAGGACCTTACGAGGTCACAGACGCGCTCGGAAACGGCGCATACAGGTTGCGCGATATGGAAGGTCACGACCTGGCGCGCACTTGGAACATCTGCAATCTCAAAAAATGTTACTTTTAGGCTACGGCCCCTTCACAAACACACTTGCATCCTACGAGGTGCCCAATAAGTGTTTGTCTTTTTTCTTTCTAGGAATTGTATTTTCTATTTTTTCCACTTACTTGCAAGTATTAATAAAATGTTATGGTTTCTAGCTAACTCCATAGCGCATTTTACTTTATTGCATATATGTCAATATTGTTTATTTTATATTTCTGCCTACATGGCGTGCATGCACCACTTAAAGACCCACGAAGGCATAAAGGATGAGTTAACCTACTAATTTACTCGTTGAATAAGAGGGATGCAAACCCATCAACATTGGATCACGTATCCTTGCTAAGCGCCTTACTCTTGAGACGTCAAAGTAAGTTTCACATGCGCACCCCACGACGGATGCGCATATACCAAGTACACCGTACGAGCTTAGCAATATAACGAGCCAAGACACTTGGTCAAAAATAAAACTTAGCAGACAATGCAAGTATACTTAAGTTACGCACTTAAAAGACTTAGTCAAAAAATAAAACTTAGCAAACAATGCAAGTATACTTAAGTCACGCACTTAAAAGACTTAGTAAAATAATAAAACTTAGCAAACAATGCAAGTATACTTAAGTCACGCACTTAAAAGACTTAGTAAAATAATCAAACTTAGCAAACAATGCAAGTATATTTAAGTTCCGAACTTATAACAAAATGTATCTTATTCCATATTTATTAAATTACAAGGAATAATACATAAGTTTACAAACAACCTATATGCTATGGCGATGATCATGGCTCTCTTCTGGAGCGGCGGAACTCCCCGCCTCCTTCAGCTTACTCAACGTTATAGCATCCTTGAGCGACACAGTTGGAACACTCACAGCAACGCCATCAGATCGAGGAAGGTGCGCAGCACCGATGCCGCACATCACAGCCTTGCCCTTAATACCCTTCTTTATGGCAACCCTTTGCTCGTGACGCTCTAGCACCTCCTTCAAGGGGACTTCCTTCTCCAGTGCAAAAGGCTTGAGGATATCACGGGGCCGCGCAAAAACTGGGACTTGAAGCTGCGAGACATCAGGTTTTAGATAATAATCTAACTCCTCTTCGGCATTCTCCCCAAGATGACGCTGCAACGTCAGACCCGCCATGAGCACATCTATGGTCGCGCTCCAACCTCCCTATATGCGGCAGCTCAAGAACCTTCAGCCCCGCCATCGCCTGCACCAGCTCGTCGTACGCCGTTGAGCTATAACCAGGAATCTCCGCCAAGTCTTTCTCCAACAACTTGGCCTCACGGAGCTCCTCCATGGCCTGCGAACGGCCACGCGCTATCACGCAGTGAACAACCTTCCCAAAGGCTTCCACCACCTCCGCAGACTCCAAAGTACTTAGAGCTGCCAGACGAAGCCCATGGCTGATCAACCACCTGCATTCACAAAGTGATAATAAGGTAAGATACGCAATAGGGCGAACAAGCAAATTTAAAAAACAAGGGTGTAAGAATACCTGCGCTCGGCTATCATAGACATAAGATGAGGATACAGCTCCTCATCATACTCGATGCTGAGGGCGCGCAGCTTCTCCTCATACATCACGAGCGTCTTCTCCATGCGCTCCTTGAACTCTTGCAGGCTAGCATAATGCTCGGCCCTTTTTTCTTCAAGATACGACACAGACCACGACGTCTTTGCCTTTATCTGCTCGAGCTTCGACCTCGCATACTTCAAGTCAGCCAAAATGCTCATCTTATCTTGAGCAATCTTCTCAGCATAGGCCCTTGAGGCCCCCAGCTCCACTTGCGCATCAGCCAACTGCGCACGGAGGGTCACCAACTCCTCCTCCTTCTGGGCTAGAGCACGGCTCTCCCCAGCATACTTTCCCTTTAGCTGAGCAACAAGCTCAGCTTGGCGGGCGGTAGTCGCAGCCAGCTCATCCATCAGCTGCTGCGCCTCACCACCATCAGCAGCCTCGGTATCCCCCTCCTTGTTTTCGTTCTGCGGAGAGGAAACCTCATCATCCTTCGCGCCGTCATCCCTACGCGACAAAGATAGTAAATAACAATTACAACAAGTAATTGACAAAAAAAAAGAGAAAAAGAGAAGGAATGCACACTTACAGAAACGGAGAAGCATCAGCCTTCAACCGTGCGCCGGATGTCGAAGTTTCTTCCGCGTTCGACCCTGCGTCTCTGATGACGTGTCGACGCCTCTTGCTGGTGCCACTGGTTCCAGCCTCTCCCTTGCACTTTAAGTTCTGCGCAACCTCTTCCCTCAACACCTCCTCAGGTTTCAGGATCCAAATGCTGTCAGATGACCCTGAGCGCGCCTCCTCGTGCGCCACCTCCAAATCAGGCACCGCCTCCACAGTTGGGGCCACAACTACTTCAGGCACAAAACTCTGGACGGGCGTCACCACAAGTGGTGGCGTGTCCTCAGGGACCGTCGCAGGCAGAACAGTCAAGTGATCGGCAGTCGCATCAAGCAAGGGCTGCTCTCCTTCCCTCAGAGGACGCATCCCTATGGTTACCTGCTTTGGCCTATCCAGCTTGACCACCGCGAACAAATACATCTCTGCGCATCAAGGGAAACAAGAAAGACAAAAAGGGATCAGTTATTAAAAGCACGAAGACAAGAATAAAAGACTTACAAAGCATGAAGAATAAGGGATGAACACCCACCCCGGCCATCCTCACTTAAAAAAGTGGGAACCTCATCTGCAGCACCAAAATAAGCGCGGCTCAACCCCACGTGTACCAAAAACTCCTCCGGATAGGGGTTAATGGCCAGTCGATTGGCATCTAACGTTTGCGCGTCAGCGCGATTATAGGAACCGGGTGCGGGGCGCCCATCCCTTGGTAAGGTTTCCTGAGTATAAAACTCAAAGGGAGAGGGAAAGACTGCGTCATCCACCCAAAAGAAATACTCCCTCCAATTTTTGAGGGCGTCAACCTTTTCCGTATAACACTGAAGCGCCCCCTGGCGCTTCGCAAAGGAAACCCACCCATTTGACCACGTCGTGTGGTAAAAGGAGCGGAATAAATCTACAGTTGGTTCTATCGCAAGTAAACGACAGTTCACTTCAAAATTCGACACCTTCGCCGCACCTATACAGTGCAGCTGAGATATGTGAAGGCGATAGTGATTGAGCAAATCGCTCAGAAAAATGGAAATGGGTACGCGGTAATTCGCATACTCAAAAAATTTCGTGTATAGACCTATCTTCCCTTCGGGGAAGTCAGCTATACACGCATCGACATCTGGAGCCTCTGGATGTACATCCAAAGGCACAAAATAGTCGGAAGAAAACTGCGTGACGTCCTCAATAGACAACGCGGAGCGAAAGTCCTCTAATTGAGCAACCATTTTCATCTTAAAAATAAGTGGGACGCACACAAAGATTACCTACGAGAGTTAAAAGATTTTCTTGCAGAAAAATGCTCTAAAAAGAAGAAGAAGATGAATAGTGGTTGTATGTGTTTTACTGTGTGGTTAAAAAATGGGGCGGCACCCTTATATAGGGTGGTAAAACCCTAATTTCCCTCCATGTGGAATCCACTCACAGTAAATGGGTGGCTAGAAGATCAAAAGGTACATGCACTTTTTCCCGAATCCCAAGGACTACGTGGACACCACCCCCGACTTTCGAGGCATCCATTTCGAAATTATTAGGTGCATTGCACCTACAAAAAGGCGGTAAAATTAGTTCAACCCCCCGCCACGCTTACCGCTGATGGTATTAAGTCTAGTACCCACGGCTATGCGCCGCGCGCACTAGACTGGGGGGACATGATGACGTATAGCCTATATTTGGGCCACAAGCCCAAATGATAGACATTACTTACACCTAAGCCCACTACGAATGGGCTACCATGACAATGGTATGGGCCGTAGTATTATTGCTTTGGGCTCATAAAGCCCAAAGGCCCAATCTAACCCACCGGGTAACGATAAGGATTATCTATTCAAGGAATAGATATCCTTACCTCGGATAAGCACCACGCGTGCGAAGAGTGAGGAGCAAGAAATACGGTTTCTTAGCCCCTATATATAGAATCACACGATTCTCATTAAAGGTACGATATACAACCCTAACTCTTCAACTAAACCCTAAATCGATTACTTACTCTCACGCCGGAGTCTAATCGGGGGAGACAATCCCTCGATAAGCCTAACGGTGTTGTTTATTTTCTTAGTGCGCAAGTAACAAAGTACTAAGAAGCTAATTGATATAAGAGCAAAAGCCCAATAACCAGGTACGCCCAACTTTTGTATCAACAGGAACGGCTCCACACACGACCTAGATAATATATGGCATGTTTTAGTGTTTGGTAGTCTTAATGTTTTAATCGCGAGTAGTTTTTGAATGCGTGATTTGTTAATTTATCGTTAGTAAAACTTTTTGATTTTATCGTATATCGTACGTTTCGTTTAGTTATATATATATATATATATATATATATATATATATATATATATATATATATATATATATATATATATATATATATATATATATAACGTAAGGTTTAATAATAAAAATAATAACGATAGTTTGAAATAAAGTGTAACGTTTAATAATAATAATAGTAATAATAATAATAATAATAATAATAATAATAATAATAATAATAATAATAATAATAATAATAATAATAATAATAGTTTGAAAATAACGTAATGTTTAATAATAATAATAGTAATAATAATAATAGTTTGAAAATAAACGTAACGTCGTGACGTGAACTCGTAAAAATAGAAAGTAGAAATAAAAATATTAATTTTAGTATACGGCCCTTGTATTTTCTAAAAATTTACACTTTTTACCCTAACAGCGTTAGCGTTACGCCGTTAGTCCAAAATTAAATATATTTACATTTAACGTCCAAAACTTTATATTTCTTACACCTTTCACCCTAGAGTTTATAAAAATCATTTTTCACCCCTTTAATTTACGAAATGACATTTTATACCGAAACTTTGAAAAGTTGACACTTTTAACCCGATTTTCATAAAATTTGCAATTTTAGTCCAAAATTCACAATTTTCAAAACTTAAAGTTTTTATTTCTTAAATAGTTTCAAAACAACTTATTGAGCTTATTCTACCAGCTTATTAGTTCAAAAAGTTAATTTGATAGCTTATGGGCTTTTAACGAAATGTAAGGCCCGTTAGCATTTTTAGATCCAATGGGCCTACGGGAGTTTTGAGCTTTGTTTTGGGCTAAGGTTAGGAGTATAAAAACGTTGCCAATCAGCTTATTGTAACAGCTTATACGATCAGCTTATTTTGAAATGATTGGGCCTTAAGGCCCAGTCGATGCTAATAATTTTCCAAAACTAGTTTCCAAGTCGATTTGCTTGGTGACTTTTATATGTTCAAAACGCGATTTTTATTATAAAGTTTTTATACGAAAATGATTTTGTCATGAGGACAATTAGTTTGTGAAATAAAATGGCATGCTTGTTAAGTAAAATTTAAAGATATACGTGCGTTTTAGGCTAGCATGGGACGAGTTTTTAAGAGAAAAAGACTTAGAAATATTTTAAGAGTTTTCACGACTAGTTATGATACGTTAGAAATGCTATTCCAAAATAGTTGTACGTAGCTTTTTAGTTTCAAAACTTTACATAACTCGATTGTTAGGGTGTGTAAAATATATAGACGAACAAAATATATATATATATATATATATATATATATATATATATATATATATATATATATATATATATATATATATATATATATATATATATATATATATATATATATATGTCGTTTATTTAGTTTTCGAATAAAGTGGTGCAATGGTGTGTGTCGCGAATAAAAATGATGTAAATGAAAGTTTTATTTAAATATTGAAAAGAGTTTTGTTAGGAACTTGTGACACCAAAATGGGGGGTAAAACAAGACGTAGAGTCGAGAAGTGAGTGATATGAGTATGTAGTGTGATTGTGTGCTCGACCAAGATTCACAACAATAACGTGTTCCTCCTAAACCCACACGAATCCCTTGAATTTCCTACCCAAATGCTTCGACCCAAGCCTAGTTCACTACTTAGAATTATTTGGTGATTTTTGGTTTGCATGGAAATGGAAAATGCAAACATGCATGCATGCGATTTATATAAGGTTGCTAGTGTGTACTAGTGTATAAGTTTTAAAGTGATGTGATTGTTGCTTGTTATTCAAAAGTCATGAGAAAGAGTAGAAGCAACATTTCTCTTTGTTTTCTAGCCATCGACATACTCCATTTCAAAAGAAACATGTGGTTGCTCCAATATAAAATGAATCGTACTAGTGAAATAGATTTAAATATTGGTGTAGTACTTTCCTAGATGCATAAAATATGTATATGAGTGTGCATGAAAAGAGGAGGTACTTGTTTGTTTTCAAAATACATGTCGACACCCTTTTTATTTTTTACACGATTTGCAAATTGGTTAGGATTTGTGAGATTTAATAGTTTTGCAACGTTTAGACATTAGTTTGTGTTTAGAAATGATTTTAGGACCTTATAGAAACAAACGTGGTTCAAAATGGTTGAGTTTTGGATTAGTTGAAATTTCATGAAATCGTTTTTTTTGGGACATGAGCTTTGCTTAGTAAAAATGTATCTAGACTCGATGTGAGAAACTAAAAGTCGACACTCTAATTATTGGCTAGGGGGGATCGAGATTGTACAAAAATATGTGTGAGTCGTGTGTAAGAGTTGGGAGTACGAGACGCGTTTCTAGCTTGTCTAGTCGAATGGTTTCGAAAACAAAATAAGGTAAATGGGCTAAATTGGTTTTGGGCCGTGAATAGTAGCAGGCCAGAAGTTTATGTGTTGGGCTTGGTGTAATTAAGGGTCCAGTTAGGTGTAAGTTAGGGTTAGTAAAGTATTAATTGTGATTAGTGAGAAGCTTAGAAATTAATTAGTGAAACGTTTACGTGAGTCTGAGAGTGAATAGTGTTTTGTGAATAGTGTTTCGTGAATAGTAAAACTTTTGAAAAACATCTCAATATTACTAACCGACTCCAAAAATGATGAATAGTGAAATGATGAATAGTGTTTCGTGAATAGTAACCGATGAATAGTAATTTTGAAAAATGTCTCGAAAATGCAGGTTTGTAACCAATAAAAGAAAATTTTAATATTCTTGCGATTTTTAGACTATAGTGGTACATGTGTGAGCATTGTTCCAAGCAAAATGAGATCATGAATATCGTAGTGATTTTTAAGTAACATAGCATATTTGATACAAATAAATGAAAGAAAAATTTTGTTATTGGTAAAAGCGTTATTAATTAACGAAATGATCTATTAGTCTTTGATTTACTTTTACTATTTATAGGGAAATTTACGGGGGATTACAGTACCTACCCCTCATTCGGAATTCCGTCCCGAAATTCAAGTTTAACGAAATTAGGAAATTTTGATCAGAGGGTTGTCGAGAGATTTTTATTATTAAGATTTAGGAGACGCGGTTTATTTAGACTTATTTGTGCTAGACAAGATCGAGTAACTGGTGTATTTTTGGGTTGTGAATATTGAGGGTAGTGGTTTTGAATAGTAAAATAACGGCTAGGTGTACCGTACCCAACGGTCGGGAATAGTGATCCTAACGGTCCGTAATAGTGATCTAACGGCTAGTTTTCTTCCTACATATACTCCTTTCAAATTTCCATTTCTTCCACCAACCATTTTCCTATCATTTCACATTTCCTATTCTTAATACTTCCGAAAAAAAATGCCGAGCCTAATTACTATTATCGTAATGGTATATACTGTTGTTGCCATCACCTATTTGACTTTTGTTATGGATGAAGATTATGCAGTTTTGGTCAAGATTTTGGGGTTCCTAATACCACTCATGCTTCTATCGTATGCGGTTGATAAGGCATGGAAGCGCTAGTCTTGAGCTAGGGTTGTTTTAACTTAATTCCTTATCATGTTTCTATGTAATCCTCAATAAATGTGAAATAAGACTTATTTGTCCTTATGTTTAAAAACTAGTCTTGCTATAGTTTTTAATGATTTGTTTATATTTATCTTTCAGCATAATTAAGGTGATTCATCTTGTGGTGGCTTTTGCTATGGTTTTGTTGGTGGGGGTTTTTGTTGTCATAGCGGATCAACCTATTGAAGATTCTAGGGTTTATATTGCAATTATTGTGACGTTAGCACTTCCGATGCTAATTATTTGTTTATTTATTAATTTTCATGGATTTGGATAAATTTTTAGTTATTGGAGTTTCCTATTAGTCATTGTGAATTATTAGGGTTTTCCTATTTGTACTTTTGTTGGCTTCTCGTCCTAATGATAAGGGAATAAGATAGGTATTTATGGTAGTTTGTAATATTTATGAATAGTTCAGTTTATTTATATTTGTTGCTTTTAAATGAAGATTGTTATTTAGAAATTTTGGCATTATGATTGTTCCATCATGACATGATTCTTCTTAAATTAGACATAGTTGGCCAGGCTATGTTTAATGGAGGACTAAATGATGTGATGTTTGGCTCAGTCACAGTGGTATTTATGTTTTTCTTTAAGTTGTTTTAGATGGTGTTCAACGTTTTGTTATTATGATATAATACGTAATTTCTTTTAAGAATAGAGTAGGAACTTTATTCATTGATTTATTTATTTATTTTGTGTGTATATATATATATATATATATATATATATATATATATATATATATATATATATATATATATATGATGAGTCAGAAATTTCTAGTCAAAAATTTCTAGGGAAATAACAGTATACTGTTAATGGAATAGGAATTTGAAATTGACGTAGATTATAATTATTTCGGAAATATTACAAGGTAGATTTTTCGATACGGTAGAAGGATAATTGTTATACTTAAGTTACATCCATCGTAACTTAAAGTAAAACACGGGGAAGAGATACAATCTCAGGAAATTGTCGAACTAGGATTTATTTATTTACAACAAGAATTTATTTATCTGCTTCAATCTAGTCATCATTCCTTTGATACTATCGAAGTCTTTAAAGGTTCCTCATTTCTAAGAGTTTTCGCTTTTGTTTATTTCCATTATGTATAACTCCTTGCCTAATTCCTTGGTTATGGGTGATGGTAGGGTTAGCCATTCCTTCTGGCGTTTTAAAGTGGGTTGGCCTATATTCCATGCAGCTTTCATGCTTATTGGATATGTCCATATCTCCCCTTGGATCAACTATGGTAGTTCCTTCGAGTACTACTGATACGATGTTGGTTACCAATTTCCTGACGACTTCAGTAGTCATGGTGGTTTTTGAGGAAGATGGAGTGCATGTATTGTTTACGTTGTCCATCTTCTGAAATCATTAATGAAACTCAACTTAGAATCCTTCTGATGTCAGAATAATTCAAATGAAGTTGATTATTTCATTGATGATAGACTGAATTGACTCCTTACTGTAATCTAATTTTAAGATATGTCTGTGTTGTATCATCGATAGATAATCAACTCTTGATATGGGATTACTAAGGAACAAACCGATTCGTCCCTTAAAATAAATTTTCTCTCTCTTGAAAATTTATTTTTTTAGATAATACTTTGGTTTCTGGTCAATTATAGTATGTTTAAGAATTTCTTACAATTGTAAGAAATCTCACGGTAGATTTGAATAGTATAGTAGAAGTCATCATAATATTAATAACTTGACTGATCGTTTTTGTAAAACAATTAGTACAAGGTCTCTTATTAATATGTCATGGATCTACGTGGAGTTATTTGTTTATCTAGGGAGATAACAAAATGATGAGATTTTTGCATGAAAGTATGAGGATTCATAGTATGCATGCTTGATACGAAAGAAATGATTGATTTATAACGGAGAGATGTAACGGAAGAGGAGGTTATTATATATTATGATTTGATTACAAGTTCTGAAAGGTTTGGATTTATTGATCATTACATGAAATACTAACCAAGTCTGCCTGGTTTAGTAGATGCAGCAGGGATACTTGTAAAGTTAAGATTAGTTACGCCTCTGACATAAATATCTAATCTCTTTCTCAAGTTCAAGTTGTGCTGCTTCCATGTTTGAGAAACGTTCCTGACACATGTTCATTTGGTTTGCCAATATACTCTCTAATGCGGCAATCTTTTGACCTTGGCTCCTGGCTGTCTCTCTAGCCATCCATAAGGTCCTTTCAATTTCTTTAATTCTACCATGTGTATGACCGTGTTCTCTTCTTGCAGAACGGACCCTGGAATCCAAACTTCCAAGTTCCTGGTTGGTGTTGTCCTTTATCTCATTAACCTTTATTCCTAATTCACATATTGCTCTTCTCTCAGCATCCGCTCTTTTGAACAATGCGTCAAGGTTACGGTCGTACCATTCAAATTTTGTTGGTCGTAAACCTTTTAGCTGTTCAGTGTGAGCCTCTAATGTGCTGGCTTGTTGATAAACAAGAGTCCATATTGAATCAGGTGTGCTTATATCGTAGTTGGGGGAATTAGGTGAGGATAAAGTATTTGGGATTTCTGGTATTGGGGAATCTAAAGTGTAGGGTAACGGAGAATTTGGCTCAACATTCGTCCACGGCCTCTCTTGACGTGAACTTTGTCCAACTTCGAATGTTGCCTGACCACCAATCACATCTTCATATGATTCAGTAGTTCTCCTAAGTTTTTGACGTAGGGGTGAATCGATAGGTGACGATGGGAGTGATATCTGAGTAATTTCTATATTAAGTTAGGGTTGTGATATTTGTACGGAGGGATCTTCAGTGTTCAGAGAATTTTGATTGACGGGGGATGTATTAGTATTACGGAGAGTAGTTTTGGCGTTCAAGGAAGTTTTTGGAGACATGTTACTGTAGTAACCGGGAATAGTATTTTATAAGTTGCTTTTACGTTATAGATATAATAGTACGGATGAAATAAAAATTATGTAAGCGCAATTTCTAAACATGCAGACTAATCTTAATAGGTAATGTACTGAGCAAGGTAGTATGCAGGCACGGAAAGCACGAAGAGTGTAGGGCTATAAAATGTTTTGTTTGTAAAAACGGTTATAGTTCAGATCTAAAATAGATCTGTTTCGCTATAACCAAAGCTCTGATGCCAATCTGTAACACCCCCAATTTTAAAATATTTGCAGCGGAATAAAGATTGGGTGTTACTTCAAAGCTCATAGTTTTTTAGTAGAAAATGATTTTTCTAAAACATCTATCATTCGAATTTTTATAAATATCAGAGTTTTAAAAATAAGGTCCCAGTGGTTTTCAAAATTTGTTAAATAGGTTTTCGAATGATAGTAAAATTTTATAGCCTTTGTAAGAATTTCGTGCTCTTCCGTCCCGTCCTCGCTCCTTTTAGACCTGAGATAAACATGCTAAAAGTCAACAAAAGTTGAGTGATATTCATAGCTTTAAGTTTAAAAGTTGAGCACAAGTTATAAGTGATAATTGCACCGTCATACAATTATAAGTTAAAAACAGATGTTATTGCATTAAGCTCATGACGCTCAGCCGATTAACAGATCTCATCATAAATGATGGATTATAGTAACAGGGGGCCCTCGGGATAGGTCCTTGCCAGTAACCTATTAGATTTCAAATAAAGTGTGTTCGGTTGTTTTCTCAACGCCCAAACGGGGATTGTCAATCCCTAATAGATCTATCCACAATTATTTACGTTCACCTCTCTGGGTGACTAAGGCTCATGATATGAGGGGATTTTGGCAAAAAGGGACTTAAGCAATAACGAGATCAGGTAAAGCATACCAAGAAAATACTTGTGTTCAGTTTGTAAAAACTAGCATGTATCCCCCTCGCAGGGTTTATAAAACATTTAAATAAGTAAAGGCGAGGCTATGAACTCACCTTAGTGATTTAGTGTATAAAATATCGATACTCAGTTTGCAAAATGGGAACGGCTCCACACACGACCTAGATAATATATGGCATGTTATAGTGTTTGGTAGTCTTAATATTTTAATCGCGACTAGTTTTTGAATGCGTGATTTGTTAATTTATCGTTAGTAAAACTTTTTGATTTTATCGTATATCGTACGTTTAGTTTAGTTATATATATATAAATATAACATAAGGTTTAATAATAAAAATAATAACGATAGTTTGAAATAAAGCGTAACGTTTAATAATAATAATAGTTTGAAAATAAACGTAACGTTTAATAATAATAATAGTAGTAATAATAATAATAGTTTGAAAATAACGTAACGTTTAATAATAATAATAGTAATAATAATAATAGTTTGAAAATAAACATAACATTTAATAATAATAATAGTTTGAAAATAAACGTAACGTTGTGACGTGAACTCGTAAAAATAGAAAGTAGAAATAAAAATATTAATTTTAGTATACGGCCCTTGTATTTTCTAAAAATTTACACTTTTTACCCTAACGGCGTTAGCGTTACGCCGTTAGTCCAAAATTAAATATATTTACATTTTACGTCCAAAACTTTATATTTCTTACACCTTTCACCCTAGAGTTTATAAAAATCATTTTTCACCCCTTTAATTTACGAAATGACATTTTATACCGAAACTTTGAAAAGTTGACACTTTTAACCCGATTTTCATAAAATTTGCAATTTTAATCCAAAATTCACAATTTTCAAAACTTAATGTTTTTATTTCTTAAATAGTTTCAAAACAACTTATTGAGCTTATTCTACCAGCTTATTAGTTCAAAAAGTTAATTTGATAGCTTATGGGCTTTTAACGAAATGTAAGGCCCGTTAGCATTTTTAGATCCAATGGGCCTATGGGAGTTTTGGGCTTTGTTTTGGGCTAAGGTTAGGAGTATAAAAACGTTGCCAATCAGCTTATTGTAACAGCTTATACGATCAGCTTATTTTGAAATGATTGGGCCTTAAGGCCCAGTCGATGCTAATAATTTTCCAAAACTAGTTTCCAAGTCGATTTGCTTGGTGACTTTTATAGGTTCAAAACGCGATTTTTATTATAAAGTTTTTATACGAAAATGATTGTTTGTCATGAGGACAATTAGTTTGTGAAATAAAATGGCATGCTTGTTAAGTAAAATTTAAAGATATACTTGCGTTTTGGGCTAGCATGGGACGAGTTTTTATGAGAAAAAGACTTAGAAATATTTTAAGAGTTTTCACGACTAGTTATGATACGTTAGAAATGCTATTCCAAAATAGTTGTACGTAGCTTTTTAGTTTCAAAACTTTACATAACTCGATTGTTAGGGTGTAAAATATATAGACGAACGAAAAATATATATATGTCGTTTATTTAGTTTTCGAATAAAGTGGTGCAATGGTGTGTGTCGCGAATAAAAATGATGTAAATGAAAGTTTTATTTAAATATTGAAAAGAGTTTTGTTAGGAACTTGCGACACCAAAATGGTGGGTAAAACATGACGTAGAGTCGAGAAGTGAGTGATATGAGTACGTAGTGTGATTGTGTGCTCGACCAAGGTTCACAAACAATAACGTGTTCCTCCTAAACCTACACGAATCCCTTGAATTTCCTACCCAAATGCTTCGACCCAAGCCTAGTTCACTACTTAGAATTATTTGGTGATTTTTGGTTTGCATGGAAATGGAAAATGCAAGCATGCATGCATGCGATTTATATAAGGTTGCTAGTGTGTACTAGTGTATAAGTTTTAAAGTGATGTGATTGTTGCTTGTTATTCAAAAGTCATGAGAAAGAGTAGAAGCAACATTTCTCTTTGTTTTCTAGCCATCGACATACTCCATTTCAAAAGAAACGTGTGGTTGCTCCAATATAAAATGAATCGTACTAGTGAAATGGATTTAAATATTGGTGTAGTACTTTCCTAGATGCATAAAATATGTATATGAGTGTGCATGAAAAGAGGAGGTACTTGTTTGTTTTCAAAATACATGTCGACACCCTTTTTAATTGTTACACGATTTGCAAATCGGTTAGGATTTGTAAGATTTAATAGTTTTGCAACGTTTAGACATTAGTTTGTGTTTAGAAATGATTTTAGGACCTTATAGAAACAAACGTGGTTCAAAATGGTTGAGTTTTGGATTAGTTGAAATTTCATGAAATCGTTTTTTTTGGGACATGAGCTTTGCTTAGTAAAAACGTATCTAGACTCGATGTGAGAAACTAAAAGTCGACACTCTAATTGTTGGCTAGGGGGGATCGAGATTGTACAAAAATATGTGTGAGTCGTGTGTAAGAGTTGGGAGTACGAGACGCGTTTCTAGCTTGTCTAGTCGAATGGTTTCGAAAACAAAATAAGGTAAATGGGCTAAATTGGTTTTGGGCCGTGAATAGTAGTAGGCCAGATGTTTATGTGTTGGGCTTGGTGTAATTAAGGGTCCGGTTAGGTGTAAGTTAGGATTAGTAAAGTATTAATTATGATTAGTGATAAGCTTAGAAATTAATTAGTGAAACGTTTACGTGAGTCCGAGAGTGAATAGGTATTTGTGAATAGTGTTTTGTGAATAGTAAAACTTTTGAAAAACATCTCAATATCACTAACCGACTCCAAAAACGATGAATAGTGAAATGATGAATAGTGTTTTGTGAATAGTAACCAATGAATAGTAGTTTTGAAAAATGTCTCGAAAATGCAGGTTTGTAACGAATAAAAGAAAATTTTAATATTCTCGCGATTTTTAGACTATAGTGGTACATGTGTGAGCATTGTTCCAAGCAAAATGAGATCATGAATATCGTAGTGATTTTTAAGTAACATAGCATATTTGATACAAATAAATGAAAGAAAAATTTTGTTATTGGTAAAAGCGTTATTAATTAACGAAATGATCTATTAGTCTTTGATTTACTTTTACTATTTATTGGGAAATTTACGGGGGATTACACTTGTTGTTACAAGAATTTGACGTTGAAATCCGTGATAAAAGGGGGCAGAGAATTTGGCAGTTGATCACCTATCTCGTCTTGAAAATCCCCTTGATGAGCTCGATAGAAGCAAGATTCGGGATTCATTTCCTGGCGAACAACTCATGTCAATGACAGATTCTGAGCCTTGGTACGCTGATTTTGCTAACTATCTCGCGAGCAGACTCATTCCGGAACACATGACTAAATACGAAAAGAAAAGGTTCTTTGCCCAACTAAAATACTACTTCTGGGATGAACCATTTTTATTCCGAAGGTGTCCTGATCAAATAATCAGACGTTGTGTTTCGGGAGATGAGGCAGTAAAAATCATGAGAGAGTGTCACTCTGGCCCCTCTGGGGGGCCATCATGGGATAAACACCACCGCACGAAAGATTGTCGATGCGGGATTCTATTGGCCCACAATATTCCGTGATGTTAAAGAAATGGTGCAAGCATGCGATGCGGGTCAACGGGCCGGGAACATATCAAATAGAGATGAAGCACCTCAGAATTTTATACAAGTATGTGAGGTTTTCGACGTCTGGGGAATCGACTTCATGGGACCCTTTCCATCTTCAGGAGGGAATGAATACATTTTAGTTGCCATCGACTATGTTTCAAAATGGGTAGAGGCACAAGCCCTTAGGACCAACGATGCTAGGGTAGTTATTCATTTCCTGAAAAAGCTGTTCGCTAGGTTCGGAATTCCTAAAGCTCTCATCAGTGATAGGGGAACCCACTTTTGCAATGCGCAAATGGAAAAGGTCATAAGGAGATACGGAGTGTCCCATCGATTTTCCACCGCCTATCACCCACAGACCAATGGTCAGGTCGAAAACACTAACAGGGCTATTAAAAGAATACTAGAAAAAACCGTTAGTCAGAATAGAAAAGACTGATCATTTAAACTCGATGAGGCCTTATGGGCATTCTGAACTGCCTACAAGACACCTATTGGAACGACCCTGTTCCGCATGGTCTACGGTAAGGCATGTCACCTTTCGGTAGAACTAGAACATAAGGCTTATTGGGCGCTTAAGACATGTAATTTAGACTATACAATTGCCGGAACAAATAGGTTCTTGCAACTCCATGAGCTTGATGAGCTAAGGTTAGAAGCATTTGAGTCTTCCATTACATATAAGGAAAGGGCAAAAAGATGGCATGACCAGCGAATTAAGAAACCTAAGGAATTTTCAGAAGGGGACAAAGTCCTATTGTATAACTCTTGGTTAAGGTTATTTCCAGGGAAACTCAAGTCTAGATGGTATGGGCCATTTACAGTGAAAAGTTCCTCTAAAACTGGAGCTGTTGTATTAACAGACGATGAAAGTAGAGAATTTACTGTCAACATACAACGTGTAAAACATTATCAAGAAAGTAGCAATGAAATGATTAGTGAGGAGGATGTAACATTTGACGATGAGGTCACGTAATTACCCATGACCTTGAGTTTAGCTACAAGACTCGTAAATAAAGAAAAGCGTTTCTTGGGAGGCAACCCATGCTTTGTGTGATTTTTATTTGTTTGATTATTATTTGTTTTCGTATGCATGCTTTATTTTTATTGTTGGTAGATCATGTTTCAAACTAAACGGTGAAAATACTTTATTTTGTCGTTTGACTTAGTCTTAACCTCATCCAAAGGTATTTCGCAAAAGATAAGTGTAAGGGGAAACCCCAAATATGTTTTTAAGAAACAAAATCGATCATGATTCTCCACAATACTAAATGGACATGTATATTCGTATTTGTTAGAGTCAAATGCTTGTATCGATTCATAATGATGTTTTGCAGGATTTTCTAGGAAGTAGGACATAAGTTTTTCCAGAAATTTTCCGGAAACTTAACGTAAAGATTTCTGCAGATCACTTCTGACGGCGTCAGGAATTAATTCCTGACGGCGTCATGTGTGAAATTCTGGAAATTTTGCTAGTTTTGTTTTTCTAACGGAGTCTTAAAGTTTTTGATGAATCTTTAGTTTTATAAACTCCAGGAAATCTGCAAACATTCATTCCACAAGCATTATATCTTACATTGTTTTCTAGGATTTGTTAGTATATATAGATTGCCGCCAATTTTACGCGAGGTTGCCTTGCTTGTTTTCTTAGTTTTAACAGGTTATGTATGTGATGATGTACCCTCCGATTAGCTCGAAGGACATCCCTTCGAGTCTAATCGTAACCTACATAATCGAAGGCTCTGGCTAGCCTCCTAAAACTTTCTTTGGCGTAAAACTAGTCATCAATGATCTAGTTACCAAGTGGGAATACGCCAATCGAAGGATTAAGCCCTTCGGGGTATCTCTCGATAAGTTTTATGGACGGAACAATGCCAAGTCCAATATTGGGGAGACCAAGTCTTACCCACGTCGCCTCTTCCTCTTTAGCACCCCCGCTAAACCCGGAGGAGTGGGACACTAAACCCTAGCGGTTACCACAAATCATGGGACGCCCCCATGATCTCTCTCAAACGTGTGACCACTCTCCAGGACCATTTTCTTCACCTATAAATAGTCCTGGACGATGACAAATCTGGTATGCAATCTCTCTCACCTTACTTTACTACATTTACACTTAAACTCTCATACCGATCACTTATTCACACGCCGGAGGTGGTTCGCAGGGTCCAACCCCTATGCAATCACTTAACGTAGTGTTTTAGTATTTCTAATTTTAGGTTATATCCAAGCTTGGCGTAATCACAACACCACTCATTTCCTTTGATCACCATCGAAGGCCTGGTAATGCAAAATATTGTACAATCAGTGGCGCCATCCGTGGGACACGCTACAATTAGTCCCGTTATTTCCAAGTCAAATACACCCACTATTATTCTGTCATGAATCGAGAAAGAGAAATTACACCCCCACTGGGTTTTTCATCTTTAACCCCTTTACCCGCAACTGACACCAACGACCTTCCGCCAATCACGGCCTCCACCTTCACCACACGATCTCACCCTGAAATAACGCCCAACCATCGCGCATCCACGTCAGCCAATCCAGAGCTCACCATTAGCCCCGCCTTTGTTGATGCTAATTACAAAGAGCTGGAGTCCTTATTAAGAGCTCGAAGGAGACAAATTAGAAACACGGAGATGCAAAAGGAGTTAGAATATTCCAGTGACGAATACGATGAAGAAATTGAGATGGAGCCAAGACCTTCGATAACCAGGGCTCAACACCCCATCCTATGGATTGGGTCTCCTACGGGTAGAAGGGCTGGAGGAAGGAATGTGGGCTTCGAGGGAATCCCTGAAAGAACTCCCACGAGGAGAGAAGGGACTATTACTGAAGGTTCTCATGGAAGGAGCCAACAGAGGGAGAACACGGAGGTGAACTTACCTCCCTTATTAACAGCACCTTTAGGAAGGGCCGAAGGAGGAGTTCTACAGCAGCCCTCCCACGCATCTGGTATGGGAGGTAATCCGGGATCGGTCAACACAGGAGGAAGTTTTCCACCCGTCAACTTGTATCCTCAGTTCCCGGTTCAAAATTGCCTCTCAAACATTTATTCCTCCGTTACTGGGCAACCCGGAAGTCAGTACCCCTCACAAATGGTTGTACCTTACAATCACCCCATGATATACCCTCCGTATACCATGTATACTGGTTACCCTCCAAATACGAGTACTCCTCATTCTTTCTACGCTGGTCAACCTTCTTCAGGGGTACCCCCTACTCATAATCCATATCATGGCATCCCCATGAACATACCACCTTACACCCACTCGTACGCAGAGCTCGCTGGTCCTTCGACACCCTTTGTGAGATGGATCGAAGACTATCCATTGCCGGATGGTCTAAAGATGCCTTCGCATATAGGCACCTATGACGGAAAAGGAGATCCAGAAAATTTCATACATTTGTTCGAAGGAGCCGTTAGGATGCAGAAATGGGTCATGCCCGTAGCCTATCACATGTTTACATACACCCTTCGGGATTCCGCACGTATTTGGTGGAATGGACAGAAACCGGAAAGCATCATCAACTTTGATGATTTAAAGGCTAAGTTTCGATCACACTTCAGCCAGCAAAAGAAGTTCACAAGGACACACCTCACAGTGCACAACATTAAGCAGAAGGAGAATGAAAGCACGAGGAACTTCGTTACTAGATACACCGATGAAACTCTACAGATTCTAGGCTTACACGAAGAACAACGAATTTCTGGCTTCGTCCACGGTCTACGCAACCGGACTCTTGTGGAATTCTTATCCACATACCTTCCAGCAACACACAAAGGCCTGATGGAAAAAACATATACGTGGATAGAGGCCAAAGAAGTATTCACCAATGGGGCTCCGATGGAGAACAACAAAGGAACAAAACCGTCTTCATGGGAAGGATCGAAGAACAAACACAAAAACCATAATAGGTTTACCCCTTACAACAAGGGTCCGAACCATGGTTTATTGGGAAACCTCACAAAATCTCCAAGGGAGATTTTAGCAACAGAGAAGGCCGCGAAAACCTTCGAGCCACCCCCTCGCATGATAGGAAAAAGCAAAAACAGAGACACTACTAAATATTGCCACTTCCACGAAGACTTTGGCCATGAAACGAACAGCTGTCGAGAGCTGAAAAAGCAGATAGAAGAGGCAGTAAAATCCGGGAAATTAACGCATCTCATAAAAGGGATAAGAAAGGGAAAAGAGAAAGCCACTGATACGCAACTGGGAAAAGATAATACCCCCCAGGAAGCTCCTATTCTAATGGTTCGCTGGGATACCCCCCGATTAAAGAGAAAAGTCTCCGAGAGGGCAGCTTACGCTGCAAGGGAAATAACGTTCCCATCCAAAATGGGAGAGTCCCCCTCAAAGGATCCAGTGATCATTAAGGTC
This sequence comes from Artemisia argyi, assembly GCA_030686995.1. NCBI lineage: Eukaryota > Viridiplantae > Streptophyta > Magnoliopsida > Asterales > Asteraceae > Artemisia > Artemisia argyi. The sequence continues at coordinate 87,138,587 of CM060679.1, forward strand.
GTAGTCTCGGACACAGAGGTCAATAAAGTTCATATGGACTGCGGGAGTTCCTGCGAAGTAATCTACGAACATTGCTTTAGGAAACTCATCCCTACGATCAAATCTAAGAAAGTAGAGTCAAGAATGCCCCTAGTAGGTTTCTCGGGGGAACGATCATGGCCTTTAAGTGAAATACCTCTGGAGGTTACACTCGGAAATGAAAAGCTTGCAAGAACGGAAATCCTCAATTTCGTCATCGTAAAATCAAAGTCACCCTACAACATGTTAATCGGACGAACCGCTATGCAAAATATGGGTATTGTGGTCTCTACAGTTCATGCAACGGTGAAATTCCAAACAACCAATGGTATCGGAACCATATTCTCTAGCTATCGCGAAGGGAAATACCAGGAAGCCCAAAAGGATAAGGGAGATGGTAATCAACGAAGTGCAATAAACATCAGGGGAGGCTCCGACCCCAAAGGGTATGTGGCACTAGACAACCCCTGTCCAGTACGAAAGGTGGAAATGGGAAAGCAACTCCCTACCATTTTCAGAAAAAGATTGGAAGAATTGCTCGAAGCCTATTAGGATGTGTTTGTAGGAACATATTCAGATACAACAGGAATTCCATGGTCGCTCACAATCAACAGCAGACCTTTTAACACAGAGCATAAGCTAAATGAATCTAAATACATCAAACCAGTCAGGCAGAAACCTCTTCAAGTAACACCTGAACAAAACGCAGCAATTAAGAAAGAAGTAGACAAACTCATAGCTACAGGAATACTTCGAAGGGTATTAAATCCACGATGGGTTACTAACCCAATTGCATCCCAATGGAGAAATGGAGAATGGATACTAAAAGTTGATTTCAAAGACATCAACAAAGTTTCCCGAAAAGGAAGCTATTTGCCAGAAAGAGAGCAGCAACTACCACCGGGAGTTCTTTGGGAATGTTTCCTTCATACCAACATGGGATGCCATCAGATACAGATGGCACACGAAGATGAAGAAAAAACATCCTTTCATGTAGGCAGTAGGTCCTACTGCTTTAAACGCATGCCTTTTGGCCTACAGAGCATCGAAGCCACTTACAATAGGCTGATCCAAAAAGTCTTCGAAAAACTGATATGGAGGAACCTAAGAATCCACGGCGAATACTTAGTCACCCAGAGCAAGACAAAAGAAGACCTCCTTCACGATGTAGAAGAAACCCTCATACAACTAAGGAAAATCAACCTAAAGCTAAACCCAATAATGTGTTCTTTCGGCATCGAAAAGAAAAAGTCAAACGAACATCCGTTCGTAAGGAAAATGATTGGAACTAATCCAATCAATGAGGAAACCTCCTCAAAAAGACAAACGTGGAGAACACAAGGGAGGACTCGAAACCTAAAAAATGACTTGGAAACACTGAAAGCATTCCTGTCGAAAGGCGTCAACAGATCTTCATCTCTCTACAAGGTCCGCAATGAGGTCATTAGCGACTTATCATACCCTTGGAACAAGGAAGCTGAAACATCCTTCCTAAGATGGAAGAATTGCATGGAGATCTTACCAACAGTTGCACCCCCAACCAGAGGAGAGGTGTTGTTCTTACACATAGCAATGTCCCCTGACGAGATCGGTGCCATGCTCTTCACAGAAAGAAGACAGCTACATATACCAATATATTTTGTAAGCAGAGCTCTACCGTGCGTGGAACAAAGCTATACAGCAGCAGAAAAGGTAATCCTAGCCTTAATCCATGCCACAAGACGTCTCCGAAGGTATTTCAAAGATCACCCTATCAGAGTAATCACGGATAAACCATTCGAAAGGATAATCCTGAACCCTGAGGGAACACGGAGGATGGTTAAATGGGCTAAAGAGCTAGAGGAATATGACATAGAATATGGGGAAAACGATCCCTTCGAAGGACAAAGTAATGAACCAGCTGAAACATGCGAATCAAGTATGTCCTCCAACAAGAAAGTCCTCCGAGCCAAACTAAAGGAAGAACACCGCATATATGATACAGTGGCACGTTCGGTCCACAAAACCAAGAATGTCTCGAACTCGGAATGGAGCAACAAGCTTCGACAAAGTAACAAACCTCTCCCGCTCTGAATCACAGGCTTCATAGCAAGATGCAGGCCGTTTATAATAACAAAGGAAACCTCATGGAACGTACTCCGAGGAAGAATATATGGAATAAGTCAAAAGTAACTACCCTCCTACGGCGTACGAACGACTTGCCATATCCTTTGTAAGTTCTACGTACAAGACTTACAGCTTTTTATCATTAGGTATTAAACTCTTCTCTTTTGGGAAAAAAGCATTAATGGTATGCGTCTTAGTATTCATTTATACAAATGATGTAATCCTCCCCTACCCACTTAATGATATCACATATTTCCCTCGAATCTTTTGTCACATATAACTAGAAAGATTTGCTCAGCCAAGTAATTACAAGTTCAATGTTCGAAGGATGATACAAGATACTTATATCTTGTAGGCTATTAAACATCCAACACAATTCACATTAACTTTCCTTAATGGTCTTGGGGCATGCGAAGCCCTTCACACTTAAAGGATAAAGACAGAGCGGGTCGCAACCCTCTGTCAGCAATTAAATTATACGATTGCTATAAAATCTTGGTTCAAAATACACACAATAAGGTTATGCATCTACTATAGCCTTAGGTTGCATATCAACGTTAACAAATAGCGTTAGAAAAGAGAAGCATGATAACAAAAGCGGGACACTGCCCGTCATTCGTAGATATAAATTATGCTAGCATACGGCAGAAACCCAAAAGACATAAACAAAAATTGTTCAAAGACGGCCGAAGCCCAGATAGCATAAACATAAAAAGTGAGGGAAATCACTCCCCACCTACATCACTTAACATCCTAAACATTAACGCATCATATACCTTCTGCTGCTCAAAAGATGATCCAGATTGTCTAAATGCAAAGATAAATTGTTTAGAAGCCATATGGCATAAACAAACATTGTTTTAAAGGGTACATACCACCCTTGGGGCCAAATAACTGCAAACACCGCAGCCTTCACTTACCAGGAGATGTGGGTTTTTCATGCTAAAATTGGGGGGCTTCAGGGCTGACCTTGCTAGGGGAAGTTTCTTTTGAATCAGCCTTCGGAGAGGACGGCTGCACAGCAGAGCTTTTACCCGGAGACTGAGGCTTCTTAATGGCCAACTTTGGAGATGAGGGCTCCTCAGGAGTTGCTTTCACAGATGCAGGCTTCACAGGAGTATTCTTTTTGCTCACAGCCATAGGCTTCACCCTACACTGCTTCTTCGAAAGAAGCGTCTCAACCGAAGCCATGGGATCCTTGGTAGCATCAACAAGGAAGGGGTACTCTGCAGTTGCGAGGAGCTTGCTTGCATTATCATACTCTGCTTTATGAGTGGCACGGTAATAGGTTACCTCAGATAAGTCCACCGGCTTTCCAGTTGCAGCAATTTCCTCCAAAGTAGTGCATTTCCAATGATAGATGGCAGCATTGACAACATCACCTATCATCTTCCCTTCCTCATCGCTGTGATATGAATCCATGGCTATGTATGGGATGACCTTCGAGACAACAGCAGCCCTATCTCTTTTAAGCGCATTATATTTGCGCCAGAGGCCATCGAGATCTTCGCGAAGCTTGACCTCCAACTCACCCAACTTCGTCCTCTCTTCTTCAAGGTCCCCACACTTGATCTCCAGCTCAGCAATTTCTTCCTTGTAACCCATGACCTTCGCCTCCTCCTTTCGAAGCTTCTTACACTCCACCTTCACTTTGTACAATTCCTTCTCCAACCCTGCTATGTCAGAACGAAGGTCTTGTACAAGGGGATTCTGCTCAATATCCCTCAAAGCTTCTTCACACTTAGCTTGAATCTCTGCAAACTCTTGGTCTTTCTTCTTCTCTCTTGCCAAAATCTCATCCATCTTCTCCCTAGCAGAGGCAAGGGTTCGTACCACCTCCCTTGTTCGAGAATTGAGATGATTGTCCAAAACAGCTTGCCTTGTATAACTTTTGTCATGTAGATCACACAACTCCTCAATGGGCATGTTGGTTAGCACAGACTTCCAGCTCGGAGGGTAATATGCAGGGCAAGGCGATGGCAAGCAGAGGCATTAGGAAGCTCTTTGGTATTCGGAAGACCTGAGGAGTATACAATCAATTAGAAGACATGTACAAATATCCCGGTTCAATCAGTAGCACATATACTTACCATGGATGTCGTCATCCAACGCTTCAGCAGCTTTCTTAGTGATGATCTTACCCTTCTGCCTGGTGTTCCTGGAAGGAGGTGTTGGCAAAATCAATTTCCTTTTGGGAGTGGGCTTTACCGGCTTGGTACTTGTACCTTTCCTGTTTCGAACCCTGTCAGCTATGCCAGAAGACGAACCAATAATAGTCACCTGATCATCCTCGGAGAGAGGGTCATCGGACTCAGCAACATTCTCCACCAACTGAGAATTCTCCTCTGCAATCATTGGCTTCGATTTTTTTGTCTGGTTTGGACGGCTGCATGGAAGCTATGGGCTCCACCATTTTGGCATCATCCTCCTGATTATTCACTGACACGGAGGGTGAACCAACCCCATAGCTGACTTCCTCAGGATTCCTCGGAAGGAAGCTCGTCTCCCTGGCACCATCGGCAACAACAAAATTTCATAAAGATATTTCTGCAAAACGAAAGAAAAAAGATAAATATCATCAGATAAGTTCAAATTTATTTAAATAAAGAGTATACATACTTTTTCCATCACAAACAATTTCAGGCTTCATGGGGGAACCCTCCCAATGGTCAACAATACCAGCCATGTAAAGAATGGGCTCAGGAAAAGACTGAACATTCACTGGATGGCGAACAAGACGCTGATACAATGGATTCCTTTTAACAGTATAAGGTAACTCATCGTTGAAAATTTTTTTATCAAACCTGTATGCTTCGTTCACCAAAGCAGGGTACTCTGGAGGTATTATTGTACCTTGAATATAAAAGAAACTCCCTTTCCAGTCCGTTATATTTGTAAAGGGCTTTAACAGTATGGTTGGAACATCAGGGTCAACTCTTTTTGCCAAAGTCAACCAATCCTCACCCGGGTACAAGTTCGTAAAACCCCTAAGCACTGTTAGTGTAGGCTCATATCCATAAGCTTTACACATCACAACGAAGGTTGTCAACTTAGCCAGGCCAAAGGGGTTAAACCTAGAAATGTGTACTTGATAGTATTGCATAAACTCTAAAATCAAAGGGTGGATTGGTATTCTAAAGTTTGACAACTTAAAGGCATGGGTGTAAAGACCTACATATCCCTCAGGAGCGTCAAATATCGTTTGATTTTTACTAGGAATCATAATCTTAAATTCTTTTAGAATAGGATAATCTTCAAGAAAAGCACGTAACTCATCTTTTGATAAAGTACATTTTTGTTCTTTAAACACAAATTTGTTATTTTTGGCCATATTGGTTAACGAAGAATGATACTTCTACGATAAAAAATATAGCTTAACAAAGAGAAAATTTACCTTTTTTCTTACATAGGTTAATAAAACGTGATGGTGTGTGTGGGTTTTGATCGGATTCTGCACACAGTATTGGAATGTAATTTTGGGCGCAAATGTAAAAGTGATTTAGGGTTAGCGGTGATAAACATTTATACCGCTCCTCTTTTTTGATCATAACCATACACGTGTATTGCTTATTTATCCGGATTCCAATGGGCTATTATAATTTGAACGGACGTTTTCGTTTACCGAGGATATCGCTACTGTGGATATAATGCAAGTTAGTTAGAAAGTATTTAAGCGCATTTAATGCGTTTTTTGCGATGTTAATTTCTTTTATAGGATACACTTGCACTTGAGTTTGTTTGTTTGATGGTAGGTGTGTAATAAAACTATGAGAAATACTGGTTAGTGTAATTTTAGCGCCAAATTTAAAATTTTTTACAACATTTATGAGTGAAACTTTAGCCTTAGCAAGCATCTCATGGATAGGAGTTGTATGACTAGCACAAAACCGTACTATTTAGAAAAATTTTCCACCCAAATATGTGAGGTTCGCCTTTAGATTTGATAGGAAAAGTATTTACTATTAGTGCTTATGAGTGTACCGGTAGCATTTAGATTCTAGAACTTGCGTTAGTGATGCATCCCGAGACCGCTAGTGAGACTACATTCGTGTAGTATGATTTACTACATGATAAGAGGCATTAGGATCACCCTTGTGTTAAACCCGTATCATAATTACTTGACCGTTTAAGTCATATTACTTGGCTAGTTAAGTCAACTAATTTTTCACACACCCTTAGCGTTGTACTCATTTTTAGTACACGAAACCCCTAGTACACCCCTTCGAGCCTATCTTTTCGTTTCTAACTTTAAGCATCTTACTTAAAGGAAGAATTTGTTACAACCCACTTAAATGTACACCCAAATTGCCTTAGCCTTCCGTGTATGCACTCATCTTTAGTGCATTATTGTTATTTGTTTAAACCCTTAATAATTATCTAATTGATTACATGGTTGCTAAGTCGAGTCATATCCTTGTACATATTGTTTTGGGACGATTGGGACTTATGGGTAAAGTACTAATGTTATGGAGTAATGGGGAAGAACATCATATTATTACCCCCATATGTGCGTTAATCTTAAAAGTACTCCAAGTGTTTTGATTATCTTAATTCGAGTCATTAGATTAGTCTATTGTAAAGTATGTAAAAATTCAAGTGTAAGGGGAATGTTCATTCCCTATAATGTATTATTTTGGATGGTAGGGTAAGAGTGTATGCAAAAAAAAAAATGTAGAAAAAGAAAAGAGAAAAACATACGGACTACCATCCCGTTTCATTCTATGTTTGTTTTATGTTTTTGTTATTTTTCATTTATTAGCTTAAGTCGAGTCTAGTCTTGGCTTAGCAACGCCATACTGTACATGTAATTAACCAAGGTGATTAACTCGCCACCAGTAAAGATTGCCTATATCCAACAAAACCGTGTATTCCATATCCCTACACCTAACGTTATAACCCTTTAAAAGACCTCTTTGATAGTTTATCCTAGGTGCTTACGTCATGTGGTGGAGGTTTGATCCTTTCCCAAGCCTATGGTAATCTATTTTGCTATGACAGGTAGTGAGAGATGTTTTCCATTTCCATATTGTGATATATACTTTATTACACCCGAGAGATGAGAGTATCTAAACACTATTTGTGAGGTGCTAGTATATGACCTCCGTGCTTGTCTTTGGTCTTTAGTGGAACAATTATTTGTTGTAATTACTTTTATATTAGTTTTAAATGACCCGTAACTTGTATTTTGATTAGAATAAAAGCGCATTTGCTTGAGGACAAGCAAATCTCAAGTGTAAGAGTATATGATGAGGCGAAAAATGATCCATTTTTAGGGGGCCATTTAAGCCCGGAATTGAATTTATTTGATCAAATATTGCCCTAAATCGTTCCTTTTGTGATTTTAGGTACTTTTGGAGTGAATTCTGGAAAAGGAAGCATTTTGGACGTTTTTGGAGCATAAAAGTGAAGAAAACGGCAAAGTCTTAATTTTCCTTGCTGGGAACAGTACCTGACGGCGTCACCAAGTTCTTAATGACGGCGTCAAGAGTAAAACAAGAGGTGAAGAGGATAGAGACTATGATGATCCAGAATGTTTTTACACTAGGGCATGACGGCGTCACCATCGGCCGTCATGGTCCCTTTACATGTGACGGCCCAGAGGAAATTTGCTCCTGACGGCGTCAGATCTGGATCTAGGCAATCTGATATTATTATGGGCGGCAAGTTGACGGCGTCAGAGTTCTCTTCTTTACGCCGTCACATTGGAAAATCTATATATAGTTTTGTAATTTTCATTCATTAGAGGAGGAAAATTTTTAGGGATAGCTTAGAGAAACCCTAGGTCGTTTGTAACAGTATTTTCAAGGGTTTTCACCCCTTGAAACCTTTCATGTTCAATTAAGATAACTATCCTTTCAATTCATTCAATATGTCTATGTGCTGTTTGAATATATCTTACGCTTGTCTTGATTTTAACATGCTAGGCTAGATCTCTTGTGTGTTTGCTTAGATGTAGTAAAACCTAGATGTTGATTATGGGTTGATTGCTTGTTTATAGTTGTTACGGATGAATGATTTCGATGTTAGGCTTAAGAAAACTGGCAGACTTCCATAGTGTAACTTGCTTGAACGTCTTAAGAAACATGAACCAATGCGTACTAGGTTTTTATGGTTGTATTTAATACATGAGTGAATTCTAATGATCCCATGTTAGGAGCTTCTTGCAGGCTCGACATAGGAGTGAAGTAGGAGCTTATAGAGTTGGGGAAGTACGTACGCCACCCCACGATTGGTATTAAGGAATATAACCCGTCATCCACGCAACTCTAACAAACTATCAACCTGTAAAAGATATCTAGGGAGTAATGAAATCTAAGTAAAGACAATTTTCCCATTTATTGTTCACACCACATTAGTAATTAGCTTTATTTATATTTTTGTTATTTTATTTTGATTGCATATTTAGTTATTGGGTTAGTTGACTAGCAACTAATTCCGCCCACTCCTCCAAAACCCGAGATTTTAAGTGCTTTTATAAAAATATAAAAATACAAAAAGAATCATCCCTCACCTCTAGACCTAGTTTTTAGGCTTTCTAATCCTAGCGACACTATTCCTGAGTTGAACGATCAATCCCCCGGTACTTGTCACTATATATACTACAACGATCAGGTACACTGCTTGGTGGGGGTTGTAAGCTTCTCGAGATCCCTCGAGAGGTAAAGCCTGGTGCAATTCCCACGCATCAAGCACATACCCAGTTCACCATACATATAACCATATCATAAACGTACATAAACATAAGTAATAGGATGCATCCATACGCCCCCCATACATACATACATAAACATATATGCACTCTACTTGCAGGACATGTATCATATAATAAGTGCGCAAAAGAGCTCATAAACATATCATATCAAAGTGGGGACGCCATGGATCAGTCACACCTCCACAGAAAGTGTCATGCCATCGGTGCCTCGATGACACGGCCATGGTACCTCCTTGACTAGTTAGAAAACTCGGGCATAAGAAGCATACATACATACATATAATCATAGCAGCATATCCGGATCATAGCATAGCATAATCATAATCAAATGAGTATCAAATGAATGTGAATCATATATCAAAGGGATCGTATCAAGTATCATATCAAAGGAATCATAAAGAACGAATCAAAGCATACGGGAACATAACAACGGCTCAGGGAATCTTATAACGAATCAAAGATCAAGATCAAGATCAAGTCATGAGAATGAAAGCACCCTTACTAAAAAAAGGATAGAATATCAGTACCTTAAACCGCCAACGAAACCATAACATAACCATATGAATAGGAAGTCACTCTTTCTTCAACGGATCTACACGAATTAATGATTGGCTAATTATTAATAACTTGTTTTAAGTCGGATTACTCATTTATTCGGCTTTCCATTTTTAGTAACTTTCCATTTATAGCAGCTTTTCAAAAATAGTAACTTAGTCATTTTAAGTAACTTTCTATTTTTAACAAGTTTCCCGAATTAGCAAGTTTCCATATTTAGTAAGTTTTAACATGACTTCCCGACTTAGTTAAATTAGGTTTAGGGTTCGGGATTTATCAATTAGGTTAATCTTACCCACACACAAGTCAACACGACATTAAAAGGACACACCTGACATAAGAACATGTATTAGGGCACCAACCAATATGAATAACACACTTAATACATTTTTTCATAGGCATGGAAGTTAACTGGTTTTATAACAAAATTAAGCCCAATTAACGGATTTTTGAAATGCATCAAAATTCCAAACTAAAAATCACCAAAATTCTCACAGAAGCACATATGTCTTGATAGTCTACATGAATTTTCCAAGAATTTATTACAAGGTGTAAATACCCTTTCAAAAATCGTTTATCAAAACAGGTCCAGAAAGTGAACTGCAGAAACACCCTGAAAGTTTGCATTTAAGAGACATATCAAGACCCTTCAGAAAAATCTACAAATATTCCTGGAAGTCCCACATAACCCAAAAATTACCCCTGTAAAGGAGAGCTCTCAGCTCTTTATGGTTTGAAAATGAAAAATCCAAAACTCCAACTGATTTTCAGACCCGATTACTCAGCTTTGACAACTTATCTTCTAAAAATCAAAAAGCTTACCTCCCGACCTCCAATCACCATGAAACTTATATTTCTAGAAAATAGAAAAGTAGTACTTATTTTGAGACTCAAAAATCACTTAAAACATGTTGGAATCATTTATTTATTCACCTTACAATCCAACTCAAAATTCTGCACAGCATGAAGTGAGACAGAAACAAACCCTAACCCTCCTAATTAATTCATACGCCCCATTAATAATTGGTTTAGGGTTTCTAGGTTTTAATATCATCTTCAAGGTGTCTTTAATGATTATTTTAGGGTTAAGTAACTTGGTTTAGGGGCTCATATTCTTATCTGATTTGAATGGCCACAACAGATGCAAAAGTCGACATGTATGTTTAACAATTTCATGATTTTATGTGACTATTCAATACGTATAACTTGTTTATATGTATACCGATCATCATAAGGTTTTTACTACAGATTGTATATGTTCATGTGAGGCTAAAATAATCAAGAAAACAGTAGGTATAAAGATTACCTTGATCGATTGTAGGAAACAAAGAAAACGGATCAAAACATAACTAAAACGGATCAAAACCAAAACCCTTCCTTCCCTTATGATTACCAATGATTCACCACACCTTGTGATACTAATAGCACAAATCAGAAGCACCCTCTTGAGCTTTGGAACTGATCGAATGAAGAGTAGGAGAAAAAGTAGTGTCGTATGTTTTATTTTTAGGTTTTAGGGAATTATTTTAGGATCGTATATTATGCTTGTGAAATCCTATTCTTAATAAAAAAAAATATATGCAAGTTGTGTATGAGCTTTAGAAGCCGCGTTTTTGGATGGGTGAGAATCAATAGAAGACTTTTCAAATATCGTCCATGTATATCTTGTATTATTAGTCACATCCTGTATTTTAAATACACAAATTTTGTCCCTCATGATGTCATGGTGAAATTTTTATTTAATTTTCTCTTATCATAAGTTAATTACTTAGGTTATAATCAAATTTTAATATTAGAGATTTCAGGGTGCAGTTGAAATGAGGTGCATACCCTGATCGAGGTCACCATCATTCAGTTCTTCAAATTATTAAATGGATAAACTTAAGATGAATGAAAAAGAAGGTTTTCCGCTACTAATATGAAATAGCGCAGCTATCTTTGATGGAGAAGAAGAAGGTGACAAGGATGAATAAAACTAGGCCCATTTTAGATATACATATGCAATGAAACCTACTTATCATATTAGTCAAGGCTCGACCCTCATAAAAGCTTACAATTTACATTTACAAATATCCTGTTAGTAATTGTTATTTTCTTGAATGTTTCTTAATTATTGTTTGAGAAAGTGTGTTACTTTCAATTTAATGACTTCTATTCACAATTTACAAATCAAAATTTTTCGTATTATATAAGAACGAGCAAATTAGCCCGTGCGATGCTGCGGTGTGGCCGTTTGATTGCTATATAATTACAGTGGTCGGAACCTAAGAAATACAAATATACACATTTTAATGAATTGATATACGTTCAGGTTATGATAATAACTTAAAAGGGAAAACTGATGATTAGATATATAATGGTACAAACTACAAACTAAGAAGCAGTAGTTCTACATTTTGGTCATTTGGAGATATTTCCATATCTACATGATCCATCTTTCCAAATGATCCAATACAGAACTCAATGGCATCATCTGTTTTTGCTTAGACTAACAGCACCGATTCCTAGTGTTATAACAGAAATTGCCCTTAAAGCGCAAATAAAAGCCCTTACAACACTCGATACCTGCTCGCTCTTCTTGTTGAATGATGACGGCCTGATCTTTCTTACGTTATTCACTGGTGATGCTTCTGTGGTCAGTGGCTTCAGCGCTTCAGCAATCATTTTCTGCCTGGCAGATGTTTTAGCGCGGTACCATAGCATCCTTGTAGCTCATATTCCTTCCCTGCACATTAACAAAATACATGATCAATACAACATAAGTAATCCTTCTATTATAAACAGTTGCTAGTATTTACTGTTAAGCTACAAAGTTACGCCAGTTATAACAATATGACTACAACATAACTACTAAACTTCATTATTGTCCAATCTAACGGTCCTTAATAAAACGTAAACAAATAAATACTACATTTATTCGCCAATCCGGTTCCACTTCAACCTTTTACTCCAATTCAATCGCAACATAATTTAACTACATTCATAATTGATATCTTGATACAGTAATTAATTAAAAGCTAATCTCTAGCCTACTACTTTTAACTAATATTAACAAATTGTGGACCTATTGATCGTAACAGTATGCAAGAAAACAAATGTACATTAACTCGATCAATTCGGTTCGGCAAAACTTTTTACTCGAATTGAAGTGCATGTCATTACAACATTTATTACTTGAATCTCGATACCATATTTCGCTAACAAATTTAAGCGGGATTATACGTAAAGCTTCCTTTTTTTATGCAGCTTATTTCTATATCCCTCAAAAAAATTTCAATATAATAGGAAACGAAAACATTTGAGAAAGAATTAAAAGAGAACTTTACCAGTTTATACATAAAAGAATGTAAAATTGGGCGACTCCATAGCGACTCTGAGTGCATTTGTTCTCACTGTAACTTAGGGAAGCAATTTCCTATAGAGGTTGTTATCGTCTTCATCTTGCATATGCTGCAAAAACGATAATACCACAAAATCATTTTGAAAAAGCATATCCAAACACCCTCTAATAAAGAAACTCGATCAAAAGAAAGTGCAAATGATTTACCTTCCTTTCCTAGCACTAGAGATATAAAAGATTATTGCGTACAAACTCCTAAATCATACTCAAAATCATTTAGAGAAAACGATTTAGAAGTTTGTACGCATATATTGAAATACAATTTGTGGAACTTTCAACCTGGTTAACCCCTTTGACCTATTTGACCCTTTTGAAATTAATAAAATAAAATAAAATAATCACTTCCCACAACCATAAGTAAAATAGTTTATATATATTTATCCGCCTCTAATAAAAACAACAATGTACAACAAAAGATGTTATATGAAAGACGGCTTACACCAGATGCATTCCATCCTGAAACTAATAAGACACCATGGGGTTTAATTTGCCAGTTGTGAATGCTTTTAAACCGATAGACACTGAGTCCATGAGAATAATAAATAAATAAATAAATAATCCAGCCTAAAATCATAAGACGACCAGTATGTTTCATATTTGGTTCGAGGTTATGAAAAGTACGAATCTGCAGACCAAACCTCGTTGACAATAGATTAACATAACATATTTCATCTATCAAGCTCTCTCAACATACACATTCAATCCACACAACCCCTAATAGCCCTAATTGATGTTATTTTCTCTTTTAATTGAGGTCCTGTTTCGAGTTTTGCCTCATCAATCCACACAACCCCCTAATAACATTCACTAAAATGGCTGCTGAAATATGCTATGTAGAAACCCTCTAATGACATGTTAAAGACGCCAATGGAAGATGAAAAATCAAACTATTTATGAAAGGAAAAAAAAATCTTTAGTATTCAACCATTCATATTCAAGTTTAAAATTTTAGAGGGAGAAAGGTTAGGAAGGTTTACTTGATGGTGAAAATGAGATGTCAGCATGGTGGTTGCATCAAAGCTTTGGGACTGCAATGTACGCACACGTGCCTGAGCTTGGATCAATGCCTGCAAACGACGTGTCATCTCAACAGTTTGTTTCTTTAGAATCATGTGCAAGCAAGTCAAAGCTACAACTATATCAGCATAATCATAATCATTTTCCTTGCCTAATAATCAATACAAAGATAAAATAGTACCTTCTTTTATTTAACTCGCAAGCATTGTTTTAGATACTCCGACTGCGACTCAACACCTATGAACAAAAAACCAAGACAAAGTTCCACTTTTAAAGCAAAAAAAAAAAACCAAATCAAGTGAACACTAACAAAATACAGAATTATAGACTTAGCTGAAATGTGTTGGGACTAAATTTTGGATTCCCTACTACTGATTCGTTACATAGATCAACACACAAAAGGCACAATCTTAGTGGTTGATTGGTATAGTGAAACTGGTTAAGATTATATGACTATTTCTGGTCTAGTACTCAGTTTAAGAATAACTTGAAAAAACTATTTTTATTATCTAACTATTCACTAATCATTTTACATGTGAAGCATTAAATAATCGAAACAATTTAAGGACATGAACAACTAATTATGTTTATTATCACAGCTAAAAACGTAATGGCGATGAATTAAAACAATTATGTACTTGAGAAAAAAAGTCACACTGACATTGATACTCTTTAGTCACAACATTTTCAACAGCTTCAGCTAGGTTGATAACCTGGCAACCGTTCACAGGAAGGCTTTCACTTTCTTCTTTGTAGCTTCCACCTGCACAACAAAATAACAAATATTTGTAATCGTATTACAGCCGCCACAACTGGTCACAACCCAGATGAGAGGTGATGAGTGTGTAAATACTCATCATTTTTAGTTAATCTGAACTGCAAAAACATTTAAAAACACTCAGAAACGCATCAAAATACTGAAAATATTCCAAAATTGTGTTTTATATGTTTTAGATGCAAAATGTTTAAAAGCAAATGAAAAACGAACAAAGTTTGCATAATTGGCAGTTTCAGTCCCTCAAGTTTCAAAAATTGACAAAACTAGTCCCTAAAGGTTTAAAATGAAAGAAAAGTCAACCCAAGGTTTAGAAAAGTCAAAAATCATCAACTTTAGTCCTTGGGTGAAAAGTTTGAGAAAGTTACACTTTTGGTCCCCAAGTTTCAAAAAATGGCAAAACAAGTCCTCGGGAATTTAAAAATTGGAATTTATCAAATATTTCCCTTGTACTATTAAAATGTGGCATGTTTGGTCCCTTAAATAACTTTGGGAAGTTGGCAAGATTGGTCCTCAAAATTTCAGCAATTACAAATATGGTCCTTGTACTTATTATATAAACCAAATGGACCTATGTAATTTAGACACAAAACAAACCCACCCAATATTAATCCAACACCCCAATCCACCTTATACCCCCTGATCCAATCCAATATCCCACTACCCATTCCTTTTTGGCCCAAAACACCCACCAGCCCACTTCCACTAATAAAATAACAACAAACCGTTTAATACCCTCCCTCAGTCAACGCCAGGGTCAAACCTCCACCTCACCTCCCTTTTTATCCCTAGCCCTGCTACATCTGCCATTGCCAACACCATCATCACACTCCCATTCCCTCTCCTGCCACACTCAATAACAGCCACCCTATATTACCTTTCCACCACAAA
The DNA here is from genome assembly GCA_030686995.1 of Artemisia argyi. Classification (NCBI taxonomy): domain Eukaryota; kingdom Viridiplantae; phylum Streptophyta; class Magnoliopsida; order Asterales; family Asteraceae; genus Artemisia; species Artemisia argyi. The sequence goes on from CM060679.1 coordinate 87,154,061, forward strand.
ACACCAAAACCCTCCCCCTCTGCCAAAGGCTAAAAGCCAAATTGCAATTTGCCCCCTTTTCCCGCCCAAATCAAATAGACGGCCATGATGAATACTACTAATCCAAGGGCTTGGAATGGACACAGGAGGCACAAGAAACGAGATGGAACCCTAATTTATTTTTATTATTAGTATAAATAGGTCAAGTGTAAGCCATAATTTGGCAGTAGTGAATGTAGTGTAAAATTAGGTTTAGTTTAATTTTTTCAAGTGTTGTTATCTTTTAATTTCAGATTGTAAACTCTTTTATGCAATTCAATTAAAGTTCATCCTTTTAAAAAATAATCACTGTAGCATTAGCTTATGTTATGCTTATTACTGCTTATTATGTGTTTTTCTTGGTGTATTCAAGTTTCTTGTTGATTATTATATGTCTTAGTTTAGAATTTGTGAGCTGTGTAAGTGTCTTGTACAATGTTGCATATTTACTGTTGGTATTTGCCTTAAGTTAGCTTAGCTTATTGCTCAACTTTAACTGCTTATTGGTCAAATAATATCTCTTAGTTAGGTTTTTAATTAGTATAATATAAGTTATTTGTTCAATAGGTTTACTTAAAACAGGTTTTCACATTTAAAGAATGCAAAGTAGTTAGTTAAACTAGTGTTTGGCACAACTTCATTTCTTGCCTAAAACTAGTTTATGGCATTTTTCTAAATTTCAACTAGCTTTATTTTGTTGTTTCCAACAGTTTCACAGTTACAATTTCCACTCTTAAGTAGTGTTGTAGGATTTTGATCTTTGTTTCAAACATTGTAGTCATTGACTGTTGGATAGAATGGCTCAGGTAAGATTATGTTTAAGACACTTAAAGATGCTCACTTTGCTTCAAATGTGTTTCATTTAGGTTATTACATGTGTAGGATGCTTGGGTATTGACTTTTTGAGTCAATTAACACCATTTGACCCCTACTGCTGCATCAGTTCACTCAGTAGCCACATGCCCCAAACCGTTTTAACCATCATTTTTAATTTGTTCTTTTTTATGAGTTATGACTTGGAATTTGGTTTGTGGAGTATTTACCAGCTTGTGGACATCAATATATTTTTAGTTTAATTGTGGAAATTTTTTACAAGGTTGTGCAGGCCCCTAAACATGGATATCTGTCACCCTTAGTTTTTGCAGCCCATCCAATTGGTTTGCTTACGCTTACGCTTTTTAGCTTAGCTTATCGCTTATTGCTGTCCCTTTAGCTTTTTAGGAATCCCCTAGTTGCCTAGCTTAAGTTTCCCCCCCCCCCCCCCCTAAGTGTAGCTTTTGTTAGCTTTTGATAGCCCCAAGGTTGCTCCTCAAGGCTGCAGGTCTGCTGCTACAGACCCCAAACAAGCCATTTTACAAGCTACTTAGGTCTTGAAACTTGGTAATCTTGATTACTGGTAGCTTGTCTTTATAACTTCTTGATCATAGTTTTTAGCTTTTAGTCTTGCAGCTTGTGCATTAGCTTAAAGTTGGCTCATTAGGCCTGCTACACCAAATCTGCCCCCATTTGTCTGTTTTGGTTTAGAAGTTTGTTGAGCTTATTCAAGTTTCTTGTGCTTATTGCCTTCCATCTCAGCTTATTCTAGTGTGTTAGGAGTAGTGATGAGTGCTCAAACACTCATCATTTTTGTCGTATTTAAACTGCCAAAACATCTGAAAACACTCAGAAATGCATCAAAATACTAAAAATATCCCAGGGATTGTATTTTATACGTTTCAGATGCAAAATGAGTAAAAACAATGAAAAATGAACAAAGTTTACACAATTGGCAGTTTTAGTCCCCCAACTTTCAAAAATTTACAAAACTAGTCCCTGAGCATGTGTTTTGAAAGAAAAATCAACCTAAGGCATTTAAAAGTCAAATATCATCAAATATTGTCCTTAGGTAAAAACTTTGGAAAATTTACAAAATTGGTCCCTGCAGTTTGGAATTTGGCAAAATCAGTCCCTGGGATTTTTAAAAGTGAGAAATATCTTTTGTGGCCCTTGTGTTATTGTAATGTGGCAAAAGTGACCCTTGGAATACTATGGAGGATGTGCAAATTTGGTCCCTCAATTTTCAGGAATTACCAAATTGGTCCTTGTGTTTTATCCTAAATACCAAACGGACCTTTTTGTATTACCTAAACCAAAACCAAACCACTCCAAACATAATACCCCAGCCCACTTTTATCCCTGGCCCAACACAACCAACCCAATCCACCCACCTTATTATTAATAAAACAAACGGGTCAAACCCAAAGTCAACCCCCCCACCCCCTTTCTCTTTTGCCACCATAACCAACACACAGCCTCCAATCACCCCTGCTCTCCCAACATTCATGTCCCCTCCACCATCCTACTAACCACCCTACCTCCCCTCCTCAAACAAAGTCAACCCCAAACCTAATTATGACCCACCCTCCTCCTCCACAAGGCACCAACACTAATCTAGGGCTGGGATGAAGAGCAGGAACAATCAAATGGCTAGAAAATGTCCCCAGGGGCCAAAGACAACAGAAAAAGAACTAGAAAAAGGGGAGAAAGAAGAAAAGTTCCCCTGGTTCAAGTCTTTTTAATTTTATTTTTAGTATAAGTAGTTTTCCATTGTAAGCCTGTGAGGCAAGTAGTTTTTATGTAGTAGTTCTCATGTAATTTTATAATTCAAAAAAGTAGATTTCTTATGTAATTTATTGTTTTCAGTACTTAGTTTGTAAAACTTTTTATCATCAATTCAAGTATTTTAGTACAAGTTATTTATTCTCAGTTTCTTAATCTCTTTAAAAACTTGCTCAAAGTTGTAATTGTTGTTTTGAAGTTTTATAGTAGCACAATTGTTCTCAGTAAGTAAACAAAATCAGAAAAGAAAAGAAAAAAAAAACAGAGAAAGAAAATTACAAGAAAAATCAAAAAATAGAGAAGAGAAGAAGAAGGAAATGATGCAGAGATGGATATGTGATCATGGTTTAGAGCTCAAGGGAGCAATAGGTTGTGATTTGTGCCATTAGATCTCAGAATTGACTCCTAGCTTGGATGTCAAGTAAGTTTTTGAACCACATTGTGTTGAAATATTTGCTGCTTGATAATAGATGTTAATTGTTACTGAATTTTGCTTATTTGGATCCATGTTAGATTAGTATAATCTCATTAGTTGAGTTTGTGTTTTAATTTTTGCATTTCCCTTGAAAACTCTCATGTTCAGTAGGTATAAGAGGTGTTTGGATCAGGCATTTTCACTATGATTAAGATGGAATTGGTCTAAGTTTTATGATCATGCAGTATACTCTTGGAGCAGTTAGAGTATTTGAGTACAAAAATTAAGTGGTCATTTGTAAAAAAGGTCAAACTCAAAAGTTCTTCCCCTTAGGTGTTGACTGTTGAAATTTCTTGGTAGTATAATCCATTTTTAGGTCTCAAATTTGCTTAGCTTGCCTAATTTAGTCTCAAATAAGCCTAGTATAACTTATGTAGTAATCCAGGATCAATTTAAAGTAACAAAAGTCAATTTGCTCAAAAATTTTCAAAAGTCAAATATGCTTGAATGTTCAGAAACTCACTTTTTGTGAGATTTTTCTAGATTTCTGTGGGTGGATTCAGGATTTGAAAATTGTTGTGCTTAAACTCCACCACCTAGTCTGTTAAAACCTGCAATCATTACATTTTTTAGAATTTTTTTGAAGTGTGTGCATGGTGATGTTTGGACCTGCAGGGCATGTATATCCCCTGTGCATCAGTTTTTCATGAAATTTCTTTTGCTCATGAACTGCTAAAGCCTGGATCAAATTGTGTGTTCTTTGTTGTTTTGAGCAGCCCTTCAGGTAGTGATTAGGATTCAAGAATTAGATTCCCCATTAGTGCTAATTAGGCAGCTTAAACTAGGTCTTGTTTTGGCTTATTTTCCTCTATTGTCACTGTTCATTTGCTGAGCTTGTTGTTGTTCTTGTTGTTTGTTCTTTGATTTATTGTTGCACTTGAAATCTGGTTCTTGTTTCTATTCTCATTTTAGTTGTTGATATTCTTTGTTGTCACTGTTTTGTTTAGCTAGCTTATTTTAGCTTATAACTTGTCTGATAAGTTGTGAGTTTAAAAAAAATTTGAAAAAGTTGTTGAGTTGTGAGTTTGAAAAACTTGTCCATTATTTGATGTTAACCTGAGCTTGTTGATAATTTTGTAAGCCCTACTGGCTAGGAATTTGTGCTTGTGCTTATTAGTCAATATCATGTTTGTTTACATAGCTTATTGTGCCCTTATATTGTCACTCAGTTCACTGACCACACTGACTCATCAGTGTGGTTAAGCCCTTTCATAAGCTTATTTTTAGCTGAGCATTGGACCCTATCTTATGAAACTTACCTTCTGGGAAAGCTTAGTGGTCTAAGTTTTAGATTTAGTGATCAGGTTGTGTTTCTTAGCTCATTAGATAAGCATATTGGTGGCCTGCAAATTGTTTCTTTTAGCTGAAAAGACCACATCATCTGTGTGATTGAACCAGTTTCACAAGCTCATCTTTGAGTTTCAAGACTTAAGCCTTAGCTTTCGGAGAAGCCACCCAGGGTGGCTTTTTGGATAACCCCCCCCCCCCCTTGGACCTTTGTGCATGTCTGTGGGCCCTACCAAGGGCTGCACTTGCCCCTAAGGGCCTGTTTGGATCTGTTGGTACTTGGGACTGCTTATTGGTTAGATTTAGCTTGTTCATTTGATATTTCTTGATTTTCTTGCTCATTTCAAGTTTATTTCACCCTTGTCTAGCTTAATTAGTACCTTAGGCCAGTAGTGTAGCTTGATAGCAACTTGTGTTTCATCAAAAGCTCATAATCAATAAGTTGTTAAGAGATTAAGCTCTCCAATGGCTTATTTGTGAGTTTCATCAAACTTGTCTTTACAAAAGTTGTCTAAATCCAGTGTCTAAAGTAGTGTGTAAAAGAAAAATTAGAAAAAGATAAAAAAATAATAAAAAATGATAGCTTTTATTTAAGCCCTTTTGGCTTATTTTCTGCTTATTTATAAGCAACAACTGTTTTTAAATTTTTCTTAGGCTTCTGTAATCATAATAGATTTTTAGTAATTTTTTCAGATTTTTCCTTAATCATTTAGTATTTTTTATAATTTAGTTTAATTTAAATCAATTAAATAATTAGTTTTTAATTATTAATAATTAATTAAAAAGTAGGAAAAATAGTTTTTCTGTTTTAAAATTAGTTTTATAATATTTTAGATTTTTCTAAATTAAATTTTCATTTTTCTAGTTAATTTTCAGAATTATTTGTAATTTAGGATAATTTAGTTAATTAAAAAGTAATTAATAATTAGTAATTAATTAATAGTAATTAATTAAATAGTTGTAAAAATAATTTTAATTTTCTAAAAAATTTCTTATAACATTAGGATTGTAAAAATATAATTTTCACGTTCGTAGGACTTTGTTTACTCCCGTTTCACTTTTTTATTTGCGCGTTCGCGTTTATTTTAAACTCAAACGCGCGTTTTTAGGTTAAATTACGTTTTTAGGTAATCTGATAATCAGTAATTGTTAATAAAGTGTTTCTAAGTCATTTTCCATCATAATCTCATAGTGTAATCATAATAATCAAATTCCTGACCTTCCTGATTAATCACCCGATCATTTAAAACGTTCACAAATACAATTGCACGCCTCGTCGGGACATAACGACCCGGGGATTCCCTAAACTCCTTGGTTAGTTGGTTTTTGACGTTTGACTTGGTTGACCATCACCTGGTAAACTTAGTTGACCGTTCGGAACCAATCAAGTAGTATAAATAGGTTTTAGCTTGTCAATTGGTTTCCTAGCTTATTTGTAAGCCCTAAGTCAACCTCTAAGGACTGCCCTGCATCCCCTAATTCCGTCCAACTGCTTGTATCCCCAAGCTCCTAGCTAGTTTGTTTGTGGACATCTAGGCCTGACCCTTAGCTCTTTCAGAAGCCTTACGGGCTGCCTTTTGGGTTCTACTCTCACTTTATACCCTGAGTCATCCTTGTGCCCCCCCCCCCCCCCCACCTTGGGCTGCAAGTTACCACCATTGGCCTGTGGACTGTTTGGGCCAGGGTTTGGGCTTGCTTATTTTGCCTGTTTGCTTATTCAGTGTATACTTGTTTGTTTTAAGCTTATCTTCATTTGCCTCAGTGTGTGTGTAGCTTGTGTTCACCTTGACCTCTAGCTTTTAGCTTATTTTGATAGCTTTTAAACTTGAAAAATCTCATTTGCACTCAAAAAGCTTACTGTCAACATCTTAAGCTTTCACTTAGCTTATTTCTGAGTTTCAATTAAGTTTCCTTCACAAAAGTTTTATAATTTCAGTATGTAAATAGATTTGTAAAAGAAAATTTTGAAAAAACCAAATTTAAATTTAGTGATTGCTTCTATTTAATAGAAGTTATCTTTTTCATTTTTCCTTTTAGGTTAAAATATTTTTAGGAATTTTTCTCTTTTCATTTGCTATTTTTAATAATTAATATTAGTTTATTACTAATTAATTAATATTAGATAATTAAATAGTACAAATAGTTTTTATTAAGTACTCCTATGTTTTTATATTTTTCCTAGGTTTTAAATGTCATAAAATATTTTTAGAAAAAGTTTTAGGATTTTTACTGTTCATTTGCTATTTTTCTTTAATTTAATTAGTTTAATTAGTATTTAAATCTTAATTAATTAATAATAAATAGAAAAGAAGTAGGAAAAATATATATATATATATATATATATATATATATATATATATATATATATATATATATATATTTAGTTTTAAAATTACTTTTACATTATTTTAGAATTTTTAGAATTAAAATTTTCATTTTTCTAGCTTAAATTCATAATTAGTGTATTTTAAATATAATTAATAGGGCGATTAAAAAAAAACCCTAATTCTCTCTCCCTTCTAGGGGCGATTTTTTGGCCGCCACTTCTAACAAAATTTCCGGCCAAATTCAACCTTCTAATTCGTATGCAATCGGAGTAGAAGGTTGATGATTATCTGAAGTGGTGTGCCTTTGTTTTATCTCTTATCTATCCCTAAATCGCCTTGTTTCTAAACCCTATACGATTAATTTATAGTCGGTTTTCAACCGATTTATTTAAAGGGTTTTAGATTCGATTTGTTATTAACCCTAACCGATTACCACTCCTATTTAAATCGTTTTGGTCTCTAACCCTTAACGATTCTATTGTAATCGCTGTTTAGGGTTTGGGTTTTCATGGATCGCATATTCTTTATTGATATATCTTCAACGATCTTATTTGTTGGTGCTAAATAACCTAAACGATGTAATTAATCGTGGTTAGGTTTTTTCTCTCTTGGGTTTGTTTGTTCGGATCGTATTGAACTTATTGATATATTATTCTACGATCCACTTGCTGGGTGATCATGATCTTTTCAAGAACGAATCCCTTTTTAGGGTTTCGTATTTCAATTAATGACTGCTCGGTGATGATAGTCGATCTGATGATCGTGGTTCCTTCTTGAATGTAACCTTGTGGTTGGTTGTTCATGTAAGTCGACTATTGGTCGTGGTGAGGCTGATTCAGTTTTGGTATGTGGGTTTGGGAGAGTATATTGTTCTTTATGATGTGCGTGCATTGTTTTGATGCTGTGTTACATTGGAGGTTAAGTTTTTTAGAGTTCTTATTCAAAAACCCTATTGATCGATTGGGTGTGATGGATTTTACATGTGTTCTTGATACGTTAGGGCTTGATCAATTTGCTGCACATTCGATCATATGACTAGGGTTTTTTTACCCTAGTTTCGTTGCATGGTGACCCTATTCATGGTATTATTGATATTACTTGGCTGTTTGTAGGGAATCATGACAGGTTCTTAGTGGTGGTTGTTGGTTCGTGATTTATCTCGGATCATAGCATGAAGGTTAAGTTTCAAGGGTATCTTATTCAAAAATCCTTGACTCGATTCAATAGGAATGCTTCATTATTTTCTATTGATCGTTTATTGGTGGTTCGATCTATATATTTGGGTTCTTTATTCTGTGATGGATCGATGCTGTACGACCTCTTGTTGGTGGGTTCATGTTCATCAGCCTTGGGTAGGTCGTTTTTTGCAGGTTAGGGTTGTATAGCCCTATGTTTGTCTACAACTGATCAAGATACATTTTTTTTCATTCTTAGCTTGAGTTTCATCCTTTTTGAAACTTGTAGTAGATGCGGTATTGGATCAAGTTGTAGTATTGGTTTGGTCCTGGTTGGATCAATAAAGATCGGTGTAGTTGGTGGATCTATTGTGTGGATTGGCGCGTGTCTATTCTACCATGGTTTCGGCTGCATCGTTGAAGGTCATGAACTTCTATGACGACATGGGAAGATTCAAGTTTTTACTTGATGTTTTTTATTTGTAAATCTTATAGTCGTTGTAGTTTAATGTTCATGTATTTGTTATAAGAATTGTTTGTCATTCTTATATTAGAGTATGTGGCGGTCAGTTGCACATGTTGTGCATGTTTGTTTTAAGAATGGTTTGTCATTCTTAGATAGGAGTCTTGTAAGTGTCCTAAGGGACTGGGGGCGAGGGAAATCACCCTCGTCATTTTGTACTTCAACGTTTTTTGGATAATATATTTTACCAGGGTGTTTTAACCCTTTTACCCAAAAAAAATATAATTAATTAGTTATTAAATAGTAATTAATTAACAGTAATTAATTAAATAGTGTAAAAATTATTTTTCTTTTTCTAAAAATTTTCTTTTATCATTAGGATTGTAAAAATGTAATTTTCACATCCGTAGGTATTTTATTTCACCAAAAGTCGCGTTTTATTTCGTACGTTAACGTAAATTTAAATCAAACGTACGCGTTTTTAGACTTAGCTCACGTTTTTAGTATATCTGACTATCAGTAAATGATAATATAGTGTTTCTAAGTTATTTTCATTCTTCATCTCGTAGTGTAATCATTCACAACCCCTTCCCGTCCAAATTCACCCGATCACAAACCCGTTTTTATACCATCCACACCTCGTCGGGACATAGCGACCCGGGGAAACCCCTATACTTCCATGGAGATTTGAGCCTAAGGAGTTTGACTATATTGACCACATCCGTGGTCGACTTTAGTTGACTACTTTTGCCTCAATCAAATTTTGGCGTCGCTGCCGGGGAGGTCGTGCGCGTTATTCTAAAACGGTTTTCAGATTAGTGATTTTGGAATTCACTTCTTTGTAAATTTACCATCCTTGTGTATATTTTCATAAAAACGGTTCCCGAAAACATTTTAAAATCAGTTTTCAACGAACACAAAAAACCCAAAAATATTTTCTTTCTCATTTGTACAAAATGTTAACTCAAAAATCCAAAAATAATCACCTTTACCCTCTCACATCTTTGATTCTCCATTTCTTACCCTCTATAAACCTTTGATTCTTGCCTATGTCGTATCCACACCATTGTGGTTGTCAATGGTGTGGTGGTCCTCATAATGGTGGGAATTGTCCCAGCTGTAGTATGGTAGAATCAGGAGATGGGTCTGTCTATAACCAAGCTCCCTATCCTTACCATGTTACATCTGATACATTCTACCAGCCACCACATCATGAGATACTGACATACCTGTGTGAGTTTTGTGGAGGTCCTCACCAAGTATTTGAGTGTCAATCTGGAAACACGTTTGTCTATGAACAGTTTTCGGGAGGCAATCAGAACTTTGTTTATGACCAATACCCATATGAATCACCAAATCTGCCACAACAAACATTTTGTTGTGATTACTGTGGAAGTCCACACTTCAGCTCAGATTGTCAAACGGGGAATCCATATCCTTGTGACAATTTTGACACACCTTATTATGACCAACCTCCACAGTACGATATGATTCAAGCAACTCCTCAATACCCGCAAGACCTTTGTCTAGAGGTTCTTGAGAAATTTAAAGAACTTAAGGAGGAGTTGGCTAATATTTTGCTTCGCCATGCTCAAAGTTCTTCTTGTGCATATTGTGGGGGTCCTCATGATGATTTTCAATGTCAACCGTATTATAAACCTGAACATTGTTCTAGTTTTGATACATCCGGTTTTGACACATCCACACGCCCACAATTTCCAATCATTCAATATTCCCGTGGGAAATCCATGGAAGAATTACTTGCAGAAGAACGAGCTTCTAGAAACGAAAAGACCATGGAAGAATTATTTGTCGAGGAACAAGCAGCTATAACACGTGTCAAATTTCGTAAAGCCGCCCTTCTCAATTGTGATGATGATAGTGATAATGAAGATACCCTTGATATCCTTCAATTTTATAAGGGTTCGTTAGATTCATCAGTTGTGATTCCTTCCATTGAAAATCAGGGAGAAAATAATGAGACGGAAAAATTACTAGCAGAAGATCAAATGGAACTCGTACAATCCATGAATGCTAGTCCTTCTCAACTCCCTCAGTCTGATATCACACCCAAAGTTCACACTCACTCTCTTAACATGGGGGATGAGCATCTTAGCACTGTTCCTGATAAGGAATCGGACGAATTCATAAAGTCTAGTGTTGAGAACCTTGTCCCAATCCCAAGAGAGTCACAGGGAACTTTTGATCATGTGTGTGATTTACTTTCCCCTCTTGAGTGTTCAAACGATCATTTTGAGACTTTCTCAGATTTTAAGGATGATTGTACATCTCATGGAGACATTGAGTATATTGAGGCATCACTCCCACAATCTGATGCTGATCCTCTTCTTGAGGAGTTCGTCGATGAACTTACTCACATCAATCCACTTTCATCGGAAAGTGATGATGGTCTCCTCGATTTCGAAGCCGATCTGGGAGAAATTGAAAGTCTCCTATATCATGATCCACCACTCACTTCTTATCCAAACAGTCCAATAGAGAATAATAATCACTTTGTTCCTGAAGCATTCAATACTACTCTCACCAATCCTCTATTTGAATTCGACTCTGAATTCACTTTGATTTCTGATAATCCACTCTTTGATATTCAGAATGGGGATTGTGATGAGTCTATTCCGGAACATGAGTTCACAAATTCAAATCTTGTGAATGATTCTCTTCATGAGGAGTTCTCCGGTGAACTCATTCACCATATCATGACTCCTCCGGAGTTTGATATCCCGGGGGAGATGCACTCAATCATGAGAATTTGCAAATTCCCACCCACCCTCCCGGGATGTTTTCGAGCTTAACCCTTGAAATCCAAATTCAGGCTAATGAGCCTGCTCTCGAGGAAGAAGATCTTATCATGATTTTCATCATGGTTTTCTTCCTTTTCTTCACCTATAAGGTGACTTCTTCTCTTCTTCACTCCTTCGGGAATGAAGATACCATTTTTGATCCCGGCATTTTCATTTACCATTATCTTGAGCCGGGATTATATCTCATCGGTGTGGAACTTTCACGTGCTTCAAATGTTTGTCCAAACATCTTGAATGAAAGTCCGATGGAGATTGTTTCTTCCACATCATGCTTCCCCAAGGACAAATGAATTCGGGGTCGAGTCAAGCTAGCGACTCGGTAAACAAAAATAGTAGCATGCTTATAGGGTTTTCACCCTAAGTGTGGGGGAGTTAACCCTACTGTGGTTACAAATAAAGTGAAAAAATGGTGTTTTCCACATTTAGCTTGTAATGTTGCCCTTTTACGTTCAAAGAGTCGGCATAATAGCCGGGACTTTGAATATTGAGGACAATATTCATTCTAAGTGTGGGGGGTATTCTAGGGAATTTTATCACATTTTACTATCTAATACCCCCGTTTTGGCAAAATTTTTTAAAAAAAAATTCAATAAAGTTCAAAATTTTTTGTGGTTATCAGTCCGCCATGTCTAACCGACAAAAGGATTGGCTAATCCAGGAGCAAACGGCTCTTGGTAAAGATATCTCAAATCCGTTGATGGCTTGCAATTTGCCCAAAATTGTATGGTATCTCAACTCGCCATATCCAAAAAAGTGAATGAGTTGGCTAGCCCGCAAGATTGTGGCTTGTGGTAAAGGCAGTGGAAAAACCATAATTGGTAATCAGCTCACCAAGATGTTGACTATTCCATCAAGAGTTGGCTAGTCCAGAAGCAAACCGCTTTTGATAAAGACAAATCAAATCCGTTGAGAGCTGGTGGTTTGCTCAAAATCACATGGTTATCAAGTGGACCATAGTTCTTACTTGAACTGATACATTTGGCTTACTCCAGAAGTGATGGCTTTTGGTAAAGAGTTTCAAATCCATTAAGTTTTCTCAAAAGATTGCTAGGGACTAGCAATAGTTTAGTGTGGGGATTGATGAGTGTGTAAATACTCATCATTTTTAGTTAATCTGAACTGCAAAAACATTTAAAAACACTCAGAAATGCATCAAAATACTGAAAATATTCCAAAATTGTGTTTTATATGTTTTAGATGCAAAATGTTTAAAAGCAAATGAAAAACGAACAAAGTTTGCATAATTGGCAGTTTCAGTCCCTCAAGTTTCAAAAATTGACAAAACTAGTCCCTAAAGGTTTAAAATGAAAGAAAAGTCAACCCAAGGTTTAGAAAAGTCAAAAATCATCAACTTTAGTCCTTGGGTGAAAAGTTTGAGAAAATTACACTTTTGGTCCCCAAGTTTCAAAAAATGGCAAAACAAGTCCTCGGGAATTTAAAAATTGGAATTTATCAAATATTTCCCTTGTACTATTAAAATGTGGCATGTTTGGTCCCTTAAATAACTTTGGGAAGTTGGCAAGATTGGTCCTCAAAATTTCAGCAATTACAAATATGGTCCTTGTACTTATTATATAAACCAAATGGACCTATGTAATTTAGACACAAAACAAACCCACCCAATATTAATCCAACACCCCAATCCACCTTATACCCCCTGATCCAATCCAATATCCCACTACCCATTCCTTTTTGGCCCAAAACACCCACCAGCCCACTTCCACTAATAAAATAACAACAAACCGTTTAATACCATCCCTCAGTCAACGCCAGGGTCAAACCTCCACCTCACCTCCCTTTTTATCCCTAGCCCTGCTACATCTTCCATTGCCAACACCATCATCACACTCCCACTTCCTCTCCTGCCACACTCAATACCAGCCACCCTACATTACCTTTCCACCACAGAACACCAAAACCCTCCCCCTCTGCCAAAGGCTAAAAGCCAAATTGCAATTTGCCCCCTTTTCTCGCCCAAATCAAATAGACGGCCATGATGAATACTACTAATCCAAGGGCTTGGAATGGACACAGGAGGCACAAGAAACGAGATGGAACCCTAATTTATTTTTATTATTAGTATAAATAGGTCAAGTGTAAGCCATAATTTGGCAGTAGTGAATGTAGTGTAAAATTAGGTTTAGTTTAATTTTTTCAAGTGTTGTTAACTTTTAATTTCAGATTGTAAACTCTTTTATGCAATTCAATTAAAGTTCATCCTTTTAAAAAATAATCACTGTAGCATTAGCTTATGTTATGCTTATTACTGCTTATTATGTGTTTTTCTTGGTGTATTCAAGTTTCTTGTTGATTATTATATGTCTTAGTTTAGAATTTGTGAGCTGTGTAAGTGGCTTGTACAATGTTGCATATTTACTGTTAGTATTTGCCTTAAGTTAGCTTAGCTTATTGCTCAACTTTAACTGCTTATTGGTCAAATAATATCTCTTAGTTAGGTTTTTAATGAGTATAGTATAAGTTATTTGTTCAATAGGTTTAGTTAAAACAGGTTTTCACATTTAAAGAATGCAAAGTAGTTAGTTAAACTAGTGTTTGGCACAACTTCATTTTTTGCCTAAAACTAGTTTATGCCATTTTTCTAAATTTCAACTAGCTTTATTTTGTTGTTTCCAACAGTTTCACAGTTACAATTTCCACTCTTAAGTAGTGTTGTAGGATTTTGATCTTTGTTTCAAACATTGTAGTCAAGAGGCTACTATAGTACACTTAATGATGCATATTTAATCACTGAATTTTGAACTGAAGGGCCTGTTTAATTTGGCTTTTTAGAACCCATGAGCTTACCTAGTTCAGCCTATGTTTCATACGCTTTTTGGCTAGTGCATTAGCTGTGTCCTCCTACAGAAACAAAAGCAGGAAACATTACCAAATTAGCGACCATTTTTTTGTAGAATATTAATCTACTTCTCATCTATCATAAAAACCTATATACACATGCTTCCTTTTATTAGAACTCAATGGAAGTGAAAAAGGGCATTGATTCCCAAAATGACGAAGCATCATCCCAACACACCGGCCAGCGACATTGCATACCTTATCTTTCTCCTCAGCCCTCATCCCTCGATTCCAAATAAGCAATCCAAACACCAAATCAACCAATATCTGAAAAAAGGATAATTTCAATTTTGAAGTATAGTTTATATGATTCCATCATCGGGACTTCCATCATGCTGTAAATAACTTACCTGCTGATACATTCTTCGCAGATGCGCATAAGGTTCAAAAAAATAACCCAATCCAAACACCCAATTGTAAAAGCAAGTATCTTGAGCAATAAATATTGATATCTATCAATCTTTAAGCTTAATAGAAAACTAACAAAAATCTAACCCAGGTCTTATTCATTTACTAATTTCGAAAGTAAAGATATAAGTAAAATTAAATGTTCTGAAATAGGCATTTTCAATTCAATGAACAATTTATGATCATCCTCGAACTCACCATCATCTAGTAAAATATGAAATATGAAAGTAAAGAGAAATTTGTTACACCAAAAACCAATAAATCAAAATCCCAAAATAGACACAAACCTTAGTACCTAACCAAAAAACAAAAAGTAAGCATTTTTTTTTCACTAACTCATAACAGCAAACACTTAGTATGCATATGGTCTAAACAATATAACTAACACCTCAATTCATCATATAAACTAACAAAATCAAAAACCCAAATCACATATCACAATTTACAGCAAAACCATATCATGGAATTCAGAAAAATCAAACACAAATTAAGGAGAAATTCTAAAAAAAAAGTTTTTTATTACCTGATTAAAAAATAGATAAATAATTTTTTTCTTGGTTCTTGAATGTGTTTGCGAAAATAAATGGAAATCAACAAAGATATAACCCACAAAACTATTGGACTCATACCTGCAATCTGAGGTGCTGAAAAGAGGCGATCAAAATTTTGAGTATAGTGATGAGTATTTTTAGGATCGGATGGTTCTCGAATTTGTGTTACAGATTTATCTTATGAGAGTGGGGGAGTATAATGGATATGGATAGTATATCTTGAACCTTCCTAACAGTATCTCTGTTCACAGCCATGGTCAAGTACATGTTTGGGTACCACGTGGGTGGCTTAGAATGAATTGTGTAGGCAGTTAGGTTGTTTATGTCTGGCATGTTTGAAATTCTCACCAGGTTAGGTTTATTAGCAAAGTGCTTAGCATGACTAATGGATGAACACTTTAGCCTTCCAAGTTTTGCAACCAATGGGTTGCTGCCAGGCCCACGACTAAGGACTATTGGGTCAATAAACTTCCATAATGACCACGTTAATGATTAAGTGCGGCCAATAGGAACCAAGTTTAAAGGTTAAAAAATAATATTTGCAAAACACTTAATGCCACATCATCTTTACTTGTTAGTATATAGTATAATTAGGAATTCAAATACTATATTGACCTTAGTTTGTTTCAAATATTTCATGTCATCATATATATGTGTCAAAAACTTTGTTTTAGATGCTTATAGTTTGTTAATTTACGAGTTTAAATGAGCATGTCATCTTTAGTTTACTTTTGGAATTTATTCATGCTTCAGCCTTTAACTGTTACGGGATTAAAGTGATATAGTGATTGAAGATTAATAGTTTAATATTAGACTTTATCGGTGTGAGATTTAGTTTTGAACTTATACATATTAGACAAGTAACCGCATATATCAAGTGGATCTTATAGTGTCAATTGGTTATAAGAATATTGTACATGGTTAAGTGTTTCATGTAACATTCAACAATTAACGTTGGCAAATCTTCATCATCATCTGAGATGACAACAAGATCAGATGAGTTCGAGTTTAGCATCAAAATCAAACCAGGTGTAACTAACTCGTATAAGTGGAATATACAAGCCAAGTCAATATTTGACCACTCAGATCTTTCAAAATATTCTAACCAGACCCGAATAAAAACTGACTAGAACAACCGAACTATCACTCATTCTATTTAACTACTGCATACCCTTTTCCAGAATCCTGGATCCGCCACTACTAACAATATATGGGAGAATTGCATATATATCCTATTGATGCATAATCTGGCGCGGGCTGGATTTGACGACTCTCCCTGGGCCGTTCGTCGTCTTCTCGAGCCCTAAGTAGACCTGTCAACAAAGAGAACCCGTTAGGAGTGGACCCGAGGCCGTAGCCCCGGGATCCACCTCCGACGGTCAAGTTAGTCTCCATGCGATATAGCATCTAAGAGTTAGGTTTAGGGTAACCTATTATCTTGTGTTAAAGAAGGGGGTTCCAGCCATGTATTTATAGGGCATGGATTAGGGTTTTGGCGTAGAGTGGGCCGCTGTCTGCCGGGCCTGGCCCATTCCTGGCCTAGTCCGGACCATACGTCCACAAGCCCCCCAAGTCTAGTGTGACATAGTGCATGGCTATGTTATGCTAGAATTAAGTTCTGTTCATGGCCGCGTAGGCCCAATCAACCATGACGGCATGGCCCATGTGTGCGCAACTCAGGTGTGCGCATAGGACGGACTATACTGCGCAGCCCAAATGCGACAGTGCGCACTGGGATTGCGATTGTGATTGTCTCACAATGGTGAAGGTGGATCTCGTATGTTGCATCCTGGGTAAGGGCGTACCTTTTGTACCAGTAGTGATGCAGCATGGTGCGACAGAAGACGTGCTTCTGTGGCAGAAGTACGCGCTGTGCGCGACAAGGATGCGCGTTGTGCGCGACAGAGGTGCACGCTGTGCGCGAACATTACATTCGTCTTTACAACCGACAGAGGATGTCTCCCCTGCGGCAAGATGGTGCGAATATTTGAATCCGTCTTTGTATCGGGCTTGCAATACCTCTTACGTACGATCTGCTTCCAAATATACCTGAGTGACGCGTACGGAAACAGTGGTAGTATATACCCTGGTAGCCCCCCAAGTTTGATGGTGCTACTCTTGTAGGAGCATTAAACTTAGTTATTTAAATCCTGAAAAACACTTAATGCAAATATTAAAAGTATATGCCGCGAATCGCAACATATAAAACGTAATGAAGTAAAAGATTAGCGCTAAGCAATATATAGCACATAGCATGTGAAATTAACACATAAGAAAAGCAGTAGTGTGAATTACACCTATCGTGAGGTTTTACAAACTACATAAATAATAAATTGTTTTTTGTTGTTTTTTTTTTAACCCGGATGGACGCACCGTGACCGCGACTAATAGTTTCAATTGCGCGCACAGATGCAGATGGATGTATCGTGACCGCATAGATTCGAACGTTCGTGGATGATCGCAGATGAACATAACATGACCACGGCTTTTGCCCAGTGCGCTCATGGCGATTGGCTAGCATCGTGGTGCCTGTACGTGACAGTGCGCTCATGACGCTAATCTGCGAAGATGTCCGAACGCACGGCCTAATGCGGGTAGATTTATCGTGACTGCGTTGTTCGAACACGAAAACTAGCACGAACAGGCATACCAACCAAAAAAACATTATATGCGTGAATTAATTCGCGGCTAAAAGATAAAGTAGGTCCGATCGTGCGGATTTAGTGCGGTTATAGGTAAAATCGTGTTTAATCTATTCATCTTATAATTAAACAAATACGAGGTTTCAAATTAATTACTTTGTAAATCAGTATGAGATAAACCTTTAATATCTTTCTTGTCGCCAGATATTAAATAAGCCTTCAAAAAATTCGATCAATAATATAATAACATTGATTTAAATAATCACAACCCCACGTGAACACAATTTGACCAGGCTTCAATTTTAACCAAGTTTTGTCGCCACATAAAAACCAAACAGTGTGATCCGATAAAGAACGATTACCTCATACACCTTTATCAAATCGGCTTTTGAACTCGATGGTTGCTTTCCGGTGATGTCAGAGCACGAAACTTGTCGTAGTCGGTCCCACGGATGGCGCGACTTGTTGATGCATAATCTGGCGCGAGCTGGATTTGACGGCTCTCCCTGGGCCGTTCGTCGTCTTCTCGAGCCCTGAGTAGACCTGTCAACAAAGAGAACCCGTTAGGAGTGGACCCGAGGCCGTAGCCCTGGGATCCACCTCCGACGGTCAAGTTAGTCTCCATGCGATATAGCATATAATAGTTAGGTTTGGGGTAACCTGTTATCTTGTGTTAAAGAAGGGTTCCAGCCATGTATTTATAGGGCATGGATTAGGGTTTAAGCGTAGAGTGGGCCGCTGTCTGCCGGGCCGGGCCTGGCCCATTCCTGGCCCAGTCCGGACCATACGTCCACATATCCCTTCAAATGATTAATTGCATATATATATTTTTTGTACAAGTTTTTGATACATATGATATAATGATTTTTATGAATGCAAAAGATGTATATATGCAATTTTGCATTTTTTGAAGGACATATATATTTGTTAATCAGTCTATGGACTATAAAATTGATGTCCAAGAATTTGACTATTGGCTTTGTTGTAGGGCTACCCCCTTTGTAGTTGACTTGAGAATTTGGTTTGACATGTAGAATCGTGCTCCAATGAAATGAACACAGATTAAATATTATGTTGTCTTGGTCATCTATCAAAAAACAAAAACGCGTCATTAGAGTTTAAATCAATCGTGTAGAAAACACTATATGTGATTCGGCACTGTCTGATAGTCTGTGTGCCAGTGTTGTTAAAGATTATACAATTCGCTTCTCTTTTTCCTATTATGGCTCGAAGACGTGAAGCACCTGTAATTGGAATCGATTTAGGTACAACATATTCATGTGTAGCTGTTTGGCAGCCTGGACGAGTTGAGATAATTACAAATGAGCAAGGCAACCGGACAACGCCTTCTTGCGTCTCTTTTACTGATACGGAGCGTTTGATTGGCGAAGGAGCTAGAAACCAAGTTGCAATGAATCCTACCAACACAGTTTTTGGTACAGATTTATCTTACAATCTAGTGTTATACTGTATGTTAATTGTTTTTCTTTCTTGGTCTCAGTCATTTTAACAACTTTTGAGATGATGGTTACTTGTCCATATGATCAAAAAATACTTATAAGTTGAATTGTCCAAAAAGATTAGGAATATGTCCTACATATAAAAAAAAATTAGTTGTTTCAAGATAGTTCCGTCAGTCCGTCACTTAGGCACCATAATTCATAATGTTTTAAGAAAGTTAAGAATGGCACGATGAAGCTTGATTATATATTTATATGCACATCGGAACATGGTCATTTTGAATTATCATGATACTAGATTATCATGTTAGATTTGAATCTGATCAGGAACATATTTACTTTTTTTGGTTTGAACCAGATGCTAAGCGGCTGATTGGTAGAAGGTATGGTGATGACAAGGTGCAAGATGACATGAAAGTATGGCCTTTTAGGATTGTGGAAGGGAAAAATGGTAAGCCAATGATCGTACTCACCCACAAGAATGATGAGAAGCAGTTTGCAGCAGAAGAAATTTCATCCATGGTTCTTGCGAAGGTCAAAGAGGTTGCTAACGCATACCTTAATGTTGACGTTAAAAGTGCAGTTATCACTGTTCCAGCTTATTTTGACGATTTACAGCGCCAAGCAACAAAGGATGCAGCTACTGTTGCTGGCCTTGATGTTCTTCGTTTGCTGAACGAGCCAACTGCAGCTGCTATTGCCTACGGACTAGACAAGAAAGCTACTATCAGTGGCGAAACTAATGTTCTTATTTTTGACTTAGGAGGTGGTACTTTTGATGTCTCTCTTGTCACCATCGACAAGAAGGATTTTAAGGTTAAAGCTGTTGGTGGCGATACTCATCTGGGTGGTGAGGACTTTGATAATCGAATGGTGCAACACTTTGTTGATGAATTCAAAAGGAAACACAAGAAAGATATCAGCACGAACCCGAGAGCGTTGGGGAGATTGAGAGACGCTTCTGAGAGAGCAAAGAGGGTTCTCTCCTCAACAGCTCGGACAAAGGTTAATATCGACTGCTTGCACGACGGTGTTGATTTTTCATCAAATATAACTCGGGCGAAATTTGAGGAGCTAAATATGGATTATTTCAACAAGTGTATGGAAAGTGTGGAAAAGTGTCTAGTCGATGCCAGATTCGACAAGGACATGGTGGATGAGGTGGTTCTAGTCGGTGGGTCAACAAGGATTCCAAAAGTTCAACAAATGTTGACGGAGTTCTTTGATGGTAAGGACCTATGCAAAACAATCAATCCTGACGAGGCTGTTGCTTATGGTGCAGCAGTTTTGGCTGCAAACATGAGTGGTAAGGGCAATCAAGTAGTTCGAGATCTGAATTTGCTTGATGTCACTCCTCTTTCGCTTGGTGTGGAGTCAATTGGACAGGTCATGAGTGTTTTAATCCCAAGAAATACACCCATACCTGTTACAAAAGAATCACTCCGTCAAACGGTTGTTGACAACCAGTCGGGTTTTCTGTTCAAGGTTTTTCAGGGTGAGAGAAGTAAATCAATAGACAACATTTGCCTAGGTGAATTTGAGCTTTCCAACATCCCTCTTGCCCCTAGGGGTGTGATAAAAGTAAAAGTACGGTTTGACATTGATGCAAATGGCATAATGGAAGTATCAGCGGAGGAACTTAAAACTGGTCACAAAAACAACATTACGATCACAAACCATAATGGAAATTTGACGGAGGAAGAACTTGAGAGGATGCTAGAAGATGCGGAGAGATACAAATTGGAGGATCAAGAATATAAAAGGAAAGTAGAGGCATATAATGAATTTGAAGAATACGTTTATGACTTGAAAACAAGAGTGGATAATCCCAACGTGAGGAGGAGGCTAAGCCAGAAAGATTTGCAGAAGATAGTTGTTGCTGTTGAGAGAGCAATGCAGTGGCTTGATTACAATAACCTTGGTGAAACTGATGAGATAGTCGACATGCAAGACGAATTGGAACGTGTGCGTGAGTCTATTGGTTGGTAATTATGTTAGAAGGGAGCAGCATTAACGGGAGAAATTTTCTTCAAATGACTTGAAGTCTCAAGAACTTTTTCTCAAGTTTTTACATTTTATTCTAATTTCAATCCAAAAGGATTACTTTAAGTTGTGTGTTTCATTTACTTTCTTTATGTTTAGTGATCTTTATTGGTATTGTTGTCCCACTTTTCTTTAGATCGATATAATAAGTTGCAAAGTAAAATGAATAAATAAATCTAAATTGTCATTAACCATTAACGAATGTAATACATATGTATATATAAGGTTTGAATCGGTATGACCCAACCATTGTATCCTTTCGGTTATAGTTCCAACCGGTTTAACTAATAACTACTTTTCTATAACTAACTTTTGTAACTAACTTTCGGTTACAAAGTTTCTAACTAACTAGTTTGGTCCTTCGAGTTTTTAAGAAGCAATGGAGCGAGATTATTTGGTTCACATTCTCCTCCTTAATCTTGATCGTTGCTTCTTGTTAAATCTTGAACTCCGAGCATTTGTCGCATTGTCATGAACTTCAATCTTGGTAGAGCCTTTGTTAGTATATCTGCTCTTTGTAGTTCTCCGCTGACATGTTCTATATTGATGTGTCCATTCTCTACGCATTCTCGAATGAAATGATATTGAATGTCGATGTGTTTACTTCTTCCATGAAAAACTGGGTTCTTGACTAGTGCAATTGCTAAAACGTTATCTACCTTCAACGTAATCTTCTTTTCTTCATTTCCAGTTAATTCACTAAGTAATCTTTTTAACCATAAGGCTTGACATGTTGCTGCAGTAGCTGCCATAAATTCTGATTCACATGATGATAGCGCCACTGTCGGTTGTTTCTGAGTACTCCAAGTAATAGGTGACTCTCCAAAATAAAATACTATGCCAGTAGTTCCTTTTCCTTGATCAGTGTTGATTCCATAACTATTGTCGCTGTAACCTGTAATCTTGCATCCGCCTTCTTTCTTGTAAATTATGCCATGCTCCTTTGTTCCTTTGATATATCGGATTACTTGCTTTACTGCCTTCAGGCGATGTTCCTTCGGGTCTTGCATCCATTTGCTGAGTAGTCCGACTGAATAACTAAGATCTGGTCTTGTATGTAGTAAGTACCTGAGACTTCCAATTAAGCTTCTGTAATAAGTTGCGTCAACTGAGTTAACATCTTCTGCCTTGACCAACTTAGTACCGGGGTCCATTGGTATCTTTGTATCATTACTATCATCCATATTCGTTTCCTTCAAGATCTTGTTAATATAACATGTTTGCTTGATTGTAATCTATCCTCCTATCTGTGTAACTTCTATCCCAAGGTAATAAGCTAACAATCCTAAGTCGCTCATTTCAAACTTTTCTTCCATTTGGGATTTGAATAATTCTACTTCCTTCTTTGGAGTGCCCGTTATTATCAAATCATCTACATAAACTCCGACTATAATTGTAGAATTCTTGTTCCTCTTTGTATATACTGCTTGTTCGAGATTACACTTTTTGAATTCTAATGACTTTAATGTTTGATCAAGCTTCACATTCCAAGCTCTCGGTGCTTGTCTTAAGCCATATAAAGCTTTAATAAGCTTGTATACTTTTCCTAAGTTTTCTGGTTGTACAAATCCTTCAGGTTGTGTAACATAGACTTCTTCTTTCAAATCTCCATGTAAAAATGCTGATTTTACATCCAAGTGATGAACTCTCCAACCATGATATGCTGCTAATGCTAATATTAACCGTATTGTTTCTATCCTAGCAACTGGGGCAAATACTTCATCAAAGTCTATTCCTTGTTCTTGTACATATCCTTTTGCTACTAAACGTGCCTTGTATCTTATGATCTTTCCTTGTGCATCCGTCTTGGTTTTAAAAACCCATTTGAGTCCAATTGCCTTTTGATTTTCTGGCAATGTAGTAAGAATCCATGTATTATTCTTATTTATTGAATCTATTTCAATTTCTGTAGCCTCAATCCATTTCTTATCTACTGATGCTTCCTTATAGTTACGAGGTTCTTCTTCTGTGAAAAATAAACTTGGTGTTTCCACTACACTTGCAGTTTCGTAAATTTCTGCTAAACCTTTCAATCCTCGTACTGGTGTATGATCATATCTTTCGTCTGAGGTTTCTAATGAACTAATAGTAGCCTCTTCTTCTGCTGAGTTAGGGTCATAATTGTATGTTGGTGGTGTAATTGGTGAGTTTGGTTCTGATGTTGGATCTGGTAATGGATCCGGTGTTGGATACATATCATCATCATCTTCTATGTTGACAGGTATAGGAGTTGTATTGTCAACTTCGTCTACCACAAAACTAGTCCAAAATGTGTCTTGTGTACTTGTATCCTCTTCATTCTTCTCCCAATTCCACGGCTTTGTTTCCATAAATTTTACATCCCTACTAACATGTTTCTTTTTCCTTATTGGATCATATAACCTACATGCTTTTGATCCTTCTTCTACTCCTAAATAAATCATTGGTATGCTTCTATCATCCAGCTTCTTTAAATGAGGAATTGTTACTTTTGCATAAGCTGTGCATCCAAATATCCTTAGGTTCTCTAAATTTGGTTTTCTATTGTAGAGTGCCTCATATGGAGTTTTATCTATCAGTGCTCTTGTAGGTACCCTATTTAGTATGTAAATAGCATGTTTCACTGCTTCCGCCCAAAAAGTTAAGGGTAACTTCATGGCTTTCATCATACTTCTCGTAGTTGATAACACTGTTCTATTCCTTCTCTCCACTACTCCATTCTGTTGTGGTGAATATGGTGCTGTCAACTGTCTTGCTATTCCATTATCTTTACAATATTTGGTGAATTCATTTGATGTAAATTCGCCTCCTCTATCTGTTCTTAGCATCCTCACTTTCATTCTTAACTCCATTTCTATTTTCTGCTTAAATTCCTTGAATATACTAAATGCCTGATCCTTTGATTGTAGAAAATAAGCCCACATAAAACGTGTACAATCGTCTACTAACAAGAATATGAGTTTCTTGCCTGAGTGTGTTGCTGGACTAATAGGACCACAAAGATCTCCATATATTAAGTCCAACGGATTTTTTGATCTGAATTTAGTTTGGTTTGGAAATGGTGTTCTACTGTGTTTTCCTAATAAACATGCATCACAAATCTGTCCGGCATGATTTATTCTAGGTATTCCTTCTTGTTAGGAATACAAATATTCCTATAAAAGTCTCGGTCACCTAATTGATGTAATAGCATTTTAGTTAGCTCGTAGTTAGTTAATTATATGTATTAGTTAGTTTAGTTTAAGTAACACCGTGGAAGAAGGACGGGTCTTTACCCACTGTATGCCTGATCCACAGCCCGGGTGTGGGCGTTTATGTTGTAAGTATAAATACCCCTCTCCACATGTGGAGAGGGTTGTATCTTCTAATCATTCAATTTTCTTTTTCTTTCACTTTCTCTCTCTAGAGTTCCCACTCTCTCAACTCTCTCTCTCTAAAACTCTTACCATGGATACCTTAATCTTCCACAATCCAAGACCACCCGAAACCACATGAATCATCATAATATTTCGATCCCTACAATTGGTATCAAGAGCCATGGTTTCATCTTAGGGATCGTGTGTTCTCGGATTTGTACTTGGTTCGAATGTTATTGGCTGTTAGCTCCTTGGTTTGATTTTTTGTGGTTTACTTTTGTGATTTTATTGTACTCTCATGTATGATGGTATTAGAGATACTTAATTTATCATTTGGATCGGTGGTTTTGATCAACTGTTTGGTGTTTGATGTTGTGTTTGGCTCGTTTTTCTTACTTGCGGTTTGCTCATTGGTGGCTTGTTCTTTGTTGCGGTTTCCTCCATTTCTTGGGAGTGGTTTGCTGTGTCTTGTACTTTGTTTTGGCTCATTATCTATATGGGAATAAGACAACAATACTTGATAGTGACTGGTTTGTATTATTGTATACTGTGGTTACCTCAAAAACCTGAGGTTATCTCATCAACTTGCGGTTCACACAAGTTTGCGGTTAACTCTATATGGGAATAAGACAACAATACTTGATAGTGACTGGTTTGTATTATTGTATACTGTGGTTACCTCAAAAACCTGATGTTATCTCATCAACTTGCGGTTCACACAAGTTTGCGGTTAACTGTTGGTACTGCGTTTAATTCTTGTCCCTGCGTTTAACTTTCTTATTGCGGTTACCTCGACGTGCGGTTACCTAGACTTGCGGTTTGTTCCAATGAATATGATGAAACAGAAGCAAATAAAGACATCGACCTAAAATATAACACCTAAGATCTTTCTTGTGCTTCTGCTTAATATAACATCACTAGTCCAAGTGTGAAAAAGAATGAAACAAAGATGTGAAGCTATTAACAACAATACTACAACAACACAGATCCACATATCCTAAATCCCATCCACTCTATCTAACAACCTCCTTCATAATAGGCAAACAACAAATGACCTCAGAATCGTTCAACAAATGAATAGATCTTTAAAGATCTCCTGTGCCTGAACTACTCAACACTGATCACAGTCGAAGCAAAACAAAAGGATGAACAAACAAAGCCAACGATCTCAGTATTTTCTTTCGTGCTACTCATGATTATATCAAGAGCTTTAAAAGGTGAAACCACGAAACGAAAAATCATCACCGATCGTTAATGAGAAGCTTGGCTTCGTCATTCAATATCCGACACACAAGACAAAAGAATATAACATAACTGTTATTTCTTAGTTCTTTCGGTCGTTCATAGGGTTTTAAATATCCGAATCATATAAAGAAATAACCAAAACAATTATGTTTCAATTATTTCTTTCGATTCATTAAAAGTTAATGTAAACAAAAGGGCAATCACCCTACCCGATACCCTTTGAAAGGATATTGAAGTCGTCTCTCTGCTCATCTGTATTAGCCTCGAACATCATAAGATAAAGTAAGAAAAAGATCGAATCGTTTAGGTGAGTGTGTATCAATGTTCGGACCTGTAATGAGACTAACTATTGGTGTCCATGTTTGGTGTTGGATGGACTGATTATGTTGAGATGATGATTTTTGATTGGATAGTAGTTAGGTGAGATGCGTGTAAGGTGAAGGGGGCGGACGGTTTATGATGTGTAAGTGTGTTAGGGTTTGTGCTTTAAATGTAATTAGGGATTATGTGGTGTAATATATCCCTAATTTTTAGGTGTGTTATCTTTGGATTAGGTTTGTGTCAACCGGGCATAACGAAATGTATATGGGCTGTATAAGTGGATCCGGTTTGGGCCTAGCTGGTGTGTGCTTATGACATTTGGACTATAACGATGTTGGACTAGACTAATCGTAATCCGTAAATATTAAAACATGGGCAAACATGATTATACACATATATTTGCTATATATGCTTTAATAATTGTAACACCCCCAAAATACCGCAGCGGAAGACTGTGTCATAGGGGTGCTACTTCATAATACAAAGTACAAGTTATAGAAAACGAACTCTAAATGAGACGTTTTGAAAAGTTACCATTCGATTAATGAATTCAAAGTTACAAACATGAGATTCCAAAGTATGATACATAAATGTATACAAAATGTTTTGAATGGTAAATGATAAAAGCGTAAGTCTTCAGAAAATGCAGCTTGACTCTAAGTTCCATGCACTAGCTATCGCCTTACTAACCTGAGATAAACATGCTAAAGTGTCAACACAATGGTTGGTGAGTTCATAGAGTTTGTCTTAAAATAGTTGAAAAGCCTTAAAAGAATGTTCACACAGCAAAGGCATCGTGAATCCACTCAGTTACAAGTCCCGCCATAAGAGACTTGTAACCTGTGTGTTCACAACCCAATGCTACAAATATAGTATAATAAAGACATGTATAAGTTCATCAAGACAATTAAGCAATTAGTAGTGAGTCTCTACTTCATCTCCGAAGACCTCACTTTGGGAGCCAATTCTCAAAGACAACTGGGAGTCAATTCCCAAAGACAACTGGGAGCCACTTCCCAAAGACAACTGGGAGTCAATTCCCAAAGACAACTACTAGTCAATAAATAGAATAACGCAATTAAGTATAACGCAGTCATGTGTGTAAGCAATCAAGTATAACACAGTCAAGTATAGACGTTTTGAGTATTTGTACAAGTAAGCAAGTAGTAGCATGTATCTCCCCCAAAGAGTTGATAGAACAATTAAAAGAGTAGGGGCTATGACTCACCTTAAGTCTATGTAATGAGAAATGAAAGTGGTAGTCGAATCGCGAAAGTCTCTAAAAGCAGCCTATAATAGAACGTTGCGACTTAGGTTTGGAGTAACGTCTAAGAATACGAAGAATTGCCCATATATGTCTTGCATAATGTTCATGATGTAGTACTTTAGTATAATGTGTAAGTCTTTGAATATAAGTGGTCTATGAAACATGTAAAGTTTGTAAATCTCTTACTACCGTTCGGGCCGACATAATTCAGAAGTCATGGAGTAAACGTTCGAGGAGCCAGGACACTTTAACTCGTAAATCCACAACTCGTCTCGACGGCTTACTCAATGAACTCCTCACATGAGGCTCCCTACTATTGTAGTGTTTGATAACATATATATATATATATATATATATATATATATATATATATATATATATATATATATATATATATATATATATATATATATATATATATAAGCTTTTTGATCTTTAATAGTTATATGGTCTTTAGCCGTAGCTTTGCCGTGACCTTGGTCATTGTTACCATGATCTTGAGACTCAACCTTGGCTTTAGCCATGGTTGTGGTCTCGGCTTTAGGTCATTAGACCTCTTGGTCTCATCTAATTATAATGATTATATAGTAACTTTGGTCTAAAAATGGGCTGTTAAGAATTTGAAGAAATTTATCACTCAGAAAGCGTTTTCAGGGCTCGAGCTTCTTTGTTCCTGAACGAAAACGTCGTTCCGGACAACTTTCGTGTTTTAACTTTTTGATGAATCGGAGCAGAAGTGGGACTTTCAAAATCATAATTTGATCAGAATGCTATTTAGGCAGTTTTGCCGTTTTGGTTTCGCTAACTTCAAACGGTCATAACTTTTGACTCGTGTACTCGTTTTGGGTGATTCAAATTGCTATGTTTTCCTTGTTAAGTCCTATTTAACAATAAGTAAGTGTCAAATATCAAAGTTATACTATTGTGGTCGTGGTTTTCCATAAAAATCACTAGTTTGCTTGTTTACTTGTCATAAGTTAACATATGTATACCAATACTTGTTTTATCCATTTTTAAACATCATGAACACAATACAAAGACCATATATAGCATGAAAGAAACATAATAAGCATGAAATGATATTGAGCAAGAAAGTGTATAAGGGTTTCTTACAACTTTTGGCTTTCTCTTAAGAAAGGAAGTCAAGTATGAACTAGGACACTAAACCTATGCTTGCAAACCCTTCACCATAACTCTTGTAACCCTTGCTAGCCTTGATCTAACCCTTGTGAAAACCATTTAACTTCAGCCCTAGTAACCTTGTGTAGCTCCTAATTCAACCATGGAATCACCAAACAAACTTAAGAACTAGGTAGAGAATACTAAGACATTGAACTTTGTAGTGTAACTTGTATATTGAAGATCAAAGGATCATGGTGCTAGGTACTTATGTTGTGGCATTTTTGTTGATGAAGAATGGAAGAGATTAGCTTGCTATTTATACTATGAATGAGGAGGTTAGGAAGGTAACTAGGAAAGTGCTTAAACTTGGAGACAAAGTTGTAATTAAAAATGATCTAATGGCTAAAGTCATGAGATGATGCTACAAGTGTGAATGCCCCCCCCCCCCCTAGTGGCGGTTTGAAGAACTTGGAGAACAAGGTGTGGACTTTTGATGGTATTATCCTAAGTATGTAGCTAGTTTTGACTCCGTAAATCACTAACCGTAAATGATTAAGCCTCAAAACGTAAAACCGGGTATCGTAAAAATATGAAATTTGAAAGTATGGTCAAACATGTCAATATACTCCATAATAAAATATAAAATGAGTGGTAGGTTCTATCGGGTGCTAAAACCCTGCTAAAAACTGGAAACACGGGTCTAAAACGCGTAATACGTAAAACGTACGAATATTGCGTAAAATTGAGAAAAGTAAAATGTTACTTTTCTAATATGATAAAAATGATTTAAAATGACTTATAATGTCTAGGCTGGGCTCAGTCTAGTGTCGGTTGATATTAAATGTCTTTTAGACATCAAACCGTAAGCCTAAAAATCACGAAATGACTTATAACATCAAGGGATGATTTTTGGTCAATGGAGGAGGGAAAAAATATGTTGACTTTTTCTAATAAGTTGAAAACTCAAATAGTCTTAGAAACGCGTTTTGTGGTCTAACGGTTAATCGCCCATACGGTTAAGCGTGCTCATGTGAGAGTAGTACAGGCTTGGGTGACCTGCTGGGAAAAGTAATTAACTTGAAAATGCGAATTGTTACAGTCTCTACCCCTTAAGGAGAACTTCGTCCCGAAGTTCAGTTGATGTTAACTACTTACGGTGTGTCTAAGAGAATTCGGGATTTCTAATATAGTGGTGTTTACTTTGATTCGTCTAAGATTCTGGTTAAGGAGTTGTATCGGCTACAATTAAGCCCACTTATTTATAACACATTACTTACATAAAGAAGCGTCCAAATTTATGTAAGTAAGGTCTCATAAACTTATGGTTCGGTGATTTACAATTTCTTTATTTAACTGAAGAGGCGTCCCAATCCATTTAAATAAGGAGATTCTAAATCATCCTACTTAAGAATTTTCGGCACAAAATCCGCCTTCTGAGGCCGATAGTAAGATAATCAAGTCATCAAATCCCTAAAGCTAAGCAATAATATTATTTAACTCAAATCTTGTGTCTAATCAAACAAGAACTGTCACAAGATCAAGTTAACTAATTAGTTATTACTGAGCTCCATGTTTTTAATGACTCGACGAATCTCTGGGGCTCCTTATAATACTAAAGTCACATCATCTAACAGCGTGGAACTAACCAAACCTCTAACCAAAAAGCATATGTGTATGTATTGTGTGTAAGGCAAATAAAGAGGAAGGTCCCAACGTATATAGCAGTTATAGTCTAGGCACTAAATGCAACCTAGTTCTCTATAACCAAGGCTCTGGTACCAATCTGTAACACCCCCAAAATACCGCAGCGGAAGACTGTGTCATAGGGGTGCTACTTCATAATACAAAGTACAAGTTATAGAAAACGAACTCTAAATGAGACGTTTTGAAAAGTTACCATTCGATTAATGAATTCAAAGTTACAAACATGAGATTCCAAAGTATGATACATAAATGTATACAAAATGTTTTGAATGGTAAATGATAAAAGCGTAAGTCTTCAGAAGATGTAGCTTGACTCTAAGTTCCATGCACTAGCTATCGCCTTACTAACCTGAGATAAACATGCTAAAGTGTCAACACAATGGTTGGTGAGTTCATAGAGTTTGTCTTAAAATAGTTGAAAAGCCTTAAAAGAATGTTCACACAGCAAAGGCATCGTGAATCCACTCAGTTACAAGTCCCGCCATAAGAGACTTGTAACCTGTGTGTTCACAACCCACTGCTACAAATATAGTATAATAAAGACATGTATAAGTTCATCAAGACAATTAAGCAATTAGTAGTGAGTCTCTACTTCATCTCCGAAGACCTCACTTTGGGAGCCAATTCCCAAAGACAACTGGGAGTCAATTCCCAAAGACAACTGGGAGCCACTTCCCAAAGACAACTGGGAGTCAATTCCCAAAGACAACTACTAGTCAATAAATAGAATAACGCAATTAAGTATAACGCAGTCATGTGTGTAAGCAATCAAGTATAACACAGTCAAGTATAGACGTTTTGAGTATTTGTACAAGTAAGCAAGTAGTAGCATGTATCTCCCCCAAAGAGTTGATAGAACAATTAAAAGAGTAGGGGCTATGACTCACCTTAAGTCTATGTAATGAGAAATGAAAGTGGTAGTCGAATCGCGAAAGTCTCTAAAAGCAGCCTATAATAGAACGTTGCGACTTAGGTTTGGAGTAACGTCTAAGAATACGAAGAATTGCCCATATATGTCTTGCATAATGTTCATGATGTAGTACTTTAGTATAATGTGTAAGTCTTTGAATATAAGTGGTCTATGAAACATGTAAAGTTTGTAAATCTCTTACTACCGTTCGGGCCGACATAATTCAGAAGTCATGGAGTAAACGTTCGAGGAGCCAGGACACTTTAACTCGTAAATCCACAACTCGTCTCGACGGCTTACTCAATGAACTCCTCACATGAGGCTCCCTACTATTGTAGTGTTTGATAACATATATATATATATATATATATATATATATATATATATATATATATATATATATATATATATATATATATATATATATATATATATATATATATATATATATATAAGCTTTTTGATCTTTAATAGTTATATGGTCTTTAGCCGTAGCTTTGCCGTGACCTTGGTCATTGTTACCATGATCTTGAGACTCAACCTTGGCTTTAGCCATGGTTGTGGTCTCGGCTTTAGGTCATTAGACCTCTTGGTCTCATCTAATTATAATGATTATATAGTAACTTTGGTCTAAAAATGGGCTGTTAAGAATTTGAAGAAATTTATCACTCAGAAAGCGTTTTCAGGGCTCGAGCTTCTTTGTTCCTGAACGAAAACGTCGTTCCGGACAACTTTAGTGTTTTAACTTTTTAATGAATCGGACCAGAAGTGGGACTTTCAAAATCATAATTTGATCAGAATGCTATTTAGGCAGTTTTGCCGTTTTGGTTTCGCTAACTTCAAACGGTCATAACTTTTGACTCGTGTACTCGTTTTGGGTGATTCAAATTGCTATGTTTTCCTTGTTAAGTCCTCTTTAACAATAAGTAAGTGTCAAATATCAAAGTTATACTATTGTGGTCGTGGTTTTCCATAAAAATCACTAGTTTGCTTGTTTACTTGTCATAAGTTAACATATGTATACCAATACTTGTTTTATCCATTTTTAAACATCATGAACACAATACAAAGACCATATATAGCATGAAAGAAACATAATAAGTATGAAATGATATTGAGCAAGAAAGTGTATAAGGGTTTCTTACAACTTTTGGCTTTCTTTTAAGAAAGGAAGTCAAGTATGAACTAGGACACTAAACCTATGCTTGCAAACCCTTCACCATAACTCTTGTAACCCTTGCTAGCCTTGATCTAACCCTTGTGAAAACCATTTAACTTCAGCCCTAGTAACCTTGTGTAGCTCCTAATTCAACCATGGAATCACCAAACAAACTTAAGAACTAGGTAGAGAATACTAAGACATTGAACTTTGTAGTGTAACTTGTATATTGAAGATCAAAGGATCATGGTGCTAGGTACTTATGTTGTGGCGTTTTTGTTGATGAAGAATGGAAGAGATTAGCTTGCTATTTATACTATGAATGAGGAGGTTAGGAAGGTAACTAGGAAAGTGCTTAAACTTGGAGACAAAGTTGTAATTAAAAATGATCTAATGGCTAAAGTCATGAGATGATGCCACAAGTGTGAATGCCCCCCCCCCTAGTGGCGGTTTGAAGAACTTGGAGAACAAGGTGTGGACTTTTGATGGTATTATCCTAAGTATGTAGCTAGTTTTGACTCCGTAAATCGCTAACCGTAAATGATTAAGCCTCAAAACGTAAAATCGGGTATCGTAAAAATATGAAATTTGAAAGTATGGTCAAACATGTCAATATACTCCATAATAAAATATAAAATGAGTGGTAGGTTCTATCGGGTGCTAAAACCCTGCTAAAAACTGGAAACACGGGTCTAAAACACGTAATACGTAAAACGTACGAATATTGCGTAAAATTGAGAAAAGTAAAATGTTACTTTTCTAATGTGATAAAAATGATTTAAAATGACTTATAATGTCTAGGCTGGGCTCAGTCTAGTGTCGGTTGGTATTAAATGTCTTTTAGACATCAAACCGTAAGCCAAAAAATCACGAAATGACTTATAACATCAAGGGATGATTTTTGGTCAATGGAGGAGGGAAAAAATATGTTGACTTTTTCTAATAAGTTGAAAACTCAAATAGTCTTAGAAACGCGTTTTGTGGTCTAACGGTTAATCGGCCATACGGTTAAGCGTGCTCATGTGAGAGTAGTACAGGCTTGGGTGACCTGCTGGGAAAAGTAATTAACTTGAAAATGCGAATTGTTACAATAATTACTTGGTCTAACAGAGTGGTATTTTGGTCATGCAAATTTCACGGGGATACACACGTCACAGCTAGTATTTGGGGTATATATATATGTCAACGTGATTACAGAGTTTTTAAGTTTGTCAGCATTGTGGATGCCTATGATTTGAGTGAGCCTGCAATTTAATTTTTGCGATTTGAGTTACAGTTGACAACTTGCGATTTGATCAATTGCGGTTCGTCAAATTGCGTTTTGATTTGTTACGACTTGACTGATTGCATTTTGACCAATTGCGATTTGACGTTGTGAGTTTACACTTGCGATTTGACGTATTGCAATTTGGTTGTCTGCAATTTGACTTGTTGCGATTTTTCAAACTGCGACTTGACTTGATGCAATTTGTTCAAGTTGATACTTGACTTCGTTGACTTAAGTTTCGAAGATTAGTATTGCAACTCACCCTTAGATGATCTTGTTAATTTCGCGGTTACTCTTGATGTTTTCTTTTGTTGAAAATCCCGCAAAAGATTCGATAGGCTGGACTTGGTTTTTGACATATTAAAACTTACGGGATCTGACTATTATCTTCGAGATAAGTTTGTGCTTCGAGAACAGCAGGAATTGGGAAATTACGGTGACTTGGTTGGTGTGTTAATTCACGGGTTGGTATACTCAGTGTCACAAACATCTCGGGGTGGATGGACGCACGATGTTTGGTGACCCTTGCTCGAATATATTTAAGGTAATTAGACTTGGATGTTCAAGAAGTGGATATATACAATTAAGGATGGAAGGTTGGGTATATATCACTACCTATATTTAAAGGAGTTACGTTGTTGTGCTCAATATAGGTTCTAATTCACGATTTTAGTGCAAGTATAAGTCACTAACTTGTCCTTTATCATGCTTCATCAAGAGATTGTTGTTTCTCAAGCTTCTAATGGGATTGTAGTACAAGAACTTCTCAAGAGATGGTCAGACTTAAAGACAGGAGGTGATTTGTTTAGAGACGTGCTTTAACCCTTTACTCACTCTATAGTTATGCACATTTCATCCAGAGGTCTAGCATATTCCGAACTTCAATGTATCATTGATTTGCTAAATCATTGATGAGGAGTCCAGCAAGGTGTTACTACAAGCATGTCTTTATCACCATCTTCTCTACAGTAGGTTTATGTGTCTCCTTCCATGTATCTGTTTTGCGCATGTCAAATTCACAACTATCACAGACTTTCAGTTTTTGGCAAAAAGGTCATTGCATGTCCTTTTTGAGGGGGAGAATTTGCGCAAGTTTCCTAGCGATTCCGTCTCCTGTAGTGTGAATGTTTGCAGTTCCGGTTTCAACAATTCAGGATTCAGTGGGTCAGTCTCTAGAGGTTTGCTCACTCTTTAGCGACTATCTCTAACTTATTGGCAAGTTACTAAGTGATGAGATTCGTGTGATTGGTTAATCATTTTGCAATTGGTGAATTGTTGTAACTTAAGTCGTTTCGATTTATCAAATTGTTATCTGACGTTGTGAGTTTATCCTTACGACTTGACTAATCTCAATTTGATATATTGTAACTTGACTTGTCACGACTTGACACTTAGTGCGGATTGTGACTCATCCAGTATCTCTCTCTGAGTTTAACTTACTGAATATATCTTCCGGTTTCTTTTGTTGACTTTAGTAAAATCCCTAGAAAGAAACATTTCTCGGTTTAAGTCACTTAAGTTGTAAAATCCCGTTTGAAGATATTGAGATGTCGACTGTTTCGGATGACATTCAAGTAGCTGGGTCAGACAGCTATGTTTGATTGGTCTGACTATGAGTCATGGGCACTCCTAAGAATTTGCGCATGTTTCTTCTCACTTTGATTGCTCAACCGCACAAAATGATCACGAAGCTAATTTGGTATCCCTTGCTTGAGGGTGAAGTTGGATTTCACGAAAGAGTATACCTATTTTATCTTGAAATCGGGGATGGTTGGATGCAGGATTTCAATGATAGCTTGCTCGCGCATATGATGTAAGTTGAAGACTTGGGTTATCTAGTTTCCAGAAGTCGGGGAGGATGGTTGAAGACCTGGTTAACTATCACTTAAAGGAGTTACGTTATTGTACTCAGTGTCACACGTTGATGACGTTGTGGATAATCGCAAGAGGTGATGATTGTCTCATACTTTGTCAAGATAGTATTGAGTACTTAGAGATTTGCATGGTTCACAAATTCTCTACACCGTTCTTCCTAAAACAATGCAAGCTTAGGTAACAAACTTAAGTAATTCTATTTCATTTTCAAGATTGGTATATCGGGTTCGTTCATCATGTGGTCAAAATTGTTTGTGTTCAAGGTTGGTTAATTGGACAAAGACTTTAAAATTATGATGTGATCTGTAATTCTCACCTGATATTCTTAACCCAAACTGATGTTTGCCATAACCAAATCAGTCATGCCACATTCAACCTGTTACTATCTCACGGTTTCTTCTTGGTTTTGTAAAATCCCGCGAAAGAACTTATTTCTCGGTTTAAACTATAGATTTGTAAAATCCCGTGATGATGGGCTATGTGCTCTTGACCATGGTCGGGTTTAAACCATTATCAAAGTTCAGCCATAACATCACAAATGGCTGGATTGAGGCATTGAATTGACAAAATGTGACTACAGGGTTAGTTCAGTATTATTTATTTGAGGCTGAAGTGAAATTTCATGGGTGCGTGTACTTAGTATCTGAAGATATCGGGGAGGCTGGATGAAGATTCTTCGAGATCCTTGTTCGAGCTTTCAATACAATGACAAGGACTTGGATATCTAGTTATTTCTTCTTTCTCTCTATTGCAAAATAACTATCACTTTAAGGAGTCACGTTGTAGTGCTCAGTGTCACACGTAGTTGTGGATATTCAAGAGGTGATGTACATCTTATACTTGATGGTTGGTTGGTTGAAGAGTATAGATTACTTAGGAATTCGATGTTGCACGAAGTCTCTACACCGCTCTTTGTCTCGCATTAGTACAAGTTTAAGTCACAAATTCGGGTCATATTACTTAGGTCTCAAGTTCATCATATTGGGTTTCTCTCCATCAGTAGTCACGACATATATCCGACAGAATGATAATGGGGTTGGTAACGAGTTAGCAAGAGAGTAGATGAAAAGAGAGAGATGATGTCTGAATAATTCAGTTCAGGCCTCGTTCTTCAACGACTATGATGTTTGAACACCTCAGTTCAAGCCTCGGTCCTTAATGTCATCATTATGGCGTCTGCTGACAACTCTTCAGGCCCCGCTCATCAATGAAAAGAAAGGTGTACGATTCAGTGCACTTTATCTTCAAAAGAAGAGGAATCTTCTTATTTATGGCCATTCTCATCAACATGTTCATGCTCTTTCCGTGCTTATTCTGTTTTCAAGTGGATCGGCGCATATTGGAGTATTCTATTATTCACTTATTCAACCAAAACTTGCATTCGACAGGCATATGCAATTTTTGAGGGGGGGAAAGGGTGAATAAACAACATGTCAGTCCTCAAGAACCGTCAAGTGGAACTTCCAACCGTTGATGGTATTCATATTCACTAGTTCAATCATCAAAAATTGCAGTTGGCTGGCATATGCAATTTTTGAGGGGGGGAAAGAGTGAATATTAATCTACATGTTGGATGATGATTGAGAAATGGTCATACGACTCCTGAATATGTCAGTTCAGGAGTCGTGCAAACCATGGTTCTCCAACACTACATCTTCCTCTCTATTAAGGTGTTGAAGAACATGGTCATGGAATGCTAATCGACATAGTCTCACGGGCTGATTCAATCAGTAACAAAGGGTTTCTAGTCAATGCTTCATGTATACGTCATCAGGTTACATGTACACATAATGATGATGATTCCGATTAATCGTAACCATCATGGGGGAGAGAAATGTGTACACCAACGACGCATAAAAGGTTCACGTGATCGGGCTTAATCGTGTATTCCGGTGTTGAAAAGCCGCAGAGATGATCAGTGGTTCAACTTGTCACCTTGATATTAACGTTTCACTGTTACGTCATGGTATGATTAATCGTAACCATTAGGGGAGAGAGAATGTGTACATCAAGGACGCACAACAGGTCTACGTGATCAGGGCTTAATATCCAAGGATGGATACATTCTATAGATGATCAGTGGTTCAACTTGTTACTCTGGTGTTATACTAAAGACTGAAGAAGGTCGAGTCGTCAGTCTATTCTTTATTCTCGGTTGGGTGTTATCGTCTCATGTGTGCGCTGCGGGCTGATGGGTTATATGTAAGGTTACTGGAAGGCATTTGGTGAGATGAAGATGGTTGGTATTTTGTTCCTCCATATTGGGCAATCTTGAAGTAGGTCGTGTCTACTGTCTTCTCTACATTCTCCGCTATGTGAGTAGAAGACTAAAGACGGCATGTATTTGGTTATCAAAAGACCTCTTCATATTATGGGTGTTCGTCCAAAGTCTTCCTTCTATTGTGGGTGTTCATCGGAAAGGTTGTCAGGATTGGGGGAGAGCACTAATTAGGGGAGAGTGTAATGCCTGTATTATTCCCTGGTCAAATGTGCTCATGTTACTCTTCAGCATGTCAAATGATGGAAGCGGAGAAAAGTCTGGAAGCTGAGGAGTAATGATTTTGGTGAAAGTTTAAGAGATGTTGACTACATACTTCTACAACGAGCTGAACGACAATCTCATTTTGATGCTCATGTCAACATCTCCTTAAACTATTTGGTATCCTTTGTACATATCTTATACCAATACGTAAATAGAAAAATATAATAATCAATATTATGTACGTTTCTAGAAATGTCATTCAATAATGACACGGAATCATACATATGCTTGAGCAAGAGTTTTTCGGTTTCAAATAAAGTTTCTTTCTAAAATATGTCGTCTCTCAAAACATTCTTAAAATTATGGCTTACAGTCACTTCAGGCTGTAACCCGAACTTCAAAATATGGCTTGTAGTCATTTCAGGCTACAACCCAGACTTCAAAAATATGGCTTGCTATTACTTCAGATAGCAACCCGGTTTTCAAAAATGAGGAAAACACGTCGCCAAAAAGACGGTTGTTCCTAGCAAAGGGTGCCGTTCATCCGAGCGTGAATTACTTTATATTCATGCACCCTCGATCTAATGTACGCTTAAGTGCATTATTTCTTGATAAATAAGAGAAGTCTTCTTTTTATCGCCAAATACTTTCCCTTCTATGATTTTTCCGGAAAGTGTTTGTGCAAAACTTGGTGGTACCATGAAATTTTGAATGAAAATCAAATTGAACTCAAAAGTTTGATAAAATTTTCACTCAATCAATGACGTTAATCGTTTATGAAAATATTTATGCTTTAACATCCGTCATTGATTGAGGGGGAGAGTGATTTCTCAAAATTTTATGTATCATCAAAACTCCCCACACTTCGTACATAAAATCTTGCAACAAAATGTTTTGTGATGTGTTATGTGTCAGAATGAGTAAATTTTCAAAGAGTTTTCACTAAAACTTCGAATCTTTTACAAACTCTTCAAATTTGACACATAACAACCTCCCTCACAGTTTGAGGGGGAGCAAGAAAATGTTCCGTTTATCAGACAATATTAAAAATTAACCGCATTTCTCTCCCAAACGTTTTCTAACTTATTTAAATCAATTGAGATCAAAAATCTCGAAAGATTTGAAATTTTTGATCGGGGGAGAGAATGTGATTTAAATATGAAATCTGATAATCAAATGTGATCTTTAAGACTCATAATAGGCTCCCGTATATGTGCTAAACACTTTCGAATATCGATGCACATATTGAGGGGGAACAAAAGGCGTTTGTGGAAGTTATACCAAAGACCGACCATTTATCTTTATGCATGGAGTTATAAGGTTGGTTAAGGTTAGGTATAAGTTCCCATGATCCACCAGAACCGGAAGGATCTTCCCAGGGACAATCCATAGAT
The DNA here is from genome assembly GCA_030686995.1 of Artemisia argyi. Classification (NCBI taxonomy): domain Eukaryota; kingdom Viridiplantae; phylum Streptophyta; class Magnoliopsida; order Asterales; family Asteraceae; genus Artemisia; species Artemisia argyi. The sequence continues at coordinate 87,193,267 of CM060679.1, forward strand.
AGATTAGAAGTCCTTAGGAATGATTGAAAAAAGGAGTAAAGTGAGAAAGGGAAGAGTGCGGACTGAGACAGAGCTAGGACTGGAACAAACCCAACAAGGTTCTAGTGATGAAGTCTCGGTAAGCACTGAAGGGGTTGAAGAATGAAAAAGAAATGAAATGAGAAAGGGTGAAAAGAAATAGCCCTCCACATATTCAACCTTAGGGCAGAAACCGGGTTCAATTCATAATCTACTGGCGGTTACTAAGGTAACACCGGTATTAAAGACAAGACGTCATGGACCCAGTGACGCACTGCACTAAAACTTCCCAACCACTCAAGTTCTCTTAAAAGAGCTTGTTTCATTCTCACGGGGAACCCTGTGCAATGTATCAACCGCTCATTGCGAGCTATGTTGATACCTAAAACAGGAGACGCCTCCCCAGTCTCCAGGAGCGGATCAAAACGCACTATTGAGTCTAGAGCCATGAGATCATCCATAAATCTCGATAGGACACATTCCAAATATGCTTATTGTTTCACACAATGTGGAAAATAAGATAAAATATTTAGAGTCCTACGCATTATCCTTGAGGTATTGCCAGAACATCCGAGTGATATGAAAATATTCACAATGAAGATGGAAATCCTTCTAGAGCGAACATCACTCAAGCTCTTGGTAGGTGACATGTGAGATCCATCTTGGATCAATGATCAAGTGACAACTGGAAAGCAACAATGGTGCGATTCAATATTGAATCAAACTTGTTCCAGGATACGGATTGACGGATACTTTTGCAAAAACCTTTCAATGTGCTCACAAACTAATTCTTCGAGCACATTGATTGTGTATAATCTTTCAAACAAAAGTATTTTTGATGGAAATGTGATTCAAAGTATAAAACTCTCGTCGTATCTCAAAATGTTTATCACATGACACGCGAGTGATTTCTATAAATCAATTTCTCATCAATTAGTGAATATCTATTCACCGATTCACTCTATCGTGCTGTCTGCTTTGAGACGTTCCGGTAAGAGAACATGCTTAGTATGAAGATTTCAAAGTGGATTCTTTGGAAAATTCATTACTACAAGCTGGAATTCCTGTCAAGGAGAGTCTTCTTTAAAAGAGATTCTACCTGATCACAGGTCGGTTTTCACAAAACCGGAGGGTAGTCTGACCTCACAGAACGAATGACAAAGCCATGTTCGTTCTCTATCTTTATTGCTAACTGTCTTATTTCAGGGACACATATAAAGATGGCGTTGATGGCTCCAGTTTCCAGCTGAATCGGGTCAATCCATACCTCATGCTCACACATCCTCCACACTATCAATGAAGATGAGAGACTTGCTACAACAAATGTTGAGAGACTACTAACAACGTTTCCGCAACTCTGATGAAAAGGTCTCCTGATCCACAAACTCCAATGCAACGTCTCCAGATACAGAAGGGTGTGAGCATGATGGTCCTTAGTCACTACATCACATGAAGGCAATACAACTATGGATGAGCTTGGAGATTTACTTTGGCTGATGATCTCAAGGAAGCTCAAAGATCATATATCACAAAGGAATCTAAATCACAAGTTCGTTGCTTGAAGTACAAAGTGTGAAGTAAAGTGAAGAATCAGATCCTACGAGCTACAGAGACGAAAGAATGCTTAAAGACCAAAGAGCTTAATTTCAAAGGTGACCTCGCTTAGGGGGAGATTGTTAGGAATACAAATATTCCTATAAAAGTCTCGGTCACCTAATTGATGTAATAGCATTTTAGTTAGCTCGTAGTTAGTTAATTATATGTATTAGTTAGTTTAGTTTAAGTAACACCGTGGAAGAAGGACGGGTCTTTACCCACTGTATGCCTGATCCACAGCCCGGGCGTTTATGTTGTAAGTATAAATACCCCTCTCCACATGTGGAGAGGGTTGGATCTTCTAATCATTCAATTTTCTTTTTCTTTCACTTTCTCTCTCTAGAGTTCCCACTCTCTCAACTCTCTCTCTCTAAAACTCTTACCATGGATACCTTAATCTTCCACAATCCAAGACCACCCGAAACCACATGAATCATCATAATATTTCGATCCCTACACTTCTACTAGACCTTTTCTAGTCATCTTGTTGATATCTTCAAAGTTTAGATGACCTAATCTAGCATGCCATAACCATGCTTGGTTATCTATATTTGCTAAGAGACATATAGGTGTGTCTATCCGTAATCTAATACTGTAAAGTCTGTTCTTTGATCTTTCAACTTTCATCAACAACTTCCTGCTCTTATCATACAAAGTCAATCTATTTCCCTCCATTATAACTTTACAACCTATTTCTGTAAGTTGTCCTAGACTTAGTATGTTGCTCTTAAGGTTTGGTATGTAATATACATCCGATACGACCTTTTGTTCTTGGTTTTTGCAACCTAACAATATAGAGCCTTTTCCCTTTATCTGTACATATGATCCATCTCCAAAACTTACTCGTCCTGTTATGTTTTCATCCATATCTCTAAAATGACTCTTGGTTCCCGTCATATGATTACTTGCACCGTTATCTAAATACCATATACTTTCATCCTTTGAAGCATATTTTCCTGGTTGAATTTGGCCTTCATTCAACAATACTTCCTCGTGTTTGGTTTCGTGCATAGTCATTAATAGTGATGGTTCTTCATCTTCTAAGATAAGGTTTGATTGTTCTTGATCTGTCAATTTTACTCTACACTTTCTCATAAAGTGTCCAAGTTTGTTACATCTGTAACATCTTAACTTACTCACATCCTTTCTATTTGTATTCTTATTAGGGTTTTCCTTATAATTGGAGTTTCCTTCTTGTGAGTTATTTCTGTGTTTGTTATTTCGCCAGTTTCTTCGTGAATAGTTTGATCTACCTCCACGCTTATTAAATTGCTTTCCTCTACCTGAGTGTTCACCGTGTGTGAATAATAAATTATCCTGGCTTTCAACTTGATCTCCCTTCCGGAGTTTTATCCTTTCCTCAAATGCTTTGAGTTTTCCTGTGATCTCATCTAGGGTAATGTTGTCTAGATCACTAGTCTGTTCTATGGATGCTACTATCTGAATGAATCTATCTGGTGTGGAATCTAATAGTTTTCTAACTATGAGTGATTCATCTATTGTTTTCCCTAGTTCTGTTGCCTTCGTGACATAACTGTTTAACTTGTCTGCAAATACATCCACCGTCTCATCATCCTTCATCTGAAGGGCATTAAATCCTATCATTAAAGATTGTAGTCGTGCTTGTTGCACTTTCTCTTCGCCAACGTGTCTCCTTCTTAATGAATCCCATAATTCCCTTGCCGTTTTACAACTTGCTACTTGTAAAATTACATCCTCGGTCAACGCTTGATATAACAAGGCTGTTGTTGCCTTGTCTTTCTTAACATCTAATTATGTGTTCTCCGTAGGTTCTATTGTCTCCCACAAACCATGTGCTTCTAATATAACCTTTATTTGTATAGCCCATACCGTGTAATTTGTGTTTTTCAACTTAGGACATTGGTATTGTGCTATAGGTGTTATGGGTTTTAATGTAGTTGTTGCGTTTGTATCATCGCCCATCTTGAAAGTATTAATGATCTTCACTTTCTATTATTCGCGGGAATTTTTCTAATATGGTATCTTCTCTAATATGGGAATATATATAGTTTTCGGGAATTCCTAGTAATTACGGGATCAATAGTAGTTCTCGGGATTCCTAATAGTATAAACTAACAAAATCTATACTATTCTAATGAATTGAAATCCAGAAAATTAGAACTTGTGACCTCGTTATCGTATTGAGTATGAGATGTATTCCCTTGTCTCGTTAGTAAAATTCGTTCACCAACATTGGCAATTCCCTTCGCTTCTTTTGTTTATTTCTGCCTCGTTATATGCTTTCCAAATCGACTTCAAAACTTCTTCCAAACAAACCTCTCGGATTGCCTCTTTATACCACTTTTTGCACAGATCTTTGCTTCTGATTCGAACCAGTAAACAAACACCAAAGTTCCCTTTGTTCTCCTTCTTGTCGAATTGATGTTGTTGTTGTTTTTTTTTTAACGAGTCCCTCTTTTTTTTGTTGTTGTCGAATGTTGTTTCAGAAAAAAAATTCGACACAAACAAAATAATAATACCACACTACACGTTGTTATCTTCTTCTTGCGTGTTCAACTTGATCTCGTTTCTTGAAATCTCTAAGTTTCTTACACACATCAATTTGTTACCACGTCTTGGTAAATCTGAATCAAATCTGTCTCTTCGTTTGATCTTTGCTGCAACGAAACAACCAAAACTTTGGTTATACAGTTTCTTGCGCCTCTCGTTGTTGTTGTTCTCTTGTGTTAATATCGACACAAATTCCACACTCTTCTCTCCAAATAATCAATAGTACTACGTATACGCTTTTTCTTTCAACCAACAACGCCCTTGCTTTGTGTTTCTTCTCTTCGAACTAGTTCCTGTTTTATACACAAAGTCTTCTCTATCTTCCTCGACACCAATACGCTTGGTGCTATGCGTTTGCAACCTCTACGTAAAACAGATCGTGCACTATCTTTTCTACGCGTTTCCTTATTCAAAAACGTGTTTTCTTTGGAAGATTTAAAAGAAAAACAAGTTATCTCTTTTCGCTCAAAGAGGAGTAACGAATTGTTCTTCCTCTTCTCCTGCGTCTTTCTTTGGCTTCTCTTTGATTTGTGTTTTGATTTCGTTATGCAGAAATCGTTTTGTATTTTGATGTATAATCCTTGCTCTTGATGCCAATTGTTGTCCCACTTTTCTTTAGATCGATATAATAAGTTGCAAAGTAAAATGAATAAGTAAATCTAAATTGTCATTAACCATTAACGAATGTAATACATATGTATATATAAGGTTTGAATCGGTATGACCCAACCATTGTATCCTTTCGGTTATAGTTCCAACCGGTTTAACTAATAACTACTTTTCTATAACTAACTTTTGTAACTAACTTTCGGTTACAAAGTTTCTAACTAACTAGTTTGGTCCTTCGAGTTTTTAAGAAGCAATGGAGCGAGATTATTTGGTTCACAAGTATGAAACTTTAAAGATTACCTTGGTTTGTTCTCCAATACATATAGGTGGTCAACTGGTAGTAAGACTTGGCTAGCTTTTCCTTTAATTTTACCAACTTGTCAACTCGTCCACACACATGTTCTGATTTTGGGTAGGTGAAAACTAGAGATCTGTTGGACAAGGTTGTACTTGTGCTATACTATAATTCAGGTTCTCAACTATCACAGCATAAAAGAAGTCCTTAATTACAAGCCTTATTAAAAACATTTTAACAAGATCATGTGGTGTTCAATTTAAACTGTATATATCGCTTTATTTAGATTTAAGAGGACTTTGGCTGAATCTGTAGTAGAAATAAAATTATTCTTCCAAAAGTTATATCCCATAACGTAGAAGATATAGCATTATGTTATGACAACTTAAGCTGTTTAACATAAAAGGTATGCTTTATTTTTCAAACATCTAAGCGAAGTTGTGTAATATCCAGTATGGACAGATCTAAATGTACACAATCTATATAAAAAAAACACACGGTTTGAATATCTGATCACAACCAGGGACGGACCTATAGTATAATTATGGGGGTCCCGTGCCCCCCACGGCTAGCCGAAAAAGTTGAAATTTTAGTGTAATTTTTTTTAAATTTTGACCTTTTTTAAAAAGTGACCCCCACCCAAAACTCAAATTGCCCCCCACCCACATACTAAAACCTAACATTTAATGCTCTAAAGCCTTATAAATCATTCATCTCTAAGTAAAAATACTAGATTTATTATTACGATCTTTTTTTTTCCGTATTTTATTGTTATTGTCAAAAAAAAAAAAAAATTTGCCCCCCACATCTATATTCCCTGGGTCCGTCACTGATCACAACATACTTTAGGAAGAAGTTTTAGTACAGCAATTCTATCATTCTATTCATAAACAAAACTCATAAAAGTATAAAATATGGAACCCCTAAATTAACCTGTACTTTCTAAGTTATATAGAGAGGTTCCTTTACCAGTTTATGTAATCAAGAAGATGTCAGCAATCGCTTCATGCCGGTTTTCTGGTCTGAAGTAAGTCTTGTAGGGAAATAGATCTTAAATTTTACCCTTAGGTTCCCTTTCCTTGCGGGTTCCCTGGAAATAGGCATTCCTTCACCTTCTACCACTTCTTCATAAGTTGGGCTGATTATAGAGTTTATAGGAATAGTTAAGTTTCGTGCATCCAGTGTTGATAGGTGGACAGTGTATCCAGTTAGAAAACCAGGTAGAAGGATAAATATATAAAAGTCGATTTCCTACAAAACCAGGTAGAAGGATAAATATATAAAACCAGGTAGAAGGATAAATATATAAAAGTGAAACAAATAGTATTGCTTTACATGGCACTTAAACTCAAAATTCTTAAGATAATGATGTGGGAAAATATACAGGATGTATCTAATCATCTGGTCTTAGAATCTTTGTAGTATAACTTATGTATTCCTGTAAAACTATTCGTATCAGAATTTATTTAAATCTTATGTAATCAAAACTGGACGCTTTAATTTCATCCGAAGTGTAAACTTTCTCATGCTAACAAATGTTATTTATGTCAATAAAGACCCAAACTTTGACAACTCAGATTCACCAGGTAATATCCCTTTACCCAGAAATAAAAAATAAAAAATAAATAAATAAATAAATAAAAATAAAAATAAAAATTAACAACTCCCAAAAACAACTCATTAATGTATCATACCATGACACAAATTTCATAAATTCTTTTACCTCTCAATATGTCGGACAAGTGTTTTCACCAGAAAACTACCGGATACAATTTCTAACAAGAACATCTGAATTCCACTCAATGAAGAAAATTATTCCCATCAAAAAGGAAAGTATTACATCATTTAGCAGACATAACATAAATCATACAGCAAGTCAGCAACTACCAAAAATATACATAATCTTATACTAGATGGCAATGCAATAAAGGACACATAAAATAAAGGCAGAATTGCATATATATCCCTCCCAAGGTGAATAATTGCATATATATCCTTTGTACGAGTTTTTTATGCACATAGTACAATGATTTTTATGCATGCTTTGGATATATATGCAATTATGCATTTTCGGAGGGATATATATGCAAAAACCCCTAAAATAAAGATGGATGAGGCAGCTTACATGTGGAAGAAAATAGTAAGTAATATTTATAAGATTGATATATCTTATAAGAAGAATTGTGTAGTGCAGATCAAATTGTAGGGATGTTGACTGATCTAGAATAACTGATCAACTAAAACAAAACTAGCTAGATCGACCACTAGATCAATGTAGTAAAAAAATGATACACGACTGCATGCACTAGATTTAAGAACTGAACACATTTTATGCATTATGTATTACCCTTAAATTTATCCTTGTGAGTGCCCCTGGTCTTAATTTAGACTAGTTCTGGAAAGTATATGCATCAAGTGGCATCTAAAGCTAAATTTCTAACTATGTAATGTTTTAGCATTTCATCTTTTATACTTACTCAATGGACCAAAATAGTGGTTATCTCATATATTCCCTTGTATCTGTGGTCAATAATACGAGGATAAAGTCAATGGCTCTTCCAAGTCCCAACATTCCTTGTTTGGCTTAAAAAAAATCTAACACGTGAGAATTCAACCAGATCCTTTCATCCTTCCAAGAGTACGTACTGTATGTAGTTCTACAGTGCGAGAGTGACAGGTATTTTAAACCATATTTCTGCTGCTAGAGTGGCAGGGTTATCATCGATTTTCCAAACCCTAAAAGACACTCCAATGCTTTTCCACGTAGAAAAAGAAAAAAGAACATGCATATCGACGCACAACAATAAAAGCTACGTTGCAATTAATCTCAAAATTCTAACGGAGGCCAACATAAAGTAGGATCCAATAATAACTTAATTATTTAATCAATTTAAAAATGCTCAGGAATGTCCATGCCGTTACTTGACATAAAAAGAAGGGAGCCATTAGTTTTCACAAGTAATGTCATGTTTTTGTCAAGTAATTAAATCAAAGATAACAGCTATAACTTACCCAGTGCAATCAGCAACAGCCCTTGAGATCTTCAGCTTTTTGGTCGTACCTTATACAAGTCCTCCAAGCTAAATAGTAATGCCTCCTCAGTTGCAGCTGCTTTCCTAGATGTGATACCTGCCAGAGGCGCAGCTATGTAGGGGCGGAGAGGGGCGCCCGACCCCCCGAAATTTTTTTTGCGATGTAGGGGTATATAGTTTTCGTGTAGAAAAATTTCGGTATATTCGGCTTCGACCGCCCATTTTAATTGTGAAAATTTTTGTATACATTAAGCAATAAAATTTTGATCCATTACATTTTACATAAGCCCACTACCCAAACTAAAATCCATTAATAAACCAAATCTCAAACTAAAATCCATTACTTATTTACTTAGCCCATTAAAAAAAAAAAAAAAAAAAAAAAAAAAAACGGAACAAACTTACAAACCCTTCCCCAATCGACCCTCATCTCCTCCCACGGTCCCTCCTTCCTGCCTCCTGCCTCCTCACTCCTGCAGTCTCGCCGGCCACCACTGACCACCGCCGACGGCCGACCACCACCTCAGCGGCCCTTCTGGTCAGGTTTGTTGTCTTTAAATCTATTATCTACTTGTCTTTTATTTAGGGATTTAGTATAAATTAGGGATTTAGTAGAATTGTAGAAATTAGGAGTGTATCAATCTAAGCTTGAAGAGTATAAGCCTAGAGGTCCAAAGAATAATCTTCGTTGATTTAAATTTGCTTGGTTTGGTATGTTCCCTAATTGGTTAGAGTATTCTCCAACAACACACAAGGCTTATTGTTTTCTATGTTAAAGGTCGAAAGGCTGAACTCTAATTTCTTCAATGAATCGAACCAGGTACCAACCATTTGTCTCCTTTTTAATGTTTAGTTGTCTTGGACAAATGTTAAGTTTTTTAGTGATTGAAACTTTTTTTTTTATAATAACAGTATTTAATTTTTGACCCGACCCGAATCGAATCACCGACCCGAACATATTACCCGAAAATTAGCGTTAGGAAAAAAAAATTTAGAACCCGACCCCCCACTCAAAATTTTCTAGCTTCGCCACTGATACCTGCTGAACCTTCTGCACTACCAGCCCCCATGTTACGCATTGATCCAAATCGGTTAGTCTGCCCAAAAAGCTCTGAAAATAAATCCTCTGCTGTGCGGCCATTAAACCTAAAGCTTGTAGCATCCCCATAGCTTGACATGCCCGAAAACCCACTAGGACTGGGTGGTGGCCCCTGCCCCTTCAAACCGTCTTCCCCGTACCGGTCATATATGGATCTCTTCTGAGAATCACTTAAGACCTACACATATGAAAACCGAATTTCTTAGTTATGTATGTAATCAATTCATATTTAAGATATTTCAGATTCCTGATGACGTATAGTCCGCGCACTCGGGTCACGAACCCGACCAATGGACGTTACTAATACCCAAGCCCATCACGCGTGGGCTATCATGATAAATATTTGGGCTTACAAAGGCCCAAATTCGAATCTATTATGTATGGTCTTGATATAGGATCTCTTATTTATGGGATAAGGATCAATGGACCGAATAAGTTGGGATACGCCGAAGGGTAAGGAACACGAAACCAACAAGGATTTCGTGTGTATATAAAGGGCATATCGGCTCTCATTAAGGTATCATCTAATAACCCTAACTCTTCATTAAAACCCTAAAACCGATTACTTACTCTCACGCCAGAGGATAATCGTGGGAGACAATCCCACGGTAAGCCTAACGGAAACTTAAACTTAAACCATCCGTGGGACCACACACTAAGAACTCTACTAAGAACTAGAATGACAAAGCACGGAAACTTAAACCAGCGGACTCCGCAGGTGAAGAAAATGTATGGTGACCTACAGGGGAAGAAGCAACAAAGTGATTCAACCCCTAAGCAGGCCTCTGGAACTGTAACGCCCCGTGCCCGCTTTGACTGAAAATTAAAACTTTATGCGTGGAAATGCTCAATTTTGACGGACATTATGTTACTCTTTTGACCATTGACAAAAATCTATAAACATTCAGGCTTTGAAACCATTTTTAAATGGAACTAGACTCAATTACCTTTAAAATGACTTGTGGCACGACTTCTAACGACTTACGGTTCATTTTCTACAAAATAAGCAAAACCGACAAAATCTGCCAAAACCCACATTTATAACCAAGATGACCAAATCATAACCAAGATGAACAAAATCAGGTGCACAACCCAGACCCAAGATGCACAAACTCAGAACCAAGATGTACAATTTCATGAGTTATGCAATAACCCATTATGACCCATTACACTCCAAACTACTTAATCCACTTTCATTACACACCATGCTTAACCAATGTACATTATTTAGCATCCTTAACATGTCTCATACACGCATGACCCGTTAATAACCCAAAATGAGTATTTTTGCACTTATACCAAACACTCCTTTAACTTTACCTAAAAACACATAAACATACATTGACTCTCCGTTAGACCACCCAATCATTATGACAACATTGACATATGTTTTGGACACTCGACTACACTTTACAAATTAATAAAGGACCAACGAGGGTACAACATCAACATAGAGCTCGGTAACTACCTAAGCTCCTACTTTCTTACCCAAATCCTTCTACATTCGCATAACCAATCCTTTCATTAATCCACGCCATAGCATTAATACCTTAGCCTACAAAACATTGAAACATTAAACCGTAAGCACGAATACTTAGTAAGTAACACGGGTATAACTTAACATTATACTTCATTCAACGCATTTCACATTATACAACCATTAATACAAAACAACATTAACATAATCATGTACCTTGACCTCTTAAAGCCTTAACCTTCCTTATCCCTTATTCCACTCTTGACTAATCCTAACTAACCTTATATCCTCTTACACATGAATATCATTATACTAACCAAACATAAACCTTAACACATTAAGCCACATAACACATAATGCATAGAAATCATCATAACTTTACATTATACCGGTTTACTTACCTTGTCTCCAAGCTAAGCTAACAACCATTATTTCACCACCATCATCATCATCCTCACTAGTAATCATCATGACTCATCATCCTTCACCATCATCAACAAAACCTAATAATACATATAACTCAATACTATCAACAAGGATTTATATAACCCACCATAACTTACCCATCATCCTTTCCATATCATCATATGATCATACTTTGATCATATGATGATTACCCACTTAACCCATAAACCTTAGCCTAATAATCATCAAAATAAAGATACTTACTTGTAGTAATCTTTGCTAGGAAGAATCCTAAGCATAATATCTTCATCAATTCCTTACTTAATCATCATGACTAATTTCCCTCCTTTTTCTTTCTCTAACCGACACACATATACACCACACATTCTTGATAATGATAGAAATGTCCAGAACCTTATGGATGAGATATTTATCTTGCACCACAAAGGTCTATTGGCAACATTGGTCCCTCTAGTCCCTTTCCTTCTATTTTAGCCACAACCAACTTATAACACATTTACCACAAAAGCAACTTAGGTCCTTTAAGTCCATTACCTTTCTAGTTGTATCACATAATATTTTCTATAACCATAATACTCATTCTTTGACTATCGGGTTTGACTATAACACAACATTCGTTGACTAGCCAATCATGTGATATCTTTATCCATTTTCATCTAGGGTGGGGTCCCAACATTCGTTGACTAGCCAATCATGTGATATCTTTATCCATTCGTGCTCGATTTTGACAGACATTCTATTACTCTTTTGACCATTGACAAAAATCTATAAACATTCAGGCTTTGAAACCATTTTTAAATGGAACTAGACTCAATTACCCTTAAAATGACTTGTGGCACGACTTCTAACGACTTACTGTTCATTTTCTACAAAATAAGCAAAACCGACAAAATCTGCCAAAACCCACATTTATAACCAAGATGACCAAATCATAACCAAGATGAACAAATCATAACCAATATGAAAAAAATCAGCTGCACAACCCAGACCCAAGATGCACAAACTCAGAACCAAGATGTACAATTTCACGGGTTATGCAATAACCCATTATGACTCATTACACTCCAAACTACTTAATCCACTTTCATTACACACCATGCTTAACCAACGTACATTATTTAGCATCCTTAACATGTCTCATACACGCATGACCCGTTAACAACCCATAATGGGTATTTTTGCACTTATACCAAACACTCCTTTAACTTTACCCAAAAACACATAAACATACATTGACTCTCCGTTAGACCACCCAATCATTATAACAACATTGACATACGTTTTGGACACTCGACTACACTTTATAAATTATTAAAGGACCAACGGGGGTACAACATCAACATAGAGCTCGGTATCTACCTAAGCTCCTACTTTCTTACCCAAATCCTTCTACATTCGCATAACCAATCCTTTCATTAATCCATGCCATAGCATTAATACCTTAGCCTACAAAACATTGAAACATTAAACCGTAAGCACGAATGCTTAGTAAGTAACACGGGTATAACTTAACATTATACTTCATTCAACGCATTACACATTATACAACCATTAATACAAAACAACATTAACATAATCACGTACCTTGACCTCTTAAAGCCTTAACCTTACTTATCCCTTATTCCACTCTTGACTAATCCTAACTAACCTTATATCCTCTTACACATGAATATCATTATACTAACCAAACATAAACCTTAACACATTAAGCCACATAACACATAATGCATAGAAATCATTATAACTTTACATTATACCGTTTTACTTACCTTGTCTCCAAGGTAAGCTAACAATCATGATTTCACCACCATCATCATCATCCTCACTAGTAATCATCATGACTCATCATCCTTCACCATCATCAACAAAACCTAATAATACCTATAACTCAATACTATCAATAGGGATTTATATAACCCACCATAACTTACCCATCATCCTTTCCATATCATCATATGATCATACTTTGATCATATGATGATTACCCATTTAACCCATAAACCTTAGCCTAATAATCATCAAAATAAAGATACTTACTTGTAGTAATCTTTGCTAGAAAGAATCCTAAGCATAATATCTTCATCAATTCCTTACTTAATCATCGTGACTCATTTCCCTCCTTTTTCTTTCTCTAACCGACACACATACACACCACACATTCTTGATAATGATAGAAATGTCCAGAACCTTATGGATGAGATATTTATCTTGCACCACATAGGTCTATTGGCAACATTGGTCCCTCTAGTCCCTTTCCTTCTATTTTAGCCACAACCAACTTATAACACATTTACCACAAAAGCAACTTAGGTCCTTTAAGTCCATTACCTTTCTAGTTGTGTCACATAATATTTTCTATAACCAAAATACTCATTCTTTGACTATCGGGTTTGACTATAACACAACATTTGTTGACTAGCCAATCATGTGAGATCTTTATCCATTTTCATCTAGGTTGGGGTCCCAACACCCGGGAAACGGGTCTAACAGGAACAACCAGTGCGCCCAAACACCAAGGATCAGGCTCAGATCTGATCTTTATGACAATAGGACCGCTAACAGGGACTACCTAGGCCACTACGATAACCACTAGCGCGGAAGATCTACAGCGCACTCCTTTCACCACCCCCACCAAACGGTGCCAGAAACAGACCCCATTGAGCCACCACGTGTGCCTATTCGAAACAAGGATCCTGATTTGGAAACAGACATCCTCGCGCTAGAAGGAGTCGCGCCTGAACTAGCGCCAAGTGATTTCATGTCTCAAAACTATAAAACCTCGGCTGCCCTTATGCAAGAGGAAGCAAAAAAGAGGTCAAGTCAGAGCCTGCAAGCCCGGCTCAACTTCGACCCTGAGTATGAAGCATCTCCACCGCGTCACCGAAAGGAGAGGCGCGAGAAGGATAGCCGCCGACCCCTAGTATTTACTAGGATCAGAAGGAAAGTTGTGGATGATGAAACAGCTGACTTACAGTACCTGGAGGAGCACGAAGATGATGGATGGCGTACCAATGTCCACACTAGGCTTGGTAGTCCCAGGGTTCTTGATAGACTTGGGCGACGGCGATCCCCAAGTGAAAGCTCTTCAAGCTCCGATTCTGAGGACAGTCGATGCAAGTACCGCAAATGGGTAAGCTCATCCTCAAGTGACTCCTCGGACAACGAGGACGAAGATACAGGACACTGGAAGTCCAGGAAAAGATATCGTGACCAGGAGGATGAAGATATATCTCGTCCCTGGCGCCGCCAAAAGGTTGACGCATTCACTCGGCGCATCAGTGATTTTTCAGAAGATAAGAGAAGGCGCATGCCCTCTAATGTTAAAACTTATGATAGGACAAGTGATCCTGACGACCACCTAAAAATTTTTGAATCAGCCGCTACCGTCGAAAATTGGCCATAACCCGTATGGTGCCACATGTTTAATTCTACATTAGTAGGGAATGCGCGAAACTGGTTTAGTAAGCTGCCACGTAGAAGCATCGATGGGTTTGAAGAGTTGCGGAAGGCGTTTCGCTTGAACTTTACTCGGAGGAGGAAGTGCGCCAAGCAATGTTTTAAAAAGCGCGCCTAAGGCGCGCCTACTCCCTAAATCCCACGAGGCTCCAGCCTTTGGGATTTTTTCAAATCGAGGCTCACGACATGCATGAATCCCTTAAAAATCGTAGCGCCTTGTGGATTTTTGCGCTTTTCCACCTTGGGGATTTTTGCGCCTAGAAGATGTAACGGGATTTTGGCCTTTTTTCTTAATAGTAAGATACATTTTGGGCTTACTTATTATATACATTGGGCCCTTTAAGTTATAAAGTATCTAATAACCCTAATATTTTAGAAAATAACTAAAACACACAATCAACAAGGAAATATATATTTTTTGTAATCTAATATCTAAGAATAGTAGCTTATTAACAGATATAAATGTTGTTTCTTTAGTGTTAAGTGTTACCAAACAACTATAGATTTTTTTGCTGTTGATAGTTGAAAATTGATAGAGATACATGGTAATTTGTTAAATTCTATAAGTCGTAAACTCATATATTGTAATGTATATTCAGGGATTTAGGGTAGTTAATGGATTCTGATATGTTGCTTGCTTGATATTTTGGGTTTAAATGAAAGCTTTGTTAGATGTAATAACCATTAAGTGGCATTATGCATTGAATATTGATAATTTTTATGTCATTTAAGCTGCATAAGTTGTCACATATGTCATAAAAAAACCAAAATGTATAGTGCGCCTCATATTTATGAATCCCGCGCCTTGGTTTGCGCCTCGACTCAAGGCTCTTTGACCCCCTTTGCGCCTTAGTGCGCCTTGAGCCTTTCAGAACATTGGCGCCAAGAACCATGTCGAGCTTGCTAGGGTAAAACAGTGCCAAGGGGAATCTACAAGCGCTTATATGGAACGCTATAAGGACGAATGCATACACGTCAAGGCATGGCCCGAAATACTAAAGATCTCAGGGTTTATGAACGAAATCAATAACCCAGAACTTATTAAAAGGTTAAACGATAGGGTTCCCCAAACCTTTGACGAACTTATGAAGCGCATGAGATCCTTTATCCAAGAAGAAGTCGCCGCTACGGATAGCAAGAAAGGCTACTCAAACTATAGGTCACAAGAACAGCCCAGGAGACAATCCAATGACCAGAGTAGCAACCATAACAAAGGCAGCCGCAGTCAGGGGGCGGACGAGAAAATGACAAGTATACCCCACTAATGAAGACTCCAAGGGAGATATTTGTGACGGAAGGCGCGAACTTCCCGAAACCCCCACCAATGCGCACCCTAGAAGAGCGGCGTGTAGGGAACGGGTACTGCGAGTATCATGGACAGAAGGGCCACACCACCAATGAGTGTGTCCAATTGCGCCAACTAATTGATAAGCCAGTAAAATAAGGCAGATTGGATCATCTAGTTAAGAACATCAAGGATGGGAAAGACAAACAAAAGACCGGGAGCAAGAAAGAAGCACCTAAGGACAAAGCTGACACCATCTACATGATACAATCATGGCAGCGAAAGACTAGGCAAAAGGTCAGCCAAAAATTCTCTTATGGAAACGAAATCTCTTTCCCCACCTTGGCTGCGGACAACGCAGTGGCGGAACCACTCACCATCGAGATAAATGCGGGGGGTCACGATATCCACCGCATGTATGTTGATGGAGGGGCATCCGCAGACATAATGTATGAACATTGTTTCAAAAGATTGCCACCAGAGATACGAAGTCAGTTATGCCCGGCCACGACGTCGTTGACAGGCTTTACGGGAGAAAAGATATGGCCCATGGGGCAAATACGATTACTAGTTGTTGTTGGTAATAAGGAACACTCCACGGCGGCCTGGATGAATTTTATGGTGATCAAATCTCCTTCGCCATACAATGGCATTATTGGAAGACCAGGAATATCAGCCATACGCGCGGTACTGTCCACAGCACATGAGATGCTCAAATTCCCGGTAGAAGGCGACATTGTCACCCTCTACAATACCACCGTACCACCTAGAGAGTGTAACACGATTACATGTGAGACGACACACACTCGAGAACAGCGCGCAGCTAAAATATCAAACCTGGAGGTCGCAATTCATCCTGATTACCCGGAGCAAGAAGTATCGATCAGGGGATCGCTGTCTGATAAAGGCAGAGCGGCCGTGTACGCGCTCTTGCAAAGGAATCTGGATATCTTCGCATGGGAACCAAAGCACATGACTGGGGTGCCACGCTCGATTACAGAACACAAGTTGAAAATCCGACAAGGATACTCCCCAGAACGGCAGAAAAAGCGCAGCCAGGCTCCAGAGCGCGCAAAAGCCATTCTGGAGGAAGTACACAAGCTTGTGGACACAGGTATCATGCAAGAAGTCTATTACCATGATTGGCTCTCCAATCCAGTGATGGTCAAAAAGAGTGATGGTAGTTGGCGGATGTGCGTAGATTTCATTGATCTCAACAAAGCATGTCCACAAGATTGCTACCCACTACCAGAGATAGACTGGAAGGTAGAATCTTTGTGTGGATACCCCTTCAAATATTTCTTAGACGCATACAAAGGGTACCACCAAATCTAAATGGCTAAAGAAGATGAGGAAAAAACGGCCTTCCACACAAGCCAGGGTATCTATTGTAATACAAAGATGCCTTTTGGGTTGAAGAATGCGGGCGCCACCTACCAGCGATTGGTAGATAATGCATTTGAAAAGCAAGTGGGCCGCAACCTAGAGGTCTATGTTGACGACCTTGTCATAAAAAGCCATACAGAAGACGAATTGGTGCGCGACATTGAAGAAACATTTAGAACACTAGGAAAGATCAACATGAAGTTAAATCCTAAGAAATGTGCTTTTGGCGCTACAGAAGGAATGTTCCTTGGATACTTGATAGAGCCTGATGGCATTAAGCCATGCCCAGAAAAAAAAAAAAAAAAAAAAAAAAAAAAAAAAAAAAAAAGGATGTCATCCAACTCCCTTCACCACGCACGTTAAAAGAAGTCCAGTCCCTGAATGGAAAACTATCCGGGTTGAACAGATTCCTGTCCAAATCAGCAGATAAGTCACTCCCCCTCTTTAAAACACTCAAGAAGTGTACAAAAAAGGGAGACTTTCGTTGGACTACGGAAGCGGAAGAAGCTTTTACACAGCTTAAGCAACATATAGCAGCGCTTCCCACACTAGTCGCACCCCGACCAGGGGAAGAGCTAATTGTGTACTTGTCTGCGACTCATGGAGCAGTCAGCGCGGTGCTACTAATAGATAGGAACTCCGTACAAACACCGGTATATTTTGTAAGCAAAGTACTCAAGAAGACAGAGATTAACTATAGCGCAATGGAAAAGTTGGTCCTGGCGTTAGTATTCGCCGCCAAAAGACTACGCAGGTACTTTTAAGCACACCCAATAGCGGTGATCACGGACCAACCTATCAAGCAAGTTATCTCCAAACCCGACTCATCGGGGCGATTACAAAAGTGGAGTGTGTTGCTAGGCGAGCATAACATCTCTTATAGACCACGCACTGCGGTTAAGGGGCAGATACTAGCAGACTTCATCATCGAAAAACCAGATACTGATGCTGCACCTTCACGAAGCGAGGTAGAACTACAAGAACCATGGGTCCTATTCACGGATGGATCTTCATGCGTGGACGGGTCGGGCGCATGCCTTATCCTCACCAGTCCAGAAGGAATGGAATTCACTTATGCACTGCGCTTTGAATTCACAGCCACGAACAACGAGGCAGAGTATGAAGCCTTAATTGCTAGATTACGCATTGCTACTCGAATGGGTGTACGCAACCTAGAAGCAAACGTAGATTCCCGATTAGTAGCCAATCATGGGTTGGGCGAATATGTGGCGAAAAAGGATAACATGGTTCAATACCTCGACAAGACCAAGTCACTAATCCAGGGTTTTGATAGGTTCACCATTAAACAAGTTCCTAGAGGGGAAAACAGAAAAGCGGACGCACTAAGCAAGATCGCATCTACAAGCTTTGCGCACCTGTCAAAACAAGTATTGGTGGAGATCCTAAAGAACAAATCCATCTCGGAGATGGAGATATCTACGGTGATAGAGGAGC
Organism: Artemisia argyi; assembly: GCA_030686995.1. Lineage (NCBI taxonomy): Eukaryota > Viridiplantae > Streptophyta > Magnoliopsida > Asterales > Asteraceae > Artemisia > Artemisia argyi. Next base: position 87,211,933 of record CM060679.1, read on the forward strand.
AGGATCCTACGTGGATGACCCCTATCATCGAATTCATAAGCAAGGGCATATTGCCCCATGAGCATAAGGACGCTCGACGGATACGGCGCATAGCGCAGAGGTTCGGACTTCGATATGGTATCCTATATCGGCGCTCACTTCTAAAACCATGGCTTCGGTGCGTTGGACCTCTTCAGGCAGATTACGTACTCCGAGAGATCCACGCCGGTTCATGCAGTATGCACTCAGGACCACGGCCCATTGTATCACGAGCCTTACAGTCAGGATACTACTAGCCCACTATGCATCGCGATGCGCGTGATGTGATAAAGAAATGTAGCGACTGCCAAGTTCATAGACCCATCCCGCGCCAACCACAACAAGAGCTAACGCCTATTACTTTGCCATGGCCATTCTATAAGTGGGGTATCGACATTGTGGGCCCCTTCCCTGTTGCAGCAGGGGGACTGAAATTTCTTATTGTGTCTACGGACTACTTCACTAAGTGGATTGAGGCAAAAGCAGTAGCGACAATCACAGGTAATCAAGTAAAATGATTTGTTTGGGAAAATATTGTATGCCGCTTTGGATAACCTGGCGAAATCATTTCGGACAACGGAAAACAATTCTGCGATAACCCGTTCAAAGAATGGTGCGCGAAACTAAATATTACACAACACTTCGAGTCTGTTAAACACCCACAAACCAATGGTTTGGTTGAGCGCGCAAATTTTAGTCTGGGCGAAGGAATTAAAGCGCGCCTAGACAAACACAAAGGAAGATGGATGGATGAATTGCCGCACATCTTGTGGGCGCACCGCACGACAATCAAAGTTAGCACAGGAGACACTCCCTTTTCTCTTGTCTGTGGGACAGAAGCTGTCATACCAGCTGAAATTGGGATGCCAACTATTCGTACGGCGGAAGTTAATGTCGCAACCAATGACGATGAACGACGTATAGACTTAGACCTATTGGAAGAAAGGCACGAACGCGCAACTATATGTGAGGCAAGAGCTAAGTCGAAAATGAAGGGATACTACGATGCTAAAGTTTGAAGCACCTCATTCAGACCAGGAGACTTTGTATATCGTGCTAATGATGCAAGCCACGCAGAAGATACAGGAAAACTTGGACCAAAGTAGGAAGGACCCTATGAGGTCATAGAAGCACTAGTAAAAGGCGCGTACATGCTGCGTGACATGGATGGCCGTGAGCTACAACGCACATGGAATATTTGAAATCTCAAGAGATGCTATCTTTAGGAAAGGTTGCGGCCTTGTGCACGGACACCTCCGCACTTTAGTAAGTGCTCAATAAATATCCGTGTATTTACATTTTGTTTTGTCTAGGCAAATGTCTTTCTTTTCCCAAAAACTTGCAAGCATTAATTAAATGTCGCGGTTTCTAGCTAACTCCGCGACACACTTCACTTTGTTGTTTACATATTATTTATGTCTCAATATTGTTGTTATATTACCTTTTGCCTACATGGCGTGCATGCACTTATTAAAACCCACGATGGTAAAGGATGAGTAAACCTACTAAATAACTCGTTGAGTAAGAGGGTTGCAAACCCATCAACATCGGATCACGCATCCTTGTTAAACACCTTACTCTCAAGATGTTGGAGTAAGTTCAATGTGCATCCCACGACGGATGCGCAATAATGCACACTATGCGCGTTTAACAAATTAGGAGTCAAGACTCTTGACTCCTTGATATGGTATTCGCAATACGCTGCATGTCAACCCATACACTTGTGAATTTCATATATATTCGCGTATACATTAAGTTATGAACTTCATACATGATTATGTTATAAGCGATTATAGATTCCTATAATCTTTTAAGTACGTTTATATAACAGTTTGATTCTTAGACATAACATAGACGTCTTTTATGCAAAGACAGATAACTAAGTACAAACATCATAATACAATATGTGTACAATCGCACTTTCAAAATAACATTTTATATTGGACTACGAGTTCATACAAAGAATAGATTCAACATGCACATGTGCGACAAAATGTTAATCTATTACAAAACAGCCTAAATACTATGGGAGCGTTTAAGCTCTAAACTGCTAACCCGGTACGCAGCACTCCCAGCTTCCTCAAGCTTCTTCAACAAATCACTATCTTGGGGTGATACTGTCGCCACGCTAATAGGTACTCCATCAGATCTTGGAATATATGTTGCACCAATACCACAGAGGATGGCCTTCCCCTTCACACCCTCCTCCTTCGCAAGCCTTATAGCATGGGCCTCTAAGGATTCCTTCAGTGGGATTTCCTTCTCAAGGGCAAAAGGATTTAGGATATCACGAGGACGTGCAAAGATAGGTACCTGCAGCTGCGACACATCTGGCTTTAGAAAATAATCAGGTTGTTCCTCAGCGCCCTCTGTTGTATGCCTAGCCAAGGTTAACCCCTCCATAATAACACCTATGGGGTAATCTTGGTCGCGCTCCAGTTGAGCAATGCGAGGAAGCTCTAAAAGCTTCATCTTCTCCATATCAGAGACAAGCTTAGCATAGGAATTCTCGTTGTAACCTGGTACTTGTGCGGCAGGCATTGTCAACATCTTGTTCTCATGCAGCTCCTCTACAACCTCCACCTTGCCACGTGCCAACGGGCATTGAACAACATCCCCAAATGACTCTCTAACTTCTTGAGACTCTAGAGTACTCAAAGCAGCAAGGCGCAGGCCATGGCTGATAAGCCACCTGTGCTCAGCAATTGATGACACCAGGTGTGGGTATAGCTCTTCATCGTACTCAATACTGAGCTTGCGCAGCTTAACCTCTTGCTTCTCCAACGCATCCTCCACAGCCTTGCGAAACTCATCCAACCTAGAGAAATGTTCGTTCTTGTTTTGCTCCATGCACTTCAAGACCCAAAGACAAGTGGCCTTGTAATCTTTCAAAGCAGAACGCTCTTGGCTTACTTGGGCAAGTAACGACATCTTCTCCTCAGCAAACTTCTTGGCATAAAAATTTGTTGACTCTACCTCAGCCCGAGCATCAGTCAACTACACCTTCAATAGCGTAATTTCCTCATCTTTTTGCGAACTACTGCTACCTTCACCAGCATACCTTGCTTTGAGCTGAGCAACTAATGTGGCTTGGTGCGCAGCAGCCAAACCCAGCTCCTCTATAAGATGGTCCGTTGGCACATCCTCAAATGCCTTCAGCTCAGTCCCTTTTACCACATTATCCACACCGAACGAATCAGGAGAGTATTTGTTTCATTCTTTTACCTTCATTACTTTTACATCCTTTTTATTGAACATTGGGGACAATGTTCAACCTAAGTGTAAGGGGAGGGTAAATGATGATACCTTAGAGAATACAATTGCACTTAAGTTTGTTTGTTCAATAGTAGGTGTGTAATAAAACTAAGAGAAATACTTGTTAGGGCAATCTTAGCGCCAAATTTAAAATTTTTTACAACATTTAGGAGTGAAGCTTTAGCCTTAATAAGCGTCTCATTGATAGGAGTTGTATGACTAGCACAAAAACCGTACCACTCAAAATTTTCCACCCTAAATATGTGAGGTTCGCCTTTAGATCTTTAGGAAAAAGCATTCATTGTTGGTGCTTATGAGTGTACCAGTAGTACTTAGATTCTAGAACTTGTGTTAGTGATGCATCCCGAGACCGCTAGTGAGACTACATTCGTATAGTAGGATTTACTACATAATAAGAGGCATTAGGATCACCCTTGTGTTAAACCCGTATCATAATTACTTGACCAATGAAGTCATAGTTACTTGACTAGTAAGTCAATTAATTTTCCCACACCTTTGCGTTGTACTCATTTTTAGTACACGATACCCCTAGTACACCCCTCCGAGCCTATCTTTTTTGTTTCTAACTTTAAGCATTTTACTTAAAGGAAGAATTTGTTTACAATCCACCCCAAATGTGCAACCAAATCACCTTAGCCTTCCTTATATACACTCATCTTTAGTGCATTATTGTTATATGTTTAAACCCTTAGTTAATTGTCTAATTGATTACATGGTTGCTAAGTCGAGTCATATCTTGTACATATTGTTTTGGTACGATTGGGACTCATGGGTAAAGTACTATTGTTATGAAGTATTGGGGAAGACGTCAATTATTACCCCCATATGTGCGCTAATATTTAAAAAGTACTCTAAGTGTTTTGATTATCTTAATTCGAGTCATTAGAATAGTTGATTGTAAAGTACGTAAAAGTTCAAGTGTAAGGGGAATGCAAATTCCCTATGATGTATTATTTTGGATGGTAGTGCAAGAGTGTATTGGAAAAAAAATCGAAAGATCAAGAAAAAAATAGAAAAAGAAAAGGAGAAAAAAACATACCACTAGTACAAAAATGGCCTTTCGTCACACAATGTCGAAAAAAATAGAAAAAGAAAAGGAGAAATAAACAGCCACACTTGATCTGACTTGTGTGACCATTTCGTAAAATATATGTCACACATTTGTGTATATATGTGACCAGAGGGTAACTGGTAAATATTTTTCGACATTTTAGTCACTTTTAATTCGGGACGTGTGACAGATAAAAATCAGCTCGAAACATTAGTCACACTATAGATATACATATGTGACAAATATATGTCACACAATTGAAAAGTGTAACCAAAATAGATATATGGTCACATGAGGTAATTGTTTATGTGGCTAAATTATATAGCCAAGTTTGTCACACATTATTTAAACGTGACTGCTATTCTTTGCTGAATATTTAGCCACATAGCGTTTGAAATGTGTGACAACTGAAAAGCAAGTTTGAAGCGTTAGTCACGATATGCATTTAACAGTGACAAATATATATCACACACTTGACGAGTGTGACCAAATGTCATATATGGTCACACTAAACCATAGAAACATGATTAAGTGTAACGAAAATTCGATACATATGGTCACGTAAGTTAATATGTGTGTCTAAAGTTTAGTGTGTGTTTGTTTGCCAAATCCTAATGTGTATAGCCACACTTAATTGAAGCACGATCATGTGACTATAGGCTTTACAAAAAAACATAAAAATAAAAAATAAAAATAGTCACATTGTAACTATAGGCTTTACAATAGTCACACCATATCAGAAATGTGTATCTAAATGATGTTTATGGCCACATTATAAGGGTATTATATGTGACCAATACATTCAAAATAGTCACATTGTGAAATATTCCTGTGACTATTATTTATAGCAAAATGTGAAGTCAGTTATCATTAACATTGATATATATTAGTTACATTGAGTTTTTGGCTCTTTCATACATTTTGAAGATCTCATCATCTGAGTATCGCTTTAATTGAACAAGCTTCCAACCCTTCATATTGTTTAGATAGTATTCATAGTACTTCCTCTTTTGCTTAACTGTTGGACGACTGAGCACTTTTCTCTTCATTCTTTGATTGAGATAAAATTTCTTCCTTTCAGCTTCATAATTCCTTTTCCATTCATCTTTTTGTTCTTGAGTGTACTCTTGCATTTCTTCTTTTATTTGTTTCATCAGTGCAATATCAGCATCACCTTTAATCCTTTCTTCATCCCAAGAATCCAAGAGTACTTTTGTTTTGGCCTCAGCTTCAGCGTGTTTCCTTCTTTGTTCAAGTACCATCTGATTCTCCTCTGCAAACGAAGCAGCCAATTTTCTTGCAGCAGCTTCATCTACTTCAAGTTGCTTGTGTTTGGGCCAGTACTCAAAAGGAAGATCCTTTAAAGGATCATGCTTAGGCTCTTCAACCATAATACCTTTGCCTTTGCCCTTATAACTTGGCTCTTGTACACTCTTCTTGATTTGTTGAGTTGGTTCTCTAATCACCACACCTTTGACAGGTACTCTTGGTTGTTGTGGTGGTGGTTGTGATTGTTCTGTTGGTAGTGGTGATTGTGGCACTGCTTGTTTAAATTGTGTCTTCAATAGAATCATTGCTTCGGCTAATGTTTCATCATCATCACTAGCAACAGGAACATTTTCCTCAGCAATAGTATCCTCCTTGGCCATTTCTTCACTTGCACCAGCAGTAGAATCTCCCATGCCTTTGATTGCTGCTTCCATAACAACCTCATTACCTTGATTATCAGCAACCACATACTCATCATCATTCTCACCAGAATCCACATCCATATCCACACCAATGTCATCACCAGCAGCAGCACTATCAAAATTTTCCATAGCTTCCACTGAATCCTTGGTTTCATTCCTCTCCTGTTTGGGATCATCCTCCCCCAAACTTATGCTTTCAGATGAACTAATCCTTTGTCTTGTGCCCACTTTTTTTAGTCTTTTGAATACCCCTTCTGACCTCCCAATTGCCTAACCCTCAGCTTCAAACCTGTAATTACATCCCCCTGAGTATCTGTGATTTGTTGTAGGCTAAGAACCTATTCTTTAAGTTTGGTATATTTAACCATCAACTCTTTAACAAGTTCCATCTCTTCCTCACCACTTCTATCCTCATCACTTGCATTGTCCCCCTTGGTTTCTTGGCACCTGCGGTTTCCTTCACCTGAATCAGTTCCATTGGAACTTGATTCATTATAAGTTCTTGAACCTTCACCCTTCTTATGTTGACCTAGTTCCAACATTGCTTGAAACAATGGTTTAACTATGACAGGAAAGTCCTTACCCTTTCTCTTCATGTTAGAAAAGACCTTTTTAATATGAGAGTGAACATGATAAACCTTGTCGTGAACTTTCTTATTTGTAAACTGTTTGTCCATAAGAAGTTACAAAAATCTTGGATATAAGTAATGTCATGCTGGTTGGCAAAAGACAGAGTCGACATTGTGAAATTTGAGAATTTGTGTAGGGTTTTGCTGGGAATTGCATTTAATTGATAAAATCAAGCAGTGGTTTTATGTTTGATAGAGTTTTGATCGGATAAAAACATTTGTGTGCAACTGTGAATGATTGAAGTGTACAAACCCTTAACCGTTCATATTTCTAAAACAGTACCCTGCACTCTCAAAAATAGCAGAACAACCCTTAGCCGGACTAAGTTAGGCTTAGCAGTACTAAAATATGCCTAGCAACACTAAGTCAGTTTCCACTCGAAACGGCTTATTTTTCAGGACTCCAGCACTTTCTCAGCTTATCCTGCAAAATATTAGTCCCAAAAACACAAAACCTAACTCATTACCCAAATCACAATAATCACATCATCAATTACACTTAGCAATACTATTTATAACTAGCAACATTAACACATCATTTCTAGATTTTAACAATTTGACATATTGCTTTTATCCAAGAAACCAAACACACCTTTGACAGTTTGACATCACAAGCAACCATACAATTCATTGATATTTAATGATTAGCTTAAGTCGAGTCGAGTCTTGGCTTAGCAATGCCACATTGTACATGTAATTGACCAAGACGATTAACTCGCCACCAGTAAAGATTGCCTTTATCCAACAAAACCGTGTTTATCATATCCCTACACCTCACGTTATAACCCTTTTTAAAAGACCTCTTTGATAGTTTATCCTAGGTGCTTACGCCAAGTGGTGGAGGTTTGATCCTTTCCCAAGCCTATGGTAATCTATGTGCTATGACAGGTAGTGAGAGATATTTTCCATTTTCATATTGTGACATATACTTTTATTACACCCGAGAGATGTGAGTATCTAAACACTATTTGTGAGGTGCTAGTGTATAATTTCCGTGCTTGTTTTAGTTGAAGTGGAATGTTTATTTGTTGTAATTACTTTTATATTAGTGTTAAATGACCCCTAGCTTGTATTTTGATTAGAATAAAAGCGCATTTGCTTGAGGACAAGCAAATCTCAAGCGTAAGGGTATTTGATGAGACGAAAAGTGTACCGCTTTTAGGGGGTCATTTAAGCCCTAAGTCAAGATTATATGATCAAATATTGCCCAAAATCGTTTCTTTTGTCATTTTAGGTACTTTGGAGAAGAAATCTGAAAAATGAAGCATTTTGGACGTTTTTGGAGCGAAAAGTGAAGAAAACGGCAAAGTCTCCAAATCAAGCTGGAAACAGTGCTTGATGGCGTCACGCTTTGGAGGTGACGGCGTCACGTTATGGCAAAGAGGTGGATAAAAAGATATAACGAGACGCGCCAGAATGTTTTTGTACTTTAACACGTGACGGCGTCACCAAGGCTGTCACGTGTAATTTGCTTTTGATGGCCATGAGAAGATTAACATATGACGGCGTCAAGTTTAAACCAGATGGCCATCTAGTGTACGTCTGACATCGTTACGTGTTAATTGAGGCAGGCCATCACGTGTTAACTAGTCACAACTTGCGCGCGCGGTAGCTGTTATTGTTTTGGCCATAACTTTTGCATACGAACTCGGATTTAGGTGATTCAAAAGCCCACGCGAAGAGGAAGAAAAAATCTTCGATTTGGTGAAAACAGCGGGCTGACGCCGTCATTTGTTAGGGCTGATGCCATCATTTCTTAGGGCTGACGCCATCAAGCCTTGCTGACAGAAACATTGCCTATAAATATAACATCATAACTTCACTTTTTGTAAGCCCCAAACCCTAAATCCGATTCTACGGTTAGGGTAGGTGTTTTTCCAGTAAATTAGAGGGTCTTAATCACTCCACAAACATCTTGTAATGGTTTGTTTATTGATTCAATCTTATGTTATGTCTTCGATTATGATTATTGTTGATTGCTCTTCATTGATTATGCGTTGCTAATTCTCCTTGTGTCTACTTATGATTGTGTGAAACTTGTATATAATTGATTAGATCTTATTGATTCCTTGTTGATGTTTGTGTCTATCTTCATCAATTAAGGCGTGACACTTCAATAGGTCTAGTTGATTTAGTTTATAATTCTTGGTTCCTATTGTTTCTTGTTTTGATTAAATGTTTATCGATGTTAGGCTTAAGAAAACTGGCAGACTTCCTATTGGTAACTTGTTTGAACGTCTTAAGAAACATGATCGGATGTGTACTACGATTAATTGGTTTTATTTAATGCATAAGTAACTACTAAGGAGGCCATGTTAGGAGCTAGTAGTCGGGTCGACATAGGAAGAGGTAGAAGCTTATAGAGTTGGGGAAGATCGTACACGGCCCTACAAATGGTATTAAGGAATACGACCCGTCAATTAAAACAAGGTTAACATTCAATAGGTAGAATTGGATAGCTAGCAAGGAGTAATACATCATAGGTAGACATGCTTCACTTCCCTTGTAGAACCCTAGTTTACTTTTCTTGCACATTAGTTTAATTGGTAGCTTTTGGGTTAGTTGATTAGAAACTAATTCCGCCCCTTCTTCCAAAACCCGAGATTTTTACTTGTTTTCCATAAAATATAAAAATACAAAAAGAATTATCCCTCACCTCTAGACCTAGTTAGATTAATTTCAATCCTAACAAACACTATTCTTTAAGTTGAACGATCAATCCCCCGGTACTTGCCACTACACTATACTACATCGGTCAGGTACACTGCCTGGTGGGGATTGCAAGCCTCTTGAGATCCCTTGAGAGGTAAAACCTTTTGCGAGGGCGCAATCCACGCATCAACCACAATAAAGCAGGGGTAAGATGCTTTTGTTCGTTCTTTTTTATAGATTTAATGAAGTTAATATCTATTAATGTGAGGGGTATGGGGGAGGCGGGGAAAAAGGGATGGGTTAGATCGATTATCAAGGATGAGTAACCTGATGTCATAGGGTTGCAAGAAACAAAGTGTTGTGTGGTGGATGATATATGGATTGAGGATATTTTGGGGAGGGGTAAATGTTTTGGATATTCGCAATTATCGGCAAATGGGAATTGTGGGGGGATCATCTTAATTTGGGATACGAGGGTTTTCACATGTAAGAGATGAAAGACTCGTAGCAATAAGAGGCTCGTCGAAAAGGAAAGTTGAGGATATTTTCTTTGTTTGTATTTATGCTCCACATGTTAGTAGACAAAATGCGTCATTGTGAGGAAGACTAGCAGGATATGGATAGATGGTGTGGTGCTTGGTGTATTTTTGGGGATCTAAATGTGGTTAGGAGCAGTGGAGATAGACTTAATTCTCAAGTAAATGATAAAGAAATGTGTAAATTCAATGAGTTCATTAATGACACAAGATTGGTCGAAGTTCCAATGGGGGGTAGGAGATTTACTAGAGTAAGTGATGATGGCCTAAAATTTGGTAAGTTGGATCGTTTCTTAATGAATGAGGAGTTCGGTAATTTACGGGGTAACTTATCGGTCATTGCTTTAGATCGTAAGTTATCGGACCATTGCCCGATTATGTTGAAAGACGTGGATCGATTATGGTCCAAAACCATTCCGAAATTTCAACATATGGATGGAGGAACTGGATTTTCAACATGTCGTGGAGGAGGCGTGGAAAAAACAGGTAAGGAGTATTAATCCGAATTGCATATTTCGGGATAAATTGAAAAATGTCAAGGCATGCCTTAAGATATGGAGTAAAGATAGGTTCGGAGGCCATAAGGAGAAGATTGAATATCTAAAAAATGAAACAATGAGATAGGAGCTAGAAACAGAAAAGAGAACGTTGAGCGAGGCGGAGAGAGTAACGTGGCTTGATACAAGGAAACAATGGGTGGAAAAGGAGAATGAATACGGCAATATGCTTCGGAAAAAAGCTAGAGTAAAGTGGGATGTGGAAGGAGATGAAAGTTCAAAAAAAATTTATTCGTACGTTAAGAGGATGAACAATAAAAGTAACTTAAGAGGGCTTATAATTAATGGGGTGTGGTGTGAGAAGCTGGGTCTAATCAAAGCAGAGATGGTTAGACATTACAAGGCCTTGTTCTCCGAAGGTAGAGTGCTTCGTCCGATATTCTGTTGTAATAGAGTTGATAAGATATCGATGGAGGAGGCTAGATACCTTGAGAAAGATTTCAATGAAAGAGAGGTGTAGGAAGCAATCAAGGGATGTAGGGGTAAAGCTCTGGGGCCAGACGGGTTTAATTTCAAGTTTATTAGAAAATTCTAGGAGGTTCTTAAACTGGACTTGATGAGGGCGGTTGCGTGGTTTTGGGAAAAGATGGAGATATCGAGGGGGTGTAATTCATTCTCTGTTACTATTATCCCTAAGGTATTGGATCCCATTAGTCTTGGGGATTTTCCCCCCATTTGCCTAATTGGGTGTTATTATAAAATTATTGCAAAAATGTTGACAGAAAGGGTTAAACGCGTGGTAGGTAATGTAGTAGGGGAAATACAAAATGTGTTTATAAAAGGGAGATACATCCTTGACGGACTTCTTATAGCAAATGAGACTATGGAATATTTGAAGAAAAAGAAGGAAAAGGTTTAATTTTTAAAGTGGAATTCGAAAAGGCATATGATAGTATTAATTGGGGTTTCATTCTAAACATTATGAAGAGAATGGGGTTCGAGGATAAATGGTGTAAATGGGTGGAGGTATGTCTTCAGTCGTCGAATATGTCCATCCTTGTGAATGGATCACTTACGGAGGAATTTGGCCTTGAGAGGGGGTTAGTGATGCGTTGGGAATGTCAGTGTAGCATAGGTTAATTTTACCTACTCAAGTTTTAAATTTATATTTAGCCGACTTATTACTAACACACACACTTAACGAGGAGTGTACCCGATCAATATGCATATAGTGGTAAGTAGAGTGTCAAACACTAAGAATGGAACGTAATATCTAGTTGATTTGATAAGTATTTTAATATCTAAGTTAGTTTTACAATCTAATCAATAAAAATGGGGGTTTAGCCTGAGAGACTAGGACGGATTTGAATTAAACAAGAAAAGTAAAACTAATGAGAATAAATCAGTGAAGAGCAATCACGTACACAGATAGATAATAGAGACACGTAGAAGACATGTCCTATGGTTTAAGTAGCTTTTCACTTGTTTTATTGTTAGTTTTATATGATGAGTATCGTAATCTAATATGTCTCGTTAGATCCTAAATATCGGCGAGTAAACTCTTAATGATTACTTATGTTTATCCCACCTTCTAGACGCTAGATAAGTAGGCGAGGAACAAGTATGGTAGCCAAGAAGACTCAACTAAACACAAAGGTTATCAATTCACAAAAACAATTCACCAAAAAAACATCATATAAACTTTAATAGATTGGAAAGCAATTTTAAGGGGAGCAGTATGGTGGCCACAAGTCCATCAATCCTGATGGATTAAAGCTTACTAATACAATAAAACAAAACTACTTAATGAATTATACACATGCAGGACCTTCTTTCGGCTATAAGATGTCTATTTAGGGCATGTCTTGTGATGCTTCTTTGACTGAATTCGTATCCTTAGGGTTTTATTGCACACACAATTCGTATCTGTCTTGGGGTATTTATAGTTTCTGTCTGAGGGATCGATGCGGCGCATCTACTTAACTTCGCGTGGGGTCCAAGATTATTATATTTTGGAATATTCGTACAACGCCTTCAGATGCGGCGTAACTTGTTTCTCTATGCGGCGCATGTCCTTTAACTTCTTGGATAGTGTCGGGTGAAGTCTTTAGCTGATACGCCGCATGTTTTAAATGAGATGCAGCGTATTTGGAGTAGAACAAGTTGGTTATCCTTCGTTGACCAAAGTTTCATATGCGGCGCATGTTGTAATTAGATGCGGCGCATTCTTCAAAGTCAGGCAATGGTTTTCGAATTCATCTAAGTATTATGTTGCGGCGTATCTGTTGAGAATGATACGGCGCATCTCCTGGATTTCAGTAGACTTTTCCAATCTTGATCATTTAGCTCCATAATTCGTCCAAAATCATCAACTTTCACTAATTGCTTGTTTTACCTGAGAATTACTAAAGTAAACAATTAAGTATCGATTCTCATACAAAATAATATAAAACAAGTCAATAAAATAGGATAAATGATGCCAATAATATGTACTTATTTGATCTCATCAGTTAGACAAGGTGATCCTTTATCACCTTTTTATTCATTTTAGCAGCGGAATGATTAAATGCAATTGTTGGCGAAGTGGCAGAAAATGGGATATTTAGAGGAGTTAAAGTAGGTGCGAATGACGTCACGGTATCTCATTTACAATACGCGGATAACACTATATTCTTTGGAGAAAGGAATAAAGAAAACACTAAGTCTCTTATGTGCATTCTTAAGTGTTTCGAGGAGGTTTCCAGGCAACGCGTTAATTATAATAAAAGTAAGCTATATGGGATTGGGGTTAATGAGGGGGAATTGATGTGTAACCCCCAGTACTTTTTCTAAATTTATTACTAGCCAAAATATTTATTTTCATACCTGAGACACATTAAAACTTTTATTTTGTGATTATTTGGGCTTGAGAAACGTGAGATATATTGGAAACGAGAACTTTATTCCTTGATTGACTCAGCACAACCTAGAACACTCGAATTGTATTGCATTTGCCAAATTATTTGAATTATTTTGAGTTTTGGAAAAACTCTGAAGTTTATGCTTGATTTTATTGGAAAATTATTTCGTGAACAATGGCGCAAGTTTCGTAAATTTTTGAGTCCGTTTGCTATGTCGTTCGAGCCCCGGAGCGTTTAATGTTAGAAGTTTACTACATTGGCGATATTGGCCCTTGGAGTATCATCCCACACTTACCCTATACTTTCATTAATTATCAAACCTACCCTACACTATTTTTATCATATATATACCCCAAACCACCCCCACTTCCTCACTTTTAATTATAAAAATCACACACACACACTCACCAAACTCTCTCTCTCCCTCCTTTCTTTTCCGACCGGCGACCACCCAACACCGCCCACCGCCGGCGACTTTTGCGGCCACCGGAAAATTTTCCGGCCAACCCAAAAATCAAACTTTTTATATTTTGTAGATCGGGACGTGCTCGTTCCAAAAGTACAAGTTGTTATATATTTTGGAACTTGTTTCGGCTAAGTTTGAATAAAACGGATTAATAAATATGAAACTATAAAACGAGTTGGTTATATTTAAGAGGATTTGGATATCGGACATGTTTCCGTATTGTTGTATTGTGAGCTTGAATTGGACATATTGATTTACGGCCTTGGTTATTTGGATGTTATGGACCCTTTGGTACACGAGAAGGTAGGGTACGTTAGGCCCGTAAAGATCTTAACGTACCTGGAACCCGAACAATACAAAATGGTCGATAAACCTAAACAACTAATGGACTACGCGAATGATATATCCAACCATGTTTACTTATATATATGGTAATATTGTTTAAAAAATAAAGAGTCGTTGACTCGGGAAAATGTTGCATAAACGGGCAGGTCATGCAAAAATTTTGTAAAAATCTTTTATAAACTTTTAATGTTAAAGGATTGCATTAAATTTTGAAAACCTTTCTTTTAACTATATTGTTTTCAACGTTTCGTTTTGGGAAAATGGGTAAAATAGCCGAAACTAGTTTCTTTTAGCATATTAATTGTTTATATGTATAAGTATTTATTTTCATTTTGATTTCTTTTCTTCGAGTTATTCTTTCGTTTACTTTTGACTTTCTCGAATTGACGTACGCTCTCGACGACATATTCTCTCTATCTTTCTTTCTCGTCACCCACACGAGACTTTTAAAATCCGTTTTCTTTCAAATGTCATTGTATTTTACAAAATCTTTTATTCAAGCATTGTTTATTGAGATGTTCGAGTATAGTTCTAAGTTATGCCATTTATATTGATTAGGTTGTGCTGAGGTCCATTTTGCTGTGACGCATTATTGATTGGTTGCTATATCTCGTTTCCTGCTGCTATTGTTAAGGTGTGATTCATAGCCCCGCTTTTATATTTTAATTGTTTATAAACCTATGGGGTGAGACACATGCTTTAAATGTTTTCTGAGCACAAGTATCTTTGGCATGCTTTTCCTGATTGATATACTTTCCTGACGATATGCTAAGTAGCTTATCTTGCCTAACAAGACCCTCCGATCATGAGCCATTAGTCACCTGCGGGTGAGCGCGAACTTAGTTTATAGGCCTATAGGACTGACCATCCCACTCGTAGTTGTCAAGGGCTTGACATGCAAGTGCCCGGCCTTGGGGGCACTTTATATTATGAAATTCCGCGGTTATTGTTTATGTCAGTACAACATTACTGTCAATCGGTTGGTTAACGTTTTACGTGTCATGAGCTTAGTATCATCAACCGTATGTATGCACATTGATGCCTCTACATATTGGGTGTTATATTGATTTACCCGGTATTTGCATTTGTTGCTTATATCTTATGATTAAAACCCTTGTGCTCAACTTTATTATTTTAAACCTATGGATTACACTCAACCTTTGTGTTGACTTTTAAGCATGTGTTTCTCAGGTACTACTACAAATTAAGTTTTCGAGCATTATGATCTTGGGCGTGGTGGAGTGGCTGGACGAAGGAAGTTTTCTGTCAAGGCAACTTTATCACTGTTACTATCTTTATTTTTCATGTCATTCGTAAAACCTTGGTGTGTCTTTAATATTTTCCGCTGCTAAACTTTGTATTTCTACTACTAAACTTGGTTTTTCCGCTGCTAAACTTTGTCATTTTCCGCTGCAAACTTTTATTTATATTCCGCTGCTATTTGTTAATGAGCCTAAGTGCTCTAAAATGGTTTGTAAAATGAATGATGTGTTTTGAGGTACTTTTAAATGTCCCGTGTTGTGGTCGTTAGCTATAAAGGTGCTTGGTTTCGGTTCGCGTAGCGCCCCCAGCATGTCAGTTGCCGTATTTTGAGTTGGGGGTGCTACAGAATGGTATTGGAGCCAGGTTTATAGAGAACGAGCTCGCAATCGACTATAAACTTTTTCCTGGAGTTAAAATGTTTTAAGACAGAAAGCCGACTGCCTTGCATGCCACTTCGCGCCCTGGTATTTCTTTTAAACTTTACATATATATATATATATATATATATATATATATATATATATATATATATATATATATATATATATATATATATATATATATATATATATATATATATATATATATATATATATATATGTTTTATATTGAGATTAGTTTGGACTTTTCCCACTATCATGCTTTGGCTTATAAAATGGTTTTCCGCGAAAATTTGGCTAGTTTTTTATGTTTCCTTATACTCTTGTAGAGTATCATATCTGTCCCAGTTCCCCGTGATCAGGTTCCAGTCCTACCCATTGTTGACCCATTGCCTTTAGGAGATGATGTTGAGTTAGATGTTGATGTTGGTTTAGATGATGAGGTAGGTTTAGAGGATGATGTTGATATTGAGGATGATGGAGATGAGGAGATGGATGACGATGATGATGACGAGGAAGATGATGATGAGGAGTTTATGGAGGAGGATCAGGATGTTCCCCCGCCGCCTTCGCCTGTTGTGTCGGATGTGACATATGAGTCGGATACGTCTAAGGCATTAGGATACGCACTTGAGGCTGAGGTTACTTCTACGCACGAGATTGGTGAGTCATCGGTAGCAGCCCGTGTTACTCCATCAGAGCTTAGAGCTGCTATGAGTTGTCTGAGGCAGGATGTAGAGTAGTGCAGGAATAGTCATAAGAGTATCACTAGGCGTATGAGTGATAGGCAGTCTGAGGTTGCAGGATTGAGGAGAGAGGTTCAGGATGATAGGAAAGTTGCAGGAGAGATGTATATGGAGCTTCAAAGGCAGGTGGAGAGGTTGAGTTGGTTGGAGCGGATGAGTGTTGCATTTAAGGAGCGTATGGATTCGCTAGATAGGAAGATGGTCGAGTTAGAGAAGATGGTTGATAAGTTGACCATGAAGGAGGTGTTCTTGGACATTGATAGTCGACACTATCATACTAGTATCAGCGAGTTATGGAGTGAGTTGCATGAGATGCAGAGACAGACCTATGCAAAGAGGATGACCCGCCTTAGGTCTTACGACAGCATTGATGTGATGGCTATGTATGGAGATCGTTCAAGAGATCAGTGATTGGATCATTTATAGTAGTTGGTATCTTAATGGTAGTTTACCTAGTATATGCTAAACTGAATTCTTCAGTTGGTAGATTTTATTCGAAACTTGTACTTGTTTTGCATATCTTGTAAGACCAATGTCAAGTATGAAATCTATGATGTATTATGGTGATGTACTATTATTGATGTTGACTTATGCTATATTATGATTTTACTCATGTGACGATGCTTTATCTTGTGCTATAATTCTGACACGTTAATCCAATACTTACAAGTGTTGTGCTTTGTATTGATTGATAGAATTATGCCTTCTAGGAAGATGACCCATGCTGCTATTCAGCAGATGATTGATGAGGGTGTTGCAGCAACGCTTGCCAGGAAAGCAGGTGTTCCTCAGAATGTTGGACCGGCTAGAGCTCAAGCTGTTCCCAACAACCATTTCTGCACTTTTAAGGAATTCATGGATTGTAAGCTTATTACCTTCAAGGGAACTGAAGGAGCTGTTGGATTGACTCAATGGTTTGAGAAAGTGGAATCGGTGTTTCATAGGAGTAATTGTACTGAGAACAATAGGGTGAAGTATGCGACAGGTACATTGTTGGAGCATGCCTTGTCTTGGTGGAATGCTTATGTTCAGGAAAAGGGAATGGAGGAAGCTTATAGTACTTCATGGGAAGATTTCAAGAAAGCTATGGTTAAGAAGTACTGTTCGCGTAGTGATTTGAGGAAGTTGGATACTGAGTTCTATTACTTGGCTGTGAAGGGTTCTGATCTTGCTACTTATGTGTGACGTTTCCAAGAGTTGAAGGTGTTTTGTGCTCACATGGTTCCCGATAATGAGAAGTTGCTAGAAAAGTTTATTGGTGGATTGCCTGCGAGTATTCAAGGGAATGTGACGTCGTACAATGCTGAGACTTTAGATGATACTATTAGCATGGCTGAACGCCTTATGGATCAGGTGACTAAGCATGGTACTGTTCAGAAAAGTAATCACTTTGACAATAAGAGAAAATGGGAGGATAACCGAAGGAACAACAACTATAACAACCCCAACAACCGCTACAATAACAATCAGTATCGTAACAACAATCACCATCACCAGCAGAATAAGAGATAGGAGACTGTTAAGGCATTTGTGGCCGCACCAGCACAAGGAGGAGTCAATGCTGGACAGCAAGCTCCTTGTGGGAAGTGTCACCAGCATCATATTGGACCATGTACTGTGAGATGTACGAAGTGTCAAAAGGTTGGTCATATTGCGAGGTTTTGTAAGAGCAGGGTTGTGGCGACAGGAGTAGGTGCCCAGCCTGTGGTTACATGTTTTAGATGTGGAGAGCGTGGACACTATAGGCATCATTGCCTGAAGAATGCTGGACAAGGAAATGTAGGTGCTCGAGGAAGAGTGTATGTGATGGGAAATGGAGAGCCACAGCAAGATCCGAATGTTGTCACTGGTACGTTTCTTCTCAACAACCTTCATGTTAAAGTTTTGTTTGATTCGGGTGCCGATATGAGTTTTGTGTCTTCTAAGATTGCGCCGTTACTTTGACTTACCCCTACTCTATTAGACGTTAGCTATAGTATTGAGTTTGCTGATGGTAACCTAGTAGATACTCGCACCGTGATCCGTGGCTGTACCCTTAATCTTTTAGATCACCCGTTTAGTATTGATTTGATGCCAATCGAGCTCGGAAGCTTCGATGTGATAGTTGGAATGGATTGGTTATCCAGGAATTGAGCGAGCATTATTTGTGGAGAATGAGTTGTTCATATCCCTCTCAATGATGATATTTTGATTGTTCGAGGTGATAGGAGCGGAACTCGCCTGAATATCATATCATGTATCAAGACCATGAAATATCTTGAGAAAGGATGTCACGCATTCCTAGCACACGTGAATAAGAAGGAGTCGGGAGAGAAGCGACTCGAGGATGTTCCTGTAGTGCGTGAATTTCCTAAAGATTTGCCGGGACTTCCGCCAGCCCGACAAGTGGAGTTTCGCATCGACTTAGTTCCAGGAGCTGCACCTGTTGCGCGTGCACCATATCGTTTAGCGCCATCGGAAATGGAGGAGTTGTCTAAGCAATTGAAAGAGCTGTTGGATAAAGGATTTATTCGACCGAGTTCTTCACCCTGGGGAGCTCCAGTGCTATTTGTGAATAAGAAGGATGGATCGTTTAGGATGTGCATCGACTACCGAGGATTGAATAAGTTAACCGTGAAGAATCGCTACCCGTTACCCAGGATTGATGATTTGTTTGATCAGTTGCAAGGATCGAGTTACTGTTCTAAGATTGACTTGAGGTCTGGTTATCACCAACTTAGGGTTCGGGAAGAGGATATTCCCAAGATGGCATTTAGGACCCATTATGGTCATTATGAGTTTCAAGTTATGCCTTTTGGTTTGACCAATGCGCCTGCAGTGTTCATGGACCTCATGAACCGAGTGTGCAAGCCTTATCTAGATAAGTTCGTGATAGTATTTATCGATGATATTTTGATCTACTCAAAGAGCGAGGAAGAGCACAAACAGCATTTGGCTACGATTCTTAAGTTGCTCAAGGACGAGCAATTGTACGCGAAATTTTCTAAGTGTGAATTTTGGAATCGGAAGGTTGAATTTTTGGGTCATGTAATTGATAGTGAAGGATTACATGTGGATCCCACTAAGATTGAGGCGATTGAGAAATGGTCAACGCCGGTTAACGCCACAGAAATTCGTCAATTTCTAGGATTGGCTAGGTATTATAGGAGATTCATCGAGGGATTCTCCAAGATATCTAAACCGTTAACCGCATTGACTCATAAGGATAAGAAGTATGAATGGGGAGAAGAAGAAGAGAAGGCATTTCAGACCTTGAAGTAGAAGCTTTGTAGTGCACCGATATTGGCTTTGCCAGATGGAGTAGAAGATTTTGTGGTTTATTGTGATGCCTCGTATCAAGGATTAGGAGCAGTTTTGATGCAACGAGTGAAGGTTATGGCATATGCTTCCCAACAGCTTAAGAATCATGAAGAGAAGTATACCACTCATGATTTGGAGTTAGGAGCCGTGGTTTTTACCCTCAAGTTGTGGAGACATTACCATTATGGTACTAAGTGTGTTGTCTTTACCGACCACAAGAGTTTACAGTATATATTGGATCAGAAGGAGTTGAATATGCGACAACGAAGATGGTTGGAGACGTTGAGCGATTATGATTGCGAGATACGATACCACCCTGGAAAAGCTAATGTTGTAGCTGACGCATTAAGTCGCAAGGAACGTTTGAAACCGTTACGCGTTCGAGCTTTAGTTTTGACGATTAACTCGAATTTACCCGCTCAGATTCTGCAAGCACAAGAAGAAGTCGTGAAAAGAGGAGAACTTAAGAAGGAGAAAGTTGATGGGATGATTAGCAAGGAGAAACTTGAGAAACGTTCAGATGGAACTTTGTGTTACAAAGGAAGAAGTTGGGTACCTTTGTTCGGAGGACTGAGAGACTTGATTATGCTCGAGTCTCATAAGTCAAAGTATTCTATTCACCCAGGATCTGACAAGATGTATCAGGATGTGAAGAAGTTATATTGGTGGCCCAATATGAAAGCTGAGATTGCAGATTATGTTCGTAAGTGTCTTACGTGCGCCAAGGTTAAGGCTGAACATCAGAAACCGTCTGGTTTACTAGAACAACCTAAGATCCCAAAATCGAAATGGGAAAGAATAACAATGGAATTTGTCACCAAGCTACCAAGGACTTCGATAGGATTCGATGCTATTTGGGTAATAGTCGATAGATTGACTAAATCCGCACACTTTTTGCCAATCAAAGAGAACTACAGCATGGATAAGTTGACCAGGCTCTACGTAAAGGAGCTAGTATCTCGACATGGAGCGCCAGTGTCAATTATCTCAGATCGAGACGGCAGGTTTACTTTGAACTTTTGGAAGTCACTTCAAGATTCGTTTGGTACGAACCTTGACATGAGTACCGCTTACCATCCACAGACCGATGGTCAAAGCGAGAGAACCATCGAGACTTTGGAAGATATGCTACGTGCATGTGCGATTGATTTCGGAAATGGATGGGATGTCCATTTGCCCTTCATTGAGTTTTCCTACAACAATAGTTACCATGCAAGTATTAAGGCCGCACCGTTTGAAGCACTCTATGGTCGGAAGTGCCGATCACCTATATGTTGGGATGAAGTGGGAGAAGCACAACTTATTGGACCAGATTTAGTTCGTGAGACGACCGAGAAGATTGCTCAGATTAAAGACCGATTGAAGGTTGCTCGTGACCGTCAGAAGAGTTATGCAGATGTGAGACGTAAACCCCCAGAATTTCAGGTAGGAGATAGGGTTATGTTGAAGGTATCACCTTGGAAAGGTGTGATCAGGTTTGGTAAGAGTGGAAAGTTGAATCCCCGTTACATAGGACCATTTAAGATTGAGAAGAGGATTGGTCATGTGGCATATAAGCTAGAATTGCCACCGGAGCTCAGTAGAGTTCACCCTACTTTCCACGTGTCGAATTTGAAGAAGTGTTTGACCGATGAGACTGCTGTAATTCCGCTTGAGGATATTGAGATTGATGAGCAATTGCATTTTGTTGAGGAGCCCGTTTAAATTATGGATCGCGAGGTTAAGCGATTGAAGAAGTGTCGTATTCCTCTTGTGAAGGTTCGTTGGAATTCCAACAGAGGACCGGAGTATACTTGGGAATGCGAGGACGAGTTTAAACGCAAGTACCCAAATCTTTTCAAAGCCGGGACTGACAACTCAAACTAAATCCGGGACGGATTTCTAAATAAGATGTATATGATGTAACCCCCGATACTTTTTTTAAATTTATTACTAGCCAAAATATTTATTTTCGTACCTGAGACATATTAAAACTTTTATTTTGTGATTATTTGGGCTTGAGAAACGTGAGATATATTGGAAACGAGAACTTTATTCCTTGATTGACTCAGCACAACCTAGAACACTCGAATTGTATTGCATTTGCCAAATTATTTGAATTATTTTGAGTTTTGGAAAAACTCTGAAGTTTATGCTTGATTTTATTGGAAAAATTATTTCGTGAACAATGGCGCAAGTTTCGTAAATTTTTGAGTCCGTTTGCTACGTCGTTCAAGCCCCGGAGCGTTTAATGTTAGAAGTTTACTACATTGGCGATATTGGCCCTTAGAGTATCATCCCACACTTACCCTATACTTTCATTAATTACCAAACCTACCCTACACTATTTTTATCATATATATACCCAAACCACCCCCACTTCCTCACTTTTAATTATAAAAATCACACACACACACACTCACCAAACTCTCACTCTCTCCCTCCTTTCTTTTCCGACCGGCGACCACCCAACACCGCCCACCGCCGGCGACTTTTCCGGCCACCGAAAAATTTTCCGGCCAACCCAAAAATCAAACTTTTTATATTTTGTAGATCGGGACGTGCTCGTTCCAAAAGTACAAGTCGTTTTAATCAAAACCATCCCAAACACCCCTAACCCTCACCACTGCCGCACCCTCTCGCCACCATCAACACCACCACTTCCCCACCACCACTTCCCCACTCTTTTTGCCTTTCTTTTCTTGCTCGGTAACAACCCAAACGCACCCTTATGTATTTTGTTGTATTTATTTTATTTTATTTGTATTTAATTTCGTTTTTATTTATTTAGAACATTAAAAATATAATTTTCGTATTTTTATATCAAAAAATAATATTTTTCCGAAAATATTTTATTAAATCCGAAAATTTTATAATTTTTTATACATTTTTATTAGAGTAAACTACACCGTTCGTCCTTGTGGTTTGCGTTGACCGCAGCCGTTGGTCCTTTGACCAAAAAAATTGCACCACTCGGCCTTAAGTCAGAAACGTTATGCACCGTTCGTCCCTCCCTCTAACGGGGCCCACTAACGCTCGTTATCTGCTGCCATGTGATACCCACGTGAGGGTATATTCGTCTTTTTACTCTTTAATTCTCTATTTCATCTTCCTCCACTTATTCTTACTAATACACCCGTCACTTTCCGCCTATTCTTCCGACCAGTTTCAGTTAACAACAAAAATCCTTGATCAAAACGAAATATTTTTATCAAATTATCTTTTTTATAACGAAATATTTTTATCAAATTATCTTTTTTATCACAAAATACCTAAGATCATCCAAAAATAATTTCACATCTATTTCATTATTCATCCAACACAAATATTTATCATCTTCAACTATTACAAAAAAAAAAAAAAAAATCCAATAATCCATCACACAAACTGAGTTTCATTCATGTATTTTTCAAGGCATCAATATTGGAGTTTCATCTTTCCAGATCTGTAGATAACCAACGCACCTCGCCGGAAACCGCTGCACAAAACCCACCATCTCGCCGGAAAAAAACACTAGTTTTATTTCTCATTCTTCTTTATTCCAAACCATCATTTCACCTTCAAAAAACACATTCTAATTTCACTCATATCTGAAAAAATAAATAAATAAATAATAAAAATAAAAAATCCCCCAATATAACAAACTCAAACACCCCTGCTTCACATTCATCCCACTTAATTTATAACATCAAAACATCTTTAAATAAATAAATAAATCCTTAAAAAGAGTGTTGGGTTTCAATCGGCTCCTAGTTTTTCGAACCGAACTGTAAAGTGTATCCAAGAAAATTAGATTACCTGATTTTGCAAGGAAACAATGTGTTCGAATTCACGATTTTGCAAGTGTAGTGGCAGTGATGGTTGGATCTGTGGTGGTGGCGTATGGTTAATGACTTAATAACGATGGGTTTGTTTTCGGTGGTTTGATTTGTTATAGGTGGTGGTCGGTGAAAGGAAGTGATGCCGGATTTGAGATGAAGAAGAAGATGTTAGGATTGGTTGTCTTGCTTGATTGTGGGTGTTTTGATTGGTTAAATTGTTTTTTATATTTGGTAAAGAGATAAGAGATTATGAGGGATATAAGATTTGTTGAAATGTTGGGGTTGGTGTGAGTGAGATGAGTGAAGAAGATGAAATAAGAAACAGAGTTATTGAAGATTAAAATGAGGAAGGAGAGAGGGTGAAAGATCTGGTGGAGATGAGATGGGTGTGATGAAAATGACGGATATACCCTCACATGTATCTCACGTGTAGTTGGTTAACGAGAGTTAGTGGGCCCAGTTGGATGGAGGGACAAACGGTGCATAACGTTTCTGAGTTAAGGCTGAACGGTGCAATTTTTTTGGTCAAAGGACCACAGGCTGCGGTCAACGCAAACCACAAAGACGAACGGTGTAGTTTACTCTTTTTATTATTTACCGAAAATAAATTTTATAAAAATTTATTTTATAAATTTTTATTTATTTATAAATTATTCCGAAGATCATTTAAAAATAAAATATATATTTTTAGTTTTCATCTTAAAATATTTTGATAAAAATTTCATATTATATATATATATATATATATATATATATATATATATATATATATATATATATATATATATATATATATATATATATATATACTCCCTTATAAAACACAAATATCCCTAACCAAAATCCAAAACCTACCTTAAATTTACACACACCCATCTAATATCCGAACCTTACAAAATACCGAACCAACAAAACTGCATCAAATCCCCTACAAAAAAAAAAATACACGTCTACCTCTCTCTCCACACAAAAACACACACATAACTACCAACCCTCCTAATATCCTCCCATCTACTTCTCTCCAAAAATCCTCTTCCCAAATCGCACACCAAAACATGTAACAAAAACACAAAAATCAACATAAACACCACCGCCCCAACCGCACTCGACCCACGTACACTTCACTCACCACCACTGATAATCACCCCCGTAGTTTTTCAGGTTTCTTCGTTGAGTATTTTTTTTATAGATCCTTCTTCTTTTTTTTTTTTTTTTTTTTTTTTTTTTTTATTATTATTTTTTTTTTAATTTAACAAATCTAATTTTCTTTCATTGAGGTTTTATGACATGTTTTGTAATTTTCTTTAATAGATCTGATCTTTTGAGTTATTTTTTTATTTTTTTAAATCTGGCTTTCTTTTCATTCATAAGTACGATTCTTTTTTTTTTTTTTTTTCATTTATGGAATCTTGGTTTGTTTTTGGATTTCTCATATAATTATGATTTATTATTAAACTTTTTGATTCTTAAGAGTTTCTTTTTCACAGATATGATATTTTAAAGGTTATTTTATAAATCCTTTTGTAGTTTTCTTTTATCAAACCTTGTTTTTTATAACTATGATGTTTTTGAATATAAATTATATATATAAATCGGAGTTCCTTTTTTTTTTTTAATTTATTTTTGTAGTCTGATTTAATAGACTTTTTATTTAAACTTTGTTATTTTTGATATTTTGGAATTTTTAGAAATCCGAATCTATTTGAAGGTTCTTATAAATCTGATTTTTATAGTACTTTTAAAACTGAGTTTTTTTCGAGTTTCATAAATTTGTTTTTTTTTAATGTTAAAATCTGGGTTTTTCTGAGATTTATTATAAAATTGAGTTTTTCTTATAAAGTTTTTGTATGTGTTGTGTAAATTTCAAATGTGACGGGATTAATTGTGTATAAACTATGTTAGTGATAGACTTAAAAATAGGTTGGCGGTAGAATCATTGTTTTGTGTAAATTTGCTAATGAAAAATTTGTAGGTAACTGTAATGTTGCGTAAGTTGGCTCTGTAAATTAGTTAATGAAAGAGGACATGATGTTTGTTTGTGAGATGGTGTTTGATTGTGAAATTGCAATTCGAAAAGGGGGTTAGTCAAAAGCGAAGAAGAAATTGAATTGGGAAAGGAAAGAAAAGGATATGAACTCAAGGATACAGTACTTTTACACAAGGGTACAAGTATATCATTCACTCATTGACTAATATACAAAACCACACAAATAACAGTCTTGACTAGACTTTGCACAAGATAGAAATGTAACAAGTTGTTTAAGTTGGATGTGTAAATTAGTTGCTTCAATCATAGATTCTTGAACACACTTACAATACTTTTAAATTAATTTTAGTCATTTTCAATTTTTTTTTAAGTTCAAAGTACTGTATTTAAATTTTGAATTTTAATACGCTTAGTAAAAATCTTCATTTTTCAGATCGTGAAAATTTTGAAATCTTCGGTTTTTTAAATTAGCTACTGTACAACATTACGGTATAAATTTTGAAAGGTTCGAAATGTTGTAATTCCCAAAAGTGAAAACTTTTGGTGCTAAAGTTAGTACCAAGAGAAAATCAATATTTATTCAAAATTTTGTTCATGGGAGTAGTAAACAGCTGTTCCAAAAAAAAAGTAAACAGCTGACATAAAAGGTTGAAAGGGACAAGACAACTTTTTCAAATTACAATATATTAGCTAAATTTTATCTTTTTATTCTCTCCGGTCCACAATAAAATTTTGGGATGCCTCATATTAAGTGTCAATATTGTATTTCAAGTAATGAAATAAGACTTTAGTTGGTAAAAACGATATTTGATTGGTGAAAAGTGTAGTTAGTAGAATTTCTTAAAACTTTATACATTTTGAAAGTGAACACTTGACGGATGAAGTAATTTTTAATTTTAAAGGTAAATTTTATAATATATTATAAAGCAATTATTACTTCCTATAAAAAGAATTTTTTAAATTTTAAGATAAAAAACATTATTATAAAAGAAAATTAAAAAATGAATGTAAAATTTAAAAAATGTAATCTCATTTAAACCATATAGTAACTGCATCTAATAATGATATATTTTGATAGGTTGCTTACAAGAAAAACTCACTAAACTTATAATCATCAATTTAATTCTATTTGAAAAATAAAAGTGATACCACCTTAGTCCCATATTAAGTGTCCACTTTCATAATACATAAAGTTTTATGAGATTCCGCTAACTAAACTCTTCACCAATCAAATATTACTTTTACCGATTAAACTCTCATTTTATTGTTTGAAAGGTACAAATGGACACTTAATTTAAGACATCAAAAGATTCCATTGTGGACACTTAATATGGAACGAAGGGAGTAATATTTACACTATTAGTCATTTAGACGTTACATTTAAGAAAAACATATATCTACGACATTATAAAGTATTTGCAACATGCTACATAAGGAAAATTTAAAGTGAAAAACATTTTTTTAACTATTATTTTAAGGGTAAAATATATAAACGACATAAAAGGAAAATAATTACAAAACTACAAACTAAAGGCCAAGCAAATGAGTTAATCAGGACACTTCACTAACACTTGACGAACGTGAAAGAACAAACAAAAAATATTAGGAAACATCCAAGCCCATACCTAAATAAAACTAATTGGATCAGTCCAATAATAAAAAAATTCCGTATAACTATTTTTTAAATAATTTAGAGTGTCTTGATATTTATACTTTTAAAGAGGTGAAGATAAATAAAAGTGATGTGAGAATATAAATGTCAATAATTCTAAATTACGTGCAAATCACCTCCCATAACTAAACCAACAGCTATACTTTGTAATGAAAATAACAAGACATAAGGGAGTAGGGCTGAGCAAACCACCCGAATAGACCAGATCGATCGACGGACCGATCGAGACTGGACCGGACCAGACCGACCACATCCGGTCCGGTCTCGGTCTCGGCTTTTGGGCTAATTCGGTCTCGGTCCAGGGCCGATGGTCAGCCCTATAAGGGAGTGTTACCTCAAAACTGAGCACGTGAACAAAAGCCTAAAAAAGACAAAACATGGAACACGTATAAATTGCAACGACATAATTATTTGAATATCATACACCGCTGCCGCTAGGCGCGGGTACTCGGCTAGTATATATATATATATATATATATATATATATATATATATATATATATATATATATATATATATATATATATATATATATGTTTAAATTTTATTTTATATATTTATAAGTGTAAATGATATTTATTGACTCGTGTGGGCCCCTTTTAACCGATAGTTGACTGGTCAACGCCGGGTTGACCCGGTGTGACTCGGTTAATTTTTGTATTATTTGTTGATTCTCGTGGTTATTCGTTATTGTTATATATTTTGGAACTTGTTTCGGCTAAGTTTGAATAAAACGGATTAATAAATATGAAACTATAAAACGAGTTGGTTATTGTTAAGAGGATTTGGATATCGGACATGTTTCCGTATTGTTGTATTGTGAGCTTGAATTGGACATATAGGATTTACGGCCTTCGTTATTTGGATGTTATGGACCCTTTGGTACACGAGAAGGTAGGGTACGTTAGGCCCGTAAAGATCTTAACGTACCTGGAACCCGAACAATACAAAATGATCGATAAACCTAAACAACTAATGGACTACGCGAATGATTTATCCAATCATATTTACTTATATATATGGTAATATTGTTTAAAAAATAAAGAGTCGTTGACTCGGGAAAATGTTGTATAAACGGGCAGGTCATGCCGAAATTTTGTAAAAATCTTTTATAAACTTTTAATGTTAAAGGATTGCATTATATTTTGAAAACCTTTCTTTTAACTATATTGTTTTCAACGTTTCGTTTTGGGAAAATGGGTAAAATAGCCGAAACTAGTTTCTTTTAGCATATTAATTGTTTATATGTATAAGTATTTATTTTCATTTTGATTTCTTTTCTTCGAGTTATTCTTTCGTTTACTTTCGACTTTCTTGAATTGACGTACGCTCTCGACGACATATTCTCTCTATCTTTCTTTCTCGTCACCCACACGAGACTTTTAAAATCCGTTTTCTTTCAAATGTCATTGTATTTTACAAAATCTTTTATTCAAGCATTGTTTATTGAGATGTTCGAGTATAGTTCTGAGTTATGCTATTTATATTGATTAGGTTGTGCTGAGGTCATTATTGATTGGTTGCTATATCTCGTTTCCTGCTGCTATTGTTAAGGTGTGATTCATAGCCCCGCTTTTATATTTTAATTGTTTATAAACCTATGGGGTGAGACACATGCTTTAAATATTTTCTGAGCACAAGTATTTTTGGTATGCTTTTCCTGATTGATATACTTTCCTGACGATGTGCTAAGTAGCTTATCTTGCCTAACAAGACCCTCCGATCATGAGCCATTAGTCACATGCGGGTGAGCGCGAACTTAGTTTATAGGCCTATAGGACTGACCATCCCACTCGTAGTTGTCAAAGGCTTGACATGCGGGTGTACTATTTTGTCGTTTTGCCGGGTATTGGCAAGTGCCCGGCCTTGGGGGCACTTTATATTATGAAATTCCACGGTTATTGTTTATGTCAGTACATCGTTACTGTCAATTGGTTGGTTAACGTTTTGTGTGTCATGAGCTTAGTATCATCAACCGTATGCATGCACAAGGATGCCTCTACATATTGGGTGTTACATTGATTTACTCGGTATTTGCATTTGTTGCTTATATCTTATGATTAAAACCCTTGTGCTCAACTTTATTATTTTAAACCTATGGATTACACTCAACCTTTGTGTTGACTTTTAAGCATGTGTTTCTCATGTACTACTACAAATTAAGTTTTGGAGCATTATGATCTTGGGCGTGGTGGAGTGGCTGGACGAAGGAAGTTTTCTGTCAAGGCAGCTTTATCACTTTTACTATCTTTATTTTTCATGTCATTCGTAAAACCTTGGTGTGTCTTTAATATTTTCCACTGCTAAACTTATTTACTTTCCGCTGCTAAACTTTGTATTTCTACTACTAAACTTGGTTTTTCCGCTGCTAAACTTTGTCATTTTCCGCTGTAAACTTTTATTTATATTCCGCTGCTATTTGTTAATGAGCCTACGTGCTCTAAAATGGTTTGTAAAACGAATGATGTATTTTGAGGTACTTTTAAACGTCCCGTGTGGTCGTTAGCTATAAAGGTGCCTGGTTTCGGTTCGCGTAGCACCCCCAGCATGTCAGCTGCCGTATTTTGAGTTGGGGGTGCTACATGATGGATATGGCAAGATGGATGGGGTGTACGGTCGGGGAATTTCCGTTCACTTACTTGGGATTACCGATTGGTAAAAACATGAGAAGGATTAACGCTTGGAATCTTGTAGTGGAAAAATTCAAGAGTCGATTGGCCGATTGGAAAGCTAAAATGATGTCGTTCGCGGGGTGACTAACATTCGTTAAATCGTTCCTAGGTAGCTTGCAATTGTATTATTTTTCGATGTTCCATGTTCCTTCGAGTGTGTTAAAAAAATCTTGAGAGAATTAGAAAAAATTTCTTTTTGGGTGGGGTTAGGGAGCAAAAAAAACATTTCTTGGGTTAAATGGGATACGGTTCTAGCTTCACATGGGGAGGAGGCTTAAATATTGGGTCATTACGGGCAAAAAATTTGGCTTTATTAGGTAAGTGGTGGTGGAGGTTTTGGAAGGAGGGGGAGTTTATGGGTTAGGGTGATTAAAAGCATCCATGGCGGTAGTGGGGGGCTAGATGAGTATAGCGTAAGGGGTGGGGGGACAAATGGTAGGGGGTATGGCGGGACATCGTGAGGATGGGAGAAGAGTTGGAGGGGTTAGGGATAGAGTTCACATCTACATGTGTAGGTGTGTTAGGGGACGGGAGGGATATTAAGTTTTGGACGGATAGGTGGGTTGATGGGCAAAAACTTTGTGATAGATTTTCTAGGTTATTTAATTTAGATAGGTTTAAGGAGGGTAGTATGATGGATAAGGGGTCGTGGGCGATTGGTGAATGGCGTTGGAATTGGGATTGGGAGAGGGATATTAGGGGTAGAGTGTGCAAGGAGCTTGACGATTTAGTTGGTGTTTTGCAAAATGTTGTCGTTTCTAACAATTGTATGGATAAATGGAAGTGGATGCTATTCGATGACTGTGAGTTCAAGGTCAAGGAATTATCAAGGATGGTCGAGGAAAAAATTCTACAAGTGGGAAGTGGAGGTCAAGAAACTCTTTGGAACAAGATGGTACCAAAAAAGGTGAACATTTTTGTGTGGAGAGCTTTAAAAGGAAGACTTCCGGTTCGCGAGGAGCTAGATAAGAGAGGTTTTGACTTAGATTCGGTGCTTTGTCCTAGTTGCAACAATATGATAGAATCATGTACTCATTGCTTGGTCATGCGTGATCTTGCAAGGAGTGTATGGGATAACGTCTTTAGTTGGTGGAACATGGGGGGTGTTAACGCCTTTTCCATTGATGAATTTTTCTCATCTTATGGAAATGTTAATGTCCTAAATAATATTTCTCGTGTTTGGCAAGCGGTCATTTTGACATCCGGATACTACATTTGGAAAGAAAGAAATGCTCGAGTGTTCGCTAGAAAAGTGTCAAGTACTAATAAAGTTGTTCAAGACATTCAACTAAAAAGCTACGAGTGGATAGTTCGAAGATCGAAGAAACACAAAGGGATAGATTGGCAGCAATGGTTATTTGATCCAAAAAAATATTCAGTTACAGTAATATGTTCTTTCTGTTTCTTGTGTGCAGCAAGAGAAGCAGGTATGTGAGTTAAAAATATTCTACAGTGCTCATCCAGCTCATCCATCTCAGTGTTTGGTTCAGTTTCAGTATTAGTTTAATTGATATTTTGAGGTTGTGATGTCAGGTGCCATCCATGTTTATGTCTCATCTCATAACATATCAAGTTCCACTTTTGTTGTGCATTGTTTGTCATGGTATTGTGCAGTTGATTTTTATGGGATTGACTTGAACTGTGGCTTGGCCTTTAGTAAAGGAATTGCTACATGAAGTAATTTCTTCTTTGTTTTGTGTTTGTAGCTTGTAATATGTCGTTCTTTTTGCTGCCCACTTGGGATGATTTTGCGTCTCACCTTTTTTAATCGTCTCAATTATAAAGGCTGGATGCCTTTGTTTGTATTATTTTCTTTTTTGGTAATTTAGTGCTGCCTATCTAAAAAAATATATATTTGTCGGGATGGTCCCTTTATATATATATATATATATCTCTATATTATATATAACAGGAGGCGTTACACGTAGATAATGTCACGTAAACGCCACCTCATTGCCCAGTAATTCATTATCTGCCATGTCATCACATTGTCGCTATGTAAGCAATTTTTTAAAATTATTTTATTTGCATTTTCCATGTCATCACAAATTAATGCCACCAAAGCAGTATTTTTTTTAAATTCGGATTAGCAAGCTGTTAAAATTCGGATTTATTAAGTTTAAAAAATTTATGCTTCACAAGAATCGAACATGGGTCTCTTATCCCACAAAGAAATATGATAACCACTAGACCAACTCATTTTTTGATTATATCTTGCAAGTCTAAATCTATAAACTTATGCAAAAGTTACCAACCATTTTAATGAAATAACTATCATATATATTCCTTAATTATAGTTTTACAATATTATTAATTATTAGTATACGACATTTTATTCATTATCACACAAAACCCTAATATGAGTTTCTGCAACCATGAAACACAACACCCAAACAATGCGTGTATTGTTTGCCGCATCGTATTTAGTACAATCTATAAACACATGCAATGAGTTGATGAGTTTTTTATGCCATATGTTATGAGTTGTTCATGGGTTGGTTTTGACTGCTTCAAGGGACATGATCTTTGTAAGTAATTCTCAAGTCTTGATCATAGTTTTTATTTTTTAGTACAATCTAAATTAGAGCAGTCTACATGTAACTTACGAAAAGTTTAGCTAAATAAAAGGTGGGGATGTTCAACAGGAGGAGGTTTGTTTACTGCTGTGATGTTGTAGCAAGATCAATAAAGTACAGTTCACTGTGAATGGTTATTTATTTTTATTTTTAGCTTTGAAGGTTATTTAGTTTTTGTTAGATATGGGTTTTAGAAGTGTTATCAGTTCACCATTTTGTATGTTATTATGAGTTTCCTTTATTGTTTGTGCAGCTCAAGAAGACACTTATGAAGGGCATGCACAATCAAATGTCAGTCTCTTTTCATCCCTAGCTATTCGTTAATATCAATTTTTTAACTTTCACATTATTAATTTGTTATTACTAATCAAGTGTGATGTTCTTAAGACCTGCCCAATATTTCGACCTCAACCTCTCGCCGATAAATTTGTTATTACTAATCAAGTGTGATGTTCTTAAGACTACCCCTTAGCCATAGTTAGATCCCAAGATCAGGATAAAACATGATGGCCAACTGGATAAGTACAATGTACAAACAGTAAATCTGTCTCATTCTCTTAGTTGCCAAAGTTTGACGAGTAAACGGATAGAAGAGTAATAATAGAAGCATGTTGCTGTTGAATTTAGTATGAAATTGAAGGTGTAGAATTTCTATAAAATTGTTAGTTGCAGACTTGCATGTGACGGGATTATAGAAAATGAAGTAGTAAAAACTTGCATTTTTTCTTTTTCGTTATATTAGTTATTCCGTTATTTTAAGGCCTATCCTATGCATATGGATACATTGTCTTTAGCTAAATGGAGAGTCAGGTTAATGTGACCTAGGGCTGGAAAGGTGACTAACAGGAAGTGACTTTAACTTTTAGCCATAATTTTTTCAAACCTATAAGAAAGGGATGTGGGGCGGATTGCAAAGTTGGAATCTGATCTCCAACATTTAATAAAAGAAAAAGATCAAGTTGAGCAGTTTTTAACTGAGAGCAATACCATATTACAGCGGGTAATTGAGGCAACCGATGAATATAATCAATTTATAGCTTTCTCATGCATTTCACTTTTTTTGTTTGTATTTGCGTGTTGCAGGACTATGAAGAAGATGTTAAAGAACCTCAAGGGTTGGCACAAGTAAGTAGTATGAACATTGTCATGTTATTTTTCAATTCAAATGTGTTTTCTGCTTTTTTATGTGTAAGCTATTAAGATTGTTGAAAATAAGATCCTGTTTAAGAGTTCCTTTTCTATGAGGTTTCTAAACGATTATGTACATATAGTTTTCTATGGATTTGAGTTATATTGCATTTCTTTGAAATTTTAAACATTATCATTCTTAACAGATTCATACAATTTACTTAAGACCATAAAATGGTGGAGGTGTGGCAGTTAGTTACTTCAAGTTGGTTCGTGTATTAGAAAAAAATAATTACATAATTACTGATTGTACTATATATACCGTTGCACACCAACTTCAGGCATGACTCCATATACAAACATTTATGGCTTGGATGTTGCATCTTTATTGGAACGATTATACTTCATGTGACTCTTCACAAGTTGACCAGCAGAAATAGCGGGCATTAGAGATAACTCACCTGCTAAAACATCACTTGCAGCTAACTCTATCGATGAGTAAAAGACAATGACAAAGTCATGAAAGATAAATCAGGTTCGCTCACTCCTCCGTATATTATTTCATTGTTTTTTCTTTCTTGGTATAAGTTAATCATCAATGCAGCTTTTTCCTCCTCTACAGATTTACTAGCTTCGTCTCTGAGCACAAAGGAGGACGAGGAGGTGATGAGGTTGGTGGTTGAGAGGAAACTTCCATCTGATTCCCTAGAATCAAAGTTAGGGGACATCAAGCGCGCGACATTTATTAAAAGAAAAGCATTGGACACAGTTAGCGGAAAGTCCCTATATGGACTTCCCCTAGGCGAGTTGGATTACTATTCAATTTTGGGACAATGTTGTGAGATGCCAATTGGTTACGTGTTTGTAAAAAAGAAAGTAGTGAGCATTCTTATACATCAGTCTGTATTCTTTATTTTTTTTAGTTCCTCAATGACCAACAACTTCATAAGCTTTTCCTCCCATTCATGCTAGATAAGTGCCCCCTATAGATACAGGTAATGTGATTCTTGACAAGTTAAATTTTAAAATGACTGTTTGTTTATTAATCAGATTAATGGTTATTATCAGATTAACGGTCATACAGTCATTCTTTATTAATTAGATTAATAGTTATATCTTAGGTTTTACACAGCCCTGAACACGTCCTGTTGATGGATCGTCCGTAGCCAACAATCATACTCACTTACCTACGAGAGGTAACTTTTTCCTTAACCATCAACTGACAGCAGTAGAAGATGTTAATACATTATTTTCGATTCTCTATTCTTTTTTAGTTTCTCAAAAATCAAGGATCTCGGCAACCTCTCCTCCCGTGTGTAGAAGACGACCGCCACCTACAGATAGAGGTAATGTGGTTCTTCAGCTACCAAATACGTAGTATTAAAATGATTTTTCTTTGTTAAGTAGGTTGATAGTTATACAGTAACTATTAATTATGTTTTAGGTTCGGCACAAACGTGTCCGCGCCCTGTTGATGACCCATCCTTAGATAACATTGCCTACACGCGGTAACTTTTTTACTAATAATTACTTACCAACAGTTGCAAAGATGAATAATTAAGGGTGTGCCTTAAACAATATCCGAAAATTGCTTAACAACATTCATAACTGTAGTGTTTCACACTTTCATGCATTTTTGCAATAGGATTAAGCTCTTGAAATCAATTGAACCAATTTGATTTTAATTTTTATTTTTTTTCCAATTTTCAATTCCTAATTGTTTACTCATGGCAACATTGCTTTCACGGAAACAACAGACTATAATCTTACAACTACAAGGCAGGACATGAGTACGCCTGAGGTTTCCTTAGTAATAACAGGTATGTATATCCTGCACAACTGATCACCCATCGTCTACAAGATGGTTGCCATTGCACGGTCTAAAATCATGTGGGTTCGTTTTATAGGACCCTGGTTTCTGGGATTCGATAGAGGTAAAGAGGTTTTGGTATATTTTTTCTTTTAAAAGATTGAGATGGAAGTTTTGTTGGATGTATCAAAGAAGTGGCGCTTTTCATTCTTTGGTGTGTTCAGAATTGCTTATGAATTAGTCTTTTTCTAAAAGAAAAAAAAAATGTCTACCGCGACAGTGGTTAACTACCTGTTAAAAATGTCAAGCGCTTTATAATATTCAAAGGCTACCCGTTTCATGAGAAAATAGTTCCTCATTTGGTGAATACGCATAAACTGTTTAGTGAGCTCAATCCCGTTTAACGGGAGGGAAGTGTCTGCAATCTTTCCTTTCTGTATCATAAAGATGCTTATCGCATTTTTCATGAGCTTAATGTGCTTTGAGTTTGTTTAAGGAAAAACTGAAGTAACTTGCCATAATTTGCAGGCCCTTCGGGCAAGGAACAGCCCATAGAAGACTATGTGGCTGATAAATCTACGTGTGGCTATATAATTATACAAAAAATAAAAACAGGAAATGTATTTTACTTATATTTTTATAATATGATTTGCATAAACTCACTTATTTGTACACGCAAACTCTTGATTTTGGTTATTTACCTTTTCAGTTTGTGTAACCGAAAACATGTTTGCTGAACTTGGCATCATTTGTGAATAGAACCACTCGATCAGAGTTTATTCTCAGCCTTAACAAGTGAAGCTAGAAATCATAAGCTTTTTGTTCGTATGAGGTTCAAAATGAGATTAACACAACTGATTTCTTGATTCCGTAACTCAGTTGTTTAATTCTCCTGCTGCAGGTTTAGTGGGACCATAGTTGGCGTCGGAGATTCTGCATCATCTAAGAGGATCGATTCTGAATGGAGATCCCTGAAGGTGAATTACCAGTTCTTTACCATACACAAATTTTATATTACTTAAGCATATTTATAAGCTAACAATGTTGCCATCTACTACAGGTTCAATGGGATGAACCATCATCAATATTACAGCCGGATAAAGTTTCACCCTGGGACCTAGAACTACTTGTGGCATCCAACCCACCAAACCCACAACCTCCACAGAGGAGTAAGCGGGCCTGAACTCATGTTTTACCTTCTTCTGTACCAGGGCTTTATGCACTTGGTATGGTAGCTTAGTAATAGTGAATAATATCTTTTTCTTCTTCGTAAGAGCATTTGAATCTTAATTTATTTCTCTGGCATTCCCTTTGCTCATAGGTATGTGGAAATCACCTGTTGACCGTCCCGCATCATTCCAGTATGGCGAACCTCAACGTGCACGTTATAGCTATCCATCAAATAATGGCTCTGGTATCAATGGTGTCTCTGACAGCTACAGTGAGAATGGTTCTTTGGCTCCAGCTTCCACAACTTCTATTCATTGCTCGACCCCATATGAGCTCTGTAAGTGTTTTTGCTCTTCTTATAAACTTATCAAAAAGAGCCATAAAAATAGTTTGTTTTTTAATTAAATAATGTAAGTATCAGACATTCTGATACTTGATACCCAAAATGCCTGCTTGACTATGAAAGTCCAACCACACATTCCGTTTTGGAGCAAAGTTAGGACTTCAGTGTATTCGACACACGTTGTGGCAAGATAACTACATATACAATTTAATGTATCGAGGGGGTTTGGATGTGCGTTCTAAAAGAGATACGACCTATACTAACATAATCATCTTGATTGGACTTACATAGTCTACCTTAACTTGGTCATGGCTGTCAGTGAATCTATATTTGGTTTTATGAAAATGGTTGTGAATATTGTAGTCCGGATCGATGTAAATGGGAAATATGTGTCATGTTATGGTCCTAGATAGAAAGGTTCCTTGCATATAGAGGAACCATTTCTTGATCTATGTAGAATGACCAGGTTAGTACAGCAGCGGGTCTCGCAGTTATCAAAGTAATCGAGAGAGAAAAACTTCAAGAGAACGCACACGAGGCTGGAATATATCTAAATGAAAGTTTCATATCCCTCAAAGATAAACATGACTGTAAGTTTTTCTGGTGCTTACTTTGACTTATTTAGTCAACTGACCAATATATAGTATACATACTGTACCTTCATTTTTTGCTTTTTTGTTCTTACTTTGACTTTTATAGTCAATTGACAAAATTGTACATACTATACTTTATTTCATGTAAAAACTTTATCTATAGAAAATATATTTTTCAGATTATTAACCTTTTGGTTTTTGTAGTCATTGGAGATGCACGTGGAAGACGCTTACTACTTGGCGTAGAGCTTGTCAATGGTTGGGGATCCAAAAAAAACCCACAAATGCACAAGTATTTAATGCCATGGACAATATGAAATGTACAAATACTTATAATATATGCGATATTGATTTTAGATGTTAGAAAACTTTGAAATAATATTTTCTTTCAAGTAAACTATGGAGTTTCCAGCTCAAACAGTAATTTTATTTTAGTACAAAGAATCTACTAATGTATACATTTCAAATATCATAACTTATCGGATTTTGGTAAAATTATGCTAGGACTTACACTGCTGTTAAGAAAGTGATGGGACATAATACATTTGAATTACACGTACGTCGTTTTCTTTAGGTAACATTGATTGAGAAATTATGTAAGTAAACAATGATGACTAAATAGAAGCGGTAAACTACAGCAAAATTTAGCACGAACTTAATCATGAAACCACATCCAACCACAAATCCTTCATGAACCAGATGCAATCACAGATCCTTGAAGGATTATCTGTTAAGCAAAAGAAGGATTGTCGTTCTACTTTTTAATATATCACATATCCTTTTGTAAGCTTGCTAGAGAAAAGTTACGTGTCACTAACTCAGTACTTTCTCATCTAATTGTATTTAAAGGCGATTGTCAAAGGAAACAAGTGGTCATCTACAAAATGGATCCGTGTCAACGAGTATGACGCTTAATTATGGCTCAACATGTACTTTTATAAACCTTAAACAAGCTCTGTTGTATTCGTTCGTAATATAACTTTGGAATCATAGCATAAGTTTGTGGAAACATGTTTGTGCAAGGAACAATTGTACATATTATTTTCTAACGTGTCCAATGCATAAAGTAAAACTATTTAAAAAGATAAATGGGGACACGGGTCAAAAAAACAACAGAAAGGCAACCTATTAGATTGATATTTGACATCAAATTAAAAAAAAATATTTCAAAATCTTTGTTCCCTTTTTATATAAGTTATGATGACTATTGTTTTTAATGGTTGTCAATCCATATTTTTAGGGAATCGAAGAGGGGGCATTAGAAATAATTCTTTTGAAGCTTAAGGTATGTACCTGTATCGAGTTTGGCATACCATATGTCAATGATAATTATAAGTCATGCCCGCCCATCGGGCGGGCTTCGAAAGCTAGTATATATATATATATATATATATATATATATATATATATATATATATATATATATATATAACAGGAGACATTTGAAGAATATGCCACCTCATTGCCTATATATATATATATATATATATATATATATATATATATATATATATATATATATATATATATAAAACAGGAGGCATTTGAAGAATATGTCACCTCATTGCCCAGTTAATGCCCAGTAATTCATTATCAGCCATGTCATCACTGTTTATGTAAGCAATTTTTATAATTTATTTTTTAAATGTATTTAGAAATTAAATTTTATAATTAAATTCAAATGTTTTTTACAATTCGTGTGATTTTTAAAAAATTAGTCTGATAAGGTTCGAACTTTGGATGTTAAACACAAATAATGAAGCAACTTAACCATTGGAGCAATCCAACAATTGTGCTAGAATTTGCTAACTATAATTGATATTAAGTAGAGCAATTTAAATTAACCGGAATTGCGAATCATTAATTAGGTAAAAAAACAATTACACGATTCTTCTTACCCCCTCATGCATGCCGCCACAAGGTTTTGATAGTCGTTCAGAGAGAATTCATATAGGCGAGAAAAAATATACTCATCTTTTTTATCAAAACCCTAATAATCCTGTATGTTGAACAACTTTCTCTCTTTTGCTGAAAACCCTAATATGTTCATGCACTGTATTCAATTTGATTTATGCTATATTTTGTTAAATGATTCAAAGATTTATATTATGAATATACTTTTGGTTTTGTAGAACTGCACGCATAGTTTTTGCAGCACTAGAAACTCAGTTTGATGGTGAAGGGCAATACTCCTGGTATTTATTATATCTTTTTAAATGATTATCTTATGCTGTTGTCATGTTTTTGATACATGGGATTACACCACGTTGGAAATATTGATGTATTAGTTTATAGTTATTCATTGATTTTCAAAGTTTCTGAATGTTACTCCATGATTTACAGGCTGCAAAAGATCCAATTGCCCCTTTTACATGCTGAATGCAATATTCAGGTATCGTAAAATAACGTGTTTAATAATGGAGAATAAGTATTTTTTGGGTCAACCAACCCGTCAAGCCCTATTAAACTTGAGCCCTTTTTACATGGTCCCTTACCGACAAACCCGTCTATTATATAGCCAAGGGCCATTTTAGCTTTAGGTCAAAGGCCTTAATGTTACCACTAACAGTTAACAGACTCGGTGGGATTTCTTATAAAAGTGTATGTGGCCTTTATGACAGTGATTGTGCAGGAGCTTGCATTCAAGAAAGTGAAACCAAAGGCCATTTTAGAAGAGCTGAGATGCCAAAATGACACATCAAATCTCAAATCGTTGGTATCTCTATTTAACAACAATATCGGTAATAGTGGAAACAAGTGTCAGAATAAGTTAAGGTACACTTTTTTTTTATAGAGTAGAGACTATAACACCTTTAACCAGGGACAAAACATAGCTAAGGTACATTGTGTTTTAAGGTTATTAGGGGGGTTGGGTTAATAAACGTGTCGTTTTCTGTTGTCATATTGGGTGGGCAAATGATGTTGCTTTGATGACACATTTACTGTTCACAAAGAGCAGTTATGTTTCCGGGTCCATCCGAAGGATGGATAAAAATATGACAAAAGTATCAATCAATAAGCCCGCGGGAGTATTGTATGGGAAGACCTGCTAGCCACAGATTGCTCGGGGGGTCTAATATTTTGTCATATGATCTGAGACAAGATAGTGAATGACGTTATGAGACAAGGACTTTCTTATGGTCTTTTGTTCGAAAAGGTGAATGTTTTGTCACTCTATGTAACATTTCTAAGTAAGTGGTATCTGTTTGTATGGATTTTTGCAGGAGTTTGGCGACTGAGCTTATTGTGGATATGTCAAAGAAGCTCTTTTTATAAGTTGACTTAATTTTAAAGTTCATCCTCTTATAATCTTAAATAAAACACTAGGCTTATGTACAAACTGAATTTTGGAGTGACTCATGGTTATCTTGAATATCCTTGCCTTGGTATTTCATAATGGGTAAACTCTAACCTTTTGCTATTCTAATTTTTGCTCTGAAGCGCACTTTTGAGGTCTCAACCGGGTACACCCCTCACTGTTAATCAGCAGGTCATTGTTGGAGCCAATACTGGAGTTACTTTCTCCTTTTTGGCCACCCAGGCTGAGTTGATTAACTTGCACGTTAGTGAATCAAAGATTGCCGCTTTCCTATGTCCCACGTGTTAATTTCCAAATTTCTCTGGTTTAATTTTATTGAAAATTACTAGAAACTTATTAAAAAGTAGAAACGATTTTCGTATCAAACGTCATCATTATTTGTTGCTGAAATTGTTCTTTCGATTAACCGTTAGATTATGAAATTAGACTCTGATTATTGGATAATCTTGGTTGATGTTTGGTTTTGGTTTTGATTTTGAAGGTGATGGTGTGTATGACATATGCTTTGGAGGTCGAGGATAATCCCAATGGTAAGTATGTGAACCTTAACCCATTTGATGAGGAATTTATTTATAAAAATATAATATGGCATGTAGAGCCGTGAGACTTATAAGCGCCGTGCTCCTAGCTATTTGCTATTTTGTTTATTATTTTTTGTTTGTCTTATATAATCACAAAGAAATCAAAGCGGCACAAGTGATTAAAATTACTTCACAGGTATGATTGTTAATTTCAAAAACCAAATATTTGCTTTTCTCGTGAGGGACATTTACTTGTGAATGGACCTATTTGTATAAGCAGTTCTTATTATGCATATTTTTATGTACACGTTTACAACATACTTCTTCATACAGAAGTTTTGATCAGTCTGTTGGTGCGGATCCTGCTATTATGGACATAGGTCCCGATGGTGCAATTCCAGCTGCCTTGAAGTCAGCAGGTCTTAAGGTTGATGACATTGATCTTTTCGAAATAAATGAGGTATTAGGTCTCACTTATGTTCTACAAAACTAACAGTTATGTTAAATTCATTATTGGTTCTTTTGAGCTCAAATGTCTATTTGCCCTGTCTAAAGGTTACAATTTTGACCTGTAAACTTATAAATGAATTTATGTTATTTTGCACCTTTAGCAATTCAAACATGTAAAATAACACTTGAGCTAAAAATGAAACCGGTCAAATATCCGAATTGTCGAATGGGTCAAAAGTTGACCATTTTTTAGCTTATATTGAATGAAACAGCATCTGAACGGGTCAAAAATTTACTTCGACAAAACGTTTCTCGGGTCTACCCCAGTCCTGTCTCAACCCGGAAAAAATATCCAGTTTAACCTCTATTGATATACGAACTTTGAGGGAGGTAAAAATCAAGACTAACATTTGGTTTTTTGAATTTCTTTTGATGGTGTCAGATTACTAATGTGTACAACCAGAAGTACGAGAGTGCAGCATCATTTTGGCTAGACGTTCATCTAAGTATTCTTATTGGTTTGATAATCTCAGAATTTACATTGTTGAAACAGGCGGCAAACTCCACACCATTCCTACTGGTACTTACAGCTAAATAATGTGAGATTTTATGTATTTTCAATTTTTATTTATATAGCCCGTGTATAATACCTCCTATATACGTACAGTCATACACTTTCTAATGCCAGTCATCCTTTTATTCATATGAAGGCGGGACAAAGAAATACAAAGTTCTCATGGACAACTTCCATCATGTTTCTAACGCCTTTCTCAAGCTTAACAAAAGGTTAATTCTCATATAAGCATTCACAACTGTTCTTATGCTTGTCAAAGACTGATGATTGGTTACGTGTTTTATCGGTATTTATTTTTGTTTAAATTGTTTGTAGTGGATGCTAACACTCCCTTGGAGCCCTTGACCAGATCAATGAACTCAAGGTCTGTGTGCTTAACCTATATATCAGATGTTAATGGACAGAAAATAAGAAGCAAGAATTGGAAACATTAAAGTTTATGCATTAAGAAAACTAAAAATGTTTCTTTCTTTAGGTCAGAATGAATAAATTGCTTTCCGCAATCTGCTTATTGAAACTCACATAAATTGATTTCAAATGCATCAAGTAATCTGTTTTTGATCTTCTTAAACGTAAATAGTCACTCTCTGTTGTGCACGTGCAGCTTACACCAGAAAATTGAAGAGATCAAAGACATGCTTGCACCAGAAAAAAATGGTATGTCCTTTTACCTATTTTATTATTTGATCTGGGTGAAATTAAACACAACCCAAATGAAGCCACTCACAATTAAATGGGTTGAAGTTTCCACATCTACATTGTAGTGTCTAAACCAAAATCTTGTCACTAACCTGAATTTAAAACTGCTTTATGATGTTAAGATGCCTTGCCATCTTATCCTCTCAAAACTTGCTGATAAGTGTCCTTCGTCCGTCTTAGCTGGTTAGTACGCCTCGTCCTTCGTTGCTTGACACTTTGACCATCCAAACACTTCAATCATAGCTAATATAGATCTTTGAACCTTTACAGTTTTAGATTCGGTGGTGGGACCCCTTCCAAAAAACCGTTAATTTCAAGCCGAAACAAGATGCTGTGAAGCAAGAAGTTGATCGCAGTGAAGACATGATCCGGAGTGCACTTAGAGCTATCTCATCATTAAATCGTATCAGGTGTGTTTTTAATCTCTTCTTATTGTCCCTTTATTTTATTAAGTCCATGATATTTAACACATCTAGCCTAATAACCTACAGGATCCATACAAAATGCTCATTCCATATTGCTAATGTCGGGTTCCATCTTGGCACAACTATACATGTTTGGCAATTTTCAGCCTTTATGGCCAGCAATAGTGATCTTAAATAATTAATAGCACACAACTGACGTCACAAGGAATTGATAGCACCCAAGTGTCTTAGCCGATGGGCGAAGTCCTTGGTGTTTACTCTTTCACTTCTTTTAGTAACACCCTTCTTTTCCGGGTGACCCAACTCGACTCATTACTAAACTGAACCATTTTACTGCCTTTATTTTGTAAACCTCCCCAGGCCCCACTCCTTTACTAAATATGGATGTTGTTTTCACTATTAGGTACTTCATACCCGGGAGTGTATATATCCTCTACCTTATTAAGGTAAATTTTCAGTCTGTACAAGGAAGGAATGCCCAACCATGTGTGCGAAGCTACACAATCAACAGGAACACGACAAATTTATGTGGTTTGGTAAGCCGATGGATGTATATCTATTATTATGTGTATATCTGCTCCAAAAGGTGTAAATCATAGAACCTAAATATAACTATAAACCAGGGGTGGAGTGCTGGACATAGTATAAGGGGCCCTGGGTAGCACGTGCTCCTGGTCAATTTCGTTGGTGAAGTGTATAATAGTTAGAAGATTATTAGTATTTCAGTGGTGCTACTTATTAGCCTTTAGGCATGCATGATTTCTAAAGAAGGTAGCCAAGTTCGAAACTTGGGATTGCTGATCTAGCTACGCTTATTTTTGTAATATAAGTTCCTTTAATGTTAACCTATTATTTACGTCCAATCAAAGAATTTATGTCCACTTTCATTAAACAATTGAGCAAACCAATTGTTCAAATAAGCAGCCAGAAATCGAAATGAACTTAAGTGCAAATTTGTTTATATAAATTGTTTGCAATGAATTGGGATTGTATGGCAACTGCAAGACTAAAATGCTACTAAAATAGTATCATGTTGCTAAATTTAATGCCATCTTCAAGTAATTTTAAACTTGAGCTCGAAACTGATTCATCGTTGAAAGACTGTTGTAAGCTATATGATTTAATTCCACTTTTGCAACTGTCTGGTTTCTGATTTCCATTAAAAAATGCTGCAGCTAATATGAAAAAGACAGAACATTTACTTTCTCTAGATGGAACAAAAGAAAGGCTATCTTTGTATGAAGCTAGCTTGGCTGAAGATGGTTCTTTCGACTCTGCAGTTAATGTCTGCGTATGCGTCTTTTCACACAGCATCTCCTGTTCAGTCCATAGTCGATGACCCACAGGTCATTTTTTTCCCCTTTTTATGTTAGTTTTCCACATTACTTTGAGCTTTTAGATTATTATAATGCAT
Source organism: Artemisia argyi (assembly GCA_030686995.1). Lineage (NCBI taxonomy): Eukaryota > Viridiplantae > Streptophyta > Magnoliopsida > Asterales > Asteraceae > Artemisia > Artemisia argyi. The sequence goes on from CM060679.1 coordinate 87,256,836, forward strand.
AAAACTTCATTTTTTGGATTTTTTGCATTAGGCAAAATTGATAGATCTGCAGTCAAGGGGACACTTAATGTTCTAAAATCAGCTTCAAAAGTTTCATCTCTGGAAAGAGTGGTCTTCACATCTTCCTTAGCAGCAGTCTTGGTTGGTGCAAAAGGTCCAGTGTTTGGTGATATGGTGGATGAAATGGTTCTGAGATGTTCAAGATCTAATGGCATTCGTAGGCAAATTGTCTGTTGGAGGCATGCTATCGATTGACCACTATAAAAGGTCAATTTCTTCCATCATCAGCTTAATTATCTGATTTTAATGAATGATTTGAAAGTTCTTTACTCTTATCAATCTGATTCTAATGAGTGATTTGAAAGTTCTTTTTTTAGAAACTTAATCCATAAAAGCTCGATTTAACTAATAACACCATTGTGCATATTAGTATTTAGACTCATGTATACAGTAGTACAATACTTTATATACTTAATTTTATATAATGTTGCCCATTATAAAGAACAAGCTCATTTGACAATTCAATTTAATGGTCACCGGTTCATTTGCCTTTATATTCAATATAGGCTTTATTAATTGGTTACAAGTTTAATTTTGAATTGCACACCCGATTTTTTAAAAAAATATTTATATGTCTAATCTTAAAGTGCGTAGATAAGTAGTTTTAAATCTTTAGATACAATTCTCACTAAGGTATTGGTCAGGTAAACGTTGAACCAAAAACTATTACACATCCTCGAATCAAATGGCTAAAAACCTCACTTTTCATGCTGTTTTTTCAGATTCAGAGTCAACTATTACAGAAACTACCCACTTTTTCCCGTTACCTGATGTATTACTTTTCACCCTTAGTGAACGAACCTGCTTATATGCACATTTCTAAAGGTAAATGTGGGGGTGTTTAGGATTGATTGATTTGTTTCCTTATATACTTAAAAAATATAAGCAAATAGTAATTTACCTATTTTCAAGTGTTTGTTTACTCTAAAATAAGCATGTAACTAGCTCTATCCAAACACTTAATGATGTGATCAATTGGAAGAATACTTAACACCCCTTAACCAGTGCTTGTCAAGATTGAGTAAGTTTTCTTAGTCCTAATCGTTCACATATCCTAATGTATGATACTATAAAACTGTTGAATTGCTTGCTTTATATTAAAATTCACAACAGCCTGTAGTCATAAGATGTGTATAAGCTGTGAATAAGCTATTTATTTCTTGCTCCACAGAGTCATTTGGAATTCTTATTGAAAAACATTTATACGTGAGGGTTTTAAAATTGTATTTGCCACAGAATCTGGCAGAGTCAACGGGTATCCTCATAACAAGTTTTAAAAATAAAGACTCTATAGAGTTATCATGTATTCTACTTATTTCAGGTGGAAATATACGATGGGCTTGGTGCATCAAATGTTAGAGCACCTTATCAAGAAACTAGAGATGGTGTGAGAATTTCTTTTGGCTACACTTGCACTTCAAGTTTGTAGATCCCCATAGGCTCCATATGCCGTGTTTATCGATGAATTGGATGCGGTTGGAAAAAACATGGTCTAATATTTTTATTTATTTATTTTTGACATTTTTGATAAATTGCAAACTTATTTGTCTAATAAAAAATCTAACTTACTGTTATGAAAATATGTGAAATATTCTACTGTGACTATTCGATGTGTTTATGTTATGATATTATCGTGTTAGTTCCGTCCCATCCCTTCCCTTCCTACAACGATATTAATAAGTCAAGTCCGCCCATCAGGTCTCATTAATTTATTCTTCTCAATCATGTTCTATAATTATAGTACTCACTCAAAAGGGACATACACTATTGGCTTACACGGGAGCAGATGTTTGATCCTGAAATTGTAATGCTGCACTGAAAGATCATTAAAATCATTAGGAATTGGAGATAGACTTTAAAACACAAGATAGAGGTATGTTTTAAGATTCAAGATCGAGAATGTGGAATCATTCTTTAACTTTTGTATCGAATCTCGGTACTATTTATTTGAAGTCACTTATTGAATGTGAAATTATTGATGGTGTAAGTTTCTTTTATATGTATTCATTCATTTTAATTTTATTCTAAAAATATAACACTTTCTTTCAACATGTCAACTTTTCCGGCCATTCTTGACCAACTTTCTTTCGTTATAGAAAAATATGTCAACGATAATTATAAGACATGCCCTCCCATAATTATCACATTTCAGTACCAAAAACCATTAGCACATAAAACCTACAAATCACGATATGAAAACAGCTAATATATAAAAACATTCTATAAAAGTATAACTTCATTATAACCAACAACCCTTATCAAATCTCCTGGTGAGCTTCTATTATTTATTAGTTCGTAGTTTATAGATAGATGATCATCAAGTTTAATATTAACAATCAGTATTATATGCATGAAAGGTAAAGCAAGTTGGTTAAAGGGTAAAAAAATATTTATCTAACTATATATTGAAAATCATCTACTTTGTAATTCTCAATAATTGGATCAAAGAATGAGTTATAATATGTAACTGAACTTTGCTTCTTCATGAAAGAGGATGTTTAACAACGAGGATAGCCTTCAGAAATGTCATTAGGCTGGAGCATTAAAATGTCGCTATCCTAATGTTCCATCTTTTAGGTGGTTACCTTGAATCATTAATATACCTAGATGGTGTTATAAGTCATAAAATAAGTTGGTCACCCATAATATATATTAGATTAAGTTGAGCACATTGTGCTGGAATTTATTTGGAACATGTTATTTGTGTCTTATACTAATACCGTATGATCATACAGATTGAAGAGACTACATTGACTACTCTTAGGATTTTTGCATTTCTCGAAAGAGATTCAAGATTACTCTTAACATAAATGAACATAAAAAAATCTTGATGAACAGTTCAAGGACTTTCTTTGAAAAATTGCTAAATTGGTCAGACACGGGCTTCTAAATAAACATGTTTTAAAAACTCTGAGGTTTTCCAAACTGTAGTTGGTACATGAGACAGCGATTCAGTATGCTACGATATATCGTTTCACACTTAGGTTGGAATTTGTTACTAATAACTTGACAAAAGGACAACTGTTTATCTCGATATCCTGTCAATGTCTCTTTATTAATACATAAGTTATAACTATAAAAGATCACTCATATCCGTACACGATTAAATTAAAATGTAACAACAAATTAAACATTCACTTACAAATACAAAATAAATAAAAATAAATAAATAAATATAATAAATTTTAAATTATATAAAAAAAACACAAATAACAATTAAAATATATGGCAACCTCACATTTCGAAAAAATATTTAATGTAAACTAATACCATCAAAATATTAATTAACCTCCACATCCTTAAATATGAATTTCAATTGACTAATACTATCAAAAAAATAATTATAAGTCATGCTTGTCTCTTTATTAATACATAAATTATAACTGTAAAAGATCATTAATACACGTACATAACCAAATTAAAATATAAATTAAAAGTCATCAATTAATACTTAATCACACCTAATCAATTATTACAATTAATTAACAATCATCTAATATTAAACAACAAATAATTACAACTCATGCCCGCCCATCGGGCGGGCTTCAAAATCTAGTGTATATATATATATAGGGGAGGGTTAATGTAAGATATTTGTTAAAGTTGTAAAAGTAAGAACTAATTTACACCGTTGGATCTATTAATTTGTGTCAGATAAGATTAACCATGAATGAGTAACATTAATGTAATTAAATAGAGTTTCAAGGGTATTTTGGAGAAATCACATCACATTTTTTGAATTAACTTTTGATGCATTATCTTTTCACCGGCCATTTAATTTTTACATATTTCACCAGCAATTTTTGTACAAACCGGTACATTTAGTGTTTTTGATACATATTTGACCGACAACTAAAATAAACAAATACATTTGATACACAATACAGAAAACTCTTATAGGAGCCACTCAAATAAATAGATACACTTGATACATAATACAAAAGATCCGAATATAGACCACTAAAATAGACAGATACACTTAATACAGAATACAAAAACCCGAATATGCACCACTAAAATAAATAGATACACTTGATACACAATAAAAAAAAATCCTCATATATATTACATTTCAAACAGTGAAGTGCGTATTATAATATTTCTTGTCATTAACTTGAAAGTAAAAATATCACTATAAATTAGCCATAAGATGCTAGTTGGACAAAAAATCATTAAATAATCTAGCCCAACTGATAAACATGTGATATATAAATATTATTGGCCAAGTTTTGTAAAATCTATAAACAATACACGAACAATAAACAGATAGACAAGAAGATACACTTATACGCATGTTTTCAACGGAGACGAAAACGACGGATACGGCAGTTACGGTTTCACATCGAACCTTCGTGGTGGTGGTGTTGGTACTCTTTAGTCGGCATCGGAAAACCACCTACCGGTGTCAGTGATGACCGAATATGTAGACATCAGATTTGAAGACAACACCGGTAACGGCGACTGTTACTGTATCATTAACTGTTACGGTTGTAGACCCGTATGGAGGCGGCTAAGGTTCTGATATGGAGTTCTGGAAATGGCGCCGCCTAGACCCAGCACTTAAACCTTAACAATGGTGACCGGATCAGATTCAGGCAGTTTTGATATGGTTAAATTTTATTGAGAGACAAAAGATTGGATGTTTCTAAAGGAGATAGATCTGTGATCTTGAAAAAATGAAATGACAGCTACATGGTTGGTACACGGTTAGTTTGTTGGATCTATTTGACAGCGGCTAGGGTCTCGGGATAGGGTTGTAGTATGCTTGGAAGATCCAAGAACGGTGGATCGTTGGTGGTTTTTTGACTGCCGATTAAAGAAAAAGGTGGAAGAAGACGGTTTCCAAATGAGCAGAGAAGAAAATTTTGAGGCGTAAAAAACTATGAGAAAAAAAGGGGTGGGAAGATTATTATTAGGGTTAAAAGGATTAGGGAGTGATAAATACCCGATTTAACCTTTTAATTATATTATTAATTTTCTGTTTTTCTTTTGTGTGTTTTAAATTTATTGCCACTTGTCCTAATATTATTGGTTATCTAATGGATCTTATTTTTACAATTTTAACATTGATCTTATTTGAACTCAACTATATATATATATATATATATATATATATATATATATATATATATATATATATATATATATATATATATATATATATATATATATATATACACACACTTGCTTTCAGGCCCGGCCGATGGCCGGCTAGTTTTAAGAAATTGCTTGTAAGAAAAGAAAGATAGTACAAAAGGTTTTATAATAAATTAACCATGTAAATTGCAACAAACTTTGTGATTCTGTATCCTTTAGTACGATGTTAATTGCATATAAGATAAAATTTTGGCGTCATATTGCCTAATGAAAAATAAACAAAATGCATACTTGGATAGTATATTGTACTATCGGTTCCCATTACTTGATAGTAACGTTAAAAAAAATAACAACCATGGCTTGCAAAAATGCAAACAGCCAAATTATTAAAAGACATTTATAATAAACAATACTTAAAACGTACGAAAAACAACCAAACTTTTGATAATAAATTTTCCAGCCATATGAAACATAAGGAAACTGTTTGATAAAAGTAGTAGTAAAATATTTGATACAATAACGTTAAATGAATATAATATTAAAACAAAAACTAATCATAGGAATGAAAGTAAATTTAATTTTATATTAGGGAAAATCAACATATATTGAGGTAAAAAAGAGAAAGTAGATAACGAAATACTGTTAACTTGCCATAAGTTTCATATACATTGATTGTTTCACAGATCTATAAAATACAATATTAGGTCAAGAACTGAACATGTTTTGTAACAAATTAGACCACTCTAATGTTTACTTGTAACACGCTGTAATCAAATGCTTGAATAAATCAAAAACTATAAAGACTATATGGTATTAAGTTACAAACTTGTTTATGCCTTCAAAATACTCTAATCAATTTGTAAGCAATAAGAGTTAGCAATCTAATGGTTGAACAAAAAATTAAGTATAACCTTTATTTTTTCACAGAACATGATTACAAACCAATGCTTTTTTTTTGGAACTTATTTTTAAATACAACCTGCAAACAAACATAAAACAAATATCACATAAAATATTTTTTAAGATAATAACATAACTTCATCGATAAGAGGAATAAAAACTTAGGAAAGCAACACTTGTTCTTGAAGTTCATAAATTCTATCAGCATGCCATAAGTATTACGTTAACATTTATATGGATAAAATTTAGATTTTCTAATGATATCGTCTAAGAATGCAGCTTTAGTAACTTAGAGATGACAATTTCAATCAATTTACCTTTAAATGGTTTATTTGAATATTTCTACTACAATGGGTCAAATAAGTCAAAAGTTGAAAATTTTAGCTCACCGTAGCATACGGTCATTTGGCATGTGATTGCCACCACGACTTCAAAACAGAAGTGGTGTCGTCTGGTAGTTTCCCAGCTCTTCTTTTACGTAATATCTCTTCCCTAATGTCCACAATCTTCTCCTTGTAATCCTATTAACACCACAACAAAATAGAATGAGGTGTTTGATGTAATGTGTTTAACATTAATTGCATATACATTTAAGTTATTAACTTTTTCAACCATCATGGCTTATAATTGCAAGAGACCATACATGGGTCTTCAAAAAATATTTAACAAACATATAAACATTATAGCTTATAAGAACAGATTGTTATTATTATTATTATTATTATTATTATTATTATTATTATTATTATTATTATTATTATATGTAGTAGTGTTAATAATTTGTGTAGCATGTAATCAAGCAAATGTGACAGTCATATTACTTTACGCTTTCCATGGTCCCAAATGAATATAAAGAAATAGTTAACTTTTAATCTAATGTTGGAAATCCCTTAAAAAAAGTGATCTTGTGAATCAAAATCTAGTAATGATTAATCAAGAAAGAATACATAACCTAGTCCCTAGTTCGCAATGCTCGATCCCTTGTGACCTACATTATCAGGTAGGCAATAACAATGACATGTCAAACTAGGTCAATTTGGCGCAATCAGTGGGTGCCATTTTGGGTAGTTCCGAACAGAAACTGTATAGCTATTTTTATAATAGTCGGCATATTAGTGTAAATATGAGGAAATCAAACAATTAAAATCATATCGTGGGTAATGTTGCCAAGCAAGCATTTGGCATCTCCATTTCGGCGAGTACATTGTTATTTATAGCCAAAGCTGCGTTGAGTATCCGGCTTGTGTAGTCTTTGCGCTAGTGCAACTTCTTTCTTGCATCCTCTAATATAAACAAAAGAAAAGATTTGTCACAACCTCTAACAGCAAACCAAAGAATAAGAGGCTTTAACTACAACTATAGCAATCAATTTGAAATACAAATCACACTTCTGTTTCAGGTTTACATGCCAGCAATATACAACTAAACATGCCATCAGTGCATGCAACAATCTGTCAAATTAACAAAAAATGAAATATATATATGTTAAACTATCTTACTTAGTTAGAAATAATGTCACATGAAGAAAATACCTTTTTCCATCGCTCAATATCAATCACTAAAGTTTTGCTCCTATAGGTAGTCTTCTTATCAATGGGCAACATTTATTATCTCAGAGATGTCAATGAACAGATTAACACAAACATAAATAACGCAACCTAAGACATATCTTAATGTATTTAGATGATTAAGGGAAAGCATAAATAGCATAGGATTAATCAACTTACAACCATTTCTATTGCTCTAACTATACAACATATTGCCTAGTTTTAAATACCTTTTAAATAACACCTATATAACCTATTGCTCTAACTATACATACTATTGCCATCTTCAAAATATTTTCTAATTAAACAGGCCATGATCTTAATTTGACAGGTTATGGACGTCGTTTAACTTTATTAGTGACGTAATTTAAATCTTTCTTATGATAGTTATAGGTATGTCTACGGGTTTGATTTGGATACAAAGTTAAAACTTACCATATAAGTTCATTTTAATGTTATTTAAAAAAATCTAACAGGGTGTTTGGTACACCATTAAGTGCCAAACAATAATCCTATTAAGCAACAACAATTGGCCTCAACAAAGCTAAGTAATCCATAAAGTCTTAGGGATTGCTTACTAATCTAGATTACCTGCTTGTTGAAATCTGAGATAACCTATTTAAAACAATTTACTTGACACACAAATAATCAAACAAAACACAGCCTACATCAGCAATCCCAAAAAAACTTCAAAACTGCTCCTTTCTTATTATCAAAACAAAATCTTCGTAAGTAATCCCAAACACCATGTAAACACTGCATATCACCTAAATTTCATATCCGGATTTCAATGCACACTAAGAATTGTGGCCACAAAAAATGTTGAAATTGGTTATGTAACTAAAATGACTGATAAACTTGAGAACTCGCTTGTTCAAATGACAAATAATTAGTATGTCATGGGGTGTTTGGATGGGTGCTTTAACGAGGTGTTTTGTTACTGTCAGGGGTTGTTTGGATAGCTGCTAAAGGAGTTGTTTTTTTCTTGTCAGAGGGTGTTTGGATAGCTGTTGTAAGGGTGTGTTTAGATGGCTGTTGTAAGGGGGTGTTTGGTTGCAGCTTTAAGGGGTCTAATGGGTGATTTTTTTTCTTCAGATTATATGATTTGTATACTTTAAGCATAATTCTTTTAAAAAAAGAGCTGAAACATAGGAGTAAACATGGGAAAAAGAGTAATTACCTTCTTTCCAGCCCATTTTTTACCAGAGTCTATGCCCTACATTGTGTGGCTGAATCTTTGCTCTATTCGCAACCTCCTTGGCTGCTTTCTATGCAGCATGTTCATTCCATAAAGCACATCTATCTTGGCTCCCCTAACAAAGAATGAGTTTTAGAAATTATTAGTAAAGATAGTGATTTAAACCAAAATTTCATTCCATAAAGCACTGGTCATTCGATAGGTTTCCATTTAAACAAAAATTTTAAAGTAATCCATCTGACCCATTATTGATAAAATTTAAGCTATATCAACTAATCCATAACAGGTCGAGATTGCCAACTCATATCTAAAGAAATAGTCAGTGAGACAGCATAACAAATCATACATATGGTAGCCCATATGAGGATTCCAAATATACAAATCCACATTTAGTTATTTGCAAACCTCTAAAAAATTGTCGTATTTTCTACTTTAGCATACACCAAGAATACCTATTGCAATGGACGTGGATTCAGCCATTGGGTAGACAATTAAAAGGAGCATAACAAAAGACATACTAACCTATACTTTTAAGCGACTGGACAAAGTTCTTGAGCTTTTTACTCTTCAAGTGGAGCGAAATTTAAGGATACGTCTCTATTATATCGTTAATCTGCTTTCCAATAGTATTGTTCTTGTCTGCTTTGCTAAATATTGCTGAGATATCAAACTGTATTTTAATTATAATTAAGATATCAGAATTTGCATAACAAAACTTTTTAAAAGCCTCTTTAAAACTCAAAAGTATAAACATACCATTACTCTGAGTTGATATATGGTAGCACAATCACCAAGAGCATACACATTCGGAAATCCTTCTACTCTAAGCCATAAATTGGTTACCATAAATCGTCTGTTTCCCTTTAAACCAAAAAACAGAAAATTAGTTATTGTTAACAAATTATACTATAACATGATGTGTTTAAACTCTTAGGAAGACATTTAATTCAAAATTTAAATTAACATATACTATTTTGTGGTTATGATGATCAAATTGAAATTAAATTATGCTACAACATATAAGGAATCAAAATCAAATAAGCATCCATATACACTTTCACAATTTAACATATCCTATTTTCGTTGTGAGGATCAAATCGAGAATAAACAAATGGTTTTTGGACTATGATATGTATGACAAAATATAGAACCTGAATAGTTTTTGGATGAACAAATCGACAAACACTGACAAATCACTCCTATTCGACATGATGCCCAGATGATTGGTTGAAGATTCCACCAAAAACATAATGACACCTAAATCATACAAAACAAAATCAATCAAAACCACACAATATGATGGATAACGTATCAATTTGCAAATCAGATCTAACGTACCTATATAGTCATCATGTTTTTGATTTGTAGTTGATAACGTACCAAGTTGTTTGTGGTTATTAGTTGATAACCACAATCGAATATGTTGATTTATCATAAAGAATCTTAATTGGTATGGATATTGATTTTGAATTGTAGTGTTTTTGATTGGCGCCGTTTTTTATTAGGGTTTATAGTTTGAAGATGGATGAGTGAGAGAGAGTTGTGTGTGTTTTTTTTAGTATTGGTATCAAATGACACTCCCAATTGGTATTCCGCCCCAGAATTCATTGGTTGGACTTTTTTAGAAGTCAAAGCATCCAGGACCGTCGGATAGTGGAAATGCCAGGTGTCGAATTTAGAGGATTTTTTAAGAGGAGATTAGTTGACAAAACCTTGTTTTATATATATATATATATATATATATATATATATATATATATATATATATATATATATATATATATATATATATATATATATATATATATATAGGAACAAATAAGAAGTAAACTTAAAATAAGAAGAATAAGAAGTAATCACAACCAATCAATTTTATTTAGCATTAAAGGTAATTTTGACATTTCTTACTATACTTACTATGTAACCTCCTCCTATTTTTTCTGTTAATCACATCTAGAAGCATTTCAAATCATATTTCTTCTTCTCAATTCACGTTCAGAAATGTACATATATATGCAACACTAATATAGATGCATGTGTTTAATTATATTAATGATAAGTATTACTTGTTGTATCTAATTTTTATTGCATACTCATTTAAATGCATCTAATTTTCATTGCATACTATATTAAATGCATCTAATTAATTCAATAGATGCATGATGCATCCATGCGATATGCCTTCTGAATAAATAAAAGATGCATGATTAATTATATGTAGATGCAACTTTTGATTATATAAAAGATGCTACCTTTATAGATAATAAATACAGATGCATTAATTATAAGGTGGTTATGAACTGTAAATTTGTTATCGTCGAGATATATTGCGACTTGAAAGACGGTTATGATACGAAAACAAGATGGAAACAAGTGCAATTTACCTTTCTACCCTTCTAGACTAAATAAAAACTCTTGTTATTTACACATTTCCCATCATTCATTTCTAGCCTTTGATATTTTGATCCAATGGTCTCAATTTCTTCTTATTCTTCTTATTTTTATTAATTTTCTTATTAGTTCCTTACTATATACATACATATATATATATATATATATATATATATATATATATATATATATATATATATATATATATATATATATATATAAAACAAGCTTTTGAAAAGCAATCTCTAACCCAAAATACCTCTAAATTTGACACCTGGATAATACCTTTAATCAACGGCTGGTATTGCATTTCACTTAAAAAAAACATTAAATGTGAGACGGTCACCATCCTCTCTCCTTATTCTATAATCAAAACCCTAATCGCTAAATCAAAACCCAATATCCATTCAAATTACTTTTAAATCAGAATCATAAATCCTACGGAATACATCGAATCAAAATAATATCAAAATCAGTATCCACACTTCATTGATTGAAATCATATTTTTGTCGATTAGGGATTAGAACAATTAAAATGAATAGATCATTTTGGGGCAAAATGAAATTCCTTATCAACCTTTTTTATTTTCTGATTACCTTCATGAATTGGACGAAGAAGATTAAGGTTTTTAATTAATTTGGGGCAAATTTATGATTATAACAATCATCATGAATAGATACTTTTGGTGCTTCTCGATTATCTTGAGGGCGGTTCAATGAAGACTGATCATCGGATATGCAAATAGGTGCGTCTTCCAACATATAGTTTGCTTTTGATTGATTATAGGACTGTCAATTAAGGATTTATATAATTGATATATGTTTGTATGATTTAGGTCTCATTATGTTTTGGCTTGAATTCAAACAGGCATTTACGTGTCAATATATTTTGTCCAATATCTTGAAGAAAGTTCAATGAATACAGATTCAATTTGCAAATAGGTTCGTAAATTATACATATCATTTACTTTTGATTCATTATAGACCAGTCAATTAGAATCATTAGTATAGTTTTTAATTTTTATTTAGGTGTCATTATGTTCTTCATGAATTCAACCTAGCAAGTTTTTATATAAACCCACAAAAAATGCCCCTAAATTAATAAAATGTAACCAACTTCCATGATTTTTGGGGATAATTTACTTTTTCAAATTGTTTCCTTAATTATCCACCAAAATTTTCAAATTTTGAAAACCATTTTTATTCACATGTTATATCTATATGGCTTAATTTGTTAAACACCATTGAGACACTTTTGTTATTCTCAAATATGCAAATAATGCGAGGCGTAACAATAAGAATGCGGATTTGGTTGTTGGTTTGAATAGTCCTTATGGAAAGAATGGTGAACTGTGTTGTGTGGATGGTGGACCAGCTATTATGAAATGCTTTTAACATTTTTTTTTGGTTGGTTGTTGCAGGTTAACAATATGTAATAGATAGTGAAGATGCATGCTGTTAGCATTAAAAATATATATATATAAGTGATGGTCATTCTCATATTGTAACTTTGTGTCGTTTGTTAAGATTAGTAATAGTTTAGTCATTGGGCTTTGGACTTGGCAAGCTAATATGTCATGTGCTATGTTTCATAAGCCTTATTATCTACCATGTAAGCCCAAGCCCATAGAAAGCCCATAGGGCATCTCATGTTAAGAACTATTTAAACACCTCAAAGGCTCATTTGAGGTGTGTGCTTGTGTGTGTAAGTGTGTGTGTTTATTAATAAAAGCTCTCTTCATCTTATTCTCTCTTTATATATTTACGCCATACATATACATACATCAAGTCACCATCTTCTCTTCATCTTTACTTCATCTAGTGCTTATATTTGTGTTAAAGTTGATATATCTAAGGTCCTACAAGTGGTATCATTCGCCTAACAATGATTTAGGAGTTTGTGGTAATCGTATTTTTCAAGTTTTTTTCTTAAAAAGTTGCATTTTTTCTTGTAAAAGTGCACTTTTTCTTTAAAATGTCTTGATCTTTAAATGTTTTAGTGTTAAAGTTGTTGTTTTTCTTGAAGCTTTAGTGATTCTATGTGTTTTGGGAAAGATTTGATCAAAAGAATCAAGTGGAAAAAGTGTTTTTGGTTGAAAAAATCGGATTTTTTGGTTGTTTGGGACATCCTACGAGTAAGATTTTGAGTATAGTACATAAAACAGCTGTCTACAGTACTTTCTACGAGTAAGTTGAGGTCAAAACCCTTTTCCTACGAGTAACTTTTGGTCAAAACCCTTTTCTTACGAGTAAGTTTCTACGAGTAAGTTTCTACGAGTAAGTTCTTACGAGTAAGTTTCTACGAGTAACTTTCTACGAGTAAGTTTCAGAGTTCTACGCATAACTTCATCAAAGGTCTTCTCTTCGTGCATCGGTGACTCAGTACTTCCCTAGCTTGGATAAGTTATTGGAATACTTCGACTTCGGATATCTTTCAAGCTTGGATAAGTTTGAAAGATTTGTTTGGTTTTTAACCTTACGCATAAACATTTCTTACGCATAAGTTACAGCTTACGCGTAAAGTTCAAGTTTACGCATAAACTTAGTGTTTACGCTTAACCTTACACTTTACGCATAACCTTAACCTTACGCATAAGATTCCAAGTTACGCGTAAGATTCAGAGTTTACGCGTAAGATTACTGTTTACAGCTTTACGCGTAAGTTTTGACTTTTGACAACCAAACTTCAAACGGCCATAACTTTTGAACCGTAACTCCGTTTTTGACGAATCAGCTGTCAAAACGACCGTGAGACAGAGGAGAACGACACGCTAAATGATTTATCGATTTAGGCGAAGTTTCGAGGCCTAAAAACGCTCCGGGAAGAAGTTATTAAGGTTTTAAGGTTTCAGATAAAAATTTTCACCATAAAAACTTACATCAACTTACACTTAACACAACTCCTACTTCGTTGGAACGATCCAAGAATTAACTTTATCAATCTACACTTCATCAATGGCTACTCAGCAAGATATTCATGCTGCCGGTGCCGAAAACCGACCTCCCATGCTGTCAAAGGGTGGATACTCACAGTGGGCTAGTCGTATGATGCGTTATCTTAAGAGCAAAACAAATGGAAGTCTTCTCATCAAATCCATTGTGGATGGACCCTTCAAACCATCACAAGTACTAGACCCTGGTGATCCAAATGGTACCCCCCAGTACAACCATACTACAGAGAACAGAATGAGACTGAATACACTGTGGAAGACAGAAAACAGATTGAAGCTGATGATCAGGCATTTCATTATGTCGTTCTTGGTTTACCTGAAACCATTTATGCTACTGTTGACAGTGAAGTAAGTGCCCATGCAGTCTGGGAAAGAGTCAAAAGGTTAATGTATGGGACAGACATCGGGAAACAGGAAATGGAAACACAATTGCTTAAGGAACTTCGCAAGTTTACTTCAATTCCTGGTGAATCCATAGAGACGTACTACCACAGATTCTGTAAGATCATGAATGATTTATCAAGACACAACCTCAGTCAGACAAATATTGCTAACAACACCATTTTTCTGAATGAGTTACAACCAGAATGGGGAAGATATGTCACTATTGTTTATCAGACAAAGAATTTGCATGAAGTGACTTATGATCAGGTGTATGACTTCTTGAAGCAAAATCAGGATGAAGCTAATGAAGTAAGAGCTGAATTACTAGCTAAAAAGCATGATCCTCTAGCATTAATGGCTGATACACCAACACCTGTACCAGTGAACACACAACAACAACCATCATCATCTTCCACTCACAACTACATGCAACCATCCTACATTCAACAACCAACACCGGTCTACCAACAGCAATTCTACCCACAGCAACAACATGTTATTCCACAACAGCAATACCCACATTTCCAAGAACCAGAATTCACTGACAATGATGAAGCTACTGCAGCCTTGACACAAGCGTTTGCTTTTCTGACAAAAGCATTCCAAGGACGCTATTCTACACCAACAAACAACAACCAAAGGATTTCATCGAATACTCGCAACAGGCAGATCGCTCAGCCGAGTTTCAATATGGGCAATGGAGGCCAAATGGTTGGAGTTTATGGGAATCAGCAAGGATATGCTACTGGAATTAACATGGGTAATCAGAATATGCAGCATGCAGGTCAGTATGCAGGGAATCAGTATGGTCAGTATGCAGGGAATCAGATGGGTCAGCATGTTGGAAATCAGAGGGGTTAGAATGTTGGTAATCAGGCAATGGGTAATCAGAATAGGAATGTGGCAGCTCCAGTTGTTGGGAATTATGGAAATGTGAATCAGGGTAATCCGGTAAAGTGTTTCAACTGCCAAGGTGTAGGTCATATGGCAAGGAACTGTCCTACTAAGCCGAACAAGAAAGATCTAGAGTACTTGCAGAAAGCAGTGATGTTGGCACAAAAGGCTAAGGCAGGGTTTCAGTTGAACGCAGAGGAGAATGATTTTATGGCTCTTATGGATGACATGGAAGATAGAGAGGATATCGATGCGAACTGCATATTCATGGCGAATCTTCAGGAAGCTAAGTATGACACGGATTCTGACACACTTCCTGTTTATGACACCAGTGCACCATCTGAGGTACCAAATTTCAACACATGTCGCAATAATGATATATTTGATATGTCTCCTCATGAGGAACAACATTCTGAGAAGCTAGCACCCACTTATGATACATACCTGGACACGCCAAGTAGTAGCAATACTCCTTCAGCAACTCCAGATGTGAATCATAATGGAGGCTTCGTTTCACAGCATGCTGAGAATGATGAGGAAACACGTGCTTTATTTGAATCATTATTAAATAATTGTGGTATTGAAATCGAGAAAGTGAAAAAGGTCAATCGCGATGTTAAGGCCGCGAATGAGAAATTGACCACTGAGCTTGAGAGATACAAGGAAAATGCAAAAAGTTTTCAAATTCACAAAGAACGCGAGTCAGAATTTGAAATTGGTTATAAGAAATTACTTGTTAAAGATAGGGAATGGAAAAACAAGTTTGCTAATCTTGAAATAAGTTCAACAAAAACCATTAACTCTTTAAAACAAGAAATTTCTGAATTAACAAACCAACTTTGAAACCAAAAAACAGCTTATACCAATCTTGAAAAAGAACGGGATGAGTTGAAAAAGGACTTTGCAAAGAAAGAAGATAAACTTTTGGAAGAAATCGTAGAGTCAGAACACAAGATTGCACATCTAGAAGAATTGGTGGTTAAGTCGGGTCAGTCAAGTCAAACTATGAAAATGATTTCAAACCAAACTAATCCGATTTACCATACGAAACACAAAATGGCTCTCGGTAACAACAATCCTTGTAATCTCAAGAAAGCTCAGGATGAACAGAATGTTTTGTATAATGGTAGTGTTTTTTACACCAAACATGATCCTCCTGTCGTTCGGGATTCTGAGCAAACGATAGAACATGTCGAAGAGAGCATTATTAAAATGAAACAAAAGGATTTGAAACCCATTGATTACAACAAATTGAACAAACTTTCGGGTATTACTTTTGTTCCACAAAAAGAACCATCTGTGTTTTCCATAAAAAGACCATTCTCGAAAATGTTTTCTAAGAAAGTAGTTGCTTCCAAATCACTTTCAAACATGGAACAGATGTCTTCAAACAACACTTTTAACTCAAGTGCTGCCAGAGGATATCTTGATGATCTTAAAACAAGAGTTGGGCAACTTAAAACAACTTTAGAATCTAAAACGAGACTTAATGAGATTAACTGGAATTCCACGGTTCATTTACAGCTTAAAAAGATTCTTGAAAGTGAATTTTCTCCTCAAATTAATAACATTCATGCTCGTGTAATTCACTTTGAACAAGCATTTTTGAAAGAAACAGCTGACTTCGTCACGGATCACAAATCCCTGATAAAGAAGGCTAATGAATCTTTTGAGCAAATCAACGTTTTGGAAAACCTAAATGATTCTCTCTTCGAAGCTGTTATGACTACTGATATTATGTCCATCATTTTACAAACATATTCTGTTCAAGACGATGAACGACTAAGAGCTGAGACCTCCGCAATTGTTTCAAAATATGAAAATGCTCTTATAAAGCTTGAAAAAGAAAATGTGTCATATTTTAAACAACTTGATCGAAAAAAGGAAGAATGCAAGTATGACAAATTGTCGTATGAGCGTGACTTAAAGAAAATGAAAGAGCAAAATGATCTTTTAAGGACTCAGCTTGAAAATCAAAAAGGAAAGGGTGAGGAAACTAAGTTTGCAAAACCATTGACTTCGGAGAAACCAAATGTTTCAAACACGGTTCAAAAACCAAAAATGTCAATTTCACGGTTTGCTCCAAAAGTCGATGAGAAAAAGGATTTGACAAAACCAGTCACTCCAACACCCTTGCCCAAGAAAAGTGAAAATGAAAAGATTGTTGATAAAGGAAAAGCAGTTGTCGAAACACCAAAAGTGATAGCACCTGGCCTTTTTAGGATTAGTCCCACTAGTGCGTCTGCCTCAACATCTAAGACAAATGACAAGTGCATAAAGGCTAATTCTAAAGAATCTAGGGATGCTAAAAAGGACAACAATATAAATCCTAATGTGTGTGCCTTACCTTCTACAGGATTAGAAAGCACCTCTAGGAGCAGCAGACTAAAGCCTAGGAGCAATACAAGGAACAATAGAGTCTCGCCTATTTCTAAGAGTTGTAGCAAGAATAAAGCTGAAGAAGTAGAAGAACACCCTAGGAATTTATCGCTTTGTAATAAGAGACATGTTTCATCTGAATGTAATGTCGAAAGTACTGTTTCTAATGCATGTAATGACTCTGTTTGTTTAATATGCAAGAAATGTTTAATTAATGATGTTCATGATGAATGTGTTTCTAAGAATGTGAATGTTACGCCTAAACAGAAGTATGTTCCAAAGGGAACTAGTGCCAGATCTAGATCTATAGAAAGATTAGTTTCACGCTTTAGGTCTACCACTAGTAGTCGAATGCCTAGGAACTACCTTAAGTTTTGTATGTGGAAACCTACGGGTAGAGAATTCATTCTTCAGGATGGCAAATTGAAAGTTGTTCAAAATGGACAAGTAGATACCTTCTATGAATGTGATTCAGATTTTACCCCTAACCTCATGGAACCAAATTCAAAACGGTTTCCAAATACAAACTCTTCTGTTCTTGGCAGGTTATCGAAATATGTCTTTGGATCGTCGACTCGGGTTGCTCCAAGCACATGACCGGGAATTTAAAGCTGCTGATCAATTTCGTCTGGAAATTCATGGGAACTGTACGCTTTGGAAATGATCATGTAGCAGCTATTCAGGGTTATGGAGATCTTCAGTTTGGGAATTTTTTAATCACTCGAGTTTACTACGTCGAAGGGTTGGGACACAACTTGTTTTCAGTCGGGCAGTTTTGTGATGCTGATTTAGAAGTTGCATTCAGAAGAAACACGGTTTTTATTAGAAATTTGGTTGGTGATGATCTCTTAACTGGTAATCGTGGTACAAATTTGTATGTTATCGACATCAACCAAATGGCTTCTACATCACCAATTTGTCTTATGACAAGGGCAACCGAAACTAAGTCCTGGCTGTGGCATAGACGATTATCCCATCTCAATTTCGACACCATCAACAAGTTAGCCAAAGACAACATCGTCGTTGGACTTCCTAAGTTCAAATACACCAAGGAACACCTTTGTCCATCATGCGAACAAGGAAAAAGTAAAAGAGCATCATATAAACCCAAAACCGTACCTAGTTCGGAAGCAAGGTTACATATGTTGCACATGGACTTATGTGGCCCAATGAGAGTTGAAAGCATTAATGGGAAGAAGTATATTCTTGTTATTGTTGATGATTATTCAAGATATACTTGGGTAAAGTTTTTGAGATCAAAAGACGAAGCACCAGGCATCATCATTACCTTTCTGAAGCGTATTCAAGTTCTACTTCAAGCTCCAGTAAGGATTATAAGAACAGATAATGGCACAGAATTCACAAATTAGGAGTTAAGATCTTACCTCGAAGATGTTGGAATTACACACCAAACATCAGTTGTTAGAACTCCACAGCAGAATGGAGTAGTTGAAAGAAGAAACCGAACTCTTGTGGAAGCTGCTCGCACAATGCTGATCTTTTCTAGTGCACCACTATTCTTATGGGCTGATGCTGTAGCCACTGCTTGTTTTACTCAAAACCGATCCCTAGTCCATCTGAGATTCAATAAAACCCCATATGAGCTAGTTAACAACCGTAAACCTGATATCTCTTACCTTCACGTGTTTGGCGCTTTGTGCTATCTGACGAATGACAGAGAAGATCTAGGGAAGTTAAAAGCTAAGGGTGATATTGGAATCTTCATTGGATATTCAGAAAACTCGAGGGCATTCAAGGTGTATAATAGAAGAACGAAAAGGATAATGGAGATGATGAATGTGAAGTTTGACGAGATTTCACAAATGGCTTCTGAGAGATACGCTCTAGAACCCGCGCTTAATCCGATGGCTTCTAATCAAAACGGATTAGGACCCGCACCAAACCAATAGACTTCTGGACACATCAGTTCAGGACTCGTGCCTCAAGGAGCTCAGTCAACAAACACGGATAAACCTTCAGAACAAGAACTGGAAAATTTCTTCGAGTTAATGTTTGATGAATATTATGGTGGAACTTCGACAAATGCATCTCCACAACATTCCGCTGCACCCGCTCAAAATCAACCACCACCACCACTGGATGCATATACTACAATCGAAGTTGAAGCACCAACTACCTCAACATCATCTACATCTACTTAAGCCACTCCAGTACTTGAAACTGAACTACCAAGAGTTGATGAGCAAAACCAAAACACAAATTTTCAAGAAGAACCTACAAATAATTCAAACGATATTGCGTTAGAAGAAGAAGAAGTATTTGAAAACCCGTTTGCAACAGACTCTGCTGAATCTTCTTCAAGGTTACAAGAACCATCTAACACACATATGTTTTACCCAAGGTACCCTTCCACATTTCAATGGACAAAAGACCATCCAATAGAACATATCATTGGTGAACCTTCAAAGCCAGTTCAGATAAGGAGACAACTTGCCACTGATCTCGAATTGTGCATCTACGTTTGCTCAATCAGCCTCAAAGAACCAAAGAACATTCGGGAAGCAATGGCAGAAAACCCTTGGATTGAAGCGATGCAGGAGGAATTTCTTCAATACCTGTTACATGATAGTTGGGAACTTGTTGAACGACCACTTGATAAACGTGTTCTTGACCTCAAGTGGTTGTGGAAGAACAAACTGGATGAGGAAATGACTGTAATTCGTAACAAAGCTCGTCTCGTGGCTAAAGGTTATCCACAAGAAGAAGGGATAGATTTCGAGGAATCATTCGCGCCTGTAGCTAGACTTGAAGCAGCCCGGATTTTCTTTGCCTATGCAGCTCACAAAAACATCACAGTCTATCAGATGGACATTAAGACAGCTTTCTTGAATGGAACACTGAAAGAAGAAGTGTATGCGAGTCAGCCAGAGGGATTCATCGACAAAGATCATCCAGACTACGTCTACAAGCTTAAGAAAGCAATTTATGGTTTAAAACAAGCTCCAAGAGCGTGGTATGATGAACTATCATCTTTCTTGCTTAAAAACAATTTCACAAAAGGAACGGTTAATGACACCTTGTTTATCAAAAAATTCAAAGATGACATTTTGATCGTTCAAATTTACGTGGACGACATAATTTTTGGATCAACCAATCCTAACCATTCAAAACATTTTGAAAATCTCATGAAAAGCAAATTTGAAATGTCCATGATGGGGGAACTAAAATTCTTTCTTGGTTTACAAATACATCAATCCCCTCGTGGTATTTTTATCAATCAAGCTAAATATACAATAGAGATTTTGAAAAAACATGGAATGGAAAATTGTGATTCTGTTGGTACTCCAATGGTCACTTCACCAAAAATTGATGCTGATTTGTTTGGGAAACCCGTTGATCCGAAAAAATATCGGAGCATGATCGGTTCTCTCATGTACCTAACTGCTAGTCGACCCGATATTCAATTTGCTGTTTGTTTGTTAGCACGGTTAAAAGGATCTTTCGGTACCTACGAAGAACCATTAACATGGGACTTTGGTATCCGAAGGATTCGGGATTTAATCTAACAGCATTTTCAGATGCAGACCATGCTGGTGATCAAGTTACAGCAAAGAGTACATCAGGTGGAGCACAATTTTTGGGTGAAAAGCTAGTAAGTTGGTCGTCAAAGAAACAGGATTGTACTGCGCTATCAACCGCCGAAGCCGAGTATGTGTCTCTATCTGCGTGTTGTGCCCAAGTTCTTTGGATGCGGACACAGCTCACAGATTATGGCTTTACTTTTGACAGAATACCTATGTATTGTGACTCAAAAAGTGCCATAGCTATCTCGTGCAATCCCGTACATCACTATAAGACGAAGCATATCAAGGTCCGCTACCATTTCATCAAAGAACACGTGGAAGAGGGTACTGTTGAATTATTTTTCGTTAAGACTGATTACCAACTCGCCGATCTATTCACTAAAGCCCTTCCAAAAGAACGGTTTGACTATCTAGTTCGACGAATTGGCATGCGAAGCCTAACTCCTGAGGAGCTAGAACGTCTACTCGAATCTTCTTGAAAAAAGTTTTCGAAATCGCTTCGCTGTATATATTTTTGAAAAAACAAAATACAAAATTTGAAAAACCAACAAAAACAAAATACAAAAATATAAAATTTTCAAAAAATACAAAAACAATATAAAATCAAAAAATCCAAAAATATTCTTCTCACGACATGTCTCTCGTATAAATCAATATTCTGTACGTCTCTAGAAATGTCATTCAACAATGATACGGACATGTACAGATGCTTGAACGGGAGTTCTTTTTAATGTTTTTCTAAAACATGTCGTTTCTCAAAATTTTCTTCACTATGGCTTTCGTATACTTCAGTACGAAACCCGTACTTAAAACGATGACTTCTGATTATTTTCAAATCAAGGACTCGTACGTTCAAAGACGAACTCTTTTTCAAAAGTTCGAGTCTAAACAAACGAAAAAGATTTCAAGCATAAACTCGTTTTCAAACAAAATTCTTGAGCACTTTTTCAAGATTGTTCAAAAGATTTATCAAAATCTTTCAAATGAGTGCTCAAGATAACTCCCTCAAAACCCTTAATTGATTTTAAAATGTGCTATCATTAAGGGGGAGTACAAAAACAAAATTGTTCCGATTTCATGCAAAAATAGAATCTGTCTTTCTCTCCAAAAGCTTTTTTACTCAGTTGATACCAAAAATATCACAATATGCTATTTTTGAGGGGGAGAAGACATGATTAAATGTGTTCAAAGATGTATAAAGATTGTGGCTGAATCTCAAAAGAGCTAGACTCAGAATGTACCAATGAATTGACGAAGCTTAAAATGTCAGTAATTGAAAAGACTTGTCCTGGACGGGTAATAATTTCAAGCTAGTCTAACTAGTGATGTAAGCGTGTCTCGAATAGGACTTGTCTGAGTAGAATGTACCGTATCGAGAGACTTTCTTTGGACTTGACCAGGACGGGTAATAATTTCAAGCTAGTCTAACTAGTGATGTAAGCGTGTCTCGAATCGGTCATGTTCACTGAAAGTGGATCAATTAAAAAAGTGCAAACTCCTCACGCATGTGCAAATTTCTTAAAAATTCATGAGCACATGTGAAGGGGGAGTCCTTCTAAAGTTACAAAACTCTCAAAGTGGTAACAACAATGTGTTTTATTATCATAAACACTTTGAGAGATTTTCAATCAAAAGGTTTCATGGCAATTATAGGATTCATGAAGTTATAAGGTGACTAAGGTTAGGAAAAACCGTCCTATGATCCACCAGAGCCGGAGGGATCTACCCAAGGACAAATCCAATAGATTAGAATTAGAAGTCCTTAGGTATGATTGAAAAAAGGAGAAAATGAGAAAGGAGAAAGAAGGGGTTGAAGAATTAAAAAGAAAAGTTATGAAAAAGGGTGAAAAGAAATAGCCCTCCATATGTTCAACCTTAGGGCAGACACCGGGTACAATTCGTATGCTACTGGTTGTTACTAAGGTAACACCGGTATTGAAGATAAAGACGTCATGGACCCAGTGACGCACTGCACTAAACCTTCTTAACCACTCAAGTTCTCTTAAAAGAGCTTGTTTCATTCTCACGGGGAACCGGCATAATCTATCGACCTGTCTCTTAGAGATGGTTGATATTGAAGCAGGAGACCTCTCCCTAATCTCCGCATAGGAAACCAAATGTGCACTTATCGAGTCTAGAGCCTCGAGATTCATCAAAAGATCTCATAGGAACACATAATATTCCTACACTGGTTGTTCATCATTAAGGACGCCAGATGTAAACTTAGAGTCCTACGCAGATCTTAGCAATCTGCCATAACATTTATGAGAGGATTCACGTTTGTGATTCTCAATGATTGAATGGAAATTCCTGCCAGGGTCAACATCAAGCAGCCCTGACAGCAGGTCACTTCGGTAATTCTGTATGGGTTACGCTTAGTGTTCGCGGTGGTTTCAAACGGTCTACAGTCGTTGAGTGATCCCCAGCGACTCACCCAGTCATTGAGCTACTAAGTAGGTCTTGTAAGCTCTCTCGAGAGTATCTAACATGGGAACGGCCTTGGTAAGGGTTAGAAGGAGTCTTCACACTATGCTGTTGACGATCTCTAATTCTTATCTGTAAGTACCGGATGTTTTATTGCTAACTGTTTATATGCAGGGACACTTCATCTTCATGG
The DNA here is from genome assembly GCA_030686995.1 of Artemisia argyi. NCBI lineage: Eukaryota > Viridiplantae > Streptophyta > Magnoliopsida > Asterales > Asteraceae > Artemisia > Artemisia argyi. The sequence continues at coordinate 87,280,799 of CM060679.1, forward strand.
CGACAGATTCCACGTGCTCATACATACATCTGAAAGTTAAAGAAAGCTCCCTCAAAGATCTATACAACACAAAGTTCAAAGAAAGATTCTACGCCAAAAAGAAGAATCTACAAAGTATAAAGACTAAGGATCAAAGTGAAAGAAAGGGAACTACGTGCATATGAATATCAAAGTCCAAAGATGTATGAGCATGTTGGAATGGCAAACAACCACCACAGACGCAGAAGTGACGAAAGGCAGATAACTCCACATCACAAAGGAACAAAGAACGATGAAAAATCAGTTATCAAAGATCACAAAGCATGAAGGAACAAAGACTAAAGACTATTCTACAACGACACACAAAGTTAAAGACAAAGAACACGGAAGACCCACTCACGTGGAGCATCATTCGAATGACCACCCCTTAGGGGGAGATTGTTAGCATTATAAATATATATATATAAGTGATGGTCATTCTCATATTGTAACTTTGTATCGTTTGTTAAGATTAGTAATAGTTTAGTCATTGGGCTTTGGACTTGGCAAGCTAATATGTCATGTGCTATGTTTCATAAGCCTTATTATCTACCATGTAACCAAGTCCAAGCCCAAGCCCATAGAAAGCCCATAGGGCATCTCATGTTAAGAACTATTTAAACACCTCAAAGGCTCATTTGAGGTGTGTGCTTGTGTGTGTAAGTGTGTGTGTTTATTAATAAAAGCTCTCTTCATCTTATTCTCTCTTTATATATTTACGCCATACATATACATACATCAAATCACCATCTTCTCTTCATCTTTACTTCATCTAGTGCTTATATTTGTGTTAAAGTTGATATATCTAAGGTCCTACACATGCTAATGATGATATCTGATGGTATATTTTATTATAAAATTAAGTTGATATATGTTATTTTCAGCTTTAGTTGTGTATTTTTCATTTCAGATGTATCTATTTATTTTTTATTTTAAGCACTTCTTAAAAATAAGCACTTCAAGAAATTGTATTTCGAATTGTTTTTTATTTAAATAATTGTGATACACATGTTTAGAAACTTTCAATTGAATACATTTCTAATTTTAGTGTTATCTCAAATAAGCACTTTGAAGTAACTTATTAAAAACTGCTTATTTTGTCCTGAAAGTAAGCAGTTAAGCAGAAGCAGGATTACCCAAGTGCTTACAAACTGTTATTCTGCATAAAGATAACCCTAAAGAAAAAGTATTCCATGATTTTACTACATTTGTTGCATCTGTAACAGGTTTAGCTGCTCCTGCAATTGCTGTTGGATTTATTGCTTTAGTGCCTACATTGGGGACCATTACACTAGTGATTGGAGCCGGTGGATTTGCTGTTGTTCCAACCGCTGCAGGTTGTGTTACTTCTACCAGGGATGATACTTCTACCCCATGGTTTGCAGATTTTGCAAACTACCATGCGGGTAATTTCATAGTGAAAGGGATGTCGTCCCAACAGAAGAAAAAATTCTTCAAAGACGTCAAACACTATTTCTGGGACGACCCCTACCTCTTTAAGATATGTGCGGATCAAGTCATCCGACGGTGTGTCCATGGTACTGAAGCCACGGAAATCCTCAAAGCCTGTCATGATGGACCCACTGGGGGACATCACAGCTCAAACTACACCGCCAAAAAGGTGTTTGATTCTGGTTTCTATTGGCCCACCATCTATAAAGATGCCCAAGAACTTGTCAAAACTTGTGATGCTTGTTAGCATCACGGGAATGTTTCTAAGAAGGATGAAATGCCTCAAAACATCATCCAAGTCTGTGAAATATTTGATATCTGGGGCATTGATTTTATGGGCCCATTCCCATCTTCAAGAGGTAACAAGTATATACTCGTGGCAGTCGACTATTTGTCAAAATGGGTTGAGGCAAAAGCCTTACCCACTAATGATGCCCGAGTAGTTGTAAAATTTCTGAAGTCTCTCTTTGCTCGATTCGGGACTCCTCGTGCCATTATCAGTGATCGTGGTACACACTTCTGCAATGATCAATTTGCAAGAGTAATGCTGAAATATGGTGTAACTCACCGTCTTTCTACTGCATATCACCCTCAAACTAGTGGGCAGGTGGAGGTCTCAAATCGAGGCATAAAGAGAATTCTGGAGAGGACGGTTGGTGAAAACCGAGCCTCTTGGTCGGACAAATTGGACGACGCACTCTGGGCTTTTCGTACGGCTTATAAAACACCCATTGGGTGTACTCCATACAAGTTGGTGTACGGAAAGACATGTCATCTTCCGATCGAATTAGAGCACAAAGCCTACTGGGCTTTGAAACATGCAAACTTTGACATTCAGACAGCGGGTGATCACCGTAAGGTTCAGCTAAATGAACTAAATGAACTACGTGATCAAGCTTACGAGAATTCTTTAATCTATAAAGAAAAGACTAAGAAGATACATGACTCTAAAATAAAGAACCGCGTTTTCAACGTTGGTGACAGAGTTCTTCTTTTCAATTCAAGATTGAAAATTTTCTCGGGCAAGCTAAAAACCCGTTGGTCTGGACCATTTACTGTAGCAAAAGTATACCCATACGGAACTGTTGAGTTATCGCAACCCGACGGTCCCAATTTTAAAGTAAATGGCCATCGTTTGAAACACTACTTTGGAGGGGACATACCACAAGTGGTTGTCCCAGATCTCCAAACTTTCCCCACGGACTAATTAATACGGGGTCGAGTCAAGCTAGTGACTCGGAAAACAAAAACATTAGTATCATGTATATAAATAACAATGAATTTTGTAAATTTTGTTCAAATATCTATCCTTGTATGTATATTATATACTTTATCATTCAACTTCCGGGCTGTCAGGACATATTTATTACAGTTAATCATTCAAGTGATTAGCTAGCGTGGTAAACCTGACACAAGCCTGGGAGGTAGTAATTACATATACTATATCATATTTCAATTCATAAACAATATAAAATACAAAAATATTTTTCCTTTGCACACAACTTGCCCAGTTTGATTAGTTCCTTAGTTACAACATTTGGTTGTTGGCTGTTTACAGTTACTGAGCTCTGTCAGACCCAGATTCCCTTTCGAGGGGCGGTTGTTAGGAATTTTCTTTCTTTTGTACATATATATAAAATTTAAAAATACAAAAACATTTATAAAAATTAAAAATCAAAAAACAGTAGCATAAACATGGGTTTTCACCCGTGTGTATCACCCAAGTGTAGGGGAGTTGCCCTACTGTAAATAAAGTACATAAAATAAAAATGAAAAAATTCAAAAATAAAATAAAAGTTGTTCCTACATTTAGCTTGTAATATTACCTTTTTACGTTCAAAGAGTCGGCATAATAGCCGGGACTTTGAATATTGAGGACAATATTCATTTCTAAGTGTAGGGGGGGAAATTCTAGCGAATTTAATCACATTATACATCTAGTACCCCCGTTTTTGCCAAAAATTTGAAAATTTTTTCAAAATTTTCACTTAATGAAGTACTTGGCATTAACACAACAAATGGTTATTAGTCCACCATGTCTAATCCACACAAGGACTGGCTAATCCAGGAGCAAACGGCTCTTGGTAAAGATAACTCAAACCCGTTTATGGCTTGCAATTTGCCAAAAATTGTATGGTTCCTCAACTCCCCATATCCCATAAAGCAAATGAGTTGGCTAGCCCGCAAGGTTATGGCTTGTGGTAAAGGCAGTGAAAATCCATAATTGGTAATCAGCTCACCAAGATGTTGACTTTGTCCATCAAGAGTTGGCTAGTCCAGAAGCAAACGGCTTTTGGTAAAGACTAATCAAATCCGTTCATAAAAACTCATCATTTCTGTCAAATCTAAACAACAAAAACATGTAAAAACACTCAGAAACACCACAAAATACTACAAATATCCTTAGAAGGTGTTTTTATATGTTTCAAACATAAAAGAGCTAAAAACAGGGAAAAACCGCCAAAGTTTACCAAATTGTCAAATTCAGTCCCTGAACTTTCATGAAATGTCAGAAATGGTCCCTGGATGATTAATTTTAAAGAAAAGTCAAAAACAATCCTCAGGAATCATGAAATAACAATTTTTACCCTTGGAAGTTCAAAATATCAAAATTGGCAAAACAGGTCCCTGCAGTTTCAATATTGACAGAAAATACCCCTCAGTGTTCAAAAATGGAATTTTATCATCAAAGGGTCCTTGGAAATTCATAAATTGACAAATTTTACCCCCAGATGATAAATTCATAAAATTACAAAACAAGTCCCTGCAATTTGGAAAAATGGCAAAATTGGTCCCCGGTTACTTTTAAATTTGGAAAAATAATAAAAAGGACCTTATAATATTTTTAAATGGCAAGAAAGGTCCTTTGTGATATGTTTTGGAAAAGTGACAGTTTGGTCCCTGGAAATTCTGTAATTACAAGATAAGTCCTTGGGCTTAATATTATTACAAATCCAAATAATCCAATTCCAAATACAAACACAAACACAAAGCCTGGTCCATATTTCCCAAGCCCAAAACCCTTAAAGCCCATTACCCCTTTTATTAATAAAGCAGGTTTGACCCGCGTTGACTCACCATCACCCCCAACCTCACCCCTGCAACCACCACTCCACCTCCACCTTCTTCACCCACTTGCTCACCTTTCCACCTCACTACTCTACTTACCTCCACCTCCACCACCTCTGAGTCTACAACCCACCACAATAAATGCTCTTCTCACCCAAAAATTCCCTCCAAACCAGTTCCCTCCTCTGTTTTCCATCCTAAGCCCCAACTTGCATCAAAATATCTCCATTGTGTCCCCTTAACCTTCCCTTGTCACCTCAATTGCATTTAATGCACAGAAATCGGCTGCAAGTTACCTATAGATATTTTGGCGCCAAAATATCTTTTGAACAGGTGTGTTCAATAAAGATACATGTCAAGGGTAAAGAATGGTGGGATTTGCATGGTTGGACACCTGGAACATTGAAGCTTATAAATAGAGGAAGAAGATGAAGAGTAGAATAGTTAATTTTGTACTTAGTTTTCTTTTCAAATCGTATTAGCATAACTTAGTCTTTCAGTTTAAATTTAAGCTTTGAAGCATTTTCATATTGTTGTAATGTTATAAGAAACATCAGTTCAAGTTTTAATTCAAAGTGAAGTTCCATTTCAAGTTCAAGTATCCTTGTTTTAATTTCAAAAATCTTATTAAGTTTTCTAGTTGTAATCTGAGGTTGTTTATTATCATTAAGATCATATAAGCTATTGATATAGCTTATTTAAGTTATTAGAAGCTTTAAATTCTAGTTTTACTTGAAAAAGAAAAAAATAAAAAAATCATGAAAAATAGCTTTTAAATAAAAAATTGAAGGTTTGAATGCATCAAGAAGGAGCAGGGTTAATTGTGGATTGCCCTTTGGGTTAGCAACCTTGTGGAAGGTTTATAGGATTGTACTTGGGCCTGGTTCTCAGTTCTTAGCTTGGAATGCCATGTGTAAGCTCAATTTCCATTTTTGCATTTATACTGTAGAACCTCTCATTAACTGCTTATCTTTGATTGTTCATGCATAATTAGTATATCTAACTTAGAATATTGTTTAAAATCCCATGCTTGTTCACTTATTTTCATAATTGCTTAATTTAAGAACTTGACTGTCAAATTAGTATATTAGAGATTTTTGAGTATTTGTTGTTACCAGTGTTAATTATGTGCTTAAATCAGTTTGTGTTATCATATTTCAACTTCTGGAACTAGTTTCATGACTTAAATAAGTGACAACCTTTGAGAAACTACAAAATCAAGGTTATAAAGGAGTGTTTGGGACTGTGATTTCCTAGGTGTTCATATTTGATTTTGTTGTTGTAATTGGTTCATATAGCTCACAGTAGGTGGAATTAGAATAGTCAAGTCATAAAATCAGTAGTGTATTAAAGAAAAAAGTCAAAAGAAGCTTCAATCTTTCTTAATTGCTTAACTGTTAGGATTTATTAGTTCAAACTCTATCTATTAATATAAAAGTTGTTAACTTAGCTTAATTTAACCTTTAATCAGCTTAGTACATCATAATAAGTCACTAGGAGTCATTAGAAGTTCATTCAAGTCAACTTATTTCATAGGTATCAAAAGTCAAAATTGCATGTGCAGATTAATAGCAAACTTTTCTTTATAACTTGTAGGATTCATTAGGGATTGGAGTTCCAAACTTTTTGTTGTTTTGTGTTGCTTGGTAGCTTATCTATCTGTTTCAAAAAGAAAATCAAAGTTTGAAACTTATTTGCTTATTAATAAGTTCAATCAAAGTTGGCTAGTTGAGCAAAAAGCTCCCCTGCACCACAGGTTTGAACCAAATTTCATGAGCTTATTGTGACCTCCCTAGTGGACCCCACCCTTAGCCCTTTGGCTTATTGAGAGCTTATTAGCTCTAGTTTCATCACCTAGTTTTAGTTTGGACACTAGCTTATTGAGTATAGCTTAATTGTACCCAACTTGTGACCTGACCTCAGGTTGCATACTGAGTCACTCAGTATTGATCACCAAATTTCACAAGCTCTCCAAAAGCTCAATAATAAGCCATAAGCACTGCTTATTGGCTTATTGGGAAGATAAATAGACCAGCTTTTAGGAACAATCTTAAAATTGGACCCTTGTGCTTATTGTGTGGACCCCACACAAGCTTAAAACTTTTCCATTTGACCCTTGTAACCTGAGCAACTCAGCTCTTATAGCTTGTTTCCAAAGCTCACTCTGAGCTTATTAGTGAGCTTATTGGTTAGCTTATTGACCTGATTGATAGTTTCCCAGTCCAACTTGAGGGTTCAACTCCAAGTTTTGATCCCTGAACCCCCTAGTGGACCCCACACAAGCCTGCACATTGACCTTTGGCCTGTTTGGCTGAGCAGCTCATTAAGAGTGCTTATTTGAGCTTAAAACTCATTTCTTTAGCTTATTTAAATTAGTTTAGCTTATTTTAGGTGTAACTCATTAGTTTGTAGCTTATTTAACCCTTAGTAGCTTGTTGGTAGCTTTTAGCTTATTAAAAATCCAAGTTTAGCTTCTTAAGCCAACTGATAAGCAAATAAGCTCATACAGAGCTTATTTGGTTGATATAAAAAGTTTGTTTTTTTTAAAGTTGCTTATTTTTATCTGTTTAATAGGTTTGTAAAATAAAAATTGAAAAAAAGAATAAATAAATAAAATAGCAAAAAACGTGGGTGTGGGATTCGAACTCAGGACCTCTTGGCTAGTATACATGCTTAGTGCCCACACCCCTTCCACAAGCTCTGGGGCACCAGTTCCGTTGGACTCTCCCTAAACAATATACTTAACACCATTTTTGGGATATAAGCTTAAATAAGCTGTTTTGGCTTATAACTGCTTATTTGGATAAGCTGTAGTACCAAGCTTATTTTTCCTAAGCTTTTCATCACTTAATATACTAGCAGTAATTTTTTCATAATTTTTACTTTTCAAATACTAATTATTTTAATTAATCCGAATTTAATTAGTAATTAAATAATATTAGGTAATTAAATAGTTTTAATAATTTTTAGTTAATAACAACATCTTTTTATATTTTTTAAAAGTCTTATAGACCATAGGGTCTTTGTAAAAAATAATTTCCTAATTGTTACTGTTCATTTCCTATTTTCTTTAATTAAAATTAGTTAAATAGATCTTAAATAATAAATAAGTAATTAATTAGTAAATTAGCCTAAATATAATTTTTAGAATTTTTAGGATTCCTGAGATGGTTAATTAGTTTTATAAATTTTTTCATAATTTTATAAGTCATTTTGGTAATTTTAGTAATTTAAAATAGTTTATTTAGTTTAATTAAAATACTTAGTAATTAATAAAAAACACATAAAAAGACAAAAATATTTATTTTTAATTTTTTATACTTTCTTCAAGTTCATTTAAGTTTTAGAAAATATTTTTGCAAGTTTTTAGTTTAATTTGTAGTCTTTTTATTTGTAGTTTAAATTAAAGATAGTTTTAAATTAAATAGATAAATAGTTTTTATTTAAATAATTAATATTAAATAATAAAATAATCTAAAAAATAATTTTCTTTTTAAATTAAATTTTCTTTTAAATTTAAGTTTGTAGAATTTTCAATTTTACCCCCTGTAGTTTAAAATTGCATTAAAACTCACCTTTTTCTCTGTACGTAGACGTAAGTTTTAATTTGTATACGTTTTTCTAGTTCACGTAACTGTTTAAAATTTATTTGCTTATTTGTTTAAATTGTGTAAATCAGTAGTATAAATCAAACTCACCTTTGCCCATTCATAATCACCCGATCCCAAATTTCGTTTTATTACAGATTTCACGCCTCGTTGGGAAATACGACCCGAGGATACATTGTACTCCACGGAGCATTAGTCTAAGCTGTTTTTGACTTATTAACCTTTGTTAATAATAATCTGACGGTTCAGCACTGATCAAAATTTTGGCGCCGCTGCCGGGGAGGTGTGCTGCGTACAACGAATTTGGAAGCATACGTGGTTCTGAATATCAACTCATTGTACAAATATCATCAGTCTGTAAATTTTTGTAAAAATAAATATCATAACTGAAAAGTTCACTAACACTTTTCCTAAAGTGTTAAAAACACCAAAAAAATTAAATAACAAACAAAATAAATCGTGAAGTTAAATTACTTCGTTTTCTTTAAAATTACAACCTATACAGCTGGTATAAGGTAAGTTCTGACATTAAATTGCGAACTGAAGAGGAATCCATTTATTTCCTCCCGCTAGCCTGCGAGTGATTTTAAAGGAACGATTTCGGTTAACGAATCGATTCCAAAAATATTTTCCAAGTTTTCACCCATACACATATACCCAAAAACATTTTCTTGTGAATAAATTAAATAACCTTCAGAATAAGTTCCCAAACATAAGATAAAAAATTTTAACGTAATATCCGTGTAAGTGGTGTACCTTTTATAAAGAAGCCATTTTACCCGTGATTATTGGGTTAAGTTTACTGTGGTTTTGCCTCGATCTTGTTTTGAAAATTTTGTTTTTAGTACATGCACACACGTTCTTCTAGGTCTACAAGTCCTCATCGCGAGCTTGTTAGTATTCCTCGAAAACGTACACAATCTGCCCCGAAAATTGAAACTCAAATACAGACTGAACCTAAACCCGCAGTCATCATGGCAGAAGAACGCCCAATGTCAGAGCTTCTCCAGGCACCCATCGAGGGTTATGGAGATGCTATTATTGTACCCGCCATAGTATCTGATAATTTCAAATTAAAAACCGGATTACTTAATCTGGTTACTTCTAATCAGTTCTATGGTTTCGAAAGGGACGATCCTCATTCACATATAAGATGGTTTAACAAAATTACATCTACCATCAAATATAAGAATGTCCCGCCGGAGGCTATTAAACTACTTCTGTTTCCATTTTCTCTCGAGGGAGCAGCCAGAGTCTGGCTAGAGAAACAACCCCCTCGATCCATAGAAACATGGGAAGATCTAGTTAAAAAATTTGTGAATGAATTCTATCCACCATCCAAAACTGCCTATCTGAGGAATGAGATCACCAAGTTTTCACAAAGACCTGGTGAGACATTCAGTGAAGCATGGGATAGATTCAAAGAGTTGCTTCGCAAATGCCCCCACCATGGATTTTCTGAGTTGATGCAACTCGACACATTTTATAACGGAGTAAGCCAAGCAGACCAGGATTCCCTTAATGCCTCAGCAGGAGGGAATTTTTTGAGTCGTACTGTCAAGGAAGCTTTAGCAATAATTGAAAATAAGTCCAAGGTTCGAACCATACGTAATAAACAGGTCGATCCTTCTACTTCTTCTACCGTGAATCAATCCAGCACCGATGCTAAGATTGATAAACTCACGGATGCTATACAAGCCTTGGTTCACTCCAATCAGAAGAAAGTATCGTTCCCACAGAATCCTTCACATGCTGAAGTGAAGAAAGTGGATGTTTGTGTTACCTGTGGAGGACCACATGCCTATTATAATTGTACTGCCACAGACAATAACACATTTGAAACCAACGCGATTGCTGGTAGTTCTAGCCAAGGAGGCAATCCATATCGTCCTCCTGCTGAGCCACCATGGCGTCCGAGCACTTACTCTGTACCACCTGGTTTTAACCAGAACACCCAAAACCGTCCCCAAAACCCAAACAGAAGTAACCAAGGTTACTTTAATCAAGGTTATCCCCAAAACTTTCAAAATCAGGGGAATAGAAATCAGGGACCGAGTAACTATAATCCTGGCTACTTTCATGGAAACCCTAATCAGGGACAATTCCAAAATCAAGGGTTTCAGCAGAACACTCGAGGGCAAACCCCTCCCGTTCAAACACCAGCTGTTGTTCCAAACCCTACCCCTTCTGATGAATTGTTAAAACAATTCATGAAAGCACAGGAAGAAACCAACAGGTTGTTGATCAGCCAGATTTCTGACATAAAGAAATCTTTAAATGATCGACCCTCGGGCTCAGGTACTTTACCTAGCAACACGATCGCTAATCCGAGGGGCGATGTTAAGGCGATCACCACAAGAAGTGGAGCTTCATATAAAGGACCTAAAACTTCATCTACCTCTTTCTCTTCTCCTGAGGTACTGGAAAAAGAAGCTGAGGTTACAACGGACACGATACCTCCTATTGATAAAGGAAGTACCGACGACGTCCCACCTCCAGTTATCCCGACTCCTCCTAAAAGAGTCGTGTTTGAAACTACCGAAGGTCCTGTTGAAAATCCAAAAGCCAACCCAAAACCAACAATTCCATATCCCTCACGATTGCAAGACCAAAAGCTCCGTGAAAAAGCTAATCATCAGATGGAAAAATTTTTTCAGATTTTTCAAGAACTACACTTCGATATTAGCTTCGCGGATGCTCTTCTTTTAATGCCCAAATTCGCATCGACAATTAAAAACCTGTTGAGCAATAAAGAAAAACTGTTTGAGATGGCACGAACTCCACTCAACGAGAACTGCTCTGCAGTTCTGTTGAAACAGCTTCCCGCAAAGCTAGGGGATCCTGGAAGATTTCTAATACCTTGTGTATTTCCAGGAATGGTTGACTGTTTTGCCTTGGCCGATCTTGGTGCAAGCATCAACTTAATGCCCTACTCAGTTTGGAAAAAGCTCTCTCTTCAGGCACTTAGTCCCACATGCATGACTCTCGAGCTTGCAGACCGTTCAATTTCACGTCCCCTTGGTATTGCCGAGGACGTATTTGTAAGAGTGGGAAAGTTCCATTTTCCGGCAGACTTTGTCGTTGTTGATTTCGATGCAGATCCTAGAGTTCCTCTCATACTAGGGAGGGGATTCTTAAGGACGGGTCGTGCATTAATCGTTGTTTTCGATGAGGAAATCACGTTACGAGTTGGCACTGAAGCGATAACGTTCAACCTTGATCAAACCTCGAGATACTCCTCGAATTATGATGCTGAATCGATCAACCGAATTGATGTCATTGACATTGCATCCGAGGAGTATGCTCAGGAAATCCTTGGTTTCGCTGATAGTTCTCCGAGTGGCAATCCCACTCCCTCTTCTCACCCCATAATCGCTAATTCTTTTCCTTCCCTCACTCCGTTTGAGGGAAGTGATTTCGTCCTTGAGGAATTAGAGGCCTTTCTCAAAAGTGATTCAGTTCCCGAAGGGATTGATAACCAAGAGATTAACCCGGAAAGGGATATACTTCTCCTTGAGAAATTATTGAATAAAGATCCCTCTCCCATTCCTGTTCTACCTCCACAACTTCATAATGCGGAAGTCAAAAATGTTGAGAAAACTGATGATTTCCCCGAGGTCGAACTTAAGGACCTGCCTCCTCATCTAGAATATGCATTCTTGGAAGGTAACGATAAGTTACCGGTCATTATTGCCAAAGACTTAAAGGATGAGGAGAAAACCGCGCTGCATAAGGTTTTAAAGTCCCACAAGCAAGCAATTGCTTGGAAGCTTTCAGACATAAAGGGTATTAACCCGGATTTTTGTACACACAAAATCCTAATGGAAGAGGACTTTAAACCTACCGTGCAGCATCAAAGAAGAGTAAATCCAAAAATCCACGAAGTTATCAAGGAAGAAGTTATAAAACTTCTCGATGCAGGATTGATTTACCCTATATCAGATAGTCCTTGGGTTAGCCCAATACATTGTGTTCCAAAAAAGGGTGGCATCACGGTTGTCACAAATGAGGATAACGAGTTGATACCAACTCGTTTGGTTACAGGGTGGCGAGTATGTATCGATTACAGAAAGCTTAACGAAGCCACCCGCAAAGACCATTTCCCTCTGCCCTTTATGGATCAGATGCTCGAGAGACTAGCGGGGAATGAGTATTATTGCTTCCTCGACGGCTTCTCGGGTTACTTCCAGATTCCCATTGATCCACAGGATTAAGATAAAACTACCTTCACATGCCCTTACGGAACATTTGCCTATCGTCGCATGCCTTTTGGGTTATGCAATGCTCCGGGCACCTTCCAGAGGTGCATGATGGCTATTTTCCACGACATGATCGGGAAAACTATGGAGGTATTCATGGATGACTTCTCAGTCATTGGGAATTCTTTCGACTCATGCCTCTCCCATTTAGAAAAGATGCTTCAATGTTGTGAAGACACTAATCTTTGTCTAAACTGGGAGAAGAGCCATTTTATGGTTAAGGAGGGCATTGTCCTCGGCCATAAAATTTCAAAAAGTGGGATCGAGGTCGATAAGGCCAAAATTGATGTTATAGCTAAACTGCCTCATCCCACCACTGTTAAAGGAATCAGGAGTTTTCTTGGCCATGCCGGGTTCTATCGGAGATTCATTCAGGATTTCTCCAAAATAGCCCGGCCCATGACTCATCTTCTTGAAAAGGATGCTCCTTTTATCTTTTCCCCCGAGTGCATCGAAGCTTTCTCTACTTTAAAGAAAAAGCTTACCGAGGCACCGATCCTTGTTGCCCCCGCTGGGACTTACCCTTCAAACTTATGTGTGATGCTAGCGATTTCGCTATTGGTGCAGTTCTAGGGCAACGCAAATCCAAACATTTTCAGCCAATACACTATGCAAGTAAGACCATGAGTGAAGCTCAAGTACATTATACCACCACAGAAAAAGAATTATTAGCTGTGGTATATGCCTTTGAAAAATTTAGGTCTTACTTAATCCTAACCAAATGCGTGGTGTACACGGACCACTCGGCTTTGAAATACCTGTTCACTAAACAGGATGCAAAGCCAAGACTGCTCCGTTGGGTCCTGCTCCTTCAGGAATTCGATATACTCATACGAGACAAAAAAGGAGCAGAGAACCTTGCTGCTGATCACTTATCCCGGTTAGAGAATCCTCATCAGGATATTCTCGAGAGAAAAGAAATTAATGAAACTTTTCCTCTGGAGACTCTCAATCTAATCTCTACCAGGGATGATACTTCTACCCCATGGTTTGCAGATTTTGCAAACTACCATGCGGGTAATTTCATAGTGAAAGGGATGTCGTCCCAACAGAAGAAAAAATTCTTCAAAGACGTCAAACACTATTTCTGGGACGACCCCTACCTCTTTAAGATATGTGCGGATCAAGTCATCCGACGGTGTGTCCATGGTACTGAAGCCACGGAAATCCTCAAAGCCTGTCATGATGGACCCACTGGGGGACATCACAGCTCAAACTACACCGCCAAAAAGGTGTTTGATTCTGGTTTCTATTGGCCCACCATCTATAAAGATGCCCAAGAACTTGTCAAAACTTGTGATGCTTGTCAACATCACGGGAATGTTTCTAAGAAGGATGAAATGCCTCAAAACATCATCCAAGTCTGTGAAATATTTGATATCTGGGGCATTGATTTTATGGGCCCATTCCCATCTTCAAGAGGTAACAAGTATATACTCGTGGCAGTCGACTATTTGTCAAAATGGGTTGAGGCAAAAGCCTTACCCACTAATGATGCCCGAGTAGTTGTAAAATTTCTGAAGTCTCTCTTTGCTCGATTCGGGACTCCTCGTGCCATTATCAGTGATCGTGGTACACACTTCTGCAATGATCAATTTGCAAGAGTAATGCTGAAATATGGTGTAACTCACCGTCTTTCTACTGCATATCACCCTCAAACTAGTGGGCAGGTGGAGGTCTCAAATCGAGGCATAAAGAGAATTCTGGAGAGGACGGTTGGTGAAAACCGAGCCTCTTGGTCGGACAAATTGGACGACGCACTCTGGGCTTTTCGTACGGCTTATAAAACACCCATTGGGTGTACTCCATACAAGTTGGTGTACGGAAAGACATGTCATCTTCCGATCGAATTAGAGCACAAAGCCTACTGGGCTTTGAAACATGCAAACTTTGACATTCAGACAGCGGGTGATCACCGTAAGGTTCAGCTAAATGAACTACGTGATCAAGCTTACGAGAATTCTTTAATCTATAAAGAAAAGACTAAGAAGATACATGACTCTAAAATAAAGAACCGCGTTTTCAACGTTGGTGACAGAGTTCTTCTTTTCAATTCAAGATTGAAAATTTTCTCGGGCAAGCTAAAAACCCGTTGGTCTGGACCATTTACTGTAGCAAAAGTATACCCATACGGAACTGTTGAGTTATCGCAACCCGACGGTCCCAATTTTAAAGTAAATGGCCATCGTTTGAAACACTACTTTGGAGGGGACATACCACAAGTGGTTGTCCCAGATCTCCAAACTTTCCCCACGGACTAATTAATACGGGGTCGAGTCAAGCTAGTGACTCGGAAAACAAAAACATTAGTATCATGTATATAAATAACAATGAATTTTGTAAATTTTGTTCAAATATCTATCCTTGTATGTATATTATATACTTTATCATTCAACTTCCGGGCTGTCAGAACATATTTATTACAGTTAATCATTCAAGTGATTAGCTAGCGTGGTAAACCTGACACAAGCCTGGGAGGTAGTAATTACATATACTATATCATATTTCAATTCATAAACAATATAAAATACAAAAATATTTTTCCTTTGCACACAACTTGCCCAGTTTGATTAGTTCCTTAGTTACAACATTTGGTTGTTGGCTGTTTACAGTTACTGAGCTCTGTCAGACCCAGATTCCCTTTCGAGGGGCGGTTGTTAGGAATTTTCTTTCTTTTGTACATATATATAAAATTTAAAAATACAAAAACATTTATAAAAATTAAAAATCAAAAAACAGTAGCATAAACATGGGTTTTCACCCGTGTGTATCACCCAAGTGTAGGGGAGTTGCCCTACTGTAAATAAAGTACATAAAATAAAAATGAAAAAATTCAAAAATAAAATAAAAGTTGTTCCTACATTTAGCTTGTAATATTACCTTTTTACGTTCAAAGAGTCGGCATAATAGCCGGGACTTTGAATATTGAGGACAATATTCATTTCTAAGTGTAGGGGGGGAAATTCTAGCGAATTTAATCACATTATACATCTAGTACCCCCGTTTTTGCCAAAAATTTGAAAATTTTTTCAAAATTTTCACTTAATGAAGTACTTGGCATTAACACAACAAATGGTTATTAGTCCACCATGTCTAATCCACACAAGGACTGGCTAATCCAGGAGCAAACGGCTCTTGGTAAAGATAACTCAAACCCGTTTATGGCTTGCAATTTGCCAAAAATTGTATGGTTCCTCAACTCCCCATATCCCATAAAGCAAATGAGTTGGCTAGCCCGCAAGGTTATGGCTTGTGGTAAAGGCAGTGAAAATCCATAATTGGTAATCAGCTCACCAAGATGTTGACTTTGTCCATCAAGAGTTGGCTAGTCCAGAAGCAAACGGCTTTTGGTAAAGACTAATCAAATCCGTTCATAAAAACTCATCATTTCTGTCAAATCTAAACAACAAAAACATGTAAAAACACTCAGAAACACCACAAAATACTACAAATATCCTTAGAAGGTGTTTTTATATGTTTCAAACATAAAAGAGCTAAAAACAGGGAAAAACCGCCAAAGTTTACCAAATTGTCAAATTCAGTCCCTGAACTTTCATGAAATGTCAGAAATGGTCCCTGGATGATTAATTTTAAAGAAAAGTCAAAAACAATCCTCAGGAATCATGAAATAACAATTTTTACCCTTGGAAGTTCAAAATATCAAAATTGGCAAAACAGGTCCCTGCAGTTTCAATATTGACAGAAAATACCCCTCAGTGTTCAAAAATGGAATTTTATCATCAAAGGGTCCTTGGAAATTCATAAATTGACAAATTTTACCCCCAGATGATAAATTCATAAAATTACAAAACAAGTCCCTGCAATTTGGAAAAATGGCAAAATTGGTCCCCGGTTACTTTTAAATTTGGAAAAATAATAAAAAGGACCTTATAATATTTTTAAATGGCAAGAAAGGTCCTTTGTGATATGTTTTGGAAAAGTGACAGTTTGGTCCCTGGAAATTCTGTAATTACAAGATAAGTCCTTGGGCTTAATATTATTACAAATCCAAATAATCCAATTCCAAATACAAACACAAACACAAAGCCTGGTCCATATTTCCCAAGCCCAAAACCCTTAAAGCCCATTACCCCTTTTATTAATAAAGCAGGTTTGACCCGCGTTGACTCACCATCACCCCCAACCTCACCCCTGCAACCACCACTCCACCTCCACCTTCTTCACCCACTTGCTCACCTTTCCACCTCACTACTCTACTTACCTCCACCTCCACCACCTCTGAGTCTACAACCCACCACAATAAATGCTCTTCTCACCCAAAAATTCCCTCCAAACCAGTTCCCTCCTCTGTTTTCCATCCTACCAACTTGCATCAAAATATCTCCATTGTGTCCCCTTAACCTTCCCTTGTCACCTCAATTGCATTTAATGCACAGAAATCGGCTGCAAGTTACCTATAGATATTTTGGCGCCAAAATATCTTTTGAACAGGTGTGTTCAATAAAGATACGTGTCAAGGGTAAAGAATGGTGGGATTTGCATGGTTGGACACCTGGAACATTGAAGCTTATAAATAGAGGAAGAAGATGAAGAGTAGAATAGTTAATTTTGTACTTAGTTTTCTTTTCAAATCGTATTAGCATAACTTAGTCTTTCAGTTTAAATTTAAGCTTTGAAGCATTTTCATATTGTTGTAATGTTATAAGAAACATCAGTTCAAGTTTTAATTCAAAGTGAAGTTCCATTTCAAGTTCAAGTATCCTTGTTTTAATTTCAAAAATCTTATTAAGTTTTCTAGTTGTAATCTGAGGTTGTTTATTATCATTAAGATCATATAAGCTATTGATATAGCTTATTTAAGTTATTAGAAGCTTTAAATTCTAGTTTTACTTGAAAAAGAAAAAAATAAAAAAATCATGAAAAATAGCTTTTAAATAAAAAATTGAAGGTTTGAATGCATCAAGAAGGAGCAGGGTTAATTGTGGATTGCCCTTTAGGTTAGCAACCTTGTGGAAGGTTTATAGGATTGTACTTGGGCCTGGTTCTCAGTTCTTAGCTTGGAATGCCATGTGTAAGCTCAATTTCCATTTTTGCATTTATACTGTAGAACCTCTCATTAACTGCTTATCTTTGATTGTTCATGCATAATTAGTATATCTAACTTAGAATATTGTTTAAAATCCCATGCTTGTTCACTTATTTTCATAATTGCTTAATTTAAGAACTTGACTGTCAAATTAGTATATTAGAGATTTTTGAGTATTTGTTGTTACCAGTGTTAATTATGTGCTTAAATCAGTTTGTGTTATCATATTTCAACTTCTGGAACTAGTTTCATGACTTAAATAAGTGACAACCTTTGAGAAACTACAAAATCAAGGTTATAAAGGAGTGTTTGGGACTGTGATTTCCTAGGTGTTCATATTTGATTTTGTTGTTGTAATTGGTTCATATAGCTCACAGTAGGTGGAATTAGAATAGTCAAGTCATAAAATCAGTAGTGTATTAAAGAAAAAAGTCAAAAGAAGCTTCAATCTTTCTTAATTGCTTAACTGTTAGGATTTATTAGTTCAAACTCTATCTATTAATATAAAAGTTGTTAACTTAGCTTAATTTAACCTTTAATCAGCTTAGTACATCATAATAAGTCACTAGGAGTCATTAGAAGTTCATTCAAGTCAACTTATTTCATAGGTATCAAAAGTCAAAATTGCATGTGCAGATTAATAGCAAACTTTTCTTTATAACTTGTAGGATTCATTAGGGATTGGAGTTCCAAACTTTTTGTTGTTTTGTGTTGCTTGGTAGCTTATCTATCTGTTTCAAAAAGAAAATCAAAGTTTGAAACTTATTTGCTTATTAATAAGTTCAATCAAAGTTGGCTAGTTGAGCAAAAAGCTCCCCTGCACCACAGGTTTGAACCAAATTTCATGAGCTTATTGTGACCTCCCTAGTGGACCCCACCCTTAGCCCTTTGGCTTATTGAGAGCTTATTAGCTCTAGTTTCATCACCTAGTTTTAGTTTGGACACTAGCTTATTGAGTATAGCTTAATTGTACCCAACTTGTGACCTGACCTCAGGTTGCATACTGAGTCACTCAGTATTGATCACCAAATTTCACAAGCTCTCCAAAAGCTCAATAATAAGCCATAAGCACTGCTTATTGGCTTATTGGGAAGATAAATAGACCAGCTTTTAGGAACAATCTTAAAATTGGACCCTTGTGCTTATTGTGTGGACCCCACACAAGCTTAAAACTTTTCCATTTGACCTTTGTAACCTGAGCAACTCAGCTCTTATAGCTTGTTTCCAAAGCTCACTCTGAGCTTATTAGTGAGCTTATTGGTTAGCTTATTGACCTGATTGATAGTTTCCCAGTCCAACTTGAGGGTTCAACTCCAAGTTTTGATCCCTGAACCCCCTAGTGGACCCCACACAAGCCTGCACATTGACCTTTGGCCTGTTTGGCTGAGCAGCTCATTAAGAGTGCTTATTTGAGCTTAAAACTCATTTCTTTAGCTTATTTAAATTAGTTTAGCTTATTTTAGGTGTAACTCATTAGTTTGTAGCTTATTTAACCCTTAGTAGCTTGTTGGTAGCTTTTAGCTTATTAAAAATCCAAGTTTAGCTTCTTAAGCCAACTGATAAGCAAATAAGCTCATACAGAGCTTATTTGGTTGATATAAAAAGTTTGTTTTTTTTAAAGTTGCTTATTTTTATCTGTTTAATAGGTTTGTAAAATAAAAATTGAAAAAAAGAATAAATAAATAAAATAGCAAAAAACGTGGGTGTGGGATTCGAACTCAGGACCTCTTGGCTAGTATACATGCTTAGTGCCCACACCCCTTCCACAAGCTCTGGGGCACCAGTTCCGTTGGACTCTCCCTAAACAATATACTTAACACCATTTTTGGGATATAAGCTTAAATAAGCTGTTTTGGCTTATAACTGCTTATTTGGATAAGCTGTAGTACCAAGCTTATTTTTCCTAAGCTTTTCATCACTTAATATACTAGCAGTAATTTTTTCATAATTTTTACTTTTCAAATACTAATTATTTTAATTAATCCGAATTTAATTAGTAATTAAATAATATTAGGTAATTAAATAGTTTTAATAATTTTTAGTTAATAACAACATCTTTTTATATTTTTTAAAAGTCTTATAGACCATAGGGTCTTTGTAAAAAATAATTTCCTAATTGTTACTGTTCATTTCCTATTTTCTTTAATTAAAATTAGTTAAATAGATCTTAAATAATAAATAAGTAATTAATTAGTAAATTAGCCTAAATATAAGTTTTAGAATAATTTTATAATTTTTTAGGATTCCTGAGATGGTTAATTAGTTTTATAAATTTTTTCATAATTTTATAAGTCATTTTGGTAATTTTAGTAATTTAAAATAGTTTATTTAGTTTAATTAAAATACTTAGTAATTAATAAAAAACACATAAAAAGACAAAAATATTTATTTTTAATTTTTTATACTTTCTTCAAGTTCATTTAAGTTTTAGAAAATATTTTTGCAAGTTTTTAGTTTAATTTGTAGTTTTTTTATTTGTAGTTTAAATTAAAGATAGTTTTAAATTAAATAGATAAATAGTTTTTATTTAAATAATTAATATTAAATAATAAAATAATCTAAAAAATAATTTTCTTTTTAAATTAAATTTTCTTTTAAATTTAAGTTTGTAGAATTTTCAATTTTACCCCCTGTAGTTTAAAATTGCATTAAAACTCACCTTTTTCTCTGTACGTAGACGTAAGTTTTAATTTGTATACGTTTTTCTAGTTCACGTAACTGTTTAAAATTTATTTGCTTATTTGTTTAAATTGTGTAAATCAGTAGTATAAATCAAACTCACCTTTGCCCATTCATAATCACCCGATCCCAAATTTCGTTTTATTACAGATTTCACGCCTCGTTGGGAAATACGACCCGAGGATACATTGTACTCCACGGAGCATTAGTCTAAGCTGTTTTTGACTTATTAACCTTTGTTAATAATAATCTGACGGTTCAGCACTGATCAGATGTGAAGGATATTATCTATCACCTTTTGTCTGGCTAAACATCTTTGCTTTGGTAACGGTTTTTACTGACAACAAAAAACATCACAACTGATATTAAGGTGGACACAAACTCAAAGGTAAAGTGCATATAAGTTTTGTTATGTTGCATCAATGTAACTATAAAATATATATTCACACGAACGTGATTGATGTTAAAATCAGCACATCATATTTTATGTCAACGCTAACTGACAATTTTTTTTTTATCACCCAAATAAGATACAAGTATATGATAATAACCAATTATGTATCACGACCATGTAGATATGCACGACGATCACATTCAATGGCTGCACCTGGACTGAAGACCATCAGCAACTTTGTTGCACTTAATCATAGATCTGGCAAGGTATCTGTTAAACACCCCTATGAATATGTATTTTCACTAATAACGATTTGTTTTTGAGCTACATTTGAGAAGCATCAAATCTAATGAAAATTTACTATACCCCGACTTCTATTTGAAAAGCATCAAATATGATGAAAATTTGGTTACAAGTAGAAAACTAAGCCTTCTAGCCTGAGGCCATCGAGAAAGGTACAAAAAAGTCATAATATTAAACATTTACATGTTGGCTCTGATGAAACTTTTTTTTCTTTCTTATTTTTCATAGTTTAACCTTCGACAAACATTACTTTTATCAAATTTTCCTTAATAATGTTTCATACATGTGTACTCTAATTGCTAAGTGTTTCCAGTTTAGTACAGCGACGTCCATTTTTGGCTTAATAAATCTGTCGTTGCCTATCTGCTTACTGGTAGAGTACTGATGCGTGGGAATTGCACCAGGCTTTACCTCTCGAGGGATCTCGAGAAGCTTACAACCCCCACCAGGCAGTGTACCTGATCGTTGTAGTATAGTATAGTGACAAGTACCGGGGGATTGATCGTTCAACTCAGGAATAGTGTCGCTAGGATTAGAAAGCCTAAAAACTAGGTCTAGAGGTGAGGGATGATTCTTTTTGTATTTTTTATGTTTTATAAAAGCAAATAAAAATCTCGGTTTTTTAAGGAGTGGGCGGAATTAGTTGCTAATCAACTAACCCAATTACTAAAGATGCAATCAAAATAAAATAATAAAAATGAAAATAAACTAAATTACACTAGTGGTGTGAGCAATATATGGGAGAATTGTGTTTACTTAGATTTCACTACTCCCTATATATCTTTTACAGGTTAATTACTTGTTACAGTTGCGTGGATGACGGATTGTATTCCTTAATACCATTCATGGGGTGGCGTACTTACTTCCCCAATCCTATAAGCTCCTACTTCACTCCTATGTCGAGCCGGCTAAGAAGCTCCTAACATGGGATCACTAGAATTCACTCATGCATTAAATACAACCATAAAAACCTAGTACACATCGGTTCATGTTTCTTAAGACGTTCAAGCAAGTTACACAATGGAGATCTGCCAGTTTTCTTAAGCCTAACATTGAAATCATTCATCCATTACAACTATAAACAAGCAATCAACCTATAATCAACATCTAGGTTTCATTACATCTAAGCAAACACATGAAAGATCTAGCCTAGCATGTTATAATCAAGACAAGCATAAGATATATTCAAACAACACATAGACATATTGAATGAATTGAAAGAAAACTTATCTTAATTGAACATGAAAGGTTTCAAGGGGTGAAAACCCTTGAAAATACTGTTACAAACGACCTAGGGTTTATTAGGTTCGGCCCTAGAATTCTCCACACAAGTTCCTCCCTTAATGAATGAAAAATAGAAAAGTATATATAGATTCTGTGAGGTGACGGCGTCAAGAGGAAAAATCTGACGCCGTCATCTCGCCGCCAATAAAGTTCTCGGACTGCCTAGATCCATGGGTGACGCCGTCATTTGTAATCCTGCTCCAGGTCGTCACCAAATTTACTCTTGACGCCCTACTTCTGACGCCGTCACGTTTTCTCTGGGTCGTCATCCATTTTGCTCTTGACGCCGTCAAAAAATCCTTCTTGACGCCGTCAGGTACTGTTCCCAGCAAGGAAAATTAAGTCTTTGTCGTTTTCTTCACTTTTATGCTCCAAAAACGTCCAAAATGCTTCCTTTTCCAGAATTCACTCCCAAAGTACCTAAAATCACAAAAGGAACGATTTAGGGCAATATTTGATCAAATAAATTCCAATTCCGGCTTAAATGACCCCCTAAAAACGGTTCATTTTTCGCCTCATCATATACCCTTACACTTGAGATTTGCTTGTCCTCAAGCAAATGGGCTTTTATTCTAGTCAAAATACAAGTTAGGGGTCATTTAACACTAACATAAAAGTAATTACAACAAATAATCGTTCCACTAAAGACCAAAGACAAGCACGGAGGTCATATACTAGCACCTCACAAATAGTGTTTAGATACTCACATCTCTCGAGTGTAATAAAGTAATATCACAATATGGAAATGGAAAACATCTCTCACTACCTGTCATAGCAAAATAGATTATCATAGGCTTGGGAAAGGATCAAACCTCCACCACATGGCGTAAGCACCTAGGATAAACTATCAAAGAGGTCTTTTTAAAGGGTTGTAACGTTAGGTGTAGGGATATGGAATACACGGTTTTGTTGGATATAGGCAATCTTTACTGATGGCGAGTTAATAATCTTGGTTAATTACATGTACAATATGGCGTTGCTAAGCCAAGACTAGACTCGACTTAAGCTAATAAATGAAAAATAACAAAAACATAAAACAAACATAGAATGAAACGGGATGGTAGTCCGTATGTTTTTTCTTTTCTTTTCCTTTTTCTATTTTTTTTTTCTTTTTCTTGATTTTTCGGTTTTTTTTTTTTTTTTTTTTTTTTTTTTTTTTTTTTTTTTTTTTTTGTATACCCTCTTACCCTACCATCCAAAATATTACATCATAGGGAATGAACATTCCCCTTACACTTGAATTTTTACATACTTTACAATAAACTAATCTAATGACTCGAATTAAGAAAATCAAAACACTTTGAGTACTTTTAAGATAAACGCACATATGAGGGCAATAATATAATGTTCTTCCCCATTACTCCATAAAACAAGTACTTTACCCATGAGTCCCAATCGTCCCAAAATAATATGTACAAGGATATGACTCGACTTAGCAACCATGTAATCAATTAGATAATTAACTAAGGGTTTAACAAATAACAATAATGCACTAAAGATGAGTGCATACACGGAAGGCTAAGGCGATTTGGTTGTACATTTAAGTAGGGTGTAACAAATTCTTCCTTTAAGTAATATGCTTAAGTTAGAAACGAAAAGATAGGCTCGGAGGGGTGTACTAGGGGTTTCGTGTACTAAAAATGAGTACAACGCTAAGGGTGTGGGAAAAATTAGTTGACTTTACTAGCCAAGTAATATGACTTAAATGGTCAAGTAATTATGATACGGGTTTAACACAAGGGTGATCCTAATGCCTCTTATCATGTAGTAAATCCTACTACACGAATGTAGTCTTTCTAGCGGTCTCGGGATGCATCACTAACGCAAGTTCTAGAATCTAAATGCTACCGGTACACTCATAAGCACTAATAGTAAATGCTTTTCCTATCAAATCTAAAGGCGAACCTCACATATTTGGGTGGAAAATTTTTCTGAATAGTACGGTTTTGTGCTAGTCATACAATCTCCTATCCATGAGACGCTTGCTATGGCTAAAGTTTCACTCCTAAATGTTGTAAAAAAATTAAATTTGGCGCTAAAATTATACTAACAAGTATTTCTCATAGTTTTATTACGCACCTACCATCAAACAAACAAACTCAAGCGAAAGTGTATCTATAAGGTATCATCATTTTACCCTCCCCTTACACTTAGGGTGAACATTGTCCCCAATGTTCAAGTAAAGAATGTAAAAGTAAAACAGGTAAAAGAATGAAATCAAATACTCCCCTGATTCGCTCGGTATGGATAATATGGTAACAAGGTTAGATCTTCCTCCAAGAAAATGAACAATCAAAGCTTCCCTTCCAGAATAGAAATCATCTTCTTGTCATACATAACCTGTTAAACCTGAGAAAACAAACAAGGCAACCTCGCGTAAAATCGGCGGCAATCTATATACGCTAACAAATCCTAGAAAACAAAGTAAGATATAATGCTTGTGGAATGATGTTTGCAGATTTCCTGGAGATTATAAAACTAAAGATTCAACAAAAACTTTAAGAATCCGTTAGAAAAACAAAACTAGCAAAATTTCCAGAATTTTACACGTGACGCCGTCAGGAATTTCTTCCTGACGCCGTCAGAAGTGACCTGCAGAAATTCTTATGTTAAGTTTCCGGAAAATTTCTGGAAAAACTTTGTCCTATTTCCTGGAAAATCCTGCAAAACATCATTATGAATCGATACAAGCATTTGACTCTAACAAATATGAATACACATGTTCACTTAATATTGTGGAGAATCATGATCAAGTTTGTTTCTTAAAAACATATTTGGGGTTTCCACTTATACTTATCTTTTGCGAAATACCTTTGGATGAAGTTAAGACTAAGCCAAACAACAAAATAAAGTATTTTCACCATTTTATTTTGAAACATGATCTACCAACAATAAAAATAAAGCATGCATACGGGAGCAAATAACAATCAAACAAAATAAAAATCACACAAAACATGGGTTGCCTCCCAAGAAGCGCTTTTCTTTATTTACGAGTCTTGTAGCTAGATTCAAAGTTATGGGTTACTATGTGACATGGGTGAGTTCCTCATTGAGGACATCTTTGGGATCAAACTTAGGTTTCAACTTCCTATTGGTTTTCTTAGTACGGTATGACCTTTCAAACTTTTTTCCATCCGGATCATACAAAATCATCTTCATATGCCATGATCCGTCACCTTCCTTAGGTGGCTTGTCCCACCTCCATTTACACTTATCCCCCTCTCTTTTCCACTTGTTCATCTCTATATTAATAGGCATTACGCTTAAGAACTCAATCATTTTCCTAAAGACTAGGGGGTCCTCAAAAGGATCTAGCTCTTCATCTCTAGCTATGAGTTGTTTCACCGAATGTGTCTTATCGATGAAATCTTTTTCTAGATAGAATGGGCGTTGGGGTCCTATAAAGTTTCTTTCTATCCAAGGTCCATATCTAGATGGTCTCCTATTCATCTCCACCCAATGTGGTGTCGGTTCATCCTCACAATCATAGCTATGTTTCTTAACATCATATACCGACCAAGTATTGCCCTCACCTACCGCTATCTTAGACTCCTTACAATCTATCATGGCGCTAGCGGTTGCTAAAAATCCTCTTCCTACTAATAAAGGGCATGTAGTATCACTAACCATATCAAGGATGTGAAAATCCGCTAAAATAGTTAACTTCCCTACGTGAACAACTACATCCTTAATCATCCCAACCGGGTGGGCAATACTCCCATCCGCTAGACCAATTAATACCTCCGTCTCCTCTAACTTCCCTAGCTTGAGAGTAGTGAAAAAGGATAAGGGAATCAAGTTGAGGCTTGACCCTAAATCGACTAGTGTTTCGAAAGCTTCGGATCTTCCTATCTTACAAGGCAAAATAAATATACCCAGATCATCAAGCTTCTTAGGCAACTTGTTTTGAATGAAGGCGGTCCCATTTTTACCTAGTTTAAATTTCTCATATTTTTCTAGGAGGGCACTATAGTAGGGAGCACGGGCTAAGACATCAATGACGAGACGTTCAAGGTGAAGCTCCTTGAATTCATCGTCAAGGTCTTGCGTAGGAGGTGTTTCAACTATGCTTTTGACCGGTTTTGTATCGGGTGTTTTATTTGATTGGTCCTTTTGAAGAATTTGGTTTTGTTTGAAACACGTGCTCGTTGATTTAACCGAGTAGTATTGCGGACAAGAAGTGGGTGACGAAACTGATGATATGGAATTAACGTTTAGTTTCGGGTTCTTGACCGTGTCGCTTGAGAGTGCTCCCATTTCTCGGTCATTGAGAACTTTCAACAATGTGTCAATTTTGGTGGTCATCTCGCTTTGCTTTTGCTTGAAATCGGATTCAAACTTAGATATGTGAGCTTCTTGAGATGCCATAAATTTGGACATCAATCCTTCAAGATTGTTGGTACTACCATAGTTGTTAGAAGGATTGTTGTTGAAAGTACGGTTGGAGGGTGGACCGTTTGGTTGGTAACGATTAGGCGGATTGGAAGAATTGTTTTGGTTTTGTTTCCACCTAAGGTTTGGGTGATTTTTCCAAGCAGGGTTGTAGGAATCACCATAAGGGATTGGCTCGGGTTTGAAAGTGTACCACTTATCTCCCGCTTCGTCGGTACGCAAGGATGCGTAGTCCGCAAAAGCTGTTCCGGGGAGTTTCACACAATCACGAGTGTCATGGGGACCACTACATAATTCGCATGAAGAAGTGATTTTGTTCACTTGGCTTGAAGGCTTAGGAGCTTCGTAAGATTTCATGAGAAACTTGACTTGATCCTCAAGTTCCATGATCCTACGGTCGGGAGTGCTAGAATTGTTCGAAGGCAAAGATATTGCCTTAACCGTTTTGTTCAAATCACGGGGATCATTCCAACTTTCGTTGTCATAGAGAGCAAGATCTTCTATGAGTTCCCATGATTCTTCCGCACTTAGATCACGTAGCTTGCCACCGGCCGATTGGTCAATGGTTCGCCTTGTGGAGAGATCGATATGGTCATAGAAGATTTGGACTTGGAGCCAAAGATCTATGCCATGATGAGTGACTTTTTGTAGTAAGTCCTTGAAACGAGTCCATGCTTCATATAGAGTTTCACCTTGACGTTGTTGGAACATCAAGATATCATTTCTAAGCTTGGTAGTTCTCCCCGATGGGAAAAATTGAGCAAGGAAACGAGTGGTGAGATCATCCCATGAGGTGATGGATCCCGCGGGTAAACGCTCAAGCCATTGACTAGCTTGATCACGTAGAGAGAATTGGAATATGCGTAATCAGGTTGACTCTCTAGTTGTAACATCAAGGTCTATGGAATCTACGATTTTAAGGAAGTCCTTGAGATGTTGATTTGGATCTTCGGAACGAAGTCCATGGAATGCACATCCTCTTTGCACCAACCGGATGGTGTCGGATCGCAAAGGAGACACATTGGCTCCTTGAGTGAGCTCAATGGTGTTTCGGTAGCCTTGGTGGCTAGGTCTGGAATACACTCCAAGGGTTCGGGGCCTAAGAGGTTGGTTAGCTAGCGGTGGGTTTTGTGGGTGGTCTTGTTGTGGTGGGTTGATGGGTTCAAAGATATTATCACCTTCCATGATGTCGGATGGTAAAGATTACGAACAAAGACACGAAGAAATAAGATAGACTAAAGAGAACCTAAAAATAAAAATAAAATCTTACTAGAAAGGAATCTAGCAAGTAGACCTAATAAAAAGAAATTCTAACCTAGACAATAACTATTCCTCGGCAACGGCGCCAAAAACTTGATGCGTGGGAATTGCACCAGGCTTTACCTCTCGAGGGATCTCGAGAAGCTTACAACCCCCACCAGGCAGTGTACCTGATCGTTGTAGTATAGTATAGTGACAAGTACCGGGGGATTGATCGTTCAACTCAGGAATAGTGTCGCTAGGATTAGAAAGCCTAAAAACTAGGTCTAGAGGTGAGTGGGCGGAATTAGTTGCTAATCAACTAACCCAATTACTAAAGATACAATCAAAATAAAATAATAGAAATGAAAATAAACTAAATTAAACTAGTGGTGTGAGCAATATATGGGAGAATTGTGTTTACTTAGATTTCACTACTCCCTATATATCTTTTACAGGTTAATTACTTGTTACAGTTGCGTGGATGACGGATTGTATTCCTTAATACCATTCATGGGGTGGCGTACTTACTTCCCCAATCCTATAAGCTCCTACTTCACTCCTATGTCGAGCCAGATAAGAAGCTCCTAACATGGGATCACTAGAATTTGCTCATGCATTAAATACAACCATAAAAACCTAGTACACATCGGTTCATGTTTCTTAAGACGTTCAAGCAAGTTACACAATGGAGATCTGCCAGTTTTCTTAAGCCTAACATTGAAATCATTCATCCATTACAACTATAAACAAGCAATCAACCTATAATCAACATCTAGGTTTCATTACATCTAAGCAAACACATGAAAGATCTAGCCTAGCATGTTATAATCAAGACAAGCATAAGATATATTCAAACAACACATAGACATATTGAATGAATTGAAAGAAAACTTATCTTAATTGAACATGAAAGGTTTCAAGGGGTGAAAACCCTTGAAAATACTGTTACAAACGACCTAGGGTTTATTAGGTTCGGCCCTAGAATTCTCCACACAAGTTTCTCCCTTAATGAATGAAAAATAGAAAGTATATATAGATTCTGTGAGGTGACGATGTCAAGAGGAAAAATCAGACGCCGTCATCTCGCCGCCAATAAAGTTCTCGGACTGCCTAGATCCATGGGTGACGCCGTCATGTGTAATCCTGCTCTAGGCCGTCACCAAATTTACTCTTGACACCCTACTTCTGACGCCGTCACGTTTTCTCCGGGTCGTCATCCATTTTGCTCTTGACGCCGTCAAAAAATCCTTCTTGACGCCGTCAAGTACTGTTCCCATCAAGGAAAATTAAGTCTTTGTCGTTTTCTTCACTTTTATGCTCCAAAAACGTCCAAAATGCTTCCTTTTTCCAGAATTCACTCCCAAAGTACCTAAAATCACAAAAGGAACGACTTAGGGCAATATTTGATCAAATAAATTCCAATTCCGGCTTAAATGACCCCCTAAAAACGGTTCATTTTTCGCCTCATCAAGTACAAAATGATAATTTGGTCCTTGACCTATTGTGTATGCTATACATTTTTGATACTTACTTATAATGGAATTAAAGTTAGGTTGGATGAGCTCTACGTTAGTTCAAAATAAATAAGGGTTGTGTTCAGCCTTATTTTAATTGCAATAATTTAAGTCGAGTCACTTTATTTAGTTCAGCCCCTTGAGTTGAGTTGGTGCTAATTAATTTCAGCTCACCCTCTTCCTTTAATTGCAACCTTCAAGTCCATGGGCAAATACAAAGCACTTTTATGCCCAAAAGTACCATGCAATTGAATATGTTATCCTAATTAATTACTTTGGTATTTTGTTGTTGTAAAGGTCTGCAAAATATTACCTGGTCAATACTGTATCCAATACTACGCAACAAAGAAGATCAACTATCAGTTCTTCCAGGCGCTACTTGCGTGTCTGGAAAGGAACGAATGTTGAACGTTGAAGAGGTATGTATCTTATTCAAACAAATCATCTTTCTTTTGTTTCTAATATGTTGCATTTTTTTCAGTCACTTTTCTGTTTAGGTGTGATTGGATGAGCTCTACATTAGTTCAAAGTTCATGTATGATAAATTATGGCCGAATTGCATATAACAATAACAAGCTACCATTATAGTATATTGATAATTAAAGTAGTTTGTTGCTAATATTTGCAATTAATTCAATTATCAATCACAATCATATTTTGAGTAATAAAGTAGTATATTGATAATTTAAATTAAGTAGTTTGATCCCAATCATGTTTTGTCTGCTATATTAAAATTTATCACTTGATTATCAATGACCTGATACTTCAATGTGTGAACGTAATATGTGTGGGTGCAAAATATATATTAATGGTCATCCTTCTCTTACAGAATTCAAAAATATATTCATACCAGTTAAACTTAATCATGAATGGGGTAACAACACATAACATTGCTACATGACCACAGCCACATTAATATTTTCAGCATATTCACATACGTGTCTTATAAGTTGCCCCCTCAATGCTTTAGAAACAACAAGGTAAATTTTTCTGTCTTTTTCTTGCTTAGAAACAGTTTATTATTATTATTATTATTATTATTATTATTATTATTATTATTATTATTATTATTATTATTATTATTATTATTATTATTATTATTATTATTATTATTATTATTATTATTATTATTATTATTTTATGCCAAATTGCCTATATTCTTTAAGATTATGCATGCTTCTAAAAGAATCAGGGGCAACAAAAAATTCTTGAGTATATATTGCTACAGAAGATCTGTTTGGGGTGATCGAGCCTTTATGCCATTCTCGAGTATATATGTGCTTGACTTGAAGCCGATCATATGTTTATGCTATAGATTTCTTGTAGTCAAAACTTTTGTTTGAAGTGCTAAAATAAATGGGTTGGTAAGGGGAAGCGCACTTGTGCGATACATCGAACTTTGATTCTCCCAAAATGGCGAGTTAGCGTCATTTGCATGGCAAAGTTGACAAATGGACCACCTAAAGCGTAGTTACTTTCATTCCTTTAAATTAGTCTAATTAAATTGATATATGGTGATATGATACTCTAATGGTTATGTAAAGCTTCGTTATATGCTCCCTGTTCAGAATTAGAATTATGAAAACTATGATTAGCCATTTCCTAATATAAGATTTGGATATTTGTCCTTTGATTAGCCATTACCTGATAAAAGATTTGCATATTGGGTGCTACAGATGTGATTGATCAAGACGATGGGATAATTCAGGGATATATAGATTGTTTGAAATATATTATCATCAATGTGTCTTCTCAATGGCTATCTGTTATATAATGAGGCATTTGCTGTAAGCATTTTTTGCTTAAACTGGTATTATCTTTTACATCCCCCGCTTGCCGTGTACTTTCAATTCTAATACTTTGTTGTGGTTTAGGCAGATAGTGCTTGTTTCAAGAGTTCGGCCGAATGTTTTTCAAATCCTTTTTTATCAAGTCAATGAGGCATTTTTTGTAAGCATTTCTTTACTTTGAACTTTATAACCTTTTTATCAAGTCTTGGTGGCATACTTTTAATCTCAAGCATCTTTGACATGTTAATATGAAGAAATGATCACTCCGCTGATATTGCTACAATGATCAATACTGATAAGTTAAATATTATCTTATCATTAATATGGTTTTTGTTTTTGGAATAGAACATGGCTGTTATGGTGCAAGTGTTAAAGAAGTTTCTTTCACAATGATTGATTAGTGTGATTTGGAATTTGTAGATTAAGTTAACGGCTAATGCAAAAGTACAATTTGGAGCTTGTCTTTCAATTTTAAGAATATGGATGAGGTATGTTCACCTGTGAAAATCATAACGGAATTTGCTTTTTCATTTTTTGTAAGTTTTGGTCATTCATGTAAACAAATAATGTTTGAGTAAGAAAAATTTTATGTTTCTTGCATTAACTTCGATTTAGAAAGGCGGTTTCGAGCAGCATGTGTGTTTTCATACACTTTGTCAATTTTTCATATTTATATTATTTAGCAATTGTTATTTATAGAACCATTTGAGGAATTAGTCAATTACTACTATGTAGATCCTGGAAATGAAATACTTTGTTTGCTTAATATATATATTTTTTTTGTAATGTGATTGTATCAAGCATGTTACTACTTTTCTCTTTAATAAAATTCTTAAAGCTAGCCGCCCATCGGGCGGGCCTTGAAGCTAGCATATATATATATATATATATATATATATATATATATATATATATATATATATATATATATATATATATATAAAGAAAAAAAACCTAGGATGAGGTAAGAGATTAGACCACTCGGTAAGGTAACGCAGCCACCTGCGTTAACTCTTAACGCACCACCTTATGTGGTGTGTTACCTTACCGGCCCCCAAAGGCAAAGGGTGCGTTAACGTGCTCGGGCAAGCACTTAACGTGCGTTAAGGGAAGCTGCATTCGATTAAAATTAAAAAAAAAAAAAAAAAAAAAAAAAAAAAAAAAAAAAAAAAACGTTTTTTTGGCCTCAACGGCTAGTTTTAAAAGAAAAAAAAAATCATTTCCACCCCCTATAATATATTACCGTTTGTAAACGGTTAGAAGTGTAAAAAATAAAAAAAATAAAAAATAAATAAATAAATAAATTTTCAAACCCATTTTATTACAACTATAAATACCCCTTCACCCCCACAATATTTTTTCACACTTTCACAACTATTTTCATCTACAATACTCTTCTATTAGCAAAAAAAAAAAAATGTCGGGCGGCAACAACAATGACAACTCGTTTACGAATATTCTCGGTGGTGGTTGGAATCACCCATACGCGGGTTTTTCCTCAAATCCAAACGAGGGTTCGGCACCACCGATGTGGGGTAACCCACAAGATTTTGGTGTGTCGAGTCAAGAAGCTTACGAACAACACCATGCCGGCATGCAATATTGGCACGAAAGTCAACAAACCGACTTAAATTCCAATTTCCAAAATCTTCAATTCTCCCAACCCTCACAACATTCCCAAACGGAAACATCTGAAGTTCCGGAAATACCGACCTCTCCTCAAAAACCAAAAAGTCATGGAAAACGTAAGGCAAAAAAATCCAAAGAACCTGACCAAGCCGAGGATGCAACTACTGGAAAATCGAAGGTGGAACGTTGGACGCCAAGTGAGGAAAAGTTGCTTGCCGAGTGTTGGGTTGCGTGTTCAGAGGATTCGAGGTTGGGGATTTCACAAACCAAGGATACGTTATGGCAACGTATAAGAGCCGAGTTCAATAGCATAAGTCCAAAAGACCGCAACAAAGATATGCTACAATCTAAGTGGAAAACGTTGAACCGTGATTGCACTAAGTTCAACGCTTTTTACAAACAGGCGCAACGCGAGATAAAGAGTGGGGAAAGTGAAGTGGATATCCTAACACGTGCTCACCAACTCTATCGTCAAGAAAACCCGACGTTCGTGAATGAAGACGCTTGGACGGTGTTGCGCAAACATCGAAAATGGGAGGCGCCAGAAGCTGTTGATTTAACCGGCGACGTCCCAAGCCAAACAAACGAGTCTTTGTTTGGTCATGACGAAGAACCACGACCCATTGGCAAAAAAAGGGCTTCCAAGAAACAAAAATCCGAGGCCACGACAAGCACCGGAGCCACGGCTAGCACTGGTGGGTCCATTTCTTTGTTAGCTTTTGCGGAGATGATGCGCGAAGAGTTAAGGTCGAAACGTGAAGAGGCGAGTAGGGCGTATCAGGCGACAGCCGAAAATCAAGCCGCACAACAAAGGATGAAAGAGCTAGAATTTTTTATGCTCGACACCACCGGCAAAGATCCACATTGGGTGGCATTCATTAATGCAGAAAAGGATCGAATCGCCATGAAACTTGGGTTGCCTCCGCGCCAATTATGAATAATTATGTGATGTAGTGTTTTATTGATTTCGCATTTTTTTTAGTATCGTTATTTTTTTTTTAATTTCGTAATGTAATGTAATGTAATGTTATGTTTTAAATAAATGAAGTGTTTGTTAAAAATTGGGGTTGAAATTGAAAATATTTGGGGTGGAGGTAAGTTAAGGTGAGTTATAGGTGAGTTATGTTACCGGGGTGAAAAGTTAAGAGTTAAAGTTAAAAAGGAAATGCTGATGTGGCGCTGACGTGGCAGTGTGTTAAGATTTAACTCGTGGTTACCTTACCACATGCTCTTAAGCAAAAACACTTGCACATGATAGGCAGTAGAGATAATATCGAGAGCTAATTCCAAAAACACCCCACAAGTACAACCCCACTCACCATATCCACCCCAAAATTTTCAGTTTTACATAATTGTGACACATGTCCCTTTGGTTGTCCCCACAATGTACTTTCATAGTACTAGTTACCCAACTAATTTCTTGAGCGACTGGGACCTATATTCTTGGACGACTTGTGTTTTTTGTCTTTTAGTTAAAAAGTAGTATTTTTATATTATTTAATAGTACATATTTCTTGAGCGACTGGACACCACTCTTGTATATTCTTGGGCGATTAGGTCCCACATTTTTTATATTACTGTAAATTACATATATAACCTCACACTTTCTTTTGTACTTATAGCTTTAAAACTTGTACATTTTGATTATTGTACCCACTCCGGCCATCACCACTTACTCCGGCCACCACCAACAACTCCGATAACCACCACCACCAATATATCCCGGCGACACCCATTTATTCCGGCCAACTTTTTTTTCTTCAAAAGAAAGACAATTTCCATAAAGATACAATCACTATCCAGTAAACTAGTATGATTCATATTTCACTTGATACAACTCATATCAAAATACATGTTGAGTCAACATGATATAATCTTACAGCATATGTAACACACAAAATTAGTAATTGCCTACACTTTCCGTCTCCTCCTTTTCATCCATGACAACTAGTTGTGTCTTATATGACTTTCTGATAAGTTGAACCTCAACACCTAGAATTGAACCCTGTTAGCAAAATATCGTAGCTACATTACATTACTCGAAAACAACAACTATTCAAACAAGAAACTCAATCCATTCCATCAATTTATTACTTCTTTAAATCTCCTCATTCATGTTTTTCTTCAAAAGAAAGACAATTTCCATAGAAGAAAACAAGTTGCCCAAATTAACAGATTTGTACATCATAAATCAAAACCTCCAATAAATAAATTAGATCCAAAAAATGATGTACGAAATAAAAGGAAAAAAGAAGAGAAACAAGAAGCAGGAAACAAGAACCCATCTTTAGATCTATTTGAAGACATCAAAGATCTTTAAATGAAACACACACACACACACACACACACACACACACACACACACATATATATATATATATATATATATATATATATATATATATACACGGTGGGTCTCCCCTTTTTCTTCCATTTTTCTTCACGGATCTAGTCTAAGGAGTGGTGGTGATGGCACGTAGTGGTGGTGGTGATGGTTTCTTGGGCGCGTGTGGTGGTTAAACAAGCAAAGGAGGTCACGATGGAGGCTTTGGTGGTGGCGGTGTGGTGTCACAGTGGGCTGTGGTGGTGTTTGGTGGGGCGGCCGGTGATGGTGTAGGTGGTGGTGGCGGTTAGAGAGACAAAGAAGAAAGAATTAGTAATTAGTAATGAGAGAGGGGGTTATAAGAGAGAGAGAGAGTGAGTGAGTGAGTGACTAAGGGTGTATTAGTAATTTACTATATACAAAATAAATAAAAAAAAAAAAAAAAAAAAAAAAAAAAAAAAAAAAAAAAATCCACCTACCAAAGGGACACATGTCAAAATTATGTGAGAGTTGCCTAAGAATTTTTGGGAGAGGGTCACCCTTGGGGTATTTGAGGAAAGAAAAATACTAGATCCACCTAAGATTTACAAAATTTCACCCACTCGCTGACGTGGCAGAGTGCTGATTGGTTGGTTTTCAGTGGGCCATAGAAAATCAACCAATCAACACTCTGCCACGTCAGCGAGTGGGTGAAATTTTGTAAACTTTATGTGGGTATAGCACACCTCTTGAGGAAAACTGAAGTTTTTGGGGTGAATAGGGTGAGTGGACTGTACTTGTGGGGTGTTTTTGGAATTAGCTCGAATATCCAGATAAGATTGTTCCATGAAAAAAAAAAAAAAAAAAAAAAAAAAGTTTGACTATTAAGGATAATAGAGACGGGTCCCATTTGCCATCCCTCTCCCTCGATTTGCAAAACCAAACATTTTTTTGTCTTTGCTTCTTCTTTCTTTCTCTATCATTAAAAGCAAAACAACAACAACGTAAGCAAAAAAAGCATTTTTGGAATCAATCACTATGACTAGCTTTCAATCATCTAAACCTCAAGGTATGTTTCTCTTTTAAATTCTATACTAACATTTTACTTAATCCAGCTTGAAATATTGATTTTCATATTTATGTGTTTTGACTTTAGACCCATTTCATAATTCTTGTTTCTGTTTAATGATTGGTTGATGATAAAAACTTTAGTTGGAGTTTGAATTATATAATATTTTGGTGTTGTCGATTTGTATCTAATAAGATTGATCTTTATGATGATCAAAGTTATTATTATTGTCAAATGTCAACCCCAGTAGAATTGCTACAAATCTAAGTAAAGAGATTATGAAATTTTATACAGATAGTTAAGTCAATGCTGGCTCGACCCCGAATAAGACTACTCGGGCTGGGTTGATTAGGTGAGTAATTTTATTCGCGTTATTCAGGTTGACCCGATTAATCCGAATTCTAAGAAGGGTTGGGTATCGGGTATTTTATGTTTGGCTTATTTGGTTTCGGATCAACCCGAATAAGGATATTATGTTTGCTGACTTAATAAACCAATTGCATGCCCAGTAGGTCCAAATTCCAAGACCCCAAATCCATCTCTCTTTAATTAGTCATTTGGATTTTTTTTAGTGCGTTTATGGTGTGTTTTGGATTAGCTTATTTTTCGAGTTGTGAGCTTCTCAAGTGGAGCTTATAGATGTAAATAAGCCAGCTCAAGCTGATAAGCTTGATAAGTCGAAAATTTAGCTTATGAGCTTTTCCAAATTCAAATAAACCAATATGCCAGAAAAATAAACTGATCTAAACACCCCGTTAGTATCCTTTCAGACCTGGATATTGTATATGTTTTGTGATAAAACAGTACGAAATGCTCCAAGTGAAGTTACACTGTGATTTTTACTATATGGCTGTTTGATCCTTAGTTCTACGTGATTCACTTTAATTTGCAACATTGAGTTCAGAATCATTTTGTACAGATCTTTCAGTTTATCGTTTCATGGTCATTTGAATTATGTTTTTTCGTATGGATTCTAATCATACTCTTCTGATTCATGATTGTTTGAATAAGATAGCTGTGTACGGTGATTAACATAATCACTTTCTGAAATACTATTTAATTTCAAACAAATAGATCATTTTACAATACCGGTATAGTTTTTATTTGCTTATCCTTTTCTGTTATTTTGACTTCAAACAGATGAACAGAATAAGAACTCAAAGAGTTCATATTTTGATTCTCCAGCACTGGATGTCTCCTTGGCATTTCCACAAGCAACACCAGCTTCAGTCTTTCCTCCTTGCAGTGAGATTAATGACACTAAATTTTAATATAGTACGATACTTGTAGTTCTACCTGCTAATGTCTTTATCGTGTTAATTATGTAGCCTCGGACTACTATCAGTTTGCGGACCTATTGACCCCTGAGGAACAAGCTCTAAGACTGAAAGTAAGAGCGTGTGTTGAGAAGGAAATTGCTCCAATAATGACCAAGGTACTTCCATAATTCTTCACGGGTCCAAATGGGTTATTCTTTTTAGTTTGGTTCGGGTTAGGTTGGCCCGAAATCTGATGCTTAGTTTTGTGATTAATACAGTACTGGGAAAAGGCAGAATTTCCATTTCAGATTGTACCAAAGCTAGGTGCTCTGAATATTGCTGGTGGAACGATTAAGGTATTTTATACATGGTTTTAACTGTTTGAATGTGTATTCTCTCAAGGGATAGATAGATAGCTAGCTAATTGGATGCTATTGCTTCAATAAATGTATTTTTTTTCCAGGGTTACGGATGTCCGGGTCTATCTGTGACTGCAAATGCGTTAGTTACTGCAGAAATAGCCAGAGTTGATGCAAGTTGCTCTACATTTATTTTAGTGCATTCTTCTTTGGCAATGCTCACCATATGTAAGATCTTGTTTGTAATATGTAAACATTCAATTTTTTAGCATGTAATAATATGACTTCCATTAGATGTAGCAAAAGGGAGTTGGGGGTAATGGGCCAAAACCTGTTTCTGGGTCATTTCTATATGGGTCAAAACAAAGTAGGGTTCGGTTGAACCTTTTTGCATAGTTAAATTTTTTGATTTGACCTATTGACTCGTTGAGATAAATGCAACCTAAATTCACCTATTTATAAGTAACACAACAACATACCCAGTCCCACCGGGGCGGGGTATGGGGGAGGTAGAATGTAGACAGATCCTACCCCTACCCCAGGATAAACCCATTTATAAGTAAATGGGTCAAAATTACTTTGACCAAATTCTATCAGTGATGGGTAGATAAATTAACTAACTTGTTGATCTGTCAACAGCTTTGTGCGGTTCAGAAATGCAAAAACAAAAGTATTTGCCATCATTGGCCAAACTGGACACAATAGCTTGTTGGGTAAGTGAGCATATTATCTGATGTCAGATGGTCTTAGACTATGTGCGCTTGAATGATTTTTATTTATTTATTTATTTCTTTATTTATTTATTTTTATTTTATTTATTTATTTATTTTTTGACATTATTAGGGTTTGACCGAACCTGACAATGGAAGTGATGCAAGCGGCCTTAGAACAACAGCAACAAAGGTCATTTCTTGTCACCACTATATTGCTCAGTTGATATGGGATCATCTGTCCTCTAATGCTTTTGAGTCATCAGGTGGAAGGAGGTTGGGTCATTGAAGGCCAAAAGAGATGGATTGGAAACAGTACCTTTGCAGATATTTTGGTCATTTTTGCTAAAAACAAAGACACAAACCAAATAAATGGGTAAGAAAATGATGTGTTTATCTTCTATTCCAGAAAACTTTGATATCTATATGGAAATTCAGATTCTTCTTTTAAAACGTTTAGGCTTTGTGATTACATAATAAATAATTTCGTGGCAGATTCATTTTAAAGAAGAATGCACCTGGGTTACAAGCTACCAAAATAGAAAATAAAATTGGGCTGCGAATGGTTCAAAATGGAGATATTCTCATGCAGAAAGTTTTTGTCCCTGATGAGGACAGGTTACCTGGTGTCAACTCTTTCCAAGATACAAGCAAAGTATGATATTACTAATATATTTCTTTCTTGATACTAGTTATTGAATACTATATAGTATTTATTTTCAAGAAATGCTACATTCACACAATTTTTACAAAAAACTTTCACACGATGGTGTGGCTAATGTGATGGACCAATCATGTTGTACTATGTATCTCGTTTCTTATTATCACAATCCATATTACATTGGCACATGTATATGTGTTTGTAAATATAATGTGGATGTAGCATTTTTCTTTTATTTTTTTTTCCATATTAATCATTAATCATGCTATATACTTGTCATGGTTATGAATTTCATAATCCTACTTGCAATAAGTATATATACTTACCATTTTACCCGTGAATTCAGGTGCTTGCTGTTTCTCGTGTTATGGTAGCATGGCAACCTATTGGTATCACGATGGGTGTCTACGACATGTGCCATAGGTATTATAATCAAATTGTTTTTACCGCTAATTTATTTCAAATCATTATATGTTTAAATTCCTCTTCAAAACAATTTGTCAACTTTTACATTCCCTGGCTAAATGTATCAGGACTTGTGCTCATTCGAGATTTTTTGATATTGTTTAATATATTTCTTATTAGGTGCTTGCTTATTGAATCTCTATGAATATAATGGTGTTTTATGGTTGATAGGTACTTACAAGAGAGAAAGCAGTTTGGAGCCCCTTTGGCAGCTTTCCAAATAAACCAGCAGAAGCTAGTTCAAATGTTGTCTAATATACAAGCAATGTTTCTAATTGGTTGGCGTCTTTGCAAGCTGTATGAGAGCGGTAAAATGACTCCTGGTCAAGCCAGCTTGGGAAAGGTTTGATTTCTTCTTGTTCTATTTTCAACAAATTAATTTGTTCTATTTTTATTAACAAGTTATTATGCAGTCATGGATCACGCTGAGGTCAAGGGAGACAGTTGCATTAGGTCGTGAGTTACTTGGTGGAAATGGAATAATATCTGACTTTTTAGTTGCAAAGGTATGCATACCCCTAATATCATGACCCGTGTTCAATTTTGGTATATAAAATAATGGTTTATTCTAAAGATGTGTGGACGAATGTTTTTTAATTTGATCACTTTTGTAAATTAGGATAGAGTTCTAGATGTCGATATATCCCTCATCATTCTATTGTTATCACCTGTGTACTTGTGTAGAGATTTGATTGTATTATGGAATTATGGTTAATGGTTGATTAAATCTACAAGGTGTTGCATCGAAAATCTAGCTAGGTGATATTGTTATTGTTTTCTTTCTCTGTCTAAAGAAATTAGTTTTTTTGCCTAAAGTTGTTAGTTTTTCCATTTGAGTTTTGGTCAACCAATTTCGGAAGGTCATTCAGGATGAGTCTTTTTCACAATTTTTCTTCTGGTTATGGTTTATCCCAAATGGCCAATTGGTAAGTCTTCTGTATATAAAGTTAGATTAAAGGAACAGGGTAAAACGAGTAAGTATTCTATAAAGTTATTTCTGGTTGTGGTTTATCCATTTTGACCATTGCCCAACCCGCTCATTTTCCCACCCATAGGATTATTTACTAGTATGTACATGACTACATGCTCATATGAGTTATTCCCTAACTAATCTGGATATGAATGCTGAAACGGGCTTCTATCAACTCTATGTTCTCTACGTGTATTCTTTATCTTTAGATTAGTTGGTGAATAATTCTCCTCTTGGTGGTTCTTTATTTCAGTTAAATATAAATGGTAAAATGGCCTAAGTGTGTGTTCTTTTTTGCTTGCAGGCTTTTGGAGATTTGGAGCCAATTTACACATACGAAGGAACATATGACATTAACACCTTGGTCACGGGTAGGGAAATTACAGGCATCGCTAGTTTCAAGCCCGTTATTAAGCCAACTAGAAGCCGAATGTAATTCATGTTTCATGTAAAGGAAACTGTTTGTTGTTTAGTTTGTTACTGTACTATTTGTAAAACTTGTGAAACTTGGAATAAGCTAAGAATAAAGGAGGAAAAATTTCGGAAATACTCATTCGCGTAAGGTCGAACCTTTGAATTGAGCTAATTTGGTCGACTAGCCGGAACACATTTCTTCGTTAAAATACGTGTTTTAAGTTAAACTAGCTACTGTATAACATTATATACAGCTTGTCCACCGTATGTTGACATGATCGATACATGGCAGGCTATGGATATGTGTCTTATCATTGTCAATTGCCGCAAACCAAATGTTGCAACTTGCAAGGATATTTCGTTTACGTTTTTGGTACTTAACTTACAGGTTTAATGCTGATGGTAACATTGATGATGATACTACTTTTGGGAAGCATATGACATTTGGTTTGGTGGTGTACCTTTCTTTCAAGGAACATGTTTCGTTGGTTAAAAGAAACTCCCACTTTTCATTTAACTTGCCAAGCATATGCATTAAGTAGAAATGCACACATGTAATCTTAAGTTAATCTATGGAGTTGCGACCTTAAAAAAAAACACTACACGGGTGTTCACGCTAGTCTGCGGCCACACATAGTTTGTCTTAAATTCGTTTTCATTATCGACTTACATTACAGTTCTTGGCGGACATTTCTAACAGTTCTATATCCCAGCGGTGCAGAATAAGTATCGACTTTAAAAAATCCATCATTGGTATTTTAATCGTTCAAATACGTATGCGCAATTGTATTCATATACCATTCACTAAATAATCGAGAAAACATTAAAGATACATGAAGTAATTAAGAACATGGTCATATACTTTAAGATTGTAACCATGTTCGCTTCCAAGTTAAGAAACAACATTACAACAATCAAAAGCTACCTTCTTCCTTCGACATTTTAAACTCTATATATGCGCACATATGTGACAACCAAACATTGTATAATTGCTAAAACACTTTTAAGACCACAAGTACTTGCTATAAACATGGAGAAGGCTGGGAACAAGAAATTTGCAGTTTTAGTTGGGTGCAACTATGCAAACACGCCAAATGAGTTGCACGGTTGCATAAATGATGTCTTAGCCATGAGACAAGTGCTAATAGACCAATTTGGGTTCGAGCCAAGCAATATCCAACTCCTAACCGATGCACCTGATTCACTTATCAAGCCTACGGGTGCAAAAATTATGGAGGCCCTTAACCACATGGTTGATGAAGCCGAACCTGGAGACGTTCTCTATCTTCACTATAGTGGTCATGGCACACGAATTCCTTCAAATAGACGAGCACACCCTTATCATGTAGACGAAGCCATCGTTCCTTGTGATTTTAATCTCATCACAGGTGAGTTAACAAATCCATCATAACTTATATTTCAAGGACAAATTTCTTGTAAATATTTTATTTTATGCATAAACACTTCTATTAACTACAAAAATGAGAGGGATGAAAACTGGTTGGGTAATTGGCCAAAAGAGCTCATTCCGTACATTTTTACTAATAAATTACTAATTTTATGCAACTTTCGACAAATCGAGCCATTTAATCAGTTTCTTGTAAAGCTGACTTGCTGCTTTAGCCCATTTGACTTGTTTGACACAAAACATGACCCGAATCGACATTCTAACAAGTAAATGTATCTAAATCATCACATTTGAAACTTTTGCATTACAGATTTGGATTTTCGGAATCTAGTGAATCGAGTACCTAAGGGAGCAACCTTCACCATCCTTTCGGATTCTTGCCATAGCGGTGAGCTAATCAACAAAGAAAAAGAACAAATCGGGCCTTCTTCACTCCCACCAACTTGCACTTCCAGCATCAACATGACCAAATCAAAGGCCATCCCATTTGAATCAGTACTAAATCATCTCTCATCAATCACCAGCATAAACACACCTGATGTTGGAACACATTTGCTCGAGCTATTTGGAACTGCTGCAAGTCTCAGCTTCTCTATGCCTTTACATGAACTGGATTTGATTCGGTCAATACATGAAGATGATGGGATTTTATTAAGTGGCTGTCAAGCAAATGAAACTTCTGCAGATATGAATCCTCATGGAAATGGAGGGAAAGCTTATGGTGCATTCAGTAATGCAGTTCAGATTGTGTTAAAAGAGAACAATGGTGATTTGAGTAACAAAGATATTGTGTTGATGGCTAGGAATCTGTTGCAAAAGCAAGGATTTGAGCAACACCCGTGTCTCTACAGTAGTGATGATCATGCCAATTCACCATTCTTGAAACAGAATTAAGACCTAATTTGTTTTTGTTATTTGAAGTTTAAATGTTATGGCTCGTTGTGAAAAGGAATAAAGAGACCCACACATTGTAAAGTTGAAATAAATGGAACAAGTGACTGAAAGGGTTTGGTTATAACATTAAAGTGTTTGTTTATATTCATTTAGGAGCAGCTTAACTGGCTATGGTGTGTTCTAGAACCAACTGAGCGAAGCTACCTACTTAGAGGATCATATAGTTAGAAGCATAATACGTGTAGACGAACCTTAGAAACTAATTATTCTACTCTAAAGTTTAAAATACATCCAAACACCCCCTTAGAGTGTTAGAAGGAGGGTTTGTTTAGCCAGAGTGAAACTCAATTGTCTACACGTATTATGTTTCAATTTGTGTTTCACTACTACCTAATTTAAAAGTAATTATTTATTTCACAAAACAGTGTACATTTTGCCAGACCCTTGCACATTGTGACTATCTAAAGTTTAGAACTTCAAACAGCACAAGCACAACCAAACACTATCTTCTACTGCATGCAATTATCTAATTTCCATGTAAACACCCTTAACGCTCTAATTGAAATGGATGGCTCTCTATATTTCAAATAATTAAGAATCTGACAATAATAGGGATTTTTGTATTAACTCATTAAAATATTATAACAATTAAGTATTACAAGAGAAAACACAGGACCTTGTTGTCAATGTTCATTTCTTAAAGAGATCAGCAAGCTCACCTTTCTCATGCATTGAAGACAATATGTCGCACCCTCCTACCAATTCACCATTCACAAACACTTGTGGGAAGGTAGGCCAATTACTATACCTCTTAAGCGTCTCACGTAATCCACTGTTATGTTCTTCATCCAACACATCCACACTCTCATAATCCACACCTACTGTCTCCAAAATTCCAACAACCCTTTGTGAGAAACCACAT
Source organism: Artemisia argyi (assembly GCA_030686995.1). Lineage (NCBI taxonomy): Eukaryota > Viridiplantae > Streptophyta > Magnoliopsida > Asterales > Asteraceae > Artemisia > Artemisia argyi. The sequence goes on from CM060679.1 coordinate 87,324,912, forward strand.
TGTGGCGCAGTCCTAGACCCCTTGATGAATGCCACCACCTTGTTTTCTTTTACCATGCGGTCAATTAGTTCCTCTAGAGGAACAGTTAATTTAGTGTTTGGGCGTGGTGTTAACCTTATATCGGCCTTTGTCTTGGGTGCTTGGCGAACCCATGCTGTGTTTCCCTTCTCATTGCCAGGAGGGACTTTTCCAGTGGCTTCTATGTGTTCTTCCATCCATGATTTCCATGCTTCAGTTAATGCTGCTCTATCGGGACTGTCCACCACTCCAACCTGTCAAATTAAAGGTTTAAATGAGATTACTTGCTCATGGTGTATATTATGAATTAGAGGATTCAGTAAAGATTGCCCATAACACAGTTGCATAGAACAAACAGCTAGGTGTTGGGATTTGCGCTACAGAACAGATTTATCTACTGCACTAATCACTTTTTAGTGTTTGAAGAAACATATTTTGCTCATAATTTATGTAACTTCGTAATGGTCAAAAATCAATTTTGGATAATGAATTTCATACCAAGTGAAACACAACTGATTACCTAATACCTAAGGGTATAATAGATTAATTTATGAGACTTCTACCCTCGTAATACAAACTGCTCTTTTCCATTTCATAATGTATCATTTTTGTTCATTTTCTCTGTTAGTTCCTTACAAAATCAGAATTTTTTAAACAATCAAAAATCTGATAATGCACTGTCAAGTAACAGAAGCACACCTACACTTCTATTGCCAGCTTTATAAGCCGTTACGTATTATTTAATTCTAACTATTCAGTATCACAGATTTACTTTCAAAGCGCACATCCAAACACCCCTAACTCCCTAAGATAGTTTTTGTGTTGTGCTCTTCGTATCGGCCTTCCTGTCATAAATGGATGTGAACAAATTACCAGACTAAGCATATACCGTCCTCGCTATTTCAAGTCCTGCTACTAGTAATGAGGAACCATGCAAACATGTTATGGTCAAATTAGGAGTTTGTAGATCCAATAGTTATGATGATCGTTTACATGCCTTATCTCTTACTGTTGTGTTAGATACACATATTTAATTAAACCTACTCAACAGAGCACAGCTTCATTAATAAACCTATATTCCTGTCTTATTGCTATTTTGTAGGGCATTTTCTCTTCGACTATAATTGAAGAGGAAAGTGAATAATATAGCAATGACAATGAATGAAGCCAATTTTCCGAAACATGTAAAGATTGTGTACACAATTTTCATATGCGGAACGCAAGTATTAATCAAGCTGGACTTGAAACATATACTGACTGGGTGCACAACTTGGCAGACGTGACCTTTATGGTGACAGTTTTCATGTCTTTTACCTCTCTTTACGGATTGGTTCTTGTTATATTTATAAACCATATTTTCTAGTCATAACGTACCAATGAAATGTACTAGGAATAAGAAAAAAAAACTCCTACTTGTGACTGTAGACAAAGTTGCTGAATAAAAAATGTGTTTTCAACAAATCATTTCCTGCAAAAAAAAGCTATTAGTAGAGATGGCTAAACAGTCTGGTGTGGTCAGATCTAGTAATTGGTTTAGTGACTTGTTTTCACCAACCCGTCCGGTTCAACCCATTAACTAATCTGAATCAAGATGCCTGCTTAGCCACCTCCAATAATCAGTTTAGCCTTGAATTCTTGTGTGTGTGTTTTGTGGATCTCATGTTAGCAAGTTTTAGGCTTGTTGTTGACTAACTAAACACGAGAAATTATAACAGTCCTAAACTGAAGATAGAAATACATTCAGAGCATTTGTGACATATTATGTAAAATACAATCATTCAATCGGGGACCAAAATCAGAGATTTGGGAGAAGCAATCATTTCAGCAAAATACACAAACGGACAAACCTACCATGGTATGAATAAATATGTGACAACTAAAAAGTGAATTATTGCACTCACAATTTGGAGCTAGCGTCAAACTGTCAATAGCCTTTGATTTGAGAAAACGCCCATATTACTATGTTTGGTCACATCTGTCTTAATTAAAACAATACCATAAATAAACTAATGATGAGGAAGACCATCGACAAAAGTATATCAAGTTTTACAAACTCAAGCCTAGGGTTTGAGGTTCCAAAACCTATAAGAAAATATGGTACCTTAAGAGCTTTATACTTCTTCCCTACTTTCTCACAATCGGTACAAAGTAAAGTTAAAACACTCAACTTAATCAATAAAAGTCTAATATATCTAATAGCATTTATGTTCCAAAAACAAGATGTAAAAATTTTATGATCACCAAATTACATCAAGTTAAGAAAGGAAACCATATTGAAAAAGTCCATAAAATGAAAAGATTTTACTTTACAAGTCAAATATATGGATATAATTTAAACTATAGCAGTTATAATATTAAAAACGCAAACAAACATTTGGCAGCCGCAGCTCCAATCAGTGTCTAATTTACGCTTAACAACGTACAGGGGATGTTTCTGTTTGCAGACTAAAAACTGTTAATGTTTTTCAAACAAATCAGCTAGAACAAAAGACAAGGCAGGGAAACTACTCAGGGGTGGCCTAGTGGCAAAACGGCTTGTGACTATCACACTAAAATGTGCGAGGTCTCAAGTTCAATTCCTGCTCCTGAAAAGGGAGGGCTTTATGGATCAAAGGTCGGAAACCCAAAAAAAAGACAAGGGCAGGAGTATGGAGCGGCTGTATGAAAAGGCAATAACCAAGCATAACGGAATGAAACAAGTTGAGCCAAAGATATGCTAAACAATCCTAAACAAGAAATAAATAAAACATAACTGGAGATATATGAATGTATCTATGTACCTTAACAGAAGCACAAAGGTGAGGCACAGACTTTTTATGAAACACAACACTAGATTGAATGTTTCTAGACAAGCCGAGAAACTGCAAATCACCATTGTTATCATAAACAGCATAAACACCTGAACCCGTTGGAACCACCATGTCATCATTTTCAACAGGGACCAGCTCTGTCTCCGACAGCTTCCCGACAGCACACACGACAAGACCACTCAACTGTCGGCGGGTGTTGGGTTTGAGAGAGGATAAGGAAAGGTGGGTGTTGTTAAGGTGTGTGGAGTGGAAAGATTGGGTTCTTGAGGGGGTGTAACTGTAAGTGTAAGTTTTGGAAGGTCGGAGGAATGAAGTGGTGGCTGTGTGTGGTGGTAGTGTCAGGTTCATCGCCGCCATTGATAAGTGATAGATGATGATGATGATGATGATGATACTCACAAATCGTTTTACCAAATCAGCTTTGTTTGAGGGTAGGTGTTTAAATGAAAATGAAAATGCTACATCCTATCCTAAATATCAGAATAATATTGCATTAGTGTAGGGATGACCACAGGTCCGTACCGATCCCGTAACTAATACCCATTTTTTCTCGACTATAAATTAGTGGTACAGATATCATATCGAACGAGATTTGGATACCGGTACTGAAAAATCGGTTTTCTCTTATTTTTTCAGGAAATTCTCGATTTGATACCGGTCCCGTACCAAATTAGTAATCCTGATGTTTTTCACCTTATTTCGTATTCCTAGTACCGTACCGTGTATCGAGGTCGGTACCATTTCGGTACGGTACCGGTACGGTTCCGGGATTCGGGTCAAAATGCTCATCCCTACATTAGTGGAATGATATTGTGCGATGCTGGATTGTGATGAATATGTGATACGAACCTATTCAATACTAGGCTCGTACGGATGTTCATAAGTCCAAGCGTAAAACTTACTCAAAAAATTAGTTTGTAAGAGGAGGGGACACATAAACTTTATAAATCATCAACCAATCTTATAGTTAGCCAATGTGGGATCATAACAATACCCTTTGAAAAACCAACGTCCTCAATGGTCACGGATATGTTGGTCACGGTTGACACGGGTTCAAGCCACCACTCCATAGGCCACCAGTCCGAGCTCATTGGTCACGACTATGTTGGTTATTGGGTCCAAGCCACCACTCCATAGAACACTCCGAGTGTTTGAACCTCGAAAGGTAGGGCTAATTCTTATACCAATTAATACGAACATATACCATATTAGGCTCATATCGATGTTTGATGAGACGAAAAGTGTACCGCTTTTATGGGGTCATTTAAGTCCAAAGTCGAGATTATTTGATCAAATATTACCCTAAATCGTTCCTTTTGTCATTTTAGGTACTTTGGAGAAGAAATCTGGAAAAGGAAGCATTTTAGACATTTTTGGAGCAAAAAGTGAAGAAAACAGCAAAGTCTCCAAATTAAGCTGGAAACAGTGCTTGACGGCATCACGTATCACATGTGACGGCGCACGTTATGGCAAAGAGGTGGATACTTTTACAGTTGACGGGCCAGAAAGTTTTCAACACATATACACGTGACAGCGTCACGTGTAATTTCACCAAGGCCGTCACGTTATAAGACAACAAGAGACGTCCCAGAAGACTTTTGAAGGTGACGGCGTCAAGATTCAACCTAACGGCGTCAGATGATATAGAGTGACGACGTCAGGAAGAAGGCTTGCACAAGAAGAAACCTTAGTGAAATCGTCACAAGATGATCAAGACAATCACAACTTACGCGCGGAGTAGCTGATATTGTTTTTGCCATATCTTTTGCATACGAACTCGGATTTAGGTGATTCAAAAGCCCAAGCGAGGAGGACGAAAAAACCTTCAATTTGGTGAAAACGGCGGGCTGACGCCGTCACTTGTTATGGATGACGCCGTCAAGCCTTGCTTGCAGAAACATTGCCTATAAATATAACATCATAACTTCACTTTTTGTAAGCCTCCAACCCTAGGTCCGATTTTAGGCTTAGGGTATGTGATTTTCCAGCAACTTAGAGGGTTTCAATCACTCCATAAACATATTGTATTGGTTTGTTGATTCTATCTTAATTATTTCTTTCATTGTTATTGTTGATTGTTCTCCATTCATCATGCTTGGCTAATTCACCTTGTGTCTACTTATGATTGTGTGAAACTTGTATATATTAGATCTTATTGATTCCTTGTTGATGTTTGTGTCTATCTTCATCAATTAAGGCGTGACACTTCAATAGGTCTAGTTGATTTAGTTTATAATTCTTGGTTCCTATTGTTTCTTGTTTTGATTGAATATTTATCGATGTTAGGCTTAAGAAAACTGGCAAACTTCCTATTGGTAACTTGCTTGAACGTCTTAAGAAACATGATCGGATGTGTACTATGATTAATTGGTTGTATTTAATGCATAAGTAACTACTAAGGAGGCCATGTTAGGAGCTAGCAGTCGGTTTGACATAGGAAGAGGTAGAAGCTTATAGAGTTGGGGAAGATCGTACACGGCCCCACGAATGGTATTAAGGAATACAACTTGTCAATTAAAACAAGGTTAACATTCAATATGTAGAATTGGATAGCTAGAAAGGAGTAATATATCATAGGTAGACATGCTTCACTTCCCTTGTAGAACCCTAGTTTACTTTTCTTGCACATTAGTTTAAGTAGTAGCTTTTGGGTTACTTGATTAGCAACTAATTTCGCCCCTCCTTCCAAAACCGAGATTTTTACTTTCTTTCCATAAAATATAAAAATACAAAAAGAATCATCCCTCACTTCTAGACCTAGTTAGATTAATTTCAATCCTAACGAACACTATTCTTTGAGTTGAACGATCAATGCCCGGTACTTGCCACTTTACTATACTACAACGGTCAGGTACACTGCCTGGTGGGGATTGCAAGCCTCTTGAGATCCCTTGAGAGGTAAAACCTTTTGCGAGGGCGCAATCCCACGCATCAAGTTTTTGGCGCCGCAGCTCGGGGAATAGTTATTGTTTAGGTTTAAATTTATTTTGATTAGGTCTACTCATTAGACTCCTTTTTAGTGAGATTTTTATTTTCATTTTATTAGCTTTCTTGTAGTCTATCTTTTTCTTTGTACCCTTTGTTTGTAAAACCATTTTCACTTGTCACTATGGCGGATGAAATTCCGTTTAGAACATTGACAATAGAGGAACAATTATATTTCACTAATAGATTTGCTTCCTATCATTCCAATGAATTTTTGTGTAATCTTAGTGACATCCAAGAGGAGTTGGGGGTAAAGTTAGATGGGTTTGCTGAATTTTATGCGTGTGTGATTTCTATTAGACGATCATTATCAGGATCAATTCCTTTTAGTGAGACCCTCTGGATGAATTTTGAGGAAAGCTCCGCAGCCATGGGCCATAAGTATAACGAATTGATAGATTCGTATGAGCAAGAATACCTAGTTTCTAAGAGCATGGACTTAGAATCAAACCAAGATTATGAGATGGTTAGTTTTGAACCACCTAGTTGCATGAGTGGGATAGATTTCACCAAAACATACGACACACATGAGGTTAGAGTTAAGTCACCTAGTTGCATGTCATGGTTAGGCACTAACATAATACAGGATGAACATATAGGTGATTTTGATACGAGGAATGATGAGGAAAATAACACAAGCCCACTAAGTACTCCATAAGTCCCACCATCATTTGAGGCATACACACCGCCCGTGATTTACTCGGAAGAAATAGAAGAGTCTATAGGAACCCCAATTGAGGTAGAACCCTTGGACCAAGCACCACTAGAGGATATAGGTTTGAATACTTGTAATGATAACCTTACTCCTAGTTCTAGGGAATCTCCTAGTGTTGATGAACCGGAACCTCAACCTTTACACAGCTTTCCATCCTTAGATATATTTCTAGGAGACAAAAAAGGAACTGACCCACCCATCAACCAATATTATCCGGGTAGTTTTAGGATGAAGGAAGCCATTCACTCACCCCCTTCACCTCACGTGGCATACTTCCACCCTAAGGGTGTGTATCGCTACTTCCACCCGCACTTAATCCTAAGTGTAGGGAAAACCTCCCCTATTTCCGTTAAATAAGGGTAGAGTCAGGCTCGTGACTCGAACAAAAACAAGCGCTTCTTGGGAGGCAACCCATGTTTTAATTGTTTGATGTTTTTTATTTTATTTGTTTGTTTGTGTCATATATATGCTTAATCATAGTTGTTTAATTTTCATGTTTCGAATAATTTGTGAAAATGCTTTATTTTATTTCTAACGTCGTCTTAACTGCATATAAAGGTATTTTACAAAAAGATAAGTGTAGGGAAGTTTTTATTTTGTTAAAAAGAACGAATTTCGAACATGAAAAATTCACAATTCATGATTAGCATATATTCTATCTTGTTTGTGTGTCAATACTTGTGGATATGTTTTATGAGTTCCTATTTGTAATTCATTCCACAAGTATCCTATCCTTTAATTGTTTTGTTTTTATTTCTAAGTCTGGAATGACATCTAGTTGTGGTTTTTCTTTGTTCGATTTGATACTTTGGTTTTGTCTTTGTTGATTACAGGTTATATTGGACAAGAAGATGATTATATTTTTGGAGGGAAGCTTTCAACGTTCATTTTCTTGGAGGAGGATCTAACCATGTTATCACATTATCCACACCGAACGAATTAGGGGAGTATTTGTTTCATTCTTTTACCTTCATTACTTTTACATCCTTTTTATTGAACATTAGGGGCAATGTTTGTAACACCCCCAAATTTAAGTTTGTCACAGCGGAAAAGTAATTTAGGTGTTACGGGGAGGATCGAAGTTTTAATCTCATAAAACGGCTTAAAAGAAACGTTTTGAAAGTTATTTGTCATTCAAACAATATTTTTGATAAAATATAAACCATTTGATTTAAAATCTTATTAAAAGATATAAAGTCTTGAAAGAATGACATATTTGATTTTTACACTATTTTAATTTATCAGAGTAATAAATGCCCACTCTGTGTCTTGTCCTGCTCCGTTAAATTACCTGAGATACACATGCTTAAAAGTGTCAACACAAAGGTTGGTGAGTTCATAGAGTTTTATGGAAAACCATTTATTTTGATAGATTTCAGGAATATTTGGTATTGATAAAATACAAACAGTAATGAAACAAGTATTGAATAATATTGTCTATGATCACAGATAAATCATATAAATAATCACTCAAATTCAAGTAAGGAATCAATAATCCTAACATGAGCTGGAAACTCATGATACTAATTTAATCAGATATACAATTCAGGTATGGTCAAATTCTAATACAGCTGTATCTAAATATATGTTGAAAACATACATTTCCTTTATAGATATTGCCCCAAGCCTCATGACACACAAGCTTAACCAAAAGAGGTGTTTTATCAAATCAATGATAAATTTTGCCCTCTAATAATATGTGATTTGCCAATTCCTATTTGTCTACGAATATAGTGTATCACGACTAATACGACTAACCATTTGCAAATAGCATTCCGTCAAGTATTAGTGGGACAGGAGGTCAGTCCTTAACAGGTTTCGAATTTGTTCACTATATTCGCGCCCACTTAACAGTGATTAATGGCTCATGATTGAGGGACTTTATGGCGATAAGGTAACGTAGGCAATATCAAGGTAATAATGGGATCATTCAGAATAACATCATGTAATCAAGTATCATACCACAGTAATCGGTTTGGGAATATTATCGTTTGAGTATCAGTAATTCAGTTTAAGTATTTCGCCAGTAACACATGTATATCACATACCACAATAATCGAATTGGAAACATTATCATATGAGTATCAATATTTCAGTCAAGTAATTCATCAGTAAAATATATATATATATATATATATATATATATATATATATATATATATATCACATACCACAAAAATCAAATTGGAAGCATTATCATATGAGTATGAGTATTTCAATTAAGTATTTTGTCAAGTATTGTATATATATCACATCTTAAATCACAAATCATATTAAATAAATATCAATTAGGAAATTGATTTGAATCATGTATTTTATTTCATATACTTATCAATTTATCAAAGTATATGTAAGCATGTATCTCCCCCAATGAGTTTAAAACAATTATTGGAAATGAGGCTATGACTCACCTGGATTGATACGGAAATAATGAAAAGTAAAGTAGGATGAGATTTATGGGAACGATTATGGAAACGTCTTTGATACGGAACCTGATAATTAAATTTATCTGAGAATATAACCAAATACTATTTGGTAAATACGAACGAATAACGAATAATATTTATTCGTTATGACGAATAGATGATGTGCAGTGTAATTATTATGCCATGCATGATATGATAAAATACTTTATTTAAATTATCCATCGAAGTTTTATCTTTTTAATCGTAAGTAAAATATTAACTTTTGAAATATCGTTATATATATATATTATTAACGTAAAAATAAATAATATATAAATAAAACGTAATAAAAATGCATATGACGTGATGGTTGACGTAAAATAGAAAATAAAATAAGAATGTTAAATATAATATGTTGGTCCTTGTCCTTGTCCAGTTTTTACACTTTTTATACTAACGGTGTTAGCGTTACACCGTTAGTCCTTTTTATATATAATTTATAATTACAGTCCACTACATGTCCAATATTACAATCTAAGCTTGGAACATTATATAATATCAATTTTTATCCTAAACTTTCTGTTTTGATAGTTTTAGTCCAAGTTTTTAAGCTTTGGCAGTTTTAGTCCTTTTAGGTGTCGTCGCGTTACATTTTTAGTCCAAAATCACAAAAATGATTATAAAAATTTTCTAAAAATTCCCGTAGCTTATTAATTCAATAATAAGCTTATTTTAACTGCTTATTTTATGAAAAGCTTATTTTTTTTAGCTTATGGGCCTTAATCGAACCAAACAAAAAGCCCATTAATAAATTTGGAGGCGAGGGCATGGAAAATGTTTTGGGCCTAAACTTGGGCTGCTTTTATGATTCTAAAAACATTTCATATGGGCCCAGTGGGCTTATGGATCTTAATTTCTTATTGGGCTTGAATTGAGCCCACACGAAAAATATAAAGTTTATTAACTAAATTTTGATTTGAAAATCTTGTTCATGCCGATTTAAAATGGACTAATTTGGGTGTCGAAACGTGATTATTTTTACATGTTATCTTAATGAAATTGGTAGTTTTCTAGGTGGTCTATTAGGTCGAGTAAAAATATTGTATACTTGTTACACGATATTTGAAGTTATACGATTGTTTTGTAGCATGGTTGGGACGTTTCAATATATGTGAAAAAAATTAGAATATTTTCTAAGTATTTATATGAATTTTCATGCGATTGTGTATGGTTCGAAAATGATTTGTTTGATGCATGTTGGGTAAAAACTAACGTGAAATATGTGTGCTACGTGACTCCTAGGCCTTCCAAGATAGAGGCTAGCCACGTTTGTGTTGCTACAATTTATTCGTACGTAAATATATATACATGAACTTATATATGATCGAATAAAAATAAACTTGATGCATGGACTTAATTTAACGTGTGAATTGAATTGAAAAGAGTTGGAAACAACTTACAACACATCTAGGGTGGTGAAGAAATGAGTAGGAACGGAGGAAACACAAGATATAATCAAATTCGACTATAACCCAAGTAATATACGAATATATTAAACTCAATCCTTGTTTCTTGCTTCCAAACGATATTGTTTACAACCCACCCCAAATGTACACCCAAATCGCCTTAGCCTACCTTGTATGCACTCATCTTTAGTGCATTATTGTTATTTGTTTAAACCCTTAGTTAATTGTCTAATTGGTTACATGGTTGCTAAGTCGAGTCATATCTTGTACATATTGTTTTGGGACTTATGGGACTTATGGGTAAAGTACTAGTGTTATGGAATAATGGGGAAGAACATCATTTATTACCCCCCATATATACGTTAATGTTTTAAAGTACTCCAAATGTTTCGATTATCTTGATTCGAGTCTTTATTTTGATTTATGTAAAAGTTCAAGTGTAAGGGGAGGAAACGAGCCCCCTTGATGTATTATGTTGGATGGTAGGGCAAGAGTGTATGAAAAAAAGAAAAAAAGAAAAAGAGAAGTAGAAAAGACATACGGACTACCATCCCGTTCTTTTTATTTATGTTTATGTTATTTCGTAATTAGCTTAAGTTGAGTCGAGTTTTGGCTTAGCAACGCCGCATTATACATGTAATTAACTAAGACAATTGACTTGCCACCAGTAAAATATCCTTTATCCAACAAACCGTGTTTTTCCATATCCCTACACCTGACGTTATAACCCTTTGAAAGACCTCTTTGATTGTTTATCCTAGATGCTTACGCCAAAGTGATGGAGGCTTGATCCTTTCCCAAGCCTATGGTAATCTATTGCTATGACAGGTAGTGAGAGATATTTCTTCAATTTCCATTTGTGATATATATACACTTATAACACCCGAGAGATGAGAGTATCCAAACACTATATGTGAGGTGCTAGTATATAATTTCCGTGCTTGTTTTGAGTAGGGTGGATCAATCATTTGTTGTAATTACTTTTATATTAATGTTAAATGACCCCTAACTTGTATTTTAATTGGTATAAAAGCTCATTTGGTTGAGGACGAGCAAATCCCAACTGTAAGGGTATTTGATAAGGTAATATTTGTTACACTTTTAGGGGGTCATTTAAGCCCTTAATCATGTTTTTATGATCAAATATTACCTCAAATCGTTTCTTTTGTCATTTTAGGTACTTGGGACATGAATTCTGAAAAATGGAGCATTTTGGAGCTTTTTATGCTCAAGAATGAAGAGAACAAGAAAAGTCAAGAAAGTCAAAAATTAACACTTGACAGCGTCACGCTTTGGAGCTAACGCCGTCACCATATGATGAGATGCCATGGAATTTTATGCTGAGACGCCCTGGAAGAATTTGTCAGGTTAACACCTGACGGCGTCACGTATATCAGAAGCAAGGTCGTCTCCCTTTAACTCAACACGAGACGGCCCAGAACTTGTACAAAGGGACGGCGTCAGAGATCTCTTGGGTGATACGAAACCCTAAGACACGGCGACCTGACGGCGTCAGAGGCTAAAACCTGATGTCGTCAGAAGTGTATATCTATATATATTTTTCGATTTTTACTTCATTGTGTGTAACTTTTTAGGGTGTAACTCTTGGGATAAAAACCCTACACAAAAATTCCAGTAAACTTAAGGTTTTCATACCCTTCTTTCATCCATGTTCAATTGAAGATAAGTTAAACTTTTTTTATCATTCAATATGTCTATGTGTTGTTTGATTATCTTTTATGTTTGTCTTTCTTTTAACATGTTAGCTTAGGTTTTTTAGTGTTTGCCTAGATCTAATTGAAACCTAGCTATTATTTATTGATTGTTGGTTTGTTTGATTGCATGGGTGATTGATTTCGCATTAGGCTTAAGAAAACTGGCTAATCTCCTATACAGTAAAAAGCTTGAACGTCTTAAGAAACGTATTCGGTTGTGTACGCCAATGTTATTGGTTGTTTTTTTTTATGCATAAGTGACTATTTAGGAGGCCATGATAGGATACTAAACGTGTCGTCATAGGAGGAGATAGAAGCTTATAGAGTTGGGGAAGGACGTACACGCCCCCACGACTGGTATTAAGGAAAAGAACCCTTCATCCAAACATTTATAACAAACCAGTTAATTAGTAAAAGATAGCTACAGAGTAGTGAAATCTAGGTAAACACATTTTCTCATTATAAAAAGTTCACCACATTTACTTTTCTTGTTATTTAATTTTATTTACATTAGTAGTAATTTTGGGTTAGTTGACTAGCAACTAATTCCGCCCACTCTTTCAAAACCCGAGATTTAATTTACTTTCATAAAATATAAAAATACAAAAATAATCATCTCTCACCTTTAGACCTAGTTTACATATTTTTCAATACTAACGACACTATTCCTCAAGAGAACGATCAATCCCCCGGTACTTGCCACTCACTATACTACATCGGCCAGGTACACTGCCTAGTGGGGATTGCAAGCTTCTCAAGATCCCTTGAGAAGTAAAACCTTTTGCAAGGTCGCAAAACCACGCATCAATATTGGATTATAAGAGTTTGTGTGAGCATCTTAAGGAAAAGACAGACCATATAGGATTTACTGCTTTGTATTTCTGCTTACCACAATGTGAACTAGAAATAGGATTGAAAATCATAGAAACTGATATTGATGTTGCTTCAATGTATGGGTGTGCTGATGCATATGGGAAGTTAAACATATACATGACTCATGTTCACCAAAACCTGGATGAGTTTTATTTTAAATATCTTAACATGGAACAATATGGGGATGGGGATACATCTAGGTTGAGGATACATGAAATTATGGTAAAAAGATGCTTCTAATATGACTATATATGAGCTTCTTGCATGGGCTGAAGAAGATGCGCAAACACGATATATACCAGAAAAGTTAAGAACACCTAAATAGAGAGTAGTTGTTGAAAATGTGGTTAAGGATGAGGTTGTAGTGAACAATGTGGTTGATGATTAGGTTGTAGTGAATAGTATGGATGATAAAGAGGATACCCCTCTTAGGAATCTAGTTGTCAGCCCTATTGCTAAGCGTAAGTTGTTGGGGAAAAATGGCAGCCTAAACCTTAGTATTAAGCGCAAGTTTTTTGATAAAAGTAAAAGTCTAGTCAATGATGATGCTAATATAGTTAAGAAAGTCGTGGATAAGGGTAAAGGTAAGATGGTAGAACAAGACCGTCCTCCTAAATTACTAGCTCGTAGGAATAAGGGGATAGTTTTTCAAGAAAATGATAACCCACCTGTTATGCAAAGCGATACAAATAGTGAAAGTGATGCATCACTAGGCATTAACGTTAGTTTGTATAGTGATAGTAAGAGCGAGTACTCAGATAAGTCTGATGACTACTTATAAGAGGGTGAAGATGAGCTGCGAGAACTTAGGAAGCGAAGAACTAAATTAAAGAATGGACCTAAGTCAACAAAGAAACAAACACATGCTGAAAAGGAAGGTAGTTCTAGTGGGATGAGGCAAAAGAGGTTATATAGGGTTGGTGATAGTGAAACTGTTATTGAGCACGAAGAATTTATGGATGATTTAATTAGAAAGTTGAGAGATGATGGTGATGATATGACTGATCCATTCACGACCGTTGATTTTCCCATACATGATTCTGACACTCAATGGAGGATGCGAAATGTGAGAACCCTCACCAAATCAGGTTAGTCAACGAAGAACATTGACCTAACATTTGACTTACACCCTAAACTTTTTGAATAAGATTTTTAACTAAGTTTATTGATAAAGTAATAAGATTAAACTATATGTTATGCACGCGATTTAAATTTAAACCAAAACTACATAATATAAGTTCATAAACCTAAAGCGTATACTATATGTTACGAAAGTTAAGTTACAAATGAGAAACTCCTAACCTAAGCCGCAATAAAGTCGATTAACCTATGATTTTTCCTAGCTTTATCACATGATTTGCTAGGTCCATTTGGGGTCCAGTTTTATTTAAAATCTTGTACACAACATTTCTATTCAAAGATGGCTAGATACATTCAGATTTTTTTGAAGGAAGTAGTCCTCCCTTATCCCCATATACTCGGCACCCATTTTCCTATAACTTCCCAGTCTTTTCTCATTATAACCACCATATATCACATTTATATCTAGACACATTCCTATTTGATAAATGTCCCATTCGTTTCTCTTATTAAACCGTATACCCTTCTTTCTCACACACCAAGTTAAACCTAGAAACTAATAAACAAGAAGCTGCTGATTCTTTTGGTCTCTCAAGAAAATAAAAGGTACGAAGGTGATATGAAACAAGGATGATCGGGATTTTGGTGTTCTTTATTGGGTATGATCGTGGGTGGTTTTAGTTCGGAAGGATTCTGGTTTTGATTCATGAAGGTCTTAGTTCTTTTGAACCTTGTGTCCTTGATCCGTTTCAAAATCGTCCAAAGGTATCTCCACCCCTCGTTTGTTATCAAATCGACATACATATAACATATATCCTTGTTAAACGATCATGATCATATCTATGTACTAAATGTTCGTTTCGTCAATCTGCAACACAAATAACATATGTATATACGCAGCATGAATACAATGAATTATAAAACCTATACATGTCGACTTTGGTTTATGTTCTACTGTTCGAATTAGTTGTGATACGCGACTATATCTGGTCAATCTAAACGTTATGTGTCCTCTATTATACGTTCTAAAATCTGGAAGTAAAATCAGCAAATAAAAAATGGGGAGTGCATTCTCAGTTACATGGATAAGAATGTGTTTATGTGTGCTTTCATGTAAGGTTTTGGGCATTAAATATTGTGGTGTGTGTGTGGCATACGTGTATCCAATAAGGACTGGATTTTTGTATGATTGCATGAAGGGTTTAGGTTGCTATTTTGTGTGGTTGTGTAATGTGTGTGTAAGTGTCCATAAGGGCTGCAAAAGCATAATAAAATGTCGAATTAAAACCCTAGAATCATGTGAACTAATCAAATCTGGAATGGGTTAAGGTTGTTTGGTTTCGTTATTTCATGTGTGGGTCTCGTTAGTTAGGCTGTCAAAAGGGCGTGAATGTATGCGAATATGGAGTGGTCTAAATTGGTCTAAAAACTTGTTTACAATCTAAACTAAAAGGTTAAAATGACTTGGTTAGATCCTCCTCCAAGAAAATGAACATTGAAAGCTTCCCTCCAGAAATATAAATCATCTTCTTGTCCTATATAACTTGTTAAACCTGAGAAAACAATCATGGCAAACCTCACATAAAATCGGCGACAAACTCTATATATACTAAAATTCTAGAAAACAAATTAAGATATAATGCTTGTGGAATGAATGTTTGAAGATTTCCTGGAGTTTATAAAATTAAAGAGTTAACAAAACTTTAAGACTCCGGTAGAAAAACAAAACTCGCAAAATTTTTCAGAATTTTACACTTGACGCCGTCAGAGTGCTCTGACAGAAATCTTATGTTAAGTTTCCGGAAAATTTCTGGAAAAACTCACGCCTTAATTCCTGGAAATCCTGCAAAACATCATTATGACTTGATACAAGCATTTGACTCAAACAAATACTAATATGCATGTTCATTTAATATTGTTGTGATTCATGTTCAAGCTTGTTCTTAGAAACAAATTTAGATTTCCCTTACAGTTATCTTTTGCGAAATACCTTTTTAAGAAGTTAAGACGAAGTTAAACAACAAATTAAAGCATTTTCACAATTTACTTGAAACATGAGCCACAAACAATAAAATAAAGCACGCATACGGAAACAAATAAAATCAAACAAATGAACAATCAAACAAATAAAGCTTGGGTTGCCTCCCAAGAAGCGCTTGTTTTTGTTCGAGTCACGAGCCTGACTCTACCCTTATTTAGCGGAAATAAGGGAGGTTTTCCCTACACTTAGGGTTAAGTGTGGGTGATAGTAGCAATACACACCCTTTGGGTGGAAATATACCACGTGAGGGAAGAGTGGTGGATGAATTATATGCTCAAATGGGTGTGCTCCTTTTATCATAACCTTACCTAGTTTATTTGGGTCAATGGGTGAGCATGAAGAGTTTAGGTTGCTATTTTGTGTGGTTGTGTAACGTGTGTGTAAGTGTCCATAAGGGCTGCTAAAGAATAATAAAATGTCGAATTAAAACCCTAGAATCATGTGAACTAATTAAATCTGGAATGGGTTAAGGTTGTTTCATTTCATTATTTCATGTGTGGGTCTCGTTAGTTAGGCTATCAAAAGGGCGTGAATGTATGTGAATATGGAGTGGTCTAAATTGGTCTAAAAACTTGTTTACAATCTAAACTAAAATGTTAAAATGACTTGGTTAAACATGGATGCGTGGTTTTACAACCTTGCAAAAGGTTTTACCTCTCAAGGGATCTTGAGAAGCTTGCAATCTCCACCAGGCAGTGTACCTGACCGATGTAGTATAGTGTAGTGGCAAGTACCGGGGGATTGATCGTTCAACTCAAAGAATAATGTTCGCTAGGGTTAAAACTCAATTAAACTAGGTCTAGAGGTGAGGGATGATTCTTTTTGTATTTTTATATTTTATGGAAAGCAAGTAAAAATCTCGGGTTTTGGAAGAATGGGCGGAATTAGTTGCTAGTCAACTAACCCAAATAACTACAAATGCAATAACAATAAAATAAAATAACACAAAAGTAAATATGGAGAAAAACAATAATAAGATAAATGTGTTTACTTAGATTTCACTACTCCCTAGCTATCTTTTACTAGTTTATTAGTTTGTTACAATTGCATAGATGATGGTTATATTCCTTAATACCATTCGTAGGGCCGTGTTCGATCTTCCCTAACTCTATAAGCTTTTACCTCTTCCTATGTCGAGCCGACTACTCGCTCCTAACATGGCCTCCTTAGTAGTTACTTATGCATTAAATACAACCAATTTATCGTAGTACACATCTGATCATGTTTCTTAAGACGTTCAAGCATGTTACCAATTGGAAGTCTGCCAGTTTTCTTAAGCCTAACATCGAAATCAATCATCTACAACAATTATAAACAAATAACCAACCAATAATCAATAACTAAGTTTCATTACATCTAAGCAAACACAAAGAAAACCTAGCCTAGCATGTTAAAGTAAAGACAAGAATAAGATAGAATCAAACAACACATGGACATATTGAATGATTATTGAAAAACTTATCTTCAATTAAACATGGATGAAACAAGGGTTTGAAACCCTTAAAAGTAAGGTAAAAATCGTGCTAGGGTTTCTCCAAAACTATCCTAAAGTTCTCCTCTCCTAACAAATGAAAACTAGAAAGCTATATATAGATTTTTGAGTCTGACGGCGTCACGTGTAAATTCTGGCGCCGTCAACTCGCCGCCATAAAAACTCTCGTATTGCCTAGATCCAAATTTGATTCCGTCATGTGTTAATCTTCTCATGGCCGTCACATGCAATTTATTCTTGACGGCCTTGGTGACGCCGTCATGTATAAATTCTCCAAAAACATTCTGGCGCGTCACGTGTATTTGATTTATCCACCTCTTTGTCCATGAGTGATGGCGTCACATGTAAATGTTGACGCCGTTAGGTACCAATTTCAGCATGATTTGGAGACTTTGTCGTTTTCTTCACTTTTTCGCTCAAAAAACATCCAAAATGCTTTCTTTTCCAAATTTCTTCTCAAAAGTACCTAAAATGACAAAAGGAACGATTTAGGGTAGTATTTGATCAAATAATCTCGACATAGGGCTTAAATGACCCCCTAAAAGCGGTAAACTTTTCATCTCATCAAACATTGGTCTTAATTGGTGTCATTTGGGTCTAGTTTGAGTCTCGTTAAAATGTACCGAGGAGAGGTGTGTCTCGACCAGGTTTTATGGGGTGTGTCTCGGTGTTATTTTGGAGTCGATGAATGGTGTGTGTACCAAAAAGTGTGTAAGTGTGTGCGAACGTGTGCGTTTAGTGTGTCTCTATGAGAATACATACATGTGTACCTCGTGAATATCATTGTTGTGTGTGTGTTTATGTCAATCTAAAAAGGGTCAGGGTATATAGCATTTCGTCATGAAAACAAAGTGAATAAATGGCTTGACTACTACATGTTTAACTATATACAAAATTAGTACACATAAAGGGTCATAAAACATGTAACGAGCTATGTCGAAAATATGAATAACGAAGCATGCCTCGTTATGAGTGTGTGTGTGTTGGGTCGATGCAACAATGGCTGTTGTAGTTGAACATGGGTTTTGTGCATGAGTGTGTGGATTCAGGTCGTATCGTGCTATGTATGGTTGTGTCGATTTAAAATAGAACATGGCGTTAAGAATTGGTTCGTTGATGTGTAACTAGGCTGGTCTTGTTGGGAAAAGAAAGAACATGTGAAGGGTTTGGTTCGAGTGTTTGTATGTGTTGGTATCGGTTTGCTTGTAAATAGAAGTATATTTTCAAAACTCTATATAGCATGCACTCATATGAAAACTTGTGATATCAATTTATGCACTATGCACTATATATATATATATATATATATATATATATATATATATATATATATATATATATATATATATATATATATATATATATATATATATATATATATGTTATAGTTTAAAACATGGAGTCATGAAATATTATTTATATATGAAGAAACAGTTTCATATGCTTAAACTGAGTGAAGAAATCGTTTACACTACAAATATGTTATGAAATATTATTATATGAAGGACTGAATGAGAGTATAAAACATATTAGTAACATATAAAACCGTATAAGTTATAATTCGGTCTATCTTTGTTTCTAATATTAATTCTAGATACATCTAAACCTATGTTATTAAGGCTTAAGATAAAACATTTCCTTGTATTTCAAATGTGAAAGATAAAACCCAAATCATGTTAATAAATAACAATAGCGTAAAATCAGTTATGATAGTAAATGAGCTTATAAATTGACTAAAATATTAAATGACTATTAATCCAGGAATATCATTTGAAGAAGGAGTGGTTGTGTTTCCGAGTGTTCTTTCATTTGCGTTGATTTCTAAGATTATTGCTTCGACTTGTTTCATCATCTCATACGCTTTAAGGTGAGTTTTCGTGGCCCCATTTTCACTTATGTTTTCCTTAGGAGAGAATGATACTCAAATCCATTTTATGCTATGCTCAACTTTTATTCTTATAAGACAAGCGTGTGCTTATATCTATGCTAGGTACTTTAATAGTAGTATCAGTATATTCAATTTGTCATGGATTTATTTCCACTTAACACTCTATGATTATTCAAGACTCATGTAGTAGCTCCAGCTGGTAAGCTTTGCATGTTATCAGTATATTCAATGTGTGGTAATCAATTTGTGATGATGGTTATTCAATTTGTGCTACTTGCCCTATGCTTTATTTATTTGCACACCTGTCTCAAACACTTATGCATGGCAACCTAGTTTTGTTTACTTTAAACCCACGAACTCACCAACATTATGTTGACATTTTCGAGTATCATTTTTAGGTGATCGATAGTTGTATTTTGAAGGCATGCATTTTGAAGTTATACATTGATCTCATTTCAAAGATCGAGTTGGCCTGACCAAGACATTTTCTAAAGACTTTAAATTTGATAAGACTAAGATTATGTTTTAATTATTCAGTTGTGTATGAAAATCTTATTGTAACTTATTTATTAAATCAAATATGGTGTTGTTTTACTATCTTATGCGATGTTACTTTTCGTTGCACCTCATGTTTCCGCTCTTAGCGGGGTGTGACACGAAAATCCAAGGTAATACTTATGCTATTATTTATGTTTACTTGCAATGAGATGATTTAGTTATACTTAACTCAAGTTGAACCCATTCTCATACTTATTACTATCTGTTTATGTTATTTTGTAGGTTGGTGAGAAGTTTTTCGATGTTGACCAACTTAAAGAGTGCCTTACTGAATTTGGTCTTGCCAACGGTTTCTCTTTATGGTTCTACAAAATTTCAAAGATACAGCTCATTGCAAAATGTGGTTTAAGACCAGAAAGGATTAAGGAGCCTGGAAAAGGGAAACAAAGCAAGTGGAAAAGATACCTAAGTACTGAAGAGGTTCCTAGTTCAAACTGTCCATGGAGGTGTTACGGTAAGGAGATGACCACCGAGAAATCTTTCCAGGTAGTATCTATGGTGGATGAACATACTTGTGTTAGGCATTTTAAGCATGTATCATTAGTTAACTACAAATGGGTGGGTAAGCATTTTGGTAGTAAGATTAGGCAAAATGCTGAAATTAAGTTGCATGAAATAGCTGAGTTAGTCATGAAGAAATACAAGTGCATTGTTAGCCCAACTGTTTGTAGGAATGCAAAAAGGTGGGCTTTGAATGAACGGGAAACAGCTAATGCAGACCATTATGCTTATCTTAGGTCATATGAGAAGGCTATTTTAGAGTCAAATCCAGGTTCTACTATAAAGGTGGGGGTAACTGTTAATCCAGACGATAAAACTTATTTTGATAGGTTCTACATATGTTTAAAAGGTTTGAAAGATGGATGGAAATTGGGATGTAGAAAGGTTATAGCTTTAGATGGTTGTTTTCTTAAGAAGCCAAGTGTAGGTGAAATCTTGACTGCTATTGGTCGCGACGGAAACAATCACATATTTCCTGTAGCATGGGCAGTCGTAAATGTGGAGAACAAGGAGAACTAGAGTTGGTTTCTAGACTTACTTGGGGATGATCTTGATAAGCCTACTGGTAATGGATTGACCCTCATGTCCGATCAACACAAAGTAAGTATCGTCATTAAAACATCTTTATTGTTAATTGTTATGTATATTATGATAGTTTAACACTTGTATGAAATGAGTGGTTGATATTATGGTTTGTTTGTTTGGGACTGATTGAAGCTGTAAAAGAGGTGATGCCACACACTGAGCATAGACAATGTGCGAGGCACATTTATGAAGGGATTAGGAAGTTGTATAGCGGTGTTGAATTCAGGAGTTTGTTTGGGCTGCTTAAAGGCAACATACCCAGGAATGTTTAACAAAATCATGGAGAAAATAAAGAGAGCCAATCCAAATGCGTATGACTATTTGTTGAAAAAAGATCCAAAAACATGGTCAATGGCCTATTTCCATCTTGGTACAAACTGCGAAGCTGTGGAAAATGGATTTAGTGAGTGTTTTAACTCGGTAATTGTAACGGTGAGGAATAAGCCAATAATAACAATGCTTGAAGCTATACAAGTCATTGTTTTGGAGAGAATGAATAGAATGAGGAGGATTTGCGATAAATGGACTGAAGACATCTGTCCTAACATACAGAAAAGGTTCAAAATAACAAAAGATCAACAAAGGTATTTATTGAATTACATTATGTTTAGAACTTTACCTACAATTAACATTACAGTTTCATTAAAAAAACTTAACAAAATTCTTTTCTTTAATACAGGTTTTGGCATGTAATACCTACTGGTGGGAACTTGTTTGAAGTGAGGAAAGGCTCTGAAGCTTTTGGTGTTGATGAGTAGCGTAGAACATGCTCTTGTTGATTATGGCAGCTTTTAGGTTTGCATTGTACTCATGTAGTCGCAGTTATATTCAAGATAAATAGGAGGGTTGAGGAGTATGTACCATCATGTTTTAGGAAAAAAAGTTTTCACGATGCATACCATCAATATTTGAACCCAGTTGGAGGAATGACCTTTTGGCCTGACCAATGTTGTAAATATCGGTCTTGGCGGCCGATATATCACTGTATATCGCTTATCGGTGGTCAACCGATATGTTTTTTCACTAATCGGTCAAAAAAATCGAACTTGGTCAATATC
The DNA here is from genome assembly GCA_030686995.1 of Artemisia argyi. Taxonomy (NCBI): domain Eukaryota; kingdom Viridiplantae; phylum Streptophyta; class Magnoliopsida; order Asterales; family Asteraceae; genus Artemisia; species Artemisia argyi. The sequence goes on from CM060679.1 coordinate 87,347,102, forward strand.
GGTCAAAATCGGTCAAGATCGGTCAAAATCGGTTCAAATCGGTCCAAATCAGTCCGAATCGGATCCATTTTCCATCACGAAAAAGAAAGAAATTAGTTCTCAGTTTTTGTTACAAAGGGTGTAAACAAAATCTTTATAAGAGTTTAAGAACACAATCACATCATCAATCTGTTTTGGATCATAACTCCTTTTTATATCCGAACCATTTAAAGAAATAACCAAAACCAGTCGGTTCCAATCATTTCTTTCGTTCGATCAAAACGAAACAACGAAAACAATCATCCACCTACATGAGACCCATACAAGATCTTGAAGCCACGAACAAATCAGATAGGAGATAAAAGTGTTTGTCTTTTAAACAGCATCAACATACATAGAGTGTATTTGTGTTGGACGATCAGTTTCAATTTTTTTTTATATAAGAAAGTTAGGTGGGAGAGTTTAAAGTTGGTGACTGCATTTTTTTATCAATGTGAGATTAGGGTTATCAAAAAAATAAGGTAGAGTGTGTGATCTTATATATCCGAACAATTAGGGTTTAGTGTTATTGCAATTGGGCTTTTAGATTTACTACTTGTGTTGGGCTGGTAAAGTACAAAAAAAAAGGGACGTTTGGTGATTTAAGTGGACATTTAGTTATACCATTGAAAAATTAGTAGTATAAATTGTATATTTTTTATAAAAAAATCAATTCCTTTATAATTTATGCTCTCCGATATATCACTGATATATCACCGCCATATCAGTCTTGGCGCTTGGCGGGGGTCGACCGCCACGGTACCGCCGAGCGATATTTACAACCTTGGGCCTGACATTAGTGACATGTCTAAAATATTGCCACCAATACCTAAGTCAATGCCTGGTAGGCCTAGAAAGAAAAGGATTAGGGCTGCCCATGAAAACAAAACCACAAACAGGGTATCTAGGGCTGGCGTAACCATGACATGTTCAAATTGTCAACAGAAAAGTCACAACAAAAAGGCTTGTAAAAATCCAACTGTTATAGTACTACCCAAACCACCAACTAAGAAAGGTAGGCAAAGAAAGACACGAATTGTAGGACATTCACTTTTAGATGAAGATGACTTAGTTCATACAGAACCATTTGTTGCACCACAAGATAGACAATTTGAAGAACCTTTAGGAGGGGAAAAAGTAGAGGAATAGGAGTTTGTTGATGCACCACAGCTAGTCACTTTGGTTCTGAGCAGCCTAATCATGAAAAGGGTTCAAGTGCTGCACACTTTGGTTGTAAGCAGCCTAGTGATGAAGATGGTACAAGTGCTACACACTGTGGTTCTGATCAGCCTAGTCATGGGAGTGGGCCAACCCAGAAAAAAGGGTTATGAATACTAAAAGGAGAGGGGGATCATGGTATAACAAAAGTAAAGTGCCAGCTGCTAGGTTTAGTAGATTGGGTAGGTGGTTTGGTTTAGGAGAAAGTGATATGGAATCCGATCTAATTGAGGATTCGAACATAGAAGCAACGGATAATCACCATAACCTTGCTAGTTGTTCCTTTTAAGCATCTCAAGACATCCCTAACATCTCAAGAGTTATACCAACACAAAACAGTCAAGCTGCAACAAATGCAGGCCAAACAAATGCAGAACAACATGTAGTAGTTGTAGGCCATGTTAATCTAAATGAAGAAGAAGAACAAGCTGTTCCAGTAAGACCAAGAAGGATTCTGAACATTATCAGACCAAGAGGACCAAGTGAAAGGATTTTGAAGAAAAAATTGGCCAAGAATGTTTCTGGAATTGGTTCTTCAAGCTCCAATGCCTTGGATTTGGAATAGCATATGAAAAATGATCAGTTTATCTAACTGTTAAAAACAATTTATGCACTTCTTTTGTTTATATGTGTTGTGTAAGTATTGTTATGATGTATGTTAAACTAGGTAGTCACCCCATCTGTGATGGCATGTGTTGTGCACATGAAAAATATTGTAGGATCCTGTCATGGTGACTGTAAACATTATGCATTCCTTTTGTAAATCTATATTATGGATCCTTTGATGTGCCAAACTTATAGCTTACGGGATAGCTGTGTTTAACATGGAATGTGTTTAACGTACAAACTGCTTGTAGCAACCAAACTAAAAACAAGATTGTGGCATTACATTAACATTGAAAATGTTTACAAAACAAGTTAACAACCACGATTACAAGTTAACAACAACCATTACAAGTTAACAACAAACCTATGAGCTTATTGCTAAAACAACCTTACTGTAAACCTACTACATTATAGCTAAAACAAAAGCAATGAAGACAACAATGAAACTGAGAACCAACAAGACTTTGTCATGAACTTGCATTTTTGACTTGACAAACATCAAATCCTCCATCATTTCATCATGTTAGATTGTGAAACTGCAACTTCATTGGAAATTGATCTCTTCCCCATGTTATTGTATTTCATCTTTTCCTGATGTTCCTTGAAAAACAAAGCTTTGTAGTAATCACTTGGAAGCTCTGGTCTGTGAAGCCATAAAACTTACAATTCGTGTTGATGTCCTACCAAATTAGAGTGTTCACAGATTAAACATTGTATAAAAAAAGAAGTATAATAAAATTTAGAGATAAAAATTCTTGCATAAATTGGACAAACTTTGAATAGTTTACCAGGATTTGTTATGGTCCAGGAGACTTGTTATTCAACTGGTAATGGGTCTTTACATTTGCAATGTGTAAGCATTGCAATAGTATTCAATGGTCTTTCGAGTTGATCTGGAAATGGAAGAAGAGATGCGATGGATCTAGGGTTTTGGTGAAGATGGTGGTTATCAAAGTAGGATAAGATAAAGAAAGTGAAGTAGGGTTAAGTGGGGTACGTGGGTTTATCAACTTTAGAAGCAATAAATAAAAAGAAAAAATATATCTTAATCTTAACTACTTATAATGGAAAAATGGTAAAAGTGAAATGTTGAGTTTTTTCAACATTTGTATTCATGGAAACTACACCTTTAGGAAACTATGGTCTGTGATAAATGTTAAAAAATTAAGAAATGTATTTACGGAAACAAAAGAATTGTAAGGAAAAAATAATTGAAAACAAATTAATTAAATTGAAAAAACACGGTTTGATAGTAGTAACCGTATTAAGTGTTGACTTTGTAATCTAGGAAACACATTTAATGATACATTTAATTCAATTTACCGTGTACTTTTCAAATCCTCATGCTTATAAATACCCACAAACACACAAGAATACAAAGAAATATCATATGCTACAACCGCCTGTGGCACCATAACCTTTCCCACTTCAGTCGCCGCCACCACCTACGCCGCCACCATCAGCCGTAATCATCATAGATTTGTTGTGGTTTGGTGGTTTTGGTGGTAGATCTGGTGGTCTTGGTGATAGATCTGGTTGTTTTGGTTATAGATCGGGTGGTTTTTGTGGCTTCAATTGTATATGTTGTGTTTTCGATTTTATTTAGAGAGAGGGTGGTTTTGTGTGAGATTTTGCTTTTATGGTGGTTAAATATAGTTTGTTGTGCTGAAACTTTAAACCCTCTTCAAACTGACATTTGGTGTTTGGGTTAATACTTACATTGTTATCTAACCATAAACCAAAAGGTACTTGGTTGTTTTAAGAATTTTTAGGCAAATAATGTTTTTAGATTTTGAAAAATGCGGCCAATGATGTAAGAATTATATGTTTCGATTTTTTTGTGTCATGATATCCGAATGTCTTTGCAGTATTGAAAGAAATGGTGGTGGTCTACGAAAAGTGTTTTTTTTGTTGCTTGATATGTTTAGTTCTTTTCCTTGATACGTTTTTAACTAGATGTCTAGATTTGTAGTTTTTTTGGAGCATTTGATGCTTTTTTTTTTTTTTTTTTTTTTTTTTTTTTTTTTTTTTTTTTTTTTTGGAACTATGGAGCATTTGATGTTCATCGTGTGGTTTTTTAAATAATTGCATGTTTAGATCTGATGGTCTTAGACAATGAATTAAAAGGGATTTTATTATATGTCTTTGAGAATGATTTTTTTCATGTAAAACTTTTTATTTTCCTTAAACATTTTCTTTTTAACCTTTGAAATATTTTCTCTTTGGATTATGTAGATCTTTTGAGATCTGTGTAACGTTGTATATATGTTGCAAATAAAATGGTTTGTAGAGTGTTAAAAATAAAAAAGAAATGGTTGGTAGAAAGTTTAAAATTTGAATTATCTAAGCCAGATACTTACGACAAATAATAGCACGAGTATTAGTCACTTGAAAGATGAAAAAAGGACAAAAAGAAACTTAACTAAGGCTATACAACATATCTATAATATTTGGACAAAGTAATTAAAACTATGATGACTTTGAACAAATAATCAAGTAATTAACTGAATAAAAACATGCATTTTAAATGTCAAAAGATGTTAAAAAAGCCCACGTTAAAAGAAGCACAACATAGAATTATAGAAGCACACAAAGATTAACACAGGACCTATCATAGTATAGATGTGAAAAAAAAACAAAAGAATAAAAAGGACTTGCTTATCACTTTATGACATCTTTTGTTTATTGACTATATGATGACAGTAAAAAGTTTTATATTTTAAATCAAATTGGATGATCATATATATGAAAATTTTCAAGTTTACGTTGCAATTCTTTATTGTTCTTATTTAATATTTTAAATCAAATTGGATGATAAACGTTATACACAAGTGAATTTTAGTTGTCATTTATCAAGGTTTAAACTCATTTAATGCACTTTAAATAAAATTTGTTACTAATTTATGCAAATTTTGTATTGTTGTAGACACATTTAATAGAATGACCATTAATTTATGCAAATACATAATCAAACAACCAAATATTTGACCATAATTAGTTTCAAAGTAGGAAAAGATATAGACAATTAACAAAGTCAACTTAGACCAAATCACAACTTTACAAATCATGTATATATTTGACAAGTAGAGTGGAAAAATTATAAACAAATCGGTTATTTTTAAAAAAGATATACATAGAAACTGATTTAGGCAAATATTGGGTATTTTCAAATCATTTAATTGCAAATCCTTATACGGAGTATTAAACAACATGGGCTGTTAACACGTATGAAAATACTTTCATAAATAATTTTGAAAGATACATATAATTGTCAAACTTTACTAATTTTGGTTGTGAAATATGTTCGAAATAATGCAACCCTTTACGTCATGTGAGATAATGCTCAAAACTGAGATTCCATATCAGAATTTATAGGTTTCTTAAGCGACTTTTAGCCACTTGAATAAACTATGTAGACCATTTGTTGTAAGATATAACTTAAGGGATGTTTGGATGTAAATTACCATGGTATAAAGCACCATGTGAGAGCTGAAAGAATGGAATTTAGAAAATTATTCAGGTTTAAAAACAAGAACACGGGTACTTGTAATTATTGTATGGCCTTTCAAGTTTAATAAGTCTTGTAGTCAAAGTGAGCTCTAAACTCCAGAAAGTTTCCTTTTGACTTAAACCAATTATTACTAGAAGTTTATGAATTTTTTATTAAAATTTCATTATGTTTTAAGTTATATATTACTGTAGTATATATTTATTGTACATTTAAAATTCATATTCATGTTAGTTCTTCCCTTTTCTTGTGGCAACTCGTTGAGTAAAATACTAATTGTCATCAAAGGCAAATGACTCCTTGATACTGCATTGACTAACTTGTACTAAAAGGCAAGTAAAGCGGGTTTATTTCATTACTAGATAGCAAGACAAGTAACCTGTGTTCCTAAATTACTCTCTCGTATACAAACATCTAATCTATGTGTGTTAACAGAAATGCAGCTTTCTAAAAGGCAACCCTTTTAGAACAAAACTAAGCACTCAACAAGAGTGTAATCTCAGCACAAAAACTTAAAAATCCAAGTGACTAAATTCATAGCTGGCAAAATGGATAGGTAAGATAATGGGTCCAAAGGTATTGGTTAAACCAGTTAAAGAGTTCCATCAAGCAGGAATTTACACCTTAATTGTCGTGTATCAAGAAGTTTTACACGACGAATAACGTGTGTTGTTAGTTTTTATCTCATAACTGATGTAATGTTTCACTTTCAGTTTCATTAAATGTTTTTATATGTTGTTTGATAGATGTTAAGAATTTTTTATAGACTTTTAGTTATCGTATAGTACAATCGTTTGCAATTACATTTGAATAGTTTACATTCTAATTTGAATGCTACACAAAACACTCACCACAAATATCACAAATTGATAATTATCTGCCGCTAGAAATTCCGTTGCTATGCACGGATACTCGCCTATGTTGTTTGATAGATGTTAAGAATTTTTTCTAGACGTAGTTATCGTATAGTACAATCGTTTGCAATTACATTCTGAATAGTTCACATTCTAATTTGAACGCTACACAAAACACTCATCACAAATATCACAAATCGATAATTATCTGCCGCTAGAAATTCCGTTGCTATGCACTAATACTCGTCTAGTCTATATATAATGTGAAGTGGCATGTAACTAGATCTACGTAAGACGAGCATGTCAAACAAGTCACTCAATACACATAACGAACAGTTTTTGTAAGGTGAGGGCAAAAAAAAGAAAAAAAGAAAAAAAAAAAGAAAAACTGCAACAACCACGAAAAGTGGCAAGTTAAATACAATGTCACGACCCCCTCTACATATACAAAACCCATTTCTTATTTCCAATTGACGAGTAAAAAAAAACCCAGCATCAACGCCGCAGAAATGGCCAGCATAGTCTCAAAAAGCAGCCACCTCCGTCGCACCTACCGTCTCTTCTCCTCCTACACTTCATCATCCCCTCGTCCAACTCATCATTTCTCAAACAAACTCACCAACATACCTCACCATCAATCGGTATATCTTTTACTTTACATTTTTTAATTATGTTATAAACTTATTAATATTTGGTGATATTTTAGTATGTAGGTTCGTTTACATTGCTCTCTAGATTTTTATCTACTGATGGTAAGAATGATTTACCGTTGAAAGAAGCTACGTCGTCGGAGTCTAATTCTGGTGAAGGGAATGAGAAAGGGAAAGAGTCGGGTGAGTCGAATCAGGGTGCGGAACAAGGCAGATCCATTCGAGGCGCGGTAATTTTCTAATATTTACTTATATACCATTTTTTTTATATGTAGATAATTGGTATTAGGGGGTGTTTGTTTAAGCTTATTTGTGGGCTTATCAGCTTATTTGATTTCGGCTTACTTTGAGACTTGTGGACTTATACTAGTTTATTAAATAAACTTATATAAGTCTCAAAATAAGCCGGAAATTTGAGGCTTATGAAATATTACCCGAAATCAAATAAGCTCGTAAGCCCACAATAAGCTCAAACAAACACCCCCTTAAGCTAACAAACATCAATATTAAGTTTCATATCCTTCATTGTAGTTAAAAACAAGTATAGGCGGCTTAGTATTGATCACAATCCTATTGTACAAGTGAGTGTGACAATTGTCGGTTTAAACCGATTATATGTGGAAAGTTAACAAATAGGGTGAACACAAACATTATAATAAAACTATTTATAGTTTTGTCGGATTTTTATAACTTTCAACCTGATCAGTGGAACAGTGATGAGAATTACGTTAACCTAGGCAATGACTCAGGGCCTGTGCCCCTATATGGATATGTATTGCTGAATTGGTAACGATGACTATTTGGAAAGCATAACCGGTATATTGATAAATTGCTTTTACTTGTCAAGCGAAATTGGAGTGTCTGAATATTCAAAATGTTTTATGAGCAAATTTGCTCTACGTGAGTATTTATAAGTGAGACATTAAATGTTAATTCATTGAGCATAATTCTAATTGAGAGTGTAATGATGACAGCCTATTTCATGGTTGAGCTTTCTTTTGCTGGTTGCGACTGGAGCAGGGGTTATCTTCTACTATGATCAGGAAAAGAAACGGCATATTGAAGGTAGATTACTACGGTGAGTAGGATATTTGTATTATTTTGAAGGTTGATTCAATATACCAACCAGAATCTCTTATATTTTACTGGACGGCATTGCCCCGTATTGGTCAGCGATTACTATGTACTTCACTTACCTGACATCATGCTAATTTTCTAGTAGGTGACGTTGTGCAGTCCTAGGAATTTCATTGGAATTTGATTCATAATTGCTAGCTCTCCTTGTAAATTATATAAGCATCCTACATGTACCTTCCATATGGTTTTTAGGGTTCTAACTGACTTAAGTTGATCTGCACTCGTAGTTTTTGTTTGATTTGATAGACGTTAGAGTGCGTGTATTGATAAGAAACCTAATGAGAATAAAGTTTCACATACATTTTCTACTTTGTAGCACACGAGCATTTTGTTTGGTTAAATGTTTTAGAATCAGGGCTTTGGGTGATTAACTTTTTACAGACAGATAAGTTGGAAGATTGCTTTGCTTTTAATACAGGTCGTAGCAACGTATTCTGATGCGTTTGTGGTAGAAAGATACACAAGTTAGCTCCTTACTAATAGAAATCGTGTTTCTGTCTCTATACAGATCATCGATAATTGAGATCCTTATATGTTGAAACAACGTTATAGGTCATCTTCACCAATTAGAAAATAGAGAATAAAAAAGTACCTTTTTCCCTATCATGACGGCCTAAGTTATAAGTTTCTGAAGATTCTGTATGGTTATTTTAGCTGAGGTTTACTTGAGGATGATGTAACCGGTAAACTGGGTGGCGCAGCAATGCTCTGGTAACTTTTAGACTAAAGGGCAGACGAGATTTCAAAAGCTCGTAGGTGACAAATTGGGTAATAGCTCAATTCTGTTTTTTCAAGTGGGTCCTTTCTGTTTGTGCCTAATTAGGTTATCGTTTAGGGAAGTGATACTTACACCATTTTTTTTTATGCACACACCACAATTATGCATATAGCATGTTGTAACATGTGCATTAATGATGTAACATTGTGGTGTGTGCATCAAAAAAAGTGGTGTAAGTATCAAAATTACTGCATTATAAGTAAGATTATGTTTTATATATTGAAGAATCACTAACTGTAATTAAACCAGGCAACTTATATTTTTTCAGATTATTGAAGCAACTCACATGAGAGTTAAAAAAGTGTAATGGCTACTTTTCATCCGTTGCTAACTGTAGCTTACATATTTAACCCACATTTCTCATTATGTTATTTCTTGGATGACCAATTGCCATCAATATGTTTTTACTTCTGCATTGTTTTAGAAAATATGATTGTAGGTTTTAGGCAATTTCGTAGTAAAGCAATATCGTAAGGTAACTAAAGTTTGATCAGAAAGCAATTTTATCAGGCAATAGGATTACTGAGATTTCTCTATGCAGAGACTACATATTAATGCATGCTTGTACAGAATATATTTCCTAATAAATGTAGCAGTTGCTCTACATATTTTTTGTTTATCATTCCCACATAAGGGACTAACTATAAGATATCATTTTGAGCCCTGTATATTTGCGGCTATATAAATTACATTAGAAAATATGGAAGTGATATAGATACAGAAGTGATATCAATATTTAAGTTCGTGACTCATTATAACAAAGGTGGGTGTCAGCAAAATGAACCAATCATTTCCATGTTCAGTTTTGGATAGGGCTTGGGTTTCATGCCTTTTAGAGACTAAAGTTCAGCCTTGCACACGCCCATCCTTTATCGGGAACAAGTTTCAGCTTAATGCATGCTCAACAGTAAACTTTACAAACTCTCTCTTTGTGTTTTTGTATTGATATGATAAATATTTTTGTATCTGCACTTAACCAATTTTGAAAATTTCTTATTAGTCTCCCCTATTAGTTAATGGTTTCTACAAATCTTAAACATAATGCTTTTCGCATCAGGTAAATAATCTTTCTATTGATCAAGGTTTATTTTATTTGAATTTGATTCTAACCCAATTTGTCTTATTAGCTTTAAAAAGGTAGTCTTTACTAGTTGGACATACTATATTGAACACTTCTACAAGTCCCTTGTAAATTGTAATTGATAAAGGTTTTTTGAAAATCCTAAACATAGATTATTATGTAGTTTTCTCAATCTTTGCACTAAAGTTGTGCAATTAAAATTGGTAACTCCACTTGTTATTAAAAGTTTTACAAACCTGTTATAGTCACGAAAATACTAATTGGCTTTTTCGTCAATGTTATTATTATAAGTTTATAACTATCATTATAACATAACTATCAAACTTATTGTTGCACACCTTTGAAAGTAACAATGTTTCCCTTTCATTTTGTTATCAAACTCACACAGCTATGAGACTGATATTTGTGTCATTCTTTATTTGTGGGAGAGATATTTTTGAATTACTTATGATGTTATTAGGAAATCGTGTATCCTCATCCTGTATAAATTTTTTCATTTGGAATTAACACATGATTTTATCAAGTTTGGCGAATAACCATCATAATAATGGCTATAGTTATATATGGTAATTTCAAGGTGGAAGTTTTAAAAATTAAGATGTTACAGTTTTCTAGGAGTCAAGGATATCGTATTGGGTCATCTTGATATAAAGGGTGTATTTTTTTTTTTTTTTTTTTTTTTTTTTTTTTTATTTATTTTTTATTTTATTTATTTATTTTTTTAAATATGAAAGGTTTAAAAGAAACACCACATATTGAGAATTCTGGTTCTGCCCTTGTTTAGTCACGCGTGTTAAATGTAACAAGTTGCATCATTTTTTTCTTCCCCCGTAAAGATAGTTCATCTGTATTAAATGCACAAAAGTTTAAACTATAGCAGTTGAAATCGATAATTTCAAGCATTTTGAGAGTCATGTGAAATGCGTAGTGAGTCTATTTAACTTTATTTGAACCTGACGAGCCACTTTTTTACAGAAAAGTAAAGAAACATGGAAAACCAGGCCACATATTTTGCTTTAACCTACCTGCATTTGATGTTTATTAAATGATGATTTCTCCTATTGTTCAATTACTTTAACTTACATATAACTCATTAGCTTGAGCTGTATATGATTATGCTGATGCATCCCTTCTTATTTTATTAGTATTTTCAGTATTATTGTTTCTTAAGTTGTTCAGCACTTCAGCCTCTTGTATACTGTAGCTTGAGCTCTTCCATTAAATAGTTCTGATTATAACGGGAATTATGCTATTACTGCAGATATAAATACTTCTTCAACTGCAGTAAAGCAAGGACCTTCTGCTGGTAAAGCAGCCATTGGGGGTCCATTTAATCTTGTTGATCATAATGGGAAATCTGTTACTGAAAACGACTTCAAGGGCAAATGGACTTTGATATATTTCGGGTTTACTCACTGCCCAGATATCTGTCCAGATGAGCTACAAAAGCTTGCTGCTGCAATCGATAAAATAAGTAAGTTCATGATGTTCACTGGTGGTGGCCATTTTTAATTCATTATTTATGAATTGGCTGATCTGGGATGAGTATTGTCTCAGATGCGTGGGTCAAATACAAAAATATAGGGAATATGACACATGGGTCGAACGAGTCAAACCAGTTGAAAGTCTCTGAAGTCTACTTTGAATGCATACAGCCTAACACATTTTTTATCCAAAGCTTTGGACTACTGTTGTAGTTTATATTGTTTTTGTTATCATGATTAACAAATTGTTTATGTTTGCGTGTCAACCCAACCCCACAGGGTTCATCATCTTACTCACCTATCTTGCTACCTTTTATATCTAGTTATCAAAATCATGTATATTGGGCTCTGATACTACGTGTCAACTGTACCTTAAACGTCACATAACTTGTATTTTCTGCTTTGCAAAAAACAATGCTGTTTGATTGTTGTAACTGAGGAAAATATGTTTTTGCATGTTTGCAGAGGCGAAGGCAGGTTTTGAGATAGTACCGGTTTTCATTTCAGTTGACCCCGAAAGGGACACAGTAGAGCAAGTTCGTGAGTACGTCAAAGGTGTGAAAATTAGTTTTGAATCTTGAAGCTACTACATCTGTGAAATTATTCTTGTACTTCTTAAGTAATGCACATTATTTTCTTTTTATGTTCCAGAGTTCCACCCGAAATTGATTGGACTCACTGGAGATCCAGATGAGGTTAAAAAGGCTGCTCGTGCTTATAGAGTTTACTATATGAAAACAGAGGAAGAAGGCTCAGATTACCTTGTTGATCACTCAATAATCATGTAAGTATATGTATACCTCGTATAAAGATGAAAAACTGGGCTGGTTGAGTAACGGGGTAAAATGGATAGTTTTTTGGTACATGTGAGAACAGTTCAGGTTGAGCTATATTATAATTATTTAATAGTATCAGAGCCAGGGGCGGAGGCAGCTTATGAGTAGTGGGGGGACATGCCCCCAACGAATCTCTTCTAGACACACCAAATCATATATAAAACAGGCCAAATTTGTAAGGAAAAGATAGAGTGCCCTCCCCACAAATTTCTGAGTGCCCTCAATGTTTGCTGAAAACCTTCCTTCTCGTTTGTAAATCGGAAATAATGGTGGTTTGTAAATTGGAAATAATGGTGAAATGGAATCCTAATTAATTGGGAAGTGAGAAAGAGGAGTTAGGAAGGGAAGAGTCAGTGATTACATGGGAGTATGTGAATATGGGGTAGTGGGTAAATCTACTCTATTAATTACTACTACTACTTTACTAGTATTAACTATTTAAACAATATATACGATACTAGATTTTTTAGTGAGCTTGGAGAATGCTTTTGAAATTATGTCATTTGGTCGTAATCAAAAGTCATGTATGTCTAAATATCATTAACTCATTGTAGAGCAATACTTTTAAAAATTATGTTACGTTTAGTATGTCAATACATAACATAAATGAAAATGGGCACAAGATTTCGTATGGTTTTGTTTTAACTTTTTAATCTAAGGTTTCAATATAATAATTGCACTGCTTCTACATAACTACATTGATGTAAGTTTTTAATTTCATTTGGTGTTCGACATAGAAATATACAACCTAAGAGTCTTTCTTTGATAAAATAATTGATGTTATGAATGGGCTTTGTTTATAGACACAACGTGTAGTCTTAATTGCATCCATATAAATTTAGGCATGCTTTTAATCAAAACCAACCCGAACCGACCGAATTTAAGATATACTAAAAGAATTTCTTTCAACATGTATTGCTCAATGCCCCCCGAGATTAGATTTTCTAGCTCCGCCACTGATCAGAGCCCAATATGATAGATGATAGAGTAACCTTATAATTTATTGAAGGGTTTTGCTAACCACAACCACTCTGTGTATAAAACGATGTAGCAGGGTTATATACACTTCTGGCAATTTTCGACCTGTATGTTCCACTTTCTTTTACGAAGTTTTTCTTACAATGTTCATCCGGTTATTCAGGTACTTGATGGATCCGAACATGGAATTTTTGAAGTTTTTCGGGAAGAATAACGATGTTGATGCTCTTTCTGATGGAATCATAAATGAAATCAAGCAGTACAAAAAAGCTAAAGCATAATGCTCTTAATATATTTGCTCAGGGATCTCAAAGCACGCCCTCATGACGTGTCTATTTTGTTTTTCACAATTTTCACATGAGGTACTAGTTATGAATATTATTTTTTAGTTACACAAAGATTAAGATGGATTTTATACTAGTATTCAAATTGATCGTAGTTCAATGGAATGAATCAAGTAGTTCCCGACTTTCTCACTTTACTTTTATTTGTTATGAAGTCCACTGAAAAGTTATATGTTCTCTATATTTGATACCTAGTGAAACTGAGTATTAGGGGGTGTTTGGGATTGTGTATTTAAGGGTGAGCAAACGGACCGGACGGACCGGACCGGACCGGACCGGACCGATCACATTTGGTCCGGTCCTCAGTCTAGTCTTTTTGGCTATTTCGGTCCTCGGTCCGGTCGGTCCGGTCCGGTCGGTCCCGTCCGGTCCGGTCCGGACCGAACAAAAAACCGAAAAAACGTGCCAAAATATGCCTAATTGGACCGGACCGACCGAAGACCAAACCGGACCGAGACCGGACCGACCACATTCGGTCCGGTCTCGGTCTATGGTTTTTCCGGTTCTCGGTCTTCGGTCCGGTCCGGTCTTGGCCGGTCCGGTCATGGCCGGTCCGGTCCGGTTTTTGGACCATGCTCACCCCTATGTGTATTCGTTATTTGGAGTAGCCACACTAATATTCCTGACTTTTTATGGCAATTACTCCTCCCGTTAACGCTAATTTGTGTGCAATTTTTTTTATGTATATATGTGGGGAGCAAGTGACTGAGGGAGAGTGAAGAAAGTTACTTATTTAAAAGTGTCATTAAATATTTAATATATTGCATTGTTTTTTATAAGTGTATTTTAGTTTAACAATATTATTTATTTTTTAAGTTTTTCTTTAAGTTTAAAACAAATATGTTTCCTCTTTATATGAAGTACGAGCGAAAACGTATAAAAACGCATGAGAACGGATGAAAACGTAAGAAAAACAGACGAAATCGTATAAAAACAGATTAAAACGCATGAAAACGTATAAAAAAGGATGAAAACATAAGAAAAATTCGAAAAACTTCAAATTATAAACGGCCGTTATTATAAAGGACTAACGATGCAATGATATTTAACAAAAAGGGACTAACGTGTAAAAGATAACGGAAGCCACTAACACCAGTTAAGTGGAGGGACCATGAGTGTTATTCTTTTCAAAGATAGGGACTATCCGTGCAACTTTTAACTTTCAGGGACTGTAGGTGAAACTTTGAGCAAACCACAGGACCATCTATGTAATTTACTCATATTAATATGTGTTAGATGCATACATATTCAATTTGCTAACTATTTACAAAACTTGCAAATTCATATTAACGAAATAAATGAATATGCTGTTTTAAAGTTGCAAACTGTAAGGGCACTCCCACACTTTGAATCTGTACATCTCTTTTTCCTAACATCACCGACATCTTTTTTTTTCGATCTTTTCTAAAAACCAAAAAATTAAAAGTGCAAAAAAATAAAAATAAAATAAAAAATTAAAAAAATAAAAATATTTAGCTAAAATGCATGAATACACAAATCGGCCCAAGTTCACTTTAACTTCAATGGTATGATGTAAATTCTAATTAATAGCATTTTTTTTGTGCCCATTAATGTTATAATAATTTTGGAAAAGAGATATTTAAGGTGAAATCAATTGTATATCAATATTTATCAAAAGAAGTAATTAACCGATAAGGATGATCAAGTCACTATCAAGAACAACTTAAAGCTTTTAATGACTTTCATATGGCAAAAAAACATTAGGAAAAACTCTCATTGACATGCCCTTATACACCTTTAATTTTTAGCCAAACGCCTTTTAGTTGTAAGAAAGCAATAAAAAGCGGAATGAGTCTACTTGGTTTAGTTGATCGATATGATTAGGCTACTTACATTGACAGTAAATTGCAAGAATGCACAAATCAGTCCAACTTCACTTTTAGTATACATTTTCGAATAAAAGGCCCATCAAGTATTACACCTTATGCCCATTTAACCTAGTACATAACAGTAGGAAGCCCTAATAATTATCATATTTACCATTTGTCACACCCCCAATTTACCTGACTTGCAGCGGAATGGAATACCTGGGGGTGTCTGTCATAGCATCACAGTTACAGTTACATTGAACGACCTAAAGTGTCGTTTGGAAAATACTTCGTTTGATCATTGAAATAATCCAGAGTTTACAATATGAGGTCCCCAAAAGGTGTTGCATGTTTATGAAAAACAAGTCATACTAGATCAAACGTTTACATAAGTGCATGAAATAATGGTGAGACGCGTCGACTCCGCGACTCCATAAAGGTCCAAATGCATGTCACATGAGCTACCTTAATAACCTGAAATACATTGCTAAAACGTCAACACGAATGTTGGTGAATTCCATAGGTTTATAAAATGTAATGTTGTACGGCCACCACAAGTATAAGTGCAAGATAAAAGTCAAGTAAAATTGTACAATAGACCTTAAGCTCATGACCCCGAAGCTAGACTGATGAAATTTATATGCCCCTCCTGAATGTTTTACCAGAACACTCCCAAAATGTCAGACATGAAATGCATCCGCTTACTGTTGGTAATAACTACCACGGATGGAGGCGTCACCCTCGATAGATCTATCCACTCACTCTCGCTTAATAGACAAATTAACGGTCCATGATAATAAATAGGGGACTTTAACAGGTTGGTAAGGCAACTTAAGCAATGTACATATGTTTTGGTACTTGGGCTCGTACTAAAATGGTTGATGCAATGTATTCCCCTGTGGGATTTGAAATCAAAATATTGTATTGAAAATGGGGCTATGAAAACTCACCTTAAACTGATGATACTGTGATGAAGTGAAATTAACAACAATGAATGGTTAGCTGCCTCAACCTAATATGAATGATGAACGATCTACTTTAGATCACAAAATAATGTTATGAATGTCCATGCACATGTTTTCTATACCACTCTACTTCTTGGAAAAATACTTGTTGTTATAAAAAATATACATTTTCCAAGACTTAGGAAAATAAGGCAACTAGAAAAATAAAACTAGTTGAAATATATATATATATATATATATATATATATATATATATATATATATATATATATATATATATATATATATATATATATATATATATATATATATCGTATGTATCAATGTTAGTGTTGAAATCCTCGGTTTGAAATCCTTGATATAACGCTTGGTAGTGATAAAAATATACTTGTAATCACTAATACTTCATTAGTTATGAATTTGGGTACTTGGTATTATTTCTAGAAATCTAGAGTTACTACGTAGTTTTAGTGTTATTTTTGGTCTAAAAGCTTTAGTTAGCACAGCCTCCCCGGCAGCGGCGTAGCCGGGACTTTGAATATTGAGGACAATATTCATTGATGAGTATCTAAATACTCATCATTTTATACCTATTTGAACCCACAAAAACAACCAAAAACACACAAATGACTCACAAAATGTTACAAATTCATCACAATGTGTTTTTATGTGATTCAGGTACAAAAGATTGAAAAACAAGTGAAAAATGATCAATTTCACAACAATTGTCGTTTTCAGTCCCTGAAGTTACATAATTTGTCAAAACTAGTCCCTAAATGTTTTAAATGAATGAAAAGTCAACTTAAATCCTTGGGAAACCAAAAATGTTCACAAAACATCCCTGGATGAAAGTTTACACAAACTGGCAACTTTTACCCCTCAAGTATCAAAATTGGCAAAAATGGTCCCTGGGTATTCAAACTTGGAAATTTACAAATAATACCCTTGTACTATGCATAAATAATAATTTGGAACAATTTGAATAACTTTTGGGAAATTACAAGTTAAGTCCCTTAAAATCCAAAAATTACATTTTAGGTCCTTAAAGTTTATAAAATAAATAAAATACAACTTTGGTCCTTGTTTTATTATGTAATGGCAGGTTTGGTCCCTCAAAGAAGTTTGGAAAATTCACAAGATTGGTCCCTCAAGTTTGGCAGATTTACAAATTGGTCCTTGGGCCTTTTTAATACCAAAACCAAACCGGACCCTTATTATTATTAGTCCAAACACAAACACAAACCAAACAAACCACCCCAGCCCACCATCCAGCCCAAAAACACAACCCCAGCTCAACCCCTAAAATATAAAACCCTGCTTTGACCTTTGACCCCGCCAAAACCATACCGCCACTATTCACCTTCCCCTTCCTCACTCACACTCCAATACCACAATACCAGCCCACAGTTTCCAACCCCCCAGCTCATCACCTACTTTCCCTAACCTCCCTTTCCACCTCACAGTAGCCCACACCCCTTCCAAATGCTCTGGGGCACCAGTTCCGTTATTCCTTGCACCTTCATTATACTTAAGCCATTTTGACCCCTTGGGCTTATTTGAACTATTAAGCTGATAACAGCTTATTGGGATAAGCTGGGTGCCCCATTCTATTTTTCCTAGGACCCTTATTAGTATGTTTATATTCTGTAATTTTTTCGTATTTTTTACTTTTCATTTAATATATATAATAATTAATACAATTTACATAGGTTTTAGGAAATGATAAGTATTTAATTTTTAAATCTGCTTATTTATAATTTTTATGAACTTTTTATAATTTTTATGTATTCCTGAGATGATTAGAAAGTTTTATAAAAAGTTTTATAATTTTATAAATAAGTTTAGTATGTATAATAATTAATTTAGTTTAATTAGTCTAATTAATAAATAATAGATTTAAATTAAGTTTTCTTATTTTTGTACATAAAATATAATTTTTATATTTTTCTTAACTTCTTATTAGTATATTAGATTTTTGTAAAAAGTTTTAGATTTTTGTTTGTTTAATTAGTATAGATAATAATTTAATAATATTATTAGTAATTAGATAAATAGTAAATAATTAATAATAAATATAATACTTGTATAATAAATATATTTTTAGTTTCTAAAATTATTTTATATTAGTTTAAACTTTTATTAGTTTTAGTTTTATTTTTCTTAGCTTTATTTTATATTTTCTTATTTTTAGGTAATTATTAAATAGTTATAAATAGTTTTAATTAATAATAATTAAGTACATAGTATAAAAATAAGTTTTAATTTTCTAATAATTTTCTTATTCTTTTAGGATTCCAAAAATGTAATTTTCACATTTGTGAGAGTTATATTTAACGGTATTCACTTTTTATTTTGTACATAGACGTTTATTTAAACATTTATGTACGCGTTTTAGTTTTCTAGGTTTTCTTATTAATATAATAATAATATTATAAATATAGTTAGATATTTTATTTTCTTTTAATTTGCATTTAAGCCGTTAAGGCTTGCAAATTCCCTCTTTGGGAAAGTTTTGTTTTATACGTTACGTTTACGTTTCTTTAAACCTAAACGTACGTTTGTAAACACTTTTATTATTTTAGGGTTTCTGATTGCACGTTTCTTTAACTGTGTAGCTGTGACAGAGCTAGTACTATTCACATTCCAGTGTTAGTCATTCAGATTCCTGTTTTCCTATACTAATATTATTTTCAACAATTCACAAGTCATTGTATTTAGAATATCACGCCTCGCCAGGACATAAACGATCCAAGGATATTTTAAACCCTTGGTAAACTTGCATTCCTCTCCCGGGCTGTCGCCCGTTTACTTTTATTATTAGGTTATCCATTTTATAAACAAGTGGGTGGCTTATAAATAAAAGATGTGTAGTCCGGGAGGAATCAAATTTTGGCGCCGCTGCCGGGGAGGCTGTGCTGCCTACTATTGACTTGTATTTTGTATTTTGTTGAAATATATATCCTTGCTTGTATATTATACTATATGATTATATACTGTATCATATTTCTTTTCAATAAACAATATAAAATACAAAAATATTTTATGGTTGAAATCTATCTGTGCTTTGATTTGCACGTGACTGTCAATTTTCCTAATCTTGATATTCCTAGGTCTAAATTTTGGCTAAACACCAGGTTTACACTAAAAAAGGATTTACTGTGCTTAGTATAATTCCTGGAATGTGATAGATTAGGTTTAAATCAGTTTCATGTACTAAAAATCTCATTTAGATTTCCTTTTTAGCCATTTCTTTGTACATATATACATAGAAAATTAAAAATACAAAAATATTTTTTCCTTTGCACACAACTTGCACAGTTTGATTAGTCCCTCAGTTACAACATTTGGTTGTTGGCTGTTTACAGTTACTGAGCTCTGTCAGACCTAGATTCTCTTTCGAGGGGCAGTTGTAAGGAATTTTCTTTCTTTTGTACATATATATAAATTTAAAAATACAAAAACATTATAAAATATACAAAAGACTAAAAAATAATCTCCTTTACCTTATACATTCATAATTCTGTGAGTGAACCCCACTCCAATTTCTCACCCAATCTTTGAGTGGCAATCCCACTCCACTTCCCCATGAACCATTTAATTCGGGTTCAAGTCAAGCTAGTGACTTGGTTATCAAAAACAAGTAACATAAACATGGGTTTTCACCCGTGTGTACCACCTAAGTGTGGGGGTGTGCCCCACATGTTGTATATATCTTGAAAATGCCTTAAAATTTTTGTAAATACAGAAAAAAATAAAATAATTGTTGTACCCCACTTAGCTTTGAATATTGAGGACAATATTCATAATAAGTGTGGGGGGAATTCTGGCGAATTTGATCACTTATATACCCTTGTATGCCCTTTTCCCCAAAAATGACCAAAATTTAAAATTTTTTCATTTGGTATTAGTGTTTTGCACTAAATACAACAAATGGTAATCAATCCACCATGTCTAACACACATAAGGATTGGCTAATCCAGGAGCAAACGGCTCTTGGTAAAGATATCTCAAATCCGTTATAGCTTGCAATTTGCTCAAAATTGTATGGTTCCTCAACTCCCCATATCCTAATAAGCAAATGAGTTGGCTAGCCCGCAAGATTATGGCTTGTGGTAAAGGCTGTGGAAAACCATAATTGGTAATTAACTCACCAAAGATAATATTAATAATTTATCTAAGAGTTGGCTAGTCCAGAAGCAAACGGCTTTTGGTAAAGACCAATCAAATCCGTTGACAGCTGGTGGTTTGCTCAAAATCACACGGTTATCAGGTGTACCACAATTCTTACACCTGGCTATTCCAGAAGTGATGGCTTTTGGTAAAGAAGTTTTCAAATCCATTAAGTTTTAAATAAAAGATTGCTAGGGACTAGCAATAGTTTAGTGTGGGGGATTGATGAGTATCTAAATACTCATCATTTTATACCTATTTGAACCCACAAAAACAACCAAAAACACACAAATGACTCACAAAATGTTACAAATTCATCACAATGTGTTTTTATGTGATTCAGGTACAAAAGATTGAAAAACAAGTGAAAAATGATCAATTTCACAACAATTGTCGTTTTCAGTCCCTGAAGTTACATAATTTGTCAAAACTAGTCCCTAAATGTTTTAAATGAATGAAAAGTCAACTTAAATCCTTGGGAAACCAAAAATGTTCACAAAACATCCCTGGATGAAAGTTTACACAAACTGGCAACTTTTACCCCTCAAGTATCAAAATTGGCAAAAATGGTCCCTGGGTATTCAAACTTGGAAATTTACAAATAATACCCTTGTACTATGCATAAATAATAATTTGGAACAATTTGAATAACTTTTGGGAAATTACAAGTTAAGTCCCTTAAAATCCAAAAATTACATTTTAGGTCCTTAAAGTTTATAAAATAAATAAAATACAACTTTGGTCCTTGTTTTATTATGTAATGGCAGGTTTGGTCCCTCAAAGAAGTTTGGAAAATTCACAAGATTGGTCCCTCAAGTTTGGCAGATTTACAAATTGGTCCTTGGGCCTTTTTAATACCAAAACCAAACCGGACCCTTATTATTATTAGTCCAAACACAAACACAAACCAAACAAACCACCCCAGCCCACCATCCAGCCCAAAAACACAACCCCAGCTCAACCCCTAAAATATAAAACCCTGCTTTGACCTTTGACCCCGCCAAAACCATACCGCCACTATTCACCTTCCCCTTCCCCACTCACACTCCAATACCACAATACCAGCCCACAGTTTCCAACCCCCCAGCTCATCACCTACTTTCCCTAACCTCCCTTTCCACCTCACAGTAGCCCACACCCCTTCCAAATGCTCTGGGGCACCAGTTCCGTTATTCCTTGCACCCTCATTATACTTAAGCCATTTTGACCCCTTGGGCTTATTTGAACTATTAAGCTGATAACAGCTTATTGGGATAAGCTGGGTGCCCCATTCTATTTTTCCTAGGACCCTTATTAGTATGTTTATATTCTGTAATTTTTTCGTATTTTTTACTTTTCATTTAATATATATAATAATTAATACAATTTACATAGGTTTTAGGAAATGATAAGTATTTAATTTTTAAATCTGCTTATTTATAATTTTTATGAACTTTTTATAATTTTTATGTATTCCTGAGATGATTAGAAAGTTTTATAAAAAGTTTTATAATTTTATAAATAAGTTTAGTATGTATAATAATTAATTTAGTTTAATTAGTCTAATTAATAAATAATAGATTTAAATTAAGTTTTCTTATTTTTGTACATAAAATATAGTTTTTATATTTTTCTTAACTTCTTATTAGTATATTAGATTTTTGTAAAAAGTTTTAGATTTTTGTTTGTTTAATTAGTATAGATAATAATTTAATAATATTATTAGTAATTAGATAAATAGTAAATAATTAATAATAAATATAATACTTGTATAATAAATATATTTTTAGTTTCTAAAATTATTTTATATTAGTTTAAACTTTTATTAGTTTTAGTTTTATTTTTCTTAGCTTTATTTTATATTTTCTTATTTTTAGGTAATTATTAAATAGTTATAAATAGTTTTAATTAATAATAATTAAGTACATAGTATAAAAATAAGTTTTAATTTTCTAATAATTTTCTTATTCTTTTAGGATTCCAAAAATGTAATTTTCACATTTGTGAGAGTTATATTTAACGGTATTCACTTTTTATTTTGTACATAGACGTTTATTTAAACATTTATGTACGCGTTTTAGTTTTCTAGGTTTTCTTATTAATATAATAATAATATTATAAATATAGTTAGATATTTTATTTTCTTTTAATTTGCATTTAAGCCGTTAAGGCTTGCAAATTCCCTCTTTGGGAAAGTTTTGTTTTATACGTTACGTTTACGTTTCTTTAAACCTAAACGTACGTTTGTAAACACTTTTATTATTTTAGGGTTTCTGATTGCACGTTTCTTTAACTGTGTAGCTGTGACAGAGCTAGTACTATTCACATTCCAGTGTTAGTCATTCAGATTCCTGTTTTCCTATACTAATATTATTTTCAACAATTCACAAGTCATTGTATTTAGAATATCACGCCTCGCCAGGACATAAACGATCCAAGGATATTTTAAACCCTTGGTAAACTTGCATTCCTCTCCCGGGCTGTCGCCCGTTTACTTTTATTATTAGGTTATCCATTTTATAAACAAGTGGGTGGCTTATAAATAAAAGATGTGTAGTCCGGGAGGAATCAAGCTGTCAAAACAATATGAGTTTTGCCGATATTGAAACGTGAATATCTTTGTCGTTATAAGTCCGTTTTACTTGTTCTTTATATCCACGGTTACGTCTTAGTATGTAGTAATATATTTTGGAAAGCTTGGCTCCTCCGGGTTACGTCTAAAGCCTCGTTTTGTCCGATGAAAAACGTCCAACAGCAACAATTTTCAGAAAATATACTTTTCGTCAATAAACTTGCAAAAATCATAACTTCTTCGTTATAAACTCTTTTTAATCCGTTATTTCGCCTACGGATTCGTTTTTGAAAGTATTTTCTAAAAATTTTGCCAAAGTTTACTTTATGTTTACTGATTTTCCTGGATTTACAAAAATGGGACAGAATGTATAAATACTTGTTGCAAATCCATTTTTCATGTCCAAAACTAGTTTCTACTTCAACCAAATCTCTTGCAAACACCACAAAGCTATATTAATCCTACCATACACCTACTTAGGGTGCCATGGGTTTCTAATCACTACTAATCATGTTAATTTAACAAAGGAACACCTAAATCAAAATCTAGGGTTTGTATGTTCAAAAAGTTAACAAAAATAATGTGGTATAGCTAACTTGTACATGAAATTAAGCATGAAAACCATAAGATACAAGTATTAATTTCATGAAATCATGAAAATAAATTTGATAACTCACTTTGAAATAATAGGTGATTAGATGATGAGAAATCTTGTGTTACTTGTGTTTTTGTTGCAAGAATCTTGATTAGAATGACAAAAGGAACAACTTTGTAACTTTGATCTTTGAAAAATAATGGATTTTGGTTATGGATTGAAGTTGGGTCGTGGGTTAGAGATGGAAGAGATGAGGATATGAGCTTTTGATTCTTAAATTTATCAAGTGTTATGTTTTTGAGGTTTTTCTAGATATTTAGGATAAGTTATATTGTATAATATGTGTACATAATTGCTTAAGGTTAAAAATAAAAGCCATGTGGTCTAGGGGGGGGGGGCATGTGGCCGGTTTTCAATGTGCAAAGGAGTAGCAAAATGAGTTTTGAGTTGCGTAGGATAAGTTAGTGTAGTATTAGTTGTGGTTTTTGTTAATTTAGTTATAATCGGGTACCGGGTTTGCTAGAAATAAATATTAACGAAGTTATTCGGGATAAAATAAAGTTGTAAGAATGTTAAAAATATGTTGGGTACAAGTACTGAGTGTTCGGGTGATTATTGTTTAGTTTTCACGAAAACCGTCGTAATATTTATAAACTTACGTTATAAATAAAATAAATTTCCAAAATACTGGGTAAATAAATATTATAACTTTTATGATGATATAATGGATATAAAAATGTGTCGGGACCATTGTGGGAATATTTAGATATATTCGTCGTGTTTATAAACCAGGTGTTAACGTTTATTTATAAATAATTATAAGGAAAACGTTAAATGTATCAAATATATAAATTTGAAAATCCTAAGAGTGGTATAACATGAAAATGCTGTTATGATGATATGCAGACTGTCTCTAGTCCGTATACAATGTCCTTACTGATAATGAAATGAATTCGCACCTAAACCCATACGGTTACGCGAATTTTAATACCCGTAAACTAAATTTACGATTGAAATGAGTAATGCAAGTGAATAGTGAAAACTTTTCCGGCAATGAATAGTGTTCAGTGAATAGTAAAATTCTCAAATGTTTCTCAGAATATCAAATTGACCTCGAAAATGATGAATAGTAAAATGATGAATAGTGTTTGATGAATAGTGTTTGATGAATAGTGTTTTCCAAAGTTTGGGAAATGACCTGAAATGGTGAGTTGTGACAGTCTTCTCCTCTAAAAGGAACTTCATCCCGAAGTTCAGTTTATGTTGGTCTCTGAAGACATATTGGTGAAAAAGGTGATGATATTCGAGAATTCCAGCGAACTCTCACGATAGGAATTCGACTCTGCTTCAACTGTTCGACCTAACTGTCCATGATTTCTACTTGTTCTCCTACAAGGTTTATGTTTGACTTTGGGTTGGATTCCTTTCCAAATGGGATTATGAGTGACTAATCTGAAAAGATGATAATTGATTGGCTCCAAACGGTCAACCTAAATTGACCAGGTGATGGTCAACAAGGTCAAACAGCTCAGAGTCAATGCTCCGCGGAAGTATAGTGTTTCCCCGGGTCGTTATATCCCGACGAGGTGTGATGGTTATAAAACGGGTTTGTGATCGGGTGAATTTGGACAGGAAAGGATTATAAAGGGTTGTGAATGACTACACTACGAGATAAGGAATGAAAATAACTTAGAAATACTATATTAACATTTACTGATAATCAGATTCACTAAAAACGTGAGCTAAGTCTAAAAACGCGTTCGTTTGATTTAAATTTACGTTGACGTACGAAATAAAACGCGAGTTTTAGTGAAATAAAATACCTACGATTATGAAAATTACATTTTTACAATCCTAATGATAAAAGAAAATTTTTAGAAAAAGAAAAATAATTTTTACACTATTTAATTAATTACTAATTATTAATTACTTTTTAATTAACTAAAATATCCTAAATTACAAATAATTATGAAAATTATCTAGAAAAATGAAAATAAAATTTAGAAAAATCTAAAATAATATAAAACTAATTTTGAAACAGAAAAACTATTTTTCCTAACTTTTAATTAATTATTACTAATTAAAAACTATTTATTTAATTGATTTAAATTAAACTAAATTATGAAAAATACTAAATGATTACAGAAAATTCTGAAAAAATTCCTAAAAATCTATTTTGATACCAGAAGCCTAAGAAAAATTTAAGAACAATTGTTGCTTATAAATAAGCAGAAAATAAGCCAAGATAGCTTAAATAGAAGCTATCACTTCTAATTTTTTTTGTCTTTTTCCAAATTTTCTTTTTCCAATCTATATTACAACTGATATTGACCAACTTTTGTACAGGGACTTTTGATGGAAGTTAAAAAGAAGCTCAGTATACACAAATAAGCTCTACAGTGAGCTTTTTGAGCTTTTTAAAGGTGCAAAGGCTATTGACAAGCTAGACAATGAAACCCAGAGGTAAAGCAAGACACAAGCAAGTGCCAAACAACTAAAATAAGCTAGAAGTACAGAAGTAGATCACTGAATAAGTAATAAAAGAAAATTAAACAATTCTAAAACCCACTGCAGCCAAACAGTCCTTAGGGGCATAAGCAGGCTTGGATTTAGCTTATCGAACAAGCCTTGAGGCCTGAGAAAAGCTTGGAACCAATGAGATTGGCAGCTGAGCTTTAAGAAAAACTCACAAGCTCAGGAAATGCTCAAGAGGTGAGCTCATAAAGACCCTATGAACACCCCCTGATTGCACAGATGGTGCAGGGCAACAAGCTTGGGTAAGGGCTGATTTGGGCACCAATTTAGCTAGAAATCAATAAGCAAAAGTTACCAATGCTTCTCATAACTTGATCAAACCCAGTCAATAAATCATATAGGCATAAACAAGCTTGTGGTACTCAACAGTCAAGTGTTTTGAATGAAAGTGAGTTTTGGAGCAAGCTAAAAGCTGACAATTAAGCTCATAAGCTGAAACAAAAGCATAAATTTTCTAACCACAATCTCAGGATCACCATTATCTAATAACAACAATTATGAAGATAAAAATCACAAGGGAACAATGAAATCAACAAGCTTAATGAAAACTGATGGTTCAGCAGACCTAGTCCTAGGGGGTGACTTTTAAAGGTAAATACAAGCTACTAGATAAGCTCAGATGAGAAAAATAAGCTAAGATATGGAGAGACAATACAACAAGCTTATCAAAACAGCAAATTTCAAGCAACAATCTCAAATTGGTGACAAGAGAATGAACCTAGAAGAATGGGTGAAAACTGAGAACTAGGGTGCAGGGCAACACAGATCTGAGATGCTCACTTTGAGCTTAAGCACAAACCAAGAAAAAAATCACAAAAATCAACTGATTGCAGGTTTTTGTAGTTTAGGTTGCAGACTTTAATCACAAGAATTTTCAAAGTTTGATTCCACCCTCAAAATTCTATAAAAATCTCACCAAAAGTGAGTTTCTGAACTTTCAAGTAATTTTTGACTTTTTCCAATGTGAGCTAGGTTTGACTTGGGTGGATTTTGGTTGATCCTAGTTAACTAATTATGTAGTATTTACCCTAAATCTAACTACTTTGAGCAAACTAAACAGATTTTAACTTGATTATCTTAGATTCCTACCCTAATCTCCAAACAGTTAAGCTTAAGTTCGATTTAAAAAGTAATTTTGACTTTTGCTTGGAAAATTAGCAAACCAAGGGTTCCTCTGAGCTAACTTAGACCTAGGTAGCATGTCTGAGTGAATTTTAACTAAAAATAACAACCCTAACTAGATGTAACAAGCTAAACCAAACACCCCTGATCAGCAAACTAATTGGGAGTGCAAATAGCAGACCAAAGTTTCAATACAATCAACTGAAGCACAAATTTAAACTTGGCTAAATTACACCTAAGTATGCAGAATTCAAGCTTTAACTACTTACTAAAACTAACAATGCAGTTGTTGATAGAAGTTTGAAAGAGGTCTTACAATTGAGCCAAGCCACAGAATCATAAGAGCCAAAACCAAGATTATACAACCTATATGCCCCCCTGGGCTCTAAACCATGTCCAATCCTTGCTACTTCACCCTTAACCAGCACCTACCATCTTCACTTTTCTTTCTCGTGTATATATTTTTTTTCTTTTTCTTATTGACTAATTTTTTCTGAGTTTTCCTTTTGGTTACTGAGAACTAAAGTGAGTTTTTGAAAAACTATGATTAATAAACACAAACTAAGAACAAGTTTTAATAAATTCTGAGAATGCTAATAACAACTTGAATTTTAAGAACTGGAAAAGATTACTTGTATTGATAACTGAGAAAAATTACATATTACACTAATTGACTTGAAAATTACATAAGATAAAAACTACTACTACTCTACTTGACTAATTAACTAACTTAACTACTTTTCCTCCATGGCTTACAAATGAGATACTTAAATACTAAAAAAAATACATAAAAAGGAAAAAAACATTGAACCAGGCCTTCTTTCTTTCTCTTCTTTTCCACTTTTGTCTCTGGTTCTGCTTTTTGTTGTCTGGTGTGAGACAGCTTTGTACCCTAGGAAACATCTCTTAGCCCTTGATTAGTGTTGGTGTTAGATGGGAGTAAGGTAATAATTAGGTTTTGGGGGTTGACTTTGGTGAGGAGGGGGAGTAGGTTGGCTGGGTAGGAGAAGAGGGGGGGGGACATAAATGTTGGGAGAGCAGGTTGTGGGGGCTGTGTGTTTTGGCGGGCTAGAAGAAGGAGAAGGGTGAGGGAGTTGACTGGGTCAAACGACCAGGTTTGTTATCAAAAGGTTATTGGGCCATCTTGGTGGGCTTGGGGTTTTGCATTGGACCAGGCCAAGGGTTTTGATTGGGTAAAATAAACATAGGGTCCATTTGGCTTTTAACTAATAAACATCAAGGACCAAAAGTGTTATTTTCAGATTTTGAGGGGCTAAACTTGCCAAACTTCCAAAATATTCCAAGGGCCAAACATGTTACATTCCCATAAGATGAAGGTCTAAAAGCTATTTTTTTTTATTTTAACATTCCCAGGGACTGATTTCGTCAATTTCCCAAACTGTAGGGACCAAAAGTGTAATTTTCCAAAGTTTTTACCTAAGGATCAATTTCGATAATATTTGACTTTTAAATGCCTTAGGTTGACTTTTCTTTCAAAACAAATGCATAGGGACTAGTTTTGTAAATGTTTTTGAAAGTCGGGGGACTAAAACTGCCAATTGTGTAAACTTTGTTCGTTTTTTATTGTTTTTGCTCATTTTGCATTAGAAACATATAAAATACAATCCCTGGGACATTTTAAGTATTTTGATGCATTTCTGAGCGTTTTCGGATGTTTTGGCAGTTTAAATACGACAAAAATGATGAGTGTTTGAGCACTCATCAATCCCTCACACTAAACTATTGCTAGTCCCTAGCAATATTTTTGGAAAACTTGATGGATTTTAAACTCTTTACCAAAAGCCATCACTTCTGGAGTAGCCAGGTGTAAGAACTGTGGCACACCTGATAACCGTGTGATTTTGAGCAAACCACCAGCTTTCAACGGATTTGATTTGTCTTTACCAGGAGCCGTTTGCTCCTGGACTAGCCAGCTCTTGATGGAATAGTCAACATCTTGGTGAGCTGATTACCAATTATGGTTTTTCCATGGCCTTTACCACAAGCCATAATCTTGCGGGATAGCCAACTCATTTGTTTTCGGGGAGTTGAGGAACCATACAATTTTGGGCAAATTGCAAGCCGTCAACGGATTTGAGATGTCTTTACCAAGAGCCGTTTGCTCCTGGAATAGCCAATCCCTTTTGTTGGTTAGCCAAGGCGGACTGATTACCACAAAAATTTTGAAGCACCAGTGAAAAATTTTTAAAATTTTTTGAAATTTTGGCTAAAACGGGGGTATTATATAGTAAAATGTAATAAAATTTGCTAGAATAGCGAAATACCCCCCCACACTTAGCATGAATATTGTCCTCAATATTCAAAATCCCGGCTATTATGCCGACATTTTGAACGTAAAAGGGCAACATTACAAGCTAAGCGTGGAAAACACCATTTTGTTTTTTCACTCTAGTTGTAACCATAGTATGGGGGACTCCCCCACACTTAGGGTGAAAACCCTATATGCATGCTACTGTTTTTGTTTACCGAGTCGCTAGCTTGACTCGACCCCGCATTCATTTGTCCTTGGGGAAGCATGATGTGGAAGAGACAATCTCCATCGGACTTTCATTCAAGATGTTTGGACAAACATTTGAAGCACGTGAAAGTTCCACACCGATGAGATACATAGACCCTGGCTTTAAATAGTATAAACTATAAGCGGTGATGCCGGGGTCAAAGATAATGTCTTCATTCCCGAAGGAGTGAAGAACAGGAGAAGTCACCCTGTAGGTGAAGAACATGAAGAAAACCATGATGAAAATCTGTATAAGATTTTCTTCCTCGAGATCAGGCTCCGTAGCCTGAGTTTGGATTTCAAGGGTTAAGCTCGTAAATATCTCGGGAGGGTGGGTGGGAATTTGTAAATTCTCATAATTGAGTGCATCTCCCCCCGGGTCATCATACTCCGGAGGAGTCATGATATGAGTGAGTTCACCGGAGAACTCCTCAAAGGTGAATGAATCATATTCGGGGAGAGAAATTTGAGAATGAGGAGTGGTACTGCCACTAATCTTCTCTCCCATATGATCAAAAGTAAAGGCTTCAAACTCCGGAATAAGATCATCGGAGAGAATGTCACTATCCTTAATGGGGATAGGAGATGAAATAGGTTTCTCTTTGAAAGCCTCGATTTTAGAAATGAGGAGATTGACTTTCAATAATGTTGCACGAAGTGCTTCATCCTTGATTTCAGTGTCAGTCTCATCATTCTCTTCTTCTAAGCTAACTAGCTCAGAAGGTAAACCTTCCACATGACTGATGTCTCCAGAAGATAAAGAATTTTCATCAGTATGTGAAGTACTAAGCTCGATGTTGGGATTAGAGTTTAAAAGATTTTCAGTTTCTCCAATATCGGCTTCAAGATCAAGGAGACCATCATCACTTCCCAATGGAAGTGGATTGATGTGAGTAAGTTCATCTGTGAACTCCTCAATAAGAGGGTCGTCATCCGAATGAGGCAATGGTGCCTCCTCATACTCAACTTCTCCATAAGATGTACAATCATCATTAAAGTCGGAGAAAGTCTCAAAATGATCTTTTGGATTTTCAGGGTGAGAAGGTAGATCACACACATGATCAAAAGTCCCCTGTGACTCTCCTGGGATTGGGACAAGGATCTCAACACTAGACTTTATTAATTCATCCGATTCCTTTTGAGGAACAGTGCTAAGATGCTCATCCCCCATGCTTGGAGAGTGAGTGTGAACTTCGGGTGTGATATCAATAGACTGAGGGAGTTTAGGAGTACTAGCAGTTATGGAATTTTCAAGTTCCATTTGATCAACGACTAGTGACTCCGTCACATTATTTTCTCCCTGATTCTCCATGGAAGGAATCACAACAGATGAATCTGATGAATCTTTTTGAATAATAACAATGTTATCTTCATCATCATCACTGTCATCATCATCATCATATAGAGCAGCATAGCGAAGATTGGCACGTAATTTAGCCGCTCTTTGCTCAACAAGTAATTCTTCCATGCTCAATTTGTTTCTAGCATCTCGTTCTTCGACAAGTAATTCTGCCATTGATTTTTCACGAGATTCTTGAAACGATGTAGTGGCAAACTCCTCCTTAAGTTTTTGCAAAATTTCACGAGCCTCTAGTAAAAGGTCTTGCTCGGTATCATGAGGAGTTGCTTGGATCATTTGGTGTTGTGGAGGTTGGTCTGAAAACGAATAGTCGTAATTGTTACAAGGAAATGGATTCCTTGTTTGACAATCCGAACTAAAGTGTGGACCTCCACAATATTCACAACAGTAAGACTGATGTGGCTGTGGGTCGTATGTGCTAGAGTCATAATTGTTATCAGGAAACTGCTCATAGACAAGCGTGTTGCCCGATTGACAATCAGAACTTTAGTGTGGGCCACCACAGTACTCACAACAGTTAAACTGTTGAGTCTGGTTCGGTGAGTTGTATGGATATTGGTCGTAACCAACATTTTGACTATTATAACAATCAAAACCTTGGTGAGGACCTCCACAATACTCACAAGAAATGTTTGATGTATTTTGATACGAACAATCATTGTGGTTTGGATAATATGATTCTTGCTCGTATGAATGTGATGGGTAATTGGAAAAATTTGGGGAGTCGTTGAATGAGTTCTGATTGGGATCATAAGCAAATGAATTCCTCGAACCACAAAACAAACAACTCCCGTCTCGAATATCATTACCACATTGTACACATGTACACCAACGACATGGTAAACCAAAAAGTGGCTCACCACAACCAACACAAGGGATAAAATCCGGAGGTGGGACAAGTGGTGTGCTCTTAGAGCTAGCAATTTCCACCACTTCCGTTATGGTCTCGGGTTTTGGTTCTTAATAAACGTGAAGATTGGGCAAGTCGTTCTTTTCAGTCACTGCCCTAAGCTCTGTACATTTGCTTGATGACCTTATAACCTTATATCGTGAAAGATCAGGATTGATTCTTGAAGGTTTAGGATCATTTGTGAGCTTAGGTTTTTGGATAACCGTAGGTTGGACGTATTTAGCACTT
This sequence comes from Artemisia argyi, assembly GCA_030686995.1. Lineage (NCBI taxonomy): Eukaryota > Viridiplantae > Streptophyta > Magnoliopsida > Asterales > Asteraceae > Artemisia > Artemisia argyi. The sequence continues at coordinate 87,379,377 of CM060679.1, forward strand.
CCATCGTCAGAGGGAAGTACATGGTCCTTTGTCACCTCGGTTTCTTGATTCATTTCCCTCACCGAAGAGGGAATAAGAATCGAAGGTCCATCATAATCACTACGACATCTCGATATCTTTGACAAGGCCATAAGTTTTTCAATTTTGCTATTAAAGGCCCTTTGTTCAAAGAAATCGTCACCAGCACCTACCATCTTCACTTTTCTTTCTCGTGTATATATTTTTTTCTTTTTCTTATTGACTAATTTTTTCTGAGTTTTCCTTTTGGTTACTGAGAACTAAAGTGAGTTTTTGAAAAACTATGATTAATAAACACAAACTAAGAACAAGTTTTAATAAATTCTGAGAATGCTAATAACAACTTGAATTTTAAGAACTGGAAAAGATTACTTGTATTGATAACTGAGAAAAATTACATATTACACTAATTGACTTGAAAATTACATAAGATAAAAACTACTACTACTCTACTTGACTAATTAACTAACTTAACTACTTTTCCTCCATGGTTTACAAATGAGATACTTAAATACTAAAAAAAAATACATAAAAAGGAAAAAAACATTGAACCAGGCCTTCTTTCTTTCTCTTCTTTTCCACTTTTGTCTCTGGTTCTGCTTTTTGTTGTCTGGTGTGAGACAGCTTTGTACCCTAGGAAACATCTCTTAGCCCTTGATTAGTGTTGGTGTTAGATGGGAGTGGGGTAATAATTAGGTTTTGGGGGTTGACTTTGGTGAGGAGGGGGAGTAGGTTGGCTGGGTAGGAGAAGAGGGGGGGACATAAATGTTGGGAGAGCAGGTTGTGGGGGCTGTGTGTTTTGGCGGGGTAGAAGAAGGAGAAGGGTGAGGGAGTTGACTGGGTCAAACGACTAGGTTTGTTATCAAAAGGTGATTGGGCCATCTTGGTGGGCTTGGGGTTTTGCATTGGACCAGGCCAAGGGTTTTGATTGGGTAAAATAAACATAGGGTCCATTTGGCTTTTAACTAATAAACACCAAGGACCAAAAGTGTTATTTTCAGATTTTGAGGGGCTAAACTTGCCAAACTTCCAAAATATTCCAAGGGCCAAACATGTTACATTCCCATAAGATGAAGGTCACAAAAGCTATTTTTTTTTATTTTAACATTCCCAGGGACTGATTTCGTCAATTTCCCAAACTGCAGGGACCAAAAGTGTAATTTTCCAAAGTTTTTACCTAAGGATCAATTTCGATAATATTTTACCTAAGGATCAATTTCGATAATATTTGACTTTTAACTGCAGGGACCAAAAGTGTATTTGACTTTTAAATGTCGGGGGACTAAAACTGCCAATTGTGTAAACTTTGTTCGTTTTTTATTGTTTTTGCTCATTTTGCATTAGAAACATATAAAATACAATCCCTGGGACATTTTAAGTATTTTGATGCATTTCTGAGCGTTTTCGGATGTTTTGGCAGTTTAAATACGACAAAAATGATGAGTTATCAAATACTACAATAGTAGGGAGCCTCATTTGAGGAGTTCATTAAGTAAGCCGTCGAGATGAGTTGTGGATTTAAGAATTAAAGTGTCCTGGCTCCTCGAACGTTTACTCCATGACTTCTGAATTATGTTGGCCCGAACGGTAGTAAGAGATGTACAACCTATACATGTTTCATAAACCATTTATATTCAAAGACTTACACTATATACTAAGTACTACATCATGAACATTATACAAGACATATATGGGCAATTCTTCGTATTCTTAGACGTTACTCCAAACCTAAGTCGCAACGTTCTATTATAGGCTGCTCTTAGTGACTTTCGCGATTCGACTACCACTTTCATTTCACATCACTTAAGCTTAAGGTGAGTCATAGCCCCTACTTTTTCATACTTGTTTTAACTCTTGGGGGGGGGGGGATACATGCTCAACTACTTGCTTACTTGTACAAATACTCTTAAACATTTATACTTGATTGTCTTATACTTGATGGCATTATACTTGATTTCATACATACATGACTGTCTTTTATCTTTGGGAAGTGACTCCCAGTTGTCTTTGGGAAGTGGCTCCCAGTTTTCTTAGGGAAGTGGCTCCCAGTTGTCCTTGGGAATTGGCTCCCAAGTGAGGTCTTCGGAGATGAAGTAGAGACTCACTACTAATTGCTTAATTGTCTTGATGAACTTATACATGTCTTTATTATACTATATGTTAGCAGTGGGTTGTGAACACACAGGTTACAAGTCTCTTATGGCGGGACTTGTAACTGAGTGGATTCACAATGCCTTTGCTATGTGAACATTCTTTTAAGGCTTTTCAACTATTTTAAGACAAACTCTATGAACTCACCAACCATTGTGTTGACACTTTAGCATGTTTATCTCAGGTTAGTAAGGCGATAGCTAGTGCGTGGAACTTAGAGTCAAGCTGCATACTCTGAAGACTTACGCTTTTATCATTTACCATTCAAAACATTTTGTATACATTTATGTATCATACTTTGGAATCTCGTGTTTGTAACTTTGAATTCATTAATCGAATGGTAACTTTTCAAAACGTCTCATTTAGAGTTCGTTTTCTATAACTTGTACTTTGTATTATGAAGTAGCACCCCAGTGACACAGTCTTCCGCTGCGGTATTTTGGGGGTGTTACAGATTGGTATCAGAGCCTTGGTTATAGAGAACTAGGTTGCATTTAGTGCCTAGACTATAACTGCTATATACGTTGGGACCTTCCTCTTTATTAGCCTTACACACAATACATACACATATGCTTTTCGGTTAGAGGTTTGCTTAGTTCCACGCTGTTATATGATGTGACTTTAGTATTATAAGGAGCCCCAGAGATTCGTCGAGTCATTAAAAACATGGAGCTCAGTAATAACTAATTAGTTAACTTGATCTTGTGACAGTTCTTGTTTGATGAGACACAAGATTTGAGTTAAATAATATTATTGCTTAGCTTTAGGGATTTGATGACTTGATTATCTTACTATCGGCCTCAGAAGGCGGATTTTGTGTTGGAAATTCTTAAGTAGGATGATTTAGAATCTCCTTATTTAAATGGATTGGGACGCCTCTTCAGTTAAATAAAGAAATTGTAAATCACCGAACCATAAGTTTCTGAGACCTTACTTACATAAATTTGGACGCTTCTTTTTGTAAGTAATGTGTTATAAATAAGTGGGCTTAATTGTAGCCGATACAACTCCTTAACCAGAACCTTAGACAAATCAGAGTAAACACCACTATTTTAGAGATCCTGAAATCCCGAATTCTCTTAGACACACCGTAAGTAGTTAACATCAACTGAACTTCGGGACGAAGTTCTCCTTAAGGGGTAGAGACTGTAACAATTCGCAATTTCAAGTTAACTTTTATTCCCGAAAATTTCACTATTCACTTTTACTATTCTCTTTTCACTATTCACTTTTCACTATTCATCTCAGAAATTTTTATTTCATATTCTCGTAAGTTAAACTATTTTAACGATAATCCGAGAGTTTGACGCTCGTCGGATCATTTCTGCAAAAATCACAAAGCCGTGTCCGAGATTTACTTTTAGGTTTAAACGTCATTCCAGCATCCCGATATGTCCATAAAACATTATAAACAATAGAAATATGATTTTCTCTCATTTTAGGACAATTCCAAAAGTTTTGAAATTTTACGTTTTTCAGTTCAGCGTTTTACGCGAATTGCGCATTTTAGACCCGTGTTTCCAGTTTTTAGCAGAACCTACCACTCATTTTATATTTTATTATGGAGTATATTGACATGTTTAACCATACTTTCAAGTTTCGTATTTTTAGGATACCTGGTTTACGTTTTGTGATTTAATAACTTACGGTTAGCAATTTACGGGTCCAAAACTAGCTACATACTTAGGATAATATCATCAAAAGTCCACACCTTGTTCCCCAAGACTTATGAACCACCACTAGGGGGGGGGGGCATTCACACTTGTGGCATCATCTCATGACTTTAGCCATTAGATCATATTTATTTACAACTTTGTCTCCAAGTTTAAGCACTTTCCTAGTAAGCTTCCTAACCTCCTCATTCTTGCTATAAATAGAGAGCTCATTCCATCCTTTCTTCATAAATCAAACGCCACACCCTTTAATTCTAGCACCATGATCCTTTGATCTTCAATATACAAGTTACACTACAAAGTTCAATGTCTTAGTATTCTCTACCTAGTTCTTAAGTTTGTTTGGTGATTCCATGGTTGATTTAGGAGCTACACAAGGTTACTAGGGCTGAAGTTAAATGGTTTTTACAAGGGTTAGATCAAGGCTAGCAAGGGTTACAAGAGTTGTGGTGAAGGGTTTGCAAGCTTAGGTTTAGTGTCCTAGTTCTATACTTGACTTCCTTTCTTTAGAAAGCCAAAAGTTGTAAGCAAACCCTATTACACTTTCTTGCTCAATATCATTTCATGCTTATTATGTTTCTTTCATGCTATATATGGTCTTTGTATTGTGTTCATGATGTTTAAAAATGGATAAAACGAGTATTGGTATACATATGTTAACTTATGACAAGTAAACAAGCAAACTAGTGATTTTTATGGAGAACCACGACCAAAATAGTATAACTATGATACTTGACACTTACTTACTGTTATAAAAGACTTCAAAAGGAAAACATAGCAATTTGAATCACCCAAAACGAGTACACGAGTCAAAAGTTATGACCATTAGAAGTTAGCGAAACCAAAACGGCAAAACTGCCAAAACAACCTGTTAAGGTTCTGTCCATTTTGAAAGTCCCACTTCTGGTCCGATTCATCAAAAAGTTAAAACATGAAAGTTGTCCGGAACGACGTTTTCGTTCAGGAATAAAGAAGCTCGAGCCCTGAAAATGCTTTCTGAGTGATAATTTTCTTCAAATTCTTAACAGCCCATTTTTAGACCAAAGTTACTATATAATCATTATAATTAGATGAGACCAAGAGGTCTAATGACCTAAAGCCAAGACCACAACCATGGCTAAAGCCAAGGTTGAGTCTCAAGACCATGGTAACATGACCAAGGTCACGGCAAAGCCACGGCTAAAGACCATATAACTTTTAAAGATCAAAAAGCTTATATATATATATATATATATATATATATATATATATATATATATATATATATATATATATATATATATATATTATCAAATACTACAATAGTAGGGAGCCTCATGTGAGGAGTTCATTAAGTAAGCCGTCGAGACGAGTTGTGGATTTACGAGTTAAAGTGTCCTGGCTCCTCGAACGTTTACTCCATGACTTCTGAATTATGTCGGCCCGAACGGTAGTAAGAGATGTACAACCTATACATGTTTCATAAACCATTTATATTCAAAGACTTACACTATATACTAAGTACTACATCATGAACATTATACAAGACATATATGGGCAATTCTTCGTATTCTTAGACGTTACTCCAAACCTAAGTCGCAACGTTCTATTATAGGCTACTCTTAGTGACTTTCGCGATTCGACTACCACTTTCATTTCACATCACTTAAGCTTAAGGTGAGTCATAGCCCCTACTTTTTCATACTTGTTTTAACTCTTGGGGGGGGGGGATACATGCTCAACTACTTGCTTACTTGTACAAATACTCTTAAACATTTATACTTGATTGTCTTATACTTGATGGCATTATACTTGATTTCATACATACATGACTGTCTTTTATCTTTGAGAAGTGACTCCCAGTTTTCTTAGGGAAGTGGCTCCCAGTTGTCCTTGGGAATTGGCTCCCAAGTGAGGTCTTCGGAGATGAAGTAGAGACTCACTACTAATTGCTTAATTGTCTTGATGAACTTATACATGTCTTTATTATACTATATGTTAGCAGTGGGTTGTGAACACACAGGTTACAAGTCTCTTATGGCGGGACTTGTAACTGAGTGGATTCACAATGCCTTTGCTATGTGAACATTCTTTTAAGGCTTTTCAACTATTTTAAGACAAACTCTATGAACTCACCAACCATTGTGTTGACACTTTAGCATGTTTATCTCAGGTTAGTAAGGCGATAGCTAGTGCGTGGAACTTAAAGTCAAGCTGCATACTCTGAAGACTTACGCTTTTATCATTTACCATTCAAAACATTTTGTATACATTTATGTATCATACTTTGGAATCTCGTGTTTGTAACTTTGAATTCATTAATCGAATGGTAACTTTTCAAAACGTTTCATTTAGAGTTCGTTTTCTATAACTTGTACTTTGTATTATGAAGTAGCACCCCAGTGACACAGTCTTCCGCTGCGGTATTTTGGGGGTGTTACAGATTGGTATCAGAGCCTTGGTTATAGAGAACTAGGTTGCATTTAGTGCCTAGACTATAACTGCTATATACGTTGGGACCTTCCTCTTTATTAGCCTTACACACAATACATACACATATGCTTTTCGGTTAGAGGTTTGCTTAGTTCCACGCTGTTAGATGATGTGACTTTAGTATTATAAGGAGCCCCAGAGATTCGTCGAGTCATTAAAAGCATGGAGCTCAGTAATAACTAATTAGTTAACTTGATCTTGTGACAATTCTTGTTTGATGAGACACAAGATTTGAGTTAAATAATATTATTGCTTAGCTTTAGGGATTTGATGACTTGATTATCTTACTATCGGCCTCAGAAGGCGGATTTTGTGTTGGAAATTCTTAAGTAGGATGATTTAGAATCTCCTTATTTAAATGGATTGGGACGCCTCTTCAGTTAAATAAAGAAATTGTAAATCACCGAACCATAAGTTTCTGAGACCTTACTTACATAAATTTGGACGCTTCTTTATGTAAGTAATGTGTTATAAATAAGTGGGCTTAATTGTAGCCGATACAACTCCTTAACCAGAACCTTAGACAAATCAGAGTAAACACCACTATTTTAGAGATCCTGAAATCCCGAATTCTCTTAGACACACCGTAAGTAGTTAACATCAACTGAACTTCGGGACGAAGTTCTCCTTAAGGGGTAGAGACTGTAACAATTCGCAATTTCAGGTTAACTTTTATTCCCGAAAATTTCACTATTCACTTTTCACTATTCATCTCAGAAATTTTTATTTCATATTCTCGTAAGTTAAACTATTTTAACGATAATCCGAGAGTTTGACGCTCGTCGGATCATTTCTGCAAAAATCACAAAGCCGTGTCCGAGATTTACTTTTAGGTTTAAACGTCATTCCAGCATCCCGATATGTCCATAAAACATTATAAACAATAGAAATATGATTTTCTCTCATTTTAGGACAATTCCAAAAGTTTTGGAATTTTACGTTTTTCAGTTCAGCGTTTTACGCGAATTGCGCGTTTTAGACCCGTGTTTCCAGTTTTTAGCAGGGTTTTAGCACCCGATAGAACCTACCACTCATTTTATATTTTATTATGGAGTATATTGACATGTTTAACCATACTTTCAAGTTTCGTATTTTTAGGATACTCGGTTTTACGTTTTGTGACTTAATAACTTACGGTTAGCAATTTACGGGTCCAAAACTAGCTACATACTTAGGATAATATCATCAAAAGTCTACACCTTGTTCCCCAAGACTTATGAACCGCCACTAGGGGGGGGGGGCATTCACACTTGTGGCATCATCTCATGACTTTAGCCATTAGATCATATTTATTTACAACTTTGTCTCCAAGTTTAAGCACTTTCCTAGTAAGCTTCCTAACCTCCTCATTCTTGCTATAAATAGAGAGCTCATTCCATCCTTTCTTCATAAATCAAACGCCACACCCTTTAATTCTAGCACCATGATCCTTTGATCTTCAATATACAAGTTACACTACAAAGTTCAATGTCTTAGTATTCTCTACCTAGTTCTTAAGTTTGTTTGGTGATTCCATGGTTGATTTAGGAGCTACACAAGGTTACTAGGGCTGAAGTTAAATGGTTTTTACAAGGGTTAGATCAAGGCTAGCAAGGGTTACAAGAGTTGTGGTGAAGGGTTTGCAAGCTTAGGTTTAGTGTCCTAGTTCTATACTTGACTTCCTTTCTTTAGAAAGCCAAAAGTTGTAAGCAAACCCTATTACACTTTCTTGCTCAATATCATTTCATGCTTATTATGTTTCTTTCATGCTATATATGGTCTTTGTATTGTGTTCATGATGTTTAAAAATGGATAAAACGAGTATTGGTATACATATGTTAACTTATGACAAGTAAACAAGCAAACTAGTGATTTTTATGGAGAACCACGACCAAAATAGTATAACTATGATACTTGACACTTACTTACTGTTATAAAAGACTTCAAAAGGAAAACATAGCAATTTGAATCACCCAAAACGAGTACACGAGTCAAAAGTTATGACCATTAGAAGTTAGCGAAACCAAAACGGCAAAACTGCCAAAACAACCTGTTAAGGTTCTGTCCATTTTGAAAGTCCCACTTCTGGTCCGATTCATCAAAAAGTTAAAACACGAAAGTTGTCCGGAACGACGTTTTCGTTCAGGAACAAAGAAGCTCGAGCCCTGAAAATGCTTTCTGAGTGATAATTTTCTTCAAATTCTTAACAGCCCATTTTTAGACCAAAGTTACTATATAATCATTATAATTAGATGAGACCAAGAGGTCTAATGACCTAAAGCCAAGACCACAACCATGGCTAAAGCCAAGGTTGAGTCTCAAGACCATAGTAACATGACCAAGGTCACGGCAAAGCCACGACTAAAGACCATATAACTTTTAAAGATCAAAAAGCTTATATATATATATATATATATATATATATATATATATATATATATATATATATATATATATATATATATATATATTATCAAATACTACAATAGTAGGGAGCCTCATGTGAGGAGTTCATTAAGTAAGCCGTCGAGACGAGTTGTGGATTTACGAGTTAAAGTGTCCTGGCTCCTCGAACGTTTACTCCATGACTTCTGAATTATGTCGGCCCGAACGGTAGTAAGAGATGTACAACCTATACATGTTTCATAAACCATTTATATTCAAAGACTTACACTATATACTAAGTACTACATCATGAACATTATACAAGACATATATGGGCAATTCTTCGTATTCTTAGACGTTACTCCAAACCTAAGTCGCAACGTTCTATTATAGGCTACTCTTAGTGACTTTCGCGATTCGACTACCACTTTCATTTCACATCACTTAAGCTTAAGGTGAGTCATAGCCCCTACTTTTTCATACTTGTTTTAACTCTTGGGGGGGGGGGATACATGCTCAACTACTTGCTTACTTGTACAAATACTCTTAAACATTTATACTTGATTGTCTTATACTTGATGGCATTATACTTGATTTCATACATACATGACTGTCTTTTATCTTTGAGAAGTGACTCCCAGTTTTCTTAGGGAAGTGGCTCCCAGTTGTCCTTGGGAATTGGCTCCCAAGTGAGGTCTTCGGAGATGAAGTAGAGACTCACTACTAATTGCTTAATTGTCTTGATGAACTTATACATGTCTTTATTATACTATATGTTAGCAGTGGGTTGTGAACACACAGGTTACAAGTCTCTTATGGCGGGACTTGTAACTGAGTGGATTCACAATGCCTTTGCTATGTGAACATTCTTTTAAGGCTTTTCAACTATTTTAAGACAAACTCTATGAACTCACCAACCATTGTGTTGACACTTTAGCATGTTTATCTCAGGTTAGTAAGGCGATAGCTAGTGCGTGGAACTTAGAGTCAATCTGCATACTCTGAAGACTTACGCTTTTATCATTTACCATTCAAAACATTTTGTATACATTTATGTATCATACTTTGGAATCTCGTGTTTGTAACTTTGAATTCATTAATCGAATGGTAACTTTTCAAAACGTCTCATTTAGAGTTCGTTTTCTATAACTTGTACTTTGTATTATGAAGTAGCACCCCAGTGACACAGTCTTCCGCTGCGGTATTTTGGGGGTGTTACAGATTGGTATCAGAGCCTTGGTTATAGAGAACTAGGTTGCATTTAGTGCCTAGACTATAACTGCTATATACGTTGGGACCTTCCTCTTTATTAGCCTTACACACAATACATACACATATGCTTTTCGGTTAGAGGTTTGCTTAGTTCCACGCTGTTAGATGATGTGACTTTAGTATTATAAGGAGCCCCAGAGATTCGTCGAGTCATTAAAAGCATGGAGCTCAGTAATAACTAATTAGTTAACTTGATCTTGTGACAATTCTTGTTTGATGAGACACAAGATTTGAGTTAAATAATATTATTGCTTAGCTTTAGGGATTTGATGACTTGATTATCTTACTATCGGCCTCAGAAGGCGGATTTTGTGTTGGAAATTCTTAAGTAGGATGATTTAGAATCTCCTTATTTAAATGGATTGGGACGCCTCTTCAGTTAAATAAAGAAATTGTAAATCACCGAACCATAAGTTTCTGAGACCTTACTTACATAAATTTGGACGCTTCTTTATGTAAGTAATGTGTTATAAATAAGTGGGCTTAATTGTAGCCGATACAACTCCTTAACCAGAACCTTAGACAAATCAGAGTAAACACCACTATTTTAGAGATCCTGAAATCCCGAATTCTCTTAGACACACCGTATGTAGTTAACATCAACTGAACTTCGGGACGAAGTTCTCCTTAAGGGGTAGAGACTGTAACAATTCGCAATTTCAGGTTAACTTTTATTCCCGAAAATTTCACTATTCACTTTTACTATTCACTTTTCACTATTCACTTTTCACTATTCATCTCAGAAATTTTTATTTCATATTCTCGTAAGTTAAACTATTTTAACGATAATCCGAGAGTTTGACGCTCGTCGGATCATTTCAGCAAAAATCACAAAGCCGTGTCCGAGATTTACTTTTAGGTTTAAACGTCATTTCAGCATCCCGATATGTCCATAAAACATTATAAACAATAGAAATATGATTTTCTCTCATTTTAGGACAATTCCAAAAGTTTTGGAATTTTACGTTTTTCAGTTCAGCGTTTTACGCGAATTGCGCGTTTTAGACCCGTGTTTCCAGTTTTTAGCAGGGTTTTAGCACCCGATAGAACCTACCACTCATTTTATATTTTATTATGGAGTATATTGACATGTTTAACCATACTTTCAAGTTTCGTATTTTTAGGATACTCGGTTTTACGTTTTGTGACTTAATAACTTACGGTTAGCAATTTACGGGTCCAAAACTAGCTACATACTTAGGATAATATCATCAAAAGTCCACACCTTGTTCCCCAAGACTTATGAACCGCCACTAGGGGGGGGGGCATTCACACTTGTGGCATCATCTCATGACTTTAGCCATTAGATCATATTTATTTACAACTTTGTCTCCAAGTTTAAGCACTTTCCTAGTAAGCTTCCTAACCTCCTCATTCTTGCTATAAATAGAGAGCTCATTCCATCCTTTCTTCATAAATCAAATGCCACACCCTTTAATTCTAGCACCATGATCCTTTGATCTTCAATATACAAGTTACACTACAAAGTTCAATGTCTTAGTATTCTCTACCTAGTTCTTAAGTTTGTTTGGTGATTCCATGGTTGATTTAGGAGCTACACAAGGTTACTAGGGCTGAAGTTAAATGGTTTTCACAAGGGTTAGATCAAGGCTAGCAAGGGTTACAAGAGTTGTGGTGAAGGGTTTGCAAGCTTAGGTTTAGTGTCCTAGTTCTATACTTGACTTCCTTTCTTTAGAAAGCCAAAAGTTGTAAGCAAACCCTATTACACTTTCTTGCTCAATATCATTTCATGCTTATTATGTTTCTTTCATGCTATATATGGTCTTTGTATTGTGTTCATGATGTTTAAAAATGGATAAAACGAGTATTGGTATACATATGTTAACTTATGACAAGTAAACAAGCAAACTAGTGATTTTTATGGAGAACCACGACCAAAATAGTATAACTATGATACTTGACACTTGCTTACTGTTATAAAGGACTTCAAAAGGAAAACATAGCAATTTGAATCACCCAAAACGAGTACACGAGTCAAAAGTTATGACCATTAGAAGTTAGCGAAACCAAAACGGCAAAACTGCCAAAACAACCTGTTAAGGTTCTGTCCATTTTGAAAGTCCCACTTCTGGTCCGATTCATCAAAAAGTTAAAACACGAAAGTTGTCCGGAACGACGTTTTCGTTCAGGAATAAAGAAGCTCGAGCCCTGAAAATGCTTTCTGAGTGATAATTTTCTTCAAATTCTTAACAGCCCATTTTTAGACCAAAGTTACTATATAATCATTATAATTAGATGAGACCAAGAGGTCTAATGACCTAAAGCCAAGACCACAACCATGGCTAAAGCCAAGGTTGAGTCTCAAGACCATGGTAACATGACCAAGGTCACGGCAAAGCCACGGCTAAAGACCATATAACTTTTAAAGATCAAAAAGCTTATATATATATATATATATATATATATATATATATATATATATATATATATATATATATATATATATATATATATATATATATATATGTTATCAAATACTACAATAGTAGGGAGCCTCATGTGAGGAGTTCATTAAGTAAGCCGTCGAGACGAGTTGTGGATTTACGAGTTAAAGTGTCCTGGCTCCTCGAACGTTTACTCCATGACTTCTGAATTATGTCGGCCCGATCGGTAGTAAGAGATGTACAACCTATACATGTTTCATAAACCATTTATATTCAAAGACTTACACTATATACTAAGTACTACATCATGAACATTATACAAGACATATATGGGCAATTCTTCGTATTCTTAGACGTTACTCCAAACCTAAGTCACAACGTTCTATTATAGGCTGCTCTTAGTGACTTTCGCGATTCGACTACCACTTTCATTTCACATCACTTAAGCTTAAGGTGAGTCATAGCCCCTACTTTTTCATACTTGTTTTAACTCTTGGGGGGGGGGGATACATGCTCAACTACTTGCTTACTTGTACAAATACTCTTAAACATTTATACTTGATTGTCTTATACTTGATGGCATTATACTTGATTTCATACATACATGACTGTCTTTTATCTTTGAGAAGTGACTCCCAGTTTTCTTAGGGAAGTGGCTCCCAGTTGTCCTTGGGAATTGGCTCCCAAGTGAGGTCTTCGGAGATGAAGTAGAGACTCACTACTAATTGCTTAATTGTCTTGATGAACTTATACATGTCTTTATTATACTATATGTTAGCAGTGGGTTGTGAACACACAGGTTATAAGTCTCTTATGGCGGGACTTGTAACTGAGTGGATTCACAATGCCTTTGCTATGTGAACATTCTTTTAAGGCTTTTCAACTATTTTAAGACAAACTCTATGAACTCACCAACCATTGTGTTGACACTTTAGCATGTTTATCTCAGGTTAGTAAGGCGATAGCTAGTGCGTGAAACTTAGAGTCAAGCTGCATACTCTGAAGACTTACGCTTTTATCATTTACCATTCAAAACATTTTGTATACATTTATGTATCATACTTTGGAATCTCGTGTTTGTAACTTTGAATTCATTAATCGAATGGTAACTTTTCAAAACGTCTCATTTAGAGTTCGTTTTCTATAACTTGTACTTTGTATTATGAAGTAGCACCCCAGTGACACAGTCTTCCGCTGCGGTATTTTGGGGGTGTTACAAAAATGGTATCCTGATGTTTTCTTTCAAATAACATGAAAATTGCCTCGCGTAATAATAGTAAATACTTGGTGTAATGACAGAAAATCAATTTATAGGATGGTAATAAAATAGCTTACTTCAGAAATTTTTCTGTAAAACAATTTCCCCATATGATAGTAAAATAGCTTGAATGGTGTATTGGATACGTGGGTGAATCTTGTCGAATGGTAATAGTCTACTGATTCGTCAAAAACGAAATCAACCTAATCCCTGATAAGACAATGCTAAAATGTTGCGAACGATTGAAGTTTGAGCAATTGGGATAGGAAATGGAGTAAACGATGGTTATGATTATCACAGAGGTAACAAAGGATAGATACTACATTGGATAGAAAAGTGCTTAATACAACTAGGTTATGTCATCGTACCAACGGTAAGTACAAAAGGAAAGATACAACCCTAAAGGGCTCGAACTACGGTTTATATATTAAAACAAGGCTCCTTCTGCTGAAACATTGTTGTTATCCTTGATGTTGCTAATATCCTGACGGTTCTCTTTCAACAGCTCACGCTATTCCTCGAGTGATTCAGTCTTGATTCCAAGTTCCTGATTTTCCTTGTTCCTTAGCTCCGGGCAGTCATTCTTGAAATGCCCTAACTTTCCACATTTGAAGCAACTCCCTGGGTCTTCTGATTTGTGAGTTTCCTACAGTCTTCAGTCCGATGACCCTGCTTCTTGCACACTCCACACGTTTTACTGCAATGATCTCGGTGATGTTGATTACACAGGTTGCAGTGAGGTAACTTTCCAATATACCTTCTCTTTGTGTGCGGTTCTGCAGCAAAGGCTCTATTCACTTCTTTTCCTTTGGGTGATTGTTGAGCAGCGTTGCAACCTGGATTGTCGTTCCACTTCCTTTTATTGTCACTATTGTTTCCTGATGTCTTGGCGTGAACTATGAGTTCCTTTGCTTCGATCGCCATTTTGATAGCTTCAGACATGGCATCGGGTTCCCATGCGATGACCAACATACGAATTTCATGGGAGAGTCCCCCGATGTACCCTTCAAGTTTCTTGCTTTCCGGTTCATCCATTGCAGGACCTAGTCGTGTTAATTCATAAAAATGAGTAGTGTACTCGTCAACATCATTTCCTACCATGGTAAAGTTTAGTGTTTCCTGTTCTTTTGCTCGTAATTCATTTCCTACACAAAATGTTATACTCATCATCCTTCTTAGTTTCTCCCAAGAGTGTGAGTAAGCAGCATCAACTCCCACCATCTTACTATGTTTGGTCCACCATTCCTGGGCATGATCCTGAAAAGTGCATGTGGCGAACTTAACCTTGTCTTCCTTACGACAGTCGCCACATTGAAATATTGTTTCTATTTCTTCGAACCATTTGAGAAATTCCTTTGTGTCTCTAGTTCCGCTAAAGGAGGGAGGATTGCACCCCATAAATTCCACGTGAGTAAGTTCCTTAGTGAGGGCGGTGGCTATGTTCTTGGCAATGACTTGTCCAACAGCAGCTTGTGTCATGCTTGGAGTGGTTTGCTTAAATCTCTCTTCATCAATCATAAGAGACCATGAGAATATATAGTTAATCAAAGTCATCATATTCACAACACATGAATATAATACATGAAAATTTCGGTCTACGTGAACCGATATCACAAATAGCACAACCATTTCTTACATAGTAGAGTCACACTTGATATATTTGTTTGTACAACAATCAAAAGACAACAAGTTCTTTAGACTATGTCCCACACCTTCTGTGGCTAGGATAATAGTAAAAGCTAGTGAGGATATAAGTCTGGTCTAGGGACTTCCTGGTGTCCCTCTGTGTGAAATCAGGTTTGTGGCATCATAAGGTCGAGATAGTCCTGAAGTGGTGTCTGAAGTTGTGCATCGATCAAATCTTAGATAATGTAGGTTCTGAACCATTCCTGAAGAATATGCGGATGTTCCTGTCGAGTCCGTGATATTGGTATTATCTACTAGGTGTTATCTAGTTCATGGCAAGTGGGAATAGAAAAGGAAAATGACAATGATGGTACTAGTGAATGGAATACTACCCTCTTTCGCGCTACCTCACGACATCTAAGAGGTAAAACTAAAGTACGCACTGTGGGACGACCAATAGTGTAATAAGTAACTGATGGTGGTGGTAGTACCTGAGTAGTGAGTGCTCTACTAGTGATGGAAAGAAACATACTATCTTCCTTGTAATAAACATCCTAATAAGTCCATTAAGATTAAGTCTGAATACTCTACCAAAAGGCATTCTATGTATGGGATAAATGATAGGAAAACCCTGTTCCTATGACAAATCAATGGTGCTAATGGTGGTGTAAGTGCAACTGGTGGTATAATGGTAGTGGAAGATGACAAGGCATCTTCAATGTCGGAATCCGATAAAAGGATGTCAGGGTGAGTATCTGAAGACATGTCACTTGTGAACCAGGTCAATAAAATGATATATATATATATATATATATATATATATATATATATATATATATATATATATATATATATATATATATATATATATATATATATACACGAATATGAGTATAAATAACTCGCACAGGGTATGCATGAAACAACATGTATCATGATTATGCACTTATGATGAAATGATGAGATGCTATGTTGATGCGGTTATAGTCTAGGGTCCAAGATACATCCTAGTTCGCAATAACCTTAGCTCTGATGCCAATCTGTCACACCCGCAATTTACCTGACTTGCAGTGGAATGGAATACCTGGGGGTGTCTGTCATAGCATCACAGTTACAGTTACATTGAACGACCTAAAGTGTCGTTTGGAAAATACTTCGTTTGATCATTGAAATAATCCAGAGTTTACAATATGAGGTCCCCAAAAGGTGTTGCATGTTTATGAAAAACAAATCATATTAGATCAAACGTTTACATAAGTGCATGAAATAATGGTGAGACGCGTCGACTCCGTGACTCCATAAAGGTCCAAATGCATGTCACATGAGCTACCTTAATAACCTGAAATACATTGCTAAAACGTCAACACGAATGTTGGTGAATTCCATAGGTTTATAAAATGTAATGTTGTACGGCCACCACAAGTATAAGTGCAAGATAAAAGTCAAGTAAAATTGTACAATAGACCTTAAGCTCATGACCCCGAAGCTAGACTGATGAAATTTATATGCCCCTCCTGAATGTTTTACCAGAACACTCCCAAAATGTCAGACATGAAATGCATCCGCTTACTGTTGGTAATAACTACCACGGATGGAGGCGTCACCCTCGATAGATCTATCCACTCACTCTCGCTTAATAGGCAAATTAACGGTCCATGATAATAAATAGGGGACTTTAACAGGTTGGTAAGGCAACTTAAGCAATGTACATATGTTTTGGTACTTGGGCTCGTACTAAAATGGTTGATGCAATGTATTCCCCCGTGGGATTTGAAATCAAAATATTGTATTGAAAACGGGGCTATGAAAACTCACCTTAAACTTATGATACTGTGATGAAGTGAAATGAACAACAATGAACGGTTAGCTGCCTCAACCTAATATGAATGATGAACGATCTACTTTAGATCACAAAATGATGTTATGAATGTCCATGCACATGTTTTCTATACCACTCTACTTCTTGGAAAAATACTTGTTGTTATAAAAAATATACATTTTTCAAGACTTAGGAAAATAAGGCAACTAGAAAAATAAAACTAGTTGAAATGTATATATATATATATATATATATATATATATATATATATATATATATATATATATATCGTATGTATCAATGTTAGTGTTGAAATCCTCGGTTTGAAATCCTTGATATAACGCCTTGTAGTGATAAAAATATACTTGTAATCACTAATACTTCATTAGTTATGAATTTGGGTACTTGGTATTATTTCTAGAAATCTAGAGTTACTACGTAGTTTTAGTGTTATTTTTGGTCTAAAAGCTGTCAAAACAATATGAGTTTTGCCGATATTGAAACGTGAATATCTTTGTCGTTATAAGTCCGTTTTACTTGTTCTTTATATCTACGGTTACATCTTAGTATGTAGTAATATATTTTGGAAAGCTTGGCTCCTCCGGGTTACGTCTAAAGCCTCGTTTTGTCCGACGAAAAACGTCCAACAGCAACAATTTTCAGAAAATATACTTTTCGTCAATAAACTTGCAAAAATCATAACTTCTTCGTTATAAACTCTTTTTAATCCGTTCTTTCGCCTACGGATTCTTTTTTGAAAGTATTTTCTAAATTTTTTGCCAAAGTTTAATTTATGTTTACTGATTTTCCTGGATTTACAAAAATGGGACAGAATGTATAAATACTTGTTGCAAATCTATTTTTCATGTTCAAAACTAGGTTCTACTTCAACCAAATCTCTTGCAAACACCACAAAGCTATACTAATCCTACCATACACCTTCTTAGGGTGCCATGGGTTCCTAATCATTACTAATCATGTTAATTTAACAAAGGAACACCTAAATCAAAATCTAGGGTTTGTATGTTCAAAAAGTTAACAAAAATAATGTGGTATAGCTAACTTGTACATGAAATTAAGCATGAAAACCATAAGATACAAGTATTAATTTGATGAAATCATGAAAATAAATTTGATAACTCACTTTGAAATAATAGGTGATTAGATGATGAGAAATCTTGTGTTACTTGTGTTTTTGTTGCAAGAATCTTGATTAGAATGACAAAAGGAACAACTTTGTAGCTTTGATCTTTGAAAAATAATGGATTTTGGTTATGGATTGAAGTTGGGTCGTGGGTTAGAGATGGAAGAGATGAGGATATGAGCTTTTGATTCTTCAACTTATCAAGTGTTATGTTTTTGAGGTTTTTCTAGATATTTAGGATAAGTTATATTGTATAATATGTGTACATAATTGCTTAAGGTTAAAAATAAAAGCCATGTGGTCTAGGGGGGGGGGGGGGAGGGGCATGTGGCCGGTTTTCAATGTGCAAAAGAGTAGCAAAATGAGTTTTGAGTTGCTTAGGATAAGTTAGTGTAGTATTAGTTGTGGTTTTTGTTAATTTAGTTATAATCGGGTACCGGGTTTGCTAGAAATAAATGTTAACGAAGTTATTCGGGGTAAAATAAAGTTGTAAGAATGTTAAAAATATGTTGGGTACAAGTACTGAGTGTTCGGGTGATTATTGTTTAGTTTTCACGAAAACCGTCGTAATATTTATAAACTTACGTTATAAATAAAATAAATTTCCAAAATACTGGGTAAATGAATATTATAACTTTTATGATGATATAATGGATATAAAAATATGTCGGGACCATTGTGGGAATATTTAGATATATTCGTCGTGTTTATAAACCAGGTGTTAACGTTTATTTATAAATAATTATAAGGAAAACGTTAAATGTATCAAATATATAAATTTAAAAATTCTAAGAGTGGTATAACATGAAAATGCTGTTATGATGATATGCAGACTGTCTCTAGTCCGTATGCAATGTCCTTACTGATAATGAAATGAATTCGCACCTAAACCCATACGGTTACGCGAATTTTAATACCCGTAAACTAAATTTACGATTGAAATGAGTAATGCAAGTGAATAGTGAAAACTTTTCCGGCAATGAATAGTATTCAGTGAATAGTAAAATTCTCAAATGTTTATCAGAATATCAAATTGACCTCGAAATGATGAATAGTAAAATGATGAATAGTGTTTTGATGAATAGTATTTTTCCAAAGTTTAAGAAATGACCTGAAATGGTGAGTTGTGACACCATTCACATATACATGCGCCTCTCTCTTTTTTAGTCACAGACAAACATCTTTCATCCAATATTATCAAACCGGATCTTGAGTCAAAGTTGTCAGTGCTTCATCTTCATTTGATATTCGTATAGCATACACACCTAGTGCTTTTATTCTACCAATCATAAGCCAAATAATAAAGACAACTCGAATCATAGATAAAAAGAAACACAAATCAATTTCACCTTTTTTGTCTTGTTTAAATCGTCTTCAAGGTCTCAATAATGAGATCTCGGGTAAGATTTATTTTGTTATGTGATTTGTTTATCTTTGACCCGAAAGTGAGAAGGGATGATACAGTTGTGTATTGTTCTTTCTTTAAATGTTTCGGAAATTTAAAAGAAGTTGAAACTTCTCACAGATCTGTGATGAGTGGGTTTTCAATTTGTACACATCTGTAAAGGTCGTAATATCTTTTGAAAACATCACTGGGATCTTTTTCATGTTTCTTTATTTTTCGATCTGCTTTGGAGATGGGTTTGGTATTTGTTTCAGAATAACCTAGCAACTTCTTTTGATAATGATCTTTATGCTTATGAAGAACGAAATGCAACTTGACGACACATCTTTCTTTTTCCCGATCAGCCATAAATCTTTTATAAAAGGGGTGGTTTAACGGCGGCAAGTCACCACTGCCGTCTTCTTGTCAGCGCCAGCTAAGTTTTTGTTTTTTTTTAATAGATCGATAGTATTTGATGGTCGGGTTTCGTGTATCAAACTATGTATTTATACTACTCGTTATAGGACTATGAAAAGACTAATTGCTTTGTATTCTCTTTGGTTGTAAATGTAGGATGATTTATAACCTGCACAGGACTGTTGGAATGCACGAAATTAATTTGGGGGAACACTAAAGGACTAAAAACATGTTCTTAACTCAAAATCCTCTAGCATCATAACTCCACATTAAATTTAGGGACTGAATCTTATAGTATTATAGATACTCATAGATGTACTTCATTTTGAGATGTCCTAAAATAAAGGTTCAATTTGCATTTTAACCAATTAAAGAGAGTTTATTGGTTGAAAATTATATTTAATTGGTGAGAAATATGGTTAGTGACAATTTTTAAAATTTTGTGCATTTACAAAGTGACATTTATTTTGAGACGGATGGAATATATATTTTAAATTCTCGTATCATATAAGCAAAAGCTAAGAATGATCGAAATATCTAAACAACGGTCCTTTTGTTCAAGGTTTGCAAAACTCTCCTAATCAAGTGAATATGCATAAGAGATGCAAGTTAATCTCATAGTTCTTTTTGCGCATCACTACCAATGCCATTGAAAAATGGCGAGGTATTGTACTATTGGTACGTGTCACTCTATAACATATGCATATAGAGTGCGATGAATATAAAGTGTCCACCCAAAAATTGTACAAATATCTTGTTGTACAAAACTAGAGATAGACCGCTACATGTCATCTATACTTGTTGTCAGGTTATCCACACATGGATCAATATTGAGTGTGGATCATATCCAACGGTTCAACCAAAACCTTAATGCATTCCTGTAAATAGGAGAGCATTCTCAAAAGATGACCTAGTTTTAGATAATCACCGGTATCTTATCAAATATGGGAAACCAAATATACATGTAGATGGCAATAATAATAATAATAATAATAATAATAATAATAATAATAATAATAATAATAATAAGCACCATTTTTTTATGTTTTATGGTATAAAGTAACTATATTAATTAATTCATTTAATTATAACACATTTGTGCTTTAATCAAATGTTATTAAATGAATAAAATATTATTTATCTAATGGTTATTAATGTCGTATACTTCTATATTATAAAAAGTGTCCACAAACAAAAAATGAGACGGAGGGAGTAAATAAAATAATGAAGTGAGCGCGAAAAAGATAATGAACTAAGCGCGTCACACACCTGAACGCATTTGACTAAAGTTGACCAATAAGTTTTCCCTACCAAATGAAAATTTAAATTATGCACCCGAGCTATACTAGTGTGTCTCGTCCAACCTGGGTGGCTTTTCCAACACCCGCTCCTCTCACCAAAAAGGCATTTTCAAAATAACATAGTTTTTTTTTTTTTTTTTTTTTTTTTTTTTTTTTTTTTTTTGAAAGTTTATCTTCCGTCTTTGAAGCAATTACTTGATTGTTTACCATTTCACACTAAGGCTATGTTTGATTTTTCAAATTCAAAATTCCTTATCTCTTTTTCAAACTTTTGTTCAGAAGAGATGATAGAAAGTATTTTTCTTACACCACCAAGATTGTTAGTATTATAGAAAAAAACAAGTAATTGTAAATAAATCCGAGTAACAAATCACATGACATAAAAAAAAACCAATTCCGGCCATGAAGAAAAAAATAATAATAATGATAATAAAAAAAAACCGATTAGATCTACACATGATATAAAAAAATCTTATTTAAAATTAGAAAAGCAAATCACATGATATACAAACAAATCTTATTTAAAGAGAAACAAACACCGCCTAAGAATATTTTATTACATAATGTTTACGAGTAGTAGAAAGCTTTCCACCAAACTTTTCTACATTTGAAGAGCACTTGAGAAATAGTTTTTATTATGGGCTTGATCATGAAATTTAAAATAAGAAGAATGAGAAATAACTATAGACACATATTTAAGATGCATCGACTTAAATTACATGCATCTCTAATCTTTTAGATGCACTATAATATATTTTCTAACAAATAATTAGATGCATATACATATATTAGATGCATTTCATCAAGTTAGATGAATCCTATACATTTTTCGTTCTCTGCGGGTCAAATTTGTTGTTAGTACTACTTTCCATCATTTTTACTTCAAAATCACTTTCAAAACTAATTAAAATGCATCTAAATGAATAGATATGCATCTAAATCAATTCGATGCATCTCAAATATGTGGTTATAGTTATTTCTCATTCTTCTCATTTTAAGTTTTCTTCTCACTAGATCCTTGCCCTTTTATTATGACAAAATATCTTATCACGTAGTTCCTCCGTCTCAAAATATAAGTTCAATTTAAAATTTTTAATAGAACTTTGACGTTAAATATTTTTGTTTATATTATATAACATTTGATGAAAATTATACTAAATAAAAATACATTTAAAATACAATCCATATATATATATTTTGAATTAAGTCTTATATAGTACAAATAAAAATATTTAAGGTCAAATTTTGATTCAAAAGTCAAATTGGACTTATATTTTGAGACGAAGAGAGTAATATCTAGAAAGTGGTAAATAGTTTTTTGGAAAAAGATTAGGAAACCTTAAAAGACGAGTCGAGTTATATTAAATACCAAACTTTTCTTACATACCAAGGGACTAATCCCCACCATCCATTTAAAAAGAAATCAATGGTTGAGATTAAAAGCATTTTAATATTTCACATTTTAAATATCTCTTAAACCATTAATCGTTAAGCGAAAATAATTACACCATCACGACGAGCATTTAATTATCTTTCTATAGACAGACACTTTGATATATTTTCGAAAAAAAAAATCATTTTTTCACGTTTTTTTTCGTAGCCGAAAAAATCACATGTGATATGTAATCACATGTGATATTAGTGTAATATCAATGTGATATTACATGTGATATGTAATATCACATATGATATATCATATGTGATTTTTTCGGTCACGAAAAAAAAGTGAAAAAAACGAAAAAATTTTTTTGTCAAAAATATGTCAAAGTGTCTATCTATAGAAAGATAATTAAATGCTCGTCGTAACGGTATATTTTTTTTCGCTTAACGATTAACGGTTTGAAAGATATTAATATTTGAAAAAAAAAAAGGATGAAAATGGGGTTTTTAAATTATTGGGATTAATCTCATCCATTAGATCAAATAAAAATGTAGAGAAGATGGAGGGTGAATATTAGTCCATTTGTATGTAAAAAAAATTTGATCCTCAAATGATCTTTCATCCTGCGTTTGGTTTTCTCCTAAGGGAATCAAACTATCACTATGAAAGTGATAGTTTGTGTTTGTTTAGAATGCATGGGCCCACAACTATGACTATGAAAGTCTAATATATTCATACTCCATATATAACTTTTGAGAGGGGAATGGATCTTTCATAGTTGAGAGACCCACCACTACTATCAAACTTATACCCATTGTCATTCCTCGCAGCATACCAAACGCACCATAATTTTATGCATAACTTATGTGTCATTACTTTATTGAATTGTGAAGAAGTGAGTCCGGTTAATATAACCAATGAATTGTTGCCACAATTATTTAGGCACAAAAGTAAGCATAACTTTTAAGTGTGTCAATTATTATTTTTTTTTAATGTGTAGTTAGTAATTTCTATCTCAAACAAAAGTGACGCTAAAAGGGGTAAAGTTGCAATTCATGCCTAAAGTAAAAAATGGGCATGCATGAACTAATTTGTAAATATGCATATGGAACGACCCAATATTTTCAAGAGAGTGTTGCACAAAGTAATTGTTGTGTTAACTAAAGTTACATTGTAAGAAACGAAAGTAGCGAAAAAATTTATTGGGTGTTGCACGTACCAAAAAACAATAATTTTGAAATTTTTTTGCATTTTGTGATCTAAAATTGGGTGTAACCCGTGCCACACCCGGCACCCATGTGGGTCCGTCCATGTGCATATATATGTCATTTAAAATTTAAATGAGTATTAACAGATACATATTTTTTTTAATTAGAGAACATTATAATTGTTTTTAAAAATAAGAACTTATAAATATAATATATTTAGTTATTTAAATATAAATGAGGTGTTATATTTAAAGATTATTATTAATTTTATTTATTTATTTTTATCGTTTTAAGTTTTTTTAAAGCTATTTGTATAACACATTTGGACTTGAGTCCGTTTAGACCCGTGGTCCGGGCCAGCCCGTTTTGCCACCTTCTAACTAACAATAAGAGCTATCGGTACCATAACAGAATTGCTGCGTTATGGCCTACGTGGCATGGTGAGTTATGGCGTTATGATCAAGTTATGATACCTGGGTTGTGTTTGCGTTACTGCGTTACCCCAAGCGTTACTATGGTAACGCTGAGTTATGCAAGGTTTTAATACAAACGAAATCACCCCCTGGACATTTGATGTTGTTGGTGCTGTCGATGTTGTTGCTTGGTTAGGTTGCGTTTGTAGGTTTGATTATGTCGATGTTGTTGCTGGGTTGATGTTGTTGTGTGTGTGTTTAAGTATGTGTGCGTTTGCAAGTTAGATGAGGAAGGATATAAGGTTTTTTGTTTTTTGTTTTTTTTTTTTTTTTGACATTTAAGGGTTTATTAGACCTAGCTTTGGTAATTTTGTATGGTTTGGCTTGAACTCTTTAGGACCAAACAAAGTTTTACAACTGCTTTAGCAACAACTGCTTGAATTTATCAACAATTGCTATAATTATTATATAGCAACCACTGTCCTAAGCGTAAGCCACTGAACACAAACCCAAACATTGAAAACCGGAAAAAAGCCCTTCACAATCGAAGATGAAAGCGGGAAAAAGACGACGTGACAACTTTTTAACTTCTTATTTATTTTTTAAATAGAAATGTTATTTGTATATTAATTTAATGAAAGAAATATTAGTTTTTGGGTTTATTTAATGAATGAAAATAGTTAAAGGTTTTTTTTTTTTTTTTTTAAGTGGTCCCAAAATGTGGTGTTATGGTTGAGTTATGATAAGGGATGTTTTTTGTTAAAGCTGACGTGACACTGAGTTATGGCATAACTATGAGTTATATGACACCAAGGGCTCTAACAATCTATAATACTAGTGTATAATGTATTTGAGACTATTTTATAATTAGAAAGCCTTAAAATTCAGACTTTTATTTGCTTGTTATGGAATAATTTCAAAATTAATTAGTTAAGAAGTACGTTGGTTAGAAAATTTGTTAAAAATGAAGTTGGTTGTTAAAACTAAAATTATTTAACTTAAACATCTTTACTTATAAAATATAAAAACAACTAAATGTGTAACCGTGCAACCAAAACTAGTCAAAAGGACTTAATTTTACAAAAAAAAAAAAAAAAAAAAAAAAAAAAAAGAAAAAGAAAAAAATCACTTCACTTATCTCATCTTCGTAAAAAACACACTTGCCATACTTTGTTTCTTTCATCTCCATCAATGGCTACCATGTCATCTTCTTTGCTCAACAGTCAACACTATCTCTTCACTCTCTAATCTCACTTCTTCTAACCGACGTCGTATCCATCATTCCCCTCCAACACCCTTTTCTCTCTCTCGCTCGAGTAATCTTAAGCTCACTATTTTTTTTATTTTTATTATTATTATTTTTTTTAATTTATTTATTTTGGCATTTGATATTTTTACATTTTTTTTTAAAAAACTTTATCAGGTAGAAGACTGACAATAAAAGCAACTGAGACAGATGCAAATGAAGGTAAATTCACTGTTTATTTTATCTCATTCTATTTAGTTTTAATGTTGTTTCTTGATTTAATTAAAAAAGATTTAGTTTTTAAGTGGGATTAATTTTTGTGGGTTTTATTTATTAATTTAATATAACAGTTAAAGCTAAGGCACCAGAGAAGGCTCCAGCTGCAAGTGGTTCTGGTTTTAATCAAATTCTTGGAATCAAAGGAGCTAAACAAGAAACTGTAAACCTTTTTTTATTTTTATTTTTTTAATTTTCTGCATTTTATAAATTATTTAGATTTTAGTTGTTTTCTATGTTTATCAAAGTGACCCATTAAGATTAGGTGAGCATTTATTTATGGTGTACTAATTTCAAGATTCGTGACATCTTTAAGTTTTACAGTTAAGCATGTTACGCTTCAGAAGCATTTCTAGAAAGTTGCTCTTTTTTGGTTTGTGCTTAAAGTGGAAACTAGTTGGTTTTGAATAATGTCGATTGGTGTTTGGACCGAAAAGGTGGTTTTATAGACTATAGTTGAAGTCATTTTAAGGATTTTGTTAATGTGAATGCATGTGTTCATCACTTTACCTAACATGATATATTTGTGAAACATGCCATAAATGTAGGACTTTATGTTGTTGCTAAAGTATGTGATGAACTTATATTTGGGTCTGAACGGTATTTGTTTTTTGTTTTCTCTGCTACAGGATATATGGAAGATTCGGGTCCAACTTACAAAGCCGGTTACTTGGCCTCCGTTGATTTGGGGAGTAGTTTGTGGAGCTGCTGCTTCTGGTACATTAAAATTTGACACATTTTGATGTATAATT
Organism: Artemisia argyi; assembly: GCA_030686995.1. Taxonomy (NCBI): domain Eukaryota; kingdom Viridiplantae; phylum Streptophyta; class Magnoliopsida; order Asterales; family Asteraceae; genus Artemisia; species Artemisia argyi. The sequence continues at coordinate 87,405,957 of CM060679.1, forward strand.
CTATTTGAGATTAAGCAACCACATTATCATAAACCTATTTTATCCTGGATGAATTCCAAGGTTAGGATGCGTGACCACTAGGCCACCTGATGAAAGTGTCAAATGGCTAAATTGATGTAACCTTATCGTTAGGGGGCGTCTAAATGCTTTCATTAGTGTGTTCTATTATGTATGTATGATTATAGCTATGGGTGATTGACTTAGGTGATTATGATATAAACCTCCCCAGATTTCATACATGTCCCTATAGAATGCGACGTTGGTTAATTCAATATAGCCATATTAGATAGGATCGGTGTGCCATGTATCTGAATTAAGATGATGCAAGTTTACGGATTAGAATATGGTAACTAAAACTTACTTATCAGGTGATTTGATTTCAAAGAATTTGATGAAGCCGTTTAAGAATCTATGAGGAGGACTAACAATTTCAATTCTGGCTTTAGACTATGGATTATGATGATTTTGTGTTCTTGTTCATTTCTTGATCTTAATGATTTGATTTAGTGATTCATATTCGGAATATTACTATTTTCACTTAAAGATGAACACACGACAGGAATAATTTGGGCCACATTACGGTGTTCCTAAATCCTTGTTTGGAAACACATGTATTCACACACCTATATACTCACCTAATATCTCATACTTGTCTCAGTAGAGACTTGATCCCACACAATCTTGGTTGATAGGCCACTTAGTGCTAGGCTAAAGGCCCTTGTTTTGGTATTTCAATATCTAATACAACTGTGTTTGCTTTGCAGGTAACTTTCACTGGACTGTGGAAGATGTTGCTAAATCAATTGTTTGCATGTTGATGTCTGGACCATTTCTAACAGGTTACACACAGGTGAATCTCTAATGTTCTACTTATCGTCTCACAGTTAACTTATTTGATAATTAAAAGTACATTAGATCATGTTCTTAATTCCATTTTGTAGACAATCAATGATTGGTATGACAGAGACATTGATGCTATCAATGAACCTTACCGTCCCATCCCTTCGGGAGCAATATCTGAAAATGAGGTTAATTGTTAAGCTGTTGATTGTTTGTATAAGTTTTTTCTTCATCAGTTTAAGGTTGTCTGAATTGCATAACTTCTTTACATTCAGGTCATTACTCAAATTTGGGTACTATTTTTAGGGGGCATTGGATTAGCCGGTATATTGGATGTGTGGGTATGTCTTGTCAGTTGCCTTTCTGCTTTGTTTAGAGATTCAAAATATCAGTTGCTAAGGAACTTATTATTTCAGGCAGGACATAAGTTCCCTACTATATTTTACCTTGCTCTGGGTGGATCATTGTTATCTTATATCTACTCGGCTCCACCTTTAAAGGTACATTTCTTTCCATCTATAACTTATAATATGGTTTCCATATCGACATATATAGATGGGAATTTTGATTGACCTATTTATTAGAATGGGTCATATGGGTATGTTTTACAGTTGTAACTTCAATGGTTTCCATAGATCTAGTTTGTTTTTGAATTGTTCATAAAAATAATTAAGTGTTCACGGAAAGTTAGGAACAATAACTATATTATTCCCCGTGTGGTTGCAGCTCAAGCAGAATGGATGGATTGGAAACTTTGCACTAGGAGCAAGTTATATTAGCTTACCATGGTCTGATTTCTTATTCCTTAGCAGTTGTTATTTTGATCATGCTAATCAAGTACTTCATTTATTCAATCTTCCTATCCCTTATTATGTGCTTCGTATAGTCATTTTGCCTACTGCAACTGAAACTTTGAACACCTTGAGAATTTAAAGTTTATATGGAACCTTCTACTGTATTAGTAGTTCCGGACCACTTGTTTCTTCTATTTGTACGCACGTTTAGGTGATTTTTAGTCAAGGTTATAAAATTAATGCACATGTGATATGACCCGGATGATATTTTAATAGAAATAATTGAAATACTAAAGAAATACAAAATCCGTTAACTTTTGTGCAAACTATGTCTCTCCAAAATGACCTACTTGTGACAGGTAAATGTCTTAGCTTAACCCCAAACGAATAGTATCAAGCATTCCTTATTTTCTCTGCTAAACTCTTATATCGAGTACATAATACAGTAATAATGTGGATATGGGGTTATTGTGTTTAAAAATACTTAAGTTGATTATTATTTAAAGTTTTAAACTAATTAATATTAACTTATAAGTCACAAATTGCACATTCAAAATTTAAGTTTCTTTATTTTGTTACTATTGGAAGTCAAAGTTCAATTCCCCCCCCCCCCCCCCCGCGGAACATATGGATATATAGTTTCCCTATGGTATGTTTGGTAGCTAGTCTCTATGGGTTAGTTTAAACTTTAAGCCTGATGTTAGTTTTTAAATTGAACTAATCTGTGGTTTGACTCCAAATCTGAAAGTTATTTATTCGCATTAACAAGATACGTATGCTATAAAATCTTCATGGCAGGTGGGCTGGTCAGGCACTGTTTGGAACCCTTACACCTGACATAGTAGTTCTTACACTATTATACAGCATGGCTGGGGTATGTAAATTCCTTTAGCATATGATGACTTTTACTAAAAGTTAAAATTTCTTTGAAATAAGCTTGGATTCGAACATTGCAGTTTTTTTGCTTACATGATTATAATGAACCCCTTTTTCTTTCTTTCCTTTATTGAAGCTTGGTATAGCGATAGTAAATGACTTTAAAAGTGTGGAAGGAGACAGAAAAATGGGCCTTCAGGTACTTTTACTTTTACGTTGTTAAATAAATATGTTTGGCTATAATATAAATCTCAATGATTCTGACCTTTGTATGGTATACAAATTTCATCAGTCACTTCCAGTGGCTTTTGGTGAAGAGACAGCTAAATGGATATGTGTTGGGGCCATAGACATAACTCAACTCTCTGTAGCAGGTATGACAATTCTTTGTATTTCGATAACATGTTACTCCTTTGCCCGTTTAAATGTCAACGTTTTGCTATAGTGTAAAACATGATAATAGTAAAAATAGTTATGTTTCTAACCTTCTAACCACCAGGGGTGGCCGAGTTGGTAAAGCCGTAAGGGGCTTCTGACCATCATCACCAAAGTGTGCGAGGTCACAAGTTTAAACGTTGTTTGGTGCAAACAAACCTGTAGTGGCCACACCAACCTCCCTAAAAGGGAGGGCTTTACCCAGTTTAAGTCTGTGGCAGTGGGTGTAAAACCTAAACCCCATGGATTAGTCGGCCAAAATGTCGGAAACCTTGGTTACTAAAAAATAGTTATGCACCTTCCTTGGTCACGGATGCCATTTAAATTGTGTTGACTTTCATGGTCAGGCCTACTAATAAGGCGTTCAAATTAACTAAAACCTTCGAGCAAGCTATTAATTAGTGAATAATATGGGTTGTGACATACGAGTAGTATATATTAGATGATTATTTGGTTAATGTAATAAAAGGTTATGCCATTTATACGTATTATGAGAAAATGCCCGAGTTAATATTATTATCGAACTTGCTGTAATATGCATGTTTGGTGACAGGTTACCTTTTAGGATCTGGTAAACCATATTACGCATTGGCACTCGTTGCGTTGATTGCTCCACAAATCTTTTTTCAGGTAAAGAATTTTACTTACATACTACCTATCTCACTATAGGTCAAAAAATATGTTATCTGATAACTATTTATATGTTCTGAAAACTAATTCTTGTTTCTTGTTACAGTTCAAGTACTTCCTTAAGGATCCAGTTAAATATGATGTTAAGTATCAGGTATGTCCTCCAAAAAAAACATAATCATACAGTCACAAAAGACGGGTACCCCATGACATAATGACCTCTAAAGTCAAACGTAAAACATGTACTTACCAATGTCATAATTCACGTAGACTTGTTGCATATCTTTAACAAATAAAGTTGAATGTGATTATGTAATTAAATGGATAATTATATAATGATTAAAATGATATGTTGCATGAGATACGTAACTCATTGATGTCTGCCTTTGGTTTCAGGCTAGTGCTCAACCGTTTCTCGTTCTTGGTCTTCTGGTGACTGCCTTAGCTACTAGTCACTGATATAAGGGTTTGCAAGATGTAACAAAATGACTAAAAAAGTGGTGAAATTCGAAGCAAGGTTGACATTTTTGTAGCATCATATTCAAGCTACTTTCTATAGTTCGTTACGATTTTGGTTATTGTTGTAAAAGTTTCTTTCTTTTGCTTAAGTCGGTGTTACTGGTGCGAGATGGGACCATGGATGTTGTAAATATAGTTTTATTTGATAATAAACTGTTGAATTGCTCTTGAATTTATTTATTTTTTTCTGAAACGAGAGACTGATTCATGCTTATTTGCTACATGTATACAATGGAATCAAACTAAAATGTTTGTCATTGGACTTGTTATGTGCATTTGTTATGTTTTCCATATTTGCTTATACCCGAAATTTTATTAATTATACAGTTATGTACGGTACTACTAACCGGTAGGACTCCTACCAAAAGAAACTGTCTATTCGACGGACAGACCCCAAGAAACTAAATCTAGACCGATAAACATAGCTATACAAACCAAAGAAACAATAAAAATAGGTGAAAACCTGTTAGATATCTTTATCCATATCTGAAAGTTGAGTTTTGGGGTACATTATTCGTTTGCTATTTTACGGCCTAAACGCTTTAAAATAAGGTTTAACATTGCAAAGAATCTTCTTCGAGAGTTGGCATTTGACTTTTGAGAGGCTGATACCGGATCCCGTGCAAAGGGGAGTAATTTTAAAAAGTCTAAAAAGATTTCTGGTGATGCCACGTGTCCCCCGTCCCTTTTACACTCAAGGGCATGATTGTAAATTTACTCCTCCCGCTTTTTTCTCTCTTTCCCTCTTTCTTCTTTCTCTTATCTGATATCCTTTCCTTTTTCCGATCTCTCTTCTTTGATTTCTTTCAATTTTTCGGCTATATATAAACGAATTTACACAATGATTTCGATTCAATTCATTCATTCATTCAATTTTACATTTTTTTTATTTTTTCATTTGTTCATATTTTGCAAAATTAAGGTTTTTTTGTTCTCAATTCATATTCCTTTATTTGAATCATTAATATTTCTTCAAATCGTGTTAATTGTTCATATCGGCTTCGAATTAGCCGTTGGATTGCTTAATTGCAATAGAATTAGGGTTTTTTAATCATTCAATTGGTTAATTGGAAGATAATTGGGGGTTTTGAGTATTCAATTGGTCTATTGGAAGAAAATTAGGGTTTTAACCGTTCAAATTTGGGGATTTTGATTGTTAAATCAGTTTCTGATGGCTGAGAGTGATACTCATGTGTTTAATCAAGGTAATTTCATTTTTTGTTATATATTCATCAGTCAGTTATGTTTTATTAGGTTCATCAATTAGTTTGTTGAAGATATTATGCCTGCATTGTTTGCTTAGTATGATGTGGATTCATCAAAGCATATTAGAATGAGGTTCATTAGTTATTTCTTGTTATTCTGGATTAATTAGAGGTTTGGATTCATTAGAATTACTTGTTAGAACATATTAGAATGAGGTTCATCAATAATTGATTGTTATTGTGGTTTAATTAGACGTTGCGGATTCATTAGAATAACTTGTTAGAACGGATTAAAAAGAGGTTCATCAGTGATTGTTTGTTATGATGGTTTAATTAGAGGTTGCGGATTCATTAGAATAACTTTTTAGAACGGATTAAAATGAGGTTCATCAGTAATTCCTAGTTATTGTGGTTTAATTAGAGGTTGCGGATTCATTAGAATAACTTTTTAGAACGGATTAAAATGAGGTTCATCAGTGATTGCTTGTTATGATGGTTTAATTAGAGGTTGCGGATTCATTAGAATAACTTTTTAGAATGGATTAAAATGAGGTTCATCAGTAATTCCTAGTTATTGTGGTTTAATTAGAGGTTGCGGATTCATTATAATAACTTTTTTGAACGGATTAAAATGAGGTTCATCAGTGATTGCTTGTTATGATGGTTTAATTAGAGGTTGCGGATTCATTAGAATAACTTTTTAGAATGGATTAAAATGAGGTTCATCAGTAATTCCTAGTTATTGTTGTTTAATTAGAGGTTGCGGATTCATTAGAATAACTTTTTGAACGGATTAAAATGAGGTTCATCAGTAATTGCTAGTTATCGTGGTTTAATTAGAGGCTGCGAATTCATTAGAATAACTTTTTAGAACGGATTAAAATGAGGTTCATCAGTAAATGCTAGTTATCGTGGTTTAATTAGAGGCTGCGGATTCATTAGAATAACTTTTTAGAACAGATTAAAATGAGGTTCATCAGTTATAAAATGTTATCAATTTTATTTGTCTTGGTTCATCAATTATTGATTGAAATAATATATAATAATGAGGTTCATCAGTGACAAAGTGTTTTTGGTTCATCAGTCATTCATTGTATATATTTTTTTTCAGATGATGATTATGAAGTTGTTCCATATTCTGTTGGTATTGTTTCTGAGGAGGGGGTTGAGAAGTTATGGATTCCTGATATTCCTGATGGTGAGAAGCCGGCTTATGGTATGATGTATCATTCTCTAGAGCAGGCTTATGAGTATTACAAAGATTATGCAAAAAGAGCTGGTTTTGAGATTCGTTTAGGTCAACATTATAAATCTACGAAGAATAAGGACAATAATCATGATCTGCAATATTTTGTTTGTAGTAAAGAATGTATAAATCCTGCCCCAAAGAAAGTTGGATCAAAGAGAAAACATAGGAAACATCCGTCTAAGCGTACTGATTGTAAGGCTGTTTTACGTGTGAGGTATGTTGAAGGAAAAGGATATTGGTGTTATGAATTTGTTGAGGGTCATAACCATAGCCTAGTTAGTCAGGAAGATAGCGTTTTTCTGGTTTCGTCTCGTGATGTTTCTTATACTCAGCAAGTTTTTCTATATCAAGCATCGCAAGTGAATCTTGGTCCAGTGAAGGGCTTTCATTTACTTAGGCAGATTTATGGGGACTACGATTTTATTGGGGTTAGTTCGGTTGATTGTAAAAACTATAGGAGAGATGTGCTTGATTTCATTGGTAAGAATGATGCTCAGATGATAGTTGAGATGTTATTGAACAAGAAGGATTTTCATCCTAATTTTTCATTTGAGTATCAAACTGGTGAGAATAACGCGTTGACGAATCTTTTTTGGGCCGATGAGTACGCAAAAAGGAATTATTATGCTTTTGGCGATGTTATGTCATTTGATGCTACATTCAGGACTAATAAGTAAGTTCATTTTATATATGTTTTTTATTTTTCAACTGATGAACATCTTTTAATTAAAAAGTTCATCTGTATTTTAAGATAAGATAGATATTTTTATTTGATTGTACTCCACCTATCTTATCTATTTATCAGAAAATCCACTTTTCTTATATCTCTACCCCACATATCCTATCTCTTTATCAGAAAATCCTCCATCCCAACTATCCTATATTTTTTCCTCTACCCCACATATCCTATCTCTTTATCTCTTTCATATCTTTAAATACTGATGAAATGAGTGTAATAGGTCATGTTTCTAGCTTGAATTGTTTCCCCGGAGTGGTCGTTGGGTGAGTGTGAGTAGCTTTTTGAAACTCATTGATAAGCTCAAACACACAAAAACTTTGCTGCAACAAGATGATGGTCAACGGTATAAAAGTTAATTCGCGTTGCACATCATCTTGTTCTGGCAGTTTATGTGTGTTTGAGATTATCAATGAGTTTCAAAGCCTACGCAGAGTCACCAGCGGCCATTTCTGGGGAAACATTTGAAGCTAGAAACATTTAATTTTTTTAAAGTTGCTGTATTTGATTGTTATAAGCTGATGTTGTTGAATTTAAATGGTTCATCAGTATTTTAAGATATGGTTCATCAGTATTTTTTAAACAAAATTTTTTAAAGTTGGTGTAAATAAGTTCATCAGTATTATAAAGCTGCTGTGTTTGATTGTATAAACTGATGTTATTGAAAGGTATTGAATTTAAATGGTTCATCAATTATATTATAATGGTTCATCGGTTTTATAATAATGTTTATCATTTATTTTTGATAGGTACAAAATGGTTTTTGTACCATTTACTGGGATCGACAATCATAATAATTGTGTTATATTTGGAGCTGCGTTGCTGTCGTCGGAGACTAAAGAATCTTACATTTGGTTGCTTGAATGTTTTCAAAGAGCCTTCGTGCGAGCACCAAAGGTTATTGTTACTGATCAAGACGCATCAATGAAAGTTGCTATAGAGACAGTTTTCCCGTTATCTCGTCATAGATTATGCATGTGGCATATCATGCAGAAGTTGACTTCAAAGGTATGTTCATCAATGTATTTTTTTTTAATTATTTTTGTTTATTAGTTACTTATATTTTAAAGGTTCATCAGATAGTTTTACAGTATTATGTTCATCATTTTATGGGATTTTGTTTTGGACTGATAGAATAATGTTCATCATTTATATAATAATGTTCATCAGTTAGTTTTTTTTATATAATAATGTTCATCAGTTAGTTTTATAGAATAAGGTTCATCTTGATTTTTGTAGGTTGGTCCTGATCTAGCTAAAGATGAAACTTTTAAACGAAGAATATCAGATATTGTTTGGACTGATAAAATAGAGCCTGAAGAGTTTGAAGCTTTGTGGGAGAAATTATTAGTTGATTTCAATTTGAAGAGTCACAAATGGCTTTTTGATATGTATGATTTGAGGTATAAATGGATTCCAGCCTATTACAGGGATGAGTTGATGTCGGGTTTGATGCGTACTTCTTCTAGGTCTGAGAGTGAAAACAATGCGTACGGTCATTTGACGAGTATTGATTTGACTTTATGGGAGTTTTATAATCATTTTGAGAGTGTGGTGGGTTGTCAAAGTTTTGCTCAACGTAAAAATGATCATGACAGTCGGTATACTATTCCAGATATGCACACAGAACTTCAATTAGAGAAGGAGGCATCAGAATTATACACTCGGTCCATTTTCTTTGATGTTCAAAATGAGATTTATGCTTCTGTGATTTCTTGTAAGTCGGTTAGTGTTTCGGATGTTGATTCTGGCAAGAAATTTGTTATAAAAGATACTGGCGAAGATGAGCAGATTTCTAGGCGACATCGTATAGTGAAAGGGAAACCACAGTATGATGTTTTTTATGAGGTAACATCTTTTTATACAGACAGTTTTGTTTCATTATTTTTTTTAATTAGATAAGAATTAGGTTCATCAGTCATTGTAGATCAGAATGAGGTTCATAAGTCTTTGTAGATTAGAATGAGTTTCATCGTTGCTTTTTATCATGTTTTTTGTACTCAGATAATGCATGTAGATAATAATGAAGTTCATCATTATTATATATCAGAATTAGGTTCATCAGGTTCATCAGTCATTGTATATTAGAATGAGGTTCATCAGTCATTGTAGATAAGAATGAGGTTCATCATTGCTTTTTATCATGTTTTTTATATATCAGAATTAGGTTCATCAGTTAATGTATGTAGATAATAATGAGGTTCATCATTATTATATATCAGAATTAGGTTCATCAGGTTCATCAGTCATTGTATATTAGAATGAGGTTCATCAGTCATTGTAGATAAGAATGAGGTTCATCATTGCTTTTTATCATGTTTTTTGTACTCAAACACTGTATGTACTACCCTTTTTTTTCAGGTTTTGTGTAAACCAGCTGAAGAGTTTTATCAGTGTACGTGCAAACGTTTTGAGTCATATGGACTGTTATGTCGTCATATCTTTTATGTGATTCGGTTTTCAAATGTTAAAAACTTTCCCAAGAAGTACGTGCTTAGGCGTTGATCAAAAGATTCATTACCACCTCCATCAGTCATTCAAACCACCGGTGACAGTCCTGATATGATCTTGCGTGAGATATTCAGATCAGTCGAGTATTGTGTGAATCGTTATGCTAATGATCCTGAGCTACTGCAAAAGTTTAGAGATCATCAGGTTCAGTTAATGGCGAAGGCAGATGTTGATGTTCCTATACCTCCAAAGACTAATAAACGGGATAGGATTGCTTCTATTCTTGGTGTGTCGCAACCGAATGAGATTATTGTGAATGTTCCAAAGCAGGTTAGACTATTTATTCTCTTTTTTGTTATCTAGGTTAATTGATGAACATGTTAAATTTTTGCAGTTTAGTTATATTTATAGTTATTATAGGTTCATCAGTTGTTATAGGTTCATCAGTTATTATAGGTTCATCAGATGTTGAACATATTTTTTCATCCTTTTTTATTCCTTTATTATGTGTTTTTAGCTGCCATGTTAACATAGGTTCATCAGATTTATGTTATCACAATTTAGGAGTTATCATAGGTTTATCAAATATAGGTTCATCATTTAATATAGGTTCATCAGTTTTTTGTTCTGTGTTATTGTAGGCCCATCAGTTATCATAGTTTTATCAGTTTTTATAGGTTCATCAGTTTTTATAGGTTAGACTATTTATTCTCTTTTTTGTTATCTAGGTTAGTTGATGAACATGTTAAATTTTTGCAGTTTAGTTATTTTCTAGTTATTATAGGTTCATCAGTTATTATAGGTTCATCAGTTATCATAGGTTCATCAGATGTTCAACATAATTTTTCATCAACATAGGTTCATCAGTTATTATAGGTCCATCAGTTAATATAGGTTCATCAGTTTTTTGTTATGTGTTATCCTAGGCCCATCAGTTATCATAGTTTTTCAGTTTTTATAGGTTCATCAGTTGTTCATCAATTGTTCAACATATTTTTTGATCATTTTTGTTTTTTGGTCCAAAACAGGTTAGTACTAAGGGTTCGCGAAAGAGGATTAAGAGCAGTGTTGAACGTTCACTTATTTCTAGTGGGAAGCGTAGAAAGAAGAACTGTACAACCTGCAAATCTAGTATGAACGATCATAACCAGGCGAAATGCAATGCCATCAAAGCTCAAATTGCTGCTAAGAAAGCTAATGAAAAGGCTGCTGCGAAGGAGATGAAGCAGAAGGCGAGATTGGCTGCCAAGAATGCGAAGTTGGCTGAGAAAACTGCTGCTAGGAAGGCGAATTTGGCTGAGAAGACTGCTGCTAGGAACGCGAAGTTGGCTGAGAAGACTGCTTGTGTAGTTACTTAATAAATGTGGTGTTAGTTTGATAAGAGTGTTCAAAGTAACTTTGATTTTTCTATTAGACAAATAAATGTGATGTTTTGTTTGATAAGAATGCTTTTTTTTTTTAAAATAATAATCAAAGTAAATTTGAATTGAGATAAAAGTACCCTATTTTGATGAAATTTATTGTTTAGGTTCGTCAGTTTTACTTATAAAGTTGATATAAAAGTTCATCAAATTTTAGAGGTTCATCAATTTTAAATTATAACAGGGTCATCATAATTATCAAAGTTTCTAAAAAAAAGTTCTTCAGGTTTATTAAATTTTACTTATAATATGTTCTTTCTTTTAAGAGATTTTCATCAAATTTTAGAGGTTTATGATTTTTTACATATTAAAGTTCATCAAAATTAACATATTAAAGTTCATCAAAAGTTAATCAAATTTAACAATTTTTTCAGGTTCATCAATAAATTCAGGTTCATCAACTGTTCTTTCTTTTAAGAGATTTTCATCAAATTTTAGAGGTTTATCATTTTTTACATATTAAAGTTCATCAAAAGTTAATCAAATTTTACAATTTTTTTCAGGTTCATCAACAAACAAGAAATAAATTCAGGTTCATCAATTTTATTTAACATAACAAAATGATAGTTCTATTAAACTAAAATAACTTGTCCATAACAACCAACCAAAAAGTAGTATTTATACTAGAACATTCCCTAATTAGATTAGGTTAGTACTGCCAAAATTTTAACCATAACAAACTACTAGATCAAATTGTTTTTAGGTCTGTCGAAGAAGAGCACTAGCTTCCCGTTCGAAATATTCGCTGGCACGTTCTGCAATATTCTTTTTTGACATCTGCTGGAGCGTTCGCTTTTCCTTCAGAGGTAAACGATGATATTCTTCTACCTCGCTCTCCACTACATGTTTGTTTTCATTGTAGTCGGACAACAGAATCTTTGACATGTACTTCTTTCTCAAGTCTTCAATCTGTTTGTCTTGTTCAGCACCTTCTTTTACAAACCCAGCATCAAAGCCTTTTTTCCCTGAATAAGTTTCCATGTGTCTCATGGCAAAAATTCAACAATCAATGAAATTGTTTTTGGTTTGCCACGGCAATTTGATATTTTCCATTTTGTAGTTGTTCAGTGCTTGATAATTTGGATACCCATTGTCTTTCAAGAACTTTATAAATTGAAATCTCTGTAATAATAAATTAAAAACAATGAGATTCAATTTAACTACGTTGATGAACATACATTTAATATACCTAACATTCTTACCAAATTAACCAGCTTTTTCTGATATCTATCCTTGATTAATTGATTGTGATCCATGTTGTCAAGGATATGGATTTGAGGTTCTTTCAAGTTGAAACAAACGACGTAGTAGTGATCCTCACCGAGCATCATCGGGAAAAGCGCCTGTTAAACATAGAGGTTCATCAATTATTTATAGGTTCATCAGTTTTTTTAAGGTTCATCAGTTATTTATCTTAAAACAAATAGTAAAATAGAAGTGCTTACCAGGTCAATGTCTCTGATAGATTGATAAACAGGAGACAAAAACAAAAGATTCTTCATGTTTTCATTAAACTTTTGTGTGAGTGCTTTCGAGTTGTGAGACATATTCTCCATTTCTTTTGTCTGTGGTTCATCAATATAAGTCAAAGCATATGTATATGATTTCAAATATTGAATCATAATTGATAAAGATTTTTGTAACTTACAATCATTGATGTGTGGCCATATAGCTTCTTCAATGATCCTATGTTCCTTTTCTCTTCTGCCATGTTATGTATATACGCCCACATATCAATCACTCCTGAACTAATTTCATTCCCTTCTTTGAAGCTCTCAAAGTGGATTCTTTGACCGTCAACAAAGTATGAATGAAATAACACATCACTGCAATTTCATTTTTAGATAATATTTTAGAAAAATAAAGAAACTACTTATTATAGAAATATGATTTTTAAATTGATGAACCTAATATATATTACTTACTCGAGTTCTCCTCTTGCAGCGAATATTGTTTCAGCCACCTTTCTTTCATTGTCTTGTACTTTGTTCTTCATCACAACGACTCTTTGTAAATACGGTGATTTTAGAGATTCAGCAGGCTTTGTTTTTCTTTTTTCTCTTATATTTTCCAAGTCTTCTTGACCTTCTTCACCTTCTTTGATATTCTTTTCCGTTTGAGGAACTTTAAGCTTTCGAGCAATTGTGTTGAAAGAATTAAGTGGCGTGGCTTTTAGAGGCGTGGAAAAACCTTCATCTACTGTTTCACATCTTAATTTTTTTTTCTGCTGTTGGGGGAACAGATGATATCGGTGTTATCATCTTTGGGGATTCTTTATATTGTGGGGAAGACTTTCTCCATTTTGTTCCTGTTTTATCTGATTTTAAAGCTTCCTCTTGAATTTTTTGCCAAACACTGCCATCAATTTTCTCGCTCAATAATTCTGACGATGTATGCAAGAAAGGTATCTTTTTGAACAACTCATCCAATATCTGCTCGGTGTCTTTCCTCTCTTCAAACAAAACCAAATCCTTACTCTGAAATTGCTCCGTATTGAATATTGGGAATTCTGGTGTTTGCATCTGTTTTCAGGTAAAGGTTCATCAGGCAATTCTGGTGTTATTCTGAAATCAATTATAAGTTCATCAATAAGGTACAAAATTGTTTTTGAGTTTATTACCTGTTTTTTACGTTCAATCATTTCAACCTCTTTTAAAAATGCTGGATCCAAGAACATTTGAGTTAACGACTCTGTTGGTATGTCCGGTTGAGGTTCATCAGTTTCTTTAGATGTTTCCTTAGGCTCGGAGCCATCCTTATCATCAGCCATCGTTAACATCAGCATTGGGCTTTCATCTTCACTTTGTGAGGCCTCGAATGTTGTCCTGTTAACCAATCTGTTCATCCAGTCCCGTACTTCCAACAGTGATTCATTTCGGGGGTATATGTCCAATCCAGCCCTTAGCATGTCATCAATGTTAGTTTTCATTTCTTGGAATAAGGACAACATGTTTCTCAGAGAGTGACTGAATTCCTGTCATTAATATAATCAAATAAGTATAGAGTCGTTCTAATGTATTCTAACAATGATAATTGTTCTAATGTATTCTAACAATGATTGATGAACCTCATTCTAATGTATTCTAACAGATGTTAATCTATGTTATTCCTGTCATTAATATAATCAGATAAGTATAGAGTTGTTCTAATGTATTCTAACAATGATAATTTGATGAACCTCATTCTAATATGTTCTAACAATACATAACACTGGCCAAATGATTGATGAACCTCATTCTAATGTATTCTAACAGATGTTAATCTATTTAAACTTATTTAAAGTTATTATTGCTTTTAGTAAGACTAAAGATTTTTACCTCAGCGGATTTGAATTGGGAATACTCCCCTTGAAATTCTAGTATCCTTGCTGATAACTGTTGAAATTCAGATGAGGTTGATGGATCGGTTGCAGTCATTGGATCAGCCATTTCTATTTCATTGGTTCCGGTGTTTTCATCAGTTCCGGTTGTTTGAATATCATCATTTGTTTCGTTCATTTGTATATCAACATCTGTTAATTGATGAACCATATATAAGAAATTCAAATATACAAACTTCAAATATATCTCAACTAATATGTAAACATTGAAATATACAGAATAGATTTTTACCGTTTGGCTGTGGATCTTCCCATTGATTCTCTTGAATATCATCTATATGAAGATCGTTAGTCACTTGCTCATCAACGTGATTTGTCTTGGGAGAATTTGATGTTCTTCTCCTTTTGTTTCTAACACGGTTTTTGAACATGTTCATCGAATATCGGTTTTCAGGATATAGTGAACTCTTTTTCTTTTTATGTTTTTTTCCTACATGTTATCAACCATTTTCATAAGTTTTTATAAGTTATAACATGAAAGAATATATACTGGAATTTTAAAAAGTAATTTATAAGTGTATTTTATAATCTATTTTAGATAACTACTTCTTTTTGCCAACAGGTTCAACAGGTTCATCAATAAGTTACAACAGGTTCATCAATAAGAATGTCTCAATACATACCTTGTTGATCATTTTTCTCCCCTGCTTCTTCTTCGATCACTGGCTGTATATTCGCATCATAGGCATCATATGTTGGCTCAACATCTTTTTCTTGTCCATCAGTTTCTGAATTTAGAAAAAAGGTGTAAAGATTCAATCGTCCAAAAAACACATAACTACATCTGATGAACATTTAATAAAATCATACCTACAGTCATCGTTTTCACATTTTTCATAAGTTTTTATAAGTAATAACAGATTCATCATATAGAATGTTAAGATATAACTTTTTTTAGGTAAATGTTTAAAACATTAATATAATATAAGGTTCATCAGATTATTATTTTTGTGTACCTTTAGTTGTTCTTCTTTTCTTCTTTATCATATTTTTTTATCGGCATGCTATCTTCATCTTCTTCAGTTGTCTCTTCCTCTATTTCTTCTCCATAATGATCTGAATATAATAAAATCATTCCGATCACATTTTAATAACTGATGATTCAAAAATACATCTGATGAACATTTAATAAAATAATACCTTTAATCATCTGTAAACCCTGCTTTTCAGGAGTCCCCCGGTTTTCCCTAACAAGCAGTCTTGTCCATTTTATTTTTGTTGAGGGTTGATCATCATCATTTTTTGGTTCTTCTCTGTCATCAACATTCTCTGCATCATCTTCATCATCATTTTGTGCTCCAGCATTCTCTTCTTCACCGTCATCATCTGTCTCTTCTTCACCGTTATTACCATTCTCTTCTTCACCGTCATCATCATCATCATTATTCTCTGCTCCAGTATTCTCTTCATCATTAGTCTCTTCTTCTTGGTCTTCCGTTTCGGCATCTTTTGGAAGTCTTCCTTTTCTGATTTTTCCAAGCATCATCGTTTCCAATTCTTCCAACAATTCTGTTTTCCAATATTTAAATGCTAGAATTTTTGGTTTCTTCAGAAGTGAGTTTGCAAATATCACCTGCAATTTAAAGTTAATGTTAGATTAAAAAAAATGTAACTGGTGAACCAAAAATACATGACAAAATATAATATGCATAAACGATAAAGTAGATAGTAATTACCTCCAACAGCAAGATTGGGCCATAGAAGTACTTTCCCGGTTTCCAACTTAACCTTTCGGACTTCATATAATGCAGCACATATTTGCACCAGTCCATTTGTCTCACATTATCAAAATCGGTAAGAGATGAGATGACTCCTATATTCAGAGTACCCATTGACACTACATAGGACAAAATTGTACAAAACAATGCTATGATGTTCATCTTAAATAGATTTCCACTATCATTTTTCCTAATTTGTTTCTTAATTACAGGCATCAAATGTTTCGTAACATACAATCTAGAACCACTAGCATTGAATTGTTTTTTCCATTGTATGTAACTTTCATTTGATCTTTCCTTCATAACGTCACGTACATCAACTGCAAACGGGCCCATTGGGAATCCAAAAGTGCGGTGAACTAGCTCAGGAGTTATGGTTATAGTTTCACCAAATACGGTTAGATTTCCTGATTTACCATCAAACCTCTCTAGTAACCAATGCCCTAAACGTCTTGGCATTACATTTAGTTCAAAGTCCAACAACGATCCAAAACCCATACTTTTAATTGCCTCTTCTTGGTCCGTTGTTAAATCCTTAATAACCAGACATAATGGGCCAGGAAATTTTTTTTATTTTAACCATTGGAAAATTCTTTTGGTTAGGTTGGAGATTCTGACGAAGGTTTAGTCGAGGTTTAAGGTCTTATATTTTTTAGAAACCGGTTCATCAGCTTTTGATGAACCCCTAGCTCTTTTATCCGTAAATGCATCTTCAACGAAGTCGTCATCACTTGGAGAACATGCTTTTAAAATCATAGGCTTCTTTCCTATCCAATAAAAAACAACAACTGATAAGTATTCTCTTAATTCAAAATAAATATAAACACTTTTTAAATCTAAAAACTTAAAACAATGTTGTATTTATTTCATCTTATATAGTCGGCTTGTGGCTTATAAATCGAGTATTTTCAGAGTAAGCCATAATGCAAACTATATAAGCTGAAAACAGACACCAATGCTGAACCTCATGAAACAAGGATTGATTGATGAACCTCATTTTAACCACAATAACTAGCAATTAATGATGAACCTCATTTTAATCCGTTCTAACAAGTTATTCTAATGAATCTGCAACCTATAATTAAACCATCATAAGAAGCAATCACTGATGAACCTCATTTTAATCCGTTCTAACAAGTTATTCTAACGAATCCACAATCTCTAATTAAACCACAATAACTAGCAATCACTGATGAACCTTATTCTAATCCGTTTTAACAAGTTATTCTAACGAATCCGCAACCTCAAACTAAACCACCATAACAAACATTCACTGATGAACCTCATTCTAATATATTCTAACAAGTTATTCTAACGAATCCGCAACCTCGAATTAAACCACGATAACAAATAACCACTGATGAACCTTATACTAATCTATTCTAACAAGTTATTCTAACGAATCCGCAACCTCGAATTAAACCACGATAACAAACAACCACTGATGAACCTTATACTAATCTATTCTAACAAGTTATTCTAATGAATCCGCAACCTTGAATTAAACCACGATAACAAACAACCACTGATGAACCTTATACTAATTTATTCTAACAAGTTATTCTAACGAATCCACAACCTCGAATTAAATCACGATATCAAACAACCACTGATGAACCTTATTCTAATCTATTCTAAAAAGTTATTCTAACGAATCCGCAACCTCGAATTAAACCACGATAACAAACAACCACTGATGAACCTTATACTAATCTATTCTAATAAGTTATTCTAATGAATCCGCAACCTTGAATTAAACCACGATAACAAACAACCACTGATGAACCTTATACTAATCTATTCTAACAAGTTATTCTAACGAATCCGCAACCTCTAATTAAACCATCATAACAAACAACCACTGATGAACCTTATATTAATATATTCTAACAAGTTATTCTAACAAATCCGCAACCTCGAATTAAATCACGATATCAAACAACCACTGATGAACCTTATTATAATCTATTCTAACAAGTAACTGCTGAATCTCTAAATAAACCACTGATGAACCTTTAAAAGATGGTCTATCTTGGAATCGTTTTGATCTCCTTTCTCCCAAGGATGGACTCTTACTGCTTTCAGATTCTAAAAAAAAAAAAAAATTAAAAAAAAAAAATTAAAATCATAATTCTTATGCATGTACAAACTAAAATTAAAATTAAAGTAAAAAAAATAAACTGATAAAAAAAATCTAATTCTTATGCATTTTTTTTTTTTTAAATCGAAATTCTTATGCATGTACAAACTAAAATTAAAAAAATAATAATGAACTAAAATTACCCCTAAAAATTAAATTAAACTAAAATTACTAGTTTGATTCATCTTTTTCAAGCGTATATCAATGACAGATGATCGGAAATTGAAACCCTAATTTTTTCCCCAATTTTTGATCGGAATTTGACGGTTGTGTGTGTGAATAGTGTGTGTGAAGAAATGAATGTGACCGTTTGAGAAGCGTTTTGTGGGAAGAAGACGGTTGTGTGTGTGTTAAATTACTTTTGTATCCTTGTAACTGGTTGGTAGCATTTTTTTTCTCTTTTAAATATGGACCGTTGATGAGATTTTTGATTGATCGGATGGATGAAAATTCTTTTTAGCCTTTTTATTTTTACTACACTTTTTAAGAGATCGCGCCTCTTGAGAGGCTACTACTATATTTGCAAGTTGAGAAAGTTTATTTTACTAGTATCATCAAATGTAACATCTAATTTCTTTTTCTGAAATAATGGTGTGAAGTGAAACATTCTTTTTTCTCATCATTATACATTTTCTAAAGGAGAAAAGTCCAAAATACATCCTGTGGTATGCCAAAATCCCGTTTTTCATCCTTTTTCTTTTTCTTTTTCTTTTTTTTTTGGAACAAAATCATCCAACGTTAGTAAAGTTGGCACAAATGCATCCCTCAGTTAGTAATATCAGTTACTATGGACTAACGATGCAAATGATTTTCCGTTATCTCCTAACAAGAGTTAAAATAGTTGCATTGTTAGTCCTTATTGACTATAGAGTTAAAATATTTGCATCGTTAGTCCTCATTGAGTTAAAATATTCGCATCGTTAGTCCTCATTGACTATTCATACGTTTTTATCATTTTTCGTCCGTTTTTCTCATGTTTTTCTCATGTTTTTATTAGTTTTCATCCGTTTTTATACGTTTTCATCCATATTTCTCATGTTATTATCCGTTTCTTCCATTTTTCTCACGTTTTTATCCGTGCTCATACACTTTTATTCGTTTTCACCTATTATTTTACATTTTTATCCATTTTTCTTATATTTTATCCTGTTTCATCCATTTTTATATATATAATATGTATGAAAACGGATAAAAATATATGAAAATAGATAAAAACATATGAAAACTTGACATTTGATATAAATGTTTCTGAATCGATTTTAAATCATGATTTTGACCCCATTTCGGTCTGATTCATCAAAAGTGTAAAGCACGAAATTTGTCCGGAATAATGTGTTACATCAAGACACGCGAGATTTTAACCTGAAATTGCAAAACAGTGGCTATTTACTACCAAAACTTAAGCGGTTTTTGACCAAATTCATAACCGCTTAAGTTATGGTAGTAAACAGCCACTATTTTACAATTTCATGTTAAAATCTCGAGTGTATTGATGTAAAACATTATTCCGGACAACTTTCGTGTTTTGCACTTTTGATGATTCGGACCAGAAAGGGGTCAAAATCGTGATTTAAAATCGAATCAGAAACATTTTTATCAAATGTCAAGTTTTCATACGTTTTTATCTATTTTCATATATTTTTATCCGTTTTCATACATATTATATATATAATTGGATGAAACCGGATAAAATATAAGAAAAATAGATGAAACCGTAGAATAATAGACGAAAACAGATAAAAATGTATGAGCACGGATAAAAACGGACGAAAACGGATAAAAACGGACGAAAGCGTAAGATAAACGGACGAAAAAAGATAAAAACGTAAGAATAGTCAATGAGGACTAACGATGCAAATATTTTAACTCAATAAGGACCAACGATGCAAATATTTTAACTCAATGAGGACTAACGATGCAAATATTTTAACTCTATAGTCAATGGGGATTAATGATGCAAATATTTTAACTCAATGAGGACTAACGATGCAACTATTTTAACCCTTGTTAGGAGATAACGGAAAATCATTTGCATCGTTAGTCCATAGTAACTGATATTACTAACTGAGGGATGTATTTGTGCCAACTTTACTAACGGCGGATGATTTTATTCTAAAAAAAAAAGAAAAAGGATAAAAAATGGGATTTTGACATACCACAAGGATGTATTTTGAACTTTTCTCTTTTCTAAAGTAAACAATACTTTAGCAAAATGTTGATATGTATGAGCTCTTAGTTCATAATAGAAAGGAGGTTGCACAAACCTGATATATCAAACTACCCAAATTAATCGAAATTAAATTAGTTTGCAATCAATCAAACAATTCTACACCGGTCACCAGGGGTGGATCGAGGATTGTCGAAAGGGTGTTGCACACATTATTTATTTATTTATTTTTCATAAGTACGAAAAGGAAAAAAAAATCAACGTTATATAAATTGTAAAATGAAAAACTAGTCAATAAGATACATTGTCTATTATTATTGACCTTTTCGATGTTTCGAGCCTTGAAAACGCTTCATCACGTCCTCATTCGTAACCTTTGCAAATAGTTCTTTTTCTGTGTACAAATTAAAGCATCGTTCACATAATTTTCACCCATTTTATTGCGGAGATTTGTCTTTATCAATTTCATTGTCAAAAAATATATTTTCACGGTTGCGGTTGCCACAAGTAACACTAAAGAAAGCTTCAATAATGTTTAAATCAAAGGAATCGTATGGATAGGGAGGAACAGATGAACAACTGAGTCGACACTATTGTTTGATAACTTGTATGGTGTATATTAGATTTAATTAATTTGGGTTTACTAGTTACTGAGCTTTGTCTTTTTTTACAATTATATTTTGGTCTAAATAAAAGGTGTACCATAAAGAATTGCTAGACTAACTACAATTGTATCATAAAAAATGAAAGTAGCAAAAAGAATTTATCAGGGTTGCATATATCAAGAAACGATAGTTTTCGAAAAAAATTTGCACTTCGTGATCCAAAAAAGGTGTAGCCCGTGCCACGCCCGACACCAATGTGGATCCGTCCATGCCAGTCCCACTCGAACCCTTGATTTAGAGTTCTTGTAAGTTTTTTCAACGGCTAACACACTCTAACCACACATTTGTCTAAGTGGCACTTTAACCATCAAGCTCTCACACTAGTACAAACAGGACATTTGCCGACGAAATATTTTCGCCGTCCTTGACGTCATGACGTCGGCAAACACCAAATGCCAACGAAACTTAGTCGGCCGTTGTTAATCGACAATGCCTCGTCGGGACTTACTATGCTGACGCTACTTGCCGACGCTCAGGTGGGGTCCACACGGTTTTCAGTGAAAGAAAAAAATGGTTCGACAAAACATTTCCCGACAACTCAAACTAAATAACTCGACAACTAAACGAAAAAACTAAAACTAAACAACTCGACAACCAAACAAAATAGATCAAATGAACACAACCCGTTTATTTTTTTTTGCGGCTACTTCCCGCTTTGCTTGAACTCGCACCATCTTTTCCCTTCCTTGCTCTCATTTCCTTGTGACGTGCAAACGCAGCTTACAGATATGTTACTCTATTTTCCAGAATATCAAGTTTGGTGTCGACGTCAAAAGTGCTTTCAGCTTCATCGTCACCTCCAACAGCAACAGCTTGAGCTTCAGCAGCACGTTGAGCTTCAGCAGCATCTAGCTCTTCCAAATACTCTCTATAGTACGGCTTTCTCCTCAACCATTCAAGAATCTTGTCTCTCTGCCACGCTGCACAGTTCGCATAAGAACCATATTCATAAAAAATTTCAACGCTGATGTGTGCTTTTTCACACATCCTTTTTAGCCTTAAATCAGACCAAATACACCAAATACTAACCAAATATTCCAAGAGAATGCATGTTTTTGTATTTGTGTGTGTGCAGGTACGGATATGTGAAAAATTGAACAAAAACAAAGCCAAAACTGACAAAAACGAGCACGAGAATGGAAAAAGGTCAAAAGCCAGAGCCGGGGAAGCAAAATGATCAAAGAAAGCTCATTATATCATTAAAAGTCCTCAGAGATTTAGAATGTTGCATAATTAGTCCCTGGACAAAGTTTTTAAGAATTGGCAAATTTAGTCCCTCAACTTTTAGAGTTTGGAAAAAATAGTCCCTTGAGTAAATTTTGAAGAAAAGTCAAAGAGAGGTCCCTCAATAATCTAAGAAAGTTAAAATATACCCTTGGAAGAAAGTTTGGAATAATTACAGAATTGGTCCCTGAGATTTTAAGCTTTACACATTTGGTCCTTGTTTAAAAAACAATTCCTAATCCTAAACCACACAACCGGATCCATAATTAACCCTAACCTAAAACAAAGCTCAAAATAATAACAATAAGCCCAATCCAACTCCCCCTTGTACCCGAACCAACCTGGCACACTTACCCCGGTCAAACCATAAACCAAAGACCCGGTCAACCCTTTTAATAAAATCCCCAAAATTAAAACACCCGCCCCCCAAATTCATTTTTACCCAGGAAGTTTACTATTTCATGAACCCTAGTCAATCACCACATCCAAAATTACCATGATTGGGTAATAATTACCCAATCATTATGCATCTAGAATGTCAGGGTATGACAGAGGGATTCACACGTGGACCAATAATATCACACACGCAGGATTACCACAGCAATTGCATGCAATCCAAGGGCTAAAGATCATTGGAAGCATCTGGAATAGATCAAACGGCTCAGAAAGGACTCAAAAAAGTACACCATCACGCGGATTGATGAGCTGGCTATGCCAAGAAGCCTCTCCCTCAGCCTATACAAAACCCCTCATTCTTCATGTATCGAGTGTAGGTTTTTAGGTTAAGTTTCATGTAATTTTCTGTTTTCCTTATTGTAATTTCAAATTTAAGCATTTGTACTCAGCTTTTAGTTTTAATAAAATTTACTTTTAATTTCATTTTATTGTCTTCTTATTTAAATTTCAGTTAATTACTTTATTTAGTTTAAATCTATAAATTTAGTTTGCTTATCATTTCATTTAATTCTCTGTTTCTGTTTTTACTCAAATTGAAAAAAATCCAAAATAAAAAAATAAAATAAAAAAAAATCAGAAAAAATAAAAAATATTAGTTTCAAATTTATTAAGCTTCAATAAGCTTATTGTGAGTGAAACAAGCTTATATAAACTCCATAGTTTATTGTAAGCCTGCTGTGTCTTAAATTTCTATAAATTCCACAAAAGTCAACAAAGGTCAACTAAACTGCTTATTTGACATAAGCTGAGCTTTTTGGAGTAAGAGGCAGCCAAATAGGAGCATTTGGCCTTTCAAAAGACAGGCTAGCTTAGTGAAACCCCCTCTGTTTTGCTGAGGGGGTATTGGATTTGTAAGTGTTCACTTGTTTAAATATAGTACTGCATCAATAGTTTCATGGTAGTTTAGTTCATTTAATTTTGTATAATTCTGTTTTAATAGTGATAATTGCATAATAGTTAGTCTTATTTTATCAATTCATTACTGTTTGTGTTGATTTGGATTGCTACTGTTTCATTCATCTATTATCTTTTTGATTTTTGTTTCTCAGTTTGTAGTTGCATCTTAGATCTGAGTTTGATTTCATTTTATCATTGTTAGATCATAGGTGAATTGATATTGGTGGTTTGGACTGAATTGGATTGATTGTCAGTTGTATTAAGTAAGACAATCACCACAAAGGGGTGTTTGGATTTAAGGTTAACTGTGGGTTCCCATTGGTATTAACCACATCAGTTAGTATAGGTTGGTAATTTAGGTTGCATTATACTTAATTCAGCATAAAAACAGTTGGTATTTACAGAAAAGTCAACATTATCTTGTTTCATAAATTTGTTGCATATCAGTAGTTATTTAAGTTGCATAATCATTAGATTTAGTTGCATTAGGAGTAGAGTTTGCTTAATTCAATCATTTCATAGCTTAATACATCTGTAGTAATCATTCAAGTTTATCTAAAATTCAAATTAGTCAAAATCTTAGTCAAAACAAAAAGTCAAAAACAACTTACAACTCAGATTTTGGTTAGACTTGATTAGAGTCTCTAGGGTTTATTATTATTTGGAAACAACTTTGGCTTGATAATTTTAGAAGTTTAAAAGTCAGAGAAACAAAATCAAAAAGAAAAAGTGGGTTTGAAACTCATTAACTTATTTGAAATTAGCCTTTAAGTTGTCTGATTAGCTTACTTGGTCCCCTGTACACCAGGTTTTGACCAGATTTCTAGGCTATTTTTAGTTGAGTATATTATATTGGAAATCAGATTTTTGGGTGTTTTAGTGTTCTCAGTAGGTCAGTTAAGGTTTTGCCCCCTTTAGTTTTGATTACTCGGCTTATTTGGATTGCTTATTACCTCTGTCTAGTTGAGTAGTTAAGCTGAGTTCCTGTTTTCTGTTTGTGGCCTGCAATTTTGCATAGTGTGTCATAATCTAGGTTTTATTGTTCATTTAAGTTTCATTGTTCCCCTTATTGCTCATTTCACTGTATGGGACCACTTAGCTTATTTGATTGCTTATCTGCTTATCACTCTTGTGCTTATTTCAACTGTTTGGTTTCCATTCCTAAGTTTCTGAGTTCATTTGGCCTTAATACTGTTTGATTAAGCATATTTGAGTCAAATAGTACATTTGTCAAAAGTTTGAGTCAATTAGTCAAAGTCTGCTTATTAATAAGCAATTTCCAATAAACTGTTCTTAAGCAAAAAGCACTTCCAGTGTTTATTTTAAACTTTTCAAACTTTTCTTAGCTTTATAATAATATTTTATAATTTTCCTGAAATTTTCATATTTTTCCAAGCTGATTTACTATTTTTCTTATTTTATTTTCATTTTTATTCAATTTTTAATACATTTTAATTACTAAAAGATCCAAAAAAATCAGAAAAAGCCTAGAAAAGTCAAAAAATATTTTATAAATTTATTTTCATTTATTTTAGAATTTTAGAAATTTATTTTGCATTTTTCCCAATTATTTTGAATTTTATTTGAATTTTTATAACTTTTTAATTAGATTTAATAGTTTTTAATTCCTAAAAATATACACAAAAAGCCAAAAAAATAGTTTTTAGTTTTAAAATTAATTTTTAGTTATTTTATAATTTTCAAAATTTAATTTTCATTTTTCTCACCTTATTTGCATTTTCTTTTAATTTTTAATTAGATTAATTAGTTTTTAATTCATAAAAATTAAATAAAAAGTCAAAAAAAATATTTTTCTTTTTCTTAAAATTTTCTTTTATCATTTTTAACTTTTCAAAATTATTTTCAAGTCCACAGGAGTAGTGTAGCTTAAAATTTACGTTTTATTTCGTACGTTTACGTTTATTTTACGTTTAAGCTTACGTTTTTGATTTTACGTTACGTTTTTGGTTTGATTAACTGAAATACGTGCTTAAGTGATTATTTGTGCTTCATTTACTTATTCTTTAGTGTAATATGATCAATATCACTTTTTACCACTTTCACGACACGTTTGACAAATCAGGAATTAAGAATTCCATTCACCCTTCACACGGACTACGACCTCGGGTTATCCGTATTTCTTTGCGGATTTCTTGAGTAAAACTTATAATATAATATACTTGATTTGATTTTATCACATCAAAATTTTGGCGCCGCTGCCGGGGAAGGTTGAAGTGAATTTTTCGTTTTCGTTTTTCGAAATTGTGTTTTGAAAACCTTCATTGTATATATTTTTTATAAAAACCAAAAAAATTGAAAAATCAAAAACACTTTTCCTAAAGTGTTTTCAAAAATACCAAAAAGAAAGTTACAACCTCGACTCTCCCGTGGAAGGGAGGGCGTTGTAAACCAAATAAGCTTCCCAATATAACAACGCGTGAAATTAGTTGCTAATCGGATTACTTTGAATTCTACGACCGAATAAGTGGAAAATACGGTAAGCTTTGACATTAAATTGCAAGCTGAAGAGAGAAACACTCTTCTCTCCCGTTCCGTCGCGAGTAGATTTGAACGAAACGGTTTACAATTAACGTAACGTTTGAAAAAGAAAACAAAAGTTTAAGTTTTTGAATTTTTGCTTTACAAAAATAAAAAAAATACAAAAAGATTTTCTTTTCAAATTTGTTTTCCTTTTTCTTTTTACTTTGGTTTCTTTCTAGTGTATGATCACACGTTCACGGTCGAGATTAATCGATAAATCTCTGACCATACCGAACCAACACTATCGTAGACGTCGTAAACAAGCTTACGTACCCGAGTTACGTACTCTTGTTGAAGCACCCATCACCGAGATGGCCGATCAACGTACTATGCAAGAGTTACTCCAGTGTCCCACCGAGGGATATGGAGACGCAATCGTTTTACCACCTATCCTTTTCGATAATTTTGAACTTAAAACTGGATTGATTCAACTTGTCACATCAAACCAATTTCACGGTTTTGAAAAGGACGATCCTCACGCACTCATCCGATGGTTTAATAAGTTAACTTCGACCATGAAATTTAAGGATGTCCCTCACGATGCTATTAAATTGATGTTATTCCCATTTTCACTCGAGGGTACAACCCGGATTTGGCTTGAAAAAGAACCCCCTCATTCCATCAATACATGGGAAGAACTCGTCTCAAAATTTGTTAATTATTTCTTTCCTCCGTCCAAAACGACTAATCTTAAGAATGATATAACCAATTTTCAACAACGTTTTGATGAGAACTTTGGTGAGGCATAGGAACGTTTTAAGGATCTTCTTCGAAAATGTCCTCACCATGGTTTCTCTGAATTACACCAAATCGACACGTTTTATAACGCTTTGACTCAAAACGATCAAGATTCTTTAAACGCAGCTGCCGGTGGCAATATCTTGAATCGTACGCCAAGGGATATTTTAACGATCATCGAGAACAAATCTAAGGTTCCGACTTCTCGTAACAAACCGAATATTTCGAAAGTGACTTCTTTTACTCCTTCTTCTTCGTCGGTCCAATCATCGGAATTAACCGAACTTACCAATGCTATCCGTTGTATGATGAAAGAGTTTAAGGTTCAGAACCAAAAACCCGAGCCCGTTAAAGCCGTTACTGAAAAATGTGTGATTTGTGGTGGACCCCATCCGTATTATGAGTGTCAAGCCACCGATGGCCAAGTTTATAATGCTAACGTAGCAGCCGTAACCTATAATCAAAACCAAGATTTTCGTACTCAAAACAACTAAATAGGGCCACCCGGGTTTCCACCCGTGCAAACTCATCAAAACCGTTATGTTCAAAATAACCAAGGTAATAATCAAAACCGTTGAACCAATTTCAACCAAACTCAAAATTATCAAGTCCCTTCACCCCAACAAGTTTATCAACCACCACAACAAATACAACCTTCTCCTGAGCTTGCAAATTATACGAAAATAAACGATGTTAACATACGAGCTATGCAAAATCAAATCAACAACATGAGGGTTGAACTTAAGAAAGAGATCGACACAACCATGACTCGACAAACGAATGAGCTTAAGCAAATGATGAGTAGTTTTCTTCAAATGAATCAACCGTCGACGTCTGGCACTCTTCCAAGTAACACGATCGCAAACCCGAGGGGCGAGATTAAGGAAATTATGACACGTAGTGGTGCTTTATATGAACCCACGGTTCCGACTACCTCTTCTTCTCCTCCCCCTAAGGTAGTGGACCGTGAGACCGAGGTGACAAAGGACCCGGTACCTCCTACTAATAACGGAGATACTGAAAACGTCCAACCTCCGGTTGTCCAAATGTCTAAAGATAAAGAAAAAGTCATTTTTGAAAAGAATGTTAAATACAAATCAAAACTTCCATATCCGTCAAGGTTTAATGATGAAGAGCTCCGTGCAAAATCTAAAAAACAAATGGAAAAGTTTCTTGATATTTTTCAAAAATTGCACTTTGATATCAGTTTCATGTATGCTCTTGTTTACATGCCAAAGTTTGCCTCAACGTTTAAAAATCTTATAAGTAACAAAGAAAAATTGCTTGAGTTAGCTGAAACACCGATTAATGCTCAATGCTCTGCTATTCTTCTCAAAAAGCTTCCCGAGAAGCTTGGAGATTCGGGAAAGTTTCTCATTCCTTGTTCGTTAAAAGATCAAGAGGTTTGCAATGCCCTGGCCGATTCAGGTGCAAGCATTAACCTTATGCCTTTGTCAATCTATAAACAACTTGGAATGGGAGAACTTAAACCGGCTCGTATGACTTTGGAGCTAGCTAATCGTTCGATTACTCATCCGGTCGGAATTGTTGAAGATGTATTTGTTCAAGTGAATTCATGTACTTTCCCAACCGACTTTGTTGTTGTTAATTATGAGGCCGATCCGAGAGTACCTCTTATACTAGGGAGACCGTTTTTGCGAACCGCAAAAGCCCTAGTAGATCATTTTGAGGATACTCTAACTTTGCGACATGATGATGATATAATGATTTTCGTGCCGATGCTTCAAAATCAAAGAAGTATTCCGTTAAAAGCGTTGATGTTTGTGATTATTAATTTGATGATTTTGTGAAAACATTCGTCTCCGACTCCTCCCATCTTTTCCTCCGAATGAGGAATATGATTCTTTTTGGGAAGAGGTCGATGAATTCCTTGATATTGATACGATTCTTTTTTCTGAGATTGATGAATCTTACTTTGATTCGGAGGGAGATACTCTTTTTCTTGAAAATTTGTTGAACGATGAACCGACAATCCCTCCGGATAAAGTTAAGAAGAAGATTGAGCTTACGATTGACGATCCTCTGGAGCCCGAGCTCGAGGAATTTTTACCCGACTATGAGAGTTTTTTATTTGATACGACTGAGGAAATTAGTGGCAATCCCACTCTTTCTTATCTGGTTTATGAAGTTTTTCAATTTGATATCGATCATACGGAAGAGACGAGTAGTGGCAGTACCACTTCTCTTGCTCATATCTCTCTTCCAGAATACTATTCGTTTTGTTTTGATAAGATTGATTGTGAGTTTCAAAAGTTTTCTGGTGAACTTTCTGATCCAGAGTATGAAAATTTTTGTTTTAATCTTAAAAATGATCATGACCCGGGTGGTATTTTTAAAAATGAGAGTTTTTATGAAAATTTTATCCCATCCCTCCCACCCGGGAAAGTTTTTCAAATGAGCTTTAATATTGAGATTCATAATTCCACAATTACGAAGTCTCCTTTTTATGATGAAGAATTGTTCATGATCATAATCATGACGTTATTTCCATTTATCACATTTGGTGTGATTTCTCTTCTCCATCACTCTATCGGGAGCGAGGACACTATTTTTGACCCTGGTATCGTTTCTAATATTTTCACTATTAGAATACTAGTGGTTATCTCATCGGGGTGGAACTTTCTCATAATTCATATGTTTATCCAAATATTTTTAATGAAAGCCCGATGATGATTATTTTTTTTCCATTTGCTCTCCCCAAGGACGAATTAATTTGGGGATCGAGTCAAGCTCATGTGACTCGGTAATAAAAAATAAGCGCTTCGTGGGAGGCACCCCATGCTTATCCATTCATCTTCCTTATTTTTCTATTTTCTAATAAGTGTGACGTGAGGAGGGCGACCTCTTCCATATCTCGTGTTTTTGTGGTTGTTTGTGAATGTTCAGGAATTTCCCCGAAGTTTGAGGACTCTCGTGCTCGTACTTTGTCGTTCTCTCCACTCGAGTCTCATTCTTCGCTGCTCTATTGGAAATTCACCATATCCAAAATCTTATCGACTAACGTTTATCTCTTGGCATACTTAATTAACGGCCTTAGATTTTACGTAGACTACCCATACCCTTAAAACATTGAGGACAATGTTTCACTTTAGTCTGGGGGGGGGGGGGGTGAATCTTCGATTCGATTTGACCTGACACCATCGTCTGAGCTGTTAACTTACGTAACTCCGTTGTTCCACCAAGATTTTAAAATTTTTGTCACCTCTTTATATAAAAAAAAATATGATGATATATGATATAATAATAAGATTTGACACTTTGTTTTGACTTTCCTACCGGCGAGAGTAGAAATAAAAGTTTCGACTTGACCGGGCGTGTTGAGCCCTAGCTCGTCTCCTTTAACCAATATAATCAAAAGATTATGGCTAAGCATCCGCGGATCTCATTACTTGGGATTTTAAATTTGCGGAGATTGAGGAATGATAGAGTTTATTTAGAAGTTTCATGCTAAACGTGGAGTAGTTGGATCTCTTTAGAGCCCACGAAAGGTACTTGTGGCCTCCTTGTTCCCACAAGATTGCACACCAATAAAAATAGATCTCTAGGATTAATTAAGTGTATGGGGTTTGGGCAATACTTAGTTTTTTCTCGTTCCCAACAAAATCTCTGCATATGGGGGTTTGGTACACATAGGGGTACTGCCAGTGTTACGGTGAAATAGACTATTGCATCTTGCCGGTTCGCAGCCGATGTTGTGATCTTAGTAAAGGCCGTAGGACTCAGGGTTTGGCATATGATTATGAATATCAATAATAATAATCCAAAGCCAATAAAAAGCTATAAAAGGCAGCGGATATAAATCCAAGGTCATAATAAAGCTCTTACATCTTGGCGGCTCTTAAACCGTTGTTGTAAAAGAAATAAAGGACTAAGGACCAAATATTATTAAAGTGCTTATAATTGTGCAAAAATGCCAAGCTTCGACTCCGGGGGTTTCCCTAATAAAAAGTTTCCGTTTCGGGTCTCAGACATGGGATGTCTCGGTCGTAAATAAAAAGGGGGCCCCCCACAAATCGTGTTAAATCAGAGACCTTCATGTGGACCCGATTTCTGTATGCAGGGGTTTTCGAGAGAAAGTTTGAAAACTACTTAGCGTTCAAATTTTGTGCTCTTATCAGACTAACAAATATCAAAACGAGAAAATATGAAGCAATTCATTTCTCACAAATTAAAATCTTGAGATACCAAACCTAGGAACTGGGAACAAGAGGTAATGACACAAGTAACTTTTGTAGGTAGTGTTAGCATCTAACTTGTGGATAAGCACTGATCTCAATTTTACGCTTAGTTTGGGAGCTTGCGAAAAATCAAGGATGACGATTTTTATCCGTATGGTCTCTTCTCTGTGAGAAGTGTTTCTACTCGTTGACCCTGAAAGTTATCAACAGATAAGAATTGATAATGAAAGTCAAGGCAAACCGTCACCTATATAAAAATGAAAAAAGTACAAAAAGAGTAGTACTCCCTCCGTCCCATTTTATAAGTCCATTTTGTCAATTTGGGTTGTCCCAAATTATATGTCCACTTTTAATTTCAACTAATGAGAATGCTTGTAAGTGAGTGAGAATGAATTTTTATTGGTTAGTATTGTAAGGGCCCCACTTTTCTTAAACTTTGTGAAATATGAAAGTGGACTTATAATTTGGGACGGAGGGAGTAGTAACTATTATTCATGAAAATCGGAAAACGGAGCGTTTTTTAGAATAAATGATTTTACTATCTACTTTGAACATCATTGCTACTTTACAACGTCAGTAAAGAGAGGTTTTGAAATTATTTATCTCTTAAGCGTGAGTTGATGACATTGCGTGAGGACACGGCAATACCTTAGTCTGGGGGATTTTGATGTGTGTTTTTTCACACATCATTTTTAGCCTTAAATAAGACCAAATACACCAAATACTAACCAAATATGCCAAGAGAATGTATGTTTTTGTATTTGTGTGTGCGCAGGTACGGATATGTGAACAAAAACAAAGCCAAAACCGACAAAAACGAGCACGAGAATGGAAAAAATGTCAAAAGCCGGAGCCGGGGAAGTAAATTGATCAAAGAAAGCTCATTATATCATTAGAAGTCCTCAAAGATTTAGAATGTTGCATAATTATTCCCTGGACAAAGTTTTAAAGAATTGGCAACTTTAGTCCCTCAACTTTCAGAGTTTGGCAAAAATAGTCCCTTGAGTAAATTTGGAAGAAAAGTCAAAGAGAGGTTCCTCAATGATCTAAGAAAGTCAAAATATACCCTTGGAAGAAAGTTTGGAATAATTACAGAATTGGTCCCTGAGATTTTAAGCTTTACACATTTGGTCCGTGTTTAAAAAACAATCCCTAATCCTAAACCACACAACCGGATCCATAATTAACCCTAACCCAAAACAAAGCCCAAAATAATAACAATAAGCCCAATCCAACTCCCCCTTTTACCCGACCCAACCTGCCACACTTACCCCAGTCAAACCATAAACCAAACACCCGGTCAACCCTTTTAATATAATCCCCAAAATTAAAACACCCGCCCCCCAAATTCATTTTTACCCATGAAGTTTACTATTTCATGAACCCTAGTCAATCACCACATCCAAAATTACCATGATTGGGTAATAATTACCTAATCATTATGCTTCTAGAATGTCAGGGTATGACAGAGGGATTCACACGTGGACCAACAATATCACAGACGCAGGATTACCACAGCAATTGCACACAATCCAAGGGCTAAAGATCATTGGAAGCATATGGAATAGATCAAACGGCTCAGAAAGGACTCAAAGAAGCACACCATCACGTGGATTGATGAGCTGGCTATGCAAAGAAGCCTCTCCCTCAGCCTATATAAACCCCCTCATTCTTCATGTATCGAGTGTAGGTTTTTAGGTTAAGTTTTATGTAATTTTCTGTTGTCCATTGTAATTTCAAATTTAAGCATTTGTACTCAGCTTTTAGTTTTAATAAAATTTACTTTTAATTTCATTTTATTGTCTTCTTATTTAAATTTCAGTTAATTACTTTATTTAGTTTAAATCTATAAATTTAGTTTGTTTATCATTTCATTTAATTCTCTGTTTCTGTTTTTACTCAAATTGAAAAAAATCCAAAAAAAAAAAAGCAGAAAAAATAAAAAATATTAGTTTCAAATTTATTAAGCTTCAATAAGCTTATTGTGAGTGAAACAAGCTTATATAAACTCCATAGTTTATTGTAAGCCTGTTGTGTCTTAAATTTCTATAAATTCCACAAAAGTCAACAAAGGTCAACTGAACTGCTTATTTGACATAAGCTGAGCTTTTTGGAGTAAGAGGCCGCCAAATAGGAGCATTTAGCCTTTCAAAAGACAGGCTAGCTTAGTGAAACCCCCTCTGTTTTGCTGAGGGGGTATTGGATTTGTAAGTGTTCACTTGTTTAAATATAGTATTGCATCAATAGTTTCATGGTAGTTTAGTTCATTTAATTTTGTTTAATTCTATTTTAATAGTGATAATTGCATAATAGTTAGTCTTATTTTATCAATTCATTACTGTTTGTGTTGATTTGGATTGCTACTGTTTCATTCATCTATTATCTTTTTGATTTTTTTTTTCTCAGTTTGTAGTTGCATCTTAGATCTGAGTTTGATTTCATTTTATCATTGTTAGATCATAGGTGAATTGATATTGGTGGTTTGGACTGAATTGGATTGATTGTTAGTTGTATTAAGTAAGACAGTCACCACAAAGGGGTGTTTGGATTTAAGGTTAACTGTGGGTTCCCATTGGTATTAACCACATCCGTTAGTATAGGTTGGTAATTTAGGTTGCATTAGACTTAATTCAGCATAAAAACAGTTGGTATTTACAGAAAAGTCAACATTATCTTGTTTCATAAATTTGTTGCATATCAGTAGTTATTTAAGTTGCATAATCATTAGATTTAGTTTCATTAGGAGTAGAGTTTGCTTAATTCAATCATTTCATAGCTTAATACATCTGTAGTAATCATTCAAGTTTATCTAAAATTCAAATTAGTCAAAATCTTAGTCACAACAAAAAGTCAAAAACAACTTATAACTCAGATTTTGGTTAGACTTGATTAGAGTCTCTAGGGTTTATTATTATTTGGAAACACCTTTGGCTTGATAATTTTAGAAGTTTAACAGTCAGAGAAACAAAATCAAAAAGAAAAAGTGGGTTTGAAACTCAATAGCTTATTTGAAATTAGCCTTTAATTTGTCTGATTAGCTTACTTGGTCCCCTGTACACCAGGTTTTGACCAGATTTCTAGGCTATTTTTAGTTGAGTATATTATATTGGAAATCAGATTTTTGGGTGTTTTAGTGTTCTTAGTAGATCAGTTAAGGTTTTTCCCCCATTAGTTTTGATTACTCAGCTTATTTGGATTGCTTATTACCTCTGTCTAGTTGAGTAGTTAAGTTGAGTTCCTGTTTTATGTTTGTGGCCTGCAATTTTGCATAGTGTGTCATAATCTAGGTTTTATTGTTCATTTAAGTTTCATTGTTCCACTTATTGCTCATTTCACTGTCTAGGACCACTTAGCTTATTTGATTGCTTATCTGCTTATCACTCTTGTGCTTATTTCAACTGTTTGGTTTCCATTCCTAAGTTTCTGAGTTCATTTGGCCTTAATACTGTTTGATTAAGCATATTTGAGTCAAATAGTACATTTGTCAAAAGTTTGAGTCAATTAGTCAAAGTCTGCTTATTAATAAGCAATTTCCAATAAGCTGTTCTTAAGCAAAAAGCACTTCCAGTGTTTATTTTAAACTTTTCAAATTTTTCTTAGCTTTATAATAATATTTTATAATTTCCCTGAAATTTTCATATTTTTCCAAGTTGATTTGCTATTTTTCTTATTTTATTTTTATTTTTATTCAATTTTTAATACATTTTAATTACTAAAAGATCCAAAAACATCAGAAAAAGCCTAGAAAAGTCAAAAAATATTTTAGAAATTTATTTTCATTTATTTTAGAATTTTAGAAATTTATTTTACATTTTCCCAATTATTTTGAATTTTATTTGAATTTTTATTACTTTTTAATTAGATTTAATAGTTTTTAATTCCTAAAAAATACACCAAAAGCCAAAAAAATAGTTTTTAGTTTTAAAATTACTTTTTAGTTATTTTATAATTTTCAAAATTTAATTTTCATTTTTCTCACCTTATTTGCATTTTCTTTTAATTTTTAATTAGATTAATTAGTTTTTAATTCATAAAAATTAAATAAAAAGTCAAAAAAAATATTTTTCTTTTTCTTAAAATCTTCTTTTATCATTTTTAACTTTTCAAAATTATTTTCAAGTCCACAGGAGTAGTGTAGCTTAAAATTTACGTTTTATTTCATACGTTTACGTTTATTTTACGTTTAAGCTTACGTTTTCGATTTTACGTTACGTTTTTGGTTTGATTAATTGAAATACGTGCGTAAGTGATTATTTGTGCTTCATTTACTTATTCTTTAGTGTAATCTCATCAATATCACTTTTTACCACTTTCACAACACGTTTCACAAATCGGGAATTAAGAATTCCATTCACCCTTCACACGGACTACGACCTCGGGTTATCCATATTTTTTGCGGATTTCTTGAGTAAAACTTATACTATAATATACTTGATTTGATTTTATCACATCAAACGCCCCAATGATTTATAATTTCATTATACAGGAGCTCGTGTGATAAAGCCTTCGACCACTCCTGTTCCGGCATTAAACCATCCATTGTTGTTTGTGTTTTGTGAGAATTGACAATCTGGTTTTTGATGAATTTATGTGTGTTTTGCCAAATTTATCAGTGTTTTGCCCAGATATATACATATATATAAAGTAAAAAATTGGCGGGACAAAGGTAATATGAGGCGGGAAACATATGCCGACAAAATGTCGTCGGTACAAAAAAAGCGGGAAAAAAACCCGCCCAATCATTCACTATTACTCACAAGCCCGGGTAAATAAAATACTGACTAAGTAGTTCCCGACGTCATGGCGTCGGCAAATTAAAGATAACTACGTGTTAAACGCTAATCAAACGCTAATCGCACTAATGTATTTGTATTAAAACTTTCCGACACCGTTTCGTCGGCAAACTTTTGGCGGGGAAAATTCCCGCCTTCGTTTTCGCAATTATTGAACTAGTCAAAATTGACTAAAAATATACCGACGACATTCCGACATCATGTCGTCGGGAGTTAAAATCACGAGAAATTCAACGCACAATGGGCTTGGTCAAGCGTTTTCTTTGTCGTTTAGCGTTGAATGCCGACGCAAAGGTTGTCGTCGGGATTTTTTCGTCGCCAGTTCTCCTGTTTCTAGTAGTGTCAAGGATGGAACATAAAACCTTGATAAATACTTTGACTCGCTTGGCCAAAGGCCTCTTTGGTAGAAATTATAATCATAATTGATTGCTATTGCTCTTTACCTCGGGTTTCTAGTACAATGCTCAGACTTCATACATGGAATTATAGCTTCATAGATAGCGAATATCGACTTCTGTTATGGTATGAGAGGTTCAATAGCCAAAAGAATCATGGGTTTGGAATATCAAGGAGGATATCAGGACTCCCTCTCTCGGATTGATCTTTGTTTCAGACATTTTCCTTTCCTTGTGTTATTCAACGCTTGTTCGTTGTATGGTAATTAATATAGCTAGTCTCTTGAAATTTCTACTTAATTACGGACGAGGTATTTCGATCTGTAGATAAATTATTCGATCTCTCCTTCTTTCTCAGTCCATCTTTTTACCGCATTCGTATGCTTCATTTTTGTTTTATTTCCATGCATTATTTGTGTGTTTCTTTGCTTTAATAGCTTGTGATGCCAACAACAATAAAAACATACGTTGAAGGTGGTTATTATCAGTAAATTGTCAAAAGAAGACATATCATGCATTCATGCTATCTTGGAGAATTTTGACCCGTTCTTGTGGCGAAAAAACATGCAGCTATCACTAAAAGTCAGCTATATCTATTCTTGATTGTGATACTATATTATTCCTTGACATACTAAAAAAAATTAAGCAAGGACATATATGTAACCAAAATATTTAGTCAACGGGGCACAAAAAACGAATTTAACCAATCAACTTTCTTTCGGACTCTTGGATTATTCAATTACTTTATTTTTGTTTGTTTTGAACGTCCAGAAGCCCATTCATTTCGCACATAGGCATGGCTAAATAACGAGTTGACTGACCAATCATTAATTAGTACTGTATCAACTTTGTTGATCTAATAAGCTTTATCAAGAGCATGCATTTTCTTTTTGATAGTGAGCTAATGTAACCATGAGTAGAAGTTATAGAACTAAACTAATTAAATTATCACGTATATTTGACTAACGAGGAGGTTGTAGGCTTGTAGCCCGCGCGTTGCTGCGGGTTCATAACCTTCTCTTTTGCCGCGACCATTAGTATATCGTTGCGAGGATTTTGGGGCGTATGTTTTTTAGTTGGTTCGAAATAAAGTTATCAATGAACAATTAAGAAGGAAAAACTTGCGCAATATATGTACAATTCTTGAAAAGTTCAAAATCAGTGTTTATCATAGAACTACTATTTGAATATATATATCACTCAAAGTAAACGACGACAAACGTGCGTGTAAAGTCATGCATAGTTGTTATGCTCTGAGATGAATGAAATAGATTACATGCAACTTGATAACATGCCATCAAATAAGTTGAAATAAAAAATAAAAAATTAGCCTTTAAATCAATTACCTCATCAAAAAAACACCATTCTCCTATCAAGCATCATGAAGTTGACAAGAAACATTCATTTATGTTTCTTCTTTTTTGTCCTTGCAATCACACAGTCTACAGCTCAATCAAACACCACCGGCGACGTTATCACCATCACAAAAGTCGCAAACGTAACCAAACCTGGCTGCCCAAGCCAATGTGGAAATGTAATAATTCCATTCCCTTTTGGTATCGGTCCAGGTTGCTTTCTAAGCAAATGGTTTGAAATCACTTGCAATACTACTTTTAATCCTCCCAGACCCCAAATTGGCAAACTCCAAGTCCTCGAATTCACTGATTACACTTTCCGTGTATCTAACAAAGTTGCAAGCCAATGTTACGATCAATTTGGAAACATTACTGAAGACATTCCAGCGGACACAAGTCTAGCATGGTTGTCACCCTTCTCATTTTCTCAAAAAAATCAATTCACTTTAATCGGATGTGATGACTTCGCCTTATTTTTAGGCCCTGAACAAGCTGCCTTTACTAGCGGCTGCATTGCATTGTGTTCAAAGCCCAGTGAAGTGGTCAATGGCACATGTTCGGGTGTTGGATGCTGTCAAACATCGATCCCAAAGGCATTAAAATACTACCAAACTTCTGTTGGCAGTTTGCGCAATAACCACATAAATATATGGTCTTTTGATCCCTGTACGTACTCGTTTTTGGGTGAGCGAGAACGATTTACCTTTCGTGGGGTGTCAGATTTTATGGATCCGGAGTTTAAGAACCGAACCAAGGCTACTGTTCCCATGTTGGTTGATTGGGTGGTTGGGAACTTGAGCTGTAGTGAGGCTAGAAATGCTGGTGTATTGGCTTGTCAAGCAAACAGCCAGTGCATTGAATCGGATACTGGGGTTCCTGGATATAGATGCATTTGCAATAAGGGTTATCAGGGTCAGCCATATCTTGATCCAGGTTGCCAAGGTTAGTTTTGTAATATTCATACACTAAGCTATTCCTATAATTTTTGTAACGACTTATTGATTTTGTGTTTGATACCTATAGATATTAATGAATGTGACGATCCAAGTAGTAATCTTTGTGACGGGATTTGTACAAATACTCCGGGAAGTTATACGTGTGGTTGTAAAGATGGGTATGTTGGAGATGGCCTGAAAAACGGACGTGGTTGTGCTATGATACATTCACAGTTCCCTGTTATCAAGTTCTCTATTGGTAAAAAGAAACAAAGAAACTTGTTAATACTTCTTATTGTTTTGGTGGTAGCTGCAACCTGCGGCAGGCCATAACTAGTTTTGAAAGGGTGGATGTTTTATATGAAACCTATTCTTTATTTACACTAGAGATTAGGAATACTGTTCCTCCAGTATGGCAACACAACCAACAATTTTGTTAACTAGTTAGCAATTTCACATCGTATATATACTCATATTTTTAGTATTATATGACACTTTAATTCCTGTGAGAAATTGAGAAATTTGAGAAATCATGAAAAAAGCAATTTGAAGCCTTCATTATGTTTTCATTACTTATGTAAAAATGTTTCTTAGTTGATAAATTTGTGATTCAAAGTTTCAAAAATTTCTGATTCATATTATTTGCAAAATATCATATAAATGTCAAAGGTTTAAATCAATTTACAGATTTTAGTGTATATCTACACTAATATGACTATTGTGAATCACCCGTTTGTATTCAATCAACAAAAAAGATAGTTTAACGTATAAGATCTATGAATCAACATGACTATATGCATTTCTCAAGTTTATTTCAAACTTTCTCCGTTAAAGATTTCTCATTTGATCCTGATTCTTATATGGTTTAGCAAGCTCTATGTATCTCTTGCATGTTCGCATGCTTGCCAGTTATAATTTGAAACTTGTTATAAAACCTACTAACCTAGGTTAAAAATTACTTCTTAAGAATTTTAAAAATGGTGAACTTGGAGCCTTAGACTTGGAAAAAGAATTTTAGAAACGTCCATTGGGTGTAACCCTTATTTGTTTGCAATAGCAACCCGTCAAATGTTAGCTGCTCGTCATGTTTGTCGGATTATATATATTATTTGTAAGAGACTGTTTGGATGCCTGATTCTAATTCAACTATATTTAATCTGGTAACATATATGCAGGTATGGGGTTGAGTTTCTTGGCCATTTTAGCTGGAATTACATGGCTCTATTTTGGCATGAAGAAAAGGAACCTTACTAAACTCCGACGTAAATTGTTTCACCAAAACGGTGGTTTGCTACTCAAACAACGTATAATGAGCAATGAAGGCAGTGTTCATTCAACAAAGGTCTTTACAGCAGTTGAGTTAGAAAAAGC
This sequence comes from Artemisia argyi, assembly GCA_030686995.1. Classification (NCBI taxonomy): domain Eukaryota; kingdom Viridiplantae; phylum Streptophyta; class Magnoliopsida; order Asterales; family Asteraceae; genus Artemisia; species Artemisia argyi. The sequence continues at coordinate 87,446,086 of CM060679.1, forward strand.
TATCAACAATTACGCCGAAGACAGAATCTTGGGTCGTGGTGGTTATGGGACCGTTTTCAAAGGCATTTTGACTGACCAACGAGTTGTTGCAATCAAGAAATCTCGAGTAATGGACCAAACTCAGATTGAGCCATTCATCAATGAGGTGGTTATCTTAACACAAGTTAACCATCGGAATGTGGTGAAACTCTTGGGATGTTGTTTAGAGAGTGAGGTTCCCTTATTAGTATATGAGTATGTATCAAACGGAACTCTTGATAATCATATTCATGGTAAAGGAACCATCACTTGGTTATCATGGGAGAATCGTCTAAGAGTAGCTGCAGAAGCCGCAGGTGCCCTTTCATACCTTCATTCCGCCATATCAAGCCCAGTTATCCATAGAGATGTGAAATCCGCTAACATATTACTAGATGATAATTACACAGCAAAAATGGCTGATTTTGGGGTATCGAGATTAGTCCCAATTGATCAAACACAAGTAACCACTCTCGTGCAAGGGACATTAGGGTACTTAGATCCCGAGTACTTTCACACTAGTCAGTTAACCGAAAAAAGTGATGTTTACAGCTTTGGAGTCGTTCTTGCAGAGCTTCTAACTGGGAAAAAACCAATATGTATGGAACGCACAGAAGAAGAACGGAATTTGGCGACATATTTCATTATGTCGCTAAAAGAAAACCATTTGTTTCAGATACTTGACCCTAGAGTTGTAAGGGAAGGTACACTTGAGCAACTTCAAAAAATAGGTGAGCTCGTGAAAAGATGCCTTAATCTTACTGCCGACGATAGACCTACGATGAAAGAGGTTGTGATTCAACTTGAAGGGCTGCGTAAGTTTACACAACATCCATGGGCGAGTCGAAATGGTGATACAGAGAACATTAACTTGTTAAACGTGGAGAATGAACACACAGACCTTTATGCAGAATCGATAATCTCTAGTATGGGTGGAGTTTCTTTGGGTTTTAGTACGGATAGCAGTCTCGTGTATCCTTATAATATCCTCCGATGATATGATTCGTTCTCATTATTAGTCTTTAAGGCTTGTTAAAATGAACTCTTCGAATGTTCCAGGCATAATACTTGTAATATTGTATTGTGGTGCTTTTTATGTTTAAACTGGCTATAATTTTGTTGCTTATCAGTTTTTGGTTTTGATAAAAAAGTAGCATCACACGCGTTCTTTAACCTTTTTAATTATCTGCAGATAAAAGATTGAATGAGTTTTAAAACACTACGTCTACAGGAAGAGGGAGTCACAACGCATATTTGTGACGACAGGTTTCTGTTGGCACTTTGCGACCATTTTACAATGGAAACACTTAGGTGGCGTTTAGTTGGAAAACATTTTCTTTCATTTCTTATTTCTTGTTTTGTAAGAAAAGGGAGGGGAGTTTTATTTCCACAAAACAATGGAAAATTTAAAAAACGCATTTAGTCTGAGAAACATGTGTTTGTGTTTTCCTTTTTCCAAAACTAGAAAAAATTTTAACTATTGTTGTTTTATATCTAAATTCACTATTCACCTTATTAATATTATAAAAACATCATCAAAACACAAAAACAAATATTACAAACTAACCAACTAAATTATAAAATAACTAAAAAAATCTAATACGAAAAAATAAAGAAATTAAAAAATTAAAATATAATATCAAATAACGTTTTCGTCCGATATTTTACGTTTTTGTCCGTTTTTGTTTGTTTTTTCACGTTTTCGTCTGTTTTTTTACGTTTTTGTCACATTTTTTTACGTTTTCGTCTGTTTTTTTACGTTTTCATCCGTGTTTTTACGTTTTCGTCAGGTTTTTTAAGTTTTCGTCCGATATTTTTCGTTTTCATCTGTTTTTTTACGTTTTCGTCAGGTTTTTTTAACTTTTTGTCCGATTTTTTTCGTTTTCGTCCGTTTTTTTATGTTTTCGTCAGACTTTTTATGCTTTCTTCCGATTTTTTACGTTTACGTCCTTTTTTTTACGTTTTCGTCAGATTTTTTACGTTTTCGTCAGATTTTTTATGTTTTCTTCCGTTTCTTTACGTTTTCGTAAGATTTTATAAGTTTTCATCCGATTTTTTATGTTTTCGTTCGTTTCTTTACGTTTTCGTCAGTTTTTTTTATGTTTTCGTCCTATTTTTTACGTTTTCGTCGTTTTTTTACATTTTTGTCTGTTTTTTTACGTTTTCGATAGATTCTCTTCATTTTCGTCCAATTTTTTATGTTTTCATCCGTTTTTATGCGTTTTCGTCTATTTTCTTACGTTTTTGTCCGTTTTTTTTACTTTTTTGTTTGATTTTGGATGTTTCCATCTGTTTTTTTATAACGTAAAAAGTCTGGCGAAAAATTAAAAAATCTGACGAAAACGTAAAAAAACGGACAAAAACGTAAAAAACTGGACAAAAACGTAAAAAAATTGATGAAAACGTAAAAAAACAGACGAAAATGTTAAAAAAACTGACAAAAACGTAAAAAATCTGACGAAAACGTAAAAAAACATACGAAAACGTAAAAAAACAGACAAAAACGTTAAAACATCTGACGAAAACGTAAAAAAAGGGACGAAAACGTAAAAAATCAAACGAAAACGTAAAGAATCGGACGAAAACGTAAAAAACCTGACGAAAACGTAAAAAAAACGGACGAAAACGTAAAAAACCTGACGAAAACGTAAAAAAAACGGACGAAAACGTAAAAAATATGACGAAAACGTAAAAAAACAGACAAAAACGTAAAAAAACTGACGAAAACTTAAAAAACCTGACGAAAACGTAAAAATCGGACGAAGACGTAAGAAACGGACAGAGACGTAAAAAACGGACGAAAACGTAAAAAAATGGACGAAAACGAAAAAAATCGGACGAAAACTTAAAAAACCTGTCGAAAACGTAAAAAAACGGACGAAAACGTAAAAAAACGGACGAAAACGTAAAAAATCGGACGAAAACGTAAAAAATCAATTGAAAACATAAAACAAATGACGAAAACGGATTTGGGGTATTTTAATGGAAAATAGGGGAAAACAAAAAAAAAATGTAAAAAACGGACAAAAACGTAAAAAATCGGACGAAAATGTAAAAAATCTGACGAAAACGTAAAAAAATCAATCGAAAACATAAAACAACTGACGAAAACGGATTTGGGGTATTTTAATGGAAAATAGGGGAAAACAAAAAAAAAAAGTGTTTTGTAGTTTTGTGTATTAAAGTTGGAAATAAGAATTTTGTCTTTTGTAGAGAATTTTATTGGAAAACACTAACTTGAACGCGATCTCTGTTTTCCTAGTTTTCCACAAAACATTTTGTGGAAAACAAGGGTATTTTCCCTCAACTAAACGCTCCCTTAGGATTAGATATACATCTCTGAGTTTTCTGTGAAGTGCGACATATTGCCACATTTTTGCGACATAAACTTAAATTTCTAGTTTTCTCTAGAAAATGTCGTGCATCGCAAATCTGAAGCAAAGTCCGGCATTTAATTTCCACAAATACGCCTACATGTTATTTTTAAGAATTAAGATTACATTTTACTCACATACACACACAACCTGCAGCTTTTGATGTTGAGGAACACAAAATAGTACGTGGTGAGCAACGACGTGAACACGACTATTGTGGAGTGTTGAAGGAGGACTTAGGGGTTGAATTCGAAACATGGTATGCACGATTTTTAGAAGAGTTAATAATAAATTTGGTTTTCCGGTCGGGTTTCCTGAGTCGGGTTTTCGGGATTTGGATTAGCCATGTTTTTTACGTTTATGAATTCAAGTTATTAAAGCTAATTTGGTTTGTAAAGTTCGGTTTAGTAGGGTTCTTCGATTATTTTTATAAACATGGATCTGGTTTCGTTGTTTAATAAATAACCTAAAATATAACGCTTATCTCAGATATTATATTGCTCTTAACACGCTCGCACTTTCACATCTAAAAATCTCTAAAACATTTGAACAAAATGAAAATCATAGTTTTAGATTACAATGAAACATAACACAGTGGAACTAATTATAATTAAGACGATGTTAAAATTAGTATGTGTATGACTATATGTATTTTGAGTAAATTGGGATTTATAGTTGGACATTCATATATCGATAAATGGGCCACACAAAAATTAAACTCATTCACCATTTGACCTAAGAGCATTCGGTATGGTTATTTTTCACACGCCAAACACAAGATTTTGAGACGAATGGCGCACCATTCGTGTACCAAGCTTCACGCCAATATCGTGCCAAATGGGTTGAGTTGCTAGATTGGCTCACATCAAGGAAGAAAGAGGCATTTTTTTTCTTCGTAGGATTGTAATTTAAGGTGAATATTGAAGAAAAAAAATGCACGATGAATATCTTCATGATTAGGGGTGTCATAAAACCCGACCCGACCCAAACCCGACCGGGTTCGGGTCAACTCGGGTCGGGTCAGCTCGGGTCAAAAATCATATTCGGGTCAACCCGAATTGACCCGAGTTCTAAACAAGGTCGGGTTCGGGTATGTGTTTTTAGCCTTGACCCGATCCGAACCCGAGTTGACCCGATTAAACTAACACTTTACAATGTAAAAGTACTCGAGTTGACCCCAAACCCGAGTTGACCCGACCCGAGTTGACCCGAACCCGAATTGACCCGACCCTAGTTGACCTGACCGAGTTGACCTGAACCCGACCGGGTCAACCCGAATGACAGCCCTATTCATGATAGCATAACTCAAATGATGTTAAATAAAATATGCTATAAACTTATTTTCGAGTACGAAGAACCAAAATAGAAGACGAACTTTTATTTTTTACAGAAACAAAACAGAGTACTACATTGCAAAGGAAATAAAAGTGCGATACAGAAAATAAAATACAGATTAATCTGTGTTATGACCCTCGTCGTAAGAAGAATACCCCTCCGCAAACCTGCTCCCTTCTAACTCTCTTTCCAAAATGTCAAACAAGTTGTCCTTACGCTCTTGTTCTTCACTTGCTTCCTGCGCCCTACGAGCTGCTTCCTCCCGTGCTTTTTTTTCTTCGATTTCTCTCAATGCTTCTTCATCCTAAAGAACTAGTCGTTACTGTTCCTCAGTAAGCTGAAACGGATTGTGTCCTTGTTCCTCTACCGGTTCTTCTTCCGTTGGGAATAACGGAATGAGATCAATTGGTGGGGTGTTAACCGTGTTTCCGGTGTCGAGGAATTGTTATTGGGATTGTTTTCTTGAGACATTCTTAAAAGAATTTGATAAGAAGTTGTGTGTGAGATAAAATTTGAAGCACCTATTGGTATATATAGGGAAATTTTGAATTTGACTTTTGAATCCTCTCGCTCGTACTATAACTTTTAGTTTGAATTTGAATTTTGAATTTGAATTTGATTTTGAATCTTCCCACTCGTACTATATAAATACCACTTTACCTTCAAAATTAAAATTAAAAATTCAAAGTTCAAAATTCATAATACATTACCCACTATAAATACACACTATACAACACACACATTATTTTCAAACAAAAAATGTCACAACAAAACACCAACAATATGTTACCATCTTCTTCTTCATCATCTTCTTCATCGGGAAAGAACCGAAACCAAAGAAAAATGTCGTCATACCTCTTGGTTGGACAAAAGCGGAAGTATTGAAGTTTCTTAAAGTTGACACTAACGGGACGCGTCTGGAAGATGTAGTCGGTATTGAAGAAATCAAAAAACGCGATCTGAGCCAAATATTTTGGCTCTACTTAAATGTCGAATGTGTTTGTTTTTATTTGTATTGTAATTTTAATTTGTGTTTAATAAAATGTTTTTGTTTTGAATAAAATAAAATGAAAAAAATGAGACCCAATAACATGTTAGTAGTGTATTATGTGGGAGGGTGGTTTGAGTGCTTGTGTGTTATTTGAGAGGTGATGATATTGGCGCTGAAGTGGCATAACGATAACGTGTTATCCATCTCAACAATAACTAGTGCTCTAATAGGTCGTTTGTTTTTTTTTTTTTTTTTTTTTTTTTCTTTTTCAAAATGACGTCCGCTACTTTAAAAATACAATTTTTTTTTCTTTCCTCTTTCTTTCCTTTCAAACAATGGTGAGATAAATTAAGGTATGCACTCATTTTTATTATGTATTTCTAGACTCTGGAGGGTGTGCACTCAAAAGCTCTTAGTATATTTCATAGTTACATTTGATAAAAAAATAATTCTTTTACACTACTAAATTTTTTTACAGGGAGTGCATACCGTGTGTATAACCTAGATCTGCCCTGATTATGTTCACATTCACTTAGTTGGATCTCGTTCAAACGGTAATGCCTTGCCAACCACGACTACAAAATATGTTTTATTTCAAGCAGGAGCACGATTTGTTATTTGAAAACTAGATGGGTTACACCGAAGATCATAAACTTATATTACCTTTACTAGCATTGTTTATCTATTTGTCGGCATAAACATTGACAAAATTCAATTTTTTATGTTAGAGTTTATTTGATTCATGTATATGTATACTATGTAGACTAAGTCCTTACTAGATCACTGGAAGTAAACGGTAAAATTTGTTAAGTCATCATTGGCATCAAAAGTTGGTGAGGCAAATGAAATATGCAACACGTTGACAAAATAAAAACATGTTAAAAGTCTAATTTGTGTTTATATTTATACCCACCATACGAGAATTGAAAATCATCATCATAATTCAAGAACCATGAAGAAATTAACAAGAAATTTTCATTTGTTTTTCTTCCTTTTTAGCCTGGTAATCTCAATGTCTGCATCTCAATCTACCACCACGAACACCACCGTCAGTAATGGTGACATCGTAACCATCACAAAAGCCGCGAAGGTAGCCAAACCCGGATGCCAAAGCCAATGTGGAAATGTAACTATTCCATATCCTTTTGGTATCGGTCCTGGATGCTTTATAGGCCAGTGGTTCGAAATCACCTGCAACACAACTTTCAGTCCTCCAAAGACCTTTCTTGGTCCCATCCAAATCACCGAATTCACAGATTATACATTCCGGATAATCAACAAAGTCGCAAACGAATGTTACAATCAAATTGGAAATCTTACTGAAGAAAATCCTTCTGAGGCAAGTCTCGGCTGGGAATCACCTTTCTCATTTTCCCAAAGAAATGAGTTCATTTTAATTGGATGCGATGATTTTGCCTTATTTTTAGGCCCAGACCAAAAATACTTTACCAGTGGCTGCATTGCTCTATGTTCAAAACCCGACGAGGTGGTAAACGGGTCTTGTTCCGGAGTGGGGTGTTGTCAAACATCGATCCCAAAGGCACTCAAGTACTACTACACTACTGTTAGTAGTTTGCGCCACAATCACACCAATATATGGTCTTTTAATCCTTGTACGTATGCATTTTTAGGTGAAAAAGAACGTTTTACATTTCGTGGGACATCAGATTTTCTGGACCCGAACTTCAGGAACCGGATCAGGGAAACTGTTCCTAGGTTAGTTGATTGGGTGGTCGGGAACTTGAGCTGCACCGAGGCTAGAAGTGCTGGTGTATTGGCTTGTCAAGCAAATAGTCAGTGCGTCGATTCTGATACTGGTATTCCAGGGTACAGATGCATTTGCAATAAAGGTTATCAGGGTCAGCCATATCTCGATCCAGGTTGCCATGGTTAGTTTTCAGGTTTGAGATTTTTATCTCTTCAAATAACACATGCTTGAGTAACCATGAATGTTAATTTATTTTGTATTTGATGTGATCTTGACAGATATCAATGAATGTGACGATCCTAATAGTAACTTTTGTGAGGGGGTCTGTACAAATACTCCGGGAAGTTATATGTGTCATTGCAAAGATGGGTACATTGGAGATGGCTTAATAAACGGAAGTGGATGTGCTAAAAAATCCTCGCAATTCCCCATTATCAAGTTTTCTCTAGGTAATTTATTAGCTGTACATGTTCTTATCGTTTCAAGCTAGCTCACAGATTAGGGAATGAAAGCGGATTGGTAGTTTAGATAGCAGAAAAAATTACTGGATTCTAGTGATCTATCAACATGATCCCAACCCCATTAGTCGTGGCTTCAAGTTCCATTTGGGACAAGTGTGTGGTATATTTGTAGTTTATATAGTGTTAGTTTGTACGTCTATCTAAAAAAGTCTAGGATCATGATCGCTATACCTATAATGAACTAGTATAAGATCGTGATCGCATTTTTTTACCACGCAACTATTATTTGATTGTGATTGCATTTCAAAGGTCCGTAATAAGACGCTCTTGTAAATATATAGTATGTTATTTAATCGACCAAATCTTTATGAGGCCTAAACCTTAACTGAAGTTAACCCGAGTTTATTAGAAAAGAGGTTCTACATATATTCGGGTACCAATTTTTTTCTTTTTACTTGAGCTACTACCCTGTTTATCGCTTGGCAACCAGGCTCAACTATATGCTTAACATAGATCTTGAGCGCAAGTTCAATTTTTAGTAAGAAATGTGGTTGTGTTTGTCTAGATCGTGATCGCATTTTTTTTACCACGCAACTATTATTTGATTGTGATTGCATTTCAAAGGTCCGTAATAAGACGCTCTTGTAAATATATAGTATGTTATTTAATCGACCAAATCTTTATGAGGCCTAAACCTTAACTGAAGTTAACCCGAGTTTATTAGAAAAGAGGTTCTACATATATTCGGGTACCAATTTTTTTCTTTTTACTTGAGCTACTACCCTGTTTATCGCTTGGCAACCAGGCTCAACTATATGCTTAACATAGATCTTGAGCGCGAGTTCAATTTTTAGTGAGAAATGTGGTTGTGTTTGTCTAGTTTTTTTTTTTTTTTTTTTTTTTTTTTTTTTTTTTTTTTTGGAAATAATTAACAAGTAGGGTTGGATCAGTTGGAAAACCCCTTGCCTCTTAACCTAGAGGTCAAGGGTTCGATCCTCACTCCCTACAAAAGGCCGGAGGTCCTTTTCTACCTTAGGTAGAACCGGAAACAACCTCTCTACCTTAGGTAGGGGTATGGTTGTCTACGTCTCAACCTCCCCCATACACCGTGGAAGACGGTATTGGGACCCATAACCCGTGGAAGACGGTATTGGGAGTTACTTTACTTTACTTTACTTTTTTTGGAAATAATTATAATAGTGTCCAGCTCGATTTAGGCAACCACTTCAGGACGCAGTTGTAAAATAACAGGCCTCTGTTGACGCTTAATACTAAGAATCTTATAATTTCGGATGCTATCACGAAGGATTATAATTCACCTTTCTTTATCATGCGGTAAACTACAGGTATGGGGTTTAGTTTCTTGACCATTTTAATAGGCATAACATGGCTCTATTTTGTCTTCAAGAAGAGGAACCTTATTCAACTCCGACATAAATTGTTTCAACAAAACGGAGGTTTGCTACTCCAGCAACGAATTATGACCAATGAAGGCAATGTCAATTCAACAAAAGTCTTCACCGCACAAGAGTTAGAAAAGGCCACCAACAATTACTCAGAAGACCGGATCTTAGGCCATGGTGGTTATGGGACTGTATACAAAGGCATATTAAGTGACCAGCGAGTAGTTGCAATCAAGAAATCACGAGTTATGGATGAAGCCCAGATTGAACCTTTCATTAATGAAGTGATCATCTTAACACAAGTTAACCATCGAAATGTTGTCAAGCTTTTGGGATGTTGTTTGGAAAGCGAGGTTCCTTTACTGGTATATGAGTTTGTATCGAACGGAAATCTTTATGATCATATTCATAGTAAAGGAACAATGACTTGGTTATCGTGGGAGCATCGTTTAAGGGTAGCTGCTGAAGCTGCCGGTGCACTCTCTTATCTTCATTCTGCTACATCAACCCCTGTTATCCATAGAGATGTCAAATCCGCAAACATATTACTGGATGATAATCTCACAACAAAAATCGCGGATTTCGGGGCTTCCAGATTAGTCCCTCTTGATCAAACACAAGTAAGCACACTCGTGCAAGGTACACTAGGGTACTTAGATCCTGAATACTTCCATACAAGTCAGTTAACCGAAAAGAGTGATGTTTATAGTTTTGGGGTGGTACTTGCGGAGCTTCTAACAGGGAAGAAGCCACTGTGTATGGAACGGACTGAAGAGGAACGAAATTTAGCCACTTACTTCATCATGGCGCTAAAAGAAAACCGCTTGTTTCAGATTCTTGAGCCCAGACTTGTAAGGGAAGGTACACTAGAGCAACTTCAAGAAATCGGTGAGCTTGTTAAAAGATGCCTTAATCTTACGACCGATGAGCGACCTACAATGAAGGAGGTCGCGACTCAACTTGAAGGGTTACGTAAGTTTACTCAACATCCATGGGCAAGTCGAAATGATGAAGAAGAGAATACAAGCTTGATAAACATGGAGAATGCTCACACTGACCTATATGCAGAATCCATAAAACCGCACTCTAGCACTGGTGAAATTTCTTCAGGTTTTAGTATCGATCTTGTGTATCCTGCCAATATCCTGCGATAATACGATTATCGTGATAATAAGCTATTCAGGCTTATTAAACTAACAATTTGAATGTTCGGTGTAAAGTTGTTGTAAATTTGCCTTGTTGCGTCTAGACTGAGTTAAACAAGTTAAATTTATCTGATTATTATGTACTAAAATAATATAACAAGCACCTGTTAATTTCTTCTTACGTACTTCTCTGCATAGTTGGAGATGATATTCAACACGTATGAAACAAAACATAGTTAAGATGATGATGAAGAAGAAGGCTTAATTAATAACACATTGTAACGTGAGATGTCTAAATGATGATGTAAAACAAAAGGTTCAAAGAAAAGTTCTCCCATGGCTGATGATGTACTTGGAAATTTTGATAGTTTATGTGACATTTAGTGCAGTATAATTACGAATACACGTGTATGTGTTTGGTACTCAAATTTCTAAAGATTTCTCTTAGTATGTCCGGCCTCTTTAAAATAGTGTTGCTAATTGCGGGATATTGAATAGCTTCTCTTCGGTATGTTGTTTCTCTATTTTCACTTGATCTGCACGTATCTACAACAATTGGTGTGCCCTTCCATCGTTATGATAAGTTCTCATGTCAGCAAGGGAAGAATTACGTACGTACAACATGGCATCTTGGAGGATTTGACCGGTTCTTTTGCTAACAAACAACCACCAATTACAATTATTTATCCTGATAGATACTTAGGGTGTGTTTGTTTTATTAAGATGTTTTGGGTCTGAATCTGACTACCACATCTTACTGGTAAGATGTGGCTATAAAGTCTGAATCTGATTGAAATAATGTTGTTTGTTTTTCTATAAATGTCTGAATGATTTTAATTGTCTTTTCTAATATATATTAAATCATAACGATACGATGAATAAGTAGCTTGTGTAAATATGAAACAAAACAATTTTATAATAAATCTATCACAATAATAAACTAGTAAATAAATTATCTTAATACATATCCAAAATTTAACATAGTAAAAAACTATTATACGAATTGTCTTAGAATAAAGCATAAGTTTAACATTTCATTTTTCCATCATTTCCTTTATAAGCTCTGAATTCTTAGTTTTAATTCTTACTTTCTTAGTTTCAAAACGTTTCGTTTTTTCGATAATTATGATATTTGAGTCATTTCAAAAACAAATTCTTTTTTAAAACCATCTACATGTTTTATTAGGCAATCTATTTTCGGTACAAACTTATCTAGGGGTGTTTATCGGTTCAGTTATCGGGTTATTCAGTTTATTCGGTTCGGTTTGTTCGGTTAATTTTTTTTCTGGGTCAAACCGAAAACCGAACCGAACCGAATTCAAAATTGATTCAACCGAACCAAAAACCGAACCAAATAACCGAAAACCGAACCCCTATAACCGAAAACCGAACCGAATAACCCGAATTACATAATTTTAATTATTTTTTCATTTAATTATATATAATCTTAGAACAAATTTTTTTTTCAAGCTTAAATAATGTTATATTTATACTAAAAAAGACTTTTAGTGATTATTTTTATATGTAAATACATAAAAAATATATATATATTTATATATTTTCGGTTTTCGGTTCGGTTTTCGGTTTTCATTGCCAAACCCATATCCAAACCGATAACCGAATATTTAGTTCGGTTCGGTTCGGTTTTGACCAATTCGGTTCGGTTACAAATCCGGTTTGATTTTTTTCGGTTCAGTTCGGTTTCGGTTTTCGGTTATTGTGGATATTACCCGATCCATGAACACCCATAAACTTATCTCGTAAGACATAATTTACTACACAAATTAATTCCAAGTACTTGATTTGGCCTAATGCAACATCAAATGATAAAACAATGCTACCCAAATATAGTGAGTACATTTGGCCCAAAGTTGTCTTAAACTTTTCACTACTTAGCCCACATAAGAAATAATGCAACCTTAAAACAAATATACTAAACCTAAATATATATAACACAAGTTTTTGGTTGCCCTAATAGAACACACGCCTCTCTCTTAAACAAGCAGCCACCAACCTCTTTATTCATTCTATTTGTCACATGAAACATAAACCACAAGAACACCCTTATGTATTAACCTTTTAGTGGTCTTTTTTTTTTCTTCTTGTTTGCTTCTCAAATCCGAAGTTTAAACAAACAATATCCACCCCTTGTATTTGTAACCCTCGATTTATTATAAACCAAATACTCTTTTTATCTTTGATGGTTCGGCTAAGATCTTTTTAGAAGGTCTCGGGTAAGGTTTTGGTTCTTGTTCAACTCTGTAAATTATAACCATATAGCGAAGACACAAGACCAAGAATCTTTTTTTAAAAACAAATGTTTGTTATGGTTTTGTTGTCATGGTTAAGGTGATATTTTTATTTCTTTTTAGGCAAAGATCGATGATAGGTTCATTCAAATCTGTAAAGATTTTGTGAACAATACTTTTTAGGCACAGGTAGGTTTTATATTAAAACTCGTTTATATTTATAGATCAATGAGGGATTTATATAAATCTTTAAAGATCTTTTATTAAAATTAAAACCCGAGATCTTTTATTTATTTTTGTTCTTTTCAGCTTTTGTTTGATGTTGTGGAGTTGGATACATATGGGTAAGAGACGGTAAGACATGATCACCAAGTCTGACCGAGTAAGATATGAACCATCTGACCGCGTCTGACTCTCGAGAAAAAAACAAACAACCAAAACGTCTGACCGCGTCTGACTAGTCAGACGTCAGATGTGGTTAAGATGTTTTTGGCAAAAACAAACACACTCTTATTCTTTGTTGACTTACTAAAATAATCAGTCAATGGATATGATGATGGTACTCCTAGCTAAAGGATATAAAACTAGGAGAAGTTGAAATATAATGCAAGTTGCAATCCATAAGAAGATCTCATATATTCTTCTTAAGATATGAATCATTTCATACATTCTTTCATATCAACAACTAGCATCATCAAGTTGGTACTTCAATGTGACATTTAGTTCTCTATATATAGTTACGATCGGATCATGGTTGAACACACCATCTTCCTCCCAACCTTATGGTCTATAGTTAAACACTCTCATCCTAAACTTCTTCCTCTACTTAGATTCCTTTGATTTGCTATAAAAGTATTTTAGCAAAACATAGGGAAAAGAAAAGTATATGAAAGCCTATCGCACATAGAGGAAAAATATTCCAAACAAGCTACAATTCTTCCGAACAAAGTCATTCAATCCCAACTCGAAAATGTAGCGTGAAACTACATATATAATATGAAATATATAATATGAAGTTACATGAAGGAAATGGCCACCCGAAAAACTATTAATAACCCTTCGTGTCCTTCGATGTAATATTGTTTGAAACACGTAACTATCATACAAGTCATCGACTCTCTAGAATGATGGTGGATTCATGCCATACGCTAGTAAGATAAGATTATCTAAGCATTCTTTTGCATATATTGTTGTATGATAACTACGAACTTGATCACCGGAGAGGGTTCCCCCGGGCTCAGCCCGAGGTCCTCTCTACCGGTGTTTATTTTTCTTTGCAGCACTGTTACCAAAGACCCGAAAGTCAAGGTCAAAGTAATTTAGCGGTCAACGAAGCACATTGACGACCATGCGAATTTTGGTAGCATCAAGATACGGAGTAATTCTAAACAAAAAAATACTATAAGTTGCATCAATAGTTCGTAAGGTAATAATTGAAAGGATTTTTCTATCTGCCTGATATGCACAAGATAAGAAGGCAAAAAGGACACAAAAATGTCTCAGGGACTCTTTTTTGTGAGTCCTTGAATCCCTTTTGTATATTTTTTGCCTTCTTATCATGTGCCCCTAGAGCACAAGATAGAAAAACCCTAATTGAAATGTGAAACAAGATGACAATGCAAAAGTCAGCCACAAATAGGATTATAGGAATAAGAGTAAATTAGATGGATCATCCATATAGTTTGTCTAAAATTGCATCTACAGTCCCTGTTGGTTTCATTTTGCATTGACAGATCTATAACTTTGTAACAAATAACAACCATAGTCCTTCACTTTGATGTCGGTTAAATAAGTTCATTAACATTCCTCATGTGCAAGACATATGAGGGTATTTCAGTATTCTTTCCATCATCTTCAACATACTATTAGAGAGAGAATAAGGTTTCTGTGTGTGTGGGGTATGTCTCGGCCATTAATATGACAACTTTATAATTAAAAGGGTATGCTTTATATATAGTAAAGATCAAGTCAGACCTTGTATTCTAGCCATAATTCCATTCAATACTTTCTTGGTTTATACATGTCCAGCCATAATTCCTTAATATTCAGCCGAGATACTTCAACACTTTCCATGATATTTAGTTTTCAACAAACATTATACTTGAACACCTTTCCTTGAAAAAAAAAAGTTTTCAACATTATATTTAGTAGAGATAGTTTCCAGCTTTGCATATGCCTTCTTTTTACAGTATTAATAGTGTTTTAATAGTTTCCAGCTTTACTTATGCCTTCCAAAAATAGTGTAAGGACATCCAGAAATACTTATGCCTTCCAAAAATAGTCTAGGCGAGTACCCGTGCATAGCAATGGAATTCCTAGCGGTATATAATTAACGATTTGTGATATTGTGGTGAGTGTTTTGTGTAGCGTTCAAAATAAAACGTGAACCGATCAGAATATAATTGCAAACGGTTGTACTACACGGATAACTAAAGTCTAGAAAAAATTCTTAACATCTATCGAACATTACACCAGTTATGAGATAAAAACTAACAACACACATTACTCTTCGCGTAAAACTTCTTGATACACGACATTTGAGGTGTAGATTCCTGCTTGACAGAACTCTTTGACTTGTTTAACCAATACCTTTGTTTATATTACCACATTTATTGTAGTTCTCTTTTCTTTTCTTTTTTTGTTAAGGTTTATTAGTTTCATTTGTTATTGTTGCATGAGTATAAGCGACTATATGCAACAGTAATTACCCACCAATGAAGCCCTTAGATTAACATGACTTGTTTTCGAGGTCTTCTACGATTCATGTCCAATGTATGAACTATCCACTTTTCAAAGGTGTAGTTTTCAATTAGATTGTTAATCTATGTATATGCAAGTCAATTATTCTTGATTTTCTTTACTGTAGTTTAACCTTTTTATTGAGATTCAAAAATTTTCAAATCTTCACATTATGTATTTGCTATCGGTCGAGACCATGACCCACTTCCTCCATTTCTCTTTCGTCGACCGGTATCCCATAACAAGGCCGACCGACAGTGACCCTCTGTCGACCGACGGTCAACCTTATTATTGCATCTAGCCTTAAGAAATCCTTTTGGAAAAGTGGTTGTCAAATTTCCTTGTAAAAATTTCAACTTTTTTAAGATTCCGAGATTTCATACTACTTAAATTGAAATACTAAAATTAGATAAGTTCAAAAAGTTTAATTTTCAAACTTTCAAAATTCAAAAGTGAAATTTATTCAAACTTTTAAAATTTTAAAATTGTAAGTTTTCAAATGTCCAAATTTTAGAAAAAAAAAAAAAAAAAAAAAAAAAAAAAAGTTAAATTTTCATATTATAAATTTACGCTCAGATTGTGTTGGCTACAAAAAAACATGGTCCGTTTTAAACATCGATCCATTTATTGCCTTGAGATCATCATGGCCATAAAACTAACCTCCTTAAAATCACCTTTTTCAGCAGTAAAAAGGGTCCATTTGTCAACTCTCTCTTTGGCGAATAAGGAGAATACGATTCCCTTTTAATTCTCTTAAATTGATTTTGTTCTCAAATCGTCCCCACTTAATTCTTGGGTTATAGTGGGTTAGTGTAATTGCAAAATCTGTTCTTAGAATTTTAAGGAATCTACTTTAATAATTCAGTATCTATATCCTTGTTTTGTCTTTTCTTGCATGGTGTTGTCTACGTTACTAATCTGTTGATCAATTTTATCTATTCTTTATAGATTTAACGTGGGTTGGTGGCTTGATTTCTTATTGGATTCTTGATCGCACCATATTATTTAATTCAGTAAGTCGGTTATAAATCGATTTTTATTTATATTGTTACGATCAGAATCATGGGCGGAGGTTAGGTCTTGGAGTGCTTTACGATTAAACCCTAGTCTTGTGATTAGGGTTTTCTTTTATCTATTTAGTTTGCATGGTTGCTGGTTATTACTAAGTAAATCTGGTTCCTAGATAGGGTTTCTTGGTGGTGATGAATAAGGGTTTTCTTGTTTCTAGTACTGATAAGAAGGGTGCGAATACAGAGAGTAGTTTGGGTAGGGATAGTGTGAAGTTTGATTCTACTGTTCCTAGTCGTGTTGATGTGGATGAGTTGGGTGCTAATGTTGATTTGTCTTAGGTGACTATGAGGAAACATAAGAAGACTAAGGATGTTAATCATAGTTCTAATCAGCCTATACTTGCATCGTCTGGTCCTATTATTACTGAGTGGAGTGTTGATGATGGAGATATTAAATTATCTACGATTGTGGACAAGAATAATCAAGCGAAGCCGGTTTCACCTGATCCTTTAGTTAATGATCTAAATGGTCCACATGGGGCTTCTAACAAGTCTCGTAGTTCTGATAAGGTTGATATGAATGCACATGGGGCTGTTGGTATTGATAAGGTTGGTGTAGATGCTTTGAAACAACCTCCTACATCATATTCTAGTGCTGCCTCTAATGAGCCTAAGCAACACACATCTAACTTTCGTAGGCTGGAGTGTAGCATGCAAGCAAATGGCGTGGATCTTTCTGTCCCTATGAAAGTGGTTGAAGAGGTGAACACGAGGTTTGAGAATACTCTTTATGGGTATTTCCTTGGTCAACGCCTTGCATTTCCTGTTGTTGATTACTATGTACGCAATGCATGGGGTAAGTTTGGTAACATAAGGTAATGATGAATGCTAAGGGGTTCTTCTTCTTTAAGTTCAACTCAAAGAAAGGTGTTGATGAGGTGCTTGAAAATGGTCCTTGGTTGATTAGAAATGTTCATATTATTCTCAAACCATAGACTTTGAACACTAACCTACTTAAAGAGGATTTGACTAACATCCCGGTGTGGGTTAAATTCCATGATGTACCTCTTGCTATGTTTTCTGATGATGGTCTCAGTCTTCTTGGCACATTGATTGGTACGCCCAAAAGGTTAGACGCTTATACTGGCCAAATGTACAAGGAATCATGGGGCCGTAGTAGTTTTGCTAGATGCATGATTGAAGTGAAGTCGGATGAGGTGCTTAGGGATAGCCTCACTGTTGAGATACCTTTACTTGATGGTTCGGGGTTTACTATTGAGAAGATTCGGGTTGAATACGAGTGGAAACCACCGCGTTGTGATAAGTGTAAGATTTTTGGTCATACTCTTATTGATTGTCCTAAAGTTGTGTTACCTCCTATCCATCCTACTATGACTGTTAATGATGGTTTCAAGACTGTTAATAATAAGAAGAAAGGGAAACAAGGTGGTTCTACTATTCCGGGTCAAGGAGGGGTTCCTAAACCTGTTGTGGGTAAGCAGTTTCAGTATCGACCCAAAAAGACTCCTCCTGAACCTAAGAAAGTGGATGGCAATAAGAAGAATGCTTCTGCTGTGGCTAGTTCAAGTGGAACGAAGATCTCTACATCTAACCTATTTGATGCTCTTAATATGGAAGATACGGATGCTTTCGGCATTCCTACTAATGACACCAACAAGGATGGGTATTCTGGTCGTACAATGGAAGTTAATGAAGATGAGTCTACTAAGACAGGTAATTCATCACAACAACCCCTTGTGAGCGATTTGAAAGAGAAGGAGTCGGTTGTGGCTCCTAAAACTAGTGATTCATTCTTGTACTCTGCCCGCCTCTTCTACTAAGAGAGTTAACCCTTTTTCTAAGGTGGGAGAGATTGTGGTTTCTGATTCTGAAGATGAGGTGGTTGCTAACCCATTTAATGAGTCTGCTAATCTATTCGGTGGTGGACAAGAGTTTGAAGATGATTATGATGACTATGACTACGATGACTATGCGAACCAGGTTTACGATCTTCCAGGGAATTTGGATGCTTTTAATGCCATGTATGGCACCAAGCTTCAAGGTCTTAGGAAGTAATTTTATTTCGTTATGTCCTATGTTATCATTTGAGTAGTGGTTTGTTTTCTTGTTTAGAAAATAGGAAGTATCTTGTTATGTAAGCTTTTGCCTATGTAATGGGCTGAGATATGGGATTTCACCCATATCCATTGTACTTAAACGTTTTGGTTAATATATTTACCAGGGTGCATGATTACTCCCCTTTACCCAAAAAAATCATCATGGCCATAATCATCATGTCAAAACACAACAACGTGTATAGTCCCAAAACAATACTACGTATTTCTTAAAACGCATAGCACAACAAATTCCGACCAAACTCGAATCACACAACAGATTCTGGCCAAACTCATGTCACAATAAATTCTGGCCAAACTCACAAGAATTCCAGTTGTAATGATATTCGTGTGCGTGTTTCGTTTTACAAGTAAACCATTACGACGACAATGTGTAGTTTTCAACTACCCGAGCGTTAAGGTTTCCCGTAATTCGGCTTTTTATGTGTATAGTCAAGTACATGTGAAAAATAGTAGTGGTGTATAGTTTTCTAAGAATATTTGATTGCGTTGATGAGGGTGTACTTTTACGTCGTTGCATGTATGCATGGTCCGAAGTTGGTCACTTTTATGTGTGTCCCTTCTTTGTTATTCTATAAAAACAATCGTATAAAAGATGTTTATATGCCGCAGTTGATTTTTGGGGAAGATTGTGTTTCTTTGCTTGCTGTTTATCTCTTTACTTCGAAAAATATGACTCCTAGCGATTTTATAACTCATCATTTTGGTATATTTTACCACATGCTACATGTTTATTAACCACATAAAAGAGGCCATATTTTCACTTCCTTGGTAGTTTTAGTTCTTGATTAAATATTTGCCAATGCACATTAAAGTAGACAAAATCCATATTTCAACATTGTGAACACTGGCACAATACTAAGAGCGACCATTTTAGTCAAGCAAAAGGGCATACCACATACATGCACAAACCAAACCCAAATGATCTAACGGTAACACCAACATAAAAGGGAAATAAAATATATCGACAGTAGAATTTAATACGCAGATTAGACGAGAATCGCTAAATAAAGGGCAACAAGACATGAATTGATACCAAGAACACGTATGAAAAAAAATCACATGAATTCGCTAAAACTACTTAATATCAAGACGGTGATTATTAGTCTAAATTACCATTCTTTATCATAGAATCAATTTGGATATGATAAGTAATAGAAGATCAATCAAACAAACATTGTCAAGAATTCAACACAGTGTAATCCGCAAGCAAAATAAGCACAACACCTGCAAAGCTAAGAAATTGATTATGTGACTACTACCATCAGTTGCACTATTAACTTTCTATAAATTGCAAGTTGCAAAACAAACACAAATTCCGAATTAAAAAACAAACAAACAAATAAACAATGTAATATCAATAGCGTGATTATTAGTCCTATCATCATTCCATATTGTAAAATTAATATGGATTAATAATATATCATCTTGATAACAAATGTTCAAGGCCTCGCGGCAACATACTACTACTCATACCTGTACAATAACATACTACCAATGAAACCATATGGATGGCTAACAACCTGCAGAAACCTATATGAATGATGAAAAATCACAAAAGAATAATAAAACACATATGGTTTTATAGACTCTCATAAGCAAAATTAGCATAACCTATTCATAGAATTGATTGTAAATTCTCAATCAAGAAAACATTTTGACATTTTGTGACAACCAATTACAGCAAGCTAGTGACTATCCATATATAAATTGATGAAATTATGAGCTCAACATATTCCAAAAATACGGCTCTAATAATTCAATTCATAGATAAAATTGATTTTGGTTGCATTTAAGAGTAATAGTGTATTTCCATGTATAAAATTAATAATTTCCATTAGGTGTAGTTGACATTGTATAAAGAGATGATGAATCGTTTAGAAAGTTTCCTTTATTGTCATGAATACAAACTTATCTAGAATAAAGAATTGAAGAAAGAATTGTTTCCTTTATTGAACATTCATAACATAAATAAAAGTCTAAAAAGACATGATATGTATTCCAAACAGAAGTATGGAATAATGAGTCGCCTAGGATAAATATGAGGGTAACTACAAGGAATTTCTATAAGGTATATAACATATAACAATAAAAAAAGGACATGGATGTTAGACCATACTTTATCAAAATTTATGATAAATATTGCAGTTGCCATGGGTCAGTCATATTCTTCATTAGAGTATCCTATATTCTCAAAGTAAAACAGGTAGGAATAAAGCTTCTCAAATTCAGGCTCCACAGCTCTTGCATCAATCTCGAATGCTGGCACTTCCCTTCCAAAATCAACCTACAAGAAAAATATGCATAGTAGAATTTAACAATGACCATAACTATAATGTACAACAGAATAAACAGTTAGCTTACCTCTCTGGCAGTACCAGTTGGAACCATGGCTGCTTTCTGAGCCTTCTCTAATGCTACCACTTCTGGCTGCGCAGCCTATTACAATGATGAGAACCACAATAAGTCAAATAATAAAGAGGCTAATAATCCAGTTTCATGTATTCTCCTTGACATATCAGTAAAGAATATACATCCAAATATTATTTGTCATTGCCACACAAGCTGTATTTTTGAGAATGCTTAAATGCTACAAATACAAACTTTAAGGACGTGTAAAAACAACCAAACTAGTTGTGTCAATGTGATAATGTGATCCAGTACTAATAGAAATTAGATGATTCTTAAAGCAAAAAATACTCATGAAACAAAAAGCACATAAGCCCGAAAGCTTAAGGCAAATGAAATCATAAATTAGAAAGAACCTCAAGATCATCATCAACATTCTTTTGATTTGGAATTTCCATTTCTTGATGGGTATGTCAAAATTTAGTGGGTTTGCAATAGTATGGCGCATGTTGATATAGGCAAAACCCAAGTAAAAATTTGAACATCAACGAAATCCTTTTCCCGCCCCATTTTGTTTGGCATATACTTTCCAATTTCGGAGAAATTAAAGAACCACCTTAGAATTAGCTCTAGGTCTGCTACTGCTTATTATGGTTCAGTCTTATGCACTATATGGTTTTCGCACTTAGCGTGCTTTTGGTCCATATTTCTGCATTTCAATATTTGTCGCAATTGTATTTTAGGTATGCAAGAAACCCCTCAAAGAAAACATCAAAAATTATTCTCCCTTGTGTTATCGTAGAGCACTGGGTGCAATGAAATGTCACGGCTCGCCACTCCAACGTGGCACCTCGCCACCCCTCGCCACTGTACGCCCCCCCCCCCCCCCCCCCCCCTTCATCTTTGCTCGCCGTTTGGAAGCTCCTCGCCTGCACGGCGAGGTTATTGTTAGACGATGAATAAACCTGTAGGTGTAATACTCCCCGCCAGTCCGAGTGGCGAAATCGCGAAAGCTCGGACTGGAGTAGTAAATTAAGAAAGCGAAATAAAACAATAAACCAAAATAAAACGGGATAACCCAAAGTATCCTTTTTTTGTTTTACACAAATTATCCGAAGGATAAACCAAAGTATCCCAAACAGTCGTCTAGGGAATAAGAACCCTAGATTCGACACCAACAAAAATTCTTGGGAATTAATACCCTTGATTCGACATATAACAAAAACAAATAATTAAATAATTTTTTTTTCAACATACTAAGATTATTAATTCTTTTCCTAATAAGCAGACATACATTCAAAAAAAAAAAAAAAAAAAAAAAAAAAAAAAAAAAAAAAAAAATTAGTAAATACAACAAAACAAGACATTAAAAAGAATAAAAATAAAAAGCAAACTAGAATCAACCACCGATTTGAATGGCCTTAACATCACGCTTCTTAACCTCAACTTTAGGCACAGTAACAGTCAACACACCATTCTCCATAGCAGCCTCCACTTCCTCAACTTTCGCATTCTCAGGCAACCTAAATCTCCTCATAACCATTCTTTTATTTATTTATTTGATGGTTGAAGGGTGGCGGCTAGGGTTTGACGGGGTGGTTTAGGGGAGGCGGCTCAACGTAGCCACCTAGGTCTGAGGATCAGACCCGCTCCGATACCATGTTAGACGATGAACAAACCCGTAGGTGTAATAGTTATGAATTGTACTTTTGTCAGGCAAACGTTGTGTAACGTTTTAATTTAAATGTAATTTTTTTAAACACACATATTAACACTATAAATATCACGCATATTTTACACATTTCAATTAAATTTACACAACTTTTATTTCAAAACACTTACACATATAAGAGCAAGAAACATGAGCGAATCATCTTATTCCGGTGATAGTGGCCTTGAAGAGATAACGGAGCTAGAGATGATTCTCTAATAGTTTGAGTACGAGCAATCGGTGCAAGATCAAGAAGCCGATCCTTCACGCCGCCGTAGATACATCTCCCGTGAACGTGAAGCTGCTGAAGCTCGTCTAATGGCCGACTATTTTGGTGGCGAACCAAAATATACGGATGATAATTTTCTGCGTCGTTATCGTATGAGACGTAAACTATTTTTAGAAATAGTATAAGGTATTGAAACGTATATTCAAACTTACAATCCTCTTCCCAAGCATTTTGATTTCTTTAGAGTCCGACCCAATGCTGCGGGTGTAATTAGTTTTAGTGTGATTATGAAATGCACATGTGCCCTACGCCAATTGGCTTACGGGATAGCACCTAACTTATTAGATGAGTATTTACAAATAGGTGAACAATGTGCACGCGATTGTCTAGATTTTTTTTACTATGTGCATAATCCAGTTGTATAGGAAGGAGTTTTTAAGAAAACCAGATGAGAATGACATTCGAAATTTATACCACGCACATAACATGGTTCATAAGATACCGGGAATGTTGGGAAGCATCGATTGTATGCACTGGTAATGGAAAAATTGTCCGAAAGAATGGCAAGGCCAATTTCACAGAGGTGATAAAAAGTATCCAACTATAATGCTTGAAGCTGTTGCGTCATACGATTTGTGGATTTAGCATGCATTTTTTAGGGTAGCGGGTGCGAATAACGATCTTACCATTTTGAATAATTCTCCGTTATTCGACGACCTGTTTGATGACATCACCCCTGAGGTTCCGTTTGAAGTATACGGACGTAAATTTAACCATGGGTATTAGCTAGCTGACAGAATTTACCCACAGTGGGCATCTTTTGTCAAATTATTTACGGTTTCAGGTAACCCAAAAAATGCCTTATGGAAAGCGAAACAAGAAAGTGCTCGAAAAGATATCGAAAGAGCTTTTGGTGTCCTCCATGGACGTTGGTATATTATTACCCAACTGGCGTGCACATTTACTGTGGGCAAGTTACGGAGGATCATGTACTCGTGCATCATAATGCATAACATGATTTTGAAAGATAAAAAATCTGCGATATCCGAAGCTAGCGAAATGTATATTCCTCCTCAACCAAATTTACAACAGACATGGATTGAACGTTGCGAAGTGAAAAGTACAAAATCCAAAGAACTACATGATAAACGCATACACGCAAAGCTTCAACGATGTCTCATCGAGCATGTTTGGCAACGACATCAATGGGAACAAATTCAACAACAAAATACGAATAATTAGTTTCGTTATAATTTGATGTATTTTTTTCGTATTGTTTTTTTAATCGTATCGTTATTTTACGTTTCGTATGTTTTTATTGTGTTGTATTGTATTTTTATATTTAATGAAATGAATTTAGTTTATTTAATGAAATGAATTTAAAAAATAAAGATTTAAGTAGTGGGCCCCAAATGAGTAAGTTGAAGTTAGTTATTAGTGAGGGGTCAGTTGTTGAGATTTATTAAAGTGATGTGTCACCCGTGGGATCCAAATGAGGAGCTTCCCCTCCTCATTGCACCCACTGCTCTTAGAGCATCCACAATGGCAAAACCAATAAACGCTTTTTACTATTCTAAAAAGCTTTTGAAAGAGGTTTTTATACATTGTATCAAACGCTTTTTGAATAGTTTTTTTTTACAAAGACTTGATAAACCTCAAGTCTTTGATAAAAGGTTTCTCTCTTTATGACTCAAAACATTAAATGCATTAAATGTATCAAGTCTTTGCTCATGCTCTTGGAACATGGAGCTATAAGTGCATTGATACCAACAAAATAACAAAGACAAACAACAACAACAACAACAACAACAACAACAATAATAATAATAATCCGGTAACCATCTTCACCCCGCACATTTCGATCCCATCATTTTAAGGTATGATATCTATGTTTCTTCTTCAACTTATGTTTTATTGTTATCATTTTTGATATTTTTTTCAATTAATTTTTTACCGAATTTGTTTAGCACATTAGTTAAGTATGTTTATTATTGGTATACACATAAATAATCGGTTGTGTTTAAATATTACATTGAAGGTAATTGATACAAATGGCCTCACTAAAAGAAATTTTAACGTGTTGACCGGTTGCAGCAACAGTCTGTCTAACCATCCCAGCTGGACAAGCAAAGCCCGGGCCACCCGTAGGTCCTGCAGTCGGTCAATACAAGGTTAACGTAATGGCATTCTGCAAGGACTTCAATGCTCGTACTCAAAAGTATAAACCCGGTGCGCCTATTGCTGCTACTGTTACCCAGGGCCGGTCCTGAGGATTTGGATGCCCTGGGCGAGACAATCGACAATGCCCTTGTTAAATGTTGTAAATACAAAACACCCTACCTTTTATGGGTATGAAGTGCAACCAAAACGCACACACCAACTTAGAAAAAACGAAAGAACATAAGTCTGCAAAACTAAATAACGTACACTAGGCAACCTTTTATTTATTCACACTTGAATTTTCAAAGGATGGTGATAATAATAATAATAATAATAATAATAATAATAATAATTCCAGAAAATCAAATGACACAATAGTTATCTAAAAAGTAACCTTTAAGTATAACTCAAATGACACAATAGTAATGTATAAAGTTACCTTAAAAAAATTGAAATAAACACATCGACTTGAGTACATAACCATGTTTGTTCATGTCTGTCTTTTTAAATTTTTATAATAAATTCTATATTTTTTAAACAAACGAAATTGTCTATTTAAAAGTATAACTATCCTGTTACAAACAAAAATACATCAAATATGAACAATACACTACATATAAAATTTATTTGTATACATGTATTTTAGTAAATAAAAAATAATTCAAGGTAAAAGAAGTCAAAAACTAAGGGTCCGTTTGGTATGTGCCTTTTGAGAGGGTTTGGGCTCAATGCCACCCAAATCAATTGTTTAGTATTGCTTCTTTAATCTGACACAAGGGTGTGGAGTCAAAACAGTTAACCCCACATGCGATGGTGGGATTTGAGTGCGAATTGTTTAGTTTTCTGACATTTATACTGTACTTTGTCCTCTCTTTTTATATTGTCCATACGTTTTATTTTTTCAATTACATATTAATCTTTTTTTGTTTTTATTTTATTATAAAATATATTAAAATAAATATAATTTCTCTCTCCTAATCCTATCTCAAATCTAAATCCTATACCAAATCTAAATTCGAATCCAACCCCACTTATAAACCAAACGGACCCTAAATTGAGAATCTAATTTTTATTTGTCTAGTGTCTGTCTAGCCTCTAGCTCCACACTCTCTCTTCGTTTAAGACTTCTTCTTCTTCATCATTCATTCTTTTTCACCATTAGCAGCTGCAACAACTAATAGACTCCGGAAAGGGTCTTTTTTTTTTTTCTTTTTTCTTTTTTTTTTTAATTAAGGTATTTTATTTATAGCAATAATGGGCTTCTAACTTCTACCGGACATCATATTAGCATCACAACACTATGTATTTTCATCACATAAAACCTTTTCACAACACTAAAAATTTGAGGCCCCTTATTTTTGTGATGCCCTAGGCAGTTGCCCACCTCGCCCATGCCTAGGGCCGGCCCTGCACTGTTATCGTTTTTAAAGATAATACCTCTTGATTGTTCGCTCTCCTTCTGTTACTTGGTTTTTGAAAAAGGCGGCTAGGATTGAATCTGGGAGTGGTCGAGCTGGACATGTCGTGGCATCATCCACTTTGACTTTGAAGCATATTTATGAAATTGCCAAAGTCAAGCAAGCTGATCCGTATTGTCAGTATATGTCGTTGAAGGCAATTTCTAAGTCCCTTATAGGTATCGCTATCTCTATGGGGATTAAGGTTGACAAGGAGCTGCTTGATTGGTGTAATTCGGATGGTAAAATTTGGATTCGAGTGTTTGACAATTAGTTTTTTGAACTCTTCATGTTTGAAGTTGTTCCAAGGGTTTCTTGTGATGGTAATGGAGGACTCAATAATCTTTGTTGTATGTTGATGCAGACGAATTCATACACGTTGCACTTTTTAGCTTTTGCTTTTAATCAACTATTATTGAAATATACTCCGTAAATGATCTATGCAACTTTTCTTTCAACTCCCTCTAATGGGCTAACTATATCTTTATCAGCTTCCATTTGTTCAATATAGTGATTGTACCCTTGTTGAATTGGATGACAGGGCGGGTATTCTTAGTTAGTGTGAAGTGATTGCGGGTCTGGTCTTTTTTAAAAATCCTTTGGATTCTAATATTTAAAAGTTAGTTTAGAAGTGATATGTAGTTGTGTATACGAGAGTTAAATAGTCAGGGAGATGTTGTAATTGCGATTATTGCTTTTCTAATTTTTTTTTGGGTTTGAATCTCATGGTGTGCTATTAAAATTTGTTGTGACATATATAACTGTATTATAAGGTAGAAATATATCAGGTATTACATAACTCATAATTGTGATGATAGAGTTCGATCTTGTGGAGTTAGTCCACCTAAAGATTGGCTGCCGTGCAGTTTATCTTCTTCTACGCATGAGTAATTTTTTTTTTAGATTATCTATTTTTAGTTGTTAATTTTGATGCACTGTATTGAAACTTGCATGTTGTTTGTATAATGTAATGCATTTTGATGATTTTTACTCCGTAGTTGAAATGGTTATGGTGCACAAATGTTACTAAAGTTTATCAGAAATTTCTTCTAAGGAAATAAAGTTTCATTTCGTTTAACCAGGTTACCCATGTATACGGGTTGGTTCAATATGTTACTGGACTTTGTAAATGATGATATTGGTTACTTTTTTAGTACAAGACGGTCCTTGTCGTTGGTCGGGCGTCACGAATTTAGTCCCTAGACCACTATTTCTGTTAGTTTGACTGTTTTTCTTACGTTTTCACCCGTTTTCTTATGTTTTCATACGTTTTCATCCATTTTTACGTTCTCGTCTGTTTTTGTTCGTTTTCATACGCTTTCTTACGTTTTCATCCGTTTTTTATGTTTTCGTCTGTTTTTTTCGTTTTCAACCGTTTTTATACGATTTCAACGGCTTTTATACGTTTTCGTCCATCTTTTATACGTTTTTATACGCTTTCACCAGTTTTTCTTACGTTTTTACCCGTTTTCTTATGTTTTCATACGTTAACGTCCATTTTTTTACGTTTTCATTCTTTTTTATTTGTTATCAACAGTTTTTAGACGTTTTTATCTGTTTTCGTCCGTTTTTGTTCGTTTTCAACCGTTTGTATAAGTTTTCAACCATTTTATACGTTTTCATCGGTTCTTATACATTTTCATCCATTTTTATACATTTTCGCTAGTTTTTCTTACGTTTTCGCCCGTTTTCTTAGGTATTCATACTTTTTATTACGTTTTCGTCCCTTTTTCACTTTTTTTTACGTTTTTATACGTATAAAAATAGTTAAAAACAAATAAAAATGTATAAAGACGAATAAAATATGTATAAAAACGGTTGAAAACAATTAAAAACGTTAAAAAATGGACGACAATGTAGAAAAACTATTGAAAACGAATACAAACGTAAAAAAAGGGACGTAAACGCAAGAAAACGTTTGAAAACATAAGAAAACCTAGTGAAAGTGTATAAAAACGGACGAAAACGTATAAAGACAGACGAAAACGTATAAAAATAGATGAAAACGTATTAAAACGGTTGAAAACGAACAAAAATGGACGAATAAATATAAAACGGATAAAACGTATGAAAACGGATAAAAACGTATGAAAACGAACAAAAATGTACAAAACATAAAAAAAAACGGATGAAAACAAAAGAAAACGGGCGAAAACGTAAGAAAAACTAGGGAAAGCGTATAAAAACGTATAAAAGACGGACGAAAACGTATAAAAACGGTTGAAAACGAACAAAAACGGATGAAAACGAACAATAACGGACGAAAACATAAAATACGGATTAAAACGTAAGAACACATATGAAAACGTACAAAAACGGACGAAAACGTAAAAAAACGGATGAAAACGTATGAAAATATAAGAAAATCGGGTGAAAACGTAAGAAACACAGTCAAACTAACAGAAATAGTGGTCTAGGGACTAAATTCATGACTACTAAAAAAGTAACCAATATCATCATTTACAAAGTTCAGTAACATATTTAACCAACCCGTATACATGGGTAACCTAGTTAAACGAAATGAAACTATATTTCCTTAGGATAAATTTCTGGTAAACTTTAGTAACTTTTGTGTACCATAACCCTTAGTTGAAATGTTTTGTTTGTCTGCTACTATTAGCTTTTATTTAAATAATTAAGTTGTATTTATGGTTCAAGAGGTAATATTTATATGTTCAACTTGGCTTAATATTTGGAAACCAGTGGGGTTCAGGGGGTGTTTGTTTCGGCTTATATAGCCGGCTTATGGCTTATTTGGTTTTGTGCTTATGTTTCATAAGCTCACTTTTTGTTGTTTATTATGAAGCTTTTCGGCTTATATAAGCTTGTTATAACATAAGAAATTTATATAAGCCGAAACGATTCAAAATTAACCGACTATATAAACCGAAACAAACACCCCCTCACTCGGATTGATATCTGTGAGGTAAATCGCGTCAATAGAAGGGACATGGGGACAACTGAGACCTCACATTTTGCTACATGTCCTCACCATCACGGGGATAACTTGCCTTAATTTTTAGTTCCATCTTGCTTAGATAAGCCGTGTTTACTCAGATTTGTTTGGTAGAGAGGATGGATGGTTTGGTTGAGGTTAATGGTAAGGTATGATAGGGTTAAAAATTACACATAAGTAATTAAGTATGATAGTGTGGCATAGACATTGTAACCATTACACATGTAAATTCACAGAAATACCACTAATGTACACTAGAATGACCAATTTTATACAAATTAAAGTTTAAGGACATTGGTTACAGTTTCTTACTTTGACATAATTTCGTGTATGGTCTGCACTGGAACTACAAGTAATATGGTCTCAAAAGTCATTTACTAGCTTATAGTTAATATCTGCTTCTGGTTAGTTGACTAGTTATGGTTCCACGTTCAGGCTTGTGCCACATTTACCAAGATAACATGTCCAGACATAAGCTGAGTGCCTTGCACTTGATATTTGCAAATCTGTGGTGTGGGGGTTATGCTAAGTCCTTGATTGATTTAGTACTTGAGTTGCATCAGTGACAAGCTGGATAAAACATTTTTCAGGAAAATCTCATGATTCATTTATCTCATTAGCGATAAATGTTGCCTATTTTTACTTTGATGTGTACTGATTCATCCGATTAATCAATTAATGATTTTTTTTCCTTTTCTTTTTTTTTATTTCTTTTTTTTTTTTTTAATTTCATTAGACATGATGCTTTTCGGACACTCACATATTTCTATCTGAACAGTAAAAAGGATACTGCTGTTTGTGTTACCATGGATGGTACAATCAGTTTCATGTATCGTGATTCTGCAAAGAATATTTGGTCGTTTCCACAGGGTCGCCAATTTACTCTTCAAATGAAGCTTCTATGAACCACACCAACGATAAAGAAATTGCATCTGCG
This sequence comes from Artemisia argyi, assembly GCA_030686995.1. Classification (NCBI taxonomy): domain Eukaryota; kingdom Viridiplantae; phylum Streptophyta; class Magnoliopsida; order Asterales; family Asteraceae; genus Artemisia; species Artemisia argyi. Next base: position 87,476,453 of record CM060679.1, read on the forward strand.
TCCGAAGGCAACTATTTTGTAAACATCGGGAACGATTGGAAATTGCATGTGAACACAACACTGATCATTTTGATTTGTAGCCATAAGCCCATAACCCCTAGTGGTGCATCTGTTGATTTGTACTAATGTAGGAATTTTAAGCTATTGGAGGGTGAGTTGGGTAGAACAACAAATAATAGGGGGTACGTTCAGTTGAGATAAAAACACCTTTGTTTTCCACAAAATGTTTTGTGAAAAACAAAGAAAAGAATGATCGCGTTCAAATTATTGTTTTCCAATTAAATTCTCTACAAAACACAAAATTCTTATTTCCAACTTTAATACACAAAACTACAAAACACTTTTTTTTCCACCTATTTTCGTTTAAAATACCCCCAATCCGTTTTCGTCCTATATTTTAAGTTTTTGTCCGTTTTTTTACATTTCCATCAGATTTTTTACGTTTTCGTCCGTTTTTTTTACGTTTTCGTCAGATTTTTTTCGTTTTCGTCATATTTTTTACGTTTTCGTCCGATTTTTTACGTATTTGTCTGATTTTTAACGTTTTCGTCCGTTTCTTACGTTTTCGCAAATTTTTTACGTTTTCGTGCGTTTTTATACGTTTTGGTCAGATTTTTTACGTTTTCGTCCGACTTTTTAAGCTTTCGGCAGTTTTTTTACGTTTTCGTATGATTTTTTACGTTTTCGTTCGTTATTTTATGTTTTGTCAGATTTTTTACGTTTTCGTCTGATTTTCGTCCATTTTTTACGTTTTCGTCTGATTTTTTACGTTTTCGTCAGTTTTTTTATGTTTTCATCACACTTTTTTACATTTTTGTCCTTTTTTTAACGTTTTCGTAAGATTATTTATGTTTTCGTCCATTTTTTTACGTTTTCGTGGGGTTTTTTTACATTCTCATCCGTTTTCTTACGTTTTCACTCATATTATTAAGTTTTCTTTCGTTTTTGTCCTTTCATTTATGTTGTTTTACGTTTTCGTTCATTTTTTATGTTTACTTACGTTTATTTAATTTTCGTCTATTTTTTATGTTTTCGTTAGACGAAACCTTAAAAAACGTAAAAAAAGATGAAAATGAAAAAATCAGACGAAAACGGATGAAAACGTAAAAAATCCGAAGAAAACGTAAAAAAAATTAGAAGAAAACGTAAAAATCGGAAGAAATCATAAAAGACGAAAACATTAAAAAATAGACAAAGACATAAAAAATCTTACGAAAACGTAAAAAAAACGGATAAAGATGTAAAAAATCAGAAGAAAACGTAAAAATGGACGAAAACGTAAAAAATCTGACTAAAAGGTAAAAAAAGCATGAAAACGTAAAAAATCATATGAAAACGTAAAAAAAACACGCGAAAACATTAAAAACGGACAAAAATGTAAAAAATAGGATGAAAACGTAAAAAAAACATACGAAAACATAAAGAAACGGACGAAAACATAAAAAATCAAACGAAAACGTAAAAAAATGGACGAAAACGTAAAAAGACAGACAAAAGCGTAAAAAAATGGACGAAAATGTAAAAAAATCTAACGGAAACGTAAAAAACATACGAAAACGTAAAGAAATAGACGAAAACGTAAAGAAGAGACAAAAACGTAAAAAAATCAGTTGAAAACGTAAAAAACGGATGAAAACATAAAAAAATAAGTCGAAAATGTAAAAAAACGGATGAAAACGTAAAAAATCTGACGAAAACGTAAAAAATCAGAGGAAAACGTAAAAAATAGGCGAAAATGTAAAGAAAAAGACAAAAACGGACAAAAACGTAAAAAATCAGAACATTGATGTTATACATGCTTTCTAGTTTTGCTAAATGGAAAACACAAACACATGTTTATCTGACTAAACGCGTTTCCCCACCCTTTTCCTACAAAATGAGAAATAGGAAATGAAAAAAAATTCCAACTAAACGCCACAAGAAGTCTGCCCTACATGTTTTACATCTATATAATCATAGAAGTGATGTAGTTGGATTACATGGCTTGCTATTGTTGATGCTGCTGCATTTGAAAACCATAGAAATGTAAAGTATTAGGAAGTCGAATGATCAAACATGATCATTGTAAGCAATGTCATAAGAGATTGAGAGTAAGTTAGTATGGGGAGCCTACATGTTGAGGATCCCGCTTGGTTGATCATATAAGGTACTTCACTTAATCTATGGAATGTGATCTTGAATGCAAACAGTCCTAAAAAGACAGGAAAAGATCATAATGGCCTTGTCAAGATCTATCCTCCTTCATCTACTGAAGAAATCCTTGCTGTACAAAGGGAGAACAAAGCAAGAACCATCTTGCTTCAAGCAATTCCAGATGATCACATAGGTGATTTTCACTTTCTTGATGATCCCAGAGAAATCTGGTTGACCATAAAAGCAAGGTTCGGGGGCAATGAGGAATCCAAAAGAATGAGAAAATCCATGCTTAAGCAGGAATTTCAGGAGTTCAGGATATCAGAGGAAGAGGGCATCCACAAGGGCTATGATAAGTTCCAGAAGATCCTGAGTCAGTTGCATCAGCTTCAAGCCAGACCTGAAAATGAGGAAGTGAACTCCAAGTTTCTAAGGGCTTTACATCCTTCGTGGTCTCAGGTCAGCATCTCATTAAAAACTAAAGGTGGCCTGGAGTATCTCTCGTTTGATGAATTTTATAACAAGCTAAGAGCCCTGGAACTTGACATCAAGGGGCACTCCTCTTATACAGCAACTCCATCACACTCTGCATTTGTAAGCACTCATTCAAACATATTGTCACATGCTCCAAGTACAAGCCCTTCCTCTACAACATTATCCTTCACATATACTGTTCCAAAGAGTCATCCACAGACTAGTAATGTGATGGAAGATGTACTTCATTCGTTTGTTGCTGAATATGATCAAAAGCAACAACTAGTGTATGAAGATTTTGAGCAGATTGAAGAGCTAGCATTGGAAGAGTTGGACTTGTTAGCATTAAAAATATGTAATAGAAAAGTGATGGTCATTCTCATTATAAGAACTTTGTATGTCGTGAGTTAGATATAGTGTTTGGGTTATGGACTTAGTAAATCTAATATGTTAAGTGTTATGTCATGTAAGCCTTTTATATTTATGTAATCCAAGTCCAAGCCCAAGCCCATAGAAAGCCTTTAGGGCATTATCTCATGTACTATATAAACACCTCAAATGAGTCATTTGAGGTGTGTGCTTGTGTGTGTGTTGTGTGTGTTTTATTAATAAAAGTTCTCTTCATCTTATCATTCTCTTTCAATATTAACGCCACACTTATATAACATCAAGTCACCATCTTTACTTCATATACTTGTCATATTTGTGTTAAAGTTGATAGATTTAAGGTCCTACAAGTGGTATCATTCGCCTAACAATGATTTAGGAGGGTGTGGAAATCGTTTTTTATTAAATTTTGGTTAAAAAGTTGCGTATTTTTCTTATATACGTGCACTTTTTCATCAAAAAGCTTTGATCTTTACAAGTTTTGGTGTTAAAGTTGTTGTTTTTATTGAAGTTTTACTGATTCTAAGTGTTTTGGGAAAGATTTGATCAAAAGAAACAAGTGGAAAAAGTGTTTTTGGTTGAAAAAATCGGATTTTGAGTTGTTTTGGTCACTTTACGCGTAAAAGGACAAGCACTAGGCAGAAATAGTACAAATAGTACTATTTACGCGTAAGTTTTGGCTTAAAACCCTCTTCTTACGCATAAGATCAAATCCTACGCAGAAGTTTAAGCAAAAAACCCTTTTTTCTACGCAAAAGGTTGGAATCCTACGCATAAGTTGAGATTCTACGCATGAGATCCTACGCAAAAGATCATACGCTAAAGTTTTCTTCAATGATCAATGATTACTCAGTACTTTCCTAGCTTGGACAAGTTAGTGAAATACTTCGACACGGGATATCTTTCAAGCTTGGATAAGTTTGAGAGATTAGTTTGGTTTGTAAACCTTACGCATAAACTATAAGTTTACGCGTAAAATCAAAGTTTACGCCTAAAACAATCTTGTTTACGCATAACCTTAATTTTACGCATAACCTAAAAGTTTACGCATAACTTTGCTTATGCATAAGACTCTGTTTACGCATAAGATTCCAGGTTACGCATAAGTTCATTGTTTACGCATAACCTTAATTTTACGCATAACCTAAAAGTTTACGCATAACTTTGCTTACGCATAAGACTCTGTTTATGCATAAGATTCCAGATTACGCATAAGTTCACTGTTTACGCATAAGTTCAGGGTTTACGCATAAGAATTTGACTTTTTGACAACCAAACTTCAAACGGCCATAACTTTTGAACCGTAACTCTATTTTCGACAATTCAGCTGTCAAAACGACCGTGAGAGAGAGAAGAAGGACACGTTGAATCATCTAAAGATCATTCAACCCAAGCTTCGAGGCCCAAATCCACTCCGAACGGAAGTTATTGAGGTTTTAAGGTTTTAGATCAAATTTTTCACCATAAAAACTTGCATCAACTTACACTAAACACAACTCCTACTTCGTTGAATCGATCCAAGATCAACTTTATCATCTATCAATGGCAACTCAGCAAGACATTCATGCAGCCGGTGCCGAAAACCGACCTCCCATGCTGTCAAAGGGTGGATACTCATAGTGGGCTAGTCGTATGATGCGCTATCTTAAGAGCAAACCAAATAGAAAATTTCTTATCAAATCCATTGTGGATGGACCCTTCAAACCAATACAAGTACTAGACCCTGGAGATCCAAATGGAACCCCACCCATGCAACCATTCTAAAGAGATCAGAATGAGACTGAATACACTGTGGAAGACAGAAAACAGATTGAAGCTGATGATCAGGCATTTCATTACATCGTTCTTGGTTTACCTGAAACCATTTATGCTACTGTTGATAGTGAAGTAAGTGCTCATGCTGTCTGGGAAAGAGTCAAGCGGTTAATGTATGGGACAGACATCGGGAAACAGGAAATGGAAACACAATTGCTTAAGGAACTTCGCAAGTTTACTTTAATTCCTGGTGAATCTATAGAGACGTACTACCACAGGTTCTGTAAGATCATGAATGATTTATCAAGACACAACCTCAGTCAGACAAATATTGCTAACAACACCATTTTTCTGAATGAGGTGCAACCAGAATGGGGAAGATATGTCACTATTGTCTATCAGACAAAGAATTTGCATGAAGTAACTTATGATCAGCTGTATGACTTCTTGAAGCAAAATCAAGATGAAGCTAATGAAGTAAGGGCCGAATTACTAGCTAAAAAGCATGATCCTCTTGCATTAATGGCTAATACACCAACACCTTTACCTGTGAACACACGACAACCATCATCATCTTCAACTCACAACTACATGCAACCATCCTACATACAACAACCAACACCTGTCTACCAACAACAGTTCTACCCACAGCAACAACAACAATACCCACAGTTCCAAACCATAATTCACTGACAATGATGAAGCTACTGCAACCTTGACACAAGCGTTTTCTTTCCTGACAAAGGCATTCCAAGGACGTTATTCTACACCTACTAACAACAACCAAAGGATTTCATCGAACACTCGCAACAAGCAGATTGCTCAGCCGAGTTTCAATATGGGCAACGGAGGCCAAATGGTTGGAGTTTATGGGAATCAGCAGGGATATGCTACTGGATTCAATATGGGTAATCAGAATATGCAGAATGCAGGTCAGTATGCAGGGAATCAGAATGCAGGTCAGTATGCAGGGAATCAGTATGGTCAGTTTGTTGGAAATCAGATGGGTCAGAATGTTGGTAATCAGGCAATGGGTAATCAGAATAGGAATGTTGCAGCTCCAGTTGTTGGGAATTATGGAAATGTGAATCAGGGTAATCCGGTAAAGTGTTTCAACTGCCAAGGTGTAGGTCATATGACAAGGAACTGTCCTACTAAGCCGAACAAGAAAGATCTAGAGTACTTGCAGAAAGTAGTGATGTTGGCACAAAAGGAAAAGGCAGGGTTTCAGTTGAATGTAGAGGAAAATGATTTTATGGCTCTTATGGATGACATGGAAGAACGAGAGGATATCGATGCGAACTGCATATTCATGGCGAATCTTCAGGAAGCTAAGTATGACACGGATTCTGACACACTTCCTGTTTATGACACCAATGCACCATCTGAGGTATCAAACTTCAACACATGTCACAATAATGATATATTTGATATGTCTCCTCATGAGGAACAACATTCTGAGAAGCTAGCACCCACTTATGATACATACCTGGACACGCCAAGTAGTAGCAATACTCCTTCAGCAACTCCAGATGTGAATCATAATGGAGGCTTCATTTCACAGCATGCTGAGAATGATGAGGAAACACGTGCTTTATTTGAATCATTATTAAATAATTGTGGTATTGAAATCGAGAATGTGAAAAACGTCAATCGCGATGTTAAGGCCGCGAATGAGAAATTGACCACTGAGCTTGAGAGATACAAGGAAAATGCAAAAAGTTTTCAAATTCACAAAGAACGTGAGTCAGAACTTGAAATTGGTTACAAGAAGTTACTTGTTAAAGATAGGGAATGGAAAAACAAGTTTGCCAATCTTGAAATAAGTTCAACAAAAACCATTAACTCTTTAAAACAAGAAATTTCTGAGTTAACAAACCAAATTTCAAAACAAAAAACAGCTTATACCAATCTTGAAAAAGAAAGGGATGAGTTGAAAAGGACTTTGCAAAGAAAGAAGATAAACTTTTGGACGAAATCGTAGAGTCAGAACACAAGATTGCACATCTAGAAGAATTAGTGGTTAAGTCGGGTCAGTCAAGTCAAACAATGAAAATGATTTCAAACCAAACTAATCCGATTTACCATACGAAACACAAAATGGCTCTTGGTAACAACAATCCTTGTAATCTCAAGAAAACTCAGGAAGAACATAATGTTTTGTATAATGGTAACCTCATTTACACCAAACATGATCCTCCCGTCGTTCGGGATTCTGTGGAAACGATGGAACTTGTCGAAGAGAGCATAACTAAAATGAAACAAAAGGATTTGAAACCCATTGATTACAACAAATTGAACAAACTTTCGGGAATTACTTTTGTTCCACAAAAAGAACCATCAGTGTTTTCCATAAAACGACCTTTCTCAAAAATGTTTTCTATGAAGGTAGTTGCTTCCAAATCGATTTCTAACATGGAACATATTTCCTCAAACAACACTTTTAACACAAGTGCTGCAAGGGGATATCTTGATGATATTAAAACCAGAATTGGGCAACTTAAAACGACTTTAGAATCTAAAACAAGACTTAATGAGATCAACTGGAATTCCACGGTTCATTTACAGCTTAAAAAGATTCTTGAAAGTGATTTTGCTCCTCAAATTAATAACATTCATGCTCGTGTCATTCATTTTGAACAAGCATTTTTGAAAGAAACAGCTGGCTTCATCACGGATCACAAATCCCTGATAAAGAAGGCTAATGAATCTTTTGAGCAAATTAATGTTTTGGAAAACCTAAATGATTCTCTCTTCGAAGCCGTTATGACTACTGATATTATGTCCATCATTTTACAAACATATTCTGTTCAAGACGATGAACGACTGAGAGCTGAGACCTCCGAAATTGTTTCAAAATATGAAAATGCTCTTATTAAACTTGAAAAAGAAAATGTGTCATATTTTAAACAACTTGATCGAAAAAGCGAAGAATGCAAGTATGACAAACTGTCGTATGAGTGTGCCTTAAAGAACATGAAAGAGCAAAATGATCTTTTGAGGGCTCAGCTTGAAAGTCGAAAAGGAAAGGGTGAGGAAACTAAGCTTGAAAAACCATCGACTTCGGAGAAACCAAATGTTTCAAACCCGGTTAACAAACCAAAAATGTCAATTTCACGGTTTGCTCCAAAAGTCGATGAGAAAAAGGATTTGACAAAACCATTCACTCCAACACCCTTGCCCAAGCAATGTGATAATGAAAAGATTGTTGATAAAGGTAAAGCGGTTGTCGAAACACCAAAAGTGATAGCACCTGGCCTTTTTAGGATTAGTCCCACTAATGTGTCTGCCTCCACATCTAAGACAAATGCGTGCAAAAAGAATCATTCCAAAGAGTCTAGTAATGCTAAAAAGGACAACAATATAAAACCTAACGTGTGTGCCTTACCTTCTACAGGATTAGAAAGCACCTCTAGGAGCAGCAGACTAAAGCCTAGGAGCAATACAAGGAACAATAGAGTCTCGTCTGCCTCTACGAGTAGTAGCAAGAATAAAGTTGAAGAAGTAGAAGAACACCCTAGGAATTTATCTGTTCAAAATAAACTTGTAGCAACCTTTGATGTGTGTGATTCGGAATTTACTCCTAACCCCATGGAACCAAATTTAAAACAGTTTCCAAATACAAACTCTTCTGTTATTGGCAGGTTATCAAAATTTGTCTTTGGATCGTCGACTCGGGTTGCTCCAAGCACATGACCGGGAATTTAAAGCTGCTGATCAATTTCGTCTAGAAATTCATGGGAACTGTACGCTATCGACATCTATTCACGGTTATGGAGATCTTTGGTTTGGGAATTTTTTAATCACTCGTGTTTACTACGTCGAAGGGTTGGGACACAATTTGTTTTCAGTTGGGCAGTTTTGTGATGCAGATTTAGAAGTTGCATTCAGGAGAAATACAGTTTTTATTAGAAATTTGGTTGGTGATAATCTCTTAACTGGTAATCGTGGTACAAACTTGTATGCTATCGACATCAACAAATGGCTTCTACATCACCAATTTGTCTTATGATAAGGGCAACCGAAACTAAGTCCTGGCTGTGGCATAGAAGGTTATCCCATCTCAATTTCGACACCATCAACAAGTTAGCCAAAGACAACATCGTCACCGGACTTCCTAAGTTCAAATACACCAAGGATCATCTATGTCCATCATGCGAACAAGGAAAAAGTAAAAGAGCATCATATAAACCCAAAACCGTACCTAGTTCGGAAGCAAGGTTACATATGTTGCACATAGACTTATGTGGCCCAATGAGAGTTGAAAGCATTAATGGGAAGAAGTATATTCTTGTTATTGTTGATAATTATTCAAGATATACTTGGGTAAAGTTTTTGAGATCAAAAGACGAAGCACCATGTACCATCATCACCTTTCTGAAGCGTATCCAAGTTCTACTTCAAGCTCCAGTAAGTATTGTAAGAACAGATAATGGCACAGAATTCACAAATCAGGAGTTAAGAACATACTTTGAAGATGTTGGAATCACACATCAAACTTCAGTTGTTAGAACTCCACAGCAGAATGGGGTAGTTGAAAGAAGAAATAGAACTCTTGTGGAAGCTGCTCGCACAATGCTGATTTTTTCTAGTGCACCACTATTCTTATGGGCTGATGCTGTAGCCACTGCTTGTTTTACTCAAAACCGATCCCTAGTACATCCAAGATTCAATAAAATGCCATATGAGCTAGTGAACAACCGTAAACCTAACATCTCTTACCTTCACGTGTTTAGCGCTTTGTGCTATCCGACGATTGACAGAGAAGATCTAGGGAAGTTAAAAGCTAAGGGTGATATTGGTATCTTCATTGGATATTCAGAAAACTCGAGGGCATTTAGGGTGTATAATAGAAGAAAAAAAAGGATAATGGAGACGATGAATGTGAAGTTTGACGAGATTTCACAAGTGGCTTATGAGAGACTCGCTCTAGAACCCGCGCTTAATCCAATGGCTTCTAATCAAAACGGATTAGGACCCGAACCATACCCGCAGACTTCTGGACACATCAGTTCAGGACTCGTGCCTCAAGGAGCTCATTCAACAAACATGGATAAACCTTCAGAACAAGAACTGGAAAATTTCTTCGAGTTAATGTTTGATGAATACTATGGTGGAACTTCGACGAATGCATCTCAACAACATTCCGCTGCACCCGCTCAAAACCATCAACCACCACCACCACCACAAGATGCATCTACAACAATCGAAGCTGAAGCACCAACTCCCTCAGCATCATCAACATCTACTCCAGCAACTCCAGTTATTGAAACTGATCTACCAAGAGTTGATGAGCAAAACCAAAACACAAATTTTCAAGAAGAGCCTACAAATAATTCAAACGATGTTGCGTTAGAAGAAGAAGAAGTATTTGAAAACCCGTTTGCAACTAACTCTGCTGAATCTTCTTTAAGGTTACAAGAACCGTCTAACACACATATGTTGAACCCAAGGTACCCCTCTACACTCAAATGGACAAAAGACCATCCAATAGAACATGTTATTGGTGAACCTTCAAAGCCAGTTCAGATGAGGAGACAACTTGCCACCGATCTCGAATTGTGCATGTTCATTTGCTCAATTAGCCTCAAAGAACCAAATAACATTTGGGAAGCAATGGCAGAATACCCTTGGATAGAAGCGATGCAGGATGAAATTCTTCAATACCAGTTACATGATAGTTGGGAACTTGTTGAACGACCACTTGATATACGTGTTCTTGATCTCAAGTGGTTATGGAAGAACAAACTGGATGAGGAAATGACCGTTATTCGCAACAAATCTCGTCTCGTGGCTAAAGGTTATCCACAAGAAGAAGGGATAGATTTTGAAGAATCATTCGTGCCTGTAGCTAGACTTGAAGCAGTCCGGATCTTCTTAGCCTATGCAGCTCACAAAAACATCACAGTCTATCAGATGGACATTAAGACAGCTTTCTTGAATGGAACTCTGAAAAAAGAAGTGTATGTGAGTCAGCCAGAAGGCTTCGTTGACAAAGATCATCCAGACTACGTCTACAAGCTTAATAAAGCCATTTATGGTTTAAAACAAGCTCCAAGAGCGTGGTATGACGAACTATCATCTTTCTTGCTCAATAACAATTTCACCAAAGGAACAGTTGATGACACCTTGTTTATCAAAAAATTCAAAGATGACATTTTGATTGTTCAGATTTATGTGGACGACATTATCTTTGGGTCCACTAATCCGAATCATTCAAAACATTTTGAAAATCTCATGAAAAGCAAATTTGAAATTTCCATGATGGGGGAACTAAAATTCTTTCTTGGTTTACAAATACATCAATCCCCTCGTGGTATTTTTATCAATCAAGCTAAATATACAATAGAGATTTTGAAAAAACATGGAATGGAAAACTGTGATTCTGTTGGTACACCAATGGTCACTTCACCAAAAATAGGTGCTGATTGGTTTGGGAAACCCATCGATCCGAAGAAATATCAGAGTATGATCGGTTCTCTCATGTACCTAACTGCTAGTCGACCCGATATTCAATTTGCTGTTTGTTTATTAGCACGGTTTCAGGCAAAGCCTACCGAACTTCACCTCAAAGAGGTTAAACGGATCTTTCGGTACCTATGAAGCACCATTAACATGGGACTCTGGTATCTGAAGGATTCAGGGTTTAATCTAACAGCATTTTCAGATGCCGATCATGCCGGTGATCAAGTTACAGCAAAGAGTACATCAGGTGGAGCACAATTTTTGGGTGAAAAACTTGTAAGCTGGTCGTCAAAGAAACATGATTGTACTGCGCTATCAACCGACGAAGCTGAGTATGTGTCTCTATCTGCGTGTTGTGCCCAAGTTCTTTGGATGCGGACACAGCTCACAGATTATGGCTTTACTTTTGACAAAATACCTATGTATTATGACTCAAAAAGTGCCATAGTCATCTTGTGCAATCCCGTACATCACTCTAAGACGAAGCATATCAAAGTCCGCTGCCATTTCATCAAATAACACGTGGAAGAGGGTACTGTTGAATTATTTTTCGTTAAGACTGATTACCAACTCGCCGATCTATTTACTAAAGCTCTTCCAAAAGAACGGTTTGACTGCTTGGTTCGACGAATTGGCATGCGAAGCCTAACTCCTGAGGAGCTAGAACGTCTTCTCGAATCTTCTTGAAAAATGATTTTCAAAATCGCTTCGCTGTAAATATTTTTGAAAAAAAAACAAAATACAAAATTTGAAAAACCTACAAAAACAAAATACAAAAATATAAAACTTCAAAAAATACAAAAACAATATAAAATCAAAAAATCCAAAAATATTCTTCTCACGACATGTCTCTCGTATAAATCAATATTCTGTACGTTTCTAGAAATGTCATTCAACAATGATACGGACATGTACAGATGCTTGAACGGGAGTTCTTTAAATGTTTTTCTAAAACATGTCGTTTCTCAAAAAATTTCTTCACAATGGCTTTCGTATACCTCAGTACGAAACCCGTGCTTCAAAGTGAAATCTTTTCAAAACATGGGTCCGGGTATTATAACTCGAAAAGATTTCAAATAAGGACCCTAATGATGACTTCTGATTATTTTCAAATCAAGGACTCGTATTTTCAAGGACAAAATCTTTTTCAAAAAGTTTGAGTCTAGACAAACGAAAAAGACTTCAAACAAAAACTCGTTTTCTAAACATAATTCTTGAGCACTTTTTCAAGATTCATCAAAAGATTTTTCAAAATCTTTCAAATGAGTGCTCAAGATAACTCCCTCAAAACCCTTAATTGATGTTAAAATGTGCTATCATTAAGGGGGAGTACAAAAACAAAATTGTTCCGAATTCATGCTAAAACAAATCTGTCTTTCTCTCCAAAAGCTTTTTCTTAATCAGTTGATATAAAAAATATCACGATATGCTATTTTTGCGGGGGAGAAGACATGATTAAAATGTGATCAAAGATGATTAAAGTTTGTGACTGAATTTCAGAAGAGCTCGACTCAGTAAGTACCAATGAATTGACGAAGCTTAAAATGTCAGTAATCGAAAAGACTTGTCCTGGACGGGTAATAATTTCAAGCTAGTCCAACTAGTGATGTAAGTGTGTCTCGAATAGGACTTGTCTGAGTAGAATGTACCATATCGAGAGACTTTCTTTGGACTTGACTAGGACGGGTAATAACTTCAAGCTAGTCTAACTAGTGATGTAAGCGTGTCTCGAATCGGTCATGTTCACTGAAAGTGGATCAATTCAAAAAGTGCAAACTCCTCACGCATGTGCAAATTTCTTAAAAAATTCATGAGCACATGTGAAGGGGGAGTCCTTCTAAAGTCGTAAAACTCTCAAAGTGGTAACAACAATGTGTTTTATTATCATAAACACTTTGATAGGTAAAAACCGTCCTATGATCCGCCAGAGCCGGAGGGATCTACCGAAGGACAATTCCAATAGTTAGAATTAGAAGTCCTTAGGTATGATTGAAAAAAAGGAGAAAATGAGAAAGGAGAAAGAAGGGGTTGAAGAATTAAAAAAGAAAAGTTATGAAAAAGGGTTGTTGGGATAACTCCTAACAGTTAAATGTGACAACATTAACGGGATTACATTAGTTATCATGTAAGCCTAATACACAGGTACTAGAAACGTCATTATTGTAAAGTGGTGTGTATGTATGGCTATATATACCCCTCCATACTTCCATGGAGGGGTGAGACTTTGTGTAACTCTTTCATTTTCATTATTAATAAAACACTTAGTTTTCCCTTTACTCTTTACTCTCTCTCTCTCTCTAACCATGGCTTTCATATTCTTTCATTGTAACTGACCTCCCGAATCACATAATCAATCTAAAACACGATCCTACAAGTGGCATCAGAGCATGGTTATTAGTTATGGTTGATTTTTGTGGTGCTATCTTGTCAAAAGTTGTTATCTTTAAACTGTTAAACCATGGGTCCGTACCATTTTTTATCATAATTTTTATTTGGTTTAACAGTTGTAGACAGTTTTTTTGTTGTATCCATATGGTCAAAGTCAGTCACAATCCTTCATTTAGTTCACCCAACTGTTTCTTGGTCAAAACAGTCACAATTTATTTTTTTTGTTATCAGATTCAGTTGTGTGAATATCATATTTTTATTACTGGTTTTGTACCATCCGTGAAAGGTCAAAAGTGGTCAATATTAATTTTTGGTCTGATTATCTGGTCAAAACATGCCTGTAAAAGTTGCCAGAATTTTTTTTGCCGGAATCTGGTCGGAAAAGGACACCGGAACATGGTCAACGGGTCAAAACCCTCTTCCTACGCGAAATCTTCGATTTTCTACGCATAACTTGGACAAGTTATGCGTAAGGTTCATCTAAGGTATAAAACCCTTGTCTTACGCGTAATACTTACGCAAAAGACAAGGTTTACGCAAAAGATGAAGTATAGGATATGACATGTCTACGCAAAAGTTTCTTACGCTTAAATTATCAAGCAGGTTTACGCAAAATCTTTTGCGTAAAGTGTCCATATCGAAAGAAAAAATAAAAGGAGATGAAGAAGAACCCATTTGACCAATACAATTGACCGAAACAACATCCAACAACAAATCCAAGATCTCTACCCTATTCCCGAACACCCTTCATCACTAAAACAACAAATCCAATCATCTCCATTCTCAAATACAAAACGAAAAACATAATAATAGATCTCAGATTTATCTCTTTTCGGTAATCAAATTCGTCCTAAGACTTAAACCATAGAGATAAACTCATCATCGATCAAATTTGTGAAGCTAATCTTCAAATTATATCCGAATAGTAAAGAAAGCTTTATAACAATTATGTTACAAACTTTTTTAATTCGTTTAAGAATTAAAACAGTAAACAAAAAAACTGGGCAACATATATACCTACCGTGACCATTTTTAATGATCTTGAAGCATATCGAGTGAACATCTTCAAAAGGGATTGTTGTTTGGATTGATAATGATGTTGGTTGTTGATGATAAGATGTGACTGATTATTTTGATCGGATTGCTTGTGATGAGATGAGTTTCAGATCTGTTAGGTGAGAAGAAAGAAGTGGTAGGCGGATTATTTGAGGTTGTGTGAGATACGTTTTTCTTTGGAGAGATAATTGATGGGGGCGTATTATTTGCAGCCTAGGGTTATCGAATGAGACATTGTATGGTTAATAAGTGTTAAATACATGTACATTTAGGGTAGTTTGGATTTGGGCCAATTTGATAGTACACGAACCTTAATGATGGACTGTTGTTGGATCGTGAATGGGCCTAACATGCCTTATAAATGGATTGTTAATTATTGCCAAACGTAAATTTGGACTGCAAAAGTAATTAGCTATTTTTTTTGTTTTGAAATAATAGCTTTTGGTTGCTTATTGGTTAAATTGGTTATTTTTGGGGTTCTGACAAAGTGAGAAATTTTCACGGAGATACATTTTTGACAAGATCGGAAACCATTATGATAGTTCAATTAAACCGTCAAAAGGCTAGAATTGGGCATGTAACCGCAAGATGTGTCTACGGCGTTAATTCAATATTATTTATTTGAGGTTGAAGTTGAATTTCACGGGTGCGTGTACTTAGTATCTTGAAGATAACGGGGTTGGTTGGATGCATGATTCTTCGAGATCCTTGTTCGAGCTTTTATCCTTACAAATGACCAAGACTTGAGTTGTCTAGTTATACCTGATGTAAGGAGTTACGTTGTTGTGCTCACAGAGTATATCTATCACTTTAAAGGAGTTACGTTGTAGTGCTCAAGTGTCACCAAAAGATGTGGATGATTCAAGAGACGTTCATATACAATAAAGGATGGTTGGATGGGTATATGATTTCCTACCATTATTGAAATTCTCAGTATTGGTTCTTAGTCAGACAATAGTGCAAGTTTAAGTCACAAGTTCGGGTTATTTTACTTCAGTCTCAAGTTCGTCATATTGAGTTTTCTGCATCAGTAGTCACTACAAAGAGCCGATAGAATGATAATGGGGTCGATAATGAGTTAGTTGAGAGGAGTATAAAAGAGTAGAGTTGTTTATCAGCAGTTGATTCTCACGGGCTATTTATGATACTTCACACATATTCGGTTAATTAGACACATGGGGTTACGCTGCCTCCGTTTCCATCGTAAACATAGTGTGTATGCTTTCGATTCCGCGAAGACATCGTGGGGGAAGAGAGAGTGGTTGTTCTTTGCTTTCTTTGACTTTTCTTGACTTCTTTGCGAAAACACTCATTTTCCACGAGGATCTGCAATTAGGGGGAAGAAATGTGCACATCAGGGACGCATAATAGACTCACGTGATCAAGCTTACAATTTTATTACTACCGGAGAGACGTCCGCAGAGATGATCAGTGGTTCAGTTTTGTGATTTTGGTGTAATCGTTTCAACTCTCGCGGGTTGTGAAGTGTGAAGTAGCCTACTTAAGTGAGAAGATCTTGCTGATTTCTTGCATGTTACCCCCGAACGGAGCTTCCGCGTAGAGCATAACTATGATTAAGTGACTAGTCAGATTTGCTTAGTGTGGTTTACGGTGTCATCTACAAATTCCGCTGCATACTTAAAACTTCAATAGTTAGAAGACATGTGGACTACATCAAAGTTTCGAATCTGCTGAAGACGGTTGTCAGTTTGGGGGAAGCTGATTCAGAAACTTCCCCAAAAAGAAGTGTACGAAGAAGCTGCTAAAGACATGCAACATGAATTGGGGGGAAGTTAATCCATTTCATGCATATTACATCATTTGCCTACAAGTGAAGAAAAAGTTCTGAAGCCGAGGTACAAGAAGAAGACAAAGAGCGTCAACTGTCGCCATCCTCAGCATTTGAAGAGCTTTTGAAGACTTTATTTTACTTATATTTGTACTTGTAGGAAATGTTGTAAGTAATCCCTTATGTTGCCACATTGGGGGAAGATTGTTGGGATCACTCCTAACAGTTAAATGTGACAACATTAACGGGATTACATTAGTTATCATGTAAGCCTAATACACAGGTACTAGAAACGTCATTATTGTAAAGTGGTGTGTATGTATGGCTATATATACCCCTCCATACTTCCATGAAGGGGTGAGACTTTGTGTAACTCTTTCATTTTCATTATTAATAAAACACTTAGTTTTCCCTTTACTCTTTACTCTCTCTCTCTCTAACCATGGCTTTCATATTCTTTCATTGTAACCGACCTCCCGAATCACATAATCAATCTAAAACACGATCCTACAAGGGTGAAAAGAAATAGCCCTCCGTATGTTCAACCTTAGGGCAGACACCGGGTTCAACTCATATGCTACTGGTTGTTACTAACGTGACACCGGTATTGAAGATAAAGACGTCATGGACCCAGTGACGCACTGCACTTAACCTTCTTAACCACTCAAGTTCTCTTAAAAGAGCTTGTTTCATTCTCACGGGGAACCGGTGTAATCTATCGACCTGTCTCTTAGAGATGGTTGATATTGAAGCAGGAGACCTCTCCCTAATCTCTGCATAGGAAACCATATGTGCACTTATCGAGTCTAGAGCCCCGAGATTCATCAAAAGATCTCACAGGAACACATGATATTTCTACACTGGTTGTTCATCATTAAGGACGCCAGATGTAAACTTTAGAGTCCTACGCAGGTCTTAGCAATCTGCCAGAACATTTATGAGAGGATTCACATTTGTGATTCTCAATGATTGAATGGAAACTCCTGCCAGGGTCAACATCAAACAGCCCTGACAGCAGGTCACTTCGGTAATTCTTTATGGGTTACGATTAGTGTTCGCGGTGGTTCCAAAACGGTCTACAGTCGTGGAGTGATCCCTAGCGACTCACCCATTCGTTGAGCTACTTAGTAGGTCTCGTAAGCTCCCTTGGGAGTATCCGAAATGGGAACGGCCTTGGTAAGGGTTAGAAGGAGTCTTCACACTATGCTGTTGACGATCTCTAATTCCTTTCCTGTAAGTACCGGTTGTTTATTGCTAACTATTTACCTGCAGCTATACATCATCTCCATGGCGAAGGGTTCCACATGCTCATACATGCATCACTACGTCTAAGGAAAGTTCTCACAAAGATTAAAGCAAAGTAAGGCTAAAAGAAAGATTCTACGCAATGTGAAAGAATCTACAGAAGTAAAGTGACAAAGATCGGTGTGAAAGAGTGGGAATAACAAATGCATGTATCACAAAGACTAAATACGTATGAGCATGTTGGAATGGCAGACAACCACCACAGACACAGAAGTGACGAAAGGCAGATTGCTCCACATCACAAAAGAACAAAGAATGATGAGAAGTTAGTCATCAAAGATCACAAAGCATGAAGGAACAAAGACTAAAGGCTAATCTACAACGACACACAAAGTTCATGACAAAGAACACAGAAGACCTAATCACGTGGAGCATCATTCAAATGACCACCCCTTAGGGGGAGAAATTTAGCATTAAAAATATGTAATAGAAAAGTGATGGTCATTCTCATTATAAGAACTTTGTATGTCGTGAGTTATATATAGTGTTTGGGCTATGGACTTAGTAAATCTAATATGTTAAGTGTTATGTCATGTAAGCCTTTTATATTTATGTTTTCCAAGTCCAAACCCAAGCTCATAGAAAGCCTTTAGGGCATTATCTCATGTACTATATAAACACCTCAAATGAGTCATTTGAGGTGTGTGCTTGTGTGTGTATTGTGTGTGTTTTATTAATAAAAGTTCTCTTCATCTTATCATTCTCTTTCAATATTAACGCCACACTTATATAACATCAAGTCACCATATTTACTTCATATACTTGTCATATTTATGTTAAAGTTGATAGATTTAAGGTCCTACAGGACTTAAAGTGGCAAATGGCAATGCTTTCTCTCAAAGTCAGAAGGTTTGAGCAAAAAGCTAGCAGAAAGCTCAATGTTAATGGAAGAGATCCAGCTCGATTTGACATGAGGAAGGTGAAGTGCTGACATGAGGAAGGTGAAGTGCTATTCATGTGGAGAGATAGGACATTTTTCAAGAGAGTGCAAGGCTAAGAAGGCTGAAGACAATACAAGATATTCAGCCTACAAGAAGAAGGAGTTGGAAGCTGGAGATTCCAAGGCTTTGGTGACTGCTGTGGATGCTTGCATTGATTGGAATGAGCATGATACTGATGATGCTGCAAGCAGTACCTCTCAGCAAATCTCATACCTGGCTAGTTGTGATGCTGAATTTGCCTTCATGGGCATATCTCCTCAGGTATCTGATTGTGTTTTTGGGTGTGATATAAAATATAATGCTCTTAAAGAAGCTTATGATGACATGGAACCAAAATATCAAACCAGTTTTATTGAGGCACAAGCTAATAAAGAAGCTGTTAAAATATTAGAAAAACAAAAAGTTTGGTTTCAACAAAATCAATTGGCTTATAAGGAGAAGATTAGAGTGTTAAAAAGGGATTTAGAGATGACTAGTAATGAGTTAAAATTTTCTGAAAAAGAAAAAGCTAGAGTTTAATCAGAGAAACAAGTTTTGCAAGATAAGTTTGATAAGGAAGTGGCTAGGCATAAAGAATGGCTAATTTCATGTGACAAGTTAGCTAGTTTACTCTATAGTAGTCAGTCTGTAACATCTGAGATAGGTTTAGGTTTTCATAAATATGTAGGTGCAGAAGTACACCATAATCTAGATAAGAAAAGTAAGTATAACACTTAACCTGTAAAATTCTTAAAAGAAGGTGAGATGCATGCAGTTCCAGGACCAATTAGAGGAGTATTTATGCCCACCACCACTACCTCAAACTTTGATGGGTCACATCATTTGTATGGTAAAAAGTTTGATGACTTGCCAAACCCTGTTTGTAAAATTAAGGACTCTGTCTCTCCAACTACCCTAGGAACCTCTAAGCCCATATCCCACCATTTGGACTTAAATGAATCACAGATGTAAACTGGTACTAGGTCTAATAATTCCCCTGACTCTAGTAGTGTCTCTAGTAATGATTCTAATGAATGTGTCTCTTGTTCTTTCAGGGACAAGACCTCAGAGACCTCTACCTCTAGTTATGCCAGTTATGATTCGAAGACCAAGTCAGATTCACCCAAGTCCTCACCAAAGTTTTATGTCAAGTCCTCTTACAAGTCTACTGGCTCTAGAGTTGTTGTTGATGAAGTTATTTCAAAGTCAGCTTCTCCTGAAGACTTGTTATTTACTTCTTTTAAAAACAATTCCTTTCAGTCATTACAAAACAATTCTATTTCTGGTGTTTGTTTGAATAATTCTGTGGTTGATAAGACATCTTTTGGTTTGAATAAATCTTCTAGAAAGAAGAAATGTTTTGTTTGTGGTAGTAAATTGCATTTGATTAAGGATTGTGATTTTTATGAAAAGAGGATGGGTGTTTCTGTTGCTCATAATAGACCTAGACTAAAGAGGACCAATGTTCATTCCAAAGCCTCATATGTTTCACAGGCAACCCACACCACCAGCAGAACCAACTCAGTTTCTGCTGATAGGTCTGTTCCTGCTGGTGGGTCTGTTTCTGCTGGTAGATATTTTACTGCTGATAGGAATAGACAATTTGCTAGACCATTTTCTGGATATAACGATAATTTCTTTCAAAATGGTTATTGGCTTGGATATTATGACCTAATGTTTTTGGGAAGGGCATATTGGGTTTCTGCTATAAAGTCCTCAGCAGATTGTTCTTGGAAGTTTAATAAACCATTCATACACAGGGGTTCCAGGAACAATGGTGGATCTAACTCATCTACATGGCTTCATTCTAATGATCCACAAGGAAGGCTCAAGTCTTTCATGACTTGAGTCTCTCTATAGTACTCATATTGTTGTATATTTTGTTGTTGTAGGAACATCCTCTTTTAAATAAAGACTTAGGTATTGTTGATAGTGGTTGTTCTAGAAGCATGTCTGGGAATCAAGAGAAGCTGCATGATTTTGTGCCTTTTAATGGAGGCAAAGTGACATTTGGAAGTGGAGAATGAAGGGTAACTGGAAAAGGAACCATCAAAACTCCAAAGGTGGATTTTGATAATGTCTATTATGTGAAGGAGCTACAAAATTTCAATTTGTTCTCAATTTCACAAATTTGTGACAAAAAGATTCCTGTGCTATTCACTGAGGAGGACTATCTCATTCTATCACAAGACTTCAAAATGCCTGATGAGAGTCTTGTATTGCTAAGGGTTCCAAGAAATCATAATCTTTACGCATTCAACTTGAATGATGTCAAGCCAGAAGGTGATCTAGCATGCTTGGTGGCCAAAGCATCCTTGGATGAATTCACAAAATGGCACATGTAAACTTCAAGGTTATCAACAAGCTTGCTAAGGATGGACTGGTTCATGGACTTCCTTCCAAGATCTTCACTAATGAACACAACTGTATTGCACGCAACAAAGGAAAGCAACACAAGGCTTCTTATAAATCAATCACAGCTGTGAGCACCATTTCAGAACCTTTGCAGCTACTTCATATGGATCTTTTTGGTCCAACATCCATCAGAAGTATTGACCATAAGTACTTCTGTCTAGTAATCACTAATGCTTATAGTAGGTTTAGTTGGGTATTCTTTTTGGGGACTAAGGACCAAACTTTTCAGACTCTAAAAGAATTTATGGCCCACATTGAAAACCAACTCAACAAGAAGATTAAAGGGATAAGGTATGATAATGGGACAGAGTTCAAAAATGCTAATCTCATTGAACTCTGTAGGTCAAAGGGTATAAAAAGGGACTATAGTAATGCCAGGACTCCACAACAAAATGGAGTTGCTGAAAGGAAGAATAGAACCCCGATAGAGGCTGCAAGATCCATGCTTGCTGACTCTAAACTTCCTACTATGTTTTGGACTGAAGCAGTTGGCACTGCTTGTTATGTACTAAATAGGGTGCTGATTACAAGACCACATAATAAAACACCCTATGAGCTTCTGACTGGGAAGATACCCACCATTGAGTACTTTAACCTTTTGGATGTCAAGTGACAATCCTGAATACAAGTGATCACCTAGGAAAGTTTGAAGAAAAAGCTGCAGAAGGGTACATAGTTGGATACTCAGCTCATAGTAAGGCTTACAGGGTATATAATTTGGCTGCAAAGAAGATTGAGGAGACTCTAAACCTGAGATTCCTGGAAGACAATGAAAATGTTTAGGGAAAAGGTTATGAATGGTACTTTGACCTTGACTACTTGACAGATCACTTGGGGTATACAAGATTTAAAACTAACCCATCTGCAGGTACACAAGAGTCACCTACTAACATTGTAGGTACCCTGGAAGATGACTCAGACAGTGATTCAGAATGTGATGAACCCACTATTGTTATTTCTTCTCTCCCTATTCATGTTGTAGGTCCTAATCAAGTTGCCTTTGATGACAAAGTTGCTGATGATGTGGATAACTCGACTTATGTAGAAGATCTTGCTAGACTTAAAAAGCAAGAGCATGCAGCAATTGAAGAAGCTAAAAGGCTTGGTCTTGAGTTTGCTCAGGATACTGAGGCACTCTTGAGACAAGTTGCTCATGATGCTAGCAGAAACGCAGTTTTTGCTGATGGATCCCCTGTTGCTGCTGATGCCAATTCTCCTGAGGGCATTTATGCTGTTGTACCTGTTTCTACTGCTACATCCACAAGTTTAGATGAACCTTTTACAAGGTTTCCCAGCCCCTCAAACCTTGGCAATCATGAACAAAGTGCTGGCATTTTTAAATCAGCTTCTTATGATGATGATTTTGCTCCAACTCTGACCAATCTTGAAACTTCTGTTGATGTTAATCCTCATCCCACTAAGAGGATAAATATCATTCATCCTCAAACCAATATACTTGGTGATCCCAATGCTATGGTTCTAACCATAAGTGCAGTGAAAAAGAAACAGTTTGGACAATGTGCTTTTCTCACTTATGTTACTAATCAAAAGAGGGACAATCATACAGACCAACAACATTGTCTGTTTGGTTGCTTCTTATCTCAAGTTGAACCAACCAGTATTAAACAAGCCTTGAGTGATCCTATCAGGGTAGAGGCTATGCAGGAAGAAATGCAACAATTCAAGAATCAAGATGTATGGGTACTTGTTGATCTACCTGCAGGAAAATTTGCAATTGGGACCAAGTGGATTTTAAAATGCAAGAGGGATGCAAGGGGTATTGTGGTCAAAAACAAAGCAAGATTGATTGCTCAGGGTTTTAGACAAGAAGAAGGGATTGATTATGATGAATTTTTTGCACCTGTTGCTAGAGTTGAGGCCAGAAGGTTGTTTTTGGCCTTTGCCTCATACATGGGTTTTGTGGTCTATAAGATGGATGTGAAGAGTGCCTTTCTCTATGGCAAGATTTAAGAGGAAGGTTATGTCACTCAGCCACAAGGTTTTGAAGACCCACAACATCCAAAGAAGGTGTACAAAGTTGTCAAAGCACTCTATGGACTTCATCAAGCACCAAGAGCCTGGTATGCAAGATTATCTACATTCCTTTTGGAGCATGGCTACAGAAGAGGAGCTATTGACAAGACTCTCTTCATTAAGAAGAATTCAAGGGATATCATTCTTATTCAAGTGTATGTGGATGATATCATCTTTGGTTCCATAAAGGAAGCTTGGTGTAGAGAATTTGAGAACTTGATGAAGAGTGAATTTCAAATGAGTGAAATGGGGGAGCTCACATTTTTATTGGGGTTACAAGTCAAGCAACAACCTGAAGGGATCTTTATCCATCAGGAGAAGTATGTTAGAGACATCCTGAAGAAGTTTGATTTTGAGAATTTGAGGAGTGCAACTACTCCCTATGAACCTCCAAAGCCTAAAAATCAGAATGAACCAGATGAAGCTGTCAATGTTCATCTATACAGATCCATGATTGGCTCATTAATGTACCTCACAGCTTCAAGACCTGACATCACTTTTGCTGTCAGTGCTTGTTTAAGACACCAAGTCACTCCATTGACTTCCCATCTGAATGTAGTGAAGAAGATTTTCAAGTATCTAAAAGGCCAACCCAAGTTAGGTCTTTGGTATCCAAGAGAATCACCATTTGTGTTGGAAGCATATAGTGATAGTGATTATGCTGGAGCTAATTTGGACAGGAAATCCACAACAGGAGGTTGTCAATTCCTTGGCAGAAGGCTAATTTCTTGGCAGTGCAAGAAACAAACTATTGTGGCCACCTCATCTACTGAAGCAGAATATGTTGTTGCTGCTAACTGTTGTGGTCAGGTACTTTGGATTCAAAATCAAATGCTTGATTATGGGTTCAACTTCATGAACACTAAAATCTATATTGATATTCAAAGTACCATTTCAATTGTTAAAAACCCAGTCTTTCATCAAAGAACTAAACATATTGAAATTAGGCACCATTTTATATGGGATGCAAATGAGAAACATTTAATACAGGTGCTTAAAATTCATACTGATGATAATGTGGCTGATTTATTAACAAAGGCTTTTGATGGACCTAGGTTTAACCATTTAGTTGTCCACATTGGGATGATTAACCCTTGAATGCTATGTTTGAGGGGAGGCATAAGCCTGAGGGGAGGCATATGCCTTTGGGGAGGATTGTAATTAATGTTGTAAAGTTTGTATATTATTATGTTTGCTAACTTTGTTTTGCAGGTTTATTTCTAATAAGACTAACAATTTTGTATAAGTTTGTCTTCTGTGTTGTGTTTTAGTGTTTGGTTTGCAGGTTTCTGTTTCTGCTGATGGACAAAGATCTATATATCACATATCAGTAGAATATAAGAAAACAGAAACTAGAAGGTTTTATTCATTATTAGGATTTATAACAAGGAGTACTTCAACCATACAGTGGTTCTGGATTACAATTCCTAGTGAGTTGAGTCTCGGAGTGGTTTTTCCTCCTAGCGAGTTGGTGATTATTGGTAGCGAGTTGGTGAATTTCTGACTAGCGAGTTTGTGGTTTACTATTTTGGGATTAAAGGACAAATCGCTAGAAAGCGATTGATTTGTCCTATTGTAGTAGCGAGTTGGTCTAGCGAGTTGACCTGTTCAGCGAGTTGGTCTAACGAGTTGACCTTTCTAGCGAGTTGCTGTTAGCGAGTTGATCACCAGCGAGTTGCTAAAACTAGCGAGTTGGTCTAGCGAGTTGACCTATTCAGTGAGTTGGTCTAACGAGTTGCTGTTAGCGAGTTGATCACCAGCGAGTTGCTAAAACTAGCGAGTTGAGTTTTAGCGAGTTGGCAGTTAGAGAGTTGGTCTTTAGCGAGTTGCCAATTTAGCGAGTTGCCATTTTAGCGAGTTGGTCATCTAAAGATTTGGTTTGCAGTGATTTGCCAAAGTTGCAGTTGGACCAAAGTTGACTTTTTACGTCAAAACTTCAAACGGCCATAACTTTTGAACCATAACTCCGTTTATGCGAAATACCTGTCAAAACGACCGTGAGACAGAGGAGAATGACACGCTGAATGATTTATCAATTCAGGCGAAGTTTCGAGGCCTAAAATTGCTCCAGAGTGAAGTTATTGAGGTTTAAAGTTTTTCGACCAAATTTTCACCAAATTTTCGAGGCCCAACTTGCATCAACCGAACCAAGATCCCAACTAAACAACATATAACTTAGTCCATCAACTGATCATCAAGTTCTACTCCAGTCTTCGGTGTTTCACGGTTTCTTCTTGATTTTGTAAAATCCCGAGAAAGAATTTATTTCTCGGTTTAAATCATAGAATTGTAAAATCCCGTGCACGTTTACATCATGTCTACTACTTCAGACCTTGTCATGTCTGAGAGAGAACTTCATCACCTGCAAAAATTGCCCGATAATGCAAAGGAAAGGTGCATTGAATGTTTTCAACCACTTCACTCTCATCTCAAGGTTCTCTTTGAACGACCTGGATACTTAACAGGATACGAATGCGCATTCGCTTACGAACGTGCTTTCACATCACTCTTTGGTCAAGATGTTCATACCTTCACTGTCAAAATGACTCAGTATTTAGACCAACTTGAACAACAACTTGACAAAGGAAATTTTTTTGAAGAAAGATCCATGGCTGCCTTTTGTGTGATCAACAACCAACTCCAAACGTTCATTGATTCACAATTCACTGAGAATCAAATGACTAATAAGTATTTTACTAATTACACTGGAATTAAAGTTGATGCGTTCAGAGAAACACTACTCCAACTCATGAGTAATGTTGTGAAGTACATTGATGAAAGAGCATAACACAAACGAATGTATGACATCATGATGAATGAACAACTAATCCTATCAAGGGAAATGAAGGTTGATTCGAGTAAAGCATTGGATGCTAGTTCAGTTGTCACAGAATGCAATGGGACAAAGTCAGATATGCATGATACAAGCAACAGTTCAGTGATTCACATCACACATGGCGTGGATGCAGATATTAGACCAGTAAATGACCATGTGCCATTTGCTGAGGTACATTTAACTGTTCAACATAATGTCCCTACTAGTGAACGACAACATATTGATCAATCTGAACCTGTTTATGACACATATCTGTTGGAAAAGGTTGATAGCAATACCACTCCTGATTCAACAAATATGAGTTATAAGGAGGGAGAAATTGACCAGGATGTTGAACATGATCGACTTAAATGTTCTTTGCTCAAGGCTGAGTTTTCCAAAACAAATAATATGGTTGAAAAAGAAATTTATGATGAACTTTCTAACAAATTCCTACAACTTGAAAAACATTGTATTTCACTTGAAATATCAATACAACAAAAGGAAGAAAGTCTTCAAACGATCAAACCATGTAAGAATCCGGAATTTCCAGAATTTCGTGAATTTTTTGAAATAAACAATTTGAAAGCTCAGCTACAAGCCAAAAACTCAACGATCAACGACTTGAAAACTCGAATTAATATGCATGAGAAAAGTAATGATGCCAAAATTAAACATGACATTGATGCATTGGAATCAAGAAACTTTGAATTGGAATGTAATGTGGCTAAATTACTTATGGAAAATGAGACTTTGAAAAAGCATTACAAAGATCTGTATGATTCTATCAAAGAAAGAAGATTAAGACTATTGAACAAACAACTTCTTTGATGGCCAATAATGATGAACTCAAAGCTCAACTTCAGGAAAAAGGTTTTGCAATTGCTGCATTAAAAAATGAGTTAAGAAAATTAACTGGAATTAGTGTGAACACTAAGTTTGCAAAACCATCAATCTTGGGAAAACCACCTTCACAACCTCTTTGGAAACAAAGTGTTGTTAGGCAACCGACTGCGTTTAGATCTGAACGACCAAAATTTTCAAAATTGCGGTTTGCCTCCCTAGTTGATGAGAAACAAGTTTTGTCAAAACCAGTCACTTCACAGTCGAGACCTAATGAAAAAGAATGTGTAGTTGCAAAACCTCATAATATGAGTGCCTCTAGTGCTTCTAGGAATAATCCAAAGCGTGTGTCATTTGTGACATCAAAGGAACATGTTAGACATAAAAACAGTGTTCAGAATCACAACCTAGAGGATACTAAGAAAACCACACATGAAAAGACTAGGAATTTGCCTGTTTCCAAGAGTAGTTACGTATCGATTAAATCGATTCCCGTAGAACATCACTCTAAGAATCCTAGATGCTTTTCTGAATCTAAACACTTTGTTTGCTCAAATTGTCTGAAATGTGTTTTTGAGGCAAATCATGATAATTGTGTTACAAAATTCCTGAAGGAAGTGAATGCTCATGTTAAGGTTCAATCCTCTAAGACTAGAAACTACAACAAGCCCGTAGAATCAAAGAGTTATACTCAGAAATCTGGTAGGCAGATTGCTATAGGACAAAGGTCTTCTCCAACTTCCACATTACATGAGAAACCAAACACTCCTAGATCTTGCCTTAGGTGGATACCGACGGGTAGAATGTTTAAAATTGTTGGTCTTAGATGGATACCTACAAGAATGATGTTCACTGATTGCAAAACCATGGTTGACAGTGGAACCCCAAATGTTATAGATGCTGATATGACTAACCCATATAAATGCAAACAAACTCTCAATGTCAGTGCAGGTAGTCTTTACTTAAGTGCAGGTACATCTTTCAACCCTAGTAAGGAAAGACTCAGAGTTTGGCTGCCGAAAAGAGTGATATCTCATCAATTAGGGGTTAAAGAAGCTCAACTTTGATGCACACAACAATGACGTCTGTTCACTTCAGTTTAGGCCTCATTCTTCAACGGCTATGATGTTTGAACACCTCAGTTCAAGCCTCGATCCTCAATGTCATCATTATGGCGTCTGCTGACAACACTTCAGGCCCCGTTCATCAAAGAAAAGAAAGGTGTACGATTCAGTGCGCCTTATCTTCGGAAGAAGAGGAATCTTCTTAGTTTTTTCCATTCTCAACAATACGGTTCATGCTTCCTCCATGTTCGTTCAGTCATCAAGTTGATCTACTCATCTCTGCTTGAATTCATATTCACTTGCTCATTCAAAATTGGCAAACTTCGTATGCAATTTTTGAGGGGGAGAAGAGTGAATAAACTAAATGATTGAGTGTATTCTTATTCACATGCTCAATCAAAAATGGCAACCTCGTATGCAATTTTTGAATGGGGAGAAGTGTGAATAAAATACATGATTGATTGTATTCTTATTCACTTGCTCAATCAAAAATGGCAAACTTCGTATGCAATTTTTGAGGGGGAGAAGAGTGAATAAACTACATGATTGAGTGTATTCTTATTCACATGCTCAATCAAAAACGGCAACCTCGTATGCAATTTTTGAGGGGGAGAAGTGTGAATAAAATACATGATCGATTGTATTCTTATTCACTTGCTCAATCAAAAATGGCAAATCTCGCTTGCAATTTTTGAGGGGGGGGAAGTGTGAATATACCACATGTTGGTTGATGCTTGAAGAATGGGTATACGACTCTCCTCCAACACCTAATGTTCTACTTACTAAGGATGACTGGGATTTATGGTTGATGAATACTTCCAAGCTTCAACGTATGTTGATCATCTAGTTCCTGAAGCTCTTGCTCCGGTTCCTGCTGACTCAACTGGTTCACCTTCCTCAATCTCCATTGATCAAGATGCACCATTTAGAAGTATTACTCTAGTAACCCAATCTCCAGTTATTCCTCTAGGTGTTGATGATGACTATCTTGATTGTGAAGTTGCACACATGAATAATGATCCGTCCTCTTGTCCTATTTCATCACGGATTGTTGTTCCTCCAATTGTGCACTTTGTAAATCAACCACAAGAACATAATGAAAAATGTTGACTATAATGTCAAAACGGTTAAGAATTTGGATATGGAATGTCAAGTAATCACATAGTTTATTTGGTATCCCTTATTTAAGATTGAAGTTTAGTTTCACAAAGGCGTGATCTTATGTTATCTTGAAGTCGGGGTTGGTTGGATGAAGATTCTTCGAGATCCTTGCTTGAGCTTTTACCTTTACAATGACGAAGACTTGGATATCTAGTTATTTTGGTGATTCTTCATTTCTATTACCACAAAATAACTATCACTTTAAGGAGTGTCACAACTTACACGAAGTTGTCGGTAGTCAAGAGGTCATGTACGTCTTATACTTGATGGTTGGTTGGTTGAAGAGTATAGAGTACTTAGGGATTCGATGTTGCACGAACTCTCTACACCGCTCTTAGTCACACTCTAGTTCAAGATTAAGTCACAAGAACGGGGAATTCTACTTCAGTTTCAAATTTGGTGTATCGGGTTTACTTCATTAGTGGTCACTTCAAATAGCCTACATAAGGATTGGTAAAGATAGTCAGAGAGAGTTTTTGTAGTAGTTGATTCTCACCAGATCCAGTTAAACCAATTTTGTTCTTCTCACAAGATTTCAAGTAGATGTGCCTATAATGTGTTGCTGATTCTGAGGTATCAAAACCAGCAAGGGGGAAGGAGACATACATCTGAATGCATAATGAGTACACGTGATGAACCTAATACTTCTTCTTAACTGAAGTTATCCCGGGAAGACAAATGTCATAACCGCAGAGAATATCAGTGTATTAACTTGTGGCGTTTGGTGTATCATTCCAACTACGTGGGGGAAGTGGTCTTCTGATACTTGTGGTATGTATTACTTCAGCTTTCAATAGGAGGAAATATGAGAAGAACAGTTGGTGCGTGAGATGATATTTCTTATCGACATCTTCATTCGTGCTGATATGATTTATGGCAAAGTGCTTCTGGTTAATGCTTCATGTACACAATGGTATGATGATTCCGATGAGATCGCAACCATCAGGGGAGAGATTTGTGTACATCAAGGACGCGCAACAGGTTCACGTGATCGGGCTTAATCATATATTCTGGAGGTGATATCCGCAGAGATGATCCGTGCTTCAACCTGTTACTTTGGTGTCATCGTTTCTTCTTTTGTTGGATACATGCGTACAATATGGATTGAGTTGGTATGTGTAAGATAACTTGAAAGCATTTAGTGAAATGAAGATGCTGATATCTTATTCCCCCGAATAGACAACTGCTCCAAACCATGAAGTAATGTGTACATCGGGGACGTACAACAGGGTCATGTGTTCGGGCTTCATCTTACATTCCGGGATTGTTTACCGCAGAGATGATCCGTGGTTCACCTTGTTACTTCGGTGTTATCGTTTTCTTTGGGGTTCTCGAGCTTCATTCAATGAGACTTTTTGCATCACTTCAACTGTCTGGGGGAAGTGGTCTCATGAAGATGATTGTCGGTTTGGGGGGAAGCTACCAAAGCATCACACTGAGAAGGCACAAGTTCAGACGATTATTCATGAGCCTCGAATGCTTTGGTGGTGAATGGTTAAGAGATGTTGACTACACGTGTCTACAACAAGCTGAACGAAATCCTCATTTCGGTATTCATGTCAACATCTTCTTAAACTAAAAAGTATCCTTTGTACATATATTATACCAAAATGTATATAGATATATAAAACCAACAAAAACCCATAAAAATCAAAAAATTAGAAAATACCAAAAATAGTTTTTTTTTTTTTTAACGCATGTCTTCTGGCATCGATAACATTTACGGTCCTAGAAATGTCATTCAATAATGACACGGGTCTTTAAATGAAGTTCGAACAGAAGTTCAAATAGTTTTCAAAACATGCCTAAATGGCTTGCAGTTATTTCAGACTGCAACCCGGTCTTAAAAATATGGCTTGCAGTCATTTCAGGCTGTAACCCGGACTTAAAATTATGGTTTGCTATTACTTCAGATAGCAACCCGGTCTTAATATTGGGGAAAGTTCGTCGCCAAAAAAACAACTGTTCCTAACAAAGGCATGAATTACTTTATATTTGTGCCTTTCCGATCTGATGTACGCTTAAGTGCCTCATTTCTGGTAAAAGAAGAGAAGTCTTCTTTGCATCTCAAATATTTGTTCCAAACTTGGTGGTACCATGGTTTTTGAAGATCAAACAAACTCGAAATGTGGTTTAAAATTTGCCACTCAATCGATGCTAAAAGAATTAATACTTTGCGCAAAATGTTTAATTTTAAATGTGTCATCGATTGAGGGGGAGAACGATTTCAAAGACTATATATCATCAAAACAAGATCTTTGTGCATAACTCCAGTGGATTACGTGCTATGGTTATGTGTTAGTATATGAATTTTTCATGAGTTTCTCGCTAAACTCACAATTATTTATAAACTCATCATCTCTAACACATAACATACTCCCTCAAGGTTTGAGGGGGAGCTAAAATGTCGTCTCAAAATCAGCCATTCTTAAAAATGTCACATCTTTCTCCAAAAACTTTAAACTTGTTTAAATCACATGGGATCACAAATCTCAATTGGTTTGAAATTTTTGATCGGGGGAGAAGATGTGATTTAAATATGAAAAACTGATTAAAACGTGATGTTTTGAACCCGAAAACAAAAATATGCTCTTTCCTATGTGCCAAACTCTTTTGTATATCAATGCACATATTGAGGGGGAGAAAAATGATTTGTGAAAAAGGATTGTTGCATTATAAGAGATCGAGACTCAGATTTGACTCATGAATTGACGAAACACAACTGTCCTGAATCGAAAGGACTAATCCTGGACGGGTAATAACTTCAAGCTGGTTTAACCAGTGATGTAAGCGTGTCTCGAAAAGGAATAGTCTGAGTAGAATGTACCGTTTCGAGAAACCTTGGGTGAATCTGATCGGGCCAGGTAATAACTTCAAGCTAGTTTAACTAGTAATGTAAGCGTGTCTCGAATTCCCGGTTATGTTCACTTAAGGTAGATCAATTCAAAAAGTGCAACTCTTCCCGTCATGTGCAAACTTTCAAATCAATACATATGAGCACATGTTAAGGGGGAGCATTTGAAAATGACAAAACTCTCAATGTGTTAACAAAATGTGTTTCTTTATCATACACACATTGAGAGAATTTTCAATGATTTGGTGTATGGCAACATAGGATAGTCATGAAGTTATAAGGTGGCTAAGGTTAGGAAAACCGTCCTATGATCCGCCAGAGCCGGAGGGATCTACCCATGGACAATACCAAATAGATAGTATTAGAAAGTCCATAGGTATGATTATGAAAAAAAGGAGAAATGTGAGAATGGAGAAAGAAGGGGTTGAAGAATTAAAAAGAAATGAAATGAGAAAGGGTGAAAAGAAATAGCCCTCCAAATTATTCAACCTTAGAGCAGAAACCGGGTTCAATTCATAAACTACTGATGGTCGCTAAGGCAACATCGGTATTGAAGACAAGACGTCATGGACCCAGTGATGCAATGCATTAAACCTTCTAGCCACTCAAGTTCTCTTAAAGAACTTGTTTCATTCTCACGGGGAACCGGTGTAATCTATCGACATATCTCTTAGAGATGGTTGATATTGAAGCAGGAGACCTCTCCCTAATCTCTGCATAGGAAAACCAAATGCACTTATTGAGTCTAGAGCCTCGAGATACATAAAAAGATCTCATAGGAACACGTGCTACTCCTACCCTGGTTGTTCAACATTAAGGACACTAGTGGTAAACTTATGAGTCCTACGCAGATCTTTGCAATCTGCCAGAACATTTATGAGGGATGTTGCTGTAGTAACTCCCAGTGATTGAATGGAAATTCCTGCCAGGGTCAACATCAAGCAGCCCTGAAAGCAGGTCACTTAGGTAATTCCTTGTGGATTACGCTTAGTGGTCGTGGCGGTTACCAACGGTCAACAGTCGTGGAGTGATCTCCAGCGACTCACCCATTCGTTGATCTACTTAGGTAGTTCGCGTAAATCCTCTCGAGGGTTGACGATTGGGAACGGTCTTGGTAAGGATTAGAAGGAGTCTTCACACTATGCTGTTGACAATCTCTAATTCTAAACCTATAAGTACCGGAAGATTTGTTGCTAACTGTCTACTTTCAGGAATTTGACTGTTGCAGTTGATTGCTGAAAAGATGATGATCCATCAACAAATGCTCACACTTCAACTTCACAATCTAAGAAATCATGATCATTGATTGGGCCTCATATATGTTTCCACAACTCTGATGCAGAAGATCATGATCCTGAAAAAGTGTGAGCATGCCAACACAAAGATGTTCATATCACATGGAGACATTACTGCTCAAAGATGACCCTCAAACATTCATTTGGATGATGAAGTTGAAGCTATTTCCAAAGTGTTAATACAAATATCACCTAAAAACGTTATTTATATTTTACGATCTTCGCTAAGTTTTGTTAACGACAAAATGTAAACTTTAGTTTCTAAGCAAAACATAATCTTAGTTTTTAAGACTTGCATAAACTAGACTTTTGCTACATTTTACATTTCATAAAACACAACACAAGTTTATTTCTTAAATTAGAAATTGTCACATCACATTTATGGCAAGTTTTGTCATTTTGCATTTATGGAAAGAAATGTGTTTGACTAACTTTGTTGTTGCTTGCAAGCTTTGTATTTGACTTGTTATTATGAGATGTGACATTGTTTGGTTGCTAGGAGTTATGAGACAAGACCTTGTTTGGTTTGCAAGATTTATTGCAAAACCAACTGCAAGCCCGGCGGTACCTATGTGGTACACGGGCGGAACCCTTCTCAGGGGTCCGCCTGATCCGCCAGACCTGCAGAAGGTTTTGGCTATAAATATTGAGCCACAAGTTGAATTTTGGCTCATCACTTGACATTACATTTTACACACACATTCATTCTTTCATCTAACCTCTTAACATTTCATATGTGAAGTTTCTTTTTGTAGCAAAGAGATTCACGAGCTTACTAAAAGTAACAAGTATTCAACACAACGTTGCAAGACTTGTTAGCTTAGCATTGTGTAGACTTGTGTAGTTTACACTTCATTTGATTGTGTATTTTCAATAGTGATCGGTTAGTATTTTAGTCCTCAAAATACAAAGAGTGTTGGGAGTTGTTGTACCATAGTAAAAGAACTAACGGGAGTGGTTGTGCCCTTGTAAAAGAACTCGACATTTAGCTTTGTGTCGGTAAAAGTATAAGCGACGTGTAAGGTTTTCTCCGCCGGTGAAAGGAGCTTGTTGACTAGTGAAAGAAACTCTCGAGTTGGATACTCGGGGCGTGGACGTAGGGCAAGGAAAAAGAGTCCTTGTAGCCGAACCACGATAAATACTCGTGTTGTGGTTTGATCGTTTCTTTCATTTACTTGCATGTTATATATTGTGTTTGTGCATATATCTTTGATCAAACGGAAAGTTTCAAAGCTAACTTAACAAGTTAAAAAGATTTTAATCGGTAAACTATTCAACCCCCCTTCTAGTTTTCCACAATTGGCATCAAGAGCTACGTTACTCAAGCTTTTAAAATATATTGTGTTTTAAAACTTGAAACGATCCATGGATTTTGAAAATTACAAAGAAGGGCAATCTATGCAAAGACCACCACTCTTTGAAGCAAATGGTTTTATATATTGGAAAAACCGTTTTGAAACTTACGTGAAATCTAAAGATATAGATTTGTGGTATATAATTATTGATGGTGATAACGTAGTTACTAACATCAAAGATGATGATCAAAAGAAATTAATAGGTAAAAATAATGAAGCTAAAATGATGCTTTACAACGCTTTACCTAAGAAAGAATATGAAAGAGTCTTTTTGTGTAAAACCGCCAAAGATATTTGGCAATCTTTAATTGTCACTCGTCAAGGAAACTCACAAGTTAAAGATAACAAAATTGATCTTCTTGTTCAACAATATGAACAATTAGTTATTTCCGAAGATGAGATTATTGATAATGCTTTTGCTAGATTTAATACTATTATTACTTCACTTAAAGCACTTGACGAATCTTTTTGTAGTAAGAACTTTGTCAGGAAATTTCTTAGAGCACTCCATCCGAAGTGGAGAGCAAAAGTGACAGCAATTGAAGAATCCAAAGATCTTTCAAGCATGTCACTTGATGAGCTAATTGGAAACCTCAAAGTTCATGAAATGGTAATGGAAAAGGATTCGGAACTAGTTAGAGGCAAGAAAGAAAAAGTTAAGTCCATTGCCTTGAAAGCTAGAGTCCAATCAAGTGATGATGAAGAATCTACTTCGGATAGTGACGATGAGGAATTTCTATGGCCGTTAGAGACTTCAAGAAGTTCTTTCGTAGAAGAGGAAAGTTTGTAAGGCAACCTAAAGATGGAAAGAAAACTTTCCGAAAAGATCGTGATGATAGGAAAGGAAAGGTTGAAAGAAAGTGCTATAGGTGTGGAGACACAAGTCATCTTGTAGGAGAATGTCCAAAACCACCCAAGAGCAAACCTCAACAAGCTTTTGTGGGTGGTGCTTGGAGTGACTATGAAGGAGATGACGATGAGCCAAAGAATAACGATATTGCTCTCATGGCTCACAACTCAAATGAGGTATTATCCGACTCATCTTACTCCTCTATGGATGATGACACTTTACAAAAACAATATAACAAACTTTGTGAATTGAGCTTAAAAATCATAAACAAAAATAAATTTTTAAAAACTAAAAAGGAATTTTTAGAAAATGAAGTTTATGAGTTAAAAGAAAAAGCTAAGAGATTAGAAAAGAGTAAAGGTATTGACACACCTTGCAAATCATGTGAAGAGCTTAAACTAGAAGTTGAGAAACTCAAAATTACTCAAAATGATCTAATAAAACAAACCACAAAGTTTAAGAAGTTCGATAAGAGCATTTCTTGTGCGGATGAAATTATGAAACTTCAAAAGTCACCCTTTGATAAAACAGGACTAGGATTTACGAAAATAGAAACTCCAAAGGGTCAAATGAAACAAGAAAAGATTGCACAAGAAACAAATAAAATTGCTACAGCAGCCTGCGGATCAGGCGGAACCCAATTTAGGGTTCCGCCCGTTGGTCCCGAAGGTTCCGCCAGGCCTGCTGCAGCAGTAACCTCATCCACTTCGGATCGTTCAAAATTTGTTAAAGTTACATACAAAAATGGAACAAAACCTGTGTTTAAAACTGGAGTAGGATTTAGTAAAAATGAATTTAGAGCTAAAACTACTCAACCAAGACCTAAGACTCCAATTCCCAAACGCCCCTTTCCAAAAAGCAACTTCAACGCTCGACCAAACTACCAACATATTTGGAACCAAAACACTCCTAGGCATTACCAAACTCAAAACCACATGCCATGGAATCCTTATGCTCTATTTTCATACTTGGAACAAATTAATGGCATGCTTAACCAAAATGGACCCATGAGAAATTGGGGACCAAATGTTTGAGTGTTTTTCATAAAATAGGTGTGCCTCAAAGTTTGTTTGGAACCGGATGAATGGATTAAAGATAGCGGTTGTTCAAGGCACATGACGGGTAATAAAAGCCTCTTCTCAACTTATCACAAATGTGATGGAGGTAATGTTACGTTTGGTAGTAATGCTAAGAGCAAAATCATCAGAAAAGGTACAATCTCTCATGACTCCCTTTTTATAGATGATGTAGCTCATGTTGATAACTTAGGTTTTAATCTCCTTAGTATTAGTCAACTTTGTCGTAATAAGTATAATGTTCTTTTTAGTGAAAACGGAAGTAAAATACTTAAAGATGGTATAACCATAGCCAAAGGTGTCCTGAAGAATAATGTATATGTCATGAAGATGGATCCAACATCTAGAGACAAACTTTGTCTTACCTCATTAGATGAATCTTCAACTTTATGGCATAGACGTTTAGGACATGCTAACATGAGACTAATCCAAAACCTCTCCACCAAAGACTTAGTTCGAAACCTACCTAAGTTGAAATATGACCAACACTTTTGTGATGCTTGCAAAGTCGGTAAACAAGTCCATGGTAGCCATAAGGCTAAAAACTTGGTTTCTACATCTAGGTGTCTAGAACTTTTGCATATAGATTTATTTGGTCCATCCGCTATACAAAGTTATGGAGGTAACTTTTACACTTTGGTAATAGTTGATGATTACTCAAAATATACTTGGACAAAATTTTTGAAAAGTAAAAATGAAGCTTTTGATAAATTTGAAATTCTAAGTAAGAAAATTCAAAATCAAGTAGGATCTAATATTGTGTCTATTAGAACGGATCACGGTCGTGAATTTGATAATGAATTTCAATTTGGAAACTTTTGTGATAATAATGGTATAACTCATAACTTTTCGGCTCCACGTACTCCTCAATCTAATGGTGTAGTAGAACGTAAAAACCGGACATTGCAAGAGATGAGTAGAACAATGCTTAATGAACAAAACATTCCACAAAAGTTTTGGTATAATGCCGTTGACACTTCAACATACATTTTAAATCGAGTCTTAATTAGACCATTTTTGAATAAAACTCCTTATGAACTATATAAAGGTAAAAAGCCTACATTAGGATACTTTAGAGTGTTTGGGAGTAAATGTTTCATTCTTAACACCAAGGATTATCTCACCAAATTTGACCCAAAGTCTTATGAAGGTGTATTTCTTGGATATTCACAAAATAGTAAAGCGTACATTGTTTTGAACAAAGAAACCTTAAGAGTCGAGAAATCGTTGAACGTAACATTTGACGAGAGTCCACCTCCCTCTAAGACATCACCTTTGGTAGATGATAACTTAGTTGAAAGCCAAGCAATAGAAAATCAAGAAATTTTAAGTGATGACAAAGAAGATGAACTATTTAACAAAGAACTTTTCAATATCAAAGAATCTAAAAGTCATCCATTAGATGGTGTTATTGGCAACATTAATGAAAGAACACTAAGGTCAAAAGTTCAAAATGAAAGCAACTATTTTTGTTTCGTGTCAACTATTGAACCCAAAAATATTAATGAAGCCATTAAAGATGAGTCTTGGGTAATTGCAATGCAAGAAGAATTAAACCAATTTGTTAGGAATGATGTATGGACATTAGTTCCTCAACCAAAGAGTCAAACTATAATTGGAACAAAATGGGTATTTCGAAATAAAATGGAATTGTGTCTAGAAACAAAGCTAGGTTAGTTGCACAAGGATATAACCAACAAGAAGGCATTGACTACGATGAAACTTTTGCTCCGGTTGCTAGGCTCGAGTCAACTAGAATCTTACTTGCATATGCATGTGCACACAATTTTAAACTTTTTCAAATGGACGTCAAAAGTGCATTTCTAAACGGAGTCATTAATGAAGAAGTGTATGTTGCTCAACCACCGGGCTTCATCGATTTTGAAAAACCAAATCATGTTTAAAAACTTAAAAAGACTCTTTACGGACTTAAGCAAGCTCCAAAAGCATGGTATGATCGACTTAAAACATTCCTAGTTGACCATAAGTATACCATGGGCTTAGTTGATAATACTCTCTTCACTAAGAAGAAAGATTCACATATTATCATAGTCCAAATCTATGTTGATGACATTATATTCGGATCAACTTGTCAAGAATTATGTGTGGATTTCTCAAAAATCATGCATGACGAATTTGAAATGAGTATGATGGGAGAACTCAACTTTTTCCTAGGACTCCAAATCAAACAACTAGAAGATGGTATCTTCTTTAACCAATCTAAATATATTAAGGACATGCTTAAGAAATTTGGACTAGAAGATTCGAAACCCATCAAAACTCCCATGTCCACGGAAACTAAACTCACCAAGGATGAGGAAAGTGAATCCGTAGATAGCACTAAATATAGAGGTATGATTGGTAGTCTACTTTACCTAATGGCTAGTAGACCCGACATTATGTTTAGTGTTTGTCTATGTGCTCGTTTTCAAGAAGATCCTAAAACTATCCATCTCGAAGCCGTTAAAAGGATTTTTAGGTATATTAAGGGCACTACACATTTAGGTTTATGGTATCCCAAAGGAACGGGAATAGACACCATAGTGTATGCCGACTCGGATTATGTCGGTGACTATGTCGATAGAAAAAGTACAAGTGGTATTTGTACCTTTGTTGGAGATTGTCTCACCTCATGGTTCTCTAAGAAGCAAACGGCTCTTGCTATCTCAACAACGGAAGCCGAGTACGTTTCGGCCGGAAAGGCATGTCAACAAGCTCTTTGGATGAAGCAAGCTCTTATCGACTACGGAATTCAACTCAACGACATCACAATTCTTTGTGACAATAAAGGTGCCATTGATCTTAGCAAAAACCCGGTTCAACATGCTCGTACCAAACATATTGAAATCCGTCATCATTTCCTTCGTGACAACGTTCAAAAAGGAAATATCTCAATTGAGAAAGTTTCTTCCGAAGACAACATAGCCGACATTCTCACAAAACCTCTTAAACGTGAACCTTTTAACCTTCTTAGGCTAGGCTTAGGACTCATGGAACCTACATTGTAGTTCTGGACATTAGACAAAAATCACAAAAATCAAAACAAATCCAAAACCATTTTTCTCAGCAGGGTCGACGGAACCCTCAGCCATAACGGACGGAACCCAACTCAGGGTTCCGCCGTATCCGTCGACCTGCAGAAACATTTTTCTTTGTTTATATTAAACCAAACACGCATTACCTCATACCACCACTTCAAGGCTGCTACTATTCACTTTACCACTCATCCACACCTACGAATTCTTGGTCCTTCATTCATTTACATTGCAAATCAATCATCATTGTAAGTATTCTTAACATGATTACAATCCTGATCTGAGTCTAGGAATTCTATTTCTTGCACAAAAACAAAAACTTGGGGTTATGCATTAACTTAAGAAATTCATGCATGAAATTAGGTAATTAATAAAACTAATCATGTTTCCCATAGTTAGGAATTGCATCTTCAATTAGTATAAACATGTTTGCTAAAACACCCCATGTCAAATCCTTCCAAAAATTTCTCACATGTAGGACAAATATTTTTTTCGTCTCACATTAAGAATACAAAATCAAAACGTTATGTTTAAAACATCACTTGCATAATGTCTCTTGAATGCTAAAGGGGATACATAACCAATATGTATTTTCGGGTACATTCAAACGAAGCTACATTGAATTAGGAGCGTTTGGGTTATCTTTTGTTTTATAACAAAACTTGCATAAAACGATTTTGGAATATCAAAATGAGTCAAGATAACCGCACCTCCACATTGTTTTCATATAGGCACTCACTAGAACTTACACATTATAATAGTGGTTTACGTAAACTAAAATGTGAAATTTTGTTGTTCTAGGAATCATCATGCCTCCTCTAACCCACTACGACCACAAGGACACCATTAAGTACCTACCAAAACACCACAAAACCAAAGGCCTTACCGCAAATCAAGTAAACGTTTTCAAAGCCCTATAAAAACACTATGTCCATGAGGGTAGAACCATTGACCCATCTTTCCTAGAAGGCACAAACCTTTACGCCGATTTTGCCACAATCAACTTTGAGTGTCTTTTGAATATCGACGAGCCTATTTGTCCTAGGTTCATTCTAGAGTTCTATGCATCATGCGTCCTCTCCACGGATGATTATGGTCATATGTCTATCAACTTTAGGGTTAGCGGTCATCAATACTCCTTCACTCTTGAGGAGTTTGCTCAAATCCTAGGTGTTCCAAACCGTGGTACTTGCCTCTATTCCGACTTGCACTCCCTCTCAACTCTTGACAACCTCCAAGACCGTATCCACCCTTATGACACACCCCTTGTCTCAAAAGACGTTCTTCGTGACCATCTCTTTGTTAGGACCACCACCACTAGGAGAACCCGTTCGGGGAATGAGGTCGATAAGGACCCATATGGAATGGAAATGAACGAACTCAAACCCCAATTCAAGAAATGGGAGGAAGTCCTTAGAGCCAATGTCATTAGCACAATAGGGAACCGTGACCATGTCAACCTTTGCCTTTGCTACATGCTCTACTCCTTGTCCGTTAGGCAACCCTTCAACCTTGCCTACTACATGGCCAAGAGAATGGTCGACATTCCCGTGCATGGCACAACGGCTATGCCGTATGGAATGCTCTTGACCAGTCTCTTTAGGTTCATCTCACCCATTCCACCAACTCCAAACGGTCTTCGCCTTAACTACTCTCTCATCCCACACACCTTTGTCCCACTAAGTGATAAGAGAGTGTACAAAGCCCAAGGAAAACGTCCACATCCTCCTACCTCATCTTCGTCTTCCTCAATGAGTGAAGATGACAATTTGCCAAACTATAGGCTCCCTCCTCTCGAATACCTTTCTCAACTTCCGGATATTCCTAATGAGTCGGAGGAGTTCAAGCAAACAAAGGGGATGTTTAAGAATCTTGGAAGGTTCCTTGGAAAGCTCAAGAACAAGATCGACCGTCAATGAGTGCGGGTGTGTAGGAGTGTTTGGCACTAGGTGCTATTTGAACAAATTTGGTCGTTTAAACAATATTTGTTATGAATTTGTGTGTTAGTACAATGTTTGATACAATTTGGAACATGTAATATCTAACTTTGATGCAGGTAGACAACTCTTGGCAAGTTGTCAAATTTTCAAGTTTATGATACTTTCACTAAGTATAGTGAAATTCTCGACCTCAAGGTCAAAGTCCTATGAAATGCATGTTTACGTGTCTAATTTTTGCATTGCCCAACCAGAAATGCCTTATCTCTTTGATTTTAGGAGTTTTCGAAAATTTTGAAAAACGTCTCGCGGGTCAAAAACGTGGACTGCCACTTTTTTCAGCCCTGGCGGATCTGGCGGTACCCAAAATTGGGTTCCGCCAGTGCAAATTCTGAGAATTCCAAAATTGACCCAACGGACCAGGCGGCACCCTCAAATGGGTTCCGCCTGTGTATTCTGAGGGTGCCGCCAGCAACCTGCAGAATTTTTGTTTTCATTTTCACCAATTCAACATCCAAACACCAAAATCCAATCCTTTTACGTAGAAACCCATTATTTGCAATGTGTTTAGCATAATAGAATACTCCTTCTTCCATAAACTTAACCAAAACCAATTCCCGCCAAAATTCAAATTTAGCCATAACAACCTCAAGGACCCCTCAAACATAAAGGAAGGAACCCTTTTAAGGGATCCTTGAAATCCCTGAGATTTATACTACCACAAATCCACCAAAACCACTATGCATTTAGTGCAAAACTTGTCTTCTCACTTCACCATTTTCATTGGATTGACTTCCATGATTTGACAACCCACAATTAGTTTTTCAAATCATTAGAAACCTCCATTTTTGTATGGACTAACATCAAATCCAAACACTCCTTTCCATGATCCTTCAACACTATAAATTAAGTCATCCTAAACACCATCAAATCACACCTTCCTCAACACAATTTCTGAAACTTATAAACCATTTTTCACCATGACTAAGTCAACAAACACCTCTCAACCATCAAGATCCATCCGAAAAACCGCCCGGATTAGTGTTAAACCACTATGGTCTAATCAACCCATCAACCTAAGCTCCTCATCCTCGGATGAATTCACATCACCCATAAAAAATGAACACTTTTTGAACCTTGCATCTCCATCACCATCACCTAATGATCCAAATGAGCTCACTCCACCACCAACTAAATCACCTATTGACCCAACTTCACCAAGTGCTCCAACTCAACCATCCAAAACTTCATCACCATCACCATTACCCAAAATTGAGCCAATGGAACTATTTGGGTCTCCTCCCACATCACCACACCCATTTGTCCAAGATCTTAATGATCTTCCACCAAGACCTACACAACCACCACCTTTTGCAAATGAATCACCAAGGTCAATTCTTGACCAAGATAACCTTTTTAACCACATTCAACCACCACAACAAGTGTACCATCCACCTAAACCATTATTGTTTCACCCCATCTACCATGACATCCATGGTCCTCTATATGGATAACCAAACTTTGAAAACAATGATCACCCAAATCCACCACATTCTGGGCTATACGTCATCAACTTACATCTGAATTAATTAGGCGTGGATGGATAGGCTTCAATTGCAATTGTATTCCAGAATTGATAAATAGGCATTATTTACATGAAACAATGCTCATTTATTATGTATAGAAAAGTTGGTTGACTGAAAAGAATGAAAAAGAGATAGGAGTGAAAGTTGAGTTTTCAATCAGTATATTGATTTTGATTTTTGATTTTGTTTTTTATTTGTTAATTTTCTTTGTTAAACAAAGGTTATGCCT
Source organism: Artemisia argyi (assembly GCA_030686995.1). Classification (NCBI taxonomy): domain Eukaryota; kingdom Viridiplantae; phylum Streptophyta; class Magnoliopsida; order Asterales; family Asteraceae; genus Artemisia; species Artemisia argyi. The sequence goes on from CM060679.1 coordinate 87,519,674, forward strand.
GATGCGTTTGGTATGCTTCTATTAATCACAATCGGTATGACTTCGGGTATAAAGTAGGTCTTACGAGTATGATAGTTTCCATACGATGCGGTGGAGTATGGAGTATGCTTTATATTTGAGATCATAGCAAATTTTTGGATTCAAAGTAGTATAACAAACATCTTATTTCGGAATGAAAGTATTCCCTCATTCCGATTACCATATACCAAACGGCACAAAATTCCTTTAAGGTGCAACCACATCAATTTGTTTCTACATATAAACATAGCAATCGTTTGCCTACTTGATGAACCGCTTATTCTAAATACTAGTATTTTTATTTCTTTCGTATTTATGCAATTCTAGTCGTTTAAGGACTGCATCCATACAGCGAGCTTCATGATGTAGTGGATGATGCTCTATATTTCTAGTACTAGTGTAACGGAGAACATTTACAATTGGTTGGGAAAAGGAAAAGCTTTGACGCAAGGATACAGAATACAGCTTGGTGCAGTTTTTGGGTGAAAATCTACCTGTACAAGATAACACTTTGTTTCCACTTTAAAGTACTATATATAAGAGAAGATATGAATAAGGTTAACCATGCGCATATGCTTTTTGACAAATTCATTCAGCAAACTCTGATACACGGGAGAAAACCAAAATTGGATCTGAACATCTATCAAATTACACAAGCTTCTCTCATTCTTGGGCACCATCGTTGGATGTTTCTTCCATTGGTTCGGCCTCACCTTCACCTTTATCAGCTTTCTTCCCTGAAATGATAAACATTTATATCACCATTAACAGAATGTATGCATCAAGAATGAGCAATACTCATTGAGTAACCAAGCAAGCAGGTACATTTTTTGTATGAGTGATTTACGTTGACTAAACTACTTGTCGCGATTAAGTACACTTGGTTTCTCGAACTAAACATCAGTTTTGTTTCAATAATAATCTAACCTTCTGAAAATTAACCAAAAAATGTATACACAAATAAGCTTTGTGCAAGTTTTGACCCATTTCCTTACAGGCTTTTTATTTTATTTTTACCATCTTCATACGTGGAACATAAATTGAATCAAATCAACCCATTTTCAACACTCACCTTTCTTCTTTTTGCCACCGCCTTTCTTTTTGGACTTTACAGGTAAAGATAACCACGCTTTAATTTCAGTGTCATCAACAGTTTTTGTTGGTTGCAACTCTTGAAGTGTATGCAAGGTTACGCGATCATTTCCATTTGGCATCAGAAGAACCGTGAACTTGATATGTGCAACAAAATCACCTGTGCACCAGAAATAATTCATTGTTATTGACAGTCACTTAATAACTTATTCGTTATGTAGAGGTCAGGCAGGTTCCAAAACAAGTCAGAAGAGTTCAGGTAGCTGCAGATAGTTTGTGCTTTTTTACCAGACAATGTGTTAACACTTCCAAAAAGCTCCATTAGAACAATAAATATTCATGTTCTTAAAGAATGCTTATAAAGTTGTAAGCTCTAACAATACATTGGGGCATTTTTCAAACCATCTCCCGATTAACTAATTCAAGTTGCTTGACACTTTGACCCATTAGGGAACAGACCATGTAACCAACCGATTCACAAAAAATGGGTCAAGATTGCCACCTTTAGCTAAACAATGAGAAAAGCTCTTACCAGGCTTTTCATGAAGAACAGGGTAAGGCTGCAAAAGCTCATGATTAACACATTCCACCAATCCCAACCGAGCACGTTTCTCTTCCAAAGCCCTATCACCAAAACACACCAATTCTACTTAGATGATTTACAAACTAAAATAATTTAAAAACCGACTGCAAATATGAAAGCATACCTAGCTGAAAAAGGCATGATTGGAAACTTTTGACTAATCTCACTGAATATAAACCGAGATGCTTTCATTTTTAAGTGATAATTTTTGTCAACTGCTCTTTTGTATATTGTTGTCTGTTTTTCATCCAACAATTTTGGCTGCAAAACCATCCAAAACCCATGTTATGTTTCATGGTTCTTTACCCCATTTTACAAAACTAAAAATTATAAATTATAAATCAAATCAAAAAAAAAAAAAAAAAAAAAAAAAAAAACACACACACACACACCTTGCCGTCTCCTGTGCTTGTGACAATATCGATTGCATAAACTTCATTTTCATCAAACTCGGCATCATCAACTCTGTTATCAGGATTTGAGACGCTTAACACAACTTTGTTCCCATCAATCACAAATTGTTTCAGCTGATGACTAAGAACACCTTCCACAATCTTGCAATCATATGCAGCAGCTACCTTTTGAATGGCTTCTGTCACATCTTGGTTCTGACATTAGAAATTCAAAATGATTGAAATGACAAGACAAATGCAAGAACAAGGACAAGTCACTAGAAAGGGAAAAAAAATCTGAGTAACTATGACAATAGCATAACTTGGGAGTGTTCTCCCACAACTATTGACAGGTATTCACCATTTGGAGACACGTAGTGTCAATCATAATGTTTGGATATACATATATGTTCCTGACACTAAACAAAAAGCAGTCTATATTTCAGCATGTTAATGTTAATACTTTACTTTAAATGAAAAAGATGATCATCAAGAGCAGATAATTAAGACTGCTAAAAATTTAAAAACAATAGTCATATCAGAACCCACAGCAGAAGTAAATAACTGGACATGATTTTTCTATCAGTGTAACTATGACTATAATAAGCATCATCGGAGTAACTCCGTAGCCCAATATTAACATCATCATTTAGAAAACCATGTCTCAAGTCACCAGATAGAAGCATAAACCATAAAAATAAAAATAGAAACAAAGAAATATCAATAAATTAGATTAGATTAGATGAATCAACACATATGAGGAATATAGGCTTACAAGGTGCACACAGTCAACCCATTGAGTGGATGAACATGAAAATAAACCAAGATCAAGCCAAAATTGATATAGGCAACAGGGAAAAAGAGGAAATCAAGCATCAAGTGATCACCTCGGCAAAGTTGCCTCATCTATAAACTGTAAGTGACTACATAGGTTTATAAACAGACTCACAAGGACATACATGACAACATCACAACTAAAAGAAAGATAACACCGGTCTTTCTAGCATGATAACAACAAGCAAGTGATATTGGCTAAGGTTCCTCATCTTAGAAAACTTTATCTACATTTCATAGTCATTTATCATCAGTAATTGGACACATAGATAGCAATGCAAGACAAAACCCAATTAAAATACAAAACGTTCATAGGTGAGTGAATATATATACCACCTAACTGGTTATACGAGTTGAATACACATTAAAAGTTTATAGGCTCAAAGGGGCCACAATCACCCAAGTGAGTGGATGAACATGAAGAAACCCCAACATAAACCAGTCAACATAGGCAACAGGGAAAAAGAGGAAATCAAGAAACAGGTGATCACCTCGGCAAAGTTGCCTCATCTAGAAACCTTAAGTCATGACATACATTTAAAACAAAGGCTCTCACTAGATTCAGTCAATCAACACTAACAAATTAAGATGATGAAACAGATGGATTATGAAGTTTTTATATATGTTCATTCTGCAATCCTAGCAAAAAAATGTCATCAGAAACCAATGACACGTGTACACCATGTACACAAAAGATCAATTTGAAAAGAGACAAGTGCAACTAAAAAGGCGGATGGACATTTATGAAGTTGGCTAAAGTACCGTAAAAAAAATTATAGGCTCACAAGAGAAGCACATTCACCAAATTGATTGGTAAACATGATTATACCCTAGATCAAGCCAGATCGATATAGGCAACAGGGAAAAAGAGGAGACCAAAAAGCAAGTGATCACCTTGGCAAAGTTGCCTCGTTTAAGACATTATAACAATATATTTTGAAACATATACTAGGGTTGAAAGAGCACAATCAACCAACAGCAGAAAGCACATGAATAAACCCCAAAATCAAGCGACGTCAGAGATAAACGACAATGGGTTAACAACGTATGAAGAAAACACATTAAATAGATAAAAACACATGTGGCAGTCAGGTAAAAGAATGAATGTAGCAAGTAACAAAAATTATACAAGTAGAAAAACCAAGGAAAAATATATAGGCTAGCAAGGGCACACAATCAACCAATTGAGTGGATGAACATGATAGAACCCAACATCAAGCCAGGATCAATATAGGCAACAGGGAAAAAGAGGAAATCAAACAGAAAGTGATCACCTCGGCAAAGTTGCCTCATCTAAAAAAGCTCACAAGTAATTCGACTGAAAGGACCACCTAACATCCCAATTTTGATTTACCCCGTTCCTTATGTAGCATGTCTTAGATTACAAAATTTAATAGCTTATTCATAGATATGGCAATTAGCAAACTCTAATGCAAGTTATGTAGGAAAATGGTGTAGGCTTGCAAGGCGGATGGTCAACCAATACATTAGATGACCAGAAAATAACCAAAATTAAGCCAAATTATTGTGGGCAACAGGGGAAAAGAGGAAATCAATATGCAAGTGATCACCTCGGCAAAGTTGCCACTTAAAAAATGATTCTTTAATGATTATTCATTATGAGGTAGCATGACACGTTTGATAAGTATTGAAGTACTACAAGTAAAAAACACAGTTTGGAACATAGACATGTATCATTCAGACTCTAGGAAATCATGCTACTATCACCACCATCCCACTCTCTTTCACATCCACTGCCTCATATCTTTATACTCGCATGTTGACATCAATGACACATTTATCAAAAATATACCTCTCCTATTTGTCTTTCTCGATCACTACAGATTAGGAATGTTCAACTTTTGACTACCAATTCAAACATGTTGCCCATAATGTTAACATGTGTGTACGTATATACGAGGCAACAGAGATCAAGACGAAAGGTAGCGCGGATGCCAATTGCCAACAGGAGCATAACATATAAAAATCTATGGATCTAGATATTAGCAGTGTCTCGTTTACGTTTTCAATTTATCATATTTTACTTCTTGAAATTAAAGATAAGTTCAAGATACAAATCTAAAACCACTACCAAATAGATCTTGGCATTGTTACTTGGGTAAAAAATTGTTCTGCGTATCTATTTATATCTCTGAACAGCTTAGAATAAAAAATAAAAAATAAAAAAACCTCGTCATTTTCTTCCAAAGATACTTTAATCAGAAATTGTTCATATGCTATTTACTTTGTCAAATCCTATATTACAGTAAAAACACCTCTTAAAGGCAAACAAAGTAACACAGCTCAGCTATTTACCTTCTTTCCAGGCTTCACAAGTCTTAAGGCAACCTCAGCAGCAGTATTGGCAGCTGCAATAGCATCAGCTGCTCTACCTGTAACAGGTCCTTGCTGAAGAACATGGGTGTGGCCAACCACAGCAATGAAACCGTCAATATGACACCCCATATCACTGAAACGACACCAATACTCATTTAATCATCAATCATTGCCAATTAAACACGCAAATCTAGTCATTCAAACCAACACTCACATTTTCAAAATGTCACCTTCTTCCAAAACGCTCTCGTCACTCGCAAGCGGAGAATAATGACAGACTGTGTTGTTGACAGACAAACACGTGGGAAATGCAACACCTCTTTCAATCTTCTTCTTAACATTCTTGTACATATTCCCAGTTTGCCTGTTGTTATTAAAAACAACAAACGTCACTCCCGACAACAAACCAACACAATAATCTCACACATAAACTAACTAGTAACTACAAATAAATAAATAAACAAAACTTACTCTCTAATGAATGAATCACCCTTCTCGCAAATGTCAACAATCTTTGCTTTGGGTTTGCATTCTGACAATACCAACTGCAAAGCCTCTGCATAGTTAAAAAATAGATCTTTCAAAACAACTACTAAGCTCAAACAAGCAAATTTCAAACTAGCAGTTTCGATAAGCATCAGCAGAAATATAAAGTATGAAACTATTAAAATATACACATTTTACTAAAAGGGTATTTCAGATTGCTTATACTTCTTTACTAAAAAGGTATATTGAGTAGGTAAACAAGTTTAATTTCATCTAATTTAAACCATATAAAATAAGCAGAAAGTGCTTAAAAATAAGTTAAAGAGAAAAGAAAAAAGAGATAACTGTTAAGAATCTCAGCGGCAGATTTATATTTAGTTACAACTTCTGAAGAGGAAAGATCAAGCTCCTTCTCTTCACTTCTTTCATCGTCCGACATCTTTCCTTTTTTTAACTACACAAACATAATAAACAAAAAACATTAACTCGTGATGAAATGTAACAATTAAAGATTTAATAAAAGAGTGCTTACGTTAAACTCTGATTCTGGTTGAAGAATGTAATTAGGGTTTAATGGAGAAGTGTGTGCGTGTGGGAGTGAGTGAGTGAATGAGTGTGTTTTTGGAGGTCGGCGGTGCTGCTTATTTATAGATGTGATCTTTCGTTATTAGGGTTTTCTTCTTTTCTTGACACGTCAAATAGGTTTTTATAATTAAAAGAGTAAACTGCAAAAATCATCCCTGTGGTTTGTTGAAATTTGCAAGAATCATCCCTATCTCAAACCTTCAGCATTTATCATCCCCAAGTCCACAAACGTTTAGCAAAAATCATCCTTGAGGACTAACTTTGTTAGTTTTCCCCGTTATCTCCCCCACGTGCAATATCACGTGAGGGTATTTTTGTCCATTCGTAGCAAGTAGCAGGGATGGTTTTTGCAACATATTCTTTTACGCCCTTTTTCCCGCCCATTTGCCCCCTATATAATCCCCTTAACCCGAGACCATTTCCCCCAAATCTGCTTTTCCCCTCAAACCCTAATTAATTGAAACCCTAATTCTTTATAACCCTAATTATGAATAACCCAAAACTTTGTCATCGTTGTGGGGCAATAACAAGAATTACCACATCATGGACATCAACTAATCCAGGGCGACGTTTCTTTTTGTGCCCTAACTGTGTCTTTGATGATTGGATGGATCCTCCCATGTGTCCAAGATCTGTGGCTATCATACCTGGGTTATTGAGGAGGATCAACAATGCTGAAGAAAGAGCCAGGTTGAATGGCAGTCAAGCTACAAGGATGATGATTTTATTGTGTTTAAGTTGGGTTTTCTTTGTTTTGTATGTTGTAATTATGGGTTGACTAATATGTTGGTCATGAATGGAAAAAGAAAACTGGTTATCTATGTAGGCTGTAATGTGATGAATGGAAAAGTCAATGGGTTGACTAATTTTGGTAATGTTTTGTTATCTGGGTTGAAAAAGTCCCAATCATGGTTGTAATGCTATCTTATGAATGAAAAAGTTTGTTATGCATATGTATTGTTCTCTGTTTCTTTTGTTATGAATACCAAATTCAAACTGAATTGAACCAAAGTGAACAAAACTAAACCAATGCATATGTAATGACCATAAGGCTGCAAATACCAAACTGAACCAATGCAAATGCCAGCAAATAGCAAAAGTGAACCAAAAGTGAACCAAATACCCATACATGAATTACCAAATAAGAAGATCATTACAAGATTCTTTTATAGTCACTTAAAGTAACAAAACAAAAGGCACACTTAAAGTAGCAAAACAAAAGCCACATTACTAAGTTGCAACCTAGTACAAAATAACAAGTTATTTCAAATAGCAAATACCACAAGTTTTTTGCAAATAAAAAGTGTTGCCATTACTGAGTTGGTCTTGATACAGTTTTTCTTGTTCTCTTAACACCTCTACTTGTAGTACCTTGTGATCCACTTGTTCTCTTAACACCTCTACTTGTAGTACCTTTTGATGCACTTGGTCTCTTAGCACCTCCACTTGATGAAGCTGGTGGTCTTCCTGTACAAGTCCTTTTATTATGTCCAGCCTGCTTACACTTGCAACATGTAACAGTCTTTCCTTTTCTAGACAGTTTTGAACCATCCACCATATTTTTGCTTGACAGTTCATCAGCTGATTTTTTCCTTGCTTTTCGTGGCCTCCCAATCTGTGGGTGGTGCTTTGGTGGAGTGATAATGTTTGGTGATGGATGTTTTCTCCACAATTTTGGCCCAATGACAGGATTGATTTTGTAGTTGTAAACCTTTTGCCAAATGACCAGCCAATAAGCAGGATGCACCCAGCTTTCAGGTGTCCCAACTTCCATGTTATTTGCAGCCATCTCCCATATAGTTGCCAGGGCATGCTTGCAAACCATCCCTGTAAGTTCCCACTTTCTGCAACTACAGGTCCTCTCTTGCATATCAACAACAACTTGATCATCCCATGGTCCCTTAACACTATACTTCTGTCCACCATTCCATGTTACCTTTAAATAACATTAACATATTAGACCCATTTAACATTAACTAATCAATTCACTGAAAATAAGAAAATAAGAAAATAGTTTACCCTGTATGCTTTGGCTTTCTCTTCAATTTTCTTGAACAATGCCGTTGCAGCTGGTGTAAGAGGTCCATTGGATTTCTCAATAACTTTTTGGACATTCACAATCCTTTTCATTAAATACTCCATTACATACTCCAAGCATGTGATAATTGGCACATCTCTTGCATTTAGCAGCTGTCTATTGAATACCTCACACATATTGTTAAGCAATACATCACAGTGAGACCTGCCTGCAAAATTTGGATAAGACAGAATATTAATTGTGGAAATAGGACTAACCTATTGTTAAACAGGACTAAACTATGTTACTAAAGCTTACCACTAAAATGAGATCTTGACCAGTGTTGTGGTGGGATGTTTTTCAAAGTATTCATAAGCCTTTTCATTCTCCTTCCTAAGTGCAGCCATGACTTTATCAAAATAAGGGACAGTGCTAGAAGTTGCAGCCCTCCACAAAAGTTCCTTGTACAATTTACCCTTCCATTGCAGTTTCATATTTTCATGTATATGCTTTAAGCAGAACCTATGTTCTGCACATGGGAATACCTTTGCAATGGCAGGTAAGATACCCTATGTGTGCAACAGTTAAAAGAAGATATAAGTATACTAAACTAAGTTCTGCACAATTGTAAAGAAGAAACATGAAGGTTATAAGAGTACCTTTTGTCTGTCACTCATAAAAGTGAAATTGGAGTTGGTGCCCAAATCCAGATCATCTCCTAAGCAAGTAAGAAACCATGTCCATGAACTTGTTGTTTCAGCTTCAACTAGTGCATAAGCAACTGGATATGTGCCATGATTTGGATCAACACCAACAGCAGTTAGCAATTGACCAGGGAAAGGCCCTTTCATAAAACAGCCATCAAGACCTAATAAATCTTTTAATCCAGCTTTAAACCCTTGCTTAAGAGCTCCTATGCAAACATAAATCCTTTTAAATTTCCTTTCTAATGTACCTGGATCACTACACCTTTCAACTTAAATTTTGATTGTGGTGTCAGGGTTTGCACTTTGTAACTCTAATGCATAATCTCTTAACCTTGAATATTGCTCTCTATAATCTCCTTTTACCTTCAAGGATGCTTTTTCTTTTGTGTTGGGTCAATATTTTACCCAAATATTCCCCACAGGTATTTGAACATAAAATAGCCAAATCACTCACTGAATAATATAGTAAATTGCTATTTCAGTGAGTGATACAAACAAGTCACTAAGTGCATAGTCACTTTGTGAGTTACCTTCAGGATGTTCGGACCGAGTCTAGAAAGAAAGACTCAATCATTCAGTGAGGCGGTACTCAGTGAATGATCCCTGAGCCAAAAAGAAGGTGATGGAGTTAGCGAGTGATGACAATAACTCACTAACTCCCTGAAGCTATCTCTACAACATACTGATAAATATAGGCATGAACTTTCTTGGGAATACAAGCTACAAGAAAGACAAAAGTACAAAAGCAAAAGGAATATTCTGAAGCATATTCCAAGTGGATGACAACTCATCCATCACATGGTGTACCTACCACCATCACATGTTTACTTGTACTTTTCCTATATAAATGTTTAGTTGTAAAAGAGATAGTTTGTGGATTCTACAATGTAATACTTAGTATTAGTTAGGATTCCCCTCTCATTGTATCTCAAGCTTAGCTTGGATCAATGAGAGTTCATTGTCATTCTAAATGGGGATAATATACCGAAATTATCCCCATCATGAAGCTGATGATGTTATCATGTAGTCTACTTGGTTTGAGTAATCTTGTAACTCTTTTATTCATTATTATTAATGAAGTTCTAACTTATACTTATCAAGATTTACTCAATTCCATGGACCAACAAGTGGCATCAGAGCAGGTGGATCAATTCTGATCTAGATCCGTTCATATGGCTACTGATAACATTCTTCAATGTCAAAATAAATGTGAATCTTCAAAAACTGCTACTGTTAGAGCAATTTTTGAGGGGGAGAGACACACTGATATTTATTTTTGACAAAGAATGACAAAACAACACATTCCCCACCACAAAAAAAACCTTATCATCACACACCCCAACACACCACAAAAACCTTATCTCACCCACAAATAACAAAACACAAATCCACCATAAAAAAAAATCGATCATCCTCAATCCCCAATAAAAACTGTGAGAGAAATCTGGATCTACACACAGATTCACCATAACAAATCACCTCATCTCATAACTCTCACTAAAATCACAAAACCTACACAAAATCAAAAAAAAAGCATAACACAAAATCATCACACAACTCAAGTCAACCCAGATCCACCGTTCATCAACAAAAAAAAAAAAAAAAAAACTCAATCACTCAAAAATCGACACAAAAAAATCTAAACTGATAATCCCTCACACACAAAAACCCACGTCCAAAATCAATACCGTCAAATCCAACAGACACTCCGGCGATTGCAACGGCTGTGGCGACGGTGGTTATCAGCACCATCAATATTTTTTTCGGAGTGAAGCATCGAACCCAGGTCAGAAACTGACTCATATTCGGGGTCGAGTTAAAATAATAATGAGTTATCCAAAAAAAAGGGGTAGGTAGCTGCGATGATAAAAGGGTTTAATTCGGATGTGTGGTATGGGAGTATAAGTGTCAGGGGGTGATAAAGATTAAGATTGTGGTATTTGGTGTATGATAGTTTCAGGTGTATGTGATGTTATGTTAAAGTTGTGATTGTTGATATAAAAATCAACGCGTGGGTATGATTGGGTCAGTGGATGTTTGTGAATCAGTGGGTATTAAAGATGGAATAAGCGGATAAGTGTATACGATGGGTGTTAGAGTAATTTTTAGGCAAAGCCTGAATATGGTTGAAGTTGATTGTCGGGCTGGAAAAAATGATGGTAAAGAGTGTGGTATGAGTCTTTCGGCTAAGACTGAATGTCTTTGAAGAATCTCCAACCAGGGAGAAACTAATGGGGTATTTTGGGTTGTAACTGAGAGCTGAAGCTCCAAAACCCGAGCTACTGATGAAACTCGTTTGACCCTGGTGGAGTCAGTGAGTAAGTGATGAAATCAGGGAGTTGGGTGGATTAATGTTGCAACTCAAAAATGTTGTAATTTTTGTATACTGAAAATTATAACATGTGTATACTGAGATAGTAAAGTGAAAAAAAGGAAAGGACAACGATGTATCTAAAATGAACCAGGTCCTTTCACTCAAGTGGTTAAAATGTTATGCCTAAGTAACTTGTAAATTCTCACATGTATACATGTATCCTAAAAGGATCAGGGAAAGAAAAAGAAAGAGGACACTGATGTATCAAAAGTGAACCAGGTCCCTCTAGGTATAAAGTGACCTCAGTGTTTGAACCAGGCCACTGAACTTGGTCATTGACCCCCTGACCATGAAACCCAGTCACTAATCTAGGTGTGACTTTAACCCCTGGTCACTAAACCCCCTGGTCACTGGACCTTTGGTCCCTGAACCTGGTCCATGAACCTGAACCCCTCTCTCAATGAAGTGGGTCACTGAACCTCAGGAACTAAACCCAAGTCCCTGAACCCTTGAACCTCAGGAACTAAACTCAAGTCCCTGAACCACAAAAAGATGGGTGGACCCTGATGTATCAAAATTGAACCAGGTCCCTCATTTAAACCCAATTTTTTTCAGGCTATTTGTATATTCAAATAGGGGGAGATTGTTGGGTCAATATTTTACCCAAATATTCCCCACATGTATTTGAACATAAAATAGCCAAATCACTCCCTGAATAATATAGTAAATTGCTATTTCAGTGAGTGATACAAACAAGTCACTAAGTGCATAGTCACTTTGTGAGTTACCTTCAGGATTTTCGGACCGAGTCTAGAAAGAAAGACTCAATCATTCAGTGAGGCGGTACTCAGTGAATGATCCCTGAGCCAAAAAGAAGGTGATGGAGTTAGTGAGTGATGACAATAACTCACTAACTCCCTGAAGCTATCTCTACAACATACTGATAAATATAGGCATGAACTTTCTTGGGAATACAAGCTACAAGAAAGAAAAAAGTACAAAAGCAAAAGGAATATTCTGAAGCATATTCCAAGTGGATGACAACTCATCCATCACATGGTGTACCTACCACCATCACATGTTTACTTGTACTTTTCCTATATAAACGTTTAGTTGTAAAAGAGATAGTTTGTGGATTCTACAATGTAATACTTAGTATTAGTTAGGATTCCCCTCTCATTGTATCTCAAGCTTAGCTTGGATCAATGAGAGTTCATTGTCATTCTAAATGGGGATAATATACCGAAATTATACCCATCATGAAGCTGATGATGTTATGATGTAGTCAACTTGGTTTGAGTAATCTTGTAACTCTTTTATTCATTATTATTAATGAAGTTCTAACTTATGCTTATCAAGATTTACTCAATTCCATGGACCAACAAGTGGCATCAGAGCAGGTGGATCAATTCTGATCTAGATCCGTTCATATGGCTACTGATAACATTCTTCAATGTCAAAATAAATGTGAATCTTCAAAAACTGCTACTGTTAGAGCAATTTTTGAGGGGGAGAGACACACTGATATTTATTTTTGACAAAGAATGACAAAACAACACATTCCCCACCACAAAAAAAAACCTTATCATCACACACCCCAACACACCACAAAAACCTTATCTCACCCACAAATAACAAAACACAAATCCACCATCAAAAAAAAAATCGATCATCCTCAATCCCCAATAAAAACTGTGAGAGAAATCTGGATCTACACACAGATTCACCATAACAAATCACCTCATCTCATAACTCTCACTAAAATCACAAAACCTACACAAAATCAAAAAAAAAAAAGCCTAACACAAAATCATCACACAACTCAAGTCAACCCAGATCCACCGTTCATCAACAAAAAAAAAAAAAAAACTCAATCACTCAAAAATCGACACAAAAAAAATCTAAACTGATAATCCCTCACACACAAAAACCCACGTCCAAAATCAATACCGTCAAATCCAACAGACACTCCGGCGATTGCAACGGCTGTGGCGACGGTGGTTATCAGCACCATCAATATTTTTTCGCAGTGAAGCATCGAACCCAGGTCAGAAACTGACTCATATTCGGGGTCGAGTTAAAATAATAATGAGTTATCCAAAAAAAAGGGGTAGGTAGCTGCGATGATAAAAGGGTTTAATTCGGATGTGTGGTATGGGAGTATAAGTGTCAGGGGGTGATAAAGATTAAGATTGTGGTATTTGGTGTATGATAGTTTCAGGTGTATGTGATGTTATGTTAAAGTTGTGATTGTTGATATAAAAATCAGCGCGTGGGTATGATTGGGTCAGTGGATGTTTGTGAATCAGTGGGTATTAAAGATAGAATAAGCGGATAAGTGTATACGATGGGTGTTAGAGTAATTTTTAGGCAAAGCCTGAATATGGTTGAAGTTGATTGTCGGGCTGGAAAAAATGATGGTAAAGAGTGTGGTATGAGTCTTTCGGCTAAGACTGAATGTCTTTGAAGAATCTCCAACCAGGGAGAAACTAATGGGGTATTTTGGGTTGTAACTGAGAGCTGAAGCTCCAAAACCCGAGCTACTGATGAAACTCGTTTGACCCTGGTGGAGTCAGTGAGTAAGTGATGAAATCAGGGAGTTGGGTGGATTAATGTTGCAACTCAAAAATGTTGTAATTTTTGTATACTGAAAATTATAACATGTGTATACTGAGATAGTAAAGTGAAGAAAAGGAAAGGACACTGATGTATCTAAAATGAACCAGGTCCTTTCACTCAAGTGGTTAAAATGTTATGCCTAAGTAACTTGTAAATTCTCACATGTATACATGTATCCTAAAAGGATCAGGGAAAGAAAAAGAAAGAGGACACTGATGTATCAAAAGTGAACCAGGTCCCTCTAGGTATAAAGTGACCTCAGTGTTTGAACCAGGCCACTGAACTTGGTCATTGACCCCCTGACCATGAAACCCAGTCACTAATCTAGGTGTGACTTTAACCCCTGGTCACTAAACCCCCTGGTCACTAGACCTTTGGTCCCTGAACCTGGTCCATGAACCTGAACCCCTCTCTCAATGAAGTGGGTCACTGAACCTCAGGAACTAAACCCAAGTCCCTGAACCCTTGAACCTCAGGAACTAAACTCAAGTCCCTGAACCACAAAAAGATGGGTGGACCCTGATGTATCAAAATTGAACCAGGTCCCTCATTTAAACCCAATTTTTTTCAGGCTATTTGTATATTCAAATAGGGGGAGATTGTTGGGTCAATATTTTACCCAAATATTCCCCACATGTATTTGAACATAAAATAGCCAAATCACTCACTGAATAATATAGTAAATTGCTATTTCAGTGAGTGATACAAACAAGTCACTAAGTGCATAGTCACTTTGTGAGTTACCTTCAGGATGTTCGGACCGAGTCTAGAAAGAAAGACTCAATCATTCAGTGAGGCGGTACTCAGTGAATGATCCCTAAGCCTAAAAGAAGGTGATGGAGTTAGTGAGTGATGACAATAACTCACTAACTCCCTGAAGCTATCTCTACAACATACTGATAAATATAGGCATGAACTTTCTTGGGAATACAAGCTACAAGAAAGACAAAAGTACAAAAGTAAAAGGAATATTCTGAAGCATATTCCAAGTGGATGACAACTCATCCATCACATGGTGTACCTACCACCATCACATGTTTACTTGTACTTTTCCTATATAAATGTTTAGTTGTAAAAGAGATAGTTTGTGGATTCTAAAATGTAATACTTAGTATTAGTTAGGATTCCCCTCTCATTGTATCTCAAGCTTAGCTTGGATCAATGAGAGTTCATTGTCATTCTAAATGGGGATAATATACCGAAATTATCCCCATCATGAAGCTGATGATGTTATCATGTAGTCTACTTGGTTTGAGTAATCTTGTAACTCTTTTATTCATTATAATTAATGAAGTTCTAACTTATGCTTATCAAGATTTACTCAATTCCATGGACCAACATTTTGCTCTATAGATCTTGTGGTTAGATACACCCAAATTATAGTTTTTTTGCAGTTGATCTTTAAGAGATCTGATTGGAACCTCAGGATTGGTAACAAGTGTCTCTTCTATTTCTTTTGAGAGAAAGGTATTAGTAAGCATACTTACTTTCCTGTTTTGAAGACAGTTGTGTACATCATCAAAGGTTTTTACTGTCCATGTTTCATCTTCACTGTTTTGAGATTTGGATATGTGACAGACCCATGGACAAGTTATTTCTTCATATTGATATGCCCTTTTCTTTCCACCCACTTTTATTACTTTAGAAGTAGGGTTAGACACATTGGGCCCTTTAGCAGTAGGGTTAGATACAGATGGGCTAGAAACATTGGGCCCATCCACATTTGGATAAGTGAACACTGGTGTTTTACCTCTACACACCACCCTTATTCTGTACTTGTCATTTTTCCATATATATAGTTGTCTTCTAGTGGCCACAGACAATGCATACACAACATTTTTAATGGTCTTTTTATCACCAAATTCTTTTCCAATAAAAAAGGGGCAGAAGAAATGGTATCAACACTTTTATTCTTTTCATGCTCTCTTCTAAGTTGTTTAAGTGCTTTCTTTCTTTTTCCCTCCTTTTCTGAATCACTGTTACTTTCAAAATCATCTAGATTAATTTGAACTGCAAAATCAACATCAGCTTCACATGAAGAAACAACTTGCTTATCACAACCAACCCATTCAGACTCTTTGTCAGTGTTTGCATGAAATTCCTTCATATCAACGTCAACTTCATTCATCAAGTGTTCCTCATCAACATAGTCACTGTCTTCCTCTTCAATATCAACCTCTTGACTATCACTATCTCCTCCATCTTGTTCACTATAAACCTCTTCACCATCATTATCTCCATGTTGTTCAGTATCAACCTCTTGACCATCACTATCTCCATCTTGGTCACTATCATCCTCTTGACCATCATTATCTCCATCACTGTCATTACCATCCTCTTGAATATCACTACTCTGACCAACATGAGTCCCCTGCCTAATATCATCACCCTTTCCTAACTTACTTCCTTCTCCAATACCCCACTCAAGTGCTAACAAATTCCTTTTTTTGTTCTCTTGCTTCTTAACAGTCTTAGGGTTCTTACTAGTCTTAGGGTTCACTTCATCTGGGAGTTGTTCTATCAATACCTTTTGGGGTGACTTGAAGTAAGTTTCAAGACTTGTAAACCCATGTTCAACATAAACCTCAAATCTTTTGCACATATTTATATATTTTGTCATGCCCAAAACATCTAAATCACTTCCTAATGCTTGTAGACCATAATCTAAATTATTGTTGGGTATTTTGTAATGATAATACATGATATCTTTCCTATCATAACCCAACTGAACAATCATCTCATTTAACTCAATAATTGAAAACAAATCGCCATCTACCATATCAAAGTAGTTGAAACTACCTGACTTGTATTTCCTATTCGGTGGGTCAGTGAAATATCCACCATTGTAAATCTTGATTGAGAACATGGTTGGATCATTAACCGTAAAAAAACACAAAAAATAAAATTAGGGTTAGACCACAACATTAGAAACCACCATTGTTATAACAAAAAATTGGGAATTAGGTTATAACTTACCATACGCCTGTTCCTCATCAATTTCATGTTGTTCTGTACGCAAATGCCACTCAGAAACCACCATTGTAACTATTTCTTAAGGATAATAGATTTAATTAAGGATTGTGCATAGGATTTAGGGTTTATGTTTGATTGCGATCATTCGTTAGAATACAGAGAGGTGAGAGAGGTGATGCAAAATTGTGTTACATTTTGTGATAAAAGAAATAAAAGGGGAAAAATTGCTACGAATGGACAAAAATACCCTCACGTGATATTGCACGTGGGGGAGATAACGGGGAAAACTAACAAAGTTAGTCCTCAGGGATGATTTTTGCTAAACGTTTGTGGACTTGGGGATGATAAATGCTGAAAGTTTGAGACAGGGATGATTCTTGCAAATTTCAACAAACCACAGGGATGATTTTTGCAGTTTACTCTAATTAAAATGTTTTTTTTGTTCTTTCTTTTACAAAACATGATGAAAAACTCGATTAAATAACTAATTTGTTATTTACATGTGGCAGTAGCGGTGGCGGTGGCGGTGGTAGGTAGTGATTTAATTTATTTTCTATTAATGTTATGAGGCTTTATTCAACTTGTGCGATGCACGGTATGTTGGTTAATTAATTATGTGTTTTTTTCGTAATGTTGGTGCAGACGTTTGTATAAGCATATGACGGTATTTAGATGCCTATGGTAGATTTTGAGTTGTTAGATAATTTGATGAATGTTTCAGGATCTTTTAAATTGCATGATTGTATGCGTTTATGGTTTGTGCAACAGGCATGTGAAGATGATGCATTTTCAAAGTTGTTTTTTTTATTGTTGTCAACATTGCTTTGAGAAAGACTCAAGTGAATCAAGCAAAAGTCGGTGTTTGTGAGGAAGAATCAAATGCTAAAAAGATGAATGAGTTTAATTAGTTGCTTTGTTTTAAATGTTTTTTTTTTCTTGTTTTTATGTTTATGATATTTTATACAACCCGTGCGATGCACGGGCTTTTGGTTGAATAATTAAGTATTTTTCGTAACGTTGATGCATCTGTTTGTATAAGCATATAACGGTATTTAGATGGCTATTAGAGAAGTTGTATTGTATTTATTTTAGTGGAAATGATAATTAGATGCCTAGTAATGTTATCATTAATTTTGTATTTAAATTAGTTTATTTTCATTAAAAGTTTCAATTAACATAAACGGGAATTTTTAAGATATAAATATAAAGATAAATTATAAGCATTTTTTTTTTAAGTTTAGGATGTTAATGGTAATGCATTGTGCATGGAGGGGTTGTTTTATATCCAATGTATAAATGAGGGGTTTATATTGCAATGTTGGACATCTTTCTAAATACTGCATTCCCCATTTATGCATGAAAAAAGATGTAAAGGCTGCATTAACACCCAAATTAAATGTTCCAATGCCTTTTGAGTGTCTTTTTTTTTTTTTTTTTGTTATTTTTACAAATTGTAATTTACGATCCATAATTATTACAACCACACATTTTAATTATATATACGTATACATTGTTAATCCAAGATCAAATATATTTAACCCTAATTTTAACACACAACTATCCACATTTTAACCCTAATCTTAATGGCAGCCACACCAAACCTTGATGAAATGAAAGCTGCAACTGAATCTGGTAAGCTTGTTGATGCCTTCAAGCTGCTAATAACTCATGACAAAGCAAAGGAGGAAAGTCTTATTGCTCGTATAGGGGAGGAAAGCAAAGGAGGAAAGTCTTATTGCTCGTATAGGGGAGGAGAGTAGCCAGTTGAGGGCAGTGATTGACAAAAAGGAGCAAACAATCAATGAGGCAGCTACCTCATTTACTCGTTTCAATGTTGTGGCAGCAACTGGTCATGATGCCCTCCTTGAAGTACAATTGAAGGATCGCAGGAAACGTGATCTGTTGGCTCAACTACTGGTGCTGTCTCGTCAAAGCTTGGAGGAGAAGGAGGAGCTTTTGGAGAGGTTGGAAGAAGCTGAAGATTCTGATGACGAAGATTAGGATCTTTTGGACATTTTCTTTTGTGTTTTGATGTATGTAGTTGGGTTTTATGTCTGTTTTATGTGAATGGTAATCATGTGAATGTTTAAATGATCTTATGAATGGAAGAAACTGATCAAGGATCAATTATGTTTTAAGTATTAATCCTTTATTATCTTTAAGAATTTGTTTATTTTTCCTTTTTTTATTATAAAGGGTAAAGTAGTGTGTTTTTGACTTTCTTCTCTCACACATCTCTCTCTCACACTCAGTTAAAACACACAGTTAGATCTAAATAGCAGATTTAGGGTTTTCAATCTAAGGCAAAATTAATCAAAATAAATATTAAACAATCAAATATTTTTTAGGGCTATGATAAAGGATTTGATTCTCTATTGATTGAGCCTAATATTTCAGGTATTCGATTTGAATATGATCAAATGAAAGGGTGTAGGTTAAAATGTTTTAATTTATTGAAAGTTAGTTACTTCATGATGTTTATTGATTTATAAATGATATTGGATTATGTTAGTTTCGATTCAATTTGAAAAATCAAGTATATGTTTTATTTGTCTGCCTAAATTTGCAAGATATTGAAGATTTTTATAATAGTGTTTAGGATGATGTTGGTGTATTGAAAGCCAAAAGAGGAACTCTTTAATGTTTCAATCTAATCAGTAATTATATTTCTTGCAGGTTCAAGAATATTGAGCTAAAGTTGGTTTATTGGTGATGATTTAGATTTTGTTGACACTGGTGATTCTTGATAGAAGAAAGTACGGATTGAACTCTGAGATGGGTCCTTATGGTGTGGTAAGGCATACTTTGAATTGTTGTTTGTAATGAATTTAAGAATGTTCAAAACCATTTATGATTCATATTTTGAAAGTCCGATTATGCGTTAAGAATGAGCCTGAATGTCTCATCCTAGTTTTGGCTACTTCAGTATTTGTTTATAGACTCCTTATGTGATTATTTTGATTGTAATACTCCCAAAGGCCTATTCAGCAAATGTGAATATGTAAGTGACATGTCTTGTAACAAAGTATTTACTTTTTGACAAAGGTTATATAAAACTGATATTAGTATCGAATGAGCTAATAAGTTTTCTTATTGGCAGAAGCTTTTCTCATGAGGCTTATTACGCAACTCGTTCCTTTGTTAAAGCTTTGAGTTATTGGTGGCACCATTATGCGGATTGCATGGGTTAGTTTTAAAATAATTTTTTTGTTATATGGCAATCGTGCAACATTCTAATTATAGGCATAATGTTGGTGATTTTTTATATTTTGTGTGTTTATTATATGTATTTTTTATAATCCATAAATTCAAATGGAATAGTTAGGCAATGTAAGAAAAGGGAATAGCACGTCATACTTGGGAATAGTAGTTAAGAAAGGCAATGGTATTCTGATAACAATAGATGGACTACGATTTACTAAAGCTGAGCAAACAACATACGACACAGCTTGTTGTTTAAGCATTATTCATCTGAAAAACTTAGAAACTAACATATCAAACTTCAAGCAACAACTTTTGGAAAAATACTTGTAAAAAAAAGTATTTGAACACTTGGTTTTATGTATCAAGATTCTTTCCCTATTCTTGCTCTTCATAGTCGCTACCATAAGGAAACTCTATCTCTTCATAACTTGAGAAATTGTTAGGATATACAACCTGCAACGGTTCTACATTTGCTGCTATTGGTGTTGCTAATGACAATTCCAAATCGATGGTTTCTTTTTTTGTAGTTAGCTTTGAAAAGCCTTTGTCTCAATCTTTTTGTGTTTTTTGTAATTGGTAATTCTGGGTTTTCTTCTATATGTCTTTTTTCTTCCAGCAGCTTTGTAATTATCTCTTGCATCTTTTCATTAGTTTGTGCACCACAATCCTTGCCCTATAATAAAAACAAACTTGGAAATCATAATCTATAGAGCACATAACATATGTACTATTAAAATCATAGTTAAATGTTAATGTCTGTGACTTAAAATATGCATATATTAGCAAATGGGAAAAACCATTATTATAATATTCACAACATTTCTTATTTGCAAATATTGATACTTGAAGCTTCATGTCCGTCTCTTAAAATAGGGGTTGCCGTATGAAACTCAGACTCAAAGGCTAGGGTCAATTAACCAACCTTTCTAAACTAAGAAGTTATCGATATGGACAACATTGAATTCCAACCGATCGACAATGCATTTTAAAAACAGATAAACCAACATTAAAGTATTTTGCAGCTCGGTGTAAGGGCATATGAAAGTAGTGCGAGATGATCTCCCTGCTGAATGACATCAGTTTAGAATGTAGATAGTTGGTTTCTGTGTGAAAATAAAGAAGTTGATATGTGTAGGTTGATGATAGAAGTTGCTTTTTAAATGCCTTCTCAAGCTTTTGAACTGTCTTGAAGTTAATAAAGGATTTGTAACTCCCAATCAACCATAAAATCAATTTATTAGATATTTATGTGAACTTTTGTACATATTATTAGTATTGATTGCAATAATACTTATTTGATGAGTGTTCAGTTATGCTTTTAGTACATATTATTAGTATTAGATATTTATGTGAACTTTTGTACATATTATTAGTATTAGATATTTATGTGAACTTGTTATTTGATAATGCCTGTTGATAATACTTATTTATAAGTGTTCAGTTATGCTTTTAGGTTATTCCATAAGTCAATAATCAATGTACTATGAATAAGTATTGGTATTCAAATTTTATTGTGTGACTTTTAACATGGGAACACAGATAATGAATATCTGTTAAGAGTTGGAACAATATTATAAAACTTAGGAGTGTTTGTGGCAAATAATAAAGTAATAATAAATAACTGTGGTGAACTATGAATAACTGTTGGCATTCAAATTTTATTATGTGGCTCTGAACATGGAAACACGGATAATGCATACCTGTTAAGAGTTGGAACAATATCATACAACTTAGGAGTGTTTGTGGCAAATAATAAAGTAATAATAAATAACTGTGGTTGTGTATTTTATATATTCACGAGCATTGCAAAACCCGTGCTACGCATGGGCTGAGAATCTAATTGTTAATCGTGTAGTCTTTCTGTATATTGGCGAGTGTATACTTAAGTATTGTTTAGTATGTTGTATGAAACGTTTTAACTTTGTTGTATAAAATTTTAAAAATGTTTGATGTTGTTTTTGTTTTGTGGTATTGTATTTTATATATGGGCTTTTAGTTATTAAGTTGTGATGACTTTGTTTCTTTTGGCCTATTACTTAATTGAATGATAAAAAATATGCCTTTGTTTCTTTTGGTCTATTACATTGCCCTACGATACTTGTCTATTAGACGGTTTTTGCTTGGTAATATGAAGCACACGGCGTCTATCTAATTGGTCATAGTTTAATATGCGTTTAATTTTGCCTCTCAATAAACACACTTGCACTTCGCAAGTAATTGATAAATAAATTGAGAGTAGCTTAATTACAAAGATGATTGCTATTCTTTTTTCATACTTTATTGCATGGTTATGATTCATTGTGTTAGAAGTTTCTCTTAGTTGTTAAAATCACTTTAGAAGCACCCTCCAAATACCCTCCAAATCAGTATAAACACAAATGACATTGTCCTTTAATGATTCCAAAAACAAATAACAAAACTAATTTTTTTTGTTCGACTTTTTAATTTTCTTGAAAAAGTGATTGAGTATAAAAAATTATTGCCTAACAATGACATGGCGTATATGCTTATAACGTGGAAGTTTATTATATGACGAACATTCATTCATACTTTTTTATTTAATAGAGTTTGAATTTTATATTTTAGCATGATCATGATGAGAAAAAGGTTAAAAAATATAACTTTCACATCATAAGATTACAAAATTAAAGCTCAGGTTAATTAATCCTCCAACAATTCAGTATATACATATATGGATATCAAAGAGTCAAAAAGATTAAACGCAAACAAAATATTAACATTCAAATCCATCCAACTATTGAGTGTCGCAATGGAATCATCAATAAAATTTATGATAATGAGACTGATTAGAGGATGATTCAGCTTCATATATTGTAGACAACCGAAACCTAAAGGACCGAACAGCCAACCGAGTTTGCCTCAATGAATATCTTTGCATTCCATTGGTTGAGCATGTTTTCGACACTCCTAAGCTCGAAGACGATTGTTGTTGGCATCTTTCTTGTGACGTAAGCTTTGCATGAACATAATTGTTTCTCGGTAGTGATCAGTCTCTTGTTTAATCTTTTCTTCTTTCTCCAAGTGGACTTTAAGTTTCTCTTCGTCATATTTTTGTTTTTGCAACTCGAGTTGAGTTAGTTGTTTTGCTTTCTTCCTCTTCTTTTTATTCTAATTCTTTTTTTTCCTTCTTCCATTCCCTGACATTTGGAAAATCGATAATACATATAACAATAGAACTTAACTTGATCCCCCACGAATACTTTTTTTAAGAAAACGAAATGAATGAATCATTAACAACACATATATTTTGTATAAAATCAAATACATTTTACATGTATAAATATATTTTGTAAAAGGGAAAAAAAGACATACGGTTGTTGGTGAAGATATCATCTCCTATACCATCTTCTTGCCCAAACCTATTATGCAAAAATAACACATATAAGATTACTAAAAATCAATCATTAACAATACAATCACAAACAAATACCCATATGTCAGCATGTTTGCCAACGTTATTAATCATTTTGGAGCTGCTCATTACACACGACAACAACCAAAACTAAACTTAGTATCATATCACATTACAAAAAGAAACAATTCAAATAAATAAATATACATCACAACCATTTTTCAACAACCTTCTTCATCAACGACTCATGCAAGCCACGATGACTAAAATGAGTTTGGTTGAACGTTGTTGGGTTTTATTGATTTGATGATACAAAACAAGAAGAATGAAACATGAAGGACTTGAAGTGACAAGAAGGGAAACTACAAAAAGATGGAGGATTTGGAAGATTCTAAAAGAATATTTAGTTTCCTAATTGTATTATGATTCCTCTTGTAAACCCTAGATGTCTCTTGTATATAAAGAGACATAGGGTCATTAGTTTTATTGTACGTACAAGATGTAAAACACCAAAGGTGTGTGTGTGTGGGAACCTAGGCGTAGGGATTTGGGAAAACGCCTAGGGTTAGTTTTAGTAGTTGTTAGTTCAGCCTCAAGATCAAGTCCTTGATCCCTTCTACCTTGATCAAGTAGAATTGGGGCTGTAAATATTATATTAGAGATGGTGACGAAGAACCTTGTTGATAATAATAATAATCTTTATGTTATTCCGCTGTGCTTATTATTATCATTGTTATTATGCTTTATTGTTTATCCTAGATCAATGTCTAAACAACATGGAGTCTAAAACGGTCCTAGAACTTATAGAAGATGGCATGCATAAGTTCTATCAAGTGGTATCAAAGATAGGGGGCTCTCGATCTAGGGATCTACAAGGTTTTTGAAGTTTATTGTCGAAGATACGAAGGTCTCTGAGGTTTATACAGTTGCAGTTTGGTTTTAAAAGTTTCGTATATGATACTGCTGCTGATTGGTTGAGTGGATTGGTTTGTTGCTATTTAATGATTATCTCGTACTAATTAATTCGCTAAGGTATGATGTATATTTATTTAACCTCGAACCAATTAATAACTTTGTTGGTGTGAATTGGTTGAGCTGCTGTTGTTGATTTAATGTTTCGTTTTGATTGGCTATCAAGAAACCTCGGAGTAACAAAAACCATGGATCAGTGCTATTAATTAAGATTTGTCGTTTGTAGGCAACAAGCGCATGTGTTTATAATCCGAAATTGTTTCAATAATGGGATATTGGATGGGTCGGTGCTTAAAAGATTTGTTTATTCGATTGACTGCATTCGTAATTGATTGGTTGACGTTTATCACATGGTTCTTACTGATTGATATATGAGGGTCTCGATAGTATTCTTTTGTGAGACCAATGCTAATGGGAGTTGGTTTCACCAAGCAACCCCAAAAGCAACGCGTCACTTCCATTAGCACTCATCAATGCAACGCGTCACTTGATGAATTTTTTCAAAATTTGGTTGGTTATGCAACCGAAACAATTGTGGGGTTGCTTTTGTGATTTTGAAGGTTGGGGAGTAAATGTGGGAGTTATGGGGTTGCTTTTGCGGGTTGCTTTTGTGGTCACCAGTAGCTAATTGTGGTTGGGGTGAAGTTGTGAAGAGAGAAAACTGAGGTGGCGCTGACGTGGCGGGGTTGCTTTTGTAGAAATTGTGTTGCCATTAGCATCGGTCTGATTGGCTACTTCAAACAAATAAACCTCGTACCATTGATTGAAGGTTTGTCGTTTCTTGCATGTGATTCGCATTTAAGGTTCGTTTCCAAATTGTTGATTTTCAACCTCGTACTACATCTTAATCATGGCATATTAATTGCAATTTATGGAGGAAAAGTGGTGCTCTGATAAATCTCGTACTAAGATTATGGGTCAACGATATTTACGACTTTAATATGCTGGTGATCATTACGATTTATTTAATACGCCCATAGTGATCTGATCGGTATAGATTATTTTATTGCAAGTGAATTGGTTTTTAATATTGGAAATCGTGGGCCTAGTGTATGTAAAAGATATTGCTGCGTATTTTTTGAGGAAGTGAATAACCTCGTACTATAAATTGTGTTTGTCGTTTGTTATTGATGGCGCAAGGTGGGACAGTAGGGTCGATGCTATTGATCGTGGGTCAGAATATTCTTTATACGGAGTATTATTTATTAATCTCGTACAGGCATTAATTGTGGATGTACTTGGATATTAGAGTCGGTGCTATATTTATTCACAAAGAATTATTGGGTTTTTAAGATAGCAGGTAGTGGGTTCGATATATTGTTTTATCAATTCAATGGGAAGATGTTGTCGTTTATTGCACGATTGGATGATTACTGCTGTGTTTCGAATTGTTTCTTCTGCTTAGAATTTTCGTCTTAATTGATACTACTGATGTTATATAGTCATTCTGCTGCTTCACCTTATTGAAAGTACTGCTCGACCAAGGTACTGCTGCAACGTATTTCTTCCAAAGTACTGTTGCAAGGTCATTTGATTCTACTGCTGCGTTTAGATGATTTATGGAAACATGTAAAGAGTTTTATGGTTTAATACATATGCATGATTTACGAGCAGTAAGGGGAAGCCGAGATGGGTTTTTATGAGATTGGTTCTACTTTGGCTCTCGGCTAATTATAAGCAGTTTATTAGTTTACACACACA
Organism: Artemisia argyi; assembly: GCA_030686995.1. Lineage (NCBI taxonomy): Eukaryota > Viridiplantae > Streptophyta > Magnoliopsida > Asterales > Asteraceae > Artemisia > Artemisia argyi. The sequence continues at coordinate 87,545,881 of CM060679.1, forward strand.
GGAAGATTATTTGGTTCACACACACAAGATGGTTAGTTGGTTTATGTTCTTAAAGGTTTTAACAGGCTCGTATTTGTTCATATTGGAAGAATTGATTACGAAGAAGATTGTTTATCATTTATTTGAAGTTGAAGTGGAGTTTCTTGGATACGTGTTCTTATCATATCTCACAGAATTGATGAATCTAGCAATGTGTGATTTTTCTTATGATGCTCTATGCACACATTGACTATCACTTGAAGGAGTTACGTTATTGTGCTCAGTGTCTCATATTAGTTTAGGATTTCGTCAAGAGGTTGCGGTCTACTCATATTTTTGGTTCTTGGTATGAGTTTGAAGTCACATGATTAGTACAAGGTATAAGGCACAAGTTTGGGTTGTTCTACTTCTTCATCAAATTCGTTATACTCGGTTTTCTTCACAAGTGATCATTACAAGGAGCTTACAGATTTGAAGAATCATGAAGATGGTTAGCACATTGATTTCAGGGGAAGTATTTTATCATGTGTTTTAATCATTTGATGTTCATGCACCACTCAAAGGGAAGTTTCTACTGTTTACATTTGTTCTCTATTTGTTGATAACAAAAAGGGGAAGAAATCTTGAAGTGGCATAGCATAGCTTAAGGGGAAGACAAGATTGTTTCATTCATGGCGAGATTTAATTATCTCAACTTCTCTACTTCGTCTAGGGAAGTTCGTACAAGATTCGTGATTGTTTTGTTACCATCAAATAGGGGAAGATTGTTGGGTTTTATTGATTTGATGATACAAAACAAGAAGAATGAAACATGAAGGGCTTGAAGTGACAAGAAGGGAAACTACAAAAAGATGGAGGATTTGGAAGATTCTAGAAGAATATTTAGTTTCCTAATTGTATTATGATTCCTCTTGTAAACCCTAGATGTCTCTAGTATATAAAGAGACATAGGGTCATTAGTTTTATTGTACGTACAAGATGTAAAACACCAAAGGTGTGTGTGTGTGGGAACCTAGACGTAGGGATTTGGGAAAACGCCTAGGGTTAGTTTTAGTAGTTGTTAGTTCAGCCTCAAGATCAAGTCCTTGATCCCTTCTACCTTGATCAAGTAGAATTGGGGCTGTAAATATTATATTAAAGATGGTGACGAAGAACCTTGTTGATAATAATAATAATCTTTATGTTATTCCGTTGTGCTTATTATTATCATTGTTATTATGCTTTATTGTTTATCCTAGATCAATGTCTAAACAACATGGAGTCCAAAACGGTCCTAGAACTTATAGAAGATGGCATGCATAAGTTCTATCAAACGTGGTGTCGGCGGCGGAAACAGTTGATGTTGGTCGGTTCCGGTGGATGTGGCGGTGGAATAATTTGTTGTGGGTTGCTAAATTTTGCTATTTATACTCAAAAGAAGTAGTTGAAAGAGTTACCCAATTAATTTTCCTATTAAAGATCAAGTAATGCATACTCTAATAATTAAAATAGACTCTCCAAATGCCTTATTCCATGTAACCTCTACAATCATAAGTGCCTCAATGAATCCATGAACACTTTGCATGCCCCTCATAAACATGGACGCCAACGTTATTAATCATTTTGGAGCTGCTCATTACACACGACAACAACCAAAACTAAACTTAGTATCATATCACATTACAAAAAGAAACAATTCAAATAAATAAATATACATCACAACCATTTTTCAATAACCTTCTTCATCAACGACTCATGCACGCCACGATGACTAAAATGAGTTTGGTTGAACGTGGTGTCGGCGGCGGAAACAGTTGATGTTGGTCGGTTCCGGTGGATGTGGCGGTGGAATAATTTGTTGTGGGTTGCTAAATTTTGCTATTTATACTCAAAAGAAGTAGTTGAAAGAGTTACCCAATTAATTTTTCTATTAAAGATCAAGTAATGCATACTCTAATAATTAAAATAGACTCTCCAAATGCCTTATTCCATGTAACCTCTGCAATCATAAGTGCCTCAATGAATACATGAACACTTCGCATGCCCCTCATAAACATGGACGCTTGACATGGACGTGGCATTTATCTTGATTCTTGCATGGCTAGATTTTTCATTTCTAAAAACTATGTCATCAATGCTCCTCAAAAAATTGATGTCATTAATACTCCCCCTTAAATTTTAGGACTCAATCTTATATGTTTATAGATACAGAAATTGAATTTTGTTATTATTGATTTACAGGGTTTGAACATGGAAACAAAGACAATGCATATCTGTTAAGATTTAGAAGAATATTAATGTAAAGGGATAAAAATTACGAATGTTTTTTAAGTGATTCACTATTAGATTTCATGTTTGAACGTTACATAGATGTGCTACGATAGGTTGCTGAATGTTTCTTTGAAAACAATGTTACGCGTGCAATGCTTAAGTTCCGGGTCCTTGTCTTCAACCATTAGTATTTTAAGGCCGTCAAAACTGGTAACTCTAGATAGCGCCACATAAAGCTAACCATGGCTGAACACGGGAGTAGGCAAATAGAGGCCAACGTAATTAAGTGATTGGCCCTGACATTTGTTTATTGTCATTGCATAACATGGCCTTACTGGGAATTGTCGCCGTTTTAGGATAAATGGCCACTTGGATTGTGTTGATGTGAGTATAATCCTGTGTATAATGACATTCTCCCCTATATTTGAATCTGTTAGTACCTTAGCGTGAATAACAAACTGGCCTAGATCTATGATGAGCAACCTTGTTCCATTACATAGCCCTTTGCTTGGATTGATGTTCCGCAATAGCATAATTGGTAATTCCTTTTTTAAGTAAAGAGCATGTGGGGGCATCCCGGGGAAATTTAAGGAATCTAGAAATTCAATCGGATAGTGTTCGTGCTGTTCTAGGCTGTCCGTAGATGCCTTGCAAATCTCATATGCATTGTTGTATGTAACAGATTCTCCTGCTAACTGTTTAAACATGTACTCATTCATGGCATTAGCATCATCATTCCGAGGAGTTAGTATTGTCCTTTCTTTGAGATACACATCGTCCGTTTGCCTCGTTGTAAAATCAGGGTATGTCTCTGTGACAATCTGCTTGATTGGAGAATCCCATGATTTAATGAAGAAGATTTCAGGAATGTCAATCCAACTTGGGTCATCCTCTCCTTCTTTGCATTTTGCCGGCACCTTGCCATCCCCCACAACTAAAACCCATCTATTGAAATCCTGTTTTCGAGTATGAAGCTCCCCATTTTCACTATACTCGTTGACACGCATGCTGCGTGTAAGGCTGAATACCTTGAAATGCTTTCATAATTCAGATTGGTTTATGCATGATTGAACAATGTCTGCCCTTCTTCCTTTTGGTATAAATGGCAGAACTTGTCGGAAGTCACCTCCAAGCAAGACCGTCACTCCTCCAAATATTCGATCCGTACTGCCCTGCTCATAATATCCTAAAATATCCTTTAGCGTCTTATCCAATGCCTCAAAAGCATATTTTTGAGTCATTGGAGCTTCATCCCAGATAATAAGTTTAACTTGCTGCATGAGTTCGGCCATATGTGTATTTTGTTTTATGCCGCATGTACTATTCTCTAATAATTCAAGCGGTATAACAAAACGACTATGCGCGGTTCTCCCACCAGGTAGCAATAATGAAGTTATTCCTACACAATTTGAGAGTGTTAATTAGTCATGTATTTTTATAAATTTCCAAATAGTTGATTGTTTAGATTTAGTATAAATTTGTACCTGAAGATGCAACAACAAGCACTATCATACGTTCTGATCTTAACCTTGAGATGATAGTTTTGTATAAAAATGTCTTTCCGGTTCCGCCTGGACCGTTCACAAAGTAAAAGTTCCCTTTTTTACCATGGATAGATTCAATTACCTCTACATAGATTAAACGTTGTTTGGGATTTAACAATGAATGACGTTGTTGATGTTCAATCTTACTCTTGTTCATATCATAATCCAACGCTTCTCTTATGAGACGATTGTCCATGTTGGGTAGTAACCTTGGGTCAGGCAGTGGTAGGTCTTGAAAATCAGATAAAGATCTCCCATTTCTATTTAACAACTCTTGGATCTCTATCAAACAATAGTTCTTGAGTTGTTCTTCCGTCAGCTCCAGGTCAGGATAATAAAAAAATTTCCTTTTCTTGTGTAGAATATCTTCTGATAAAAACTTCCAGTTTTATTTCTATAATTTTAAAGGTCTGCTGACATCGCAAAAAATTAAAATCGTCATGAATATGTTACGTAACTGTGCGCCAAACATCCATAAACTTGCTTCTGATATAGCATGTGTCCATTCTGTGTCATCATTTAAAAGGCCATATGCAAAACATGCTTCCTTGAATGTGGAACATAGTGTGTTGTGAACAGTCATGAGTTTTTCAAAAGACTCAGGACCTCTCGCGATGTTCAACAACGTTCTAAGATAATATCGATCTCTAGACACCGGGTGTGAGTAAACAATCCTCGCAATGCATTTTTGCAATTTGCGTTTTTCCACATTTTGTCTTTCTCATGCCACACATAATGTGTAGGTATCTCAGCATACGTGTACTGATTCGCTTCTGTATCACGCTTGTTTAATTTGAACCAACCAGTGAACATGGTCATGTCGATACCTTCCCTTTGAATTAGGGCGGGTAAGCTTTCTGAGTCACGAAGTGTGATTGCGTGCTGATTTGGCAAGTGGTAATTCAGCTTCATAACATATGGATATGAGTAATGGATGTCGTAGGAAAACAAACGCCACACCGCCTCACATGGAGATAAAAAACGACAATTCAAATAGTTCTTTATTTCGTCCACCTCCAAAACCTGTACGTTTGCCAAATCACCATCATTTTTAACATTTTCTTGTATAACAATTGTGGCTCTATCGGGACCTTTTTTTAAGTACTTGAATAAGTACTGAATTGCCTTTCATCTGTTGCGCCATTCTACGTTAATATAGGCCTGGTATTTCAGGAGGAGATAACGGTTGTGAGGAACCACATATATGTTATTAGTACTTGAATTTTCCTTTTATATGGTAAGCTGTAGGATAAACACTAAGTCACAAACATGATGCTTATGGTGGCATGTGGCGTTAGATTAGAAGAAGTGAAAGAAATAGAATGGAACCTTTAGAGAATAAGAGAAAAAGAAAGATTAGATTACTTGTCAAATGAAAGGTCCAACCCTCTCCCTTGGTGGGAGAGGGGTATTTATACTTACAACATAAACGCCCTCTACCGGGCTGTGGATCAGGCATACAGTGGATAAAGACCTGTCCTTCTTCCACGGTGTTACTTAAACTAATACTAACTAATAAATAAACTAACTACGAGCTAATTTAATGCTATTACATCATTTAGGTGACCGAGTCTTTTATAGGAATAATTGTATTCCTAACGATCTCCCCCTAAGCCAGGTCACCTTTGAAACTTAAGATCTTTGTCTTCAAGCATTCTTTAGATCTTGTAGCTCGTAGGTCTTGATTCTTCACTTTTAATCTCACTTTGTACATCAAGCAATTATCTTGTGATTTGTGGTTCCTTTGTGAAAAGTGTGATCTTTGAGCTTTCTTTGAGATCATCATCCACTGTAAATCTCCAAGCTCATCCTTAATCGTATTGCCTTCATGTGCTGTAGTGACTTTTGGACCGTCATGCTCACACTCTTCTAGATTAGGAGACTTCTCATCAGAGTTGTGGAGGCGTTGTTGTTAGTCTCTTTAACATTCATTGTTGCAAGTCTCTAAACAGATATGATCTTCATTTAGAATGAGTATGCAATGTGAGCGTGAGGTATGGAATGACACGATTCAGCTGGAGTTGGGTATCACCATCGCCATCTTTATATGTTCCTGAAATAAAACAGTTAGCAATAAAGATAGAGAACGAATATGGCTTTGTCATTCGTTCTGCGAGGACATACTACCCTCCGGTTCTGTGAAAACCGACCTGTGATCAGGTAGAGTCTCTGTTAAAGAAGACTCTCATTGATAGGAATTTCCAGCTTGTAGTAATGAATCTTCCAAAGAATCCACTTCGGAATCTTCATACTAAACATGTTCTCATACCGGAACGTCTCAAAGCAGACAACACGATAGAGTGAATCGGTGAATTGATATTCACTGATTGATGAGAAATATGTTTATAGAAATCACTCGCGTGTCACTTAATAAACAATTTTGAGACACGACGAGAGTTTTATACTTTGAACTACATTTCCATCAAAAATACTTTTGTTTGAAAGATTGTACACAATCAATGTGCTCGAAAATTAGTTTGTGAGCACATTGAAAGGTTTTTGCAAAAGTATCCGTCAATCCATTTCCTGGAACAAGTTTGATTCATTGTTGAATCGCCCCATCGTTGCTTTCCAGTTGTCACTTAATCATTGATCCAAGACGGATCTCACATGTCACCTACCAAGAGCTTGAGAGATGTTGGCTCTAGAAGGATTTCCATCGTCATTGTGAATATTTTCATATCACTCAGATGTTCTGGCAATACCACAAGGATAATGCGCAGGACTCTAAATATATTATCTTACTTTCCACATTGTGTGAAACAATAAGCATATTGGAAGTGTGTCCTAATGAGATTTATGGATGATCTCTTTGGCTCTAGACTCAATAGTGCGTTTTGATCCGCTCCTGGAGACTGGGGAGGCGTCTCCTTTTTAGGTACCAACATGGCTTGCAATGAGCGGTCGATACATTACACAAGGTTCCCCGTGAGAATGAAACAAGCTCTTTTATGAGAACTTGAGTGGCTGGGAAGTTTAGTGTAGTGCGTCATTGGGTCCATGACGTCTTGTCTTCAATACCGGTGTTTCCTTAGTAACCGCCAGTAGCTTATGAATTGAACCCGGTTTCTGCCCTAAGGTTGAATATATGGAGGGCTATTTCTTTTCACCCTTTCTCATTTCATTTCTTTTTCATTCTTCAACCCCTTCAGTGCTAACCGAGACTTCATCACTAGAACCTTGTTGGGTTTGTTCCAGTCCTAGCTCTATCTCAGTCGGCACTCTTCCCTTTCTCACTTTTCTCCTTTTTTTAATCATTCCTAAGGACTTCTAATCTATCTAGAGGATTGTCCCTGGGAAGATCCTTCCGGTTTTGGTTGATCATGGGAACTCATACCTAAACTTAACCATCCTTATACCTCCGTGCATTAAAGTAAATGGCCGGTCTTTGGTATTATTCCACAAACGCCTTTTGCTCCCCCTTAATATGTGCATCGGTATTCGAAAGAGTTTGGCACATATGTGGGAGCCTATTATTGAGTCCAAAAGATCACATTTGATTATCAGATTTCATATTTAAATCACATTCTCTCCCCCGATCAAAAATTTCAAACCTTTCGAGATTTTGGATCTCAATTGATTTAAATAAGTTAGAAAATGTTAAGAAGAGAATTGCGGTCAGTTTTAATATTTTCTGATAAAAGGAACCTTTTTCTGCTCCCCCTCAATCTGTGAGGGAGGTTGTTATGTGTCAGAATTGATGAGTTTACAAAAGATTTTAAGTTTTAACGAAAAACTCTTTGAAATATTCTCATACTGACACATAACCATCCCAAAATGCATTATTGCTTATTATGTATAAAGTGGAGAGTTTTGATGATACATAAAATTTTGAGATATCACTCTCCCCCTCAATTAATGACAGATGTTAAAACAGAAATAATTGATGTCATTGATTGAGTGAAAATTTTTGTCAAAATGCGGATTCAGTTTGATTTTCAACCAAAATTTCATGGTACCACCAAGTTTTACACAAATACTTTCCGGAAAAATCATAGAAGGGAAAGTATTGGTGATAAAAAGAAGATTTCTCTTCTTATACAAGAAATGATGCACTGAAGCGTACATCAGATCAAGGGTGCATGAATATAAAGTAATTCACGCTCGGATGAACGACACCCTTTGCTAGGAACAACCGTCTTTTTGGCGACGTGTTTTCCTCATTTTGAAAAACCGGGTTGCTATCTGAAGTAATAGCAAGCCATAATTTTGAAGTCCGGGTTACAGCCTGAAATGACTGCAAGCCATAATTTTGAAGAAAGTTTTGAGAAACGACATGTTTTAGAAAAATATTATTTGTAAAAGAAAAACTCTTGCTCAAGCATATATATGATTCCGTGTCATTATTGAATGACATTTCTAGAAGTGTACATAATATTGATTACACAAGAGACATGTCGAGAGAAGAATATTTTTGAATTTTTTGTTGTTTTTCAGATTTTTTATGGTTTTTATAGGTTTTATAATTTTCTATTTTCTTTTAGTTTTAAATTATGTACAAAGGATATGTGGAAGCAATCCTTCACTCCTCATTTTCTTCCTGAAGACATTTAAGAGTTTCAGGTGTGAGGCTCTTCATCCCAAGTGGTGGAAGAATGAACTGGAATCTTTCACGAGAGAGAGCCTTAGTAAAGATATCTGCTAGTTGAAACTCTGTCCTCACGAAGTAGAGTTCCACTACCCCTTTCTCCACTTGTTCTTTGATGAAGTGATGACGGATGTCAATATGCCTAGCTCTGGAATGCTGGACATTGTTGCAACACAAAGCAATGGCACTTTTGTTATCACAATACATTGGGATTTTGTTGAAGTCATACCCATAATCTGATAGTTGAGATCTCATCCACAAAATTTGAGCACAACACGAGGACATGGCAATGTATTCAGCCTCTGTGGATGATATCGATGTGCACATTTGCTTTTTAGATGAACAGCTTACAAGTTTCTCACCCAAAAATTGAGCACCTCCTGACGTACTTCTGCGAGTATCTTGACAACCTGCATGGTCAGCATCTGAGTAAGCCGTAAGAGCCATAGCATTGTCTTTAGGGTACCAGAGACCCATGTGAATGGTTCCTTGTAGATACCTAAATATTCTCTTGACAGCTTCTAAATGCTTTTTGGTAGGCTTGGATTGATATCGGGCACACATACATACTGCGAATAGAAGGTCTGGCCTACTTGCTATGAGGTACATGAGAGATCCAATCATGCTTCTGTATTTGGTCTGATCAACAGATAAGCCTGCTGAGTCGTCATCAATTTTGGATCTTTTAACCATTGGTGTGTCAACTGTGTCACTTGAGTCAAAACCAAACTTCTTTAGAATGTCACTAGCATATTTGGCTTGATTAATGAAGACCCCGCTTGGATTTTGTGAGATTTGTAACCCCAAGAGGAAAGACATTTGTCCCATCATAGACATTTGAAACTTGTAACTCATTTCCTTTGCAAATCGATCACATTCATTGGAGTCGGACGACGCAAAGATAATATCATCTACATAAATTTGAACGTGGAGTAGATTGTTTCCAGTCTTCCTAGTGAACAAGGTAGGATCAACAACACCCTTGGTGAATCGGTTTGCAAGGAGAAACTTGGACAAGGTGTCGTACCAAGCTCTAGGAGCTTGTTTTAGACCATAAAGTGCCTTCTTCAAACGATATACATGATTTGGTCGTTCAGGGTCCACGAAGCGTTCAGGCTGAGTGACATAGACCACTTCTTTCAATTCTCCATTCAAGAAGGAAGTCTTAACATCCATCTGGTAAACAATCATGTTACTACTAGCAACATTGGCAAGGAAGATTCTAATGGCCTCGATACGAGCAACCGGTGCAAACGATTCTTCAAAGTCAATACCCTCTTGTTGATTGTAATCTTTAGCAACTAGCCGTGCCTTGTTTTTCAATACGTCACCATGCTCATCAAGTTTTACTTTGAAGATCCACTTGAGAACAATGATCATTGCGCATTCAGGTGGCGGTACTAATTCCCATACATCAAGACGATCAAACTCATAGATTTCTTCGTGCATTGCTGTGAACCAGGATACTTTAGTTAACGCATCCTTGAAATCTTTGGGTTTGATTTTTGATAAAATGGAATTGAAGAAGCACCACAAGGCATCTGTGGAAAGTTGTTTTCTAGTGGACACAGGTCGTGAGGGATTTCCTATGATGTTGTCAATAGGGTGATCAGTTGTCCATTTTCTGAGATGTTCGTGGGGTTGAGGGTAGTGGACCGATATAGGATTGTTGGATTCTCCTGAGGATGATGCTTCGTTGGAGGATTCAGGAGCAAACACATTTTCAAATGGTTCATCTTCAAGTGGAGCAAAAGGATTAACTTCACATGAGTTTCTCGCTGTCATTCCTTGATGTTCGGAAGATGATTGTACATTTGACTCATGTTGAGAGTTGCTACATTCTGGAGCATCCAGATCTAAAGAGATGGAGGTAGATGGGCCATTAGTGGCATGAGGGGCATCTACAGCCATAACATTAGGATCCGCAGCCTGCTGTACAGGTTCGTGAGGTTGCAGTGACTCGAAGTACTCATCAAACATAGGGTCAAATAACTTCTTCAATTCTTTACAAGTGGGAGGAACATAAGGAGTGACAGGGTTGGTATTCTGTACAAGTCCCGAACTAATTGGTCCAGGAGATAAAAGATTTGGTGAGGGTCCAGAACTGGTGTGTCCTGAAGTCGTATGCTCTGTCAGCTCATCAAACGTGACATGGATCGTTTCCATGATTTGTCGGGTTTTTTTGTTGTAGATTCGGTACCCCTTTCGATCTGGCGCATAACCAACGAATACCCCAATATCAGCCTTAGCCTTGAGTTTCCCTAAGTCTTCACTATCGTTAGTTGGATAGCACATGGCTCCAACACACACGAAGAAAGGAGAGATCATGCTTTTTGAGATGCACCAGCTCATAAAGTGTCTTATTGTGGAGAGGATGTATCAACGACCGGTTTTGAGTGTAACATGCAGTAGCAATAGCTTCATCCCATAGAAACATTGGTGTTTTAGAGAATATCAGCATAGTGCGAGCAGCTTCAACTAGTGTACGATTCCGTCTTTCAACAACTCCATTTTGTTGGTGTTGGGAATTCTACTAAATAAGAATTCTGCTTAAGGTTCCTGGTGAAGAGCTGGTTTCTGCCAAAGCAGTATATCTGCTAAAGAATAGATTCTGCGTAGTTTGTTTCTGCGGATATAGTAATTCCGCGTAGTTTGTTATTTAGTTAGGATATGAATGAGTTTTATTAGGAAATGATAATGCATATCTCTTTAAGTTTATAGAAGATACGTTTCTTGTGAAACGGTTTAGGGTTCCTTGTCTATAAAAGGAACACATTATTATGTATTATGTACACGTTTTGAAAAACAAGTTTTAGTATTATTAAAAGATCCATAGAGGATCAAAGCATTCTTAGTATTCTGTGTTCATACTTGTGTTTAATTTCCGCTTTAGAATACAAGTAATAGAGACTTTCTATTAGTGTGTTTGTGATTACATAGACATTACTAACGATCCACGAGTGCTCAAAGATCTATCAAGGTCTAAGGTTCAACAAGTGGTATCAGAGCCTCGGGAGAGTCTCTGTGATACTAAGAACGATTTTCTTACACCCTCACAACCAAAACAATGGCTGGATCAGACGATGAATCAGAAGTTACTCAGAATCAAAACACCACATTTTTCCAACAACTAACTCTCACAAACAGCAATGTAAAATTCCCATACCTTAAAAACGCAGAGGAGTGTGAATTGTGAGCTATGAAGATGCAAAATTGGATCACCAATATTGACTGGAATCTTTGGGAAGTTGTCCGTAAGGGTAACAGTTTGAAGAAACACGTCAAAGATGCTGATGGGGTTGTTACCATTATGGGTCCTAAAACTGCTGAAGAAATACTAGCTGTTCAGAGAGAGAATAAAGTTAGAACTAGTCTCCTTCAGGCTATACCAGATGATCACATGGGTGACTTTCACTTCATGGAAGATGCTAAGGACATCTGGATGGCAATCAAGGCTAGGTTTGGTGGGAATGATGAGTCAAGGAGGATGAAGAAATCCATGCTGAAATAGCAGTTTCAAGAATTCCAAATCTCTGAGGAAGAAGGCATCCACAAGGGTTATGACAGGTTCCATAGGATTTTGAGTCAATTAAATCAGCTGAAGGCCATGCCAGACAATGAGGATTGCAATGCAAAGTTCTTACGATCTTTGCCACCATCTTGGTTGCATGTAAGCATTGCACTCAAAGCTAAAGGTGGATTGGATATGATCTCTTTTGATGATCTCTACAACAGACTTAATCTCTTGAGCCTGATGTCAGAAGTTCCATTCGTACATCCACTCACTCAGCTTTTGTTAGCACCACATCCAATCAGATGACTCATGCCTCAAGCCCATTTTCCTCAGCATCATCTTCCCACATCACCACTAGATCAAATTCTCAACCAAAATCCAGTAACATAATGGAAGATGTTCTTCACTCTTTTGTTGCTGATTATGAAAATCAGCAGCAACTTGCTTATGAGGATTTTGAACAGTTGAATCCACTGGATATGGAAGAGATGAACTTGAAATGGCAGTTGGCCATGATTTCTCTGAACATCAAGAGGTTTGAGAATAAGTCTGGGAGAAAGTTTGGTTTCAAGGGAAGAGATCCAGAAAGATTTGAGAGACGAAAGATCATAACAAGGTTGCCTTTCTAAGTAAGACAAAAGACCATGAACTGTATGATCCAATGGTGGAGTTTTTCAACGTTCCAAGATTCATTATGCTCTAACACATTCTCCAAATGTGATATATGAATCACTGGTGAAACAATTTTGGACATCTGCTACAAAAAGGTATGACACAGAGATTGTAGCAACGATTGATGGAATTGAATATGTGGTGACTGAATCGTTGATTAGGACAAAGCTTCGGTTGGATGATGAGAATGGTGTCTATCACTCCAACACTGAAGTGATACTTGCTGGGTTACGGGAAGCTGGTTATCAAAGCACTGACACAAGTAAATGGCTTAAGAATCAGTTTTGTCCCAAGTGGAGGTTGTTGGTGCACACACTACTCCAATATATCAGCAACAAGTCTGGTGGCTGGGATCAATTCTCTACCCAATTGGGTTGTGGTATTGTCTGTCTTTCAAAGGGTTTAACTTATAATTTTTCTAAGTTTATTTTTGATAATATGCTGGAAAATATTGAGAAGAAAAGGCATAAGTTTTTAATGTACCCTAGGTTTCTTCAAATGATTTTAGGTAACAACCCAAGACAGAGTCCATATCCCCATAAGGGGTCTTAGTGCTAAATTGTTTGCTTTTATGAAAACAAATTATGATGGGGAACATCACCCTCTGTTAGCTGCTATGTTACCACATGGTAATGATGATACAGGTGAGGGTGATGCTACTGGTGATATTCCCTCTCCAAATGGTGCTGGTGATGGTAATCCATCATCTTCTGGTGTTGCTGCTGATGGTAATCCATCAGTTGTCAATGATGGAGAGCCCTCTACAACTGCTGAAGCATTAAATGTTTCTTCTGACCAGCCTCCACCTTCCCCTTTACCTCTGTCACCTAGTTCTTTTCCATCACCTACTCATGTTGCTCCTGATGAGCTTGTTCCTGAGGTTGAGGAGACAATTCAGTCTCTTGGTACACAAGTACCTACACCTCTTGAACCTGAGATTACTAGACTGACCTCACCTAGTCCTGTTCAAGAGCCAATTGATGATGGCTCTCCTAATTTTGTACATATGTCTGTTTCTCCTGAAAGGTTCAATGAAGCTCCCATTACCACTGAGCAATCTGCTGGTGGAGCTGAGGACCCTATTACTCTCACCTCTGTACATGAATTGCTCAGCAGGTATGTTAAAAAGGTTGATGATCTTCAAAAGGAGCTTGTAGACACCAAATCCTCACTTGGTGGTGAGATTGAGTTGTTGACTAAGAGGGTTCAGGAGTTAGAAACTCAACTTGGGCAGCAAAAGAAAAGAAAGGTTGTGATTGATTCTGATGAAGTACATGAGGATAGACATTTGGATCCACTTGAGATCTTGGCTGAAGATGCTCAACAGACTCATGCTTCTTCTCCCAACGTTGCTGAATCTTCAAAACAAAAGAAGCCTATTCAGTTCAGCAGAAGAAAGAGAAGACAGTATTTGACAAAGAATTCCACTGAATCTTCTAAGGTGTCAAATGTTGATGAGGTTCCAAAGACAGATGCTGGTGATAATCTTCAGGCAAATGAACCACTTATTGATGTTGCTGCTGAGAAGGTCACTGTTGGGGTTCCCACATCAGTGGATACTTTCTTTGTTGCTGGTAAAGAGTATGTGGTTTCATCTAGCATTGATCCATCTGTTCCAGAGCATACATCTCATGAAGACACTGATGCAACTCCCTATACAAGAGGATCTACTGATACTATTATTGATTCATGTGTTCAAGATTTACCTGCTGATCCTCTGGAGGAGTTAGTCATTTCTCAGGATACTTTTGCTGACATTACTAGAGTGTGTGATGATGATCTTGTCTCAGAAGAAGAAAAACTTGAGCAAGAAAGACTTTGGAAGGAATGGGGAGATAAGAAGAAAAGTACAGAATTGGCAAAGGAATTACAAGCTAAATATGACTCAGAGTTCCAATCTGCTACAAACAAGTATGTTTCTACTTTGCCTCTTGCAAGACAAAGAGAATTGGATGCTGCAATTTCAAATTTTGATGAAGCTGATTGGATGCATATTGGGAGGCAAGTGGTTTCTACTCCTGGTCTAGCTAAAGATATTCTTGGAGATACTATCAATGAAGTTGATTATGTTCCTGGAATTGTTGAGCTCATGAAACTCAGGAGGAAAGCTGAAGCTGAAAGAATTGCCAAAGCAAAGAGGGACAAACCACTTACCCAAAGGAATTTTATGAGGGAATTTGTGAAGAATCAAAGCAGTGCACTCTATAATCATTCTTGGACTAGGAAACAAGTTTGGTCTTTCTCAGATGAACAATTAGTTTATCATTATAATAGAATGATACGTGGGGATCGCACCCTCGCAACAGGTTTTACCTCTCAAGGGATCTCGAGAAGCTTACAACCCCCACCAGGCAGTGTACCTGATCGTTGTAGTATAGTATAGTGACAAGTACCGGGGGATTGATCGTTCAACTCAGGAATAGTGTCGCTAGGATTAGAAAGTCTACTAAACTAGGTCTAGAGGTGAGAGATGATTCTTTTTTTATTTTTATATTTTATGGAAAGCAATTAAAATCTCGGCTTTTGAAGGAATGGGCGGAATTAGTTGCTAACCAACTAACCCAATTAACTACAAATGCAATCAAATTAAAATAAAATAAATGAAAATGAAACTATTATACTAATGTGGTGTAAACAATGATGAGGAAAGTTGTGTTTATTAGGTTTCATTACTCCCTAGATATCTTTTACAGGTTGATAGCTTGTTACAATTGCATGGATGACGGGTCATATCCCTTAATACTAGTCGTAGGGTCGTGTACAATATTCCCTAACTCTATAGGATCCTACTTCACTCCTATGTCGAGCCGTTAGAAGCTCCTAACATGGGATCATTAGAATTCTCCTACGCATTAAATACAACCAAAAATCGTAGTACACCTTCGATCATGTTTCTTAAGACGTTCAAGCAAGTTACCAATGGAAGTCTGCCAGTTTTCTTAAGCCTAACATCGAATACAATCATCCGTAACAATTATAAACAAACAATCAACCCATAATCAACATCTAGGTTTCACTACATCTAAGCAAACACAAAGGAAATCTAGCCTAGCATGTTAAATAGAAGACAAGCGTAAGATATAATCAAACAACACATAGACATATTGAATGATTTGAAGGAATACTTATCTTCAATTGAACATGAAAGAATCAAGGGGTTGAAACCCTTGAAAAAGTAATAAAATTCGGACTAGGGTTTTTCCCTCAAAGTTGCACACTAATGAATGAAATTTGGAAAACTATATATAGATTTTACAGGGTGACGGCGTCATGTGTTAAGTTGTGACGCCGTCAACTCGCCGCCATAATGAAATCGTATTGCCTAGATCTATTTGTGATGCCGTCATGTAGGATTTTCCTCTGGGCCGTCACTAATACTTGGACCATGAAGGCCTTGGGTGACGCCGTCATCTCCAATGCTTAAAAACTCTCTGGATCGTCACGTGTATTTTCCACATCCACCTCTTTTGTAACTCTTGACGCCGCCATGTGGAGAGTCTTGACGCCGTCAGGTACTGTTCCAGCTAGGGAAATTGAGACTTTGCCGTTTTCTTCACTTTTATGCTCCAAAAACGTCCAAAATGCTTCCTTTTCCATATTTCTCTCCAAAAGTACCTAAAATGACAAAAGGAACGATTTAGGGCAATATTTGATCAAATAATCACGAATTCGGGCTTAAACGACCCCTTAAAAGCGGTACACTTTTCGCCTCATCAAATACCATTACATTTGAGATTTGCTTGTCCTCAAGCAAATGCGCTTTTATTCTAATCAAAACACAAGTTAGGGGTCATTTAATACTAATATAAAAGTAATTACAACAAATAATCGTTCCACTAAAACCAAAGACAAGCACGGAGGTCATATACTAGCACCTCACAAATAGTGTTTAGATACTCACATCTCTCGGGTGTAATAAAGTATATATCACAATAAGGAAATGAAAAACGTCTCTCACTACCTGTCATAGCAAAATAGATTACCATAGGCTAGGTAAAGGATCAAACCTCCACCATTTGGCGTAAGCACCTAGGATAAACTATCAAAGAGGTCTTTTAAAGGGTTATAACGTTAGGTGTAGGGATATGGAATACACAGTTTTGTTGGATAAAGGCAATATTTACTGGTGGCGAGTTAATCATCTTGGTTAATTACATGTACAATATGGCATTGCTAAGCCAAGACGAGACTCGACTTAAGCTAATAAATCAAAAATAACAAAAACATAAAATAAACATAGAATGAAACAGGATGGTAGTCCGTCTGTTTTTCTCTTTTCTTTTTCTATTTTTTTTCTTTCTCTTAATTTTTCATTTTATTTTATTTTATTTGATTTTTATTTATTTATTTATTATTTTTTTTGCATACATTCTTACCCTACCATCCAATATTATAAATCATAGGGAATGTACATTCCCCTTACACTTGACTTTTTACATACTTTACAATAAACTAATCTAATGACTCGAATCAAGATAATCAAAACACTTTGAGTACTTTTTAAGATTAATGCACATATGGGGGTAATATATGATTTTCTTCCCCATTACTCCATAACACAAGTACTTTACCCATGAGTCCCAATCGTCCCAAAACAATATGTACAAGATATGACTCGACTTAACAAGCATGTAATCAATTAAATAATTAACTAAGGGTTTAAACAAATAACAATAATGCACTAAAGATGAGTGCATACACGGAAGGCTAAGGCGATTTGGTTGCACATTTGGGTGGGTTGTAACAAATTCTTCCTTTAAGTAAGATGCTTAAAGTTAGAAACGAAAAGATAGGCTCGGAGGGGTGTACTAGGGGTTTCGTGTACTTAAAATGAGTACAACGCTAAGGTGTGGGAAAAATTAATTGACTTTACTAGTCATGTAATATGACTTAAATGGTCAAGTAATTATGATACGTGTTTAAACACACGGGTGATCCTAATACCTCTTATCATGTAGTAAATCCTACTACACAAATGTAGTCTCACTAGCAGTCTCGGGATGCATCACTAATGCAAGTTCTAGAATCTAAATGCTACCGGTACACTCATAAGCACTAATAATGAATGCTTTTCCTATCAAATCTAAAGGCGAACCTCACATATTTGGGTGGAAAATTTTTCTGAATGGTACGGTTTTGTGCTAGTCATACAACTCCTATCCATGATACGCTTGCTAAGGCTAAAGTTTCACTCCTAAATGCTGTAAAAAATTTTAAATTTTGCGCTAAAATTACACTAACAAGTATTTCTCTTAGTTTTTTTACACATCTACCATCAAACAAACAAACTCAAGTGCAATAGTATCCTATAAGGTATCATCATTTACTCTCCCCTTACACTTAGGATGAACATTGTCCCCAATGTTCAATTAAAGGATGTAAAAGTAAAACAGGTAAAAGAATAAAAACAAATACTCCCCTGATTCGTTCGGTGTGGATAGTGTGTCAACAAGGTTAGATCTTCCTCCAAGAAAATGAACATTCAAAGCTTCCCTTCCAGAAAATAAATCATCTTCTTGTCATATATAACCTGTTAAACCTGAGAAAACAATCAAGGCAACCTCACATAAAATCGGTGGTAATCTATGTTGGAGTATGCTCGTGTCATAATAACTAATTATATGGCTAGACATATGTGAGCCTATGGGGTCACACACATATACACTTAAGTACCTCTTTATGTTGTACTTATTATACTTACGACATGTAAATAAACTTACGTAACTTGGGATAACTATCGGGCTTCTAATGACTAAGTAATGGACTTATTCTATTGGACATGGAAAACAAATGGGAGGCCCATTTGAGCCCACTACATGGCAGGCCCATGGGATGATTTCCAGGGAAGTTATGGTTTGAATGAGGGTCAAATATATGGGAGATATTCTCTCATTAAGTGATAAACACTAACCATAATTCTCTCCCCCTCTCCTCTCCATTTTAGTACGGTAAAACAAACACCCCTACCTAGGGTTTTTGTTTTCTTGATCTTCTCCTTTGATTCTTGTTTAATCAAAGGCTATTCCAAGGTTACGGGGTTAAGGACTAGCATCCAAGGGGTATTAGGTGAGGTGTAGTGTGGACTATTCATAGAGGTGATCTCCTTTGATCACTTGGGTTTGTTGGTGAGTCGACATATAGGTGAAGGTCTCCATTCGTTGCTACCAATCACGCTACAAAGGTATAAACATGTTGTGTTTGTTTTTGATTAATCATATTGGCTATATGGATCCGTGTGGGTGATGTTGTTCCGCTGCGTTTATTTGATTCTTATATATTTTATATTCATACATCACCTATAGTGGTATCACGAGCCATCATATGTGCCATATGATTATCGGGTACGTGTAAAATGGCCTAAAACACATGTGCATTGAATGGTTGTTTATGTTGTTTAATTTCGTGTTTTGGGGTTTTGCCATTGTTTCGGCATTTATGTAATTATATTTGTTGATACAAAAATTGGGCGTTCCTGATTATGGGCTCTTGCTCTCGTACCAATTCGCTTCTTAATGCTTGAAACCTGCGCACTAAGAAAATAAACAACACCGTTAGGCTTATCGTGGGATTATCTCCCACGATTAGACTCCGGCGTGAGAGTAAGTAATCGATTTAGGGTTCTCGTAAAGAGTTTTAGGGTTTTGAATCGTACCTTTAATGAGAATTATGTCATTCCTTATATAGGCGCAGAATCCTTGTAGGGTTCGTGCTCCTTACGTTTCGCACACGTGGTGCTTATCCGGGTTAAGGATATCCATTCCATAGATAGAAGATCTCTATCTATTCCGTATATAGTTTGGTTGGGCTTGCGTGAGCCCACTCCATTATTAATGCGACCCAAGTTATAGTAGCCCACCTGTGGTGGCTTTGGGTCTTAGTAATGTTTAATATTTGGGCTCGTGGCCCATATATAGACTATACGTCATCATGTCCCCCCAGTCTAGTGTGCGCGGCTCGTAGCCGCGGATGCTAGACTAGTCACAACAGCGGTAAGCGTGGCGGGAGAACTTTGAAATATTGCTGCCCAATATTGAGTATAATGTACCTAGTCATAGATATTTCAAAGAAATGCCTCGAAAATCGGGGGTTGTGTCCACGTGTCCCTCGGAAAACGGGAAAAAGTGCATGTACCGTTTCGGTTTCTAGCCACACGTTTTGTGAGTGGGATCCACGTGGGCGTCATCTAGGGTTTTTGGTCTCCCTATATAAGAGTCACCGCCCCCATTTTACCCAAAACACACAGTAAAAACACATACTCACCCTTGAACACTTCTTCAAAGCATTTTTTTTGCAAAGAAAGTAACAGTTTTATTAGGTAAATTTGTGTGCGTATCTCAGTAAATTTATGAAAATGGTTGCCCAATTAGAGGATTTTCGCTCTGCGATGAGTGAGAATGATGTGCGTCAGTTTTCGTCTAACTACTTCATTCCTCTGGATGTGCATCCAGAGGCTCCAGACGTTGATGCGTGTATAGCCGATTTCCCCGAAGGGAAAATAGGACTATACACGCGTTTTTTCGAGTACGCGAATTACCGCGTACCGATATCTATATTCCTGAGCGATTTGCTCAATCACTATCGCCTTCACATCTCACAGCTGCACTGTATAGGTACGGCTAAGGTGTCGAATTTTGAGGTAAACTGCCGTCTACTTGCGATAGATCCGACCATTGCCTTGTTCCGCGCCTTCTACCATACAACGTGGTCGCATGGATGGGTGTCCTTTGCGAAGCGCGCGGGGGCGCTTCAGTGTTATACTGAGAAAGTAGACTCCCTGAGGCATTGGAGGGAGTACTTTTTCTGGGTTGATGACGTAGTGTTTCCATCACCCTTTGAGTTTTATACTCAAGAAACGTTGCCAAGGGATGGGCGCCCCGCACCCGGTTCCTATAGTTTGACCGATGCGCAGACCCTTGATGCCAACCGCATTCCCATTAACCCTTATCCGGAGGAGTTTTTGGTGCATGTGGGGTTGAGTCGCAATTACTTCGGTGGTGTTGACGAGGTGCCAACCTTCATTGATGAGGAAGGCCGGGGTGAGTGTTCGTCCCTTCTGCTTCTAATAATGTAAGTTATTTCTATATGCGCACGTTTAGTAACTAATCCCTTCTTTTGCTATTTGTTTTTGTGTGCGCAGAGATGGATCTATTTGCTGTGGTGAAGCTGGAGAAACCAAAGCAGGTGACTGTGGGAGTGCGCCCTCTGAGGGAGAACGAGCAGCCACTTCTGGAAGCGACCCAGGGTCATCTGACCGTGCTGGGGGATGTTGGCCACGAAGATACGCCGCCTCTCCAAGTAACGCCCGTTTAGAGCGTGGCGCCAGATGTGGAGATGGCGCAGAAGGAGGAGGAGGTGCACGCTGAATCATCTGATAGCGTGGAAATATTGAAGCCTGAGGAAGTGTTGAAACCGGAGGAGGTAGCGCGGGAGCTGAAGCGCAAGGGAGAGGCTGGTAGCAGTGGTACCTCCAAAAGGAGATGCTATATCATCGGAGATGAAGAGTCATCTGCGGAGGAGGAGACATCCGCTCCTGGTGCGGATAAGGATGCTGCTAAGACCTCTCCGTTTATGTAAGTCGTATTCCTCATGCGTCATTTATATTTTTATTACTTGTCGTAATATGTACTAACTGTTTCCTTCATGTTTTTGTAGTGATGATGCCTCGAAGGGTGATGGAGCCTTCGTGGAGACGGTGTCCCCTCCGCAGAATGAAAAGAAGGAGGGGAAAGTGAAGGTTGATGAGGGCGTATCTGCACAGCAACTGATGGATGAGTTGACTGCTACTGCTGTACGTCAGACTGAGCTGGTGGCTCAGTTGAAGACGAGGTACGTCGGGGAGAGCAGCACTCTCGCCCAAAAAGATAAGGAGATAACTGTGCTCCGTGCGCAGTTGGCTGAAGCGCAGGCGGAAGTGGGATCCTTCAGGGTGTACACTGAGAAGGTCACCAATGAGAAGTTGACCGCGATGGCTGAGCTGGAGCAGGCGCGCGGACAACTTCATCAGTTCAAGGCTAACCTTACTTGGGCAGTAAGGTATCTGGAGGAGAAGAAGGAGGAGCACTTCGCGAACATTACTAAGTTCAAGGAGCGCATGGAGGAGATTGTCCAGGTGCAGGAGAATAAGCTGCGTGGCCTGAGTATAGAGTATGATGAGGAGTTGTACCCTCATCTGATGTCGAACATTGCTGAGCGCAGGTACTTCCTTTTCAGCTTTTTATGCTTTATTATATTTTGTTGTTATGTTTTTCTTTAACATAAGTTGTCCTTATTGATGTAGGTGGTTGATCAGTCATGGACTGCGCCTGGCCGCTATGGGCACCTTGGAGTCCCAAGAGGTATTGGGGGCCTTTGGGAAGGTGGTGCAGTGCGCTGTAGAGCGTGGGAGGTCGCAAGCTATGGAGGATCTCCATGAGGCCAAGTTGTTGAACAAGGCCTTGACTGAGGTGCCTGGCTACAAAGTGAGTGCGTATGACGAGCTGGTGCAGGCCATGGAGGGGATGAAACTTCTCGAGCTGCCTCACATTGCGCAGTTGGAGCGCGACCAGGAAAACCCCATAAAGGTAATTATGGAGGGGTTGACCCTGGAACGCCATATTTTGGAGGATGTCGAGGCGCAGCCGGACTATTTCCTTAAGCCCGACGAGTCGCAGCTGCAGGTTCCAGTGTTTGTGCAACCTCGCCATATGTTGAACCCCTTTGCTCTTGTAAAGGAGGTACCTCTGAAGGAGGTATTGGAGCGCCACGCACAGAGAGCTGCTCATAAAAAGGGGATTAAAGGCAAAGCTGTCCTATGCGGTGTTGGCGTTGCACACATTCCCAGGTCTGATGGGGTTCCGGTGAGTGTAGCGACTGTATCGCCTAAAGATGCGTTGCTGTTGAGGAAGCTTCAAGAGGCAGGAAGTTCCGTTGCACCGGAGGATAGCCCTGAGCATCGCCATAGTGTGTAGGCTGTTTTTTGTATATGTATTGTGTAAATTACAAAGTGTATCTTTTGCTTGTAATTTTGTGTAAAAATATTGAATAAGATACTCTTTTATAAATTAAGTGCGTGACTTAAAAAATATACTTGCATTAATGTTTTGCGAAGTTTTATTATTTGACCAAGAATCTTGGCTCGTTATTTGCTAAGCTTTGTACGGTGTACTTTATATTTGTGCACTCTTCGTGGGGCGCACACAGAAAACTTACCTCGACGTCTCAAGAGTAAGGTGCTTAGCAAGGATGCGTGACCCAATGTTGATGGGTTTGCAACCCTCTTACTCAACGGGTGAATTAGTAGGTTTACTCATCCTTTATGCCTTCGTGGGTCTTAATTAGTGCATGCACGCCATGTAGGCAAAAAATATAAGATAACAATATTGACATATATAAGATTGTATGCAATAAAGTGAAATGTGTTATGGAGTTAGCTAGAAACCATAACTTTTTATTGATACTTGCAAGTTATTGAAAAAATAAAAAACAATTCCTAAGAAAGAAAAGAAAAAACAAACACTTATTGGGCACATTCTAGAGTGCAAAGTTGTCTGTGTATGGGCCGTAGCCTGTCCTAAAGATAACATCTTTTGAGATTGCAGATATTCCAGGTGCGTGCTAGGTCGTGACCTTTCATGTCGCGCAACCTGTATGCGCCACTGCCTAGCGCATCAGTGACCTCGTAGGGTCCTTCCCATTTGGGTCCGAGCTTGCCTGTGTCTTCTGCATGGCTTGCGTCATTGGCGCGGTATACAAAGTCTCCTGGTCTAAAGGAAGTATGTTTGACCTTTGCATCATAATACTTCTTCATTTTTGCCTTGGCTTTTGCTTCGCGTATAACTGCGCGTTCACGTCTTTCTTCCAGTAAATCCAAGTCTATGCGCCGCTCCTCGTCATTTGTTGTGACGTTGACCTCTGATGTTCGTATGGTTGGCATTCCTATCTCAACTGGTATGACGGCTTCCGTTCCGTAGACAAGGGAGAATGGCGTGTCGCCAGTACTGGTTTTGATTGTGGTGGGATGCGCCCATAAGACATGTGAGAGCTCGTCCACCCACCTTCCTTCGTGTCTGTCAAGGCGCACTTTTATTCCTTCGCCTAGACTGCGATTTGCGCGCTCAACTAAACCATTGGTTTGTGGGTGTTTTACTGAAGCGAAGTGTTGCGTGATGTTCAATTGCGCGCACCAGTCTTTGAATGGGTTGTCGCAGAACTACTTCCCATTGTCTGATATAATCTCTCCAGGTAGTCCGAAGCGGCAGACAATGTTGTCCCATACAAAGCGTTTAACTTCGTTGCCCGTGATGCTTATCACCGCTTTTGCTTCAATCCACTTCGTGAAGTAATCTATGGCTATGATGAGGAATTTTAGCCCTCCTGCTGCGACTGGAAAAGGTCCTGCGATGTCAATGCCCCATTTGTAAAATGGCCATGGTGAGGTAATGGGTGTTAGCTCTTGTTGTGGTCGGCGCGGAATTGGCCTGTGTACTTGACAATTGCTGCATTTCTTTATCAGATCGCGTGCGTCGCGGTGCATAGTTGGCCAATACTACCCCGACCGTAGAGCTCTTGCTACCACAGATCGCGGCCCTGAGTGGATGCTACATGATCCATCGTGGATTTCTCTGAGTACATAGTCTGCTTGAAGAGGTCCAACACATCTGAGCCATGGTTGCAAGAAAGAGCGTCGATAAAGTATGTTGTCTCGTAGTTCAAATCGGTGCGCTGTGCGCCGCACTCTTCGAGCGTCCTTATGGTCTTGTGGCAGGACTCCCTTGTTAATGAATTCAATGATAGGTGTCATCTATGTAGGGTCTTGTTCTTCTATTACTGTGGATACTTCCATCTCCAAGATTGACTTGTTTTGTAAAGTTTCTACCAATACCTGTTTTGATAGGTGCGCAAAGCTTGTGGATGCAATTTTGCTGAGCGCATCAGCCTTCCTGTTGTCCCCTCTAGGCACTTGTTTTATTGTGAACTTATCAAAGCTCTTGATTAAGGACTTAGTCTTATCCAGGTATTGGATCATGTGCTCGTCTTTGGCTTCATACTCACCTAACACATGGTTGGCGACTAGCCGAGAATCGACGTTTGCTTCTAGGTTGCGCACACCCATTTGGATTGCAATACGCAGTCTAGCAAGTAGGGCTTCGTATTCCGCCTCATTGTTTGTGGCTGTGAATTCGAAGCGCAACGCATAAGTGAATTCCATGCCTTCTGGATTTGTAAGAATAAGGCCTGCGCCTGATCCATCCACGCATGAGGATCCATCTATGAACAGGATCCAGGGTTCCTGCAGATCTGTTTTGGTTGTTGAGGTTGGACTATCCGTATCTGGCTTCTCAATAATAAAATCGGCTAATATCTGTCCCTTGATTACAGTGCGCGGTCTATATGAGATGTTATACTCGCTTAACAAGACACTCCACTTTTGTAGCCGTCCTGATGCGTCAGGTTTAGAGATAACTTGTTTGATTGGCTGGTATGTTATTACAGCTATTGGATGCCCTTGAAAGTATCTGCGTAGCCTTTTAGCTGCGAATACTAAGGCTAGGACCAGCTTCTCCATGGCGCTGTAGTTAGTCTCTGTATTCTTCAATGCTTTGCTAACGAAGTATATGGGTGTCTGGATGGAGTTTCTATCTGTCAATAGCACTGCGCTAACTGCTCCATGGGTTGCAGATAAGTACATGATTAGCTCTTCCCCTGGTCGCAGTGCGACAAGTTTGGGGAGTGATGCTAGGTGCTGTTTTAGCTGTTGGAAAGCTTCTTCTGCTTCCTCAGTCCAGCGAAAATCTCCCTTTTTTATTACACTTCGTGAGTGTTTGAAGAGAGGGAGTGATTTGTCTGCTGACTTAGATAGGAAACTGTGAGGGAAGATCAATAACAGCTTTGGTTTTTTCTGGGCAAGGCTTAATTCTATCAGGTTCTATTAAGTATCCGAGGAACATGCCTTCAGTTGCGCCAAAGGTGCATTTTTTGGGATTTAACTTCATGTTTATTTGTCCCAATGTTTTGAACGTTTCCTCGATATCGCGCACCAATTCATCCTCTGTGTGGCTTTTGATGACAAGGTCGTCCACGTAGACTTCCAAGTTTCGACCCACTTGTTTCTCGAAGGCTGTGTCCACCAATCGTTGGTATGTTGCGCCTGCGTTATTTAAGCCAAAAGGCATTTTTGTGTAGCAGTAAACTCCTTGACTGGTGTGGAAAGCTGTTTTTTCTTCATCTTCAACTGCCATCTGGATTTGATGATACCTTTTGTATGCGTCTAGGAAGCATTTGAAAGGGTATCCGCACAGGGATTCTACCTTCCAGTCTATTTCTGGCAGTGGATAGCAGTCCTGTGGACATGCTTTGTTAAGGTCTGTGAAGTCCACGCACATTCTCCAACTGCCATCGCTCTTCTTTACCATTACTGGGTTAGAGAGCCAGTCGTGATAGTACACTTCGCGCATGATGCCTGCGTCTACGAGTTTGTGTACTTCTTCCAGAATAGCTTTTGCACGATCTGGGGCCTGGCCGCGCTTCTTCTGTCGTATTGGGGGATATCCTTGTCGGATTTGTAGCTTATGCTCTGTGATAGAGCGTGGCACTCCCGTCATGTGTTTTGGTTCCTATGCAAAGATATCTAGGTTCTTTTGCAGGAGTGCGCACACGGCTGCTTTACCTTTATCGGATAAAGATCCTCCAATCGAAACTTGTTGGTCCGGGTAATCGGGGTGAATAGCGACCTTTAGGTTTGGTATTTTTTCTGTGCGCTGTTCTGGAATATTCCCCTCCTCAGTGGTTACTGCGTTGCATTCTTTTGGTGGTATTGTTGTGTTATAGAGGGTAAAAACTCCTCCCTCTACTGGAAATTTGAGCATCCCATGCGTTGTGGATGGCACAGCGCGCATGGATGATATTCCAGGTCTCCCAATGATGCCATTGTATGGTGAAGGAGACTTTATTACCATGAAATTTATCCATGTTGCTGTTGAGTGTTGCTCATCTCCCACGACCACTAGCAAGCGTAATTGCCCCATAGGCCAAATCTTTTCTCCTGTGAATCCAGTCAGCGACGTTGTTGATGGTATCAATTGACTTTGGATTTCAGGTCGCAGTCTTTTGAAACAATGATCGTATAGGATATCAGCGGATGCTCCTCCATCAATGTACATGCGGTGGATATCATGTCCCCCCGTATGTATTTCAATAGTTAGGGGTTCTACTACTGCGTTGTCCGCATCTAGAGTAGGGAAGGATATCTCTTTTTCTGGAGAGAATTTTTGGCTGACTTTTTGTTTTATCTTACGTTGCCATGACTGTATCATGTATATGGTGTCAGCTTTTTCTTTGGGAGGTTCTTTCTTGTCCCCATTCCTTTGTTTGTCCTTTCCCTCTTTGATGTTTTTTACAAGGTGGTCCATTCTGCCTTCCCTTACTAACTTTTCAATTAGTTGTCGTAGCTGGACACACTCGTTAGTTGTATGGCCTTTTTGACCATGGTATTCGCAGTATCCATTCCCCACGCGCTTTTCCTCTGCGGTACGCATTGGTGGAGGTTTTGGGAAATTTGCACCTTCTGTTACAAATATTTCCCACGGAGTTTTTGTGAGAGGGGTATATTTGTCATTGTCTCTTCCACTGCGGTAATTCCTGCTGCGGTTGTTATTCTGATCATTGGATTGTCTCTTAGGCTGTTCTGGTTGCCTATAATTCGAGTAACCCTTTTTGCTGTCCGCAGCGGCTGCTTCTCCTTGTATGAAGGATCTTGTGCGCTTTGTTAGCTCATCGAAAGTTTGGGGAACTTTGTCATTTAGCTTCCGGATAAGTTCTGGGTTGCTAATCCCATTCATGAACCCTGAAATTTTTAGAATTTCGGGACACGCTTTGACCTGTATGCACTCATCCTTGAAGCGTTCCATAAAAGCACTGGTTGATTCCCCTTGACGCTGTTTTACTCTGGCTAGTTCAACAGGGTTTTTAGCGCACTTCTTTCTTTGGGTAAAGTTGAGACGGAATGCTTTCCGTAATTCTTCAAACCCCCCGATGCTCCGTCGTAGGAGTTTGCTAAACCATGTGAGCGCATTCCCTACCAATGTAGAATTAAACATATGTCACCACACAGGTTGCGGCCAGTTTTCGATAGTAGCTGCTGATTCGAAAACCTTTAGATGATCATCCGGATCACCTGTTCCATCATATGTTTTCACGTTAGTGGGTATGCGCCTCCTTTTGTGGTCGGAGTAATCGCTGATGCGTCGTGTAAACGCATCAATTTTCTGGCGTCGCCATGGAAGAGATAAGTCCTCATTTTCTTCTTCGCGACGTCTTCCTCTTGATTTCCAGTGTCCTGTTTCCCTATCCTCATTGTCTGAGGAGTCGATGGAGGAAGAGTAGTTTCTTTTTCGGTGCTTGCGCCGGCTTCCTTCAGAGGAGGAGCTTGAGGGGCTTTCACTTGGGGATATTCTTTTTCCCAATCTGTCGTGAATTCTCTTGCTCCCAGATTTGGAGGACCCTTGGCTTGGTGAATGCTGAGGTCCTAATCGGTCTTGTATCCCTCGGCTGCCAAGTCTGGAGTGAACATTAGTACGCCTTTCGCTGCCTTCATATTCCTCTGAGTATTGTGAATCAGATGTCGTACCCAACCTATCGTGGATAGTAGTACGTTTTTCGTTATTTGCGCGTCTTCCTCGTGGGTGGCGCGGTGGTGATGGTTCGCGTTCAGGACCAAAATTGAGCCGGGCTTGAAGGCTCGCACTCGACCTTCTTCTTGCTTCTTCTTGCATGAGGGCAGTTAGAGTTTCATAATTTTGGGATACAAAATTTCCCAATGTTAGGTCAGGTGTGTCCTCAGTTGCTGCAAGAATATTTGCCTCAGTATTGGGCGCCCTATCTCGGTTAGGCGCGCCTGGTGGTACAGTGTTGTCCACTGTAGGTACGGTTTGGTGAGGAGTAGTGAAGAGGGTGCGCTGGAGTTCCTCAACGCTTTGGACCACTGCGGTTTGGGTAGTCCTTATAGGTAGTTCTACCACTGGAAGAGGTTGGGTTGTACCCGCCTCTTGGTGACCAGGTGCGCTGGTTGTCCCAGCAGCTTGCCTAGGGGTTGAATCTTGTTGATTCTTCCTCTGGGGGTCACGTGTTTTTTCCAACTGCGGAGTCCGCTGGCTTGAATTCTTATTCTTCGTCATTCTAGCTCCTTAGTTATTAGTAGGGGTCCCACGGATGGCGCCACTTGTTGATACAAAAGTTGGGCGTTCCTGATTATGGGCTCTTGCTCTCGTACCAATTCGCTTCTTAATGCTTGAAACCTGCGCACTAAGAAAATAAACAACACCGTTAGGCTTATCGTGGGATTGTCTCCCACGATTAGACTCCGGCGTGAGAGTAAGTAATCGATTTAGGGTTCTCGTAAAGAGTTTTAGGGTTTTGAATCGTACCTTTAATGAGAATTATGTCATTCCTTATATAGGCGCAGAATCCTTGTAGGGTTCGTGCTCCTTACGTTTCGCACACGTGGTGCTTATCCGGGTTAAGGATATCCATTCCATAGATAGAAGATCTCTATCTATTCCGTATATAGTTTGGTTGGGCTTGCGTGAGCCCACTCCATTATTAATGCGACCCAAGTTATAGTAGCCCACCTGTGGTGGCTTTGGGTCTTAGTAATGTTTAATATTTGGGCTCGTGGCCCATATATAGACTATACGTCATCAATATTCTTTTTGTTGTAGCCATTGTTTGGGCACTTTTACAGTAGATTAAAAGTATATTAACTGTATTTTACTTTCAATATAATGTAATCGTGGCTTGGTGGTGAAAGGCGAAAGAGTTAAAGACGTTTTTGCCGAAAAATGACTGCTGGAACACCAGTTGGTAAAACGGAGTTTCTCGGTGATTGGTAACGTATTTTTGGCTGAAATTGTTTTTGCAGGTACCCAAGACATGGGCCTACAACTTTCTAGTTTTGAGCTAAGCCCGGGGAAGCCTCCTTTATGGACTTTTTGGCCCTCTAACACAGAAATTCTGGAAGGACAGAAATTGCTTTTCATGTGCATCATGGGCTTCCAACTTGCTCTTGATTGTCTTGGAGCAAGTGGGAGTCCTCCGTGTGGTTGTGTGGTTTGTCCCTAGTTGACTCTTGGTTGTCGTGATGGCTCACGAGACCAAGCATAGGTTTTTTCATCGGTTGAGGCTTTGCATATTGTGGTTGTGTGGTTGTTTTTGCTTTTTATATATCTTGTTTCATATGTAAAATTGCAAATAGTTTTCTATAAACTTAAAACGAATCACAAACCATTTTTCAAAACTAAGTCTTTTGATTTAGTTTTACTAAGTTTATGAAACTTGAAATCATTGTTTTATAATAACAGCTTAACTTGTTATGTATGTTATTTTATTTATGTATTGTCCAAACTTTATTATCCATGTAGGATTAATACTAGTCATGAAAATGGACAACTTGACACACATAAATTAAAACAATGATTAGACTTAAGTTAAGAAATGTTTTTAACTTGTGCTACGAAGGATGAATGCATGCTCTTTTCGTACACCTTTTGATCCACATCAAAAACTTTTACCAGTAAAAATTTAAGTCACACCGTCCAATTTTGAGAACACTTGCAATTACTTTTTGCCTATGCGTGGGACCTAGGTTGAATTGTAACCCAAGGTGACTATTCTCTATGCGTGGGACCTAGATATATTCTCGCACGTTCTCAAATTGGATGACTTAATCGAGTTAAGCGGTGAGACCTTGACCCGAGGCAAAGATGGGACTAAACATGCCAGCTTGACACTAGTTGCTTGTTCACTAGTGCCATCAATCCCATAAAGATCTAAGAGTTGCACTTGTAATGCAATTGGTCGATGTTACCTACCTATTGAATCCTCCATTGCTAGCAGATCAACTGATGTGATGGTGGAACCTCAATGAGGATCTTAGCCTTTTCGTAAAATTAATTGTTTTAATATAGTAAACTTGGGTAGTTAATTTTAAAAAGGATTAATTATTGAAAATTACTAAAATTGAACTTTGTTTATTTTGTAGATGACAACTCCAAATTCAACCATGAACAACTCGTCAATCAGATCAATTCTCGAGAAAGAGAAATTGAACGGTAACAACTTTTTGGACTGGTACCGCAACTTGAGGATTGTCCTCAAGGCTGAACAAAAGTTTTACCATCTGGAAGAAGCTTTACCTGAAGCACCTGCTGCTAATGCTACTGCTGCTGTTTGTAATGCCTACACTCGTAGGAGTAACGAGCAACAGGAAGTGGCTTGTCTTATGCTGGCTAGCATGATCCCTGAGTTGCAAAAGAACTTAGAGAACTTTTCAGCATTTGACATGCTGCGAGAACTGAAAGTTATGTTCGAGCAGCAAGCAAAGCAAGAATTGTTTGACACGGTCAAATCTTTTCATGCCTGCAAGCAGGAGGAAGGGCAATCGATCAGTAGCTATGTCATGAAAATGAAAAGCTATCTGGATCAGATGGAGCGACTGGGATACCCCATGCCTCAGATCCTTGGAGTGAGCATGATACTTACCTCACTATCGAAGGATTATGACCAATTTGTGCAGAACTACAACATGCACAGCATGGGGAAAACCATTGCCGAACTGCATAACATGCTGAAACTTGCAGAGAAAGGCATGCCCAAGAAGGCTCCACTTGTCCTAGCTATCAACCAAGGCAGAATTCAGAAAAAGAACAAGGGAAAACCGCAGGCACCTGGCAAGGGACAAGGGAAAGGCAAGGCTAAGCTTGCTTATGCCCCCAAACCCAAAATCCCCCCACCTGCCAAGAAGGAGCACCCGGCCAAGGACACCCCCTGCCACCATTGTGGAGTGGTAGGGCACTGGAGGCGCAACTGTCACGCCTACCTAGAAGGGCTAAAGAAGAACAAAGCTAGCGTTGCTAGCACATCAGGTATCTTCACTATAGAACTTTATACTTTTCCTAACAAAACCTGGGTATATGATACTGGTTGTGGTACTCACATTTGTAATAATGTGCAGGGGCTTAGGGGAAGTCGAAAGCTGAAGCAAGGAGCTTTACATCTGTACATTGGTAATGGCGATCGTGCAGCTGTGGAAGCAATTGGGAGCTTTGATCTTATCCTCCCAAATGGACTAGTTATTGTTTTAAATAATTGCCATTTTGCACCTACTATCACTAGAGGTGTTGTTTCACTTTCGCGTTTGAAAGATGATTGTTACATTCATACTTTTGCGGATTTTGGCATTTCTGTTTCTAAGGATAATGTGTTTTATTTTAATGCTATTCCACGTGATGGCATTTTTAAAATTGATATGCGTGATCCTATTTCAAACAATAGTTCTATATACAATGTTAGCAATAAGAAATCCAAATGTAATTTGGATTCCACCTTTTTATGGCATTGTCGTCTTTGCCACATAAACAAGAAACGCATTACGAAGCTGCAACATGATGGCCTTTTAGAGTCAATCGACAATGTGCCGTTTGACAAATGCATTTCTTGCATATCTGGTAAGATGGCACGAAAGCCTTTTTCCCATGTTGGAGAAAGAGCTACAGATCTACTTGGACTCATTCATACTGATGTATGTGGCCCATTTAGAACAATGTCTAGAGAAGGAGCTAACTACTTCATCACTTTTACTGATGATTTCAGTAGATATGGTTATGTTTACCAGATTAAACATAAACATGAAGCCTTTGAAACGTTTAAAGTCTTCCAAAGTGAAGTAGAGAATAAGCTTGGCAAGACCATTAAGGCTCTTCGATCCGATCGAGGAGGTAAATATATGAGTCAAGAGTTTTTAGATCATCTAAAAAGGTGTGGGATGTAACACCCCCAAAATACCGCAGCGGAAGACTGTGTCATAAGGGTGCTACTTCATAATACAAAGAACAAGGTATAGAAAACGAACTCTAAATGAGACGTTTTGAAAAGTGACCATTCGATTAATAAATTCCGAAATACAAACTTGAGTTCCATAATACAATACATAAGAGTTTTAAGACAAATCGAATGGTAAAGATAAAAGCATAAGTCTTCAAAACATGCCAAGCGACTCTATGCTCCATGCAACAACTATCACCTTATAGACCTGAGATAAACATGCTAAAGTGTCAACACAATGGTTGGTGAGTTCATAGAGTTTGTCTTAAAATAGTTGAAAAGCCTTAAAGAATGTTCACACAGCAAAGGCATCGTGAATCCACTCAGTTACAAGTCCCGCCATAAGAGACTTGTAACCTGTGTGTTCACAACCCACTGCTAATATATATGGTATAATAAAGACATGTATAAGTTTATCAAAACAGTTTAGCAATTAGTCGTGAGTCTACACTTCATCTCCGAAGACCTCACGTTTATGATGTATCCAACATTCGCAAATGTTAGGATGTATCAATAGCCTCAATGGTCATCCAACAACTTAATGTGGAGCCACCGGAAGTCTCAATGGTCATCCAGCAACTTAATCTGGAGCCACTGGCAGTAACACAATCAAGTATAACGCAGTTAAGTATAACATAATCATGTATGTATGAAATCAAGTATAATGCGATCAAATATAAGACAATCAAGTATAGAACAATCAAGTATAATGCGATCAAGTATTTGTACAAGTAAGAAAGTAGTTGTGCATGTATCCCCCCCAAAGAGTTGAAACAAATATGAAAAAGTAGGGGCTATGACTCACCTTAAGCTTAAGTGATG
Source organism: Artemisia argyi (assembly GCA_030686995.1). NCBI lineage: Eukaryota > Viridiplantae > Streptophyta > Magnoliopsida > Asterales > Asteraceae > Artemisia > Artemisia argyi. Next base: position 87,579,104 of record CM060679.1, read on the forward strand.
TGAAATCAAAGTGGTAGTCGAATCGTGAAAGTCTCTAAGAGCAGCCTATAATAGAACGTTGCGACTTAGGTTTTGAGTAACGTCTAAGCATACGAAGAATTGCCTATATATGTCTTGCATAATGTTCATGATGTAGTATGATGTATAGTATAAGTCTTTGAAAGAAAGATTCATGAAACATGTATGTTTTGGTATATCGTTTACTACCGTTCGGGCCGACATAATTCAGAAGTCATGTTAGTAAGCGTTCGAGGAGCCAGGACACTTTAACTCGTAAATCCACAACTCAACTCGACGGCTTACATAATGAACTCCTCACATGAGGCTCCCTACTATTGTAGTAGTTGATGAAATATATAGATATAAGTTTTGATCCGAAAAGTTACATGTCCGATATTTGAATAAACTTAGGAAAGTTTATTAGTACATGAAGATTGTTATTAGGGGTAGTTTATTATAACTTGTATCTCATGCTTCTTTAGGTGGAGTAGATCCAAATTGTTTGTTCAAGTTATCGTCAATTCCTTGTTTCATGTTTTCGCCTAAGTAAGTTTATATGGTCATTTAGTCATGGCTTCGCCGTGACCTTGGTCATTTTTCCATGGTCTTGAGACTCAACCTTGGCTTTAGCCATGGTTGTGGTCTCGGCTTTAGGTCATTAGACCTTTTGGTCTTAGTAAATCATAACTATAATATAGTGACTTTGGTCTAAAATGGGCTGTTAAGATTTTGAAGAATTTTATCACTCGGAAAGCATTTTTAGGTCTCGAGCTTCTTTGTTCCTGAACGAAAACGTCGTTCCGGACAACTTTCGTGTTTTAACTTTTTGATGAATCGGACCAGAAGTAGGACTTTCAAAACCCAAATTTGATCAGGAAGCTATTTGGCAGATTTGCCGGAAATCTTTGGTAATTTCAAATCGCCATAACTTTTGACTCGTATACTCGTTTTGGGTGGTTCAAATTGCTATGGTTTCCTTGTTAGGTCCTCTACCACAATATATAATAATCAAATATCATGTTTTTACCATTTTGATCAGGTCTTACCAAGAAATTCATTAGTTTGCTTGTTTACTTGACATAAGTTAACACATGTATATTAATACTTGTTTTGTCCATTTTTATACATCATGAACTCCATACAAAGACCATATATAGCATGAATGAAACACAAAGAGTATGAAAATGATAATTAACAAGAAAGTATGTTAGGGTTTGCTTACAACTTTTGGCCTTAATGAAAAAGGGAAACTAGGACAAGAACTAGGACTTTGATTGAATAAGCTTTCCTCCACTTTAGTAACCCTTCTACCCTTGTATTCTTGAAAGATATGTAATGAAAGTTGAGGTGTATTGAGTGGATTTAAACTCAAGAGAAAACACCAAGTATGTTAGGGTTTGGAAGATTTTTGGTGAAAAATAAGCTATCTAGGGTTTCTATCTTGATCTTGCACTTGATTCTTGCTATAACTAGGAAGAAATAAAGCTAAGTGTGAAGTGTTTTGGTGTGTTGTGATGGCCGGCCATATGGGGGGATGGGGGGCTTTTATAGGGTCTTAAGGAGGTTAGTTTTGTTGACTAGTCCAACCTTGGAGGCCAAGGTTAACACATGTAATGATCCTAGAGCACAAGTTAGGAGATTAAGCCACACAAGGGGTGACTCCCCCCCCTATGGCGGTTCAACATGGATAAGGGGGAGTGACTAGGTTTTTGGATGAGTTATCTTACTTATGTGACTAGTTTTGACTCCGGGAAATGCCAACCGTAAATGATTAGGCCTCAAAACGTAAAACCGGGTGTCGTTAAATTATGAAACTTTAAAGTATTGTTAGACATGTCCATATGTCCCATAATAAAATATAAAATGAGTGGTAGGTTCCATTTGGGTGGTAAACCCTGCTAAAAACTGGAAACACGGGTCTAAAACGCGTAATACGTAAAACGTACGAAAGTTGCGTAAAATTGAGAAAAGTAAAATGTAACTTTTCTAATAGGATAATAATGACTTAAAATGACTTATAATGTCTAGGCTGGGCTCAGTCTAGTGTCGGTTGGTGTTAAATGTCTTTTAGACATCAAACCGTAAGCCTACAAATCAAGAAATGACTTTTGGTCAAAGGAGGAGGGAAAAATTATGTTGACTTTTTCTAATAAGTTTGAAAACTCAAAACTTCTTAGAAACTCGTTTCGTGGTCTAACGGTTAATCGCCCATTCGGTTAAGCGTGCTCATATGAGAATAGTACCGACATGGGTGACCTGCTGGGAAGTTTTGGTCATGTTTTTCTCAGTCACGATTAATTCTCTAATTAATCATGAGAGTACTAAACATTTTTCTGATGCGGGGTCACTTAACGCGGTCGAGTTTCGTTGTGCGTAGAATTTTTGAATGACGTTTTACCCTAAAACGTATAATTCCGTGTAATTCCTTAATAACTTTCACGAAAATGATCTAACGAATGTCAAACATTTAATTTGTTATGGAAATGATTTATCACTCGAGAATATGAAATAAAAATCAACTTTCGAGAAAATTTCAGGAAAAATGAATAGTAAAAGTGAATAGTAAAATTTTCGGGAATAGAAATAAATCTGAAAATGCGAATTGTTACAGTCTCTACCCCTTCAGGAAACTTCGTCCCGAAGTTTAGTGTGTCTAGGTCTCTTTATCTTAATAACGGCATAACAAAGCTAGATTTTGAACTAGAATAGAATAATATGGTAGGATAAGGTACGTACCCGTTACGCATTGCGGGCTTCCTTAGCACCCAAATAGTATGCTCGACCCCGAGGTGGACTAACATTGTATCCACGGTTTGGGTTATTTTCTTCAAGCATAACAGCTAAAGTTGGGTTGTCCAGCACTTGTCCCTGTGCCCTATTTAACTTAGGACAAGTATCTCGGAAGTGGTTTGGGCTGTTGCACTCAAAGCATGTCTTTTGGTTGTTTCTTATATTGCCCGCATTCACCGGTGTTACTTGCCTTGCTGTTGCTTTACATTGATTTGTAAAATGGCTCTTTTGATTGCAATTAGTACACATTCGACAGGGCTCAGACCTCTGATGATGATAAGCACATTTATTACACTTAGGATGTGGACCTTCATACTTTCCCTGATCATAAACTGTTGCCGCAAATCCTCTTACTCTCTTATTATCAACCATTGTACCCTTTTGCTCGCTTGATTCACCTGCTCCCTTCCTTTTGTCACTATTCTTCAAAGTTCCGTTCCTAACCATCTCATCTGTTAGGGTCCCTGCTCTTAATATTGCACTTTGAATCGTGGGAGGTTCGGTTGTTTTCACCATCCCACGAATCTCAGGAACAAGGCCATAAATGTACCTCTCAATCCTCTTGGATTCAGGGGTAACCAGATGAGGAACTAGTTTAGCTAGTTCATGAAACCGGTCTGTGTAGATTGCATGACCAGCCCCTACCATAGAGTGATGCCAAAACTCGTCTTCTAGTTTTTGCATTTCATTAACCGGGCAGTATTCTTCCTTCAGTAGTCCCTTAAAGTCGTCCCATGACATGCCTACAGCTGCTTCTCTAGTCCTTGCTTGAATCTGCATGTTCCACCATGTCAATGCCTTTTCTGATAGCAAGCATGCAGAATATTTTACTCTCTGGTGGATTGCACAGTTACTGATGTCAATCACTGACTCCATCTTCTCGACCCATCGTGTATATGCCAATGCACCTCCTTTGCCATTAAACTCAATTGGTTTGCATGACGTAAATTCCTTATACGTACATCCAGTCCTATGGTTGTTGTTGTTGTTGTTGTTGTTGTTGTTGTTATCATTCCTTCCTCCATTATTTGTAGCGTCATTTATGCTTCCGTGGTTTCCCGAATTGTTCATGTGATTGCCAACTTGTGTGACTATAGTGGGAAGTAGGTTTTGTAGTTGTTGGGCAATAATGGTGGAGACATCTGGATTTCCACCAGCGTTACTAGGGTTACTAGTGTCGTGAGCATCTCCTCTACCTCCACGTCCACCAGTTCTTCCACTATCATTACTAGGGTTACTAGTGTCGTGAGCAGCTCCTCTACCTCCACGACCACCAGTTCTTCCACCTCTTGGTGTTGCTCCACCTCGGCTAGTGCTACGAGTTACTCTCTTTGGTGCCATGATATCTACAAGGAGGGATATTTTGTCGACGTCAGATATGAGGTGATATTCCTAGACTACTTAGTCTTAAATCTTGTCAATTTTGAGTCAATCGTCGATTAATGTAAGCATGGTCACATATGTCTACGTGAGTCGTGACGCATTTATAATTATGTTGGCCACCATAATTATAATTGCTTCCTTTCACACGTATACATATTTACCAGGCACACATAACTCAACAATTGGTACTACATAATTGGGTAGACTTTCTGCTCTTAAGTTGTGAAAGGGTAACGTAGTCTGGGTATCTAGAGAAGGTGATATGGCGAAATGGACTAGTCACGCTTGTAGAAAGGTTTGAGTGTCGTACTAGGACATATGAACCACTTCTAGGTATTTAGAATCATATAAAGTAAGTATAAGGCAAATCATCAAATCTCTACAGGAAACTAATAACCTTTATTTAACTTAATCTTATGTCTTATCAAACAAGAACTGTCACAAGATTAAGTTAATTAAACAATTATTACTTAGCTCTAAATTTTTGATGACTTGACTATTGTCTGGGGTTTCTTCTAAACAAACAATTAGCAATAAGCATAGGCGCATGAAGTGTGTGTAAGGCAAAATAAAGAGAAGGGTCCTAACGTATATAGCAGTTATAGTCTAGGCACTTAAATGCAACCTAGTTCTCTATAACCAAGGCTCTGGTACCAATCTGTAACACCCCCAAAATACCGCAGCGGAAGACTGTGTCATAAGGGTGCTACTTCATAATACAAAGAACAAGGTATAGAAAACGAACTCTAAATGAGACGTTTTGAAAAGTGACCATTCGATTAATAAATTCCGAAATACAAACTTGAGTTCCATAATACAATACATAAGAGTTTTAAGACAAATCGAATGGTAAAGATAAAAGCATAAGTCTTCAAAACATGCCAAGCGACTCTATGCTCCATGCAACAGCTATCACCTTATAGACCTGAGATAAACATGCTAAAGTGTCAACACAATGGTTGGTGAGTTCATAGAGTTTGTCTTAAAATAGTTGAAAAGCCTTAAAGAATGTTCACACAGCAAAGGCATCGTGAATCCACTCAGTTACAAGTCCCGCCATAAGAGACTTGTAACCTGTGTGTTCACAACCCACTGCTAATATATATGGTATAATAAAGACATGTATAAGTTTATCAAAACAGTTTAGCAATTAGTCGTGAGTCTACACTTCATCTCCGAAGACCTCACGTTTATGATGTATCCAACATTCGCAAATGTTAGGATGTATCAATAGCCTCAATGGTCATCCAACAACTTAATGTGGAGCCACCGGAAGTCTCAATGGTCATCCAGCAACTTAATCTGGAGCCACTGGCAGTAACACAATCAAGTATAACGCAGTTAAGTATAACATAATCATGTATGTATGAAATCAAGTATAATGCGATCAAATATAAGACAATCAAGTATAGAACAATCAAGTATAATGCGATCAAGTATTTGTACAAGTAAGAAAGTAGTTGTGCATGTATCCCCCCCAAAGAGTTGAAACAAATATGAAAAAGTAGGGGCTATGACTCACCTTAAGCTTAAGTGATGTGAAATCAAAGTGGTAGTCGAATCGTGAAAGTCTCTAAGAGCAGCCTATAATAGAACGTTGCGACTTAGGTTTTGAGTAACGTCTAAGCATACGAAGAATTGCCTATATATGTCTTGCATAATGTTCATGATGTAGTATGATGTATAGTATAAGTCTTTGAAAGAAAGATTCATGAAACATGTATGTTTTGGTATATCGTTTACTACCGTTCGGGCCGACATAATTCAGAAGTCATGTTAGTAAGCGTTCGAGGAGCCAGGACACTTTAACTCGTAAATCCACAACTCAACTCGACGGCTTACATAATGAACTCCTCACATGAGGCTCCCTACTATTGTAGTAGTTGATGAAATATATAGATATAAGTTTTGATCCGAAAAGTTACATGTCCGATATTTGAATAAACTTAGGAAAGTTTATTAGTACATGAAGATTGTTATTAGGGGTAGTTTATTATAACTTGTATCTCATGCTTCTTTAGGTGGAGTAGATCCAAATTGTTTGTTCAAGTTATCGTCAATTCCTTGTTTCATGTTTTCGCCTAAGTAAGTTTATATGGTCATTTAGTCATGGCTTCGCCGTGACCTTGGTCATTTTTCCATGGTCTTGAGACTCAACCTTGGCTTTAGCCATGGTTGTGGTCTCGGCTTTAGGTCATTAGACCTTTTGGTCTTAGTAAATCATAACTATAATATAGTGACTTTGGTCTAAAATGGGCTGTTAAGATTTTGAAGAATTTTATCACTCGGAAAGCATTTTTAGGTCTCGAGCTTCTTCGTTCCTGAACGAAAACGTCGTTCCGGACAACTTTCGTGTTTTAACTTTTTGATGAATCGGACCAGAAGTAGGACTTTCAAAACCCAAATTTGATCAGGAAGCTATTTGGCAGATTTGCCGGAAATCTTTGGTAATTTCAAATCGCCATAACTTTTGACTCGTATACTCGTTTTGGGTGGTTCAAATTGCTATGGTTTCCTTGTTAGGTCCTCTACCACAATATATAATAATCAAATATCATGTTTTTACCATTTTGATCAGGTCTTACCAAGAAATTCATTAGTTTGCTTGTTTACTTGACATAAGTTAACACATGTATATTAATACTTGTTTTGTCCATTTTTATACATCATGAACTCCATACAAAGACCATATATAGCATGAATGAAACACAAAGAGTATGAAAATGATAATTAACAAGAAAGTATGTTAGGGTTTGCTTACAACTTTTGGCCTTAATGAAAAAGGGAAACTAGGACAAGAACTAGGACTTTGATTGAATAAGCTTTCCTCCACTTTAGTAACCCTTCTACCCTTGTATTCTTGAAAGATATGTAATGAAAGTTGAGGTGTATTGAGTGGATTTAAACTCAAGAGAAAACACCAAGTATGTTAGGGTTTGGAAGATTTTTGGTGAAAAATAAGCTATCTAGGGTTTCTATCTTGATCTTGCACTTGATTCTTGCTATAACTAGGAAGAAATAAAGCTAAGTGTGAAGTGTTTTGGTGTGTTGTGATGGCCGGCCATATGGGGGGATGGGGGGCTTTTATAGGGTCTTAAGGAGGTTAGTTTTGTTGACTAGTCCAACCTTGGAGGCCAAGGTTAACACATGTAATGATCCTAGAGCACAAGTTAGGAGATTAAGCCACACAAGGGGTGACTCCCCCCCCCCTATGGCGGTTCAACATGGATAAGGGGGAGTGACTAGGTTTTTGGATGAGTTATCTTACTTATGTGACTAGTTTTGACTCCGGGAAATGCCAACCGTAAATGATTAGGCCTCAAAACGTAAAACCGGGTGTCGTTAAATTATGAAACTTTAAAGTATTGTTAGACATGTCCATATGTCCCATAATAAAATATAAAATGAGTGGTAGGTTCCATTTGGGTGGTAAACCCTGCTAAAAACTGGAAACACGGGTCTAAAACGCGTAATACGTAAAACGTACGAAAGTTGCGTAAAATTGAGAAAAGTAAAATGTAACTTTTCTAATAGGATAATAATGACTTAAAATGACTTATAATGTCTAGGCTGGGCTCAGTCTAGTGTCGGTTGGTGTTAAATGTCTTTTAGACATCAAACCGTAAGCCTACAAATCAAGAAATGACTTTTGGTCAAAGGAGGAGGGAAAAATTATGTTGACTTTTTCTAATAAGTTTGAAAACTCAAAACTTCTTAGAAACTCGTTTCGTGGTCTAACGGTTAATCGCCCATTCGGTTAAGCGTGCTCATATGAGAATAGTACCGACATGGGTGACCTGCTGGGAAGTTTTGGTCATGTTTTTCTCAGTCACGATTAATTCTCTAATTAATCATGAGAGTACTAAACATTTTTCTGATGCGGGGTCACTTAACGCGGTCGAGTTTCGTTGTGCGTAGAATTTTTGAATGACGTTTTACCCTAAAACGTATAATTCCGTGTAATTCCTTAATAACTTTCACGAAAATGATCTAACGAATGTCAAACATTTAATTTGTCATGGAAATGATTTATCACTCGAGAATATGAAATAAAAATCAACTTTCGGGAAAATTTCAGGAAAAATGAATAGTAAAAGTGAATAGTAAAATTTTCGGGAATAGAAATAAATCTGAAAATGCGAATTGTTACATGGGATAGTCTCACAATTCACTCCTCTATATACACCACAACACAATGGTGTGTCTGAAAGGAGAAATCAAACCTTGCAAGACATGGTTCGATCTATGATGAGTCTAATAACGTTGCCAATGTCCTTTTGGGGTTATGCTCTAGAGTCTGCTGCACGCATACTCAATATGGTTCCAACTAAGAAGGTTGATAAGACTCCATACTAAATATGGCATGGGAAGGTCCCTAATATGTCTTACTTGAAAGTCTGGGGTTGTGAGGCTCTCGTTAAACGAGATACGCCAAACAAACTTGAGCCTAGAGCTATCAAGTGTATCTTTGTAGGATACCCAAAGGAAACGATGGGTTACTATTTCTACTACCCAACCGAGAACAAAATATTTGTTGCTCGATATGCTGAGTTTTTTTAGAACAGTCTCATCTCACAAGAAGCAAGTGGGAGCAAAGTAGACTTTGATGAACTTCAAAGCGAAGATGCACAACCTTCTAGTAACACTAGTGAACATCAAAATGAGACTGAGCATGAAAATGTTGAGCCTCTTCGAGATGTTGCTCCCATTCGTAGATCCGAAAGGATACCTCAAGCACCTGAACGATATGGTTTTTATATCGATGCTGAGGAACATGAGTTAGGCGATCATTGTGAACCCGCTAACTATCGAGAATCTATATCGTGTCCTGAACGCGAGAAGTGGAACGAAGCTATGAATGTCGAAATGAAATCCATGGAAGACAATGATGTCTGGGTCGAAGTAGACCTACCTCCCAATGCTAAAACCGTTGGGAGTAAATGGCTCTACAAGATAAAGATCGACGTGGATGGAAATGCACATACCTATAAAGCTCTTCTTGTAGCAAAAGGTTTCACTCAAATCTACGGAATTGACTATGAAGAAACCTTCTCGCCTGTTGCAGACATTAAAGCAATTAGGATTCTTATAGCCATAGCAGCGTATTATGACTATGAGATTTGGCAAATGGATGTCAAGACTGCCTTCTTGAACGGCCACCTAAACGAGGACTTTTATATGGTGCAACCCGAGGGCTTCGTGAATCCAAAGTATCCTAGCAAAGTATGCAAGCTTCAAAGATCCATTTATGGATTGAAGCAAGCATCTAGAAGCTGGAACAAGAGATTTGATGAGGAAATCAAGAAGATTGGTTTCACTCAAAATCTCGATGAGCCATGTGTATACATGAACACTAGTGGAAGTATAGTCACATTCCTAATCTTATATGTCGATGACATATTACTCATAGGAAACAACATTCCAATGCTACAAGATGTAAAATCCTGGCTTGGAAAGTGTTTTGATATGAAAGATTTAGGAGAAGCATCGTACATACTTGGAGTCAAGATCTATCGAGATAGATCAAAGCGGTTAATCGGCTTGTGTCAAATCGAACCTTGCAAGACATGGTTCGATCTATGATGAGTCTAACAACGTTACCAATGTCCTTTTGGGGTTATGTGTAACACCCCGTGCCCGATTTGACCAAAAATTAAAACTTTTTGTGTGGAAACGACATATCAAAACTGACCTGCTGTTACTCTTTTGACCATTGACAAAAATCTATAAACATTCAAACATTGAGACTATTTTTAAATGAAACTAGACTCAATTACCTTCGAAACGCCGGGTGGCACGACCCGTGGCGCCTTACGGATTAAAAGATATGATTTTTCAAAAACTGACAAAATCTGTCCACAGTTTCAGTCCCAAACCGAAATTTGGGAGTCTTGGTTCCATACCGAAATTTGGTGTACCCCATACCGAAATTTCACCCATTTTCACAATAAACAACCCATAATACCTTATTTCCACACCCAACTCACTCAAAACCATTAACATCTCATACTAAATCGTTTACATAATCAATCAACCCGTTTGCTACCCAAAATGGGTAAAAACACACTTAACCCAAACACCCCTTAACCCTTTTATGCATCTTTTACCCATTTTCCGGAAAGACAACTTCTATGACCCGAAAATTAACAAAACTTTCCAAATTTACTTCTTATATCATTGGGCTTATTTTCATATAAAGACATTTACCATTTGACCCTCAAAATAGTGCTTACAAATGACGGGTTTTGTGCCAAAACCCGTTTCGACCCATTACATGCCATAAGTCACATACGACTTCCATAACGCTTCAAACTTAACCAAAATTGTTAACATAACATATAAAACTTGTTCCATACACACATGACCCATTTACATCTCAAAATGGGTAGAAACACGCTTATGCCAAATACTCCCTTAACTTTTCCCATTTACACATAAAACATTCTTTGACACAACGGTTGACCACCAAAATGTTAGGACAACCTTGACATACTCTTTACACATTGTAGAAAGACTCTCGGGGTTACAACCATGACTTGAGCTCGGTATTCTACCTAGCTCAACTATCTTACCAAAGTCCTTCAACTTCACATATCCAACCTTAATCCTTATCCAAGCCTTCCATAAAAACATGCCAACCTACAAAACGGTTAGACAACTAAACAATAAGCTTTCGCTTAGTAAGTAACTAGATTAACATATGGTCAATACATTAATCTACATATATGCAATATCAATACCTCGATCACTAACACATATGGTCATAATCACATCAAGCACATAAACATCACAACATACCTTAGCCATCCAAACATTCATAATCTATCACTTGAGTTGGCTAACTAGGAAAACCACCTATCCAGGCCACACTCACTAATTCCATGCTATCAATCAAACATCCATACTCATATTCACATAATATGCAAATAACCATATCAAACACATATCAATCAAGTTACTTACCTTGGTCATCCAAGTTAAGCTACAAAATAGTACCACTATCATCATCAACATCATCATCATCATCATCATCATCATCATCATCATCATCCTTCATCATTTATCAAAACCTAATAACATAACAATCAATAACATAAACAAGGGTTTATATAAAACCCACCATAACTTACTCATCATCCTTACTAAATCATCATATGATCATATATTGATCATATGATGATTTCCCACTTCTAATCTTAACTCTTAACCTCATAATCATCATGATAGAGGGATACTTACTTGTGGGAATTCATAGCTAATGCTTAATCCTTGGCAAGGACTCATCATCATCATCATCTCCACTTCATCCTCAAGCTCTCTCTTTCCCTCCCTTTTCTCTCTAATAACCGGACCAACAAGAATGGTAGGGAATTCTCTAGAATTCCCTACATATAACTAGTTAGATAGCATTTTTGGTCCTTTGGCATAATTAGTCCATAAGTTTCATTCCTTCTATTTGGCCACAAAACAAGTAGTTACACTTTAATACTAGGCAACATTAGCCCTTTAAGTTATGCACCATAACTTCCGAACTATGATACGCATTCATTGACCATCACTTTGACTATCGGGTCTGACCACTACACAATATTCATTGACTAACCAATCACGTAAGGGCCTTATCCCAATACATCTAGGGTGGGGTCCAAGTACCCGGGAAACGGGTCTAACATTATGCTCTAGAGTCTGCGGCACGCATACTCAATATGGTTCCAACTAAGAAGGTTGATAAGACTCCATACGAAATATGGCATGGGAAGGTCCCTAATCTGTATTACTTGAAAGTCTGGGGTTGTGAGGCTCTCGTTAAACGAGATACGCCAAACAAACTTGAGCCTAGAGCTATCAAGTGTATCTTTGTAGGATACCCAAAGGAAACGATGGGTTACTATTTCTACTACCCAACCGAGAACAAAATATTTGTTGCTCGATATGCTGAGTTTTTTGAGAACAGTCTCATCTCACAAGAAGCAAGTGGGAGCAAAGTATACTTTGATGAACTTCAAAGCGAAGATGCACAACCTTCTAGTAACACTAGTGAACATCAAAATGAGACTGAGCATGAAAATGTTGAGCCTCTTCGAGATGTTGCTCCCATTCGTAGATCCGAAAGGATACCTCAAGCACCTGAACGATATGGTTTTTATATCGATGCTGAGGAACATGAGTTAGTGGATCATTGTGAACCCGCTAACTATCGAGAAGCTATATCGTGTCCTGAACGCGAGAAGTGGAACGAAGCTATGAATGTGGAAATGAAATCCATGGAAGACAATGATGTCTGGGTCTAAGTAGACCTACCTCCCAATGCTAAAACTGTTGGGAGTAAATGGCTCTACAAGATAAAGACCGACGTGGATGGAAATGCACATACCTATAAAGCTCGTCTTGTAGCAAAAGGTTTCACTCAAATCTACAGAATTGACTATGAAGAAACCTTCTCGCCTGTTGCAGACATTAAAGCAATTAGGATTCTTATAGCCATAGCAGCGTATTATGACTATGAGATTTGGCAAATGGATGTCAAGACTGCCTTCTTGAACGGCCACCTAAACGAGGACGTTTATATGGTGCAACCCGAGGGCTTCGTGAATCCAAAGTATCATAGCAAAGTATGCAAGCTTTAAAGATCCATTTATGGATTGAAGCAAGCATCTAGAAGCTGGAACAAGAGATTTGATGAGGAAATCAAGAAGATTGGTTTCACTCAAAATCTCGATGAGCCATGTGTATACATGAACACTAGTGGAAGTATAGTCGTATTCCTAATCTTATATGTCGATGACATATTACTCATAGGAAACAACATTCCAATGCTACAAGATGTAAAATCCTGGCTTGGAAAGTGTTTTGATATGAAAGATTTAGGAGAAGCATCGTACATACTTGGAGTCAAGATCTATCGAGATAGATCAAAGCGGTTAATCGGCTTGTGTCAAAGTGCATACATTGAAAAAATCCTAAAGAGATTTAGAATGCAAGATTCCAAACGTAGAAGTCTTCCAATGCAACCAAATACGGAATTGAGCAAGGCTCAAGGACCCTCAACACCCGCCGAGGTGAAGAGGATGAAGGGAATCCCTTATGCTTCGGCTGTGGGATCCATCATGTGTGCGGTTAGGTGCACTAGACCTGATGTAGCGTTCTCTCAGAACCTAACGAGTAGATTTCAACAAAATCTAGGAGAATGTCACTGGACTGTTGTTAAGAACATATTGAAGTATCTGCGGAATACTAAAGATATGTTTCTTGTTTATGGTGGTGATGTCGAACGTGAGCTCAGTGTTACTTGTTATACTGATGCAAGCTGGGAGACAGATCGTGATGACATCAAATCCCAAACAGGATATGTTTTCATCATGAATGGAGGTGCTGTTGACTGGAAGAGTGCCAAACAAAGCACACTTGCGATGTCCTCTACAGAAGCTGAATATATAGCTGCTTCAGAAGCTGCAATGGAGGCAGTTTGGATACGGAAATTCATTTCTGGGCTTGGCGTTGTTCCCAGCAATGAACGACCTATGGATATGTACTGCGATAATTCCGGTGCCATAATCATAGCTAATGAACCAGGTGTTTTAAAGGGTGCCAAATACTTTCGTCGGAAAGTTCACTATATTCGAGAAGTTATCGAAAGTGGTGATATTCGTCTCCTCAAAGTTCACACAGATGACAATTTAGCTGATCCTTTTACTAAACCAATGTCTTGTACCAAACATGTGGAGCATGCTAGGAACATTGGGCTGCGACCTGCTAATAGTCTCATGTAAATCTGTTTTTAGTATTTTAAATAATTAGAATGTTGAACAGTTTATATATTTAATGAATTGATGTAATGGTTATAGTCGTTTTCATACATATCAACTGTATTCCATTTTTGCATGTTTAATCCATGAATGATTTAATTATTCAAAATTGTCCATTGTCAGTTGACGATACGGGAGTATCATCGAATTAAGGCAAATGTGAGCGTGTTGGTGATTTATTTGCCAAACTCATATGTTGTTCATTGTGATGAACATTGGACTGACCCAACCTTCGAGATTTCACTGCATGGATCAGCGTCAATAGTGAATCTCACAAATGGTTATGTCTCTTATCCTTAGACTTGAGATGCAAGTAGGTCTTGCATGTGTGGAATTTTATTCTTTGATATGGTTAAACGCTATCCTGAATAAGGTAGTTATAGAAACCATTTTCAGGAGTGATTTGAAACACATGAATGACACGTGCAGTCAAAATAGGATTTGTTCCTCCACATGTCATGGAGTTAGATACTACTGGGCCCCTCGATGAATTGAACAGATGTTTGTATGGCTGTACCCAAATGAGATTAAGATGAATCTTAATTCACTTGGTAATCTTGTTCAATATCTAGATCGAGAAACAAAATAGTTGAACAAATGGAATGACTTTGATCCATATCTAGTGTTCAACATAGTATCTGTAACAAAAGGAAGGATGGCATTAAAACCATTTAATTGAGACGTTTAAGAAACTACCCTCACATATTTCTAGGGGCATTGGCGTGTTGCTAGACGCTAACCTTTGCTTGTATAATTACTTGATTATTATGACGTCGCAAGTGGGAGCTGTTGGAGTATGCTCGTGTCATAATAACTAATTATATGGCTAGACATATGTGAGCCTATGGGGTCACACACATATACACTTAGGTACCTCTTTATGTTGTATTTATTGTACTTACGACATGTAAATAAACTTACGTAACTTGGGATAACTATCGGGCTTCTAATGACTAAGTAATGGACTTATTCTATTGGACATGGAAAACAAATGGGAGGCCCATTTGAGCCCACTACATGGCAGGCCCATGGGAGGATTTCCAGGGAAGTTATGGTTTGAATGAGGGTCAAATATATGGGAGATATTCTCTCATTAAGTGATAACCACTAACCATAATTCTCTCCCCCTCTCCTCTCCATTTTAGTACGGCAAAACAAACACCCCTACCTAGGGTTTTTGTTTTCTTGATCTTCTCCTTTGATTCTTGTTTAATCAAAGGCTATTCCAAGGTTACGGGGTTAAGGACTAGCATCCAAGGGGTATTGGGTGAGGTGTAGTGTGGACTATTCATAGAGGTGATCTCCTTTGATCACTTGGGTTTGTTGGTGAGTCGACATATAGGTGAAGGTCTCCATTCGTTGATACCAATCACGCTACAAAGGCATAAACATGTTGTGTTTGTTTTTGATTAATCATATTGGCTATATGGATCCGTGTGGGTGATGTCGTTCCGCTGCGTTTATTTGATTCTTATATATTTTATATTCATACATCACCTATAATCTATATATACTAACAAATCCTAAAAAACAATGTAAGATATAATGCTTGTGGAATGAATGTTTGCAGATTTCCTGGAGTTTATAAAACTAAAGAATTAACAAAAACTTTAAGAATCCGTTAGAAAAACAAAACTCGCAAAATTTCCAGAATTTTACACGTGACGCCATCAGGAGTTAACTCCTGACGCCGTCAGAAGTGACCTGCAGAAATATTTTTGTTAAGTTTTTGGAAAATTTCTGGAAAAACTTATGTCCTACTTCCTGGAAAATTCGGCAAAATATCATTATGACTCGATACAAGCAGTTGACTCAAACAATTACTAATACACATGTTCATTTAATATTGTGGCGAATCAAGATCAATTTCGTTCTTATAAACAAATTTGGGGTTTCCCCTTACACTTAGCTTTTGCAAAATACCTTTATATGAAGTTAAGACGAAGTTAAACAACAAAATAAACCATTTTCACAATTTTAGTTTGAAACATGATCTACCAACAATAAAAATAAAACATGCATATGGAAACAAATAACAATCAAACAAATAAAAACACACAAAACATGGGTTGCCTCCCAAGAAGCGCTTTTCTTTATTTACGAGTCTTGTAGCTAGACTCAAGGTCATGGGAAATTACGTGACTTCATCATTGGTCTCATTCTCTAGGTCTTCTCCAATCTTAGTTTTGTATTCCAGACCTAGTTGCAAACATTCCTTGTAGAAACCAAGTATTCTATTCATGACATAATCTACTCCTCGACGTCTATCCTCATCATTCCTATAATAAACCGCTTGCTTGTGTTCCTTTTCTATGTTTGATAGAAGGCGGTATTGTTGAATCTTATAGGGCATTTGGTAAGCAATCTCATCGTTCTCTTCCTTGAATCTAACTATCCCTAGGGACGGGTCATAACTCATCTTAGAGGCCTCAACAAACGGTCTTCCGAACACTACTTGACTTAGGAAACCATCTATTACCGGACGAATATCCTCTACAATCACAAAGTCGGTAACATAAGTGAAGTTTCCTACAAAGACATGTAATCCTTTCACTCTTCCTTCAAAGTTGCTCATCCAATTCGTGTTAGGCATCATCCTATACCCAAGTTGCTTCTTCATTACCCAATTATAATAGGTCCTAATCATGATGTTTATAGGAGACCTAAGATCGATATAAGCTTTCCACACATGCATATGCCCAATGTTGCATGGTATGTTGATGTTAAAGGGATCACCTACTTTAATAAGGGGTGAACCAAGGATGTAAGGTGTCTCGGGATCATCGAATAAATCCTTGTGATATTCCCGTTCTTCCTTGGTGGGTAACTTATCAAAGTATTCTTCTATGTTTTCTACTTCCTCTAACTTTTCTCCCTTATTATCCTTAACTTCCTTAATCTCATCCCTAGTCCCGATTTCTATTCCAACTTCATCCTTGTCACTTTCTTCTATATTCTTATCTATTGGCTTAATAGTGACGAAATTTACAAAGTGGACGTGTTTGGATGACGAGGGGTTCTTAATTTGGATTCCGCTACTAGTGTCCCTAGTGTCCTTCCTAGGTGTAGTTAGCACTTGGTTGTTGAGGGCTTTCAACAAGTTGTCAATCTTATTGGTCATCTCCGTTTGTTGTTGATTGAATTCGGTTTCAAACTTAGCTATGCGAGCTTCTTGAGATGCCATAAATTTGGACATCAACCCTTCAAGATTATTGGTACTACCATAGTTATTGGAAGGATTGTTGTTGAAAGTACGGTTAGAGGGTGGACCGTTTGGTTGGTAACGATTAGGTGGATTGGAAGAATTGTTTTGGGGCATGTTCTGGTTTTGTTTCTACCTAAGGTTTGGGTGATTTTTCCAAGAAGGGTTGTAGGAATCCCCGTAAGGGTTTGGCTCGGGTTTGAAAGTGTACCACTTATCTCCCGCTTCGTCGGTACGCGAGGATGCGTAATCCGCAAAAGCTTGTCCGGGAAGTTCCACGCAATCACGAGTGTCATGGGGACCACTACACAATTCGCATGAAGAAGTGATTTTGTTCACTTGGCTTGAAGGCTTAGGAGCTTCGTAAGATTTCATGAGAAACTTAACTTGGTCCTCAAGTTCCATGATCCTACGGTCGGGAGTGCTAGAATTGTTCGAAGGCAAAGATATTGCCTTGACCGTTTTGTTCAAATCACGGGGATCATTCCAACTTTCGTTGTCATAGAGAGCAAGATCTTCTATGAGTTCCCATGATTCTTCCGCATTTAGATCACGTAGCTTGCCACCGGCCGATTGGTCAATGGTTCTCCTTGTGGAGAGATTGATATGGTCATAGAAGATTTGGACTTGGAGCCAAAGATCTATACCATGATGAGGGACTTTTTGGAGTAAGTCCTTGAAACGAGTCCATGCTTCATATAGAGTTTCACCTTGACATTGTTGGAACATCAAGATATCATTTCTAAACTTGGTAGTTTTCCCCGGTGGGAAAAATTGAGCAAGGAATCGAGTGGTGAGATCATCCCATGAGGTGATGGATCCCGCGGGTAAACGTTCAAGCCATTGACTAGCTTGATCACGTACAGAGAATTGGAATAGGCGTAATCGGGTCGACTCTCTAGTAACAACATCAAGGTCTATGGAATCTACGATTTTAAGGAAATCCTTGAGATGTTGATTAGGATCTTCGGAACGAAGTCCATGGAATGCACATCCGCTTTGCACCAACCGGATGGTGTCGGATCGCAAGGGGGACACATTGGCTCCTTGAGTGAGCTCAATAGTGTTTCGATATCCTTGATGGCTAGGACGGGAATACTCTCCTAAAGTTCGGGGCCTAGGAGGTGGGTTTGCTAGTGGCGGGTTTTGTGGGTTGTTTTGTTGTGGTGGGTTGATGGGTTCAAAGATGTTACAACCTTCCATGATGTCGGATGGTAAAGGTTACGAACAATGACACGAAGAAATGAGATAGACTAAAGAGAACCTAAAAATAAAAATAAAAATCTTACTAGAAAGGAATGTAGCAAGTAGAACTAATAAAAAGAAATCCTAACCTAGACAATAACTATTCCCCGGCAACGGCGCCAAAAACTTGATACGTGGGGATCGCACCCTCGCAACAGGTTTTACCTCTCAAGGGATCTCGAGAAGCTTACAACCCCCACCAGGTAGTGTACCTGATCGTTGTAGTATAGTATAGTGACAAGTACCGGGGGATTGATCGTTCAACTCAGGAATAGTGTCGCTAGGATTAGAAAGTCTACTAAACTAGGTCTAGAGAGATGATTCTTTTTGTATTTTTATATTTTATGGAAAGCAATTCAAATCTCGGCTTTTGAAGGAATGGGCGGAATTAGTTGCTAGCCAACTAACCCAATTAACTACAAATGCAATCAAATTAAAATAAAAGAAATGAAAATGAAACTATTATACTAATGTGGTGTAAACAATGATGAGGAAAGTTGTGTTTACTTAGGTTTCATTACTCCCTAGATATCTTTTACAGGTTGATAGCTTGTTACAATTGCATGGATGACGGGTCCTATTCCTCAATACTGGTCGTAAGGTTGTGTACAATATTCCCTAACTCTATAGGATCCTACTTCACTCCTATGTCGAGCCGTTAGAAGCTCCTAAAATGAGATCATTAGAATTCTCCTACGCATTAAATACAACCAAAAATCGTAGTACACCTCCGATCATGTTTCTTAAGACGTTCAAGCAAGTTACCAATGGAAGTCTGCCAGTTTTCTTAAGCATAACATCGAATACAATCATCCGTAACAATTATAAACAAACAATCAACCCATAATCAACATCTAGGTTTCACTACATCTAAGCAAACACAAAGGAAATCTAGCCTAGCATGTTAAATAGAAGACAAGCGTAAGATATAATCAAACAACACATAGACATATTGAATGATTTGAAGGAATACTTATCTTCAATTGAACATGAAAGAATCAAGGGGTTGAAACCCTTGAAAAAGCGATAAAATTCGGACTAGGGTTTTTCCCTCAAAGTTTCACACTAATGAATGAAATTTGGAAAACTATATATAGATTTTATAGGATGACGGCGTCATGTGTTAAGTTGTGACGCCGTCAACTCGCTGCCATAATGAAATCGTATTGCCTAGATCTATTTGTGACGCCGTCATGTAGGATTTTCCTCTGGGCCGTCACTAATACTTGGACCATGACGGCATTGGGTGACGCCGTCATCTCCAATGCTTAAAAACTCTCTGGATCATCACGTGTATTTTCCACATCCACCTATTTTGTAACTCTTGATGCCGTCATGTGGAGAGTCTTGACGCCGTCAGGTACTGTTCCAGCAAGGGAAATTGAGACTTTGCCGTTTTCTTCACTTTTATGCTCCAAAAACGTCCAAAATGCTTCCTTTTCCAGATTTCTCTCCAAAAGTATCTAAAATGACAAAAGGAACAATTTAGGGCAATATTTGATCAAATAATCACGAATTCGGGCTTAAATGACCCCTTAAAAGCGGTACACTTTTCGCCTCATCATAGAATCAAGACTAGATTACAAAAGGATGGACTCCTTACTCCTAAGCTCGTTCCTACTCTGCCTACTACTGATGCAGAACCACATTCTAAGAGACTAAAGATGGATAAAGTTGATTCTGCTAATGTGCCTGCTACCTCTTTATCTCATTCTGCTGATGTTGTTTCCACTATTGATATGGGTGTTCCTGCTGTTGGTCATACACCTTTGCCTATTGTGTCTACTTCTGCTGATCCAACAACTGCTGTTGCTCCATCTGTTATTGACAAAGGTAAAGCAAAAGTTGTAGCAGAAGATATTCCTTCTAAAAAGAGAACCAGAAGACAAATGGAGGAGGATAGATTGGGTGAAGAGGCTGCCAAGAGATTGCATGATGATCAACAGGCTGACATGGCAAGATTTCATGAGATCAAAGTGAGAGAAGTTGAACTTGCAGCTGCTAGGGCTAAACAAGTTAGGATGGAGATGGATGCAAAAGCAGCATCTGTTTCACTTGACCAACTTTCTGCTGAGGTTTATGCTGATCTTCCACTAGTTCCTCCATCAGTGGAAACACATGAGTCAGAGGATGTATCTGCTGAAGAACCTTCTTCTCCACAGTCTTCTATATACATACCTGGTAGAAGGGCCAAAAGAATAGCTAGAATGAAGGTCTCACACTCACCTCAAGTGCATAGGGTAGTAGATGTTTATGCTGCTGATTCTTCTTTTATTAAAGAGGGATCTCTTGATGATTGGCCAGAGGGTTTTCGGGATGCTTTGGTTAGATGGGAGTTGTCTAGTAATGGACAGATCAATACTATTTATAGGCTTGATAGAACATCTCTGTCCTTCACATTTCTACAAGAAATTTTGCATCTTGTGGATCATCAGGACTTACTCACTCTCTATGACTTGGTTTCCAAGTATTATGCTACTCATACTCCTGAAGGTGCAGGATTATATCTTTTGGGGGATCTTCAAGTGCTCATGGATTCTACTTCTCCAAATGGTTCTGGTTATGCAGTCTGGAAGAACAATCAGAGGTGGAAAGTATTGAGTTGGAAATTTTATCCTCTTCCTTATGTTCATGTCTTGGAGACTACATCTGGTATCAGGGTAATAATGTTCATTGAGAAGAATTATCCTCTGACTGTGCCTCTCATGGAGAAAATGCTTCTACAACAGTTGGAAATACCTCCTTATCCAGTTGGGAATGCTAAACTGTCTGCTGAATCTTTGATTCGTTTGTTCAAAACCAGGATCAGGGTGGCCAGAGCTAATTGATATTGGTATGATATTTTGTTGTATATTTGTTTATTTTCATTATTCTTATTAAAAAAAACAGATTTGTCCACACCTTATCTGGTTATCAACTTACCTGATGTTGACTATTCCATCAAAAAGTTGGCTAGTCCAAAGGGTACAACTTCGGTAAAGACAAGTCAAATCTGTTGATAGCTGTAATAGTTTGCTAAAAACTATTGGGTACTCAACTCACCCATGCTTAACAGCTGAGAGTTGGATGGTTTTCAATTGACCATGGATTTTTCCTTATGGATTCCCAATAATTGACTAGCCCACAAGTGTATGGCTTGTGGTAAAGGCAGTGGAAAACCATATTTGGTATTCAATTTTCAAGGTGATTTACTCATCAAAATAATTGACTAGTCCTGAGCAAATAGCTACAGGTAAAGACAATTCAAATCCGTTTATAGCTGAAGATTTGCTAAAAATCACATGGTCATCAGTGTACCATAGTTTTCGAACTTAAACATTTGGCTACTCCAGTAGTGATGGCTATTGGTAAAGAGACATCAAATCCATTATTTTCAATGATTCACCTCTCACAGGAGTTAACACACCTGGATGTGATGAGAATAGTATGAAACTAAAATGTTTTGATGTACAATTTGTCATTTGTTGCTGCAAAGACCTGAAGGTTTCATGTTTGCCATTCATAGAGATGTGGCTATTTTCATTCTTTGCTGCTGATGTTCGAATTCAATCCTCTTGGTTTGCAACTTTAAAGATCTATCAAGAATCTTGAACTTAACTATGTCAAATTCAAGATTAGGGGAGGATTGTTGGGAATTTTGCTAAATAAGAATTCTGCTGAAGGTTACTGCTGAAGGTT
Organism: Artemisia argyi; assembly: GCA_030686995.1. Classification (NCBI taxonomy): domain Eukaryota; kingdom Viridiplantae; phylum Streptophyta; class Magnoliopsida; order Asterales; family Asteraceae; genus Artemisia; species Artemisia argyi. Next base: position 87,601,208 of record CM060679.1, read on the forward strand.
CCTGCTGAAGAGCTGGTTTCTGCCAAAGCAGTATATCTGCTGAAGAATAGATTCTGCGGATATAGTAATTCCGTGTAGTTTGTTATTTAGTTAGGATATGCATGAGTTTTATCAGGAAGTGATAATGCATATCTCTTTAAGTTTATAGAAGATACATTTCTAGTGAAACAGTTTAGGGTTCCTTATCTATAAAAGGAACACATTATTATGTATTATGTACACGTTTTGAAAAACAAGTTTTAGTATTATTAAAAGATCCATAGAGGATCAAAGCATTCTTAGTATTCTGTGTTCACACTTGTGTTTAATTTCCGCTTTAGAATACAAGTACTAGAGACTTTCTATTAGTGTGTTTGTGATTACATAGACATTACTAACGATCCATGAGTGCTCAAAGATCTATCAAGGTCTAAGGTTCAACAGTTGGGGTGTTCGAGGAATACTCTTTTGATGACTGATGCCGATACTTTCATAAAACTGAGTGAGTTGTTGATTGACAAACTCTGTTCCATTGTCAGTGCGAATGATTCTAACGGTCTTGTTAAGCCTTACTTGCAGTTGTTTGATGATTTTGATGATGATTTTGGGAGTTTCATCCTTGGATCTTAAAAACTTCACCCATGTAAATCGTGAGTAATCATCCACAATTACAAGAATATATCTTTTCCCATTGAAGCTCTGCACTCTCATGGGTCCGCACAGATCCAGGTGAAGGGTATGGAGGACTTCAGTGTTGGAGTTGGCGGGTTTCGGTTTGTGAGTGTGCTTATTGCTTTTACCCAATTGACATGCTGAGCAAAGATGGTCTTTTTCATACTTCAATCTGGGCTTGCCTCGAACAAGATCTTTTCGAGAAAGTTCATTAATGGTACTGAAGTTCAAGTGGTTCAAACGACGGTGCCATAACCATGATTTGTTCTTAGAGGCCTTAGAGAGCAAGCAAATTGGAGAGGACCGCATCATGTCTTTGATAGAGATAGTATACAAATTAGTGCCACGACTTCCTTTAAGAAGATCAATCCCATCCAATTCTCTAACAAAACATGTGTGCTTTCTGAAGGCCACTTCGAGATCGGAGTCACAAAATTGTCTAACAGAGAAAAGATTATTCCCAAGTCTTTCCACATAGTAGACTCTAGAAATCACACTGTCACCAACCACATAATCACCAAACCCCATGATGGCTCCAAAATGGTCGTTTCCGAATCTGACAGTCCCGATAAACTTTTTCACGAAATTTCTGAGCCGCGAGCGATCCCCAGTAATATGTTTTGAGCAGCCTGAGTCCAAATACTACAGGACGATTTGTACGACATGCATTTGAAACCAGGCAGATATGGATAATTGAAAAACATGGATCCCCAAGTGTAATTGGGATCCAATTGGTTAGCACAAGCATACTTAAAAGAGACAGGATTAGTATTTACAATGGTTTCCTCAGAGGAATTGAGTCAATGACACTAGTGGGTGCTACTGACTTATCACCAAGGCATTGAGTCACCAAAGGGAATTTTCTACCAGTTGCCTTCTGATTGGTGAAAATCAATAGTATATATTATAAGTGTCGAGGAGATCCGCAAGAAATACGGATCACCCGAGTCGTTTCCCAACGAAAGTTGAATGGAATCTCGAATGATCGATTCGTGAACCGTGTAGTGAAAAGTGAATAGTGAAAATTGTGATGGTGAAATTCAAATTATGAAAAGAAATAGTGAATTAAGCAGAAAGTACAAGTTATATATGCACAAATGATCAAAATCTAAAAACGGGAATTCAAACGCGAAATTTAAACGTAACGTACGAAATAAAACGTAACTTTTTAACTAAAAATGATCATACAAATGTGAAACAATTTTCTAAATATCTTAAACTAATAAAAAGAATTTCCAGAAAAAGAAAAATATTTTTTTGACTTTTCTTTTATTTTCTATGAATTTATTTATGTTTTTGTATTTTTAAATGAATTAAAAATAAAGGAAATTAAAAAAATAAAAGGGAAAAATGTAAAATAATTTCTAAAAAATTCTAAAATATTATAAAAGAATTTTCTAAAATATTTTTGTATTTTTTATGGCTTTTTCTGAATTTTTAATGATTTTTGTTTATTAAAAAGTATATAAAAATGATTAAATCAAAGAAAAATTAAGAAAAATATCAAATCAACTCAGAAAAATCTGAAAAATTAACAGAAAATCAAAAATAATAAAAGAAACTTGGAGAAAAATTTTGAAACACAAATAAGCTGAAAAAGTGCTTATTTCAAGCAAACTGCTTATCACAAGTGCTTATTTTTAAGCACTTGTGACCTAATCTTATTGAAAATTTTAACACAAGCTTATTATGCTATATTATACTCAGAAATGCCAAATATGATAAAAGAAAACAGAGAGATCTCAACTGAAATGAAATAAGCAGTCCAAGTATAATCAAATAATAAGCACAACACAAGTATAATAAGCCAGAGACAGAGGCCTCATGCACAGTACTTATACAAATTCAATCAAACTCAGAAAACTCAAATCATAACATGAATAAGCTCAATGAAGCTAAGGCAGGCTTATATTCCAAAATAGATACTTGTTCTAAGCACCTAAGTAGCAACAGCTTATTAGCAGTCCTAACAAGCTCAAGAGAATGAGCTTATTGGGGCAAAATTTCCTCAAACCAACTGAAATCACAATTCAACTAAAAGAAAGGATCTCCAATCCAATTTATTAACCAAACTAACACCTTGAAATCTGACAAAATTCTAATGCACAGGGGAACTTTTGTTCAAACAAGCTACTTTAATCAGCTTTTTCAATGAGCAAATGGATTCCAACTTTTAATTTTCTTTTTGAAAATATTACTTGAGCTGTCAAACTCCTAAAAATTACAGTCCAAATATATTTCCAATGAGAATTAAGTCTTATGGATCACCACAAAGAACGAACCAAAGTCTGACTTTGACTTTTAGATTTAAAATGGAATTTGACCAAAATGAATTTTTATTTCTCAAATTTGACTGTAAAAATGATGTTAAGCTACTATATGAATGAAATAAGCTACAGTTAACTCTTATGTAACTAAAATGATGAATATGCAATTGAATTACCTACTCACTAACTGTTATGATTAATAGAAAAGCTAATTTGACTAAAAATGTTATACTCTACTGATTCTAACTCTATAAGTCTATTATTATACTACTACAAACTAGGTGCAACTATGAAACAGCAATCTAATCAACTATATTACTCAGTACAAAACAGATCCAAACACCCCCCCCCCTTATTAAGTAGTTACACTACAAATCTATGCTTAACTCCACAAATCTCTAAGCTAGTGATTCAATTATCTTTAAAATCACTATATGAAGCAAATGGCACAACCAAAATCAACCTGTAACAATAGAAACGCAAGAACACAGATATACTCTATGACAGATGACTAAAATAAACTATGCATCACATGAATTACAACTCAGATGAATCAATCAAACTCAAATGCAACAATAACAACAACTACACTATCAAACTAAATCAAATCAACAGCAAATTCAACTATCTAAACAGATTCAAACAAGTATGATCAAATGAACATCAGAACTTAAAAACCAAGCAATACTCACAATGAAACTTCACTCCAGCCAAAACAGGAGTGATTCACTAAGCTAGCCTGTCTTTTAGACAGGCTGGAACCTTCCTTGTCTGTCCCAATCTGTCTCTAACTCCAGGATCAATTACATCAAAGTCTGTTGACTTTAGTTGACCAACCAGAACTTGTCACTATTCTGCTATTAAAATGTTGTCTACTCACTCTCACTACAGCTAAAGAGCTCAAATGAGAAGTAAATTAAATGACTAAGCTTGATTGCAAGATGAAAAGAACATTTATCAATATATATTTTTTTTGTGATTTTTATGTTTTTTTATTTATTTTTTCTTATTTTTCTAAATTTTTATGAAAATAAACTTGTAACTAGAATAAACTTCTGAATTTATAGAAACTAAAAACAAATACTCTAAATGAACTTGTTGATTCAGAAATACAAGTAAAAAGCTTATTTATAAGTGATTCGCCTCAAACGGTCAGACGATTATTAGCGAGCCACTTGTGAATGGCCAACCGTAAAAGTCAAACAGATCGAGGACGAATGCTTCTGAGGAATACAGTGTTTTCCCAGGTCGTAATGTCCCAACGAGGTTGTGATGATTAAAAACGAATCTGTGATTAGTGAATGTGAATAGGAAAGGTATAAAAGTGTGTGTGTGTGTGTGTAAACTAGGGTTTTGTAAAGTAAAATGACTTAGATAAGCTAATGGAATGATTACGAAAAAAACTAGATATCTAAAACGTATAGAGGTTCACCAATTTAAAATCAGACGCGACTGCGAAAAAGGTGAGTTTTAAGAAAATTAAACTACAAGGGTTAAAAATGAAAATTCTATAAACTTAAACTTAAAATAAACTTAAATTAAAAAGAAAACTATTTTTTAGATTATTATATTATTTTTTTTATTAATTATTTAATTAATAACTATTTAATTATTTAATTAAAACTAATTTAAATAAAACTAAAAATTATAAATACTACAAATTAAACTAAAAACTTATAAAAATAATTTCTAAACCTAAAATAGAACTTGAAGAAAGTATAAAAAATAAAAATAAATCTTTTTGTCTTTTTATGAACTTTTTATTAATTAAAAACTATTAATATTAATTATATTAATTAAACTATTTTAAATTACAAATAATACTAAATCAACTTATAAAATTATGGAAAAATTTATAAATCTAATTAACCATCACAGGAATCCTAAAAAATTATAAAAACTTTATTTTATGTATTTTTAAACTAGTTTACTATTTATTATTCTATTTATTATTTAATTACTATTTAAACTATTTAAATTATAAAAACTATTAAATGAACAGTATAAATCACAAGAAAATTTCTAAAATTGTTTTATGACTTATAGAAGCTAGGAAAAATATAAAATATAGGTGTTACTATATAAAAACTAATTATGCTATTTATAACTTAATTATTTATTAATTACTAATAAAACTATTTTTAATTCTAATTAATACTAAAAGACAAAACAAAAATCTGAGAAAATTATTATAAGTACTTTAACCTATAAGGAAATTAATAAAATATAAAAACACAAATTACTTAATTAAAATCTAAAAATGAAAATTAAAATTAAATTAAATTAAATAGAAACTATCACTTATTTTTATTTTGTATTTTCTGGATTTTTCTTTTACAAATATATATTATACATAAAAACAAGCAACTTTAATAAAAACAATAATTTTATAGCTTATTAATAAGCACTGTGGAAGCTTATTGCTTCCACAGTTGACTTTGGTTGACTGAGATGGAAAATAAGCTCAAATGAGCTTATGTGGGACCCACTTTAGATATTTCTGGTTCTAATAAGTTGATTGAACTTGTCAAAGCTTAAATTGGCTAAATAAGCTCAGTAGATAAGCTAATAAGCTATATTAAGCTAATCCAAAACTTAAATAGAAGACAGAATATGGACAGACTTTTGGAGCTTAATTAAGTGGGGTCCACAGGGATTCAAGTCAAACCAAAGGTCAATCCTAAGAGTCTACTAGGAGGGGGGTTGGGAAAACCTAACTAAGAGGTGTGGGACCCACTGTGGTGGTCACAAAACACCACCAAAGTGGTGGTGGTGACTGAGGTCTGATGGAGCAGGGCAATACCTTGCCCTGCAAGTGTGTTTGGAGGTCTGTGGGGCCCAGTATAAAAATGCTAAAAATATAAGCTGTATGGGAACTTAAACTAGAGGTGGTAGACAACAATGGAAACAAATTTCAAGACCTAAAACCTTCTCCTAAATTCAAAAGAAATCAGGGAGTTTTGGGAAAAATCTGAGCTGAGCAAATTTGACTTTTTATCAAAGTTTTGCTATGTTGACTTATTTGAATTTCTAACACTTCTGACTGATTATTTAAGTTATATTAAACTATAATAGACCTAAATTAAGTTAAAGCTTAAAGATATAAGCTTAAGTGAGGGTCTGTGGGATTCTATTCCCTCACAGTCAACTGTGAGGGGGTTTAGGGTATGATTTTGACTTTCTATTATTAAACCTAGGTGTTTTATGTTTAAACTAACCTAAAGGTACATATATAAGACTGTCTGAACTAAGAATAACAACAAAGACAACCTGTGACTAGGCCAATTCACACAATCCAAACACCCCTTTATAACCTTAACATGAATGAAACTAACTGATGCTTAGAACTAGGACCTAATCTATTAATCAAAAACCATCTACTGAGCTAGGATTAAGTAGAATAAACAATTAATAACAACAAATAAGCTTATGAGCATCAACACTGATTTTGAAAATAATATGGAATATGCTTACAATGGCAGTTTGACTTGAGAAGCAAAGAACCAATGAACCAAAATCTTTCCTAACACCTCCCAAGAGGTACTATAACCCAGAGAATTCCAAATCAACCTTGCTCAATCCTTCTTCATGATCTTCCTTCTATTTTTTTATTTTTTTCTTATTTATTTGATATTTTTCTTATTTTTGCTTTATTAACTTAAACTGAAATTTGAAACTTCTAAAAGCTTAAATAAGCTTTGTCAGAGCTTGATTGAGCTTAAGAGATCATTCAACAACAATAACAAACAAAATTAAGTAATTTGTCAAATTGCTCAAAATTGCTAAAATGGAAATGGATAACTGAAACTTGAAATTGATGATCAGAAATAGTTTTGATTACACTAAAATGAAGATTACAAGCTACTAAAATTGAAAGGAACAACTGAAAATGAGATTACACTAAATACGACTAAATTACACTAATACCTAAAACTACTACTACCTCATCTCTGCTTCATTCTTCCTTTTGTAGAGACTTGTGAGGTTCGTGGGACCCACTTTGTCATTTCCCACCACCATTCAGAGCCTTTGGATCACTGAATCATCCTAGCCGTTTAAATTGGCTTTTGGCGCCAAAAAGTCCTAGGGGTCAGTAAGGGTTGCTTGTGAGGGTTTTAAGGGAATTAATGGGTATTGGATGGATGTGTGAGGTGGAGAGACAAGGTGTGAAAAGTGTGGGTCAAGTGGTGGTGAAACCACTGAGGTGGAAGGTGGTGTTGGTGTCTGTGTGAGTGAAGGGTGAACAGTGGACGGGGAAGTGGTATTTGGAGGGGGTTGACCAGGTCAAACCTGGGGTGGATTGGGCTTGTGGAGTGGGCTGGAAATTAGGATAGTGGGTGGGCTTTGGTGTGTTGGGTTTATTTTGGTTTGGTTTAATAACAATTTGGATCCGTTTGTATATTTAACTAACAAGGACCATAAATGTAATTATTTGAAAGTTTGGGGTAGGTTGTGGTAAGTTTCCAAATTTATCACAAGGGTTGTAATTTGCCAAGTATGAATAGTACATGGATATTTTTGACATATTGAACTTTTGAAATACCCGGGGACTATTATTGACAAAACTGAAACTTCAGGGACCAATTTGTAATTCCTTCAAAACTTTCAACCAGGGATCAAATTTGACAATTTGTGATTATCCAAGTACCAAAATTGACTTTTTATCCAAAATATTCCACCAGGGACTAATTCTGTCATTATTTGAAAGTCCAGGGACCAAAACTGACAAACTGCCAAACTTGAGGGACCAATTATGTAATTTCACCAAACTTCACACCAAGGACCATTCCTGCAAAAGATTATTAGTATAAGGACCAAAATTGATTTTCTCAAAGTTTTTACATCCCAGGGACCATTTATGTCAATTTCCAAAGTTGAGGGACTAAACTTGTAATTTAATGAAACTTTGCACCAAAGGACTAAATATGTAACTTTATGATTAAAAAGGACCTTTGATGACATTTTCATGTTTTTAGAATAACCAGGGACTAGTTTTGACAATATTTGAAACTTGAGGGACTGAAACTGCCAATTATGCAAACTTTGTACGTTTTTCATCTGTTTTTTGCATATTTTGCATTTGAAACATATAAAACACACCTTTAAGGTATTTTAAGTATTTTGATATATATTTGAGTGTTTTTTGTATGTTTTGGCAGTTCAGATTAGTATAAAATGATGAGTATTTAGACACTCATCAATAAGCTAAAAAGTAAAACAGATGCTAATATTGAGACAAAATAAAAATGAACTAAAACTTCTTATTAATATGAATTACAATTACAAAAGATTAACTGAGTTAAACTAAAAACTAATTCTAAAAACAATTTGACAACATTTCTTTACCCTAAACTACACTAAATAAGCTGAAATGTAATCCTATTTATAGAAGGAGTGAGAGAGTAGGGGTCTCAATGCCAGGTTGGCAATCCTCGTAAACTTGTGCTTCCTCTCAGTATCTTATAGCCCTTTGATCACAATGTTCTTCTTTAATCAATCCACAACCCTTGGATGAAATTCTGTGACGTGGTTGAGCCAATAGAAGGTTGCCATCTGTTCATTGCGTGCACAATTTCTCTGACTTGTCAGCAAACTTCTAGAAGTAGAATCCAAGGAAGAGTTGTGAGGTGTTGCAACCAATGAAACTCTGCCATGTGTACTCCTAGCATCTCATACTCTCCCTGACACATGCTCTGTCACGTGATTGACCTTCTAGAAGTGTAAATGATTGGTTATTTATGGTTGATTGGAATGGTTTGAGCTAATTGAGTCAAGTGATGCATTAGGGTTCATGGCAATTTGGGGATTCTGGGTTTGTGGTAAAAAGATGGGGGGGGGGGGGGGTAAAAAGGATTGTATATTATTTTGACTTCCCTTGACCATTGACCCTAGGTGTAAGATTTGACCGAGAATGGGCTTGGGTAAAAAGATGGTTGGACTTGGGCTCATGGTTTATATTTGGACTCTTAAATGATTGGACTTGATTTTTGCAATTGGATTTTCAGTTTCACTAATAAGGACCAATTATGTATTTTGCTGAAACTTCAAGGGCTGAAAAGGTTAATCTCCAAAAATGTAATTAAGGACTCTTCTTGTCAATCTTGAATAGATGAAGGATGATATTTGATTTTTTCAAGATATGACTTTGAGGGACTAAATGTGTTGATTTCCAAATTGTAGGGACTATTTCTGACATTCCTTCAAACTTCCATAACAAGGATCATTCTTGTGCATTTCTCAAACTTGAAGGACTTTATTTGACTTTATAAGCTCAACTGGATTTCCAGCATTGACTTTCTGACTCGTTCCACTCTCATGCTCGTTTTTGCCAGATTTTGTTTGTTTTTCATCATTTTGCGTAATATCCGTACCTGCACATTCACAATCACAAAAACATGTTTTCTTTGGCGTTTTAGGTTAGTTTTTGGATTATTAAGTCCTATTTTGGCTCAGAAAAAGTGAGTGAATAAACACTCACCAAAATCCCCCAAACTAAGGTATTGTCGTGTCCTCACGTAATGTGATCAATTCACGCTTTTGGGATAAATAATTTCATAACTCTTCCTACTGACTTTGTAAAGTAGCAAGGAGGTTCAAAAGAAATTATAAAATCATTTATTCCTGCAAACGCCCCGTTTTCCAAAATTTTTCCTTTATTCTACTTTTATTACTATTTTTGGATTTTTCATACTTCAAACTTGTGACTTTTTGTTGAACTTTCATTATTTTGCAATAATTTTTAGGGTCAACGAGTAGAAACACTTTTCAAAGAAAAGTGGCCATATGGATAAAAATCGTCATCCTTGATTTTTCATAAGCTCCCAAACTAAGCGTACAAACGAGATCACAGCTTGTCTACAAGTTAGATGCTAACACAACTCATAATAGTTACTTGTGGAAACTTCTTACTCCTATGTCCTAAGTTTTTGTATCTCAATATTTTATTTTTGTTGAGAAATGAATTGCTTCATATTTTCTCGTTTCAATACTTTTTAGTCCGATAGTGATACCAAGTTTAAACGATAAGTAGTTTTTCATTTTCTCTCAAGAACCACTGCAATAGAAATTCGGTCCACATCAAAGAATTTGGGTACATACAATATCATAGATAAGTTATGGAGTACTACACGTGCACCTCATGTGTCCAATTCAGAATCATCCACATGCTCCTCACGCGCCAACAACTTTTATACATAAGCTCTTATTCAATACAACTTTCACTTTCATTTTTTTCATTTTTCACTTTTTTCACTTTTCTCATATTTTTCATTTTTTTTCATACTTTTCTCAACATCAATGGAAGCTTATCGGGTAGCTCCAAAACCACATACATAATCAACTTTTGACTTTTGATTTTTCATTTTTGCTTTTATTTTTGATGTTCCTTGATATGTACCCAACTTCTAAAGCAAAGATTCTTTTAAGAAAATAAAGAACTAAATATTATCCAAACCTAAATACCACTAATTAACCTAGAACATCTATTATATATCGGTGACATATATTATGGGAGTAAAACGCCACAAGTACCTCTCATGAGCTCTAAAGAGAACCACTACTCCACGTTTAGCATCTAACTTCTAAATAAACTCTATCATTTCTCGCTCTTCGCAATTTAAGATTCCAAGTAATGAAACCAGCGAATACTTAGCCGATAATCAGCCACGCATATATAAAGTCAGATACGGAAACTTGCAAATTCTAGAAGAAGAATTCGCGTTTTCTAGCTCCTTATGTAAAAGACTAGCGAAAGCTTTTAAGCTGTGCATGTATAAAGTCAAGTACGGGAACTTGCAGATTCTTAAGAAAGAATTCGCATTTTATAGCTCCTGGTGTACAAAACTAGCACAAGCTTATGTGATTATCATTGGTTAAGGGAACAAGCTAGGGCTCAACACGCCCGGTCAAGTCAAAATATTTATTCCTACTCTCACCAACAAGAAAGTCAACAAGGTGTCAAAACACTTATTCAAACTTTATTATATTTTTGCACAATTTTTTCAAATTTTTCTCATTTTTTTGTGCTTTTCCATGACTTTTTCATTGATTCTTCTTCAAAATTTTTGAAATTTTTTCATTTTTTTTTATTTTTGTTGGAAAAACGGAGTTGCAAAAGTACACGACATGGTGAAAAATGCAAGGTCAAATCGAATTGAATATTCACCCTCCCCCGGACTAGAATTGAACATTGTCCTCATTTTTTTATGGGAAGGCAATCCTAACAAAACTCTAGGGCCGTTTATTAATTATGCCGAAGAAAAACGTTAGTCGATAAGATTCATGGATATAAGATTTTCCAAAAGCATCGATGAATGAAACTCGATTGAAGGAAGAACATCATGACAAGCACGAGAGTCATCATAAATCGCGAACAATCCTAAACAAACATTCACAAACACCGATGGAACACAAGAGTAGAAGAGGCACCCCCTCCTCACGTTATTCGTTAGAAATAAGAAAAATAAGAAGATGAAATTGGATAAGCATAGGTTGCCTCCCACGAAGCGCTTGTTTTTGTTTACCGAGTCACATTAGCTTGACTCAATCCCCGAATTAATTCGTCCTTGGGGACAAAATCCGTGGAAGAATAATCTCACTCGGGCTTTCATTCAAAATATTTGGATAAACATATGAATTATTTGAAAGTTCCACCCCGAAGAGATAACCGATGGTATCGTTTCTAATAGAATTTTCATTAAGACTTTTATTTTCAAGAATACCACCCGGGTCATGATCATTCTCAAAACAGAAATTTTCATACTCTGGATCAGAAAAATTTTCAAAATCACAATCAATATTATTAAAACAAAACAAATCATACTCTGGAAGAGAGATAAGAGCAAGAGAAGTGGTACTACCACTACTCGTTTCTTCCGAATGATCGATGTCAAATTGAAAAGCTTCATAAGTCGGATAAGAATGATCAGGACGAAAAGTGGGATTGCTACTAATCTCCTCAGTCGTATCAAATGAAAAACTCTCAAAATCGGGTAAAAATTCCTCGAGCTCGGGCTCCAGAGGATCATCAATCGTAAGCTTAATCTTCTTCTTAACTTTATCTGGAGGGATTGAGGGTTCATCGTTCAACAAATTGTCAAGAAAAAGATTATCTCCCTCCGAATCAAAGTAAGATACATCAATCTCAGAAAACGGAATCATATCAATAGCAAGGAATTCATCGACCTCTTCCCAAAAGAATCATATTCCTCAATTGGAGGAAATGATGGGAAAAAGTCGGAGACGAATGTTTTCACAAAATCATCAAAGGAATAATCACAAACATCAATGCTTTTTACTGTATACTTCTTTGATTTTGAAGCATTAGCGCGAAAAATCATTATATCATCATCATGTCGCAAAGTTAGAGTATCCTCAAAATGATCAACTAGGGCCTTTGCGGTTCGCAAAAACGGTCTCCCTAGTATAAGAGGAACTCTCAGATTGGCCTCGAAATTAACAACAACAAAATCGGCTGGAAAAGTACATGAATTCACTCGAACAAAAACATCTTCAGCAATTCCAACCGGATGAGTAATCGAATGATTAGAAATCTCTAAAGTCATTCGTGTCGGTTTAAGATCTCCCATTCCAAGTTGTTCATAGATTGATAACGGCATAAGGTTAATGCTTGCACCTGAATCGGCCAGGGCATTGCAAACCTCTTGATCTTTCAACGAACAAGGAATGAGAAACTTTCTCGAATCTCCAAGCTTCTCGGGAAGCTTTTTGAGAATAATAGCGGAGCATTGAGCATTAATCGGCGTTTCAGCTAATTCAAGCAATTTCTCTTTATTACTTATGAGATTTTTGAACATTGAAGCAAACTTTGGCATGTAAACAAGAGCATCCATGAAACTGATATCAAAGTGCAATTTTTGAAAAATATCAAGAAACTTTTCCATTTGTTTTTTAGATTTTGCACGGAGCTCTTCATTATTAAACCTTGACGGATATGGCAATTTTGATTTGTATTTGACATTGTTTTCAGAAACAACTTTTTCTTTCTCTTTAGACGCTTGGACAACCGGAGGTTGGACGTTTTCAGAACCTCCGTTATTAGTAGGAGGAACCGAGTCCTTTGTCGCCTCGGTCTCACAGTCCACTACCTTAGGAGGAGACGAAGAAGAGGTAGTAGGAGCTGTGGGTCCATCATATTTAACCCTACTGTGAGTCGTGATCGCCTTAATTTCGCCCCTTGGGTTTGCGATCGTGTTGCTTGGAAGAGATGTAGTACCCAAACCCGAGGGTCGATCATTTAAACGTTTGTTAATATCACTAATTTGATTAGCAAACAACCGTGTTGATTTTTCATATTTTGTCATGAAAGCTTGTTGGTTCTGAAGCAATTGCTTAATCAAATCATCCGTGAGCGGTGGATTTTGAATAACACCTTGATTTTGATTATTATTGAAATTCTGCCCACGGTTCTGAAAATTACCATGATTCTGATTTCCATGATTTGCATTCTGAAAATTCCCAGGGTTTCCATAATTTCCTTGGTTTTGAAAATTCCCTTGAGGCGGGCCTTGATTGTAATTACCTGGAAAACCTCGATTTTGATTAAATCCTTGATTATGATTTTGAAAACCGTTATTAGCTCGACTTTGATTTTGATTTCCTTGATTATTACGATTCTGCACATTATGATTCTGGTTGACTTGATTGACTTGGTTTGGTTGATTGAAACCGGGTGGTCCAAGAAAATTGGTAGAACGGTAGCTGAGAAGATTTCTATCTCCTTGAGGTGGATAACCGTTGTTACCCGTATTTGCAGCATACGCGTTCTCTTGAGAAAAGGCACCGGTGGCCGGACATTCATAATACAAATGAGGCCCACCACAAGTCTCACAACCATGACTAACCATATTGACTTGTTGGTTTTTCGTTTGATCCTGAGTCGGTTGATACATTTGATGCATTCGTAGCATAGCCGTCGACATATCATCGAGCTTCTTAGTAATGGCGGCAAGCTCGGGATTATACGAAGAATTATGAGTCGCGGTCGATATCGTGGGCTCATTCCTCTCGGCTGAGGAATCCCAATAATTGTAATGAGCCGTCATATTCTCAATTAGTTCGTAACAATCTTCAGGACGACGTTTCATAAAAGTACCTCCGGCTGCTGCATTGATCGTGTCACGATGTCGTAAAGTCAATCCATTATAAAACGTATCAATGATCGTAACGAGAAGCATATTATGGTTCGGACACCGATCAATAGCAATCTTATAACGTTCCCAAGCCTCGAATAAAGACTCATTGGGAAGTTACCGGAAGTTACTAATATCATTTCGTAGCTTCGTCACCATCGATGGTGGAAAATACTTCGCCAAGAACTTCGATACCATTTCTTCGAAGGTATGAATCGAGTTCTTGGGAAGGCAATCAAACAAAGCGGTGGCATGATGCGTTAGAGAATAGGGGAAGAGAGAAAGACGGAGGGCGTCATCGGAGACCCCATGTTGTTTCATGCTTTGGGTAACGGTTAAAAATTTATCAAGATGCTTATTTGCATCGTCACCCGGTAATCCGTGAAGTTGGCATGAATTTTGGACTTGTTGTATCATATGATGCTTTAGCCCAAAATCCGTAGCCTCAATATTTAGAGGGGCAATCGAGCCACCTCTACCATGCATTGTGGGTTGGCACAACTCCTCCATCGTTCGGAGATCGGGAGCTGGCACATGTTGGTGATCATCTCCACCCACCGGAGGGTGTTGATTATTCTGATCCATTTCCACAACGTTAGGGAAATGGACACGGTGTGTGTGTCGAATTACCCTTTCGGGGTTTGACAAAGGTGATATAAGACTCTCAAAATAAGAACGGGTGTGCATACACCAAAAGCAAAATTAAAATGAAAAAGAAAAATCTTTTTGTATTTTTTTTTATTTATTTAAACAAATCTCAAAAACTTTTTTCTTTTGTTTTTATTTTTATAAAACGTTACATTAATCGTAACCGTTTCCTTCAAATCTACTCACGACAGGACGGGAAAGAAGAGTGTTTCTCTCTTCAGCAAGCAATTTAATGTCTTAGCTTCCGTATTTCCCGCTTAATCGGTTGTAGAATTTGAAGTAATCCGATAAACAACTAATTTCACATTTTTCTTATGTTGTAAGGCTTATTTGGTTTACAACGCCCTCCCTTCCACGGGAGAGTCGAGGCTGTAACTTTATTTTTGTATTTTTGTAAACACTTTAGGAAAAGTGTTTTTGATTTTTCAATTTTTATATTTTTATAGAAAATATATACAAGATAGAGGAAGGCTTATCAAAACACGATTTTTCAAAACGAATATTCAAAAACTCACTTCAACCTTCCCCGGCAGCGGCACCAAAAATTTGATTCGTGAAAATCAATAGTATATATTATAAGTGTCGAGGAGATCCGCAAGAAATACCGATCACCCGAGTCGTTTCCCAACGAAAGTTGAATGGAATCTCGAATGATCGATTCGTGAACCGTGTAGTGAAAAGTGAATAGTGAAAATTGTGATGGTGAAATTCAAATTATGAAAAGATATTGTGAATTAAACAGAAAGTACAAGTTATATATGCACAAATGATCAAAATCTCCAATCCAATCTATTAACCAAATTTACACCTTGAAATCTGACAAAATTCTAATGCACAGGGGAACTTTTGTTCAAACAAGCTACTTTAATCAGCTTTTTCAATGAGCAAATGGATTCCAACTTTTAATTTTCTTTTTGAAAATATTACTTGAGCTGTCAAACTCCTAAAAATTACAATCCAAATATATTTCCAATGAGAATTAAGTCTTATGGATCACCACAAAGAACTAACCAAAGTCTGACTTTGACTTTTAGATTTAAAATGGAATTTGACCAAAATGAATTTTGATTTCTCAAATTTGACTCCAAAAAATGATGTTAAACTACTATATGAATGAAATAAGCTACAGTTAACTCTTATGTAACTAAAATGATGAATATGCAATTGAATTACCTACTCACTAACTGTTATGATTAATAGAAAAGCTAATTTGACTAAAAATGTTATACTCTACTGATTCTAACTCTATAAGTCTATTATTATACTACTACAAACTAGGTGCAACTATGAAACAGCAATCTAATCAACTATATTACTCTGTACAAAACAGATCCAAACACCCCCTTATTAAGCAGTTACACTACAAATCTATGCTTAACTCCACAAATCTCTAAGCTACTGATTCAATGATCTTTAAAATCACTATATGAAGCAAATGGCACAACCAAATTCAACCTGTAACAATAGAAATGCAAGAACACAGATATACTCTATGACAGATGACTAAAATAAACTATGCATCACAGGAATTACAACTCAGATGAAACAATCAAACTCAAATGCAACAATAACAACAACTACACTATCAAACTAAATCAAATCAACAACAAATTCAACTATCTAAACAGATTCAAACAAATATGATCAAATGAACATTAGAACTTAAAAATCAAGCAATACTCACAATGAAACTTCACTCCAGCCAAAATAGGAGTGATTCACTAAGCTAGCCTGTCTTTTAGACAGGCTGGAACCTTCCTTGTCTGTCCCAATCTGTCTCTAACTACAGGATCAATTACATCAAAGTCTGTCGACTTTAGTTGACCAACCAGAACTTGTCACTATTCTGCTATTAAAATGTTGTTTAATCACTCTCACTACAGCTAAAGAGCTCAAATGAGAAGTAAATTAAATGACTAAGTTTGATTGCAAGCTGAAAAGAACATTTATCAATATATATATTTTTTTGTGATTTTTATGTTTTTTTATTTTTTTTTCTTATTTTTCTAAATTTTTATGAAAATAAACTTGTAACTAGTATAAACTTCTGAATTTATAGAAACTAAAAACAAATACTCTAAATGAACTTGTTGATTCAGAAATACAAGTAAAAAGCTTACTTATAAGCTAAAAAGTAAAACAGATGCTAATATTGAGACAGAATAAAAATGAACTAAAACTTCTTATTAAAATGAATTACAATTACAAAAGATTAACTGAGTTAAACTAAAAACTAATTCTAAAAACAATTTGACAGCATTTCTTTACCCTAAACTACACACTAAATAAGCTGAAATGTAATCCTATTTATAGAAGGAGTGAGAGAGTAGGGGTCTCAATGCCAGGTTGGCAATCCTCGTGAACTTGTGCTTCCTCTCAGTATCTTATAGCCCTTTGATCACAATGTTCTTCTTTAATCAATCCACAACCCTTGGATGAAATTCTGTGACGTGGTTGAGCCAATAGAAGGCTGCCATCTGTTCATTGCGTGCACAATTTCTCTGACTTGTCAGCAAACTTCTAGAAGTAGAATCCAAGGAAGAGTTGTGAGGTGTTGCAACTAATGAAACTCTGCCATGTGTACTCCTAGCATCTCATACTCTCCCTGACACATGCTTTGTCACGTGATTGACCTTCTAGAAGTCTAAATTATTGGTTATTTATGGTTGATTGGAATGGTTTGAGCTAATTGAGCCAAGTGATGCATTAGGGTTCATGGCAATTTGGGGATTCTGGGTTTGTGGTAAAAAGATGGGGCGGGTAAAAAGGATTGTATATTATTTTGACTTCCCTTGACCATTGACCCTGGGTGCAAGATTTAACCGAGAATGGGCTTGGGTAAAAAGATGGTTGGACTTGGGCTCATGGTTTATATTTGGACTCTTAAATGATTGGACTTGATTTTTGCAATTGGATTTTCAGTTTCACTAATAAGGACCAATTATGTATTTTGCTAAAACTTCAAGGGTTGAAAAGGTTAATCTCCAAAAATGTAATTAAGGACTCTTCTTGTCAATCTTGAATAGATGAAGGATGATATTTGATTTTTTCAAGATATGACTTTGAGGGACTAAATGTGTTGATTTCCAAATTGCAAGGACTATTTCTGACATTCCTTCAAACTTCCATAACAAGGATCATTCTTGTGCATTTCTCAAACTTGAAGGACTTTATTTGACTTTATAAGCTCAACTGGATTTCCAGCATTGACTTTCTGACTCGTTCCACTCTCATGCTCGTTTTTGCCAGATTTTGTTTGTTTTTCATCATTTTGCGTAATATCCGTACCTGCACATTCACAATCACAAAAACATGTTTTCTTTGGTGTTTTAGGTTAGTTTTTGGATTATTAAGTCCTATTTTGGCTCAGAAAAGGTGAGTGAATAAACACTCACCACCTTCCATTCCTTAACCGCTAAATATTTAGGGTCGGGTATTCTAGTTAGTGGACACTGGCTTCCTAAAGTGAATTTTCTTCAAGTAGGTTTCCACTGATATCCTACATTGGTAAACATCTTTCCTGTAGCTTTCCACTTATGGTTTTCTAGTTTATGTGTCTTAGCAAACTTAACTGAGGATTTGTAAGAATATTTCAAAAATGACACACCACAATCATCATGATTACCAGAAATTAAACAACCATTACAAGTCTTACAAGTAGCATTAGAATTCAAATTAATTACAGTACGCTTATCGCAAATACTAGAATCAACACGATTCTTTTCTCTCAGATCAATCTTATTGTTCCTGAGTTTGTCTTCTACTTTCTTCCCTTGAGCACTCTTAGCTGGCGAAGTCCTATCATTCCTTGTATTGCCTTTAGGCTTTGACCCGCTAGCTTTAGTGTCATTGCTTACTCCTGTAGAATTGACGATGGGAACATTAGATTGTTGCATAGTTGTTTGGATTCTAGGTGGTGATGTGCTATGATCAGAACTAGCCAACTGTATATCAAAGGAAACATGCTTTTTCAAACTCTTAGATGAGGATGTGACTTTTCTATCTTGCATGTTGAGAATCTTGGGGCACCTACCTATGGCATATTCTAATAATTCTTGTGACCGTTTGGTGAGAAAACTAATGTCTGATAATGTGTTATCAGAGGTTTTCACCATTCTATCTTCTTCAATGGTCTCATGGGTCATGTCAAGGCAATCCTTAAGATGTCTAAGGTAATCACTATGGGCTAACTCATTGTTCCTAAGGGGAAGCGGTATGTACACGGCCTCACATGCATACTTTTTACAATCACAGACCTTTGAAGTACCAATTTCACATGAAGTGACAGACATTTTCCCTTTCACCTTGGTCTTTAGATTCTTAATTTCATTAATCAAAGAAGTTATCTTTTCGTTGGTTTTTTCACGTGTGATCTTAATAGAATCGTATAACTCTTTGTAATGATGTTTTACTTTTGAATTTTCATCTCTAAAACAATCATTTTCGTGTTTGAGTTTGTTGATCATGTTTTGTAGTTGAAAATCCTGAGAATCTGCAGACTTTGGTTTAATGGAATCAATCACATCATTCATGGAAGATTTCAATTGGGCAATTTGAACTCTCAATTTCCGAATCGTGTTCTTGTGAGCTTGAATTTTTTCATCCCTTTTTGCTAATTCAAAATATGTATCAAATTCAGGAACATCAGAAGATGTCTTGGGCTTTGATATTTTAATCCTTTCTTCTAAATGTTGATATTTTAATTGTAGATTAAGATTATCAACTTCTAGTTTAGAAAAGTGCTTGACCATGTTGTCATCATCATCATTTTGAATTTTTTCTTGCAGTTTCAAATTCTTCCCCTCAAGCTCAATAACACGATTTTGGAGAACATTCAAAGCAATAGACATTTCATGAAATTGACAAGCATTTAACGTAGAATCAGTAGCAGTGTAGAACACATCCTGAGCAATACATTTAGCAATCAAATTGTCATTCATGATACGGATATTTTTCCTCGCAATCTCACTATGTTGAAGATCTATTGCAGTTTGTTTACCCTTATTTTCCATGTTTTTAAACACTTCTTTCATTTCTTTCAGTTCACCGTCAAGAGACTGTCTTAGACCCTCGAAGTGTTCTTTGATTAGTTTAAAAAATGGGATAACTTCAGTTAAATAACACGCTTTTGTGAGCTCAAAACCCCTTTCACCCTCAGTAATTCCCGTTGGTGTGATTCTCTTTTTGCATGTTCTGTCAAAATCAGTGAACATTTGACAGAGGACATATATGCCAATTAGAGTTTTACATTGTGTGGGAAGTGTCAACTGAACTAAATGCATTGGTGTATTGTGGGGATACACCGTTGGGGCAACAAGCTTTTGAGGAATCTTGGCCTTAAGTTCATCAGTTTTCATTTTCTCAACATCTAATGGCCAAAATACCTGTTATGGTGTTAACTTAGTCTGAGGTGCAAAAACAGTCACTCGGTTTTGTTCATAATAATCATGGGGTTTAACAATGACACGGTGTTTAATGCACTTGGGATCCTTCATTTTATTATCAAATCTCTCTCTATTGGCAGATTCACTATCATCCATTTCTTTATCAGACCAACAATTTGGAGGGGAATGATTTGGTGTGAGCATAACCTTGGCATCATATCAGGCAGGTTGAGAGGCACTAACGCTCTTAAGGTAATTTGTTTTAGGCACACCTAAATCCTTGTTACTATGCTTATCCCTTAGTTTCATGTGCTTTTGAACCATTTGAGCTGTTTGTATGGTTTGACCTTGCATGTATAACTTATTTTCAAGCTTGTTCTTCAGCTCCTTAAGGTTGGAAAATTCATTTAGTAGTTTAGTTTCTTTTTCTTTAAATTCACCTTTTAGCAAACACTTAAACTCTCCTGAATTTCCAGTTTTTCCTTAACAACTTGATCAAGTTGATTCTGAACAGATTTTATTTCTTGTTTTAATGCATCTTCTTTTAAATTATGTTCAGTTATATATGCCTTCATTTGCTAATCCATCTTTTGTTCACGTTCAGTAAGTTCAAATTTTGCACGTTGTTCATAACACAATACTTGATCCTTAAGAATATTAATCCTAGTGGTCAGAGTGTCATCAGGTGCAGCAGCATTGTATATATCTAATTCACACACATTGTCATCAATAGAGGATGTATCACTTGATACAACAACTTCGGCGTTGTGCTTTACATATTGTTCATATGGGACAACATTGCTATTTCCCATATTGGCAATATCTAATTCTGCAACGTTTGTTTGTTGTATTTCATTATGAATCATCTGTTCATGCATCACATTATAGTCACAAACAACAGAAGATATTCCACTTGATATGTCAAGATTAATGTTGTGATCCAATTGTTGCTCAGTCGGAATCACATTAATGTTCTCCAATTCAGCCTCATTCGTTTCACCAACATTAATCTATCGTATATCATCGAAACTCTTCGATTCACCATCAATATTGCATTCATCATATAACTTTAGTACCTCAGATATGATGGATGATTTGGAGGGACCGGATTGTTGTGGAGCTGAGACAGTTGATGATAAATTGGCCATGAAGATGGTCTGAGCAGTGGGTTCGTCATCAACATCTGAATCAAAGGCATCACAATCATCAGCTTGGAAGATGTTTGGATCATTAAGAGCTAAGTCCCGGACAGGTTGTTCATCCACATCATCATCAAATGTCTTTCCATCATCCCCAGCAAGAAAAGCCAATTCTTCCTCATTCAGCACAGCTCCATTCTCTTGAGCTTGCATGAGTAACATTTTGTCCTTGAAGTAGTCTGAGTTCTAAGGACGCTTTGGCTGAGTGCAATTCCTTGCGATGTGACCCAAACCCCCACAGTTGTAGCATTTGGGTTGCCTTCCTTGTCCCTGATTAACATTTCCAAACCGGTTTTGCAAATTGCCTCTAGCAGCATTCCTTTTATTCACATTTTGTCTTCCCTGAACATTTTGTACCATTACTCTTCCATCTTCCACAACAGCTTGATTTCGTGGATTAGAAGAAGCTCTGAGTTGGTTGTTGGTTGGTGGAAGTACAGCTCTAAATTGTTGAACGAGAAGAGACACTTGGTTAGAAAGGTTGTCAATCATTTTATCAGTATGAGAATACCCTGAGTCAAGATGGGTATTCATGGCAATAGGTGATTGTAGAGATGAGTGATCCACTGATGACAAAGGCTGATTGATAGGCAATGTGCTGGTTATGAAAGCAAGTGATTCATGAGTAGTGGGTGGATTGAGCTTTTCTCTTAGTTGACGATCAAACGCTGCATGTTTCTCATGTTGTTGTAAGTAGGCAAACAACTGTTCATAGTTGGTATTCCTCAGTCCTTTGTTGAGTTTCACTGCTGTGACAAAACGATCCCACTCGGGTGACATGTTGTTGACAAATTTAGAGTTGAGTTGGATGTTTGGCATTGTCATTCGGATCATTCTCATGTCATTGACAAGCTTGTGAAATCTGACATAGTTGGCGGTAATGTTTTCACCAGGATTCATCTTGAAATGCTCAAATTCATCATACAGCTGTGACTCACTGTCTTCTTTGGTCAGCTCCGAGCCAGATAGAAGCATTTTGACATTGTCCCAAACAGCTTTTGCTTCAGTATTGAAATTGATTAGCTTCTAAACATCTTTGGGTAAACCTTTTATCACGATGTTGGAGGCTCGAATATATGCATCATAGCGCTTCTTTTCAGCCTCACTGAGGTCATTGTAGGTACGTGGCATGTCAATTCCATGGGTGGGAATTCCATCATCAGTTGTGGAGATGACATCACTTGTTGTACCCATCTGCAGGGGGCCTTTATCAATTAATCGCAGAATGTTCTCACCATTTTCCTTGCCCCGATAATAAAGTCTGATTCTTTGTGCCCATGATTCATAATCAGTCCTATCGAGCATAGGAGGTCGAGTATCGGACCCTGCAGCTTGAATATCGTCAGAGGTAGTAGCCATGACAAAGTCTTCAAACAGGATTTTACAGCTCTTGTGACTTAAACCGAGAAATGATTCTTTCTAGGGATTTTACTAAAGTCAACAAAAGAAACTGGAAGATGTTCTCAGCGAATTAGACTTAGAGAGAGATACCAGATGGATCACAGCATGCACTAAGTGTCAAGTCGCGACAAGTCAAGTTACAATATATCCGATTGAAATTACTCAAGTTGTAAGAATTAACTCACAACGTCAGATCACAATCAGATTAATCGAAATGACTTAAGTTGCAACAAATCACCAAATACAAATGATTAACCAATCACAATAACCTCATCACTTAGTTAAACGCTAAAGGTAGAGGTAATCACAGAGAAAAATTAACCGCTAGATCTGGCAAGGTAACCGCTAACTGGAGCAAACCGCTAAATGAGGTAATCGCAACTGAGGTAAACGCTGATCTTGGCTAACCGCTGGATGAGTTAATCGCTAACCCTGGTAATCGCAGTCCTGAGGTAGTCGCTGAAATGAGTTAACCGCTTGACCTTGGTAATCACTACCACTAGTCGCTAGATTAAATCGCTAATCACAACAGTCCAAAGCCGTCACTATCTTGCGTTTTGTCTGTATGTCCCAATTAAGTAATCGCTAACAGACTAACCGCTAAAATCAGGAGCAAACCGCTACCAAGAATACAAAAACAGAAGAGGTAACCGCTAGCAAGAACACGACCCAAAATCAATCACAACTTCAAATTAACGTATGATATAGCTTATCCAACTGAAAAACTATGTAGTACTAACACCACTGATCACAAAAGTACACCCATAACATATCATATAACACTAGAAAGATCAAACCAAGATGCTAACCAAGAAAAACTTTTCTAACTAACAAAAACCACAAAAACCACACCAAATCCAATTCTTCAAGTCCCTAAGATGAAACCTTGGCTCTTGATACCAATTGTAGGACAAACACTAAGTCACAAACACGATGCTTATGGTGGTATGTGGCATTAGATTAGAAGAAGTGAAAGAAATAGAATGGAACCTTTATAGAATAAGAGAAAAAGAAAGATTAGATTACTTGTCAAATGAAAGGTCCAACCCTCTCCCTTGGTGGGAGAGGGGTATTTATACTTACAACATAAACGCTCTCTACCGGGCTGTGGATCAGGCATACAGTAGGTAAAGACCCGTCCTTCTTCCACAGTGTTACTTAAACTAATACTAACTAATAAATAAACTAACTACGAGCTAACTTAATGCTATTACATCATTTAGGTGACCGAGTCTTTTATAGGAATAATTTTATTCCTAACATAAGCTTTATTATTCCTCTGGTAATAAATAGCATAACCATCATTATCAACAATTGTTTCAGCCACAAAAGGTTTAGGAAAATGTTTCGAGAACTTACCCTCAATTGTACATGGCGCATTTTTATCATCTTTACCGCAAGGTCCATGTAACATAAACTCAGTTACTACTTTATACCCATCTGGATCATTCGTTCGACACGGTATCGCAGCTGTAATTAAATCATCTATCTAGGCTGGGGTTTTGCATTTCAACTCTTCTTCTAGCCATAGTAGGATATGAGCATGTGGTAGCCCACGTTTTTGAAATTCTATGAAATACACAACTGAAATATAATTGAAAAAAAGCATAAGCTAATGTATAATTTAGATATAAAAGAGTAAGCAGATTAACATTATGAGTTAAGTTTTATTACCACCCCTTGACTTGACAAAAATATGTTGTTTTATAAGATCATTTAACAGTTCAGTCAGTTTAATCTTGAATACACGCGTTGCCACTTCTGGACGGTCATGGCCTTTTTGGCCTGGGATGTGCTTTAACATTTCTGCAATCTCGAGCCATTTTGGATTAGCAGTGAAAGTGATGAACAGGTCTGGGTTCCCATAGTTTCGGCATATAGCCATTACATCTTGGTAGTTTTGCATCATATACCTTGGGCCGCCTATAAAACTCCTTGGTAGAATGATTCTTTTTCCCAGCCCTGCTGCACTTGTATCCCCCTTGTTATAGTGTCACAAACGTTATGATATAGATCCACGCGTAATGTATCTTGATTTTTCCTGGTCCATTTAAGTCTCTGCTCTTCAACAGACGTGTATGCATCCACCAAGTATTGTTGGAATAATCACCCACCTCTAAGCAATGTAGTACCTTGGTTATTTCGCTGTTGTATGATATATGAATAGTATTCTTTCATTTTACAAAAGCCCTTCTGGTCTTGCGTACATCTATGTTGTTGTGATACGGTATCTTTTCATGAAATCCCTCCTCTCCTTATGGGAATAATAATGGATATTGGAGTGCCATGTATTCTTAATGTAACTCAGAAATACGTTTCAAACCTTCATCCTTGTTACTTACACAAATGTCTCTTGTAGGAATACCATCACCAAAGTCGTTAGTAATTAGAGTGTAACACCCCCAAAATACCGCAGCGGAAGACTGTGTCACTGGGGTGCTACTTCATAATACAAAGTACAAGTTATAGAAAATGACCTCTAAATGAGACGTTTTGAAAAGTTACCATTCGATTAATGAATTCAAAGTTACAAACATGAGATTCCAAAGTATGATACATAAATGTATACAAAATGTTTTGAATGGTAAATGATAAAAGCGTAAGTCTTCAGAATATGCAGCTTGACTCTATGTTCCCTGCACTAGCTATCGCCTTACTAACCTGAGATAAACATGCTAAAGTGTCAACACAATGGTTAGTGAGTTCATAGAGTTTGTATTAAAACAGTTGAAAAGCCTTTAAAGAATGTTCACACAGCAAAGGCATTGTGAATCCACTCAGTTGCAAGTCCCGCCCATAACAACACTCGCAACCTGTGTGTTCACAACCCACTGCTAAATATATAGTATGATTAAGACATGTATAAGTTCATCACAACAATTAAGCAATTAGTTGTGAGTCTCTACTTCATCTCCGAAGACCTCACTTGGGAGCCAATTCCCAAAGACAACTGGGTGCCAATTCCCAAAGATAACTACTAGCCACTAAATAGAATAACGCAATTAATTATAACACAGTCATGTATGTATGCAATCAAGTATAATACAATTAAGTATAAATGTTTTGAGTATTTGTACAAGTAAGCAAGTAGTTGAGCATGTGTCTCCCCCAAAGAGTTAAAACAAGTATGAAAAGAGTAGGGGCTATGACTCACCTTAAGTTATGTAGTGAGTATTGAAAATGGTAGTCGAATCGCGACAGTCTCTAAGAGCAACCTAGAATGATTATTGCAACTTAGGTTGGAGTAATGTCTAAGAATACGAAGAATTGCCTATATATATCTTGCATATAGTTCATGATGTAGTACTTAGTATATAGTGTAAGTCTTTGAATAAAAGTGGTTTATGAACATGTATAGTTTGTATATCGCTTACTACCGTTCGGGCCATCATAATTCAGAGGTCATGTAGTAAACGTTCGAGGAGCCAGGACACTTTAATTCGTAAATCCACAACTCATCTCGACGGTTTACTTTAATGAACCCCTCACATGAAGCTCCCTAGTGTTGTAGTATTTGATAAGTTTTTGATCTTTAAAAGTTATATGTCCAATTAATTGAAAAAACTTAGGAAAGTTTATTTTGGATGAAGATTGTTATTTCAATAAGTTTCTTAAGTCTAAAATGAATATTATTTGTAAGGTCTCATGGTTATTTTGATGGAGTAGATCCAAATTGGATGTTTATGTTACAACTAACTCTATATTTCATGTTTTCGCCTTGGTAAGTTATATGGTCTTTAGCCATGGCTTTGTCGTGACCTTGGTCGTTGTTACCATGAGCTTGAGACTCAACCTTGGCCTTAGCCATGGTTGTGGTCTTGGCTTTAAGGTCATTAGACCTCTTGGTTTCATTTAACCATAACCATTACATGGTCATTTGGTCTTAAAAATGGGCTGTTAAGAATTTGAAGAAAAATATCACTCGTTATGCATTTTCAGGGCTCGAGCTTCTTTGTTCCTGAACGAAAACGTCGTTCCGGACAACTTACGTGTTTTAACTTTTTGATGAATTGGATCAGAAGGGCTACTTTCAAAATGGTCAGATTGCAAACAGTAGGGTATTGGCAGTTTCGGCGTTTTGGTTTTGCTAACTTCTTTTGGCTGTATCTTTTGACTCGTGTACTCGTTTTAGGAGATTCAAATTGCTATGTTTTCCTTTTTAAGTCCTCTATAACAGTAGGTAAGTGTTTCATATCATGGTTACTCTATTTTGCTCGTGGTTCTCAATATAAGTCACTAGTTTGCTTGTTTACTTAACATAAGTTAATATATAGTTTCCATAACTTGTTTTACCAATTTTTATACATCATGAACATAATAACAAGACCATATATAGCATGAATGAAACATAATAAGAATGAAAATGATATTGATCAAGAAAGTGTATTAGGGTTCTTACAACTTTTGGCCTTAATGAAAAAGGAAACTAGGACAAGAACTAGGAACTAGGACTTTGATTGACAAGCTTTTCTTCACTTTAGCAATCTTTCTACTCTTGTATTCTTGAAGGATTTGTGATGAAGGTTTAGGTGACTTGAGTGGATCTAAACTCAAGAGAATCACCAAGAGTTTCTAGGGTTTGGAAGTAGTTTGATGAATCAAAACCTAACTAGGGTTTGTGTGTTGATATTGCACTTGATTCTTGAATAAAACTTGAATAAAGAGTGTTTTTGTGTTTGTTTTGTGTTATGAACGACTACAAGAGATGGGGATGGCTTTTATAGTGAGTTAAGGAGGTGCTAGGAAGGTGTTAGGAAGGTGTAGTGAGGAGGTGCAAGACTTTAGGATATTTAGGTAGTAGTTATCAAATTTGCAACATAAAGCACACTTGTTCTAATCTTAAGTGATCAAGGCTTTATCTCAAGACAACAAGGCTTATGACTAGCCATGTATTTCGTTCAAGGTCTTATCTTGGATGACTAGGTGAAGTTTTGATGTTATCTTGTATTTACGGAGTGAGTTTTGGTTCTGATAATCGCTAACGGTAAGTCGTTAAGTCATGAAACTTAAAATCGGGTATCTTAAAAATATGAAACTTATAAATATGTTAAAACTTATTAATATAACCTATCTTATCATATTTAATGAGTGACAAGTTTTATCGGGTTGCTTAAACGCTGCTAAAACTGGAAACGCGGGTCTAAAACGCGTAATTCGCGTAAAACGCTGAACTGGAAAACGTAAAATTCCAAAACTTTTGGAATTGTAGTAAAATGAGAGAAAATCATATTTCTATTGTTTATAGTGTTTTATGGACATATCGGGATGCTGGAATGACGTTTAAACCTAAACTTAAATCTCGGACACGGTTTCGCGATATTTGCAGAAATGATCCGACGAGTGTCAAACTCTCGGATTATCATTAAAATAGTTTAACTTACAAGAATATGAAATAAAAAATTTAGGAGTGAATAGTGAAAGTGAATAGTAAAAAGTGAATAGTAAAAGTGAATAGTAACCCGAAAATGCGAATTGTTACATAGAGCCGCTATTTCGGCCACGGTTGGAGCGTTGTATTGCCGAGATGCACCTTGTCCACTTAGCAGCCGTAGTTCAAAGTTGGCTGAATTGTGGGAGTCACACCAATCCCGAGCCATTCGAAATGCCTTGGTGATTGAATTTGATTGATCAAACATTTGAATCAGTCTTGCTACTATATTTGCATCAACCAATTCTCCCCCATCCTTGTCTATAAAAGCTCTCATCCGGTTCTTTACTTCATTTCTAGTGTCAAAAAAGTATAGTTGCGCGTATTTACGCTGAGTGCCCTGTTTAGGGAGCAGATAACCTATTCGATGATAGCTTTGGCCATTTACTCTCAAGGTATATGGACCCCTGCCTGTGTTAATTGAATGGTCTATTCTTGCTCCAAAAGATGTGTAACAAAACATGCCATTTTAGACCCTTATCTGGTCTTTAAATCTTAAACTTGCAGGATTGTTATAGTCCATAAACTCATTAAGAGGTGAAGGTGGTTCATTAAATCTGGGGAAAAGTAGTTTTCCCTCTTGACAGTAAATGGCGAAAGTTGGGTTGGAAGTGCTCTTTGATTTATCGCTTTTCTCTTGATACCACATAACCGCCTTGCAATTTTAGCATTCAAATGATGGAGGGCCAATATTATGGTAAACAATGGGAACACCTTGCCAAAACAGGTAAATATTATTGAGAATAACAACATTTTTATCCATCAAATAACAGGAGACTTCAATTATAAAATATGAAATTACCTGGAGATGCATGTGCGGCTCCGTGTGGGATTTTCTTAGCTGCATGTTGAGAGAGTGTTCCTGTATGAAGAAGCATTAAGGTATTATTCATTCTTATGAAACCAATTGTCTGCCAAATATAATTTGTTTAATTAAACACCTGCAGATCTTCTTTTTTTATACATAAAGGGTTTTTTTTGAAGTAGAAGCCATTTGATTCGGCGGCAGATTTGTTAAAGTGCCGATTGAGCGTGATTTTGTCCTAACAAATTACGGTGAAAATGCAAATCAGGTATGCATTGTTGCAACAATTTTGTAATATCATAATGCAAGTGAATGTTTGGAGATGGTGTATACCTGTAAATGTTTTGACAATTTCAGTCAGCTGTAAACCACAATAGCTTTGTATTTTTCCACTTTGACTGATAATTGTTTTTGAATCAATAACCAAAGTTTTGTGCAACATGTCTGACAGGGATGGAACCTGAGCATGTTCATTTTGTGACCCTGTAATGCAAAGACAAAGATGGATTTAATCAGATACATAATTGGAAGGTATGGAAACTTGTTAAATTCAAATGTACATGTATTCATTTATTATTTGGAGGATCTGTGTCAATTTTACAACACATACCTTGCAGGTTTGGAAAGATATAGAAGGAAGATGTCTATTAAACCATCTATTGGGATTCTATTGTTGAACTGATGCAATAAGTGTGGTGAACAATGAAAAGGCATGTATGGTAAGTATCTCCAGGTTTTTAAGATTCTTATTATTCTTTTAATAATGAGACTGATTTTTTTCAATAATAACTCACTAATGCATTTTATTTAAAAATTCACTAAATTCATTATGGCTCATGTATATAACATATGAAGTAAGTAAAATACTCTTAATTGTTATAATGTAAAGTAGGAATTAATGTGTTTTATAAATGGCCTTCTAAGAGTAGTTTATATGACATTTGTTATGGTTAAAAGAATAATTTATGTGTAAATTAAACATATGTAGCGTAGGATATAAATACATATAAATAGAAAGAGGGTTGGAATCTCAGATAATTAATAATAAACTGTGATGAAATATGAAACGTAAACCCATCTAATATTGCCAACTACATTAATTACCATAACTACCAAGATTAACATTTCATAATTTAACAATCAATATTTAATTTATTAGGGATATCATAAAGTCAATTTTAGCCAATCTTGGTCATTACATTCTGCAGCATAACCATCTTCAATATTTTCATCATTTGAGCTATTGTTATGTGATGAATTCTGAAACTTTGAAGCCACATTCTGTGTTGGCGGATTTGTTGACAACAACTACAAACCCTTGGTTTTCCATCTTTTGTATCTAGATTTGAAATAACACTGTCTCAACCTTAGGGTACTTTCCGCAAGTTCTAAATCAGGATCTTGTTCTACCATTCTCTTTCTTCTTCCAACCTTGTTAGTATTTCTTGAGTTTTTCGATCAGCTTCTGCATCTACATTCGCATCCTATAGTGCAATATAACTTTGTAAGGAACATAAAAAACAAAATGTTATGTTCAATTGAACCCTGACCTGGATAGTGCTAATCAATAATGGTAAACTTATCAGCTTACGATATGGCCAACGCTGAATACCCATTTCTCGACAACGCCTTTTGAAAATAGTTAAACATACATTGGATGCTTTCGCAGCTTTTGCTATTGGAAAGTAGTAGTATTGGGACACCATTTCCCTGCTGAACTCCACGACTTTACTGGATGAATTGAGAAATAGGATACAATATGGCATTTAAAGACATTGGTAACCAAATGAGATTCCATGTATTCTAACAGTTTTTGTAACTGTTAGCTTTCCATAAACACTATTTATTAGGTATTAAAAATGGATTATGTATCTTAATTCATGTAGTTAAATGACCCTTTATGTACTTTAGGTTGATTGATAGTTGGAATGATTTTTTAACAATTTTTGTATCTGTTATCTTTCCATAAACACTTTTTATTAGGTATTCAAAATGAATTATGCAGATGAGTTTATGGAGTTAAATGACCCTTTATGTACTTTAGGTTGATCAATAACTGAAATGGTTATATAAGTGAATGAAAATAGGGAATACAACAGGACAGTTACAGAATTATAGAGAAATGGGTTTCATTAATTAGATATTTAGTTACACGCCTATCATATGAAATAGTATACATATATCAACATTTGGATCATTCATAGATTGATCGTGTACATTAGACATTATATTTGGTAACCATGCCTGATGAAGAAATCGAAAAAAACCATCCTTGCCTTCATGGTAATTTGTCATTAGTAACACGCATATATATTTGATCTTGTGTAGCAAGTGTCCAAACCACAGTATATTCATCTTGAAGGTACCTGAAATGAAATTTAGCACAAAGGAAATAATATTTTGCATGATGGAAAACCAAAATATATTGTCTAACAAAAATAAAATCAAAGGTAACGAAACGGTTGAGTTTTGTTTCCTCCAAACAACAATTAAAAAAAATCCCAAAAACAGTTTTAATCAAATGTATTACTATTATTGTCATAAGTATTTATTTTATAAAGTCTTCTTGGGGTGCATCCTGGTTGGACTCATTCGAAATCTTCAACCACAAACCTGATCACAAAATATATAAGGAGGAACATGTTAATATGCGGGCAAATATAAAACAATCAGTGACCAAAAGACACATTCAACATGTGCTCACCGTCTTGTCTTCTTCTTGGTGGTTAGGGTGCTATCCTCACCATCCTGCTCACCGTCTACAGTTATGAGCTCAATATCCGCGTCCGAAAACTCAATATCCTCACTGCAAACAATGAAACCACGTTTGTTATGTTAAATGTATTGCAGCAGTAAGATGCTTAGGGTAAAAAATGTTTTGTTTTCACCAAAGGTTTTATGTTTTTCTAACCCCTTTTTTTTATTATCATCTGCAGGGTAGGACTTTATCAGGCGTTTGAATGATGAGGCCGATGTTGAAGTCGCATTATTAGTTGGGGTATTGGACTCATCACCTGGCCATCATCTACCGGCAGTAGCTCATTTTCCGCTTCTGAATCTTCAATGTCCACCTTGCAAACAATGGAATTGCATGAGTAAGGGTCTTTAAAGAAATACATGTTGTCCTGATTGTGTTTTTTTTGTAGGCAAATATTACATGTTTTGATTACCTCTTTCTTCTCTTATCCTCTACAGGTTTGGACAAGGTAGTGAGTGTTGGCTTCTGGGTGCATAGCTTGGATGATGAGCCTGAAACAACAGTTTCATTATCAACTATGCTTGAGCCTGTGGTTTCAATTAACGGATGATGCTGGTCTACTGTCTGACACGTAAAACTCTCAAACATTTCGTATTCAAAATACGTGTGACTTTTGATTTCAAATACGTGTGTTGTGCCAATGAGATCAGTTATAGGAGATGGCAAGTTTGTGTGGTCGTCTAAACCCTGTAGAGTAAGGCATGAATAATGGGAATTGGGGAATGGGGTGTAAGTAGTCAGGGATTTGTAAATGTACCCCATCCTCATCTGCCACTAATGCCGAAGCTGGGAACTTGACCAATTCAACTGATGGCTCATCAAAAAGGACCACCATAGTCTGTTCACTACCATCAAAGATACCAAGCTCAAGGCGATACCTGAGGAGAGCATGTGGCAAATGGTAAGTGTCAATGTGAGCAAATATATTTATTACATACAAATGCTTAAACTATAAGTTACAAACATAGCATTACCTTTTTACCAGGTATTCAATTGGCCTGTCGCATGAATCACACCAAAACCGCCCATCCTTTCTAGTAGCGCCTTTTTTGCATTTGTCACCCCCACATGATGGAAAATTCCATCCCTTTCTAGTACGCACATTTTCAATCCTGGCCTTAATTATGAAAGTGGCAGTCTGTGTATAAATAAGATATATAAATGTTATGCAGTATAAAGAGACTATAGAGATAGCGGGTGCAAAAGAAGACATACATCATTTTTCTATTGCGGGCCCACATGAGCAGATTCTCGATAGACCCTTCTCTTGGTTCAGAGTTGTCTACACGCGAAAATCCTTTTGAAGACCCAGTGCTGCTAACAAATAGGTAAACGCTTCGTTAAAATTTGTTGGCTTTAGGAACTCTTCAATAATAAAAATTAAATTCATACAATTTCCTACCCGATGTCTGACTTCAATGCTTTGATTGCAGGGATGTTAACAGAATCTGGTATCTAGGTAGATGAACTACTGGATAGATAGAGCTTATCTGGAAGGTAATATTAAAGATTAAATTATAATGAGAAAGGTTTTTAACATGGAAAAGGTAAATAGTCCAAAGCCACTCACTGTTATAATGTTTTGCAAATGTGGAAGGCACCACAACAGGACACATGCCTACATGCGTTGCCTTCTTCTCAATCAACATATCAGCAAGCCCTCCTCATAGAGTCACCCGTATGGATTGGCCCCTAAGTACACAGGAAATAGAAATAAAACAAACGGATAGTTCCCTAATACACAATGGCAAAAACGTTATCAATTTTACAACATCCTTTGTAAAAAATATAAATTTCAACCTATGATTGGCCAGGTAGAAATCAAGGTTTTTGGCGCCTGTTTTTGTATAGTTCACCCTTCCAACATTCGACACATAACCTGCTGCATCTGAAAGGTAACAGTTTTTATAGCAACAATATTTAAGGACAAATAAATTTAACATACCAAAACAAATAGCAAATTTCCAATGAGATATTTGTTTTCTATAGGCTGGATATGATCAAAATCCACCAACTGGAACGGATACCTAACAAACCCTTCAGAGATAACGACAGATTTCCGTATGGTGGTTGCTCCATCAAACTCAAGCATAAAGGTATCGTCCTTCCTAATTCAAAAATCTTCCTTGTTTTGCATGACGACAAAAATTTTAACCGAGTATTCACCCCCTCTTTTAACCTCAAGAAATTATGAGCCACCGTTGCCTTGGCAGTACAATGGATAACATTACCTTGCAACAAAAGTATCTAAGAAATCATTGCTAAACAACACAGACATTTGATTAACTTTTATTATATATTGGCATTATTCAGGTTTTTCAAGCATAGATGTCAAGATACCTTAGCATCAGACACCAAAAAATCAGTGCTCAAGTATCGCCCGAAAGGAGCATCTATATCCCACATCCTACACAACATCACAACAATCGTACCGATTTCATCCAATTTCAGTTCGTCCAGGAACAATACAGCCTTTGGGCCTCCAATTTCTGCAGCCATAATATTATACTTCATGGACCTTTTTGCTTTTACTCCTATCCACAATGTCTGGGCAGGAAGTGGGCTTCATGCCTTATTTATGCAGCTTCCATTTATGAGAGTTTTAATTGTAGATTTTTATATTCTTTGAGGGTGCAAAATCGCAACCCTTTTGTGTTCCAGCATTGAAGCTGTGTTTATTGTGAGCATGTGAGCATTAAAGCTACATATATTTGCATTCAAGATGAGCCTCTTCATAAACGAAATTGTATTTGTATTCAAGATGAGGCTCTTCATAAACGAAATTGTTTGTAGTTATTTTGGTATGCATAATTATATTTGTACTGTACTTATGGTTGTGCACAACCCCCTTGCACATTAAATTAAGGGGGATAAGCTTTAAGTATAATAGATGCAAAAATAGTTACGACAATAAGTATTATCTTACTAACATATATATTAAACTATAAATATCATTGCAAAATGAGATATACTCATATACGTACACACAAAAATAAAAACATTAATACATACAAATATGACAAGAATAAATATACATTCGACAATATTAGTATCGGTTTAAACTATTTATAAAGTAATCATACTTTATCATTATCCACAACGGACTCAGAGACGTCTACATTAACAATTTTGCTCATTTTTTTTGTTCATTTTGCGGTTTACATAACAATTTATTTTGTTCTTTGTGTTTTTTGCATGTTTAATACACATGCAATATGAATATATTAAATGTAGTATGCTCAAATTCAAATTTTCATCTCCCTGGTCTCATTTGAAACTACAAGAAAGAAAACCCAAATGATATGTCGTTTGATTCTTTGTCGTGTTTAAGAGCCACACATAATATGAGTTTAGTACAAGCTTAAAAGAATAAACGTATATACACACTACACAACTTAGGAATAAAATCAATGTTTTAAAACCAGTTCGACTCGGTCGATTCAACCGATTGAACGAGAGACCAGTTATGTTACCGAGCCTTTACGACCTGGGTTTTTAGTACGTACTTAAAACCAGGATTAAGCCGCTGGGTTTCACCCGAATCGATTCATCAAAACTGGACAGTTTTACCTATTTGACCTTTTTTCTACCCAAAAGAAAAAAAAAAGAAAAAAACAATATGAATCATCTATATCTATATCTAACTAATATACAAGAGTTTTAAAAGACCATGAATGCCCCTATTAAAGAGCAATGCTAAAATTTAAGAGAGTCTAGATTGGTCATTTTACTTTAAAATTTTGAATTAATTAGGAAATAACAAAATTAAACATTAATTAAGGAACTAACCGAAGATTACGAAGATTACGAGGGAAGCCTCTAAAAATTCAGTCACCCCAGTTGTAACCCGCCCCTTACTCCCCACCATCATTCACGAACCCTAACCCAATCTCACTAGCTAACTCTAATCGCCATCATCATCATCATCATAAGAAAACACGAAATTTTCAGCTTCATTATTAAACGGTTATGGTTAGTTGATCATATTTATTCAAACCAAAGCTCATTTAGCTTCCACAAGAAGTTTTCCCAATATAATCTTTGTTTATTATGAAACTCGGTTAATCAACCCTTCTTTTCATAACAGTTGTATTTGAATGAAAGGAACGAAAGTCATGTAAATGCAGAAAGGAAAAGCATGAACAAAGAAACATGTAACCAAAAAAACAGATCAAGCCCGCAAATCAGAAAGCCCCAAACAAACTGGTAAGAGAAGCTCGAGTTACTGCACTAAATCACGGTGCTCCAAAGGCTAATTAAAGGTCAATTTTTTTTATTGTTCACATTCATTACTATTGTCATCTGTATCACGTTTGATGCCAGTTTGGTATAAATTTGTATCTATTAATCGGTTTAGTAGGTGTATGACGGACTGGATGATGATAATGGATGATGAAGATACTTATTATATGTTCTAAATAGTTGCAACTAATGAAGGTACCATGTCATGTTCTATTGTTGATCAATAAGTCATAATTTTTATTTAATCAAAATTACATAATATAGTACAACACTACAATGTATGTATTTGAAACTGATGGAGGTATACATGGTGCCATCAAATGCTAACCAATTTGTTTTTGGTTTTGAAATATAAATTAAATATATATATTTTTTTTCATATATGGTGTCATGGTTGTACAATTGAGTTTTCTAGAGCAATATAGAAAATATTTATCAGATGACTCATATGTTGTTTAATCAATGCGTGTTGTATATGTGATTGTACTCATGCTCTTAATTTATACTATAATGTACGATAAATAGTTTGAGTAAGGACTCTCAAACACTCTCACTTGATCTAACTTCTTAAGTAACTATATTATTTAATTGCTGATGCATATTAAATGGTTGTTTGTACTGATTAAATAGTCACTTTGATAGATTTTTACAAAGGTTGAAAACAGGTGGGACACTTAGTGACTTCAAAAACAAGAACCTATGGCTAATGGAAATTCTTGTCATGCCGATATAGCAAGAAAAAATAAGGTAAGCAAATCATATATGACACCCATTCTTAATGAAGTCTATGTTGCTTTACTAATATGTTCTTAGAGGCTGTTTAGAAATTCATATTCAAACTACCATGCCGAGAACAATAGACAATGCGGAAACTAAGGTAATGTTTTCTGAAATATTATGTATAATGATCTCTTATTTACTTTATGATGGTTTTGAATATTATGTATAACACGTCATTGTATGTGACTTTACTTTTTCTTTTCGAAATATTAAGGATACTATTCCAACTGTAATGAAGCTTAAAATTTTTTAGTGTGTTATAACTTTCAATAGGATAATCTCTATAAACTACACATCATTGTATGTGCCTTTACCTTTTTTAAGAACTAATATTTCATGAAAATGAAATACTAATCAATGAAGAGATGCAACTAATCAATGGAAACTTGGTAAATGAAGCTATGGATGCTAACAATTTTGTACTCGATATCGAGTCGAATTTTGAATGTAAGAATGCATGCCACTTACTAATTACTATGCACAATGATTTTTTAGTTTATGCTACCAACTTTTATTCTGGTAAGATAGTATGAGACAGAGTACCATTCAATAACTATTGTGAGTAGGTTAGACGGGCTGAAGAAAGGGTCAAAATGGGAATTATTTTTAATATGGATTCGCTAGATACAACTTTCACATGGTCGAACAATATGTTTTGTCAGACAACACTTTGTATTCTTTTATCAATTTCATTAACAACTAATTTATCAATTTACATTTTGAAAACTATTTTGATATATAAGCATTTCAAATGTTTAGGAAGTTGCCTTAAGTTTATAATTTACCAACATCTACCACAATTACTGTTGTAATATGTATTAGTACATTCACATTCCTTGCTAAAAGAAAAAAAAAATAAGAATACATGACAAAAGGGGAAAAAAGACAATAGTTTGTCATTCTAATTTTTGTTTATTGAACACTGAATTTACTTTATTTTGAGCAACACAATGGTGGAGGCTATAATCTCATTTATGAGGTAGCACATCTTTTTGCTAGCTTTTAACGGTTAGAGTAGATTACGTCCAACTGCTTACGAATTATTTTTATGAAACAATTGGAATATAAAATTACATATGTTGCTCTTCATTGATACTTGACCAATTATACATGTTTGCAACTAATGCATGATGAGGACTACCTTCAAAGGTAATTGTTTCAATCACATCTAATTTGTATGTGGTTAAAGTATTTGACCAGTTTATAGTCTTTACCCATTTATATAAGTAAACCAATCATTAGATAATCTCTTTTTATGCAGAGCATTACAGGCTGTGATGATCCATATATGTTAGGAAGTAGCAATTGTGATATTAGAAATGCTGTAAATTCCATCAATTTCACGAGCTTTACATTTATTACAATTGACTTCAATTTGTATATTTAATTATCCACTTCAAAGTAACTGATACATCATTTGGATCATTAGTATTAACTGAACATATGGATTTATATTCAAATTATCTAACTTTGAAACATTTATTCTTTTCAGTGGCGCTTCAATTTCTACAAGGAGGAGTTGTCAAACAGTTCTTGCAGAGCATCTACTCTTCATAGTGAGATTCATTGCTCCAATACTGCCTCATGCTGACGTGGCCAAATTTGTTTTTGAATCGAAATGGCATGCAGTAAATGAAAGATTGCTTGCCTTTCGTGAGCAAGAGATTGATTTTGGGGAAAATACTCAAGGTAACCACAATCGTCTTGCTGCTACTACCATTGATATACTAATCCTTACATCGATTCTTTATGATTGGACAATTTTATGACACGCTACGTGCATTTAATTTGTATCAATATTCCAGATGAGAACAAAGGTAAATAAACCTTTGGAGACAGCTCGCACCGGCAAACTCATTGGTTCCAGTCTAGAAGCGAAGGTGTACCTCGATTCCTCTGATGATAACCTTGGTGCGAGACTAAGGAATATGTGTGAAGATAAATCTGATATTGACTCACTGAACCACATATTCATAGCATCTCAAGTATTCCCAATTATTATTCTGTAGATGTGGCAAGATATCTATAAGTATGTATGAAAACTCCTTAGCTAAACTGTAGGGGTGGCAAAATAGGTGGGTTTTGGTGTCTCTAATATTATTACAAACAATATATATCATCTTATATGACTTAGGAAATTTATGCATTAAAGGGTTGAACTATTAGGTATGCATATGTTTAAATCACTAAAATTTTAAATCTATGTATTTGAGGTGTGTAAATAAAAGTGGATGATGATGGCTAATTAAGACGATTATTACGGTTTTATGACTTTGTTTTATGCCTTTATATTGTGTTAACAACTCTTTACTTCTTTTGCTTATGAAAAGGTTGAGTTATCTCCAATATAATTTCTTATAATGTATGTAAGAGATATGTGGAACTAATTTTACTTTTTGGTTAACTTCTTTTGAAGGCGCTTCTGTTAAGTATGGTCAATCTTAGATTTTGATTCTTATGGAGTACTTTTTATGAAGCTGAAATAAGTTTTCTTCAATAACACTTTTTTTAATTCCCAGAACTGCTGGACATCCACAGTATGGTCAACTTGGTCATGGAACTAACAATGAGGTATGTGTAACTTTCTTTTAATTAACTGTTGGACATCCACAGTATAGTACTTTTTTCTCCCTCAATTAATGTTGTTTAGATAACAAATTATAAACATGTCATTATAAGAGCATCCACTATGGTAGTTTGGGAAAAGGTTTATATAAAGTTGAAGAGGTCTAAAAATGTATGAACCATAGTGGATATATATTTTAAATCATACGTGGCATGAATAGGTCTAGGAATTTTAAGAGGTCCAAAGTTTAAGTCTCTTAAATTTTGATTGTGTTTTGTGACATGAGAAAGGTTTATGAATAGGTTTATCCATAGTGCAAATAGGTTTATGATATGAAAAGGTTTATAAATTAATAGAGCATTGATTGTATAAACCCTTTAATAGGTTCACCATTATAGATGCCCTAAGTTCTATTAACCTTTCATTCAGAAACTAATTTTTAATTATACTTAAGAATACTTGAAGCTTTCATTCACAAAATGATTTTTAAACTAATTTATAGGTTTCGTTTTGATCTATGCAATCAATTCATGAACAACAATGTGGAATTTTTACGTGTCTAAATTAGTAGATGTCACCTATTT
Organism: Artemisia argyi; assembly: GCA_030686995.1. Classification (NCBI taxonomy): domain Eukaryota; kingdom Viridiplantae; phylum Streptophyta; class Magnoliopsida; order Asterales; family Asteraceae; genus Artemisia; species Artemisia argyi. Next base: position 87,641,071 of record CM060679.1, read on the forward strand.
GATATCTTCTTCTCATGTTATGATTTTTACCACATGTAATCCTATTCTTGATTTCTAATAAAATAAATGTGATATGAGCTATATAACCATGACTGATCCTTATTAGTTTGCGCAATTCACAAGGTAAAAGTCTATGACCTTATTGTGGTCTGAGCTATTTGTGTGCTTTTTGCTCAAATCCGGTAAAAGTAGCCCTTATTGCACACTTTCATGAGTCAAGCTTGATGAACGTAGATTAGTGTTGTACCCGTATTCTCTTTGATAAAGATTTATTTTTTACGCTTTTAAGGGGTCTTTTAAGCCTGCCTCAAATCGTTTTTTTCTTATTTTAGGTACTTGGGACATGATTTCTGGAAATTGGAGCATTTTGGACGTTTTTGGGCTTAAAAGTGAAGAAACAACAAAGTCAAGAAAACCTGTCCGGAAATGCACCTGACGGCGTCAGGCATTAATAGCTGACGCCGTCACTTGAAGACCAAGGAGCTGGAAAATATTACACATGACGACCCAGTGAACCTTTGGAAGATTTACACCTGACGGTGTCAGGTGTAATTGGGAGTAGGTCGTCTGGTGTTATGGTAACGAGAGACGGCCAGAAGTTTTAATAGACCACAAAAGAAAACAAGATTATAAAGAATCTTCCCTTTAACATGCTAGCATAAGTTTTTTAGTGTTTGCTTAGATCTAATGAAACCTAGTTATTGATTGTTGATAATTTGTCTATTGTTTAGTTGATTACTTCACCTTAGGCTAAGAAAACTGGCTGGCCTCTATATGTAACTAGCTTGAACGTCTTAGAAAAGGCAATCGTATGTACACCGCGGTTTTTCTCGTTGTATTTAATGCATGAATTGATGTTAGTGATTCTATGATTTGGGTACTAAACGTGCCGTTATAGGAGAAATTGAGATTCATAGAGTTGGGGAAGGCCGTGTACACCCCCACGACTGGTATTAAGGAATACAACGCTTCAGCTAAAACAATTGCACTGTGACATTCAACGAATCAACAAGAGATAACTAGGGAGTAATTATATCTACGTAAACACATTTGTCTCATTATAAAAAGTCCACCATTTTCATTTTCTTGTTATTTTAATTTCTGTCTTTAGTTTAATTATTAGTTTTGGGTTAGTTGATTAGCAACTAATTTCGCTTACTCCTTCCAAAATCGAGATTTTAACTATTTTCATAAAACATAGAAATACAAAAAGAATCATCCCTCACCCTTAGACTTAGATTGACATATACTTCAAATCCTAACGAAATTATTCCCCTAGAGAATGATCAATCCCCAGGACATACCTATATTACACTACAACGACCAGGTACACTGCATGGAGGATTCCAAAAGCTCCTCAAGATCCCTTAAGGAGTAAAACCTTTTGTGAGGCCGGAATCCTCACATCAAGTTTTTGGCGTCGTTGCCGGGGAATAGTTATTGGTTAGTGTTATGACCAAGAAACACGTTCCGGAGGTCGAGGTTGATCGTAATATGTGAAAAGCATGGTTATTTCTAGAGAGAGAAAGTAGAGAGAGAAAGGTGGAGAAACTATGTGTTTATAAATATGAAATGAAGTGAAACTTTACACACACTTTCCCACACCCCTCATGGAGAGTCATGAGGGGTATCTATAGGCTCCTAACACTACATGTTTGCCTTCTTGACAATAGTAGTCCTTGTAGTTTCTAATCTAGTCCAATTCACTTGTGTGACGTTATCTTTATAAAAAAGCAAGGCTAACAATCTCCCTCCAAGATATCGTCACACGTGAATGGTTACAATGAGACCTATAAATACATAAACAATGTAAATTACAACAATAGTAAACTATGTTGATGTTGTTGGAGCGCAGAGTCTCTGTAGTCTAGATACTGAGGCAGACTTGAAGTTCTCTCTTCTGACGATCTCGGCGTATGATCTTTGACACTGACGGCAAAGGTCTTTGTAGCTTTGAACTTCAACTGTAATGGTCTAGTTAGGTTATTACTCCCTCCTAACTAGTGAGCCTTTATTCTTTTTCCTGCTCCCTCCTGAACCGACAACTCTTCTTTCATCTCGCAGCGGATAAAGTAGATTCAAAAGTGTAGGAACATGGTTGTCGTTCGGATAGCAGCATAACAACATAGCTCACATAACATTGCATAGAAGGTTGGTAATAAGCTCAGATGAACACATACTTGGTACCTCATGGTACTTCGCTTGTATTAAGCACAGTTCCCTCGATCAACCAACGTACTGAAGACAAAACACTACTTCTTTTGGCATGTTCTTCTCCCTCCTGATGGTTTCGAGTTATCGGAATCATCATAATCTTGTGTACATGCCATACAATTACCTGTACTTTACACTTCTAATGCAATTTAGAAGCCATAACAGCTTTTTGGAGCACATTATGTGAGTATATGTCGCTAAGATATGACTCTCTTTTTCTACAATCTCATCTCTTCTCTTCAACCTATAAGCGACCTCTTCAAATTGCAACCAGTTAGTAAATGACCGTTGACTAGAGAAACAACCCAATATAACCAATCTGAAAATGAAGTAAACATCCCTTAGATATGTGACTTAATCTTGTACGATGGTGTGACTAAGAACCTATACTGAGCACTACAACGTAACTCCTTTAAGCATAGGTAGATCCATATACTCAAACCCACAAACAGTATATGAAATCTCTGCCTCTTGAACTATCCACAACTTCGTGTGACACTGAGTACTACAATGTAACTCCTTAAAGTGATAGCTATAACCCGTGAGCACTACAATGTAACTCCTTACATCGGGTATAACTAGATAATCCAAGTCTTAATCATCTCTACCACTGTTTGCCCAAACAAGTATCTTCGAAAGTCATGCATCCATCCACCCCTAGACTTTGAGATAAATAAGTACACATGCCCGTGAAATGAACTTTAAACCCAAATAAGCAATATCGTACAAAAACTCTGTAGTCACAAAAATCCGATACTAGCCGTTGTCATTTGATTGTGATTCTTGATCAGGATCTTTTAAGCAATTCGTGGTGTGTTTTTGGTGTAGCATGAAATTCTATCTCGTTGATTCGTAGTGATTTCGGATTTTCCCTCCAAAAATAGAATTGGAAATTTTTCACGCCCATAATTTGGAAATCACCAAGAAATGCAATTCTAAGGTTACCAGAAAAATTTGAGTTTTGAAAATTTTTACACCAAATTTCACCGAAAAAATTTGAATTTTGGCCTAAAAATTTGAATTTCGGGCCAAAATTTTCAACGTTATACCAAACTTTGAATTTCGCGTAAAAATTGAACGTTTAGTCTCCTCTCAAAAATAAATTTTACTCAAATTTTCCCGCCAAAAAACTCTTCTTTTTTTTACTAACTCGGTAACCTTTGTAACTCGGTAAAGCATCCTAACTCAGTAACCCCTTCCCATACTCGATAACTTCATCTAACTCGATAACTTCTCCTTAACTCGATAATGCCCCTAACTCGGTAACCTTCAAACTCGGTAAATCTTTTCTAACTTGATAAGATTATTGTAACTCGATAACCTAGATCAATTTTGGCAGAGTTTCGTTAAGGTAAACCCAATTGATATCCTTACTCGATAAACGATAAGGTATAAAGGCTAACTCGCCAAAGATTAAGCTAACTCGATAAAGAGTTAACTCGATATACACCAATCCTTACTCGATAGAAATGATGCTAACTCGATAAGCACAATGTCTAACTCGATAAACACATGTCTAACTCGATAGAACACATGTCAAACTCGATAAAAAAAACAAGCTAACTCGATAAACAGCTGCCAAACTCGATAAGCACGTACTTTTTCCGAGAAAAATCACCTAAAAACACATTTTTTCACCATAAAACACCACGATTCGCCCCCGGTTAGCTCTGATGCCACTTGTTATGACCAAGAAACACGTTCCGGAGGTCGAGGTTGATCGTAATATGTGAAAAGCATGGTTATTTCTAGAGAGAGAAAGTAGAGAGAGAAAGGTGGAGAAACTATGTGTTTATAAATATGAAATGAAGTGAAACTTTACACACACTTTCCCACACCCCTCATGGAGAGTCATGAGGGGTATTTATAGGCTCCTAACACTACATGTTTGCCTTCTTGACAATAGTAGTCCTTGTAGTTTCTAATCTAGTCCAATTCACTTGTGTGACGTTATCTTTATAAAAAAGCAAGGCTAACAGTTAGGTTTGACTTTTATTTCATTTAGGTCTACGAACTAGATTCCTATCAAGTGAGATTTTTATTTTCTTTTTATTAGCTTTCTTTAGTCTATCTTTTCTTTGTGTCTTTGTTCGTAAAAAACCTTTTCATTGACTCTTCCCTTCACCATTATGGAGAACGCGAATCCACCATACTAACGACCACGAAATTCACCCACTCCAAATGACATCTTGATGTTCAAACAACATCAAGATGAGCCTCTCTATGATGCATGAACTCGTTTTAAATATTTACTCCGAAAAGTCCCTCATCATAGTTTCGATTTATGGTCTCAAATTCAAATATTTTACCATCGTATCAACCACTATACCCAAATGGACATTGACCATGCAGAATATGGGGACCTTAGGGAATTAAGTGCTGATGAAACATGGGAAACCATAAAGGATTGTGCCCAACTCGCTAAAAAGTTGGACAACCCAACAAACGTTGTTACGGATCAATTGATAACAAGTTTGAGGGAACAATCAAGAAGTTTGTTTGGGTATAAAAAGATTAGAGTTGAGATACCTAGGTGCATAGCGTGGTTTGATGCCACCATAATACAAGATGAACATATAGGTAATCTAGATACAATGGAGGATAAGGTAGATAATCCAAGCCCACAAAGTACCCCAAAAGTCTTACCATCATTTGAGGCATACACACCGCCCGTGACTTACCCGGAAGAAGTAGAAGAGACTATAGGAACCCCGATAGAGGTTGAACCTTTGAACCAAACACAACTTACTCTTAGTTCTAGGGAATTTTCTAGTGTTGATGAACCGGAACCTCCATCCTTAGATATACATCTAGGAAACAAAAGAGGAATTGACCAGCCAATCAACCCATATAGCCCGGGTAGTTTTAGGATGAAGGAAGCCATTCATATACCCCTTCACCTCACGTGGCATATTTCCACCCTAAGGGTGTGTATCGCTACTATCACCCGTACTTAATCCTAAGTGTAGGGAAAACCTCCCTTATTTTCGTTAAATATGGATAGAGTCAGGCTCGTGACTCGAATAAAAACAAGCGCTTCTTGGGAGGCAACCCAAGCTCTTTAATTGTTTGTTTGTTTGCTTATATTTGATTTCATATATATGCTCCATCTCTTTTTGTTCAGTGTTCATGTATTATAAAAATTGTTAAAATGCTTTATTTTGTCTTTAACCTCGTCTTAATTACATATAAAGGTATTTTGTAAAAAGACAAGTGTAGGAAAGATCATATTTGTTTTTAAGAACAAATATAGCAATTAGAGATTAGCATATATATTTGTGTTTGTTAGAGTCAAATGCTTATATCGAGTCTCAATGAATGTTTTGCAGAATTTTTAGGTGTTAAAACTCAGATTTTTCTAGAAATTTTCCAGAAACAAGATACAAAGAATTATGTCAGATCATTCCTGACGGCGTTAGGAATTATAACTTGACGACGTCAGGTGTTGTATCTGTAAAATTTTTCAGGTTTTGTTTTTCTGCTGGAAATCATATAATTTCGTACAATCTTTAATTTTAAACTCCAGGAACCTGTAGACATTTATTTTGTAAGCATTATATCTTAAATTGTTTTCTAGGATTTACTTTTATATAGAATTTACAGCCGATTTTATGCGAGGTTTTGTGTTTGTTTTCTTAGTTAATTACTGGTTATATTGGACAAGAAGATAATTTATATTTCAGGAGTGAAGCTTTTCATGTTCATTTTCTTGGAGGAAGATTTAACCATGTGTCCACATCGTCCATACAGAGCAAATCATGGGAGTATTAGTTTCTTTTATTTTCCTTTATCTTTACTTTTACATTTTTAGGAACATTGGGGACAATGTTCGGTTTAAATGTAGGGAGGGTAAATTGGGATACCTTAGAAACTATAACTCCACTTGATATTTGTTTTGTTTAATAGTAAATGTGTAATAAAATTAAGAGAAATACTTGTTAGGGTAATTTTGGCATCAAATTTAAAATTTTTTGCAACATATAGAAGTGAAACTTTAGTCTTAATAAGCGTCTCATGGATAGAAATTATATGACTAGCACAAAAAACTGTACCACTCAAAAAAATTTCACCCCAAAATGTGAGGTTCGCCTTTAGATAATTAGGAAAAAGCATTCATCTTTGATGCTTATGAGTGTACCGGTAGTACTTAGATTCTAGAACTTGCGTTTGTGATGCATCCCGAGACCGCTAGTAAGACTACATTCGTGTAGTTAACATTCATCTATGGTCAATCAATAGGTACGTGGATCCATTATTCTATACGATAAATCGCCATCTCGTAGCACCACGAAACTAATTCCCCGAAAACCCCCGTTTTCCCGAGAGTAAGATAGCCAAGCTCTAATGCCGCTATTCCTAACAAGGTGTTTACCGGTCCTAAGTTAATGAGTTAATGAGTTAAAGAGTTTTTTTTTTTTTTTTTTTTTTTTTTTTTTTTTGTGTTTTTTGTTTTTTGTTTTTTGTTCTAGACGACTTATCTGAAAGAAGGCTTTGCAACGAGTTCTTTGATTTGAAAAGCTCATTTCCTAATCGATTTTTTTTTAAATAAAATCATTCTCCTTAACTATTTATGTTATTCCAATGACATTCGCATAATAATTTTTATCTTTTAGACTTGGCTAAAACAAGAATGGGGTTGTTAAGACAATAGCATGCTAGACTGCTAGAGATGCCCATGCACAAGAGAAAAGCTTCGTGTATTCTATTAAACAGTCTCATGATCTCCAAATTAACCCTTTATTTCTGCCTAGTAAATTGCTATTCTTGTACATGCAATTCTAGCATGTTGAACCCCAACAGTTCCGTTATGGTGAGAGCGAGAGAGATGAAGGATTGGTTCTACCCGGCTGCTCAGTTTAGCCGACAAACAGTTCTGTTTGGTTTAATTTATGGTTGTAGATCTATATGTGAAACCAAATTTTAAGTTTTTGGCGAATTTGGCAAGTTCAATACCTGATCCAAGCCAATTATTTAGTTTAAAAATTAGGCATTTTTCAAACTTGTAAATTGTTAAATTGGTTTTAGATGAGAATTATTTTACATGTCAAACTTTTTCTACATACTAAGTGATTTATCCTCACCATTTATCTAAAAAGAAATCAATGATTGAGATTAAAGTCATTTTAATATTTCACATATTTTTTATAATTTAAATATCTCTTAAACCGTTAATCGTTAAGCGAAAATAATTATATCATCGCGACGATCATTTACTTATCTTTCTATAGATTGGCACTTTGATATACTTTCGACAATTTTTTTTTTCATGTTTTTTTCGTTACTGAAATTTGCATGAAAAAATCACATGTGATATTATTAATGTTAAATCACATGTGATATGTAATATCACATGTGATATTAAATCACATATGACTTTTTCATGCAAATTTCAGTAACGTAAAAAAGACGAAAAACTTTTTTTTTTTGTCAAAAATATATCAAAGTGTCTATCTATAGAAAGATAATTAAATACTCATCGTAACGGTATATATATATATATATATATATATATATATATATATATATATATATATATATATATATATATATATATTGCTTAACGATTAACGGTTTGAAAGATATTAATATTTGAAGAAAAAAAAAGTGAGTTTTTTAAATTGCAGAGATTAATCTCATCTATTAGATCAAATAAAAATAAATGGTGGAGATTAATATAAAAATAGTTTAGTCCTCAAATGATTTTAACTCTTGTTTTATCTATACTACTATATAATGCATCTAAACTCCAAAACTAACTCTTAACCAAAAATTAAGATAAGGAGTTACAATTATGAGGTGACATGTGTCACTTCTCAACTAACTACAAGCCTAACTTCTAACCAAAAATTAAGATAAGGAGTTCCAATCATGAGATGACATGTGTCAATTCTCAACTTATAATTCACCTTTATTTTCAAATTGAAATATCTTTTTATCTATTTATTTTTTCTATGATCTAATTTCATCATATTTTTTAAAATTTTGTGCTTTTTAATTCAACATCTATTTTGATATATTTTTATGAGTTTTTAGTTTTTACATTTTTAGTGAGTTTATTTTTATTAATTTAAATTTTTACGACTTTAACTTTATTTCAATCAATACAATCTTGATTCGACAAAATCATATACTTTTGGAGGGAGTGTTTGACTGGTAAAAGATTGCGATGGTCTTTCTATATGTGGGAATAATAATGTCACGGGAAAACAACGGGAAACCCAAGCAAATAAATACGACTAACATATACATTCGAAGTGTTGTGAAACAAATTCATTAAGCGGGTAGGGAATTGCGAGAAAAGTTGGGCTATCAATTCATTTGCTATATTATAATATAAAAATAGTTTAGTCCTCGAATGATTTTAACTCTTGTTTTATCCTCTATAACATAGCAAACCAGTGCCAAAGAATCCTAAGGCTTTCAGAGTCGTTATATTTATCTTCTGGTTCATGTCCAAATTTTGGCCCAATAATAGCCGAAGATGCATCTCAGTATCTCACTTACTTCTACCATTTACATCACCAATATGGCTAAAATCGAACTTATACCATACAAAGTTCAGTGGTGTGAACCCATGCATACTCAAATACTTAGAAAAGCTTTGTTATATTTTGCCTCGCAAAACTTGCCTTAGAATGTTCTACGTTGCAGTGCACAAATGTTAAAAGACAACAAAAAAACTGAAGTCATGGCGTACAAACTTCAAAAGGAAATGCACCATATGTTGGTAACAACTTTGACCTACCACTTCGTTTCAACTCAAATTCATATGCCAAAATAGATGACATAAGGATGGTTTCAATTCAATTCCAAATTTCTCAGATACAAAATAAAGCCAAAGGGGTTTGACAAATTTAATGATGGTACAGCAAGTGCAACCAAAATCTTTGATAGTTTTACAACTCATTTGCAACTTTTAGCCAAACCTGAAAGGTAAGTAAACATGCCGACCCTCACACCTTCAAAAAATAGACATGAAGGACCACGCTATTTACACTCCCGCTGTTTCACGGAGCATCTTCAAGAACCAAACTTAATTCAAACAAATCCCATTGAAATCCAGTCCAAAAAATCAAAACCACAAAAATCCTGCATATCAAACATCATACACCACCGGTCAAAACAAAACTTTCAACTTGATTTAAGGCTATATGCACTTAGTAAGGATATTTTTTTCTTCAGAGCAGGCACATGGTATGTATGTGTTCCCAAAGATCCATGTGTTCCTGGAAAAATCCGTCAAACGTATTCGACCTCCAAAATTTGATTACTTAAATCAAATCAAATAGTAAAACATCTTATCATCATATTTAAATCACTAATTATTTGCAGATCGACCTGACCCACCCATTTTGATCCACATAGAAATTACCCATTTCGACCCATTACCCAACTCAGGGGACCCGGCCATAATATAGATACACAGAGCACAAAGACATGTAAGGTACGTAGATGGATTTCACAGCATGTATACGCAACACATCAATAGCGATTTTCTATTTAATCCCGTGCATTTACATATGCATGAAATTTTTTATGCTACTTTCCTACACACACAAAGTAAAATCAATAAATTGAGATAAAACTTGATAGCTAACCTCATGCTCTTCCCTTGTAGAGGACAAAGGGTATCTCTAAAATTGTAGGAATGCCCCAAGTCTAGTCCTACTTGGTGAAAGATAAAGATTGGATATCACACAAAAGCCATTGAGGGCAATTACGTCATTTTAAGAGCCTGTTTTAATTGGGAAAGCGCTGCAGGGTGCATTCTAGCCATGGCAGTATTGAAGGCTTCCCCATGTAGGGAAGCACATGTTTGGAGGTTGTCCCTCACAGAGTTCTCCAGTGACAACTGATTTATAGGGTCCGAAATTTTCATCTGCTAACATAAGAAATAAATAGGCGAAATAATACATTTGTCAACCTTTTGGAATTATATTATATTTATAATCTTGTTGAGTATATAGATGTATTTACCTGTCTCCTCCTGAACTCTTTACTTGGGAACTGATGTCGGCTAGAGCTCAAACTATCACTGCTGCGATTTATTACAGAAAAAGGATAGAAATTTGATTTTTGTTAGAAAACACAGGAATAAAAACCAATAGCTTGAATAGATGTGGCAATTTCAGCCCATTAACTCATAATTAGGTCGTTTCAGGCTGTGTCTAACGGGACAAATGGGTAAAATATAATAAAACTTGAAATGAAACTGATTAAATTCATCCAGCGTGTATTCTTAATATAATATTAGAGAAAAAGTATACATTTTCTAGCCTAGTGCGGTAATAGTATATTTTTTTAATCATATTTAACACAGTATTTATAAAATTATGTATTTGACTTATTACCCAACCCGACTATTTCTACACGTTAACATTTCCCTTAGCTTGGCAGAATCATAGCAAAGTATGAACTAGTTTATCATTTCTAACCTAGACTCGTCTTCAGTTGTATCTTCGCTTCCACCCATGATCACACTTGTACATACACTGCCATAGATCAAAATGCACAATTATTATTTCATTCAAAGATATTTCAGAAAAATATGAGATCAATGGTCCATTATGTACCTTAGTATTTGATCTAATTTTTCAAGTACTTGAGGCAACCTTAATGTCAGAATTATGGAGAGTGCAAATCCAAATGTCTTTTTCTGAATATAATTCACATTGTCAACCTGTAACAAACAGCATGAAAATAGTTAAAAGAGTCGATAGGATAAATTCCTTTAATTGTCTAGATGACTAACGGGCACATCGCTCTCAGTTTGAATTAAGGTTATGAAATAGTTTCGCTTAGAAAACAGCTTTCACTAGATTGAAGACTAGCTAATGTCTTACTCGTTTATCTTAATTCTTTTTATAAATTTCCAATTTCATCCCCTTAGGCCATATTTTTATAAACCTTCTAGTCATTGTCTTGAGTTCAACCACAACACATCCACTTTCATCCCTTCGAATCCTACTTCAATACATGCATTCCCATACCCTCAATCAAAAGTTAAATGGTCACTTTCACCAATTGATCAAATTTTACATAGCTCAACATTTGAAATGCTACCGCACATCAGATCAATCCTCATCAATTTAAAATTGTTTAAAGAATGTTGTGTCAACTAAATGCTATGGTCTATTTTTATCTCCACCATCATTGGGAAATGCAAAATTGAAATATTTAAATAAATAGTCTAAAATCAATTTATTTTCATTTAAATGTGTAGTAATTCAAAAGGTAATGAAAAAGATGTTGCATTTGCAATTGGAGATCCCTAAAATGGATTGTTCATGGTTGTCTTTCCTATCTGATGAACTGATATATGAGTTCAATGTGACCACACCTAAAAAACACCGACTGACTGACTCGCTAAAAAATATCCCCTATTTCTGAATTTTCTTTAAAATTCTAGTACACAATAATCACTAACAATTCACAATGTTAGTCTGCTTAAATATTACTAACCTTGTCGAGCCATACATCAACCAGACAAAGAAGTATGTTCTCCCCAACAGGGAAACTGGCATTCTGAAGTAGCACCAAAAGTGATGATTCTGATGCTAATTGTGCCAGAAAATTGGTATTTGTTACCAAAATTCTAGCCAGAGTGGCAGCTGAAGATGCCTTTACAGCTGTACTAATAGGAATACGGTCGTCGCCGGTTAAACATATAACGATCATTTTCTAGCATATTGTCAAAACATAAAATCCATCAATCTCGCATTCAAACAGTAATGAATATAAAGAAATATTTTTCAATTGTAGATACAAGTCATCAGAAATGAGATGCATGAAAGAAACAAACACACAAGGGTGGAAAATTTGCTTGTTGACCCATTAACTTGTAACTAGGTTATGTTGCTCATTTTGCCACCTCTAAACACACATAATATACCTGAAGGGTACTGCTGATCAATTGTGGCCCATCCGACGGAGCACACTGCCAACAGCAAAGCAAAAGAGGTCTAACTATCAATGAAATACTAAACACCACATTTATTAAGACAGTTAAAGTTGTGAAAATTATCTTGGGGTATTTGAACCTACTTAAATATCACAGGCTGTATATTAGAAATATGGGGCTCAAGCCGTGTCAATATTTATAATATTGACAGCATAAACCTAGAACTCTTCATTGAACATACCTGAATGAGGACATCAATGACAGGTAGTATTGAAAGCAACCCTCTGTCATTGACATTTCCCACTACCAGATCAAAAATCTTTGCAACACATGAAGCATGCAAACTGAGAAACTCGGTTCCACCTAAAATGATGTAACCTTCGATAATAGAGGCAGCAACCTATAGTTCAAATAAATAAAAGTTATCATTAGTAATTTGCGGGTCCACAAGCAAAGATCAGATGAGGGGCAAGCAAGACCAGAAAATCTGGTTTAAACTTTAAACCTTCAGGTGATCAAAACTTCTTTCCAATATATCCACAAGAGATGGAAAGTATCCCAACAGTTGCGGCACCATTGAGGGGGCATTGGAAATTGTGGCTTCCCATAGCTGCACAGGTAGTATCGCAAATCAGTTATCAACATAATTAGAGGTCGCAATATCATCGAGTTGACTGGTGTTCAATTTCCAATGGATTAAATGGGTAAAACAAAAAAATAGTCAAAAAAGAAACAGGTCGAACAGATCCAAAGTCCCCAGAAGTACATTTACTGCATAAAACTTAACCAATTGCTTTATCCAATGTTCCCAGAAGTTGGACAAGTGTTTCAGGTCAACCTGGTCCATTTCGATCCGTGCTGAATCCCTATTTGACAGCTTACCTATCCCGCCCGACCCGCCCATTTGAGCCTAATGTAAAGAGAACATTCATTTACCTGCATACTGTCTTCCAGCAGTTCATCCGGACTATTAATATCAAGTCCACTTACTAAAATGGGAAGCAGCACACTATAGCACATAGGGGACTTGTAACCAAGAGCAACTACAAAATTCTTCAGGGCATTAAGAAGCTGAATCTGAAGAAGGCTTTCACCAGAAGATTCCTCCCAAGACTTGCAAAACGAAGTATTATAAAGTTAAGCAAAGTGAGCATCTAGTAGTAATACATATAAAAGGTGCATACATAAAATGACCCGTAATCCTAAATCACAAAACCAGATTGCTACACATAACAATTAAATTAAATTAAATATTGATTAATATCAACTAACAAAAGATAATATTCTCACACATGCAACAAGAGCTATATTATAACTGGATCACACCTTTTGGAAGAACTGGACCAATTCATTGGTGTACGGAATGATGTCACCAACATAGGCAATCAATACAGATATTGTGTTTAGAACTTGAACCTGAAAATATAATGAATAATAGTTCCAAAAAAAGTGGTCAGACAAAGAAATAAAGATACATTAGTAACTCGTGACATATTTAAATAAGCATACAACTTTTTGTGATGACCAACGGATCGCGTAATTCAACAAGAGAAACCACTAAAAAGACAAATATTAGTAACTCACATACATTAGTAACTCGTGACATATTTAAAAAGTGATCTGACACGAAAACTAATCAAACACATACTTTACTAATGGAACCTCCCAATCCCGTAATTCAACAAGAGAAACCACTAAAAATACAAATATTGCAAAGGCCAACAAATAACTTCACTTATTCAACAGAAAATGTGTGCACATATATTACAAGCATTACAAAATTATATGAATTAATAAAAAAATTTCCCTGTGGTACACAAAATTGCACCTCTTGTCCTTAAACTTCAAAAACTACAACTCGCCATCCTTGTGACTGGCAAGTCCCCTCATGTGAGGGTCACAAATGAGGGCATTTTTGGTCGTTTAAAGCAAATTCTGAAATTCATCAAAAGAATCCCCCAAAATCTAACAAACTCAAAACAAACACTACTGATCCTTTTCCTACACCTATCCATAAGTTTATATACATCTTACCCAACATTTTTATCACAGTAATGTGTGAATTTAGCACGTGAACACGCACACCCGCGAGCGCGCGCGTACACACATCTTTAAAAAGACGACGAGAGTAAGGGATCTTCATCCTTGGTTTTCGGTATTTTAATCGGTGACGCTGATGAAAACGGATGGAAAAGGGGAAAATATAAAAAAGCCAATTGTCATCCGCCAGTGGAGTGAACGAAATCAGGAACTCCAACAGAGGTGGCGGCAGAAAGCAGAATTTGTATTCGTTGTGGTCAATGATTTAAGAGATGAAACAGTGATTTAAGAGATGAAGAGTGTTTGTGGTATTATTTTAAACTTACTCTCATTTGATTTTGATGGCCCAAAGTTGACTTTGGTCAACTAGATTGATATCAGTACATCATGTTTTTTTAAGTTTTGTTTATTTTGGGGAGTTAATAGTTACAGTAGATGTACACAAAAATGTGATGTTTATGTTTTGATTTAAGAATTTAACAAATATTAAATGTAATCTATGAATACCTTTAACAAATATTAAATGTAATCTATGATGTTTATGTCTAAGGATGTCCGTAAAAAAAAAACTCAAGAACAATTAGAGAGGTTGAAGATGAATATATGTAAAAAGACCAAAGTATCATCATGTGACCTGCACACGAGGGATTTAACAGAATAACAGTTAAAAATTAATAGCCGTCGGGTACTCCGGTCAAAGGACTCGTCTGTTACAAAGAGCCAACCACAGGAACAGTGACTGTAAATTTTGAAGTTTAAGAACAAAAGGTGCAATTGTGTGTACACCACAAAGACGATTTTGTAATCAACTCAAATTATTCTTCATCACACGTCACTCTTAATTTACAGAAGGATCTAAATCGAAGATATGGTAACTATATACATTTTCATAGTAATAGGTGCCGTATTTTTATGGACAGAATGTGAACAGCTAAAAAGATATTTGCTCATCCTATGGCATAAATGGTAATGTTGACTATAAGAATGGAAATACGGAATATGCATAGAGCCACAGATAATAATATTAAAGAGAAGGTTGGGTAAGAGTGTGCAAATAAGGACCAAACCGTGCAGATCGTTAACCTTACTGAGCTAGTTCCACGTAACCAATCAGCCAATTTGAAACTAAAACTAGAACCGAATTGGTTCATAACTTCTCTTTGTACCTAATTTTATTTATATTTGGTGTCGAAGGTGCAGTTTTTCCATGTACTATTCTAGATTTATGAGTCACGGGTGGCCTAGTGGCAATAGGGCTTGTGGCTATCACACTGAGAGGGCTTGTGGCTATCACACTGCTGCTAGGTGCAAACCCTAAAGTGGCCACGCCAACCTCCTAAAAAGGGAGGGTTTTACCTGGTTTGAGCCTGTGGCGGTGGGTTTAAACCCCGTGGATTAGTCGGCCAAAAAGGTCCAAAACCATGGTTACCCAAAAAAAATAACTGTCCACGTCTTATAAAAATAGGGTAACTAACTAAGGGAACGATCCCACATCGGCCAAGTATGGGATTGGTTGGTGGTTTATAAAGTCTAGGTGTCCCCTCCTCCTTTGAGCTAGCTTTTTGGAGTGGGTTCTACACCTAGCTTTGTGGCTTGATGCAACCTAGAGGGCTTGTGGCTATCCTGCTAGGTGCAAACCCTAAAGTGGCCACGCCAACCTCCTAAAAAGGGAGGGTTTTACTTGGTTTGAGCTTGTGGCGGTGGGTTCAAACCCCGTGGATTAGTCGGCCAAAAAGGTCCAAAACCATGGTTACCCAAAAAAAAAATAACTGTCCACGCCTTATAAAAATAGGGAAACTAACTAAGGGTGTCTCTGGTATGTACAATCCCACATCGGCCAAGTATGGGATTGGTTGGTGGTTTATAAAGTCTAGGTGTCCCCTCCTCCTTTGAGCTGGCTTTTTGGAGTGAGTTCTACACCTACCTTTGTGGCTTGATGCAACCTAGTATGGTATAGGTTCGTATCAATTGGTATCAGAGCTAGCCCTACCTTTCAAGGTTTCAAGGAGTGGTGGCTTGGACCCGAAAAAAGAAGGGTGCCAACCGTGACCAACATAGCCATGACCAACGAGCTCGGAGTGGTGGCTTGGACCCAAAGAGGGGTGCCAACCGTGACCAACGAGGACGTTGGTTCTTCAAAGCGTGGGGTACTGTTACGATCCCAAATCGGCCAAGTATGGATTGGTTGGTGGTTTATAAAGTCTAGGTGTCCCCTCCTCCTTTGAGCTAGCTTTTTGGAGTGAGTTCTACACCTAGCTTTGTGGCTTGATGCAACCAGGGGACACCTAGACTTTATAAACCACCAACCAATCCCAGACTTGGCCGATGTGGGATCGTAACAGTATGCATGTATAGGAATGGAGGAATGGGTATGAAAGTGCTATAAGATATCTGTTTTGGAGATATGGGTTTGCAAATAACCCTTGAATGTGGGTTTATACAAACCTTGGTAAAGTGGTGGATTTCAAAAGCACTAGTTCTTCTCATCTTCTCCACTCAATCATTTTTTATCATGTTTAATTAATTATTTAATTTCAGTACCTATTACATCTTGTAAAACAACTGTTTAAATAGGCATACCTATTCTCGCTCCTCCTCTCAAATGTGGTGTAACCATTTGTAAACCAAACACTGCCTAAGTTTCTCATATAACTCCTAATTCGAATTACTATCACATAACTAAGATAAGCACTTAATTCATTGGTCAAAGGGTATAATAGTCATTATGCTATATGTAAAGCTGTAATAATTATGGTATTCTTTATTTTTGTCTAATGGACAATTATTTAGGGAAGGATGGAGTATTCAAGTTAATAAGCATGCAACACTAAAAGTTGTCCACGGTTTGGTTGAGGACCAAATTAATTCATGTCATATCAGTATTTTGGTTTCATTTTTTCTCATTATTTGATTCTACCTACTAAGCATCGCGACGGGAAACACCAAAAAACAAGAAAACCCATTTAAAATTGAGATGTAACCATAAAAAACGTTTACCTTAGAGTCAAACTCCTGGACATCCTCAACCAGTTTAAAAGACAAATTCCAACAGACTGGAAGGAGATCAGAAAATTCTTGCTGAGAAAAGGCCGCGTCTTCAATATGGAAATACAATGACCTTGATGCTGCCAACTGAAATAGAAAAAACCAAATAGAGAATACTATTTAATAAAGTGAAATTTGCCATGAAAAAGTTAACAATGGAAGTAAAGATACGCTGATGTGAACTTAAGAAGTTTATAAATTGCACCATACCCTGACACACAAGTCTCTGTCCTGCAACAACTTGATCAGAGCACAATAGACTGGTCGCTTGGTGTCATCTTTAATCTACATATACATGAAATACATAAAACTATGTTAGAGAAGCCACATAAAGAAATATAGGCAATGCACTATTTGTTGTAACTATACTTGTGACATCATAACCAAAATATTTTATGAAGATCGATAGCTGCAGCACATCACTACATCCAAAGGGGATCACAATGTTTTGAGTCCACAGAAGCAATTGCAACTATATCAAATATCTTTCCTCTTAAGTTAAAATCCAATAAGACCTTTGCATTTAAACCTTGTAAGGTTGAAGTACAGATAGTAAAACAAAAAATATGAACTACGGCCACATTTGTGATGGTTGAGAACTCAATATCCAATAAAATAAGTAGCTTGCCAAAATTCCCAAAACACAGAACAAATTGTTCCTCGTGACACTTAAAAATATGTATCAACTCTAGTGTACAGTGGGGGTCTTTTGCAAGGCAAAGAGAGGATTAAATGGAAATATACTACCAAAGCAACTTTTTATGCTTAGCTATGTCTATCATATGCTTGCCGCAAATGTCACATGTAGTCAAATTGCACAAGAAAGAGATGGTGCAAAAAGCCAAAACAAAGAAAAAAAATACCGCACGGCTTAAAAAATGTAAGAAAAAGAAAACAAAACCCCAACAAAACGATTGAGGTTATTACCTCAGAAACCCACTGACCAAGAATAAGTGCAACTTTCCTATGTATGATCCGCATGTTAGGGTGATCATTTGTGAGTTCTAAGGATAAAGCATTGTTAAACCTGCAACAGGCCAAGAAAAAAAAAAAAAAAAAAAAAAAAAAAAAAAAACTTTAATTCATCTCAAAGAAACTTCCGGTATAAATAGAAAAAATAAATACAACACTGACAACCAGACATATAGAACACAAGATAAATTGAACAGAATGCAGGAAGTCAAGAATGGTAATGATGGCAAACCAATCCTTGAAGCTGAGATAATTAGATAGCTCATAATAGATGTATGCTGCTGCACCATAAGCAGCATCCTTTAGAAGCAACCCTGAAGTGATATCAGTGACAGAAGGAGGACAACCGTTCATTGCCTCTTGAAGAATAGAAACAACAACAGGACCTAAAAGCTGCATGCATTAAATCAAACAATCATACATCCAATTCTTGAAACGGAATCATTCAGAAAAAAATGGGCAACCGAATATTAACTACACCTACTTGGCTATGATTGTGAAACAAAACAATGTACAGTGCTTCAGCACAAGGCCTCAGTTTCTCTGACCAAAGAACTGCATCCTGCTCATGGTGAAAAGCCTCAGGATTCTGGTGCCATTCCTCCAAATCACTTGCTGTTAATACAAAGTACCTGATGTATAAACAGTAGCAGACTTTCAGAAAAGACAGAAGGCACCGCATAAATAATTTAGAGTGTAATGATAAAATAAAAATACAATTATTTTGCAACGTTCATTCTTTATCAGCAAAAGACGACTGATCTGTGTTCAAGTTCAAACAACAGATGGAGTAGAATAGTTGTTTTGTAGTCGCATCGAGTAGACCAAAAACACAATTTTTCCTAAATTTTTAAGTTATTATAAATAATCAGTGTGTTAAACATACTCACAAAAAACAGTATTTAAATAATATAATTTGTATAAAAAATAATTTAGGTGGTTTTCTGCATTAAAAATGGACTTTAAATACTTTTTGACCCAATTGACATGTTTCCTTATAGCTACTTTTTTTATTTCATCTATTGGACATATCAAACATAAAACATAGCAACCCATCTTTAAGTAAACAGGTCAAAATGGGAACAATTAGTCAATACATCTATGCCAGCCATATAATTAGTGTTTTGAGAGCTGGACCCGACGGTTGGACCAGTTAAGCCGGGAACCGGATGAGCCACCAATTTGGTTAGCTGGGGTACACTGGTGAAAACCAGACAAAAAAAGGTGACCAGCGAACTAAGATTTGCCCAGTTTTGTCTCATTTTTTCCTTGTATTACCCTAACAACAATGTAACAGAAGAGGATACACACTTTTGCAACCACCTTGTGAGAACACTATCTCTGAATATTTATATTATCTCTCAAGTCTGAATATTTTCACTGAACATTATTACTGAATCTATTATAGGCTTTTCATAATGTACTAGCCATGCATATTTTCTTTTGTATTTTCTGGAAATTCACATTTTACTGTTTTAGTACATATTGTCATTTTCAAGATAATTAATGATGTAACAATCAAGTCATCCGGTTCTTGGAACCAGTTGAGTTAGTGAGCCAAGTAGAGCAGTTCGTAATCCCTCCCCGTTTTAAAAACATTGCATAGAACTTCAGATAACGCAAGTAAATGAATTGACATGTAATTTATTTTCAGCGTACCTTCTTATCAATACATTACACAAGAGTATGACCCTGTCATTGGGCAAAAGTGAGGTGAGTACGCCTGCAACAGCACCAGAAATGCTTTTCTTTCTCTGCTCAAGAGTGACCACATTCTCATCCATCACGCGTCCAGTCATGGTTGGTTTATACTCCTTGCATTCCAGAACAATTTTTGCCATAGACATACACTCAATAAGAAACTTATCAAATGAAATTATCTCCGGTTCAGGATCCGTGATCTTATTTAAACAGAAGTCCATGACTAATGGGAGAACACACTGATCGCCAAATGAGTAAGGATGTCGAGACTGAATTGCCACTAAGATCTTCATCACCTTGGTACATGCCCTTTGTATAAATTCAAAAAGTTTTGGATGATGTTCTCCAAAAGATGAATCTGTAATTCAAAGAGTTTGATATTTAGTTTGATGGGTAGGTCGATTTCTGTAAATGAAAATCTATAGTGTACATCTCCAAATCAGAGTAAGGATCCTCACAGTAAGGAAGGAGCGATTGGATTGCTTTTAACAGCAAAGGACAGACCTCCTTGACTGGCCGAACCTCCTACGAGATGATAAATAATGAAAGTTATTGGTAACCTAACTAATACAAAATAAAGGTTAACAAAAATCCCCGAGGGCAACAAACTACCTGTAAAGATTTTTCATCACTTGGAAACCCCGAAACTATCAACTGACGTATTATCTTTGAGCACAGAAACCATCTTTCACATGTTAAATGAAGTTCATCGTGAGAAGCATTTGAGTTTGTAACTTGAGCAAGGGAAGAGAATCCATTTAGTATAGTCTGCATATCACTCTGCCAGAGATGCCAGCTATAGTCAAAAAACTGGGATGTTATCTGTCCAAACATCAACAGAAAGCACATAGTAAGAATAGTAACCATTGAAAATGGTATTAAAAGATAACAGAGAGGCAAAAAGGGTTTATGAATTAATAAACTTCAGTACAATTCTAAAAGCCAATCAGCTTAATTTCTTTTCTACTTTGTTTTTACAATAAATTTACACTTCTCAAATGAGAGGTGTAAAAACCAGATTATACCTCAGCAAAGTTCCTTTGGTCAGAAGCAAGACGTTTAGTAGACAGCTCCTTCAATGTTCGAAAAAGAATCATAAAGATTCTGTGTGACGTAAGAACATCTGCTGCTTGAAGTTGTTGAGCTAAAACGGAAAAGAGCTCGGGCCTGATTAGGCAGCCAAGTGAGTCCATAGATATATAGAACAAAAGTCGATAATACCATTGCATAAACAACACTACACAAGATACACATGAACCAAAGGGTACTTGGGTATCAAACTTGCGTGATATTCTCAATATAAAAAAGTAATACTAGTGTCTTACAAAAAGTTTTGCTCTTCTAAAAATTGAGAGAAATCTAGTGGAGTCATAATACTGTAAGATTTCTTAATTGAGCTTTTCATTCTTGTGTACATTAGATAATCAAACTTCCTACAGCAATAAATGAAACTTGTTCCAGCATATTAGTAACTATAATGTATTTGGTGATAGTTTATTCAATCTTTAGCTTCATTTCTCTGATTACAAAACCAAAGCATTTGATTTACAAAATAAAAAGTCAAGCAAAAGATTATATGCAAAGCGCACTACTTACACATGATACGAAAATTTTATAAAAATAACATGCAATGCAATAACGACAAGGCGACATGTAAACAACAGTCATGTGAAGCAAAATAACTGAAGTCAAAAACTGAGGATAACAAACAAAATACAAAACTGTAAATTGAGCTTAATGATATTGGAATAGTAACTGAGAAATGCATTGGAAGAATACCATTCTTTAGGATAGTCGATGCGTGCTATTTTGGAGATTAGAACAGCCAGTGTCAAAGCAATCTGTGTTGGATCAAACAGAAATTGCATTAAATGGGTATTCAGTATTTCAAAGTCGGATCAAATAAAGGTGATCTAAGATTAACTATACAATATCAATAAAAGTGGCTAGAAATTCAGAACTCAACATCACTCAAAATAATTTGAAAACTGGTCATTTTGACACAGCAATGAAGTTCCCACCTGATAGTTCTCTTCCCTCAAGTGAGACAACAACTTTTGCCTCAGATGTGACTTCTCCTCATTGGTCATACCCCTGCAACGCCTATAGCATTAGGATATACCGCACGAACAATTTAAAAGAAAATCAGATATACTCATGTAGACATATAAGGGAATAGTAACAAGAGGGTCATGAATGCTTAACATACCATGACTACATGTTAATTTAGTAGGATAGTAACAACATAAATACAAAAATTAATGAGATTGTCACTTTTGAGGCGAGTGTATCATACGTATAGCACTATATCTTCATTGAAAATATTTGACACTGATGGGTTAAACTTATCCAGCTGAATCATTATTTTCTCCAACTCTTGTCTCTTGGTAGCGTGTACGAATGAGGTCTCCATACCTGAGAAGAGGTGAACAGAGTACAAGCAGGCCCTCATCCTACGAGTTGTACTGCATTGTGTTACAGAGCTGTTTGGCAAGATATGTTGGTGTATGGGGAAGAGAACGGTGTGTCAGAATGCATTTACTTTTGCTTTTATATAGGTTCCAAGTTTCTAACCTTTACATTAGGTATCTCCGCATGCTGTATATTACAAGGTGAGTATTCCCTCATATTTAATATAACAATAACAATTCTAGTGGGATTAGATATGCTTAGATACTCAGATGCTGTTTCTTTGCCACTTAATAATCTTACTGTGGAAGGCTGTTAATCCATACACGCATAAAAGCTTCTTTATTCACCACTTAAAATAGTCAGATGCTCTAATTGGGGAGCTAAAATGTGTTGCCCTATCCAAACAGAGGCTAAGTTGATGATTTCCTTGTTTCTTTGGCAGTTTACACTGAACTTGAAACAAGAAAAAGAGTAAGTCTAGTAAGTAGTAAGTGGCAGGGAGAAAAGAAAAAAAAAAAAAAATGGTCCGGTAACAGAGTAAACTTTTAAAGGTTCAGTGGTTCACAAGATAGATCATCGCCTGGGCATGATCTCCTGCCCACCATATTTGATCTGCACATTCAGTCACACAACCGGGGTTTGTTGGTTCTTACACTTTATAATGTGATCTTCTCGCAAACTCTCTTGACATCTGTGTACTTCTGTCATTTTCTTTATAGTATCTAATATAAGCACGATGCCTTTTGTGTTGAACATGCCAAGTAAACATGGCTACACTATAAAAACAGCACCTAAAGTGATGACATGATATCTGAATTAAAAACTCAGATGTAAAAGTTGGCTGTGGATTTTTATGTCTTGCTATCAACATTCTAAAGAGCGTTAGACAGAGCTAGGTCTCATATATCTAGCAACTAATCATTTTGGCAGATTGAAAGGACGCTGAAGTAGCAAAACAGTTTGATCAAATATACCATTAACTAATGATTTTACATTATGTGAAAGTATAAACTATTATATTATAGATATATTCTGCTGATATCATTATTTTTTAAATGACTGGTTCTGGTATTTCATGGATAAAGTAGTCACAGAAAAGTTCGTAAGACAACCCTCCAGTTCGAGCTAGGTCAACTGATGAGCTCAAGTAGATATAAGTTCAGTCACATGTGCTTAATATCTTGACATGCAGGATAGTTTCTAAATGTAGCAACCGGGTATGCCTAATTCCTAGATGACCCACTATGGAACGCTAATCAGCTGAAGTGGTAGACACTTGAAGTGAAGGAAGTTAAGATACCACTCACACAGCCTAGAGTTTTTTAGAGTACTAGCCTTTCAAATTAGGTATATCATTGATGAATATTAACGTAATTGGGAAGTAAGTTATTATATGCATTAGAGCTGAATACTTAACATACAGTAGAATGGATATCTAATATTTCCTTATT
Organism: Artemisia argyi; assembly: GCA_030686995.1. Classification (NCBI taxonomy): domain Eukaryota; kingdom Viridiplantae; phylum Streptophyta; class Magnoliopsida; order Asterales; family Asteraceae; genus Artemisia; species Artemisia argyi. The sequence continues at coordinate 87,664,807 of CM060679.1, forward strand.
TATTACTACTAGATTCAGAAAAGAATAACACAACTTCATAATTCTAACTAATCATGACCCGTGACTTGTCTATTTTCTCATAAATCTAATATGCAGAACCCCATGAATATCCTTTGTTTGTGCTGCAAAGCTAAGATCTTACAGCCAATGTAATATTAGAATAGGCATTATTTCTCTTCTCAATTTATCATACCATAATCATTCTTTAATTGTTAGCCTATTTCATCCTACATTCCTACATCGTTCATGTTATCTACTTGTTCTTTTGGCTAACAAGATCTCGCAATTTTCACATCTGATTATCATAATCGTGTGCCCTATTATTATGGACTTGTAAAACTACAAGTCTCTTATCAAAAACACGTTCATAAACCACCTAATTGATATTCAGCATTATTATATCATTCAGTGTTGCAAAATAATCACTCTAAAAAATACTCAAAATGACCAATATAACATGCTTCAACGCCTCAACTTGATAAAATGATTAATCTAAAAAAAACAAATAACGTACGTGGTCATTCGCTTGTTCCTCCAATACCGATTAATACTATTCTTGAAATACAACGACGCCATTAACCGCACATCCACTTGAGACGCCAAATCCTTGGCAGTTATCACTTCCTACACCATACAAAAAAACGCACATTGTTGAATAACATCCTCCTAATCGAATTAAACTAATAACAAACCCTAACTACATTTCAATTTCGACAAGACTAGAATAATATACCATTAAACAAGAGCAAAAGCCTGGCAAATTCTCGGACTGAGCGAGATTCGATTCGGCAGGTTTGCGGACGGATTCATCGCGGCTGAGCGAATTCGAAAGAAGCGTATACATCGCCGGTAAGTCGGAGACTGACAGTGCCATCGCGCACTACAAATATTTAATGAATCAATTAGATTAGATTAAAGATTGATTAGTAATTATATTATAATGAGTTAGAAATGATGATGAATTTGATTGATTTTACCGGTTAGGTTAGGGTTTATGTGCGGGAATTTGTTCAAAATTTTTTGGGTGAATAATTTTTTACTTAAGACAAATAATACTTCTAAAATTTGTGTGAGTGAGAATATGTGAAATGGTGTTTGGTGTGCCTATTTGTTTGGGTTTAGGGGGTTGATTATGAATTATTTTGTTTGTGGTTTTTGGCTTGTTTATGATATAACAAGGGTGATTGGGGTTAATGGCCGGGGAATGGGTACGGTATTAAAAAAAAAAATCCATCTCACTCATTATTTTGTGTTTGGTTAGTTAGTATAAAGAAATTGATTACTCCGTAGTGGGTAATCAACCATTATAAAGTAAATTGAGGGTAAGAGATTGATTACCCACCTCACTCATTTCTTTGCATTCCCTTTCCCTTTCTCTTTCCTTTTCTTTTTCCTCACTTTGAACCAAGCGGGCCCTAAGTTTATGTAAGTCGAAAAGTTTTGAAATAAGTCATAAAATGTGATTTATGAAAATAAGCCTAAAACTAAATAAGCCTAAGTCGGCTTGAACACCCTCCTGATATTGCTTATGTCCGTGCATACACACGGCCCAAAATAACTAATATTAATTGTTTTATAATGCATTACGTCATTTTTAGTGATAAGTAAGTTTTTAATGCGAAATAGCTATAAGTACACATTAAAATTTGCGGAGTACATTACACATATTGATAGCGTACAAGGGCTTCAGCCTAACTTGCTACAACTCGTGGACTCGAAATAGGCCCACTGATGCCAAGACCCATCACAACTCGCCTAGGAAGCAACTTCTCAAGCCAGGCTTGAAGCCTGGCAAACTCGGTCAGGTAACGAAAATGCTGGAGCTCAATCCAGGACCTTTACAATGTACAGAACACGTGTCATTACCTCATTCGTATAGAGGTAATGTTGTGAACATTACGATAGTACATAACAATCGGGCATGGAGCATTCCATGCATATGGCAGAGCCAATAATATCACTCCACGTGCCATTCTTATCTCCTCACTTAGATTTCCACCACGCGGACCATTCTCAACCATAGATGCGTTTATGGGTGGCTCAAAACCCTAAACATATCTCTATAAATATCGGTTCTGTTAATACAATATCGACTAAAAACGTTATTTATATTTTACGATCTTTGCTAAGTTTTGTTAACGACAAAATGTAAACTTTAGTTTCTAAGTAAAACATAATCTTAGTTTTAAAGACTTGCATAAACTAGACTTTTGCTACATTTTACATTTCATAAAATACAACACTTTTTATTTCTTAAAATAGAAATGTCACATCACATTTATGGCAAGTTTGTCAATATACATTTATGGAAAGTGTGTTTGACTAACTTTGTGTTTGCTTGCAAGTTATGTGTTTGACTAGGAGTAATGAGATGTGACATTGTTTGGTTTGCAAGGTGTAATGAGATGTGACATTGTTTGGTTTGCAAGATTTATTGCAAAACCAACTGCAAGCCCGGCGGAATCCTGGGGGTACACGGGCGGAACCCATCTGAGGGTTCCGCTGTATCCGCCAGGCCTGCAGAAGGCTTTGCTATAAATACCAAGCCACAAGTTGATTTTTGGCTAATCACTCTACATCATATTTACACACATTCATTCATTCTTTCATCTAACCCTTTAACATTTCATATGTGAAGTTTCTTTTTGTAGCAAATAGATTCACGGGTTTATTAAAAGTAACAAGTATTCAACACAACGTTGCAAGACTTGTTAGCTTAGCATTGTGTAGACTTGTGTAGTTTACACTTCATTTGATTGTGTATTTTCAGTAGTGATCGGTTAGTATTTTAGTCCTCAAAATACAAAGTGTATCGGGAGTAGTTGTACCCTTGTAAAAGAAGTAACGGGAGTGGTTGTACCCTTGGTAAAGAACTCGACATCTAGCTTAGTGTCGGTAAAAGTATAAGCGACATGTAAGGTTTTCTCCGCCGGTGAAAGGAGCTTGTTGACTAGTGAAAGAAACTCTCGAGTTGGATACTCGGGGCGTGGACGTAGGGCAAGGAAAAAGATTCCTTGTAGCCGAACCACGATAAATACTCGTGTTGTGGTTTAATCGTTTCTTTCATTTACTTGCATGTTATATATTGTGTTTGTGTATATATCTTTGATCAAACGGAAAGTTTCAAAGCTAACTAAACAAGTTAAAAAGATTTTAAACGGTAAACTATTCAACCCCCCTTCTAGTTTTTCACAATTGGCATCAAGAGCTACGTTACTCAAGCGTTTAAAATATATTGTGTTTTAAAACTTGAAACGATCCATGGATTTTGAAAATTACAAAGAAGGGCAATCTATGCAAAGACCACCACTCTTTGAAGCAAATGGTTTTATATATTGGAAAAACCGTTTTGAAACTTACGTGAAATCTAAAGATATAGATTTATGGTATATAATCATTGATGGTGATAACGTAGTTACTAACATTAAAGATGATGATCAAAAGAAATTGATTGGTAAAAATAATGAAGCTAAAATGATGCTTTACAATGCTTTACCTAAGAAAGAATATGAAAGAGTCTTTATGTGTAAAACCGCCAAAGATATTTGTCAATCTTTAATTGTCACTCATCAAGGAAACTCACAAGTTAAAGATAACAAAATTGATCTCCTTGTTCAACAATATGAACAATTTGTTATTTCCGAAGATGAGATTATTGATAATGCTTTTGCTAGGTTTAACACTATTATTACTTCACTTAAAGCACTTGATGAATCTTTTTATAGTAAGAACTTTGTCAGGAAATTTCTTAGAGCACTCCATCCGAAGTGGAGAGCAAAAGTGACGGCAATTGAAGAATCCAAAGATCTTTCAAGCATGTCACTTGATGAGCTAATTGGAAACCTCAAAGTTCATGAAATGGTAATGGAAAAAGATTCGGAACTAGTTAGAGGCAAGAAAGAAAAAGTTAAGTCCATTGCCTTGAAAGCTAGAGTCCAATCAAGTAATGATGAAGAATCTACTTCGGATAGTGATGATGAGGAATATGCTATGGCCGTTAGAGACTTCAAGAAGTTCTTTTGTAGAAGAGGGAAATTTGTAAGGCAACCTAAAGATGACAAGAAAACTTTCCGAAAAGATCGTGATGATAGGAAAGGAAAGGTTGAAAGAAAATGCTATAGGTGTGGAGACACAAGTCATCTTGTAGGAGAATATCCAAAACCACCCAAGAGCAAACCTCAACAAGCTTTTGTGGGTGGTGCTTGGAGTGACTATGAAGGAGATGACGATGAGCCAAAGAATGATGATATTGCTCTCATGGCTCACAACTCAAATGAGGTACTCTCCGACTCATCTTACTCCTCTATTGATGATGACACCTTACAAAAAGAATATAACAAACTTTATGAATTGAGCTTAAAAATCATAAACAAAAATAAATTTTTGAAAACTAAAAAGGAGTTTTTAGAAAATGAAATTTATGAGTTGAAAGAAAAAGCCAAGAGATTAGAAAAGAGTAAAGGTATTGACACATCATGCAAATCATGTGAAGAGCTTAAACTAGAAGTTGAGAAACTTAAAATTACTCAAAATGATCTAATAAAACAAACCACAAAGTTTAAGAAGTTCGATAAGAGCATTTCTTGTGCGGATGAAATTATGAAACTTCAAAAGTCACCCTTTGATAAAACAGGACTAGGATTTATGAAAATAGAAACTTTAAAGGGTCAAACGAAACAAGAAAAGAATGCACAAGAAACTAACAAAACTGCTACAGCAGCCTGCGGATCAGACGGAACCCAATCCAGGGTTCCGCCCGTTGGACCCGAAGGTTCCGCCAGGTCTGCTGCAGCAGTAACTCCATCTACATCGGATCGTTCAAAATTTGTTAGAGTTACGTATAAAAATGGAACAAAACCTGTGTTTAAAACTGGAGTAGGACTTAGTAAAAATGAATTTAGAGCTAAGACTACTCAACCAAGACCTAAGACTCCAATTCCCAAACGCCCCTTTCCAAAGAGCAACTTCAACGCTCGACCAAACTACCAACATGTTTGGAACCAAAACACTCCTGGACATTACCAAACTCCAAATTACATGTCATGGAACCCTTATGCTCTATTTTCATACTTGGAACAAGTTAATGGTATGTTTAACCAAAATGGACCCATGAGAAATTGGGGACCAAATGTTTGAGTGTTTTTCATAAAATAGGTGTGCTTCAAAGTTTGTTTGGAACCGGATGAATGGATTAAAGATAGCGGTTGTTCAAGGCATATGATGGGGAACAAAAGCCTCTTCACTACTTATCACAAATGTGACAGAGGTAATGTTACGTTTGGTAGTAAAGCTAAGAGCAAAATCATCGGAAAAGGTACAATCTCTCATGACTCCCTTTTTATAGATGATGTAGTTCATGTTGATAAATTAGGTTTTAATCTCCTTAGTATTAGTCAACTTTGTCGTAATAAGTATAATGTCCTTTTTAGTGAAAACGGAAGTAAAATACTTAAAGATGGTATAACCATAGCCAAAGGTGTCCTTAAGAACAACGTATACGTCATGAAGATGGATCCAACATCTAGAGACAAACTTTGTCTTACCTCATTAGATGAATCTTCAACTTTATGGCATAGACGTTTAGGACACGCTAACATAAGACTAATCCAAAACCTCTCCTCCAAAGACTTAGTTCGAAACCTACCTAAGTTGAAATATGACCAACACTTTTGTGATGCTTGCAAAGTCGGTAAACAAGTCCATAGTAGTCATAAGGCTAAAAACTTGGTTTCTACATCTAGGTGTCTAGAACTTTTGCATATGGATTTATTTGGTCCATCCGCTATACAAAGTTATGGAGGTAACTTCTACACTTTGGTCATAGTTGATGATTACTCAAGATATACTTGGACAAAATTTTTGAAAAGTAAAAATGAAGCTTTTGATAAATTTGAGAATTTAAGTAAGAAAATTCAAAATCAAGTAGGGTCTAATATTGTGTCTATTAGAACGGATCACGGTCGCGAATTTGATAATGAATTTCAATTTGGAAACTTTTGTGATATTAATGGTATAACTTACAACTTTTCGGCTCCACGTACTCCTCAATCTAATGGTGTAGTAGAACGTAAAAACCGGACATTGCAAGAGAAGAGTAGAACAATGCTTAATGAACAAAATATTCCACAAAAGTTTTGGTGTAATGCAGTTGACACATCAACGTACATTTTAAATCGAGTCTTAATTAGACCATTTTTGAATAAAACTCCTTATGAACGATATAAAGGTAAAAAGCCTACATTAGGATACTTTAGAGTGTTTGGGAGTAAATGTTTCATTCTTAACACCAAGGATTATCTCACCAAATTTGACCCAAAGTCTTATGAAGGTGTATTTCTTGGATATTCACAAAATAGTAAAGCTTACATTGTTTTGAACAAAGAAACCTTATGAGTCGAGGAATCGTTGAACGTAACATTTGACGAGAGTCCACCTCCCTCTAAGACATCACCTTTGGTAGATGATGACTTAGTTGAAAGCCAAGCAATAGAAAGTCAAGAAATTTTAAGTGATGACAAGGAAGATGAACTATTAAACAAAGAACTTGTCAATGTCAAAGAATCTAAAAGTCATCCATTAGATGGTGTCATTGGCAACATTAACGAAAGAACACTAAGGTCAAAAGTTCAAAATGAAAGCAACTACTTTTGTTTCGTGTCAACCATTGAACATAAAAATATTAATGAAGCCATTAAAGATGAGTCTTGGGTAATTGCAATGCAAGAAGAGTTAAACCAATTTGTTAGGAATGATGTATGGATATTAGTTCCTCAACCAAAGAGTCAAACTATAATTGGAACAAAATGGGTATTTCGTAATAAAATGGATGAAAATGGAATTGTGTCTAGAAACAAAGCTAGGCTAGTTGCACAAGGATATAACCAACAAGAAGGCATTGACTACGATGAAACTTTTGCTCCGGTTGCTAGGCTCTAGTCAATTAGAATCTTACTTGCATATGCATGTGCACAGAATTTCAAACTCTTTCAAATGGACGTCAAAAGTGCATTTCTAAACGGAGTCATAAATGAAGAAGTGTATGTTGCTCAACCACTGGGCTTCATCGATTTTGAAAAACCAAATCATGTTTACAAACTTAAAAAGGCTCTTTACGGACTTAAGCAAGCTCCAAAAGCATGGTATGATCGACTTAAAACCTTCCTAGTTAACCATAAGTATACCATGGGCTTAGTTGATAACACTCTCTTCACTAAGAAGAAAGATTCACATATTATCAGAGTCCAAATCTATGTTGATGACATTATATTCAGTTCAACTTGTCAAGAATTATGTGTGGATTTCTCAAAAATCATGCATGACGAGTTTGAAATAAGTACGATGGGAAAACTTAACTTTTTCCTAGGACTCCAAATTAAACAACTAGAAGATGGTATCTTCTTTAACCAATCTAAATATATTAAGGACATGCTTAAGAAATTTGGATTAGAAGATTCGAAACCAATCAAAACTCCCATGTCCACGGAAACTAAACTCACCAAGGATGAGGAAAGTGAATCCGTAGATAGCACTAAATATAGAGGTATGATTGGTAGTCTACTTTACCTAACGGCTAGTAGACCCGACATTATGCTTAGTGTTTGTCTATGTGCTCGTTTTCAAGAAGATCCTAAGACTACCCATCTCGAAGCTGTTAAAAGGGTTTTTATGTATATTAAGGGCACTACACATTTAGGTTTATGGTATCCCAAAGGAACGGGAATAGACACCATAGTGTATGCCGACTCGGATCATGCCGGTGACTATGTCGATAGAAAAAGTACAAGTGGTATTTGTACTTTTGTTGGACATTGTCTCACCTCATGGTTCTCTAAGAAGCAAACGGCTTTTGCTATCTCAATAACGGAAGCCGAGTACGTTTCGGCCGGAAAGGCATGTCAATAAGCTCTTTGGATGAAGCAAGCTCTTGTCGACTACGGAATTCAACTTAACGACATCACAATTCTTTGTGACAACAAAGGTGCCATTGATCTTAGCAAAAACCCGGTTCAACATGCTCGTACCAAACATATTGAAATCCGTCATCATTTCCTTCGTGACAACGTTCAAAAAGGAAACATCTCAATTGAGAAAGTTTCTTCCGAAGACAACATAGCCGACATTCTCACAAAACCCCTTAAACGTGAACCTTTTAACCTTCTTAGGCTAGGCTTAGGACTCATGGAACCTACATTGTAGTTCTGGACTTAAGACAAAAATCACAAAAATCAAAACAAATCCATAACTCTTTTTCTCAGCAGGGTCGGCGAAACCCTCAGACATAACGGACGGAACCCATCTCAGGGGTCCGCCGTATCCGCCGACCTGCAGAATCAATATTTTTGTTTATATTAAACCAAACACCCATTATCTCATACCATCACTTCCAAACAATTACTATTCACTTTACCATCCATCCATACCTACGATTTCTTGGTCTTCCTTTCACTCACATTGCAAATCAATCATCATTGTAAGTATTCTTAACTTGATTACAATCCTGATCTGAGTCTAGGAATTCTATTTTTGCACAAAAACAAAAACTTGGGGTTATGCATTAACTTGAGAAACTCATGCATGAAATTAGGTGTTTAACAAAACTAATCATGTTCCCCATAGTTAGGAATTGCATTCTTACTTAGTGTAAACATGTTTGCTAAAACACCCCATGACCAATTTTTTCAAAAATTTCTCACAAATAGGACAAATATTTTTTCGTCTCACATTGAGAATACAAAATCAAAACGTTATGTTTAAAACATCACTTGCATAATGTCTCTTGAATGCTAAAGGGAATACATAACCAATATGTATTTTCGGGTACATTCAAACGAAGCTACATTGAACTAGGAGCGTTTGGGTTATCTTTTGTTTTATAACAAAACTTGCATTATAAAACGTTTTTGAAGCATCAAAATGAGTCAAGATAACCGCACCTCCACATTGTTTTCATATAGGCACACACTAGAACATCCACATTATAATAGTAGTTTACTTAAACTAAAATGTGAAATTTTGTTGTTCTAGGAATCATCATGCCTCCTCTAACCCACTACGACCACAAGGACACCATTAAGTACCTACCAAAATACCACAAAACCATAGGCCTTACCCCAAACCAAGTCAATGTTTTCAAAGCCTTAGAAAAACACTATGTCCATGAGGGTAGAACCATTGACCCGTCTTTCCTAGAAGGCACAAACCTTTACGCCGAATTTGCCACAATCAACTTTGAGTGTTTTTTGAACATTGACGAGCCTATTTGTCCTAGGTTCATTTTGGAATTCTATGCATCCGCCGTCCTCTCCACAGATGATTATGGTCAAATGTCTATCAACTTTAGGGTTAGTGGTCATCAATACTCCTTCACTCTTGAGGAGCTTGCTCAAATCCTAGGTGTCCCAAACCGTGGTACTTGCATCTATTCCGACTTGCACTCCCTCTCAACTCTTGACAACCTCCATGACCGCATCCATCCTTATGACACACCTCTTATGTCAAAAGATGTACTCCGTGACCACCTCTTTGTTAGGACAACCAACACTAGGAGAACCCGTTCGAGAAATGAGGTCGATAAGGACCCATATGGAATGGAAATGAATGAACTTAAGCCCCAATTCAAGAAATGGGAGGAAGTCCTTAGAGCAAATGTCATTAGCACCATAGGAAACCGAGATCATATCAACCTTTGCCTTTGCTACATGCTCTACTCTTTGTCCGTTAGGCAACCCTTCAATCTTGCCTACTACATGGCCAAGAGAATGGCCGACATTCCCATGCATGGCACAACGGCTATGCCGTATGGAATGCTCTTGACTCGTCTCTTTAGGTTCATCTCACCCATTCCACCAACTCCAAATGGTCTTCGCCTTGACTACCCTCTCATTCCACACACCTTTGTCCCACTAAGTGATAAGAGAGTGTACAAAGCCCAAGGAAAACGTCCACATCCTCCTACCTCATCTTCATCTTCCTCAATGAGTGAAGATGACTCTTTGCCAAACTCTAGGCTCCCACCTCTCGAATACCTATCCCAACTTCCGGATATTCCAAACGAGTCAGCGGAGTTCAAGCAAACAAAGGGGATGTTTAAGAATCTTGGAAGATTCCTTGGCAAGCTCAAGAACAAGATCGACCGTCAATGAGTGCGGGTGTGTAGGAATGTTTGGCACTAGGTGCCATTTCCTGCAATTTGTTTAGCACAATAGGGTACTTCAACAAATCTACCAAAACCACTAAGCATTTAGTGCAAAACTTGTCTTCTCACTTCACCATTTTCATTGGATTGACTTTCATGATATGACAACCCACAATTAGTTTTCCAAATCATTAGGAACCTCCATTTTTGTATGGACTAACATCAAATCCAAACACTCCTTCCCACAATCCTTCATCACTATAAATTAAACCATCCTAAACACTATCAAATCACACCTTCCTCATCACAATTTCTTAAACTTCTAAACCATTTTTAACCATGACCAAGTCAACAATCACTTCTCAACCATTACGATCCATCCGGAAAACCGCCCGGATAAGTGTAAAACCACTATGGTCTAACCAATCCATCAACCTAAGCTCCTCATCTTCGGATGAATTCACCTCACCTATCAAAAATGAACACTTTTTGAATCTTGCATCTCCATCACCATCACCCAATGAACCCAATGAGCTCACTCCACCACCTACTAAATCACCCATTGACCCAACTCCACCAAGTGCTCCAACCCAACCTTCCAAAACTCCATCACTATCACCATTACCCAAACTTGAACCTATGGAGTTATTTGGGTCTCCGCCAACATCACCACACCCTTTTGTCCAAGATCTAAATGATCTTCCACCAAGACCTTCACAACCACCACCTTTTTCACCAAGGTCAATTCTTGACCAAAATGAGCATTTTGACCACACCCAACCACCACAACAAGTGTACCATCAACCCAAACCATTGTTGTTTCACCCCATCTACCATGACATCCATGATCCTCTTTATGGAGAACCTAACTTTGAAAACCATGATCACCCAACTCCACCACATTCTCAAGCCCAAACCTTTGAGTCTTTCTTTCCTTCATATGAGGAAATCCAAAGCATGGTTGAAAACCACCTCCATCAAGCAATGGAACTTCAAACCACCTTGCTTGACTCAATACCAAACCCATCCTCCACCCAAGAACCAAAAACCAACCAACCCTCAAACCAAGAAACCAAAACCAACCCATTTCCACCCACTCATCCCCATGTTTGCCCAAATTGTGAGCAAATGGGTGAAAGCATCAAAATGTTGCTTCACCAATTCCAAGATGAAACCCGTTTTGCATTCCAACACGTCATAGAACGTTTGGATGCTCTTTCCCACCTAAATAAATCTTAGACAACCTTTGGAGGCCATTTGCCCCATTTAGGAAAGTAGGATTTTATTTTTCTTTCTTGGTTATTTTTTAGTTTTTGTTTACAAGTAGAAGAATATTTCACATTTCTTGTCTTTTGACTTTTCAAAGTCAAAATTCTACTTGGAATGATATTTCTTTCTACTTACTTTCGTGCATTGTTGGTTGATCATTTTTGTGTTGTCATTGTGGTTGCAATGTGTGTGGTAACTACAAGCTTGACTATATATATCACCAACTAACCATTTTTTTGTAGGATCAAAATCCATGTTTCCCATCTTGGCACTCCTTTTAGGGGGAGTAACAAGCAAGGGGGAGCAAGTGCACTATTCCGCTTCGCTACTCTACTTTTTGTTTCGACAAAAAGGGGGAGAAATATATTAAACCTTCAAAACTTAATTTGATTTTCATCACTTAAGTAAAACAAGTTTAATATAATTTTTTTTAAGTCTTAAACACCAAGATTTTGTGAGTTACTTAAAAACAAAGTTTATGTTTTGTCATCAACAAAAAGGGGGAGATTATTAATACAAATATCGCCTAAAAACGTTATTTATATTTTACGATCTTTGCTAAGTTTTGTTAACGACAAAATGTAAACTTTAGTTTCTAAGTAAAACATAATCTTAGTTTTAAAGACTTGCATAAACTAGACTTTTGCTACATTTTACATTTCATAAAATACAACACTTTTTATTTCTTAAAATAGAAATGTCACATCACATTTATGGCAAGTTTTGTCAATATACATTTATGGAAAGTGTGTTTGACTAACTTTGTGTTTGCTTGCAAGTTATGTGTTTGACTAGGAGTAATGAGAGGTGACATTGTTTGGTTTGCAAGGTGTAATGAGATGTGACATTGTTTGGTTTGCAAGATTTATTGCAAAACCAACTGCAAGCCCGGCGGAACCCTGGGGGTACACGGGCGGAACCCATCTGAGGGTTCCACCGTATCCGCCAGGCCTGCAGAAGGCTTTGCTATAAATACCAAGCCACAAGTTGATTTTTGGCTAATCACTCTACATCATATTTACACACATTCATTCATTCTTTCATCTAACCCTTTAACATTTCATATGTGAAGTTTCTTTTTGTAGCAAAGAGATTCACGAGTTTATTAAAAGTAACAAGTATTCAATACAACGTTGCAAGACTTGTTAGCTTAGCATTGTGTAGACTTGTGTAGTTTACACTTCATTTGATTGTGTATTTTCAGTAGTGATCGGTTAGTATTTTAGTCCTCAAAATACAAAGTGTATCGGGAGTAGTTGTACCCTTGTAAAAGAACTGTTAGAAATGAAGCTGAGCGATATTTACGTGAATTGGAGTAGACAACTAGAATGCATAAAGTGCAGGGACTACTAATATAATATTGTAAAAGTTGTCTTTGTAAGGGTTGTAAGGCCTATAAATACCTCTCAAGGCTTCACTTGAGAGGTGTGGGTGTGCAACATAATTTATCATAATAAAAACATCTTTGTTTCACCTTACCTTCTCTCTACTTTCTCTCTCTAGAATAATGGCGTATTTTGATCAACCTCGTCCTCCAGAAGGTGATTCTTGGGTTCTACAAGAACTAACGGGAGTGGTTGTACCCTTGGTAAAGAACTCGACATCTAGCTTTGTGTCGGTAAAAGTATAAGCAACGTGTAAGGTTTTCTCCGCAGGTGAAAGGAGCTTGTTGACTAGTGAAAGAAACTCTTGAGTTGGATACTCGGAGCATGGACGTAGGGCAAGGAAAAAGAGTCCTTGTAGCCGAACCACGATAAATACTCGTGTTGTGGTTTGATCATTTCTTTCATTTACTTTCATGTTATATATTGTGTTTGTGTATATATCTTTGATCAAACGAAAAGTTTCAAAGCTAACTAAACAAGTTAAAAAGATTTTAAATGGTAAACTATTCAACCCCCCTTCTAGTTTTCCACAGGTTCATTCCCACATAATGAACCAAGTGAATTCTATCTTCACACACACACACACACACACACCATTTACACACACTAGTCGTATGTGAGTGTTACTTCAACTCTTGACTCCGGTCATATCTTGGGGTCCTTACCGAACGTAGGAGACCAAACATACCACCATCATCCACCTCACCCCAATATGTACCTTACATAAACATGGCGCCATTCATGCTATACGAAACACAATAACAAGACACAATCCTCATTTTTTCCGTTCACGGGAAAAATTTTCTCGCCGAAAAACTTTATTTTATCAAAAAAAAAAATAAAAATAAATAAATAAATAAATAAAAGCCCTTCAATATTTAATAGTTACAACACGTACAAAGTTTTTCAAAACAAACATTTATTCTCTGCCACCGAAATCATTAGATCTAAAACTTTTTCCATTACAAAACATAAAAACTCTCATTTTATCTTGACAAAAACTCTGTTTTCACACTATAAAATTTGCATTTCATGCAAATGTCGAAACCACAAAACCAACATCTACCTCCTTCGTTTGATGCATCATTAACACCGATGACATCACACATATAGACGAGTGTATGGAATCTCTAACCCAAAATCACCATAATGTTATATCACAACCAATGGTGATGAGTAACCTCTCATTTCCAGGAAGTCCACCTCCAAACAACGTTAACGCCTCAAGGCAAAATGATAACTTCATAACACTACTCACTATACGATTAACCTCTAGGTCGATATCTAAGAACCATATTGATAACACTCGGATAACAGTGACACATGTCACTTTCCTGGAAAGGATGATGCGAGAAAACCCAAAAGCACGCCAAAGAGGGCCACAATCACACATCTCTTATATAAATTCACAATAGCTTAACAATTAAATAATACCTCTTTGGACCTATGCTCAAAACCCATAACAACAGGCTTCCTCTTGTCCACACTCACCTCACGCATCTATCTCACTCTTGTCCACCCTAGAAAGGATGATGCATGAAAACCCAAAAGCACGCCAAAGAGGGCCACAATCACACATCTATTATATAAATTCACAACAGCTTAACAATCAAGCAACACCTCTGCGGACACCCTATCCCTGGATATTACCACACTCACGCGGCTATCTCACTCTTGTCCACCCATGCCCAAAACCCACAACAGCTTCCTCTTTGGACCTTTTCAACACGTTGATGACAAGGGTATTGGACAGAAATGAAGGTTGCAACTACAAGATAGTTGGCGACGATGTGCTTGAACATCTTCATGTTTTGGAGATCGAAAGGCATAAATTCGTGAAGTGGATCGAAGAGTATCAACTTCCAGTGGGCCTGAAACTTCCCACAGATGTACACATGTATGCTAAAGTCACCAACCCTGATTCACACATCTGGAAATTTGAAGGTGCAGTAAAAAACAATGCCTGATGTTAGTGCAAAAAGTGTAGGAAGGTTGAAGTTGGGTTTGGTATGTGTTGGGCCATCCTTGTTGGACCGTCCGTTGCGTAAGCCTTGCACTAATCAAAGTAATGGATTGAGTACCTATACCAATGAAAGCAAACCGTTAGCCTTACTGTGGGGAAGGATCCTACGATTAAGCTCCGGCATGAGAGTAAGTACCCATGTTGTCAGAGGAATTCTTAATGTGTTGAGATGTGTGAGAAGATCGTACCTCGCGATTGTTTACTGGGATTACCTTTTATAGGTGGTCGAAATGCTAGGGTTTCCTAGTATTTCACATATTATCGTAGTGGCCGGAGTGGGACCCTTGTCGGACAAGGGTCCGTAGCTTAATCAGGACTGCAAACGTGGATTGTCTACCGGACCATGAGCTGGTCTATAAGCTTACTTCAGAAGTGTTGCTTACACGATCCGCGTGCGTCGCTAGTAATCCAGACCGTGCCCTGCTCGAGGTCTGGGCTTTGGTGTTGTCCAGTATTTTTGTTTTGTTGGGCCGGGGCCTAGTTTTATATGATGCGATCCAGGCCCAGTGGGCCTGTTATCCTCGTGATGCATCATTGTTTATTTTGTTGGGCCGGAGCCCAGTTGTGTATAATACGATCCAGGCCCAGTAGGCTTGCCATCCATATTATACGTCATCAAGTCCCCTAGTCTAGTACGTTCATTGCTCGCGTGCGTTTGTAGCGAGCGGTGAATGTGAATAGACTAAGTTTCTAGTTGCACTTATCCGTATATGAAGATCCTTTGTGAAGCGTCTCTTTTGGTCAACGGAGAAGATCGTGGGAGCATGAACGGTTTTTAAACCGTTTATCTTCTGTTTGCATTTTCGGAATAAACGCCCTAAAGGGTATAAATATTCAATTTCTGCATTTCTTTCTTCTTTTTCTTTGCTCTTTCGTCTTGCACAACTTTATTCGCTTTCGCTATTTTTCCTTTTAAGGCTCTGAGTTAGATCTTGAATTCCGTTTATCAATGGATGTTTTTGTGGATCTTCTAAATCTTCGTGAAGTTGTTCTGTCAGAAAAGGAGATTCCTCGGGGCAAACAGGGGGTATTGATGGGCAAGTGGCCTCTCGTTTGTCTGATGTTAAAGCTTCTGGTTCACAGGATGTTGCTGATGGTGTTGATAACACTTCCCCCTCCCTTCTTTCTCCGAGCAAGATTATTGAACCTCTTGCCAAAAAGCTTAAGAGAGACGTCGGTGTTGCCGGTGAACTTCATTCTATGACGGAATCCACTTGTTCCATGTTAGTTGATACTATTGTTGATCATGAGGTTGAAACTCGCCCTCTGAGGGAAATTGTTTCTGCATCTTGTTGTGCCTTTCCTCTGTTAGGTACCTCTGTTTCTAATGCAGAGGTAGGTTCCTTTATTAAGCACAGTACTTTGTCCATCACCACAACTGCTGCTGTAAGATACTCATAAACATAAACATGTATGGTTTATGTGGTTAGTTTGATTCTAGAGAGAGAAAGAGATAGAATGGGAGTTCTAGAGAGAGAAAGTGAAGGAAATATTTGTTGAATGATTAGAAGCTCCAACCCTCTCCCTTGGTGGGAGAGGGCTTATATAGTTACAATAAAACGCCCTCCTGCGAGCTGTGGATCAGGTGTACAGTGGGTAAAGACCCGTCCGTCCTCCACGTTGTTGCGTAAACTAATCTACTATTATGATAACTAAACTAATACTAATAAGCCTACGAGCTACATAAATACTAAATAGATACTCGGGGTGACCGAGTCTTTCATATGAATATTTATATTCCTAACAATCTCCCCATAAGGGAGGTCACCCCGAAAATTACAACTTGAATTCTAGCATTCTATTCAGTGAAGTAAACTTGTAGCTCGCAGTCTTTAATTCTTCATAGTCGTTAATCTTTGTGCTTCCAGCAGTGGACTTTTGATGACTTGTTTTATATCTTGGATGGTCTTTGAAGATTCTCTGTGTTTATCATCCAAATAGTCATCTGTGTGCAGTATCGTCTCCATGTGACGTGGACATCCTTGTATCGGCATGCTCACACTTTTCTGGATCATGATTTTTAGCATCAGAGTTGTAGAAGCATAGTTAAAGGCCTTTCAATTATCATGATTTCTTTGATTATGATGTCAAAGTGTGAGCATGGGGTGATGGATCAGCATCTTTTCAGCAATCAACTGCAACCGTCAGAAATTCCTGCAAGCAAACAGTTGGCAACAAATCATCCGGCACTTACAGGTTCGGACTTCGAGATTGTTAACAGCATAGTGTGAAAACTTTCTCTAATCCTTACCAAGGTCGTTCCTAAATCGGATACCCCCGAGAGGGCATGCAAGATCTACCTGAGTAGATCAACGATTAGGTGAGTCACTAAAGATCACTCCACGACTGTAGATCGTTTTAAAACCGCCATGATCAATAAGCGTAATCCACGAGAGATTACTGAAGTGACCTTCTTTCAGGGCTGTTTGATGTTGACCCTATGAGGAGTTTCCATTCAATCACTGGGAACTACCTTAGTAGATTCCCTCATAAATGTTCTGGCAGATTGCTAAGATCTGCGTAGGACTCATAATTATACAACTGGTGTCCTAATGTTGAACAACCATTGTAAAAGTAGCACATGTTCATATGAGATCTTTTGATGCATCTCGTGGCTCTAGACTCGATAAGTGCATAATTTGGTCGTCGGAGACTGGACCGGTGTCTCCTGTTTCAATATCAACATGGCTCATAATGAGCAGTCAATAGATTATGCAGGTTCCCCGTGAGAATGAAACAAGCTCTTTTGAGAGAACTTGAGTGGTTAGAAGGTTTAGTGCAGTGCGTCAATGGGTCCATTACGTCTTATCTTCAATACCGGTGTTACCTTAGTAACCACAAGTAGCATATGAATTGAACCCGGTTTCTGCCCTAAGGTTGAATAATTAGGAGGGCTATTTCTTTTCACCCTTTCTTATTTCATTTCTTTTTAATTCTTCAACCCCTTCTTTCTCATTTCTCACATTACTCCTTTTTTCATAATCACACCTAAGGACTTTCTAATACTATCTATTCGGTATTGTCCTTGGGTAGATCCCTCCGGCTCTGGCAGATCATAGGACGGTTTTCCTAACCTTAGCCACCTTATAACTTCATGACTATCCTATGTTGCCATTTACCAAATTATTGAAAATTCTCTCAACGTGTTTATGATAAAGAAACACATTTTGTTCACAGTTGAGAGTTTTATTATTTTCAAATGCTCCCCTTAACATGTGCTCATATGTTTTGATAAGAAAATTTGCACATGTTGGGTAAAGATTGCACTTTTTGAATTGATCCACTCTTAGTGACCATGACGGATTCGAGACACGTGTACATCATGATGAGGCGAAAAGTGTACCGCTTTTAAGGGGTCATTTAAGCCCGAATTCGAGATTATTTGATCAAATATTTCCCTAAATCGTTCCTTTTGTCATTTTAGGTACTTTTGGGGAGAAATCTGGAAAAGGAAGCATTTTGGACGTTTTGGAGCATAAAAGTGAAGAAAACGGCAAAGTCTCAAAATTCCTTGCTGGAACAGTACCTGACGGCGTCAAGCAATTACAAGTGACGGTGTCAAGAGTTACAAAAGAAGTGGATGTGGACTTATAACGTGGCGGCCCAGAGAGTTTTCAAGCTTATGGCCTGACGGCGTCACCAAGGCCGTCAGGGTCTAATTACTAGTGACGGCCCAGAGTATTTCTACACATGACGGCGTCACAAATGGATCTAGGCAATACGAATTTTATCATGGCGGCGAGTTGACGGCGTTACGAGCTAATACATGACGCCGTCAAAGTGTAAAGTCTATATATAGTTTTCCAAATTTCATTCTTTAGGGTGCAACTTTGAGGGAATAAACCCTAGTCCGAATTTTATCAGCTTTTCTAGGGTTTCAACCCCTTGATTCTTCCATGTTCAATTAAAGATAAGTATTCATTCAAATCATTCGATATGTCTATGTGTTGTGTGATTATATCTTACGCTTGTCTTCTCTTTAACATGCTAGGCTAGATCTTTATTGTGTTTGCTTAGATGTAGTGAAACCTAGATGTTAATTATGGGTTGATTGTTTGTTTATAATTGTTACGGATGATTGTATTCGATGTTAGGCTTAAGAAAACTGGCAGACTTCCATTGGTAACTTGCTTGAATGTCTTAAGAAACATGATCGGAGGTGTACTACGATTTTTGGTTGTATTTAATGCGTAAGAGAATTCTAATGATCCCATGCTAGGAGCTTCTAACGGCTCGACATAGGAGTGAAGTAGGATCTTATAGAGTTAGGGAATATTGTACACGGCCCTACGACTAGTATTAAGGAATATGACCCGTCATCCATGCAATTGTAACAAGCTAATTAACCTGTAAAAGATATCTAGGGAGTAATGAAATCTAAGTAAACACAACTTTCCTCATTATTGTTTCCACCACATTAGTATAATAGTTTCATTTTTATTTCTTTTATTTTATTTTGATTGCATCTTAGTTAATTGGGTTAGTTGATTAGCAACTAATTCCGCCCACTCCTTCAAAACCCGAGATTTTTACTTGCTTTCATAAAATATAAAAATACAAAAAGAATCATCCCTCACCTCTAGACCTAGTTTAGTAGGCTTTCTAATCCTAGCGACACTATTCCTGAGTTGAACGATCAATCCTCCGGTACTTGTCACTATACTATACTACAACGATCAGGTACACTGCCTGGTGGGGGTTGTAAGCTTCTCGAGATCCCTTGAGAGGTAAAACCTATTGCGAGGGCGCAATTCCCACGTATCACATCACTAGTTAGACTAGCTTGAAATTATTACCCGGCCTGGTCAAGACCACTGAGAGTTTCTTGAAACGGTACACTCTACTCAGACAAGTCCTCTTCGAGACACGCTTACATCACTGGTTAGACCAGCTTGAAATTATTACCCTGCCAGGACAAGTCCTTTTGATTAATGACAGTTTTTGTTTCGTCAATTCTTTGGTAAAACCTAAGATGCACTCTCATGAGATGCCATATCCTTTTGTCACCACAAACCATTTGCTTCCCCTCAATATGTGCATTGATATACAAAAGAGTTTAGCACATATGGGAGAGCTTACATTTAAGTCCAAAAACATCACATTTTAATCAGATTTCATATTTAAATCACATTTTCTCCCCCGATCAAAAATTTCAAACCAGAGATTTGTGATCCCAAGTGATTTAAATAAGTTCAATGAATTTGGAAGAAAAATATGGCCAGATTTAAGATATGCTGATTAAGAGACGATACATTAATCCCCCTCAATCCTTGAGGGAGCATGTTATGTGTCAAAAATGATGAGTTTAAAAAGGTTTAGAGTTTAACGAGAAACTCATGAGATTTTCATGCACTGACACGTAACATTTGATACCACACTATTTTGCAATGTACAAGATAACAATTATGACACAAATGATATTGACCTTTTGCTTATATGAATGAGTCAATAATCAACATCAATTATCCATCCACCAACAAAACTTCCCAAAAAAAGAGTAGATCCCCACTTGGCGAGACCAGAATAGTAATGCTTTGTTGAAATGAAGGTGGTGGTGGTGATGAAAGTGTTGTTGTTGTTGTTGCTGCTGCCGATATTGTTGTTGTGGTGAGATCAAAGCCAGTCAGTAGAGTTTGAACATCTGATCAAATGGTTAGAGCGGGAGTAGGCACATTCATATTGGCCATGAAATCTGCATAAGAATATCAACACAGATATACATACATACAGATTCACTCATCATTAACCACTACTTCATAGTGGAGAGCCTACTCATATAACCATATTCATATTATGATCAAACCACATTCAAGAAACTCATTAAAACGCTATCTAGTATGAAGAACAACTAGCAATCATGGAAATTCATCGCAAGCCTCTATCAGACATAAAAAACAATCACAAACATGGCAATTCACACGTATATCAAGTTTCAAATCAGGAGCTTAGGAGCAAAATTCTAACCCGGTAACTACATACCTAAGCAAATCCTGAGAACACGAGCACATAATCAACAACAGTTGAACAATTATCGGCTAACAACATATGAAACACATTCAATTAGATCATACAAATGCCAGAGGAGAATTCATGAACATCAAACACAATGGTTTTCTAACTTCTTTTAGATTTCGAGTTTTGAAGTATTTAGGGGATTACACGAGGATTCCAAAGTGACACAAATGAAACTTCTAGTTACATCAAGCTAGGAAACTATAAGAAAATTGCACATAATTACCCTAAACATTCTAGGAACTAATACATTTGGCCATTAGATATAACGCATAGTAAGTTCCTCTTCAACTAATACCCCATTAACTACAAAACCTTTTCTAACACTTATAAGTTATGTAACACCCCTAATTCATGATGCAGCGGAATTCAACTTGGGTGTTACTCGACGGTACAACAGTCATAATAATAGAAAACGATCTCTAACCGAGTCGCTTTAAAAAGAGTTATCATTCAAATTTATTCAAATATATCAGAGTTTACATAGTTAGGTCCCAAAAAGGTTCCATGTTTCAAAATACATCAATATAAAGTCTTTTGATGTTTTATCGAATGACAAGGTAGTTTATAGCCTACTTCATTTAGTCCGTGCCCCTCCGCTCCATTCTTGATTATCATGGACCTGAAATACATGCTTAAAAGGTCAACACAAAGGTTGAGTGATATTCATAGAGTTTGTTTAATGGTTGAACACAATATGTTGGTAGTATGAGTTAATTAGACTCATACTCATGGTTGGAAAACAAAACAGTTATTATTATATACTAAGCTCATGCAACCAATACGTTAACGGGTACCAATATCAATTGGCGGTTTTGTTGCCCCGGTAAGTACTTTGCCGTCATACTTAATGTTTCAAATATAGTGCATTCGTTTGAACTCATCTAGTCAAACAAATGGGATTCGTCAATCCCAATAGGCCTATTCATAATACTCGCGCTCACTAATACTAGTGATTAAATGGTTCATGATATGGGGCCTAGGATTGGCAAGGATGGTACTTAGTAATAATAAAACAATCAGGCAGCATACAGTTTCAAAGCATTGTGTTCAGTTTAAAATAGCATGTATTCCCCCCAAGGGTTTGTAAAACAATTAAGTAATGGAAAGTGGGGCTATCAACTCACCTTAAGTTAAATAGCAAGTAGTGAATGTAATGGTTGAATCGTGAAGCAACCTATAATAGAATGTTGCGACTTAGGATTGGAGTAAAGAATATGAATAATTGCCTATATATGTCTTGCATTTAGTCCATGATGTAGTACTTAGTATAGTGCAAGTCTTTGAAAAGAAATGGTTTATGAAACATGTATAGTTTATATATCGCTTACTACCGTTCGGGCCGACATAATTCAGAAGTCATGTAGTAAACGTTCGAGGAGCCAGGACACTTTAATTCGTAAATCCACAACTCATCTCGACGGCTTACTTAATGAACTCCTCACATGAGGCTCCCTACTATTGTAATTTTTGATTATATATATATATATATATATATATATATATATATATATATATATATATATATATATATATATATATATATATATATATAAGTTTTGATCCGAAAAGTTACATGTCCAATATTTGAATAAACTTAGGAAAGTTTACTTTTACATGAAGATTGTTATTAGAATGAGTTTCTTAAATCTTGTATGACAATTACTTGTAAAATCTCATGGTTCTTTAGATGGAGTAGATCCAAATTGCATGTTTAAGTTATCGCTAACTCTTTAGCTCATGTTTTCGCCTAGGTAAGTTTATATGGTCGTTAGTCATGGCTTCGCCGTAACCTTGGTCATTGTTCCATGGTCTTAAGACTCAACCTTGGCTTTAGCCCAGGTTGTGGTCTTGGCTTTAGGTCATTAGACCTCTTGGTCTTATTAAACCATAACTATAATATAGTAACTTTGGTATATAAAATAGCTGTTAAGAAACTGAAGAAAATCTCATTCGTTATTGGTTTTCTGGATACGTGCACCTGAGTTTTTGAAGAAAACGTGATTCCGGACAAATTTTGTGTTTTAACTTTTTCGTGAAACGGACCAGAAGGGCCTCTTTTTGCGTGTTTAAGTTCTGTCACAGAAGGTTTTTAGGCAGTTTTGCCGCAAAGTTTTGGTAACTTCAAATGGTCATAACTTTTTACTCATGTACTCATTTTAAGTGGTTCAAATTGCTATGGTTTCCTTGTTAAGTCCTCTACTACAATATGTAATTGTCCAAAATCATAATTATACCATTTTGGTCAGATTTCACCATGAAAGTCACTAGTTTACTTGTTTAAATAACATAAGTTAACATATATATATACCAATACTTGTTTTACCCATTTTTATACATCATGGACATAATCACAAGACAAAATATAGCATGAATGATATGTAAATAGCATGAATATGATATTTAACAAGAAATGTGTTAGGGTTTGCTTACAACTTTTGGCTTTCAACAAAGAAAGGTAAGTAACATGTAAGGTAAGGACTTTGATTGACTTATGCTTCACCCTACTTCACTCCAAGCAATCTTTCTACACTTGTATTCTTGAAAGAGAGATGATGAAAGTTGAGGTGACTTGAGTAGATTCAAACTCAAGAGAAATTACCAAAGTTTCTAGGGTTTGGAAGTATTTTGATTACTTAAAACCAAGCTAGGGTTTCTATGTTGTTGTAGCACTTGAATCTTGCATGAAACTTGGAGTAAATTTTGCTAAGGATGAGATGTTTGTGTGTGTGATGGTGGACGGCAACAAAGGGGGGAGGGGGCTTATATATGGCTTTGAGGAGGTTGCAATTTAGGACTAGTCAAAGCTTTCTACACAAGCTTATACAGTATCATCTCAAGGCCTTAAGTCATGAGATCAAGCCACCTAAAGGGTGACTCCCCCCCTATTGGCGGTTCACATTTGCTAGGGGGGATGAGGTGGTCCTTGGATGATAATATCTAACTTATGTAGTTAGTTTTGACTCCGTGAAATGTTAACCATAAATGATTAAGCCTCAAAACGTAAAACTGGGTATCGTAAAAATGTGGAACTTGAAAGAATGGTTAAACAAATCAATATACTTCATAATAAAATATAAAATGAGTGGTAGGTTCTATTGGGGTGCTAAAACCCTGCTAAAACTGGAAACACGGGTCTAAAACGCGTAATACGTAAAACGTACGAATATTGTGTAAAATTGAGAAAAGTAAAATGTTACTTTTCTAATATGATAATAATGATTTAAAATGACTTATAATGTCTAGATTGGGCTCAGCCTAGTGTCGGTTGGTATTTAATGTCTTTAAGACATGAAACCGTAAGCCTAAAAATCAAGGAATGATTTATAAAATCAAGGAATGATTTTTGGTCAAAGGAGGAGGGAAAAATATGTTGACTTTTTCCAAAAATGTGAAAACTCAAATCGTCTTAGAAACGCGGTGCAGGTATAGGCTAAGGTTACGGCTAAGTAAAAGTGCTTAAAAACGAAATTCCTGTTTCTCACGGCCGAGGTTTATTTGGTCACATTTTTCTTAGTCATGATTAATTCTCAAATAAATCATGAGTGTATCAAACATTTTTCTGCTGCGGGGAAAATTAACGCGGTCGAGTTTCGTTGTGCGTAGGATTTTTGAATGACGTTTTACCCTAAAACGTGTAGTTTCTTAATAACTTTCGCGAAAATAATCTGATGAGTGTCAAACTTTTAATTTGCCATGGAAATAATTTATCACACGAGAATATGAAATAAAAATCAAATTTCAGAAAATGAATAGTAAAAGTAAATAGTGAAATTTTTCAAGAATAGTAATTAACCTGAAATTGCGAATTGTTACAAGTTAACCAAAGAAACCCATTTGATGAAATAAAATTTGAAATTACTCTCCCCCTCAAACGAGGACCCATTGTCATTGATTGAGAGACAACTTATATGAACAATCCAAGATTGAAAGTATTTCAAACAACACGTTACCACCATGTGTGTCACAAATAATTTTCATAAGAATCATATAATGAAAATTATTTGTATTCAAAGAAGACTTCTCTTCTTATACCAGAATTAATACACTGAAGCGTGCACTATATCGGAAAGGCACGGATATAAAGCAATTCATGGCTTTGAGAGGAATAACCGTCTTTTTGGCGACATGCTTTCCTCATTTTGAAGACTGGGTTGCATATCAGATGTGATAGCAAGCCATGTAGGCATGTTTTAAACTTCTGTTCGAACTTCATTTAAAGACCCGTGTCATTATTGAATGACATTTCTAGATCCGTAAATGTTATCGATGCCATAAGACATGCCTTAAAAAACTATTTTTGGTATTCCAAGATTGAAAGTATTTCAAACAACACGTTACCACCATGTGTGTCACAAATAATTTTCATAAGAATCATATAATGAAAATTATTTGTATTCAAAGAAGACTTCTCTTCTTATACCAGAAATAATACACTGAAGCGTGCACTATATCGGAAAGGCACGGATATAAAGCAATTCATGGCTTTGAGAGGAACAACCATCTTTTTGGCGACATGCTTTCCTCATTTTGAAGACTGGGTTGCATATCAGATGTGATAGCAAGCCATGTAGGCATGTTTTAAACTTCCGTTCGAACTTCATTTAAAGACCCGTGTCATTATTGAATGACATTTCTAGATCCGTAAATGCTATCGATGCCATAAGACATGCCTTAAAAAACTATTTTTGGTATTTTCTAATTTTTATGGGCTTTTGTAAGTTTTGTAATTTTATTTACATTTTGGTATAATATATGTACAAAGTATATTATTCAATTTAAGAAGATGTTGACATGAGTACCAAAAGGATATCATTCTGCAGGTTGTAGAAGTTAGTAGTCAACATCTCTTAAATTTTCACCGCCAAAGCATTCGAGGCTCACGATTAATCGTCTGAACTTGTGCCTTCTAAATAAGATGCTTTGGTAGCTTCCCCCCAAACCAACAATCATCTTCATGAGACCACTTCCCCAAGATAGTTGAAGTGATGCAAAAAGTCTCTTTAAATGAAGCTCGAAAACCCGAAGAAAATGATTACACCGAAGTAACAGGGTAAAACATGGATCAACTCTGCGGTTATAAATCCCAGAATATATGATTAATCCCGATCACATGACCCTGTTGTGCGTCCCCAATGTACACATTACTCTGCGGTTTGGAGTAGTTGTCTATTCGAGGGAACAAGATATCAATATCTTCATTTCACCAAACGCTTTCCAGTTATCTTACACATACCAACTCAATCCATATTGTACGCATGTATCCAACACAAGAAGAAATGATGACACCAAAGTAACAGGTTAAAGCACTGATCACAATTCATGGTTGCAGCGGAATTCGAACTGGGTGTTACTTGACGGCACAATAGTCACAGTAATAGAAAACGAACTCTAATTGAGTCGTTTTAAAAGATGTATCATTCAAATTATATAAATATCAGAGGTTACAAAATGAGGTCCCAATTGGTTCCATGTTTACAAATCACATTAAGTGAGTTTTTGAATGATAATAAAATTTATAGCCCTCTTGAACATCCGTGCCCTTCCGTGCCATCCTTGATCGTCATGAACCTGAAATACATGCTTGAGAGGTCAACACAAAGGTTGAGTGATATTCATAGAGTTTGTTAAATCGTTTGAACACAATATGTTGGTAGTGTGAGTTATAGGCTCACACCAATGTTTGGAAAACAAAACAGGTAGGCTACGTTATTATACGCCCGGAATAGTTATTTTACACTAAGCTTATGACACCATAACGTTAACGTGTACCAATATCGATCGGCAGATTTATCCCGGTAGGTACTTTGCTAACATACCTAAATCTCAAATATTAATGCATTTGTTTGAACTTAGTCAATACAAATGGGATTCGTCAATCCCAATAGGCCTATTCACAATATTTGCGCTCACTATTGCTAGTGATTAAATGGTTCATAATAAGGGATCTCGGTTTAGCAAGGTTGGTACTTAGTGATAATAAAACAATCAGGCAAGCATACAATTTAAAAACATTGTGCTCGGTTAAAATAGCATGTATTCCCCCCAAGGGTTTGTAAAACAATTAAGTAATGGAAAATGGGGCTATGAACTCACCTTGAGTTGGATGATGTATAATGAGAATGATGGATATGTCGTAAGAACTTCTACGAGCAACCTAGAATAATTGTTGTAACTTAGGTTTGGAATAATGTCTAAGGAAACATAAACATGCCAATATATGTAACTTGCATTTAGTCCATGATGTGGTATGATGTATATTGTATGTCTTTGAAAGAAAAGATTCATGAACATGTATGTTTTGTATATCGTTTACTACCGTTCGGGCCGACATAATTCAGAAGTCATGTTAGTAAGCGTTCGAGGAGCCAGGACACTTTAACTCGTAAATCCACAACTCAACTCGACGGCTTACATAATGAACTCCTCACATGAGGCTCCCTACTATTGTAGTAGTTGATGAAATATATAGATATAAGTTTTGATCCGAAAAGTTACATGTCCGATACTTGAATAAACTTAGGAAAGTTTATTTGTACATGAAGATTGTTATTAGGGGTAGTTTCATAAGTCTTGTATGACCATTTTCTCTTTGTATATCTCATGGTTCCTTTTCAAGTGAAGTAGATCCAAATTGCTTGTTCAAGTTATCGCCTAATTCATTGTTTCATGTTTACGCCTATGTAAGTTTACTTGGTCATTTCGTCATGGCCTAGCCATGACCTTTGGTCCTTGTTCCAAGGTCATGAGACACAACCTTGGCTCTAGCCATGGTGGTGGTCTTGATTATAGGTCATAAGACCCCTTTGGTCTTCATAAACCATAACTTATATGTAATGACTTTGGTGTAAAAATGGGCTGTTAAGATTTTGAAGAATTTATCACTCAAAAAGCATTTTCAGGGCTCGAGCTTCTTTGTGCCTGAACGAAAACGTCGTTCCGGACAACTTTCGTGTTTTAACTTTTTGATGAATCGGACCAGAAGTATGACTTTCAAAACCCAAATTTGATCAGAATGGTATTTGGCAGTTTGCCGCAAAGTTTTGGTAACTTCAAATGGGCGTAACTTTTGACTCGTATACTCGTTTTAGGTGGTTCAAATTGCTATAGTTTCCTTGTTAAGTCCTCTACTGTAATATGTAATGATCCAATATCATAATTTTACCATTTTGATCGTGGTTTTCCAAGAAAGTCACTAGTTTGCTTGTTATAGTAACTTGTCTTATCAATCATGTACAATAACTTGTTTTACTCACTTTTATACATCATGGACATGAATACAATACATAATATAGCACAAATAATATGTAAATAACATGAATATGATTATTTAACAAGAATCATGTTAGGGTTTGGCTTACAACTTTTGGCTTTCAAAGATGAAAGGAAGTTAACATGTAAGGATAGGACTTTGATAGACTTGCTTCAACCAACTTCACTTCATGCAATCTTTCTACTCTTGTAATCTTGAAAGATGGATGATGAAGGTTGAGGTGAATTGAGTGGATTTAAACTCAAGAGAAATCACCAAAGTTTATGAGGTTATGGAAGTGTTTGATTATCTAAAAGAAACTAGGGTTTCAACCTTGAACTTGCACTTGAATCTTGCATGAAACTTGGAAGAGAATGAGCTAAGGATGAGAGAATGGTGTGTGTGAGTGTGTGGCGTTTAAATGAAGGGGAGGAGGGGTATTTATATGCTCATGAGGAGGTTAGGAAGCTAACTAGGAAGTTTCCTAAACTTGGTGACCAAGTTGAACACTTGTAACCATCTTAAGGTCTTAAGCACAAGATCAAGCCACCTAGTGTGAATCCCCCCTCCTAGTGGCGGTTTGCCAAGCTTGGGGAGCAAGGGTGGACTTTTGGTGATCTTATCCAAGATTATGGAGCTAGTTCCGACTCCGTAAATTGCTAACCGTAAGTTGTTACGTCACAAAACGTAAAACCGTGTATCGTAAAAATACGAAACTTGGAAGAATGGTTAAACATGTCATTATACTCCATAATAAAATATAAAATGAGTGGTAGGTTCCATCGGGTGCTAAAACCCTGCTAAAAACTGGAAACACGGGTCTAAAACGCGTAATACGTAAAACGTACGAATATTGCGTAAAATTGAGAAAAGTAAAATGTTACTTTTCTAATGTGATAAAAATGATTTAAAATGACTTATAATGTCTAGACTGGGCTCAGTCTAGTGTCGGTTGGTATTAAATGTCTTTTAGACATCAAACCGTAAGCCTAAAAATCAAGGAATGACTTATAACATCAAGGGATGATTTTTGGTCAATGGAGGAGGGAAAAATATGTTGACTTTTTCTAATAAGTTGAAAACTCAAATCGTCTTAGAAACGCGTTTTGTGGTCTAACGGTTAATCGCCCATACGGTTAAGCGTGCTCATGCGAGAGTAGTACTGGCTTGGGTGACCTGCCGGGAAGTCTTTGGTCATGTTTTTCTCAGTCACGATTAATTCTCAAATAAATCATGAGTGTGTCAAACATTTTTCTGATGCGGGGTCACTTAACGCGGTCGAGTTTCGTTGTGCGTAGAATTTTTGAATGACGTTTTACCCTAAAACGTGTAATTCCGTGTAATTCCTTAATAACTTTCACGAAAATGAGCTTATGAATGTCAAACTTTTAATTTGCCATGTAAATGATTTATCACTTGAGCCCAAGAAATAAAAATCAACTTTCGGGAAAATTTTCGGGAAAAATGAATAGTAAAAGTGAATAGTGAAATTTTCCGGGAATAGTAATTATCCTGAAAAATGCGAATTGTTACAGTCTCTACCCCTTACGGGGAACTTCGTCCCGAAGTTCTATGTGTGTTATATGTTGGAGTGGTGTCAATGAACAGGTGTGGTTACTTATGAGGACTAAAGTCTGGGATTACTAGTGATGGAGTTTGATTTGTCATTTCGGTGTATGGTGTAGGATGAGGCTTACTTTTATGTAGGAAAGGTATGGTAATAATCGAATATCAAAGGAAATTGATATAGCAGTCGAATATTAATAGGAATTGAGATAGTAATTGCAATCATAGCCTAGTAGGTAATCGGTTGTTGTACCTAGTGTTTATTGACTTCATACTTATGTTATTTCGGATACAAATAAGCCCACTTGTTTATAATTCTTTATTTACATAGAGAGGCATCCCAAACAATGTAAATAAGGAAATATAAACTTATGGTTTGGTGATTTACAATGTCTTTATTTAAATGAAAAGGCATCCCAATCCATTCAAATAATTACAAATCATCCTACACAACATTCATACTTAGTCGGTGAGTTACAAGGTAGGGTATTACGAGATGATACTGGTGTTCCAAAAGTACAAGATGAATATTCAATCTTGTAAAGCTGATGAGGGTGCTTGTGATGTAACTAAGGATGATTTGAGCTTTAAAAGTGCATCAAGATCTGTTAATGAGCTTGTGTTTGCCACGGTTGTGAAGGTAATGTTGTGATATGTTGATGAACAAAAGTGCTTAGTGTATGCTTAACATTAATACTCTTAGGTATAGATGTTGAGTTTGCTTTAAAAATCTTAAGAGATTTTTAAAAGTTTATGATGGAATGGTATCCTTAGGACCTAAACAGGATAGTACTTCTACGGGATGAAGAGAATAATTGATAACTATCCCAAGATAGTAGTTCGGATTATCTCATAAATGAAAAATTTCAAGAATGAAATTAGGTAATACAAATAAGGTGTTAAGATCTTGCTGAGTGGTAAGGCACTATCGTGTCTCTAGATTGTTTTAATGTATTCTGGTGGTTTATCGTGTTCATGTAGGAAATTAATCTGAACATAACCCTAGTACAACTACTCTCAGTATTTGAAAATTTTAAGTCGAATATAGTTAGTCAGACTATATTCCACTGTCCCTAGGTTAAATATAGGTGACTAGTCTATATTTAGCCGAGGTTCGATAAAATTTTCAAATACCTAAATTAGGTATACTTGTGATATGTCCGTTGCTTTCGGGAAGCTGTCCACTAACAAAGGCGATGTCAAACCTTTAAGTTGCAAGTCCCGTCCATACAAGACTTGTAACGTATGTTTTCATATTCCATTGCATAGAAGATAGTAAGGGTAGGTACGTATGGAAAGGAAGTTTTAAGTAGTTCTAAAATAGAACATACTTGGCCAGGATCACGAACTTTTAATAATAAAGGTTTCAGAAGAAAACTTTGATGAATGTAGGGCTGAACTTCAGCTTTTGTCAATGATGGATTAGTTTGTCCTTTAGAAATCTCATATTTCTTGTTTGGAAATCGATATATTGTGATGGGTTTTTGATATCATATGAAATGATATTGATGATGTGATGGAATAATTCCAGAGACCATTACGTAAATCACAATGTCTCGGAAGTAAATTAGACCATTGTGCAATTCACAATGTCTGGGAAGTAGGTTAGACCATCGTGTGACTCAAAACATTTGAGAAATGGTTAAGACCATTGTATAATACAATGTCTTGGAAAATGAATGAGACCATTGTATCTCACAATGTCTTGGAAAATGAATGAGACCATTGTATCTCACAATGTCTTGGAAAATGAATGAGACCATTGTATCTCACAATGTCTTGGAAAAGTGAATGAGACCATTGTAACATACAATGTCTTGAAAAGTGAATGAGACCATTGTAACATACAATGTCTTGAAAAGTGAATGAGACCATTGTAACATACAATGTCTTGAAAAGTGAATGAGACCATTGTAACATACAATGTCTTGAAAAGTGAATGAGACCATTGTAACATACAATGTCTTGAAAAGTGAATGAGACCATTGTAATATACAATGTCTTGGACATATAATGTTGGAGTAGGAACATGATTGGGAGAGTGTGGCTGTGCCGAAATGCCTTAGAATAGGCATACACAGATATGTTTAGTCCATTGTTTAGATAAATGATTGAAAATAAACCGAGTTTATATATCAATATACTAATGCTTACGGGGAAATGCTCAAAATGGGTATATATGAATATACTAATATGTTTGTGAAGCATAACATGCTTACTAAGTCCATAATCGTCTGGAGGATGGAAGACACGAAGAGCGGAAGGCTATAAAATGTTTTTGTTTGTGATTGTAGTTATAGTTTAGGTCTCAATTAGACCCGTTTCTCTATAACCATAGCTCTGGTACCAATCTGTAACACCCCCAATTCATGGTTGCAGCGGAATTCGAACTGGGTGTTACTTGACGGCACAATAGTCACAATAATAGAAAACGAACTCTAATTGAGTCGTTTTAAAAGATGTATCATTCAAATTATATAAATATCAGAGGTTACAAAATGAGGTCCCAATTGGTTCCATGTTTACAAATCACATTAAGTGAGTTTTTGAATGATAATAAAATTTATAGCCCTCTTGAACATCCGTGCCCTTCCGTGCCATCCTTGATCGTCATGAACCTGAAATACATGCTTGAGAGGTCAACACAAAGGTTGAGTGATATTCATAGAGTTTGTTAAATCGTTTGAACACAATATGTTGGTAGTGTGAGTTATAGGCTCACACCAATGTTTGGAAAACAAAACAGGTAGGCTACATTATTATACGCCCGGAATAGTTATTTTACACTAAGCTTATGACACCATAACGTTAACGTGTACCAATATCGATCGGCAGATTTATCCCGGTAGGTACTTTGCTAACATACCTAAATCTCAAATATTAATGCATTTGTTTGAACTTAGTCAATACAAATGGGATTCGTCAATCCCAATAGGCCTATTCACAATATTTGCGCTCACTATTGCTAGTGATTAAATGGTTCATAATAAGGGATCTCGGTTTAGCAAGGTTGGTACTTAGTGAAAATAAAACAATCAGGCAAGCATACAATTTAAAAACATTGTGCTCGGTTAAAATAGCATGTATTCCCCCCAAGGGTTTGTAAAACAATTAAGTAATGGAAAATGGGGCTATGAACTCACCTTGAGTTGGATGATGTATAATGAGAATGATGGATATGTCGTAAGAACTTCTACGAGCAACCTAGAATAATTGTTGTAACTTAGGTTTGGAATAATGTCTAAGGAAACATAAACATGCCAATATATGTAACTTGCATTTAGTCCATGATGTGGTATGATGTATATTGTATGTCTTTGAAAGAAAAGATTCATGAACATGTATGTTTTGTATATCGTTTACTACCGTTCGGGCCGACATAATTCAAAAGTCATGTTAGTAAGCGTTTGAGGAGCCAGGACACTTTAACTCGTAAATCCACAACTCAACTCGACGGCTTACATAATGAACTCCTCACATGAGGCTCCCTACTATTGTAGTAGTTGATGAAATATATAGATATAAGTTTTGATCCGAAAAGTTACATGTCCGATACTTGAATAAACTTAGGAAAGTTTATTTGTACATGAAGATTGTTATTAGGGGTAGTTTCATAAGTCTTGTATGACCATTTTCTCTTTGTATATCTCATGGTTCCTTTTCAAGTGAAGTAGATCCAAATTGCTTGTTCAAGTTATCGCCTAATTCATTGTTTCATGTTTACGCCTATGTAAGTTTACTTGGTCATTTCGTCATGGCCTAGCCATGACCTTTGGTCCTTGTTCCAAGGTCATGAGACACAACCTTGGCTCTAGCCATGGTGGTGGTCTTGATTATAGGTCATAAGACCCCTTTGGTCTTCATAAACCATAACTTATATGTAATGACTTTGGTGTAAAAATGGGCTGTTAAGATTTTGAAGAATTTATCACTCAAAAAGCATTTTCAGGGCTCGAGCTTCTTTATGCCTGAACGAAAACGTCGTTCCGGACAACTTTCGTGTTTTAACTTTTTGATGAATCGGACCAGAAGTATGACTTTCAAAACCCAAATTTGATCAGAATGGTATTTGGCAGTTTGCTGCAAAGTTTTGGTAACTTCAAATGGGCGTAACTTTTGACTCGTATACTCGTTTTAGGTGGTTCAAATTGCTATGGTTTCCTTGTTAAGTCCTCTACTGTAATATGTAATGATCCAATATCATAATTTTACCATTTTGATCGTGGTTTTCCAAGAAAGTCACTAGTTTGCTTGTTATAGTAACTTGTCTTATCAATCATGTACAATAACTTGTTTTACTCACTTTTATACATCATGGACATGAATACAATACATAATATAGCACAAATAATATGTAAATAACATGAATATGATTATTTAACAAGAATCATGTTAGGGTTTGGCTTACAACTTTTGGCTTTCAAAGATGAAAGGAAGTTAACATGTAAGGATAGGACTTTGATAGACTTGCTTCAACCAACTTCACTTCGTGCAATCTTTCTACTCTTGTAATCTTGAAAGATGGATGATGAAGGTTGAGGTGAATTGAGTGGATTTAAACTCAAGAGAAATCACCAAAGTTTATGAGGTTATGGAAGTGTTTGATTATCTAAAAGAAACTAGGGTTTCAACCTTGAACTTGCACTTGAATCTTGCATGAAACTTGGAAGAGAATGAGCTAAGGATGAGAGAATGGTGTGTGTGAGTGTGTGGCGTTTAAATGAAGGGGAGGAGGGGTATTTATATGCTCATGAGGAGGTTAGGAAGCTAACTAGGAAATTTCCTAAACTTGGTGACCAAGTTGAACACTTGTAACCATCTTAAGGTCTTAAGCACAAGATCAAGCCACCTAGTGTGAATCCCCCCTCCTAGTGGCGGTTTGCCAAGCTTGGGGAGCAAGGGTGGACTTTTGGTGATCTTATCCAAGATTATGGAGCTAGTTCCGACTCCGTAAATTGCTAACCGTAAGTTGTTACGTCACAAAACGTAAAACCGGGTATCGTAAAAATACGAAACTTGGAAGAATGGTTAAACATGTCATTATACTCCATAATAAAATATAAAATAAGTGGTAGGTTCCATCGGGTGCTAAAACCCTGCTAAAAACTGGAAACACGGGTCTAAAATGCGTAATACGTAAAACGTACGAATATTGCGTAAAATTGAGAAAAGTAAAATGTTACTTTTCTAATGTGATAAAAATGATTTAAAATGACTTATAATGTCTAGACTGGGCTCAGTCTAGTGTCGGTTGGTATTAAATGTCTTTTAGACATCAAACCGTAAGCCTAAAAATCAAGGAATGACTTATAACATCAAGGGATGATTTTTGGTCAATGGAGGAGGGAAAAATATGTTGACTTTTTCTAATAAGTTGAAAACTCAAATCGTCTTAGAAACGCGTTTTGTGGTCTAACGGTTAATCGCCCATACGGTTAAGCGTGCTCATGCGAGAGTAGTACTGGCTTGGTGACCTGCCGGGAAGTCTTTGGTCATGTTTTTCTCAGTCACGATTAATTCTCAAATAAATCATGAGTGTGTCAAACATTTTTCTGATGCGGGGTCACTTAACGCGGTCGAGTTTCGTTGTGCGTAGAATTTTTGAATGACGTTTTACCCTAAAACGTGTAATTCCGTGTAATTCCTTAATAACTTTCACGAAAATGAGCTTATGAATGTCAAACTTTTAATTTGCCATGTAAATGATTTATCACTTGAGCCCAAGAAATAAAAATCAACTTTCGGGAAAAATGAATAGTAAAAGTGAATAGTGAAATTTTCCGGGAATAGTAATTATCCTGAAAAATGCGAATTGTTACATTTGTCTTCCCGAGATAACTTCAATTAAGAAGAAGTATTAAGTTCATCACATGTACTCATTATGCATTCAGATGTATGTCTCCTTCCCCCTTGCTGGTTTTGATACCTCAGAATCAGCAACACATTATGGGCACATCTACTTGAAATCTTGTGAGAAGAACTAAATTGGCTTAAATGTAACTAGTGAGAATCAACTTCTATAGAAACTCTCACTAATTGGGTTAGTACTCCCTCCCAATTAGTAAGTCCATTAGTGTACTTGCTCCTTCCCAAATTGACAACCTGTTTGAAATAACCTTGATGCTTGTTGAAGAAGTATCTCTCAATTCTGCCCAAATTGTCTTCAGTCTCTTATCTTGTCATGCACAATGGGAAATGGATCATCGACTGATAATCTGTAACTTCTTCATGGGCTTGTTTGGGGAACGTTATGTCGACATTTTCAACTCACTTAGAATGCTTCCAATTCTTCGATAAAAGTCCGATGTATACATTTCTCCCTCCATGATGATGACGATCTCTCAGAATCATCATAACTATGTGTACATAAACATATCAACCGGAAGCAATATACAAATCAATACCCCATGAGTAGATGTCAATAACAATTCTCTGCAGATCAACCCCTAATTAAACCTCTTTTCACTTCCACTGGCTAATAGTAAATGACCAAGTATGGAGAAACACGATATACCAAACTTGAATCAGAAGTAGAGTTCCCCGTTCTTGTGACTTAAGCTTGCACTAATGTTGGAAGAATGGTGTAGAGAATTTATGCACCAAGCAAATCTCTAAGTACTCACTACCCAACCGAAGCATGAGACATTACCACCTCTTGTGATTATCCACAACGACATAGGTGTGTGACACTGAGTGCTACATCGTAACTCCTTTAAGTGATAGTCAACCAGGTCTTCAACCATCCACCTCGACTGCTGGTAACTAGATAAACCAAGTTTTCAACTTAAATCTCAAGCACGAGCAAGTTATCATTGAAAGTTATTCATCCAACCAACCCCGACTTCAAGATAAACTAAGATCACGCCTTTGTGAAAGTTAACTTCAATCTCAAATACATGATACCCAATCAACTCAGTAGTCACAATTAGTCAACCTTAGTTAGTGGAACATTAGGTGTTGGAGGAGAGAAGAGTCGATATTTTAAGCATCAGTCAACATGTAGTTTTATTTACACTTCTCCCCCTCAAAAATTGCAGATGATGCCATTTTCTATTGAACAAGTGAATAGAAATACATGTAGTTGATTCACACTTCTCCCCCTCAAAAATTTCATAAGAGGTTGATCCACTGTTCACACTTCTCCCCCTCAAAAATTGCATTTGAGGATGCCATTTTTGATCGAGTGAATAATAATACAATCTAATGAAAGTAATCCACTGGATGTCTGGACGATAGTGGAACAAGTATGAAGCTTGTTGATGAGAATGGTCAGAAGCAAGAACATTTCACTTTTGCAGAAGATAAAGCGCACTCAAGCGTACGTCTTTCTTTTCTTTGAGGAACGGGGCCTGAAGTGTTATCTGCAGACGCCATAATGTTGACAATGAGGACCGAGGCTTGAACTGATTTGTTCAAATGTCATTGTCGCTGAAGATCGAGGCCTGAACTAATGTGAACAGACGTCGTAGTTGTTGAAGACCGAGGCTTGAACCGTTGTGTTCAAACATCATATGCATGCATACATCAACATTGACTTTCCAGACCTCCTGAAGCAGGAGATATGTTTGCTTTAGGCCTCCAGACTTTTAGTCTTCTCATGTAGTGAATGATCGATGTACCTGCAACTGAGTAAGGACTACATGCACTAACAATACAAACTTAATTGCATATATATATGGGTTAGTGATATGAGTATCCAAACCCTTGGAGGTTTCACGGTCAACCATGGTATTGCCATTGGTAAGCATCTTTCCAGTAGGTATCCACTTAAGTCCAACGTCCTTAAAACTTCTACCAGTAGGTATCCACTTATGGTAAGGTCTAGGATTGTTAAGCTTCTTATGCATAGTGGAAGATTTATCGTTATTCCTAGTCTCAAAAGATTTAGTAACTGGTATCCACCTAGGAGAAGTTTTAGGTTTGTTTTGCTTCTTATGCATTGTAGATGTCTTACTATAAATCCTAGACTTAACATGTTGAACCTTTGCATTTTTCCTCAAAAAGCAAGGAGGCATCATACGAGTTTGTGAACCTAAGATACCATCCTTAGCCTTTTCTAGATCATAGTTCTTGTACAAGTCTTTAATATCATAAGAATTTTGAATCTTAATGCTCGGTTTTGACACTATTTTCGAACTAATCCTAAAGGAGGTAGGAGTAGGAGTAGCTACATGTTGAGGTTTAACAGAACTAGAAGCAATTATCTTAGGAAAATAATGTGGAGTGACTGTTTTGT
The DNA here is from genome assembly GCA_030686995.1 of Artemisia argyi. Lineage (NCBI taxonomy): Eukaryota > Viridiplantae > Streptophyta > Magnoliopsida > Asterales > Asteraceae > Artemisia > Artemisia argyi. The sequence goes on from CM060679.1 coordinate 87,702,685, forward strand.
CAAAACTTGTTCTGCATCAACTTGGGAGGCAAACCGTGTTTTTGAAAATTTTGATCGTTCAGATCTAAACGCAGTCGGTTGCCTAACACCAGATTGGTTTCTATTCGAGTGAGAAACTGGTTTCCCCAAGATTGAAGGTTTTGCAAACTTAGTGTTCACACTATTCCCTGTTGCTTTTCTTAGCTCACTCTTTAATGCTGTAATTGTGAAACCCTTGTCTAGAAGTTGAGTTTTTTTGAATTCATCATTTTTCTAATCAAAGAGGTTGTTTGCTTAATATTCTTAGTTTTTGTTTTTTTGATTGAATCACACAGTTCTTTGCAATGAATTCTCAAAGTCTCATTTTCATCAAGTAATTTAGCCACATTATGTTCCAATTCAATAACATCGCAGTCATGTTTAGCCTTAACTTCATTGCTGTAACACCCCCATTTTCACAGATCGCAGCGGATTTAGTGTTTGGGGTATTACTTCATGAAAACAAAGACAAGATAATAGAAAACGACTCGAAAAGAGACGTTTTTGGAAAAGGTGTTATCATTTATTTATTCATCAGAGTTTTAACAGTAAAAGTGTTGACATAAATAATGCCTAAAAACATTGTTAATATTTAACGATATCTCTATGTTTCGATAATTAAAAAACGTAAACTTATTGAACTAAAAATTATGACGTAAACAAGTATTTAGCGATAAATATCTCAATTTACATCCAAATCACTTAAGGTATGAATAAACAAAGTGTTTATTGTATCCTATGATCAAAGAAAGTTTTTCTCAATCACTAGACTTTTTATAAAATGTTACAAACATTTTATATCTTTTACAAAATCATTTTTGGAATTAAAAGAATATGTTTAAATCATTCTAAATATATGAATTCAAATTTTTAACCAAAAATGACAAATATAATCCAGAAAAACCTTCCCCACAAAAGGACAAACAATCTCAACGTTCTGGAGGGGGCGGCCCCCTTAATCATTAAGGGGACCGGCACGCTCCAGAACAGTGATTTTCTGGCCTATAAATACTGGTTCATTTCACAGATTTTTCTCACTTTTTGCACCCCAAAACTTTCTGATCTACATCTCCTTTTTCATTTCCTATAATCCTTTGATCATATATACATTAATCTTTGTTTCAAAGTGATCCAAGTCTCATCCTTTCAAGTACAAAAGAAGAATACTTCTATTCACCAAGACAAGAAGTATTACAACTTGTTGTGACCTCCACATCTAAGTTGTTGGAGCATCATTCATTACATATATCTCTTTGTGTAATCAGTTGTGAATATTTGGTAGAATATAGATTAGCAAGGTGTGTAGATAGAAAGATTTAGGAGTAGATTTTTGTGAAGTAGATTGTTGGGAAGTAGATAGTTGTGAGGAAGATAGTTGTGAAGATAGATAGGTGTGAAGAAGTAGTGTTGTAACTAAGTTGTGACTAGGTGTGAAGAAGTTGTGTAGAAGGTGTGATTAAGGTGTGACGAAGTTGTGGTGTGATATTGGTGTGTAAGGTTTTCTCCGCCATAAGGGAGCTTGTTGACATAGTGAAGAAAACTCTCGAGTTAGGTGCTCGAGGAGTGGAGTAGGGCAAGGAAGGTGTCCTTGTAGCCGAACCACTATAAATCTCTTGTCTCGCAGTTCGATCTTTCCATCTTTTACTCATTTCATTTCTTACATTATTATAGCTTTAGTATTTAGTTATAGTTGTTTATATTGTGCAAGACTTGAATTCACATAATATAGAATCTACAATTTTTGTAACTTTGTAAGTAAACAAAACACGCAAACAAGCTTTTTATAACAAATTAAAAAGACGTAAAACTATTCAACCCCCCTTCTAGTTTTCCACAATTGGTATCAGAGCCACGTCTAGCGAGATTTTTTAAAATATATTGTATTTTAAAACTTGCAACGATCTATGGAATCTGAAAAATATTTAGAAGGGCAATCTATGCAAAGACCACCACTATTTGAAAGTGGTGGATTTTTATATTGGATAAATAGATTCGAAACTTATGTGAAATCTAAAGATCTTGATCTTTGGCATGTTATTACCTTTGAAAAACAAAATGATGATTTGAAAAAGAAACTAGCTAAAAATAATGAAGCTAAAATGGTAATTTATAATGTGTTATCGTGCAAAGAATATGAAAGAATTTTTATGTGTAAAACCACCAAAGAAATTTGGGAATCACTACTTATTAATCACCAAGGAAATAGTCAAGTCAAAGACAATAAAATAGATCTTCTTGTACAACAATATGAACAATTTACGATTCCGGAAGAGGAATCAATTGATAATACTTTTGCTAAATTTAATACTATTATCACAAGTTTAAAAGCACTTGATGTGACATTTTCTAGTAAAAATTGTGTTAGGAAATTTCTTAGGGCATTGCATCCAAAATGGCGAGCTAAGGTCACGACAATTGGAGAATCGAAGAATTTGATGACGTTATCACTTGATGAACTTATTGGCAACTTGAAGGTCCATGAAGAAATTATTAGAAGAGATTCGGAAACGGTCAAAGTCAAGAAAGAACAAACTAAATCCATTGCTCTAAAAGCCAAAAAAGAACTTAGTGACAATGATGATTCAAGTGACGAGAGTGAAGATGAAGAATATGCAATGGCCGTAAGAGAATTCAAGAAATTCTTCAAAAGACGAGGAAGATTCACTAGATTACCACGAGACGAGAGAAAGTTGTTCCAAAGAAATAGAAGTGATAACTACGGGAAAAGAAAGTGTTTTAGATGTGGAAGTCTAAATCATCTCATTGGTGAATGTCTAAAGCCACCGGGTTATGAAAATCAAGGCGCCTTCATTAGTGGAACATGGAGTGATAGTGACAAAGAAGAAGTGGAAAAACCAAGAGACGAAAAATGTTTTGTGGCTAAAGCGACCGATGAAATATGTTTAGGAATAGACTTAGAGCCCGACGAATGGATCAAGGATAGCAGATGTTCAAGGCACATGACGGGGAACCGCAAGCTATTTTCTACATAAAAGGCATATAATGGAGGTAACGTTATTTTCGGTAGTGACTTGCGTGGAAAAATCATTGGCAAAGGTACGATCTCTCAAGACTCACTTAATATTGAAAATGTTGAGCATGTAGATAATTTAACATATAACTTGCTTAGTATAGGCCAAATATGCGATAATAAATGTAGGGTTACCTTTACCGATAGGGATAGCGAAATAGTTAAGAATGGAAAGATTATAGGTAGAGGAATTAGGAAAGGAGGCATATATGTTATGAAACTAGGAAACAAACCGGAAGATAGGATATGCCTAGCAACCCTAGACGAAAACTCCACTTTATGGCATAGGAGATTAGGACATGCGAACATGCAACAAATACAATCTTTTGCCTCTAAAGAACTAGTTAGAAACTTGCCTAACCTAAGATATGACAAACACTTTTGTGCTTGTAAAATTGAAAAACAAGCTCATGCTAGTCACAAAGCTAGGAATATAGTATCCACTACTAGGTGCCTAGAATTATTACATAGGGATCTATTTGGTCCATCCGTTGTGCAGAGCTATGGAGGAAACCATTATACCTTAGTAATAGTAGATGACTATTCACGATACACGTGGACTAGGTTTTTAAGTGACAAAAACCAAGCGTTTGAAAAATTTGAAATATTTAGTAAAATGATTCAAAAGAAATTAGGATGCACAATAGTAGCCATTAGGACGGACCATGGTAGGGAATTTGATAACGAAGTACAATTCGGAAAATATTGTGATTTAAATGGAATATCTCACAATTTATCCGCTCCTCGTACTCCTCAATCAAATGGCGTAGTAGAAAGAAAGAATAGGTCACTACAAGAAATGAGTAGAACAATGTTAAATGAACAATCCATCCCACAAAAATTTTGGTGTCACGCTGTAGATACATCAACATATATTATTAATAGGGTATCAATTAGGAGAATTTTAGGAAAAACTCCTTATGAGTTACTAAGAGGTAGAAAACCTAAATTAAGCTACTTTAGAGTATTCGGAAGTAAATGCTATATTTTAAACACTAAAGATTACCTTACTAAGTTTGACCCAAAATCATACAAAGGAATATTTTTAGGCTACTCGCAAAATAGTAAAGCATATATAATACTTAACAAACACACTATGAAAGTAGAAGAATCATTAAATGTAACATTTGATGAAACACCACCACCTCCTAAAACATTATCTTTAGAAGATGATGACTTAGTCGAAAATGAAGCTATTAAGGTTAGTAAAACAAAACCCATAGGAAATGATAATGAAAACATAGACCTAGGAAATAATGAAGTCGTAAATATTAAGGAATCTAAATCACATCCATTAGATAACATAATAGCAAGTCTTAATCAAAGAACCCTTAGGTCACAAGCCCAAGATAAAAATAACTTCTTTTGTTTCCTCTCAACAATAGAACCTAAGAATATTAATGAAGCATTAAAGGATGAAAGTTGGGTTATAGCTTTGCAAGAAGAATTAAACCAATTTAAGGCTAATGATGTTTGGGAATTAGTCCCAAATCCAATGAACATGACCATCATAGGAACTAAATGGGTATATAGGAATAAGTTAGATGAAAATTGAATAGTAACTAGGAACAAAGCTAGGTTAGTTGCCCAAGGTTATAATCAACAAGAAGGAATTGATTATGACGAAACTTATGCCCCCGTAGCTAGACTAGAATCTATCAGAATATTACTTGCCTATGCATGCGCCCTAGACTTTAAGTAATTCCAAATGGACGAGAAAAGTGCATTCCTCAACGGTTTTATCAATGAGGAGGTTTATGTGGCACAACCTCCAGGATTCATTGACTTCGCAAAACCTGATTATGTTTATAAGTTAAAGAAAGCTTTATATGGACTCAAACAAGCTCCTAAGGCTTGGTATGATCGATTAAAAGCTTTTCTTATTAAACGTAATTATTCCATGGGAATGGTAGATAACACTCTTTTCACTAAAAAGAAAGACCCAAATCTTATCATTGTTCAAATATATGTTGACGACATTATATTTGGATCGACTTGTCAAGAAATGTGTGATGAATTTGCCAAAATCATGCATGATGAGTTCGAGATGAGTATGATGGGTGAACTAAACTTTTTCCTAGGATTACAAATAAAACAATTAGAAGATGGAATATTCTTTAACCAATCTAAGTACATTAAGGAAATGCTTAAGAAATTTGGCCTAGAAGACTCAAAACCCATGAAAACTCCCATGTATACGGAAGTGAAGCTCACAAAGGATGATGAAGGTGAGTCCGTAGATAATACTAAGTATAGAGGAATGATAGGTAGTTTACTATACTTAACGGCAAGTAGACCCGATATCATGTTTAGTGTTTGCCTTTGTGCCCGCTTTCAAGAGGATCCCAAAACCTCTCACCTAGAAGCGGTTAAGCATATCTTCCGATACATTAAAGGCACTATACACTTAGGATTATGGTATCCTAAGGGATCCGGCATAGAAACCATCGTCTATGCGGATTCAGATCATGCGGGAGACTACGTAGATAGAAAGAGCACTAGCGGTATTTGCACGTTTATGGGATGTTGTCTAACATCTTGGTTTTCAAAGAAGCAAACCGCTCTTGCTATTTCTACCACCAAAGCCGAATACGTAAGCGCTGGAAAGGCATGTCAACAAGCACTATGGATGAAACAAGCTCTAATAGACTATGAAATTAGGTTAGAAAATGTTCCTATTATGTGCGATAACAAAGGTGCGATAGATTTAAGTAAAAATCCGGTTCAACACTCTAGGACTAAACACATAGAAATACGACACCACTTCCTTAGGGATAATGTACAAAAAGGAAACATATCTATAGAAAAGGTTGCATCGGAAGATAACATTGGAGATATATTCACTAAACCCCTTAAGCGTGAACTATTTAACCACTTGCGTTTAGGATTAGGAATGATGGAACAAATTGACTAAATTTTATTGCATTGCATAATTTTTTTTTCTACTTCTTCATATCTGAGTCTAGGAATCTATTTCGCACAAAATTAAAGATTGGGAAACTTCATTTTATTGCATATACTTTGTTATAAAACCCAATCGAATTTTCTTTAAAACTACTCTCACATCTAGGAAACACACGAAAACCATCTATCTTGCATTGTTGACAAATACTAAAAACTCTTTCTTAAATCATGCATAAAATCTCACGTGAATCGTCAAAATATATAATCTAATATATACCATTGACATTCATGGATTGAGCAAAAATCGAATCAAGGAGATTTTGGATTGTTTCTTAGGAAATTTTCTCATTTGCATTTAGAAGTCGAAACAATCACAACTCCACATTTGTTGAATATAGGCACTCACTAGGACATAATCACATACAATATTGTCTTTTTGTTCCATCACTAGTTACTCACTCACTAGTTGCCTTTGCCTTTGATCTAAGATAGTTTCACTAGGAAGAATTGATTGTTCTTGCCTTTTCTTGCTTACTCTTGGTAATTATTGATTACATGATTGTTCTATTATTTAAGTAATTTTGCATTTATGCTATATTATGATTAGATTAGATGCTATATTGCCTTAAAGAGTAGAACTTGCTTGAATCCAAACCCAAAGAGACAACCTTTCTGTAAATTTTCTGCCAAAAACCCAATTATGGCAATCTGGAAATCACCAGATGGGCGGCCCCCTTAATTATGTAAGGCGGCCCCCTTAATGATTAAGGGGACCGACCCCTAATTAAGGGGACCAGCCATCTGATGGTCGGGTTTACAAAATCTTTTTTGCTTTTTAGCCCATTTCATCCTACACTTCCCAAATTTCACAAACATATTTTGTCCTAATTTCCCAAACAAACCTTGTCCATCCATAAACACACAAATCTCACACTGTAAATACCCCAATCTTCAAAACTATCCATTCATCTCATCATGACCTCCCCTAACAAACCAAAACCAAAAGCCTCAAGGCTAGCAAGGATGACGGAAAAACCTGTTTGGCGAAGAAAAAGCCCTCGAAACAAATCCATCATAACCAATGAAGTTGGAAATCACTCAACACCTCCAACTATTTACTTCCCAAACTTTACACCAAACCCACAAGGACATTCCTTTGATCCTCTTTACAAACCATATAACATTGGCCAAACATCCACCTTCATGCCAAACTACACATCTCAACCTCCAATCACTTATAATGATCCCTACAAGTTTGATCAACCATCAACTACACTTCCAACAATTTCAATTCCAAATATACAACCCCAATTCATCCATATCAACAAAATGATTCTCTCCACATTGCCACGGAAAAGCAAAAGTTCCGTGAAGAAATAAACCAAATCCATGATCTAAGTGATCTCCTTGCTATGCATCTTGCACAACGCAACAAAGGGCAACCTCCATCATCACCCTATGCAAATTGCCTACCTCACTCTCTCAACTTGGATCAAGTTACAAACCACACTCACTTTTGCCCTTGTTGCATCTTTCTTCAAAAACAAATCCTCTACTTGAACCCTTGACACGATACAACATCGTGAGATCCACCTCTTCCGCTCCATACCCCGCTCCATATCCTTCTCCATCAAACAACTAAGCTTTATGCTTATGCACCCCTCAACCAAATAAAACACTCAACCATGGGTTGCAAGCAAGTCCAAGAGCTCTCTGTGGCAAATTTAGGACTATGTTGTTTCTTTTATTTTATTGTAATCAATATGCTTCTAGCATATTGAATGTTGTAATGATGTTCATTTCTATGATAATCTTAAATGATTGAATGCATCTATTTTTATTTGCTTTGCATATATATGTCTTGTATTCTTCACATATTTTTTGTAGCCAAGCTTTCCATAGCTCGTTTCCTTGGTGCTCTCAAATGAGGGGGAGCACACATCAAGGGGAGCTTTCGACCCGTTTACTTGGCATAACCTTTTTGATTTTACAAAAAGGGAGAGAAGAGAATATTAATCTCTAAATACTTGTCTAAAAATTAATTTTTAGACCTAATGAGTTTAAGGTTTTGTAATCATCAAAAAGGGGGAGATTGTTGACATAAATACTGCCTAAAAACATTGTTAATATTTAACAATATCTCTATGTTTTGATAATTACAAAACGTAAACTTATTGAACTAAAAATTATTACGTAAACAAGTATTTAGCGATAAATATCTCAATTTACATCCAAATCATTTAAGGTATGAACAAACAAAGTGTTATTGTATCCTATGATCAAAGAAAGTTTTCCTCAATCACTAGACTTTTTATAAAATGTCACAAACATTTTATATCTTTTACAAAATCATCTTTGGAATTAAAAGAATATGTTTAAATCATTCTAAATATATGAATTCAAATTTTTAACCAAAAATGGCAAATATAATCCAGAAAAACCTTCCCTACAAAAGGACAAACAATCTCAACGTTCTGGAGGGGGCGGCCCCCTTAATTCCTAGGCGGCCCCCCTTAATCATTAAGGGGACCGACCCCTAATTAAGGGGACCGGCACGCTCCAGAACAGTGATTTTCTGGCCTATAAATACTGGTTCATTTCACAGATTTTTCTCCCCTTTTGCACCCCAAAACTTTCTGATCTAAATCTCCATTTCCATTTCCTATAATCCTTTGATCATATATACATTAATCTTTGTTTCAAAGTGATCCAAGTCTCATCCTTTTAAGTGCAAAGGAAGAATACTTCTATTCACCAAGACAAGAAGTATTACAACTTGTTGTGACCTCCACATCTAAGTTATTGGAGCATCATTCATTACATATATCTCTTTGTGTAATTAGTTGTGAATATTTGGTAGAATATAGATTAGCAAGGTATGTAGATAGAAAGATTTAGGAGTAGATTTTTGTGAAGTAGATTGTTGGGAAGTAGATAGTTGTGAGAAAGATAGTTGTGAAGTAAATAGTTGTGAAGATAGATAGGTGTGAAGAAGTAGTGTTGTAACTAAGTTGTGACTAGGTGTGAAGAAGTTGTGTAGAAGGTGTGATTAAGGTGTGACGAATTGTGGTGTGAATATTGGTGTGTAAGGTTTTCTCCGCCATAAGGGAGCTTGTTGACATAGTGAAGAAAACTCTCGAGTTAAGTGCTCGAGGAGTGGAGTTGGGCAAGGAAGATGTCCTTGTAGCCGAACCACTATAAATCTCTTATATCGCGGTTCGATCTTTCCATCTTTTACTCATTTCATTTCTTACATTATTATAGCTTTAGTATTTAGTTATAGTTGTTTATATTGTGCAAGACTTGAATTCATATAATATCGAATCTATAATTTTGTAAGTAAACAAAACACGCAAACAAACTTTTTATAACAAATTAAAAATACGTAAAACTATTCAACCCCCTTCTAGTTTTCCACAAAAAGATTTACTTTTACCAAAAGAGAGGTCCCTAAGATACGTTTTGAAAGCAAAAGATGAATGATAACTATACTGGACGTTCTCATGTCTAGTGGCACTCCGTGCCAGGGTTCCTAAAGTGCTCATATACATAGGATAACATGCTTAAAGAGTCAACACGAAGGTTGAGTGAGAGTCATAGGTTTAATTAGATAGAGAGTGAATACAAGTTCCACAAAGTTCTACAGAAACCCTATGTGTGGAAAAGTTTTAGAGATAGTGGGTCTGTTGCACTAAGCTCATGAACCACACGTTAACAGTCTGGGTCATGGGGTCTGCAAACCAAACCATGAGGGGACGGGAAGGATAACTTGCCAAAGTTAATCCTTCAGAGGGTTCAAATATAATACTTATTGGTACCCTCCAGTGAGAGGTAGTACCAACGGGAGTTGTCAAACTCCAATAGATCTATCAATTATATTCGCTTTCACTTGTGTAAAATATCACAAGCGATTAGATTCATGAATTTGGTTATGTAGGGATGGCAGGTAGTTTACTCGTGCAACAACAAAAGAAAAAGACTTGTATTCGATTTAAAGCACGTATCCCCCTCACAGGGTTTGTAAAGCATTTAGAGTGTAAAGTTAAAAGGTGCGAGGCTATGAAAACTCACCTGGGCCTAAGGTAAGTAGTGTAGGGGTTTAGACAGCTCACTCACGTATCATGGGGTAGTGTAGGTGTGTGTGTATGTCAAGTCTTAGTCTAGGTTTTTAAGTAATCACTCTTAAGATTTTTAGATATAACATAACACTGTTCGGGTTCAGAAGTATATGACTCCTCACATGAAGCTCCCTACTTTTGTATTATGTTATCAACATAATACCGTTTGGGCCATCATAATTCAGAAGTTAATACTCCTCACATGAAGTTCCCTATTATTGAGTTATGTCGTTATTAAGTTTTAGTTATAACATAACACCGTTCGGGCCATCAAAATTCAGAGGTCATGCAATAATCGTTTGAGGAGCTAGGAAACTTTAATTCGTAAATCCAGCAAACTCGTCAAAACGAAATATCCACATGATACCCCTCAGATGAAGCTCCCTAGTATTGTGTTATGTTTCTAACTCAAAAATAGGTTTTTATACTTATTATGAAAATAGTCCTTTTATACCCTTCAAGTTTATATAATTACAATTTCTACCCTAAACTTATAAACTTATAACATTTAAGCATATAACTTTTTATCTTTTACACAATTAGTCCCTATACTTATATATTTGAGATAAATGATAGAAATGGTCCTTAAACTATACTAACTTTCATTATTTACCATTTATACCCTTAACTTAACAATATTTGCAAAACTAGTCCTTATAAGTTTATAACTTATTTTACTTTCTATCCTAAGGTTTTAGAACTTTGCAAAAAGAGTCCTTATACTTATAAGTTCTAAGAAATGTCAAAAATAGTCCCTAAACTTTATATTTTCAGAAAGTTACAGTATATACCCCTATGCATGAAAACTATTGCAAAACTAGTCCTAAATTCAAGTAAACTATATTTTTTTTGAAACAACTAAGTTTCCTAGCTTATGTTAAGCTAATATATACTTAACTAAGTCTTCTAAATCAGATTATAGCACATAATAAGGCAATTTAGCACATAAACATGTATTTATCTAAAATTAGGGTTTTAAAATGAAAACTTCTAAATGAAAATGATCAAGGCTTATCTAAAGGTTCTAAGGCATATCCTAGGAGTCCTATATCAGTAGTAAGGCTATTAGAATCAAGGTTGAGGCTTAGCTAGGTCGTGGGAGTCCTAAAGTAAAAACTAGGGTTTCTCGGCTAGGTTTTGACTTCGACAAAGGTTCTAGGCTATACCACTCGACTTATAAGGCCACTAAGGGACTTATACTACATAATATATAAGGTAAAGAAGAGAAGAGGTGTGATTTGAAATGGGATGGGGTGTCGAGCTATTTATAGGGTGCATTTGAAGTAATGGCCAAGAAAAAGGGTGCTAGGTGTCGAGGAGGGGGGGGGGGGCTGAGTCATGGGAAGATAAGGAAGACCTAGGGGATGACTAAGAGAAGCTACAAGTAGCTAGGGGGCTGGAGAGTTGGTTGGAGGGTGTTTCTGGTGGTGATTAAGCCTCGGTACCAATGAGGTGACAAGGAGGTCTTGCACCTCCTTGTGTGCTAGATTAGGAGGTTCTAGGGTGCCTACTTGGTATAAGGGAGGTGCTAGGGTTCCTGGTTGTAAGATATGAGGTGCTATGGTAGCTTAGTTTAGGTGTTAGGTTTAGTTTTAACCTAGTTTTTCCTAGTGAGAGTTTAGGGTTTCGCCTAGGGTTTAGTGCCTAGATTAGAGTCCTATGAGTGTTTAGTGACTAATATTAAGTCCTAGGAGGCTTATACTAAGTGGTGGTAGCTTCTGGTGAAGTTTTGCGATAGTTTAGACCTAATTCCGGGAAGTTATGACCTAGTTAGGGTTTTGTGCTTAAGGGACTTGTACCTAGGTTCTAGGGGGTTGTACTATGATTTAGGAAGTCTAATATATCCTAAAGTTGCTAATGTAACTCATACCTAAGCGTTGAACACTTTCAAACTATTTCAGATAAGCAATTAGGGTTTTAAAGTTAACCGGAAACACATAGGTGCAATTAGGTTTTTTTGATAAATATAGTGTACTAGAGTGATAGTTTACTTAGTGAAAATATGTTTGTAACCTTGACTTGACATACCTGGATGTTTACATCAAGTAAACATAGTGGTGTTTGGCATAGGTGGATACGTGAGCTTGTTTAAAGGTTAGTTAGGTCATAGGGATATAGTAATGCAAAAATTTCACTCGAGAAATAGCTATAGGCATATCTAACCTAGATAGTGCTTAGTGAGGGCCTAAGTTATGTTAGTAAGGCTTTGCTAACCTAAGGGGAGCTAGTGGGTTGCTACAATTGCACATATCACACAACTCAGTAATACATTTTTTCAGGTTGTTGATTGTCAAGTTTTTAATTTCTAGCTGAGCTTTCAAATCATTAATCAGAAAGAATTCACGGAAATTAGGAAGTTCCGGATTTTTACATGGTTGGTTAGTTTGAAAACGTTCTTCCTTTTGTTGTATTGCGATTTCAAGTGAAATACAATGTTTTTCAAGTTGTAAAAATCTGTTTGAAAGTTCATCAAAAACTTCTTTATCAACCATATCATTTGAATTAAAAGACTCAGTCGTAAACAAAGAACTTGAAGCATCATCATGTTCAGCATCCTGATCAGTTTGTTTAAGTATGTTAGCAGATTCATATTGTTGAACAGTTAAGGGTACCTCAGCACATGACACATGTTCATTTTCTGGTATGATGTTTGCATCCGCATCTTGTGTAACACGGGTTGCTGAACTGTTGCTTGGGTTAAGCTTCTTTGTCTCTGTTCCTCTGCACTTAGTGACAACTGATCCAACATCTAATGCTTTACCCGAATCAACATTGATATTTCTTGATTGCACCCGACTTTCATTCATCTTGATGTCATACTTAGGTTTGTCTTGTGCTCTCTCCTCAATGTACTTCTTAACATTACACATGAGTTGGAGTAGTGTAACTCTGAACATGTCAACCTCGATTCCCGTGTGATCAGCAAAACACTTTTTCATCATCTGACTATCGTAGTCATAATTCACAGTGAATTTCAAATCGATGAACACTTGGAGTTGTTCGTTGATCACACAAAGGGTAGCCATGGATCCAATTTTAGAAGATTCTCCTTGGTTAAGTTGTTGTTGTAATTTATCTAAGTTGAGAATCATTGTGCCTGTGAAAGTCTGAACATCTTGACCAAAGAGTGTTGCAAATGCACGTTCGAATCCCAGCTTGAGTCCTGTTCCCTTTAAAAGTACCGTGATGTGTGAATGTTGTTGTCGAAAACATTCTATGCATCTTTCATTTGCATCTTGAAGCACTTGTGAGGCTGTTGCACTTCACTCTTTTGTGAATTCGAGCACAACGAATCCCAATTGGCACTCACATAATCAAACACGTTTATCTATTGTGCATTGTAGGGAATCCGATGTTTAATCACTTTGTACAATCTGAGTATCTCAGATTTAGCAGAGTCTGAAATGGTAGACATGATGTAAACTAGCACGTGATTTCACAATTTTATGACTTAAACCGAGAAATAGGTTCTTTCGTGGGATTTTACAAAAGTCAAGAATAAACCGTGATTTGATTGCTTGATAGTTGTTGGGTCCTTAATTTTACATCATTTCACACATGTTTAAGATCTAGAGAGAGAAAGATGATATGTTAGAGAGAGAGAGAGAGAGAGAGAGAGAGAACTAGAGAGGAAATAAGAGATGTTTCTTATTCCAAATGAACGAACCAACCCTCAAATGAGAGGTTACACAGTATTTATAGGCCATGTCTAGGGCAACTAACATCTTTCACATAATATCACTTATAGCCCTTAGACTTTGGCAAAACATGAAAAGTTAAACATAATAACATATAACTTAATAAAACTTAACATAAATAATAAACTAATGCATCTTATTACAAGACACATTGACTCGACAATGATCGTCACTTCAAGCATTCCCAGCAATCTCCCCCTAAGGGACGATCATTGACATCTCTCTTTGATTGCATTTATGATCATCACTTTTGCGTTTCTAACAATCTCCCCCTAAAGGTGTGATCATTGAGATCTCTTTTGCGACCTGTGGGTTATGGGTCCACCAATAGAAATGACTGATCTTTTGACTTCTTTGATGCTTGTTGTTTTGAACTTTGAGTCTTTATGTAATAGCTTTGCTAGATTCTTTGCTCCAATCATGCTTTGTGATCTTCGTTCTTCGTTCTTGTTGTAGTGATCAAATGATGGTGTAATCTGCCTTTCGTCACTTCTGCATCTGTGGTGGTTGTCCGTCATTCCAACATGCTCATACATCTTTGGACTTTGACTTTCGCATGCACGTAGTTCCCTTTCTTTCACTTTGATCTTTAGTCTCTTTACTTTGTAGATTATTCTTTTTGGCGTAGAATCTTTCTTTGAACTTTGTGTTGCTTAGATCTTTGAGGGAGCTTTCTTTGACTTCAAGATGTATGTATGAGCATGCGGAATCTGTCGCCATGGAGGTGATGTGTAGCTGCAGGTAAGCAGTTAGCAATAAACAACCGGTACTTATAGATAAGGAATTAGAGATCGTCAACAGCATAGTGTGAAGACTCCTTCTAACCCTTACCAAGGCCGTTCCCAATTCGGATACTCCCGAGGGAGCTTACGAGACCTACTAAGTAGCTCAACGAATGGGTGAGTCGCTGGGGATCACTCCATGACTGTAGACCGTTTTGGAACCACCGTGAACACTAAGCGTAACCTACAAGGAGTTACCGAAGAGACCTGCTGTCAGGGCTGTTTGATGTCGACCCTTGCAGGAGTTTCCGTTCAATCATTGAGAAATACATGAGTAAATCCTCTCATAAACGTTCTCGTCAGATTGCTAGGATCTGCGAAGGACTCGATAATTTACAGCTGGTGTCCATTGATGTAGAACACCAGTTGTAGAAATGTTAAGTGTTCCTCAGAAATCTTTGATGTATCTCATGGCTCTAGACTCGATAAGTGCACAATTTGGTTTCCTATGCGGAGACTAGGGAGAGGTCTCCTGCTTCAATATCAACCATCTCTAAGAGATAAGTTGATAGACTACACCGGTTCCCCGTGAGAATGAAACAAGCTCTTTTAAGAGAACTTGAGTGGCTTAGAAGGTTAAGTGCAGTGCGTCACTGGTTCCATGATGTCTTTATCTTTAATACCGGTGTCGCCTTAGCAACAACCAGTAGCATATGAATTGAACCCGGTGTCTGCCCTAAGGAACATATGGAGGGCTATTTCTTTTCAACCTTTTCTTTACTTTTCTTTTTAATTCTTCAACCCCTTCTTTCTCCTTTCATTCTTTACTCCTTTTTTCATATCATACCTAAGGACTTCTAATACTAACTATTGGTGATGTCCTTGGGTAGATCCCTCCGGCTCTGGCAGATCATAGGACGGTTTTCCCTAACCTTAGTCACCTTATAACACCATGACTATCCTATAATTGCCATGAAACCATTTATTGAAAATCTCTCAAAGTGTTTGTGATTATCAAACATTTTGTTTAACACTTTAAGAGTTTTGTTTTTATTAGAAGGGCTCCCCTTTCACATGTGCTCATGTGTATTAAATAAATTTGCACATGCGGGAGGAAGCACTTTTTGAATTGATCCACTTTCAGTGAACAAGACCGATTCGAGACACGCTTACATCACTAGTTAGACTAGCTTGAAGTTATTACCCGGCCTGGTCGAGTCCACAGAAAGTTTCTCGAAACGGTACATATCTACTTTGACAAATCCTTTTCGAGACACTTTAATCACTTTAATTTTTCTCCCCCTCAAAAATAGCATATAAGATGTTGTTTTTGATGAACTTTTGATTAAAATATGCTTTTTGAGTCTTATGGGGAGATTCACCAAGAACTTATCATTTTGAACAAAGATCATTTCAAATACTCCCCCTCAATAAGTGAAATAACTTTTTGAGGTTTTGATTACGAGAGGGAATACTTGTCCTTTTGAGTAGAATTTATGAAAAAAACTTAGAAAATTTGATTAATTCTACTTAAAAGTAAGAAGCTTTCGCTCCTTATGTTAGGATTGAGGCACTGATGCGTACCTTAGGGTCCTTTAATTTCAAAGAACGGGTTGTACACTGTTGTATGTGTACAAGCAATTAAACATGATTTTGACAGAACATTTTGTTTTTGAAATACTCCCCCTCAAAACTCGCTTATGTTTTGAGCATTTTAAACCTTTTTAAAGTTTGAGGGAAAGAGTCTTCTTAAAGCAAAATTCTGAAAGATTTAGAAATTTCAGTTTGAAAAATTCTTGAATAAATTTTGCTTCAAGGTAACTAAAACTTTATGTGCTGAAATACTCCCCCTCAAAAGTAGCATACGTTTTGACATTTTTTAAACTTTGGAGTGAGTTGGGGAGTAAAGATTTGAAAAATCTTGAGCAAAATTTTGAAAAGTTTTGAAAAAACTTTTGAAATTTTTTGAATAAATTTTGCTCAAGATTAAGAAGGTTTAGATAAGCTTTGCATGAGAACTTCTTCTTGGTTTTAAGGATAAGTGCACGTTTGGTTTTAAAGAATGGTTTAGCAAGGTACTTTCCTTTCTTTGAAACCTGAGTTGTACACTGAAATGTGTGCACAAGTCGTTATGTTTAAGCCCGGGTTGTAAGCTGAAATACTTACAAGCCATTAAAAATTTAAGATTAGACAACAACCTTGGGAACCCATTTAAGCACAGCGCCAACGGGTTTACCAAATTTTGAAATCCATTTGTAAGTTGTGTCAATCTGATTTAAAGATATTGAATTCCAATGAGGGCTGAAAACCGGTGTTTCATTTTGAAATAACACTCGTGGAATCAATGGTGATTTAAAACTCTTTTTCCGTTGAAAATTGTTTGAGAAACTGGCATTTCTCTTGGAGTTTTAAAATCTGAAGAAGAAGATTTCCATCTAGAGTTGAACTTCATGGGTTCTCTTTTAGATTTCCATCTAAAATGGAAACCTTCCGGTATTTAGAATGTTCAAAGCAGAGTCATTCTCTTGTTGTAGCGAAAGCAATTCTGATATTGAATATTTGAAAGGTTTTGAATGACTTTGCTTTGGTCTCCACACTTGCTTTACCGGTGTAAAACGAGGGTGTGGAGTTTGAAAAACATGATTCTTTTCTTTTGAAGCATTTGGGTTTGAAAACCTTTTAGAAGTAAATGTTTCAGAATAACTTGGTCTCTTTGAAAAATTCCTTCCTTTTTGCAAAGAATAGGTTGTAAACTGAGAAACCCTTTTCGACAATGGTTTTGAAGATTCACCCATGTAAACCTTCTTCGAAGCACTCACTTCTGGTGTTGAAACATTTGAAATTGGAGCTTTTCCCTTTGATCGGTTAAGAGTATCAAACTTCACTTTTAAAGCATTGTATGAAATTCTCAAATCATTGTATTCTTTTTGAAGATAAAGATGATCTTGGGATGCCAATTTTGATTCTAAAGAAGCAATTTGTTTCAAAAGTTCGTCTTTTTCGGCTTTAGAATCATCCGTTTTACGAGCTAATTTCCGTTCGAACACAACATTTTCTTTTTCATGTCTTTCAAAATAATTTTCAAATTTGGTTACTTTGTTGAAAAAGTCAGTTTTGGCATCCTCAAAATCGTTTGTTCGTTGAGCTAAAAGTGTTTCAAGCTCAACTACTTTCGTTTGAAGCACATGATTTTCATTTTCAAAAAGATACATTTTCTCCCCTGTTTCCTTTTCAAAATCTGGAGTATTAGAATCGAACAGGGGTTTTGGGAAGGAAACTTTTGTGATTTGAAAATCAACATTGTTTTTTTTCATTGATTCAATCTTTTACAAAGCATTTTCAAACCTTTTATCAGCGAATTCATACAATTCAGATTTCAAATCGTCAATCTCCTTTTGTTTCATGTTTGAGTTTTGTATCTGAACTCATGAACGTTTGATTGAATCAAAAAAGTTTTTGTAAATTTGTTTCAAATGCTCAATCTCTTTTTCGTATTTTGAAATTTGACATTTCATTGACACGTTTTCATCTTCAACTTGTTCAAGCTTTGACATCCAGGGGTTTTCAAAAGACTGCTTTTCAAGATTGTGTTGTAAAGCTAGCTCAAAGTTAATGCTTTGTGCTTGACATCTTTGAAAATTTTGTTCAAGAGAAAATATTTGTCGTTTAAGTTTCTCTTGGATGTCGCTTGAATCTTTTAAAATTTTCTCATTTTCATGTCCCAACATCCAATTTTCCACTCTTAAGTTTTCAGACTCAACAATCAACGATTTATCACAAGTAGTTTTTTCAAAAACTTTCAATTTAGCTTCTAAATCAACAATGTCTTTAGTTAACGATGTATTTTGAGCTTTTAGGTCACGATTAAGCTCATTATATCGAACAACTTCAGCTTGCATATTTTTTTATTAATAGAGCATTTGAAGCACATTCTTGATCATGATTCACATTGTCATGTTCAACCGTACCTCCATTAAGATCCATATGTGGAGTCTCAGGAGTAATATTTCTATTATTCTGATTCACCACATATGTGTCGTTAATGTACTCAAGTTGTCCATGACTTTGTGTCTCATAAGCAAACACATTATCAAATATCTGGATATCATCAGTTGATTGATGTACCTTAACCAATGTGTCTGAACAATGTGAAGGTCCGACATCAGCAGCTGCAGTCTTTAAAGCATCCTTACAATTGAGTTTCCCGTTACCATCTAAATCATTCCCTGGGGTGCTGCTTTCTTTTTGCAGTTATGAAAATTCACTGTTACTCGTGAGCACCAAATTATCATCCGATGTCCCTTCATTGTTGACCATTCCCGCCTTTATCTGCATCTCTATTTCAATTCTTTCTCGTTCTTTTCCTGTTAACTCTCATTCTTGCAATTCTTTTTCATTTGACTCTCTCTTCTTTTCAAGCATCTCTCTTAGATGAAAAAGAAAACTAAAACAGATATCTCTTTCTCTTTTAGTGGATATTTCTATCTCTTTTAAACTTGATTCCATTGAATTTTGGTGTGATATGAAAATGGATCTTGTATACGATAAAGAAGTAATTGCGTTTCTCAAATGAGTCTTATGTCCGTTGTTCACGATTTACACAACAACTAACATGAAAGTTATATCTACACGAACTCGAATAATTTTCAGCACAAAATAATAATCAACCTCGGATTTATTGAAGCTCAAGTAAAAATTTGGTCCAAAATTATACGCAAATATAACTCAACCAAAAATTCACCCTTTTAACATTTACTACAAACCAAAAAAAATTTGTGCATTGTGTTAACAAACTCAGAGTCCGAACAGCCCAACTTGTTGTAAAATCTGACGCAGCCCAACTTGTTGTATAACTTGACGCAGCCCAACACTCTAAGCATACAAACAGAGCCCAATTGAAATAAAGCCCAAACCAATTAAGCTTAATCCTAAATGATATTGCTATAAAACCACCACTTGAACCAAAGTTAACCCTACTAATCCTCACACCCTAATCTGAAAAATATACGCAGTCACTACTCAATTTTATCGCTCAACCAAACACAGATAAAAAATCGTCCTTTTGATTCTTGTTTACTTTACTGCTCAAACTACTTCAATACCAAACTAATTTCGTCCCTTGTTCTACTTTCTAATCCGAGCACCAACAAACACAAACTCAGTTTACTTAAACAACTACACCCACTTCATTCTTGCGGCTTCAAGATCTCATGAAAGATTTAAGGTGGGTTTCGTTTTGTGTTGTTGTTTTGTAAACCGAATTAAAGAAAGGATGAAACACGATAGGTTTTTGTTCTTTCTTATTCTCGGATAATAAAAGAAGTATATCTTCTAATATGATCGATGATGGTTGTATTTTCACTTCTCTTGAATCAGTAATGATTTGACAAGTATAAGTGAAAATAAAAAAACTGAGATCCTTCTTTCTTTTTATTATCGATTCTTGTTTGTGAAAAAGGTTAGGATTAGATGTAGTACGTGACGTGAAGGAGATGATACTTTCTTTGTTGTCGTTTGATGTTGTGAGATGGTGGTGGGATTTAGGATTAGATATGGATTTGCTGTTATAGTATGGGTTCGGTTTGGATTTGTTTGAATCTGGTCTCGTTACTCGATAAAGGTGCTTACTCGATAAGGAGAAATGAGCCGAGTATAGTTTGGCCTAGGGGGTAGACAATAGAAAACCTTACTCGATAACGATAAGGTATATTAGCTAAGTCGCTAATCTGGTTAACTCGTCAACAGTTACTCGATAGACTTACTCGATGACAGCTGAGCTTACTAGATAATTCCTAAATTTCCGCTAACCTTACTCGATAAAATTCGTACTTTGCCCAGAAAAACCCAGAAAAAACTGATATTTTAATATTATAAACTTGATAACAACATATATATATATATATATATATATATATATATATATATATATATATATATATATATATATATATATATATATATATATATATATATATATATATATTTTCAAATACCAAGAAAAAACGAGATCTGTATATATCAAAGACCAATGAGCTAAAATTAATCTTGTAATAGGACAAATTAGCACATAAAAAAATAAAAACCGAGAGTTAAAGTACCAAAAAAATTTAAAGACACGATCTTAGAATCAAAACACTTTTAAATCATCTTCTAGCTCTTGATACCAATTGTTGGGTCCTTAGTTTTACATCATTTCACACATGTTTAAGATCTAGAGAGAGACAGACGATATGTTAGAGAGAGAGAGAACTAGAGAGGAAATAAGAGATGTTTCTTATTCCAAATGAACCAACCAACCCTCAAATGAGAGGTTACAAAGTATTTATAGGCCATGTCTAGGGCAACTAACATCTTTCACATAATATCACTTATAGCCCTTAGACTTTGGCAAAACATGAAAAGTTAAACATAATAACATGTAACTTAATAAAACTTAACATAAATAATAAACTAATGCAACCTATTACAAGACACATTGAATCGACAATGATCGTCACTTCAAGCGTTCCCAACAATAGTGTTATGAAATTTGTTGGATGGGTACAATGATTATAGATTGTATGGTAAACGAGATGATCGTTTGAAGGACAAGGTTATATGTTGTTTAGTTGTGATTTGGTTCGGTTGATGCAAGATTTTACGGTGAAATTTTAGTCTGAAAACTTAAAATCCCAATAACTTCACTCCGGAGGTGATTTAGGCCTCAGAAAATTCGTTTCATGACTTTGTGGTGAAACTTCACAATATTCAGCCTGTTCCGAACGTTTTGACAGCTAATTTACTGAAAACGGAGTAACGGTTCAAAAGTTATGGCCGTTTGAAGTTTTGACGTAAAAAGTCAACTTTGGTCAAACTGAATGAGCAAATCTCTAGAATGAACAAATCTCTGGAATGAGCAAATCGCTGGATGAGCAAATCGCTAGATAGAGAAAACCTCTGGATGAGCAAATCGCTAGATAGCCAACTCGCTAAATGTCAACTCGCTATACACCAACTCGCTAAAATACAAACTCGCTAAACACCAACTTGCTGAATGCCAACTCGCTAAGCACCAACTCGCTAAACACCAACTCGCTAAATGCCAACACGCTAGAACAACTATCAAATCGCTAGGCACTAACTCGCTGGAATACAAATTGCTAGTACCAACTTGCTAATCACCAACTACACCAACTCGCTGGAGGCAACTCGCTACTTAACAAATCGCTAAGACCAACTCGCTATCACCAAGTTGCTAGATCCATATAAAGACAGTCTGACAACTCGCTAGCACAAGAAGACAAAATAGTCACTTTCTAGCGATTTGTCTTTATGTCTAAAAATAGTAAACGCAGCTGATGTGCGTTTTATTAGTACAAGTTTTAAAATTTATAAACCCGAATTATCCGATTATTATTTAGCACATACGAGCAAGTATACTCGTCCGATGTAATAAAGGTGGGTAAGTCGAGATCATCCCAAGGGATTTGGTTGTTTTAGTAATAAGAAAAACGTTTGTTAAATAAGGGTTGTCAATCCAAATTTATGTAAATATTAATTTAAAAGAAACTCAATAAAAACTAAGCATATACTTGTGTGTAATTCCTTGATTGGTAATTAGGAGTATCATGACAATTTAAGTATAAAGTTTGGTGTAAAACTTGTTATGATGCGCAACTAAAAATGAGTAGTTATACAATCTATGATGTATGTCATGTTTTAACTACCACTAAGAATTCTATCACCTAAATGACTCCTTTCGGACATATCAAATGAGTATGACAATTCTATAATCACATGGTTGTTTTGAAAATCAATTCTTTTCTTATGAATTCCTACGAATCCTTTCGGTCCTTTTTCGTGATGAAATCTTCTCAAATCCATTTTAACAAGTAAATAAGATGGTTGTCAAGCATCCTATTCCATACTAATTCGTGCACTAATGTTTTGGAATAAAAACAAGTTGAAATTCCTTTCGGACCTATTTTTCCAAAGATTGTTTTTACCAACAAATTAAGCAAGATTAGATGTTATTTCAACAAACTCATAAAATAGATATGTTTTCATGCATCACCTTTTTCATAAAAGAATACTACATTAACCAATCACATCATACACACAAGTATATCACAAATTACTCCATAGCAATCATATTAAAATACAAGTAAATAAGAAAACTTTCATAAAACTCAAAGTAACAATTGTTCATTATACGTATCAAGGTTTACCTAGCTTGAGAATTACAATGAATAAACTTGTGGAACTATAGCAACCACACTCCTCCAATTGCTCACTAACGTAAGTAAACAACTCCAAACTCGAACCAATGTTTGAGACTCGAACTCAACACGTTCAGGACGTTTTCACAACACTTAGTAAACTTTCAGGCAATATAAGATGAACTAACAATATTTGGTGTAATACTAGGTTAGATATTTGGTGGTACAAGTAATTCTAAACCCTAAGTAGTCATTATATAGCATAATAACACTTATCCTCCAAGTAAAAACGTATCTCTAGAGTTATTAAGCTGAAATGATCAGCCACACATGATTATGGGGAGTAAATACGTCCATAAATGCAAGACTTGTAACTTCAGTCATCTCCATCCGATCGGTTTCTCTCCATCCGATCGGATGGCCCTTTTTTGGCACATTCCAACCGAATCGGATGCGGGTTGCATCCGATCGGTTGAACACTGTCTGAAAATTATTCTTTTGTCTTTTCTTTGTCGTTTTACATTGCATGCATTGTTTTTCTTCGTGGCATGACTTTATCCATTAGAACTTGATATTTCCTTGATAAATATGTGTAGAAAACTTGTCTTTATCAAATCCTTTTGTCCATGCGACGTTTCTTTCTTTCTTGATCTTCTTGAAACTCTCCAAATATGCATGATCACTTCATTTCTTCATCTTTTAATCATTTTTTCCTGCTTTTGGCTATATTTGCATGCATAAACACTTTTCCATGATTAAGTAACAAATATATACAAATATGACCAATTTCCATGCATAAACCAAATAATAACGCAACTAAAAACATGTTAATTTTGAGCGTTATCAAATCCCCGACACTTGAACTTTGCTCGCCCTCGAGCAAGTCTTAATCAAAAGAAATTGAATTCAATGGCAATAGTGCAAATATCTTATTTGAACTCAATCAAGTAAATAAAGAGCTTGATATCAATTCTAAGCACCTCACGAAGATAATTTGAAATTCACTCATCAATCAATATGTGTAATGATTAATAGATCACCCATTGCTCAGTCGTGATTTATGTTTCTTACCATAGGCTTGTACAAGTATCAAAACAATGGAATAATTCATCAAAGAGGTCTTTTATTCGGGTTGTAACGTTCAGGCTAAGGGTAAATAAATCCTTCGTGCAAATAATTACACTAAGTCAAAAAGGTAAGGATAAGGCATGGGAATATTTATGAAATTGGTTTTAAAGAAAAATAAAATCAAAGTCTAAGTCCCATTGTTGCTAATCACGAACATACCACAAACCCAAAAATGATAATAGTTACAATCTTTCTCCTCTTCGAACTTTCACATGTCGATACATCGATTCACCATAAAAATATTCTTCATACTTAGCACATTGACTAACAACATATCACATAACCTTTATTCATAATAATATAGCGCATTTGCTATAATTGTCACCTTATAGTTGCGATGATTTTTATTTATTTTTATTTATTTTTTATTTTTTTTACATCACATCTCCCCCACACTTCGCATAAGCATACACCACAAAAAAATACAAATAAGAAGTATGCATCCTTCGTCTTTGTTGGAATGGCACACACATGATTAGTGAAGTGTGGCTAACTAATAATCATCAAAAACAATCCAACATACCAAGCAACTAGCAACCCACCATTTAGACTTTGACAAAGGGTTAGGCTAAGGTTTAAAGTGTAAAATCTTTTTTTTTTTTTTTTTTTTTTTTTTTTTTTTTTTTTTTTCTGGATGTAACAAAAGAAATGGGATGGCTCAGAGGGTGAAACTAGGGGTATCTAGCGCTAAAGATAAACGCTAACAAATGGATTCCAAATACGAGGGTAACTAACCGATGTGGTTAGCAAAAATTTGTTTTGTAAACGGATGGCCATTTGATTTTATTCCTAAGGTTGCCTCTTATCATATGAATATATCCTTATCATTCGAAAATGATTTAACCGTAATGCATAACAAGTATAAGTTCTAGAATTAACACAACCACCGGCACACTCATAATGAAATATATAAATAGCATGAGAAACACTATTCACATAAAAAAAACTAATCCTCACAATTTATAGTAATAAGGGTATAAAATTGTGCTAACAAATGTTATCAATTCCGAGACGAATTGCTCTTTACACTTAATTTATTTTCCAAAAATATAATTATTATTTACCATTGAATCAACCTTATTTTAACTAAAATATGAAGGGCGAACTACTTCAAGTTACTAAAGTTCACGACTCTAAAAAAAACGAAAATTAAAAATTAAAAATTAAAAATTATGCAATTTTTCTATTTTCTTACCTCCCCCACACTTAAGTTTTGCATTGTCCTCAATGTAATAAAAAAATAACTTCAAAGTAAAGGAAATGGAAAAATTTAGAAAATACCGGAATTAAATACGCAATATGCATATTTGATCGTAATAAGCAAATGAGTTTATCGACTCCAAACGTTGATCAACTATATGCTTCCGTAACAAAACCCCTGCAAGAAAACTGCAAAATATACGAAAAACCAAACAAACACAAACAAAAACATCTAAACGAAATAAGTAGAAAATTAAGTTACGTTATAAATCCTAACATAAATAGTTAAAGGTAGTGGAAATAGAAATCATTCGACACATAATTGTTTTTAAACGAAACCATAAACCATATGATCACACGTCACCATCAATAACTCACATCGGAATGAATGAACTCGTCCTCGCTTTCCTCTTCATCCTCATCTTCCTCATCAACTTCTTCATCATCCACTTGTCGCTTATTCTTTCCAACTCTTGATGACGAACCTCCAACATCATAACTCGATCCTCCAGGATTAAAACTTGATCCACCCACATTGACACCTGAACTACCATACTCAGGAAGTCTATCGTATGGAGGGTATGGCTCGGGAAATGGTGAATAACCAGGATAAGGGTAGGGGTATGGTCCAGGATATGGAGAATATGGTAACATGTATGGTGGAACATTTGGTGGGTTGTAGGGAGGTACCTCATAATTGGCATCTTGTGCCAAATGTTGGATCATAGGCATGGAATAATCAAAGTTGTAATTATTCCTCATTAGCTTTGAATCTTTCCAAACTTCCCTACACTCAATAGCATTTAACTCTCGGTTCCAATCACCCCATCCTGAATCAAAACCACTTTGAGTATTCCCTGGAAAACTTCCCATTTGAGGTTGTGATGGTGCTTCCGCATAAGCGCCTGATTGCGCCCCCACACTTGGTTCGGTCCAAGGTCCCAAAGTCTTGTTATTCCTATCCAATGCTTTTCCAAAACTAAAAGCATCCCATATCTCACTCTCCATCCTCACTCGACACTTCCTCAACTCATTATCATTAAGGTACCCAAGATTCTTAGCCAAAACGGTCACATAATGACCTCCACAAACATCACTTTGTTTCTTAATCCCCGGTGCTCTCTTAGAAAGATATTCGGCAATAATCCATGCCACATTCCCATTCTTATCTTCCTCCAATAACTTCATCACCCATAGGTCCGGTTGACTACATTTGTCTTGACTACCGCTCCTATGCAACAATCCCCAAGAAATCAACTTTTGTAAAACCTTCATCAACGGATTTCTAATCCTAGAAGAATTCCTCCCAAGACAAGTTGGATCACCAATTCTATTCCAATAAGCATCAACACCCGTGTATTGATCATTAGCTTTAGCCAAGCTCACAAAATGTGGTCCAAACAACCTATGATTAACCTCACTCTCCTCATACAAACCAAGGGCAACTGCAAAATTTGGCAAAGATAAAGCATGTTCGCGACCACACAATCTAAACCAAACACAAACATCCCCAAGAACATCATTCACCTTCCTATCAAAGTAAAATGTAGAAAAGAACTCCAAACACCATTCCTTGTAAACATCCTCACGTATACTAAAAGCTCTTTCCCAAGAATAATCTTCAAACCTATCCCCATCACCGGGATACACATAAATCATAGTCATCATGCTCCTCAATTGATCCTCACATTCATACTCCGCAAGCAATTCCCAATCAATCAATCTAGGCTTAGTAATCTTTCTCTCTTGAAGTTTTGAAAGACGTTCCCTATACGCATTCTTCTCATCTTTGTTTTGCACATGAGAAAACTTGACATTATCATTAGACTCCGGTTTCAAACTAAAAGTGATCCTCTTCCTCTCGTTCCTTTTCAAATACTTGTTAACAATCGGGTTTCTTTGATTACGACCCAATCTTGCAACATTTCCCTGAAAGAAATCTCAAATTATGTTATTATAAAAGTATAAAAACTAATACCAATCAATTTAGAAACTAGAAAACGCAATTTCAAAAATTTGAAAAATTTTTCCGTAGCATCCATCCGATCGGATTGAGGTCCAGCCGATCGGATGGATCTTTTGGCATTCTCCAATCCGTTCGGTTGCAACTCGCAACCGATTCGGCTGGAGTTCCTGTTTACTTCATGCATCCTCAATCCATTCTAAACGTTTCCCAATCAATCTGAACTTCTTTCTAACTTGTAATCTACCATTCTTGAGTACTTCTAACATATCTGAACTCTCCTATCAACGATACGTAACATTTCCAATCATCAACCTAATGATCATATGAAAACTCAAGAACAACATCTACTAAAATCTTCCAATTACTGCTCTAATCAACAATGCAATTACCTAACATCACTAATTATCAAGCATGTAACTTCTGGGATTCATCAATTGCAAGTTAGGAATACAAATATTCCTGTAAAAGTCTCGGTCACCTGATTGTTGTAATAGCATTAAGTTAGCTCGTAGTTAGTTTATTTATAAGTTAGTTAGTATTAGTGTAAGTAACAACGTGGAAGAAGGACGGGTCTTCACCCACTGTATGCCTGATCCACAGCCCGGGTGTGGGCGTTTATGTTGTAAGTATAAATACCCCTCTCCACATGTAGAGAGGGTTGGACCTTCATTCAATCTCAATCTAACATTCTCTTTTCTCTCAAGGTTCCACTCTACCTCTCTTTCTTTTAATTCCAACGCCACACACAAACCACAAGGAATCATGTTTTCAACTTAATTAGTATTCTACAATTGGTATCAAGAGCCAAGGTTTCATCTTAGGGCCTTGTAGAATCAGATTTGATGTGGTTTTGTGTAGTTTTGTGAGTTTGGAGTAACTTTCTTGTAAAAACTCTTGGTTTGATCTTTCTAGTGTTGTTAAACATGTTAGTGATGTACTTTTATGTTCATTGGTGTTTGTAGAACATTGTGTTTTAGTTGGATATACCATATCTTTAATCTATTGGAAGTTTGGTTTAGGTTTTAGGCGTATTTCATTGTTGCGATTAAGTCTACTGTTTCATTGCTTGTTTGCAACTACCATTTTGGGAATACAAACAAATCGCAAGGAAAGTGACAGTTTTGGATTTTTGTTTCTGCGATTAGCTTCTGTGGTTAAGTGATCTGCGGTTTGTTCATTGTGTTTAGCTCCTGTGGTTAAGTGGTCTGCGGTTAGTTCATTGCGTTTAGCTCCTGCGGTTAAGTGCTCTCCGTTTAGCTCACTGTGCTTAGCTTTCTGCGGTTAAGTGGTTTGCGACTAATTCCTTTCGGTTAGCTTCACTTGCGGTTTGTTACACTCTGCGCTTAGTGTCTTGCAGTCATCATTCATTGTGGTTAACCTATCTGCGGTTCATTATTCCTGCGGTTTGGTCTTATTGCGGTTAACTATCTCTGCGACTTGTGCACTTTATTGCGAGTATCTCCTATTCTGCGGTTTGGTAGTTTCTATTTTGTGATGTCGACATCCTCTGATGACATTCAAGCTGCTGGGTCTGACACCCGACCTCCGATGTTGGACAGAACTAACTATGAATCATGGGCACAAAGGATTCGTCTCTATTGTCTGGGTAAGGAAAATGGAGTCAACATTTTGAAGTCCATCGATGAGGGACCCTTTCAAATGGGTACTACTAGAGACACGGTCGCAACAACTGATCAACAACCGGCTGTAATTGGTCCTGATAGAACTCGCACTTACAATGAGCTGTCAGATGAAGAAAAGAAACGCTATGATGCCGACATCAGAGCATCGAATATTGTCATTCAAGGGCTTCCCAAAGATGTCTACAAACTTATCAACTACAACACTGAAGCCAAGGCTGTCTGGGATAATGTGAAAATGCTTCTTGCAGGGTCTGAGTTAACTAAAGAAGATCGAGAGTCTCAGCTATACGATGAATTTGAGCATTTCAAAATGAACCCAGGTGAAAGCATCACTGACTATTACGTCAGATTTCACAAGTTGGTCAATGATATGAGAGTCATCAAGATGACAATGCCCAATATACAGCTTAATTCCAAATTCGTGAATAACATGGCACCAGAATGGGATAGGTTTGTCACAGCTGTTAAGCTCAACAAAGGTCTCAGGCATACCAATCATGAACAACTCTATGCATATCTCCAACAACATGAGAAACATGCTGCTTATGCATATCAAATGAATCTCTTGCTTTTGTCTCTAATGTTCAACAACTTAACCAAACTTCAAATGATCAATCTCAACCATCACAACCATCTTCCAGGTCTACCCCAACCAATGGTCAATCATCAACTCCCTTACCATCTGCTTTGAATACACAACTTGATTCTGGGTATTCTCACACTGACATGATGATTGATAATCTCTCCAACCAAGTTTCTCTACTGGTCCAACAGTTCAGGGATGCACTTCTATCTACTAATAACCAACTTAGGACCTCGTCTAATCCACAAAATCAGGCAGTCATTGAGGATGGTAGAGTAGTGGTGCAGAATGTGCAGGGAAGACAAAATTTCAATCAAAGAAATGCTGGTAGAGATAATGGGCAGTACAGAGTTGGTAATGCTCTTCAAGCACAAGCTAAGTAGCCTAAATGTTATAACTGCAGAGGGTTGGGCCATATAGCTAGGAATTGCACTCTCCCAAAACGTCCTCAAAACTCTGAGTACTTCAAGGACAAGATGTTGCTGATGCAGGCGCAGGAGAATGGGACGGTGTTGGATGAAGAAGCTCTGCTCTTTCTGGCTGGTAATGATGGGAACACCTTTGATGCTGATGTGGATGATCAGCCTGTTCTGGATATGGCTCTAAATGACCCGAATATCTTTCAAGTTGAAGAGTGTGATGCATTTGACTCAGACGAAGATGACGAACCTACTGCTCAAACCATTTTCATGGCTAATCTGTCTGCAGCTGCATCCTCTTCACAGCATCCTGATTCATCCATCACATCTGCTATCTCTGAGGTACCAACATCTCTTAATCCTGATCTGAATAATCCAACAACTTTACAGGGGACGTGTGACTCGGTACAACTCAAGAATATTGTCAACACAAACGTCACTGATATGGGAAATACCAATAATATCCCATATGAAATGTATGTGAATGACAATGGACCGCCTGTTATACCAAGTGACATGCCGTCTATTGACTCTTGTGAACATGAGGTACATGAGCACACAATATACAACCCTGATGATTCCTTGATTACTAGAATTAACACCCTTAAGGATCAAGTGAATATTTATGAGCAGCGTGCAAAATTTGAGCTGAATGAACGTGAGTAGAAAATGGAATGGCAAATGCGTACTTACATATCTGAAAACAATTCCAAACCAGAAACATTGAAAAGGGAGTTAGTTTCTTTAAAAAACCAATTGGATCAAACCGTCAAACAAAAACAAGAGTTTCAAAAAAGCTTGACTTCAATCAAACTCGAATACAAAGATAAAGAAACTAAACTTCTAAATGATTTCTCAAAACTCAAAATGTTGAAAAATAAATTGGAAGATAAGTTATACACACAGGGCCAAACCATTCAATCTGCTCAAATGATGCAAAACCATAGGAAACTAAGTGATGAATTTAGTGAACAGGATGCCTCTAAGCCCAAAGCAAGATGCCTTAGGATTGGTTTAGGTGCACAACCTGCATTATATGATGCAAATACTATACTTGAACCTAACCATGACCCTCCTGATATGAGATCCTATGACGAAATTAATGAGACAGAGGATAGAACTAGGGTAAAACTTGCTGAACGATTAAAGGATCCCAAGTGCATTGCTAAGAATATTGTGTTTCACTATGATTATGCGAATGACAATCACTCTGCCATTTTTGTTCCTCAAAAGAGAATTCTTCCTGACAAAGTGTTTTGGAATATAGACATTGAGAAAATGCAAGCTGAAAGAGTTGTAGGTAACACACGCACTATCTTTAGAATTGCTGACCCAACCATTTACCCCCTGAACACACCCAGGCACCTCGTACCATTTACTCTTCCCACACAGTGTAACACTAATTGAGTTGTATGTTCTAGGTCAATTGTTTAATGACTTTGAGAAAACCTGTAAATTAAGAATCACACCTACAGGGATTACAAAATGGGAAAGGGGTTTTGAGCAAACAAAACAGTGTTACCTAACTGAAGTTATGCCATTTTTTAAACTTCTCAAAGAACATTTTGAGGGCCTTAAAAACACCATTAATGATGATGTAACTCAAATGAAAAAGGTTTTTGATGAAGTGGAAAGTGAGAGTAACCAATTAGCTATTGATCTCAAATATAGTGAAATTGACAGGAAAAACATTCTCATTATGAATGAAAATTTGATTGCAAATTGCATTGCAAAAGATGTGTTTTATACTGTTACCGACTCAACATTATCTGCTCGACAATTTCATGAAATGTCGGTTACTTTGAATGTCTTCCAGAATTGTGTAATTGAGCTTGAGGGGGAGAATTACAAACTTACTGAAAAAATTCAAAACGACGACCATGATAACATGGTCATAAATTTCTCAAAACTAGAAGTTGATAATCTGAACCTACAATTAAAATATCAACATCTAGAAGAAAGCATAAAAATATCAAATGCCAAGACATCTTCGGATGCTCCTGAGTTTGACACATGTTTTGAATTAGCCAAAAAGGATGAAGTAATTCAAGCTCACTCAAACACGATTCGGAAATTGAAGGTCCAAATTGCATAGTTAAAATCGAACAAAAGCGATGTGACCAATACCAATTACCAGAAGTCGATAGATTCTCAAAACTTTCAGAAATAGGGCATTATCAATGAATTACAACATGAAAATGAGTGGCTTCGTG
Source organism: Artemisia argyi (assembly GCA_030686995.1). Classification (NCBI taxonomy): domain Eukaryota; kingdom Viridiplantae; phylum Streptophyta; class Magnoliopsida; order Asterales; family Asteraceae; genus Artemisia; species Artemisia argyi. The sequence continues at coordinate 87,734,526 of CM060679.1, forward strand.
CTGAAATGTCAAACGCTAAACAACGTTACAAAGACTTGTTTGAGTCTATTAAAATAATACGTGACCAAAACAATGAAAGAGTCACTTCTTTGTTAAATGAAATTGAGAATCTAAAGACTATGGTGAAGGGTAAAATGCTCGTCGTTTCATGTGATTATGCAATTTCCAATGTACATGCTTGTAAGAAATATGCGTGCGATGCTGTGAATGTCTCTCTTCCCCTTAGGAACAATAAGTTAGTTCATAACAACTATCTTAGAAATCTTAAGGACTGTCTGGCCATACTTAGAGAAACCATTGAAGATGAGAGGATACCTAAACCACATGATGATGTTATTATTGGTGCTTGCTTCCTCACTAATAGAGCCCAGGAATTATTAGAATATGCTATAGGATCACACCCCAGGAATGATAACAAGTCGGATAGGTCATTTGCGTCGCACTCTAACAGTGGCAACAAACATGTTACATTTGATTATCCTCAAACCATGTCACAATCCACCATCATGATCACTGGTAAACAAGTAGCATCTAATCATACTATTGTTCCCGTCATTGCTTCTACAGGAGTAAAAGGTGTATCTAATGCTAGCAAGTCACAGCCTAGGTGCAATACAAAGAATGATAGGACTTTGCCGGCTAAGAGTACACTTATGAAGGAAGTAGAAGAATCCTCTAGGAACAATAAAGTTATGCTTAATGAAAGGAATCGTGTTGATTCAAACATTTGTGTTAACAATGATGTAATTAACTCGAATTCTGGTGCTATTTGTAAGACTTGTAACAAATGTTTATTTTATCGTAATCATGATGCTTGTGTTGTGTCCTTTCTAAAATCCACTATGAAATCTCTAGTTATGAATGTCTCGAGTGTTAAACGGGTAAAACAAGTATGGAATAAAACTGGTAAAGTGTTCACTAATGTTGGCTATCAATGGAGACCTACTGGAAGGAAATTCAACCTAAAGGAAAAGTGCCCAATGACTAGGATCACTAACTCCAAAGTTGAGCCTATTAAGAAGTGGAGACCTACTGGTAGGATGTTCCCATTAGAAGCACCTAGTACCACTCCTAGTTCTAGTGCATCAAAATGTGATAATTCCAGTGAGATATCTGTAACATACGATAATCCAATATTTGTGTGTGCTAACCAAACGGACCCCAACTGTTTGTGGGGCTCCAGCTTTTTCAGTTATCCACCATTGTCTGGTTTCAAATGCAGGTTGTACAAATCGTCCTTTGGTATTTGGACTCAGGCTGCTCAAAACATATGACTGGAGATCGCTCGCGGCTCAAGAATTTCGTGGAAAAGTTTATTGGTACGGTTAGATTTGGGAATGACCATTTTGGATCTATAATGGGTTATGGTGATTACGTCTTTGGAGACAGTGTAATATCCAGAGTTTACTACGTGGAAGGACTTGGGTACAATCTATTTTCTGTTGGTCAATTCTGTGATTCTGATCTTGAAGTTGCTTTCAGAAAACACACCTATTTTGTTAGAGAATTAGATGGTGTTGATCTCCTCAAGGGGAGTCGGGGCACTAATCTTTATACCATTTCTATCGAAGACATGCTACGGTCCTCTCCAATTTGCTTAATTTCTAAAGCCTCCAAGAACAAATCATGGTTGTGGCATCGTCGTTTAAACCATTTGAACTTCGGTACCATCAATGAACTCACACGTAAGGATCTTGTTCGAGGCTTGCCCAGACTTAAGTATGAAAAAGACCATTTGTGTTCCGCATGTCAAATGGGCAAAAGCAAAAAGCACACCCATAAACCCAAGACTGTCAATTCCATCATGGAAGTTCTACATACTCTTCACATGGATCTCTGTGGACCAACGAGGATTCAAAGTATCAATGGAAAGAAATATGTGCTTGTTATTGTTGATGATTACTCTCGATTCATGTGGGTAAAGTTTCTACGGTCAAAAGATGAAGCTCCGGAAACCATCATCAAACTCATCAAGATGTTGCAAGTTCGCCTCAACAAAACAGTTAGATTCATTCGTACTGATAATGGAACGGAGTTTGTGAACAAACAACTTTCTCAATTTTATGAAGGTGTCGGCATTAGTCATCAAAAGAGCATTCCACGTACTCCTCAACAAAATGGAGTTGTTGAAAGACGCAATCACACCTTAGTTGAAGCCGCAAGGACTATGCTCATCTTCTCAAAAGCTCCTATGTTTCTTTGGGCTGAGGCAATTGCTACCGCATGTTACACACAGAACCGATCTTTGATACATCCTCTCTACTGCAAGACTCCATATGAACTGGTTCATGGCAGAAAACCAGACCTTTCATTTCTTCGAGTATTTGGTGCACTGTGCTATCCAACTAATGATAGTGAAGACCTTGGGAAGCTCAAGGCTAAGGCCGACATTGGTTTCTTCGTTGGCTATGCTCCAGAGCGAAAGGGGTACCGAATCTACAATAAACATACCAAAGACATAATGGAAACGATCCACGTTACTTTCGATGAGCTGACTGAGCAACCGGTTCCTGGACAATCAAGTTCTGGACCCGTACTTAACTTTTTGTCTCCTGGACCTATAAGCTCCAGGCTTGTACAGAATCCCACTCCTGCTGCTCCTTTTGTACCTCCTACAAGTGAAGATTGGAAGAAACTGTTTGACCCTATGTTTGATGAATACTTTGAACCTCAACATATTGATGCTCCTGAAGCTACAGTGTTTCAACAACTAGCTGGGGTAGTGAATGTCCCAGTTGATAATGACGGGCCATCCACTTCGTTGTCATGGGATTCTGAAGCTCCCACCATCAGTCGATCAGTTACCACTTCTAATGACCAACCTTCATTTGTACAACGAGTAGCAACTGTAGATAATTCGTCTGAAGTAAATCCTTTTGCTCCACCTGATAATGAGCCATTTGTTAACATCTTTGCCCCTGAATCGTCAAATGATGCTACATCCTCTGACGAATCTAACACGGCTACCTCAGTTCCCTATCCTCAACCCCATGAATACCTTAGGAAATGGACCAATGATCACCCTATTGACAACATTATTGGAAACCCTTCACGTTCAGTATCTACCCGCAAGCAACTTGCAACCGACGTATTGTGGTGTTTCTTCAATTCTGTCCTCTCTAAAGTTGAACCAAAAGACGTCAAGGATGCAATGTCTAAACACTCATGGTTCACTGCAATGGTGGACGAGATTCCTGAGTTTGACCGACTGGATGTGTGGGAATTAGTACCTCCTCCCGATTGTGCTATGATCATCACTCTCAAATGGATATTTAAGGTTAAACTTGATGAGCATGGAGATGTATTCAAAAACAAGGCTAGGCTTGTGGCAAAAGGATATCGACAAGAAGAAGGTATAGACTTTGAAGAATCCTTCGCACCTGTTGCCAGAATTGAAGCCATAAGAATATTTCTCGCAAATGCTGCAAGTCAAAACATGGTGGTTTATCAAATGGATGTCAAGACTGCATTCTTAAATGGCGATCTAAAAGAGGTGGTGTATGTAACTCAACCTGAAGGTTTTGTGGATCCAGAATGCCCTAATCATGTGTATCGGTTGAAGAAGGCTCTCTATGGGCTTAAGCAAGCACCTAGGGTGTGGTACGACACCTTGTCTAAATTTCTTCTGGCTAACAAATTCTCCAAAGGCATTGTTGATCCTACACTCTTTACCAGAAAAACGGGCAAAAACCTTCTTCATGTACAAATCTACCTTGATAACATCATATTTGCCTCCTCTGATCCCAAAGAATGTGATCATTTCTCCCAAGAGATGAGTTCTGAATTCCAGATGTCTATGATGGGTCAAATGTCTTTCTTTCTAGGATTGCAAATTTCTCAAAATCCCAATGGCATCTTCATCAATCAATCCAAGTATGCCAATGAAATTTTAAAGAAATTTGGTTTCGATTCAAGTGACTCAGTTGACACTCCTATGATAGAAAGATCAAAACTAGATGAAGATGATGTTGGAATCACGGTCGAACAAACCAAGTATCGAAGCATGATTGGTTCCTTAATGTATCTTACTGCTAGCAGACCAGATCTTCTATTTGCTGTTTGCATGTGTGCTCGGTATCAATCCAAACCCACCAAGAAACATCTGGAAGCTGTCAAGAGAGTCTTTCGGTATCTTATGGGTACAATCCATATGGGCCTATGGTACCCCAAGGACACTTCTATGGCTCTGACAGCATACTCTGATGCTGACCATGCGGGATGTCAAGACACTCGTCGCAGTACATCTGCGGGTGCTCAGTTGTTGGGTAATAAGCTAGTCAGTTGGTCGTCAAAGAAACAAATGAGTACCTCTATCTCCTCCACAGAAGCTGAATACATTGCCATGTCCTCATGCTGAGCTCAGATCTTATGGATGAGATCTCAACTTTCAGACTATGGCTTCATATGCAACAAGATTCCCATGTACTGTGACAACAAAAGTGCAATTGCACTCTGCTGCAACAATGTCCAGCACTCAAGGACTAAGCACATTGACATTCGACATCACTTCATCAGGGAGCAAGTTGAGAAAGGAATTGTGGAACTTTACTTCGTAAGGACTGAGTTCCAGCTAGCTGATATCTTCACCAAAGCACTATCTAGGGAACGATTTCAATTCATCCTCCCACGACTTGGTATGAAGTGTCTCACGCCTGAGGATCTCGTACGTCTTCAGGAAGACCAGGAGGAGTAAAGGGGTTACTTCACATATCCTTGTACATAGTATTCACTCAAAAAAGAAAAATAGAAAAATATAAAACTTATAAAATCCATAAAAATCTGAAAATTCACAAAAATCCAAAAATATTCCTCTCACGACATGTCTCTTGTGTAATCAATATTATGTACGTTTCTAGAAATGTCATTCAATAATGACACAGAATCATACATATGCTTGAGCAAGAGTTTTTCGGTTTCAAATAAAGTTTTTTTCAAAAACATGTCGTATCTCAAAACATTCTTAAAATTATGGCTTGTAGTCATTTCAGGCTACAACCCGGACTTCGAAACTATGGCTTACAGTTACTTCAGACTGTAACGCAGTCTTAAAAAATTATGGCTTGCTATTACTTCAGATAGCAACCCGTTTTTCAAAATGGGGAAAACACGTCGCCAAAAAGACGGTTGTTCCTTTTATCGGGTGAAGTTCATCCGGACATGGATTACTTTATATCCATGTTTCCTCGATCTAATGTACGTTTCAGTGCATTATTTCTTGATAAAGAAGAGAAATCTTCTTTTTATCGCCAAATACTTTCCCTTCTATGATTTTTCCGGAAAGTATTTGCGCAAAACTTGGTGGTACCATGAGATTTTGTTTGGAAATCAATTTGAACTCAAACTTTGATAAAACTTTTCACTCAATCAATGACATAACTTATTTATGTTTTAAACATCCGTCATTGATTGAGGGGGAGAAGTGATTTCTCAAAATTTTATGTATCATCAAAACTCCCCACACTTTGTACAAAAATCTGGCAACAATATACTTTGTGATGGTTATGTATTAGAATGGGAAATTTTTTTAAAGGGGTTTCGTTAATAACTTCGAATCTTTTGTAAACTCCTTAAATCTGACACATAACAACCTCCCTCACAGATTGAGGGGGAGCAAGAAAAAGTTCCTCTTATCAGAAAATGTCAAAATTGACCGCATTTCTCTCCCAAACTTTTCCTAACCTATTTAAATCAATTGAGATCAAAAATCTCGATAGATTTGATATTTTTGATCGGGGGAGAGAATGTGATTTAAATATGAAATCTGATAATCAAAAGTGATATTTTTGACTCGATAAATAGGCTCCCACATATGTGTTAAACACTTTCGTATATCGATGCACATATTGAGGGGGAGCAAAAGGCGTTTGTGGAAGTAATACCAAAGACCGACCATTTATATTTATGCATGGAGTTATAAGGTTGGTTAAGGTTAGGTATGAATTCCCATGATCCACCTGAACCGAAAGGATCTTCCCAGGGACAATCCTCTAGATAGATTAGAAGTCCTTAGGAATGATTGAAAAAAGGAGAAATGTGAGAAAGGGAAGAGTGCGGACTGAGATAGAGCTAGGACTGGAACAAACCCAACAAGGTTCTAGTGGTGAAGTCTCGGTAAGCACTGAAGGGGTTGAAGAATAAAAAAGAAATGAAATAAGAAAGGATGAAAAGAAATAGCCCTCCATATATTCAACCTTAGGGCAGAAACCGGGTTCAATGCATAATCTACTGGCGGTTACTAAGATAACACCGGTATTGAAGAAAAGACGTCATGGACCCAGTGACGCACTACACCAAACTTCCCAACCACTCAAGTTCTCTTAAAAGAGCTTGTTTCATTCTCACGGGGAACCCTGTGCAATGTATCGACCGCTCATTGCGAGCTATGTTGATACCTAAAACAGGAGACGCCTCCCCAGTCTCCAAGAGCAGATCAAAACACACTATTGAGTCTAGAGCCATGAGATCATCCATAAATCTCGATAGGACACATTCCAAATATGCTTATTGTTTCACACAATGTGGAAAATAAGATAAATATTTAGAGTCCTACGCATTATCCTTGTGGTATTGCCAGAACATCCGAGTGATATGAAAATATTCACAATGAATATGGAAATCCTTCTAGAGTGAACATCTCTCAAGCTCTTGGTAGGTGACATGTGAGATCCATCTTGGATCAATGATCAAGTGACAACTGGAAAGCAACAATGGTGCGATTCAATATTGAATCAAACTTGTTCCAGGATATGGATTGACGGATACTTTTGCAAAAACCTTTCAGTGTGCTCACAAACTAATTTTCGAGCACATTGATTGTGTACAATATCTTTCAAACAAAAGTATTTTTGATGGAAATATGATTCAAAGTATAAAACTCTCGTCGTGTCTCAAAAATGTTTTTCATAGGACACGCGAGTAATTTCTATAAATCAATTTCTCATCAATCCGTGAATATCTATTCACCGATTCACTCTATCGTGCTGTCTGCTTTGAGACGTTCCGGTATGAGAACATGCTAAGTATGAAGATTCCGAAGTGGATTCTTTGGAAAATTCATTACTACAAGCTGGAAATTCCTGTCAAGAAGAGTCTTCTTTAAAAGAGACTCTACCTGATCACAGGTTGGTTTTCACAAAATTGAAGGGTAGTCTGTCCTCGCAGAACGAATGACAAAGCCATATTCGTTCTCTATCTTTATTGCTAACTGTTTTATTTCAGGGACACATATAAAGATGGCGTTGATGGCTCCAGTTTCCAGCTAAATCGGGTCAATCCATACCTCATGCTCACACATCCTCCACACTATCAATGAAGATGAGAGACTTGCTACAACAAATGTTGAGAGACTACCAACAACGTTTCCGCAACTCTGATGAAAAAGTCTCCTAATTCACAACTCCAATGTAAAGTCTCTTGATCCAGAAGGGTGTGAGCATGATGGTCCTTAGTCACTACATCACATGAAGGCAATACAACTATGGATGAGCTTGGAGATTTACTTTGGCTGATGATCTCAAAGGAAGCTCAAAGATCATATATCACAAAGGAATTCTAATCACAAGTTCGCTTGCTTGAAGTATAAAGTGTGAAGTAAAGTGAAGAATCAGATCCTACGAGCTACAGAGACGTAAGAATGCTTAAGGACCAAAGAGCTTAATTTCAAAGGTGACCTTACTTAGGGGGAGATTGGTAGGAATACAAATATTCCTATAAAAGTCTCGGTCACCTGATTATTGTAATAGCATTAAGTTAGCTCGTAGTTAGTTTATTTATAAGTTAGTTAGTATTAGTGTAACTAACACCGTGGAAGAAGGACGGGTCTTCACCCACTGTATGCCTGACCCACAGCCCGGGTGTGGGCGTTTATGTTGTAAGTATAAATACCCCTCTCCACATGTGGAGAGGGTTGGACCTTCATTCAATCTCAATCTAACATTCTCTTTTCTCTCAAGGTTCCACTCTCCCTCTCTTTCTTTTAATTCCAACGCCACACACAAACCACAAGGAATCATGTTTCCAACTTAATTAGTATTCTACGTAAATAAATTAACTCCAAAGATTCTACCCAATTCAATCCGAAAATTCAATCAATGAATTCTTACTCAAAACTTAATCAATTGATCTAATTCTTTTTGCAATACATTCTCCTATCATCTAATCACTTATCCCCAAAATATTACATCTTAATTCGAACTAATTCAAAAATACCCAATTCGTGACCTAATTTCAATCATCCAAATTAAAACCTAATTGAATGAAATTAATGATATAACTTACTTGACTTGATGCCGTTGATGATCAATTATCACTCCTGCAACTCTCAAACAACTTCTAATGGTCGAATTTATAACCCCAATTCTTGGTGGATTGTGTGTGTGTGGTTTTCTTGGGTTTTTGAAAATTTTGGTTTATATATTCAATTCCATCCGATCAGTTGTGAATACATCCGTTCGGTTTTGTATGAAATTGATTTTTCAAAGTTTTTCTACTACTAAACTTGGTACAAGTACTAGTAGTTTTTATCTCTTCAAAAACTTATTATTTTGTATATATTCCAAACACATTTTGTCTACCAAAAATTTGGTCATCATTTCTACTTCTAACTTAAGACTAAAAACATAACTTAACCTCTAAAAAAAACTAGATAAATAGATCAATAGATAAATATATATATAGATAGATAGATAGATAGTCTTATTCAAACATGAAATGCATAAAACCTAAAAACATAAAATAAATTGCATGAAATTAAAAATACGAAACAAACAAATAGCACAAGATGTGCTTTATTCTTGTGATCATTCTTCTTCATCCATAGAAATATTCATTCCTAAGAATGTCTTCTCCACGATACTTGTTTGACAACTTCCTAGTAGTCTTTTGAGTTTTGAAACTTCGTGCAAAATTCCTTCCGCTAGGACATGTGATATCAAATTTGCAATGCCAATCACCATCTCCTTCTTCTCTTTTGTAAATGCTATGACCATCGGATCCCCATTCCATGTTCTTCAATCGGACCGATAAAGATCCAAGAAAATCTGTCAATTTGTTAAACACAAAAATGTTTTTAAATGGGTTAAAGAAAGCCTCCATTGCTAGAGCTCTTTCCGTTTCATCCTCAATATCAAAGAAACTAGGTGTGCATGGGCCAAACTTAGGTCTACCATCTTCATCTCTTCCCACTTCAAAGCAACCAAGGTAATCCTCCTCTTGGTCCTCATCATTATCATCCCCATTACTACCCCCTCTAGGCTTTGGATAGTAAGTATTCTTAAAAATTCCATCATCAATTGTCATGGTACCTCTTCCCATATCTATTATAGCTCCACATGTTCTTAAGAATGGTCTACCTAACAACAAAGGTAGTTCCTTATCAACCGCAACATCCAACACAAGAAAATCCGCCAAGAACGCTTGGTAACCAATTTGAACTCTCACATTTCTTACTTCCCCCATTGCTTTTGCCTTAGAATTATCCGCCATAGTGAGTTTAGAATTGTTAGGTGTAGGGTCTCTTAATCCTAACTTGTGATACAATGGATAAGGCATAATACTCACACTCGAGCCCGTATCGGCTAATGCATATAAAGGAGTTGTCCCATTAATTTTAATCGGCAAAACAAAATTTCCGGGATCATTAATTTTCTTTGGGAGCCCATTCTCAATTATCCTTCTCTCCTCTACTTCATCAAAACTATTATCCTCCAACTTCGACTTTGCTAACATAACCCCATCTAATTTCTTCCTATAATCCATGTAGTTTCTTAACACTTCAATGACCGGTTTGTTTTCCATCAATTCACTAATTTTTGCTTCAAGATAGCTTGTTTTTGCTCTTTGGTTAAAGGTTTGCTACTTTTTGGTGAATTTGGTGGAGTTTTGGATGATGATGATGATGATTTGTTTTCTTTTTCTTTTTGGGTGAAGGGTTGGGTTAATTTGTTCAATGGTGTTTTGTTTCGGTTAGCTTTGCCCATCTTACAAATTTCATCCCTTCCTTCCTTCATCTCTTCCATTCCTTCACAAACATCAACAAGCATTTCATTCACACTCTTTCCTTCTTCCAAATCACTTATGTTAATTCGTAATTCCCCAAGTGCGAAATCCAATGTACACTTGGTAGTCACAAGAAAATCTCTACCAAAGATAACCTCCGATTCATCGGCATTAGTATATTCCAAAACCACAAAATCAACTTTGAAGATGTGACCATGAATATTCACTCTAACTCCTTTCACTTCCTTTCTTCCATAACTTCCATAATCAAGCCTAACAAAACCAAGCTTGTCAAGTACTTCTTCCGAAATGTAATTGTCTCCATATACCATATTCAATTCCGCATCCCACGCATTAACACCTTCCACCACACAAGGTGTAGAATACCTCATGTGTGGAGCATCATATTCCTTAGGTGGTGCTCTTGTGAAAAGAAGAACTTTCCTTTACTTTTCCTTCTTTGGGTAACACATTTCATGTGGCAAGTAAGATACATTGTCTCCAACAACCTCTTCTCCTTCTAAATCCAATTTAGCCTTTTCTAACATGCTTTCCAACTTTTCCAAGGAATCACCGGAATCCTTGAACATATCCTCCAAATCTTTCAAGTACGCCGAAATCTGACTTAAACTCTCCATTTCAACTTAAGCAATTACTAACTATAACATAACCATCAACAAAAACATCCAAATCATGAGCATGAGGGTTAGTTGTAAGCAAATAACTCTTAATATGAAATAAGAACAAGTAAATTAACTAACTAAAACACTTAGAATTGAAAATAAACTAAAAAATAAAAATGTTAAAAATTTTACCGAGACTTCCATCCATTCGGATGGACATCCATCCGATCGGATTGCACAAATTACAACCTCCAACCGATCGGTTGGAACCCGCAACCGATTCGGTTGGAGTTTTCTGAAACTATTTTTTTTATATATATAAAAGACTAAAATTTAATAAAACAGTAATGATAATATTAAGGACATTAAAAACATTAACTAAGGTGTTCTTTAAACTACTAAAATATTAACTATAATTAAAACTACTAAAAACATTAAAATGACTCATAATGACATCTAATAACTAATAATAACTAACATTAATCATATAATCATTAAAACTAACTAACTAAAAACAGAAAAATGAACATTAAATAAGAAAAACAGAATCCTAAAAAATTTACCGAGGCCACCAACCGATCGGATGGACATCCATCCGAATCGGTTGGCTAAATACCAACTTTTTTTTTACTAACTTTTACTTTAAAAACTTTAAAAATTCACAAATTACAAACAATTTTATTACTAAAAACTAAGAAAATTAATCAAATCCCCGGCAGCGGTGCCAAAAACTTGATGTGCGTTTTATTAGTACAAGTTTTAAAATTTATAAACACGAATTATCCGATTATTATTTAGCACATACGAGCAAGTATACTCGTCTGATGTAATAAAGGTGGGTAAGTCGAGATCGTCCCAAGGGATTTGGTTGTTTTAGTAATAAGAAAACGTTTGTTAAATAAGGGTTGTCAATCCAAATTTATGTAAATATTAATTTAAAAGAAACTCAATAAAAACTAAGCATATACTTGTGTGTAATTCCTTGATTGGTAATTAGGAGTATCATGACAATTTAAGTATAAAGTTTGGTGTAAAACTTGTTATGATGCGCAACTAAAAATGAGTAGTTATACAATCTATGATGTATGTCATGTTTTAACTACCACTAAGAATTCTAACACCTAAATGACTCCTTTCGGACATATCAAATGAGTATGACAATTCTATAATCACATGGTTGTTTTGAAAATCAATTCTTTTCTTATGAATTCCTACGAATCCTTTCGGTCCTTTTTCGTGATGAAATCTTCTCAAATCCATTTTAACAAGTAAATAAGATGGTTGTCAAGCATCCTATTCCATACTAATTCGTGCACTAATGTTTTGGAATAAAAACACGTTGAAATTCCTTTCGGACCTATTTTTCCAAAGATTGTTTTTACCAACAAATTAAGCAAGATTATATGTTATTTCAACAAACTCATAAAATAGACATGTTTTCATGCATCACCTTTTTCATAAAAGAATACTCCATTAACCAATCACAACATACACACAAGTATATCACAAATTACTCCATAGCAATCATATTAAAACACAAGTAAATAAGAAAACTTTCATAAAACTCAAAGTAACAATTGTTCATTATAAGTATCAAGGTGTACCTAGCTTGAGAATTACAATGAATAAACTTGTGGAACTATAGCAACCACACTCCTCCAATTGCTCACTAACGTAAGTAAACAACTCCAAAATCGAACCAATGTTTGAGACTCGAACTCAACACGTTCAGGACGTTTTCACAACACTTAGTAAACTTTCAGGCAATATAAGATGAACTAACAATATTTGGTGTAATACTAGGTTAGATATTTGGTGGTACAAGTAATTCTAGACCCTAAGTAGTCATTATATAGCATAATAACACTTATCCTCCAAGTAAAAACGTCCATCTAGAGTTATTAAGCAGAAATGATCAGCCACACATAATTATGGGGAGTAAATACGTCCATAAATGCAAGACTTGTAACTTCAGTCATCTCCATCCGATCGGATGGCACTTCTTTTGGCACATTCCAACCGAATCGGATGCGGGTTGCATCCGATCGGTTGAACACTGTCTGAAAATTATTCTTTTGTCTTTTCTTTGTCGTTTTACGTTGCATGCATTGTTTTTCTTCGTGGCATGACTTTATCCATTAGAACTTGATATTTCCTTGATAAATATATGTAGAAAACTTGTCTTTATCAAATCCTTTTGTCCATGCGACGTTTCTTTCTTTCTTGATCTTCTTGAAACTCTCCAAATATGCATGATCACTTCATTTCTTCATCTTTTAATCATTTTTTCCTGCTTTTGGCTATATTTGCATGCATAAACACTTTTCCACGATTAAGTAACAAATATGACCAATTTCCATGCATAAAACAAACAATAACGCAACTAAAAACATGTTAATTTTGAGCTTTATCAGCAGCAAATCGCTAACTAGAAACCAACAACTCACTACCACGAACAGAGCAACTCGCTAGCACGAGAACCACCACGAGAACCAACTCACTACAAAGAAACCAAACTTAAAATTCATCAAACAACAAACCAACGATTGATTCCACCCAACCAAATGAAAGACTAAGTCTCTCACACATCTCTAAACATGAAAGTACAATAAAATCACAAAACAAATCACTAACAAGATCAAACTAAGGTGTTTTCTTCCTATACCGTTCGAACCAAATGAAAACCACAAAAACCAAGCATAAATCTGAGTATAAACAATCCCTAAGATGTAACCATGGCTCTTGATACCAATTGTAAGATACTCATAAACATAAACATGTATGGTAGGTGTGTGTTGCGAATTATTGTAAACAGACTTAAGTCTGTTATTAGTTAAGTCTGGTAGCTAGTTAGTACTGGTAGTACTAAGTTAAATCTGGTAGTCTTAGTTAAGTCTGTTAGTATTTTTGTCTTAGTTAAGTCTGTTTATGTTTAACAGAATAATATGTTTGGAGATATAATAGGAAAGGATATGCACCCGGTTAGATATCTTAGGAGAAGATATGCATGCATCCTTTCACACGTTTTGTATAGCTAGGGTTAGGGTTTTCCTTATAGTATAAAAGGAACCCTACGACATTATGTATAATGTGAACTTTTCAAGTTTAATAAAAGATATAAAGTTAGTTCTCTGTGTTGTTCTTAATGCTTGTGTTAATATTCCGCGTTAACATCAAGTATACGTTGTTTATAGTTTCTCATATACTTGATTTGGATTTATTCATGTTAAGTATTGTCTTACAAAGGCTGCTTAAATCCAGAACTTTGGACCTACATGTGGTATCAGAGCCTATAGAGGGACTCTAATTAAGAAGAAACACAAAACCACAAATCAATCACTCATAAATCCTAAAAGATATTTGTTCCTGGTTGATGACGTATAGTCTATATTTGGGCCACGAGCCCAAACGATAAACATTACTAAGGCCCAAATCCACCATAAGTGGGCTATTATAATAATGACTTGGGCCGCACTACCAAAGGGATTGGGCTTACGTAGACCCAAGCCCAATAAAACTATTTATGGTCAAGATAAGGATCTTCTATTTACGGATAGAGATCCATAGACCGGATAAGCACCACGCGTGCGAAGAGTAAGGAGCAAGAAACCTACGAGGATTCTGCGCCTATATATAGAATGACATAATTCTCATTAAAGGGACGATTCACAAACCTTAACTCTTTACGATAACCCTAAAACCGATTACTTACTCTCACGCCGGAGGATAATCGTGGGAGACAATCCCACGATAAGCCTAACGGTGTTTGTTTATTTTCTTAGTGCGCAGGTTTCAAGCATTAAGAGCTAATTGGTACGCGAGCAAGAGCCCAAACTAGGAGCGCCCAACTTTTGTATCAACAAGTGGCGCCATCCGTGGGACCCACACTAAGAACTAAGAACTAGAATGACGAAGAATAAAAACTCAAGCCAGCGGACTCCGCAGTTGGAGAAAACACGTGACCCCCAGAAGAAGAACCATCAGGATTCGACCTCTAGGAAGGCTTCTGGAACAACCAGTACGCCTGGTCACCAAGAAACGGGACCAACCCTACCTCTCCCAGCAGTAGAATTGCCTATAAGGACTACCCAAGCGACCACAGTAGTCCCAAGCGTTGAAGAACTTCAGCGCACCCTCTTCAATACTCCCCACCAAACGACACCTATAGTGGACAACACTGTGCCACCTGGCGCACCTAACCGAGATAGGGTGCCCAATACTGAGGCAGATATTCTTGCAGCGAATGAGGACGCACCTGATCTAACATTGAGTAATTTTGTATCTCAAAATTACGAAACCCTAACCACCCTCATGCAAGAAGAAGCGAGGAGAAGGTCAAGTACGAGCCTGCAAGCTCGGCTCAACTTTGGTCCTGAACGCGAAGTATCACCACTGCACCACCAAAGAGGAAGACACGAAAATAACGAAAGACGTACCACTATCCTTGATAGACTTGGTACGGTATCTGACTCACAATATTCAGAGGAATATGAAGATGGCGAGAGGCGCACCAATGTTCATTCTAGACTTGGTAGTCGAAGGATACAAGACAGATTAGGACGTCAACATTCACCAAGCGAAGGCTCCTCCAGGTCTGGGAGCAAAATAATTCATGACAGATTAAGGAGGAGAACATCCCCAAGTGAAAGCCCCTCAAGCTCTTCCTCTGAAGGAAGCCAGCGCAAGCGCCGCAAAAGAGATTACTCTTCTTCCAGTGACTCCTCGGACAACAAGGATAAGGAAACAGGACACTGGAAATCCAGAGGGAGACGTCGCGAGGAAGAAGACGAAGACATATCTCTTCCGTGGCGTCGCTAGAAAGTTGATGCCTTTACAAGACGCATCAGCGACTACTCTGATCATAAGAAAAGGCGCATGCCCACTAATGTTAAAACATATGACGGGACGGGTGATCCTGATGATCACCTAAAATTTTTTGAATCCGCCGCTACTATCGAAAATTGGCCACAACATGTGTGGTGCCATATGTTTAACTCCACGTTAGTAGGGAATGCGCTCACGTGGTTTAGCAAGCTTCCATGAAGAAGCATTGGCGGGTTTGAAGAGTTGCGAAAAGCATTCCGTTTAAACTTCACCCAAAGAAAAAAGTGCGCTAAAAACCCTGTTGAACTAGCCAGAGTAAAACAGCGTCAAGGGGAATCAACCAGTGCTTATATGGACCGATTTAAAGATGAGTGTATATACGTAAAGGTATGTCCTGAAGTCCTAAAAATCTCAAGGTTCATGAATGGGATCAACAACCCAGAACTCATTAGGAAGTTAAACGATAAGATTCCCCAAACCTTCGATGAACTAATGAAGCGCGCAACATCCTTCATCCAAGGAGAAGCAGCTGCCGCGGACAGTAAAAAAGGCTACTCAAATTATAGGCAACAAGAACAGCCTAGGAGACAATCCAATGATCAGAGCAGCAACCGCAGCAAGAATTATCGCAGTCAGGGGAGTGGACGAGATAATGACAAGTATACCCCTCTCACAAAGACTCCGAGGGAAATATTTGTAACAGAAGGCGCAAACTTCCCAAAACCTCCACCAATGCGCACCCCAGAGGACAAGCGTATAGGGAATGGATACTGCGAATACCATGGCCAAAAGGGCCATACAACCAACGAGTGTGTCCAGCTACGACAACTAATTGAAAAATTAGTAACGGAGGGTAGAATGGATCACCTCGTAAAGAACATTAAAGAAGGGAAGGACAAGCAAAGGAATGGAGGCAAGAAAGAGCCTCCCAAAGATAAAGCGGACATCATCTACATGATACAGTCATGGAAACGCAAGACAAAGCAAAAAGTCAGTCAAAAGTTCTCTTCAGAAAAGGAGATATCCTTCCCCACTCTAGCTGCGGACAACGCAGTAATAGAACCACTGACCATTGAGATACATACTGGGGGACATGATATCCACCGCATGTATATCGATGGAGGAGCATCCGCATATATTCTGTATGAACATTGCTTTAAAAGGCTACGACCTGAGATACAAAGTCAGTTGATACCAGCCACGACATCGCTGACTGGGTTCACAGGAGAAAAGATATGGCCTATGGGGCAATTACGCTTACTTGTAGTTGTGGGCGATGAACAACACTCTACAGCAACGTGGATAAATTTCATGATAATCAAGTCTCCTTCACCGTACAACGGCATCATTGGGAGACCTGGAATATTATCCATGTGCGTTGTACCATCCACAGCACATGGGATGCTCAAATTTCCAGTAGAAGGAGGGATTGTCACCCTCTATAACACTACAGTGCCTCCTAAAGAATGCAACGCAGTAACCAGTGAGGTGGAGAATATTCCAGGACAGAGCACAGAAAAAATACCAAACTTAAAGGTCGCTATTCATCCTGATTACCCAGATCAACAAATATCGATTGGAGGATCTTTATTTGACAAAGGTAAAGTAGCTGTGTGCGCACTCTTACAAAAGAACCTGAGTATCTTTGCGTGGGAACCAAAGCACATGACCGGAGTGCCACGCTCTATTACGGAGTACAAGCTACAAATCCGACAAGGATATCCCCCAATACGACAGAAGAAGCGCGGCCAGGACCCAGATCGCGCAAAAGCTATCCTGGAAGAAGTACACAAGCTTGTAGACGCAGGCATTATGCGCGAAGTATACTATCACGACTGGCTCTCTAATCCAGTGATGGTAAAGAAGAGTGATGGCAGTTGGAGGATGTGCGTGGACTTCACAGACCTCAATAAAGCATGTCCACAAGACTGCTATCTACTGCCAGAGATAGACTGGAAAGTAGAATCCCTGTGCGGATATCCTTTTAAATGCTTCTTGGACGCATACAAAGGGTACCATCAAATCCAGATGGCAGTGGAGGATGAAGAAAAAATAGCCTTCCACACAAGTCAAGGGGTCTATTGCTACACAAAAATGCCTTTTGGCCTAAAGAACGCAGGCGCAACATACCAGCGATTGGTGGACATGGCTTTTGAAAAACAAGTAGGTCGCAACTTGGAAGTCTACGTTGATGACCTTGTCATCAAGAGTCACACAGAGGAAGAATTGGTGCGCGACATCGAGGAGACGTTCAAAACATTGGGAAAAATAAACATGAAGTTAAATCCCAAGAAGTGCACCTTTGGCGCGACAGAAGGCATGTTCCTTGGGTATTTAATAGAACCTAATGGTATCAAGCCTTGCCCAGAAAAAACAAAAGCTGTTATCGATCTCCCCTCACCGCGCACACTGAAAGAAGTCCAGTCATTAAACGGAAAGCTAGCTGGGCTAAACCATTTTTTATCTAAGTCAGCGGACAAATCACTCCCTCTCTTTAAAACACTCACGAAGTGCACAAAAAAGGGAGACTTTCGTTGGACTGAGGAAGCAGAAGAAGCCTTCCAACAGCTAAAACAGCACCTGGCATCACTCCCCAAGCTTGTCGCACCGCGACCAGGGGAAGAGTTAATCATGTACTTATCTGCAATCCACGGAGTAGTCAGCGCAGTACTATTGACAGATAGGAACTCCGTCCAAACACCCATATACTTTGTAAGCAAGGCATTGAAGAAGACAGAGACTAACTACAGCGCCATGGAAAAACTGGTCTTAGCTTTAGTATTCGCAGCTAAAAGACTGCGCAGATACTTTAATAGAACAAGTTATCTCTAAACCTGTGATCACGGACTAGCTGTGATCACGGACTAGCCAATCAAACAAGTTATCTCTAAACCTGACGCATTAGGATGGCTACAAAAGTGGAGTGTGTTGTTGAGCGAGTATAACATCTCGTATAGACCACGCACTGCAATCAAGGGGCAGATATTAGCTGACTTTATTATTGAAAAGCCAGATACCGATACTCCAACTTCAATAAGCAAGACAGAGTTACAAGAACCTTGGATTCTATTCACAGACGGATCCTCATGCGTGGATGGATCAGGCGCAGGCCTCATCCTTACTAATCCAGAAGGAATAGAGTTCACCTACGCACTGCGTTTCGAATTTATAGCCACAAACAATAGGGCAGAATACGAATCCCTACTCGCCGGACTGCGTATTGCAATTCAAATGGGTATACGCAACCTAGAGGCAAACGTGGATTCCAGGCTAGTAGCTAACCATGTATTAGGTAAATATGAAGCCAAGGATGAACACATGATCTAATACCTTGAAAAAACCAAGTCCTTAATTCTGAACTTTGATAGGTTCACAATCAAACAAGTACCTAGAGGGGACAACAGGAAAGCTGACGCACTTAGCAAGATCGCATCTACAAGCTTTGCGCACCTATCAAAACAGGTATTGCTAGAAACTCTAAAAAACAAATCAATCTTGGAGATGGAAGTATCCACGGAGATAGAAGAACAGGATCCCACGTGGATGACATCTATCATCGAATTTATTAGCAAAGGAATCTTACCACAAGATCAAAAGGACGCTCGAAGAGTGCGGCGCACAGCGCAGAGATTTGAACTAAGAGATGGCATCCTATATCGACGTTCATTCCTATAACCTTGGCTCCGATGTGTTGGACATCTTCAAGCAGATTATGTACTCCGAGAAATTCATGTTGGATCATGTAGTATGCACTCGGGACCATGGTCCGTTGTGGCGCGCGCTCTGCGATCAGGATATTATTGGCCTACTATGCACCGCGACGCGCGAGATATGATAAAAAATGCAGCAATTGCCAAGTACACAGGCCAATTCCGCGCCAACCACAACAAGAGTTAACCCCCATCACCTCACCATGGCCATTCTATAAATGGGGTATTGACATCGCAGGCCCTTTCCCAGTTGCAACGGGAGGGCTAAAACTCCTCATCGTAGCCATAGACTACTTTACAAAGTGGATTGAGGCAAAGGCAGTGGTGAGCATCACTGGAAACTAGGTAAAACGCTTCATATGGGACAATATTGTGTGTCGTTTCGAGCTACCTGGAGAAATTATCTCAGATAATGGGAAACAATTCTGCGATAACCCATTCAAAGATTGGTGCGCGCAATTGAATATCACACAACACTTTGCTTCAGTGAAACACCCACAAACCAATGGCCTGGTTGAACGCGCGAATCACAGTTTAGGCGAAGGGATAAAAGCGCGCCTTGACAGACACAAAGGAAAATGGGTGGACAAATTATCACATGTTTTATGGGCGCATCGCACCATAATCAAAACCAGTACCGGAGACACACCATTTTCTCTTGTCTATGGAACAGAAACCGTCATACCAGCTGAAATTGGAATGCCAACTATACGCACAGCAGAGATTAACGTCACAACAAATGACGATGAGCGGCACATAGACTTGGACTTGTTGGAAGAAAGGCGCGAACGCGCAGCTATACGCGAAGCAAAGGCCAAAGCAAAAATGAAGAAGTATTATGATGCAAAAGTCAAACACACTTCTTTCAGGCCAGGAGACTTTGTATACCGCGCTAATGATGCAAACCATATAGAAGACACAGGCAAGCTTGGACCCAAATGGGAAGGACCCTATGAGGTCACGGATGCACTAGGTAATGGTGCATACAGGTTGCGTGATATGGAAGGTCACGAGCTGGCGCGCACTTGGAATATCTGCAATCTCAAAAGATGCTATCTTTAGGAAAGGCTACGGCCCACAAACAGACAACTGTGCACTTTAGTATGTGCCCAATAATTGTTTGTCGTTGAATTTTCTTTTCTTTATTAGGAATTGTTTTTATTTTCCAAAAATCTTGCAAGTATTAATAAAACGTTGTGGTTTCTAGCTAACTCCATAACACACTTTACTTTATTGCGTACATTCTTATATGTTTCAATATTGTTATCTTATATTTTGCATACATGGCGTGCATGCACTAATTAAGACCCACGATGGCAGAAAGGATGAGTAAACCTACTAACTAACTCGTTGAGTAAGAGGGTTGCAAACCCATCAACATTGGATCACGCATCCTTGCTAAGCGCCTTACCTTCAAGACTTTGAGGTAAGATTTCCTTGTGCATTCCACGAAGGATGTGCAATATCACGTACACTATACAAGCTTAGCAAATTATGAGCCAAGACTCTTGGTCATTTAATAAGACTTTGCAAAAATAATGCAAGTCTATTTTTCATACTTATATTTTATTTTTAAGTCACGCACTTAATTTAAATATAGGTAACAAACGAGTATCTTAGTTGATCTTTTTACACAAAGGATAACAATTCAAGAACAGATACCATAACATGCAAACAAAAGACATAATTTGTTATTTATACAATACTATACATTTACAAGTTACAAAAACCAATATCTACACACTATGACGATGCTCAGGACTAGGTTCTGGGGCAGCAGAGCTTCCAGCCTCTTGGAGCTTCCTCAAAAGCAACGCATCCTTAGGCGATACGGTCGCTACGCTGACCGCAACTCCATCTGATCTGGGGATATGCGCCGCGCCTACACCACATAGGATGGCCTTTCCCTTAACACCTTTTTTCTTGGCCGCCCTCTCCGCATGAAGTTCCAAGACTTCCTTCAGGGGAACCTCCTTCTCAAGAACGAAGGGGTTCAATATATTACGCGGCTGCACAAAAACTGGAACCTACAGCTGCGACTCGTCAGGCTTTAGAAAAAAGTCTGGCTGAGCCTCCGCATCCTCCAAGATGTGCCTCCCCAGGGTTAACCCCTCCATAATCAACTTTATGGGGTAATCCTGGTCGCGCTCTAGCCTCGCAATATGTGGAAGCTCAAGCAGCTTCATCCCCTCCACTGCCTTCACTAGCTCGTCATAAGCGTCAGCCTTGTAGCCAGGCACCTCAACAAGTGCCACGGTCAGCATCTTCGCCTCATGGAGCTCCTCCATAGTTTGCGCCCTACCACGTTCCACGGCGCACTAAACAACCTTTCCAAAGGACTCCACTACCTTCGGGGACTCTAAAGTGCCCATCGCAGCCAGGCGTAAACCATGACTGATCAACCACCTACACACGCAGAAAAAGGATGCATTAGAAGCAAAGAGGAAAATTAATACACATGGTAAGGCAACATTGCGGAATATACAAACACATACCTGCGCTCAGCGATTGTAGACATAAGATGAGGATATAATTCCTCATCGTACTCTATACTTAGGCTGCGCAGCTTGTCCTCCTGCTCCTTCAGCATTTTCTCCATACGAGTGCGAAATTCATCAATATGGTCAAAGTGCTCAGCCTTTTTCTCCTCCAAATACCTTACCCCCCAAGTAAGGTTCGCCTTGAACTGATGCAGCTCCCCGCGCGCATGTTGCAACTCAGCCATCATGGTCAACTTCTCATCAGTGACCTTCTCAGCATGCGCCTTGATGGACCCTACCTCTGCTCGCGCATCAGCTAACTACGCACGGAGCAGGGCAATCTCCTCGTCCTACTATGTGAGGCTGCTGCTCTCCCAAACATACCGCGTCTTCAACTGAGTGACCAACTCAGTCTAACGCTCAGTAGCAGCAGCTAGCTCCTCCAACAACTGCTGTGCAGACACCTCCACGGTCACCTTTACTGTCTCCTCCACGTTCGCATTCTCAGGAGGGACCACACTTTCCACAAAAGCCGCATCACCCTCTGCAGCATGGTCACTACAAAGCATAAGAAGAAAGTCAGAGCATATTACGACAAGTAATGATAAAAAAATATATAAGCAGAAAGAGATAACATGGATATCACTTACAGAAGGGGAGAAGCCTTTGCAGTCTCCTTATCCGCGCCAGTGGCGGAGGTGTCATCTTCTGCGGCTGACTCCTCATCCGTAATAAGATTGCGCCTCCTCTTGGAAGTGCCAGCGTCATCAGCCTCTCCCTTGCGCTTTACACCCTGCGCTACAATCTCAGGCTCCAGCACCTCCACGCTGTCAGAAGACTCAGCATGTAACTCCTCCACATGAGCAGGCTCCCCAGTAGGAGGCACGCTCTGCACAGGCATCACAAGCATGGGAGGTGAATCTTCTGGACCAGCTTGCGCCAACGCAGTTAGGTGTCCCGCAGTACCATCCAGAAGTGGCTCCTCATTATCCCTCAGAGGACGCACACCCACCGTCATCTGCTTTGGCTTCTCAAGCTTCACCACGGTGAACAAATCCATCTCTGCGCAACACATGAGCAAATAACAAAACACAGATTAGTTATTGAACGTACATATACAGGAACACTTACGTTATTTGAAGCAAACAAATAAAAGGGACAAGCACCCACCCCGGCCGCTCTCATCAATGAAGGTTGGCACCTCGTCAGAACCATGGAAATAGTTGCAACTCAGCCCCATGTGAACCAAAAACTCCTCGGGGTAGGGGTTAATGGGGATGCGGTTGGCATCAATCGTATCCGCATCCTCTGCGCTATACGAACCGGGTACGGGGCGCCCATCCCTTGGCAGCGTCTCTTGAGTATAAAACTCAAAAGTTGAGGGAAATACTATATCATCTACCCAGAAAATTTTTTCCCTCCAATCCCTAAGGGAATCCACCTTCTCCGTATAACACTGAAGGCGTCCACCGCGCTTCACAAAAGATACCCATCCATGCGACCACGTTGTGCGGTATAATGCACGGAATAGGTTAACAGTAGGGTTGACCGCAAGCAACCGACAGTTTATTTCAAAATTGGATACTTTTGCCGCACCTATACAGTGCAGCTGGGAAATGTGAAGGTGGTAGTGGTTGAGCAAATCGCTCAAGAATAAGGATATGGGTATGCGCTGGTTCGCATACTCGAAGAAGCGCATATATAACCCTATTTTTCCCTCAGGGAAATCCGCGACGCACGCGTTGGCCTTCGGTACAACCGGATGCACGTCAAGAGGAATGAAATAATCAGAGGAGAACTGACACAGTTCATCCTCATCCATTTCAGATGGAAACTCATGTAATTGGCGAACCATTTCTAAGAAAAAAATAATAAAGCACGTTTTCGCGGTTACCTAATAAAACAATTGCTTTCTTTGAAAACGCTTTGAAGAAATGTAAAAATGGCGGAAGTGTGTTTTTTACTTTGTGTTCTTCAGTAAATGGGAGGTGATGTTTATATAGGGTTACACAAACCCTAGCATGTTAGCCACGTGGAACCCACTATCCTAATCGTGTGGCTAGAAGACGATCGGGTACATGCACTTTTTCCCATCTCCCGATAAATACGTGGACACTCTCCCCACTTCCCTAGGTATTTTTGAAAATATTGGTGACTAGATACATTGTCCATCATATTGGGCGATAACTTTTCCCGCCACACTTACCGTTGCTTCAAGAAGTCTAGCATCCGCGGCTCCGCGGCTAGCAAGCCGCGCACACTAGACTGGGGGGACACGATGACGTATAGTCTATATTTGGGCCACGAGCCCAAACGATAAACATTACTAAGGCCCAAATCCACCATAAGTGGGCTATTATAACAATGACTTAGGCCGCACTACCAAAGGGATTGGGCTTACGTAGACCCAAACCCAATAAAACTATTTATGGTCAAGATAAGGATCTTCTATTTACGGATAAAGATCCATAGACCGGATAAGCACCACGCGTGCGAAGAGTAAGGAGCAAGAAACCTACGAGGATTCTGCGCCTATATATAGAATGACATAATTCTCATTAAAAGGACGATTCACAAACCTTAACTCTTTACGATAACCCTAAAACCGATTACTTACTCTCACGCCGGAGGATAATCATGGGAGACAATCACACGATAAGCCTAACGGTGTTTGTTTATTTTCTTAGTGCGCAGGTTTCAAGCATTAAGAGCTAATTGGTACGAGAGCAAGAGCCCAAACTAGGAGCGCCCAACTTTTGTATCAACACTAGTAATGATGCATTCTCTAGCCAACACAGTGATTCTAAAGAATCAAATCATGAAGATGCTACCTCAGATAGTGGTAAAACAAAACAACAACAGATCGTACCTACAACAACCACTATATCAAATATCAAACTCCCAATTCTTAAAAAGGAGGAGTATGATATCTGGGCCATGGAGATGGAACACTATCTTGAATACATTGACAATGATGTATGGAAAGTGATTCAGAATGTGAATTCAAAGAAGAGGATCTCTATTAGTAAGGACAGTATTGTTAGAGTATTTCCACCAGTCTCTGCTTCAGAGATCCATGCTGCGGAGAAGGAAAGAAAGGCCAGAACCATCCTTCTGATGGTCATTCCAAAGGAACATCTAAGGAGGTTCCATGGGATGGATGATGCCAAGGATATTTGGGAAGCAATTCGATCCAGATTTGGAGGCAATGCTAACTCCAAGAAAATGTAGAAGGTTGTTCTTAAACAGAAGTTTGAAGCTTTCACTGTGTCTAGTTCTGAAGGGCTAGAAAAAGGTTATGACAGGTTCCAACATCTCCTCTCACAGTTGGAAGCTCATGGTTCAGGTGTGCCTCCTGAAGATGCAAATCACAAATTTCTCAGGTCTTTACCAAATGAATGGTCAACTGTGGCCATGACCATGAGAATGAAGGAAGATGTTGACACTTGGCCAATTGATGATCAGTATAACAACCTAAAGGTGTTTGAACAAGATATCAAAGGAACTTCAATGGCATCAACAAGTGCTGCTAATGTTGCTTTTGTGGGACAAAGCAAAAGCAGTACCGGCAAAGTTAATTCTGGTGGTTTTAGTTCTGGCAGTTATGGTATCTCTTCAAGCAATCAGAAAGAAAGAGAGGTCCCAGCAGGGTTTGCTGATGAAGTTATGTATTCACTCTTTGCAAAAAGGTCAAAAGACCCAGATCTTATCAATGAAGATCTTGAGCAGATCAATGATGATGATATTGAAGAGATAGATATAAACCGGAAATTGGAAATGATTGCTCTTAGAATGAAGAGACTTGATGAGGCGAAAAATGATCCGTTTTTAGGGGGTCATTTAAGCCCGGAATTGAATTTATTTGATCAAATATTGCCCTAAATCGTTCCTTTTGTGATTTTAGGTACTTTTGGAGTGAATTCTGGAAAAGGAAGCATTTTGGACGTTTTTGGAGCATAAAAGTGAAGAAAATGGCAAAGTCTTAATTTTCCTTGCTAGGAACAGTACCTGACGGCGTCACCAAGCTCTTAATGACGGCGTCAAGAGGAAAAACAAGAGGTGAATAGGATGGAGTCCATGACGGTCCAGAAAGATTTTACACTAGGGCATGACGGCGTCACCATAGGCAGTCATGGTCCCTTTATACGTGACGGCCCAGAGAAAAATCACTCTTGATGGCGTCAGATCTGGATCTAGGCAATCCGATTTTATTATGGGCGGCAGGTTGACGGCGTCAGAATTTTCTTCTTGACGTCGTCACATTGGAAAATCTATATATACTTTTGTAATTTTCATTCATTGGGGAGGACAATTTTAGGGACGACTTGGAGAAACCCTAGGACGATTTTATCAGTATTTTCAAGGGTTTTCACCCCTTGAAACCTTTCATGTTCAATTAAGATAAGTATCCTTTCAATTCATTCAATATGTCTATGTGTTGTTTGAATATATCTTACGCTTGTCTTGATTTTAACATGCTAGGCTAGATCTCTTGTGTGTTTGCTTAGATGTAGTGAAACCTAGATGTTGATTATAGGTTGATTACTTGTTTATAGTTGTTACGGATGAATGATTTTGATGTTAGGCTTAAGAAAACTGGCAGACTTCCATAGTGTAACTTGCTTGAACGTCTTAAGAAACATGAGCCAATGCGTACTAGGTTTTTATGGTTGTATTTAATGCATGTGCGAATTCTGATGATCCCATGTTAGGAGCTTCTTCCAGACTCGACATAGGAATTAAGTAGGAGCTTATAGAGTTGGGGAAGTACGTACGCCACCCACGATTGATATTAAGGAATATAACCCGTCATCCACGCAACTGTAACAAACTATCAACCTGTAAAAGATATCTAGGGAGTAATGAAATCTAAGTAAACACAATTTTCCCATTTATTGTTCACACCACTAGTTTACTTAGCTTTGTTTACATTTTTTGTTATTTTATTTTGATTGCATCTTTAGTTATTGGGTTAGTTGACTAGCAACTAATTCCGCCCACTCTTCCAAAACCTGAGATTTTAATTGCTTTTATAAAAATATAAAAATACAAAAAGAATCATCCCTCACCTCTAGACCTAGTTTTTAGGCTTTCTAATCCTAGCGACATTATTCCTGAGTTGAATGATCAATCCCCCGGTACTTGTCACTATACTATACTACAACGATCAGGTACACTGCCTGGTGGGGGTTGTAAGCTTCGCGAGATCCCTCGAGAGGTAAAGCCTGGTGCAATTCCTACACATCAAGTTTTTGGCGCCGCAGCCCGGGGAATAGTTATTGTCTAGGTTAGGATTTCTTTTTATTTGGTCTACTTGCTAGATTCCTTTCTAGTAAGATCTTATTTTTATTTTTAGGTTTTCTTTAGTCTATCTTACTTCTTCATGCCTTTGTTCGTAATTTCCACCATTCGCCATCATGGCAAATGCGTAGGCTGAGACGATCTCTCTCAACACCTGAACCATCCAGCATAGCCATCAATTTTGATGCGGCCCTTTCTGAAGAAAATTCAGAAAATCACCTTACAACCCCTAGCTCCCAATCTAACAACGATATGAATACCCCCGCAACTCCCATTCCTAAGCGCCTTAAGGACTACTCCTCCCCAAATCTTCGTGGCTTCTCAAACGCCATTGTCTTCCCAAATGAATACACCGATGAGGTCTTACGTGCGACCGATGTTTGGCTTGTCCAAAGTGTGTGCACGTTTTGTGGACTAGATGATGATGACCCGATTCAACACATCAAGGACTTCTTGAAAATAGTAGACACCCTCCATACGGATGGGGCTACTAGAAACACGTCCCGATTACGATTCTTCCCTTTCACCCTTTATGAAAAAGCCAAAGAGTGGTATGATAAACTTCTCTCTGAATCTATTTTCACATGGGAGCAACTCATATCCAAATTTTATAAGAAGTTCTTTCCAGCAGGGAAAACCTCAGCATTTAGGGATAGGATCCTCCGCTTCCGAAAAGGGAAGGACGAACCCTTCCATAAATCGTGGATTAGATTCAAGGATTTAATAAGACAAGTTCCCCATCATGGCATCGAACTCTGGCTTCTGGTCCAAATCTTCTACGACAATGTCTCCTCAAATGACCGGAACGGAATCAACAATTCTAGAAAAGGGAAACTAGTCAATCTTAGTGCCGAGGAAGGATGGAATAGGATTGAGGAATATGCTCAAGATCAGGATGACACTTGGGATGAACCTGAGTCAATTGCTAGCATGTCTAAAATCACATCAGCACCCTCAGACCGGCAAAGAAAAATTCACAAAAGAATGGAATACCTAGCTGGGTCGCAAATAACTAAACAACTTCCAAATCCTTACTTAATCTGCGACTACTGTGGGGGCCCGCACGAGGTAGAGGAATGCGGAGGAGAACCCACGACCGAACATGCGTGCTTGTCAGGGCTTGACATCTACGCTGATCCCTCCCTTTTGCCTTTTTTACCAAAACGATGATTACACCCTTTGGGGAAATCTGGTGAAGAGAAAAGAAGGAGAGGAAGGCCCTGAATATAAAATCAGGAGCACTTTTGAAGATGACCTTGGTCACTTCACTCAAGAAAAAGGCTTACAATTAAAAGGTCTTGATGAGCTCGTCGATGAGCAACAGAATGACATTGAAGAATGGTTCAACAAGCTTAACTCCACCCTTGATGACCAAGACAGGCCATCAGTAAGCCAAAAAGACCCCCTGCTCGCAATAACTACTCGAGCTGGAACAACAACTAAGGACCCCCTTATCCGAGCTCACATCCTGTCACCATTGATCCAAGCGAGCCCTACAGAGAGGAAGGTAAAGTAAGCAGTGAGGCTCCCGAACAACCTCCCCTGGTGACCCCATCCCCATCAACTCCACCTAACCAACCTGTGAGAATCCCATTCCCATCCCGATTGAAAAACCAGAAAATTGAGAACGATAATAAGAGATTCCTGTCATATCTAAAAGATTCTGTGATCACCATACCTCTCCTTGATGCTTCCTATCACATGCCAAAGTATAGCTCATACTTTAAAAAATTACTCGCCAACCGAAAGAAACTCGAGGGTCTTGTGACTCTGGGGGAAGAATGTTCGGTGGTTACTCATCGAGGGCTACCAAAAAAGGTAGACGATCCAGGCAGCCTTGCCCTGTTCCATAGGATCTCTATCAATAAAGAATGCTCTTGCCGATTTAGGGGCGAGTATCAACCTCATGCCTCACTCCATGTTCCTTAAACTAGGATACTCCGGATTAAAGCCTACCCGTATGAACATCCAACTAGCCGATAGATCAGTCAAATACCCCGTAGGGATATGCGAGAATATGCTGGTCAAAGTTAGAAAATTCAAATTTCCGGTTGACATCATGATCTTGGAGATGGAGGAGGATGACTTGGTACCCATCATCTTAGGGAGACCATTTCTTGCTACCGCTCGTGCAGTCATTGATGTTCATGACGGCAAGTTAACCTTACGAGTAGGAACCGATAGCTTAACCTTCGACATTAGAGACACTATGAATCTCTCTCTCGAAGCAGCTAACCGGCTTTATTTCATCGGAGAGGTCGATGAACTCACGGATGTCATTGATAACTGTGTTGATGAACAGATCGAAGAAGGCTGGTTACGGGGTGAGAATTTTTTCCCCTTGTTGGAAGAAGAAAAGATGGAGGGTATTGGAGTAGTCTCCTTCTACCCTAGACAGGAGACCACTGAACAGCTAGATCTCAAAGAACTCCCTAACCACCTAGAGTATGCCTTCCTTCAGGGAGAGGATCAACTGCCGGTAATTATAAACTCTTCCCTCAAACATGAACAAAAAGGTAAGCTCTTAGAAGTCCTCAAGAAATATAAGGGAGTGCTTGCGTGGAGTGTAGCCGACATTAAGGGGATTGACTCAACTTTTTGCACGCATAAGATTCTTAAGGAAGAAAATTATAAACCTACTGTGCAACCCCAGAGGCGGGTGAATCCCAACATTAAGGAAGTAGTGAAGAAAGAAGTCATCAAACTTCTGGATGCAGGACTAATTTACCCAATCTCGGATAGCCCGTGGGTTAGTCTTGTACAGGTTGTACCAAAGAAAGGTGGAATGACTGTGGTGAGGAACGACAAGGGATAGATGGTACCCCAGAGAACGGTTACTGGTTGGCGGGTATGCATCGATTATAGAAAGCTCAATGATGCCACAAGAAAGGATCACTTTCCCCTACCATTCATTGACCAAATGTTGGAAAGATTATCTGGGCACGAGTATTACTGTTTCTTGGATAGGTTCTTGGGATACTTCCAAATCCCCATAGCACCTGAGGACCAAGAGAAAACCACATTTACTTGCCCTTATGGAACGTTCGCCTACAAAAGGATGCCTTTTGGGCTTTGTAACGCCCCCGCCACTTTTCAGTGGTGCATGACCGCAATCTTTCACGAACTAATGGAAGATAGCATGGAAGTTTTCATGGATGACTTTTCAGTCTTCGGAAACTCTTTCGACCGCTGTCTTGCTAATCTAGAGAAAATGCTCAAACGTTGTGAGGAAACCAACTTGGTGCTGAATTAGGAAAAATGTCATTTTATGGTAAAAGAAGGGATTGTGTTTGGACATAAGGTCTCAGGGAATGGGATTGAGGTGGACCAAGCTAAAATGGAAGCTATATCTAAATTACCTTATCCCACGACTGTTAAGGCAATACGCAACTTCTTGGGCCACGCCGGGTTCTACCGAAGATTTATCAAAGATTTCTCTAAAATAGCTCGGCCAATGACACAATTGCTGGTGAAGGATGCCCCTTTCGATTTCTCTCAAGAATGAAAGGATGCATTCGACCTCCTGAAAAGGGAGCTCACGCAAGCCCCAATCATGGTTACACCCAACTGGGAGTTACCCTTCGAAATCATGTGCGATGGTAGCGATTATGCTGTCGGAGCAGTATTAGGCCATAGGCGTGACAAGCTATTCCAGCCTATCTACTACGCTAGCAAAACCATGAACCTCGCTCAAGAGAATTACTCTACCGCCGAAAAAGAATTATTAGCCGTAGTGTTCGCCTTCGACAAATTCCGTCAATATCTTGTCCTTTCAAAGACGGTCGTTTTCACCGATGACTCGGCTCTCCGATATCTTTTTGTTAAGCAAGATGCTAAACCACGACTAATTCGGTGGATCTTGTTGTTACAAGAGTTTGACGTTGAAATTCGTGATAAAAGGGGGGCGGAGAATTTGGCTGCTGATCACCTATCTCGTCTTGAAAACCCCCTTAATAAGCTCTATAGAAGCGAGATTCGGGATTCATTTCCTGACGAACAACTCATGTCAATGACAGATTCCGAGCCTTGGTACGCTAATTTTGCTAACTATCTCGCGAGCAGACTCATTCCGGAACACATGACCAAATAAGAAAAAAAAAAAAAGGTTCTTTGCCCAACTAAAGTATTACTTCTGGGATGAACCATTTTTATTCCGAAGATGCCCTGATCAAATAACCAAACGTTGTGTTTCGGGAGATGAGGCAATAAAGATCATGAGAGAGTGTCACTCTGGCCCCTCTGGGGGCCATCATGGGATAAACACCACCGCACGAAAGATTTTCGATGCGGGATTCTATTGGCCCACAATATTCCGTGATGTTAAAGAAATGGTACAAGCATGCGATGCATGTCAACGGGCTGGGAACATATCAAATAGAGATGAAGCACCTCAAAATTTTATACAAGTATGCGAGGTTTTCGACGTCTGGGGAATCGACTTCATGGGACCCTTTCCATCTTCAGGAGGGAATGAATATATTTTAGTTGCCATCGATTACGTTTCAAAATGGGTAGAGGCACAAGCCCTTAGGACCAATGATGCTAGGGTAGTTATTCATTTCCTGAAAAAGCTGTTCGCTAGGTTCGGGATTCCTAAAGCTCTCATTAGTGATAGGGGAACCCACTTTTGCAATGCGCAAATGGAAAAGGTCATGAGGAGATATGGAGTGTCCCATCGATTTTCCACTGCCTATCACCCCGAGACCAATGGTCAGGTAAAAAACACCAACAGGGCTATTAAAAGAATACTAGAAAAAATGGTTAGTCAGAATAGAAAAGACTGGTCATTTAAACTCGATGAGGCCTTATGGGCATTCCGAACTGCCTACAAGACACCTATTGGAACGACCCCGTTCCGCATGGTCTACGGTAAGGCATGTCACCTTCCGGTAGAACTAGAACATAAGGCCTATTGGGCGCTTAAGGCATGTAATTTGGACTATACAATCGCCGGAACAAATAGGTTCTTGCAACTCCATGAGCTTGATGAGCTAAGGTTAGAAGCATATGAATCTTCCATTACACATAAGGATAGGGCAAAAAGATGGCATGACCAGCGAATTAAGAAACCTAAGGAATTTTCAGAAGGGGACAAAGTCCTGTTGTATAACTCTCGATTAAGGTTATTTCCAGGGAAACTCAAGTCTAGATGGTAAGGGCCATTTACGGTGAAAAGTTCCTCTAAAACTGGAGCTGTTGTGTTAATAGACGATGAAAGTAGAGAGTTTACTATCAACATACAACGTATAAAACATTATCAAGAAAGTAGCAATGAAATGATTAATGAGGAGGATGTAACATTTGACGGTGAGGTCACGTAATAGCCCATGACCTTGAGTCTAGCTACAAGACTCGTAAATAAAGAAAAGCGCTTCTTGGGAGGCAACCCATGCTTTGTGTGATTTTTATTTGTTTGATTGTTATTTGCTTCCGTATGCATGCTTTATTTTTATTGTTGGTAGATCATGTTTCAAAACTAAAATGGTGAAAATACTTTATTTTGTCGTTTGACTTAGTCTTAACTTCATCCAAAGGTATTTCGCAAAAGATAAGTGTAAGGGGAAACCCCAAATATGATTTTAAGAAACAAAGTTGATCATGATTCTCCACAATATTAAATGGACATGTATATTCGTATTTGTTAGAGTCAAATGCTTGTATCGAGTCATAATGATGTTTTGCAGGATTTTCCAGGAAGTAGGACATAAGTTTTCCAGAAATTTTCTGGAAACTTAACACAAAGATTTCTGCAGATCACTTCTGACGGCGTCAGGAATTAATTCCTGACGGCATGTGTTAAATTCTGGAAATTTTGCTAGTTTTGTTTTTCTAACGGAGTCTTAAAGTTTTTGTTAATTCTTTAGTTTTATAAACTCCAGGAAATCTGCAAACATTCATTCCACAAGCATTATATCTTAATTTGTTTTCTAGGATTTGTTAGTATATATAGATTGCCGCTGATTTTACGCGAGGTTGCCTTGTTTGTTTTCTCAGGTTTAACAGGTTATGTATGACAAGAAGATGATTTATATTTCTGGAAGGGAAGCTTTGATTGTTCATTTTCTTGGAGGAAGATCTAACCTTGTTGACACACTATATACACCGAGCGAATCAAGGGAGTATTTGATTTCATTCTTTTACCTATTTTTCTTTTACATTCTTTAATTGAACATTGGGGACAATGTTCATCCTAAGTGTAAGGGGAGGGTAAATGATGATACCTTATAGGATACACTTTCACTTGAGTTTGTTTGTTTGATGGTAGATGTGTAATAAAACTATGAGAAATACTTGTTAGTGTAATTTTAGCGCCAAATTTAAAATTTTTTACAACATTTAGGAGTGAAACTTTAGCCTTAGCAAGCGTCTCATGGATAGGAGATTGTATGACTAGCACAAAACCGTACCATTCAGAAAAATTTTCCACCCAAATATGTGAGGTTCGCCTTTAGATTGATAGGAAAAGCATTTACTATTAGTGCTTATGAGTGTATCGGTAGCATTTAGATTCTAGAACTTGCGTTAGTGATGCATCCCGAGACCGCTAGTGAGACTACATTCGTGTGGTAGGATTTACTACATGATAAGAGGCATTAGGATCACCCTTGTGTTAAACCCGTATCATAATTACTTGACCATTTAAGTCATATTACTTGGTTAGTAAAGTCAATTAATTTTTCCCACACCTTAGCGTTGTACTCATTTTTAGTACACGAAACCCCTAGTACACCCCTCCGAGCCTATCTTTTCGTTTCTTACTTTAAGCATCTTACTTAAAGGAAGAATTTGTTACACCCCACTTAAATGTGCACCCAAATCGCCTTAGCCTTCCGTGTATGCACTCATCTTTAGTGCATTATTGTTACATGTTTAAACCCTTAGTTAATTATCTAATTGATTACATGGTTGCTAAGTCGAGTCATATCTTGTACATATTGTTTTGGGATGATTGGGACTCATGGGTAAAGTACTTATGTTATGGAGTAATGGGGAAGAACATCATTTATTACCCTCATATGTGCATTAATCTTAAGAGTACTCCAAGTGTTTTGATTATCTTGATTCGAGTCATTAGATTAGTTTATTGTAAAGTACGTAAAAATTCAAGTGTAAGGGGAATGTTCATTCCCTATGATGTATTATTTTGGATGGTAGGGAAAGAGTGTATGCAAAAAAAAAATAAAAAATAAAAAAAAATAATAATAAACGAAAAGAATAAAAAAAAAGAAGAAAAAGAAAAGAGAAAAAAAAAACATACGGACTACCATCCCGTTTTATTTTATGTTTGTTTTATGTTTTTGTTATTTTTCATTTATTAGCTTAAGTCGAGTCTAGTCTTGGCTTAGCAATGCCGTATTGTACATGTAATTAACCTAGATGATTAACTCGCCACCAGTAAAGATTGCCTTTATCCAACAAAACCGTGTATTCCATATCCCTACACCTAATGTTATAACCCTTTAAAGACCTCTTTGATAGTTTATCCTAGGTGCTTACGCCATATGGTGGAGGTTTGATCCTTTCCCAAGCCTATGGTAATCTATTTTGCTATGACAGGTAGTGAGAGATATTCATTTCCATATTGTGATATATATTTTATTACACCCGAGAGATGTGAGTATCTAAACACTATTTGTGAGGTGCTAGTGTATGACCTTCGTGCTTGTCTTTGGTCTTTAGTGGAACGATTATTTGTTGTAATTACTTTAATATTAGTGTTAAATGACCCCTAACTTGTATTTTGATTAGAATAAAAGCGCATTTACTTGAGGACAAGCAAATCTCAAGTGTAAGGGTATATGATGAGGCGAAAAATGATCCATTTTTAGGGGGTCATTTAAGCCCAGAATTGAATTTATTTGATCAAATATTGCCCTAAATCGTTCCTTTAGTGATTTTAGGTACTTTTGGAGTGAATTCTGGAAAAGGAAGCATTTTGGACGTTTTTGGAGCATAAAAGTGAAGAAAACGGAAAAGTCTTAATTTTCCTTGCTAGGAACAGTACCTGACGGCGTCACCAAGCTCTTAATGACGGCGTCAAGAGGAAAAACAAGAGGTGAAGAGGATGGAGTCCATGACGGTCCAGAAAGATTTTGCACTAGGGCATGACGGCGTCACCATAGGCTGTCATGGTCCCTTCATACGTGACGGCCCAGAGAAAAATCACTCTTGACGGCGTCAGATCTGGATCTAGGCAATCTGATTTTATTATGGGCGGCGGGTTGACGGCGTCAGAATTTTCTTCTTGACGACGTCACATTGGAAAATCTATATATACTTTTGTAATTTTCATTCATTGGGGAGGACAATTTTAGGGACGACTTGGAGAAACCCTAGGATGATTTTATCAGTATTTTCAAGGGTTTTCACCCCTTGAAACCTTTCATATTCAATTAAGATAAGTATTCTTTCAATTCATTCAATATGTCTATGTGTTGTTTGAATATATCTTACGCTTGTCTTGATTTTAACATGCTAGGCTAGATCTCTTGTGTGTTTGCTTAGATGTAGTGAAACCTAGATGTTGATTATGGGTTGATTGCTTGTTTATAGTTGTTACGGATGAATGATTTTGACATTAGGCTTAAGAAAACTGGCAGACTTCCATAATGTAACTTGCTTGAACGTCTTAAGAAACATGAACCAATGCGTACTAGGTTTTTATGGTTGTATTTAATGCATGAGCGAATTCTAATGATCCCATGTTAGGAGCTTCTTGCAGGCTCGACATAGGAGTGAAGTAGGAGCTTATAGAGTTGGGGAAGTACGTACGCCACCCCACGAATGGTATTAAGGAATATAACCCGTCATCCACGCAATTGTAACAAACTATCAACCTATAAAAGATATGTAGGGAGTAATGAAATCTAAGTAAACACAATTTTCTCATTTATTGTTCACACCACTAGTTTAATTAGCTTTATTTACATTTTCGTTATTTTATTTTGATTGCATCTTTAGTTATTGGGTTAGTTGACTAGCAACTAATTCCGCCCACTCTTCCAAAACCCGAGATTTTAATTGCTTTTATAAAAATATAAAAATACAAAAAGAATCATCCCTCACCTCTAGACCTAGTTTTTAGGCTTTCTAATCCTAGCGACACTATTCCTGAGTTGAACGATCAATCCCCCGGTACTTCTCACTATACTATACTACAACGATCAGGTACACTACCTGGTGGGGGTTATAAGCTTCTCGAAATCCCTCAAGAGGTAAAGCCTGGTGCAATTCCCACGCATCAAGACTCTACAAGAGAACTGGTAGAAACTTAAGGTTTGATGGGAAGACACCAGTTGGTTTTGATAAGACAAAGCTTAATTGTTATAAGTGCAACAATACTAGTCACTTTTCCAGGGAATGCACAACAAAAGTGACTCCTGATGAGAAGAAAAGGAGGGACTCCATTTATCAAAGCCAAGAAAATATGCACAAGAAAGAGAAGAATCAAGTTGGCTTGCTGACAATGGATGATAGTGTGGTTAACTGGGGAGAACATACTGAGGAGGAAGAACCAACCAATCATGCTCTTATGGCAATAAGCTCAAATTCTGAGGTATCCTTATGTTCTAAACTATGCATTGATTCATATAATAATGTTAAAGCACTTTGTGATGAACAAATAAATCAGATAGAAGAACAGGATGTAAAAATTCTAGCTTATGATAATGTTGTTAGAACTTTATAGGCTCAAATTATTAATCTTCAAAAACAGCAAGCCAATTTAAATCAAAAACTTACTTTTCAGGCTAATGCAATTTATGAAAAAGATGAAAAACTGAAAAAGTATAGAAGAATTGGTAAGAAGGCATTAAAAGATAAAGAATATTTACAGAACAAGGTTGACACATGGGAAAATAAAAACCTGTTTAGGTTAGTTGATTCAGGAATAAGCTCAAACAGCAAAGTAGGCTTGGGATATGAGATAAAATCAAACAGTGAGGTCTTAAGTTATGAAGAAGAAATGGAAAACACTGTTTTTGGTTGTACAGAAGAAGATTTTGTGGATAAACCTGTATACAATAGATTTTTAAAACCAGACAACTTTAAAGGAGTTCCACCCCCTCTAAATGGAGATTACACTCCTCTACCAGAAAAAGATTTTGATGAGTCATTGTATGTCTATGGTAAAAAGGGGCCCCAAGTGCCTGAAACAAATGTCTCAAAAGAAAAAACCAGTGAGTATTCTACATGTCAATCTAATGACAGGGAAGGGTCCATTGGAAATATCTCTGAGCATTCTGAATCAGAACCAGAAAGTGTTCCAAGTGAAGTGTCAAAACCTAAATCTGTTAAAATTCACAAACCTATTGTGTCTGCACCCAAACCTAAACCTGTTGAACCTAGTTGTGAACCTCATGTAGAAACTAGAAGGGGGGGTTGAATAGTTTCACCGTTATTAATCACGTTTTTATAAAATTGACTTTACAAATTGTGTTTGACAAAAAGGTTCGATTAGAAGCTTATGTGAAATCAACACATCAATAAATATAAGCAATGATAAGTAAACAAGTAAAGATAAAGAAAGGAAAGATCGAACCGGCACACGAAGATTTATAGTGGTTCGGCCACGAAGCTCACTCCTTCGTCCCTACTCCACTCCTCGAGTCTCACACTTGAGAGTTTCACAAACACTATATCAACACGCTCCCTTATGGCGGAACAAACCTTACACAAGCTTACACCAAGTTTAACGACACTAAGCGGAATGTCGAGTCCTAATCCTAGCTAGAACCAATCTACCAAAGCCCACATGGCTTCACACCTCGTACCAACACGATGGCACGATACAACACAATATACAATATAAGACTTGCACTCAAGTCCTATTACATAAATGAAACAATGAATGAAAGTAATGATAGATCCGCAACAATAGGATGAGATGAGCAAAACTCTTCTTCAACATTTTGTTTCTTGATTACAACGAATGTTCTTCTCTTGCACTTAGAGGAAAGATGAGTGTGATCACTTGTAAACAACTAGAACTTGATAATGTCATCAAAGAGTATGTTTTAGAAAGAATTTCGGAATACAGAAGGTTTTGGTGCATAAGAGGCTAAGTTTTCTGGAGGAAAACAGTTCTGTATTTATAGGCATCAGGAAAGAGGTGACGGTCCCTTAAATGCTGGACGGTACCTTATCGATAAGGGACCGCCATCTTATTTAAGGGACTGTCCAGACAAACGCTCCTCGTTTTGTCCTGACGTGGTGAAAAACTATCTGGTGAAGTTTTGTTGTCGGTTTTGATCGGGAAATATGGCTGTTATGGTTCTGAATGTTGAAAACATTCTCTTAATAAAACATTTCTTTAGATTTTACAAAAATATATTTGTAAAAATGTTTTGTGACATGAAAATGTAAAGTTTTTAAAACCTTTGATCACATACACAAGTTGGTAGAAGTTTATACATACCTTAAGTGATGTTGATGACGAAAACGAGTTTTCCCGATTAAACACTTATTAGTCGTACTTTTATGTAACGTGCGCTTGTATTTTGT
Source organism: Artemisia argyi (assembly GCA_030686995.1). NCBI lineage: Eukaryota > Viridiplantae > Streptophyta > Magnoliopsida > Asterales > Asteraceae > Artemisia > Artemisia argyi. Next base: position 87,772,962 of record CM060679.1, read on the forward strand.
GATTATCAAAACTAGTATAGACCGATTAATGCAAATGACGTTTTTGACATTATTTGTATTAACAATCTCCCCCTTTTTCATTTTATATAAAACTAAGCATTAATGAGTTTTTAAAACGAGTCTCGTTTTGTTCTCCTCCTTTTTGTAGAATCAAAAAGGCTTCATAGAAGAGATGAAGTTTACGACATTAAGATGACTCCCCCTTGCTTAGTGCTCCCCCTTGATGAGGACACTCGGTAATCGATGGAATTGAGCTGCAATATGTTAGAAGAAACATGCAAGCAAACATAGAAATCATGCAGAAAAGATTAAAGAAGACAGGATAGGCATATACTGAGGACGGTCCCCTAAATGGGTCGACGGTCCTTTAAGTATTGGAACCGCCACCTTGATAAGGGACCACTGGCAAGAAGGTTTTCTGGAATAAGATTTCAACAATTCAAGCATAATATAGATCATTCATTAAAAGACAAGAATAATGTCATTCATATGACATTTACAACATGAGTTTACAAGCATAGTCCTAGTCTAATCTCCTATGATATCTCATGTTAAGTCTCGTTTTATTTGTGATCATGCATGCTTGCCTAGAACTTGCGACCGCAAGGTGGAGATGAGTTTTTGGGTAAGTGTACAATTTACTATTCACAAGTTACTATTCATCATTTACTATTCACCGATAACTATTCATCATTTTACTATTCATCGTTTTTGAAGTTAGTTTGAGACTTTGAGACGAGATTCAAAAAATTTACTATTCATGTGACACTATTCATCCCCGGAAGGAAAACACTATTCATGATCATCATTCATCTTTTTGTAAACCTAGTTTACATGTATTCAAATGCGCTTAACCAGTGAGGTTTAGCTGCGTATTAATGCATCATCAGTAAGGACTCATCATATAGACTAGAGTAGTCTACATATCATCAGTAACATCATCAGCATATTCGGCCATGCACGGATACGCATTATTTCAATTTACATATGTTTATATATTTAATAAACGTTACCACTCAGTTTTTACTACTAACGATATACTCAACACACCCAACAATGGTCCTAATACATACATACATATATATATATATATATATATATATATATATATATATATATATATATATATATATATATATATATATATATTTTTACACTCATTATATTGCTACAAAAATTAAAATATTAGTTTACCCGGTATTTTGAATTCATTTAGTATATATATTATTAAATATATATATTTACGACAATTTACGTAATTACGAAATGATAATTATTTAAACACACGATACTTATATAAAGTACATTTCCATAATTTTTATAAGTTCATTACACTCTATTTTGTCTCGCTAAAATTTATTTCTAGTTAACTTAATACCCAAAATAAATTATACAATACATTTTACACTAATAAAATCTAACTAAAGTCAAGATTTCTTATACAAATCTACTCACCCATTCTTTTCATACCAAGACCGTGGCCGCTTGAACGGGTAAAAATGGACTTATGACGAGAAAGTTATGATTTTTCTAAGTTTAATGACGAAAAACTATTTTTTGAAAATTTGCGTGCTGATTGCCGAGAATCAACAGACAAAATGAGGCATTAGACGTGATCTAGAGGAGTCGACCTACTGAAATAATGTTAGTACATGTTAATACGGAACCGTGGATATAATGAACGCATAAAACGAGCTTATAACGACAAAGATACACGCGTTTGAAACCCGACGAAACACTATATATCAATGTTGCAAAAATCGTGAATCGGTCCCAAGGCGGTCGAGGGCCGTGTAGCGATTTGTTGGCATGAATACTACGATATTGAATCTAAACATCCTCTTCATGTTTTGATGATGACAAAGATGTAAGTTACAACATATAACGTAAAGTGCATAAGTTACTTGTGATCATAATTCATCTATGCATTCATACATCAACAAGCCTCGACATCTCAACGTCTCGAGTATGCTTCAACAATCACTTAAGGTATGTACAAACAAATGTCTAATACATTTTATGATCAAAGGGATTTTGTTTAAACATTACAAAGTTTATAAAATGATATAAACACAAATGTCTAATACATTTTATGATCAAAGGGATTTTATTTAAACATTACAAAGTTCATAAAATGATATAAACATGTTATATATTTTTGAAAAACAATTTTGGTAATTAAAGGAAAATGTTTAATTCATAACAAATATATGAATTCAAATTTTTAACCAAAATCAGTTAGTTTTTCACCAAATAAACTTTCACTAGAAAAGACAAAGATTTCTGACCGTTTCAGTAGGGCAGCCCCCTTAATAATTAAGGGGACCGGCACGCTCTAGTTGTCAGAAATCTTTGCCTATAAATACTGGTTCATTTATGCAATTTTACTTTACCTTTTGCACGAAAATTTTCAGTCCCAATCCCTTCAAAACATCCTTCTAAATCCTTTGATCATAAGATTACAAGTCTTTGTTTCAAGTGATCCAATCCTTCACCACTCAAAGTGCAAGAGAAGAATCCTCCCTATCATAAAGCCAAAGATGTATTAGGATCTAGTTAGTGTCAAAGGTGTGAGTTATGTATATGTAATAAGTAGATCAAGATGATCTTACTTAGTAGTGAGTTTATGAGTGAATAAGAAGTAGTGGGAAGAAGTAGAAGTGTGGAGAAATTATGAAGTTGTGAAGAAGTAGATGTGTGAATATGTAGTGGAGTATAGAAGAAGTTGTGAAGTAGTGAAGAAGTCGTGAAGTCGTGAAGCCATGAAGAAGTCGTGAAGTCATGTAGAAGTTGTGTAGTGATTGAAGTTGTGAGATTGGTTCTAGCTACTATTAGAACTCGACATTTAGCTTAGTGTCGTTAAATGGTGTAAGCAAAAGTTGTGTACGGTTTTCTCCGCCAAAAGGGAGCTTGTTGAGTAGTGAAGAAAACTCTCTAGTAGGTGACTCGGGGAGTGGAGTAGGGCAAGGAAGGTGTCCTTGTAGCCGAACCACTATAAATCATCGTGTCCGGTTTGCATTTCCTTTCTCTTATCTCTTTTCATTTATTCTTGCATTTATAGCTTTACATCTATGCTTGCCTATATGTCTTAGTTGTTGCTTATATAGTTGTGATGATTGATTGTGTTGTACATAGAAGTTAATATTGTGATTATGTGTATAATTATATGATATGGTCAAATAGATTATTATTCACACTTCTCATATTAAGTTTAACTTGATAGATAATTTGATACAAAACGTTTTAAGATTTTAAAAGGAAAACGTATTCACACAAAGATCGAACAAAGCTCCATTCATAAAACTAAGTTTTTCCAAAAGCTTACATACATAATTGATCATATTGATTATATGTTGTTTTCATACTAAACTCTAGTTAAAGGTTTTCCAAACAAACAATTGAATAAATTCGAATCAAAATTTTGAAACAAAGTTTTTATAAAATGAAAAAGAGGGGAAAACTATTCAACCCCCCCTTCTAGTTTTCCACACGATTTTTGGCCGATTAATCGCCGATTCCAAGGTCCAAGGACGATTAATCGGCCGATTACCTTGTAATTCGCTCCAAGGTCCAAGGCCGTTCAGCTTTTAATCGCCGATTAATCGGCCTTGTAGGTCGATTTTGGCAACACTACTAGTATATATTCCGTCAGCTTTTAATAAGAAAAGTAATGCTAAGTCAAAAACAGTTTTTGTTATACGTCCTGTTGAGAGCCATTTTCTCATTGATCGAGACCCGTATGGATAAAATTTAAATAACACGACTTCTAGATCACCATGATTTCGTGACTAGTTTTGCGAGGCCATTTATGGCATATTTTCAAGTAATGAAAATGTTATTTATGCGACCAAAAACAAAATATTCACTGATAGACCACCAAACGAGGATCGTGGAGTATCGTTTCAACATACTTACATGAAAAGTGTTTATTAACTTAACGAGATGTCAAAAATGTATTTTTCGATGATAAAAGTTATTTTCAAAATTAAAGAGTGGTATCGATAACATACGTACTTGCATGTATAGCATTGTATCATTGCTTACCTTAGATTATACCATTCATATTAGGTTGCGGCTAGAGTTCGCGCCTTATTTCAGTTCATACATTTTGTCATCATATCGCTTGTAACAAGTGAGTATTCACGAACCCCCTTTTTCTAATTATTTTAATCGCTTTGGGGTAGATGCATGAATTATACTTGAACTAAATTGATTGTTATTTATTGAACACTTTTGACCTAAACCTTTGAACTTAAATCAAACTCTTGAACTTTATTGCAAACTAATGACTTGTTTTTGAACTTAATGACCCGTATGTAATATGACCTAAAGTCTCACCTTATTGGTGGAGCGTTCTTGACCTAAAGTCTCGCCCTATTGGTGGAGCGTGCTAGGTCTCCCTTGTTCGGAGCGTTCTTAATTGTATATAATAGTTGTATGAACACTATTATTTGAACCCTTTGTCTTGATATTTGAACCTTTGACTTATCTTTAACCTTTTGACTTGATTTTGAACCCTTTGACTATTTGAAACTCTTTTAATTTGTCTTGACCTTATAACTTGTTTTAAAATTTTGAACTCGACTTAAACTTTTGGACTTAATGTACCATACGTTATATGACCTAAAGTCTTCCTTGTTCGGAGCAACCTAAAGCCTCCCAGGTCCTGAGCAGAGCATCTCACTATGTTACGGAGCATTCTCAATTTAAAGCCTCCTAAGTCCGGAGCAGAATGTCTCACTATATTACGGAGCATTCTCAATCTAAAGCCTCCCAGGTCCGGAGCAGAACGTCTAACTATGTTACGGAGCGTTCTCAATTTAAATTCTCCCATGTTCGTAGCAACACTATCAAGTCTCCTTTGTTCGGAGCGGCCTTGATTTTATTATATACTAAGTACCCTTACTATAAACTATATTGACCACGTGTAATTGACTACCAGACATACGACTTTTTATGCAATGGGTTGTGAACACACAGGTTACAAGTCTTGTATGGGCGAGACTTGCAACTGAGTGGATTGACAACGCCTTTGCATTGTGGACTATTCACAAAGACTTAAAACTTAGACTCTCTGTTAAAGGTTTTCATATTTTATAAAACGTGTGTACTCACCAACTATTTTTATAGTTGACCCGTTTTCTCTCATGCATTATAGGTGATCATTAATAAGTGTTTTCATAAAGGTCATTAGAGGTCTTCACATGTCATTGCCGTTGTCTTTATATTACAAGATTTTATCTTTTGGAAAACTGAGTCTTTTGTTTTATTATCGCTGTTTCTATAAAAACAAAGTTGTAATAATGTACTTTTCCTTAAATTTTAATTATGGTATTGTACTATATCTCTTTTGCGATGTATATTGATTTTGTCGCACCTCGCGTTTCCGCCTTCGGCAGGGTGTGACAGTAAGGGTTGGAGAAACCCGGATGACAAGAGGATGGAAATGATGTAGTCAAGATCATTCTTCATCTTTTGAAAGTGGTTGTGATTGTAGATGCAACAAGCACAATAACCCCCAAGGGCATCCACTTGGGCAAGAGTGGGATGAGACATAGTTGGAGGATGAAGTTTTGGGGATAGGATGATATTGAGGAGGCTCAAATCAACAAGATTTGAGAATTCTTGAGCTTTGATGGAGTGTAGGGAGTTGAAATTTGTCATTTGAGGTGGAAACAAAGGTGGTAATGAATGATCTTGAGGAATCGGGTTTGTATACTCATTGTGAGTAGATGGTGGCCCATTTTGTAGTTGAGAGGCAAAGAAGGAGAAAGAAGAAGATGATGCCTCATTATGTGATGTAGGATTGGAATTGACATGGTTATTGCCAAGGTTTTGTTTCTTCCTCCATATGGGTTTGACCGATATTCTTGGTTTTCTAGGGGATGACACTTTGTTGGATGACATTGTGAGGAAGAGAGGTTATGCCATGGCAATGAATGGAGGAAGTGGTGGTTTAAGTATAGGATGAAGGTGGCAAGAATAGTAAAGAATCCATGCTTGATTAGATTAGTTCAAATGATGCTTAAGCAAATTAGGAATGTCCACAAGACCTAAGGGTAGGCTAGTCAAACATGCAGAAATATAAAGCAGTTAACAATTCACACATAGATGGACGGTCCTTTAAATAAGTGGACGGTCCTTTATCACGTAAGGGACCGTGGGTCGATAAAGGACCGCCACCTGGAGGATTGCCAGATTTCAGAAAATGTTTCTAGTGTGTGCCTATATGAAACATATGTGGATATGTAATTATCTTGAATCTAAAAGGGAAGAAAAATCCTAAGACATAATCCAAAGTCTCCTAATTTCACTTTTGCTCATCTTTCCATGTCGGACAACATATTTGTTACATGATCCGATAGAGGAATTGAGCGCATCGTGCATGCATGGAAAAACGTTTTTGAATTGTATTAACAATGCAAGAAAAATTGATTTTTCCTATTCGTGAGAAGATTTTGAACACATGAATTAGGGTTTTTATGCACAAAATCAAGTTTTCTTATTATCATGCAACAATGATTGTTAATAAAAATAGTTACTTCCCCAATTCGAATTTTTGTGCACAAGAGAATCCTAGACTCATATCAGAAGGCATTCTTTTACTATGAAATCTAAGAAGATATGTGTTCCATCATTCCTAATCCTAATCGAAGATAAAAGAATGGTTCACGCTTAAGTGGTTTAGTAAGAATATCAGCTATGTTTTCTTTCGTTGGCAATTTTTCAATACATATGTTACCTTTTTGCACATTATCCCTAAGAAAATGGTGACGAATCTCAATGTGTTTGGTACGAGAGTGTTGCACGGGGTTTTTACTTAAATCTATTGCTCCTTTATTATCACACATGATTGGAATGTCATCAAGTGTAATACCATAGTTTACAAGAGCTTGTTTCATCCATAGTGCTTGTTGGCATGCCTTTTCGGCACTTACATATTCAGCTTCGGTTGTGGAGATAGCTACTGCCATTTGTTTCTTGGAGAACCAAGAAGTTAAGCAACAACCCATGAAGGTACAAATGCCACTAGTACTTTTTCGATCCACATAATCTCCCGCATGATCAGAGTCGGCGTAAACTATAGTTTCTATGCCAGTCCCCTTAGGATACCATAATCCTAAGTGCATAGTGCCTTTAATGTATTGGAAGATACGTTTAACCGCTTCTAAGTGGGAAGGTTTGGGATCTTCTTGAAAGCGAGCACAAAGGCAGACACTAAACATGATATCGGGCTACTTGCCGTTAGGTACAATAAACTTCCTATCATACCTCTATCCTTAGTACTATCTACGGATTCAGCCTCTTCATCCTTGGTGAGCTTTGTGTCCGTAGCCATTGGGGTTTTCATTGGTTTATTATCTTCTAGTCCGAATTTCTTAAGCATTTCCATAATATATTTAGATTGATTAAATAATATTCCATCATCTAATTCTTTTATTTGTAGTCCAAGGAAGAAGTAAAGCTCGCCCATCATACTCATTTCAAACTCGTCATGCATGATTCTTGAGAATTCATCACACATGTCTTGACAGGTTGAACCAAATATAATGTCATCAACATATATTTGGACGATTATGATGTTTGAATCTTTCTTCTTAGTGAAAAGAGTGTTATCTACCATTCCCATTGAGTATTCATGTTTAAGAAGAAAAGCTTTCAACCTATCATGCCAAGCCTTAGGGGCTTGCTTTAAACCATATAAAGCTTTCTTTAGTTTATAAACATGCTCGGGGTACTCGAAGTCAACGAATCCTGGAGGTTGTGCAACATATACCTCCTCATTGATGAGACCGTTTAGGAATGCACTTTTCACATCCATTTGGAATAACTTAAAATCTAATGCACATACATATGCGAGTAATATCCTAATGAACTCAAGTCTAGCTACGGGTGCATAGGTTTCGTCATAAGCAATTCCTTCTTGTTGATTATAGCCTTGTGCGACTAACCTAGCTTTGTTCCTAGATTATATACCATTTTCATCTAGTTTGTTTCTAAATACCCACTTAGTCCCTATTATTGTGATATTCTTAGGTCGTGGTACTAACATCCAAACATCATTAGACTTAAATTGGTTTAATTCTTCTTGCATTGCAATGATCCAACTTTCATCTTTCAATGCTTCATTGACATTTTTAGGTTCAATGATTGAAACAAAACAAAAGAAGTTGCTATTGTTTTGAACTTGTGATCTAAGGGTTCTTTGGTTTAGGCATCCTATGACATTATCTAAAGGGTGGCTTTTAGAATCTTTAACTTTTGAAGTTTCACCTATTTTGATGGTTTCTTGAGATATGACTAGGTTTTTCATGTTTTCAACTATGGCGTTTTCTTCATCCAAATCATCATCTACCAAAGGTGATGTTTTAGATGGAGGGGAACTTTCATTGAATGTCACGTTGAGTGATTCTTCGACGACCATTGTTTCCTTGTTTAAGACAATGTAGGCTTTACTAGTTTGAGAGTAACCTAGAAATGCACCTTCGTAAGACTTTGGGTCGAACTTAGTGAGATAGTCTTTGGTGTTTAGAATATAGCATTTGCTACCAAACACTCTAAAGTAATCTAGAGAAGGCTTCCTACTTTTCAAAATTTCATAAGGGGTTTTTCATATGATTTGTCTAATTAAAATTTCTATTAAGAATATAGGTGGATGTATCTACGACATTAGACCAAAACATTTGAGGAATCGAGTGCTCATTAAGCATGGTTCTACTCATTTCTTGTAGGGTTCTATTTTTCCTTTCGACTACCCCATTTGATTGTGGAGTTCGTGGAGCCGAGAAATTGTGAGTAATACTATTAGCGTCACAATAAGCTCTGAATTGAACTTCATTGTCAAATTCTCTACCATTGTCCGTCCTAATGGAGACTATGTTGCATCCTAATTGATTTTGAATTTTTACTAAATATTTTGAATTGATCAAAAGTTTCAGTCTTGTTTTTAAGGAACCTAGTCCAAGTGTACCCAGAGTAATCGTCTACGATCACTAAAGTGTAGAGATTTCCTCCATAACTCCGTATGGCGGAAGGAACGAAGAGATCCATGTGAAGAAGCTCTAGACATCTAGATGTTGAGATCATGTTCTTAGGTTTATGACTGGAGTGAGCTTGTTTTCCAACCTTTCAAGCATCACAAAAGTGTTGATCAAACCTAAGTTTTGGAAGGTTTCTAACTAGATCCTTAGAAGACAAGGATTGTATTAGACGCATGTTTGCGTGTCCTAATCTTCTATGCCATAAAGTAGAGTTACCATTAATCGTAGCTAAGCATATGTTTTCACTAGGTTTGTTACTAATTTTCATAACATATAGGTTACCTTTTCTAATTCCTTTAGCAATAACTTTTCCGTTCTTAATTATCTCACTATCGTCTTTGGAAAAGATTACCTTGCAACCATTATCACAGATTTGACTAATACTAAGCAAATTAAAACCTAGGTTATCCGCATGTTCTACATTAGTAATAGTAAGAGAGTTATGAGTGATTGTACCTTTGCCAATGATATTGCCCTTGAGCTTACTACCAAATGTAACATTACCTCTAGTACTTGCATTGTAAGATGAGAATAGCTTGCGATTACCCGTCATTTGATTTGTGCATCCACTATCCTTAACCCATTCATCGGGCTCCAGGCCAATTCCCAAGCATATCTAATGATAACACAGAAAAACTCAAACATATGGTCCCCAATATCTCATGGGTCCAAAGTTGTTAGTACCAAACATCCTATACATTTGTTGCATTTGTCTGGGGTGTGGAAATTGTGTGTAGAATCCCATAGGAGGGAAATCATTTTTCCAATTCATGGGGTAGTTCTTATAATGATTTTTATATTTAGTTGTTTTTTATCTTGTTTGTGGTATATTTGTTCTCCTAGGGGATGGAGGTGTAGATCTTATAGTTGGTTTGTTGTAACCTATTCCTGGTTTTAGTATTGGTCTATACAATTGTTTTACTTCTTCTATACTAACAATGGGTGTTTCTGGATTTCCTAGTATTGGTTGTTTTGAACCAGGATCTGTAGTGACTTCGGGTAAAGTCACAGTCTTCCTTACTGGGGACGGTCCTTTATCGATGGGACGGTCCCTTAAAGGTGAGGGACCATCGGGTGGATTTGAGAGACTGTCTCTAGTTGCCAGGTCCGACTGAGATTTCACAAATTTTATTTGTTTTGATATGTTAGGTGATGCTTCAAAAAAGTTATAACCTAGACCGGTTTTATCGTCGAAAGCCTTTTGAACTCCTATTAGTTGTCTAAGAGAGTGAGTACTCTTTTTAAACTTATTCAATTTTGAGACTTCATCTTTGAGTTCCTCATTTTCGATTTTAAGAAGTTTGCACGTTTTACATTCCGAAACGATTTCTTTACCTTTCTTAAGTCTAGATAATATCTCTTTTAATTCCAATATCTCTTTTTCTAATTTAGATTTGGTGGATTTTAGAGATTTGTTTTTCACAATTATCTTTTGACTCACTTTACAAATTTTATCATATTCATTATCTAAATCAAGAAAATCTAGTGAGCAAATATCAAAATTGTGGAAATTGGTTTCGGTATGTACCTCTTTTGAAGATCCGGCCATGAGACAAGTCTCATTCTTGTCATCTTCTTCGCCATCACTCCAAGCACCGCTAACATATGCCCTTTGGTTTTTATCCCTTGTTTGGTGTGGACAATCTCCAACTAAGTGTCTTGTATCACCACATCCAAAACATCTCTTCTCACCTTTGATGTATCTATCTTCATGAGCTTTTTGAGGAGCTTTCTTTTCCTCTCGTGGTTGTCTTACAAATCTTCCTCTTCGCTTAAAAAATTTCTTGAAATCTCTAACCGCCAATGCATACTCTTCGTCATCACTTTCCGAGCTTGAGTCTTCATCATCACTTAATTCATTTTTAGCTTTTAATGCAATTGATTTTCTTTCCACCTTACTATTTACAATATCGGAATCATTTTTGATGATTAACTCATGGACCTTCAAGTTACCAATGAGCTCATCTAATGATAAAGATTCCAAGTCTTCGTATTCTTCAATCGCTGTGACCTTTGCTCTCCACTTCGGATGTAAAGCCCTGAGATATTTCCTAACACAACTTTTGACAGAAATTTCCTCATCGAGTGCTTTGAAACTCATGATTATGGTGTTAAATCTAGCAAATGAACTATCTATATATTCATCTTCAGGTATGATAAATTGTTCATATTGTTGAACCAAAAGATCGATCTTATTGTCTTTGACTTGATTATTACCTTGATGAGTGACTAACAAAGTTTTCCAAATATCTTTAGCCGTATTGCACATAAAAATTCTTTGAAATTCCTTTTTAGGCAAGGCATTGTAAATATTAAATAACCATTTTTGCTTCATCATTTTTAGCTAATTTCTTTTTAAGAGTATCACTTTGTTTATCATAAGGAACAACTTCATTTTGTTTAGTTTCAAGATTAAATTCAATAGGTTTAAAGTCACCCATTGTTATAACATGCCAAAGATAGATCTTTTGATTTCACATACGTTTCGAATCGAGTTTTCCAATAAATAAAACTATCAGCCTCAAAGAGTGGTGGTCTTTGCATAGACTGCCCTTCTTGATATTTTTCAAATTCCATTGATCGTTTCAAGTTTTGAAATACAGTATATTTTAAAAATCCTTGAGCAACAAAGCTCTGATACCAATTGTAGAAACTAGAAGGGGGGTTGAATGGTTTCACCGTTATTAATCACGTTTTTATAAAATTGACTTTACAAATTGTGTTTGACAAAAAGGTTCGATTCGAAGCTTATGTGAAATCAACACAACAATAAATATAAGCAATGATAAGTAAACAAGTAAAGATAAAGAAAGGAAAGATCAAACCGGCACACGAAGATTTATAGTGGTTCGGCCACGAAGCTCACTCCTTCGTCCCTACTCCACTCCTCGAGTCTCACACTCGAGAGTTTCACAAACACTATATCAATAGGCTCCCTTATGGCGGAACAAACCTTACACAAGCTTACACCAAGTTTAACGACACTAAGCCGAATGTCGAGTCCTAATCCTAGCTAGAACCAATCTACCAAAGCCCACGTGGCTTCACACCTCGTACCAACACGATGGCACGATACAACACAATACAAAATATAAGACTTGCACTCAAGTCCTATTACATACACGAAACAATGAATGAAAGTATTGATAGATCCGCAACAATAAGATGAGATGAACAAAACTCTTCTTCAACACTTCGTTTCTTGGTTACAACGAATGTTCTTCTCTTGCACTTAGAGGAAAGATGAGTGTGATCACTTGTAAACAAATAGAACTTGAAATATGATCAAAGAGTATGTTTTAGAAAGAATTTCAGAATACAGAAGGTTTTGGTGCATAAGAGGTCAAGTTTTCGGGAGGAAAATAGTTCTGTATTTATAGGCGTCAGGAAAGAGGCGACGGTCCCTTAAATGCTGGACGGTCCCTTATCAATAAGGGACCGCCGTCCTATTAAAGGGACCGTCCAGACAAACACTCCTCGTTTTGTCCTGATGTGATGAAAAACTATCTGGTGAAGTTTTGTTGTCGGTTTTGAGCGGGAAATATGGCTGTTGTGGTTCTGAATGTTGAAAACATTTTCTTAATAAAACATTTCTTTAGATTTTATAAAAATATATTTGTAAAAATGTTTTGTGACATGAAAATGTAAAGTTTTTAAAACCTTTGATCACATACACAAGTTGGTAGAAGTTTGCACATACCTTAAGTGATGTTGATGACGAAAACGGGTTTTCCCGATTAAACCCTTATTAGTCGTAGTTTTATGTAACGCGTGTTTGTATTTTGTGATTATCAAAGCTAGTAGAGACCGATTAATGCAAATGACGTTTTTGACATTATTTGTATTAACACCTCACATAAAATCTCCTAGGCAACAAGTAAACAATCAAGAGACACCTAAAAAGAATAGGAATGAGAAAAAGGAAAGAGTGTTAGGAGCAGGTTATACTTTTACTCAGAAAATACGTTTTGTGTGTGGTAGTCTTAGCCATTTAATTAGAGATTGTGACTTTTGTGAAAAGATAATGGCTAAAGAAGCTGAATTAAAGAAACAAAGAGTGGTTAATATTGGTAATATGATGGCTAAACCAGTATGGAACAATGTAAACAGAATTAATTATGCTAATCAGTTTATTCCTAGACCAGTATAAACTAATGCTGGTAGATCACATGTTAATTCTGTTAGGCCAAATATTAGTACTGGTAAGCAAAATGTTAAACCTATTGGGTAAAAGGTCAATCATGTTAAGCCCATGGATAATTTTGGGTATTGTAATTCTTATAGACCCAAAGAATCAGTTGCTAATAAACCACAGGTGAACAAAGTTAATCAGAGGAATAATTTTGCTAAATCACATTCACCTGTGAAGAGACCCATACCACAGGTGAACACAGTTAATCAAAGAAAGAGTTTTGCTAAATCACATTCACCTGTGAGGAGACCCATACCACAGGTGAACACAGTTAATCAAAGAAACAATTTTGCTAAATCACATTCACATGTGAGGAGACCCAATGTTAATAGTGCAGCAAAAATGTCAAATTCTAATGCTGTAAGGGGTAATGGGGGGGGGGGGGTCTGGTATTAAGGCCTCAGCATGTTGAAATTGGGATCCTTTCAAAAATGAGCTTACCTATGAATCCCAAAACAGCAGTGGATCTTGTTCTTACAAGACATACAAATATGAGGATCCACAAGGCAGACCCAAGCCTGCACAAGCCTGGGTCCTTAAGAGAAACTAATCTCTTAATTTTTATTTGCAGGATCATTCACTAAAGAACATGGGAAATAGAGGCATATGTGATATTGGATGCTCAGGGCACATGCTCAGTTATAAAGAGCACTTGGATATGAGTGAAGATAATGATCATGAAGATGTTTCCTTTGATCAAGGAAGTATCGCTGATTTTTTTCATAAAAGTTCTCAGGTTATGCATTTATTGTGTGAAAATCAAATTATTATAGTATAGTAGTATATTATCGAAATGATCCGCGAGAAATACGGATCACCCGAGTCGTATCCGAGTGAAGGTGAATGGAATCAAGAATATTGATTCGTGAAAATCGTGAATTGAGAAGTGGTGAAAAAGAAAATAGTGATCAAGTAATTCAAATATTAACAAACTAAGATGAATTATGCAAGAAGTACAAGCTAGTAATGCACAAAAATTGAAAACGTAAAAACGGAAATGCAAACGCGTTTATTAAAACGTAACTTTTAACAAAAAATGATCCTACAAGCGTGAAATAATTTTTTAAAAATCTTAAACTACTAAAATGAATTTCAAGAAAAAGAAAAATATTTTTTTGACTTTTCTTTAATTTTCTATGAATTTATTTTGATTTTTGTAATTTTAAATGAATTAAAAATGGAAGAAAATAGAAAAATTTAGAGGAAAAATGAAAATTAAATTCTGAAAAATCTAAAATATAATAAAAGAATTTCCTAAAATATTTATGTATTTTTCACAGCTTTTTCTGAATTTTTATGAATTTTTGTTTATTAAAAACTATTTAAAAATGATTAAAATCAAAGGAAATTTAAGAAAAATACTAAATCAACTTGGAAAAATTCCAGAAAATCAAAAATAATAAAAAGAACTTGAAGAAAAATTTTGAAATGAAAAGAAGCTGAATAAGTGCTTATTTCTATGCACTGCTTATTCACAAGTGCTTATTTATAAGCACTTGTGAGTAAAACTCTTTGAAACTCTAAACACAATCTTATACTGCTATATTATGCTCAGATAAGCCAAATTTAGATCAATGTAAGCTCAGTATCCAAGAAATTACTCAAACAGATTATCAAACTTATGCAATAAGCTCACACAATAAGCAAATCTAAATCCAATAGATCCAGAGGTAGTATAATGATGTACAATACTATTTCAACCAATATGAAACACAGAAACAATCTCCAAACACAGATTCAAGCACAAATGCACAATTGCAGGCCTAAAACTCAAACAGCTTATCTGTCTCAACTAGGCTGTAACACAGATGCAATAAGCTATTAAGATGCGCTCAGATTTACAAGCTAGATGGGGCAAAAGCTCTATAACATAGCTGATTATCTAATTTCTACAACTGTTTAATCAAAAACTCAAATCTATTAATCTAATTTCACTCTAGTTCAGCAACTATTGAACCACTACCAAAGCAAGTAACAATTGACTAATTTTAGACTTATACTATATTTGACTTAATCCAATTAAACAGCTAATTTTTGTTTCTAAATTGTTGTAACAAGCTACAATTATTCTAATTAAAGCTATCTATTACTGTTAAGAAACTAAAAACTTTTCCACTCTAACTGATTATCAATTATTCTAACAATTAATGCAATCTACTATAATTTTGACTTTAAGTAACCTACACTACTGATTTATGCTATAATTCTTATTTTATAACTAAATTAACCTATGAGAGACAAAGTTGCAGCTATATGATTTCAAATAAACTCAGCAGAACAATGATCCAAACACCCTCTTATAGTGACAGAAATGCTACAACTCTATGATTTACACCACAAATCTTATACCACAAGATCAAGCAACTACAAATCACTGTATGAATCACAGATAACCAATAAAAAGCAGTAAATTCAACAGAGATGACAGATCACAAATTACACCAAATCTGTCACTTATAAAAGAGATGCACACTAAGAATCAAGTAAACAACATAAATCTATGATCAATCAAGCTCAGTCTCACAAACTATAACAACAATAACAGCTAATGATCTCAATTAAACAGTAATGCTACTAACAATATCAAATCTACACTAGATACTTTTAGAGGAACTGAAATTGAAAAATCACTTAAAAAATTTTTCCTCCTCAGCACAAATTGAGGAGGTTCACTAAGCTTGCCTATCTCTAGGATAGGCAGGACCTTCCCTTTTGTTCCTAGCTTATCCAAATACACCACAGGTTTAAGGATTCAACTCACAGTTGACTTATGTTGACTGTCCAAGTACTTTTGATGTTTGAAATGGAAACAGATATACAACAAGCAACAAAGCTTGCATATATTGCTTATAAGCTGATGCAACTTATTTGAGACTTAACACAACAAAATGAAAACATATTTTTTTATTTTTTATTTTTATATTTTCTGATTTTTTTTATATTTTCTGAAAATTAACTAACTGATTTGAACGTAAAACTAATTAAACTATATAGAAATTAAGATTTAAACAGAATAAGAAAGAGATAAAAATCAGATAAGCAGAATCAAATTCAAAATAAGCTGATTAAGACTTTTAAAAAGAACTAGAAATTTGGACTAGAATTTGAAACTAATACTTGTAAAAACTAAATTGAGAATGAGATATAAACTGATACTAAAACTAATAAGCTTGAATTAAAACAGAAATTTAACAACAACAATAAAATTAAATCGAAATTTTATTAAAATTCTTAAGCTAACATTACATTTTCTAAACTAAATACAAGTGAATCTAAAATTTAGCAGAGCTTCGCTACAAATTTCCTACACACTAAACTAAGCTAAAAATGGTCCTATTTATAGATGAGGAGTGAGGTGAAGCTCACGGATTGCCAAGCTGGCAATCCGTGAGAGTTGTGTTTGTTGATATCACCTCATAGCCCTTGGATTGCTTCCAATCATTACCCCCTTGATTATGTCCCTTGGATTGCATTTGGTGACGCATTCTATCTGATTGATTATTTCCACGTAGCCCCCCGTGTGCTTCTTCGAGTCTCTAACACTCTGACATCACATAATCCTTCTAGAAGCTCTCTTGATTTGATGTCTTTACCCTTAATTATGGTAATAATTGGATTTTGGGGGTTAGGGTTTATGGAGACCTGGGTAACTTGGGAATTGGGGGTGAAATAAGGCGGGGTAATATTTATTTATTTGTTTGACCCTGAGATTGACCCTTTGGCTCGGTGAAATTTCTTTGACTCGTGGAATTGGGTGTGGGCTTGGATTTTTAATAGTATGATTGGGCTTTTGGTTTTTTTTACTTGGACTTGGATTTATTTTGGAATAGTCTTAAAAATATTTTCCAAATGAAATTTACAAGGACCATAGTTGTCAATTCTGAAAATCCAAGGACTGATCCTGCCTTTGTTTCAAAATATCTTTCAAGGACTTATGATGACAACTTTGATTCTCCAAGGGTTGACTTTGACCTTTTATTCATAAATTTCCATGAGAGACTGGATGTGTAAACTCTGAAAAGTATGGGGACCAAATCTGCACTTTCTTCAAACTTCACACAAGGATCACTGATGAGGTGAAAAATGATCCGTTTTTAGAGGGTCATTTAAGCCCGGAATTGAATTAATTTGATCAAATATTACCCTAAATCGTTCCTTTTGTGATTTTTGGTACTTTTGGAATGAATTCTAGAAAAGGAAGCATTTTGGATGTTTTTGGAGCATAAAAGTGAAGAAACCGGCAAAGTCTTAATTTTCCTTGCTGGGAACAGTACCTGACGGCGTCACCAAGTTCTACATGACGGCGTGAAGCGTATTACAAGAGGTGAAGTGGATAGAGTCCTTGACGGTCCAGAGAGTTTTACACTAAGGGGCATGATGGCGTCACCATAGGCCGTCATGGTCCCATTACACATGACGGCCAAAGGAAATTTGCTCTTGACGGCATCAGATTTGGATCTAGGTAATCCAATATTATTATGGGCGGCAAGTTGACGGCGTCAGATTTCTCTTCTTGACGCCGTCACGTTGGAAAATCTATATATAGTTTTGTAATTTTCATTCATAAAGGGAGGACAATTAGAGGGATAACTTGGAGAAACTCTAGCACGATTTTATCAGTATTTTCAAGGGTTTTTACCCTTTGAAACCTTTCATGTTCAATTAAGATAAGTATCCTTTCAATTCATTCAATATGTCTATGTGTTGTTTGAATATATCTTACGCTTGTCTTGATTTTAACATGCTAGGCTAGATCTCTTGTGTGTTTGCTTAGATGTAGTGAAACCTAGATGTTGATTATGGGTTGATTGCTTGTTTATAGTTGTTACGGATGAATGATTTTGACATTAGGCTTAAGAAAACTGGCAGACTTCCATAATGTAACTTGCTTGAACGTCTTAAGAAACATGAACCAATGCGTACTAGGTTTTTATGGTTGTATTTAATGCATGAGCGAATTCTAATGATCCCATGTTAGGAGCTTCTTGCAGGCTCGACATAGGAGTGAAGTAGGAGCTTATAGAGTTGGGGAAGTACGTACGCCACCCCACGAATGGTATTAAGGAATATAACCCGTCATCCACGCAATTGTAACAAACTATCAACCTATAAAAGATATGTAGGGAGTAATGAAATCTAAGTAAACACAATTTTCTCATTTATTGTTCACACCACTAGTTTAATTAGCTTTATTTACATTTTCGTTATTTTATTTTGATTGCATCTTTAGTTATTGGGTTAGTTGATTAGCAACTAATTCCGCCCACTCTTCCAAAACCCGAGATTTTAATTGCTTTTATAAAAATATAAAAATACAAAAAGAATCATCCCTCACCTCTAGACCTAGTTTTTAGGCTTTCTAATCCTAGCGACACTATTCCTGAGTTGAACGATCAATCTCCCGGTACTTGTCACTATACTATACTACAACGATCAGGTACACTGCCTGGTGGGGGTTGTAAGCTTCTCGAGATCCCTTAAGAGGTAAAGCCTGGTGCAATTCCCACGCATCAAGTTTTTGGCGCCGCTGCCTGGGGAATAGTTATTGTCTAGGTTAGGATTTCTTTTTATTAGGTCTACTTGCTAGATTCCTTTCTAGTAAGATTTTATTTTTATTTTTAGGTTTTCTTTAGTCTATCTTTTCTTTATGTCTTTGTTCGTAAAAACATTTCCATTGACTCTTCCGTTCACCATTATGGAGAACGTGAATCCACCAAGTCCGACACTAGAGTTTTACCAGAAAAATATAATTACACCAGTTTGGATATACCAAGATGGACGAATGAAATGAGGAGGACAGGATCTTATATTGATTTTATTGAGTACCTTGAGAAAAGAGGCCAAGTGCATAAGACTTTTAAAGAATTTACCTTAGGAGCTCCATCAACCCCTCAAAATGCCTCACTTAGTGAAACCTATGCACCATATGAGCCTTCACCTAGGATAGTTTCGTATGAGCCACCTAGCTGCATGTCATGGTTAGGCACTACCATAATACAGGATGAACACATAGGTGACCTTGATGTGACGGAGGATTTAGCCGAACATGATCACATTGATCAAAAAGACCTAGGTTTTATGATCGATGGTGATGAATCTCAAGAAACACATGATGAATTTTTTTGGGCAATTTGAATATAGCGGTCAGAATATTGAGGATGATCCTCATGATTCGGATATAGAAGTTGAGATGCCTAGAGAAGCACTTGAGATACTTGGGAAAATGTTAGGGTTAGATTATAATAAAACACATGTTGAGGATATAGGTGATCTTGACACAAGGAATGATGAAGTAGAAAATCTAAGCCCACCAAGTACCCCACAAGTCCTACCATCATTTGAGTCACACACACCGCCAGTGACTTACCCGGAAGAAGTAGAAGAAACTTTAGGAATTCCGATGGAGGTAGAACCCTTGGATCAAGCACAACTAGAGAATATAGGTTTTAACACTTGTAGTGATGACCTTTCTTTTAGTTCTAAGGAAGTTCCTAGTTTTGATGAACCGGAGCCTCAACCAAAGCCGTTACCTAATCTTCCATCTTTAGATGTGAATTTAGGAATTGAAAAAGATCCCGATCCACCCATCAAACCATATAGTCTGGGTAGTCTTGGGATAAATGGTAGTAGACTCTAAGCCTTGTAGAGAGGAAGCTGACACAGGAGTGGAAAATGACCTTACATGCTTACATCACCCATTTATGATTGATCACAAGAAACATTATGGGTTTAAACCGGGTTTATTAGGTCAAGATGGATCCCCAACTAGGAGTCTTTCGAAACTGATAGAAAATGATCCCTTTCTAGGAGAAAATCTGAATCCACCCACTAACCCGATTTAATTAGGTAAGGTTATGATGATAGGAGCACAACCTTTTGAGCATATAATTCATCCACCACTCTTTCCTCACGTGGCATACTTCCACCGAGATGGTGTGTATCGCTACTATCACCCGCTCTTAATCCTAAGTGTAGGGAAAACCTCACCTTTATCCGTAAAATAAGGGTAGAGTCAGGCTCATGACTCGAACAAAAACAAGCGCTTATTGGGAGGCAACCTAAGCTTTATTTATTTATTTGTGTGTTTTTATTTGTTTGATTTTTATTTGTTTGATGTTATTTGTTTCCGTATGCGTGTCTTATTTTTATTGTTGGTAGATCATGTTTCAAAACTAAAATTGTGAAAATGCTTTATTTTGTCGTATAACTTCGTCCTAACTTCATACCAAGGTATTTCGCAAAAGATAAGTGTAAGGGGAAACCCCAAATTTGTTTTTAAGAAACAAAATCGATCATGATCTCCCACAATATTAAATGGACATGTATATTCGTATTTGTTAGAGTCAAATGCTTGTATCGAGTCATAATGATGTTTTGCAGGATTTTCCAGGAAGTTGGACATAAGTTTTCCAGAAATTTTCCGGAAACTTAAAGTAAAGATTTCTACAGGTCACTTCTGACGGCGTCAGGAATTAATTCCTGACGGCATCATGTGTAAAATTCTGGAAATTTTGCTAGTTTTGTTTTTCTAACGGAGTCTTGAAGTTTTTGTTAAATCTTTAGTTTTATAAACTCCAGGAAATCTGCAAACATTCATTCCACAAGTATTATATCTTACATTGTTTTCTAGGATTTATTAGTATATATAGATTGCCGCCGATTTTACGCGAGGTTGCCTTGTTTGTTTTCTTAGGTTTAACAGGTTATGTATGACAAGAAGATAATTTATATTCTTGAAGGGAAGCTTTGATTGTTCATTTTCTTGGAGGAAGATCTAACCTTGTTACCACACTATCCACACCGAACGAATCAGGGGAGTATTTGATTTCATTCATTTACCTATTTTACTTTGACATTCTTAAATTGAACATTGGGGACAATGTTCATCCTAAGTGTAAGGGGAGGGTAAATGATGATAACTTATAAGATACAATTGCACTTGAGTTTGTTTGTTTGATGGTGGGTGTGTAATAAAACTATGAGAAATACTTGTTAGTGTAATTTTAGCGCCAAATTTAAAATTTTTTACAACATTTAGGAGTGAAACTTTAGCCTTAGCAAACGTCTCATGGATAGGAGTCGTATGACTAGCACGAAACAGTACCATTCAGAAAAATTTTCCACCCAAATATGTGAGGTTCGCCTTTAGATTTGATAGGAAATCATTCATTATTAGTGCTTATGAGTGTACCGGTAGCATTTAGATTCTAGAACTTGCGTTAGTGATGCATCCCGAGACCGCTAGTGAGACTACATTCGTGTAGTAGGATTTACTACATGATAAGAGGCAATAGGATCACCCTTGTGTTAAACCCGTATCATAATTACTTGACCATTTAAGTCATATTATTTGGCTAGTAAAGTCAACTAATTTTCCCCACACCTTAGCGTTGTACTCATTTTTAGTACACGAAACCCCTAGTACACCCCTCCGAGCCTATCTTTTCGTTTCTAACTTTAAGCATCTAACTTAAAGGAAGAATTTGTTACAATCCACTTAAATATACACCCAAATCGCCTTAGCCTTCCGTGTAAGGGGAGAATGTTCATTCTCTATGATGTATTATTTTGGATGGTAGGGTAAGAGTGTATTTAAAATAAATAAATAAATAAAAAATAAATCAATCAAAAAATCAAAAAATTAAGAAAAAGAAAAAAAAAATAGAAGAAAAAGAGAAAAAAACATACGGGCTACCATCCCGTTTCATTCTATCTTTGTTTTAAGTTTTTGTTATTTTTCATTTATTAGTTTAAGTCGAGTCTAGTCTTGGCTTAGCAACGCCATATTGTACATGTAATTAACCAAGATTATTAACTCGCCACCAGTAAAGATTGCCTTTATCCAACAAAACCGTGTATTCCATATCCCTACACCTAAAGTTATAACCCTTTGAAAGACCTCTTTGATAGTTTATCCTAGGTGCTTACGCCAAGTGGTGGAGGTTTGATCCTTTCCCAAGCCTATGGTAATCTATTTTGCTATGACAGGTAGTGAGAGATGTTTTCCATTTCCTTATTGTGATATATACTTTATTACACCCGAGTGATGTGAGTATCTAAACACTATTTGTGAGGTGCTAGTATATGACCTCCGTGCTTGCCTTTGGTCTTTAGTGGAACGATTATTTGTTGTAATTACTTTTATATTAGTGTTAAATGACCCCTAACTTGTATTTTGATTAGAATAAAAGCGCATTTGCTTGAGGACAAGCAAATCTCAAGTGTAAGGGTATATGATGAGGCGAAAAATGATCCGTTTTTAGGGGGTCATTTAAGCCCATAATTGAATTTATTTGATCAAATATTGCCCTAAATCGTTCCTTTTGTGATTTTAGGTACTTTTGGAGTGAATTCTGGAAAAGGAAGCATTTTGGACGTTTTTGGAGCATAAAAGAGAAGAAAACGGCAAAGTCTTAATTTTTCTTGCTGGGAACAGTACCTAACGGCGTCACCAAGTTCTACATGATGGCGTCAAGCGTATTACAAGAGGTGAAGTGGATAGAGTCCGTGACGGTCTAGAGAGTTTTACACTAAGGGGCATGACGGCGTCACCATAGGCCGTCATGGTCCCATTACACATGACGGCCAGAGGAAATTTGCTCTTGACGGCGTCAGATTTGGATCTAGGCAATCCGATATTATTATGGGCGGCGAGTTGACGGTGTCAGATTTCTCTTCTTGACGCCGTCACGTTATAAAATCTATATATAGTTTTCTAATTTTCATTCATAAAGGGAGGACAATTAGAGGGATAACTTGGAGAAACCCTAGCACGATTTTATCAGTATTTTCAAGGGTTTTTACCCTTTGAAACCTTTCATGTTCAATTAAGATAAGTATCCTTTCAATTCATTCAATATGTCTATGTGTTGTTTGAATATATCTTACGCTTGTCTTGATTTTAACATGCTAGACTAGATTTCTTGTGTGTTGGCTTAGATATAGTGAAACCTAGATGTTGATTATGGGTTGATTGCTTGTTTATAGTTGTTACGGATGAATGATTTCGATGTTAGGCTTAAGAAAACAGGCAGACTTCCATAGGGTAACTTGCTTGAAGTCTTAAGAAACATGAACCAATGCGTACTAGGTTTTTATAGTTGTATTTAATGCATGAGCGAATTCTAATGATCCCATGTTAGGAGCATCTTGCAGGCTCGACATAGGAGTGAAGTAGGAGCTTATAGAGTTGGGGAAGTACGTACGCCACCCCACGAATGGTATTAAGGAATATAACCCGTCATCCACGCAATTGTAACAAACTATCAACCTGTAAAAGATATCTCGGGAGTAATGAAATCTAAGTAAACACAATTTTCTCATTTGTTGTTCACACCACTAGTTTAATTAGCTTTATTTATATTTTTGTTATTTTATTTTGATTGGATCTTTAGTTATTGGGTTAGTTGATTAGCAACTAATTCCGCCCACTCTTCCAAAACCCGAGATTTTAATTGCTTTTATAAAAATATAAAAATACAAAAAGAATCATCCCTCACCTCTAGACCTAGTTTTTAGGCTTTCTAATCCTAGCGACACTATTCGTGAGTTGAATGATCAATCCCCCGGTACTTGTCACTATACTATACTACAACGATCAGGTACATTGCCTGGTGGGGGTTGTGAGCTTCTCGAGATCCCTTGAGTGGTAAAGCCTGGTGCAATTCCCACGCATCAATCACTATTGCACATATATCAATCTCTGAGGACTTAACAAGCTCAAAATGATTTCCAGCTTAACTTTCCGACTCTTTCTACTCTCATGCTCGTTATTGTCGGGTTTTTGCTTGTTTTTCGTCTTTTTACGATATATCCGTACCTGCACGTTCACAAATATAAAAACACACATTCTTTGGCATTTGTTAGCATAATTAGTCTATTTGGGTCCATTTTTGGCTATGAAAAGGTATGTGAATTAACACATACCAAAATCCCCCAGATTAAGGTATTGTCGTGTCCTCACGCAATGTGATCAATTCACGCTTTTGGGATAAATAATTTCGTAACTCTTCCTACTAACTTTGTAAAGTAGTAAGGAGGTTCGAAAGAAGTAATAAAATCATTTATTCCCGCAAACGATCCATTTTCCAAAAAATTTCCTATATTCCACTTTCACTTCTATTTTTGAACTTTTCGTACTTCATACTTGTGACGGTTTGCCGACTTTCATTATTTTGCAATAATTTTTAGGGTCAACGAGTAGAAACACTTCTATTTAAGAAGTGACCATAAAGATAAAAATCGTCATCCTTGATTTTTCACGAGCTCCCAAACTAAGCGTACAAACGAGATCACAGCTTATCTACAAGTTAGATGCTAACACTACTCATAATAGTTACTTGTGGAAACTCCTTACTCCCATGTCCTAAGTTTTATATCTCAATATTTTACTTTTGTTGAGAAATGAATTGCTTCATATTTTCTCGTTTCAATACTTTTTAGTCCGATAGTGACACTTAAGTTTAAACGATAAGTAGTTATCCATTTTCTCTTAAGAACCACTGCAATAGAAATTTGGTCCACATCAAGGAATTTTGGTACATACAACATCATAAATATAAGTTGCGGAGTACTACACGTGCACCTCATGTGTCCAATTCAGAATCATCCACATGCACCTCACGCGCCAACAACTTATTTACATTCAAGCTCTTATTCAACATAACTTTCAACTTTTCACTTTTTCCATTTTTCACTTTTTTTTTCTTACTTTCTCATATTTTTCACTTTTCTTTCTTTACTTCTTTTCTCATAACATCAATGGAAGCATATCGGGTAGCTCTAAAACCACATACATAATCAACTTTTGACTTTTGACTTTTCTCATTTTTGATGTTCCTTGATATGTACCCAACTTCTAAAGCAAAAATTCTTTTAAGAAAATAAAGAACTAAATATTATCCAAACCGAAATACCACTAATTAACCTAGAGCATCTATTATATATCAGTGACGTATTTTATGGGAGTAAAAAGCCACAAGTACCTCTCATGAGCTCTAAAGAGAACCACTACTCCACATTTAGCATCTAACTTCTAAATAAACTCTATCATTTCTCGCTCTTCGCAATTTAAGATTCCAAATAATGAAACCAGCGAATACTTAGCCGATAATCAGCCATGCATATATAAAGTCAGTTACGGAAACTTGCAAATTCTAGAAGAAGAATTCGCGTTTTCTAGCTCCTTATGTAAAAGACTAGCGAAAGCCTTTAAGCTGCGCATGTATAAAGTCAAGTACGGGAACTTGCAGATTCTTAAGAAAGAATTCGCATTTTATAGCTCCTTGTGTACAAGACTAGCACAAGCTTATGTAATTATCATTGGTTAAGGGAACAAGTTAGGAAACAACACGCCCGGTCAAGTCAAAATATTTATTCCTACTCTCGCCAGCAAGAAAGTCAACAAGGTGTCAAAACACTTATTCAAACTTTAATATATTTTTGCACAACTTTTTGTTCTTTTCCATGACTTTTTCATTGATTTTCTTCAATATTTTTGAAATTTTCAATTTTTTCAATTTTTTATTTTTGGTGGAAAAACGGAGTTGCAAGACTACACGACATGTGAAAAATGCAAGGTTAAATCGAATCGAAGATTCACCCTCCCCCATACTAGAATGAAACATTGTCCTCAATGTTTTGTGGGTTAGGTAATCCTAACAAAATTCTAGGGCCGTTTATTAATTATGCCAAAGAAAACGTTAGTCGATAAGATTCACGGATATAGGATTTCCAAAAGCACCGATGAAATGAGACTCAAGTGAAGAGAAGATAATGAGCACGAGAGTCATCATAAATCGCGGACAATCCTAAACAAACATCACAAACAACCACGGAACACAAGAGTAGAAGAGGCACCCCTCCTAACGTTATTGGTTAGAAATAAGAAAAATAAGAAGATGAAATTGGATAAGCATGGGTTGCCACCCACGCAGCACTTTGTTTTTGATTTCCGAGTCACATAGCTTGACTCAATCCCCGAATTCAATCGTCCTTGGGGAAAGTTTGGAGATCCGGGACTACCATGGTTGGTACGTCCCCTCCAAAGTAATGTTTCAAACGGTGACCATTCACCTTAAAGTTGGGACCATCGGGTTGAGATAACTCAATGGTACCATAAGGGAATACTTGTGTTATGGTGAATGGTCCAGACCAATGGGTTTTAAGCTTACCCGAGAAAATCTTCAAACGAGAGTTAAAAAGTAGCACTTGATCACCAACGTTGAAAACGCGGTCTTTGATCTTGGCATCATGAAGTCTTTTTGTTTTCTCTTTATAAATCAAAGAATTCTCGTAAGCTTGATCACGGAGTTCGACTAACTCATTCAATTGAACTTTTCGGTGATCACCCGCGGTTTTCAAGTCAAAATTGGCATGTTTTAAGGCCCAGTAGGCCTTGTGCTCAAGTTCTAGGGGCAAATGACAAGCCTTCCCGTAAAACAGCTTATATGGAGTACACCCAATGGGAGTTTTGTAAGCGGTCCGGAAAGCCCATAAAGCATCGTCTAATTTATCAGCCCATGAGGCACGGTGCTCTCCTACTGTCCTTTCTAATATCCTTTTTAGGTCACGATTGGACACCTCCACTTGACCACTAGTTTGTGGATGATAAGCCGTAGAAAGACGATGTGTGACACCATATTTAAGCATTACTTTTGAAAATTGATCATTACAAAAATGGGTCCCACGATCACTTATGATGGCTCGAGGTGCACCAAATCGGGCAAAGAGACTTTTTAAGAACTTAACAACTACTTGGGCGTCATTGGTGGGGAGCGCCTTCGCTTCAACCCATTTGGACAAATAATCGACGGCCACGAGAATATATTTATTTCCTCTTGATGATGTGAATGGCCCCATAAAATCGATGCCCCAAACGTCAAAAATTTCACAAACTTGAATAGCATTTTGTGGCATTTCATCTTTTTGAGAAATTTTCCCTTGACGTTGGCAAGAATCACATGATTTCACCAATTCATGGGCATCCCGATATATCGTTGGCCAATAGAAGCCGGAATCAAACACTTTCTTTGCGGTGAAGTTGGCACCATGATGTCCCCCCGTGGGTCCACTATGGCATGCCTTAAGAATTTCAACGGCTTCCGTACCGTGAACACACCGCCGAATCACTTGATCCGCACAGACTTTGAACAAATAGGGGTCGTCCCAAAAATAATGTTGGACATCTTTAAAGAATTTCTTCTTTTGTTGGGACGACATCCCTTTCCTAATGAAGTTCCCCGCATGGTAATTCGCAAAATCGGCGAACCATGGGGTACTTTGGTCAATTTTAGTCACACTCCCAAGTGTCTCTAGAGGAATTGTTTCGTTGATTTCCTTGTTCTCAAGAGCACTTTGATGGGGGTTCTCAAGTCGTGAAAGGTGATCAGCAGCAAGGTTCTCAGCTCCTTTTTTGTCTCGTATTTCGACATTAAATTCTTGGAGCAAAAGAACCCACCGCATTAAGCATGGCTTAGCATCTTGCTTTGCCATTAAGTATTTTAGGGCTGAGTGATCCGTATACACTATGCATTTCTTCAGGAGCAAATAAGACCTAAATTTCTCAAAAGCATAAACAACTGCTAACATTTCCTTTTCGGTAGTTGTGTAATGATGTTGGGCCTCGGTCATAGTCTTACTTGCATAGTGTATCGGTTGAAAGTACTATTCTTACGTTGCCCCAGAACTGCACCAATGGCATAATCACTTGCATCGCACATTAGCTCAAAGGGTAAGCTCCAATCGGGGGCAACTAAGATTGGTGCCTCCGTTAACTTCTTCTTTAAGAAATTAAATGCATCGATGCATTCATTCATGAAGTTAAACGAAGCATCTTTCTCTAAAAGGTGGGTTAGAGGCCGGGCTATTTTGGAGAAGTCTTAAATAAAACGTCGGTAAAAGCCAGCATGACCAAGGAAACTTCGAATTCCTTTGACGGTCGTAGGATGAGGAAGCTTAGCAATAACATCGACTTTTGCACGATCTACCTCAATCCCAGATTTGGATATCTTATGGCCGAGGACTATGCCCTCTTTAACCATGAAGTGGCACTTCTCCCAATTTAGAACTAAGTTAGTGTTTTCACACCGTATTAGCATATTCTCTAAATGGGAGAGGCAAGAGTCGAAAGAATTTCCATAGACGGAGAAGTCGTCCATGAACACTTCCAAGGTTTTTTCAATCATATCGGAGAAAATGGCCATCATACACCGTTGAAACATGCTTGGAGCATTACATAAGCCAAAGGGCATTCTACGATAGGCAAACGTTCCATACGGGCAAGTAAAAGTGGTCTTTTCTTGATCCTGAGGATCAATGGGAATTTGAAAGTACCCAGAAAAGCCATCCAGAAAACAATAGAACTCATTTCCCGCTAATCGTTCAAGCATTTGGTCCATAAAAGGAAGCGGGAAATGGTCTTTACGGGTTGCGTCGTTCAACTTGCGGTAGTCGATACAAACTCTCCATCCGATCACAAGTCGAGTCAGTATAAGCTCATTACCATCATTCTTCACAACAGTGATTCCGCCCTTCTTTGGGACACAATGAACCGGGCTAACCCATGAACTATCCGAGATCGGATAAATCATTCCAGCATCAAGGAGTTTTATAACTTCCTTTTTGATCACTTCGTGGATTTGTGGATTAACCCTTCGTTGTTGTTGGACGGAAGCTTTGTGATTATCTTCAAGTAGAATCTTATGAGTGCAAAATCGAGGGTCGATTCCCTTAATGTCGGATATTTGCCAAGCAATCACACTTTTATGCTTCCGAAGCACATCTAAGAGTCGTGTCTTCTTCTCGTCTTTTAAATCTTTTGATATTATAACGGGCAATTTATCATTTATTTCCAAGTATGCGTATTCGAGATGAGGAGGCAAATCCTTGAGCTCGAGCTCCGGAGGATTCTCAATAGACGGCTTTACTTCTTTTACGTCTGCCATTTTTAGGCCCATCAGAGGGGAAGAAACAATCGGGTTTTCATTTAACAATTTCTCAATTAATAAAATGTCCCCCTCCGGATCAAAGTTAGAATTATCAATTTCCGGTGAAACTGAATCATTTGAAAGACAAGCATTTATTTCTTCCCAAGCGAGATCACTTCCCTCAAACGGAGTGAGGGAAGGGGAAGAATCGGAGACGATTGGTTCAAAAGAAGGAGTGGGATTGCCACTCGAAGCATTGTCAGTAAAACCAAGAAGTTCTTGAGAATACTTCTCCGTAGCTTTATCAATAACATCGATTCGGTTGACGGAAGAAACATCATAACCGGAGGAGTATCTCGCGGTTTGGTTAAGATTGAAAGTAACAGCTTCATTTCCCACACGTAAGGTAATCTCCTCGTCGTATACATCAATTAAAGCATGACCGGTCCTTAGGAATCCTCTCCCGAGAATGAGAGGAACCCGTGGATCGGCATCGAAATCGACAACCACAAAATCTGCATGGAAATTGAATTTCCCAACATTGACAAAAATATCCTCGGCTATACCAATTGGACGAGACGTAGATCGGTTGGCAAGCTCAAGGGTCATAAGTGTCGGTGTCAAGTTAGGGAGAGACAACTTTTTCCAAATTGACAATGGCATTAGGTTAATGCTAGCACCAAGATCGGCCAAGGCGAAGCATTGAACAATTCCTGGAAAATTGCATGGAATGAGAAACTTGCCAGGGTCTTCAAGCTTTTCGGGTAGCTTTTTAAGAAGAACCGCTGAGCAATTCTCATTCATTTGAGTCCTTGACATTTCAAAAAGCTTTTCCTTATTATTCAAAAATCCTTTTAGCATCGAAGCAAATTTTGGCATCAAAAGTATAGCATCCGCGAGACTTATATCAAAGTGTAATTCTTGAAAAATCTGATAAAACTTTTCCATTTGGTTTTTATCCTTCTCGCGGTGCTTTTGTTCGTTTAAGCATGACGGATATGGCAACTTTGTTTTAACCGGTATTTCTTTTTCAGTTTCATTAACAACTTTTTCTTTTCCTTTTGACGTCGGGACCACCGGAGGTTGGACGCCTTCGGTCCTTCCATTATTAATAGGAATTTCCGTATCCGTTGTCACCTCGGGTTCACGAGCGACTACCTTAGGAGGAAGAGAAGAAGAGGTAGTCGGAGTCGTTGGTCCATCATAAGTAACACCACTCCTTGTTATGATCTCTTTAGCATCGCCCTTCGGGTTAGCGATCGTATTGCTTGGCAAAGTTCCAGAGCCCGAGGTTCGATCATTTAAACGCTTGTTAAGTTCAAGAATTTCCTTAGCCATTAACTCTTGATTTTTCATGATTTGCTTAAGAAGCTCATCCGAGGGCGACGGATTTTGAACCACATTCGGATTTTGGTTTTGAAAGTTTTGCCCTCGGTTGTTTTGATTAAAACCCTGATTTTGATTTCCATGATTATTTTGAAAATTCCCATTATTTTGAAAATTGTTCCCTTGAGGCGGGCCTTGGTTGTAATTTCCCCGGTTTTGATTTTGATGAAAATTCTGATTTTGTCCTTGAAAACCATTATTTCCTCTGTTTTGATTCTGATTGTGATTGAATTGATGATTACGGTTTTGCACATTATTGTTTTGATTCACTTGATTTGGTTGATTAAACCCGGGTGGTCCAAGGAAATTGCCAGAACGGTAGCTGAGGAGATTACGGTCTCCTTGAGGTTGTGGGTAATCGTTGCCACCCATGTTTGCAGCATACACGTTCTCTTGAGTAAAGCCATCGGAGGCTGGGCACTCAAGGTATGAATCTGGACCACCAAAAGTCTCACAACCGGTATTAACCATATTGACTTGCGTGTTCTTCACTTGATTTGGCATCATTTGATACATTCTTAACATTGCCGTTGATAAATCATCAAGTTTCTTATTCATGGCGGCTAACTCGGGATTATGAGAAGAAGAAGAGTTTAGAGTCGCAGTCGATCTTATTGGCTCATTCCTCTCGGCTGAGGAATCCCAATAGTTGTAATGGGCCGTCATATTCTCGATTAGCTCGTAACAATCCTCAGGACGACGTTTCATGAAAGTACCACCAGCTACAGCATTAAACCATTTTAAAACGTATCAATGATCATAACGAGAAGCATGTTATGGTTTGGACAACGATCAATGGCAAGCTTGTAACGTTCCCAAGCCTCGAATAAAGACTCATCAGGAAGTTGTCGAAAATTGCTAATATCGTTTCTCAACTTCGTCACCATCGATGGTGGAAAATACTTCGCCAGGAACTTCGATACCATTTCATTGAAAGTATGAATCGAGTTCCTGGGAAGACGGTCAAACCAAGCGGTGGCATGATGCGTTAGAGAATAGGGGAAGAGAGAGAGACGGAGGGTGTCATCGGAGACCCCGTTTTGTTTCATATTTTGGGTGACGGTTAAAAATTTGTCGAGATGCTTGTTTGCATCGTCACCCGGTAATCCGTGAAATTGGCACTAATTTTGGACTTGTTGTATCATGTGGTGCTTAAGTCCAAAATCCGTAGCCTCAATATTTAGAGGGGCAATCGGGCCACCTCTACCATGCATTGTGGGTTGGCACAGCTCCTCCATCGTTCGGAGATCGGGAGCTGGCATGTGTTGGTTTTCATCTCCACCCACCGGAGGGTGTTGATTATTCGGATCCATTTCCACAACATTAGGGAAATGGACACGGTGTGTGTGTCGAATTACCCTCTCGAGGTTTGACAAAGGTGATATAAGACTCTCAAAAGAAGAGCGGGTGTGCATACACCAAAAGCAAACTCAAAAAGAAAAAGAAAAAGGAAAATCTTTTTATTATTTTTTTATTTTTATCTCAAAAAATTTTTATTTCTTTTGTTTTTCTTTTTTTTATAAAACGTTACGTTAATTGAAACCGTTTCTTTCAAAACCACGCGCGACGGGACGGGAAATAAGAGTGTTTCTCTCTACAGCTAGCAATTTAATGTCTTAGCTTCCGTATTTCCTGCTTAATCGGTTGTAGTAATTGAAATAATCCGATAAACAATTAATTTCACATTTTTGTTATATTGTGAGACTTTTTTGGTTTACAACGCCCTCCCTTCCACGGGAGAGTCGAGGCTGTAACTTTATTATTTTTCGGTATTTTTGTAAACACTTTAGGAAAAGTGTTTTGAATTTGTCAATTTTTATATTTTTATAGAAATATATACAAAATAGAGGAAGACTTAACAAAACACGATTTTTCAAAACGAATACTCAAAAACTCACTTCGACCTTCCCCGGCAGCGGCGCCAAAAATTGATTGTGTGAAAATCAACTTATTATAGTATAGTAGTATATTATCGAAATGATCCGCGAGAAATACGGATCACCCGAGTCGTATCCGAGTGAAGGTGAATGGAATCAAGAATATTGATTCGTGAAAATCGTGAATTGAGAAGTGGTGAAAAAGAAAATAGTGATCAAGTAATTCAAATATTAACAAACTAAGATGAATTATGCAAGAAGTACAAGCTAGTAAAGCACAAAAATTGAAAACGTAAAAACGAAAATGCAAACGCGTTTATTAAAACGTAACTTTTAACGAAAAATGATCCTACAAACGTGAAATAATTTTCTAAAAATCTTAAACTACTAAAAGGAATTTCCAGTAAAAGAAAATTATTTTTTTGACTTTTCTTTAATTTTCTATGAATTTATTTTGATTTTTGTAATTTTAAATGAATTAAAAATGGAAGAAAATTGAAAAATTAAGAGGAAAAATGAAAATTAAATTCTGAAAAATCTAAAATATAATAAAAGAGTTTCCTAAAATATTTTTGTATTTTTCACAGCTTTTTCTGAATTTCTATGAATATTTGTTTATTAAAAACTATTTAAAAATGATTAAAATCAAAGGAAATTTATGAAAAATACTAAATCAACTTGGAAAAATCTGGAAAAAATCCAGAAAATCAAAAATAATAAAAAGAACTTGAAGAAAAATTTTGAAATGAAAAGAAGTTGAATAAGTGCTTATTTCTATGAACTGCTTATTCACAAGTGCTTATTTATAAGCACTTGTGAGTAAAACTCTTTGAAACTCTAAACACAATCTTATACTGCTATATTCTGCTCAGATATGCCAAATTTCGATCAATGTAAGCTCAGTATCCAAGAAATTACTCAAACAGATTATCAAACTTATGCAATAAGCTCACACAATAAGCAAATCTAAATCCAATAGATCCAGAGGTAGTATAATGATGTACAATACTATTTCAACCAATATGAAACACAGAAACAATCTCCAAACACAGATTCAAGCACAAATGCACAATTGCAGGCCTAAAACTCAAACAGCTTATCTGTCTCAACTAGGCTGTAACACATATGCAATAAGCTATTAAGATGAGCTCAGATTTACAAGCTAGATGGGGCAAAAGCTCTATAACACAGCTGAGTATCTAATTTCTACAACTGTTTAATCAAAAACTCAAATCTATTACTCTAATTTCACTCTAGTTCAGCAACTATTGAACCACTACCAAAGCAAGTAACAATTGACTAATTTTAGACTTATACTATATTTGACTTAATCCAATTAAACAGCTAATTTCTATTTCTAAATTGTTGTAACAAGCTACAATTATTCTAATTAAAGCTATCTATTACTGTTAAGAAACTAAAAACTTTACCACTCTAACTGACTATCAATTATTCTAACAATTAATGCAATCTACTATAATTTTGACTTTAAGTAACCTACACTACTGATTTATGCTATAATTCTTATTTTATAACTAAATTAACCTATGAGAGACAAAGTTGCAGCTATATGATTTCAACTAAACTCAGCAGAACAATGATCCAAACACCCTCTTATAGTGACAAAAATGCTACAACTCTATGATTTACAGCACAAATCTTATACCACAAGATCAAGGAACTACAAATCACTGTATGAATCACAGATAACCAATAAAAAGCACTAAATTCAACAGAGATGACAGATCACAAATTCCACCAAATCAGTCACTTATAAAAGAGATGCACACTAAGAATCAATTAAACAACATAAATCTATGATCAATCAAGCTCAGTATCACAAACTATAACAACAATAACAGCTAATGATCTCAATTAAACAGTAATGCTACTAACAATATCAAATATACACTAGATACTTTTAGAGGAACTAAAATTGAACAATCACTTAAAAATTTCTTCCTCCTCAGCACAAATTGAGGAGGTTCACTAAGCTTGCCTATCCATAGGATAGGCAGGACCTTCCCTTTCTGTCCTAGCTTATCCAAATACACCACAGGTTCAAGGATTCAACTCACAGTTGACTTATGTTGACTGTCCAAGTACTTTTGATGTCTGAAATGGAAACAGATATACAACAAGCAACAAAGCTTGTATATATTGCTTATAAGCTGATGCAGCTTATTTGAGACTTAACACAACGAAATGAAAACATATTTTTTTATTTTTTTATTTTTTTATTTTCTGATTTTTTATATTTTCTAAAAATTAACTAACTGATTTGAAAATAAAACTAATTAAACTATATAGAAATTGAGATTTAAACAGAATAAGAAAGAGATAAAAATCAGATAAGCAGAATCAAATTCAAAATAAGCTGATTATGAGTTTTAAAAAGAACTAGAAATTTGGACAAGAATTTGAAACTAATACTTGTAAAAACTAAATTGAGAATGAGATATAAACTGATATTAAAA
This sequence comes from Artemisia argyi, assembly GCA_030686995.1. Taxonomy (NCBI): domain Eukaryota; kingdom Viridiplantae; phylum Streptophyta; class Magnoliopsida; order Asterales; family Asteraceae; genus Artemisia; species Artemisia argyi. The sequence goes on from CM060679.1 coordinate 87,807,861, forward strand.
CTAATAAGCTTGAATTAAAACAGAAATTTAACAACAATAATAAAATGAAATCGGAATTTTATTAAAATTCTTAAGCTAACATTACATTTTCTAAACTAAATACAAGTGAATCTAAAATTTAGCAGAGCTTCGCTACAAATTTCCTACACACTAAACTAAGCTAACAATGGTCCTATTTATAGATGAGGAGTGAGGTGAAGCTCACGGACTGCTAAGCTGGCAATCCGTGTGAGTTGTGTTTGTTGATATCACCTCATAGCCCTTGGATTGCTTCCAATCATTACCCCCTTGATTATGTCCCTTGGATTGCATTTGGTGACGTGTTCTATCCAACTGATTGCTGCCACGTAGCCCTCCTTGTGCTTCTTCGAGTCTCTGACACTCTGACATCACATAATCCTTCTAGAAGCTCTCTTGATTTGACGTCTTTACCCTTAATTACGGTAATAATTGGATTTTGGGGGTTAGGGTTCATGGAGACCTGGGTAACTTGGGAATTGGGGGTGAAATAAGGCGGGGTAATATTTATTTAATTGTTTGACCCTGAGATTGACCCTTTGACCCGGTGTAATTTCTTTGACCCGTGGAATTGGGTGTGGGCTTGGATTTTTTATAGTATGATTGGGCTTTTGGTTTTTTTTACTTGGACTTGGATTTATTTTGGAATAGGCTTAAAAATATTTTCCAAATGAAATTTACAAGGTCCATAGTTGTCAATTCTGAAAATCCAAGGACTGATCCTGCCTTTGTTCCAAAATATCTTTCAAGGACTTATGATGACAACTTTGATTCTCCAAGGGTTGACTTTGACCTTTTCTTCATAAATTTCCATGAGGGACTGGATGTGTAAACTTTGAAAAGTATGAGGACCAAATCTGCACTTTCTTCAAACTTCACACAAGGATCACTATTGCACATATATCAATCTCTGAGGACTTAATAAGCTCAAAATGATTTCCAGCTTGACTTTCTGACTCTTTCTACTCTCATGCTCGTTATTGCCGGGTTTTTGCTTGTTTTTTGTCTTTTTATGATATATCCATACATGCACATTCACAAATATAAAAACACACATTCTTTGGCATTTGTTAGCATAATTAGTCTATTTGGGTCCGTTTTTGGCTATGAAAAGGTATGTGAATTAACACATACCTTGCATTCTGATATAATCCAAGCAAAATCTCAGATTGTGGACTAGAAAATCTACAATGATAAGTGTGGTAAAGTTTGGATGGTACTAAATAGTGATGGGAACGTTGCAGTGTACAAAGACATTCAACAACTGGTCAAAGCTTATACAAGAGAAGACTTAAACATGTTGTGGAATCCGGTTCAAATGAAGTTCCAAACCTCTATGTTTACAGAGGTGAAAGAGTATGAATTATATGTGGAACTTAAAAGGCTATATGAACCAGATCCTACTGATGTTTATTGGGTGTTTCCATGTCAAGCCTCCAACATCTCATGGAGATACTATGCTTCATGTGATATTCATCATTTGTCAACTAATGGAGGAGTTGATATGTTCATGCTTGCTGATGTGGAATATCCATTAAGTTCTAAAGTTCTTACTGTGATGTGGAGACAAAACTTCAATATAAAGAAGATTCTGAAGCTGTTGAAGATCTAATTCGAAGAACCTACTATCAGCTCCTTGGTATAATTTGTGATCAGCTTGATGATGAAATTAAAGCAAAAAAGAGTAAAAGAAGTTAAACGCTGAGGAAGCATTCTCTTTTGGTCAAGGTTAATGTGTCATTCAAGAGATTTGCCTTATGTTTGAATAAGTTTATGACTTTACATTTTAGAATGTTTACTGCTACAATTTTTTAGAAACTATTTTGTCTGTTTGTTTTGCTTTAATTGAAGGGTTTTGCTTTGAAAAATCCTGCTTTAATGAATTGGTAACTAACATTGGAAATGATAAACCCATAGCTACATTTAAGGGGAGGTTAAATGTATAGTTTGTAACTCCTAGTTTCAATACTGGTAGTTTGGAGTTTATCTGATGTTTTTAGAGTTAATTCTGGTAGCTAGTGTTTGTTCCCACCAACAGAGTATCGTATGTTTTTCTTGGTTTTTGACTAATCTTTCCAGGAAAAGCATGGATTGGAGTTGCTTGGAATTTCTACTAATGTGGGTTGTATGTAAGTGTCTCTCGTATGGGCAAAAATCTGTTAAGTCTGGTGAAGTCACCACTTAAATCTGGTTGACTTACCGTTAGTACAGACGTTAAATGATTTTCACTGTGTCAATAGTGCCGCTACTTCTTTTACGGCGCTAAGAGGTATATAAGGATAAGATTTAATTTCATTTTTATTCTTATCTATTATTCACCTCTCTTTAAAATTCAAAACAAAATCATTTATTCACGGTAACTAAATCGCATACTCTATTTTACACAACCAGTACTTAAACCATACCACGATTTTAACCTTAGTAGTTTCAAAACCTTTTTCAAACTTACTCTCTAAGCAAATGGCAAAAAGGAAATACTATGACAAGCACAATCAAGTGGGTTTTTTGAAGAAGCCAGTCAAGAGTGAAGATTTTCATCAAATTGTGGACTTCATGAAAGGGACTCACATCAGGTATGCCTTACTTCATAACCCTACCATCTTTGATTCTATGGTCAAGCAGTTTTGGTAGACTGCTAAAGCCTTCACTCTTGATGATGGGACTAGAGAGTTAAGGGCCACTATTGATACCCTTGAATACTCTGTTACTGAGGCATTAATTAGGAGTAGTCTTCAGTTGGATGATGCTTCTGGCCCTATTATGCTGCCTAATCAAGAAAATTTTAAAGGGTTACAGGATATTGGGTATCCTATTGATGAGTCGTTTACCTTTTGGAAAAGTCACTTTACACCAAACTGGTGATTTTTACTACATCATCTGCTTCATTGTTTAAGTTCTAAAAGTGGTGGATAGGATCAATTTGGAAGCAACATTGCTTCTACCTTGGTCTGTCTATCCACTAATAGAATTTACAACTTTTCAAGATATATTTTTGAAGCAATGGTTGCAAATTCTAAAAATAAAAAGAAATTCTTGATGTACCCAAGATTTCTACAAATGGTTTTGAATGTAGAAACACATAGCAGAATCCCATACTTTGCTGTCCCATTTGATAAAAAGGTTTTAAGTAACATGCAAAGGGGATTTAATGGGACTAATAAGCCACTTTTAGCTGTTTGGTGGAATCGGTGAAAGTGGAATAGGGTCACACCACAAGAAATTCTCATTTCATAATATAATTACAAGAAATAAGTTATGTACAAATATTTCTTTAAGGAAATGCATTGGTTTTTACTCGCTACATAAGTACACCATGTAACCTTGGCTCCTCAAGAATCTTTTAGATGGCAATATACAAAAGCATTTGTAGTCTATCAGTTTGGCTGAGTCTAAATCATAGTTTAACTTGCATAACACAAGTGGTTAAGGTAAGTTGATTTTTGTTTGATAACAGTTGCAATGAAAAAGTGTTTATTTCAAAATAAATGTCTAACAAATATGTTTAGATGCAATGTAGGTTAGCAACTATTTTACATGTTGGATATTGGGGATCACATGAAAAAATAGAAGTAGGAGGTTGTAGCATGAATTTATTATACTTCATAACCAATGATGTTTTTTTGTTGCTCGTGTGTATGTGTTTTTTTGATAAAGGTAGATTCTTAAAGTATCATAATTAGAAGGGAATAGCAGTTTATGCTTAGTTATTTTGTTTAAGTTGAAGCTTAATTATCAAGGACCGGAGAAGCGTTAAAGTAAATTTACAGTTAAGAGCACTCGGTTTGTTACCATCCCCCCCCCCACGTTAAGCTTTAACTTTGTTGCGTTAAGGTGAGTTAACCACACTGTGTTCCTGCGTTAAGGGTGAGTTAACGCCTCACGTTAACCCCTTAACACAACGTTAAGGGCGATTTCTTTCTTTTTCTTTTCTTTCTTTTTTTTTTCTTTTTAAATGGGTTTTGGTGTGTGCGTGTGTGTGTTTTCAGTGTGTGTTTATAGTGTGTGTTTTTGTGTGCGTGGTGGGTTTGCAGGTGTATGTGTCTTTGAGGTAGAAGATGTAGGATGAAGATGAGGTACAGTGAAATTGGGTTTTTGTTTGTTTGTTTGTTTTTCTTTTTTGACCCGAGCATGGCCAGCCTAAAATTTGAGATTGCATTTATTTTCCTTTTTTTATCAACTATTATTATAATTGTATATTAATTTAATTAATAAAAAATTTAGTTTGTTTAAATAAAAAAGAAAAAAAATTATAAAGTGGGGCCCAAAATGTTGAGTTATGATAAAGTTTTTTTTCTTAAGGTGAAAAAGTTAAAGCTGATGTGGCGCTGACGTAGCAGTGGGTAAAAGGTTAACTTGTGGTTAACATACATTATATTATATCTATATACTAAAACCCAAAATGTGTGGGGGGTGATTAGGAAGCTTTTTGAATTTCGAGGAAAATGTGTGAGGGGTGATTAGGAAACTTTTAAAATTTCGAGGAGTATTATTTAAACTTAGTAACATATGGCAACATCTTATTGGTGTAGATTAGTAATTAACTTACTAATGAGGCTCTAATTACATTTTAATAAGCTTTGAAATCTATGAACAACCATTGGAAGTCGAGCCAATCTATTAGCCTTACAAATGTTATATAATTCTTATAAGAAGTACAAAGGAACTTTCAAGATGTACAAAAGAAGTTTCATGATAAAATAAAAACTAAACCAAACACATACAAGTGTCTTCTAACAATTACAAGAGAAGCTTCATGAACTTTCACTGCCACACAAATATCAGTCTCTAAAAATCCCACCCTCTCTTGAATCTTCGCCCTTCTCTGATAAATCCCGCTGCCCTCCATTTTCTTCCTAAATCTTTTCACACCAACCTACTAAAAAATTGGAAGTTTAGAAACACGCAAAGTCTATGAAAATAGCAGCGAGCCTGTAACAGTAGACCATCTATCACTATTTCTTTGTCTCCATAAGATCACCACCTGTACAAACAAAACAAGATACATAACAAAAGCAATATCCGAAAACTAACATATCAAATATCTCTTTTGAAGACTCAGCTTCATTCAATATCCGAAGCAACAAAGGAAAAGAAATCAAGCAACCTTGTTTTCTTCTTTTCTTGGGTTCGTTTTAAAAAAATAAACGAAAACAATTAAAGATCTCAGTTATTTCAAAATCATTTCAAATCCAAACAACAAGAAAAAAAATCATCATATATCTATACTTCTGATAATATTCTAAACTTAAAGGAAATAACAAAAAACAAAACGGTTCCATTCCTCCTTTCATTCGGCCAAAACAATCAAAATCAATAACCAAACTAGATCTCAATTCAAGTCTTTGTGTAATCAAAAAATCACTCAAATAACAACACCACAAAAGCTTTATCATCGTAGATCTATATCGAAACAATTACACTTCAAAAATACACCAAAAAAAGGAAAAAAAATGTTAATGGGTTTTGTTTTGTTTTGGTTTTTTTTTTTTTTTTTTTTTTTTCATTCGGTTAAAGTAAAACATAACAAGAAACAAGAATTAAATCAAGATCTGAGTTTATCTCTTTAGATAATTATCGATTCATTCAAAAGAACAAACATATAAGAGCTATTCATCATAGATCTGTGAGAAGCAAGGTTTCTTTGAAATATCCGAAAATCAAAAAAGAAATAAACATAACAAATCTATTAGATTATTTCTTTATTTCGTCAACGAAAAACAACATCGAAGATTAAACCTACCTTAGATTAAAAAAAAAAGGCTTGAAGCTTTTGACAAGCCAATAAACCAACAAAGATTTCAGTTTGTTCTTCGACATGAAATTAAAAGGACACAAGGTCAAGATTTGTGTTGATATTGAAACAAAAAGAGAAACGTGGCTGAGTAGTGCAGGGAGAAGAATCCGTTACTGCGTTTTATTTGTGAGGATTAATATTAAGAGATTAGGGTATTGTGAGTTTAGTGTGTCTTATATATTGTAAACAAACGAGGGTGTGATGGGTTTAGTTAGTTTATTTGTGATACGTGGTGTAACACCCCGCCTTACGCAGACCACAATATTGTCCGCTTTGCCCGCAGGCTCACGGCTTTGTTTTTGTGGCCTCATTTGAAGACTTCCCGGTAGGTCACCCATACCAGTGCTACCCTCACATGAGCACGCTTAACTGCCAGTTCCTAAGAACCCCACACGCAGTAGACCACAAAACGCGTTGTGTCATTGTAAGGCGAATGTTATCTTATGAGCCCAGCATTTCTCCAGGCCACAGCCGATGTGGGATTTGCCTAGGGTGTTACAATCACCCCCCCCCCCTTAGGGACTCATCGTCCTTGATGAGGTTTGCCCCACCATCCCGAACTGCTCAGGAGTGGCTCTGATACCACTTGTAACACCCCGCCTTACACAGACCACAATATTGTCCGCTTTGCCCGCAGGCTCACGACTTTGTTTTTGTAGCCTCATTTGAAGACTTCCCGGTAGGTCACCCATACCAGTGCTACCCTCACATGAGCACGCTTAACTGCCAGTTCCTAAGAACCCCACACGCAGTAGACCACAAAACGCGTTGTGTCATTGTAAGGCGAATGTTATCTTATGAGCCCTGCATCTCTCCAGGCCACAGCCGATGTGGGATTTGCCTAGGGTGTTACACGTGGGCTTTGAGCAAAACTGAGTAAGGTGTATTTTAATTGGGCTTGGTGAATATTTTTTTGGTGATGGGCTGCATTAAAGCAATGACATTCGAGAATTGAGACAATCAGAAAAGAGATATTTGATATGTTAGTTTACTGCCATATTAAAACATTCCCACAGCATCACGCGGGCTAATCTACTCGTTATGCTCTAATAATGGATGTTGATGATCGTAGTTGCTAAAATGAAAAATAAACATGAAAATGTGTTTTATTTTTTATTTTATTTTTAATTTTTTGTTTGGGTGCAAGAACATGAAAGTGTGTGACAACAGTGACTTTACCTATAATAAACATGGTTGAAGATTAATCGTTGCAATTCAAAATGATGATCATTCAACTTATACATGTGGTTGTTTCTCATCGTTATTAGCTTTCCTTGACTTCTATACCCATTTTAATCTTGCTTACAAATCAAACTTTTTAATATCGAAGCCAACAATGATATAATTAACACATATACATCTTTCTATGATTGCCGACTTTAACAAATAATTACTTAGTAGTAATTTTTTTTTCCATATATGCTCCAACTCTTATTACATATGATCTTTTAACACGTAACCGAAACATCACGTTATAACTTTTATAATTCTTTTAATATTACCCGTCGCAAAGTCGCGTTATATTTTTTTGTGACTCCTTTAATATTAGCCGTCGCAAAGTGTGTGCATTATGCTATAATTAGTGAATATCGAATCTTAAACATAGTTGAATGATTTTTATCAGCTATTAAGAAAACCTGTCCATCGGACGAGTACAGTCCTAGTAATAGAGAGAAAAAATGAAAGATCCAACAAAAATTATCAAAACCATCCAATACTTACCAAAATAATATACTATCAAAATTTGATTCCATCAATCATTCCATCTATCAAAAGAATCAACCAAACAATTGTTTAATTGTCTTACCTATACCAATGTGTCATACCAAATGGCACATTAAAATCACAAAAAAACTATCTATTTCCTTTCCTCTTCCATTTCAACTCGAGAGAACTAAGCATAAAGGTACCTTGTTTCATCTCTGTCTCCCGTGAGTTTTAACTTTGTATGGTACATTTTAAGGTTTTCATTATGATAATGGGTTTCAATACTCATAGCGTTTCATGTAGGTATATCTTATCATCTTTTTGTTTTCGTTTGTTGTTTTGATTCTAGAAAATGAAGCTTGTGCTTTGAAGATGGGGTTTAGTTTCTGAAGATATTGATGGCGAGATACCGACCAAGTGTTTGATAAAAAGTCTTCTTGACAGAATAAGAATTTTCGTAAGTTTTTTTTCTTTTTATTATTTTTTATTTTTTATTTTTTTTATTTCTTAAACTTTAAACCAATTTTAAGTTTTGGTTTTTCTATAATTTATGTTTAAAGTTGATTTTTCGATGTCAATATACTAGTTATGAAATGTTGCAGTTTTCGAGGCAAACGACGAGACGGTTGAAGTAACATTTTTTCACTTGCTAAAATCAATTCACAATCAACAACAAACAAAAACCCAACCCAAATGTGTTCCTCTTCTCCCTCCCAAAACCCTTAACCCCTCAAACGCTGTAGGAACCCGTCATGCTTCTTCATCGCCGGAGCACTTTACAACATCTATGGGTTGCCAATCCGATAATTATGACCTCTAAACACTTTCTACCAACACTTAAACCATCTTTTAACAACAAGTTTAAACAAATTAGTGTATTTCCTTGTAACATACCCGTAAACTCAAATGCTAAAAAGATTGGTTCGTTGTGGATTAAACCCGCTTCTAGTTTGTCTTTTTCTACTCATGCTAGTATACCCACACCAGGTAACATATAAAAAATTTATCTTTATGGTTTTTTACTTGTATTATTAACTTTGTTGTTAATTCTGTTAATGTTGGTATGGGTGTTTGTTTTGTGGTTAAGAATTATTGGTTTGTAAAGTTGAAGTTAATCCAACTAGGAGTTACACTTAGGGGATGTTTCGATTCACCTTATGCTTAAAAATAAATGATTCGGAAATAGTGCTTAGTTTGTATAAAAGACAAAATACTATTACTCCAGATTTGTTGAAAAGTTCAATTAAATTCATTGATAAAACGTCTTTAAGTTAAATGTCTTATGCATAAAACAAAAATGTTTTAGTGTAAAAATAAGCAAAAAAAAATAATCCTATATAGTGGTTATGCAGAATTCTGTTGTTAGTAGATTTTGCTGCTAGTGATTCTGCTGCTAGTTTTGAGATTCTACTGCTAGTGTTGTGATTCTACTGATAGTGTTAAGACTACCAGTATTCTACTGCTAGTGTTAACATTACCAGTTTCTACTGCTAGTATAGGTTGGTTTGTTCCTGCTGCTAGGCTTATACTTTGTACTGATCTTATAACCACTGAATCCTACTATATGGAAATTATTATGGTATAATTAATGGGCCGTTAATTATACATAATTCCTTGGGCTAGGGTTTGAGTATTCTCTATTATAAATAGAGGTCATAACACATCTGCATGGATACGATACAACACACACCCTAAACACTTGAATACAATTCTGTTCTTGATTTGTGCCTAAAACAAGAACATCACTTGGTCTTATCCCATAGATATATTCGTGTAACCCAGGCATAGGGTCGAATAGTTTCTATTGGAAAGTGATAACACGAATTCAAGTGAATATCCGGTACTCATTTATTATCTACACCCTGATCTGGGAAACCTTAAAATAACCAACAATCAATATAAACTAATCAACTATTAGTGATAATCAAGGGCTGCTGCTATGAGATAGATGGCTGCTAACTTTTCCAAGTTGGAAAAGTTTGAAGGTGTTGATTTCAGAAGATGGCAAAAGAAGATGCACTTCTTGTTGTCAAGTATGAATGTGGTATATGTCCTGACAACTGAGATTCCAGAAGATTATGGAGATAATGCTACTATGGAAGAGATGAGGGTAAGAAGCGGATGGGAGAATGATGATTACGTCTGCAGGGGTTTAATTCTCAATGGTATGCCTGATTTTCTTTTTGATATTTATCAGAATGTTGAATCTCCTCAAGAACTATGGGATTCCTTGGAAGCCAAATATATGGCTAAGGTCTTGAGGATGCATCAAGTAAGAAGTTCCTTGTAAGTAATTTAATAATTACAAAAAGGTTGATTCAAGACCTGTCATGGAACAATACAATGAACTTCTTAGTATACTTGGTCGATTCACACAACACAAGATGAACATGGATGAGGCTATTTCAGTCTCTTGTATCATTGATAAATTACCTCCTTCTTGGAAAGATTTTAAGCATATGCTGAAACATAAGAAGGGGAATTAACTCTTGTTTAGTTGGGTAGTCTTTTGCGCATTGAGGAATCACTCAAAGCACAAGACATTGACAAGCCAAAGAGTAGCAATGTTACTGGTCCATCAGTTGTCAATATGGTGGAGCATAACAACTCCTCCAGGTACAATGACAACAAGGGCAAACGTAAGCATCAGGATAACACCAAATATGATCTTAACAAGAAACCAAAAGTGACTTGTTGGAAGTGTGGTAAAACTGAAAACTTCAGGAAGGATTGTAAAGGTGTTAAGATTGGCAATAAAACCAATGGATCAGGCACAAGTGGATCAGGGAATGGTAATTGATGCTTGCGATATGTCAGTGTAGCATAGGGTATTTAAGCCTTTTCAACTTTTAAATTTATATTTAGCCGACTTATTACTAACACACACACTTAACGAGCAGTGTACCCGATCAATATGCATATAGTGGTAAGTAGAGTGTCGAACACTAAGAATGGAACGTAATATCTAGTTGATTTAATCAGTATTTTAATATCTAAGTTAGTTTTAAAATCCTAATCTAATAAACGGGGGTTTAGCCTGAGAGACTAACACATATTTAATTAAACAATAAAAGTAAAACTAATGAGAAAGAATTAGTGAATAGCAATCACGTACGCAGATAGATAATAGAAACACGTAAGAAGACCTGTCCTTATAATTAAGTAGCTTGTCACTTGTTTTATTGCTAGTTTTATATGATTAGTATCGTAATCTAATCTGTCTCGTTGGATCCTAATTATCAGCGAGTAAACTCTTAATGATTACTTATATTTATCCTACCTTCTAGACACTAGATAAGCAGGCGAGGAACAGGTATGGTAGCCCAGAAGACTCAACTAAACACAGAGGTTATCAATGCACAAATAAAAGTCACCAAAAACATCAATCATATAAACTTTAACCGATGGGAAAGCAATTTTAAGGGGAGCAGTATGGTGGCCACAAGCCCATCAATCCTGATGGATTAAAGCTTACTAATACAATAAACAAAACTACTTAATGAATTATACAAATGCAGGACCTTCTTACGGCTCTAAGATCTTTGTTTGGGGCGTATCTTGTGATGCTTCTTCGACTGAATTTGTCTCCTTAGGGTTTTCACTCCAAACTCGTATCTGTCTTGGGGTATTTATAGTTTCTGTCTGAGGGATCGATGTGGCGCATGTTGATGATAGATGCGGCACATCTACTTAACTTCGCATGGGGTCCAAGATTATTATATTATGGAATATTCGTACACCGCCTTTAGATGCGGCGTAACTTCTTTCTCTATGCGGCGCATGTTCTTTAACGTCTTGGATAGTATCTGGTGAAATCTTTAGCTGATACGCCGCATGTTGTAAATGATATGCGGCGTATTTGGAGTAGAACAAGTTGATTATCCTTCGTTGACAAAAGTTTCATATGCGGCGCATGTTGTAGTTAGATGCGGCGCATTCTTCAAAGTCAGGCAATGGTCTTCGAATTCATCTAAGTATGATGTTGCGGCGTATCTGTTGAGAGTGATATGGCGCATCTCTTAAATTTTAGTAGACTTTTCAAATCTTGATCATTTATCTCCATAATTCATCCAATATCATTAACTTTCACCAATTGCTTGTTTTTACCTGAGAATCACTAAATTAAACATTAAAGCACCAATTCTCATACAAAACAATATAAAACTAGTCAATTAAATAGGATAAATGATGCTAATAAAATGTACTTATTTGATCTCATCAAATATCCCCCCACTTGAACTTTACTTGTCCTCAAGTAAACCTTTAGAATAAACATAATGAAAATGTACCCTTAATAGGATATTTTTACATTTAAGCACTTATTCGTTTTATCATAATTGCACGTCCAAACACTTAACCAATTAGAAACAAAATATATTTTTAATAAATGCAAATCTAATCGTTTTACTGTCCGGACGTGACGAATTTTCTATCATATGCTTGACAAGGATACACATCTCCCCCACTAAAGCTAAGGAGTAAAAAGTCTAATGCGGTAAAAAATGATTTTTTTTGGTTCATGGGTTAAACCTAGATTTGATTGAACATTTCCTGCATAAACTTAGTAGATCCCTGGCGCGAGTCCTCGACGCTTTAACTAATGGATGGTCACTAGTATACTTCATGGATCGCTGGCGCGAGTCCTTGATCTTTCAAATGATGGATGGTCACTAATGTGTTCCTTGGATCATTGGCGTGTTATTTTCATAACGGATGGTCACCAAGTTTTACACCAGATTGCTCGCGCATCATTTAATCAATCTTAAACTCGGATGGTCACCAATTCACACACCAAATCGCTGGCACGTTAGATAATTAATCTAATACTCAAATGGTCACTACCTTATTCATACATTTAATATTCTTACTTGGCCATCATCATATTCGGATGCTTGAAAGCTAACAATGAATATAACAATACGGTTGGGTATGGATAACATTTAGGATATAAATTGGTGTAAAATAAAAATACATAACAAGAAACAAATAGATTAAAGTCCTAAGTGTGGTTAAAATACTTCCCTACCATCCCATGAATAAGACTCATATCATTGAATAACTCACGCTTTGACTCTTTTGTAACTCACGCTTTAGGTAGACACGAAGTATACTCAATAAGATCTTAGACAAATAATAAACAATCCTTAGTTGGCGTTCCCATAACGTCAAACTCCCTTTCAATCCATAAATATAATACAACAATAATGGCGATATCAACCACTTAATACAAAACTTTACATCGTTGGTTTAAACAAACTACCAACTTCTTCTTTCTTTTTCTTTTCTCATTTTTTTGATTTTTTTTATTATAACTAATGGTGTAAAATTTCACCACAATACCATCACAATTATTCTGGATAATTTTTTCGTATTTTTCAGACGTAATGTAATAGTGAAAGTAGTGAACACACGAAAAACTGACTAAAAATATACAATATGTACTTTCACTCCAATTGCATTGTGTAATTTCCCGACCTAACCAGAGATAATGAATTTACGCACACGAACATAGGTAACGCAAGAAAACACACTTTTCCTAAGCAACTAACCACGGACTTAAATCTACAAGGTAGGCAAAGGTGTAAGGTGTAACGAAACATAATAACAAGGTGTAAAAATCCAAAAAGAATGGCTCTACGTGTTTTTCTAGGGGTATCTTACTCTAAAAATAAGAGTAACAAAGGGTTTATACGGGGGTTAACTAACTAGTGTAGTTAGTTAATATCACATAACATATAAAGGCTTTTTGGTGTAATCCTAGAATTTTACCAGTTTAGACAAGTCACTCCAATTATAAAAATACTACTTATTATGGTGGTCTCAAATAGTATACAAGTCAAGTTCTAAAGTTTACAAGTCACAGGCACACTCATAGATTTGTGAATTTTGAAATCACAATTTTAGAAAATAAAGCCTTGTGTGCAGCTATGCAACTTAGATTAAACAAAAACATGCTATTTTTTTTAAATTTGATATATTTAGCGCAAATTAAAGCATATTCTTGAGAAATAAGGACAAGTAAGAGTTAAGTAAAAGTTCTAATTCTCCATCCCTCCACTTAAGTTAAACAACATCCCCGTTGTTTATTAAAATTAAAAAACAGGAAATTAAAAAGAATTAGAACGAAAAATTTCCCTGATATTTGCTCGGTTTGATCCTCCATTATGCATTTGCGAGCAATAAATATAAATACCACCAATTATACACCTGAGTTTAAGAAGATCGATACTTGTATAAAATTCATTAGTGGTTAGAAAATAAAAAATAAAAATACAAATAAAACTATAAATCATCAGGTCAGTCGATGCGCCGCATCTTATTGAAGAAGATGCGCCGTATCGAGCCTGGAATTGGTACGGATCAGAAAGATTAGATGCGTCGCATCCTTAACATGGGATGCACCATACTAGATAAACTGACAGAATGTTCAAAATGTAGAAAAATAAAAACAGATATGACCTGTGCACTAGATACGTCGCATCTATTGATGGATATGCGCCGCATCTGCTACAGGTCTGACAGACTCGACAGCAAAAAAAACAGTAAAGATAAATCCGGGTTGTCTTCCGGTAAGCACTTCTCTTTATTCCAGAGTCTTCAAGTTAGACTCACGTTCAGCTCCTATTTTGTTCTTATCACATCCCATCCTTCGTCCTTCATGCGAAAGATGTTCACATACAATTGCGACACGTTTTCTTCGGATCGAGTTAATCTAATGAAGTCTTTGGTCTTTATCACAACATACTCTTCACATGGCCCCAAATAGTATTTGACGACTACAAATTTTTCAGAGATCATCATTGGCGTGTTATGATAAGTAATTCCAAGAAGTTTGCATTTTCTCTTATTGAATTCTTCTTCGCCTTCGTTGATGAAATTAGAGTAATCATCCTTAATCAAATAGTCATCAAGCTCTTCTATTAATTTTCTTTGTGAATCATCGTAATTTTTATAAACTTTCTCATTCGGATAATGTTTGATAGATTGATGATAATCTTGGATCTCGTCCCATTTTCTTTTCAACTCCCATTGTAATCATCGATCCAACCTTATATAATCATCACAATCTCTATGCACCCATTCCCAGAAAGTAGTATTCTATGCCCCCTTTACTTCTTTTAAGTACTTGATTCTACTTTTTTCTTGTAAAGCTTCTGCCTTGCGTGGGCAGTCTTCAATTTGATCGTACCAATCGTAGTCTTCGAAGTAAACATCATTACCAACTCGTCTCATCCCAATTATGCTTCCCACATTACAGATTCCTTCGTTCTTCCAGTCACAGCTTGTCCATTCACAAGTTTCATCCTTGAAATGAATAGGATCACAGCGATGTACCAATTCATCATAAAATACTGGTTATTATAGACCCATGGAACTTGATCCTTCCATTCATACAACCAAGTGTTCCTGAATGTTTCATAAGTTTTGAACCCCAGCAAGTCTCTGGTAAACACATCAGCATCAATTTTCAACAAGTAGTTAAACTCGTTAAATTCATTGCACAGAGGGGTTTCATAATCAAACAAATTCGTCTCAATTCTAAAAAACTTACCCTCCTCATCTTCCATCTCTTCTTCGTCGTTCTCCGCTCTCCAGTAAGTCCAGAGTTCATTCTTTAAAAGTGAACCCATTTTTTTGGGGTAGCGAAACTTATATCTTAACCAACAGGTGAACTCAGGGCTAAATTCTTCTAAAAACTTAATTTAAAGCTCAACCCAACTGGTAATAGATTTTGTAGGCTCTTTGTTCAGCCAACACTTTGCCTCCCCTGCTAGTGTAGATGGAAAGATTCGAAGCATAAATTGGTTGTAGGTCATATTCTTTGTCCTGTAGAGGTTAGCAATTTCAAGGGTTCTTTCCGTGTGCTCATTAGCATCATCCTTCTCGAAACCACAAAAGGCGTTATCATGTGGTAATTTGAGTAATTGTCCTCTTACAACAAACCGTTTGTTCCCCTTCGGTATTGGTCTTGCAATTTCCGGCCTGTATTTCGCTCGGGTCTCGTTAATGTATTCCTCCATGGTAGTGTTTTCCATCATTGTTTCAGTAACTTCTTCTTCACTAGCCTCCTTTGTATCAGGTCATCGAAAGGTTTGGTAAGTTCTTTAACAGAGCTCCGGGTCATGCACTTCCTGAGATTCAGCACAAAAGCATCAGTAGGATAGGTTTTATGAAGTATAATATCATAAAACAAGTAACGAAATTGGAATACGAAAAATAAAAGAAGCTGATATCTGCTGTCGATGCGCCGTATCTGAGAAGTAGCATAGGGTGTTTAAGCCTTTTCAAAACAAAGAAACAAACAAGACAAAGAAACAAACAAGAAAATAAAAATACAAAGTATAAAATGAATGCAATCTATACTAATATACAACAAAGTTAATGGTTATAATCTAATTAAAATACTAATCAAATAAATAGATATTAACAATTCATTCCCCTGCATCGGCGCCAAAAACTTGATGCGTGTGATATGTCAGTGTAGCATAGGGTGTTTAAGCCTTTTCAAGTTTTAAATTTATATTTAGCCGACTTATTACTAACACACACACTTAACGAGCAGTGTACCCGATCAATATGTATATAGTGGTAAGTAGAGTGTCGAACACTAAGAATGAAACGTAATATCTAGTTGATTTAATCGGTATTTTAATATCTAAGTTAGTTTTACAATCCTAATCTAATAAACGAGGGTTTAGCCTGAGAGACTAACACAGATTTAATTAAACAATAAAATTAAAACTAATGAGAATGAATCAGTGAATAGCAATCATGTACACAGATAGATAATAGAAACACATAAGAAGACCTGTCCTTATAATTAAGTATCTTGTCACTTGTTTTATTGCTAGTTTTATATGATGAGTATCGTAATCTAATCTATCTCGTTGGATCCTAATTTTCGGCGAGTAAACTCTTAATGATTACTTATGTTTATCCTACCTTCTAGACACTAGATAAGCAGGCGAGGAACAGGTATGGTAGCCCAGAAGACTCAACTAAACACATAGGTTATCAATGCACAAATAAAAGTCACCAAAAAAATCAATCATATAAACTTTAACCAATGAGAAAGCAATTTTAAGGGGACCAGTATGGTGGCCACAAGCTCATCAATCCTGATGGATTAAAGCTTACTAATAAAATAAACAAAACTACTTAATGAATTATACAAATGCAGGACCTTCTTACGGCTCCAAGATCTTCATTTGGAGTGTGTCTTGTGATGCTTCTTTGACTAAATTCATCTCCTTAGGGTTTTGTTGCACTCCAAACTCGTATCTGTCTTGGGGTATTTATAGTTTTTTTCTGAGGGATCGATGCGGCATATGTTGATGATAGATGCGGCGCATCTACTTAACTTTGCGTGGGGTCCAAGATTATTATATTCTAAAATATTCATACATCGCCTTTAGATGCGGCGTAACTTCTTTCTCTATGCGGCACATGTTCTTTAATGTCTTAGATAGTATCTGGTGAAGTCTTTAGTTGATACACCGCATGTTGTAAATGAGATGCGGTGTATTTGGAGTAGAACAAGTTGATTATCCTTCGTTGACGAAAGTTTCATATGCAACGCATGTTGTAGTTAGATGCAGCGCATTCTTCAAAGTCAGGCAATGGTCTTCGAATTCATCTAAGTATGATGTTGCGGCCTATCTGTTGAGAGTGATACGGCGCATCTCTTGAATTTTAGTAGACTTTTCAAATCTTGATCATTTATCTCCATAATTCGTCCAATATCATTAACTTTCACCAATTGCTTATTTTTACCTGAGAATCACTAAAGTAAACATTAAAGCACCAATTCTCATACAAAACAATATAAAACAAGTCAATTAAATAGGATAAATGATGCTAATAAAATGTACTTATTTGATCTCATCAGTAATACCAATTCTCTAAAAGGTCAGAATATATTTAATAAGTCTTTTGAGATTTAATATGTTACATATATATCTGATGTATACTTTGTGCAGGATGATGATGTTGCGTGGTGGGTTGACTCTGGAGTAACTATTCATGTGTGTAAAGATAAAAGTTGGTTCAAGACATATGAGTCAATGAATGATGGTTCTATTCTTCATATGGGAAATAAGTCAACAGCCCTGGTGCATGGAAGAGGATGTGTGGATTTAAAGTTTAGTTCTGGAAAGATTGTTTCTTTGTTTAATGTTTTACATGTTTCTGATATTAGAAAGAACTTGGTTTCTAGTAGTGTTTTGAATAATTGTGGTTATAAACAAGTTGTTGAATATGATAAGTTTTGTTTTATCTAAACATGGCATGTTTTATTGGTTTTGGTTATTTGTGTAATCAAATGTTCAGGTTTAATATTGTTAATGATATTGGTAATTCAGCTTTTATGTCAACCTCTAAACTTAATGATTCAACCCTATGGCATGATAGACTTGGCCATGTACACTTTAAAAGAATGCGAGATATGTCTAAGGATGGGTTAATTCCAGCCTTTGATATGGACACTGAAAAGTGTAAAACTTGCATGATGACCAAAATAACTAAGTAACCATTTCAAAGTGTAAAATGTGAAACTAAAGTTTTGGAGCTGGTTCATCGTGACCTATGTGATTTACATGCTACTCCCTCTTTGGGGAACAAGAAATACTTTGTGACATTTATTGATGATGCTTCTAGGTTTTGTTATGTTTATTTGTTACATACTAAGGATGAAGCTTTAGATAAATTTAAAGTATTTAAAACTGAAGTTGAACTGCAACAAGGGTCCCTAATCAAAAGATTCAGGACTGATAGGGGAGGTGAGTACATGGATACTCTGTAATTTCAGTCTTTTGGAATAATCCATGAAATGACTGCCCCCTATACTCCTCAGCAAAATGGTATTTCTGAAAGGAAAAACAGGGTGCTGAAGGAGATGGTTAATTCCATGTTGTCCTATTCAGGGCTGAGTCAAGGGTTCTAGTGTGAGGCTATGTTAACAGCTTGCTATTTACTAAATAGGGTTCCAAATAAAAGGAACAAGATAACTCCTTATGAACTCTGGACTAAAAGAAAACCCAACTTAAACTTTCTCAGGGTTTGGGGTTGTAGGGTTGTTGTCAGACTCCCTGATCCAAAGCAGAAAACTTTGGGTGAAAGAGGCATTGAATGCATCTTTGTTGGATATACTGAGCATTTAAGGCATATAGGTTCTATGTTATTGAACCTAATGAATCTGTTTCAATTAACTCAATAATTGAATCAAGGGATGCACTATTTGATGAGAATACATTTTCATCAGTCCTTAGACCAAATCAGAGGATTCCAAATGGAACTGATGATACTGGTGTTTCAGAGATCCCTGATGAGGTTTCTGATGAGGTTGTGGAACAACAACCTGAACCTGAGCTCAGAAGGAGTAATAGGGTCAGGACTCCAAAGTCATTTGGACCTGAGTTTCAATTATACTTAATTGAAGGTACAAGGAGTGAGGTCTTTGACCAATACTCCTATTGCTTCATTGTTGAGGATGATCCCAAAAAATTTAAAGAAGCAATGAAGTCCCAGGATGTTGCTTTCTGGAAAGAAGCAATAAATTATGAGATGGACTCCATCATGGGCAACAACACTTGGGTGTTGACTGATCTACCACCTGGTTGCAAACCTCTAGGTTGCAAATGGATTTTCAAAAAGAAAATGAAGGTAGATGGAACTGTTGAAAAGTTCAAGGCAAGACTAGTTATTCAGGGCTTTAAACAAAAGTTAGGGATAGACTATTTTGATACTTATGCTCCAGTGGCACGTATCAGTACCATAAGATTGCTGATTGCTTTGGCATCAATTCACAATCTGACTATTCATCAGATAGATGTGAAGACAGCTTTCTTGAATGGTGATTTAGATGAGGAGGTTTACATGAACCAACCTCAAGGCTTCATCATGCCTGGCAATGAAAACAAGGTGTTGATTAAGTCTCTTTATGGACTAAAATAGGCACCTAAACAATGGCATCAAAAATTTGATGAAGTAGTTTTGTCTAGTGGTTATTTGCTTAACCAGGCTGACAAATATGTATATAGCAAATTTGATGAATCTGGTAAAGGAGTCATCATTTTTCTATATGTTGATGATATGTTGATTTTTGGCACTGACCAAAATCAAGTTGACCTTACAAAGGCATTTTTGTCATCAAAGTTCTCCATGAAGGATATGGGGGAGGCTGATGTTGTCCTTGGTATAAGGATTAAACATGAAAGTAACAAAATTTCTATCTCTCAGTCTCATTACATTGAGAAGGTGCTGAGAAAATTTAATTACTTTGATTGTACTCCAGTGAGTACTCCTATGGATACAAGTGAGAAGCTAATGCCCAATACTGGTAAAGTTGTATCTCAACTTGAGTATTCTAGGTTGATTGGCTGCTTGATGTATGCCATGACTTGTACAAGACTTGATATTGCTTTTGCAGTGGGTAAACCGAGCATGTATACTAGTAATCCTAGTGCTCATCATTGGCAACAATTCAGAGGGTACTGAAGTATTTGAAGAGAACTATGGATTATAATCTCTCATATATTGGTTATCCTTCAGTATTAGAAGGATATACTAATGCAAGTTTGATAAGTAACACTTAAGACAATTCGTCTACAAGTGGTTGGGTATTCCTACTTGGTGGAGGTGAAATTTTTTGGGCATCCAAGAAGCAAACTTGCATCACCAGTTCAACAATGGAATCAGAATTTGTGGCTTTAGCAGCTGCTGGTAAAGAAGCTGAAGGGTTGAGAAACTTTCTTCTTGAAATCCATTATGGCCTAAACCTGTCACACCCCCAATTTACCTGACTTGCAGCGGAATGGAATACCTGGGGGTGTCTGTCATAGCACCACAGTTACAGTTACATTGAACGACCTAAAGTGTCGTTTGGAAAATACTGCATTTGATCATTGAAATAATCCAGAGTTTACAAAATGAGGTCCCCAAAATGTGTTGCAAGTTTATGAAAACAAGTCATAATAGATCAAACGTTTACATAAGTGCATGAAATAATGATGAGACGCGTCGACTCCGCGACTCCATGAAGGTCCAAATGCATGTCACATGAGCTACCTTAATAACCTGAAATACATTGCTAAAACGTCAACACGAATGTTGGTGAATTCCATAGGTTTGTAAAATGTAATGATGTACAACCACCACAAGTAAAAGTGTAAGATAAAAATCTCATGAAAATTGTACAATAGCCTTAAGCTCATGACACCGAAGCTATGACTGATGAAACTGTGATGAAATGAAATGAACACCAATGAACAATTAGCTGCTGCAACCCAATATGATGGTACCATGAACATGTAATGAGCTGAAAAGCAAGGCGCGCACACTAGCCGCAACCTAATATGAATGATGAACGATCTACTTTAGATCATGAAATGATGTTATGAATGTCCATGCACATGTTTCCTATACCACTCTACTCTTTGAAAAACATTTGTTGTTATCAAAAGTATATATTCCAAGACTTAGGAAAATATGGCTATTAGAAAAATAAACTAGTTGTAATATATATACTTATATATATATCGTATGTACCAATGTTTGTGTTGAAATCCTCGGTTTGAAATCCTTGAAATAACGCCTCGAAATGATGAAAATATACTCGTAATAACTAATACTACATTAGTTATAAAGCTTGGTACTTAATATTATGTCTAGCTTAAAAATGTACTTCGTAGTTTTTGCGCCAAATTATATTAAAAGCTGTCAAATATAAATTGGTTTTAGCCGATATTCAAACGTGAATATCTTTGTCGTTACTTGTCCGTTTTACTTGTTCTTTATGTCCACGGTTACGTCTTAGTATGTAGTAATATATTTTGGAAAGCTCGGCTCCTCCGGGTTACGTCTAAAGTCTCTTTTTGTCCAATGAAAAACGTCCAACAGCAAACAAATTTCCAGAAAATACTTTTCGTCAACAATCTTGCAAAAGTCATAACTTCTTCGTTATAAGCTCTTTTTAATCCGTTCTTTCGCCTACGGATTCGTTTTTGAAAGTATTTTCTAAAAATTTTGCCAAAGTTTCCTTGGCGTTTACTGATTTTCCAGATTTTTACAAAACGGGACAGCATGTCTAAAATAGGTTCCAAATCAAGTTTCCAAGGTTAAAAACTAATTTCTACCATCACCAAACCTCTTGTAATCACCACATGGCTAATCTAATCTTACCATACACCTTCTTAGGGTGCCATGGACTCCTAACCAAGTTATTAGAGCAAGGGGATTCATAACTAAAAAGTTAGGGTTTGTATGTTCCATTTTAGCCAAAATAAAGTGTGGTATAGCTCATTATACATGGTTTTTAGCATGATACTTATGTAATACATGTAAAAATAGGATGATCCATGAAAAAATAAAGATGAAAACTTACTTGATAAAATGAGATGATTATAGGATGATTATGCTTGATGTTCTTGTGTTTTTGTTGCTTGATTCTTGATTAGGCTTGTAAAATGAACAAGTTTAGTGTTTTACTTTATGGAAAATGATCACTTGATCATGGAGATCAATTATGGGTCGTGGGTTTGCTAGAGGAAATGGGGAAGATGAGCAAGTTTTGATCTTAGCCAAATATTGTGAATTATGATTCTTGTAAATTTGGTAAAGTATGTTATTAAGTGTTTATTAGTATAAAATGGGCTAGTTAATGCCAAGGGTTAAAAGGGTGTCTCATGGCCGGTTTTGGGTGTGAAAAGGAGTAGCCAAAACGGTTTTGATCACTTAGAAAATATAGTGTAGCGTTAAGTGTTATTACGCGTTATTCGTTAAAATCGGGTACCGGGTTTAATAGCAATAAACGTTCACGAAGTTAACCGGGATGAAATAAAGTTATAATAATGTTAAAAACATATTAAAAATATGTTGGGTACATTTACTGAGTGATCGGGTGATTAATGTTTAGTTTTCACGAAAACCGTCGTTATATTCATACGCGTACGTTATAAATAAAATAAATTTCCAAAATACTGGGTAACTGAATGTTATAAGTTTTATGATGTTAAAATGGATATAAAAATATGTCAGGACCATTGTGGGAATATTTAGATATATTCGTCGTGTATAAACCGGGTGTTAACGTTTTACTAGAAATACTTATACGTAAAAACGTTAAATGTACTGAATATAATAATTTGGAAATCCTGAGAGTGGTATAACATGAAAATGCTGTTATGATGATATGCAGACTATCTCCAGTCCGTATGCAGTGTTAAGAACACTAATGAAATGAATTCGCACCTAACCCAATCCGGTTACGCGAATTTGAATATCCGTAAACTAAATTTACGATGAAATGTGTAATGCACGTGAATGACGAAATCTTTTCCCGCAATGAATAGTGTTCCGTGAATAGTAAAATTTCTGAATGCTTCTCGGAATGTCAAACTGACACCAAAAATGATGAATAGTAAACTGATGAATAGTGTTTTGATGAATAGTGTTTGATGAATAGTGTTTTTCCAAAGTTCGGGGAAATGACCTGAAATGACCTGAAATGGTGAGTTGTGACATTCTTCCCCTCTAAAAGGAACTTCGTCCCGAAGTTCAGTTTATGTTGGTCTCTGAAAACATATTGGTGAAAAGGTGATGATATTCGAGAATTCCAGCGAATCCTAACGATAGGAATTCGACTCTGATTCAACTGTTTGACCACACGGCCCATGATTTCTGTTGGTTCTCTTACAAGGTCTGAGATTGTCATTTGGGATGGATCCCTTCCAATGGAATCATGAGTGACTCATCTGTAAGTCATTTCTGGGGATCTGAAAATGTGAAATATGTTCGTGTAATCCTGTTGTTCTCTAACAATGTTCAAGTCTGACGGCCACTAGGCCTACCCTGTCTGAAATATAAATGGTCCAGTGTATATTGGTGTAACTTTCCAAGTTTTCTGAATGATATCATGCCTTTCCTAGGCAGAACTTTCTGCTAACTCTGCAGAACTTGAAGTTTTAATGGTTTACAACTTATTGAACTTGTAACTGATTCTTGACTTGTAGAAAAATTCTGGTTATCTCATGAATGCCTACTGAACTAGTGAGTTGAGCTTTTTATGAGTTTGGCCCATCAATCGATAGTCTGCGCTTCTTAATGTTTTAAATGTGGTACTGGTAATATATACTGCTGAATTCTGCCAGAACTCAAGTTTGTATGCTAGTTGGTCGATTCTAAAATGAATCTTAAATAGTCCAATATGCTAAAGGTTCAACCTTTCTTGTTATCCAATTTGTATCATGCCAATCCAAGGCAATGCTTTTAACTTAGTTTGTTCTCCCACTTGAATCTGGATGGTTTGTTGTTCAGGATATCCAATCCAAATGATGTGTGTTATGTACCAACCTAACTTCTGCCAGTTTCCCGTTGTTGTTGTGATAACTATTGTTGTAGATGAATTTGATTTATGTTAAATGATTTGTCCAACCATTTCTAGGGTCAATCACTCATGCTCTGAGCATACTTTCCTATGTTTGAATTGTTCTGTCGCTTTGACCATCGGCCTGAGGGTGATAGGTGATGTTCACAACTATATGGGTTTCTGAAGGAAATCCTGAAATGATTACATGAAGTCCAAGGTGAATCGGTTTCCTTAACAGGAAAATAACTGAAATGGGTACAATAAACCTTTGTGACTAATTCCACAACGTTCGGTCCTTCGAACTTGGCGTTATCTGTAAGGGATAGAATATAGGTAACAATTTGATTCCTTGTGTTTTGTTCCAACGGATGATAAGACATAAGTCCTTCTTTGTCTATTGGGTTTGGTCTCCACTACTGAAGTTAGCGATCAATTTGTGATGTTCCTCCTAATTCCTTCATCACATAATCCAAATATTCTTTATTGTCAAGTCACAAATCCTAAATGCATAAGCGATGTTGTAGGGAAGTTGGTTCTGAAAATTTGTCTTGCGATTGTGAGATTTAGTTGAAATCCTTTTCTGAATAAACGAATTTAAAAAAAATGGAGCAAATGATTTACTAAGTAATATTTTTCCTGATGATTCAAAATCCAGTAGTTATGAAATAGGAACTGTTTTCAAACATGTTGTGATTAAGATTGCTTACCAAAGTTTGATGTCTATGTATATTTCTCATTGTACAATAGTGTTGCTAAAGATTGACCAAAAAGGATCGTACTTGTTCAAAATAGGAATTTCAGAAATCATTTTTCCACAAGGTATGTGATCTATGTAAACGCATCAACTTTATTTAAAAGTGAAAACACTGAAAAGGATAAAATGGTAGAATAGGAAATGTTCGCTTAAATGCATAGATGTCTAACACTTAGTTCCTGAGGTTGCATAATGTCTATTGATGGTTATCTGGCATAACTACAAGCATAGGTATTTAGACTAACTTAAGTCCTGAAATTGTTTATCGTTGTAATAGACAAGACGAAGGTATCACTTGATGTTGTGTCGATGAATGTCTATTCTGTTTTCCCATGTAGATGAGGAGATATGTTCTGGCTTGATCCCTTGCTTGGTATGAAGGTGAGGTTATCTGAAATTTCTAGACATAATGTCTTAGAGGAATCTACATCGATATTCTTGATTCAAACAATTGTCCTTTGTTAAAACTTACTGCAGGAAAGTTTATGTATGGATAATGCTCTACAGTCTCAATTAGAAGCTTGGTTTATTTCTATTGTGTTGTCCTGCGGACATCTATATTGAGTTCAATCCTGTAGCTCAGTCTAGCTAGTACCCTTAAATGATAGAATTTGACAACTAAGTCAGGGATGGTGATTCAGATGGTCTCGCAGTATCTTAGGATTGTTGTTGAGTTATGAATTCTCTCTCTATATACTTCTAGTTCTGGTTAGTAGTTCTGTAATCCTTTCATTGCTTTTATTGTATTGAGGAATCCTGCATGTAATTGATATGGAAAGTCTCTCTTAGGGAAGTCAATGGGAAAATCCAACTTAATGGCTGAATGAGTGACTGGTGGGGTAAGTATCCAGAGATAGTTCGGCAAAAGGGATGTTTATGAAAGAGTTCCTTTGTTTACAAAGCTTTCGAATGAAGATTGTTATTAACAATCCTTTGAAAAGGTAATTATTTCCTTCATGGCATAATCCTTCCTGAATTTTACATAGGTGATCAGGCTATGTATAATTGAGGACTAATGATGCGATGTTGGATTTTGTCAAAATATCATAACTTTCCTCAAAAGTTTTAGATGGTGTTCAACGCATTGTTATTAAAATGGTATCCTGATGTTTTCTTTCAAATCACATAAAAATTGCCTCGCATAATAATAGTAAATACTTGGTGTAATGACAGAAAAATCAATTTATAGGATGGAAATAAAATAGCTTACTTCAGAATTTTTTTTTTCTGTAAAACAATTTCCCCATATGATAGTAAAATAGCTTGAATGGTGTATTGGATACGTGGGTGAATCTTGTCGAATGGTAATAGTCTACTAATTCGTCAAAAACGAAATCAACCTAATTCCTGAAGAATCTGCGGATGTTTCTGTTGAGTCCGTGTTATTGGTATTATCTACTAGGTGTCATCTAGTTCATGGCAAGTGGGAATGGAAAAAGGAAATGACAATGATGGTACCAGTGAATGAAATACTACCCTCTTTCGCGCTACCTCGCGACATCCAAAAGGTAAAACTAAAGTACACACTGTGGGAAGGCCAATAATGTAATAAGTAACTGATGGTGGTGATAGTACCTGAGTAGTAAGGGCCCTACTAGTGATGGAAAGAAAACACACTATCTTCCTTGCAATTAGCATCCTAATAAGTCCATTAAGATTAATTCTGAATACACTATCAAAAGGCATTCTATGTACGGACTGAATGATAGGAAAACCCTGTTCCTATGGCAAATCAATAGTACTAATGGTGGTGTAAGTGCAACTGATGGTATAATGGTAGTGGAAGATGACAAGGCATCTTCAATGTCGGAATCCGGTAAAAGGATGTCAGGGTGAGTATCTGAAGACATGTCACTTGTGAACCAGGTCAATAAAATGATATACATATACGGATATGAGTATAAATAACTCGCACAGGGTATGTATAAAACAACATGTATCATGGTTATGCACTTATGATGAAATGATGAGATGCTATGATGATGTGGTTATAGTCTAGGGTCCAAGATACATCCTAGTTCGCTATAACCTTAGCTCTGATGCCAATCTATCACACCCCCAATTTACCTGACTTGCAGCGGAATGGAATACCTGGGGGTGTCTGTCATAGCACCACAGTTACAGTTACATTGAACGACCTAAAGTGTCGTTTGGAAAATACTGCATTTGATCATTGAAATAATCCAGAGTTTACAAAATGAGGTCCCCAAAATGTGTTGCAAGTTTATGAAAACAAGTCATAATAGATCAAACGTTTACATAAGTGCATGAAATAATGATGAGACGCGTCGACTCCGCGACTCCATGAAGGTCCAAATGCATGTCACATGAGCTACCTTAATAACCTGAAATACATTGCTAAAACGTCAACACGAATGTTGGTGAATTCCATAGGTTTGTAAAATGTAATGATGTACAACCACCACAAGTAAAAGTGTAAGATAAAAATCTCATGAAAATTGTACAATAGCCTTAAGCTCATGACACCGAAGCTATGACTGATGAAACTGTGATGAAATGAAATGAACACCAATGAACAATTAGCTGCTGCAACCCAATATGATGGTACCATGAACATGTAATGAGCTGAAAAGCAAGGCGCGCACACTAGCCGCAACCTAATATGAATGATGAACGATCTACTTTAGATCATGAAATGATGTTATGAATGTCCATGCACATGTTTCCTATACCACTCTACTCTTTGAAAAACATTTGTTGTTATCAAAAGTATATATTCCAAGACTTAGGAAAATATGGCTATTAGAAAAATAAACTAGTTGTAATATATATACTTATATATATATCGTATGTACCAATGTTTGTGTTGAAATCCTCGGTTTGAAATCCTTGAAATAACGCCTCGAAATGATGAAAATATACTCGTAATAACTAATACTACATTAGTTATAAAGCTTGGTACTTAATATTATGTCTAGCTTAAAAATGTACTTCGTAGTTTTTGCGCCAAATTATATTAAAAGCTGTCAAATATAAATTGGTTTTAGCCGATATTCAAACGTGAATATCTTTGTCGTTACTTGTCCGTTTTACTTGTTCTTTATGTCCACGGTTACGTCTTAGTATGTAGTAATATATTTTGGAAAGCTCGGCTCCTCCGGGTTACGTCTAAAGTCTCTTTTTGTCCAATGAAAAACGTCCAACAGCAAACAAATTTCCAGAAAATACTTTTCGTCAACAATCTTGCAAAAGTCATAACTTCTTCGTTATAAGCTCTTTTTAATCCGTTCTTTCGCCTACGGATTCGTTTTTGAAAGTATTTTCTAAAAATTTTGCCAAAGTTTCCTTGGCGTTTACTGATTTTCCAGATTTTTACAAAACGGGACAGCATGTCTAAAATAGGTTCCAAATCAAGTTTCCAAGGTTAAAAACTAATTTCTACCATCACCAAACCTCTTGTAATCACCACATGGCTAATCTAATCTTACCATACACCTTCTTAGGGTGCCATGGACTCCTAACCAAGTTATTAGAGCAAGGGGATTCATAACTAAAAAGTTAGGGTTTGTATGTTCCATTTTAGCCAAAATAAAGTGTGGTATAGCTCATTATACATGGTTTTTAGCATGATACTTATGTAATACATGTAAAAATAGGATGATCCATGAAAAAATAAAGATGAAAACTTACTTGATAAAATGAGATGATTATAGGATGATTATGCTTGATGTTCTTGTGTTTTTGTTGCTTGATTCTTGATTAGGCTTGTAAAATGAACAAGTTTAGTGTTTTACTTTATGGAAAATGATCACTTGATCATGGAGATCAATTATGGGTCGTGGGTTTGCTAGAGGAAATGGGGAAGATGAGCAAGTTTTGATCTTAGCCAAATATTGTGAATTATGATTCTTGTAAATTTGGTAAAGTATGTTATTAAGTGTTTATTAGTATAAAATGGGCTAGTTAATGCCAAGGGTTAAAAGGGTGTCTCATGGCCGGTTTTGGGTGTGAAAAGGAGTAGCCAAAACGGTTTTGATCACTTAGAAAATATAGTGTAGCGTTAAGTGTTATTACGCGTTATTCGTTAAAATCGGGTACCGGGTTTAATAGCAATAAACGTTCACGAAGTTAACCGGGATGAAATAAAGTTATAATAATGTTAAAAACATATTAAAAATATGTTGGGTACATTTACTGAGTGATCGGGTGATTAATGTTTAGTTTTCACGAAAACCGTCGTTATATTCATACGCGTACGTTATAAATAAAATAAATTTCCAAAATACTGGGTAACTGAATGTTATAAGTTTTATGATGTTAAAATGGATATAAAAATATGTCAGGACCATTGTGGGAATATTTAGATATATTCGTCGTGTATAAACCGGGTGTTAACGTTTTACTATAAATACTTATACGTAAAAACGTTAAATGTACTGAATATAATAATTTGGAAATCCTGAGAGTGGTATAACATGAAAATGCTGTTATGATGATATGCAGACTATCTCCAGTCCGTATGCAGTGTTAAGAACACTAATGAAATGAATTCGCACCTAACCCAATCCGGTTACGCGAATTTGAATATCCGTAAACTAAATTTACGATGAAATGTGTAATGCACGTGAATGACGAAATCTTTTCCCGCAATGAATAGTGTTCCATGAATAGTAAAATTTCTGAATGCTTCTCGGAATGTCAAACTGACACCAAAAATGATGAATAGTAAACTGATGAATAGTGTTTTGATGAATAGTGTTTGATGAATAGTGTTTTTCCAAAGTTCGGGGAAATGACCTGAAATGACCTGAAATGGTGAGTTGTGACAAAACCTGTATCACCTATTTCTATCCGGTGTGATAGTGCTGCTACATTGGCAAAGGCTTATAGCCAGATGTATAATGGGAAGTCTAGACACTTAGGTGTCAGGCATAGCATGATTCGTGAGCTTATCATGAAATGGGTGGTATCTATAGAGTTTGTTAGATCTCAACAAAATTTAGCTGATCACTTGACGAAGGGTTTAGCTAGAGACTTGGTTTTAAAGTCTGCTAAAGGGATGGGTTTGAAGTCCAACTTAGTCACTGAATGCTAAGACACCCAACTCCCTCCTGAGGAAACTTGGGAGCTGAGTTCAATGTGGAAAGCTGAACATTTAGTGGACTGGAGCACATGTTTTATTGTCATCCCAAGGTTGTGCTCAGAACCTGCTAGAAAAGGAGGATGAAGTCTTTACTTCTCAATGGCTAATTTCTTTGAAAAAGTGCTAAGCAGGAGCATGAATAAAGAGGAACCACCTATGTAAATGTTGAAGTTTTGCCGCTTCAGGAAGCTTTGGACTTTTAGCTTTTACAACAATTATGAATTGGATATGGACACATGGCTTGTATAGTGTCAGGATTATTTAAGTGTTTGAAAATGTATGTGTATTTTATCTTCAGGTATTCAAATGGGTTGAAGGGTTCAATTCTTTAGAACACCCTGATTCTCAAACATTTGAACGTGTAATGTACTAAGATGAGAATTTAATCTTCAAGATATTTTCATTTATGCATATATTTTGTTTTGTGTTTATTTATCATGCAAAGGAAGTGAACTAAATTTGGGGAGGATTGTTGGAAAATTTAGTGCACTTGAGGGATGAGTTCACACCTGGTAATGGGTTTGGAGGTACGGAGTGTACACCCATTAGGTCCCAGAACACCCTGACTCTAGTAGTAGTTATGCAGAATTCTGGTATTAGTGGATTCTGCTGCTAGTGGATTCTGCTGCTAGTGTTGAGATTATACTGCTAGTGGATTCTACTGCTAGTGTTGTGATTCTGCTGCTGATTTTGTTGCTAGTGTTAAGACTACCAGTATTCTACTACTAGTGTTAACATTACCAGTTTCTACTGCTAGTATAAGCTTGTTCCTGCTGGTAGGTTTGTTCCTGCTGCTAGGCATATACTTTGTACTGATCTTATAATCAGTGAATCCTACTATATGGAAATTAATTATGGTATAGTTAATGGGCCGTTAATTATACATAATTCCTTGGGCTAGGGTTTGAGTATTCTCTATTATAAATAGAGGTCATAACACATCTGCATGGATACGATACAACATAAACCCTAAACACTTGAATACAATTCTCTTCTTGATTTGTGCCTAAAACAAGAACATCACTTGGTCTTATCCCATAGAGATATTCGTGTAACCCAGGCATAGGGTCGAATAGTTTCTATTGGAAAGTGATAACACAATTTCAAGTGAATATCTGGTACTCATTGATTATCTACACCCTGATCTGGGAAACCCTAAAATAACCAACAGTTGTTACAAGTATTAGATACTTGTTCAACGTTTAGTATTATCTGTCTTCAAATTCATATTTTGGCCAATTAAATGTTGTAGTCTTTTCGGGTTAGAGATAGCAATTTAGGCATGCGAAATGTCTCACATACGTTGTCTGTGACTCTACATTTCGTGTTAGTGCTTTTTATAGTTTTCCATTAAGGGCATGTGGCCACCTCCCACTCTTCATATGGACATCTAATCAAGGATACATGATATGTAGTTATCAGTACTCTAGTTTCCTTGCCTCAAAGTGCATCAATTTACAAATTATTTACCATATCAAAATGTGGGCTTGAGATATTTTGTTCCATATACTTGGTGTACTACATTTCATTCCTTGTCTGTATAATCGATAATAATGGTATTGATGTTTCTTTTTGTTTGTTTATTTTGTTGCACTATCAGACGTGTATTTAGAAAAACCGGATGATCAGTTAGTTGATTTGCTAAACCTAAAGCTACTAAAATTGAAATTGGAGGAGATCGGAATAGCCTGTGGATCTTTTAAGCCTGGCCAAACATATGGCTTGCTATGTCCAATGGTATGCACACGGATCTATCTTTCTCTATACTAATTTGGTCTGTTGTTTTCACAAACATAGAAACATTGCATTTAAAGCTATACAATGGTTGTATCTGTTGGAAAATTAGGAACTTTTTTATGTTGATTAAACACTATATAAGGCCATCCATATCTCATATTAAGGATTTCTCTACTCCAATAGTGCAAAGGTGGTGACTCCGGGGAGAAGAAACTATCTCTCTTCATTGCTGAAGATGGGTAAGTTTCGTCATTGTATTTAAAGTTTGCACGTTTACTTATGACCTAGTTCATTTGGTTTATGTTTTACTTTTTGTTGGTCAAATGGTTAAGATACTAAAAATTTTAAAATAATGGAGGAAGGCTAAAAAGGAACAACTTCAAGATTCAAAGTTTCAAACTGATTTGAAACAAATTACAATACACTTTGGCTGGATCAGTTTTTGATCTTTTTTAGATAAATATAAATCTTAGGAGTTGCATTTTATGTTACTTGCATTGCAAACAACTGACATAATAACCACTTAACTTTGGCTTATTTTAGATTTTAAGCCATTTGATTTCTTCGAATGGACGGGTTGTAAGGTGATGTGGGATATTTTGAGACTAGGTGTTAGGAGAATGATAAATAAATAATACAGGTATTACCGTTAAAGCATATATATTTTGTAGGTTAATAAACTAATAATCATAGGGATGTATTAATTTATAGAACAAAAGAATAATTTATTTTCGTTTTTTGGACTACTCTGTTACTATAGGAACCAAAAACCAACCAAAAATGCAAATTGATATTGGGCGCAGTGTTTAGGGTTTAGTCGAAACACCTATAACTATTATAACATACAGTGCAATCCAAATAATCCATCTGGACAATCCAGTTTGTCCAAAGTCCAAACCGTGAACACCCCTTATTAAGCATATTGAACCTCTTCTGACAACCAAAATCCATATAACACAGTATTTATATCTTTATTTTATTTTGACATAGGCTTAGTTAAAATGTTGTAGTAATGAAGCTGCGTGGAGTTGTTTTCGAGCTAAGTGTGGATGGAAAGGCATTACAAGGGTAATATATTTTATTTCTGTAAGATATACTACTTGCTTTCATTTGGTGCACTTAACGAGTATAATAGTTTAATGGTGTTGCAGGCTTCAGCAAACGTCAAATCAAGCTACAAAATGATGAGTAAAGTCACAAGAGTGAAAAAAGTCAAAGGACTCATAGAACGTGATTTAAATCTAAAACCTTTGTGCCCTGATGTAAACTTTTATCTCCTTTGTGCTTATCTTAATGGTAGTTTAGATGTGAAAGTTGCACAAAGTACCCGTGTATAGGATCTTGTAAGATACGTGATTTTTGGACATAAAGTACCCATGTACAGGATCTTGTAAGATACGTGATTTTGGACATTTTTTGCTCCCCTTTGATGTTATGTTATTTCTGTGATTCAGTTTGTTGAATACTTTGCAGAAAGAATGATATCTAAAGAGACATTATAGAGAAACTCTGTCATGCAAAGACGATATGCAAATTAGGTATACTACACAACCTTTTCCTTGTAAAGTTAAAAGCGTGTTTATAGTATTTGGGTAGAAATAGAGGTGGCAATTGTGACCATTTATTTATAAAGATGTAAACTGTTATGGACAATAAGTTTTTTGGGTTGCCCCATTTAGACTTGTACAAAAAGGTTACCTATTTTGTCAAACACATTTTGATCCCTTCCCCAACCTTTCCAACCCGCATCATTCGCCACCTCTACTCTAGATATTATTACATCTGTTGTCTGATATGAGTCAGAACCTTTTTAATCTTGTTGTAATAACTTACGCTCAATGTTATGTTGGCAGATTGTTATTGCATTTACTTATAGGCGAAAGGGGGATCTTATAAGTTGCAAGTATCGGGATCTTGCAAAGAAGTTTTGGCAGGTCCTCTCATTATTCACTCTCTTTAAAATACTTATTTGCTAAAACTGATCATCATGCTTTTGCTTATATTATGCAGGAAAGTGATACTGAAAAGATATTATATGGGCTCGATGATATAGAAGGAGTAAGTGATGTCATAATTGTAATATTTTCATCTTAAGACTCATTTACATGTGTACCTCACTTCATAATTTTATGGTTTTTTCTATTTCTATTTACTGATTTAACTCTTATTTTATCATAACAGGTTGAGGGTGAAATGGACAAACTTGCAATGGAAGAAGCTGGTTTCAGGAATTGCATGAATGTTCTCAATGGTGCTCCTCCATATGTTTCCGCGAACGGTGTACCATCTCAAGAAGAGATTAAAGTTTACTATAACTATAATCTTTGAATTAGTGTACCCCATATTTTTTTTCTCTCTTTTGCTGGATCGTTGTAACCGTACTAGAGCTTTTCCTGAGTTGGAACAAAGCTTTTTTTAAATATTATATTTATGATTTCAAGAGTTTCTTACATTGCAACTTTTGTTATGACCGGAATAAAGTCATGGACTGATGTCCTTACACTATAAATGGAATTGACACTGCCTTTTTATTTATGAATGCAAGATGTAAAATACCAATATTTATGGAATTGCAAGGAGTATTTAGAGAAGGTATTTAGAACTACTTCCTATTGCTTGTATCGATTTTTGTTATAGAGATAGCAAATTCAACCCATTTGCTTATTATGGGCTGATTTGGATTGACCAGTTTTAACCACCACCAAATGGCCTAGTGGCAAGGCACTTGACTTCCTTACAAGAGGTGTAGGGCCCAGACCTCACTAGGTGGACATCTGAGGGTACGTGAATTTGAGTCAAAGACTCTGGGTAACCGGAACAGGGAAAAACCTCATCCGTTTTTGGATTGATCAGTTTAAGTGCTCCCAAAAAAATTACCTAAATGCATACAACCTCCTAAATCACTTAATTGAAATAATTATTATTGCTATAACAGATAAATTTTGTAATGACATTGAACCCATAATTAATTTGTCTTGCAGGCGTCTCGCATAATACTCGCTACAGATGGGGATGAGACTGGTAAAGCCTTAGCTGAAGAGCTAGCACATAGGCTAGGAAGAGAAAGGTTGACTCAAACGACTACTTGATATTGACTTTACTTGTTAGTCGTGAATTTATGGTTTCTAACATTGACCAATGATCTTTTTAAATGATTTACAATAGGTGTTGGCGAGTCACGTGGCCTACTAAAAATGAAAAGGAGAATTTCAAAGATGCTAATGAGGTTATGATGTTCATGGGTCCCGCTGTATTGAGGGAAGTTGTTGAGTCTACTGAATTATATCCCATTAAAGGTTTATTCAACTTCAGAGATTACTTTGGTGAAATTGACGCATATTACCATCAAAAAATTTCTTGCCGAGCTTGGAGTTTCTACCGTGTTAGAAGGTGACTTAAATATTAAGGGTTGTTTGGTAAATTGTGACTTGTCCTGCAAATTTGTTTAGAATTTGGAAACTCTTTATCACGGTTTGTTTGGTGCCTATAAATAGAGGTCAATGTCATTAGTTTTGTTTGTACCTTTTGAATTAGGGTTTGGTACCTTTTGAATTAGAATTTGTCTTTGAATATGTTTTTGTAATTTGGTTTGGTATTTGAATAAAGCTTCCGCTTCGTTTGTTTGTATTTGTTTGTTTGTTTAGTCTTTGAATTACCTACAAGTGGTATCAAGAGCTAGGTTCGGTTTAGCCATGACGAAGAAAAAGAAGAAAAAAAAAGTTCGTTGTTTTTGTACTGGTAATTGGATTTGTTCGTTCGGCTATTTGACGTAATTTGGTTTTGAAGAATCCGTTTTTCTGTTATTGGAATTCGTTTATTTTGTTCTTGGTAGAAATCTTCGTTATCGGTTATTGAAAACGATTAAAAAGGTTGATTGTGTGTCCACGACTCCACGTTTGAATATTTGCTTCATATTGGGCCTGCTGGAAACTTGAGTACTTTGGGTCTGTTATCATCTATAGGCAATTTGATGATTAGTTCTGCTGTTGCTCTATTTGGAATTTGATATCCATTGGAATATAATTGTTAGAAGTTGGATATTTGACGCGTCGTTTTTGATGACTAATCTACGATTAGGTTATTTGGATATTTATATTTGAATTTGAAATTGGACCGTAATCCTTATTAGATAAGTGGGTCATTAGAATTATTATCTGTATCATATTTGGGGCGTTTGAATTATTAGAGCTCGTTTGTCAAGTTATTTATTAACTTGAATTTGGTTGATACTTGGGATAAAAAGTTTGAATTTGGACCGTAATTCTTATTACATAAGTGGGTCATTAGAATTTGAATTTGATATTTGGGTTGTAATTCTTATTATATAAGTGGACCATTGGAATTTGAATTTGGTATTTGAAATTTGAAGATCGATTTGGTATTTGAAGACTTGGTTATAATCGGATCGTTTGAAATTTGTTCGCTTGAATATTTGGATCTTCTTTCGTCGGGCTTTTAAAGTTGGTAGTCCGAATTTGATTGTCTTTGTTGAAGATCGTTTGAGCCGATTTGTTTGTTTGGTTGACCGAGTTTGAATTTGATAGCTAACGTTTGATTATTCGTTTTGAAGATTATCGGTGTTTGTATTTGTTCGGTTTGCTTTGGATCGAATTTGTTTTGGGTTGTTTTTTGGAATCGATCGTTTGATTTGAATTTGGCTAGCATCTCTGGCATTTAGAATTTGGAACTTTGGATTTGATTTGAAGCAGATGGAGGAGTTTAAGGCACGGTGAAGATTGTTAGAAGGTGACTTAAACATTAAGGGTTGTTTGGTAAATTGTGACTTGTCCTGCAAGTTTGTTTAGAATTTGGAAACTGTTTATGACGGTTTGTTTGGTGCCTATAAATAGAGGTCAATGTCATTAGTTTTGTTTGTACCTTTTGAATTAGGGTTTGGTACCTTTTGAATTAGAATTTGTCTTTGAATATGTTTTTGTAATTTGGTTTGGTATTTGAATAAAGCTTCCGCTTCATTTGTTCGTATTTGTTTGTTTGTTTAGTCTTTGAATTACCTACATACCGGATGGAAAGCTATGGATGATTTATATAATGTATGTTTACGTCTTTATATAGTAGAAATTTGCCATAATTGTGCCACCTATAGCTGTGTATCTTTACTCTTACTTATATTATGTCTAATTGGGTGACGGGTCAAAATCTTTTTAGATCAACAGAGGTAGTTTTTTGTACGGGTTTACTTTGGGCGACTTTGAGCCGTTTGACCCATCTACTTTTTAGCTAATTTTTTACTTTACTTGTTTGATCCATTCGAAAATTAATATAACCTGAATTGGTCATAAGTCATTGGGTCAACAATATGACATGACATATTGACATATGCTAAACATTGCGTGCTTATTTGTTTAGTTACATGTTACCCTATTGTAGGTTGTGCCTAGAGAGTTGACTATAGTCACTGGAGTCCCCAATTCATGAAAGAGCGAGTAGATTGACGCATTGTTAGTCAATCTGAATGAAAGTGTTGGTTGGAAATTTGCACTTTGTTATATAGAGAACATGGTATGTATGTTCCATGATCCATAAAATAGCTATTATTGATTTGTATTATATGTTACGTTGGATGTCTTCTTGGCCATATGATTATTAATTAGGACATTTTATATTCTCTACCTTTAGGTCAGAGAGCATGCAAGGAAACTTATTGAAAAGCGCATGAAGAAGCCATTCTTTGATGTGAGGTTAGTGTTTTATTAGTCTTAAATAGATTTCCTTATAATCTTGAAATTCACTTATTAACCATGGAAGCTCAAAATATCTTAACATGACATGAAGTCACCTTTGAATACCTACTTATAGATGAGAGGAAATCTGCCTTTTCCATATTTCCATCATTGTACATAGTTGTGTTACTTTATGCTTAATGTCACGGTGTATTCCAGGTATGGAAAATCCGTTGAAAGAATGATTGTGGAAGATTTGGAGGTAGGAAAGAAGTGGTTAAGTGATACTTTTCATCTCATAAGGTCAGTATACACTCAGTTTTTCTATCTTAATTTATTTTAAAAGGCTTTGTGTTTATGGTCTTTAGTTCTCTTGTTAGTTTTCTGCGTATCTGCTTTGTATGCATCCTTTGTATGTTCTTGGTCTTTAGTTCTCTTGTTTTTAGCCTTATGTCTTTTGCCTGCTTAACCTTGTTTTGCTCACTTTCACACTTGCACTTTTTTCTGAGCTCTCTCACCCGCACACTTACACTTTTCGGAGGTCTTGTTTTTAGCCTTATGTCTCCCTACTCCCGGATTTATCCTTGGGTAGGGGTATGATCTGTCTACGTTCTACCTCCCTATACCCTGCCTCGGCGGGTTTCGGTAAGTGATAATTTTCATCTGATAAGGTCAGTACACGCTCAGTTTTTCTCTTAATTTATTTCAAAAGGCTTTGTGTTTATGGTCTTTAGTTCTCTTGTTAGTTTTCTGCCTATCTGCTTTGTATGCATCCTTTGTATGTTCTTGGTCTTTAGTTCTCTTGTTTTTAGCCTTATGTCTTTTGCCTGCTTGTTGTTGTTTCTGTTAAATAAATCACGAAGTTAAATCTGTAGAGTACTATTTATTGCTCATTTTAGTTACGTCACATTTTCATTACGGGAAAAAGGTGACAAAATGGCCGGTCGATGGGTTGGGTAATGGGTCAAAAAGTGTACTGTTTTCCATCTTTTCGGAGAAAAAAAATATTAATACATAACAATCTATAGGTGCGAGAATGATTGCCTACCCAGTATCAATTGGGTCCTTAATCTTGCTAAAGCAATGGTCTTAAGACATGGTGTTAACGAGCTTGTGATTGATCCATACAATGAGCTTGATCACCAGCGGCCTCCTAACCAGTGAGTAATTAAATTGCATTTATCGCATCACATTTACATATTTCTTTCTATAGCTTTTGGAATAAATATTTTTTCTTAACTGAACGTATGATTAATGTACAACAAGACAGAGACAGAGTATGTAAGTCAGATTTTGACTAGCATCAAGAGATTTGCTCAACATCATTCATGCCATGTATGGTTTGTGGTACATCCTAAACAGGTAATGTCTTCGCTACTTTAACCTGTTTAGCGCTAAATGGATTATTTTGGGTCACACTGTCTTTATGGGTCATATGGGTGACCTTATAAAAGAATTGGTAAAATTGGATAAGACCACCTGAATCACTTAATTTCAAAAACTATAGTTGAATCATATTTGACACATTGGGTATCTATAGAACTTAAGAAACAAAAGCAAAAATAAGTTTCTACATGGTCGACTACTTGACCCATTTTGACGGGTACTAAATTGCCCGTTTTGATCCATTACCCGTATCTGTCCCATGGATAGGCCATTGATCTAACTTCTAAAGTATGTTCAACAGCTGCAGCAATGGACTGGACAACCTCCAAATCTATATGACATTAGTGGAAGTGCACATTTTATAAACAAATGTGATAATGGAATTGTTGTTCATCGAAATAGGAATCCAGAGGAAGGTGCAATGGACCAAGTGCATGTACTATGCTTCTCATTAGTTAAATTAAGTAGTTGACAAATTCTGATCTTGTATGAATAAGCACATAACATGACCCGAAAGGACAAAAAGGAGACATCTTATGATATGGGAGTAAAAGTCTCTCATTGATAACTGATTATTGCGGATAAAAGTCACAACAACCAGCTTTCATATGCAAGTCCATACACCCCCTTAATCTTATCAGATATGAATTACTTTTGATCTTATATGTAATTCTTTTCTCCTAGATATGTGTGAGGAAGGTACGGAATAAAGTCTCAGGAACGATAGGTGATGAAATCTTGCGATATGATAGGTATTTTTTTCTAGATTCTTTATGTTTTTACTACACCCGAGTCTTCACAGCATCATTTTCTACATTTTAGTAGTCAAACCTGTTTATTTATTTATTTTACTTATATTGTTTTTAGGAGGACTTGTTCCTTGATTCGCAATTCGTATCATGAATTTTGAATCACTCTACGCTTTTTCATAGAATTCAGTGTGTGAATTGCAGAATATATTGTATATTATAAAACTTAAGGTTTTTTTGGGTAAAGGGTTTTACCCTGGTAAAAGTGTATTAATAATCAATGAAGTTCAGGCAATATGATAAAACACCATAGTGACTATAACAAACAACGCACCCTTTGTGCTTCAAACCACTACACATAAGATTGACATGCCAATCTCATGAAAACAAAAAAGCCTAGATGAATTTAAAAAAATAGACTAAAAGCACACAACTAGGCTATACTATAAAACTGAAGTTTATTATTAGGAATATAAAGTAATTTTTTGTTGTTTTTACTGTTGCAGAGTAACTAATTAATTTGATGAGTGGATTTTGAAAACATTGATTTATAGAAATCATGTTTGTATATCTCGCTAGGACCACATTCCGCCGTTCTTCATACTTGTTGAAGTTTCTGGGCGGCCTTGGTTTGACGGCTTCAACTATTTTCAATTTCCATAAGGCATTGAAATTTACCTTTTTGACATCTTGATCCGATTTAATCAAAGATTTGACATAAATTGCTTAACATCATTTTATTCATGTAAAAACCTGATGCAAAGTCATACAGTAGATTTCCTTATCTGTTTGATATACAAATATATCAATAAAAAAACCTTGTTGTGCAGTTGCATCATTTACTTGTTCTAGTCATTTTTTAGCTCAAAACATTTTCTTTTGATTCTTTATTATTTGAAATTCTTAAGCTCATTTTTCATTACCCAACTTTATTAACACACGGGTTATCAATCATCACACGTCTTCAAGTGAATGTTACCACAACTGGTGGTTAGTGTTTTTGCCAAAAGTCTGTCTTAATCAAATATAATGCAAAATTAAAATCCACCTTGAGTCACCCGTTACTATAAGGAACTTTTAAGTATTACGCTTTCTTTTTGGTAAAATCTAGTAGAAGTGGATAGTCATTTCTTACAGTTGGCCTAATTTTGAAACCAATAATATACGCTTGGTACTTCAAGAATTTTTTTGCATCTTATCTACTTTGAATTACTATAACGTCTGAGATGGCTTCCCTTCAGCCAAGTCTTTTTGGTCTTGAGGATGGTCGCCCTAGTCTAATCGTGGGCTTCGTATAGGATTTCAAAGCACAATTCAATATAAACTTGGTATGTGTCAACACTTTTTCACGCACACCCGAGCTATTTGTATGGTAACTTTCATAAATTTATATATTTGTGTCATAATTTTGATCAATGTCATTTATCAAACTTTTCAGAACTCTGATTACTTATACTTTCTTTACATATATTAGAGTATAAAGTAGTTATACACATGTCTTTTGGGACCATTCTAACTCGATATACATGTCTTTTGAACCAACAGGTATACTGCAAAGTGCAAATACATTGGGTATACCATAAGTCCATAAGCATTTACCCTCCAAAAGACCAAAACCATACTAGTCATCTTACAATAACAAACACAAATGAATGGTAATTTTCTTCGAATCCATATGAAACTACAAAGTCATTTTACTATAGAACTGAATCCTCCTATATCCATCTTATGTGTAAACCTGCTCGCCAATAAACAAGAACACTAGCGGGATGTTTTAATTAACTCAAAAATATATTGTATACGCTATAAAAATATATAAAATGTATACAAACGTATAAAAATGTACAAGAACGTATGAACATATATAAAAACCTATACAAATCTAATATTATTATATAAAACATTTAAGTTGCGGGCTTTATGCAAAATTAAGATAAGAAGCTCCAATCATGGAATGACATGTGTCACTTCTCAACTAAAAAATCACCTTTAATTTCAAATTGAAATATCTTTTATCTATTTATTTTTTTTTTTTTGTAATCTAATTTCACCATATTTTTTAAAATTTTATGCTCGTTAATTCAACATCTATTTTGATATATTTTTATGAGCTTTAGTTTTTACATTTTTAGTGGGTTTATTTTATTTTGATTCATATATTTACAACTTTAACATTTATTTCAATCAATATAACTTGATTCGTCAAAAGCATATACTTTTTGGGGAAGTGTTTGACGGGTAAGAGATTGCGAGTGTCTTTCTATATGCGGGAAAATGATGGCACGGGAAAGCTATGTGAAACCCAAACAAACACATATAACTAACAGATATACATTTGGAGTGTTGTGAAACGAATTCACTAATCGGGTAGAGAATTGCGGGGAGAGTTGGGTTAGAAATTCATTTACTATAATATAATATAACTATATT
The DNA here is from genome assembly GCA_030686995.1 of Artemisia argyi. Classification (NCBI taxonomy): domain Eukaryota; kingdom Viridiplantae; phylum Streptophyta; class Magnoliopsida; order Asterales; family Asteraceae; genus Artemisia; species Artemisia argyi. The sequence goes on from CM060679.1 coordinate 87,849,584, forward strand.
TAATGTTGCCGGTGTGTGCGGGTATCCAACTAGTGTATAAGAACGTACATTAAAGTATAAAAATATAAACGCAAAAAGATCTATAAAAATGTATAAAACATATAAAAATGTACAAAAACTTATAAAAAGCTATACAAACCTATAAAAACTTATAAAAATGTATAAAACGTAAAATAAGTATAAAAATATATATAAACTGTTGGTCCATGAGATTAAGCAAATCTTGATAAAAATAAATAAGAACTTCATTAATAATAATGAACAAATGTTACAAGATTACTCAATACCAACATGACTACATGATAACATCTTCAGCTTCTTCAAGGGGATAATTTCGGTATATTATCCCCATTAAATGACAAATAACTCTCATTGATCCAAGCTAAGCTTGATGAGAGGATGACCCTATCAACTAATACTAAGTATTATTGTTTGTTTAGGATACATATTATCTCTATTACAAAGCAAACATATATATATATATATATATATATATATATATATATATATATATATATATATATATATATATATATATATATATATATATATATATATATATATATATATATATATATATATATATAGGTAAAAGTACAAGTAAACATGTGATGGTGGTAGGTAAGATGTCATGCATCAAGTGGTCCCCCTTCCTTTTCTTCTTTTGGAGAACCACCAATATTCTTTTTGAAGCAGTCATAATAAATATTCCCACTTCTATGGCAAGTTATTTTACTTTGTTTTGACTTCTCCTTTTGGAAGTTACTGCCCATATTTTTCAGTCTATTGTAGAGATAGCTTCTTCAGTGTCACTGAGACATTTGTCAAATCTCAATGACACTGGTCTTGTTTGTAGCTTATATATTTTACTCACTGACACTGCATCAGTAAGTAAAAGCTGCCTCACTGAATCTGTTTTAGTGAGTGACTCACTATTTTATTTAGTGAGTTGGGCTATTTTATTTTCAAATCCTTGTTAAGGCAATTGGTCAATTTTTGGACCCAACAGTCTCCCCTTATTTGAATATACAAATAGCGTAAGGTGATTGGTTTTAAATGAGGGACTGAAGGTTAATGTTGTAGGTTCAGTGAGTAAGGTTCGCTGACTAGGTTCATGGGTTCAGTGACCCTTTTCAGTAACAAAGGGTTCAGTGACCTGGCAGTGCCCAAGGATTCAGTGACCTAAGGTTCAGGCACCTAGTTCAATTTTGATACATCAGGGTTCACCATCCCTTTTTTTGTGGTTCAGTGACCTGGGGTTCAGGGACAAAGGTTCAGGGTCAGTTTTGTGCTTCAGTGAGTAAGGGGACCTGGTTCAATTATGATACATCAGTGTCCTCCCTTATTTTTCACTTTACTTTCTCAGTATACAAAAGTTGCAAATTTCAGTATACAAAAGTTACAACATTTTATGAGTTGCACATTTTTCAACCCCTGATGTTGCAAGACCTATATCTATTACACTCCCTGATCATGTTCATATCCTAACATAACATGTGTCCCCCGTACTGCTACTCCCTGGTGGCAGCTCATAGCAGTCACCCTTATACTCAAATATTGTTTTGAACTGAGTCTTGCTTCATCAGGAAAGCAACTTAGGTAGTCTCTCGGGTTTGGAGACTCATCAGGAAACACTTTTAACACCAAAAGTGTTATTTGAACACTCATATACCCCATTACACACTTCCATCTTCATCACTCCCTGATACAACACCCTTATCAGTTTGATTTTATCAGACCATTAGGCACTCCCTGAATGACACTATCCACTCCCTGAGTCGATTTAATTCAGACTCATTTGCCATAGCCGTGATATACACAGCTTTTCAACTCACTCCCTCATCAGGCTACGCCTGAAACTTTGAAAGCACCAACACCCTGAATTTTCTCAACCAACACACTCCCTGATGTTGCAACTATGGCTTCAACTAACCCGTAAATTAAGCACTCCTTTTATGCTTCCTTTACGCTTCTTGAAGCGCTTCGCATCCCTCGATGATCTGGAGTAACAAACAGCCAGATGGCTATCATATTCAGTCTCTGATTAACTCTTATTCAGTTAATCAACCAAGACACGCTTGTTTTACCAAACCCATTTTTTATCTGCCGTCTCTCAATCAACAGAAAAAAATGCGAGTCTTGATCAAACCCACTTTCTTTCTTATCTGAAACTCATAAATCATTACCCACTCTGATTTTAGAGCTTTTGCATCGGATCTATTGTCGGAGTTTGAGGGTTTTATTTTGTTGTTGTAACAGATATGTGGGTGTGTCTATTTGGTTTCTGGGTTTTGTATAGATTGACCATAACAACAATCAATACATGTAAATCTGGATTAGTGATTCATGTGTCGTTTGTTAGTGAGAAGGGATAGGAGTTGTCGGTGCGTATGAGTTTGGATATGTTTTTCGTGATCTACATTTTTGTTATAGATCGGATTGTTTATTTTGGTTTAATTTTATTGGATTTTGGAAGATGAAAATATGTAGTTTTTGTGTGTGATGGGTTCTGGGTTTCGAGAGTGATGGTGAGTGTCGGTTTTTGGATCTGGGTTTTTGGTGTGAGGTGAGTGATTTTTTAGTTTGGATGTAGATGGTGTGGTGTGTGTTTAGGATAAGGATAGGGTTTGTGTGGTGGGTAATGGTGTTATGTTTTGTCATTCTGTCAAAATTAGTGTACTTCTCACCCTCAAAAAATGTAACTACGGTAGCAGTTTTTTGAAGGTTCACATTAAATTTTGACATTGAATGATGTTATCAGCAATCATGAACGGATCTGGATTAGAGAAAAATCCACCTGCTCTGATGCCACTTGTTTGTCCATGAGATTGAACAAATCTTGATAAAAATAAATAAGAACTTCATTAATAATAATGAACAAATGTTACAAGATTACTCAATACCAACATGACTACATGATAACATCTTCAGCTTCTTCAAGGGGATAATTTCGGTATATTATCCCCATTGAATGACAAATAACTCTCATTGATCCAAGCTAAGCTTAAGATTCAATGAGAGGATGACCCTAGCAACTAATACCAAGTATTATTGTTTGTTTAGGATACATACTATCTCTATTACAAAGTAAACATATATATATATATATATATATATATATATATATATATATATATATATATATATATATATATATATATATATATATATATATAGGTAAAACTACAAGTAAACATGTGATGGTGGTACGTAAGATGTCATGCATCAAGTGGTCCCCCTTCCTTTTCTTCTTTTGGAGAACCACCAATATTCCTTTTGAAGCAGTCATAATAAATATTCCCACTTCTATGGCAAGTTCTTGTACTTTGCTTTGGCTTCTCCTTTTGGAAGTTACTGTCTATATTTTTCAGTCTGTTGTAGAGATAACTTCTTCAGTGTCACCGAGACATTTGTCAAATCTCAGTGACACTGGTCTTGTTTGTAGCTTATATATTTTACTCACAGACACCGCATCAGTAAGTAAAAGCTACCTCACTGAATTTGTTTCAGTTAGTGACTCACTATTTTATTTAGTGAGTTAGGCTATTTTATTTTCAAATCCTTGTTAAGGCAGTTGGGTCAATTTTTGGACCCAACATAAACGCATAAAATTATCTATCAAAAGGTATAAAATGTATAAAAACGTATGAAGACTTATAAAAATGTACAAATGATGAGGCGAAAAGTGCGCCGCTTTTAAGGGGTCATTTAAGCCCGAATTCGAGATTATTTGATCAATTATTTTCCTAAATCGTTCTTTTTGTCATTTTAGGTACTTTTGGTGAGAAATCTGGAAAAGGAAGCATTTTGGACGTTTTTGGAGCATAAAAGTGAATAAAACGGCAAAGTCTCAATTTTCCTTGCCGGGAACAGTACCTGACGGCGTCAAGACTCTCCACATGACGGCGTCAAGAGTTACAAAAGTGGTGGAAGTGAAAAATACACGTGAAGATCCAGAGTTTTTAAGCCTAGGACCTGACGGCGTCACCAAGGCTGTCAGGGTCCAATTACTAGTGACGGCCTAGAGCACAACTACACATGACAGCGTCACAAATGGATCTAGGCAATACGATTTTTATCATGGCGGCGAGTTGACGGCGTCACAGGCTAACACATGACGCCGTCACGATGTAATATCTATATATATTTTTCCAAATTTCATTCATTAGTGTGCAACTTTGAGGGAATAAACCCTAGTCCGAATTTTATCAGCTTTTCAAGGGTTTCAACCCCTTGATTCTTCCATGTTCAATTGAAGATAAGTATTCATCCAAATCATTCAATATGTCTATGTGTTGTGTGATTATATCTTACGCTTTTCTTCTATTTAACATGCTATGCTAGATTTCTCTTGTGTTTGCTTAGATGTAGTGAAACCTAGATGTTAATTATGGGTTGATTGTTTGTTTATAGTTGTTACGGATCATTGTATTCGATGTTAGGCTTAAGAAAACTGGCAGACTTCCATTGGTAACTTGCTTGAACGTCTTAAGAAACATGATCGGAGGTGTACTACGATTTTTGGTTGTATTTAATGCGTAGAAGAATTCTAATGATCCCATGTTAGGAGCTTCTAACGTCTCGACATAGGAGTGAAGTAGGATCCTATAGAGTTAGGGAATATTGTACACGGTCCTACAACTAGTATTAAGGAATATGACCCGTCATCCATGCAATTGTAACAAGCTATTCAACATGTAAAAGATATCCAGGGAGTAATGAAACCTAAGTAAACACAACTTTCCTCATTATTTTTTCCACCACATTAGTTTAATAGTTTCATTTTCATTTTTGTTATTTTATTTTTATTGCATTAGTAGTTAATTGGGTTAGTTGGCTAGCAACTAATTCCGCCCACTTTTCCAAAACCCGAGATTTTTACTTGCTTTTATAAAATATAAAAATACAAAAAGAATCATCCCTCACCTCTAGACCTAGTTTATTAGGCTTTCTAATCCTAGCGACACTATTCCTGAGTTGAACGATCAATCCCCCGGTACTTGTCACTATACTATACTACAACGATCAGGTACACTGCCTGGTGGGGGTTATAAGCTTCTCGAGATCCCTCGAGAGGTAAAACCTGTTGCGAGGCGCAATTCCCACGTATCAAGTTTTTGGCACCGCAGCCCGGGGAATAGTTATTGTCTAGGTTAGGATTTCTTTTTATTAGGTCTACTTGCTAGATTCCTTTCTAGTAAGGTTTTATTTTATTTTTAGGTTTTCTTTAGTCTATCTCATTTCTTTGTGTCTTTGTTCGTATAAGGTTTGTCTTTATGGATTTAGAGAATCGCCGTTTAGAAGTTAGCAAATGGCTTATAGCGCGTAAAAGAAGAAAGAGGGAAGTTAACACATTTAAGGAATTTAATAAACCCCTCCAGATGAAAATTGAGTTTACGGACTTCTCTCCAACCCCTGAGGAATTGAGTTACCATAGATTCCTTTTACAACACCCCTATCCTGCAAAATATAGGAAAATGCCATGGATTAGGAAGCATAACTATAGGAACATAAAAATTCCTTGCATGATTAGGTACATGTCTATAGAGCATACATACATTGATTTAAAAGCACCCATGAATGTTATGTCTAGGCTCTACTACAACTGGATAATGAATGAAAGGTTAAGCCCCAGAAAAGACCCCTACAACCCTAATCGACTATGTAATTTTGTCAGAAGAGTGAAAGGGGTACACATCTTTGTAGGAAATTTTACTTATCAATGCGACTTTGTAATCCTAGAAGATGTTAGAGGCATTATAGATCCACACTTAGGAGAAATGGTCCTAGGGCAACCTTTTATTGAGACGACTAAGATGTATTGTGATCATGGGAAAGGAATAGTTCAGTTTACTGATGGGATAGAAAAGATCACTTTTATGATGCCTCACATGAAGGAAGAATTAAAGTACATCAAGAATTTACCAATTGATGAGATTCGACCTTATGAGATTAAGGATAACGGAATTGATGATGATGTTTACTATGAGAGGAGGCGAACATACTATTCGGGGTGCATGAATCTAGGCCCTAAGTACATGTGTGATGAGAATTGGGTTAGATGTTTTGAAGAAAAGTGGGAAAGAAAAACGTAGCCCATGACCTTGAGTCTAGCTACAAGACTCGTAAATAAAGAAAAGTGCTTCTTGGGAGGCAACCCATGTTTTGTGTGTTTTTAATTGTTTGATTGTTATTTGCTTCCGTATGCATGCTTTATTTTTATTGTTGATAGATCATGTTTCAAACTAAAATTGTGAAAATGCTTTATTTTGTCGTTTAACTTCGTCTTAACTTCATATAAAGGTATTTTGCAAAAGCTAAGTGTAAGGGAAAACCCCATATGTGTTTCTAAGAACGAAATTGATCATGATTCGCCACAATATTATATGAACATGTGTATTAGTAATTGTTAGAGTCAAATGCTTGTATCGAGTCATAATGATGTTTTGTAGGATTTTCCAGGAAGTAGGACATTCCAGAAGTTTTCCGGAAACTTAACATAAAGATTTCTGCAGGTCACTTCTGACGGCGTCAGGAGTTAACTCCTGACGGCGTCACGTGTAAAATTCTGAAAATTTTGCGAGTTTTGTTTTTTTAACGGAGTCTTGAAGTTTTTGTTAATTCTTTAGTTTTATAAACTCCAGGAAACCTGCAAACATTCATTCCACAAGCATTATATCTTAATTTGTTGTCTAGGATTTGTTAGTATATATAGATTGCCGCCGATTTTACGCGAGGTTGCCTTGTTTGTTTTCTCAGGTTTAACAGGTTATATATGACAAGAAGATGATTTTTGTTTCTGGAAGGGAAGCTGTGAATGTTCATTTTCTTTGAAGAAGATCTAACCTTGTTAACACACTATCCACACCGAATGAATCAGGGGAGTATTTGTTTTCATTCTTTTACCTGTTTTACTTTTACATTCTTTAATTGAACATTGGGGTCATTTGGGGACAATGTTCATCCTAAGTGTAAGGGGAGGGTAAATGATGATACTTTAGAGAATACAATTACACTTGAGTTTGTTTGTTCGATGGTAGGTGTGTAATAAAACTAAGAGAAATACTTGTTAGTGTAATTTTAGCTCCAAATTTAAAATTTTTTACAACATTTAGGAGTGAAACTTTAGCCTTAGCAAGCGTCTTATGGATAGGAGTTGTATGACTAGCACAAAACTGTACCATTCAAAAAAAATTTCCACCCAAATATTTGAGGTTTGCCTTTAGATTTGATAGGAAAAGCATTCATTATTAGTGCTTATGAGTGTACCGGTAGCATTTAGATTCTAGAACTTGCGTTAGTGATGCATCCCGAGACCGCTAGTGAGACTACATTCGTGTAGTAGGATTTACTACATGATAAGAGGCATTAGGATCACCCTTGTGTTTAAACCCGTATCATAATTACTTGACCATTTAAGTCATATTACTTGACTAGTAAAGTCAATTGATTTTCCCACACCTTAGCATTGTACTCATTTTTAGTACACGAAACCCCTAGTACACCCCTCCGAGCCTATCTTTTCGTTTCTAACTTTAAGCATTTTACTTAAAGGAAGAATTTGTTACAACCCACCCAAATGTGCAACCAAATCGCCTTAGCCTTCCGTGTATGCACTCATCTTTAGTGCATTATTGTTACATGTTTTAAACCCTTAGTTAATTATCTAATTGATTACATGGTTGCTAAGTCGAGTCATATCTTGTACATATTGTTTTGGGACTTATGGGTAAAGTACTTGTGTTGTGGAGTAATGGGGAAAAACATCATATATTACCCCCATATGTGCGTTAATCTTAAAAAGTACTCCAAGTGTTTTGATTATCTTGATTCGAGTCATTAGATTAGTTTATTATAAAGTATGTAAAATTTGAAGTGTAAGGGGAATGTACATTCCCTATGATGTATTATTTTGGATGGTAGGGTAAAAGTGTATGCAAAAAAAAAAAAAAAAAAAAAAAAAAAAAAAAAAAAAAAAAAAAATCGAAAAATTAAGAAAAAAAATAGAAAAAGAAAAGAGAAAAAAAACATACGGACTACCATCCCGTTTCATTCTATGTTTGTTTTATGTTTTTGTTATTTTTCATTTATTAGCTTAAGTCGAGTCGAGTCTTGGCTTAGCAACGCCACATTGTACATGTAATTAACCAAGAAGATTAACTCGCCACCAGTAAATATTGCCTTTATCCAACAAAATCGTGTATTCCATATCCCTACACCTAACATTATAACCCTTTAAAAGACCTCTTTGATAGTTTATCCTAGGTGCTTACGCCAAGTGGTGGAGCTTTGATCCTTTCCCAAGCCTATGGTAATCTATTTGCTATGACAGGTAGTGAGAGATATTTTCCATTTCCATATTGTGATATGTACTTTATTACACCCGAGAGATGTGAGTATCTAAACACTATTTGTGAGGTGCTAGTGTATGACCTCCGTGCTTGTCTTTGGTCATTAGTGGAACGATTATTTGTTGTAATTACTTTTATATTAGTGTTAAATGACCCCTAACTTGTATTTTGATTAGAATAAAAGATCATTTGCTTAAGGACAAGCAAATCTCAAGTGTAAAGGTATTTGATTAGGCGAAAAGTGTGCCGCTTTTAAGGGGTCATTTAAGCCCGAATTCGAGATTATTTGATCAATTATTGCCCTAAATCGTTCCTTTTGTCATTTTAGGTACTTTTGGAGAGAAATCTGGAAAAGGAAGCATTTTGGATGTTTTTGGAGCATAAAAGTGAAGAAAACGGCAAAGTCTCAATTATCCTTGCTGGGAACAGTACCTGACGGCGTCAAGACTCTCCACATGACGGCGTCAAGAGTTACAAAAGAGGTGGAAGTGGAAAATACACGTGACTATCCAAAGAGTTTTTAAGCCTAGGACCTGACGGTGTCACCAAGGCCGTCAGGGTCCAATTACTAGTGACGGCCCAGAGCACAACTACACATGACGGCGTCACAAATGGATCTAGGCAATACGATTTTTATCATGGCGGCGAGTTGACGGCATCACAGGCTAACACATGACCTCGTCACGATGTAATATTTATATATAGTTTTCCAAATTTCATTCATTAGTGTGCAACTTTGAGGGAATAAACCCTAGTTCGAGTTTTATCAGCTTTTCAAGGGTTTCAACCCCTTGATTCTTCCATGTTCAATTGAAGATAAGAATTCATCCAAATCATTCAATATGTCTATGTGTTGTGTGATTATATCTTACGCTTTTCTTATATTTAACATGCTAGGCTAGATTTCTCTTGTGTTTACTTAGATGTAGTGAAACCTAGATGTTAATTATGGGTTGATTGTTTGTTTATAGTTGTTACGGATGATTGTATTCGATGTTAGGCTTAAGAAAACTGGCAGACTTCCATTGGTAACTTGCTTGAACGTCTTAAGAAACATGATCGGAGCTGTACTACGATTTTTGGTTGTATTTAATGCGTAGGAGAATTCTAATGATCCCATGTTAGGAGCTTCTAACGGCTCGACATAGGAGTGAAGTAGGATCCTATAAAGTTAGGGAATATTGTACACGACCCTACGACTAGTATTAAGGAATATGACCCGTCATCCATGCAATTGTAACAAGCTGATCAACCTGTAAAAGATATATAGGGAGTAATGAAACCTAAGTAAACACAACTTTCCTCATTATTGTTTCCACCACATTAGTTTAATAGTTTCATTTTCATTTTTGTTATTTTATTTTTATTGCATTAGTAGTTAATTGGGTTAGTTGGCTAGCAACTAATTCCGCCACTCTTCCAAAACCTGAGATTTTTACTTGCTTTTATAAAATATAAAAATACAAAAAGAATCATCTCTCACCTCTAGACCTAGTTTATTAGGCTTTCTAATCCTAGCGACACTATTCATGAGTTGAACGATCAATCCTCCGGTACTTGTCACTATACTATACTACAACGATCAGGTACACTGCCTGGTGGGGGTTGTAAGCTTCTCGAGATCCCTCGAGAGGTAAAACCTGTTGCGAGGGCGCAATTCCCACATATCAACAAAAACGTCCAAAAAATAATAAAATCGTACAGAAAGTATAAACATATTTTTGAGTTAATTATAAACGACCGTTGGCTAAAAGGATAGGTGCTGGAAAGATATAGCTATAAAAACAAAAAGATATACGCTACAAGATTATGTAACCATAGAGACAAAATGTGCAGGATTTTAGCTGGTTTCTTAGGTGCCGTTTGGTTTATTATTAGGAATGGGTTTGGGTATGGGTTTGATTATAAGAAGAAATGAGAATGGGTATTACATTAGATATCATATCTAATATGTTTGGTTTATTGGTTGGGTTTAGGTTTTTAACTATAAAAAGGTTGATAGATTGGGAATCAAATTCTAAACCCACCATGTAAGGTGAGTGTGGGAAACCCATCGTTTAGGATATCATTCTTACACTAAAAAAAAGAAGAAGAAAAATCAAATCAACTAACTAAACACCCTCAATCAATCTCATTCACAAAACCCTCAATTTAAACCCACCCTTAAGGCCCTTTTGTTTGACGATCATGGAATGAAGGGATGAAATCATACCACAATTTAGTTGTTTGGTTGATTGTGGTCTCACTATTAGGTATCAAATATTTATATGAAACCCTTAAATTGATAGTAGGCAAGATTGAGTGATATCACTTGATACAACTCATATATTTATTTTATTTTATTTTATCCTCATTTAATTCAAACATATACTAAATCCAAATCTAAACCCAAGTTCAAATCAAAATCTTTATCTGAATCCTAAACCTACTTACAAACCAAACGGGCCTTTAGTTCATGAGTTGGTTATCAACTATTTAATAAAGCATGAAGACCTTCCATATATAGAATTACTTAAAATTCAGCATTACAAGTTTTTAAGCTAAAAGTACAACTAATTAAAACACATTTACTAACATTAAATATAATACAAAACACTATTAATGTGGTTAAGATATTTAATGTATTAATTAATTAACTGATTAATAAATACAATTAATGCAATTATTAAAACATCTCTTACATAAGAAATACAAATTATCAAGCATATTGTACAGCCAAATTAAACACAATTCTTGCATTAAATGTTACTAATACAAATAATAAAGCACATTATACAAATTTTCAAGCCCGAAAGGGCAACGAGCCGAATGGGCTCGAGCATTAACGGGCACGGGCCAAACGGACTCATGTTATACGAATGACTTTAAAAAAGACCCAAAAATACGAATTAAATTCCATAGTTAAAGAGTTCAAATACGTTATATGAATCTTAATATCCGTAAATTTATTGTGAAAAAAAATATAATAAATTGATTCACTGAAAAATATTATTTAAGGTATCCGTCTTCGAAACACGCGAGTACCTGTGTAACACCCCAACCTGACACGGGTCAAAATGTAACATTATGGTGTCCATCAGAACATACAACGCAAGCGGAAGACTTATAAACATAAAAGTTACAAAGGGATACTAAGATAACAAAAGAACACTAACTCTATACAAGATGAATTTCAAAACTAAAATACAAATCCAAACTAAATCTAACTGAAGCTAAAACCAAGTCTAATCCAGAACAAATGGTATCTAATCATCAGGGTGGTCCACTAAGAGCTCCTATGCACTCTTCACTCAATCCCAGCTTCCAACCTAAAACCTGCCGCAGGAAAAGAAATGCGGCTGAGCTTAAAAAGCCCAGTGAACAGATATATAACAAAATGAATATAAGTATAAGAAAATAAATCATAAGCTCCTGCTAAAATGAATATCATCTGTCAAATGAATAAGAGATCAACGATCAACTGAACAAATATCATAAGTCAACTGAATGAAGCATCATAAAGAGATCAAGTGCAAGCATAATCAGAAAGTAATAAGAATCAAAGAGCACATATCAACAAAAGCGCGTCTAACGAGATACTCGAATAGACATAAGAAACATAGGAAAGCCACGAGCCGACCTAACGAGATACTCGAATAGGTCTCAAATCACATAATCACATATCCGTCAATTCATAGGGTGTACATAGAGGGGCGACCTCCAAGTACTAGACGTGAAAGGGGTACAAGGCACGTACAACCAGTCACCAAACCAAATCGTATCATATCATATCATATCATATCAAAACAAATCCTAGGATGCATCCATACGCCCCCCATAAACAAATCATATACAAAGTGGCCAAGAGATCTCATATCATATCATAATCAGACGGGGACGCCGAGGACTAATCACACTGCCCCAGATAGTGTCATGCCATTGGTGCCTCAATGACACGCCCATGGTACCTCCATGAGTAAACTAAAAACTTGGGCATTAGAACAGAACATATCAGAACAAACAAAGCAAGGCTATCCATAACAAAATGCTCCCAGAGCATGACAGAACAGAATGTTCCTAGAGCATAATATAACAGAATCTCGCAATCACATAATCATAATCAAAGTAGATAGCAAATTAGAATCAAATCAGAGGTATCATAGCAAGGCTCATATCAAATAGATCATATCAACGAATCATACCAAATGGGGAACATAGCAATGGCATACTGAAGGGAATCTTAGCAGTGTCAAGGATCGAAAGAAAGTCATGAGAAGTCCCTACTGAAAAGGGATAGAATATCTGTACCATAAACCGCCAACGAAACCATATCATAACATAAGAATAGGAAGTCACTCCTTCTTCCGCAAATCTACACGAATTAATGATCGGCTTATTATTAATGTTTATTTTAAACCAGATTGCTCATTTTAATCGGCTCTATTTTTAGTAACTTTCTATTTTTAGTAAAATTTCAGAATTAGTAAGGTTAAGCACTTATGAATATAATTAACATTTACATAGGTTTAATGCTTAAAATGGTCAAAGCTATAGATTAGGATTTAATTATGGTAATTTATAATAGTTTAGGGTTTAATATGTCCTTATAGTAAAGTTTAGGATTGAAAGTGCATTTTATCAAAGTTCATGGTTTATTGAGACAACTTCCAAAGATTAGGGTAATAAAGTGTCAAAAGTCAAAGTCCTAACTTTATAAAAATTAAGAAAAAGAAAATCACAATCTAACTTATTCATATAATCCCCATGCATGCAATCTTCCTTACGTATGATTTTAGCAACGAAAATAGCCGAAAACGATTTCGAAACCAAACAAACAAACCTCAGAACTGATTTAACCCCCTTCCAAACCTCGAAGCTTATTTTGAAAATAATACATGCCATGTTCTAAATCTGTTTAAACCCTTTATAAGCCGAACCTTAATCAACCTTTTAAATCTCGTTGATAGAAGTCGTGTACCATGAGTTTGAAAAACATCCATACGAAAACATATTTAAGTCGTGGTTTCCCTTTTATCCATTCGAAGCCAAAGTCAGGTCGGGTTCTCACTTCGTTTTTAAATCATATGAATTAAGTGAAACATGTTCCAAAGTCGATTTACAGGTTGGTGTCTCATTACAGTAGGTGATACTTTCTATGAATTTCAAGTGATAATATAATTTGTTTAGTCAAGCATGCGTTTCATAAATCGAACAAAAGTCAAACACATCGAAACACATTAATCTCTTTGTTTAATAACGCATGCATGTATCCAAAATTCACACGCCTCATCTTATTTTATTCCATACGAAAAGTACATAATTCTGAGTCTAGTTTTTAAAACCATTTGAAAAGATGAAACACCATACTTCTTAATATATTCGGTCAGGGGCTAGATACACCAGATTTTACTTTGGCAATAAGCATATACGAGTCAAAAATCAAACGTACGAATACAAGTTTGGTTCCATATGTTTTTTTTTTATTCTGCTATAATAGATGAGTGTCTCATATTATTTTATGTGAGACTAATTAAAGTTTTAAGTGATCGATAACGAAACAGAAAGGAAACATGATTGGAAAAGAAGTAATCACAAGGAATCGAACAAGTTGATATACGTACCCTTGTAGCCATACATCGAACAGGAACGAAACATGGTCACACACCCCTTTGTAGCCATACCAAAAGAAGAAGAGAACAAAAACGATTGATCACCAGGTAACCCTACCACAATTCTGTCACACTAAGCCCACGAAAAGAATTAAAGCCTACACCACGTCTCACCCTTGTCGAACAGAATTTACCCGTGAACCAAACCCCCTTCAAGCCACGATCGTCCCACCTCCGATCGCCACTCAGGAGCTACAAACAGGCCTCCTTGTTGTACTTCTTGAATCGAAATAGGAAAGGGAAACAAAAGTTGGCCGCCACCTGTTTTCTAGGCTTCTAGTTTTTTTTTTTTCTTTTCTTTTTAGGGTTATGAGGGAGTTAGTATTTTCTAAAGTGTAAATAAAATTGGTTGTGACTGAATCGGTTTAATATCAAAACCGAGTGAAGAGGGTTTTTAAAATAGGAAATACCAATTCTAGTGGGATTTTATTTAGGTGATATATGTGTGAGCTAAAAATGGAGATTCGGTATATCATATAAAAATGTGGGGAGGATATATTTGAAAGGAAGCTTGCCGAATTTAAGGAGCAAAAATGGGAAAGCCAAATCAATAACGAATGTAGTCGCAATACTAGTTCTTGTACGATTGTGATCGATAAACAATTCGGCTAGGGAACACATTGAAACATGTATAAGATTTTAAATGTGTATAATTCATTTATTAAAAGTTTTATTTTCGCATGACATTTATTTGCTCAATTATTAACAATTTAGATACTTAGGTTATGATCGTCAAAAGTTTAAAATTATAGAGGTATTTTGGGTATTTACGCATTCAGAAAATCTGGGTTTTACAATTCTTCCCTTCTAAATAGAAAATTTTTGCCCACGAAAATTGAAGTCGCGAGAGTTAGACGGAGTCGTAGCAAATCACAAAAGATTGTCACTGATGAGGCGAAAAATGAACCACTTTTAGGGGGTCATTTAAGCCCGAATTCGAATTTATTTGATCAAATATTGCCCTAAATCGTTCCTTTTGTGATTTTAGGTACTTTGGGAGTGAAATCTGGAAAATGAAGCAATTCGGACGTTTTTGGAGCATAAAAGTGAAGAAAACGCCAAAGTCTTAATTTTCCATGCTGGGAACAGTAGGTGACGGCGTCAAGAGTAACTCCCTGATGGCGTCAAGAGCAAAATTCCATGACGATCCAGCACAGATTTGAAGGCGTCACGAAGGTAGGGCGTCAAGAGTTAAAGTCATGACGGCCTGGAAATGATTAAGTCTTGACGGCGTCAAATGTAGATCAAGGAAGTCCGAGAATAGTTTTGGCGGCGAGGTGACGGCGTCACAATGTTTGTCTTGACGCCGTCAGACCCCTTTTCCTATATATAGTTTTCTAATTTTCACATTAAAGAGAGAGAAGTTTTGGAGAAACCCTAGTACGACTTTGGTGCGAATTTTACAGGTTTTTCAAGGGTTCCAACCCCTTGATACCTTGCATATGTAATTAAGATAAGTGTTCTTTTAATTCAATCAATATGTCTATGTGTTGGTTGTCTATATCTTGTTCTTGTCTTAATTCCATCATGCTAGGCTAGATCTATCTTGTGTTTGCTTGGATCTAATGAAACCTAGATGTTAATTATGTGTTGATTACTTGTTTATACTTGTCTTGGATGAATGATTTATATGTTAGGCTTAAGAAAACTGGCAGATCTCCAATTGGTAACATGCTTGAACGTCTTAAGAAACATGAACCGATGCGCACTAGGTCTTTATTGATTGTATTTAATGCATGAGCCACTATTTACAATCCCTATAGTTGTGTTGGGCATGGTGTAGGAGGAGATAAGAGCTCATAGAATTGAGGAGTTAAGTGTGCCACCCCATGAATGGTATTAAGGAACACGATCCGTCATCCATGCAATTATAACAAGTAATTAACGTGTAAAAGATGTCTAGGGAGTAGTGAAATCTAAGTAAACACATTTTCTACACTTATTGCTCACAACTTTAGTATAATTTAGTTATTTTCATTTCTTGTATTTTATTTTGATTGCATCTTTAGTATTGGGTTAGTTGATTAGCAACTAATTCCACCCAAATCCTTCAAACCCGAGATTTTTAATTGCTTTCATAAAATATAAAAATACAAAAATAATCTTCCCTCACCTTTAGAACTAGTATTTAGGTTTTCTAATCCTAGCGACACTATTCCTAAGCTGAACGATCAATCCCCCGGTACTTGTCACTATACTATACTACAACGATCAGGTACACTGCCTGGTGGGGGTTGTAAGCTTCTCAGGATCCCTTGAGAGGTAAAGCCTGGTGCGATTCCCACGTATCAAGTTTTTGGCGCCGTTGCCGGGGAATAGTTATTGTCTAGGTTAGAATTTCTTTTTATTAGGTCTACTTGCTAGATTCCTTTCTAGTAAGATTTTATTTTTATTTTTAGGTTTTCTTTAGTCTATCTTTTCTTTGTGTCTTTGTTTGTAAAAAACCTTTCCATTGACTATTCCGTTAGCCATTATGGAGAACGCGAATCCACCAAGTCCGACACTAGAGTTTTACTAGAAAAAATATAATTACACTAGTTTGGATATAACAAGATGGAGGAATGAAATGAGGAGGACAGGATCTTTTATTGATTTTATTGAGTACCTTGAGAAAAGAGGCCAAGTGCATAATGCTTTTAAAGAATTCACCTTAGGAGCTCCATCAACCCCTCAAAATGCCTCACTTAGTGAAGCCTATGCACCATATGAGCCTTCACCTAGGATAGTTTCGTATGAGCCACCTAGCTGCATGTCATGGTTAGGCCCTACCATAATACAGGATGAATACATAGGTGACCTTGATGTGATGGAGGATGTAGCCGAATATGATCACATTGATAAAAAAGACCTAGGTTTTATGATCGATGATGATGAATCTCAAGAAACAGATGATGAATCTTTTGGCCAATTTGTATATAGCAGTCAGAATATTGAGGATGATCCGTATGATTCGGACATAGAAGTTGAGATGCCTAGAGAAGTACGTGAGATACTTGGGAAAATGTTAGGGTTAGATTATAATGAAACACATGTTGAGGATATAGGTGATCTTGACACAAGGAATGATGAGGTAAATAACACAAACCTACAAAGTACCCCACAACTCCTATCATCACTTGAGGCATATACACCGCCCGTGACTTATTCAGAAAAAGTAGAAGAGACTATAGGAACCCCAATAGAGGTAGAACCTTTGAACCAAACACAACTAGAGGATATAGGTTTGAATACTTATAATGATAACCTTACTCTTAGTTCTAGGGAAGTTCCTAGTTTTGATGAACCGGAGCCTCAACCAAAACCGTTACCTAATCTTCCATCCTTGGATGAAAATTTAGGAATTAAAATAGGTTCCGATACACCCATCAAACCATATAGTCCGGGTAGTCTTAGGATAAAGGTAGTGGACTCTAAGCTTTGTAGAGAGGAAGCCAATATAGGAGTGGAAAATGACCTTACATGCTTACATCACCCATTTATGATTAACCGCAAGAAACATTATGGGTTTAAACCGGGTTTATTAGGTCAAGATGGATTCCCAACTAGTAGTCTCTTGAAGTTGATAGAAAATGATCCCTTTCTAGGAGAAAATCTTAATCCACCCATTAACCCGATTGAATTAGGTAAGGTTATGATGATAGGAGCACAACCCTTTGAGCATATAATTCATCCATCACTCTTTCCTCACGAGGCATATTTCCACCCTAAGGGTGTGTATCGCTACTTTCACCCGCACTTAATCCGAAGTGTAGGGAAAACCTCCCCTATTTCCATTAAATAAGGGTAGAGTCAGGCTCGTGACACGAACAAAAACAAACGCATCTTGGGAGGCAACCCATGTTTTGTGTGATTTTATTTTTGTTTGTTTGTTATTTGCTTCCGTATGCATGCTTTATTTTTATTGTTGATAGATCATGTTTCGCAATTAAAATGTGGAAATACTTTACTTTGTTGTTTTGGCCTAGTCTTAACTCCACCTAAAAGTATTTTTGCAAAAGATAAGTGTAAAGGGAAACCCCAAATATGTTTTCAAGAAACAAACCGATCATGATTCTCTACAATATTAAATGAACATGTATATTCGTATTTGTTAGAGTCAAATTCTTGTATTGAGTCATAATGAAGTTTTGCAGGATTTTCCAGGAAGTAGGACCAAGTTTTTCCAGAAATTTTCCGGAAACTTAACATAAGAATTTCTGCAGGTCACTTCTGACGGCGTCACGAGTTTACTCTTGACGGCGTCAAGTGTAAAAATCTGGAAATTTTACCGGTTTTGTTTTTCTAACGGATTCTTATGGTTTTTGTGAATTATTAAGTTTTATAATCTCCAGGAAATCTGCAAACTTCATTCCACAAGCATTATATCTTATCTTGTTTTCTAGGATTTAGTAACTTATATAGGATGCCGCCGATTTTACGCGAGGTTGTCTTGTCTATTTTATCAGGTTTTACAGGTTATGTATGACAAGAAGATGATTTATATTCTGGATGGGAAGCTTTAATTGTTCATTTTCTTGGAGGAAGATTTAACCTGGCCACCTTATTATCCATACCGAGCGAATCAGGGGAGTATTTGATTTCATTCTCTTTACTTTTTCACTTTTACATTCTTTACTTGAACATTGGGGACAATGTTCATCTTAAGTGTAAGGGGAGGGTAAAAAGATGATACCTTACATATGCACTTTCACTTGAGTTTGTTTTGTTTGATGGTAGATGTGTAATAAAACTATGAGAAATACTTGTTAGTGCAATTTTAGCGCCAAATTTAAAATTTTTTACAACATTTAGGAGTGAAACTTTAGCCATAGCAAGCGTCTCATGGATAGGAGTTGTATGACTAGCACATAACCGTATATTCAGAAAAATTTTCCACCCAAATATGTGAGGTTCGCCTTTAGATTTGATAGGAAAAGCATTTACTATCAGTGCTTATGAGTGTACCAGTAGCATTTAGATTCTAGAACTTGCGTTAGTGATGCATCCCGAGACCGCTAGTGAGACTACATTCGTGTAGTAGGATTTACTACATGATAAGAGGCATTAGGATCACCCTTGTGTTAAACCCGTATTATAATTACTTGACCATTTAAGTCATATTATTTGGCTAGTTAAGTCAACTAATTTTTCCCACACCCTTAGCGTTGTACTCATTTTTAGTACACGAAACCCCTAGTACACCCCTCCGAGCCTATCTTTTCATTTCTAACTTTAAGCATTTTACTTAAAGGAAGAATTTGTTACACCCCACTTAAATGTACAACCAAATCGCCTTAGCCTTCCGTGTATGCGCTCATTTTTAGTGCATTATTGTTATTTGTTAAACTCTAAGTTAACTATCTAATTGATTACATGGTTGCTAAGTCGAGTCATATCCTTGTACATATTGTTTTGGGACGATTGGTACTCATGGGTAAGTACTTATTTTATGGAGTAATGGGGAAGAACATCATTTATTACCCCCCATATGTACGTTAATCTTAAAAGTGCTCCAAGTGTTTTGATTTTCTTAATTCGAGTCATTGGTTTAGTTTATTGTAAAGTATGTAAAGATTCAAGTGTAAGGGGAATTCTCATCCCCTATGATGTATTATTTTGGATGGTAGGGTAAGACTGTATGCAAAAAAAAAAAAAATAATAAATAAATAAAAAAGAAAAAAAATAGAAAAAGGAAAAAGAGAAAAAACATACGGACTACCATCCCGTTTCATTCTATGTTCATTTTATGTTTTTGTTATTTTTCATTTATTAGCGTAAGTCGAGTCTAGTCTTGGCTTAGCAACGCCATATTGTACATGTAATTAACCAAGATTGTTAACTCGCCACCAGTAAAACTTCCTTTATCCAACAAAACCGTGTATTTCATATCCCTACACCTAACGTTACAACCCTTTAAAAGACCTCTTTGATAGTTTATCCTAGGTGCTTACGCCATGTAGTGGAGGTTTGATCCTTTCCCAAGCCTATGGTAATCTATTTTGCTATGACAGGTAGTGAGAGATATCTTCCGTTTCCATATTGTAATTTACACTTTATTACACCCGAGAGATGTGAGTATCTAAACACTATTTGTGAGGTGCTTGTGTATGACCTCCGTGCTTGTCTATTGGTCTTTAGTGGAACGATTATTTGTTGTAATTACTTTTATATTAGTGTTAAATGACCCCTAACTTGTATTTTGAGTAGAATAAAAGCGCATTTGCTTGAGGACAAGCAAATCTCAAGTGTAAGGGTATATGATGAGGCGAAAAATGAACCACTTTTAGGGGGTCATTTAAGCCCGAATTCGAATTTATTTGATCAAATATTGCCCTAAATCGTTCCTTTTGTGATTTCAGGTACTTTGGGAGTGAAATCTAGAAAATGAAGCAATTCGGACGTTTTTGGAGCATAAAAGTGAAGAAAATGCCAAAGTCTTAATTTTCCATGCTGGGAACAGTAGATGACGGCGTCAAGAGTAACTCCCTGACGGCGTCAAGAGCAAAATTCCATGACGATCCAGTACAGATTTGAAGGCGTCACGAAGGTAGGGCGTCAAGAGTTAAAGTCATGACGGCCTGGAAATGATTAAGTCTTGACGGCGTCAAATGTAGATCAAGGCAGTCCGAGAACAGTTTTGGCGGCGAGGTGACGGTGTCACAATGTTTGTCTTGACGTCGTCAGACCCCTTTTCCTATATATAGTTTTCTAATTTTCACATTAAAGAGAGAGAAGTTTTGGAGAAACCCTAGTACGACTTTGGTGCGAATTTTACAGGTTTTTCAAGGGTTCCAACCCCTTGATACCTTGCATATGTAATTAAGATAAGTGTTCTTTTAATTCAATCAATATGTCTATGTGTTGGTTGTCTATATCTTGTTCTTGTCTTAATTCCATCATGCTAGGCTAGATCTATCTTGTGTTTGCTTGGATCTAATGAAACCTAGATGTTAATTATGTGTTGATTACTTATTTATACTTGTCTTGGATGAATGATTTATATGTTAGGCTTAAGAAAACTGGCAGATCTCCAATTGGTAACATGCTTGAACGTCTTAAGAAACATGAACCGACGCGCACTAGGTCTTTATTGATTGTATTTAATGCATGAGCCACTGTTTACAATCCCTATAGTTGTGCTGGGCATGGTGTAGGAGGAGATAAGAGCTCATAGAATTGGGGAGTTAAGTGTGCCACCCCATGAATGGTATTAAGGAATACGATCCGTCATCCATGCAATTATAACAAGTAATTAACGTGTAAAAGATGTCTAGGGAGTAGTGAAATCAAAGTAAACACATTTTCTCCACTTATTGCTCACAACTTTAGTATAATTTAGTTATTTTCATTTCTTGTATTTTATTTTGATTGCATCTTTAGTATTGGGTTAGTTGATTAGCAACTAATTCCGCCCAAATCCTTCAAACCCGAGATTTTTAATTGCTTTCATAAAATATAAAAATACAA